>CM055965.1:12025000-16825000 GCA_029531755.1 Holothuria leucospilota
ATATGGCCCATATCTGGCCCATATATGGAAATTTATATCTGGCCCATATCTGCACCAGATATGGAATTTATATCAGATCGGATACAAACCATATATGGCCAGATAAAGTTCTATCTGGATCAAGCCTTTATATGGCACAGATCTGCTCTAGTTATGAATCATAGTTAGGACTTATAGTCCACACTCCTCATGAAGACTTTGAACACCAGAAAACAATGTTTAAGTGCTCCATGAACTAGAATTTAATGTAAGTATTAGGTTGAATTGACCTAAGTACATAAATTCAACTTATTTCATAACAGTGAACAGAAAAATGCCTTGAAATTTCCTATTTTATTTAATCACAGTGATATGGGCTTCTTATTTTAAACTTAATTACGTATTTGACTCTAAATTTTGTTTACTGCGTGGTGCATATTTTACTTTCAACTTCCTAAATCATGAAAAATGTAGGTTTAGATACAAGCTCCGCCCAAATATGCAAATTATTTGCCTAAGTTCACTTAGTACACTGCGGTATTAACAGAAGTGTAGCAACTAAATAACTGCAATGTCTGGGAAGGTGATGCTGTATCCAAAACATGTCTTAGTTTGTAACAAGCATAATCCAAGAATCAAATCAAATAAATAATAAAACAAACTAACAAAATGCTCATTTGCATATCTAGCATATCAAGTTATATCTGGCTTTATATGGCCATATGAAACTTTATATACATATCTGGATCACGGTTATATCAAGTTATATCTGGCTTTATATGGCCATATCAAACTTTATATGCATATCTGGGTTATGTTTTAATCAAGTTATATCTGGCTTTATATGGCCATATCAAACTTTATATACATATCTGGATCACCATTTTATCAAGTTATATCTGGCTTTATATGGCCATATCAAACTTTATATACATATCTGGATCACCATTTTATCAAGTTATATCTGGCTTTATATGGCCATATCAAAATTTATATACATATCAGGATCATGATTATATCAAGTTATATCTGGCTTTATATGGCCATATCAAACTTAATATACATATCTGGATCACCATTTTATCAAGTTATATCTGGCTTTATATGGCCATATCAAAATTTATATACATATCAGGATCATGATTATATCAAGTTATATCTGGCTTTATATGGCCATATCAAACTTAATATACATATCTGGATCACAGTTTTATCAAGTTATATCTGGCTTTATATGGCCATATCAAAATTTATATACATATCAGGATCACGATTATATCAAGTTATATCTGGCCTGATATGGCCATATCAAACTTAATATGCATATCTGGGTTATGTTTTAATCAAGTTATATCTGGCTTTATATGGCCATATCAAACTTTATATACATATCTGGATCACCATTTTATCAAGTTATATCTGGCTTTATATGGCCATATCAAACTTTATATACATATCTGGATCACAGTTTTATCAAGTTATATCTGGCTTTATATGGCCATATCAAACTTTATATACATATCTAGATCACGATTATATCAAGTTATATCTGGCTTTATATGGCCATATCAAACTTTATATGCATATCTGGGTTGTGTTTTAATCAAGTTATATATGGCTTTATATGGCCATATAAAGTCTTTAATCAACCAGATATTTCCAGATATAAAGCCAGATATGGATTTTGAGTAAGGGTTGCCTAATGTTGCAGGTTATTCTTGCTGTATACATTATGTTAGGGACGTGCTTTCTTCCTCGCTTGTGTTGTAGCTGGGAGTTGTCTGTTTGTCTGTTTGTTTGTTTGTTTGTTTTACTGATCTTCCCTTGCGGGAACTCGGCAACCCTCCGATCGCGGAGTATTACGCCAAGCTGGCAGTGCCAGTTAATGTTAATCTAGGAGAATATTCAAGGGGGATTTCAGCCCCCCCCCCTTTCGAAATTTCTGGATCTGCGCCTGGTTTAAGGTCTATAATTAAGGGAGTTACCATTGGATGCCTTCATGCAGCTGCAGTTGTGCATTAAAAGTTCCCGCTGGTCGTTTCTTTTCCTCGTACTGATAGTTCCTGCTGAGCTAGATAGTGAAGAAAGGATAATATCTTCAGCAATTTAGCTTTCTCGGCCGACAGTTGGGATTCCAGACGCTGTTTGCTTAGATGAACATCCACACCATGTGATTTCTTTCGCGAAGTCAGATTTGTTACTGAAATTCGATGTGCATCAGACTTCTCATGCTGCTGGCATTTTACGATGGACCCTTTTCCAGGTCTTGAAACCATTTAAATTGATATGAAAGTGTCCCCCTTATATTTTGCCATCCCTGAGATTTTGCCATGTGGCATCTACGCAGGTGAAAAACCCCACCAAGTTCCGCAGAAACATGAAGCCATGGGAATTTTTCATACCACGTCGTTTGAAACCTTAGTCATTGCCCCAGGGGCGGATCTAGGGTCTTTTCTGAGGGGGGATCCAACATAAAAAGGGCACACTCATTTTTTGTTAAATTTAACGTCAGCGATTATACAATTTACCGCATATTGACAAAGAAAGGATAAACCAAGAGACATGGGAAAACTGGAATCAAAATCTGGAATCTAAACGGTAAAATTGCAAAGCGCGCGAAGCGCGCGAAAATTGTTTGGGTAAGCCTACACGTATAAGAATTTGTACTAATTTAAAGCTTATATAGAACAACTCTCCGGACAGTTGGGCCTTATCGGGCATAATTTGATTGCACTTCCCTCCTCGAGTCACTAGCCGTACCGTACGACAGACACAGTGGACGTTAACCAGGTTTAGTTAAATGCGATTCAATTCCCGACATTTACATAAATCCATGTATTCTACTTATTAACTTGAAAAGGTGGAAAGGGTTTGTACTATATTTAGCTATAAGTATAACGGAACTGAGGAAGAGTGGACAAAGCGTACCGAAAATTTTGGGTTTTATCCCAGAAATAACCCTTAGGAAAGTCAAAACTAGTAAACCGACCATGGGTGGCGACAGAATTTTCCCAACGGGGGACGGGCCTTGTCAGCTACCCCAAGTTCCGATATTCCCTATTTCGAGGGGATGATGAGAAGGGCAAATGGAGGGTCCTCATTATCCAATAATGGAACTATTGAAGAAAATAGAGTGACTCTACAGCGCGCGTAGCGCGCCGAAAATTTTTGGTTCTTATCAGAGAAATTATCCTCTTGAGAGCAAAAAAATTACCTCTGAAATTTACTCCTTAAACAGTCTTCCTGGCACTTTTGAGTCATAAAACCCAGGAGCTTCCGGAGGCTTCGCCCCCTTGATCCTCACCGGGGCTTTGCGCTGGACCCCACCAGGGGCCCTAAGGTGGGCCCCTGGAACCCACCGTCAGGGCTTTGCGCTTCGCTCTCGCCGTGCATGCTTCGCATGCACATTTTCTACATTTGCGATAATTCACCCCATTCCCCAGAGTTGAAAAAAATCTACGCCCCTGAATCTGACTCAACGTCTGGAGGTGAAACAACTTGCTCGTCAGCAGCAACGACCATTTCCGAATCTGTTGATTCACCACACGACTCAGCTTTCAAATACCGCCTAATTGCACCACTGCCCAAACAAACTCTGGCCACGCCACAAATTGAGCCGTGCCACTTAGTGACAAACCCATCCAGCCCAAGGATGTAACATGTCTGCCAGTGCAAGTGCTGGGCAACAGTGGCGGATCCAGAGGGTCGCCGGCGTCCGGGCCCCCCTCAAATTCCCCAATTTGCCCTTTTTCAAAACTGTTTTTTTCACACTAGCCTAAAACAAAAGAAAAAAAAACGAGACAGCTTCACAGGTAATGACAGTTGTCCAATTCCGAGGAGGTTTTGGTTACCCCCATCCAGTATCGATCAATCCACCCGTAAAAGTCTAGCCATGTACCGCAGAAACTTTCGGCAATATATTTGACTACGGTAGCCTATATTGCCCGCCGCGAAACACGAACAGTGCAATCGTTTAACAGAGAATTTGACTACAGTATGTCTTACTGCCTGTGAGACAGTCAGGCATTCTAATCACTTTTCGCTTGGAACCACGTGTGGCATGTTTGGGCATTCAAAGTAATACAAAACACGCAGATATTACGTCATACTCACTAGCAAGCGCTTTATGCAACGTATTACTATTGGGTTTTAATATTGATTCCAAAAGGTCACTGCTAGCCCTTTGGTCTTAAAAAATAATGATCTGTTCACACTCCCTAAACGCTACATCTATACGAAACCTTCCCTCCACCAGCTAGTATCCCTCCTCTCATGAAGAAGAGAGAGTAGGTAAATACGTTTCGCTATGATATTCATGGTCTGGAATTACTCTCTTCTTTTATAGTGTTGCCCTAGTGATGGGAATAAAAAGCAATCTTAGGTTAAAGTCCACAGCCAAGAGTTGACCAGAAGTCACAATAGACGAATCGGTGCTTGTTTCATTTTAAAACTACTATATAAAATCACCACCAGGTCAAATAACGCAATGTCAGTCGGTTCAATTTTTAACGTCTTGGGACCGATGACCAGTCTACTGTAGCAAACGAAAAGCGAACGTTCGACTTCAGTCATCTGTTCTGACAGAGTATATTTGACAGTCGCTCCGCAACTATATAGGGAACACAAGATACAGTATTTTAACCCCCTCCCCAGTCGAGATAGCGGTGGCGCTAGGTGGCGGAGGGTTAATTTCAGTGGTAATGTTCTTTGGTAGGCTATTGGTATATTTATACATTTAGAAAATGCTATTTTGAGCACAAAACTCATTGATAAGCTTCAATGAATTGAAATTGTAAAAGAGCAACAACGTCCTGTTCAGTTTAAAAAGGCAGGGATCAACTTTTAGAGTCATCCCAGACAACTGGATTTTGAATTCGGAGATCATTACAAGACCTGCACGTTGGCTTGAGATCAGAGGCGCCGCCAAGAATTTTGTGCCTGGGGGCACCATAGATGATGACATAATAATACCTTAGTTCCCCCAAGCCTGCGTAAATTGGACCTTTATTTTTGATGCGTCCCGGCATTTGTATACAGCAATTTTGATCTTTCCTTTGTCACTGCATAAAGGTGCCGGCCTAGGGAAGGCCCTCCCCCTTTAAGAAATTTTTGTTAATTTAAGGTCTTTTAGACGCAAAATGGTGCTATCTTTGGGATGTTTTTGGAATTGACATATATGGCTGGAAAATGTCAATAATTTAGTAAATGCTAATTTTTGGTAACGTAAAAAGGAGTATATGTTGTCTATTAAGAGAAAGATACGTTGTCAACAAACCTCCTGAACCCTCCTCCCTCTTGTCTATTTTACTGCTTTCTATTTGGGGAAGTTTTTACACAAAAATACGTGAGTGGAGTCCACAGTAACATTCTTGGACTACTACGAAATATTTCCTTTCCTTCATTGTGCATTATGAAAGGGCATCTTAGGCTATAGCAGATACCTGTATAGGACCTCCTGAAATCTCTGCATTAATCATATTAAATGGGGGCAATGACATAATGCGTACTACCTGACATCCAAATGATAATATAGAGTATGCCGCCGAACACTTTACAACTATCGTCTATTTACTGATTTTGAACGAAAATCCAGACGAACAGCTTCCACCAATGGGGAATGAGAGGCAGGGAGAGTATAGGTGCAGGGAGGTGATATTAGACCTCACTGGTAGGTGTAGCAAAAGAGGTGAAGGACTAATGAACGCGTTTCAGAATGCTGTTTTCGTCGTAAGTGTATAAACAATCAACATGTACACCGATGATCACTGCGCGCGAAGCGCTCGGTAAAAATATTTGAAAAATGTCTAATGGCAGATACTTACCTTCATCCTTTCACATCATGCTACATATTAGATTAAAAGATCCCATATTGATGTGAGGTCCCAACAGATGTTTGGAGATGTATCTCTGTTCTTCGGAAAGTGTTAGTGATCAGAATAGTTTCATGTATTACTACCTTAATAATGGTCATGAGATGGAGTGCAAACCGTGACGAATGTGCGCGAAGCGCGCCGAAATTTTTCATTAAATAAGATTTCCATGACAAAACCTGCGTTCAGGCTCTGCATCGAGACACTTTCAATTGCCAAACAAACCCACATGCCACTGCCATAAGCCATGCAGTTAATTCGTAAACTTTCAACTTTTCGCTGCTGTGCTTCTCCGAAAGTTGCTATCGGAAGATATTAATAATAAGAACAACACTGATGAAAGGTTTGACGCGCGCAGAGCGCGCGAAAATTTTGATAGTTTGAGAAGGATTTGCTAAAGTCCTGATAGTATGAGAAACATTTGTGATAGAAAATGAAGCAGAGACTGAAGAATTTCTTACGAAAATGAAGAATAAAATGTACTTTCCAGCATACACGTATCTTCAGACTGTAACATTGGGCGGATGATTACATGGGCGATCCCCCTAGTCAAATGTTGGGGGATATATCCCCATCCCCCCGGCATCTACGCCCATGGTCAGATTCAGTACCCACAAAAGTGTTAAAGAATTCAAGGCCTGTTAACCATTAGAACAATGTTATAACAGGTATACTGCAATAAATAAAAACCACCTACCTTTCTAATGTCGTATTCTGCGGTCGAGTTATCGTGACCACACAGTCATATGCACCACTCGAAAGTTTCATTTTCGCTCTTTGAATGGAGGGCAGACATGTTGAACTAGTTGTAGGCTTTGGCCCTACGTGTGGTTTCAGTCTCAACTTTTGCTTGTCGCGACAAAGTTGCAGGTCTACCGATGTGAGAAATCTCGGGCACTTTTCATGGAACTGAACTTCTCATATACGATGATATGAATGCAAAGTGCTGAGACACGTATAGGCCCTAATCAAATAGAGCCACGACACTGGGGGGACATTTTATATTATGTCCCCCACCCATCGAAATGTTGGGGACGTGTCCCCCGTCCCCCAGGATTGACCCCCATTGCCTGCATATTGTGTCCGGCGTTTGGTTACAAACGAAAAGGTGAGGTTGAATTTTGGTCCATTCCAAAGATAAAAATTATAGAGAAAAACATTTTTCAAAGCATAATTATTACATTAATAATTCGTATCTGGATTACCTTATTATGAACACGTGTAAAGGATGCTGTGACTATAGGGTGATTAGAAGTACTATATGCTGAACGAGTTCTTTGATGGCGTAGTGGATTAGAGCTCGGTTTCTTACGCAGACGGTCCCGGGTACGAGTCCTCCTAGGACATGTTCTTTTTTATTCTTTGTTATTCACTTTTAGTTAGGGTCCAAAGGTCATATGAGATTAGCAGAGGTCAAAACGTGAAAATTTCATAAAAAATGAAAAAGTCAAGAAGTGTAAATTTGAGGGATGAACCGAGTCAGTGCAACAAATCATTCCCTTTCAGCAAGGAATCACTAATAAGCCTTTGGGCTTTCTGGTTTCTAGTTGAAGATGGGTTGGAAAAGACTCATATATTGCAATCAATAAATTTATCTACCTTTGAAAATTTATTTACAGAAAGTTGAAAATTGTTTATGGTGACAACTGTTCATGGTATCGGTCATTAAGTTAACCTTGTCATATATATTGGTCCGTGATTCGGCGTATGTATGGAACTACTCTTAAGTGGGGAAGGGGGCTTAGCACTTTTGTCCGAAAGAAGCAAATTTTTCTGCCGGAATGAAGTGGCAGCTACAGGCTCCAGCTCCTACCTCTTACTTTCTTGACCAAAGGGTTCAGACTTTTCTTAATTTTGTGCCAAAAGTTTTTTAAGTTGGTCTCGTGTTGACTCTGCAGCAGTAGGTATTCCGATCGTCATGATTTTGAATTTTAATTTTTCCTTAATGAACTTCATCTAATTACCTGTCATTTAGATTCTAGGCTATGATAAGTCAAGTGACGTATTCCTGTATTTATCAACTTTCGTTTATAATAACGGTCATGAATTCACTTGCAAGTTTCCACTTTTTAGTTTGGCGTTTGGTGAGCAGACAGATTTTTCTCCAACTTATTATGGACATCCTAGTGGGCAAAACATTAAAGCTTTGTTAATTTATGATCATGTTGTTCAGCTTCTCTAGTTATGAAACTTTCAATAGCAGTTTGATGGGCATTCTGTCTTCTTGTGGTTTCTGAAAAACAAACAACTGATCTCTCTAATCTACTGTGGAGATTAAGAAACGCCTTTATTTTTCTCAGTGCAATAAGCCAAATTCATCAAAATTGCTACTTTTGGATGAGAACACAGGGAATTCTAAAATGTTACACAAAAGTGTAAAGAAGTGAAGAAAAAGGTTTCTAGATTTTATTCTATTTGTCTATGAACATAATCAAACTGTACAATGATATTTTGTAAAGTTATATATGACAATCAAGAAGCTGGTATAAACAATAATAGGGCAACTGAAAACATTGCTGTTTGAATCTGTACTGTTAAAGAGACATACATTCAATGCATGTGTGAAACAATACCGATTATCAAAGGGTGTTAGATATATCTATTCTTAAACCTATGTACGTATGGAAACAAACTTGTTTACAAAGATACTCCTAGCAACAATGCCCCCGATTGATGTGGTAATCAAAACTTATAAAGAAGTTTGTTGGTGCGAATACTATGTAACATTTAATACTGTCTGTGCAACATATTAAAGGGGCACATTGAGTTGGTTAAAGGCAGTAGGCAGTCACCCCAATCAAAGTGAGTGTATCCTGTCACTCTAGTTCATCATGATTGGCCAATTTTGATCATGTGACAATATTTTTGTTGGTGAATTGTAAAATTCAAGGAGAATTTCTCCTTGCTTTACCTATTGTTTGTAATAATTATGTTCAAAACATCTTCAGAGGTGCTTGTAATGCAATAAGAGGAGATTTGCAGGAGTCTGCTGATTTTTCAAAGAAAATTTTGGGGCGACTGACTATTGCCTTTAACGTAGTTCATGATTTTTTTTATCACACCTGTTGAGGTTTACTCACATTTTGATAGTAAATGGTCAAACTCTGCACATCTGACACACAACTGAAATGGTAATAATAGGGTAATTAATGATTAAAATCATTTCTTACAAATTCTTGACCAGACACTTTTTACAGTTAGGTATTAGTCATATGCAACCCCTGTTCAAAGACAACCAATGAGTGAGGCTTATCCCAACTGTATTGACAGGCTTGCAACTCCTATAACAACCGCGTGTTTGGTCTAGCGGTAGAGCATCCGCCTCTCACGCGGAAGGCCCGGGTTCGATTCCCAGGTCGGGTCATACCAAAGACTCTAAAAATGGAACCTACTGCCGTTGTGCCTTAATTTCCGCATAAGCAATGGAGTAGGGAAAACAAGCCAGTGAGCCACAACTGGAAAAAAGGCCGTGGCCGGCTCGACTTGAACCAATAGGTTGGAAACTGGGCCGTAAAACTCCATCTAATTAACTAACTAACCTATAACCAACAGCTGCTGTGATTGAAGGTCACAATTGTTTATAAGTGTTGTTTATTCAAGAAAGGCTGGTCTATCATGGGCTTGGACAAGCTTGGTGAATTGCAAGCTCTAAAAACCCATAAAACTACAATTTTTCACATTTTTGGTCACTATAGGAAGTGAAACATGAGCAATGAGGCTAATGAGAAGCTTTGTCACGCAATGATTCCCTTCAAACTAGTCACAAAATAATCGATATCAACTCAATGAGCCCCTTTAAGAATAATATATACTACACTGTTTGATATCTGTAACAGTGAATAACAACTACAGATCATTTTCTTCACCGGATAAAGTCGAAGAGAATCTAGCAACTGAAAGTGCGCTGCAATCGCATAATTCCGAACAGATTTGAGAGAAGAATATCATGTAAACCCTTACTCAAAATCCATATCTGGCTTTATATCTGGAAATATCTGGTTGATTAAAGACTTTATATGGCCATATAAAGCCACATATAACTTGATTAAAACACAGCCCAGATATGCATATAAAGTTTGATATGGCCATATAAAGCCAGATATAACTTGATAAAACTGTGATCCAGATATGTATATAAAGTTTGATATGGCCATATAAAGCCAGATATAACTTGATATAATCATGATCCAGATATGTATATAAAGTTTGATATGGCCATATAAAGCCATATTAACTTGATTAAAACATAACCCAGATATGCATATTAAGTTTGATATGGCCATATAAAGCCAGATATAACTTGATATAATCGTGATCTAGATATGTATATAAAGTTTGATATGGCCATATAAAGCCAAATATAACTTGATAAAACTGTGATCCAGATATGTATATAAAGTTTGATATGGCCATATAAAGCCAGATATAACTTGATAAAATGGTGATCCAGATATGTATATAAAGTTTGATATGGCCATATAAAGCCAGATATAACTTGATTAAAACATAACCCAGATATGCATATAAAGTTTGATATGGCCATATAAAGCCAGATATAACTTGATATAACCGTGATCCAGATATGTATATAAAGTTTCATATGGCCATATAAAGCCAGATATAACTTGATATGCTAGATATGCAAATGAGCATTTTGTTAGTTTGTTTTATTATTTATTTGATTTGATTCTTGGATTATGCTTGTTACAAACTAAGACATGTTTTGGATGCAGCATCACCTTCCCAGACATTGCAGTTATTTAGTGGCTACACTTCTGTTAATACAGCGGTGTACTAAGTGAACTTAGGCAAATAATTTGCATATTTGGGCGGAGCTTGTATCTAAACCTACATTTTTCATGATTTAGGAAGTTGAAAGTAAAATATGCACCACGCAGTAAACAAAATTTAGAGTCAAATACGTAATTAAGTTTAAAATAAGAAGCCCATATCACTGTGATTAAATAAAATAGGAAATTTCAAGGCATTTTTCTGTTCACTGTTATGAAATAAGTTGAATTTATGTACTTAAGTCAATTCAACCTAATACTTACATTAAATTCTAGTTCATGGAGCACTTAAACATTGTTTTCTGGTGTTCAAAGTCTTCAGTTCAGTTCGGGTTTCCGAAGAGAGTGGACGTTCCCGATCCCCTGCCGGGCTCGTTCGATCTCTTTGGGAAGTTTTGTTTTCGTTACGTGTAGATAGCTGTATATAGTTGTATATACTGTAAGTAAACTGTAAATTGTGATTTTAATGTAACAAGTGGACCCCCCCCCCATGTCCCCCTGCGCTGTGGTTGCCTTGGGGCGTGTTGTTGCCTTCGGGTGTGTTTGTTGCCTTTGGGCGTGTGTTATATTGAGATTGTGTTGTTGGGTCGTTGGTGGTGGTTTCTGTTGGTGGTGACAAAGACTCACATGAAGCCGTACCGGAGCTGCAGTGTCCTCGCTGGTCGAGGGATTCGGTCTGGTGTTCTGGGCGATTTCGGTGGTTTGTGTTGTTGGTGTTCGGTTTTTTGGTTGTAGGCCATATGTAAGTGATCCTTTCGCCGGTCTGGCCGTGTCCGTTTTTAGCACGTAAAAATGTAAAGTCTTCATGAGGAGTGTGGACTATAAGTCCTAACTATGATTCATAACTAGAGCAGATCTGTGCCATATAAAGGCTTGATCCAGATAGAACTTTATCTGGCCATATATGGTTTTTATCCGATCTGATATAAATTCCATATCTGGTGCAGATATGGGCCAGATATAAATTTCCATATATGGGCCAGTTAATGAAATTGATGAAGTTAATGAAATTTGTAGTTAATGAAATTTGTAGTAGTTGTAGTTAATGAAATTTGTCAACATATTTACATACCGATAATGACTTATATCAAATTTCTTTGCCCTCATGAAACTTTACCTATTCAAGTTTGCATGGTCAGGTAAGCCTACCCATTAAGTTTGCATTTGATCGTGTTAAGGGTTTAAAGAGGAGTTTTGACACATGTTTTAGCAACATCTATGGCTAGTGGGTAATGCAACTTTCGACATCTGACTTGTGATGTCATATAAATTACGCATACGGAAGTTTCCTTGGTTGTAGCTGCATTTTTGTTTGAGAAGGATAGGACGCCCTCTCGTCTGTATTAGCGAAGGAAAGGCATACAAGTTGAAGCTGAGAAATGTATCCAAGATATCTCAAATTATTGTTGTTTCCTACGATTACATGGTAAGTAGCTTGTTTACCGATTAAACATTCTGGCTATAAATTAGTTGACCAAGCCTTGAGCATCCACTTGATCTCGTTAAAGATGAATCATTTACAACGTCATGCAGCTCGAAGGTCTCTCTAAGTTGTGTCAGTGCATGTTTTAAACGTATTTGTTGTAGGCCTCGGCTATATTTAAAAGCCGAACGCACACGGACGACAGAAAACGGGAAACACGAAACAGAAAAGACGTTTCGTGTTTTCTGAAGTCCGTGTGCGTTGGACGAAAACAGAAAACAGCGTTTCAAGTTCGCGAAACAAGCACACTGCTGTTTCGAGAAACAAGTGTTTCGTTTTTTGTTTTCGTCCACCGCACACTTACGTCAGCGTAAGAAAACACGACACGTTTCTGTTTAGTGCTTTGCGTTTTCAGTAGTCCGTGTGCGTTCGGCTTTAGTGTTGCCACTCAGTGAAAACAAAAAACCCCAGATTTTAGTCCTACAAAAACCCAGATTGCCAAATAAAAACCCAGATCACCCATACTTCTACAGAATCTTACAGAAAACGTAATTACACGAAGGATAAAATCACAGGTGAACGGGTGGGTTTCTTGTTCAGGGGAAATTTGTAATTTTCTTCATTTTATTTTTATTTTTTATTTATTTTTTATTTTATTTAATCGACAATAAGTCCCTCATAGCTTATGAATAGGAGCGGTGGTCAGCTGCATGGAGGGCAAGCCACTGTCATATCTGGGGTGGGTGCATGCATACATACATTCATAACATTACAGGCTAAAGGGCAAAGGAGGCGCCGGGCTAAGGTCCCATCAAGATGCCCTGAAGTTCAAACCTAGTCAGCCAATCAGACCAACACCAAACGAGAACTAGTCAATGTTCAAGTTGATCTGAAGGAGCGGAGTTCACTAACCACTCAGGCAGACTATTCGACTCATTCGGTCAATTCTATAAGAGAAGCTGAACTTACTTATGTCGACCTTGCGAAATACTTCACACGCTTCATGCAATAACCTCACACTCGATAATTACTTTGAACCTAGTTAAGTAACTACAAGATGACAGAGGATTCATTTCAGAGAGAAATTTGTAAACTGAAGCATGTTCCTCCTGCGCCTTCTTAAAGTACTCCAATCATCAACAATTGAATGGACCGTTGGACTGACAGGAATATAGGCCCACTAAATGTGTTACAGACTATGCACTGCAGGCTACTGTAAATCGACTTCTCAATAAGGTTGTCAATGGCATTAAGGTGTTGGCCTGGAGTTAGTTAAAAGGAAAAACAGTCTCCCAATTTGAATCAGTGTACTCCGTCATCCTAATTCAGGAATGGCTTGATCCTATTTGTCATGTGACAAGATTTTTTTCTACTTAGCTGTTTAATTCATGAAGAGTACTGTAGCTCTTTGCATGGTTTACTTTAGATTCAATATTCAATATTTTGATACAGAAACATAAGCCTATGAAAGATGCAGTAGTTGTGAGCGAAATTGAAGTGGAGGTCTGTAAAGTTTAGTACGGATTTTGAAAATCACCTTGGGGCGACTGCATTGTCCCTTTAAAACACAGACATAAGTCAAATGTCTGGTAGTCATGCTTTATCCAACAACCATTCTACCTCTACCCTCAGAGTCAGAATCACATATGGACTTGACCTGTACTGTTCCAGCCTGGGGCAGCCTATGTTAAAGTGCAACCAATCATACCGGTATAGGCCTAGATCTTGCATCCTAGTTAGGTCCTTCATGTACATAATGCACCATGGTTTAGAAAGTAATTGTGTCGTGTTATAATGGAAGTGCGCGTCGTGTTATAATGGAAGTGCGCATACATGTATAGGCTTACCAGGCTACAGAATGCAGAACACGTACGGAAGTAGCCCTCGAACGGAGCTGTGCGTTCAGCGTTATATACCTTGCACCTGTTACATAACACTCAGTTAGGACTGCTCGAGGGTATAAACACGGAATATGAAGGGAGAAACTGTCTTGGCCTCCAGAATTAGGCCTTTTCAGTATATTTAAAGTGTTTTATGAACATTTACTCACATGAAACTTGTGAGATGCAATGAAATTTTCGAGTTTCAACTCCGAACTGTAAAAAACCCAGATTTCTACCTTTCTGAAAAAAATACACCCAGAAACCCAGATGAACCTAAAAAAAAAACAGATCTAATGGAAAAAACCTAGGAGTGGCAACACTGTTCGGCTTAAGTCGTAAACACGGTCAATTGTGCTAGGTTAAACTCTTTCTGAAGGCTGTTTTGCTCACGAATTGCTACACGGCGTAATATTGTTACGAATTTCCTATTTATGTACCCTTATAGTGCAGTTCGTAAGTATGATTTAACGCAAGTTACGTAGTGTCACGCCCTGAGGCTGTGCATATATAGGCATGCTCAGTTGGGTATTATGGGCACGCACGTGCGTTTTCAAAATAAGGGCAGCAGGCAAGAATTGTTGGCTCAAAATATTATTCATGCTTGTCTGAAGGGCAGTACTCAGTATGGATTGAAGGATGGTGACAACTTGGGTTTGAATCTTTATCTGTAAAAGGGTAGTTCATTTACCACCACATCTGCTTATACTCGAATTATACTTAATATTACTGTTTTATGTTTTACCTTTCAGTGCACCGCCATGGTTGACGTTGTTACTGTTTTCACCATCAAAGAAGAATAAATAAGGAAGAACGCTCAGAGATTGCTTGTCCAAGTTTACATTAAATCGGCGCGTTCAAGCTTAAAGGGGAATTTTCATGATCCCAGACAGTTCCAATTCTCCCAACAATGCAACTTCTATCTCCTCCCACAACTGTATGGAGCTCTTCCTTGTGCAGGAATAAACCTGTTTTATTGCTTAAGACAAGGTCCTGGTGAGCATACAAGGCTATAAAATGTAATAAAAGCACTCTCTCTGCCTTGTGTGGAATGTGAGCTACTCTGCATCTTTCAAATTTTCAAACTTAGATGTCAATCAAAGAGCAGTCACCAACTGAGAATTTTGATATACCCACACTAAAAATATACTTTGGGGTGATGACTGTCTATCTTTAATTTAATCGTAGCCACCAAAGAGGTAACATCAGTACACAACTATCAGAATGGAAGAGAAAAAAAGAACACTGGATGGACACGAAACGTGGTCCTTCCCCCGACAAAATTATTGGGGGAACATGTCCCTCAGCCTCCGCGATCGCCGCCCTATGGGGTGGCTAATTTTTTGTTTCATTACCGTATACTTCACGGTGTTTGAGTTTAGACTACATAATGCATTTTTGGTTTGATTTTAATAAGAATTTGTAAATTAAATATGAACCTGGCTTGAAAATTTTTACCCCATTATAATTGTATTCCTTGTAGCATGTATTTTGAAAACCATGATCACTTTAGCACGAGACTTAACGAGAAGCTCTCAAACAGCTCTTGTGATAGTGCACGCTACAACTAACTTGAGAAGCCTCTACAGAGTTTTCAATGTGTTTTATGAAAAGCCATGCGGGCTATCACCAAAAGTATGCCTAAACCTGAAACTATTCCAAAACCTGTAAGTAGAAGCGCTCTAAACTTGCAATACTTTCTATAAAACGTTTTACGAATTTTTTTGAATAATTTGGGGTCGTTAATTCAGGTTTTCCCCCGCTGTTGGGATACATAGCCTAACATAGCCCACAGGTAGTTTCTCATGAAATTCCGACATCGCAAAAACGTTCTTATTCTCACATGGCTAGT
Source organism: Holothuria leucospilota (assembly GCA_029531755.1). NCBI lineage: Eukaryota > Metazoa > Echinodermata > Holothuroidea > Aspidochirotida > Holothuriidae > Holothuria > Holothuria leucospilota. Next base: position 12,040,795 of record CM055965.1, read on the forward strand.
ATGCATCATGGTTGAAAGTATTAGCCCATGGAAGAAACACACGACATTTGAAACAAAATTGCTGCAAATAAAAAGTGGAATTAACGAACATGATCGGATGTAACAATACATCAAAGAGAGTACTAAAAACAAAACATGTTTGTCAATTCGATTTAGAAAATATGTCTTAAAAAAGGATAGCAGAAAATATAAAGGAGCACACCTTTTATACATTATTCCATTTGCAAAATTGCCTGTCCAATACAAATCTCCAGTGGAAAAGTTTGGATAGAACTTGAAATATGATAGTTCAAAGAATTGGTTTTCTTTTTGAAAGTGTAGATAGAAAGCATAATCTGGACTGGACATATGCTGTGCTCGTAAAATAGCTCTAAAGGATATTAAACCAGAGTCAAGTTTGACAATGACAAAAAAAAAAACTTTCTGTGGCAAGGATTATGATGAGTGTGTAAAAACCAAAGTGGATGAATGCTGTATACAGAAGAGGTAAAAGTCGTAAGATGACACTAGCTCATAAAAACTTAATATGTTACCAAGGTAACGGACACGATTGGAACAATATGCACATATTACTGTTTTAAGAGTCTTGGTATTAAATTACTTGGAGTAATACTTTCCACCCTTTCTTTTGTTAATTTTTAGTCGGATGTTGGCAGGATGTCAAACACTTTCTGCACCGGTATCCATCTCGAGTTGCTTACGCCGGGCCCGCTGCCACGGTGTGTAGCTGCCGACAAAACAAATGTTGGATGCCATTTAATGCTTGCATGCTAGCTATAATAATATGAGGTTCACTTTGCCTTTTGTTTCATGAGGAAGATGGCTACTTTTAGGAAGAATCATTTCCGACTATTAAACTTGCCACGACTTGTAAAACTTACGGTTATGAAAGACTAGTTGAAACTTTAAGGACATCAATAAGCATTACACCTTGATTACACATTGAAATCATCATCAATATAAATGCGTTTCTGCAGTATGCACCCCTCTATACATAAATGCATATCTGTCATAAACGTATATCACACAAGCAATTGGTACGTGTTTAGTCGATGAATACAGAGCTACCAACATAATTAATTTTCTCCAAATAACCCTACACATCAGCAATTAAAGGGAAATATTGCATTCAAAATGAACCAACATGGCATACAAAGAAAGTACCTTTAATCATTATTAAACCATTCAGTCTCACCAATAAACCCTAGCAATAGCTTTATCTCCTCAAAGTGTTATGTACTGCAAAAGTAACAGGATGTTGCATCATTTGAATTCTTGAAAGTTTGGGTGAAAAAATTACTTTTGTGCAACAAATAACCGAATTACTTCCTGTGAGAACCTTATTTCTTGACAAAAAGGCTACCGTAATGCCTTATTTTGAATTGTCTATCATTCTGTTTCTGTTAATATTGGTTGAAAGACAGACAGTCATCACCCAAAGTATAATTTTAGTGTGGGTATATCAAAATTCTCAGTTGGTGACTGCTCTTTGATTGACATCAAAGTTTGAAAATTTGAAAGATGCAGAGTAGCTCACATTCCACACAAGGCAGAGAGAGTGCTTTTATTACATTTTATAGCCTTGCATGCTCACCAGGACATAGCCTTAAGCAATAAAACAGGTTTATTCCTGCACAAGGAAGAGCTTCATACAGTTATGGGAGGAGATAGAAGATGCATAGTTGGGAGAATTAGAACTGTCTGGGATCATGAAGATTCCCCTTTAAAAAGTATTACAATTTTCCGTAAAACAAACGCAATATTTCCCTTTAATATGGTTAAATGAGGTCATTTGTCTGTCTTACTTCTCCCTTCTTTGAACGTAAGAATACTTTCAAAAAGATTCGTGAGTTTTACAAATGATAGTATTATTCTTATGTACAAATTACCTCCACTGATGTCGGAAGTCGGATTCCTGCAACGACAAGGTTTGAAAAGTGGAAGGACAACGACAATACGTTCTTATTATTCAATTACTACTTATATTAAGTATCTAAACATGATTCCATGAAGTGGCATAGAAGGTAGATAACAATAAGTAGTAAGACGAGGGGTCTAACTTGAGGCTGCAATGTACTTACCTCCAACGATGAATTTTTATTTGACTAGTAATTTGACAAGAAATCAATAATACCAGGGAGCTGAAATCCCGTATCTAAACAAAATGTTGAAGGGGACGATAGCATCCAGGGGACGAGATATTTCTCGAAGGGTGAGATATGTTAAGATGTATTACGGCAATAGTTACTTTTGTTTTCAAAGCCTTTCCTTATGGGGGAGCTGAAGAGCAGCCAAAAATAGGCGAGTAATTAAGATGGTTGCTTCTTACAGGCAGGGGCGTAGCTAGGGTCATATGGTAGGGGGGGTGTGAAGGTCTAAAATGCCGACTGGACGAATGACTATCTAAGCGGAGCGCCACCATTGGTTGGCGCGTAGCGTACAAGAAAATTTTTGATCCCCAGACCCCCTCAGATCGCAGGAAACGGCCTCAAATTTCAATATTTTTGTCTGATGTTCATTACCGTACGAGCCTCTGAAATCGGTTGCAGAACATTGTTGCATTAAATTTCCAGGGGACCGTCGCGTCCAAGCAAACCGTGGCCGCTAAGCGGAGGACCACCATTGGTTGGCGCGGAACTTACAAGAAAACTTTCAATCCCCATACCCCCTCAGAACGCACGAAACGACCTCAAATTGCAATATTTTTGTCTGATATTGCCGTAGCCTACTAGCCTCTAAAAAATTGTGGCATAAACTTTGCATGAATTTTCCAGGTGACCGTCTAAGCAAAGCACGGCCACCAGCCTGCGGAGGGTGCCAAGCATGTGAAACAGTGTTTGGCGCAAGGGATATTTTAAATGGGGAGGAGGGGACGACAACACTTTGATTGCTTAGCGTTGCGCCACCATGAAAGAATTTGTTGGAAAAAACACCCCACATCGCCGGAGATCGCCGAATCCGAATCGCAGAGGATCATAGCCTTAGGTTAATTCCTGGCAATGGTATTCTCAGGATTTTCTTGAATAAAAAAACACTTAACATTTCTGGCAGTTCTGAGTATATTTTCCGTCTAAAGGAGAAACATCACTGGAAACCCTTCGGGGGAGGGGAAGGACAGTTATGTATTGTCAATAAAATCAATAAAGCCTATTTACACTATGATTATACTCTTGGTTATTAGGTTAATCTTGAAAGCAGTCAAATTGTCTACCTTACACTCCTTGAACTTTGCCTAGCAGGTTTTGCCCCTCTAATTCGTCTACAATGGACAGTCAATTTGCCGACTATGCCCGATTTGCCGACTGATTGACCGCCCAGGGGGGGTGTCGCACCCCCCCCCCCACACCCCCCATAGCTACGGCCCTGCTTACAGGACTTGATGTCTACACAACTTATTTCTACACCTTACCTTTTCCTGATAACTTGCTTCAGATATATCTGTGCCGTCCTCACCATCCTAAAATCAATGCAAATGTTCACAAACTTAAATCATTTTGAGATTTCATTCCCATGCTAAAAGAGGTGATTGAATATGTGGTTTCAAAGAGCGTTTCTTGTTTAACGTTATATCATTTTTGTAGTTTAACAATTGTTAATCAATAAAACAAACTACACCGTGCCGTTTAAATTTAGGCTTAAATAATTTGACATATATGTAAGAGATTGAATAGCCAATCTTTTCATACAGACTTTTACGCTCTTTGAGATTGTCGGACTAAACCTATTGTGAATATACCTCATAATCAATTTTAACTATATACGAGAATCCTCTTTTGCGTTCAGGAAAATCCACATATGGAATTTACAGAATAATAGACAGAAATCTATCATTTCGTATACGGAACATCTTCAGTACTATTATAATGCTTTTAACTTCTTGTAAAGTGTTGAGCTAGATTATCTCGATATAGAATGGAAAAGTGAAAACCTTCAATAAGCTTATAATTACCCTCCATCTACCAGTTTCAAGATTCAAATGGTTCCGGGGAGACGTCATTGTTGGGTACCACCAAACTGCAAAAGCAACAAGAGGATAATCTATGCAGCTGTATTCATTTACCGCATTCGTCCCTCACTCACTCACCCACTCACTCACCCACTCACTCACTCACTCACTCACTCACTCACTCACTCACTCACTCACTCACTCACTCACTTAGTGAATCACACAGGGTTCATCCTCATATTTCTGATGTCAGGCAAAGTAAGGTATTTCATCTCTTCATACAGTACAAGTAGGAATCAGTAATGACGCAAGTACAGGCCGTATGAAAAAAATTCCGGGCACGACTCTAACAAATAAGTCTTCTGGAGTTATTATACTTCTTGTGTCGTTTTTCATTTATTACTTACACGCCATATCTCACACACTGCCGTAAGTAACTGTAAAGTACAATTTATTCATGATTTTGCACATTATAGGCATGATGTACGTTTTGCCTGGTTGGTTTCCCCCTCTCGGAAATACTGGTAGCGGCTGGAGTAACAACTTGCTTTCTGGGCAAATTTTGCTTGAGCAAAGTCTGTGTCAGACTTAGGTGGGGACCCATGGTTAACTAGGGTCGGTGGGTCACTTTGTAAGCGCAAATTTCACACCGATGAAGATCGAAGGCGAAGCTACTTAACGAATGATCTGGCAATTACAATAGGTAAACAAAGGAACATTTTGAAAGCCGTGAATATTGGTGAGATGTGATCACTCTTCATTGAATAGCGGAACAGACTCGCCAGTTATGATCATGTTTCAGCCAATATGACTAAGACACGGAATGAACTATTTTGACCCGATATCCTAGCACTTAGCAATCCAAATAAGTACACAAACTTTGTGGTACAACTTAGGAATAGTCTCAAGAAGAAAACAAGTGCCAAATCAAAGCTGGATGGTGGGCTGGAGCCTTGAAAGCCCGAATTAGTACCCGTTCTTGTCACAAGGGCCCATCTTTAATTCTGAGTGAAAAACCGTTTAATCACATATGCCCCATAGTCCTGTTTTCAGCTGCTCATTCTTTTTCATTTCCATTAATAGTCCTTATGCATATGACGTCACAGAGCAGAAAGTGCGTCCTCGGTTGGAGGCAATTTAGCGCGTATCATTTCGAAGTTCACCAAATTTATGCAGACAGCTGATTTATGGACCATTCAGATACGCCCGTAAGTCTAATACACGATCTTAAGAAGACTACGTCGTGCGCACAGTGTCCTTCATTGTTTTGCCTCCAAAATGACGTGGCGTCATTGTAGTAGCTGGCACAAATGTCAACAGTAAGCTACCTTCCAAACCTAATGGATATGACACCATCAGTTGATATATCTGTGCACGGTGACGTTAACCCCCAAGTATACGGCCAGCATAAGTTTATGGACGAAGTCATTTCGATTATACCTCGTTTTAAGCCTTATAGTTTGTAAACCATTTTTTCCTATGTGATGGATTGCTGGCCCTCAAAACCGTCATTGTTAATTCGGTACTGCCAGGGATATGAGATAATTAGCATAAGGGTAATTTTTCAAGAGGAACAATGATAAAGGAACAAACACAAACCACTTCTAACTTATAAGAAACAGAAGTTACAGACAATTCCAGGATAAAAATTTTGAACTACATTAAGCACAGACAAAAAAGTATTTAGGACTACTCTAATTTTGTTTGCCTCAGGATTGGTTTGATTTTGTTTACTTTTCTTTTATAATCATGTCCTTCATGTCTTTTCTTTTTTTTGGGGGGGGGGGTTGTTTTTGTTGCTTTGTATTGGTATTTGAATAATCAACTCGGTAGTGATAATTGGATTTCAAAATGTCAATAATACCAATGATATGTGAATCATTATTAATAGTTACCATCAATGCTTCGTGACTTTAGCAAGTTAAGAGAAGATTCATTTTGAAATGACCGTGGTAGCAAGCATCTGGTAAACCTGTATTGTATTGCAAGTAAGAAACAATTTGACAGTAAAATAAAATCGCAGAAGATAAAAGGATACCATTAACTAGATCGTGACCTGCTCTGATTCGGTAAACATAACACTGAAAGTTAATTTCCAGCTATGATGAACTGTGATAAAAATGTTCAAGTTGTGTTTAAAATACACCTGTCCAACAGTATTAAACTACAATCAACAATTAAAGCAACAACTGAATCAACACATAGTTCACGTTGTGATATAGTTTTATATTAATTGGAAGGAAAGCTTAACATTAAATCACTCACCCCAATGATGCTAGTGTTTTACAATTAACAACAAAGTCAAAAATAGGAACTGCCTCGTTTTCGGTTATTTCTCTACCTTCCTCGAGAATTACAATCTCCTTTATAGCCTGCAGGTTTGGCAAGCTAAGACCAGATTTAAGAATGATGTTCTTTGCAGATTGATCCACGGAACTAAAGCTGTACCAAAGCCACACTGATGTTATCGGAATCTGTCATACAAAAATACCATCTTTATTACGATAAAAACCCTGTTTATATCGGTTGGTGCATGCTGGTATGTGATATGTTGTGATGTCATTGCCAGCATTCAAATAAAATGATTTTCTAAGAGGCATTCATTCTTCTACACAATATAAAATATCAGTAAACCAAGGATTCGTTCTGAAGAAATTCCTGAAACGTCTATTTTAACGCAGCATTTTATTTGTTGAACATACTCTTTTATAATTTTAATACGTAGTTGAACGCAATTGTACAAAAATAATGTATTTCAAGTTGTGAAAATATGTTTTACCAGGATGAATTGAATTAGATAGTACTTATAAGCTAATGCTTAAAAGATGTGACTTGCCTTATGATGAGAGGCAATTTTGATAAGTTGTAATGTCGACTTCTGCTTGAGAATATTATCGTCGTTTCTGATGCAAACATCCTCAGCACATTCCTTACCAAGGATTTTTATTAAGTTATCAACTTCTCCATCTCTCTCTACCAAACACAAGAGTTTGAAATTTTTGCTTCCAGTATTATCCAGGTACTTAATAATCTTGTTAGCAGCCCCACGATCAAGTCCGCAAGCAAACCTATAGACGTCCGGAAATTCGGCAACAGGATGTTTCGTTAAAAGTTTTGTGTTTTCCGTGGAAACTATATTGCTTGCCAAGAAATGGGCAGCGTACCATTCATGAAATAATCTATGATAAAATCGAACCTCAGTTTTATTCTGAACAACTGGACTTCTGTCAGATGTAGTAATGACCTCTTCCTCCCTTAAAATCCCAATGCGTACATAGAATTCATAAAAGTCTTTACCAAATTTTTCAATAAGTTTCTCTTTTCCCGAAACGAACTCATGTTCAATTTTACTCAGATTTTCAAATGCCACGTTATTAAGGCTATTGTGATTAGATTCAAATTGTTGGTATTTTGCTCGCCACTTTTTACCTTTGGTCTTATTTTGCATGTGGGTATGGAAACATGTAACTATGTACCGAAAATAAATAGTTACAGAATTAAACTGTACGTCTTTCGTCTTGCCTGTTTGTATCGGCACGTGTGCGAACATAGCAAAAAATAGGGGAGACTCACAAAGATCCTTAAGTATTGGAAATGTTTTCAAGCGTTCTTCAATTTTTTGGGCATCATCCTGATTCTTTGTCACAGACTTTAAAATATACTTTAGCCGAGAATTCTCATCAAATCCAAGCAATCGTAGTCTCTTAGTATTTGAAGAAAGGTTTTTCGGTAAATGTGGTGGTCTAGTAGTTAAAATGACCTTACATTCCTGAAGCAAGTTCATCTCAATAATGTTCTGAACATCGGTTTCCACAATACTATCCTTATCGGGATATTCATCATAGCCATCCAAAAGAATTACAACCGATGAGCAGCTTTGTACAATGTTTCGAATGTCTGATTCACTGAGTTGGGTATCTATTGGCAAAAGTAGTTTCTTTATGGCTTGAAACAATGACATCATACTTCCTATGTTTCTTAAAGGCAAAAGAATTAGTATTTCTACGTCATCCAGAGGAGACCCTGATGCTTGGTGATACCAGTCATAAGCAATTTGAAGTAGCAAAGTTGATTTACCGTATCCCGGGAATCCTTCAATGATAATTCGTTTTGACTGAACTTGAGAATCCTGAAACATGCTTTTGTAGGATTCTAGCCTTTCCCAAGAATCGTGTCCACTTGATGGCAAAAATTCAATGCCACTGTTAATAAATACCTCATCAACTCGAAAAGAAATGTCGCTGATATACGGAATCGGCAAAACTTTGGCACAGAGATTCTCATACTTTCGTTTTAGCTCATTGATGAAAGTTCTTCTTTTAGCTGGAGGAAAGCAGTACGCAGTTTTATTAGTGAGTAACCATAAAATTAAGTGTAGGGCCCACATGGAGGTATACCTAAAATAACTGAGGGGAGCAATAGACGTACAAAATGCCCCGTAACTTATGAACACTATGCAAATGTAAGCACATTGTACCGACCTACCGGCTGTGGTATACATGCTGAGTCCATTGGCCTCAATCGAATTTTGAAAAAACAATACACCTACACGTATTGCCCATACACACCTGAAGGAAGTGCAAATCATTCCTCAACGTTAATTACTGGAGTCCCTTGAGAGTGATCCAATAAAACAAAATTATTTGTACGTCAATTCGATTTTCGACTTACTTCCCAACATTTTGCAAGGGTATTGTCGTCAATTGTTTCAGTCAAGAAAACTTTCCAATTTAGCTGTAATTCTATTGAAGATGGCGCCCTTTTGCTAATGCTTTATTTAAAGGCATTTTCCAGTGGCTTTTCATTAGGATCCTATGTGAAAGACAAAAATATTCCAGTTCATGCCCTTCAAACCCCGTAGCAATACTCTTTTCCTAACTCGAGATATCTAACATTAAAGACTGCTTATTTTTGTCCAAAAATACCTCCACTTCTCATCATGGTCACAGAATGTTATGTAAAGTGGGCACATTGCCTCAGATTTCTTTTGTTTTTCTTTATAATTGAATGTCCTGTTGTCCTTGAAATTTGATACTGCTGGAATGTTTGAATATCTTTCCATGTAGATTTAGCATTAATCTACAACATATGTAGGGCACAGTAAACAAAGTTGATAAATATTCCCTACAGGGGTGTCAATATCATAAAATGAAGGCTTTGTCAAATTAATGTGCCGCGATGACATCACAGTTTCCCATGATGCACTTCGTCTTGAGAAAAAAATTGCATTTTTTTGAAAACGTATATCTTCCAAACGCTACAAGCTATTTAGATGCGGTTTTACCTCCTAGATGAGAAAAATTTTCTGCATTTTTTGAAGGTATTGATTTTTGTCACTGGCAAATCCCTTTAAACAAATTGCTGAAGTTACCACATTCAACATTGTCGACCGTAGTTAAATTTGTAATGGCACGCACAGATTTATTTTTCTAACTCGTTCGGAAGTTCGTAATTTTGCGCAGGGAATTATTCCATATAGTCATATACCACTAATCTCTCCATTCCCCGTATACACGTAAGTAGTAAATAATTATGACTATGCCATTGCGTCTTTGCTTGCATTGCAAAATTCGTCTTATTGCAGATAGCCCCTGCTATTACACCTGACTATGCCAGTGCTAAACCCACCGTTTTATCAATATTGTGGAGCCGAAACTGTTTGCCTCTTTCAGTTACAACGCTAATGACTTTTGGTAATTTGTTTGACATTTTCTTATAACTGAGTTACACCAACACCCCCGGAAAAATCTGGATAGGCTAGTGCCTACCCCTCGGAAAACGCCTGACTACACGACTACACCAGTGTAACTACATGTAATGACAACCAACCTTTGATTTGCTTAGCAAAATTTTTCTTATGACAGTTTAGGGCCGGATCCAGGGTGCGTACGCCCCCCCCCCCCCCATTCTTTGCAGAGCAATTTGTATTTTTTGATGCTAAATGTTGCACTAGATTGCATCTGAGGGTACTTTAATATTCAAAAATTTCTCAAAAGGGAGGGAGACACCCCATTCCCTTAGACCCCTCCCCCACGTCGGCGATCAGGCCCTGCAGTTAGTCCCCCAAACAAAAATCCTGGCTACGCCAGTGGCTGAGTCAACTCTGCTGGAAATGTTGCTTTTCAATTAAACCTCATGTTTATTTTGTTGCAATGCATAGGCGTAGGAAGCTATTCTCGTTTAGGGGGGGGGGGGTGGTGAACGTTGTTTCGGACCGACGTCCTGGCAAGGATGTAAGGGGGTGTCCTCCGCCCCACTAGAAAATTTGTGAATATTTTAGGGTCCTTAGATGCAATTTGGTGCAACATATTGGGAAAATTTTAAGGAAACTCAGGCTATTGCAAATTTTTTGACATTTTTACAGATCAAAAAATAAGGGCTTTTCGTCCTTGAATTGAGGAGGAGAGAAAGCATACTTTCGTCCACCACATTTTTGACCCAGGGGCTTTAACCCCTCTCCTAGCCCCCAGCCGTGATCTTAGAGAAATCTTTTCTTTATGTAAGGAACCATTAATGAAACCACGATGTAAGATTTTAGAACAAAGTGTACACTTAGTTTGTTTACGTTACAGCTCTTTTGAGGTTAACAAATGGTCTCAAATTATAGGGCTTCTAACTAACTGCAATTAAAATCATCATTGGATGTCTGTAAGATGCAAAACAAACATAAAAATAGCTATTGCAACATTTACCTGACCAGTCCTGATTCGGAGACAGAAAAGGTGTTGTCTGGAATCAAATAGTAGACACGAGTTACTACTCACTTGTATTCAGGTTTTCAAAAAAGAACCATAACGAAAGTTTGCACAACATTCAAATTTCCCTAACCTTCAAGTGCACTATTTGGACTGTTCTGAACACCCTTTTAAAGACTTACGATATGGTAAATACACCCGTTCCGATATGGCTATTAACCCCACATGTAGGTTGTAGGTCTCCGATCCATTCATTACAGTTTTTCACAATCATTTTACTATAAATTACACATTTTCAACCCCATTCCACGTCAACTACAACCCGACAACCATTAGAGAACTAATGCCACAACACAACGCATCATCACAGTAATCGTCCATATGTCCTTTATCATCATCATCATCATCATCGTCATCGTCATCGTCATCGTCATCGTCATCGTCATCGTCATCGTCATCGTCATCGTCATCGTCATCGTCATCGTCATCATCGTCATCATCGTCATCATCGTCATCATCGTCATCATCGTCATCATCGTCATCATCGTCATCATCGTCATCATCGTCATCATCGTCATCATCGTCATCATCGTCATCATCGTCATCATCGTCATCATCGTCATCATCGTCGTCATCGTCGTCGTCGTCGTCTTCGTCGTCATCAAGGAGGAAGGAAAGAGGTCACATGTCACATTCTTTGATTTGACCCGAAAGGTATTTTTTTTCCCAAAAGTCCCCTGACTCTCTGGCGAAGAGCCAGGGGCGAAAACCAAACAATACTCCCGAAGGAGTTCTGCTCCCCGAAGGAGTAACAACGTCCCCAAGGGACAAACTTTGACTTAACTGACACCACCTGACAGTGGTCCCGTTCTAGACTGGCTGAATAGAACAGGTCCCACCCTGGGAGCTCCGCCGTCGTGATCAGAAAGGTATTTGATTTCTAGTCTTCCTGCTCATAAGTTGAGATACTCTTTCGCAAACCCAGTCAAAAGTGGGGAAAAGAAGATATCCTTAGCAGTACCATGTACAAATAAGCTCTTATGGTAAAACTGTTCTTCGGGATGTATGGAAAAGATTATCTAAAGATTCTACTGCCGACATGTGGATGTTGGTGGAATATATTTAAAAGCTTTGCGAGATGTAATTTTTGCTATCCTTATTCCAGCCATTTAGTAGTTGTCCTTCTCTTGAATAGCAGTAGCGCCGCCAGAATTTGGTGATTGGGGGGCACCACAGATGACGTCGTAATAATGCCACCCCAGCCCCTCCCCTCCAGTCTGCGTAAATTGTACCTTTTTATGGCCCCTGCGTTTTTAGGTGGAATCCTTTCTTTGCCACTACATAAAGGTGCCGTCCTGGGGGAGGGATTTAAGGGTTCCCCCTCCCATTTGAGAAATTTTTGTTAATGTAAGGTTGCTTAGATGCAAGATGGTGATATCTTTGGGATATTTCTAGGAACTGATCATATATGGCTGGAAAATATCCATAATTTCGTGAATTTTAAGTTTTCGTTAGGTCCAAGAGGAGAGTATGCGTCCTTGCGATTTGTATACAACAGTGTGAGATGCTTCCTTGGACATAGGGGCGTAGCGAAGGTGTTATCTTTGGAGGGGTGTGGAGATTGTTTTGCCGACGGATCTGGTAATGCGTAGTGCGAAAATTAGCTTTAGCGGGTGGGGTACAGGGCCCGCCTAAGGACCCCCGGAAACTCTGAGGTTTAAGTATATCTCTGGGTGAAAAATTAAGTCTCAGGATGGATATATTTTGGTTCATAATGCATCATCAAATGCAAAGATTGTCCCACAAATAGGGGCTGGCTAGAACACTGGGCTGGCCTTGGGGCCGGGCCGGGGGGCTTCGCCCCGGAAGCTCTGAGGTTTTAGCATAATCTCTCGGTAAAAAAATTAAGTCTCATGCAGGACTGGTATATTTTCGTTCATAATGCATTATCCAATGCAAAGATTCCGGTTAATTCTAATGTGTTAGGCTATAATTCCTCCCGTCATGCCACTATACTTCAGGAGCTGAACCTGTCGTTTAGAATTGGAACACTGTGAGTTCAGCATTTGAACACTAGACGCGTCATGCATTCAAATACGATAAGTGGATAGGCATCCGGAGTTCAAAAAGGGAGAAAAGTGTTCAGAATCTTAACACAAGCGTTCAAAATATGCTTTGAACGCCAGGATCTAAAGATGGGTTCTGCATCTGTTTCATTTCGGTGTTCAAAAGTTAAGAGCCTGAGATTGCAGTGAAGGGAAGACCTGCGCGGCACGCATTCTTTTTTCCCGGGATCTTTGTAGGTAAACCGGATCCTCAGAAGTTTATAAAATGTGTTGAAGTCAAAGTTAGGCTTTAGAAGATGCGCTAAGGATTCCCTTTCCATGGGTAATCGGGTGCTGCTCCCCATGGTGATCAGTGGCGCCGCCAGGATTTGCTGATGGAGGGGGGCACCACAGATGACGTCAAAATGCCACCTCAGTTTTCCCCCAAGTCGGCGTAAATTATACCTATTTATGCGCACCTTCGACTGGATACTGTGGAACCCTTCCTTTGTCACTACATAAAGGTGCCGTCCTGGGGGAGGGGTCTAAGGAGGAGCGTATACGTCCCTGCGATAGTATACAGCAGTGATAATCCTTCCTTTGTCACTTCATAAAGGTGCTGTCCTGGGGAGGGGTTTAAGGGGAGGGGTTTGAGAAATTTTTTTGAATTTAAGGTTGCTTAGATGCAAAATGGTGATATCTTTGGGATATTTTTGGAAATGATAATATATGGCTGGAAATGTCCATACTTTAGTGAATTCCAGTTTATGGTAAGGTGAAAGGGGAGAGTATGTTGTCTAAGAGAAGGGTATGTTGTCAACAAACCTCCTGAAGCCCCCTTTTCGCTACTTTAATTAATTCCGTCTATTCGGGGAAAGTGTTTCCGTAAAAATACGTGCGTAGAGTCCACAGAAACATTCTTGGACTATTACGAAAATTTTCCTTGCTTAATTGCGCATTATGAAAGGGTATCTAAGGCTGGCAGACAGAGTTATAGGGCCTCCTGGAAGCTCTGGATTAATTATATAAAATAGGACACTGACATGATGCTTATTGCCTGACATCCAAATGATACTATAGAGTATGATGCCGAGCACTTTACAACTATCGTATGTTTACCAAGGCTGAACGAAAATCCAGTCGAACAGCTTCCAGCAATGGGGGATGGGTGGGAGAGTATAAGTGCAGGAGGTGATATTAGACCTCCCTGACAGGTATAGAAAAGGGGTTTAGGACTAAAAAGCGCATTTCAAAATGCTTTTTCGTCGTACGTGTATTAACAACCACCATCTGACCGGTAATGGCTGCGTTTGAAAAATGTATAACGGCAAATACATACTTTCAACCTTTCACATCATGCTACAAATTAGGCTGAAAGATCCCATAGGCCTACAGAGAGGTTGGAGATGTACTTATGTTTCTCGGAAAAGTGTTGTAATTAGAAAAGTTGCGTGTATTATAACCTTAATAATGGTCATAAGATGGGGTGCAAACTGTGACGAATGCGCGCAAAGCGCGCCGAAATTTTCCATTAGATAAGATTAGCCTACCATGACCAAACTTACATCCATGATCCTCTGCATCGAGACACTTTCAATTCCTCAACAAACCTATATGCCAATCACAAAACCAATCTTTTACCTGAGAATTCGTAAACAGCCTTCAACTTTCGTTACCGTGCTTCTGCGGGATTTGCTACCGGAAATTATTGACAATAACGATATAACTGGGGTAGGGTTTGGAGCGCGCGGAGCGCGCGAAAATTTTGATGGTTTGCGAAGGTTTGGGATAATTCTGATAGTTTGAGAACCATTTGTGACAGAAAATGATTACCACAGATCCATTACTCGGTTGAAAACCCACCTCACCCTACCCCTACAAAAATCTATAGCTTAAACGTCTTTTGAGATCAGTTTAAAATTTTCAAAAAAAATTTCTGAAATTGATTGGGGGTGGCACTTTCCCCCCATGCCCCCCCTCCCGTGCCGGCGCCACTGATGGTGATGATAAAAGTGAGGAATAATCTGCAGAAAATGGTTTCTCAAGAATGTCATATGGCCCGAAATAGTGCACCTATGCGGAAGCCGTTAATTCCCTTTCTTTTCCCGAGTTGCCGACGGACTCGTCCAATTACACCGATGGCCGTTGATACGGCCGTATACGGCCGTCACATGCATAATCAATTCGCCCCATGGGCCTTCAACTTGAATGGGCAAATTAGATGAAGAGCCGAAAATCGAAATAACTGATAACAGACTGACCCGTCCTCTCTTTCTCTTTTTTCTTTTCATTCTCCGTCTTCCCTTTCACTCCCTTCCTTTCCTTTTCTTTTTCCTTCTTCTCTTTTCTTTTTTCTCCTCTCCTCTTTTCCCCTTCTTTTCCTTTCCATCGCCTCTTTTTGCCGACAGACCGAAAATTTGCCGACGGGCGACCAAATATTGGGGGGTGTGACACCCTCACACCCCCCGCTCGCTGCAGCCCTGCTTGGATACTACATAAAGGTGCCGTCCTGGGGGCCCCTCTCCTTTGAGAAATTTTCGTTAATTCAGGGTTGCTTAGATGCAAACTGGAGCTATCTTTGGGATAGTGTTGGAACTGACCATATATGGCTGGAAAATATCCATAATTTAGTGAACTCTATTTTTTGGTTTGGTGAAAGCGGACAGTATGTTGTCTAAGAGGAGGGGAGGGTATGTTGTCAACAAACCTGAAGCCCCCTTTTGGCTACTTTAATGCCTTCTATTCGGGGAAAGATTTTACTTAAAAATACTTGCGTGGAGTCCACAGAAACATTCTTGGACTATTACGAAAATTTTCCTTTGCTTCATTGTGCATTATAAAAGGGTATGTTAGGCTAGCAGACACCGATATAGGCCTCCTGGAAGCTCTGGATTTATAATGTAAAATAGGGCGCTGACATGCTTACTACCTGACATCCAAATGATACTATAGACTATGATGCCGAGCACTTTACAACTACCGTATTTTTCCTACGTTTAAACGAAAATCCAGACGAACAGCTTCCAGGAGGGAGAGTTTAGGTGCAGGGAGGCAGGGACCGCGGTGACAATTTTGAAGTGGGGGGGGGGGGGATCATCGAAGCGGCCCAATACGTTCAAGGGAGGAAAAGGCAGTTTAAGGCTGCCCAAAATGCGCAAGGAAGAAGAAGTGTATTAGACCTCCCTGATAGGTACGGCTGAGGGCGAAGCGCTCGGTAAAAATTTTTCAAAATGTATAACGGCAAATACGTACTTTTAACCCCTCACATCACGCTACAAACTAGATTGAAAGATCCCCTACAGAGGGTGGAGATGTAATTCTGTTTTTCGGAAAAGTGTTGTGATCAGAATAGTTGCATGTATAATGGTCATGAGATAGAGTGCAAACTGTGACGAATGCGCGCGAAGCGCGCCAAAACTTTTCAGTAAATAAGGTTACCATGACAAAACCTGCATTCATGCTCTCCGTCGAGGGACTTTCAATTCCCTCAACAAACCTATATGCTAATCACAAAGCCAGTCCTTTTCCTGAGAATTCATAACAGCTTTCAACTTTTATTGCTGTGCTTCTACGAGATGTTACCCGAAATTATTGATAAGGACAATATTGAGGTAAGGTTTGAAGCGCGCGGAGCGCGCGAAAATTTTGATAGTTTGCGAAGGATTTGCGATAATTCTGATAGTTTTACAACCATTTGTGATAGAAAATGATTATACAATAGATCCCTTACTCGGTCGCAAACACACCTCACCCTACCCCTAGAGAAATCTATAGCTTAAACGCTTTTTGAGATCATTTTGAAATTTTCGAAAAATGTTTTCTCAAATGGATTGGGGGGAACGCGCCCCCATGCCTCCCCCCGTGCCGGCGCCACTGTTGAATAGTCAATTGCTGGAGAATGGTGTCAAATTTGTGGTAAAATTAGTTGTGAATACATGCAAAAGTTAAAAGAAAGTCGGTAATTGATCAAAACTGACTTTTTGTCACTGCTTCATTACCTGCAAATTGAACGACTCTTCATCACATTCCGTCTTCTTCAATCTGGTATCCATATACCTCCTAATATCTGCAGGAAATTAGAAAAATTATCCCTGAGTAACAGTAACACTAACCGTTCCCGCTTCATACGTAGTAGCTATCAATGAATGACAACTCGTAGTAGCGAATCCTACCAATCTGTCAAAAATAATTTTTCTGCATTTCTTCTGTTTAATTGCATGCTGCATATTTGACCGCGAAAATGATGTTTACTTGTAAGGTCATCACAGTACATATTCAGCCTAAAAGGTATAAGTGACAGTGCACATGTACTGTGACCTGTATATATGTTTTAATCAATATGGTTCATTTGATGTTGAGGTTAACTTTTTTACTCTTCTGAAACGGCTAAAATTAACCCCAAACGATGCAGTGGAAATTTTTGTTTTCTGTGGTTCCCAGGGCACTGTAATATTAGGAAAATCATAACACACTTTACCTCGTGATTTCCATATGACCACTCCAATGATAAATAGCAGGATTAGTACAACTAATACCAATAACCACAGCTTCATACGGGGCTTACTTTCATCCACTGGAAGAACGTTACCTTCAAGGAGAGTAAAAACACAAAAATCACTGTCAGATTCGAAACGCTTTGGCGTAGTGTGTTAAATATTTTGTTCCCATGTACACCTGAACTCTTAATTTAAGTGTCAAACTAGTTGTATTCATCAACAGACTACTAAACTCATTTTATCAATTATAGATATTTCAACGAGTACACCGTCTAATGACTTGACTTAAAAGTAGTCAAGCTTTGTCGGTAGTGGCTCTGAAATCTTTAGTCCTGAACTCCTTCCTTCTTATTTGCCATGTAGTATATTAATTTGAAAAACACATACCTCATTTAAATCCTAATTTACTAGACTATCACATAAAATTAAATTTAATTACCAGTTCTAAACAGAAGATTAATGTTTCTCCTCAAATCAAAGAGCTCCGTGTGTTTTCCAGACACCCTGCATTGGACGGTAATGTTGTTTTGGTAACCGACATTGGTATGGTATGTCGTTTTAAGTGAAACATCGAACGTGCCTCCGTTGTCCTTAATAAGTTTTTCTTTGTTTTCAAAAGTTATTGACCCTGATAGACTTTTGTCAACAACTGTCCACTCAAGATCCACTTCAGGACGAATTCCTTTCACCAGACATGTTAGGTTACCTGCGAAATCTACTTGTAGAAAACAACTATCTTCATCACCGCATTCGTCCACGACAGGATAAACCGAATCTGGAGAAACTTTATGAAAGAAAGGTTACCTTAAATGTGACATTCGAATGAACGTTAGACCTTTGAATTTTTTTTACTAAAATGGAGTCGCAAACTATCACTTCCAAGACTGTTACTTTATATTAACAGGGCATATTTTCAGATTTTCAGTGCAAGGAGGTATTTGGGATACTTTTTGCTATATTTCATTATTACAGCTATTTATGTTGGCAAATGTTGTATCATATCACTATGAACTACTACGCTTTTGACTTTGCTTTAAAGGAAATATCGACGAAGTATTCACATAATGATTTGCTGACAGGACACTACTGCACGTGATTTGAGCCGAAGGCGAAATGATTTCATTGATAAGAATGTTTTTTTACCATAGACAACGACTTCATAGGTTTTCACATCCTCGTGTACACCATCTCCATGCACACAGTTATACAAGCCCTCATGTTGAACTTGAACTTGACTTATGACTAAGGACCCGGTGCTGTCTAGTTTAAAATATTCTGATAATACTTCCAAGACATTGTAATCCGCAAAAATTGCATATGCTATGTTCTGAAAGTCACGCGGGCTTCTTATTTTCGACCACACAAGAAAAAGAATGTTTTTGTCAGTGCACAACAAGATCGACTTTGTATTTTTCTCGAAATACTTAAGGACAGGTGTAGAAGACGGTAGAGTTCTGTCATTTCTTTGGACTAAAATCATAGATTCCATTCTTTGAAGAAGGGGTGGTGAACTTATGACTTTGCACACTATAAGCTTCAGCCAAACGTCCTCATTAAAGTTACTCTTTGTGGTAATTCGTGATGTATAAATCAAGTTTCCTTCCGACGTAACATTTGTTTCAGTAAAGATCTTTTTGTCAGCAGTTGTTGTACGTTCAAACCAGTGAAGTTCTAGCATTGGTCGTGCATCATCAACAGAACAGCTTATTTCGGAACTTGCATGCAACGATCTCAAGCAAAACTGATGTTCATTTCCGCATTCAGTGATCACAGGAAAGGGCTGCTTTGGTGTCACTATGAAAAAAGGGATGAAAGTCATATAACTGTGCCTTTTTTGTAAGGACTAAATTTGAAGGACAAATACACTGCGTCCATGGTGATGTTTTATATACTCAGAAACATAAGGTCACGTTTGGGCCTCTAACAAGCATTTAGTGGACGATTTGCTACAACATTATGCAAGATAACTGCAATAATTGCTAATTGCAATAAATAACAGAGGATATTTTTGACACAACTGTCCTCGTCGTTGGAGTAATGCACGACGAATGAATTCCCTTCCACAGTTCACCATTCAGATATGCTGGAGGCTGGGTACAAATATACCTCTCAAAATCATTTGACATATTAGAAGTGAGAAAAGAAACCCTACAAACAATTTCAACGTCAACATAACTTACCAGTTGTTATCACATTGACTGTGTGTGGAAAGGGATCATCGTCCAGTGTGTCCAATTTAATAGCTGTGTAATCGTGATCATGCGCTATAGACACATTATTAATAATTAGAGAACCGTTCGGCCAGATACTTAGTTCCCCTGATTTGTATCCTGCTCCTGTTATCGTCGAGTCCTTATAGCTTAATACCGGTTCATCGTTAGCAAAGTCTTTCGATTCGTACCAAAACACACCCAGAAAACCTTCACGGAAATAACATTGAAGTGTCTCTCTCTCTCCCAGTTCGAGGTATTGTGGGGACTCACATCCTTCCTGAAGGTCTGTAACAAACGAGAAAAAGTGAGGGCTTTTGGTCTAATTTCGCAAAGTATAAATTATTTCTGCTTGACACCTGTTATTCCAACACATGAAAAAGATTAACTGGAATTGAAGATTTATGTTGCCTTACCTGATGTGCACTGCGATAGCCATACAATAAGGATAGTTGGCACCATGAAGTACATGATTGTGGTTTAATCTACGGTGAAAAGGAAAAAGTGATCAAGATTTAATTTTTTTCCCTCTTAACTGGTACCAGAATGTAACGTTGCACTGGAAATTCCTATACCAACACCAATCCTCTGAATTCGATTACTTAAAGTGGGTATGACACGGCCAAAGTATGTTTCTCAGTAAATATTGTTTGGGTACCACTTGAAATGAAGCAAATGTTTTTCCGACTAAACTACGTCCATAAACACAGTAATACGACCTTGTGAATTCCCATTTACAGGCCAGACTCAGCCATCTGAAATCCAAAAGCGAAAAAAAGTATGTGAGCGCGTCTCAAGATCGTGACGTCATTGGAGGCACGGCTAGTAACACTGTACCAGGCAGCTCACCCATCGTTCTACACATCGAATCATGTGCATGCTAACGCGTGTTAGCAGGTACATCATTGCAAACACCTGTGCTACAATACTATACAGCAGCGCGCGTGACCAGTGACCACATCGTGAACTATGCGTCGTTGCGCGGTGACTGCTTACCATTCACGATAGCACCGTTACTGAACAGCTCACTGAGTAAAGGCGCGCTTGTTATGGACTTTCCATACATGTTCATAGCTGTTCTGTCAGCGCGCCCGGACCGCGTTCCTTTTGCACAAAAACAAAGCTGTTTATTATATGCAGGGAAGCTAAAACACGGGCGCATATGCACGCGAACATATTGGCCAATGATATGCTTCGAAGCCCCCAACATGTTCCGCGCTTTGCGCTCTGTATGTTGGGTGGGAGCTTATGCACCTACGTCACGTTTCTCTATTTTTCCATCCACGCGTACATTGTGCAACAATTGTTACTAAGGTGCTGTCGTGAGCGCGTATCTTTAACACACCTACTACGTATGGCGGTTCCATCCAGTAAGCCAAATTGAAACGCGCTGACGTCACGTGCATAAGCTCTATTGTGATGTAATCCTTTTCATGAAGTTTCTAAGATATGAAAACTTTAGGCCGTCAGCTGTAGGCTGAGACATTTCATTTCGCTCCGGCAACTCTGGGAACAGATATTTTTCACACTAAGTTTTACACACAATAACAAGGAATATTGTTACAAAAGTTCTCCACATAATTTCCTGCAGTTTTTTCATGGTTTCAATCGACATACCGACTTAATTTTCATCGCGTACGTCTATTAAATGAAGGTTGTGACTTGAAAATATTCATTCGCAAAGTAAGACTTTACATCACGTGGTATAAATTACCCAATCCAGTACTAGATCAATGACGTAATTAACATGATCACGGCCAAATATGGCGACGTCCAGTACAGCGTCGCTAGCAACGAGCAAAGAACGTTTACATGCTTTTTGCACATCGAATCGGAAAACAGAGGCCTCCTTCACGAAGATACGATGGACTAAATTCACATCATGTGCAAAGAATGGCTCCAACTGAGCGGGCGAGACCGTTAGATCGCAGAAAATATTCAGTGTCAATGCCATGGCTTTGAACTTACGATAGCATTACCAGCCCAACACTGCAATAGCAGTACAGAAGCACACGGGGCTAATCTCCATTGACCATTGACTACTTAGGCCTCAGGCTAGCCTAGGCCTACAATACAAAGTAGCCTATAGTACAATTGATACAACCTAACCTAACGTTACAAGTTACAGTTGCAGGCTACAGTATATATCAACTACCATGAGTTCACTGGAGTTGGGTTTTGAGTGCAAGCAGCATTATTACCGTCGCATCATCGACAGCAAAGCCATTACTTGAATCATTATGATAATGAGCAGAAGACAGGCTGTTGCCAACAAAAACATATCTGTGAAGGTAAATATTAAAGTAGGGCCTAGGCTAGGCCACAGGCAGTTCTAGCGTTATTTAGTACATACATATATATAAATAGACAAGGTAGCGCACTTCTTCCACACCAAGGCGTTCAGTAGCCAGATTTGGCTGCAATGCACTAATATGGCCAAATCCTCATATGCTTTGGCCAAACTGGCAAATTTCTTAATAACTTAGCCATGTACTCGTGCATATATGGCCAAATAGGCCAAATCTGGCTACTGAACGCCTTTGTGTGGAAGAAGTGCGCTACCTTGTCTATTTATATATATGTATGACTGTATGTACTATATAACGCTAGAACTGCCTGTGGGCTAGGCTAACTTTAAGGCCATTAAAGGCCATGCTTTGGCTAGCCTATGCTAGGTAAAGCCAGGCCCCATGAATTTGTTACAATAGTATGTTACTTTTAGTTACAGGTGTAATTCATGCAACTTGTTAAAAATACAAATAATAGAAGGGTGATCCCAGTGAAAAATGGGATGATTTTTGCAGGGCAAGAGCAGTCGCCCCAAACTTATTTTGA
This sequence comes from Holothuria leucospilota, assembly GCA_029531755.1. Lineage (NCBI taxonomy): Eukaryota > Metazoa > Echinodermata > Holothuroidea > Aspidochirotida > Holothuriidae > Holothuria > Holothuria leucospilota. Next base: position 12,063,022 of record CM055965.1, read on the forward strand.
AGCAACTGCTAAATCTCACAATTTTCTTCTTATTTCTCTTCAAAGTATCTTTCATAATATTTTAGGGCTTCAATATTTCATATTCAAGGTAAACCAATCAGTTACTTGTAGTAAATTTCACATTTGAGGAGAAAAAATATTGTCACATGACTCTAAAGAGCCAATCATGAAACAGGACAGTCTACTACACTACTTCAAGTTGGGGTGACTGCATTTCCCCTTTAAGACAACGTTTTTTTGACATCCAATTTCGTTCTACGCCTTTTGGATGATTTTGGTAGGAAAAATCATCACTTTTGGAATATTTTTCAAGGTTGAGAAGGAAGGAATGTTTCATTGCGCAATTGGCCAACTGTTTAACCTTGAAATGGTCGGGTATTTATTACTTTAATAATTGCTGCCTACTGCTGAGGGATGAATTTAGTTGTTTCTTTTATAGCAGGAAGAAACCTTGAAGGTTACTATGGTTCCTGTTCTACAACTAAATAGTCACGGGCCAGGCAGCAATACTGGAATGTGTACAGTATAACTTCCTTGACAATTTTTAATGGCAGGACAATTTTGGAAGGTTATGGACAAAATCGTCTAAGCGCAGTAATTTTTCATCCCATTTTTCACTGGGCTTTGTAATGATACAGTGATTATTGGAACATGAAGAAAGTGCCAGTTTTTGGAGTTTTTAGTCTTGTGAGCCAAACTTTGATAATTGAGTTGTGGTAGGCTATCCAGGTGTGAGAATATTAATGGACACAAGCATGCCATAGACTAATTGTAGATCATGCAAATCTGATCCGTGAGTGGGATCAGTGGATAAATCATGGTATGTTCCACAAGATTTTTATTGTGCTAATCTGAAAACTTACTTACAAAATTGGGGATTGCACAGTGATTAGCATGAAGTGACTCTACATTGTAGCTCCCATTCCATTCTTGGCAGTAATTAGTAAGTTTGAGCTCATGCAGTTCCAGTGGGAACTGTAGAATATTGAACAGTATATGGCTCATGTTATCTTTTTGAATTTCTTTCTAGGCATGTTTGGTTAGGCTGCAATCCTGAAGAAAGATGTAATGCATCAGAGATGTATGTGTAAAGTGTGTGGCACACAAGATCAATTAACATACAGTAGGTCAGGTTACAACTACAAGATGTGTACACAACATGCATGATTCTTGCATGACAAGGAAGATGGATCATTTTTCAAAGTAAGTAGACAAGCAAATTTCACTCTTCTCCTGCATAGTTTTGGCATGTTGGCTTAGTTAAAATAGGCTACAAAATTTGCATGAACAACAACTTTTGGTGGGCTTCTGAAACAATAATTTGTGTATCCTAGCAGCAGTAGCAGCGTGTAGTCTACAAATACCTCATTGGAAACTCCTAAGGTAATTTTATTTGAACAAGGTTGAGAGACAATACCGGTTTACCTCTTTATTGTGAATCTGCACTCAGCACTGAGAATTTCATCTTATTTTCTGCCATGTAAGTAATAATTATCAGAATATTGTACTGATATTTACTTGTATTATTTAGGATGAAATAACAGTTTTCTGGCTCTCTGGATGTTGGTTTAATTGAATACTGTATATACTGTATGTATCGTGTGAAACATCTACCATACCCAATTTCCCTCTGATGTGATCAGTTTGTTTCAGTCATTCAATTACAAAGGAACTGTATTCACGGATTTTACATTTAGAAGTAATCATTTGAAATTCTGTACAGGGGTGGCCTCAATGCACAGGGAAAGGAGACCATACTCACCTCTTTAATCATGGGGAATGCATGTCCCCACTAGGGAAACTTTCCCCATTTGCTAAGGAGCTTAGGTTTGGCGATTAAGGGTAAACTACCTGATAGAGGGGGGGGGGTGGGGGGATGGGATAGCTGTTGCCCATTTCTTTGGGCAGAAGGTTGGGTACTATACATTGTTGTTACCTTGATAGGCATGCATTTATACCCAACAGTTTTCTCAGTTTGCTCTTAACGAATACCAATTTTGAAGATTTCAGTGAAGTTAGTTCAATTTATTCACTGCACAGTTTTGTTTGCATCTGGTAATGTGGTACAGTTTCCTTACAACATATACTGTACATCTCAAAATTGGCACTTACTGTAGCTTGGTAACAGTACTGATTGTGTCTAAAACATCATGTTACTGTTTCAAATCTTCCCTACCGGCTACCCCCATTTTACTCCCTCCCCTATCCCTGCATCCCTCTCAGAGCATTAAACTGCCACCACCTAACATGCATTGTTTTTCATTTTTTTTTTTTTTTACTTTTAGGGTTGGGTAGGATGTCCTTAATGAATTTTGGTGGGAGTAAAACCAGATATGGTAGGGGGTGTACAACAGCTACCTCTGATTTATGAAAAAAAAATTGAATCCTTGAGTGAATTGTGATAAAATCTTCATGTAATGTGTTTTCTGCACAAGATGGAAATTCAAGTAAAATTTGGGAAGACAGGTATCATCTCTCCCCCCACCCCTCCCCCACCCCATGGTACACTACCCTATGGTATACTACCCTATCCAAAGAAAAACCATGGAAAAAGCATTCAATCAACAAGCTGTGAAATAGTTTGACTCAAATCATTGCATTTTCAAAGAATAATTAAAGTGTCTAAGTGTAGGCCAAAGTGACATAGTAACTGCTATTAATGCCTAGAAGCTGGCCAGGATTGTGCTCGGTGTTGACAAGCTACTATGCACTGACTAGGGGAAGTACAGATAGCATTCCAAATTCTTAGAAAGGTGAGTTTTCCACTTCCAAAGTTTCACATGCTATAAATCTGTAAAAACCATAATGGTCATCCAAAACCATTCCAGGCCCCAGTCACAGACATAGCTGGGAATTGTGCAGTATTCATCTGTCATAGCTTTATAGTGCTATACTTAAGTATGAATTAGCCTTCATGGCTTTACAGTTTTATACCCTAAGGCCCATTCTTACTTAAGTGTAGCATTAAAGCTATGAAAGTTCAACAAATGAAGTTGTCCATGTACAAGTGAACATCATTGATGCAAGTCTGCTCACCCTTTTTATTGTATGTTCATTGGGAGTAACAGAACAATTTGGTCTTGTTTCTTCTCAGAAACTATCAGATGGAAATATGGTGACTGCAGGATACAACTTCTGAAATCAAGAGAGAGATCACACTTTATAAAGGAATCCACAGATCAGGCAAATGAAGGCAAATAAATATTTTTGTACTTTAAGTGAATGTGAGTTGTACTAGTACCATACTGTATTTTCTCTCAAGGAATCATCCATCCATGATCTGTTGCTTCCATCCTTGTTCATATGACGCTGCTTTCATTCTCTCTTCTTAAATTGTGAGTACATTACAGTATGTAAGTGAATTGATGTCAACAGCAAAGTAAACATTGCAAAGTTTATATGTATTTTGACCATTAAACATAGGGACTAATGAAGCATCATTTTTAAGCTGTTCTTTTCAGTGAGGCTACTTAATTGTGTTTAATTAAAAACTAGGAAAGGCTGAACTTTTGATGGGTTCATTTCATACCTTCAGGCATTACCCTTATCCTGAGTTGATGTAGAATTTACCTTTTCCCTATGAATTGTATCAAATTAGGACATACCACAAGTGGCTGTTTTATAGGAAGGGAGAATTAAATGTCAATTGTTGAAATTTCTGGAATAAAATTAAGAATAACTTTGGTAACTTTGAGGGTCTATAAAAACTTGTCAAGATTTTAGAAAAACAAATCTGATTATAATTCTAAATTTTCACAGTCTGGAACATTTATATGGCTTTTAAATAATGAAACGATTTCATTTGAAATTTTGGGAAAAGTTTTAACCCCTTGTTCCATTGTTTTGTAAGTTCCTGTTGTCATGAGAATATGTTCAAATATTTTCCACTTCTTTTCCTTTGTAAGCTCAAAGTGAAGTGCATGGCTGATTAGCATGGCCAAAAGAACTGCTAATTGTACACTAACAGTTATTTTCTGTGACTGGATTACTGTCAAGCCATATCATCACTTCCAGGTTCATTTCAAAGAGAAAATGAAGATGTGTAGCCTAATTTATATAATTGGTGCATTCAGTTTATAATGTTTATGGAAGTGACAGCTTCCCACAAACATATTGTGATTACAGAGACCAGGTCATGTGACAGTTTTTTGTCCCACATTATCTAAAGCTACCACATGTACGTAATTGTAAAGCAGGCACTAAGTGATGGTCTTTGCATTGAAAAATGAGACTATAAAGAACCGTACAACGTCTGAATGAATTAGGCAAGTAATGTGTGCAAGTTAAGGTTCTTAATGTTGGTCAGCAGGTGTGACTGATTCAAAGTTTAAAAATTCCAATAGCATGATGAAAAACTTATTTTTTTAAAGCTAACTCTGTTTGTAATACTTTTTGTCTAAGAAAAGGCTGTTAACTGGTCCACATAGTGTGATGTGACATTTATATTATTAGGATATGTTAGCATGACTTTCAACACTCAATTAGTTTTCTGTAGTCTTAGTAATAGTAACCCCTTTCTACATCGTTGAGTATGTGCAGAGGAGCAAGCCAGCCGTCACTGTGACCAACCATGAAGCTCCCCTGGTTTTCATTTTCTCATCAGTTCACAGCTTCCTACTACTGTATCACAGCTTATGAAGAAAAGGGTAGGCCATTTGAGGGGCATTGTTAGTGTTATTGACCCCACAGTACCTGACACAGAAGTAAACAAAGTAACTTGTTAGGCCTGGCCTAACGTCAGGCCTAGCCCTCTTCAGTCAAATAGCCTGGGATACCATACACTTTGTGTTGGCTCCACTGTTGTTGTATTCAGAGACTGCTAGTGGCACAGAAGGAATTTTTGTTGTAAACTTCTGCAGCAGTGTGGTTTTCATTAACTTTTTTGTAGACTGTAGAGTTGTATTGTAGGCTTATAACATAGTGATTTGTTGCAGCCTGGACAAGTAACACAGACTGCATATAGTCTGCAGGCTGGAGAAGGTTCCACACCCAGGGTTTACAGATCCATGATCGATTGTATATTTCTGTGAAAATTCATGTTGTTATGAGTGGGAGCCACTTATAAATGTATAATTGTAGTGGGGTGATTGGAGAGGAAATTTACTGTTTCATTGTATCATTTTTTTTTGTATCATTTTCCGTGCCAGTTCCATGAACAAATATATTACAGTGAAAGGGACTCCTAAAAATCTGTCTTTTAATTGCTCCACTGGTTGTCTATTGCATCTGACAGTACAGTCCAATAATATAGCACTTTCACTAATATGCAGGTCACTGGCCAACTTCTAAATTTAGCCACAGGTGGACCCTTGAAGAGGCCAACTGCAGTGACATGCCAACAATCTCTTTACTGGGGAGTAGCCTGAAGCCTTTTTCACTCTGGTGGATCAGAGGTGGGCCACTGATGGCTGGCCATCAATGGACTGCTGTTGGAGGCTTGACAACGGGAAAAAATTGCTGGAGGACCACTGGTGGCTGCTGATAAAGGAACATTAATGTAACTCCACCACTGGACCTCTAGGTATTTGATATCTGGGTTAACAAACTAGCCATGATGCTGCAGACTGCAATCTTTGAATCTGAACAACTACATAAGTTTTCAAGTTCACAGAACAATGCAATTTACTTGGAAATATGATAGGAAAGTGCCCTTAGCTCAAATTAAGTTGCATCACCCAAGCAGAAAAGAGCTAAATCTGGACAGCCACAGTGGCTATTATGTTCAGTTGAAGAATGCTGTCCCACTGCTCCCATTTTGCTGGTCACTGGACATGTCCCGAGTGTCTTCATGGATATTACACACACACACCATACTCTGTTGCCAACTTGGCTTAATCCAAGATACCTGCCGAATGCCTGCTATGGCAGGGAGTAAATCTTCAAAGTAGCTAACGGCTTTTTCCCAGTATGAATAAACACACACACCATACTCTGTTGCCAACTTGGCTTAATCCAAGATACCTGCCGAATGCCTGCTATGGCAGGGAGTAAATCTTCAAAGTAGCTAACGGCTTTTTCCCAGTATGAATAAATGCAAGGAGGCATTTGTCACTGAATGATGACGAAACTATTTTCAAGTTTAGTTTTAGTTTTATTTGGTTATCATTTCCCAGGAAAAAAACAATCTGCACAAATCCTTCAGGATTCCTGCAGAAATTCTTTGTCATGAGACTTGCAGTTCACAAGAAATTCCTACAATACTCCTGTATTAATGCAATGTTTCTTCATTTAGAATAAAGTCATGAAATTATCCTCTACTCTAGGGTTAACTAAATTCTGCCAGATTTCTTTACTTCACTGAAAATCTTGAATGTACCATTCACAAAAACACAAGAGATCCCTGACATTGTGATATATCAAGTCATAACAAACTTTCAAGGAAACTGCTTACTGTTCTTTTGCTAACACAGCATGGGATGTGGATTGTACTTTTATTTTAGTATAGGTGAAGGAGGAATACTCAGAGTGCCCTCCCAAGGAGTGATCTAAGGGGAGGTCCCACTTCCCTTTGGAAATTCTCTGAAAATTAGTTGAATGATAATGCCCTTAGATGCTATGCAATTTGATACTACGCAATTTGATACTACATATTGTGCAGTTTTGAAAAACAGTTATTGAAAGTTTTGCATATTTCATACAAAATTTGGGGGGTACAAAATGTGGGGGGCGGGGTTAGAGAATAATACTCGGTTGGCTGCCCTGATTCGATTAAAACCTAAAGCCCCCATGTCTTTATGCACATTTCTTACACATCTCAATGCTAGGCAATATACTGCAAGCTCCATTTAAGACTGCAACTTTACTGCTTTTCACATCTTAAATTTTTTTTGAAGGATCTCCAGCGGTCATGACAAATTTCTACAAAAATCCTACCTGTACCCAGGCTGTGAAATAACTACAATATAAACATGCAGTAAATCCTTCCTATTTACCATAGATACATCCTTCACTGCCACTGCAGGTTAGTTTCTACAAGATTCATCTGATAGATCTTCAGAAGTCCTTCACTTGTCCTCCATACTTACTGCAAGTTTCCCTTAACATTACCTACCACCACAAGCAAACATGTGTTATTAATGGAGGAACCCATAAAGTATCCTTGAATACCTTCAGTGCAAATTGCAACAGTTATTTTTTCCTCAGAAAGCACTGCATTTGTCCTTCAGATTCCTGCATGAAAGTCCTGCATGTTGGGAAAGTCAATGATTTTCTTTTCAAAACCCTGCAAAACTCAATTCAAAATGCCTATTTTTCATTTTTAATACTTAAAAAAACCCAATGGTTGTGTACAGCTGGCATGATTTAATACTTGGAAATATATATGTGCTTTCACACACTAAACACACATGATTTTAATACGGCCATGAGGTTTTCTGTACTTTTAAGAAATTTGGAGCAATCCAGTGTCCATATGCCAATTATGAAAACCCTGTATATCATATGCAGACAATTTTGAAAATTACTGGGGCAAACATGGAGTACAAGCATCTGAAATGTCTCTGAAAATTTTGCAAGATAATATTGAATATTCTCTCACTTGTATGATTAAATTCTGTCTACTTAGCCAACAATAACAGGTGACGGGAGCATGGGCGTCTGCAGAAGAAAATTCAGGGGGGCAAAATTGTTTAGGGTGCCAAAACTGGAGCTGTTTCCCCTCTCAAACCCTTGATATTGGAGCTTCAGGCCCATTAATCTGCCCCTAGATCAAACTCTGGATATTAAACAACTGTTAAGTAAAAGAAGCTAGCATTTCAGTGGTGGTGTAAGAAGTAGGAATATTCAGGGTTACTTATAGCAAAATTAATTGTTTCACTGAAAACTGCTTACTTTTGCAATGACAATTTAGGAGCATTTCCCACCATGTCAGAAGAATGCCCAGATTACAAGTGCCCACTTCCATTTGAAGGAGTCGAATTTGGCTGCAAGATGTTCCCTTCAGCCCATCTAAATATAAATATAGTCCTTGCACAACAAAACAAGGGTCATCTTCATCTCTGAAGTTTCTGCAAGACATGCATTGCATAGACCAGTACATGGTAGGTCTGCATTCAGGCAGGCACCAACATCAACCTTTCAAACATCTGCCAGCTGCACAAGTGCAGCTAACACATTCAAATAGAACATCTGGTGCAGGCCACTTTGTCATCCAAGTTACAGTCAGATCATCTTCAAGCCTCCACTCATGTCCATCAGGAGATGGAGCATTCATTTTCTGCAACAAAGCTCGTCCATGGATAGTTGCCTGATAGTTACAGCGCTTAGAATGCAGAGTCGGCACATCTCTTGTGGGTGGTAAACTCTGCTTAGAGCCTTAGAAGATGGCCATGAACAGAAGACTCTGTATCTGACATCATCAACACACTCTGCTGTTAGAACAAGCAAATAAATTTCTCAAGTGAAGACAGTGTTTCCTGCTGTAACTGGAAATCACTCCCTAATTTGGAGAATGTTTTCTCAAACTCTGGGTGTTCTTCTAGCATCTTCAGACTGCTTTCTCATGCTTTCTCTTGCCATAGAAGGCACTAGTTGAGTCACAGCCAGTGATAGTGCATATTTTTTCTGGATAGCAGCTTCATGTAGCATTCCTAAAAAAATGAAAAATACAAAATGAGCCTGCATTGAATAACACGTGCTATTTTGCAAGAACATTATACTGATTACTCCACAGGTTGGGTTGGTAACTTGGGCTACAATACAGGCTCACATCATGGATGGTCCTGGCTTGACATATTAAGTGATCTTTTAACAATAAGTACAATTTTTTTAAACTGGCATTATAAAGACTTATGTATGAAGAGCTTCATGATGTGATACAGGGAATAATTTTGTGTTCAAAATTTGCTTAGCAATTTTGAGGTTTCTGGGTTTCTCTATCACAAAGCTATTAAAAACCCTAATGTTGTATACATGTACAAAATCTGCTACACAGTTTTGCATTTGTGTAGCAGTTTGTCCATCTTGTGAAGCAAAAATGTGATGCGATACCGGATAAATTATTCCTGTCATATATGTCCATCTCTGTCACTGGAGATCTCTTTGTATGGGTGCAGTAAGACCATATTCAAAAGAAACATCAGATTAGACTCTCTGGATACCCATGCAAATTTTGGTGCCTTCAGGCTGCACTGTCAAACATTCTTCCAGCTTCAAGATAGCAACACATGTGTACTGTTATCAGCTTAAACAGATTAGCTGCTGGACTTTTGCAGACTCTGGCTACAGTAAGTACTCCTACCCATGAACATTGCAAGCTATACCTTTCAAAGCCCACGAAGGCATAGGCGTAGGTTTTTGTGAAAGTTTTTGTGAAAATTCGGGCAAAATGCTGAGAATTTTTCGGGCACCTACTGAAAGAAAAACAATGCAATGATGTACAGTAGCTAAAGGGTATTAACTTCCTTGGTAATTAATATAAAGTTCTGATTTGAATTGCACCGGCACCTATATATTCCATACTAATTCATCGGTGTGTTTCTAATTGGTTAAACTTGTATTATGATTACCAGTGGTGTACTGTATTTGAGGGGCCAAATCGCCATGCCCCCTCCTCACTGATACTGATTTTTTTTCTACCTAAAATATGTAAATATTTTAACACAAAATTTTACTTCAAAGGTAGCATATGTGGCACCAGATTGCATGTCCTAATTTTTCAAAAATTTTCAAAGGGGACGTCCCCTTAGACCCCTCCCCCAGGCCGGCGATCAACGACTTCTGCTAAAATTAAAACCAGTAAAGAAGGTAGAAACAAGGCAAATTATTGTACGTAATTGGCATGCAGTGTGATAAATGATGAATGCCCATATGATATGTACATTAACATGTCGAAGGTGCGTGGAGTGCACTGAAATTTTGGGTTATACTTTTCGGGTAAGTCGTTCCAGCCCCCCCCCCCCCCAAACAACTTGGGCTCCTACGTCTATGCATGAAGGTAATTGGTTCATGGCCTTTCTAGTATCACCCAAGAAAAACCATTAAACCTAAAATGTTTACATGCAGTTTGCCAAAAGGAAAGTTCTGCCTGTTCACCCCAAGTGCCAATTACAAAATCGCGGCCTCATAATTTCCTAACCCCAAATCTTTATATAGAGCACCAAGTCATAAATTTGAGGGTGTGTGATTAAGAAATTGTAATATTGATCAGCAAAATGACACCTGTAATAAAATATGTGGCATAGTACCACAGTAGATAACATAGGCTAGATTCCAACTGAGTTGCTGCTGTCACTTTAAAATGCATGGTTTATCAGTGAGGTATGCTCCATGCTGTGCCAAATATCCTTGCAAAGGTTTATATTTTGTCAAAATGTGTGATGATTGTTGCAAGTCCTTTTTAGTTTTGCAACTAATTTTTGGCAATGGTACTTTAAACGTTCAGGGTATAGGCCTAGGCTAGTAGGCCTAGCCAAGGCTAATCATTTTCTTCTTTTAATTTGCAGGTTACGCCTAAACCTACATTTAAAAACACAGAATTAAGGCCAGGCCATATAGGCTACAAAGAAATGTACGCCCATAGGAAATCTTGCATTTACTGGCAGTGACATTTGACAACTCAGTCAACCTTGTCCTTTAATTTGCACTAATTAAGTTGCAAAAACTCATCAAATGCTCCTTTCATTGTCAAAATAACTTGCATATAATTACTACTCTGGCAGGCCTAACTTTCAATTATGCTACACCTACCTCCATCGATTGTTTCAGCTTGAAGCAGCTTGTACTTTACTCTTCCAGTTATGCTCAGGTCCACTTTTCCGCATACGATGCACTTGGGCTGGCAATATTGGTATAGCCTAACGTTAGGCCTAACAAGTAGGCCCTAAGTAACGTCACTTGAAGTTGAACTAGGGCCTATAGGCCTAAAGTTTGTGCATGATAGTCTCGCTCTGGCTCTGCGCCTCTTCGGCGAAGGTACATCCCATTGACTGTCATGATCGTTTTGCAATTTTCACTTTTGGGCATTTATTCTTTTGTTATGTATAAAACGACGGTAACACGTTTCGTGAAACCCCAGCCTGTTGCTGAACTTCGCACAAGCCTCTTCACACAGTCATACGGTAAACCTAACGTTAGGCTAGGCCTGCTTGGATTTATTACTGTGTTAGTGTTACTGCTATCGTCTATTACAAAAGCGTTCGATGTTTTCTGCGATCTCACGGTCTCATCCGCTCAGTTGGAGTCATTCTTAGCACATGATGTGACTTTAGTCCATCGCATCTTCGTGATGGCCTTTGCTTTCTCGAAGTTGACCGATTCCATGTGCAAAAATCATGCAAAACGTTCTTTGCTCGTTGCTGGCGACGTTATGCTGGACGTCACCTTTAGGCCATAAAATCTTTTATTACGTCATTGATCTGGTGTTGGATTGGGCAATTTATACCACGTGACGTAAGTCTTACTTTGCGAATAGATATTTTCAAGGCACGACGTTGTTTTAACAATCATACGCGAAGAAAATTAGATCGGTATTTCGATAGATATTTTGGAAAAACTGCAGAATTTTATGTGGAGAACTTTCTTGACAGTATTCTTTGTAAATTTGCGTAAAAAGTGGTGTGAAGAATATCTATTCCCAGTGTTGCTGGAACGGGACCCTATTTTACTGCCTATTATTGAATCACAGCTGACGGCCTACTTCCCAAAGCGTTGCATTATTTTCACATCTAGATACGCGTCCTTACATAGCGCAGTGCGGGGTGCCGCCAATTGCGTCATAAAAATCAGGTGACCTGTTGCGGCATTTTTCGAAATTGGATTTCTGGACGTTTTTCTTCAAATTCTATTTATGCCGAACTGCGCCGGTTTTAATTGTGTGTGAGATGATACTTTTACATTACTGCACCCAATCTTGCAATACACAAAAGTTATTTTGGCCGTGTCATGCGCACTTTAAAAGGAGCTACAGATCAGTGGCGTAGCTAAGATTTCTTGTCAGATGGCAAAGACCGAAACTTTCCAACTATAGAAGTAGGAATTACTAGATAGGGGGCTGAACATTGTTATAGACTAGACCGTCACCCTGGATGAGGCGTGAAAGGGGAGAGGTGTTTCTCTTTTTGAATATTTGAGGGTCCTTAGGTGAAAGTTTGTGCCACATAATATGCAAATTGTAAGGAAATGTGCTGACAGTTTTGAAATTTTCAGGCAGGGAACAATTAAAGGGTTTTTGTCCCTGAATAGTTAGGGGGGAGAAGCATACTTCTACCCACCACATTCTGGACTGGGGGCCACCCGCTCCCTTTGCTCAGTGGCTCCGGAACGAGAGCATAGGGAGCGCGTGTCCCCTCTCCAATCAGTTCTTGATTTGTTTTTAAATTAACCCCAAAGGCCTTTAAGGTATAGATTTTAGTAGGGGGTAGGTAAGGTGTGCTTTCTACTGGGAGGTGGATCTATTTCAACCATTTCATATCAAAAATCAATGGCAGTACGGGCCGGGGTGCTGGGGGCGGCCGCCCCTCCAAATGTCAGAAACCTGACTAAATCGGCAGATATTTTGTTTCAGTCGGGCGGAAAATTGGGCAGTTAAATTAGGTCTGGAGTCGGGCAAAGATCACCGCCCTCACTGGGAAAAACAGTCCAGTACGGCCATGCAAAAATCGTTTGGAAAATGTCAACATTTTCCTAAATTCTTTGCAAACTATCAAAGTATTTGCTTAAAAATACATTTACCGGCTTTTTTAACCATTTTGATGCAAAATTTCTGCGCTTTTTGCGCGCAATTTCCGCGGTATACGTTTCATGCCCGATTACCATAATGTAGACGATAATGAACGGAAATATTTTGGCTAGAATTATTTCCCAAAACTTTAAGTCAAACCTCAGGCTTGCATAGAGAGGCGATTGTCTGGTTATTCCTTTATTATAGGAAACTCCGGAGCGTCATACATGGTTTGAAGTATATTATTCTTACCACAAGATTATTCAAAGGTTATTTAATGCATTCACAGAGGATAAGCATTATGAAACACACTTAAATCCATTTAATCCTCTACCTCTTTTGTTATACCTTTACTCACCTCTCAGTCATTCCGCATGGGAAGCTATTCATTTGGATTCTAGTTCAAAATTTGTAAAACTGCTATTACTGTGAAGTGCTTGATTTGCTTTCCTGTAGCGTTATTTGAATGTCAGTTAAGAGCAAAATACTACTTTGTATTACCTCAGAGTTTTCAGGAGGCCCTATGCCGGTCTCATGGTACCAGCACCGGAGGGGTGCAATGCTACAGCCAAAATATCAGTTAATAACGATAATTTCTAGACATGTAATCAGTTCAAAGCTTTACCAAAGACAGCACCATTTTGCATCTAAACCATCATCCCCATTCTGCCCCTCCCACAGGACAGTGCAAATTATCGTAAATAAGCTAGTGCACACTTTGCACCGACTGTCTAGAATTATCTGAAGTGGTATTACAGCATCATCTTTTATGGTTATAAGCGTAGGGAGCTTTTTTAAAATGGGGGCCTACGTAGGTGTTAGTGTTAGTGATCAGTGTCCTGGGGACAGGGTCTAAGGGGAAGTTATCCTCCTCCCCTTTGGAAATTTTGTTACTACTATTAAAGTGCCCTAGATGCAAAATGGTGCAATGTTTGACAAACTATTTAAGTAATTTCATCCTATTCAATGCCATATTTTGGCAGCATGTCATCCGAAGTGGAGGAGCAAAACGAGTTTTCCGCCCCAACCAATCAGTGTGAAGACGGTCGCCCCTGCCCCCTGTTCCTACGCCCCACCCCTATCATCAAATCCTGGTGGCGTCACTACATATACCTATGCTACCTTCAGATTAATCCTGAAATACCAGTTTTGCTACATTCAGTTGAAACAGGGGAGGTGCCGATTGGCTTTAAATGTGTCTAGGGATTCTCCGGGGGAATTTTTCACAAATAAAATGGCTTTTGCGGCTATTCTGGACCATTTCCAGAAAAAAACTTGGCGTTGGTATTTTTTTTTTTTTTGGTTAAAAACGATATAAAATATATTTTGGCTGACAATGGAGATTAAGTGCTCATCGAGACCTTCATTTTGCAAAGGTTTTTCTAAACCTCAGGCACCCCTGCCGGTGTGTGACCCAGGTTACACCTTACTGGTGGATCCAGGGTCACGGGTCAGGTAAGCTCCAGTTGCAAGGCCCATAAACTCTGGGTTTCTTCAAAATGTCAACCATTAGAATGAAGTCATTAACTGTCTGCACATGGTATTGGCACTGCACTAGCCACAAAGAACATAATTGATCATCTTTTAGATTTTAATACGTACCTTACTAACGGTCGGTCGCCGGTTCTTGTGGGTGGGTAGAGGTGGTAGTTGGTAGGAGATAGGATTGCGGCAAGTGTAATGGTTTCAAAACAATAATTCCTCTGAAGCTGTCGTACAGTAATATGAGACAATGCCACTCAAGTTATCTTATAAAATCGGTAATAATAATGAGACAACCTTTTTATATCTATTGAGTATTTAGATTGCATATACGGGTTAGTCTCTCAATAGCGTATGCTAGGTTTCTTGTTCATCCACGACCATCGAGGACCATGCATTTCAAAACATTTTGAAAAGGAAACTTTCCGGCAGAGACTTCAAAATCTTGTACTAGGGCAATTGTCCCTTGCCCCCTCTAGCTACTCCACTGCAACACGTAATTACCTATGTGATTAGAACAATAGGCTTTGTCTATTAGGCCTATATTTTAATTTTTTCAGTTTCAATTGACTAGTACAGGCGTATATACAAACTAATTAGACACAGATCATCTTTTAATGTGTAATCAATAACAATGTTGTTTACCCCTTTAAGAAAATGTGTCGCCCTAAAACACGTTTTTCAAAACTTAGTTGCCTAGCTGTTACATGGTAAGCAATGTAATGTAATCACATAAAACTCTCATGTATAGTTTGAAAAGGCAAATAAAGATCTTATTATCCCTTTTGGCCGTATTTTCCTTTTACAATTTTAAATTAAAATGAAAACAGATTGAAAATAACGTTCCCTGGTTTCAAAGCTTTATTTCAACTACTGGAGAAACGTCAAGGTACATTTAAAAAATTCCGTCCAAGTTTTAAGATTGGACTTAGTCAAATGACAGTAAATATTGTTGAAATTATTTACACTAGCGTCGAAGCCAGATAGACAAACATTACATGGCGGTTTACATGATACTACCAGCTAAGATGATTTAAAAGACCAGCCAGTGGCCTGACAGGATTGTGTAAGTATCTGCTCGTAATTTTTGGAAGTTGTTTACAAACATGGAGTTCTTGTGTAAACCTAAAGCTTTTCTTCTTGCATTGTTGCTATGTATATAAATTTTATGAAGATTATGTGATATTCGACAACAGGCACACAGGTAATATAACCCTAGATAAGCAAACACCTCTGTAAACAGAAGAGAACTATCAAGAGTATGTTTTATATATTTTAAGTCGTACTAGTGTTTGCAAAAGAGGGCAAAATATCCTTCACACTGATTAAAGTCCACTCGTGACTTCTACCTTGTAAACTGCAAGAAATGCTTGCTTTAAATTTTAAATCTCAGCGAACAAAGTCCAGTACGAGCGTTTCAATTGCACGAGATTGTTAAGGTGTAGAAGGTCCCATTAGTCTAGGCCTATACGTAGTCACATGAATGCATTTTTATTATGCTATTACTGACGCTAAACAAAGCAAAAAGAGAAGTTAATATGAAATACGGTATCCACAGGAGACGAATTTTAACCATTCTAATAAAATGTGAAAATAGTTAACTCTGAAGTGTACTTCTTGTAGCCTACTATTAACGAGGACGGCTGCTCATTTTAAATAGCACTTACTGAACGTTTTGTTCATCAATTGATAATGTGATACCATTTATACCCGAAACTGTGCGAACTTTGTTTGTGTTGTAGACAATTAAACATCCTTACTATGAATACTTTTGGCCCTGCCACTTTGCCTCAGAACGTGTCCACGCAACTTGGTCTTTAAGAGAAAGAGAGCCTCTTAATCCTTTTAGACACAAGGTGGGTGAGAATGCACGTAGTACTACAGATATGAAAAGGAAAACAATTCTTTGAAAAGTAAGACTGTTCATTCCTCCGTTGATCATCCATTTACGGAAAGAATCTTTTCGACGGTAATGTTGAGGCTATAGCATCACCCAATCGTACTGAGAAATATGATCATATCTCTAAATACCATCGGTGACTAAACTTTGATTTGCATTAATTAAAACAATAGCTTCTCTCTGGTTGGTCAATGGTGAATTGTGCAGTCAGGTTTGTTCCCAAGCTCACAGTATGTGTGAGTGGATATGGTCTTGAGTAATTTAAGCTCAGTGCAAGCTAATGTGACTTTGGGAGCTGTACTAAACGTATTTTTACAGCATTTAACCATGCAAATATGCAACTAAATTGAGTTAGTAAGTTTGACAGAAACCCTAAATAACTTAACATAGCTGATTCATGACAAAGTAAGAAGAGGCATGGTTTATGAATAGGCCCAAATGATTTTAACGTATAAAGCCAGTTGAATCAACTAATGCGTTTATAGGTGGGAAGGAAACGGAAGCATAGGCGTAGGAAGCGGGGGAGGGCTGGGGAGCTAAAACCCCTAGTCAAAAATGTGGGGGGCTGAAGTATGCTTCCGCCCCCAAGAATTAAGGGCAAAAACCCCTTATTTGTCTCTTCTGTACGAAATGTCAAAAATTTGCAGTAATTTTCCTTAAAGTTTGTCCAAAATGTTGCACCAAATTGCATCTGAGGACCTTAAAATACCCAAAAATTTCCAAAGGGGGAGGGGGACACCCCCTCCCCTTAGACCCCTCCCCCAGGACGGCGATCTGAAACAAGGTTCAGCCTCCCAGTGTCGAAAAGCTTCCTACGCCTATGAACGGAAGAATAACACCATTACTACGGTTGCTCTAAACAACGATTTGTATAGTTAAGAGTAAGCAGACCCGATTCAGATAGGCCGGGCCCGACTAAGTAAGCCATGGCCTGGCGTCCTGCACTTACAGGGACTCCACGTCCTAAAAGGTATAAACTTAGCAGAACATTTACAACGGTCAACAGTACAATCCAAAAATAAAACTTCGTGTTTTAAAACCGTAGTCCTGAAGACATGCTCGAAGTCGGTTACATTACTTTACTAATACTGTTAATCAGTAACAATTCCTTTATACTAGTTAGTACGAGATTTTCATTTCCCAGCATTCCTACTTGCCTAAGGCCAGGCGTACCCTTAATCCGCCCCTGAGCATAGGGTTACCATTGTTGTAATCGTACTCATGCAAAATGGTTCTATATCATATGTCTGCAGAACTAAATCTCGCATCATCGCCGTATAAGGAAGAAAAACTGAGTCTATGAAGCCTTCGTCTAACTAAAAAGCACCAAAAGCGAAGCAAACTCCAGTTTTTCTCACTAAGTGCTTTCATAAAATTCCAAACTCATTGAGTGCCCCCTCAAACTGAACATTCAGAAAAAAAAAGGTCATTAATGAAATCAAATTAAGGAGAAATGCTCTTCTTACATCGGCCCGGACAATCTTATTTTGCGAGATTGGGAAACATTTTTAAGAGTACATCATTTGAAACGAAAGTCGTCAGAGCTGTTAGACTTTCATGACGTCAACTATCTATCTTGGTACTCTATGAAGCCATTTTTCGACAACTGAAGCATTGAAATGGTCAAAGGCTGCCAAGAGGTTGTGCAATATTGAACTGAAGATAAATGTAATGAAAAGTGGATAAGGAGAAAAGTGTATAAGGAAACTGCAACAAAATGACAAAAAATGACAAATTACGAGAGTCATTTTTTTTTATTTCTGTCAGGTTATATGTGAGAAATTTCCAGTAAATTTCCAGTAAAGTGTGGTTTTACTGGATATTACTGCACTAGCCCATACCTTAGTTTATCTGTACTCTTTACTTGTTTACAAACATTTGATTCAAATGACGCTGCCTAATACGACATTGAAAATTACGAAAAGAGTCCTTCAAGATATGGATAAAAGAAAGGAAAGAAAATATGTTTTGGAAAGACGTCATTACTCACTTTTAGGGAAGTAGTAGGACTATTCTTTTTTCAGTTTCGCATTACGGGTATCTTGATTAACTGAGAAAAAACCTGACTCCAATCCGTTGTTTTGTAGTATCGCACCATATCATCCATCACATGATGCTTGTTATGCACTGGTGCGTCGAGATGCACCAGACAGTACTAGTCCATAGTTTGGCATGTTGCCAATACGAATTTTCAGCCTTGAATAGTGTTATCTACGTATGTAATAACGATGGTAGAGATTGGTAAGACTGTGTACATCAAAGTCCAAGTACGCCAGTAGTTTCGATTTGAAATGTAAATATGCAGCCTGGAGTGTGCAGTAATACAAGAGGAATTTTGCCTGTGGTATCATTTATAGTTACACGAGGGTACTGGAAGAAAAAAATGAATTTTTATATGAATGGTCAAGTCCTCTGAAAATATGTCCTGAGCTGCTATATGGGGTTACCAAAAGGGTCCTCACAGAAACAGAGACAGACCACCCAGCAGATAGAGAGCCTGGCCTTAAAGTATTTACTACAGACGGTATGCATCCTAGCTCCACAACAGAATCCTCAACCAGCCAAAGGTAATATGCCAAAAATCAATTCGTTGAATTACGTCGGAATACAATTGTAGGGGTAGGCTGGAAGAACTTCTCATGATAGAACAAGCAAAAGTATCAGGTTACAGTACACAGTTAACAGCCTAAAAGACCAATAGTAAAGATATAACTTGCTAACAAGACGATTTGTACTTGCAGCCAAGAACAGATCGAGGACCTCTAAAGATGGTAAGAAACAAAGAAAGTAGCAAAAGGCCTTCCACACTCACTTCTGAGGGGAAAAAAATGTTCTGCTGCCAATTTTTCACACACAACTTTAATCACAGTGTAGAAAACGTATCCTCCAAGCAGGCAACAGACGGCCGTAAGATGTTTCTACCCCAGATTAGGGGATTTGTGCATGCGCAGTCAAAGACGTTCGAAAGAATTTATATGGGGGATCTCTGTATTAAACAAATGGAGATTCTCAAAGGTGTTGTCGTCGCTTAAGAGACCGACTTAGTCTGCGTAGTGGTGTTCAAGTCTGAACTTTTTTGAAACGGATCACACTAAGTATTTGACAACTAAAGAGAAAGTCAATAGAACTGCGTAACTGTTATCATTCTTCGAGATAAAGCCTACGGTATCTCTTTGACTCAAATGGGCTGATTATTCATACTGAACTAAGATGGGGGAAGGGGGCATGGCGGCCCACGTCGGGAAAGGCTGCCCACCCCCCCCCCCCCTTGGAGAATTTTTCCAGTTTCGTCGGGGTGTCTTAATCGATACGATAAAGAAAACAGTGCCCGACGGTGACTATAGTCGCCCGGACGGTTTACCTGTTTTTGCTCTCCAAGAGGACAATTTCTCTAATAAGAACCCAAATTTTTCTTGTGTAAGAAGCTAATATTTTTGTGCAAGCCAACCAAACATTTTCGCGCGCTTGCAATTTCACGATTCAGATGCAAAAGAACACTACCAGTGCGCAACTCGGTTCTTGAAGTATTAGGCGATATTATGCAAATGTCCTGCAATGGCATTGTATAGTTAGGCTCCTTTATATCCCCTTCTCACCAACCCCACGACATGGGAGCTGTCGGAACTTGGAGTCGCTGACAAGGCCCGCCCCCTGTCTTGAAAATTTTGTCGCCACTCATCGTCGGTTTACTTATTTTGGCTTACAAAAGAGTCATTTGTGCGGTAAAACCCAAGTCCACTCATGATCAGTTCCGTTAGGCTACTTATAGCTAAATATAGTAAAACCCTTTCCACCTTTTCAAGTAACTTGATAAGTAGAATACATGAATGTAGGTAAATGTCGGGAATTTCATCTCATTGCGTTAAACCTAGTTAATGTTCCTTTGTGTCTGTCGTACAGTACGGCTTGTGACTCGAGAAGTACAATGTAAGTTATGCCCGATAGGGCCCAACTGCCCCGACAATTGACCTATATAAGCTTTAAATAAGTTACAGATTCTTTTTAGTGTAGGCTTACCCCCAAAAAATTCGCGCGCTTTGCAATTTCACAGTTTAGATTCTGGGAAAAACATTAAATCGGCGCCGACCTATGTTCCGCTGGTACATACAAATTTTATGCAATATATGCCCCGCAATGACATGTTTTAGTATACAGGTTTGTTCAAATCCACCCTCAACAGCCCCTCGACGGCATCGGGGCTGTCGGGGCTTCGAGTCGCTCCCCCCCCCCTCCCGGGAGTCTGTCTTTCTCGTCTGACAAATTATGGCGCCACCCCTGACTGAAACACGGTTATGCTGGTGAAATAACAGATATTCAGATCAAGTTAAATTGATGTAGTAAGCCAAGTCTAGCGATATCTAACCTCAGCTTCTACATATCGCCTTTGGTGTTACAGATCAACTTTGACATTACCCAGTCGAAAGATGTGACCTGTAGTTTGTTTAACCATAGTATTCAATGTACAAATCTTTGTATATTCTTGGAGCATTCATGTCATGTTTTCCAACAAAGACGGTTGAAATTGTATTAATAATTCACCTCTTCTCGTGAATAATGACCAGTAGGTCATTAAATTTCATAAACTTATTTTATTTCAGGCTCTTTCATCTGGTGATGTGAGTCATATGATTTATACGTACATACATTCAAATTGAAAGAAAGAGACTGTGGGGTGATTACAAAAAGCTTGCGAAAGCTTGTAAAGGTACACACCCCGAGAGAACACAAAGTAGAACTACATTTAGACCACATAAAGAACACAACACTGAAAAACACAAAAACTAACAAAAAATCAAAATGAACTAAAGGAGAAAAGGCAAATACTATAGGTATGCTTCATTACTGCAAATGAACAAAATATTCTTTAAGCTTACGTTTGTATTCTAGTCCGGAAGGTGCTGCCCTAAACAACATTACAGTACGATAGGTAAGGGAGAATAAGTGTATTATACAAAGTATGTTTAGGCAGAAGATGACGTAACGGGTCAAAATACCAACGTCCTTAGAAACTTTATTACCGACATAATCAATGTGATCATACCAGGTAAGATGCTGGTCTATAAATACTCCTAAGAACTTGCACGAGTTCGAAATCCTAATCTTTAAACCACAGAGTTCAATATAGTGTATATTATCATTTACAGGCTTGTTCGGTGATCTGAAAATTACAGTGGAAGTTTTTTGACATTGAGTGATAACTTATTTACACAAAAACAATTCCGTACTTTAACAAATTCATCCTGAACAGTAGACAATAGCGTGGTTAGGTTAGGACTAGAGAAAAAAAAGATTTGTATCATCAGCATATGAAATAATGTGAAATTTGTTACTAGCTTTAGACAAATCGTTAACATAAATAATAAAGAGTAGTGGACCTAGGATAGATCCTTGTGGAACACCGCAGGTAATAGGTTTAAGATCTGAATTTACATTATTAATTGAAACAGACTTCATTCTATTTGAAAGATAGCTTGTAAACCACTTGAGTGCTATACCCCTAATCCCATAGTGCATTAGTTTCTCAAGAAGAATTTTATGATCCAGCGTGTCAAATGCTTTTGACAGATTAAGGAAAGTAACAGAAACAGTGTTTTTTTCTCGAAGGCCTTAGTGACAACATCAGTAAAATAAATAAGGGCATGGGAAGTTGAGCGTCCAGGTAGAAAACCAAATTGAAAGTCATAGATAGAATTATTGCTTATCATAAACTTATAGAGTCTAGTGAACATACGTTTTTCTAGTATCTTGGAAACGCAAGGTAAAACAAATATTGGTCTATAATTACTAGCATCTTTATTATTACCACTTTTAAAAATAAGAACAACACGGGCAGATTTGAGAGACTCTGGAACAATGCCTTGCTTAATTGTAAACACATACGTGAGGGATTACAGAGATACAAAGCAACACGTTTAACCACCATTGGTAAAACGCCATCCGACCCTGCTGCAGAATTTTTAAAGGACAGAATCAGTTCAAGAACTTCGTCAGTGGTTGCAGGGATAATGAAGATTGAGTCGGAAACAGGATTATCAAGATAAGAGTCATAAGTAAAAGGGGACAGTAGGTATATTTTGTTGCGTAACTGGGCCAACACTTATGAAATAGTCGTTGAGTACGTTGCTGACTTCTTCAGAATCCGAAACAATATCACCATGATTTCATCAATAGAAATGTCCTTACAGTGACCGTGGAGAAGCGGTTAATAGTGAGCCAGGTAGTTTTAATATCATTACCACAATTGCTAAACAGTCCTTTATAAAAATTATTTTTGGCAAAGCGGATAACAGAGTTGAGGCGGTTGCGAAAACGTTTGTAGTCATTGAAGTTTTGAATAGTGGGTTGTCGTAGATACTTCTTACACAATCGGTGTTTTGTTTTACATGAAATTAGAATACCCAATGACAACCACTCCTTACCGTTAATTTTTGAACTTAACTTGTGCGGAAGAAGAGTTAAACATTTATGATAGTGATGAAGAAACATCTCATCAAATTTATAAAATGCACTAAGCCACGTCTCGGTGATTCCAGTAACAGAGTAATTATGCTTTCAGAGTTCAAGGAAAGGTATAAATTATCAAAATTCTTCTTCAAAGATCAGCATTTATGTGATAAAGGGTAAATTTATCATTGCAAGTTTGGTCTTTGCTTTCCTTAGGGCAACAATTTCTGATTCTACAATGAAAATCCCACTAGGAATTTTACAATTTACAAAGACAAACGTTGCTTAGTTTAGTGTCAATTTTCCAGTTTAGAAAAAGTCAATATCCTTACAGAACTCCCATTCATTCTCACTTTCATTATTGATATTTTTTCACTGAAGACTATCTGTCGTTTGGTATATCACCTTAGAAAAAAATCATCAAAATGTACACTGCAGAACCTGGAAACATCTCTGTTTGTCTTTTTGAAGTTTTACAACGATTTTCCTGGAGATACCGAAGCTCCATATATGCTAGCCACATGTTGAACTGTCTCGGTTAAAACGAATTTTTGTTGCAAAAGATTAGACGAGCCATTACTAAAAAAAACTGAAAATATTACTCAAACTTAACTTAACGGGAGACATTATACCAACTGTTTCGTGATTTTTAAGGACTTTTTTATTTGTTTTAAGGAAGAAATGAAGCGAATGTTTTAAACTGCACTTTTTGTATTGAAGATGTCAGTTTCGCTGAAAACTTTTCTGTTAACATTTTCTAGTGAACGAAAGGAGAAGCTTTGAAAGAAAGTAGTAGCCGAGATTCAGAAGTCTTCTGAAGCCTTGTCAGTTATGACAGGACATGGGAACATCTGATTTGAGACCTATATAAATTAAGAACATCTTTATTATGTTTATCTGCTTGGAAATGAAAGGAACTTATCAAGTTGTACGTCTTCTCCCCCAAGCCATGGGTATGCTACTCATTCGAGTCATGATCTTCCAGAATATTGTGGTCTTTTCGATGATTACCTCCACAAATCAGATGGATGGTCATTGTAAATGTCCAGACCTTTTGTTTATTTCGGAAGGAACTGTTACTATTTTGCGAGTGTGCCGCGTTATTTCGTTGAAGCGGAAGATGTATGTAATGACTTTAATCATTACTACCCTCCAGGACCGTGTCACCTAACGTCGGTACACACTGCAGAAGAAAATATATTTATCTACCAGATGGCAGGGCAACTCTGGGGCACAAGCAGCTACTGGTTAGGTGCAACAGACGATGACTTGGATGGCCACTTCGACTGGATCGACGGATCACCAATGAATTTCACCAGACGTTGTCTTCAACAATGGGAAACTTATGGATGGGACGACGACTATTGTTCTCAAGAAGAAAAGTACTTTGCTTGTAAAAAATTGGCGTTGACGTCATCATGCATGTGAAACAAAGACCTCTAATGACCAGCTTAAGTAATTTTTGATTTTGTGGAAACAAATTTTTCAAGGAGAGTAGCTTTACGGAAGGTGTGAGTTATTTGACAAAACATAGTTTTTAAAGTTTAATACTGATATGACGACAGGAAGCAAAACACAAGATAACATTTCCCTGGGTATGTGTTTTATAAACTCTGTACGTTAAAAACAACGGGGAGGTGTTAGGAAGGAGACCCAACATTCGTCAGACTCTTTGAAGGCAATGTTTGTTTAGGATGGTGATCTTTCTTTTCTCCTCAAAATGTTTACAGCAATACCGAGACCTACTAGCATCAGAGATCTACTGTTGAAATGACAATGAAAAGAACCTCTCCTTTTCTAAAACTCGATAACTTTTCATTGCCAGTCGTCTTACAAAAATATAAAATTCGAAACTTCCGTCCCTTTTCGACACGGTAAATCTCATTTCAGGAGCAGCCATTAAAGATCACCTCACAATCTACACTTCGAGTAAATTCCTTAGAGACGAGAAAAAATTGCCAAAATTGAGAGAAACCTGTGGGACTGGACAATATTTTAAGCAGGTGATGCGTTAAAATTGTAAGGAAAAGAAAGAACAATATTTAAACTGTTAATTGCGGGTCGTTTAGCTTCAAATCTTAATTACATCAAAGTTTGATAATTGAAAGGAACTATATACATCATTTTAAGTATGTATTGTCTGACAGATTTCTTTGTTGTGTCTCCTGCCTAACATCTCATTGAAAACAATTATATCACAGTCTTTATAAAGTAGAATATTATATGCCAGAATGCTATCATTTTCTGTTTGGGAAATGTGCAAAACCTTAACTCTGATCTAAACACAGGCCCAATTCAGTCGAATTTCTCAATGGTCTTTTGTTGCATCTTGTAATTTTTATAAATTATGCCTGGTTTTACCGATACCTCTACGGGATTCAATTTTCGAAATGTTCATATAGCCTAGTATGTACGAAAATGACTAAAATAAGTTCGAAACAGGAGTATTGAGTAGGGCCCTCTGTTACAATCGATACTGTAATAATGTACCGATAATGTAACAACAACCGATAATGTAACAAAAAATTTACCGATAATGTTGTAACTCGACCTTACCAATAATGCAGTAAAACTTTACCGATAATGTAAAAACTTCCATTAACTGATAATGTAGTATTTACCGATAACGCAATAACGTGTTAACCCACGTCAGAGGCTCATCATTCAAAGTTTACATTTGTGTTTTTCATTGTATACGTAAGACGTGCGGAAGCACGAACGTACCTACGTAGGTTCCTGTGTATTCGGGGATGTGTATGTCGTATGTACTACTGTACTAAAGCAAGCATGTATGTACGCACATACGGTACGTGTTTATTGATGCACATCATACGTACGCATGAGCTTAAGAAGGTAGTGTCACTTCGTACCATGTGCACATAAATGCATGTAATTATGAATGCATACTGAGGATGGGTATAGTTAGGCCAGGTCTGTCTCTCGGGAAAGGACCGTGATTGGAAACGTGTAGAGTACTGGCCCAGCATATTCTCCCGTCTACATCATGGATCTATCATGACTAGCTAAAAAGAACATATTCTAAACTTGAACTTAGCCAACATAAAGGCCGAGCTAGGAGCCGTATGAGCTTTTTAGTACATAGAAACAGACACTGAGGAACAAAGAACCCAAACCGGACCGGAGCAAAACGCAACTGACAACCACCCACAGAATCGCCAACATGCTCTCTCCATCCACACCCAGCAAAGGAAACGAAAGAATCTTTGCCACATACTATACATATCTACCTTTGTGTGCATACCTACACATACACACAAAATACATCATCCTTTTTTAGCTCAATAATCCTAAAAAAGTCTTGCTGAAAGAAATTCATGTGTAAAATTTTCTTCCGATCTTAGATCTTATAATTTTTATAATTAAAACGTACTACTTATAATATTGGACAGAGCTGGCATAGATATCATGCAGGCATGCATACATACGTACAAGTTTAAACACACATTCGTATACAAGTGCGTGCGTGCGTTAGTGCATTCGAATGTACGAACTTACCTTTATGCATATTTATACACCCTGCACTCGTACTCACGTATGTATAACGTATTAACATACCGGTGCGTAGCCTCCGTGAAATGGCCCGGGAACTGTAAAACCTACTGTAGCTTATAATCAATGCTATTACATTATCGGTAAATCTTTTGTTACATTATCGGTTGATGTTACATTACCGGTACAATTTTTTACATTATCGTCTGTCGTTACATTATAAGTAAATTATTACATTATAGGTTGTAACCTATTTCGACCTTATTTCATACGTGAATGTGCGAGCTCGTGGGTGTATTTGTTTGTTTCCGGGTTTAAAGGAGCTGAGTAGTCGCCAAAGTAGAATAAATTCTCGGACCCGCCGACTTCGTTACGTCACATCCGGTTATGCTTCTTGGTTTATCGATTCGATCCGACACCGATACTTATCAAAGCCATGCATGCAGTGTGCCTGGTGTAACAGTACACTTGTTACTGTCGTTAACATTACTAACGTTAGACTAACTTAGGCTAGCGTTAGGGCCTAGATATACCACGAAAAACAAACTCATTGATCGAAAAAAACAGTTTCAATCCCTGCAAAATCCACAATGTTGTTCATGAACCTCCTGCAGATGATGCACGAAATAGGCATGTGCCTTGCCACTAGTCAGCTAGTAACGCTAATATACTACATACGTAAGTACGTTGTAAGTTGTGTGTGCTACATGCCTGGGTAGATGCATCGATCAGAACCGATACAAGTGGAAACGATTCAAAATTGCCGGTGCCAGAAGAAAAAGTAACGAACTAGAAATTCAAAAAAACAAATTGTAAAATATCTTGCAAGTGTAAAATCAAATAACCCAAGAAATAGTATAGGAACGTTATTGCAAAATTACTTTGCAAGATTATTTTAAATGAGAATATAAAACGCATTAGGATTAATATTTTTAAAATTAGCCCCGCACAGAAGGTAATCATCTCGTTTCGTATGATGTATTTATTTTGGAGGTACGCCACTACTCAGCTCCTTTAATGTATAGCTCAATAATCGTTTTATTGAATCAATGTTTCTTTTCCGTTCTTGAAGATGTGTAAAGTCAATCAGAGAATACGTGAAATAATTTCTGCTTTAAAATACGGGCTTTATCAAAGCAAAGGATGCATATACGGCAACCATTATCCATGAATTTAGAGGGGTGTTTGTATGCAATAGTAATAACAAGGTTATAGCCCATATGATACGCTGTTCTTCTACAAATTAAAATGTAGAAATCTCTCATTTACATACAAGGGATAGGTGTCGAGGTACAAACAGACAATTCAAAGTTTATCTTTAAATTCTCCTTCTTGATAAAGACCACATTGGTTAAACATTAGATAATAGTGTATAGAAAAAAGCAAATTACAATAACTGTCAAAAATTTATCCACAGATTGAAAAACATGTGATATTAAAACACATGCTAATTAAAATATTCGATTGGCTAAAGTGGTAAATTGCCTTTTTTAAATAACGTCAACAAACTTATATTTCATATTTCATATTGCACAACTGTCACAGCGTTTTTTTAGAAGGGTCATTCTCCAACCGTATTGAACAGTATTGTCTCATTATCGAGGGCGCCCTGAATATATCCTACAATTCAAAAAAAAGCTGTAGGGTTTTCATAAACTTGAATATACCGTACAGTTAAAAAAAAAGCTGTAGAGTTTTCACAAAAATTACAGTTATCGCAAGTCACCCCAGTCAACATGGTTTGTTCAACCTATAATCTATTTTCTATTTTGCTTTAACCGTTAAAAAGTTAATTTTAGTAAATATAATCCAATTAAGTGCCACCATACCAGGCCTGGTACACAATAAGCTTAGGTTCTGTACTTTAAAAAGGGCGAAAGAAGGAAAACGAACTTTTCAGGTTTTCATAGCAATGACGTCACAGTGTATCCATTTTGTTCAGAATGCATGATTGTATTTTGCAGGGATCGCGGTATTTTGTTTTAACATTTTCTATGCAATAAACTTGAAAATAATATTTAGTTGATTTTTCTACATATTAGGGGCAACTCTTAAACAAATGTACATTTCTAAGTAAATTCAAACAAAAAGCTGGCGATACTTAGAACTTGTGCGTCATTAAATCCCACGTTAAATCTCAGTCGTATTTTGTAATATGCATAAATGAGACAATATGAAAGATTTTTATTAGGTCATTTTTGTGTGTCCCATGGAGATTTGAATGACCTTCCTGTATTTATATAATTTAATGTTTGAATATGCTTAGAAGGGTGAAAATAGCTAATTAATGCCTGAAATGTTCATTGTCTTCATGACGTCGGTGATTGATTATGTTATATAAAATGCTCTGCTGTTCTCACAGGAGTTTCAAAAACTGTGGTCATTTTAATGAACCTCTTTTGAACCCCAGCTGTGTAATATAGAAGATGGCATTAGTAGGAAATCAAACTATTATTTCAGGTTTTTTCGCCAATAATTCGACTAACTGAAGGTTGGCGCTAAAAAGTTATAGTGGATAAAAATCTCCGACAGTATTAAGGTAGATGGACTTATCCACAGGCCTATTTAATAGATCTATATAGCTTTTTGTGCAGCCATAACTTACATACGTGCTACAGTAAAAAAGTGGATTCAAACTTTAAAAATTCTTAATCCCCAATTCTTGAAATTAGTAAAAAGAATTTCCTTTCGTCTTTTGAACAAAAAAGGTACTTGCTATGTTTATGTAACACCTGATACACTCATTTCATTTTCTGTGAAAGGTAGTTCTGCATACTAAATTCTACTACCATATCGGAATTGAGTTCGTCTGATATATTAAATATCTGCGCATTTAAGAAACAAAATCACTTACCCCGGTTTAGGGAAGGTAGTAAAAGAGGAGAGGCCTGCCCTTTGAAATTTATTTGAATAATTAGGTGTCCCTACATACAATCTGGTGATACATATGTAATCTTTTGAAGTAAATTTGTGTTCAAAGATTCATTTAAAAAATCGGCATCGGTGAGGGGGTTGGCCCATTATCCCTCTCCAGTAGCGTCAATCTTGGGGGGACATGGCCACTTCTGTCAAAGTTTACTGTGTAAAAAATCAAAGTCAATGGGTGTATTTCCAAAATGTGGGGGGCACGTGTCCCCCAGGATTGACGGCCATGGCCCTCTCCCCTGCACTAATATATTGAGGGACGTGAGCAACTACTTCTTGATCAATCACAATCGAGTGTAGCAAAATGTTATTCAGACGCGGCATACTACATAAGGTGATATTTTGATAGAGTTTATCTTAAGTGTAATGGGGAGGTCGAAGTACTTTACAGGAGATTAATCCATGAAAATGGCGGGAAGATAACATTTCAATGTAAACTTGTGCAGGTAAACTTATGTGTAAAATATGTACACAAGGAAAGCGCAATCCACTACGTTTCACCACACTATCTAATGCAAGGATCCAAACCAGTTTTTGTATCAGTTGCTTTGGTTATGTATCTATAGGTTATTCAATATTATTCTTTAAAGTCTTAGACGATGTAATAGTGAAGGGACACTGTATCACATACATGATGCACCGAAGAAGTTATTGGAACTTTTATGTAAGGTTAATAAATGGTGGTAAGTAAATTGAACCAGGGAGTTGCTATTTGACAAATAGCAACTCCCTGATTGAACAATGAATGACTGTTTGGTTGTTTATCTATTTAAATATACACATGCTGTTGAAAATAACCCTTGAATGCGTATTTCGCATCAATTGGTCATTGTTTAAAATTACACTTGCTTTTACTGTTCTTTGTCTTGAAGGCATTTCAGACTTTTACAGTTTTCTTTGAGGTCGATATTTTGCCTTTTTTATTTTTTACCAAACTTGAACACTTAAGAGGAGAATAGTCTAGAAAGATCTGCTGCTGTATTAAGAGCTTTCAGAGGTCGATTGCTTATGTAGAATTTTCAGGAGAGAATGGCTCAAGTTGAAAGCACAAAAGTACACATCGATTTCAAAATGAAAATTTGCCTGGGTGAAGAAATATTTACGAAGAGTGAGGGTGATGAGAATTTTTGTTATTACTTTGACCCGATCTGCTTTGAAATACGTATTTGGTATAGTCCAGCCCAGAACAACTATCCGGAATTGCGACTTAATGTAGAGGATGAAGGACGATGAGTGATATAATTTGTAAAAAGAAAATTGCTTTAGGATAAGAGTTTTCCTTCTACCATTCTACGACCTCAGTGTCCTCCAGATAGACCAGGTGTCCAATTTTTGATCAAAAAAGAAAAAAGAAGATGAGGTTCGCAGTGGTTTCTTCTTGGCCCGACGTCACTCTAGGATTTTTCAGACCTCAGTTTCATATCCGAAATGCTTCTGTCATTTCCGTACTTTAACCATTGGAGTACGTCCATGCTATAAAGCACTCCTGAACTGGCCATTTTCGACCTTCTGACCAAACCCCCTTGCTGCACGATTACCTGGGTGTTGAGCAAATGAAAATTCTTTTAGCTCAGCTGAAAGCTTTCAGGTGAGCTATTGCTGTCGTGCACGGCAAACGTCTGTCACCATAACATTTGCGTTTAAGTGCTTGGCATTTCGCTGTTTTTCGTTAGATTTGGCTGAAATTTAGTAGAGATGTTAGCGAAAGTGATATCTGTATGCTGCGACTCTTTTCGATTAATTTGACCGCTGTTTGACCTCGGGATGGGGCTTTGTTTGAAAACGTAAAATTCCCTACTTGTCTTTCAGTTTTGCACCAATCTTGATATGTTCCATATAGATAGTTCAATTTGTGCTGAACAAAAGTTACATTTTTTTTTTCGTTTCTGCAATCATTAAAGGCATGAAAACAGCACTTTTTGAAACAAATTCTGGCGAAGTCTTCATGTTCGGGAACACATCGAGAATCCCAGTTGTTATCATTTGAAAGACTGTACAACGAAACAGGTACGAAAGTATACTGAACATATATAAATGTACAGGACGTCTCGTGCTTAATCGTGTGGAAGTGTTTACGCAAAGTGCAGTGTATCGATTTTTGAATACCGTACGTGGGCTACCCCACTATGTCAGACCAGGGAGCTGCGTTAGAGTGGCAGCTCCCTGGTCAAACTATGTTTGCTCAGCTCTTTGCTTTCCAAACCAGGGATATGACATGAATAAGGAATATACCGTACAGCCTATAGTGGAGGCGTTACGTGAACATGTGGCGCTGATCTCATTCAGGCGTTTTAATAATAGACTAGCTAAATTGATTGGATGGTTAGGCCTACTCGAAAAGAAATAATGGACGTTTGAAAGTTGTGCAACTTCTTGCGAATATGTGGCCTTGTGCGGAACAGTGGTATAAGCTAGGCCTACACATTTATTCCGCTATCAACTACCCTGCCGTTGGAGTATAAGGCCAGAAAAAAATTCATTAAAAAGGATTTTGTACACACATTGACACCTTCTCTATTTGTCTGCCGTAAATCAGACAATACATCTTCTTGGAAGCACAAAAGATTAAATTTATATGCTAGTCATCTAGGATTGGCAGACAGTTTGGAATATCAAGTTGAACTAAACAGGTCACGGAATAATTTGTTTTTTACAAACAATTAGAGTAGACTGAAATGTGATTGGAGAGAACCTGAAAATTTTACCCTCACTCAACAAAAGACATTATACGGACTATTTCGTGACTAGTTGTAACTGTTTTATTTTTTTTTTTCAGAAAGCAGTGACATGATTGCATTGATTGATACGTGCTTCATTGGGGATGTCAGTTTCGCTAGAAACTAATGAATCCGTTTCATTACAATATTTTCCACTGGATGAAGTAAAACGTTGGTAATAGAAAGTAACAATCCTATCATATTTTGAGTCTCATATATGGTGGGAGCTAGGATGTAAGAGCTGATTTGTGATCTAGACAAGACCAACCGTATTATGTTTATCTGTTTGGAAAAGATAAAACAGTATTAAGCAGTGATACGCCATCTTCTTAATGAACAATGAGTAATTTACTAGCTCGAGTTATTGTCATTCAGGCTTTTGTGGTCTTGTCGATGATTACCCCATCCAAACATACGGATGGTCAATGTAAATGTCTGAGACCGTTTGTTTATTTTGAAAGTAACTGTTACTATTTTGCAAATGTGCCGCGATATTTCGACGAAGCGGAGGAGATATGTAAAGAGTTCAGTTATCACACAACTCCAGGACCGTACCTACTAGCGTCGGTACAAACTGCAGAAGAAAACACATTCATTTACGAGAGAGCAAGACAACACTGGAGTACGAAGGATTACTGGTTTGGGGCTAAAGACGATAACCTTGATGGTAACTTCCACTGGCTTGATGGATCAGCAATGAATTTTACCAGTTTTGCTCTTGGAGAACCGACATTTAATAGACACTGTCTTCAACAATGGGCAACTAAGGGATGGGACGACGTCTCTTGCTCTGAGAGAGAAAAACACTTTGTTTGCAAAAAATCAGCGATGATTTCATCATGCATGTGAAAAAGATCTTAAATGACCAGCATGTGCCATTTCTAATTTTGTAAGCAAGATTAACTGATTTACAGCAAAAGGTTGATACCAGGACAGTAACTTTACAGTGCGTGTGTTTTAACAGAAATGCATTTTTCAAAAGTTTAATGCATATTTAATTTGTACAGTTGAAGGCAGAACAAGTGCTCCTTTAAAGTGGAAAAGGAAGAGTTTTGTTGATATATTTCTAAGTTGTAAAATCCAAATTAATGTATATCACCAACCTTATGGCAGCAGACGCAAAATCCCACATAATATAGATTTTGAAAAGTTATACAGTCAAAAGTTTTAAATAACACTTCATCAGTTTATCAAAACCTCACGTGACTTACCTGTGGGCTTTCTAATAGTTGCATACCTCTTAAAATGAGAACCTGAGAACCCTACTGTCTATCGGCCCGGCATGAAATGCAAGTGCAGAAGTGTGTAATAGTAAGGGCGCAATTTAGTCATATTGCGAATAAAATTTTATTCACAGACTTTCGTTGAGGTAAAATTCCCTTCATTACTAAAAGTTTGTACTTGCCTTAATCAGTACTGGAGACAGAGGCGTATATACATGAATCCGCAGGGGGGTGAACTATTTTTGGACCGACTACATTTCTTGGAGACCGACTCCCGCTGACACAGTTGTACAACCCGAATTTTCGAAGACCTTCTTTTTTTTCTTTTGCACTTCAAACGTTGTTTATGTCTGTTCTACTGTTACAAAGACACACTGAACGGGATTTGAGACCGACTTTCATTTTCACGGGGGGGGGGGGTGGGGGGTGTCACACACCCCGGTATTCAAGCCCCTGCCTGGAGATTCACCCGTTGGGGAAAACCAAACTTCCCCCGAATGGGGAAAACGCACAGGCGTGCCACACTAACAAAGACAATTTTAAGCAAGAACGAAGACCTCTCAAGAATGTACGTTTTTCATAAAAAACGGCGTGGTGAACCATCGATTAGGACCTGGCTTTTCCGTAATATATGACAAAACATCCACCGAATATACATTCAATAATTCCATTACATTAGACCGAAAAAACTTTGAAAGGGGGTTCGAAAAGTCACTCGCCACTGACAATGTACAAAAACTAAGAACGCGTGGAACTGTGGGTAAAATAGGTAATATATCGGCTCTCGTGACCAATTTTTTCCCCATTGGCGGAAAACTAGATTCTCCTAAATGGGGAATCTCCCGAACTGTTAATATCCCTGCAAGTAAAACAGAAAACACAAATTTTCCTTGATATGTGCGTTATCCAAGCACTGAAAAATGAATTCTTATGAAAAATTTCTATTGAGAGTATTGCATGCTGCAATGTCATCATTTTCCCTCTGAAAAAATGTATATGGGTCTTAAATCTAACCAAAATTTAAAGAAAATTTAAAGATATTTTTATTTTTTACTTCTCTTTACTTTTAATATTCTTTATATCTTCTGAATTTCATAGATTATGTCTGTTTTTGTTGTTACTTACAGTGTCAACAAAGTTGCAATGGTACATATGAAATACGAAAAGAGGGAAAACAAAAGTCAAAACAGGCGGGAGTTATTGGTAAAAATATAATATGTATGTATGTATATATATATATATATATATAAATTGAAACCAATCATAGGATAGATCGAAACCAATACCGTAATTTAGATCAGAATCAATAATATATACACCTTCGACCTACACATTCTAACTTTGATCTACCAAACTCGACCTATGTGTGTGTGTGTGTATGTGTATTAGACACATAAAACGTCTACTTTTGAACAACGGTCTTTAGGGTAATTGGGAAGAGCTACAGGAACATGTTTAAAACATATATATATATATATATATATATATATATATATATATATATATATATATATATATATATATATATATATATATATATATATATATATAGAAATGACTACAAGTGAGCCCGGTTAACAGGTATTCATATTTATTTCCGCTACTTCAAGTTTCACGGATAAGACCCGATCGTCAGGCGGTTAACATTACGAATGATACAACGAACAATTTGAATAAGCAACGATCAGCCATTATATATATATATATATATATATATATATATATATATATATATATATATATATATATATATATATATATATATATATATATATATAAGACTTGTATTCAAGTCGCAAATCCAGTCACATCCCGCCAACACTACCTTACTTGAAAGGTTCCGTGCAATTTTCCCCTCGTTGAAATAACAGAAACTCCCTTCAATGACTTGACTCGAGTTCCTAAAATAGCTCCAGTTGACTTGACTTGCTGAGAAAAGAGTGACTTGAATACATCTCTGATATATATACATATTCATATATAAAGCTTATCTTAAAGGGGCTCATTGAGTTGGTTAACTAAATTTATGATTTTTTTCACATCTGTTGAAATTTAATCACATCTTGATGGTAAATGGTCAAACTAA
Source organism: Holothuria leucospilota (assembly GCA_029531755.1). Lineage (NCBI taxonomy): Eukaryota > Metazoa > Echinodermata > Holothuroidea > Aspidochirotida > Holothuriidae > Holothuria > Holothuria leucospilota. The sequence continues at coordinate 12,097,967 of CM055965.1, forward strand.
GAGATTCCGCACCTCTGATACACAACTGAAATGGCAATGATAGAGTTATTAATGATTAAAATCATTTATTAAAAATTCGTGACTAGACACTTTTACCATAACACATTTTACCATGAACATTGGTTACCATACCGTATAAGACCTTCGTCTGACTCCACAAAAAGAGGGTCCTTTGCACTAAATATGGGGCATACCAAATATGAGTTGCCTCGCCGTAACCCTTCTTGAAATATCGTGTTTACAACAAATTTACAATTTTTCCGTAATTTCACCTCTGGCGTCGTAAAAAGACCTTTGACCTTTCCCAAAGCGAGTGTTCTTTTTCTCTATGTAAGGAATCTTTAAACCAAGTGTGAGAAATATCCACCTTTCCTATCTTAAGATATCATGTTCAGTTTTTGCATTTTGAGCTCTGGTGACATTAAACTGCTGCCTTTAAGGTCAAATGGTGTAAAACTCGTTTTTTTTTTTTTGTTTTTTTTTTGTTGTTGTTGTTGTTTTTTTGGTACAATTCCAACTTTGCACTGATATGAAACTTAACACTTATGATAGGGATGTCAAATTTTATCAAAATGAGTGGTTGCCATGAGAAACAAGGTCAAAGGTCATGTGAGAGAATTCATGTGATAGAATCAGAAATGTACATTTTTGTGTCAACAACTCCTACTCGTCGGCTGGAATACTTTTCTTCAAACTTTGTGGTTAGGTGTCCCAAGGTCTCGCAGATCCTCTGAAGGAAACGTCAAAGGTGAAAGGTCAAAGATGTAGAAATCATTTTTCCATATGCATTAGGTTCATTGGTGACGACGGTGAGTCGATATTTGTTACTGTTATTACACTGAATGACAAGTGTGAGATATGCAACTCTGTGGATTGCCTCAGAGGTATTGGTCTCCTTAAAACTATATTAAAAAACCTCTTTCTCCTTCGCTATTACACCAATTGCCTCAAGGCTGGACGTTGCCACTGTCCAGATTATGACATGTGATACAGCTTGTTGGAAAGAGATAATTAATTGGCCCGGCGATGGAGATAGCCTCGGTCGTTAGAAAGTGAAATATAATCCTACTCCACGAAAGTCCAATTTTTGGGGTCGGAAAGCTAATATTATTAACGGGTTCAATACGGCATGTTATCTCATCTCCGAACATGCAATGTATAAGGAGATAGTGCCTACTGGTTGCTAAAGGTGGGCTCAAAGGTCAAAATGTAGGTCAAAGGTCAAATTTGCCCAAATTTTGAGAAAAATGTGTCACGAACTCCTCCTAAGCCGTAAGTCCGATAAAGTTTAAACTTAGTGGGTAGGTACTTGACCATAAAGCCGCTGTCACACTACAACGAATTCGGATCGGATTCCGATCTGATTTTTGTGAGTTTTTATTAAAATCTTCACCATTTCGGGTCGGAAAGAACCAAAACTTTGCCATCCTGTGTAAATATATGATTTGCATCAGAGGTCTATGAAAATGAAATGCTAACTGATTTTTTTCGTGACGTCACACCGACAAACAGCTTTTATCGGACACGCGTAGTCCGATAAAAGCTGTCTATCGATGTGACGTCACGAAATAATTCGTATAAATTTAATTTTCGTAGTCCTGCGATAAAAATCATATAATTACACAGGATGGCAAATTTTGGGTTCTTTCCGACCCGAAATGGAGAAAATTTTAATAAAAACTCACAAAAATCGGATCGGAATCCGATCCGAATTCGTTCTAGTGTGACCGCGGCTTAAAAGTCGTGCATGCATAACTGTGACGTCAGAGGGAAAGGTCAAATTTGCTAAAAATTTGCATTTTTACTGTCGTTTGCCTATCAGTGTGCTAAGAATGTAATTAAACACATGGTAGGCTAGGACTAACGAGACAAATTTTGAAATAATGCTTCTAGGTTGCTAATGGCGGACAACGGTCGAAATGTAGGCTAAACATCACATTTGTCTAAATTTTGGGGAAAAGTGTGCCTCGAACCCTTCCTAAAGTGTAAGTCCGATCGAGTTCAAAGTTGATGGATAGGTACCTGACCATAAAAGCTTGTGCATGCTTAATTGATTACGTCATAGGTCAACGGTCAAAAGTCAAAGGTCAGGTTTGCTAAAATTGTTTTTTTACCATTATCTTCTCGTCAGTTTATTAGAAAAAGTAAAAAAAAAACAAGTAATATAGTAGGACTGGTAAGATAATATTAAAACTAATGCTTTTTGGTTGCTCTAGGTGGATCAAAGGTCAAAATGAAGGTAAAGGGTCAAATTGCCTACAGTTTGCAAAAAAAAAACGTGTCCTGAAAGTTTTTGTTTAGGGCGGGGTTTCAGGTCAAAATGTAGGTCAAAGGTCAAATTTGCGAAAAGTGTCACGAACTAATCCTAAACGGGAATTTACTGCAAAGATAAGATTTTAAGTGAACCTATAAAATTAATTTAGGCTTAAACCCTTTTCTTTGCCTGGTACCTTGGAGTTTCGAAGTCCCTCATTCGACAAGTATTAGCAGATTATTTTTTATCACTTATTACCGGCTTTCAGCATTTTTTTAACAAAATGTAAAAACCATTATGTCATGAAATATTATATAGTCTGTTCGTGACGTCTTCGCCAACCAGGCAAACCCGAGTACCGAAGGTATCTTGCTTTTGCTGGAAAGAGAATGTCGCCCACACCGGGCGCCAAGTCCTTCAACATTCCAAAAGGGATATCACAATACTTCAACTTATTGTGAATCCCTAGGCAATTCGCAGACACTGAGAACACTCTGGAATTTCAGCAGAGCCGAGATTTGTACATCATATCATAAAAATTAAAAAACTAAACCTATGTACAGGGGCGTGTATTCTTGAATTTGCAGGGGGGTGTGAACTTTTGGGACCGACTACATTTCTTGGGGACCGACTCCCATGCATTGCCATAGTTGTACGATTCGAAATTCTAGAGACCTTTCTTTTTTTTTTTTTTTTTGTTTTGCTTTTCGGGCAATTAAAGACCGACTTTTGATTTTCACGTTGATATAGTAGACGATCCAAATTTTTGAGGACTTTTTTGGGGCTTTTCGGGCAAACTTTCACTTCAAATGTTGTTCATGTCTGGTCTACTGTTACAACGGCATACTGAACTGGCTTTGAGACCGACTTTTTGGGATTTCCCTCAAGAATGAGCCTCTTTCTTGTAATCCTGAGGTCGCTCCTGCTTGCTAATACAACATTGATAAAGCAGAGGCTCGAGGAAATGCGGCCTTTAGCCGAAAACACTTGAGAATCCGTGGTCTGTAGCCTTGCATTCTCTGTTGGATACGCTAAAAATGATATTTTATGCTTTCCATTCTTTCGTCATTTTAAAAAGTATTTTACCTTGTTGCACACAATCACTTTTCTTTCTGAGTTCTCATGTTAAAAAATTAGTTACTACCAATCCATGAACATATATTAGAGATTAAAATTTAAGATATCTTCATTTTGCGTCACATCCACTATCGGGGGAAACATATGCTAAAAGAAAGGTACTTCCTCCCTCTAGACCTTCCTCAGAGATGGTGCAAACTGTAGGTTTTTCAGATATTGCAACTTCCGCCTACTTCCCATCAAAAAGGCTTTCCTCCCTCCAGAATGCAAATAACTCCCCCCCCCTTCCGCTTTCCCATAAGACAAACTGGTAAAGGGATTGAACCGCTATGTACTGTCGTGTTTAAAAAATACCAGAACATGGATAGTTTACAAAAAGTTACCTTCTCTCAGCTGGACAACGACTAACTTTTACGTATTACGTAAACATTTTCCATTTTACCTTCACAGACGCACATGTACCTTTGAATGAAGATGGCGACTTTATCTCCTTGGAAAGATATAGACAACAAGTTTTGCCTTTGTTCTATCTGTCTGGAACAACTTAAAGAACCGAAACTGTTGCCGTGTCTTCATCGATACTGTAAAGATTGTTTGAATTCAGTTATACAAGGAAGATATGACTTAATTACATGCCCCGATTGTAGAGAACAAATTCAAATACCCACAAATGGAGTTGATGGATTCAAAACAGACTTCTATTCAAAAAGTCTTGTTGAGTATGTACAAATTTAACAATCCCTTCAAAGTGACGAAATTCGGGAGTGTTACGGTTGTTCAAAACATCTCAGAGCTGCAGCGTATTGCTTTAAATGTAACGATTTTTTGTGTAAGGATTGCCATAATTTTCATGTGACAAATAAAATTGTGAAGGACCACCAAAAGCACACCGTGTCTCTGGAAGATATTGAGGAGAAAAACATTACAATGGAGAAGTTAGCCTCAATGCGTGATGCTCCTAGGTGCGGTACACATCGTGAAAAATTATCGGAGTTATACTGTGAAACTTGCATCAACCTTCCCATTTGTATGGCCTGTATGCTTGATGAACACAAAGGACGCAACCTACATGAAGCAAAAGCACTGGCTAAATTGAAAAAAGAAGAGCTTTCCCAGAAGCTTAAAGCAATCGAAGAGATGAAAAAGAGCAGTAAGGTCATTACACCAGTTCAGGCAAAACAAACGTTGACGTTAAATGTGAGTATTGAAAAAGAAAGAGTTGTAAAGATGCATGATGAGAAGGATCAGAAAATAATGAAGAAAATACAGGATACTGAAAATAGGAAACAACAACTGAAAAGGGAAAAAGAAAATTCAGAAAAGATAATATTTGATTCTTTGCAGACAGAAATGGAAAACGAAATACAGGAAGTGAAGAAAAATTATGAACGTATCTTTAAGGCAAAGAAAATTGAGTTAGCCAATACCCTTCAGGCACGACAAAGTTCTTTGGAAAAGGAACTAGCCGAGTTATGGGAAAAACGTAAACCCCTTGGTGAAGATAAGAAAAAATATTGGAATCAATAGAAGAACAACTGAATAAGAATGTTAAAATCTTTGATGAAATATCTGAACATTTTGACAGCAAACAAAATAGATTTGAAACCTTAAATATTATGACTTCCAGTATCCTTGTTTCTGACAATGACTGGTCGACTGTCCAGTGTATACCTGATATGTGTAGGGCAGCTACAAATCTAATGGAAGATCTTAAAAAGGACTTTCCACAATTGACGACATTGACTCACATGACAGTCAATTACAAACAATGCTCCTTCAGAAAACCAAGTGTTTAGAAAATCTCCGATCAAGTTCAAAGGAAAATAACTATTAAAAATCCATATCGTTTTGTTCTTGGTGCATGTAACAAATAGAGGTGATGGTGACATAGTGTTATCAGGAATCAGACCAGGCTTGGGGACATTCCTCATTGTGATTGATATGAATGGTAGGATATTAAAGGAGAAAAAAATGAAGGCAGGTAATTATTGGATCGACCGGTATTGTAAATTCTTGTCACAACATAAAGTAGCATCAGTATGTGAGCCAAACGAAATTGGTTTGTATGATGTACGAAATGGCTCATACATTAAGAAGAACATTGGTGACGTCATTAGCAGCTGGCCGAAAGATCGGGATGTAACGTGTGTAGCTACTAATCCTATCAACAATCACATCTTGGTTAGCGGGTATAACAGCAGAGATGTGTATGTATTTGATATTCGCCTGCATTAACTTTACATTCTTACACTGCCAGAGATGATCAAATGGCCACGAGATATTACTGTAAGTGACGGCCATCTACTTGTGTGTGATAATGAAGAGAAGAAATCCTTTGTAACTACCATGGATGGCTTGGAGAGCCAACTGGTGGGTGAATTCATGTAACCAAATCTAGAGGGAAAGGACTTTGGACCCCACAGTGTATGTACTGATAAGAATGGTTTAGTGTATATGTTGTGGAAAGACGATTGGTGTCCTGGTGAACGTTACCTTGTTCAGTACAATTACAATGGAAGCCAGGAATTAGCAATTAAAAACTGGATGGAAATGCAGAGGTTGTTAGTGTAGTAGAAACATCGCAAGGAAAGAAAGTTGTCGAAGCCACAAGTAATACGCAAATAGTGTACGTGTATGACCTAATTACAGGAGATTGAAACTTTATTTGATTTACACTGTTCAGTATTTTTAAGAATACATTATCAAATATAGATATCACGGCTGACTTTTTCGGGAAGAGAGTAACTTTTCACAATTTACATTTTCAGGTAATAGCTAAATTTCCCTCAAAATAATAAACTTTCCTGACAAGGATCCATCGAGACTTCCCAGACTGCTAATTAATCCACCCAAGATCAAAATTTATTTATTTAATGGTTACGCTAGTTAAATTTTCAAGCATGTGACACATAAGTTCGACTGACCCCCCCCCCCCATCCCGAGTCATGCTTAATACACATGTCTACGTTTTCTCAGGAAGAGAAACGGCTCGTAGCTACAAGACAAGAATTTTACTTGTATGGTCTTCTTGCAAATGGCCAAAATTCATTTGATATTTATTACGGAGTATATTAGCAAGGATATGCTCAGCGATATTAATTGTTTTTATTCAGTTGTAAAATATTTTCTTTGTCTACCACATAGACATATACGTGCGGCCTTTCGCAAGAGTAGAACGGGAAGCATGCGACTTTTGGATACCGTACGCGTCCTCATATTTCTCATTTTTGGTAGAGATATATTCCAGGTGCGTATTCAGGGGCATTCGTGGGTCTTCCAAACGCTATACGCACGAGATCCAGGGACGTGTTATTTTGGAAGGAGACAGAACGGAAAGTTTAATTTATGCTAATACTTTGAGACCCACTAAATCCCGAGAATATTATATCAAAGATCCGCTACTTATTCAGCTTTTGTTTCTTTAATTCATTGTCTTTCATTGAATGTCAATAACCTAGCAACATCATTCACAAATCTAACAAAAGACTTACAACAATGCTTTGATTGGTAGGTTGAAGTTGCCAACAATTTAAGGGCAGGTGACATAATGCTCGAAATGACTGTTTAATTGAAATTAATCAATTAAGTTTGTCCTTCCTAAAGAAGTTACCTCAAGCAAATAAGCTGTAGAGGCAGAAGTTTAAGGTTTATCACAACAATTCGAAAAGCTTCCTAAGTTTCCTAAAGAGACCACATACAGAATAATGTTCATATTTTACAAGAAATCAATTGATATACTCCATAGGCGTAGGAAGCTTTTCGAGACTGGGTGGCTGAACCTTGTTTCGAATCCCCGGCCTGGGGAGGGGTCTAAGGGGAGGGGTGTCCCTCTCCCCTTTGGAAAATTTTTGGGTATTTTAGGGCCTCAGATGCAATTTGGTGCAACATTTTGGACAAATTTTAAAGAAAATTACTGCAAGTTTTTGACATTTCCTACACAAGAGACAAATAAGGGGTTTTTGGCCTTGGATCTTGGGGAGCGGAAGCATACTTCAGCCCCCCACATTTTTTACTGGGGGGATAAAGCCCCCAGCCTCCCCCCCGCTTCCTACGCCTATGATATATTCTCTTGCGAGACTCCGAGCGTCCACTAGTGCAGATATAAATATTTTTTACTTACCTGACGACTGGCAACGTTATGGCAGTGGAGAAAAGCAACCAGCCTTACTGTGAGTGTAGCAGACGACAAATTCCTTTTGTATTAACTGTCAAAACTATATTTTCCTTTTGGATCGGTCGGTGTGTACGAATGACGTGGTATTCCTACAATGTTTTATGGCAATATATTGCAGTATGTAGGACTAGTTCGATCAGCTCGACACCACGATGCAGAAGGTTTCCTATGCGAGGCTACATGCCCCTACGCGTTAAACAATGTTCATAATATCTTTAGTTGTTTTTATCGTTTCATTCGATTTTCAGTGAAAAGAAAAATCGACAGCAAGTTGAGAAATATCTCAAAAGGAAAACCTAGTGTGAAACTCCTTTTTCATTATATATACTATTAACCAGGCTTCAGCAGCCTACTTAGGTCGTGTGTATGTATTATTACTCATGAGAAGTCACAGGATGTAGTCAGCAGGGCCGTAGCCTGGGAGAAATCCCCCAGGGGAGATAGGTAGTTCATGAAAGCATCCAGTGATGTACCTAGGATAGTGTATTTAGAATAGATAGTTTCTTTGTCACCATTGCCGCCCTGAGGAAGGGGTCTGAGAGGAGGGGTCTAAGGGGTGGACGTAGCATTTATAGCAAGGTCGCTTAGGTGGAAATAATTGTTGCTGTCTTTGGCAAACCTTTGAACTGATTGAAGAAATTCTCATTAATTATTTTACGGTCTTTTTTCTGTTTGGGGGTGTGTCTAAGAGCCCGGTTACACACCTACCCTTTGTGAAGGTTTTGTTTATGTAAGATGGCTAAGAAGCACAATGGTGCTATTTTTAGAAAAGCTTTGAACTGTTTACATGTATAGACATTGTAACATTTTAGTGCCTCTTCAATTTTCTTTTTGATAGGGTGTAAGGGAGGGGTATTTTCCAAGCCTCCTTCACTCTCTCTTGAGAAGTTTTCGTTTTGTTACGTTGCTTGTATACACATTGATGCTATGGTGATATTTATGCCCGTATATAGAAAATCCAGTGTACACAGAGAGTACAGAAAACTAGCTTTAGCATATTAAGGATTCCTACGGATCAATGAATGAGGAGCATTTGTGAATCTTAGAGAGATTGGGACCAGTCCAACATTTTGAAGACGACGTAGCTAAGTTTTATAATTACATTTGTTGCTGATTCAGTGTATGCGGGGAGCAATAAAGCGACTGCAATGCTGAGTCAGCAAACTGCGGAATATTTTGAGAACTACTAGCCTTGGGAATATAGGTAAAGTTGACTCGAGTTGAAATTTCTTTGCAGCACTGAACTATAATGTAATTCCATATGTATTAAGATCATACAGTTATGTGCGTTGATATATATTGCTATCATTCCCTTGAATGAAATGCGGTGCTAGCTATGAGATATGCAACTCCGTGGATTGCCCTCCTTTTTAAATATCATTTACAAACACTAAAAATTTCGATCATGCTTCGAGCAGTATAACGCTACTTTAAATTCCTACAAAAGGCTTTTTACTAGGAGGAATTGGGTGTACTGTAATTCTAGATACTAGAACGTTAAATTGACACTGTATATTAAAAGGCTTAAGCTACACTCATTGAAAAACGTTGGATTCAAACAACATATGAGGACCGCGCCAAAACGTGATTCCCTGCTGTGTGCGAAACTCGCAAAATTTAAGGATGGTTTCCAGGCAGGAAATATTACTAAAAAGAACCAAGACATAAGTCCGTAAGTTTGGTTATTTTAAAATTACCATTTTTCTGTACTCTCTTTCTTCCTATTCTCTCTTTTCAATGTGCCGACTGATCGTCGATTTGCCCACTAAGCGTCACACCCTCTATACTCCCATAAACTCAGCCCTGCTTGGGTGATACTTTCTTCTACTCACATTTCATGTAAGACGATTAAAAAATCATTATCTAACGAATACAGCTAATGGGGATTAATTTATTTGGAATACGAAATAACTTCGTTTGTTTTAGATTTTTCCTATGTTTCAATATTTTATCTAGTTTTTTAACATTTTGCTTGGCGTCTCAAAGAACAACTTAAGCTTTTCTGAAAGAAATTCTGGGACTTTCACATAATAGTCGCCCGAGCACCCACTCCTTCAAAGTGAACGGCATTGACCCACAGTGAAACTTCCGGATTCAAAAATCAAGATTTGGACGGAAATGCCAAGAAGTGGGAAGGTCAGGAGGGCATCACAGTGTTTCTTTTGGATTGGCACTAGTAAGGAAAAGGGAATATTAAAAAACCTCCCTCCAAACGTTATCAAATTCCCCTCATAGCCCTATTATTGTAAAATTTTAACGTTCATTTGTGCTGTCCGAGTAGGGTACTGACTCGACATTACCACCAGGATCATTTTTTTCAGGGGCGAAACTGGCACAAGCCTTTCCCGCTGATATGTGAAGAGTAATAAAAAGCGGTAAAATTCTTTTACTGAACCACATTGACCAGGAATAACTTGACCAGAATCTGCCTACACTGTGTAAAAATTAGTCTTAAGATATTTGATATTATAGTCCAACTTCCACACCTCATGTATAATATGATACAGGCTTCATATGTCATGTAAACCACGTTTAACTTATGCGAGTGTTATATGTGTTCCTGCTACGCAATTCAACAAACTAGAACCTTACAGAGTTTTCCGCAACGTTTTAGAGCTTCCACAGCGTTCCCGATTATCACATAGTTTGATTACGTCCTTATTCTGATTTAAGTTTCCTGAGAACTTTCTTGAATTTCTTTTGAAGGAAAAAATACTAGAATGACTTCACTGGTCTTATAAAAGCATACATTCGTATTGAAGATTCTGAGAGGTAAATTTATTTTACACAGAGCCAGATGTCATTATTCACAGAGAAAAAAATTTCAATACTGCAATATACGTATATATAATACACACGTACAGAGTCAGACGTTTTCACTGTACTGAGAGACATAAACGCACCGCTGTTATATCGAGCTGTCCATGCATTTGTACATCGAATTACAACGAGAGACCTTGTAAAAGAACGTAGCCTAGAGAGATTCTGCTCAACTTACACTGTTTTTGAGGGAGATCGCTAATGAGTTCGCGAATCTAGACCGGTGTGCCTCTAAAGCCGCTTGATAACATTACCTCATCAATTACAATCCCCGAAAAAACAAATGAAACAAAATCGCCAAAACCGTGACAAGTTTTACTCCCAAAGTCCTCTGTCCCCCTGATTTCAATGTTGTGCCTTACTCCACCACAAACAATTTTGAGTCAACATTGAAGGGAAGAGCGGAGTTTGTTTCATTTAAATTTGTCGGGAAGTGAATCTTAGACAAAAGAAATGAAAAAAATTGCCCAAAATGTGACAATTTCCACTCCTTCTTTTTGAATGTTGTGCCATATTGCACCTAAGAGGGAGTTGGAACATTTGGAAGTATTTTTCAAGCTTTGTAACATACATTTTTGAAATTTTAAACTTCAGGTACACTTTAAAGTTGACAGGTTTACCCATTTCGTCAGAGACGTGTGTTTACAATACAGAGGGCACTAGCACCGACAGCTGATCTATTTTGCTCTCTGTGGAGTACAGCTTTGTTGTGTTGCTTGGGGGGCGTCCTGCTACACTACAAACTAAGAGTATTTATTGACAAGGGACCAAGGTCTTATACATGCCCTGTACAAAATTTTGGCCAATTTGAAAGCAAGAGTTAGGTCCAAAATGGTTAAGTCTCCGACGGTCAGTCGTTGCGCTGTACTGAAAGAGTCGTTGCCTTATACTGAAAGGGGATATTCATATGTGTATATGGCAAGTGCTTTGTTAGAGGAAAAAATGGCCTGAGGTCTCTATGCGACTATTTAATACAGCGTTGATTTGACTCATTCATATAAAGTCGCTACGTCACTCTACCTTATCAAATACTACATGGGACGCGTTCCTATGACGTAACAATGGAAAGCTTGACTCGACAGTATTTAAGCTCAGTTGACCGCGTTCTACCACATAGGCCTCAATGGCTCAGTGGTCAGAGCATCCGCCTTGTATGCGGGAGGTCGCTGGTTCGAATCCTGCTTGAGGCTAAGTTTTCCATTCACATATGAATATCCTCTTTCAGTATAAGGCAAGTGCTTTGTTAGAGGAAAAATGGCCTGAGAAGGTCTCTATGCGACTATTTAATACAGCGTTGATTTGACTCATATATATATATATATATATATATATATATATATATATATATATATATATATATATATATATATATTTATAGACTTGGGTAATGGGTAACGGGGTAATTCTTTATCTTTTCGTTTCTCGTCATCCCTAAAGTTGCCTTTCCAGATGCAGAGTTTATGTATTGTGTGTCCGGGAGAGGACCATTTCAGAAGCTACTCTAACAATCCAGCTAGCGCGAATTGTTAACTGGGTTGCATGACCAAAGTTCAAACCTCTGCTAGCGTCGTGACCTTCCGGTTGTCCTAGTTAGTGCCTCGTAACACCTTTCACTCACTGTTTTCAAGCGCGGATCCAGAGAGGGGACTTTTTCGGCTCCAGCCCCTCCTTTATTCTGCACCCCTTTCTTTTTTGCATATTTTGAGACGATCCTTCCCAATCAACCTCACTGAAGAGTTGTAACAGGGCATGAGGCAAGTAGTAAAAGCTTTTATTTCTCAGAGACGATAAAGAATGTGACTAAAAAAAGTGGCGTAATATTTCCTTTTGATGTCCAAACACATGCACGTAAAATATTTCATCTAAAATTCTCTTTTCAAAATCACAAATTTTGAACCAATTTGTGTCTAAGCACTTCTTGATGACTTAAAGGGCGGTGTGACAAAATGTTCCTGTTTCTACCCACCTAGTCGGCCCTAGTAAGTAACAGTAATGCCAGATGTCAGAAAATCAAGTGTAACAATTCTCAAATATCAAACTTTTGTGGGGAAGAACTTCCCTCCCCTTTCTCGTCAATCTTTGCCAGATACTATTGCTACATGGTCCAAATTGCAGCACCGGTCACACTGCATAATAATGATACTCATAGAAAATGATTCTTTGTATACTTTCTGCTTAAATCGATTCTCAGAAGTCACGAAATCGCATCAAACAGTGTTCGATGTCACAAAATTTTCCCAGTCTCTCCGTGTCTCGGCCATCTCACCAGATACAATTATTTGCCTGTTGGCTGGCCTATACCGAAATGAGAGTGGTCACACCAAATGCAGAGAGTCTAATGTAACAGTGTTTGAATTGAAAAAAATTCCAGACCCGGGCCCTGTGTCTTGACCATGTTACCAGTATATAATCAAAATCCTGCTAACTGGTAATTCTATTGCAGAGGTCGTACTTCGTAGCACCGATGATACACAAAAATGATAATGTTTGTGCATTGAGTTGATTACAAGGTGCCAGGAAATACCATTTTGCAGAGTCTAGTTTTCAAAATTTTCCTTGAAACCTTTCTCCTCCTCCATCAAGACTTCGTATATTTGACGTTCTTAGGTTCGAACATTGCCGTCAAGGAGTTACCCCCCTCCCCTCCCTTTTTTGTAAAATCCTGGATTAGTCGCTGGTGTTGGTAATTCGATCAACTCTAAGACAGGAATTGTCTTTATCGCTATTTTGAGTCCATCAGAAGTAATGAATGAAATAGTTGAATTGATCTCAGTTTTTCTAATCGAGTTTGGGTTGGAAAGACTGCCATTACAATCAATAAATTTGTCTACATTTGAAATTGTTTACAGAAAGGTGAAATTTTTCACGGTCACAACTTTTCATTGTATAGGTCAGTAATTTTACCTTGTCACATTGGTCAGTGATTCGGTGCCCATTGTCCTCACTAATTTTGTCATAATGATACCATTAGTGCTTACGTGTATGGACATACTTTCAAGTGGGAAGAGGGCTGATACTTTTACCCGAAAGTAGCAATTGTTTTCTGCCGGAATAAGATGGTAGCCATAGGCGTACGGGAAGACATTTCACCCGGGGGGGGGGGTGGAGGGTGTTTGCCCTGAAAGTTTTGCAAATTGTCCTGATTTTCCCTTTTACCACGATAGCACTCAGGACGGGTATGGATGAGTCCCCCTCCGCCACAAACTATAAAGAAAGATATTATTTCGGGAGTTTTGGTTTATACTTGTACTGGGTTGGCTTGTGATAAACTTACATCTTCTACTCCATACATTCAACAGTGCGTTGTGCAACTAATAAGCATTTTACCCTGTTGGCAAGTGCCGCTGCCCGCCGCATTGCCCACTGCACTGCCCCCTTGCCCTGAAAATACAAGTGTCAGTGCCCTGAAATAAGCATTTTCCTTGCTCTGGGAGGGCTGCAGCCCCCAGACCCCCCGCCTCGTACGCCTATGATGGTAGCTACAGGCTCCAGCTCCTGCCCCTTACTCTTTTGATTAAAGGGATGCAGATATTTCTTAAGTTTGTCCCAAAATTTCTTAAGGTGGTCTCGTTGTCGACCCTGCAGCAGAAGGTATTTTGATCTTCGTGATTTTGAGTTTTAATTTTTCCTTAATTAACTTCATCTAGTAACCTGCTGTTTAGTTTCCAGGCTATGATAAGTCAAGTAACTTATTCATTAACTTTCGTTTATAGTAACGGTCATGAATTTATTTTTTAGTTTTCCACGTTTTAGTTTGGCGTTTGGTGAGCACACAGACCTTTCTCCAACTTATTCAGGGACCGCGGAGACGGGGGGGGGGGGAGGGGCTAGGGGAGCTTTAGCCCCCGCACTTTTTTTGCTGTGGGCATTTTGGGCTGCCTTAAACTGCATTTATTTTATTAAACATCTTGGGCCGCTTCGATGATTAGCCCCCGCACTTCAAAATTGGCTCCGCGGCCTCTATTATTATAGACATCCTAGTGGACAAAACATTAAAGCTTTGTTAATTTATGACCATGTCGTTCAGCTTTACTAGTTATGAAACTTTTAATGACAGTTTGATGGGCATTCTGTCTTCATGTGGTTTCTGAAAAACGAACCACTGATCTCTCTAATCTACTATGGAGATTAAGAAATGCTTTCGTTTTTCGAGTACCGGGAAGCCAAATCAACGTAATCGTTACTTTTGGATGAGAACACAGAAAGTTGTAAAATATTACAAAAAGGGTACAAAGAATGAAGAAAACGTTTTCGAGATTCTATTCTATTTATCTATGAACATAAACTGTACAATGATATTTTTGCAAAGTTATATACGAAGGCCGAGGTAGATGGTATAAACAATTAAAGAGCTACTGAAAACATTGCTATTTGAATCTGTGATGTTAAAGGAACATATTTTCGATGCATGTGTGCAACAATACCGATTAAAATTTAATAGATATATTTATTCTTAAACTATATACGTCATTGAAATAAACTTACAAAGAAACTCCTAGAAACGATGCTATCGATTGATGAGGTAATGAAACTTTTAAACAAAGGTGTTGATGCGAACACAATGCAACATTTATAACTATCTGTACAACACATTAAGAATATTACAGTACACTGTTTGATATAAGTAATAACGAATAACAACTATAGTTCACTTTTTTCACAGGATAAAGTCGAAGAGTAGCAACTGAAAGTTGGCTGCAATCGCATTATTCCATTGAAGGGAACAATACCATGTAAAGGATAAGAAAATACCCCGCCGGTCAATTTGAAATTCACAACTTTAGACATAGAGCCATTAGACTTACTCATGGACTCACACATTTGAACTTCCTCACATTCTCTCCATAGCATGTTGTTAATGAAATTCGTTAAGATATTTACAAGCAGATAATGACTAATACTAAATTTCTTTGTCCTCATGAAACTTAACCTAATTACAAGTTTGTATGGTCAGGTATGCCTACCCATACAATAAGTTTTCATTTGATCGTGTTTAGGGTTTAAAGAGGAGTTTTGACTCACGTTTTAGCAACATCTATGGCTAGAAACCAATTCTTAGGTAATTTTGCTTTCGACATATGACTTATGACGTCATAAATTACGCAAACGGAAGTTTCCATGGTCAGGTACCCACTAACCAAAGTTAAACTTGATCGGACTTGTTAAGGAAGAGTTTGTAACACACTTTCTCAAAAGTTAAGACCAATTTGACCTCGACCTATATTTGACCTTTGATTTAGACCCTTAGCAACCAAAAACACTATTCAAAGTTTTCCTAATCATTCTCTCCGTATTGTTTGGTAATGTCTTTTCCAACGAAGCCCACTGATAAGCAAATAATGGCTTAGATAATGTTTAGCTAACTAGATCTCTTACCTCTGACCTATGATCTATAACGTCATCAATCACCTATGTGCAAGTATTTATGGTCAGGTACCTACCCGCCTAGTTTTAACATGATCTGACGCTTTTTGCTGGTACACAGACAAACACAAACTCACCTAGAGACACAAGCACACGCATCTTCGCATTTCTGATATTAAGTGAGGTACAATATCTCATCCAGCTAGTCATTACTCGTAGTAACTGGTCATTGTGAAATAATGTTAAGAATTTCAAAAAAACATAATGATGCCAGCTAGAGTATAAACATCTGCGATGGTCTTTGTGGTAGCAGACGACATAGGCCCATATGTAACGCGGTAGTCGCACATCAAACAAGAGCATTTTAAGTCTAATAACAAGGACAAAAATGAAAGTCATGAATGAGACGCTATATTTTTGGCTTAGTGTTGTTACCAGGTCCGTGGCTAGAAAGGGTACTGAAGGAGGCAAAAAGTTTCCGGGGATATTTTTCGGGAGGGGGGGGGAGGCGAGTTATACTAGTATGCATTATTATATATGCGTATATTATTAAGGCATACATTCTATTTTAAGGGGCCGAAACATTTTCCAGGGAGACTTAGCCGACTGCTCCCCCCCCCCCCCCCGGCTACAGACTTGGTTGTTTCCTGCAGACAAGTTGAGCCAAGTATGCCAATCCGGTTAAGCCAATTTCCAATACTAATGAGCCTATACCACACATGAATGGGGAGGATAACGGAGTGTGAAATAAGAAAAGTTACATTTGGATACAAAGAAATGCACACAATTTAAAGGAAGAGGAAAGTTACTTAAAGTTGGGAATTATGGCCGCAGATTCAAAGCGAAAAATTCCACTTTCAATTGATTGGTAGTTACATGAGCAAATCACTTGTACCGTTAATAGGATTTGTGACAAACTAATTTGACATCGCCACTTTAAGTTAAATTCCTAAATTTCTTTGGTGATGAGTCTATACATTTTGCTAAATTACAGAACCAAATAAAACAAGTCACTTAAAGGTATAGTTTACATAGGGACTTTCTCAGCAAGACGACCAGTGGTAGGCCCCAACTAATTAGGATTGTTTCCGAATATACTGTTAAACTCTAAATTTATGATTGATAGGCACTTTTATGGTCTTTCTACTTTTCTTCTATTTCACATGTATCTGCTATTTTTAACCAAATTTACTCACTTCAATGTAAAACAATTACTCTACATAAAAGTTCGTTTCATAAAACCAGTCTTTAAAATAATTAATCCTCACTTGATCTTTGGTGTTCTAACAGAATTTTTTGCAAATTTACATCCTTGTTGGAAAATTTAACAAATTACACCGATTATTAAAATATTGCGGTATGTTTTTATTAAAAAAAAAACACCATGCATCTGATTTTCTACATGTTAGAAAACTGCGAAATTTGATAATTTGCCAGCATTTTAAGGGTGATGATATCAAATCATCACCCAAGGTGTTGTTTCAGCACTGGCATAAGGAATGTTACAGTAAAGTGGACGGGGCCAAGGGTGACGATTTGTGTGGGACATGGGGGTGGACGTGGATAGGAAACCTCAAAATGATCCATATGTGTATGTGCACATATACATGTGTATATACCTACATGTATACGTATACGCACGTATATTTAAACGTATAAAAAGACCTATATGTATACGTAAATGTAATGGAAATGTAAACGTACACATTTATGAAATGGTGGTAACAAAACGTGCACCTTATGGTGGAGATGAAGAAACACAAATCTTCCTTTTTCCTAGTCGCAAGTAGGATTGGTTGTTCGTTCGGAAGTCAGTAACAGCCGAACTTTTACCACACAGTTTTATATCCAAATTTGAGCTGAGAGCTGTTTCTCACAGCTCCCTTATTTGAGTGGTTGACCGAGTGGATAAAGAACTAACGAGGTTTCTGACAAACATAGGAGAAAGCCACATGTGAGAGCGAAGCGCGCAGAAAATTCGCATTTTGAAGAAAACTTATGTAAGCTAATACAACATTGTGCAAGATTACGAAATCCGAAGTAGTACACTCACATAGTGTGATCCACTAGGCCATGTCCAGTTAGGGTGAAGACCCCAGACGACTGCATTAAAAAATTTGTCTACGATCCAGTGAAGTTTAGTAGTGCAACGTAAAGCAAAGGGTAGCTTCACCTGTTTTTAATAGACATCAGGCTAAAAGCCGGAGAAAATAAATGAAAGGAGGGGGGGGGGGGTTCTATGGACCTTAACAGAGGGTTCCGTGGATTTAAAGTTAACTTTCGGATCATTGGATCCTTACGTTTTCCCCAATATTGCTCCTAGGCAACCGGCGAGAATCGTGTGCTGAAAATACACTATCAAAGTTACCCAGATCCATTTGAGTTGAGGGTATGGAGATGGACGACAAAATTTAGATCTCCCGTTTGTGATTTTACTGTCATTAAGTTTGAAAAGGGATTGGAAACACGGGGATAATAAAGAGCAAAAAAACAATTAATGATAAAATATCCACGCAAAAGTTGAAATAAGTATGAGACTATTTTCCGGAAAAACATTCATCTAAAATCGTCCCATTATACGTTTAAAACAATCCTACGTATAGGGGCACCAAGAGAAATCTGTTTAAACATTGATTAGAGTAGGCTAAAAATGAGCCAAGGTGTTTCTTTTCAACAAAATCGAGTAAATGTTAAATCCAATTTATTTAAGTTTTTGACAAGATACCGGTTCGTGCCCCTCTGGATTAGTTTGTCTTGTCTTAGAGCGCCGGGAACTCCCATGGTTGTATGGGATGTCCCAATTAAGTGCGTTTATTTGAAGGCCCTGGATATGGAGTTGAATATAATATTTGCCTGTGTGTGTCTAAGAGTCTCAGTACTTACCAGGCATGTGTGTTGCAAAAAATAGGTGCGAAGGGCGTCGAAAAAATTGTCAATGGAGCTACATACTACGGTCGGTGACAAAACTGTTGAGAGGCATTCCGTCCCCCCCCCCCCCCCAACAAAAAATCCAGAGATCGTGCCTTATGGGCCTACATGCAAATATAAGCAAATATTGCCAAAACACTAAAGTTACTCCGTCCTCCCTAACCAACTTGGAGGGGACTATGTCTAATATGCACTATGGATGAATTCACCAGTTTCAACCAGTATAAGTGCAGGTGCACATTTCTACAGAAAGATTGAATACTACATTACGTTCCCAACCAAATTATAGAGGGAATGTACATACGTGTCTACGACTGTTTTATCACTGATCACCGAACATTCACGCTGAAAAGTGTGGGCGAGAAGCGCCACGTAAAAATCGTTTTTCATGACTTTCAAGTCTAATATTCACAAAAATATCAGCAACTATTATGATTTTTGCCAAAATATATCATATCCGTCCCTCTCAAACAAATTATTGGAGGGGACTATCTCTCCCACCCACAGTATAAGCAAATATTATGGTCTTTGACCAAACATGGATCGGGACGAAAGGTGGTCAGTCCCCCAACAAAATTTTGGGGGACCATGGCCCACCCTCCCACCCCACCCCACCCCCACCCCCACCCCACCCCCGCGATCGTCGTCCTTGGGGGTGGCTAATTTTTTTTTCATTTTACTTCAATGTGTTTGAGTTTAGACTACGTAATGCATTTTGTTTGATTTAATAAGAATTGGTAAAAAAAATATGAACCTGGCTATAAAATTTTTACCCCCATTATATTTGTATTCCAAGTACTATGTATTTTGAAAACCATGATCACATTATTCAAACATTGTGAGTTGACGTTGAGAAGTTCCAAGCAAGTAAAACATTTATAGAAAGAATTGCAAGTTTAGAGCGTTTCTACTTAAAAGCAATATCCTGGGCATTACAGGTTTTGGAATAGTTCCAGGTTTTGGCATGCTTTGGGTGATAGCCAGCATGACTTCATGGAAGCACATCGAAAACTCTGTCGAGGCTTCTCAAGTTAGTTGTTGCTTGCACTACAACAAGAGCTGTTTGGGAACTTCCCGTTAATTCTCGTGTTAATTCGGGGTCGTCGATTCAGGTTTTCATCTGCTGTGGGATGCATAGCCTGACATAGCCAACAGGGAGTTTCTCATTAAATTCCAACACCACAAAAACGTTCTTATATTCACATGGCTAATATCAGGTAATATGCGGGGTGGTTGGTTAAGACTTTTGAAAGCATTAGTTCATGGTAGAGACACACGACATTAGAAACAAACATGTTGCAAATAAAAAGTGGAATAAATGAAATGTGATTGGATGTAATATATCAAAGAAGGTACTAAAAACGAAACATGTTGGACAATTTTATTTAAAGAAAGCTTTAAAATGGTTCACAGAAAACTATTTCATTTGCAAAGTTGCCTGTCAATTACAAATCTCGATGGGAAAAATATGGATAAAATTATGATTATTCAAAGAATTGTTTTAAAAGTGTTGGCATAGCATAAACTGGACTGGACATATACTGTGCTCTAAAGAATATAAAACCAGAATCAAGTTTGACCATGACAAAAAACTTTCTTTTGTGGCAAGGATTATGATAAATGTGTAAAAACCAAACTGGATAAATGCTATATACACAAGAGGTAATAAGCGTAAGATGGCACTAGGTCATCAAAAATTAATATGTTGCCAAGGTTACGGATGTTACAAGACGACCCGTCAGGAACACCGGATTGAATCCATCGACGAGCAAATGGAAAGTTCGAGAGAATTCAACTTCAACGCGGCCTTTCTAGAATTGTCTAGAAGTGAGAACTGTTTACACGGTCTGACGACACTTCTAAGAAATATTGACATTGTTTGTTTACTACCGTGCATACAAGGAACGTTCTCGTAATGTCTCGACTGTGTGCTCTGGAAGTTTCTATTAAGGAACGTTCTCGTAATTGCGGGACTGTGTACACTAGAAGTTTCTGGTAAATTCTGGACTAGTTCTCGATTAAAAGCCTAGCATATAAAAGGCAGTTCAACAATTGTTGTAGGGAGAGATCAACGAGACCAGACTGCCACAATGCTGAGATATCATAAGCCAGCCACTGACACTGAACACTTCTGATAAATTGCCTTACGCCGTTTCTACGCTGTGTATTGAGATTGTTATCATCCTTCATCGCCTAGCCTTGTCGTTATTCGCTCGTGGAACCAGTTCCTACGCTACAGCACGCTGCAGGTCTACTACTGTACCATCGTCAACGTGCATGCACTACCAGCCCTTGGACCAGACCAGAATAATATTAAGTAAAGGATTGTGAGTAAATCTAATTAATTTTTGTAAATTTAAGTAAGATAAGGAGATTGTAAATAATAATTAAGTTGTTGGATTTTAATCTCGTTCTTCTGTGATCTTTCGCTGTTATTGGTTTGACTCGCGACCACAAGCCGTAACACGGACAAGACTGGAACAACACGCACATACTATTTTTTTTAGAGTCTTGGTTTAAAACCACTTGGAGTAATACTTTCCACGCTTTCTTGTCGGAAGGGGGGAATGTCACACAGATTCTCTTCTGGTATCCATCTGGAGTTCCTTATGCCGGGCCTGCTGCCAAGGTGTGTGCCTACCGACAAAAAAATTAGAAGCCATCTTATGCTTACTTGCTATCTGTAATACGATGCGCTTCACTTTGCCTTTTATTGTATGACAAAGATAATCATTTTTGGGACAAAGCATTTCCGACCAACCTGCCACTTGTAAAACTTACGGTTATGAAATACTAGTTGAAACTGGAAGGACATAGATAAGCATTACACCTTGATTACACATGCATGGAAATCATCATCAATATGAATGTACTTTTGCAGTGTGCACCCCTGTATTAATAAATGCATGTCTGTCATAAATTTATATCAGACAAGTAACGGGTACGTATTCAGTCGATGAATACAGAGCTACGAACATAATTAAGTAATTTTCTCCAAATAACCCTCTAAGTTAGCCATTAATACGGTTAAATAAGATCAGCGCCTGAAAAACTATATGTTCCTCATTTAAAAGTAAGAATAGTTTCAGAAAGAGTCGTGAGTTCATCCTAATTTACAAATTACCTCCACTGATTTCGGAAGTCGGATTCCTGCAGGACAAGGTTAGAAAAGTGGAAAGACAGTAAGGACAATATGTTCTTATTATTCAATTACTACTTAAATTAACTATCCAATGTCCTTAAACATGATTACATGAAGTGAAATAGGACATAGCTTTCAATGAGTAGTAAAATGAGGGGTGGTCTAACCTGAGGCTGTAATGTACGTACCTCCAACGATGAAATTTTATTTGACTAGTAATTTGACAAGAAATCAAATACCAGGGAGCTGAAATCTCGTAGCTAAGAAAATGTTGAAGGGAACTAGATAGCTTAATTCCAGGGGACGAGCTATCTCTCAACGGGCGGGATGTATTAAAATGTATTACGGCAATAGTTACTTTGTTTTCAAAACTTTTCTTTGCCACAGGCTTGGGGGGGGGGGGTGAACATGGACGAGTAAGATAATTGCTTCTTACAGGACTTGATGTCTACACAACTTGGTTCTAATATCTTACCTTTTCATGATAACTTGCTTCAGATATATCTGTGCCGTCCTCACCATCCTAAAATCAATACAATTGTTCACAAACTTAAATCATTTGAAATTTCATTCTCATGCGAAAGGAATGGTTGAATATGTGGTTTCAAATAGCGTTTCTTGTTTAACGTTAATCATTTTAGGCCTACTTTTAGCAATTGTTAATCAATAAAACAAACTACACCATGCCGTTTCAATTTAGGTTTAAATAATTTGAAACATATTTAAGAGACTGAATAGCCAATCTTTCCATACAGACTTTTACGCTCTTCGAGACTTACGCAAAAACTCTTTTGAATATACATCGTAACCAATTTTAAGAATAAGAGAATACTCTTTTGCTTTCAGGAAAATCCACATATGGAATTAACAGAATAATAGACAGAGGTCTATCATTTTGTATACTGAACGTCTTTAGTAGAGTTACAGTTAAGTCTTTATACTTCTTGAAAAGAGTTGAACTAGATTATTTCGATGTAGAATGGAAAAGTGAAAACCTTCAACAAATAATAATTACCCTCCATCTACCATTTTCAAGATTCAAATGGTTCTGGGGAGACTTCATAGTTGGATACCACCAAACTGCAAAAGCAACAAGAAGATAGTCTATGCAGCTGTATTCATTTACCTCATTTGTCATTCACCAGGGCCGTAGTCTGCGCAGCCGCAAGGGAGCTACTGCCCCCTGAGATTTCCAAATCGTAAATGAAAGTTGGCGTACTTGAGATAAAAATGCTGAAGTACTGAAAATTTCATTGTCCAAATTATTATTTCAAGACCCCTAAAACCTGGGAAAACGCATATAAGGGTCCCCTTTCCCCAAAATTTTCCCGGGGAGGTCCCCGGACCCCCACCGTAGACAGGTGCGGGTTTCTCTTCCTGACGAACGAACCATCTTCCTCCTATAAGATACACCGCTTGAATGCACCAGCATACACGATGGCTACAGATAAACTTGCCTATGGTCACCTTTAATTATTAGCTAAACTCAATGAGCTGGTAAAGGAACTTTTAATTTAAAGGGCATATATAAGTAGTTACCGCAAACTGATTTTGAAACAACATCCATATCTCACAAATACCCTTCTTATTTCACTTCAAGCATCTTTCATGATATGTTAGAACACAAATATTGCATATTCAAGGTAAACCAAGGAGTTGCTCTATATGTGAATTTCACAACTCAGTGAGAAGCATACTATAACATGATTCTCAAAAGCAGTTCATGAAATGGGATACCCGCTTACACTAATTCTTATTGGGGTGACTGCATTTTCCCTTTAAATGAAATTTTAGTTTTCTCCTTGAAATCTAAATTTGTTTCTTACGCATGAAATCTAAAAGAAAAGAATGCTTAGATACAACTTTAAGGTCTAAAATGTGTCATCTTCATTTCCCCACATTTGGAAGACATTTCGACCGAACAATTTCTTGCGGAGCCTACCCTACGGTTACGCGCGAACCGATGGCGGCTTCCCAGTGGCGTATTAAGAGCGCTAGGGGGAAGCCCGCACCGGGTACCAGCCTTGTAAGGATGTCATGCCACAGCCGAAAACTTCAGAAAATACTTAAAATTTCAGACAATTTTATGTGTTTAAAGCTTTACCAAAGATAACACCATTTTGAATTAGGAAAACTAAGTACAAGAAAAATTTCTCAAAAGTAACGGTGTCATCCCTCCCCTGAGGCAACATCCCCTTCAATTACACCCTACCAAAAGAGGAAAAAGATCACTAAATAATTAGTATTCCTAAATATATAATCAATTCAACGTTTTTCGAAGCTTCACCAAAGTTAGTACTATTTTGCATCCAAGCCACCTCAAAAGGACAAAAATTTCTCAAACAGCATGGAGTGACATCCCCTTCTCTCAAACAGAACCTCTTGACTTATGCCCAGCCAAAAATAGGAAGAATATCACTAAATAAGCAGATAATGACAATTTGTAAAGATATAATCAGTTTAAAGCTTTGCCAACGATAACACAATTTTGCGCCTAAGCCAGGCCTTACAAGTCCCCTTCCCTCAGCACCCCCAGGATGGCACTAAATCACAGATGAAAAAGGAAGGGTCTGCCCGGGTGTCAACAATATCTGTATAGGCACGCCACTTGGTGCTCCGCTTAGATAGTGTCATGAACTCCCCCCCCCCCCGAGATTTTGCCCAGGCTACGGCCCTGTTCTCTCACTCACTCACTCCTTTACTCAATCACTCGCTCACTCACTCACTCACTCACTCACTAAGTGAATCACACATGTTCGTCCTCATATTCCTGATGTCAGGCAAAGTAAGGTATTTCATCTCCCTATATGTACAATACAAGTAGGATCAGTTATTACGCAAGTGCGAGCCGTATGAAAATTTCAAGTGCGGGGCACGAATCTAATGGAAATGGAAATTCGTCGTCGTAGATTGAGATTCCATTTCATTTCATTTATTTGTTTTTCACACCATACATGTATACACACATTATATACACATATATATATATTTAATCTCCGAGGTTGATTTTCATTTATATATATATATATATATATATATATATATATATATATATATATATATATATATATATATATATATATAGGTCGAACGTGGTAAGATCGACTGTAAATGTAGGTCGAAAAATTAGTAACTGATTCGATCATGAATGAAGTTCAACCCAAGTACTGGCATAGCCTTTTGAAAAAGGAAAGACTGAAAGAAGAAACCAGAAGGAAAACTGAGCCACGCGAGTTTGAACCCGGGACGATCGCTGTCCGGGCGACTGCCGTTACCACTGCACCAAGGTGACTAACGTGATTTTCGGCTCGAACCAAGGTACAAATACTACATGCGACAATTTTCCCTCCTTGTTACCACACAAGTCATTCTTCCCTTGTTCAAAAGGCTATGTCAGTACTTCGGTTGATTTCATTCATGATCGAATCAGTTACTAACTTTTCGACCTATATATATATATATATATATATATATATATATATATATATATATATATATATATATATATATATATATATATATATATATATATATATATATATATATATAATTCGGCACTTAGGGGGAAAGTTGTTGTTGTTGAAAAGTCGACCTTAAGGGGAAAAAAATTTTCGGGTGAAATATAAGTTTCGCCTTAACGTTTCCACACACTTTTCCTACAGGAATACGTAAACTTACAAGGACGCCCTCTTAGATTTACAAACTAGATGCCATTACTTCAAAGTTGTCAAATTTACGGACACTTAGCTGTTAACACGAACGGATGGCTGGCCATTGAAATAACGTTAACTATATGTTTAGACGTTAGGGCAATAGTTACTTTGTTTTCAAAACTTTTCTTTGCCACAGGCTTGGGGGGGGGGGGTGAACATGGACGAGTAAGATAATTGCTTCTTACAGGACTTGATGTCTACACAACTTGGTTCTAATATCTTACCTTTTCATGATAACTTGCTTCAGATATATCTGTGCCGTCCTCACCATCCTAAAATCAATACAATTGTTCACAAACTTAAATCATTTGAAATTTCATTCTCATGCGAAAGGAATGGTTGAATATGTGGTTTCAAATAGCGTTTCTTGTTTAACGTTAATCATTTTAGGCCTACTTTTAGCAATTGTTAATCAATAAAACAAACTACACCATGCCGTTTCAATTTAGGTTTAAATAATTTGAAACATATTTAAGAGACTGAATAGCCAATCTTTCCATACAGACTTTTACGCTCTTCGAGACTTACGCAAAAACTCTTTTGAATATACATCGTAACCAATTTTAAGAATAAGAGAATACTCTTTTGCTTTCAGGAAAATCCACATATGGAATTAACAGAATAATAGACAGAGGTCTATCATTTTGTATACTGAACGTCTTTAGTAGAGTTACAGTTAAGTCTTTATACTTCTTGAAAAGAGTTGAACTAGATTATTTCGATGTAGAATGGAAAAGTGAAAACCTTCAACAAATAATAATTACCCTCCATCTACCATTTTCAAGATTCAAATGGTTCTGGGGAGACTTCATAGTTGGATACCACCAAACTGCAAAAGCAACAAGAAGATAGTCTATGCAGCTGTATTCATTTACCTCATTTGTCATTCACCAGGGCCGTAGTCTGCGCAGCCGCAAGGGAGCTACTGCCCCCTGAGATTTCCAAATCGTAAATGAAAGTTGGCGTACTTGAGATAAAAATGCTGAAGTACTGAAAATTTCATTGTCCAAATTATTATTTCAAGACCCTAAAACCTGGGAAAGCGCACCTAAGGGTTCCTTTTTCCCAAAATTTTCCCGGGGAGGTCCCCGGACCCCGCCGTGGACGCTTTCTGCATAAAATATGCGGGTTTCTCTTCCTGACGAATGAACCATCTTCCTCTTACAAGATACA
Organism: Holothuria leucospilota; assembly: GCA_029531755.1. NCBI lineage: Eukaryota > Metazoa > Echinodermata > Holothuroidea > Aspidochirotida > Holothuriidae > Holothuria > Holothuria leucospilota. Next base: position 12,124,612 of record CM055965.1, read on the forward strand.
CCGCTTGAATACACCAGCAGACACGATGGCTACAGATAAACTTGCCTATGGTTAGCTTTAATTATTAGCTAAACTCAATGAGCTGGTAAAGGAACTTTTAATTTAAAGGGCATATATAAGTAGTTACCGCAAACTGATTTGAAACAACATCCATATCTCACAATATCCCTCTTATTACACTTCAAGTATCTTTCACGATATGTTAGAACTCAAATATTGCATATTCAAAGTAACCAAGGAGATACTTAATATGCGTGAACTTCACAATTCAGTGAGAAACATATTGTAACATAATTCTCAAAATCCAATCATGAAATAGGATACCCGCTTACACTAATTCAAATTGGGGTGACTGCAAATCCCTTTTGATGAAATTTTAGTTTTCATCTTGAAATCTAAATTTGTTTCTTACGCATGAAATTTAAAACAAAAGACTGCTTAGATGCAATTTTAAGGTCTGAAAATGTCATTTCCCCTCATCTGGAAGACATTTCGACCGAAAAATTTCTTGCAGAGCCTACCATACGGTTACGCCCCAACCAATGGTGGCTTCCCTGTGGCGTACTAAGAGCACTAAAGGGAAGCCCGCACCGGGTACCAGCCCGTGTAAGGATGGCATGCCACAGCCGGAAATTTCAGTAAATACTTAAAATTTCAGACAATTTTATGTGTTTAAAGCTTTACCAAAGATAACACCATTTTGAATTAGGAAAACTAAGTACAAGAAAAATTTCTCAAAAGTAACGGTGTCATCCCTCCCCTGAGGCAACATCCCCTTCAATTACACCCTACCAAAAGAGGAAAAAGATCACTAAATAATTAGTATTCCTAAATATATAATCAATTCAACGTTTTTCGAAGCTTCACCAAAGTTAGTACTATTTTGCATCCAAGCCACCTCAAAAGGACAAAAATTTCTCAAACAGCATGGAGTGACATCCCCTTCTCTCAAACAGAACCTCTTGACTTATGCCCAGCCAAAAATAGGAAGAATATCACTAAATAAGCAGATAATGACAATTTGTAAAGATATAATCAGTTTAAAGCTTTGCCAACGATAACACAATTTTGCGCCTAAGCCAGGCCTTACAAGTCCCCTTCCCTCAGCACCCCCAGGATGGCACTAAATCACAGATGAAAAAGGAAGGGTCTGCCCGGGTGTCAACAATATCTGTATAGGCACGCCACTTGGTGCTCCGCTTAGATAGTGTCATGAACTCCCCCCCCCCCCCCCGAGATTTTGCCCAGGCTACGGCCCTGTTCTCTCACTCACTCACTCCTTTACTCAATCACTCGCTCACTCACTCACTCACTCACTCACTAAGTGAATCACACATGTTCGTCCTCATATTCCTGATGTCAGGCAAAGTAAGGTATTTCATCTCCCTATATGTACAATACAAGTAGGATCAGTTATTACGCAAGTGCGAGCCGTATGAAAATTTCAAGTGCGGGGCACGAATCTAATGGAAATGGAAATTCGTCGTCGTAGATTGAGATTCCATTTCATTTCATTTATTTGTTTTTCACACCATACATGTATACACACATTATATATACACATATATATATATTTAATCTCCGAGGTTGATTTTCATTTATATATATATATATATATATATATATATATATATATATATATATATATATATATATATATATATATATATATATATATATATATATATATATATATATATATAGGTCGAACGTGGTAAGATCGACTGTAAATGTAGGTCGAAAAATTAGTAACTGATTCGATCATGAATGAAGTTCAACCCAAGTACTGGCATAGCCTTTTGAAAAAGGAAAGACTGAAAGAAGAAACCAGAAGGAAAACTGAGCCACGCGAGTTTGAACCCGGGACGATCGCTGTCCGGGCGACTGCCGTTACCACTGCACCAAGGTGACTAACGTGATTTTCGGCTCGAACCAAGGTACAAATACTACATGCGACAATTTTCCCTCCTTGTTACCACACAAGTCATTCTTCCCTTGTTCAAAAGGCTATGTCAGTACTTCGGTTGATTTCATTCATGATCGAATCAGTTACTAACTTTTCGACCTATATATATATATATATATATATATATATATATATATATATATATATATATATATATATATATATATATATATATATATATATATATATATATATATATATATATAATTCGGCACTTAGGGGGAAAGTTGTTGTTGTTGAAAAGTCGACCTTAAGGGGAAAAAAATTTTCGGGTGAAATATAAGTTTCGCCTTAACGTTTCCACACACTTTTCCTACAGGAATACGTAAACTTACAAGGACGCCCTCTTAGATTTACAAACTAGATGCCATTACTTCAAAGTTGTCAAATTTACGGACACTTAGCTGTTAACACGAACGGATGGCTGGCCATTGAAATAACGTTAACTATATGTTTAGACGTTAGGGCGAATTTATTTCTTATGTATTTTATTATCTTTTTTTCGCCCTATGTACAAGCAGATATAACAATTTCCCCTTAAGGTGGGTATTAGAGTTATATATATATATATATATATATATATATATATATATATATATATATATATATATATATATATATATATATATATATATATATATATATATATATATATATATATATATATAATTTTGAATAAATCCTTTATGATGTGAAGGAAGTAGAACAGAAAACAGCTGTTATGTCATTTACATAGATAGCAAAGAGGAGTGGGCCAAGGACTCTGAACCTTGTGGAACCCCACAACGAACAGTAGTCATATCAGTCAGCACTTTTAAAGTGAGTGTACTGTTTCCTGTAAGACAAATAACTTTTAAACCAATTAAGTGAGAGTCCTCTAATACCGTTGTGTGAGAGTTTGGTCAATAAAATGCTATGGTCGACGGTGTCAAAAGCTTTTGATAAGTCTAGAAATATACCAATTGAAGTCTGTATATTTATTTAGTTTGTCAAGAGCATCAGCGAGAGCAGTGTCGGTAGAATGACCTGGACGGAGACCATATTGAGAGGACTTCATGCTTGCTTAGAAAATTTTGGACTCTGTTCAAAACTAGCCTTTCTAAAATTTTGGAAAGACAGGGCAACACTTAAATTGGGCGATAATTTACAAACTGATTTTGATCACCTTTTTTGAGCAATGGAACAACTTTAGCCACTTTCAGTTTTTCAGGGAAGATGCCTTGCATGAGAGAAGCATTGAAAATATGTATGAGACGCTTTGAGGTGAATGGGATTACTTTTCGAACAATAGAAGGACACAGACCGTCGCTGCCAGCTGATTTTGTGGGATTCAAACAATAAAAGGCGATCTCTACCAATTTATCATGGCTAACAGGGAAGAAATAAAGAATAGGGGTTACTGCCGGCTAAGAAGTTTTTCATGGGAGAAACATTAGGAATGTCTTCAGCAAGCGAAGGACCAAGATTGATGAAGAAGTCATTAAATGCGTTAGCAATGATTACTGGATCTGTAAACGACTTATCGCAATCAATGAATTTATCAGATCACGATGCGTAAATAACTGCAGGGACATAAATAAATACTCTCCGCAATTTCCACATTCCAGAAACCCAATGGAAGATTATATTCTAGAAATAAATTTTTTGAATAAGCTCATTTCATATTTCTGATCGCTGTTAATGTTTTGCGCAATTCCCAAAGTTTGCCCTTGCGGTATCTTGCACAAATGTGTGACATCAACAGTAAGCTACCTTCCTAACCAATTGGGTATGACACCACCAGTTGATATATCTATGCACGGTGACGTTAACCCCCAGTCTACCACCAAATGGAAGAAGTTGTTTCGATAATACCTCGTTTTAAGCCTTATAGTTCATAAAACATTTTTGCCTATGAGACTGATTACTGACCCGCAAGAGCACGGGCCCGTCTTTGTTAATTCAGCACTGCTAGGGACATGAGATTAGACTAAGTGTAATTTTTAAACGGACAATGACGAAGAAACAAACCTATACCACTTTTAACTTAAACGAAACAGAAGTTAAAGAAAATTCCAAAAAAAAAAACAACTTTGAACTGCAGTAAGCACAGATAAAAAAGTACTGCTCTAATTTGTTTGCCTTGGGATGTTGTGATTTTGTTTGCCTTTCTTTTATAATCATGCCTTTGATGTGTTTTGTTCCGTTGTTTTGTATTGGATTGATACTTGAATTATTAACCTCGGTAGTGATGATTGCATTTGAAAAATTTCAGTAATACAAACAGAATGAGGGTCATTATGGATAGTTACCATCAATGCTTCGTGACTTTAGCAAGTTAAGAGAAGATTCATTTCGAAATAACCGTGGCAGCAAGCATCTGGTAAACCTGTATTGTATAGCAAGTAAGAAACCATTCGACAGTAAAATAAAATTGCAGAAGATCATAAGATACCATTAACTAGTCTGAAGGCGTAAACATAACATAAATAGTTCATTTTCAGCTATAATTAACTGTAATAAAATGTTCAAATTGTGTTTAAACGTCATCAGCAATATTGACCAACAATTGTATCAACACATTGTTCAAGTTTTGATATAGTTTTACATTAATTGGAAGGAAAGCTAAACTTTAAATCACTCACCCCAATGATGTTAGTGTTTTACAATTAACAACAAAGTCAAAAATAGGAGTTGCCTCATTTTCGGTTATTTCTCTACCTTCCTCGAGAATTACAATCTCCTGTATAGCCTGCAGGTTTGGCAAGCTAAGACCAGATTTAAGAATGATGTTCTTTTCAGATTGATCCACGGAACTAAAGCTGTACCAAAGCCACACTGATTTTATTGGAATCTGCAGAAGAAAAAAAGATACCAACGTCATTACGGTACAAACTCTATGGTAATTACAGGCGTAAGTGCTTGTTGGAATATTATGTGGCGTCATTGCCTACATTCATTTAACATGGTTTTTAGAAAGATTTTACTACTCAACATATAAATATTAGTAAACCGAGGATTCGTTTCGAGGAAATTCCCAAACGTCTATTTTTAACGTGGTGTTATATTTTTAAACACACTCTTGTTTTGAATACATTATTGCACAACACAGTGCAATAAAAATATATTTCAATTTATGACACATAATCTATCTGTAAGTATTAAATTAGATGCTACATATTAGCCAATGCTGAAAAATGTGACTTGCCTTATGATGAGAAGCTATTTTGATAAGTTGTAATGTCGACCTCTGCTTCAAAATATTATCGTCGTTTCTGATGGAGATATCCTTAGCACATTTCTCACCGAGGATTCTTATTAAGTTGTCAACTTTGCCATCTCTCTCTACTAAACATAAGAGCTTGAAATTTTGACTTCCTATTTTATCTAGGTACTTAATAATCTTGTCAGCAGCGTAGCGGTCAAGTCCGCAAGCAAATCTATAGACGTCTGGAAATTCGGCAGGATTAAGTTTCTTTAAAAGTTTCGTGTTTTCCGTGGATTTTATATTGTCAGCCAAGTAATGAGCCGCATACCATTCATGAAATAATCTATGATAAAATCGGACCTCAGTATTATTCTGAACAACTGGACTTCTGTCAGATGTAACAATGACCTTCTCCTCTTTTAAAATTCCAATGCGTACATAGAACTTGTAAAAATCTTCATCAAAGTTTCGAGTTAGTTGCTCTTTTTCCAAAACGAACTCTTGTTCAATATTTCTCAAATTTTTAAAGGCGACCTTATTAAGGCTGTCGTGATTAGATTCAAAATTTTCGTATTGTCTTCGCAATATTTCATATTTGGTCTTACTTTGCATGTGGGTATGGAAACATGTAACCATGTGCTGAAAATAAGTCGTTACAGAATTAAACTCCACGTCTTCTTTGTTACCTATTTGTTCCCGTACGTGTGCGAACATAGCAAAAAATAGGGGAGACTCACAAAGGTCCTTAAGTATAGGAAATGCTTTCAAGCGCTCTTCAGCTTTTATGGCATCAGCCTGATTCTTTGTAACAGACTTTAAAATATACTTGAGCCGAGAATTTTCATCAAATCCAAGCAATCGTAGTCTCTTTGTATTTGATGAATAGCTTTTCGGTAACTGTGGCGGCCTAGTAGTTAAAATGACTTTACATTCTTGAAGCATTTTCATTTCAATAATGTCCTGAACATCGGTTTCCACGTTACTATCCTTATCAGGATATTCATCATAGCCATCCAAAAGCATTACAACCGATGAGCAATTTTGCACAATGTTTTGAATGTCTGATTCGGTGAGTTGAGTATCTTTTGGCAAAAGTAGTTCCTTTATGGCTTGAAACACTGATTTTATACTTCCAATATTTCTTAAAGGCAGAAGAATTAGAATTTCTACGTCATCAAGAGGAGACCCTGATGCTTTGTGATGCCAGTCATAAGCAATGTGAAGTAGCAGAGTTGATTTACCGTACCCCGGGAATCCTTCTATGATAATTCGTTTTGACTCGACCCACGAATCCTGAAACATGTACAGGTAAGAATCTAGCCTTTGCCACGTATCGTGTCCATTTGATGGTAAAAATTCAATGCCACTGTTAATAAATACCTCATCAACTTTAAAAGAAATTTTGCTGTTATACGGAATCGGAAAAATTTTGCCATAGAGATTCTCATACTTTCGTTTTAGTTCAGTGATGAAAGTTCTTGTTTTAGCTGGAGAGAACAAGTATGCATGTTAATTCGTAAATCGCCACAAAATTAAGTGTAGGGAATACATGAAGGCATAACTAAAATAACTGAGGGGGCAATAGAGTACAAGATGCCCATAACTGATGCACATTATGCAACCATAACCAGACTGTACTTACCTACCAGCTATGTGGTATATACATGCTATAGTGCTGTTTTTTTTTTCAATTAAACATGTTTCTTTTGTTACAAAGCATAAGCGTAGGAAGCTTTAGTCTACCGGGGGAGGTTGGTCGATGAACGTTGTTTCTGACGTCCGTCCTAGGGAAAGGGTCAAAGGGCCTCCCCTTTAGAAATTTTTGAATATTTGTGGATCCTTAGGTGCAGTTAAGGGAAACATATTGGCCATATTTCAAGGAAAGTTACTGCAATTTTTGACATTTTCACAGACGGAAAAATATGGGGTTTTCGTCCTTGAATTAAGGAAAAGCGGAAACATACTACTTCGGCCCCACCTAGGGGCTTGAGCCCCCCAGTACCCCTGCTTCCTACGCCTATGTTGCTATGTTTATTATCACGTTATTTAAACCTTATCACGTGAGGCCATCTTCTATCTTCATGAGGTGAATATTTTTCAACCCGTTACAAACTATAACACAATAGTGCCACTTCTTTACGTAAGTCTGTCCTGGTTAATGTAGGTTCATAATGGTTACATTTAAATGCAGGTTGCAAGAAAAACTTCAGATTGTATTTCTAGGAACAACCTCAATATGTAGGGAGCTTAATGCATTTTTAAGGACGTTATTTGCATCAAATAAATTGTCTATAAACTTCATCTTAGTTGTTTGTCATTGTTCGGGTCTTCAGTGTCCAGCATTGCTATATAGGAGAGGGAATTAGAAGATGTGGTGATCTTAGCGAACTATTTTTCTTATGTAGGAAACCATTAATAAAACTCCAATTAAGATTTTCGGCACTTACGAACACTTAGTATGTTTATGTATCGGCTCTTTGGAGGGCAACAAGTGGTCTTAAAGTATGGCTTCTCACTAACTGAAGTGAAAATCATCATTTATAACTGTAGGATGCAAAACAGTAAAAATAGCTATTGCAACATTCACCTGACCAGTCCTGACTCGGAGACAGAAAGGGAGTTGTCTGGAATCAAATAGAAGAAAAGATTTACTCGTCACTTGTATGCAGGTCTCTGGGAGAAAAACCATTAAAAGGTCTGCACAATACTTAAAGTTCCCTGGACTGAAAGTGTAACTGGTTGAACTGTTCCGGACACCGTTTTCAAGAGCATGATAAATGTTAAAAGCACTCATTTCCCATAAAGGTATTTAACCAGACGTAGCTTGTAGGTCTTAATACCATTCATACATAGTTTTTCACAATCATTTCACTAGTAATTAAGCGTCTTCAACCACCTTCCACGTCTGCTATAACCCGACAACCACGGGGGAGATAATACCTCAACACAACGCATCATCACAGTCATCGTCAAGTGCGGATCGAGGAGGGCAACTGGGGCGGTTACCCCCATGACCAATCTGGTGCCCCAAATGCAAGAAAAATGGGCCCCTCCTGTGTCCTAAGAAATTAAGTAAAACTACCACTTGCTGGTGCCCCCTTTTCAAACTGCCCCCATGAGCTAGAGGTTGGATCCGCCCTTGGTCATCGTCCATCATAATTTCCTTTACCATCATCATTAGCATTACCAACATCACCACCATCATCGCTATCCCCATCGCCATCGTTATCGTCGTCGTCATCATTTCCAACTCTACCTTTAATCGTCAAGAAGGAAGGCAAGAGGTCTCATTTCACATGGTTGACCAGAACGGTACTTGGTTCCTAGCCTTTCGGCTCATAAGTTGACATACTCTTCCGCAAACTCAGGAAGATGTAGGGGAAGGTAGATATCCTTAGCAGTATACAAATTGGCCTATATGTGGTAATAATGCTCCTCGGAAGTGTGGAAAAGAATTATCTAAGATTCAACAGCCGATATGTGGATCTTGACAAATATATTTAAAAGCTTTGAGGGATGTAATTATCGTTTCCCTATTCCATGTAAATAGTGTTTGTTCTTCTCTAAGGTAATCAAATTTATTCCAAGGATGTCAAATCTGTCGTTCAGTTAGTTATTAATACATCCAATTGTTCAAAGACAAGTCCGCAGAAGATCATAACTAATTTTTGTCATTAAATTACCTGTAGTTGATCAGTCCCTTCGTTGTCATCACATTCTATCTTCTTCAATTTGGTATGCCTCCTAATATCTGCAGGGAATCAAAAGAAATTACCGCTCAGTAACTCTACCACTATCCTTGCTCCCTTCGACGAAGCTACCAATGAATGATCACTCGTTATAGCGAATCCTACCAATGTGCCAAAGATAAGGATTCTGCCTTCGTTCTGTTTAATGCCACGCTGTACATTTGACAGCAAAATCGATGCTTTCTTGTAAGGTTGTCAAACATAATCAGCCTAATTAAGCATATGTGACAGTGCGCATGTACTGTGACTTGTGGATATGTTTTATTCAATATCGGTCATGTAATGTTGAGGTTACTTGTTTTACTCTTCTAAAACAGCTAAAATTCATCAAAATAAATGATGCAAGAAAGAATGTTTGTTTTCTGTAGTTCCAAAGGTGTTTAATATAGAGAAACCAAGACACACTTTACCTCGTGATTTCCATATGACCACTCCAATGATCAAAAACAGGATAATTGGTACAAGTAATACCAAAAACCACAGCTTCGTACGGATATTAGTTCCATCCACTGGAAGAACGTTACCTTCAAAGAGAGTAAAAGTACAAAAATCACTGTCAGATTCGAAACGGTTTGACGTAGTGTGTTATATTTCTTTCCCATGTACACCTGAACTCTAATTTAAGTGTCAAATTAGTTGTATTCATCAACAGACTACTAAACTCATTTTATTAATTATAGATATTTCAACGAGTACACCGTCTAATGACTTGACTTAAAAGTAGTCAAGCTTTGTCGGTAGTGGCTCTGAAATCTTTAGTCCTGAACTCCTTCCTTCTTATTTGCCATGTAGTATATTAATTTAAAAAACACTTACCTCATTTAAATCCTACTTAACTAGACTATCACATCAAATTAAATTTAATTACCAGTTCTAAGCAGAAGATTAATGTTTCTCCTCAAATCAAAGAGCTCCGCGTGTTTCCCAGACACTCTGCACTGAACAGTAATGTTGTTTTGGTAACCAACATTGGTATGGTATGTTGTTTTAAGTGAAACGTCGAACGTGCCTCCGTTGTCCTTAATAAGCTTTTCCTTGTTTTTAAAAGTAATTGCCCATGATTGACTTTTGTCAACAACTACCCACTCAAGCTCCACTTGAGGACGAATTCTTTTCACCAGACATGTTAGGTTACCTGCGAAATCTACTTCTAAAAAACAGTTATCTTGATCACCGCATTCTTCCACGACAGGATAAATGGAATCTGGAGGAACTTCAAGAAAAGAAAAGTTTGATAAAATATGGATCTTTGAGTTTTGTTTACTACAATGGTGCCGTAAGTAGCGCATTAACCCTTCCAAGACCGTTACTTTATTTAAAAAGTCATTTTCAGTTGCAAGGAGGTATTGGGAACAATTTTTGCCGTATTTCATTATTATAGCTATCTATTTTAGTACCATAGACGGTATATCATATCACAGAATTATTACTCATTTGATTTTGCTTAAAAGGAAGCTATTGACGAAATATTGACAGTCTAATTCTCAGACAGGACACTACTGCACTTGAGTTGAGCTAAAAGCGAAATAATTCCATTGATAAGAATGATTTCTCTACCATAGACGACGACTTCATAGGTTTTCACATCCTCGTGTACACCATCTCCATGCACACAGTTATACAAGCCCTCATGTTGAACTTGAACTTGACTTATGACTAAGGACCCGGTGCTGTCTAGTTTAAAATCTTCTGAGAATGTTTCCAAGACATTGTAATTCGTAAAAATTGCATAGGCTATGTTCTCAAAGTCACTTGGGCTTCTCATTGCTGACCACACAAGAAAAAGGATGTCTTTGTCACTGCACGATAAGGTCAACTTTGCATTTTTCTTGAAATACTTAAGGACAGGTGTAGAAAATGGTAGAGTTCTGTCATTTCTTTGAACTAAAACCATAGATTCCATTCTTTGAAGAAGGGGTGGTGAACTTTTGGCTTTGCACACTAGAAGTTCCAGCAAAATGTCATCATTGAAGTAATTTGTTGTGGTAATTCGTGATGTATACATCACGTCTCCTACTGACGTAACATTTGATTCAGTTAAGATCTTTTTATCATCAGTTGTACGTTCAAACCAGTGAAGTTCAACCATTGGTCGTGCATCATATACAGAGCAGCTTATTCCGGAACTTGGATGCAACGATCTCAAGCAAAATTGATGTTCACCTCCGCATTCAGTGATCACAGGAAAGGGCTGCTTTGGTGTCACTATGAAAAAAGGGATGAAAGTCATATAACTGTGCCTTTTTATAAGGAACAAATTTAAAGGGCAAATACACTGCGTCCCTGATTATTGATTATTATTATATTATGATTATATATATATATATATATATATATTATATGATTTTACATACACAGGAACATAAGGCCATGCATGGGCCTACATAATCTTGTAACAAGCATTTATAACTGAATAACTGCAATAGCTAGCAGAGGATTTTTTGACGCAACTGTCTTCGTTGTTGGAGTAATGCACGACGAATGAATTCCCTTCTGCAATTCACCATTCAGATATGCTGGACGCTGGGTACAAATGTGCCTCTCAAAATCATTTGACATATTATTCGTTCGTGGGAAAAAGAAACCTTACAAATATTTTCAATGCCAAGATAACTTACCAGTTGTTATCACCTTGACTGTGCGTGGAAAAAGATCATCGTCCAATGTATTCAGTTTAATAGCTGTATAAATTTGATCATGCGCTATAGACACATTATTAATAATTAGAGAACCGTTAGGCCAGATACTAAGTTCCCCTGATTTGTATCCTGCTCCAGTTATCGTCGAGTCCTTATAGCTTAATATTGGTTCATCGTTAGCAAAGTCTTCAGATTCGTACCAAAACACACCCAGAAAACCTTCACGAAAATAACATTGAATTGTTCCTCGCTGACCCAGTTCGAGATATTGTGGCGACTCACATCCTTCCTGAAGGTCTGCCCCTGCCGAGATAAAAGTGTGGGCTTTTGCTCCAAGTTTTACAAGCTTAATAAATTAAATTTGAAACCTGTTATTCCAAGACGTGAGAAAGATTTACTGGAAATGAAGATTTTATATTGCCTTACCTGAAGTACACTGTGATACCCATATGATAAGGATAGTTGGCACCATCAAGTACATGGTTTTCGTTTGATCTAAAGTGAAAAGGAAGAGTGATCAAGAATTAAACTTTTTACCAACTGGTACCACATTGTAAAGTTGTACTTGAAATTTCCATAGCAACAAAAGCCCCTGTATTCGATTACTTAAAAGGAGCTAGAGATCAGTGGCGTAGCTGATATTTCATGTCAGATTGCAAAGACCGAACTTTCCAGCAATAGGTAGCCATAAGTAGGAATTTTCAGCTAGGGGGCTGAACATTGTTTTGGACCGCCGCCTTGGCAGGAAGTGAAAGGGGAAAGGCGTGTTTTTTAAATATTTAAGGGTAGGTCGGTGTAGTTTTGTGTTACATAATATGAAATTGTAAGGAAAATTACTAAAATTTTTGACACTTTTACAGAGGAAACAAATAAAGGGTTTTCGTCCTTGAATAGTGGAATGGCTACTACCAACCCCAAGTCTAAACCTATATGTTATGGTTTTTAGATTTTTTCTTAAAATATATTACGAAAATTTCGAAAAAATTAAGCTTGAAAACAATGAAAATGCATGACAGCCTAGCACCATTTTGCCTCTCACCATTTTGTGTCTCACTGGGACCTTTCGAGAAAAATTTTGTTTGGTATAAAGGGGAACAACGCTTCATCATTTCCCACATAGCAAGCTAACGGGGAGCCGCCATCGGCTAAACGGAGGCACGCCGGCAGCGGCGTGCCGCTGGTTTACCGCCGATGGGCCAGCGGCGATGGAAAGTCGGCATGCCGACGGCGGGATGGTGGCGGCCTGCGTCTGGCGGGCCAGCCGCGATTGCCAAAGCCGCAAACCGACAGCGGCTATGAGTCTTCGTGCGGTGGGATGGCCGTTCTGATAAAGTTCGGTTTCTCGACAGTTTCAAAGCCACGGCATGCACCAGCGGCACATCGGCTGCCAAAAGGTAACAAAAGAAGGGTAACAAAGTTTCATTTTCCGAAAGGGCCCTTGTCGGGCGTATTGCAATCACAGGCCCTTCGGGGTTTTTTTTTGGGGGGGGGGGAGTTCCTTCCTGCCAGCGTTTTATTTGATGTAAACAATAGCGATCGGAAATTATTTTTGCAATGTTTACTTTGCAGCAAATCCGCAACAAAAATATATCGTGTTGTTGTTTTTCCACCCCTTTTTGATTTTAATGGGCCCCGTTTAATCCCATCCCTGTCTTTTTCCCCAGTCAGTATTAAATGAGACGTCAGGCGATTTCTGCCAAGTTTCATAAAAGGAGTTCTACCAAAATCTCATTCGCCAAGCTCACAGTAATATCCCTGCTACATTTATGCACAGACTAGCGGTCTCATTTGTTGCTGAAAATATGCATATTTTGCAAAAGAAGGTTATTTAAATTTACATGATCTCAACCTTCGAATCCTCTATTGTTAATGAAAATAATAACGCAACGATCTTTCGAAATGGACATATGTTTGCAGTTGCAGATACCTTACACAGAGCCGTCTACGTTAGGTTATCAGCAAGGCTCTAACCCTGTATACGTCCGTATGTGCCAAACACGCAGCAATCTCACAAAGTCCGCACAAACATTTTAATTGGTTAGATCTGTACTTTCCGCATCATACTATATTCTTGCGTCAAGTTTTAATGCGAATGTGATACAAACACACAGTTTGGCTACGCACAACACATCCTTATGTCCCGCTCTGAGCCTGATAGTTACATTATGAAAACCACTAGATTCGGCTAAATGCCAAAACCGTACCAGGGCGCTTAGCCTGGGCTAGCTTCAGTGCAACCAGGAAGTTATTATTTGCATTTGGAATAACAACTCCCTGATTCTCTGGTGCAACTTTTGTGTGAGCAGACGATAGTTTTCGCTGTACGAATCCACTGAAAATAGCCCTAAGTACTGTATTATACCGTGGCTCTGAAGGAACATTGCGAGATTTCGATGTTCCGACTTTTTGGTTTCGATATTTCTATGTTTCTATGTTTCTGTGTTCCAATGTTTCGACTTTTTACTTTTGGATATTTCTTGTTTCGACCTTTTGGCTTCCATGTTTCTGTGTTTTTACATTTCTATGTTTCCAATTTTTGGTTTGAATGTTCTCTGTTTCTATATTTCTATGTTTTGAATGTTTGGTGTGGATCTTCTGTGTTTCTATGTTTCCACCTTTTCGTTCCGATATTTCCATGTTTCGACTTTTTGATTTCGATGTTTCTATATTTCTATGTTTCTCTACAGTTATTTTGCCAGGAATATAACCCATGTTGTCGGGAAAACGATAAAATGGGGAAATGTGGGAGGGGAGGGGGCTGCTGGACACTGCTGGAAATATCGAAACATTGAAATATCGAAACGAAAAAGTCAAAACATTGAAACAAAGAAATGTATAAAACGAAAAAGTCGAAACAAAGAAACATAAAGACATTGAAACCAAAAAGTCGATACTAGAAATATCGAAAAAGTCGAAGCATCGAATTTTAGAAATGTCATTTCAAAGCCACGGTAGTATTACTTAAGCGTATGTAGTACTTCTGAAATTGCACAGAATGCGATATAGCCTAAATTCATACGTTTGATCCATCATATCATACATGTTGAATCAGGTACATGAATTGAATGAACGTTCGGTATACACTGAAGCTTGGTGCCTCCGACGCCCGTACGTGTAAGGATTCGGACCCAAATGTCGGACATTAGTGCTCTTTACAAGAATAGGAATAAAGGAATAGAAGGTTCTGGAATCGAAATTGGTCTTGAAGGAGCGCTGTAACTGGAATCAGACTTGGAGTCAATTCTGTCCTAGTTCTTAAATATGATAATTACATTTTAAGTTTTAAAATTACATTGAAAGGTTTAAAGTTATCTGTGCACAATGTACAGATGTAAAGCACGGTTATAAACAATCAACTAAATAACTGAGGAGGCCACGATAACCTTATCAATGGTGGACATGCACAATACAGTATTAAAAAAATCCGTACGTAAAATATGCTATACACTGTCAAAAAGACTGCCACTGGAAACAGAACCGTAGTGGCTGGAACTTAAAGGGTACCAGACTCAAAATTTGCCCGCTTGGTGGACGTGTATTACTCCTTTACATATACTGGCTGCACTCGTAATACCACCGTCCAAGATCTTCGCAAGAATTCTTCGCCGAACTGCGTAAAACTTTATCTCTATTCAATATTCATATATACGATCACAACAAAAATTATTTTTTAAAATACCGCAAGTCACCCCAGTCAACATGGTTTGTTCAGCCTTTACTTTAGGAGATATTAACAACAAAACTGGGCACACTCACCTCTCCCCCCCCCCCCCACACGTTTGAAACCGCTTCCCCACAGTAATGGACTTCAAGTGACCCTGGGGTACCCAACCATGGGTTGGCCCCTTTAACTAGTAATTTGCGAAAATTAACTGTAACCATGGTAACGATTGCGATTTCAGCTTTCTATGCTGTATATAGCTCAACTGGCAACATAACTACAATATCTTATCCTCCCTCAGGCAGTCAGGAAGCGATGAGATAAAAATCTTACAAGCAAATCACTTCTGTCCCAGTATCGATCGCGACCTGTGGTTCAAAATATTCGTCTGATATCACATCTATGCATGACTATGCATGCTAGTTCATGCTAGTCGTTACATCATAATAACCCCCCAAAATTACTAGGGAGAATCAAACTTGATCTTTAAAATTTTGTCTAAAAAAAGTTACTTTTACTTTTTCTTCCTAATAACTCCTCGGTCCGCTCAGCCTCTGTGATAACGCCAAATCACATTTGAGACCAGGGCTCTATTTCATACAACTTACGAAGTTTCGTAAGTAATCTGTATGAAATAGAGCCCAGGAATCATTGCATTTACCCCCCAAATCGATCATGCAAAATACGAATTGTAGCGAACGCAACTACTTGCAAAACATGTTCACTGAAGTAGTCAGTTGGCTAACATGATAAACTGCATTTGTTTTCAGTTAGTACATTTTTGTAAGGATAGCAATACTCAAGGGTGAAGTCAAAGTTGTTGTAACCTTAATTCTGCAATTTACATGGGACATTGTTGGTACTGTTTTTTTTTCAGGTGCATGGATTTTTAATGTTCTGAGCCCCAACGGTAAAATATGTAAGATGATATAATAATGTTATTCAGTTAGATTTCTTGTGCCCTTTGTCTCCATTATTGATATCAGATAACCACTTGCAAGTTATCTGTGAACATAAGCGTACGAGACGGGGGAGGGGGGCATATGCCCTCCCAATTCGGGCACAAACGGTGGATCTATTCGGGCAAATGAGACAGCCAAGAGAATAAATTATGCCCTTTTGCGGGCAAAAATTGTCCCTGCTCCCCAGAAATATTGACCCCCGTACGCCTATGTCTGTGATAAATACTCCATTAGAAGAATTTTTCCTTTGTGTACTTTCAGGTTTCTGTGTTAAGAAACTTAATGGTTTAATAATTAATAAATTCGCCTCGTCTGTTATTTTGCTAAATTTGGAGTCTCGACGGTTTATTCACCAATAATAGTCCGCCAAATGCGATTTATCCTTAAATAAGCAAAAGCATCATGTAAAGCGTATCTCTGACACATTCTATTTATTGTAGTATGCATGTAAAGTGCTGTGCTTACGGTTACCCCTTCATTTCACCTAACTTATGTAAATTCATTAATGTACGTCATGCTAATGTCAACTTCCGATCCTTTCATTAAAAGAACCGGAATCTCTCGTTTCATGTGAGGGTCAGTAATAGCTTACATAGTTTTTTTTTATAATTTGGCTAAGTAAGCTACGATTTTAAGATTGAATTTGAATTGTTCACTTCTAAACTTTATTTACGATTCAAAGAACAATGAAGCAGAGAATCGTTTCACAAATGTGTGTGATATTGCCTCCCCAATAATCCGTGTGATGATATTTCAGGGTTTCTAGGTTTTGTAATGGCATAATTTTTAGTTCAATAACGTTGTCTAGTACTCAGCCTCATCAAAGCTTCCGTATTGTTTCAAACTTTTAGTCATCTAGAATGCACAAATATAAACGGCAGTCTTTTACTCGCCTAGTCTCGATACTACTAAACGTTTGTGTTGTCTCAACTATGCTCTAAACATGTTTTATTGACGACGATGTACACATCAACTTAATGTTTAGTGTAATATTGTCCAAAGCGACAAAGTAGCACAAATGGAGATGTTGCGAACGAACTTTTTATGCTTTGTATTTCAGGTAGGCCTATGGTTTCCACTTTTTTGTGTTTCTACTATCATCGCAATGAAACATCACATTGTGTTGGTTTCGGATAATGTGCTTCTTGAAAGCTGTGGCACATCTTCAACGAAGAAATATTGGAGTTTCGAAGGCACTGTAATGTATTTTAATAAAATGGCGATGGACCAACGCTTTGGTAATACTGTGACAGTTCTTCAAAACTTCTCACTAGCCATAACGTCTGCCTCGTTAGAGCACGAGGGAACCTACGAATGCAGGCATGATAAACTTTCAATGATGAATCATTCTCTAGAAGTACGAGGTATGTACACTCAATATTGTTATAATTTTCTTTTACACGTGTTTCAAGCATTGCTAAGCAGCAGGTAATTGCTTAAAGTGATTAAAAATATACTAATTCACATCATGTGTCACATCGTACATAAAAGAATGTACTTTATATTTTTCTATAAGAGAACTACGTAATGAGCAACTATTTTAATAAATCATGATAGAACAGTGTAGATAAATTCAATATATTACAAACTCTTGATTATCAGTTCTTCCACATGTTGAGCTGTCTATCGATGATAAAGTCAAACAAGACGTATATCATCTGGAGGCAGGTAATAACATATCCATTGTTTGCAACGCCTCTGGTGCTAAACCTGCTGTAAATGTTACATTTATGGTGAACAACAATATTATCAGCCCCTTGGAAACTGAGTTTGACGTCTCCGTGAATAGACAATCTAACCAAACATTCGATTCTGTGGGACAGTTTAAGACTCAACTTTGGGGTACAAGCGGAAATGTTACATGCTTCACTAACGGACAAGACGCATCCGAAGAGCAAGGAGTAGCCCTACACTATTACACTTATAGTAAGAAATACTTCTTTCTATTGAAAAAAATAAGCTAAAAGTTATATTTTGGCATTTTATGTATAGTGATCGATAGAAATTTCTTACTCACCCCAGTTGTACAATGTGTGTATTAATAAGTAATCCTATTCTATAATTTCCTTAATACGTCAAAACATCCAGCTTGTTAAAAGAAGGTAGCTTTAAAGAACTGTGGCATTTTCTGGTATATGTTAGACCATAGAAGTATTGCCCTTACGAGGGTAATACTTCCATGCTAAGAAAAGTAGTCATCATTCGGAATTTTGCACTGTTAGCGATGTACTTTCGAAATCTTTAGTATATTGTCTTTAATTAATACATTACACTGTAACAATTTAGGGTGAAATACGATTATAATATGGGGAATGTGAAGTTGCAAAGATCGAAATTTTATTCTCCTGAATGGGAGCATTGTAATTTTCCAGGTGTCCCTGTTGTTGCCGTTACATTGAACGGAGAAAAAGACGATGATGTTATCTACGTCAGCGAAAATGATACAATTTTGGCCGAGTGTAGTGCAAGAGAAGCAAGACCAGCAGTTAACATTACATGGCGTATTGACAACAGAGAGATAGATATCAAAAGCGAAACCATTACAATTATTACGTCCAACACGAGCGAGACGACCGAAACGTTTAACTCCTACTCCTCAATGAGGTATCAGCCAAGCATGGTCAACGGAACGATAAGTTGCGTGACTACGCTGGAAAACACTGGCATTGTTCAAGAAGCTGTAAGATCATTTTATACCTACGGTAAGAAGGACACTAATTAGTTGCACGATCTGACGATTTCTTGCACTTATGCATGGTGACCTTGACATTGATTACAAAAATCTCATCTTTTTATTTTCTTAGTTATACCGGAGGTTTTTATAGTGGTCAACGGAAAGGATAGTGGCGAGGTAGTAAATATTGTGCAAGGAGAAGAAATAGTTGCATCCTGTCATACTACCGAGACCAGACCAGACGTAGGTTTAGACTGGATGGTGAATAATGCCAAGTTAGATCACAACATTGGTCTTTACAATCTTGAATTGAAACGCTATGAAAAAAACATGACCACTTATTTCATATCGACGCTGAGATTTTTACCAAAGGAAACTCAGGGAAACATTACATGTAGCGTGAAAGGCCATCCAGCGGGCGACAAGCATGTTCATGCGAGATACCAAAAGAGTGGTTAGTGTATCGTAATAATTCAATTTTGAGGGAAGTATAAAACATTCACTATGGTGCTAAATCTTGCTTACAATGTTTTTGCTAAAACGAAAAGACCAACTATTTCTTCTTTGGCATGGTTGTAAAAATATTAAAGGAATCTTTACAAATTGTACTAATTTCTTTCATTCTCCTCATTTGATTACTAAACTATGAGGAAATTCGTTACATCCACAAAAATAAAAATGCCTGTCAAAACTTTGAAGTGACATATTTTGGGTAGAGTGCGATTAGGCAAATTGAAACTCATTCTCGAGGAATGACGTGTAATTTTAAAACATGTGACAGAAGGCACTTCTCATAAAACAAATTATCAGATACTCTTCTCAACAGTGATACGCCGATCACCAGCCTAGGAACCCATGTAGGCCTACTCATGTTTTTATCATTATTAATATTAATGGAATCTTTTCAACTGAATCTTATATTATTCTCCTTAAAATTCTTTTCGTCACTAAATGGAAAATTTATCGATTTTGAATTAAAAATAATAAGAAATGAGTTGTTCCTAACATAATGCGAGAGAGATTAATGCGTAAATGAGACTATATTTTTTGCAACTATAAATTACAGAGTTCAAAGGAACCGCTATTCACACTACACATAAAGCAATGAGGTCTATCGTTATTTATCTGTTGGTGCCAACTTCAGTGTTCCTGTTCAGCCTTGCCTGTTTCTTCGTGAGAAAAGCTCTTCATGGTGAGTGTTATCATTGGAAAGTCGTCTGCTCATAATATTGTATCTACACCGCAAAGCAAAGTTTGAACTTTACTCAACCTCAGGCAGGTTGTAGCACTAGTGGTGTATTATCAAGATCATTAACCCAGGCCATGATTTCTGAGATATTCACGCTTCAGGTCAAAAACATCTCTTAAGGTGGTGAACTTTCAGTTTTCTAGTTTTAACAATTACATGTTATTCATTAAAAGAATTTACTTGGCAAGTTTCCAACTTTTGTAGTAGCGTATACTTTTTAAAAGGTGAACTTAACGACTTGAGATAAACTCTCCTTAACCCTGATTTAATTTTTTTTTTATTTGAAGCGATACTAACTTTAACATTATATTTATACATCTACAGTTATATAGTACGTTCATAGAATTTTATAAAAGACAAAAGATATATTGGCCCATTCATAAAAAAGACAAAGAAGGTTACTACTTCATTTTCTCCTTACTGTATGCAACAATGATCTCTCCTATCAGAAAACAAAACTTGGCAAGTTTTAAATGCTTGCAGTGGAGTATACGTTTGAATGGGTGAACTTGAAGAGTTAGGACGGACTCTGTTCCACCCTTATTGAGTTCATAATTGGGATAGGTTTTTTCTGCATAATATATGACATAAAAGGTCTATAGAATATAATAGAAAAGATTAGAAAGTATGCTATCTACTGGCACATTCGTGGAAAGAATCAAAACGTTTATCACTTCTCACCTATTTGTTATGAGATATAGTATTCATCGATATTGTCAAACGAAACTTGGCAAGTTTTCAAAATTAAACTAACGCACGTGCTTAATTGTCTACAGTGTCAGGGGAGTCAAACCTCTCGAGGTAAGTGTTTTCTTTTGATGTTAAATTTATGTCCATGATGACCATATACTTTCGTTTACAACAGGTGTTACTTCTGTCAATGATATTAGCAGATCACTTTTTACCACATTGGGGATTGAAGTGTAGTCAATTACTACGGATACACAGAATATAAAACCTCTCAAAGAATTGAAAGAGAGCGTATCACGGTGTTAATGAGTCTACAGGCTTTAAAATACTGATGACAAACACATATTTTTACCCGCCAAAAAAGTGTTTTTCATCATGAGCTAAAGATATGGTTCAGCTAGTGGGTCCTCAAGGAACTTTCTTGTCGTCCTCATTTGTTAATAGGCACTTAATAACACCGAGGTTTCGCTACCTATGGTGGATTATGTATTTTGTTAAATGTTTAACTCTAAAATAGTTTTAGCAAAATTAGAGTTTGGTAATCGTGGTTAAAAAATATGCAAAACGTTGATATACACTTATATTGTATAAAGATTGCTTTTTAAGATTACATTTAGGTTTGCGAAGTACGTTAAAGTTTCAAAACAGCCTGTTGGATGGATACAATTTGGCAGTTTTATGTTATTTGAATGGTGCATGCTACACTCTTAAAACACTCGGCAACATTTTTGTTAGGCAAAAGTAATTGCTTAGATGTTGATCAAACTTTGCTCATATGATGGTAAAAATTTCCCATGCACGTGTATTGTACTATCCAATTACTGGTTAAACTGGAGACATTTATTCAACGGTTGGGCATATTTTCGTTTTCCCTATTTGTTGGGCAATTAATTGCTAATTAGCATAATGTTTGCTTAGTATTTGGATTAATTTTTGGCCGCAATGTTTGCATTAAACAACCACACGCTTTACTCAATTTAGTTTCACATTTCTTCTCATAATCAGAAATTGGTTCCATAATCTGAAAATTCCTTTTGACATCTTTGACATTGGCAAAAGAGGAAAACTCGTACATTACGTATGACCATAAAATCAAGCTCTATTTCCATAAAATTGTTAAAATAGTACTACGAACTAGCACACATTTGAATCAAATTCGACAATTCGGACTTATCGCCAAACGGCTATCCAAGGAGAATTCAGAATCTCGGGTATTCTCTTTCACGCCCGAATATGAGAGTAAATATAGCAGACTTTGAAATAAGCAGTATGATAATGCTATCTTTACCCTAGCGTGTTAACGAAACGGAACAGTTATTGTAGTTCTCAGTGTGCAGACTTGTGTTATAATTTTAAAAGCATCATTTCACAGTCACTTTTAAACCTGATTGCTTTGGACATATACGGAAGTCGGTGACAAACCAAACAGATTAGGCCAAGGCATTTGAAATGTACATCGCAATATAGGTGCATTTTTGTAATGTTTTCCAACAGCGGGTATTATATCTTTATTAACATTAAAGACATTTATAGTGTAAAATAAATGACACTAATTAACATATTTGCTCAGAGTTCCATGACCTCGGTTTCCAGTTGTAGGGGCCTAGATGAAAGCCTAATGGGCCAATATAAAGTGCACAAAAAACATCCAAAGATAAACTGCCTAGGAAGTGGTTAGTGCCTTTCCCAATAAATTACTAGAATTTCAACAACTTCAACAACTGCTGAGTGTTGTGTAGAAAGTACACCCAACTCTCCTTGGAAAGAAATGTGCAGCATGTTATTTTGAAGTAAGGAAAGCACCAACGGTTAGGCAAAGATGGTTAACATAAACTCAACTGTTGGTTAATGCATTTGCCCAACAGCTTGATGAAAGAAGTGCCCAACAACTAGGTGTCTTTTAAAAAGATCATTTACTTAACAGTTGGGTAATTTTCCTCCCAACGGTTGGGTCCAAACTAAAATTTTGCCCAACTGTTTAGGTTATTGAATAGATACCCAGTGTTGGTCAAAAAGGTGGACAAATTTTGCCCATTTTTTTAAAAGGGTACTTTCAGCTTAGTGGGGTCTGACCGAAGGGAATGTACCATTATTACAATGCATTGCATCAACTACTTTTTGATTCCTTGCTGAAGGCAAAAGAATATATGCAATCACGCAAGAGATTGTGTGTATGTGTGTAAATGCAGGTTTGTACGTTTGTTTGTGACGCTTGGCTAGTGAAGATGATATCTTAAGATAGCTGTAATGAATAATTATCATACTTGAGATAAAGAATTATCATATTGAGAGAGAGATCTCTATTGTTTTTTGTAGAAGTCAATAGTCAAGTGAGGTCAGCAGGTTCAAAAGCCGAAAACTTTGTAAACATATCTCTAGGTAGGAAGCATGGATGCTTTTCATACTTAGCATGTGGATGCGTTATAGTCAAAACATGAATTCTATTTATTTTGGTAAAGGTTAAAGGTTATCTGAGGTCACCGGAGGTGAAAATACGAAGTTCTTAAAAACTGCTTGCAAACACGATATCTCAAGATAGCAATCATGGACAACCTTCATACTTGGTATATAACTTTTTTGTATTAAAAGAAAGTGCCCGATCGTTTTCGGTGGAGATCAAAGGTCACCTGAGGTCATCAGAGGTAAAAAACCGAAAACCTTAAAAAACACGATATTTCGAGACAGGGATGATGAATCATCCTTTTCATTCTTGGTATAAAGATGTGTTACTTTAAGAGTAACACATGTTGTGACTATAGCATTATTAGCAATACCTTACCCTGAAACCGTACCATTGATGGCGTAGTGGATGAGAGCTCGGTCTCCCCAAAACACGTTATTTTTTCATTTTTTGTTACTGACTTTTTAGTAGGGTTCAAAGGTCATATGAGTTCGGCAGAGATGAAGTTGAGAAAACATCGCAGAAATGGTAAATTCAAGAAGTATAAATTTGCGGAATGAACTCAGTGCAACAAATCACCCCATTTCAGCAAGGAATCACTAAGCCTTTGGGTTTTCTGGTTTTGCTTTTGGTGAGAATCAGTGTGTAGTGAGCACAGACGAGTACCAGAATTTCATTTTAGTGTTGGGGACACGCTTGTAATGCTTTAGATTGAATTCATGCTAACTTCGATCAGGCCATCCATAGTTTCACGATTTCATTCTATTAGTCCTGTTATTGAATATTGTATTTCTCAATGAAATCACTCGTGCTAGTAAGAGTAATTATTATAGCAAGTAGCTCTGAAAATGAATAAGTATGGCGTTTTTCCTATAGAATAATGTTTGTTTAATACTGACGAAGTTAAATTCCCACAGCAATTGCCCCAGAGGGGTGGTGGATTACTTCGTGAGTAACGCTTCTGGTAAATATGTTTGTTTCTATTTCTTTATTTCGATAGAAGTCAAGAGTGTCCTCCAGAGGGTAAGACTTACAGTCTACTTGACCACTTATTTTATTGCATTTATTCAAATGTGTCTACTCCTGCTTTCAATAAATGTTTTATAGAAGTATTGTGTTTTACATCCTGAGCTTTCTTTCTTTCCACTCACAGATTCCTGCCGTGCAGACGAGTATGTATACAGAACATGAAAACGATATCATGATAAAGTCTACAAGTCGCTACTCCAGTTACGGAATAGTTGCGGTGCCGTAAATAATTAAACATGTTGTAACCATTCAGTGTTGTCATTGCCTTTGATATATCTGGTATCTCACTTGACGACTGAGGGCGTCGTTCGGTATAGGGGAGTTAGTACTTGTAAATAAGGACCGTCTCTAAAGACTAACAATTCTCGCATAATAAAGTTGGTCCTATACCCTTCTAGGCTACTTACTTTTCTAGTTGTCGGAATGGGCAAGTCAAAAAATTTACCAGTCCGAATGTATTTTATAATGATAAAAAGTCAGTGCTTGATTATCGACTTTTCTTCTAAAATTTATTTCCTTAAATTGTGAGCAGATACAGACCGAAAGGATCCCAGCTTCAACATACGTCATCACACATTGAAAGGAAAGAGTCATTAACGAGTGAAAATGAAATTAGTGAGTTCTACGCTTTTGAAACAAAGTACAGAAAATAACCAGTAGTAAAGATAGGTGGCCATTAAAAAAAAATATTGCATATAAGCATTTCCTATATACTTGTGGAAAGTGGAAGCTATGGGGAAAAATAACAATTTACAGTTGATAATTTTGCATTACCCAAAATTTATACGTTAATGAGTGACTAAATTTATACCGTCTTGAAACCGTGCAAGCTGTTTATCTAACGAAAAAGGGGTAGTATAATGTAAATGCACATGAACGATTTGCATACACGGTTAACATCCATTTTTTCCATTTATTTTCAGACAATAATTAAGTGCAACCCTCGTATTAATTTGGTGTTAGATTATCACTTCAAATGTGCTATCAATGGAAAGATATAAATTTGAGGACAAAACATTTGCCTATTATTCTTAATTTTCATGTGCCAATTCTACTTTAATAGTGATTTCTCATATCTGTTTCAGGTGAGACTGTTCAATACCAAAGACCACCAAAGTAATAAGAACACAATTTTTATAGTATATAGCATATTGATTTGTTTGAAGAAATACTCTTTCATCGTCTGTATTTCCAATGTCACATGGCAATGTATATAAGTAAAAAAAATGTTTATATGACTTTAAATTAGAAGTTCCATGTTAATATTTCCAGACTAGAATTACCTGAGCTTCCGGAAGAGTTTTTTGATCCTGGTTACACTAGTGTCACAGAAAATGAGACCGGTAAGCTCAAACTATCTTGCTACTACATATATATAGCTTTCCTACAAAGAGTAAGTTATGACTTTGCTGGATTTTTACACTGTTTATACCTGAAAAATGCGGGCAAAAGACTGAATTACCTGAGACAGGGAGTGGTTATATTTTCAGTGACCTTCAATATTGACTCTAAATAATTCCTCTAGACTAATCACACCACGTTCTAAACTTGACCCTTTTTTGAAAATAAAGTCTATGAAAAACTGTGTTGGGCTTATCAGTCGCGCTATGTTTTTTAAAAGAACAACCCCAGTTTTGTTGTGTTTAAGAGGTATCTTCATATTGTTTGTATTTACTCTAAACTTATCCCGACGTACCGAGATACTGGAGAAATATCAGCACACAACTGTATTCAGGTGAGACTGTTCAATACCAAAGACCACCAAAGTAATAAGAACACTGCTCCTTAAACACAGTGAAGCACAGAATATGTTACATTTATTACAATACAGACCGGCACTTAAATTAATAAACATGTTGATATTAAGTAATGGTTACGCCAAGAGTTCTTGTGATATATTGTTTAAGTTGTTATGGTGTTGTTCATATTCCATTCCGTGCACGATTATGTATATGCAAGACTGTTGCAAACAACCAAGGCAGGGTTGTTATATAAAACGTGGAGGAGTGAAAGTGAATAGGCTTATGCCTTTACGTTAATTTTTTCATTTCCCTCTGTAGGCCCCTCTTACTCCTGTCGTGTAAGAGCAATGACACTCTAAAAGAGGTCTGGTCAAATTTGAACCGAATCTGATCAGCCAGTCACCGACTCGGAATCTGTTCAATTGTTTGACTAGCTTTGGTTAAAAAATGATCAGAATAGGTTCATTTTGGACCGGATTTAGTCACACTCTTGACCAGAATACTGTTCGGTGCCCCTCTTATCAGACTTTTTTGGAGTGTATCAAGCTTCTGCGAGAGCGACAATCTGTGCTTCTTAGCTGTGAAAACGACTTCTTGTTAATTTCTATTCAAACAGTGGAATGATATTAGTCATTCTAATTTGCTTGTATAATTTTCTACAAATTCGTTTCATTTCTGTCAAAGGATATTGCACAGTACTACGAGAAGAGGCAACAGATAGTAGAATATTCTACGAAAAGGATTTGTGTCTGATTCTTAGTATGAAGATGGGACAGTTGTACAACAGATGGATGGGAAGCATTAATGTCTCTGATGGAACCAGTAAATGTGTTGTAATTTCAACAGTATCAGGTAAACATGCAGCGGCCTTCTCTGAATGTGTTTAGGAAATTTAGCCGTAATATGCCAAAGCTTATAATTTAATCACGGAGAATGACGACGCACCTACTGACTCCCTACTTGAAGTGTTGTTGCTACTTCAGGAAAGTGATATGGTATAAGTATAAATATAATATATATATATATATATATATACATTTCAAATCTTTTTTTTTTTTTGTTTTTTTTTTGTTTTTTTTTTTGTTTTTGTTTTTTTGTTTTTGTTTTCTTTTGACTATTTTAGAAATCTGATATCCCACTGTTGTTACGCATTTAAAATAGTTATCTCCAATTAGGTTATTTCCCCTCAATTTATCGACAAGTGTAAACCTGTACTACAACTCTTTCAGGGGTTAATGCGATGAGAGTATATGTTGACTGTCTGTTTTCTCATCTTCAGACACAACTTTGAAAGATAAATCAATTAACTGGAATGGGTTTATTAAAAGAGTTCTAGAGCTTCCCGATAATATCAACTTGACAAAAATTGAAGGCATTTGCGTTGATTCAGGTATGTTACTTCCACATGTGTTCAGTATAATAGAACTAATCTGAATGGCAATTTCATGTACCTTTGCTGTTGAGTATTCAGCGCTCCAACCATGACTACGAATTTTGCTACAGGTGTAATGTTTCAATAGCAAGTATCATACAGTGTAAGGGGCAGAAATTGGACCACTTTTCTAATTTTAGCCTTGAAAAGCCTCGAAGTGAATAACAAAATTCGTCTGGTTTCATCATATTACTTTGCAGCTCATCTTTACTTGCTCCACGAACATTTGATTTGCGGGACGCTTGAAATTCGAGTAAAAGAGAAACAAGACAAAGATGTATCAGAGATAATTGGTTATATATCTGGTATCTTAGAGGGCATGGAACTTATACACTCTTATGGGGTATGTGACGTTGTAGTCCCGTAATGATTAATGACAATTAAGAGCAAAATGAGCAGTGTCTGGCGAATTGAATAAGTACTTGGTTTCAGCCAACTCTGGTTAGGAAACAAATACAATACTGTAAAACATGAAATAAAGGAAATTCCTTTTACAAAAAGGGAACAGTGACTCACACAGGGAAAAGAGGAAAGTAGTCCAGACATATTCTCTCGTAATTCTTTTCTCTAACATCTACATCTTGCTATTCCAATTATCGTCAAGACAAGGTATTTTAGGGTAAAAAGTATCCTAATTCTACGTTATTCAAGTTCTAAAAATGCTAAGTGTGTATGGAAAATGTGGAAAGGTGTGTGCCAACACAGTTCCCATATAACAACCACATGGTGGGACAACCGATGTGTGCAAAAATCGATGGTGACCCACCGCTCAGATGGTGTCAAGAAGTTTGAAATTTAAAGACCCTCCCAACAAGAATAAGATGCTGGATGCGTCACTGAAGGGGATAAGTTGTATTATGGTCAAGTTCGGTTTAACTAGATTATTCCTTCTTCTTACGTCGAGGAGCCTGCAGTACATTAATTCTATGCTCTCAAAAGGTACGTGGATTGGGCCATGTGGGAAACAGGGGGCCAATTTTCTAGCTTCCTCGGGGATACGGTAAAGTATGTAACTCCGACGGCGGCCAGTCGATCGATGGTATAGTTGATTTTCCCTCTCGAGGAGGGCAAATTCAAGTTCCTTCAGTAAAAGCCCAGACTTCTTCATTTTTCTGCAATGAAAAATTTCCTTCAAAAAAAAAACTTTTTACACTAGCCAAACTACTAGCAATCTGTTTCCTTTGTCGGGGCTTCGATTGGCTACCCCCTTCCCCGTCCAGGAACTTAACCCCTTCGGGCAAATCCTGGCACCAACCCTGCAAAGGTATCTCGTCATCCCTACATTTACTCTTTAAATGATGACTGTGCCAATAAGTTCAGTATGCCATTTTGTATAGGCCTAAGCGTATTGAACCCACTTAATACGTAAAATGTATAGGCCTATAGGAATAATTTGATTCATTATGGTATTCAACATACGTATATTTATAGTAACGGTTCCATCACTTTTATATATATTTCCACATTAAGTTTTTGCATCCAGGTTTATCTACCAAGAAAATCTTACTAACCAAAGAAGGCGTCTGCAAGCTATATGATTTCTGCTTGTCTGAAAACGCAGCAAGTGTTGTCAGCAACAAGAAAGCTTCGGTACGGTAAATAAGTATTTTCACCTTCGTACAGTCCATCAAAAAATTTTACCAAAATGAGTTTCTCCTTGATTCAGTTGAATACTTTTAGACTGATGTATTTTATCTTTTCTGTTCAAAAGATGAACTGTTCTGTGAATCAGCTTGCTCCGGAAGCACTATTACGTAATGAATATACCCAGGGGTCTGATGTCTGGTCCGTGGCTGTTGTGATATGGGAAATAATGACAGGAGGTAAGACAGCATAACGCTGAACCCAAAACGTACCAGACTACTTGAAATATATATATTTTTATATATAAAGTCACAGCAATATCTAATGTTAACACGTTTACAACATTTTCGGAGTTCTCAAGGCCAAGTTTCGCCTCCTCGGCCTCGAGAGATTACACTCCGACCTCTTCCTTTACATTCTGTCTCCGAATTTTGACTGTATGGGGCCTGAAGTTATCCAATAATTTCATAAAGGTACCATGTAAATATGGTTGTTACTTTTTCAAGACAATGTTTAAAGGAATGTCTAACTAAGTCCGCGGTATAGACTGTGACAAAACGGAAATGGTCAGGTGAAGTCCAAAGTATTTGTAATCATATCGGTATAAGGATAGCTAGCTTCGACCTCGGGGAGAATAGCCTAGGTCTCGCTCTCGGAGGGTGTAGTCTCGACCTCGACCTCGGAAAGGTGCCGTGGAATAGAATACTGGTTCATAGTAACGATATGCTAAAATGCTGCTTTTATTTCGGGTGCATCCTGACACCGATTTCTCTAGATGCATTGGACCAACTCCTTTTTACTCAATTACGTCAAAATGAAAACCTAGGCTCAGCAATTCGTTACTTAATTGTGTTCTAAGGAAATCTAAGCCATCCTGGTTTACTGAGTTTCGTCAAAGTGAACCTATATTCAAAAATTTTATAAGTATATGTTACAAAGCTTGAAGATTAATCCAAATAATCCAACCTTCATCTTCACAGGACATTTCTGAACTGAGATATAATATGCTGAAGCTTATTTACTCAATTTGAAATGTTACATTGCGATAGAAGTTGTGATGACATTCTTGTGCTACTCAAATTACGGTCTTTGTTATTCATTGTTTTTTCGAAAGCACTACACCTTGTGCCAAAATGTGATTACTGTCTTACAGTTATAGGGTGACTTGGCTATACAAGCCCTCTCCGTACAACATGCTATGAAACAAAAAACAGTAAACTTTTTAAGGTCATATAAACGTTTAAATTTCACAAGGAAAGTAAGGCAAGTAATATGAGTTGAACAAGAATAACATAAAAACTTACTGCACAATCGACTATTTCAAATAAAGTCAAAAAATTCGAACCTTTACATCTCAGCAACGGAGTAAGTTAGGAAAATAGGAGTTGGACGAATGTGACTCATTTTTCAAGCTTTGAAACATATCTTTTTAAAATTTTAAACTTAAGGTACACTTAAAATTGAAGAGTTACAGTCACCTTAGTATTAAGTAGACTTACTACTAGTCACAAAGCGAGACATACCACAGGGTAGTATAATACCAGCGTTAGCATACTTTATTTAGCTTAAACAGATCCTTTCAAGCAGAAAGTTTCGTTGTAAGGCTTACACAGGGCTTACATAGTCATGCAGTATGACAATTTTCTTTGCATTCAATTAACTTCATGTTGTAACTACGGTAACTTATATAATTTCACTTTGTTTCAGGGTGTCCGCCATTCTGTCTTGATGGCCCAACTATGAGCAGTCAAAGGATTTCTGTCGCACCAGAAACATGGCCTGAAATGTATCAACAACTAAGGTGAAATTTATTTCAGTTTTGTATTACCCGAACACTTTTTGTGTAATTGTGTGAACTTTATTTCTTTACTTGATTTACTACTGCAGAAACAACAGGCTCATAGATTGCTGGAATCGGGATCTTTTTCATCGTCCAACTGTAAATCAACTAAGAAATTCATTCAAAGGGGTAGGTTTATATACACGAAACTTCTACTATGTACCAATTAAACAATGTTCTCGTTCAGTCATATCTAGTACAGCCAAAAGGGGCCAGTTGGACCTGCCTCCACAAACCGTTATCGGTATATTTCCACTTGCCGAGGCACGTGGGAACAGCGGAGGGTCCCGAGGGTGTCCACGAACATAGAAGAGTACTTAAAAGGTCATGCAGGACAGCAGTCAACGGGAGGTGGAAGGGGCACTGTCCCCTTAAAAAACTTCTGGAAAGCTGTGTTCCACCCTTGAAAACCGTGTCTGGTTACAAGGGCCTGGAGTCGTGTGACATGAAATGAGTGTTTTCCGTTAATTTATAAAGGTTCCAAAAGGTTGTCCATCTAAACTTTGAGATATTTGCTAAGTCCGTTCAACATTTCATTCGAAATCGCTAATGAACGAAAGGAAGGCATTTCTGAAAAGTGACTTTCCCCAGACATCTTTCTCCTCAAAAAGTGACATATCTTCTCTTTTCCTACAGCTTTTCGAAACTTTGGAATCCCAAACATTGAAAGAGGATTTTCTTCAAACTACCTTGGACTTGTATGTACCTATGAAAGACTCAAAAGAAGTCGATAAAGGCTAAATACCGATCCTTTCATAACATTCTATTCCAAAGTTCGTCGTGAGTAATGTGAAGATAATCGGTGTTGCCTGTCATTGTGCGATAATTGGTGATTACTCTTGATGACAACTGCAGGAAGTTTTGCTTAAAAAAACGAAAGTAATTTTGTGGAGAGGTGAATTGGGGAATCTGTGAAAAGAACTTGAGCAGTTGAACTGAACAATACAATATTTTATATACAGTAAGTAATTAACGATATACAATAAGCCATATGTAAACTATATCTAGTTTTGAAATGAAATTGTTGGGTACTTATTACTTGTGTTCAGGTTTTTCCTCAGTTTGTCTGTAAACTAAAAACTGACGAGTCTTCGTACAGTAACCTGAGGAAACTTGTAACTTGTTATGATATGGGTAAAAATCGTTATATACAAGGAATCGTTTCATCGTTGCATACCTCTCTTGGTGTAGAGGAAAGATGATCTTCATGTTTTAGTTTTAATTAATAATGCTAAGACTTTCAAAACTTTGGAGGGTCAATGAATTATTGTAAATAAATTCAAATTTTCTGAAATATTGCTTAATGAACAAGTTTTGAATAACAGTTGTGTGCCCACAATATTTGTAGTAACAGGTTTTACTATTAGGATATATAATTTAAGGACGTCTAAAAAAGTTTCTCTGTAAGCTTAAGGGGTATAAGCAGTCGCCCTAAAATTACTCTGAAAGAAAAACCAACTGTTATAAATCTCGTCCTACCCCTATTGCAAGTATCTTTCATAATTATGTTTTAGAACATAAACGTGACATTCTCAAGCTAACAAAGGGGTTATTTTTCATAAATTTAAACATTTCAGTCACAAATTTGTTGTCACATGATTTAAAAAGGCCATTCATCAATTAGGATACCCGGGCATACCTATTCAATTTGGTGTGACTGCATTTTCCCCTAAGATCTGGACAACCTTTAGACAAGAACAATTTTAAAGGCCAAAACTAAGAGCTACATCATTCAGAAATTAATTCTCACCAATTCAGTTACACTGATCATGCCCGTGCCTCAAATTTGGGTACACACAGCCTCATACATGTCTGACGACCTTGTGTATGATAACTTAAGTAGTCGTCAATGATATGTTTGAATTATAGCAATAGTATCAACGACGTACTGTACTCGCTGATACCAAAATGGAAAATATTATTCTCTGGAAATCCTCTTCAGTGCCTACAGTATATTACGGCCACTAATTGTCAGTTACTGTATGTATGGCTACACCTGTGTTCTGTGTTATTCATCCTACAATGCAATTGAATTTTTACAAAGTACACCGGTGTATATATGTGTTCATTCAGGCAAGTAACTTCTGAGGTACATCTTAACCTTGTGAGGTACATGTTTACATTGTGACGTTGTGTGTCTCCTGAGGTATACCTTTTCCTGTACAGATATTCAGATTTACACAGTAACTGGAAAAATAGTACAGTAATAGAAGGTTACGATTTTATGCTGAGCATAAGGACAATGGGACATACGCTATCATAGTGACATAGGACAGTTAGTCGTGAGCTTATTCTGGCTCAAAAGGTTTTCGCTCTATGATTCGTCTCTGTATAAATAGTTATCAAGACCGCATTGCATGTCCACATTAATACCCTTCTTTATAATATCATGTAGTACATGATCTTCATCTGGTTGGTGTAAGCAATGGTCAAGATATGTGTTCCGTTCTTCAAACGAACTTTTCCCGTTTAGGAAAAGTGTTTCTATTGATTTCACCTTTGAAATTACGGTTTATGACCTTTCCTGATATGACTGTTCTCTGTATACATCATCAAGTATAGTTTGTTTACGAGGTAGTTAACGAGGGAGGTAAATTCGTGCAGCAAGTATGCAAGTTTTGTTGCCGACGTCATCAGACATTAGATATAATAGACATCGATATATCACACACCCCAGGGTGTCATATATTGCACTGTATGAGAATGAAAATCTACTTTATTACGCACAACAGTGCGTTCCTACACCACTATAAATATAAACGTGAGAACAAACTTATTTGGGACCTCTTCTCCACCCGCTTTACTCAGAGACCGCTACTAAATAAATATACTCAGTAAATCTTAACTGCAGTTTTCTTCGTTTTACTCATCGTCTCAACTAACTTTTGACAAAGTATCGACGACTGAAAGTAAAACACTTAGTACAGACATTAAGTGAAGTGAACCCCGCGGAGCGGACTCTGTTTTCTCAGCCCCTGTTTAAGACTTCCCTTATTAATATGACAGGGAATATTTACAGCCTGATACCTAGGCAAGGTGGAGTGTTGTGTTTCACACACATGCAAAATGTTTCGTGTTCCGGCAGTGATGTAATTTTGCTACAGCTATGCCAGTTGCACCATGGGATACGATCAGTTCTCCAACAAATGAACACATGCATTATAGACTTCATAAGTGCCTGCAGAGTGACACCTTGAACATAGGCACCGTACCGCATACGCGGGGCAGGTAGTACTGTCCCCCCCCCCCACAGAAAAAAATTTGGACAACCCCAAAATTATCACAGAATCTGTTGTAATATTCGGGCAAACCTCTACTAATAATGATCAGAGATTTATTTGAAATTGAAAATTTGAAAATTTCGGTTTTTGTTTAGGTAAAATTTGAAAACATGGGGTTTAAGTGACAAAAATTTGAACATTTTTGTTTTCATTGAGAAAGCGCCTTCCTTGAGAGCAAATGATGTATATAAACCGTAGGGCCGACTGTTCGTCATTGTACCTATCATAACTTCCCTGAAAAAATTGGAGAAATTTAGCCTTCCTCCATCTGCGGCCACCCCTGTGTTATACTTTTAGTCAATTCCAAAGACAGAATTACGAGACCTTGGGAGATTTCCAAATACTGTACGTAAAGGCAATGTTCGACGAACAACCCTGTACTGTAGAAACTTGGCATATGGACCTATATACAAAACAAATGATACTAACAGTTAGGCTGTTATAGACTTAGCAGAAATGTTTTGCCATGTAAATAAATTTCATTTTTCAGTCAACAAGTTTTAAATAAACTGCTTGTCTCTTGGCAGTTGATAAAGAGTCAAGAAGTCTGACAGTTTGCAACCTTTAAACAGTTTAAGAGTGTTTCGTTTCGGCGGTTGTTGCACAGGGATTTTCCGAAAGCTAAACATGAGCAGAGCTCTGTCATGGTGCTGCAATGAGGCCTTCAATGGCGCCATCGTTTCCAAAGTGCACTCTTGTAATGGAAATTGACAACATGTAGAAAACTTGAAAACAGAAATTTGCAAAACTTTCTCTCACTTAGGTTCTATGAACTTTCAGTTTGCATTTTGTAACGTCATGCGATGCCGAACGACAAACTTGGTGAGACAGGATCTAAAACATTTGCAAATATCCTAGGCTATTTCAATGATTCTTAGAAACTGCATTTTTGCATTTCATTTAGTAAGAATCCGTTTACTAGGATTACATTTGGTTGCCGGTATCGGATCAGCCTCGGACAGCCTTTGGGGGAATTTTGGAAGCCAAACAATGCAAGGCCGTGGCCTCACCCCATGGGACCATGACCTCACCCCATGGGCCCATGGCCTGGCTTGGAGACTTCCACCTCTAATACGTAGTATTATACAATCTCACCAATAAACAATCTCACCAATACTGTTGGAAGACGATACAACATTAAAATGTGGCACGAGGGGGAAGTAAGCCTGTTCATATTTTTATCAAGTTAATGGAAACTACCCATGTTAAGCTTAAAACTAGAAAATCTGAATCTTACCAGCAGCAGGTGTTTGGCCAAAGTCAAGAAATTGAAGAATATATTCCGAAACGAATAGTACAATATAGTTCGTTAACGGCATGTAAGCATTATAAAATGTATTCTTGGTCCATCCAACAATATTGCACGAGCTTCATGCGTGATCCTAACAGACAGTAGTATTTTGGTTCCTAGTACAGACTCTTTCATACCTCAGTGCAATTTTGTAAAAGGTGATGATTTCAATTGTGTCTATCTATTACTTATTTGCATTAGTATAAGAATGTGTAGGGCACCCACAAACAATAGGCTACAGAGTAGCAACTACACGAAGAATAGTAAACGACATATCACGGTCATGCACGGTTATAGAAAAATATCTTAACAGGTTAATCGCTGACCTGTATCGCTAACAGCAAGGCAGAATTCCCACTTAAAATAGGAACTTGCATTGCCACATCACTGTTTATCTAAAATTTTAGGTTTGTGTACACAATTACTTCATAGCAGAGCGGCATAATAGCAATACTAGATTATGCGACAGGTGTCACAACCGAACAATAATCAACGTATGCAGGCACGTAGCCAGACAAGGTACTGAAAGGTGCGGGATGGCTTGGGGGCGAAATAAAGAAACTGTCAATGGTAATGGTAACTTGAAGCTTCGCGTTAGATCTACGTTAGAAAATTTGGTGTCATCTATGGCTTGTTGATCGTTTGTTGGGCAGTGATAGTTTTCAGGGGACAGGCAGTGGCGGGTCCAGGATTTTGAGAAAGGGGGGGGGCGCACACATCGCCGGGAAGGCCGACGAGCACAAAAAAAAGGTCTTCAAAATTTTAAAGACCTTTTTTTTTTTTTTTTTTTTTTGCTTTTTCGCATCTGGGAAGCATATTTTCCATGTCTATTTGCTCATTTTTTCATATCGCTGGAAAAAATCATTGGTCATCGGAAAAAGGGGGGGGCGTGCGCCGGGTGCTCCCCCTTCTGGATCCGCGCCTGACAGGGCATTGGGAATATTCCTACGTTTGAAAATTTCCCCCTCATTTTTCCTTGCTTTCAAACGTTGCCTCCTCTACGACTATTGGGCACATTATTTGAGTATTTATGATCTCAGCCATTGAGTTAATGAGTACAGTAGATCCATTGACGATCTGTGCTAAAATGAGATTCGCTATTTTATTGTTAACTTGAAATTTTCCAGTACCCCTAAAACACTACCGAATAATCCTTTAGAGCTGGGGCCCAGCCCTATACCGGGCCCTTGTAAACCTCCTTGTCGACCCATGTATACATTTTTAATCTGATCTTTCCTATATGTACAAATAATGTTTATGAGTTGATATTTACTTCTCACCCCACTTCCTTTCTATAGAAACCTTGGATCCGCCTCTGAATACACTTATCAGTTTTCGTTTAAACCCATGCAATAAGCAGTTACTGAGACAAATATATTTTTCTACATGACCTAATGGTATAGGCTATTTGCCGGCTTTTCAAGGGTTTATTCTAAAATTTCTCCACCTCCACCTCCCCCACCCCTCAAAAAATAAAAAAATAAAAACGGTTTAGGACTGATTGTGGTAGCGGCAGTGGCGATAGTTGTGGCGTATTTACAAAGGCGGGGAATCGAATAAATGTGCGTTCAACCTAACCCGTTTAATCTTGCACAGCTTATAAACATACCGAAAGAGTATGCCTCCTTATCTTTACTAACCTTAGTACACACAATAATGGATAAGGCCTAAATAGGTCTCTTGCTTATTATTCTAGAGGAGAATAAACTGTGAAAGGGAATTGTGCTGTGCTATTTACAAAAATTCTGAAGTTGTAATTATACTAAAGAAAACCTTAAAACTTAGGTTTTTGCAACATAGCGTATCCTCTTTACCAGTAAAGCGCACAGTTTCGGTTGGAAAGTTGAACACTTCCATGGTTCCGAACAATTTAATCAATCAGCCGTAACATGACCACCTAACAAAATAGCTCAAACGTGAAAGTCACTGGGAAAACTGTACCACAATGGAAGACATCGTTCAGCAATGATGTTTCGAAAACCTACTCATTTCACTTTCTCTTCAGTCTGGCTGTGTTAAAAAGTATGCTTCTCACCCCATATCTATGCTTTGACACCAAATTAAATTAGAGTGAGTCCATCCTCTGTGGCCAAGTGGACGTGGATGTTGTTGTAGGACCCTCTCTTAGATTATTTCCATCTCACGGGTACCGCCCCTCTCCCCTACCTTCCTTTCAGCCATGATCAAGAGACGCCAACTCATAAACTGAAATTTTGAAGTCATTTTGGCACTATATAATTGAGTTAAAATGTCATGTGCACTAATTATGTATTCAACTATTGTCAACAGTGTCTTCATAGTTGTAGGGCTTGCTTCGTAGATTCAATGCTTCAACTGATAATTTGATTTATAGTTGAAAACATGTACTCTATCAAAGACTGCCCGGTGGGCTCGGAGTGAATAGACAATACTTTAAAACTGCCTTGCCACGGGGCAGTCTTTCCTAGATTTGGACTTATGTAATGTCCTTGAACAGTTCTGAAATGCTTTCGACTTGACCTCATGCTTGTGATCAAGAAAGCCTTCACACCAGGGGCGTCAATCCGTATTCAAATGTGTGGGGGGGGGGGACGGGGTCATGCATGACTTAGCACAAACCAATCCCTTTGGTTTTGAAGAGGGGGTGTCTTCCTATAGGCCCTTTCCTCCACCTCCACCCCCCTTTTGATGACTGACGCCCTATTCTAATAAGAATTATCATTTCAAAGTTAACATATGACCATCATAGATGATCTGCCAGGTGAAATACACGGAGTCCACGGAATTACTTCAAGATGTTATTTTCCCCATGTCACAAAATAGCTGAAACGCCCGGTGGGCTCGGAGTGAATAGACAATACTTTAAAACTGCCTTGCCACGGGGCAGTCTTTCCTAGATCTGGACTTATGTAATGTCCTTGAACAGTTCTGAAATGCTTTCGACTTGACCTCATGCTTGTGATCAAGAAAGCCTTCACACCAGGGGCGTCAATCCGTATTCAAATGTGTGGGGGGGGGGGACGGGGTCATGCATGACTTAGCACAAACCAATCCCTTTAGTTTTGAAGAGGGGGTGTCTTCCTTTAGGCCCTTTCCTCCCCCCTTTTGATGACTGACGCCCTATTCTAATAAGAATTATCATTTCAAAGTTAACATATGACCATCATAGATGATCTGCCAGGTGAAATACACGGAGTCCACGGAATTACTTCAAGATGTTATTTTCCCCATGTCACAAAATAGCTGAAACCACGCTTCACAGCGTGGATCATTGTCGGAGATCATGGACCCGACCAGGCCCTTTGCTAGGGTGATATGTTTGGGGGTGTGAAGGTCCCAAATTCCGACTGGCTGGATATTATTTTTTCCAACTGAGTGGAGGCTTGTAAATTTGCACTTTGTTTTTCTGCGCTCTGCGTTTTGTATACAGCAGTGGGGATCCTTCCTTTGTCACTACATAAATGTGTCGTCCTGGAGAGGGGTTTGGTCATTTAAGGCTGCTTAGGTGCAAAACGGTGCTATCTTTGGGATATTTTTGGAGCTGATCGTATATGGCTGGAAAATTTCCATTATTTAGTGAATTCTAATTTTTCCGACTGGCTGGATGTTTTTACTAACTGCAGTGGCGGCCCGTAAATTGCACCTTTTTTATGTACCCTGCGTTTGTATACAGCAGTGGGGATCCTTCCTTTGTCACTATATAAATGTGTCATCCTGGGGGAGGGGTCTAAGGGGAGGGGAGGAGGACCCCTTCCTTTGAGAAATTTCTGTTAATTTAAGGTTGCTTAGATGCAAAATGGTGCTATCTTTGGGATATTTTTGGAGCTGATCCGGTATAGCAAAGGTGTGAAGGACTAGCAAGGGCGTTTTCAGAATGCTTTTTAGTCGTAAGTGTATTAACAATCACCATCTATACCGATAATGGCT
Organism: Holothuria leucospilota; assembly: GCA_029531755.1. Classification (NCBI taxonomy): domain Eukaryota; kingdom Metazoa; phylum Echinodermata; class Holothuroidea; order Aspidochirotida; family Holothuriidae; genus Holothuria; species Holothuria leucospilota. The sequence continues at coordinate 12,163,895 of CM055965.1, forward strand.
TCAGCGAAGCACAGGGTAAAAATATTTGAAAAATGTTTAACGGCAACAACGTACTTTCAACCTTCCACATCATGCTACAAATTAGACTGAATGCAGTGGCGTACCCAGGATTTCTCTCAAGGGAGGGGGATGCAGTTTGTTGTGTGACCGCCGGCTTGAGGGAGGGGTCTAAGGGGAAGAGTGTTCCCCTTCCCTTTGAAAATTTTTGGAAAATTAGGTGTCCTTACATGCAATCTGGTGCCAAATATGCTACCTTTTGAAGTGAAATTTGTGTTAAAAATTTACGTATTTTTAGGAACTAAAAAATAGGCATCAGTGAGGGGGGCATGGCCCAATGGGGTGTTCCCCTCCCCTCTGAAAAAGTTTGAAAAATTTGGTGTCCTTACATGCAATCTGGTGCCAAATATGCTATCTTTTGAAGTAAATTTGTGTTAAAAAATTTACGTATTTTTAGGGACTTAAAAAAAATCGGAATTAGTGAGGGGGCCGAATGGCCCTCCCCTCTGCGTACGTCACTGATTGAATGATCCCATACTGATGCAAAGCCCCTTCAGATGTTTGGAGATGTATGTCTCTTTTCGGAGAATTTTGTGATCAGAATAGTTCCATGTTTAATTACCTTCTTATTGGTCATGAGAAGGAGTGCAAACCGTGACGCATGCGCTCGAAGCGCGCCGAAATTTTGTCATTAAATAAGATTTCCCTGACGAAATCTGCATTCAGAATCTGCATCGAGACACTTAACAGTTGCCCAACAAACCTACATACCACTCAAAAAGCCAGTCAAATAGAGCCATGACACTACTCTTTTACGGGGGGGACATTTGATATTGTGTCCCCCACCCATCGAAATGGGGGGACTTGTCCCCCACCGATTGACGCCCATGCTTCACACTCTAAGCTTCCACAGATATGATGGTGAAACCTAATAAGGCCACTTTGAGAAAGTTTTCATTTTCTAAAACAAGACAAAGGATGCAAATCTATTTACACCTGAATCGGCGGCCTCGATCTTATTTGCCAGCTATAAATATTTATCCCAGAATTTTCGGCCTACTGAGAGATACACGTACAAGTTCAGATTTATCAGCTTAAGCCGAAGATCCGAAGGAACCTTATTAGGCCACCGGGCGCTGTTTAAATTTTAGTCTGTATGTCTTTGCTTATGCGTGTTTGAGATGTATGACGGTTCAGGCAAATATACCAGGGAACTTGAGGTGAGCGTGCTGCATCGAAAGTTGTGACAGCGGTTACTGACGGGCATTGTTAGTTGGATCAATGCACGAAATTTGAACGTGGCGTTAATAGGTTTCTCCACTATACCTTCAGTTTGAATCGATCATCCGCACATCTCCCCTGAAGGATATGGCATTGTGCAAACTAGGGTAGCCCTTAAATGTTTCTTATGAAGTAGCCAGGGGTTGGTGGATTCGAAAGCTCCTACCCCTAATCCAATCCCTTGAAGTTTCTTAACCTTGTGAGTAAGCGTCTGTGTTTGGATTAGTCATTATGTAGCATAGAAAGCTCCGGATTACAGGATTCGACGTCGACTTTTGGAAATCCTGCCCATATCCTGACCCTAACCCTAAGATTAGAGATCATTTTAAAGACAGTCACGTGAGATGCCGTGCCTTCAACAAATTTGTCGTTGAAAAGTATTATCTTGTACTTTTCTCGAGTAAAAATGATGCTTTGCTATAAATGCACTTGATGGCATGAGCTATTTTAGTTGAACATCAACCCAATAGTAGCGTGAGAGTATGTATGCATGGATGAAAAAGGTTGATTATTAAAATTAAAATTAAAGTAAACAGTTACTTAAAACCTGGCTTTTTCATTTGTGGGAGGGAGATTTTGATATTTTTTTCATAATTCTTCATGAAGTCCCTCAGGCCCTTTTCGGACGGGAGGGCGTCCGGTGACCCTCCCTCATAAAGTTCCAATCATGGTACCTCTTGGATATTAAATACATTAACTTCAAAATTTACAAAATACTGCACTTTTTAGATCTAAACATCCTTGGTTATTAAAAAAATCTCAATGTACCCTTTCACTTTGGTTAACAACCCAAACTAGGGGACGGAGTTTACATTCGTAAATTTATTCAAATGTTACAAATGTTATCTCCAGTTCCATTAAATAGAAAGGCGCCCCTCCCCCTCTGTTAGAAAGACTGGTTACGGGTGTACTTATCCGTGCTTTTTCAGTCTTTGATACTATGACTGGCAACGCTGGGGCTGGTAATTTGGGGCATAAAATAAGATTTTATCGAAGATGCCATACTCCATCGTAAAAGTCCGGTAAGCGCCCGGTTAGTTTTATCGCTTTCCAATCATCCAATTTCCCTGATTCAAAACAAATTCGTACAAACTGCGCTAATGGGGGAGGCTTATAACGCAAGCACTGTTAAAAGGCAGGTTTGGACGGCGGGGTTTGTATGGCAACCCCTCCATTGGAGTAAAGGGGTGAAACACCTCAGAATCGCTGTTAAGGAACAAAAAGAGTTAGGGACAAGCATACAGACTTAAGCGTAGGTTTTTGTTTCTTTTGTAAAACTTTGCTAGAGACCACATGTGGGTCACGTTCTATCTAATCAGTGCAGGAGCCCCGAGAAACTGTTGTAACTGCTGGTGTAAAAAGGGAAAAAATATCGTGGTAATCCATTAGTTGTCGTTTCATCCATCTTTTGACCAAACCGTGCGGATCCATGAAGGACAGTGAAGGTACTTTACATCCGTCCTCAGTTGAAATTAAAAAAAAACTTGATCACTACTTTTAGAAATAGGCTTGCTTGCAAAATGTTTAAATAATACAGAGAGTATGTTAGCAGCTCTACGGTACCTTTATGTTTTCATTGTTTCTCCTCATGAAAACAAATTTCATTGTAAACATTTCCAATCACACTCCCTCAAACTTCACATGGACTGATCTCAAGGGTAAGGGGGAGCTGTTGCACTTCTAGCTTCGTTGCTCCCTCATTATATGTAATTATCTAGTCAACAATGTTATGTAAGCTACGTGCTTCACTCCAAAGAGATTCTTCATGACAATAACACATAGATGAAAACCAGGATGCAACTTGAAACTGAACTCAGAACTCAACTTTAACGTGGTCAACAGATTTACACTCAGGAGTTTCAAATTTTCGTGTAGATATAGGCTGTACTTTGTCTATTTGATCCACCTCTGGTAAAAAAAAAAATTCCGAATTTTGCGCAATTTATTCTCTCTAAATGTAAAAGAGTGAATTTCACTCTTCCACGATTGCCTGCAGTGACCACTCTTTCTTCGAGTGAAAATGTCACTCTGCTGAGAGTGGAAATTCACTCCAAATGAGTGAATTACCACTCCGGGCAGAGTGGAATTCCACTCGAAACAGAGAGTGGTCACTGTAGGCAATCGTCGAAGAGTGAAATTCACTCTTTTACATTTAGAGAGTTGGTTTAAAGTCAAGTGTCACTGCATGACAAAACTTGCTAATCAGTCCTTGCCAAGAAGGTCAAATGTTGACGTTTTTCCAATTTTTATATGACGAAAACCACACATCGTATTAGTTACGCGTAACCTTAATTAATCTATCTAATCTATCACGTTTGACTCCATTCTAGCTAAAAGAAGGCATGGTACGCAATTAACCATCTATACAACCTATAAACAGTCTCTCGCTTCCAATATGAAGCATAGCCTAGCCCACTTTCATCCCCTTCCGATGCCTCCGGTATAGTTCCTCGTGATCCAGTTTCATAACACGATGCTTTTTTTATGACATTTCAAAATTTTAGAATTCTTACGCTGTTACTGTAAATTCTATACTTACGCCCTCTACAACTCCTGTGAATGTACAGGAAGCGCTGAACAGCAACCGAACTGTGTTCAAACCTTCTTTTCTGCTGTGCTTTATAAGTGGAACTTCTTATCCTGGAAATTACTGAGTAACGTATTTAAAAGTCGTGCAAAATTGTTTATCTGGTGAAATGAAAAAATTAAGCTGCATAATATGATGAGCATCTAATCCCGTTTATATGAGTAAATTTAAAGGTTATCTGTCTGGGTTTCCATTTCATTTACATCATATAGAGATTTCTTAGTTCTTTTCGTTCTCTTTGACATTGGCACTCAGAGTTTCACTTAGAGAATTGCTTACAATCATGTTTCATTTTTACTTTTTAGAATTCACGAGGGGCCTTACTTCATATTCTAAAGATAAAAAATAATCTTCATCATGGTGATATCTAAGTTCATCCTATATGTAGACTTTTCCATATTATTGCTCTTTACCATTTTTGCAACATTGTGAAATGCACTGCCGGTGACCACATAGTGGGTGATCATGTTGTTTGAAGGTTATTATTTCATTTCATTTCATTTATTTGTTTTTCCACTTCAAGTACAGTAACAATTTCAAGTTAACATATTTACAAAATAATGAGAAGTGAAATTAAGTGCAACTAAAAGCCAGAGGGCTTGTCGAGAGAGCGCTCCCTAAAATAAACTTATGTAATAACATAACGTAGAAAAAAGAAAAGCAGAAACTAGCAAACCACCACCCCTAACCCCCCCCCCAAAAAAAAACTAACAGATAAGTTGCAGTAACCGAACCAGAAACCCAGCAACACAAGAACGAAAACAGCACCGCACCGCACCCCCAGAAACGACGACTCGCCACCCTTCCCAAAGGGGAGAACAAATAAGGGGGTAAATACTCAATAATCATTGATAATATGTCTAAAAAAGTTGCTACGAAAAGAAATAAGGTTTGGTTTGCTCTTCATGTGACTAGGAATGGTATTCCAGAGCCTGACAGTACGATACCTAAAAGAGTTTTTGTTGGAAGATGATGAGGTAGTAGGAATGTGGAGATGACCAGACTGCCGTGTATTGTAGCCATGAACAAGATAATTATGCGTGTAGAAGTCAGAAAATAGTGTTGGTAACAGGTTATGAGTTAGTTAATATGTAAATGTGACAGAATTTAAATTTATGACGTCATGGAGGTTCAGGCTTTTGAACAAATTGCTGGTGTGATCTCGTGACCTTCAACAAGTAATGTGGCGAACAGCTCTTTTCTGAAGGGTGACTAATCTCTTAATAAGAGAGGAGGAAGAAACTGGACCAGACTGTTGAACAATAGGTGAGATGAGGTTAAATTAAAGTTAGGTAAATCGTACGCAAGACGTTTTGAGGAAGTATATTCTGAGCCGACCCAATATGCCAACACCCCTTGCGACTTTAGAGCACAGGTGGGAAATATGGTGCTCCCGTTTAAGAAGTGGGTCGAAACAAACACCAAGAAACTTAGTCTTAGTAGCAACTTCAACTGGTTGGTTATTAATATGTATGTTAAAATTATATTTTTCCTGTTAAAGTTAAAGACCATGTAGTTTGTTTTACCTATATTGAGGGAGAGCTTATTGGAGGCAAAGCAGTCTGAATACAACCTTAAAGGAAAACAGTGTGTTTAAAATGCTCCAACAAGGCATGCAAAGAAAGTACCTTAAATTATTATTAAACCATCCAGTCTCACCAATAAACTCAAGCAAGAGCTTTATCTCCTCAAAATGTTATACATTACAAGAGTAACGGATGTTGCATCATTTGAATGTTTGAAAGTTTGGGTGAACAAATTACTTTTGTGCATTAAATAACCAAACTACTTCCTGTGAGAGCCTTATTTCTTGAAATGAAAGTTACTGTACTGCCTTATTTTGAATTGTCTATCATTCTGTATCTATTAATACTGGTTTAAGACATATAAAAATTTTCTGTCAAACAAACGCAGTATTTCCCTTTAACTCTTTACAAACAGTTTCTTCTAGCTTTTGTGGGTCGTTGGAGCTAAAAAATATATTCGTATCATCAGCAAATAATACCATCGAGGAATTGGAAGAAATCTCACTAATTTCATTCATGTAAATTATGAATAAAAGAGGTCCAAGAATAGAACCTTGGGGGACCCCACAAGTTATCATGTTCTTATCAGATTCGACATTTCTGAAAGTGGTGATCTGGGATCGATTGGTTAAGTAAACTTTGACCCAATTGTAAGCTTTGCCACGGAAGCCGTAGGATTGTAATTTATCTAACAATATATCGTGATTAATGGTATCAGAGGCCTTTGATAGATCAAGGAAGACGGCCAAAGAGATGAGATTATTGTCTTGTGCCCTACTTAATTTATTGATTACGTCAATAAGAGAGAGTTCACTTAATTGACTGCCGGGGCGGAAACCATACTGGTTGTCAAAGAGTATATGCCGTGTTTGCTTAGGAATGACTGGAGTTTGTTAAACATTATCCTTTCAAAGATCTTTGAAAAACAAGAGAGAATGGAAATCGACGATAATTGGCAAATGTGTGCGCGTCACCACTCTTAAAAATAGGAATGACTTTAGCAATTTTGAGTTTATCAGGAAAAATACCTTGAGAGAGAAAGATTACAAATATAAGTCAGGGGTTCAGAGATGGAACAAATTACTTTACGAACAACAGAATGTCGAAAACCATCGTAACCAGGGGCGTAGCTAAGGTGTGATGTCTTTGGGGGGTGTGGAGGTTATGTTTTGCCGACCGATCTGGTAATGCGTAGTGCGAAAACGAGCTTTAGCGGGTGGGGTCCAGGGCCCCGCCTAAGGACCCCTGGTGGCCGGGTCCAGCGGGCGCAGCCCCCGAAAGCTCTGAGGTTTAAGTATATCTCTGGGTGAAAAATTAAGGCTCAGGATGGATATATTTTGTTTCATAATGCATCATCAAATACAAACTAGATCCCCACTAATGTTGATGTATTAGGCCATGCCTCTCGTCAGGTCGCTATAGTATTAAAGGAGCTGAGTAGTGGCGTACTTCCAAAATAAATACATCAAACGAGATGATTACCCTCTGTGCGGGGCTAATTTTAAAAATATTAATCCTAATGCGTTTTATATTCTCATTTAAAATAATCTTGCAAAGTAATTTTTCCACAATGTTCCTATACTATTTCTTGGGTTATTTGATTTTACACTTGCAAGATATTTTATAATTTGTTTTTTGAATTTCTAGTTCTTTACTTTTTCTTCTGGCACCGGCAAGTTTGAATCGTTTCCATTTGTATTTGTTCTGATCGATGCATCTACCCAGGCATGCAGTACACACAACTCACAACGTACGTACGTACGTACGTTGTATATTAGCGTTACTAGTGGCAAGGCACACGCCTATTTCGCGCATCATCTGCAGGAGGTTCATGAAGAACATTGTGGATTTGCAGGTATTGAAACTGTTTTTTCGATCAATGAGTTTGTTTTTCGTGGTACGTAGACCTAGGCCCTAAGCTAGCCTAAGTTAGGCTAACGTTAGTACTGTTAACGACAGTAACAAGTGTACTGTTACACCAGACACACTGCATGCATGCTTTGATAAGTATCGGTATCGGATCGAATCGATAAACCAAGAAGCATAACCGGATGTGACGTAACGAAGTCGGCGGGTCCAAGAATTTATTCTACTTCGGCGACTACTCAGCTCCTTTAAGCGGTTGGGATCCAGAGGTCCGCCAGTGCTTTAGCTAGGACGTTTTCTCAGTGCGACGTTTTCTCACTGATCTGTGGTCTGGGGGAGGGGTCTAAGGGGAGGGGGACTTATGGGGTGTCCCCCTCCCCCTTTGGAAATTTTTGGAATTTGAAAGGTGCCTAGATCGCAAATGGTTCAATATTTGAGTGGATTTCTGCCCTAATGAAGAACCTCAAGATTTACACCCGGGTAGAATTTGCGTGTCAGATTTTTTGTGCTACATTTGTCGCCGTTTATGCGACATTATCCCACAAGTAGGGGCTGGCTAAAACACTGGGCCGGCCTTACGGCCCTGGTGGGGGTCCGGGGGCTTCACTCTGAGGTTTTAGCATAATCTCTCGGTAAAAAGTTAAGTCTCATACAGGATTGGTATATTTTGGTTCATAATGCATTATCCAAGGCAAAGATTCCGGTTAATTCTAATGTGTTAGGCTATTCCTCCTGTCATGCCACTATACTTCAGGAGCTGAACCTGTCGTTCAGAATTGGAACACTATGTGTTCAGCATTTGAACACTAGACGCGTCATGCAATCAAATACGATAAGTGGATAGGCGTCCGGCGTTCAAAAAGGGAAAAAAGTGTTCAGAATCTTAACACAAACGTTCAAAATATGCTTTGAACGCCAGGATCTGAAGATGGGTTCCGTTCTGTATCTGTTTCATTTCGGTGTTCAAAAGTTAAAAGCCTGAGATTGCAGTGAAGGGAAGACACGGCCGGCACGCATTATTTTTTTTTTCCAGGATGTTTGTGGGTAAACCGGATCCTCAGAAGTTTGCAAAATGTGTTTGAAGTCAATGTTAGGGTTTAGAAGACGGGCTAAGGATACCCTCTCCATGGGTAATCGGGTGCTGCTCCCATGGTGATGATAAAATTAAGGAATAATGTGCAGAAAGTGTTTTTTCAAGGATGTCACATGACCCGAAATAGTGCACCTATACGGAAGCCGTTAATTCCCTTTCTTTTCCCGAGTTCCCGACGGACTCAGTCACTCGTCCAATTACACTAACGGCCGCTGATACGGCCGTATTAAGGCCGTCACATGCATTAATCAATTTGCGGACGGGCCTTCAACTCAAAAGGGCCAATTAGATGAAGAGCCGAAAATGGAAATAACCGATAACAGACTGGCCCGTTCTCTCTTTCTCTTATTTCTTTTCATTCTCCGCCTTCCCTTTCGCTCCCTTCCTTTCCCTTTCTTTTCCCTTCTTCTCTCTTCTTTCCCTTCTCTTCTCTTTTCCTCTTCTTTTCCTTTCCCTCTCCCCTTTTTGCCGACAGACCGAAAATTTGCCAACGGGCGACCAAATATTGGGGGTGTAACACCCCCACACCCCCTGCTCGCTAAGGCCCTGATCGTAACCTGCAGCCTTATTAGGCTTGAGGCACTCAAATGCAATCTTAACTAAATTATTACCACTGACAGGTGATAGCTAAATTTGGTCCAAGGTTCACAAAAAAATGGTGAAGGCATCTGCAATATCCTTAGGACCCCTTTTTAAGGTATCACCCTCGGTAAATGTATCAGGGTAGTCAGACTGGTTGCGCCCTTTGTGTAGAAGTAAATTAATGTGTTTCCACGTCAGTTTCGAATCATGCCTAGCATTGCTAAAAAAAATTTCAGAATGTTGCTTCTTTAGAAGACGAATAATATGATTTAATTTATTGCGGTAAGTGTGGTAGGTAAGTTTATTATCCTGTGTAGGTGATCTTTTATGTTTCACTGAAACAAGCAGTCCGGATGTGATCCAACTTTGCTTTTTCTTCTTGTTATGTTTGAATTTAATAATCGGAAAAAAGCTGTCCATGTAAATTTTGTTAAATGTATCGTAGAAAGCGTTAAAAGCAGAATTCGTATCATTTTCAATGTACGCGTTATCCCAAGTTGTATTTGCAATGTGTGTAGTAAAACAGTCCAGGTTATTCTGTGAATAATTATGAAAATATGTTGCTGTAATACGCTTAGAAATGTGAGTGGACTATTGTAGAATGAATGCAAATGGGAAAGTGATCACTAATGTCTGTTACCAGAATTTCAGAATTGTCAATATCGAGGCCATTTACGCTATCAATATTGGTACAAATATTATAAATTATAGATTTACTTCTTGAGGTTACTCTAGTTGGTTGATCAATAACAGGGTGAAAACCACAAGAGTGAAGATTATCTAGAAAAGAAGTGCAATTATCCCTACCGACGTCCAAAATGAAGTCCCCCATAACAAAACAAGGCCTCCCCATGGAAGATTCATTACTTAGAATTCATATAACATGTCATTAAATTTGGTAACACTTCCGTTAGGCGGGCGGTAAATAATCCCCACGACTATAACCATACTTGTAAATGGAACACTTATCTCAATAAATAAACATTCAATTACATTATTATTATGTTGAGAAATTTCATTGCGTAGTACATATGCAATATTTTCTTCCATAAAAGCACACACCGCACCTCCTCTTTTACCTTTACGATGACTTTCAACTAACGAATAACCATCAAGTTGAATAGGTGGAGAATAGTTGTCCGTGAACCAGGTCTCAGTAAAACCTAAAACACTGAAATTACTATTTAAGAGAAGTTCAGGTAGTCACATACGCTATCGAAGCTTTTATTCAGACTACGAGCATTTACGTGAAATAGATTGAAATTACCAGTTTCTAATTTGTTGAAATCATCTATATTGTAATAGGCAGAATTTCCATTTGCAATATTGGTGCCATTCATATAAGAGCAAGGGACTGCACCATCCCTATCGTTGGTGTTAATACAATCAAATAGATCTGAAAAATCACTTACTGAATTAAAAGGCAGTACTTTCCAACAACAATTGTCACAAATGATAGAGAAAATATTGGGTGAATAACTCCCTGAAATGCACATTTCATGAAACCATAACGAGCAATATTGACATTTATTATGGGTCTTGTGGGAATAACGTCAATGAAAATATAACGGTTCAGTAGGCCTTCTGACTTTCAGACGAATGTTTATATATCTTAAAACCAGGCGATTCCTACTAGACAGCAAGACTCTTTTGGTAAATTATTCACTTTACCTAAATCTCGTATGGCCTATATTACTTGATCACGGGGCCCTTTACCAGTGCGTGGACAGGTATGAACTACTCAATACATTTTGGAAGGGCGTGGTTTATATACAAAATGTTAGCATGCTATTTATTAAACAACAGTGATCCAATATGGTACTATTATTGTGCTGAATACAATATCCATACACACAGGCGTATACTTAGTAGAAGACAATTCAAAAGGGGGCAGAAGATACGTGCCCTGAAATTTCCATTACTTCCAAACAATCATGACATGAATTTTGTCCTGAAAAAATTCTTTTGCCCTGAGATCGACAACGTTTTGTTGAGCTCAGGAATCCCCACTTGGTACACCTTTGTGTATGCAGTTTCTCTTGAAGTCGTAATATTGTAATTTATGTCCTCGACCTCAAATATGTATGTCTGCAGGGTAAGATACACCGTAACTTCCACTTCGAATTTGAACATTATCTTATCATCTTTATGTTAAACGGAATTTGGTTCACTGATTTATTTTGACCGTCTGATATGGTTATTTTTGAACAGAAACTCTTTGAATATTTGACTCCGAGTTCATCGGTAGAAATTCCGGTAGGATAGTGGGATATAACCCCCGCTCTTTTTAGATGCTCCCATTGACTTCCAATTTTTCATACAGTAAATTTTGCTTCAAATGCACTTTTTCTCCCTCCTCCGTCCCTCCTCCCTTACTGTTTTACACTAGCTAAAAAAGCTAAATGCTCATTTGATAACTTCTGGTTCACAAGGAGCCGGACTTTTAAGAGCGAAAGAAAAGAAAATATCTTCCTAGGTTTGCACCTATAGTCTTAAATGTACTTAGCAACTTATGAAGTCTTAAAAAATTGGTAAAGTGATGGTAAATGTCATCCTTTCAAATAAGGAGAACAATGAAAACCATTGATGTTGCTGTTACAATTCACGTGTGCTCCAGTTATACAACCGGCTGATCTGTAAGGGCTTCCATATTCATTTTATTGCAGTAAGAGCCAGTCATTCGATCTCTTTCGATCACTTCACGTTATTTTAGTAGCTCACCGTTTGATGTATACATGCAGTCGGATTCGACCTTTTAAATTCATGGGATCTTGTTTGCAAATTCTAGGGAAGGAACATCACCTTTAAAGGAATAAAGATGTCGAAATACGTCTTTTGCATCGTTTTTCATGTTTTTGCGTTTTACTATATTTGCAGCATTGTAGAGTGCAATAATCACGTTGTGTCTGTTTCGGATTCTGTCCTATTAAATTGTATTACTAACAGATCGGATTGGGCAGATGGAGCTCGTTGGATGAAAGAAAATAGGGTTTTGTCCATCAACACAATCATGTTAAGAGATCAATATGTTTGGAACATGAATGTATTTTCAAACTACTCATTATACATAAGTCCAGTAACAATTGATCACGAGGGCTTTTACCAGTGCGTTAATGGATATGAAATAGCAACAGAACACATTTTGGTGGTACAAGGTTTGTCTATGAAGCCTCCGGTAAAATATACTTGAGAGAAAATACCGACGTTAATATTATCAATTTGTTAAGAAAGATGTTTATTGTGCTGATGTTATTCTTCCATTAATTCGTCATATCGGATCACAGTTGGATTGTAAAGAAACAACTATTGTAAAGGTTGTTTTTCTCGATTTTTTACGTGTATTTAACACAGTCTTGCCAGATCTATTTCTAAATGATTTTCATGACTTATCAAAAAAAAAAACACTGTTGAATCTAACCAACTAAGCTTTAGGTGTTCTGTAAGTGACTTAAATTCAACACGTGACAGTAAAAAATTATAGCATAATCCCAACAAGTCAAAGGAAATGTGTTTTGCAAATAAAGATATAAATCATTATGATCATTTTATCAAAATCGCAACCATTTGGTACCCATGGCTTAGAAGTGGCTGTAAAACCAGTGCTGTAGTACTCGAGACCGATCTCAAGTCACGATTATGACTAGGACTCGGAAGGTAAGGACTAGGGCTCGGACTCGGTCTCGAACAGTCCGAACTCGTGACTCGGCTCTAAATTTCCCTAGACAGGGCTCAAGACGTGCAGATTTGGGAATCACTTTTATGCAACTAATCCGTCGTTACATAGCTTTACATTGTCCTCTGCAGTTTCTGTGTAACTCCACACTGTATCTACAGTTTTGCAATATGCGCTGGGTAATGTAGATGATATTCTTAGAAGCCCTACGGTAAAAACGTAACTTGATGGCCACCCACATGTTTAATTGAGAAGATCTCAAGGGCCACAGAGAGACGCATATCCACGATTTTGCCTTTAGGCCTCATTTTGAAAAGGTCAGCCTTCCACCTAAATGTTTGGTGTCTAGGGATCCGTCGAAAGGCCCCGGGTTCAGAATAGCACTCCTATCTGCCTATGGAATAAAAAGAGCGTAGCCCCGGAAGCTGTGAGGTTATTTACAAAATAGTGGACATAAACCTGAACAGTTATTACACTGTCTGTAAATGACATTGAAAGAGCACTCAATGGGTGATCACAAGTATCAAAAATTGACCATTAGGCCATTAGGCCTGACAGAACGAGTAAAAGTAACATCATGTTAGATTGAGTGGCACAAATCCTTTTTCAAAAGGGTATGGCTGGGGAGAAGGTGGTTTTGGAGTGACTTTAACTGAGCGGAGCGTCACTATTTGTTGGCTCGAATAGCGTAACAAGAATATTTTTGGCCTTGCCTTGCCGTGAGTGGCAAGTTACCAGGCTGCAAAAGTTGTATCTCGATACCGCATTCTTTATTCTGAAATATCATCATTAGAAATGCAAAGTTCAAATACTGAAATAAGAAGAGGCAATTAAGAGCAAAGTAAATATTCGGCCTACATATATTTGTATCAAAGGGCATATGGTCTCCTCAGATTTCGTAGGTTCATTTCAACTGACCTGCCTAGCTCCCCTTCACCACTACTAGACTATACAAGTCACACTATATGGGCTACGATTCGACTGCAGTGAGCATGTGGGTTGGTGGGTAGGTGGCGGAATATTAGATTATGGTACGGTGCACACAGGGATGTAGCAGAGAAACTGGTAATGTTATGTAGGAGCTGAATTTCAAGGTGGGTTTGAAGCCAGGGAATTTCAACTGTCGTAGGCCATACAGGTCAATCTATAGACTTCAATTTAACCAACATGTAGCCAGACACCTCACTTCTACCGCATCCTATTGCTTCCAAAACTGATGTGTTATCAGGATGTCCGCACAGTTGTTTTGTTGGTAAATTGTATCCCAAATGCGCCCTCTTAACAAAAGTTCGGTATACTGCGTTCCCATATTTTCGTGCGTCCCCTATTTTCGTGCAGTACGCACCTACATCATTAGGCCTACATCTATTTGACGCTAGCCTAACTGAACGAAAATAGGGGTCTCTCTCCTACTAGTCACCCCTATATAGGAGCGGAAACGGTTGCAGAAATGAGGCACATTCTAAAGGAAGACGCTCTCACGTAAAGAGTACCAAATGTACATCTGCGAGTGTAAGGCCCGTTGAGTCCGAAACATTCATGCTGTCCGAAAGGCGCCGATCAAGTTTAATGAGCAGAGCAATAAACGTAAGAAAATTTGAAGGTTTGCAACATTTTTAAAGAAAATATTAAAACTTAAATCGTTTAAAAATGACAACCACCATACCTCCAGCCACAGCTGTTCCACCTACACCAATTTCCAACAAACTTACTCGTCAATTCCTGTCTTTCTGCCAATACGAAGTAAGAAAGGAAACAAAGGCAGCACCATGTTCGGCATTCATACAGTAACACCACATGAGTGACCAATAAAAAAGAACAATCGCTCACTGCCATTCAGACCCAGGGCCTATATCATAACACACAACAACATTGTATGAAAGGCAGTGTAAAAATTTATCATTTGTAAATTCCTGTTCTTAGTGTACACTTTTCCACAGGGGAGACTCGGACTCGAGAGGTAAGGACTAGGACTCGGAAGGTGGGAACTCGACTACAGCACTGTATAGACCCCCCCCCCCCCCAAAAAAAAGAAAAAACTGAATATTTTGGAATATACATTGAGCACATTCTTAGTCACATCTTTTCTTGCCATGTATCCAAGGTATATAGCAAAGTATTGACTTATTTGGTACCCTTCTTCAACCAAGCCCATTGTGCCTGAGATATTTTCGTTTGGTTGTGAAACTTTTTTGTTGTAACTTTTGCTCTCTATTGTAACTTTAAACTCAGGTCACTATAATATATATATATATATATATATATATATATATATATATATATATATATATATATATATATATATATATATATATATATATATATATATATATATATATATATATATATATATATATATATATATATATATATAACAGCTTCATTCAATATACACACAAGTTTGAAGTCATTTCCAATGGTCTGCATAGTTTGCAGAATAAAGAAAGAAGATCATAAATCATCCTAAGAGTTGCCGAAAGGAAGTGAAGGTATGAAGTATGGCATAGTACGCTCTCAAAGGAAAATTTGCAGCATCCTTTTGGTCAAAACAAGGCTAATATATCGACAACATAAAACGTTTTATCTTTATTTTGTTCTTCTTTCTTTTGTCCAACTGGAATCGTGACGTTTCAAATTAATAGTTTTGCTATGGGCATGCTGTAAATCAAACAAAATACTCAAGAATTTTTAATTTTTACCTCCCAGGACACCACTTGGAACCTGCGTAAGAAAGGAGATTAAGGACGAATGTCACGTCATGTTTAGTATTGTAAATAAATTGATGCATGACTCAGGTTATCTTACCTTGCAATTTGACCTAACCAATTGCGGTTGCACAGTAATTTGAGCCAGATTATTTGACTGTAGAAATAAATCTGTATTTGACGCACAAATATTACAGTAACAAGTAACAGCTAACTTCTATTCTGATTCTTCCGTAGTCCCTCCACGTATTGTTATGTCCATCAACGGATCCGAATACAATACTTCTACTCAAGATAAAACATTGTACGTATGGACTGGCAAAGAGGTGTTTGTTTCTTGCAAAGCTTCTGGTGCTAAACCTGCTGCAAATTTGACAATCTTAATAAACAACAAAAGACTTAACCCTTCTCAAGCTGACACCGTGATTCTTGTGCGGAATATTAAGGAGAATCGGACTTTTGATTCTGTTGTGGATATGAAAATTCGTCTTCCAGAGAGAATCGGGAACATCATCTGCGCAAGTAGTGGTCAAGACGGCATTCCAGGACAAGAAGTAACCGTGCACTATCAGAATATCAGTAAGGAATATTTTGTCACTGTAATTGAAAAACCATTGCGTACAATGTTTTCCCCCTTAAAGTTACAAAATTTCTTGTAATAGTAAGTTTTCGCAGCATTCAGTTTTTTATTCTATTTTACTATAGTTCCACAGCCGACGACTTCAGCATGTTAGATTGCGTTTTAGCCGGTGGCGATGGCGAGGGCTTGAAGGTGTAGCTCGGCAGGAATAGGGACAAAAAGTACACAAAGATGACTATGACATTCAGCTTTATGTTTATTGATTTTTGAATCAATCCCTTGAACAATTATTAAAACATATCCATTGATTGAGACCGGTCTTGTATTCTCAGGATGATATTACTGATGGGCCGAGGTCTCCGCTGCATGCAGGCTGCGTCACGGTAGGATAACTCTAATGCTTCTGTAGTGTTCTCTCTCTGGACAGATCCGTCTCAAATTGTCCACAAGCTTCCGAACAAACAAATGGAATCTCTGGTCCTAACAGTGACTACAACTATGGGAAATAATTTGACAGGTCCTGATTAGTTCATAGTTTACATGATCTGTGCGATATGAATATAAATGAATAGGCTTGCAGAGATAAACAATCAGAGGGGATAAGGGTTTGGGAAACCACCCCTTTAAGCTGGGCTCGGTAGCCGTGTGGGATGTGGAGGGAATTTCTTGAACTTTCAGAAGGAAGGAAACTGGGGATCTATGACAAAAGAGAAATTATAACGTGTAAACAGTAAAATAGCGGCCCTCTTGATCAGTAATAGAGCACCTTCTGTACTATAGAACAATTACCTTCGGTAAATAGGAGAATAGGCTGGATAGGGGAATATAACTCCAACTTTTTGCAAGGGAAGATGGTCTTCCTTATGAACCCCCCTCCCTCAGAATTTCACTATTTGAAAAAAAATACTGCGTGTTGTGTTAACAATTATGTTGTCATCATTTCAGTAAAAAATCAAGGATAATGGATTACTTTCGATAAGCAAAACAAAGTAAATGCTGTTTTTCAACCAGTTACCACTCCAGCCAGTACTTGTGTCATAATTACATTATGTAGGATTGTTTGTGTAAAGTTTTGTTCCCACAAATCCCCACATCATCAAATCAGGGAGTTGCTATTTGTCAAATATTTGTCAAATAGCAACTCCCTGATCAAATTGACCGGCCATTTATCCTACATTAACTTTTGTAAATACAAATGGTGAGCTGTAAGTTTTGTGGTCTGTCCAGCTACATTTGATTATGTACAAAGGCAGATGCGCTTCAGCAGAAAATGCAAGGGTAACCAACATTTCAAATGAAGGTACCATCTTCATGAGATTTGATCGCAGAAGCCGGGACAGGGATCAAGGAAATACGGGGGTCTTCCAATCGGATGTTTTTCTTTAATAGGATGGATTTATATGCCCTTTCTGGACCATGTATTTTCAGATAAAATTCTGTGTTATCCAGGTCTAATTTGAAATGCAAACAAAACGTTTTCTTTGTAAATGATTGCAATCTGCTGTTAACCAGAATATGTTCCTTTGCAATGTGCAAAGATGCCCGCACCCCTCTGTGATGATGCCATCCACAGGCGACCTCACTTTGTGGGGTGTAGGGCAGTGTCCAAGCAGGGTCCGATGGAAAAGCCCACTGAAGTGCGTAGGTATTTACAAACTGTAGCATGATATTAAGTATTCAACTGTCTGTATAGAGGACGTTCACTGACGTCATAGCACACGGTTTTAGCGGTCATTTTAAAAGGAAAAAGGAAACTGTCACTTATCAGGTAAAAACAGCTGTTTGCTTATTTCTTTTGTTGTCTTTTCAAATTTTGAATTTCTTTAAGTGAAACTTTCTTTCTCTGCTGTTGGAGATATGTGCAACAAATGGTAAGCAATAAATAATAATTTTGGCCAAAAATATTATACACCAGGGAGGTTAAAGGCCCCTTTTCAACCAGTCTTGTGTGGTAAGTCAATGTAATAAGGGGCGGTTTTGCCGTCCAGAGAAATTAGTCACGTGGCACAAAATACATCATCTGCACGTTCTCTATAGGGCAGTGAAATGAGCAAGCCGCAATAATCACAAATATAATAATACATTTAGACTAATTCAGATAATTCAAGTCTGAGAGGGGTGAGGGGAGCAGATGTGTGAGATTGCAGGAGTTCTCAAGACGATAATTAAAACAACTGGCTTCTCAAGACGATAATTAAAACAACTGGCTGACTGTTGTCTTGTAGAAAACAATAATGGGGACGGAAACTTCACTTAAGCTGTCATACAAAAAGCGGAAATTACAGAGATTTGTGATGAGCTGGGTAAAATTTCAGGTAGTGCCCATATGGTTAAGTTTCTAAAATTGGGTATTCACTGAATTGCTCAAGTAAACATTCAAGTTGCCAAAGATGCGTTTAACGTGTTTTGGTAAAAAAGTACTCATAATTTGATTTTCCAATGAAGTGTATGAACGCATTTTATCCCAATTTTCTAGGTTTTGATCTTTTCTTAACATTGAATGGACAGCAAAGTGATGACGTCATCTATGTTGATGACAAGGACGAGATCTTGGCTGAATGTTATGCTGAAGAAATCATGTTGTCAATCGTAAAAGGTCGGCATATTGATATGCCGAGAGTATCGTCTAGGAAAATTAGGGTGGACGAAACATTTTACAGCAAATCGGCTATATGCAATACAAAGAAAACGAACTTAATGGAACAATAGCCTGTAAAGTTGAATTGGAAGGCACTGGTTTAATTCGAGAAATCACCCAAAACTTTTACATTTACGGTAAGAAGGATCTCATTTTTGTATTGTAAATACTAAACGATATTAATTTATGGTGAAAACTTATTCTGTAACAATGCAATATGTCACAAATAAAGATTTCCAGTTAGTGCTCTTGCTCATACTGACGCTTTTGCACCTTTACGTAAATTCTCCAAGTCTGCCTGGGGTAGCGCTGGGATTTGCCCGACCGGGGGTGCAGCAACTCGAATCCCACACAAACGCAAAATTCTGGATTGTAACTGAAAAATATTGAATTTACAAGGAAGAAAACTGAAAATGTTTGTCTTTGTTTTTTTTTTGTGTGTGTGTGTGTGTTTTTTTTTCTTAGTTTTTTTTTTTTTTTTTGGTTTTTGTTTTTGTTTTTTGAAGAACATTGGAAATTGTGGACTTTTCTTGAAGAAATTGCCCAACTTGAGTGTAAAATCAAGTAAACCGTCGGGGCGGCCGGTCACCGTCGGAATTTATACACTCCCGACGAAACTAAAAGTAATTTCTCGACGGATGGGCAACCTTCCCCGACGGGGCCATGCTTCCTCTGCCCTGACCCCACCTATACCTGGCTACGCCTCTGTAGTCTGCTCAAGTATGAACAGAATAATGATTTGAAAATTGATATTCCTTTCTACATTAGTGGCTCCAAAGGTTAGACTGATGATAAATGGACATGACTGTAAGAATGGCACACTGATTACGTCACAACATGAGGTTATAGGCGCTATCTGCCATGCCATCGGGGCCAGACCAGATGTACAGCTGAAATGGAGTGTAAACGATGAATTCATAGAGGGAACTAACAATGTATACAACCGTCGTGGGTCTAACATGACAAAGGACTTCATAACAACGCTGAGTATTAGACCGAAAGAAAATAAGGGAGACATCACGTGCCATGTCAAGGGTCATCCGGCAGGAAATACTTACCTTCGGGCAGAGTACCGGATAAACGGTGAGCAGTTGTATACTTTATAGTTATAATCAGTCGTACTGATATCCTAGCTTGAAAATAAACAGTCTTCTTTTCTATACATGTGCGATAAAGGTGTAACAAACCTTTTGTTTTTAACAAAAGAGCTGTGAATGTAACTTCAGTCTCCTTTGTTGCAAGTCGGCATAAAGTTTACTTTGCAACTGTAGCTGTATAGCATTATGTCAAAGCACATAAGCGGGATTACGGGGGGCGGGGGCAAACGGGAAACTTTTCTGCCCCAGCATTTTTCCTAGAGCTTAAAATATAAATTAAAAAAATGAACAAAATAAAGCGAGACCAGAAAAAATACAAGAGAGTTTTCAATAGCCTATCATGATTAAATTTTGCAATGTTAAATGAAGAAAAACATTAAAATAAAAAAACGATATCAAAAACCATAAAAATGCTAGGAATATTTTGTCGGCGCGCTTCGCGTCCACCCACAGAGAAAACTGACTAATACAATTGAAAATTTCGTCTGGCACCGTAAAATTTCACTTCTCCTATGTGCCACACTATTGTGACTTAAAGCTTTGAAAAAAAGGGTCAATGAAAGTACTAACGTACGTCATAAAAGGCACCGTGGTCCTTTTGAACAAAGTCTCAAATCCTACCGATGTATCGGGAGTCGCAAATCTCGAAAAGATTTTCGGCGTGCTTCGCATGAGCCTCTCATAAGTAGTGATGTACTGCTGTACGTAGGAAAACTTTGGTAGAATTGCCTTCTTATTACTTCCTGTAGAACAGCTTGAGAAAATTACTGTTTCCAAAACCCTCGCCAAATGTAAGAAAAATTTCGAGGAGGCCTCAGTCCCCAGCCTCCGGCTTCGCGCTTTCGGCGCATGCGGTTAAAGGCTTCGCCGACCACAACTTTCCAAGCTTCCTATATCCTGCTCTATGGAAAGAACAAGCAACTGGAGAAAGTAAGAAAATTTATTAATGCAAGGAAAAGTACTGCATTTTAAATTAAAGAAAAACTATATTCTACAATTAAACGTCTCAGCCCTGTTTTCTTCGGCGCGAGTCGCGCGCACCCGTTTTAAATATCATTTCGGTATTCGGGGTTACTTTCCGTAGAACATCTTGCTTGTCATAGCTTCGCACTAACTTGTATTATCATTGAAACCACCAATGTTTCCATGAACGTAGGCAGCGGGGAGGGGGAAGTTCTCCCCTCCACCAGAAATTTTCAAGGCAAAATTTTATCATCATCGATTTGTGTAAATTTACCCTGTACCGTAGTAAAAATAAATAAAAAAATAAATAAAAAATCGGAAAGTTCCCGGTACCGTAATGAGGGACAGGCGCTTAGCAAAGGGAGAAGGGGCAAGAACGCCTCTCCTTGAGGATACCTTTCTGAGCTTTTCTGTACTCATATCGCTAAAAAGTCTGAAAAGGGCGATTTTTCAGCGGACTTCGCGCGCACCCACTCTGCATACTAGATCTTCCATTCTCAAAAGTACTTTCCCATTCTTAAAATTATGTTCCAAAGCTCCTGGAAACTTTCACAGTTATCCATTCTCTCCTCCTTCCTCAAGCCCTCTGCATTATCAATCCCGGCCGCCATCGTAAAGACAAATTCCTGTATACGGCTGCAGCTTAATCAGCTCCAATGATGCAAGTTACCTCACAGGTACCAACTTAACTCCTGGGTGGAGAGAAGCAGTATGGAAATAAAGCATCTTACCCAAGGACACAATGTAATGAACCCGGAAGTACTCGGACCAGCAATCCTAGGATCGCAAGTCCGACACCTTAACCATTAAGGCCACCACGCTCTATGTGTCATTTGAAGTTAAAGTTAAATGAATCATTTTAATGCCCACAATTTCGTAAATACCTCAGACTTTCCGGAGGCTTCTCCCCCTGGATCCTCACCGGGGCTCTGCCCCTGGGCCCCACGCCGCCAGTAGGAGCACTTCGTGCTCCCTCGACTCCTTCAGAGCCGTTTGACAGTCCACCTGAGTTTGCCCCGCCACTTTCAGACATCAAATCCCGCCCCTGTCAGTGCACCAGGGGCTTCTTTTTAATATTCATGTTTAAAATTCAGATAAACTCTCATTTTGCGCTTCCCCACCTCCACAACAACTGTAATGTATATTTTACTACCTTTACCATGATCATGTGCTTTCAAAAAAAAAAATCAATGCAAGATATTGCCCTATCAACCATCCCTGTGTAAAGTACTGTATTAATCCACGCGTCACAGCCAAAACCCAGAAATGTTATTGGCTGCAACTATTTTTGTTTGGGACATTTCCGTATTTGCCCAAGGTACCCACACTTCCCCTTCCCTTAATGGTACAATGTACTTTAATGCTATGAATGTTTATTCGATGAAAATGATGCTATACATGTCTGTTTGATGAAATGAATAGGATCGAAAACTCGAATATAGCTACCATTTCTATGATATGTAGATCATTTTTCACGAAATGGATATTAACTTTAACATGGCAGTTGCACCAAGTAGCTGAACCACCCCTTCCCACCCTAGTTGGAGTTACTACCCCGATTTGTAACTCCAGGGGCGGATCTAGGGTCTTTTCTGAGGGGGGGTCCAACATAAAAAGGGCACATTCATTTTTTTTTTAAATTTTGGTTCCCATAAACGTCAGCGATTACCCAACTTACCGCATATTGACAAAGAGAGGATAAACCAAGAGACATGCAAAAACTGGAATCAAAACCTGGAATCTAAACGGTGAAATTACAAAGCGCGCGAAGCGCGCGAAAATTTTTTTGGGTAAGCCTACACTTATAAGAATTTGTACTAATTTAAAGCTTATATAGAACAATTGAGCGGACAGTTGGGCCCTATCGGGCATAACTTTATTGTACTTCCCTCCTCGAGTCACTAGTCGTACCGTACGACAGACGCAAGTGAACGTTAACCAGGTTTAGCAAAATGCGATTCAATTCCCGACATTTACATAAATCCATGTATTCTACTTATTAACTTGAAAAGGTGGAAAGGGTTTGTACTATATTTAGCTATAAGTATAAATGAACTGAGGAAGAGTGGACAAAGCGTACCGAAAATTTTGGGTTTTATCCCAGAAATTACCCTTATGAAAGTCAAAAGAAGTAAACTGACCATGGGTGGAGGCAGAATTTTTCCAACAAGGGGCCGGGCCATGTCAGCTACCCCAAGTTCCGACATTCCCTATTTCGAGGGTATGATGAGAAGGGCAAACGTGGGAGCCTCATTATCCCATACAATTGCAGGCATATTTTGCATTATATCACTTAATACTTCATGATCCGAGTTGCGCACTGTTAGTGTTCTTTGAATCTGGATCGTGAAATTGAAAAGCGCGCGAAGCGGGCGAAATTTTTTGATAGGCTTACACATAAAACATATGATGAAACGAAAAAAAGAAATGTAGGGTTTGTAGACCGTATCGGGTGTAACATACATTGTATCGAAACCACCTGGACTACACGATGAAATAGCCAAACTTTGCTCCATAAGTCGCTCACCAATTGACTGTACCGCATGACACACACAAGAGAACACCAACTAGGCTTTGCGATATGGAATGAAAGTTACGACCTTTACATAAACTATGTATTCTGCCCACATGTTACTTGGTAAGGTGGGCAGGACTTGTGCTATCCTGCTATGTGGAATGGAACTATTGAAAAAATAGAGTGACCCTACAGCGCGCGTAGCGCGCCGAAAATTTTGGGTTCTTATCACAGAAATTTTCCTCTTGAGAGCAAAAAAACAGGTAAACCGTCGATTAGCTGTCGTCAGGGACTGGGTACTTTCGACTAAGACTCCCCTACGAAACAGTAAAACTTCTCCGATAGGGGGCCAGCCTTCCCCGACGGGGGGGGGGGGCATGAACCCTTCCTCCACCTGGCGCTACCGCTATCTCGACTGGGGGAGGAGGTTAAAATACTGTATGTTGTGTTCCCTATATAGTTGCGGCGCGACTATCAAAAACACTCTGTCAGAATAGATGACTGAAGTCGAATGTTTGCTTTGCATTTGCGACAGCAGACCGGTCATCGGTCCAAAGACGTCAAAAAATTGAACCGACTGACATTGCGTTATTTGACCTGGTGGTGATTTCATATAGTAATTTTAAAATGAAACAAACACCGATTTGTCTATTGTGACTTCTGGTCAACTCTTGGCTGTGGACTTTACCTAAGACTGGCATTTTATTCCCATCACTAGGGCAACACTATAAAAGAAGAGAGTAATTCCAGACTATAAATATCATAGCGAAACGTATTTAGCCTACCTACTCTCTCTTGTTCATGAGAGGAGGGATACTAGAGGGTGGAGGGAAGGTTTCGTAGATGTAGCGTTTATGGAGTGTGAACACTTAATTATTTTGTAAGACCAAAAGACTAGCAGTGACCTTTTGGAATCAATATTAAAACCCATTAGTAATACGTTGCATATAGCTAGTGAGTATGAAGTAATAACTGCGTGTTTTGTATTACTCTGAATGCCCAAGCACGCCACACGTGGTTCCAAGCGAAAAGTGATTAGAATGCCTGATTGTCACGCAGACATACTGTAGTCACATTCTCTGTAAAACGATTGCACTGTTCGGGTTTCTGGGCGGCCAGTATAGGCTACCGTAGTCAAATATATTGCCGAAAGTTTCTGCGATACATGGCTAGACTGTTACGAGTGGATTGATCGATACTGGATGGGGGTAACCAAAATCTCCTCGGAATTGGACAACACTGTCATTACCTGTGAAACTGTCTGGTTTTTTTTTTTTCTTTTTTGCTAGTGTGAAGAAAAAAATATTTTTTGAAAAAGGGCACATTGGAAAATTTGAGGGGGGTCCGGACGCCGGCGACCACCCCCCCCTGGATCCGCCACTGAACTCCGTGGGCCAGTTATAGCGTTCACAATATATTTCTATTATAATTCTTTCTTTATGCAAATGTCAATAAAGGACAGTTGTAATGTTGGAATGTGAAGGCTTTGTGGGTGATGCTCTTATCTTCTTAGAAAACGCTAACATTACACACCTTATTATACAGTATCTAGCAAATAATAAATAGATGATCTATATGAAGTAAGCAAAAAAATTGCCATTGTGCGACAGTCTTTGAAATTACTTTTGCATAACTCAGAAATGGTTCAACTGTTTCATATTGTCATAAGGTTCAACAATATTCAGTGCTGTTTTGAGCAAAAAGGAAGGGCGTACGGTATTTCTTCCATTGAGTATAAAGTTTGGTAAAACAGATTGGGGCACAGATGTTTTTGTTTTCTTTGTTATTTCAGGGGCCGGTGATTTCAGATTTCTGTTGGCAGTACAACACAGAATGAGTGTATCAATCGTGATATCTTCAGCTATATTTTTATTCAGCTATCTTACATACTAAATGAAAGTTCGTATGTAAGTACTTTAGTGTTGTTCATCTTTGTCAGAAGTAAAAAAGAAAGTGGAAGCTTTTTTCTTCTTTCCTATTTTTGAAGGATTTACGTGTACCCATTAGGAAAGAGTTTGCGTGAATGCTGAGCTATTATAACATTTACGACTTCCAGGTATACTTCTTGTCTCTATGAAAGGAAGAACAGAATTTAAATAAATCCCCTAATTCCTCCTTTTTCAAAGCACAAACAATGGTGCTTAAAGTCTCCCAAGGTATATATTGGAATCAAACCAAGGATTTGTTATGTGCTCTAGTAATAACTTGACTCGTAGAGTTTCTTCAGGTTTCAGTTCAATTGTACTTAACTTTGTATGAGGTGAAAAAGAATAGTGCAGGGTTTTCTTGAAGTTATAGGCATTAAACAAAATTTTTCAGTCCTTGATGAATCTTTAAAAATACTTACGAATATCGAACTGGAAAGCTAAAAAGTGATTACAATACAAAAATACAGAAATAAAACAGGGGCGTCACTACCGCGGGTGTGAGGTGCTACACCCCCAGAAATTTTCAAAGTGCAGTCTGTTGGTAAAATTTTGCTGTCCGTTGGGAAAAATGCCACACACTTTCTCTTGAAACTAATTCAATTTGCAAGAAAAAGTCTTTTCTTTGAGGCTACAGAAATGTCAGGGAAATTTTATGATCACGACGTTTTACTTAAGTAAATTATTGTTGGATGGAAAGATTACTTTGGATATATTTAAGCGGAGACCTAATCCCTTATGTTGTTGGGAAGGTTTTCACAAATTGAGGACTGTGAGCGACATTATTCGGAAAGCATTTTCAGATTGTCTTTTGACGAAATACAGGCTGTCTGGAAAATAGTAGTACCGTACTGCTTAAATGTCTTCCATGAAAAAGACACCATGTTCGACACTGTGCCAAAAAAGCCTTTTGGAATGTCACGGTTGTCGGTCAACCACGCAACACACGGTCGGGGTTGATATCAGCCTATGTACTGTTCATCAATCATACACGATGGCGAACACACTGACTTTTTGCAGGGAGCTGTAAGCTCTCACAGCTCCCTGCTTTCTGTAACCGTCGTCTGATTTCGCAAACCCTTCTTTGTTGGCCAATTCATAATAACATGGTTCGTAGTTGGGTCGATGACAGCTGCACACTATCATGAATTTATTCACTGGGACGCGATAACTTCCCCCCTCCCTCGACTCCACTACTAATATCAAACAGTTAGATATTTCCGATGTGGTCATGAAGTAGACCGTCAGATTGCACTCGGGACCGAAATTCGGGTAGAGAACAAATTAACCCGACCGTCTGCCACGCAACTGGTTCTCTCTGTTAGGTTGTAGTCGGGTCGTTGCAGTGTGCGGTGGCTTTCCATTTACTCAAATCGTGAATCTGGAGCCCTTTTGTGTTTATTATGAATACTTGAAACTATGTACACTTTTATTGTGGTGGCTGTGAAGGAAGCGCGCTTTGCGACTCCTTTTGCAGTTGAAGTGGCTAGAAACGTTAGTAAAGTGCCTTTAAAATGCTATTTTTCGTCGGGCTTCTCGCGCATCACTTCATACGCACTAATTGTCCAATTTACAACTCAAGAAAGACAGAGCGTGCAACCTTTGCGATTGCCCATCCTAGCTCCCAACCCTCAAACCTGCTGCATCATAAAGAAATCGAATGGCCGTTAGTCCTGGCCATTATGTAACAAAAGAGCCAATTCCAATATTTAAATCTGTTAGGTGCGTAGTCAGTGCTATTTGTAGATAGGAAATTTGCAATGTAAAATGAAGGCAAACGTTACTAAGTATATGTCCACAAAAGGGTTATTTTTCCGGCGCTTCGCCCACATTTATCATGCCCTTCTTAGCCTTTTAGAATTTCCAATAGAACAGAGTGAGTATAATTATTGCAAAATCCTGCAGAAGCTCTATGACCCTCCAACCACCCCACCATCAATCCCGCTGCATTTTGAAGAATCCGACCCTCGCTTAGTCCGAATTACGCTATTTTGAAAAGATATACGGTAGACAGACTCAGCCCCCCCCCCCCCAGGAGAGTTTGAATCTTACCATTGACTTAATACATTTGTACACATTTTGCCCCCTGAAAAAATTTTCGACCCTCTGGAAAATTTTTGCCCCCCTTCAGTACCTTGTCTGGCTACGGGGCTGGACAGACTGCGATTTTTATGGTCTGTGTAGTACGTATCAATGCCATTTATAGACAGTAAATGCTTTTGTTCTAGTTCCCGCAATCGTGTAAATGCCGACTCCTGTACCCCACACAGGTACATTACTAAAGATGGCCAACGGTAAGGGGAACTGAAGCCTATGCAAAGGCGATCTTCTGCTCCTACCATGGAAGTACTACCCGGAGCTAGTACTTACGCGCATGACCAAATCGACCTACCTGTTGTAGCAGATAAATAAAACGGGTGCTTCACGTCAAGTTGACATTGCCAAATGTTAAGCTGCGTTTTCCAGTAGCCTTTTTTGTTGTTGTTGTTGTTGTTGTTGTTGTTGTTTTTGTTTGTTTTTTTTTTGCTTTGTTTTTTATTGTTTTTTGTTCTGTTTTGTTTTTTTGCTTATCTTGCCCTTCCGCTATGCTTACATTTTCCATCTGGTACCTTTTGCAAGATTTCCCTAAAAACAAGGGGGAATGGGAGACTTTGTCTGAAAAGGGTCCAACACCCCTCCGTTCTCACCACTCAACAGGGTTGTTCCCGTTATACTTTGAAAGTAACTCGTTATAGTTACAGTTATTTCCATAAAATTGTAACTCGTTGCAGTTACTATTTAAAATGATGAAAAAGTAACTAAGTACAGTTACTTTTGACTAAAAAGTGACTACAGCTATATCTTCATTTCAAAAGTAACTAGTTACTTCAACGTGAATATACGGTACCTCGTCCGAAATGGGGTTGGAGGCATAATCAAATACTAAGAAGGGGGCACGTGAAAGGACCGACACTTCATTTATACTGATTACTCTGAGATGTTCCCCCAAAGAAAGACAATGATCCCTGGTGATCTTCACTGCATCCATGCAGAAGCTCTTGACGCTCAGGGGGCAGAGAATCAGAATACTGTGTCGGAGCTTACGCAAACAATTTGTTACACGAATATTGGTTATATCAAAATGTTTTCCAGTTACGACAGTATACTACCCTTTTTGAGGAGCTGTACAATCCTATCACACAGCAGGCTAATTTAAAGAGGTTACTGGCTATTAAAGGGGAAGAGCGGGGATTTGGAAGTGATAAAAGTCTCAGTCACCCTAGGCTCGTGGGCGTAAATATGGTAATACGATGTTCTATATTTGCTAACGATAAAATTTAAAAACCTTTCCGTCTAAAGCGAGGCTAAGTGATAATTCCTAAAAACATAAATTTCAAGTTCGACTTTCTGTCGATATTAAACAATGTATAAAGATAACGAGACTGTGTAGTTTACACATGCAGACCATGCGCCCATAATCTTCACTATCCCTTTGCAATAGTTGTAACTTTACTAGTCGGACACTTTTCTCCTCTTTGTCATGTGACCATTTCAATATTTTGCAGTTTCATTAGACTAACCTTGCTATTATTCCAGTGTAGGGAGTTACCGACGTTACAAAGAATGTGATATAGCCTTAACTTATACATTTGATTCTTCAAGTAAGTATCATTCATTCATGAAGTATCATTCATGTTAAACTGGATACATGAAGAGACTCACGGTGCATAGGTGTGGGAAGTGGGGGATTGGGGGTGGGCTAAGGCCCCACAGTCACAAATGTGGTGTCGCAGAAGTATGCTTCCGCCCCCTGAATCCGAGGACGACATCGGTAACAGGGATGAATGATAAATATATCGAAAATAATATTACTACCAAAGTGCAATCAATTTGAAAATTTTCTGTTACTAGTTCAAGGAAAATGCAATTTGTGATCATTTTGACTATTTGTATTGGGAAAATAACGGGACCAAATGTAACGCCGTTACAGTTACTTTTACGTAGAATTGTAACTAGTTACTTGCTCCGTTACTGAAATGCAAATGTAACTCTTTGCAAGGCAGGGTTGCCAGATTTTCTGTGGCGAAACCGGCCAAATTGCCGGCCAAATCAGATGAAAAAACGCCAAATCATAACAAGCTCCTACTTGAGGAATATTGACCCTGTATTTATTTACAGTATAGAGTCTCAGTCGTGACTGGTTATGTCAACACACGGTAATACAATATTCATCATTACATACTCAATCTATTACTGCTACAAGTGGAGTGTAAATTGTAAAGCCGTTACGTCCCACTCGGGTGACTATTAAAATTGGGGAAAAAGAAGAGTTTTTCTTGAAATTTCGTGAAAAAAGAAATTAAAAATTTAAAATGCCAATATGGCAACCGTGTTGCAAGGTTCCGTTACACAAAATGTAACTCGTTACAGTAACGGCGTTACTTGTAACTCGTTACTTATCAACCCTGCCACTCAACGATTGGAAATACATGTTTGTTGATACAATAACAGTTACATGTAGTGTCTACTATCGTATTAGCGTACACGAGGTGGAATAAAAAGTAATCTTAGCTTCCTTACGTGAAAACACTATCATTCATTCACACTTTGCGTATACAGGTGAAGTTGTTGCACAAAGTACTGTCGCTATCACTTCCGTCAGTATCTCACGAAAGTTTCCCACGGCATTACAATGGTTTAGTAACCATATGAAAGCTGTTGATTTCATTTGTTTGTAGACATAAATGCATCTGATTCACTTTCGTTTCGCTGTGATTCTATTGCCTCTTCTGTATTACATTGCGGCAGCCATATAGAGAAAACAAGTGAGCATGCATATAAGCCTAGTCTATGGAAACGTCTGTTAGAACGTGACTTACAGGTCGCTGAATTAGAGGTACAATGGTGTACTGATGTATACGCATCCGAGTCAGGTATGCATCAAATTTCTATCCCAGCCCAATTCCCAAAACCTCCCCTGGTGCTTATATTTGTTAATGATGTGTAGTAACTGATATTGCAGTGGCAGATACGGAGGGGGGGGGGGGGTGAGACAAGCGCACGCCCCTTACTGGTACTTTATAAAAGCACTACCGAGAAAATGTTTCCAAATATTTACCTTTTAACCCCAAATCTGTGTGTAGAACATCGCCCATTTTCCTCAAAATGTGTTTCGGCTTTTTTTTTTTTTTTTTTTTGCGTATATTCTTTACATAAGCATGCGTTGATTTGCTCTTGCCGACCATTCAGTTGCGCCCTGTCCCCTCTGGAAAATCATGAATACGTCTAGACACTTCAACGTGGTAGACTTGCCATTACACCAGGAAAATTTGGCATCCCCTTGAATTACACCTTCCGGAAAAAGAACGATTGTTAACACTCCACCAAGCTTAGCTTTAAAGTGCATCAGGCAGCCAAACAATCTGGACCTGAGAAAACGGAGCTTTGCTGCATTGTTTTACCCACAATACTTCTCCCACTACCAAACAAGTTGCCCCAATTCTATACCCTAACTACTTTCGAGTAAACCGGATTTCATTTTTTTTCTAATGATCTTACCTGATAGCATCCCTTCGGTTGTTGCTGTAACAGGCGCTTAGATAAGGGGGCGAAGGGGGCAGCCACCCCCCTTGAGCATACTTTTGGTATTTTTTAATGTGTATTTTTACAATATTGCTAGTAGTGTCTCCCCTATCTATATGCACGGTAAATGGGCCTGGAAAGTGCCATTTCCAGCGATCTGGGAGGCATTGTGGTCCAAAATCTTCTTGCGCTTCGTGACAAATTCCTGGCTATGCCCCTTTGCTATAATGAAATTTCATGGTGTGATTTTTTCTTGTAAATGGACATTTTTTTTTTTTTGCTATCTTTCCGACTTTTCCTAGGAGTCAGTTAAATCTGTGTCAATATTTTCGGAAATAAAATGGTACTTAAGTTTTGATAATTACTGTAAGTTTTATGGTGTTTTGAAAGCTTGCCTTAATGCTTATGAGTTCAAGTGAAATCATAAGTTAGAAATCAAGGTCTAAAGTATGTCCAAAGAGAGGTTCAGTTTTTCCAACTAAACGAATATTTAATACTTTTTTGCAGAAAACCTTACACACAACTGAAGAGTGTCGTAAAGTTTAACTGGATGCCATCTACACCATGTCGCGATGAAATTGTTCTTAAATTTTCTTAAATTTAGCTCGTACTTTGGAAGATGCAACAGAAATATCAGATCGGTAAAAGCAACTTATACAGAACATAAATGAGATTTGGCCAAAAGACATTTTCATTCTTCGTAGCTGGACCGCGTTTGAAAATATTGTAGTTATTTATGATATTAAACACAGTGGTCTTGATTGTTGGAGACCTATGGACCGTATACATATGACATCATTGGACCATAGAAATCGCAGTGCGCCCTCGGCTGAGGTAAGCCAGTAAAGGACCCCACACACGACTAATTTTTTCGTCAATTAACTGATGTCATTTAATTGATTCAATTCATTAACGTTCCTCACACACGATCAATGCTTTTTTCAACTTTAGTGTCAATTTCCATTCTGATCAAAATCTTTGAAATGAAAGTATCTATCGCACTGGCAATAGTTCTTGCCCTGGAGGATACTCCAGTTTAATTGACGAGCCGTCAGTAAATATCAAAGGAACTTTAATCCCTCAACGGTTGCTTCAATGAAATTGTTTCAATTAGTTCGCCGTCAATGTCCTCCATACACGATCATTTTTTTTTTCGTCAATTGTTTGACATCAATTAATTGACAAAAAATCGATCGTGTATGGGGGCCTTAACTTACTAGAGCCTGGATTCTTAAATGGCGGCCCGCGGGCTACATCCGGCCCCTGGGGCGATCCAATCCGGCCCACGAACAAGTTGAGGTCTAAAGCAAACTATGAGGTTTCTTTCCGAGATATATTTTGATGCGGACAGAAGATCATTTTTGTTACTGTAAATAAAGTAAAACATAACTAAAATATGTTAAAAACGCTATTTTTCGAGAGCACCTGTCATTAGCAGTTACTTCACTATTACTTCATAAAAGACAGCTTCAGTGCAGTGATTGCTTCAAACCAGTAACGTGGCCAGAGGTTCTGCCACCCATCTTGGTAAAATTGACACTAATTAGAAAATAGACCTACAGTAAATCTGAATCTGTGTAGCTGTAATGCGACAATAAGGCGTGCTGTACTTTCGGATAAAAAGAAATTGACGAATAGGCACTGAATAGGAAAATCGAAGTAGATGGGGGAACTAGTATTAAGGTGACCTACATGTCCTTCCAAGTGTTTGTTCTTTTCATTTTTCCTACCCAAAATCGTCCCAGACTACCAAATGTTCGCTCGCTCGCTCCCCATGCTTTTCTGTTTAAGTTCAGTCTAGAAGGTGAAATAAGTCGACTAATTTATCTACACACCCAGTACTGCATAACCAAAATGATGGGCGGTCTTTCCGACATAGGATGGCCAAATCAGTGAGGGTAAGGTCAGGGGAAAGCCGCTTAGACCAAGTTGCACGGGTTTTCCGAATTTTGAGGGACGTATGCCTCTCGGTAGAAGAAAATATAGGCCTGAAACGTTGCCTCTTATTTGCCTTAATTGAAGTGTGTTTTTTTTTTAAAAATCATGAGATATCGAAATGAACCAATATTTAGATTCATCTTACAAGGCTTGGTAAATGCCAGTTCCAGTGATCTGGGAGATACTTTAGCTACTACATTCTTGGCACGCTACGCACCAACCGATGGTGACGCTCTGAGTGTCATGATTAAGTCCCTCGTCCCCACCTAGACATTCTTTTCAAGGATAATGTTCACAGTGGCGGATCCAGAAATTTGTGAAAGGGGTGACTATTGAGCTGTGTCCTGGGGGAGGGGGTGTCCACTCCACTTTGGAAAACTTTGTTTGATTATGTGTGCTCAGATGCGAAATGCGAAAAGCGACGTTTCGCAAGCCCTTACCAAGGATGTGTTAACTTTTCACTACCATTTACTAGGT
The DNA here is from genome assembly GCA_029531755.1 of Holothuria leucospilota. Taxonomy (NCBI): domain Eukaryota; kingdom Metazoa; phylum Echinodermata; class Holothuroidea; order Aspidochirotida; family Holothuriidae; genus Holothuria; species Holothuria leucospilota. The sequence continues at coordinate 12,196,900 of CM055965.1, forward strand.
TATGTACACACTTAAAAAGGTCTGATCAGAGAGGCATCGAACAGGAATCTGGTCAAAAATTTGACTAGATCCGGTTCAAAAATGAACCAATTCTGATCATTTCTGAACCAAATCTAGCCAGCTAATTGATCAGATTCCTATTCGGTGCCCCTCTGATCAGATTCGGTTCAAATTTGACCAGGCATTTTTTAGAGTGTACGTACTCAAGGTCATAGTCGTCAGGGTTTAAGGGGCAAAGAAAGCTGGCTTATGAGATTTCTCCTTGTTAGATTAGTGTAGGCCTAAGGTAATGTAAACGTCTGTACACTTTTGCAATATTTATCCTGTTGCCAAATGTTTTTATTATTTCTTCTGCTTTCATACTGATCAGTGTAGTATGGAAAATAGACCCCTAGGATGGGGGTTCAAAACAGCACAGGGTTCATTTTAATCCCTATCCCTAACATGTACCAAGGCGGATATTCTTTTTTGCGCTTATTGCAGTTTTCAAGAGTTGTATTTGATAAAAATCTAATGTAAAGAGATCATTAGGTTTCAACTGCGTGAACATTCCATAACAGTCTAATAGAGAGGCACCTTTGTTTGATACAGGTAACGGATGACGTTATCCTGATTACACGATAGATAGTACAAGGAGATAGTAAAATGAATGCACAAACCTTACAATTTATTAACATCGTAAATCCCCCAATGACTTTCATTTAGCATCTGTAGGTTTAAGCTACCATCAGATTACCCTACTGTGATTATGTAAAGTATAGTACCCTTAATAACCTGACAAAAACTATGAAAAACGTAGATCACAAGTATCATAAGGCTACCTCTTTTGAAGTGTTAACTTTTTTGAAACATAAGATCTTGACACGTGTATTGTTTTGATGCAACTTACAAGCCTTAAGTTCCATTGTTGGCTATCTGGTATACAGGTAAGCCTGACAAATATATTCTTGGTACGCGTAAACGCGTCAAATGATGGTTGCCTTTCTCTATAGTGCCAAGATGGATTTGCATGAACGTACTGCCACCCTCTTAAAATTGATAATAGTCCTACTACAATCATAGAAAAGTATCAGTGGGGTCCTATAACTATATAACTATGATTTAAAGTAAACTGAGGAAAACAGTTGCTGAAAAAGCATCATATCATATGATTACAAATTTATCTAAGAAGAGAGTTGGATCCGACGGGACAAATTGGACAACATTCACCCTCCTTATGGATGGGATTTTCACACGGAACATGGCACATAGGACTTAGGCAGATCTTCCTTCCAGCCCTACATGTGCAACTTCTGCAAGGCCCTTCTTTCCATGATTCGCCTTCCCGATGACCATCACAATCATTGTCGATTATTGGTTGACAAGTAGGGCAGCACTCACCCTCCTTATGAATGGGATTGTCACATGGAACATAGCACATAGGACTTAAGCCGCTGTCACACTACAGCGAATTCGGATCGGATTCCGATCCGATTTTTGTGAGTTTTTATTAAAATCTTCTCCATTTCGGGTCAGAAAGAGCCCAAAATTTGCCAACCTGTGTAATTATATGATTTTTATCGCAGGACTACGAAAATTAAATTTATACGAATTATTTCGCGACATCACATCGACAGACAGCTTTATCGGACTACGCGTGTCCGATAAAAGCTGTCCATCGATGTGACGTCACGAAAAAAATCAGTTAACATTTCATTTTCATAGAGCTCTGATGCAAATCGTATATTTACACTGGTTGGCCAATTTTGGGCTCTTCTGACCCGAAATAGAGAAGATTTTAATAAAAACTCACAAAAATCGGATCGGAATCCGATCCGAATTCGTTGTAGTGTGACCGCGGCTTTAGGCAGATCTTTCGATCATTTACACAGCTCAGCTGCAAGTCATGCAGGGTCCAGGTTCCCATGACTGACCATTGGTATAACCGTCACAATCATCGTTAGGAAGGACTGAAAAATAGATAAGATATGCAAAAACTGCTAAGATCAAAAGAAAGATGACCGTAATTTGATCCAGTAACAATACGATACTGCAACAAGTGTGTGATTAAATGTAAGGTATGAATGTGTATTCATCGAAGATGAAGTCTTAAGTCACCCTGACAAATACCTGAAACTTGCAGAAGCAATGGAAGTTTATTTTTAGATAAAGTACTATTATTTCATCGGGTATCTATTTAGTTTACTACCACTCTTCCGTATAAAGTTTACAACTGAAGTTCAATTAAAGTGGTTTTGTGTCTGAAACTTACTATTCAATATATGGACGCTTTAATCATTAGCATCTACAAGAAGAAGAGCTATCTATGTGACAGATTATTTTGGCCTACCTTCTACGAACACTTTAATATTTGACACAGAAATTTTTTTCCTCTTTACATTTGTCTCTCTTAGTATTTCTTAACTTCATAGTTTGTAGGAAAACACTGTTAACTCATCATGTGACATATTGGAATATACTTTGGATAGGTCATAATTGTATTTTTCGTTATTACGTCGTTGATGATTTTGATGATTTTTTAATGATATTGATCACATATAATTTGGGTAAGGAGTTTGAATGATGTTTACTTTGCGATTAGAAAAGTCTAATCTTCGAGGCGCCTGCGACATTCACGAATTCAATGAGATGGTTGTTCATTGACTGCAACTCACAATGTGCAAAGTATATAATATCGTACGCGTAAACTAAAGTCATAGCATAGAACAGCCATTCGCATGACGTAATTTAGAGCCAGGAAAGGAAATTAAGAGAAAAAGTAGATTCTGACGAAGAAGGCGAACCACAGTTCGTATCTATAGAGCTTTAGAAGGACGTCACTATCGACAACCAGACAAATCCTTCAAGGCCCTCTAAGCTCACCCCAGACAGTAACAATTCTCCCAACTAATCTAACTTCTGTCCCCGCCTCCAATTTAAACACAGAAAACTGTCTAGTAGTAAAACACTTCCAAGACAGAGCCACAATAGGGGTTTCATGTTGCTCGAGGCAATATTGAAAAACAAACTGTGTGTGACTGTGAGCCTAATTAGGAACACAACTGACTGTCCAAGTCATCATTACCAACCAGTGTGGTGCTATTATTGTTTGAATGAATGCCAATCAAAGTACAGTCACCAACTGGATTTAGAACTATGGGGATATGTCTAAATAAATTTGGGGGATGACATACAGTAGCTCCTTTAAGAGGACCCCTCCCTTACATATGTTTCATACAGAAAAGGAAGTAGCTACATCAGCTTTTGGCTATGTAACATTTTATTCTTTAAAACAAGCGTAACTGAAAAACCCAAGAACCCGCCCTAAGTTTTAATACGAAATTTGATCGATTTGAAAGGATAGGCTTCACACTGAATCTTAGATACTCTCGAGTTGTCAAACTTTTTCCAACTGCTTTTGTAGCACAAGCGCAAACTTGCATTATGTTCTCAGTGTAAGCAAAAGGTTCAGACAAACTTAATTTAAACTTTTGACTAAGACTTCATTATATTGTATAAGCCTTACACTCTCACCAGAGGATTTAGGGATTTAGGAATTGTTGTTTTTAGGATTTTTATGTTTTTCCGATGTTTGACTTACTGCACCTATATCTTTGTAAAGTTCTACTCTTTTATGCGTTTTAGATTTTCTTCCTTTTTGCTCTCATGATTTTTAATATGTTTAATTTCTTTTAATCTTTTACTGTTTTGTACTTTCATTGAGCTTGTGTGGTTACATGATTTCCAATGACACCTTTGTCATTGGCTGAATAAATACATACCATACCATACCAATCTAACACAAACAGTGTATCTTAATGGAAACTAACACATTTGGAGACGCCATTCAGTCCATTTCATATTGTGCTTGGTGCCTTATGAATGCAATGATATCAGGAAGTATACAGCTATGGCAAACATTATATTTGAAAGTTATCACTATGTATAAACACGTATTCATCGTGACAAACATGTTAGAACCTTAGATATTGAATATATTGATGCCAAGCATTGTGGGATGAGACAGTGTTCATGAATTTTTAATGGTTCATCTTTTTGCATAATCACACCAAATGAAGAGCAAGAAAATCTGAGCAACTAATATCTGAGAGACATTCCCGTCTTACGCATACGTGGACTGAACAAAATCGGCAGTACTGCAGGATATCTAATTTAAAATATACTGAGGAATGTCATCCTACTGCCTATTCGTTATGTCCCAAAAGTAAATATACCATTTACAAGCCGTAACATAAATACAAAATGTAAGAAAGAGATGAGAAGTCATCAACTATTTGCCGAGCTACTATAAACGCCAGACCAGCTTAATTGCCTACAGTCTTCTAACCACTCGGACAGGCAGAGGAGCGAGTCTTTTTGAAAGATTATGCATCGTGTTCACTAGTGCATCCACTTTCCAGTTTTCGCCTCCCTCTTTTTTAGAAATTTCTTCGCAAGGTGGTAATCCAGTCTGAGACGTGATCGTGTATAAGAATCCACTGGAGGGAAAGCCGCCCTCTTTTGAAACAAATCTCTTTTTAAATTACAGCGTAATTTATTCATACCTCACCCACTGCTCTTAAAGCTTTGTTTTAAATTTCAGCTTTCTTTTTTTCTTCTGGGGTATTATCATTTTAAAAATCTTATATTATAATTTTGGACGTCCCCAATAAATAAATCCTCCATTGACTGATTTCAAAAAGAAAAGTGTCTTCTAAAACCTTGAAGAAGTTTACGCCAGGTAACAAGCTTCCTTCACGAAAAAGCTGGCTAGTGGGCCATTCATAGCAGTTTCAATACACCATACCATGGTCATGATTTTTCGCTAGAAGGGCTCAAAGTTTTGTTTTATCCCGGCCTTTTTACTTAAAGCTTGACATTCGTCCGACAGTTTCTAAGCCCATTATTTCCCCCAGAATTGCTTTTCTTGGCCCCATTTAGTCACTACGGATAACTCATCTAATTCACTTTTAAATCAAAGTGACAAAAACCTATCCCATTTGATAACATGTCCAAAAATTTTTTTCAAGTGTCCCCTCGGTGATATTTGTAAAGGAGAACAAATGGGCGCGTTAATGGGAGCATGCTACCCCGAGACCACTTTTGGCAGCACGCAAAGTTTGATTTACCTGCATCCTAATTTACGGTTACCTTAAAATGGGGGTTCCAACGAAAACTAGGGCCACCTCTCCACTCCTTTTAAATGCATTTTTTAGGAAGTAGTTTGTTTCAATCAATTGACTGTCTTCAATTCAGCTGCATTTTGTGTCATATACTTCACTGTCCATGCATTTTTGTAATTGGTATGGAAAGTAGAAGAACTGGCCACTTTCATGGAGATCAATTTCTCATGTTCAAATAGGAGTGATAGTCAACAACCTCACTTGTTCTATTCCTGTCTATTAGGAATCAGATTGTCCAACACAAGCACGCTGTCCATTTATGACGAACACTCGATTCGTTTTACGGATGACAGCCATTTAGCATTTTGCCATTTACTAAGAATGAGTACAATAATTTTAACAATGTTGGTAAACTTGCAATCGAACAGGATATGAATCTGCTTCCAAGATCGTTTTAATGCAGGGTTAAAGCAAACTTTAAATTTGAAAAGCAAGATGAAACATAACTCAATCTTATAGCTCTCGAGACATTAGCAGATGAGATTCAGTTACCAGTGGCGTAGCCAGGTTTTTTGTCAGGGGGGCAAGAACACCAAGATTTCCCCCAATTAGTGATCTGCTTCCTAATAATCAGTGTTCTCCGCAGGTCAAAATTTTGTCCTGGTGCTTTCCTCTGACCTGGCTGATGTGAATGATCGCCGTCCTGGGGGAGGGGTCTAAGGGGAGGGGGTGTCCCCCTCCCCTTTGGGAAATTTTTGCTCATATAAGGTGGGCTAGATGCAAAATGGTGCCACATTTGGTGCTAAAAGTAAACTGAATACATCACCAAGAATTCCTATTTTTTTAGGAAGCTTTTTTTTTTATCTTGCTTGTCTTCAGGTCTTGGTGAATTTTTCTTGAGTCCTACTGGTAGATCAGAATCACAATGAGTGAAGAACAGTAATTAAGTGAACCCTGGTACACCTTTCCCTTCATCGGTTCACCACATTCACCACAATCAGTCCAAATTTTACGAGGACCTGCCCTTGTAGCAGAGTATAGCACTTGACCACTGACCCATTCTAAAAAACTGCATATACCACAATGCTGCTGCTTTAATTATCAAGAAACATTGGAAGTATACAGTAAACGGACATTCGAGTCCCTTGTCAGAGATCCAGAGATCCCATGCTGTATAAAACAGATAGTAAAACATAACTAGTACAACTATAAGCATGATGTCATCATTCCATCTCCGAAAACCTTAATGAGGACTGGTTGTGCCAGTGTGGCATATACTTTTAAATAAGTAAAGTGTACTGCAGTGGTTGAGAAATTTAAAAGTTTACCATATCATGCGCAAATTTCACCATATATTAACTTTCAAAATTTCCCCCAAGATTTTTCCAGAGGGGGCAACTCGCCCCCCCCCTGTCCCCCCCTGGCTACGCCACTGTCAGTTACCACATTTGGAAACCAACGAAAATCTAAAGCAAGCAGATGTACTATCATCTTACCAAAGTGACACTTTGTTCCCTTGCTTATCAATTCGTTTCCTTTCTTTTTTCTTTTTGAAATCGATATGATGTCAGTCTATCATGTCTATGCATAAGAAATGTAGAGCTTTAAAATTTTAATGTTTTCCGTTTCATCACATTGCAAAAGGATAACGTTACGAAGGAGAAAATGAGGCTCAAGACATGTATAGAAATTGAAATCAAATTAGATTTGTATACTTGGGATAAAATACACTGCCATAAATCAAACTAAATTTGAACTCACGCCTTTTTCCAAAAACGGAGTCAATTATACAACTTGCCGTATCCATGTCTTAAATGTGTGCTTATTGTTTTCAGTGGGTTAGCCTTTCACGTTCATTCCCGTTTAGACTGTCAAACCATGGAGCAGCTACTACTGCTACTCCGTACATGGCACAACGTTCGCGGGTCGAGAGACGCAACGTGAGCAAGCATCTCTTCAGTGTGGAGTTGTTCTATAAGAATTCAATCCACTTACAGTAATGGACCTAAGACGTTACAAACATTTGCACTAATTGTCGCAACCAACGTATGTACCTGTTCTAATGTATAGCATTGAATCGAACATTTAATTACGTAATTGTGGAGTACTTATATTAAACTTCACTTAAATATGTAATCAATAATTTAGCACTCTACTAGGTGGAACTGGCCGTATGGACAGAGGACAGCAATTGACTACAAGTCCTAATTTTAACCATTTAAGCTAATAAATGCTTTCAGTGCGGTATAGAGTAACAGTACTCGGTGAATAAGAATATAGCATTAGAAATAAGCGAAGTAAGGAAAAGAATATATCAATAACATAAACCTTACCTCCACACCAAACACTGCTTTGTAAAATACAAAACAGGCAAACACTGACTATAACAGACATTTTGACCAAGATTGTGTTCCCCTCTTACTTCCGAAGGTTGGCTTTAAATGTTTGCAAAAATAAAGGTTTTTTGGGCTTCTGCATGTAAACTGCCTACTATTGAGGCTTACATGTATGTATATATTAACAGATGGAACCAAAATACTTTAACGCATGCTCAATATAACAGGTGAAATATTAGACGCTGCAAAGGTATCGAGTGATGAATGAAGCTGATACTTCAATAGCCTTACATCTGTGTGTCTTAAATACTCAGAAATCAAATCAGGGCTCTATTTCAGAAACCAAACCGGGATATAAAAACACTCGTGCAAATTTTTTTCTGTGAACATTTTCTCTTTTTGTCTTAGAACGTGGACTCAAGATCCAGATAGCCTAATACGATATTCGCACAGCTATTAGAAAACTGTTTTACTGGGTGTATCCGATTCTACGATCGTTAAATTTTCCAGCTTATAAATGAACATACCTATACAAATATAACAAAGCGATACATAAGCCACTCCTACCACACTGAAATTTAGATGGCAAATGGTATCTGACTATAAAGATGATGCATTTTAATGATTAAAGGTTGGTACTTCGATAGTCGAAGTACTAGTCTGTGTGCATTGTGAACAAACTGAAGAATAAACTGTGAAGAACATGTTTGCAAGGTAGTACACAATGGGAGACAGGGGCAGTTGCCCTCCCCCCCCCCCCAAAAAAACATTAGAGTAAATTTGATCATATTATTGATGAAATCTTTACTTATTAAAAATGTGGAAATATCGTTTACATGGAACTTTTAAAGCAAAGACGGTGACATTTCTCGCGATTCTGTAAGCATTTTGGGCTTTTGTCTTGGTACACTGAATGATACCAAATGGTAGCGCTCTGCTTAGCCTATTGCCAGAGCAGTACATTTGGCTGACATACGCCTTGCCTATTGCCCCCTTACGAAAAATTTCTGGATTAACGGATATGTAACTTAAGTTTGTAAAAGTTAATGTTTAACACGATTTTGGGGCTTGGGTTGTTTGGAATTATCGTCAGGTAGCAACCGCATTCTACTGCTTGCACACTCCATTCATGTAGCCAAGACGGGATAGATCATCGGAGTGAATTCAATCTTTTGACCCTTGAGTCTCCCTAGATGTAATGTAACTTTAGATTTTATGCACATGACTTCACAGAACAGAAAATGCCCCCTACACACACACCAAATGTAGGAAAGCGCGTATCATTGCAACTAACACCAATAAATATAGACAGCTGATTTGTGTACGTCATCGTATACGCAAGTAAGTCCACTACACAAACGTGCGATGTTTATGTCGTGCGTGTTGTGTGCTTCTTTGTTTATTCTCCAAAATGACGTCGAGAGGCGTCAGTGCACAAGGTCTATAGGAAGATAAAATACTGTACTTCACCTAACATCAGAAATGTGAAGCTGTGTGTGAGTGACTGGTACTTGAGTATGCTAGTAGACTAGCGGCGAAGTCTGAAAATTTTCTACCCCCGGTACAACTTTGTAAAAGTTGACACCTACCCTTAAAATGTTCCTTAAGATGTCAGCTTTAATTTTCTGTTGGTTGTCACCTTTCAAATTTACCCGAACATTGTAGTTATGAGGGTCAAAGGTCACAAGTCCATTTTCACCCAAACTTCAACAATCCTGGTACTATACATGTGTGCTTCACCTTCAGTTCCTTTTCATGGGGAGGCTTTACCTTGAGTCTATAGTGTGGTAAATATTTTGATAAATTTACAATTAACATACCTGGACTCTAATCAATTTATTAAACCCTTAATTATCAATATTTACTATGGTCTCATTGAATATTTTCATTAATTTTTTTAGTTTGCCCCATTACAAATTTACACGGTATGATATTTTAATGCATCTTACGCATGTTTTGCCACGTGGCGATAAAGCGTCTCTCAATAAAGACAAGGTAAGATCTCAATAAAGACAAGGTAAGATCATTATAAGTTCTACATTGCAATATAAGGCTCTTCTTGGATAACTTATTGATCTGTTCAATTTTTGACTGCATAGCAGTTCTCTTTAACTTCACACAGGGTAACCGTAGCGAAGGGCTTATCGAAAAACCCCGTCAGCTATATGCAGACTATAGAAACAGTATCTGGTACGGTTAACGAAAAAATGGGGCTATGGTGTTTCGCTTCAGTGTTTTCAAGTTATCATTTGTTGTAAACAAATTAAGATTTCCTCACATAAACGCGGTTTCTACTTTTATTAAAACCCATAGACTATATGGCATTGAAAAATATACATCTGGCAATTTTCTTGTCGAGCTTCTGAAGGCGAAAAATCAAAATGGTTATTACAAACGGAATGCACTCTGTAAGTAGGGAAACAAGTACTGAACATCTGAGTTTTTTTTTTTTCATTATAAAAATTGCAAATCCCATATCAGATGTAAGAATAATAAAATACAATGCTCCAACTTCAAAATGTGTCACGAAACTCTTGCCCTAAATGGGTCAAAGCTGTAAACAATTAACAAATTCTTTGTTTTTCGTAAAAGAAGCATTTTGAGTATCCTGCCAATTGAAACTGCCTTCATTAATCTGCATATGAAAAACCGAATCACTAAGCCCTCTTAGAGTCAGTTTCATCCAGGCCCTTGGCCAGACAACGTGCTGAAGGGGGCGAGAAAGCTCCCAGACTGTCAGAGGGAAAATCATTTTCAAGGCACGAGATGTGTTAACATAAAAGGCAAAGGCAATTTTTGTTCCTACAATTTCTACCAGGCGTAAATGTTTGTGGATCCCTCCACTGTTCCTATGTTACGGATCTGTATTTTCGAACAGAGTACCCGTTCTCCCGATTGTTCAACTGGTCAACACATGGTTGCTTTCAGGCTATATCTGAATCTGGTTGACCCGTGATTTAACCAACCAGTTTATGTACTTGTTGCCAGGCTAAAAGAATAATTGGTGGCAAAACCCCACGAGTTTGCTGAATGCTTCTTACCTCCAATCATTTGTCGACAAAAACGTATTTTGTGCTAGACAAAAAGCATATCAGTTCTTAGAAAGGAACCTGTTTTCTAAATATCCGCCTCACGACGGTAGATGTGGCTGAAATTAAAAAACGTAATCTCCCATTGTGATTAATAAACACTGTCTTTATAACTTTACCAAAATGAAAGCAAGATGATATATGAATTTGTACCGTATTAACAGTCCCTCTACAAGCTTCATTGAATTCATCTCAGCATGATTATTTTTTGAGAACTGCGAATTATTTTATGTAAAGAATTTTTTGCAAGTAAAACCAAATCTTGTTATGGATATGTGTCATTTCCATGTCCAGACTTAACAACATACACCGGTGCAAAAATCATTCACTGGCTTTCCAATACAGGGAAACAACTTTAAATTATATTGCTCTATAACCACAAATTATTAAAGTTTTATTCACCAGTTAACAAAACGAATTAAATTTATGTAACAATTACCATGGGTGTAAGAGGCACTTTCTATGGGGAGGAGGAGGCTAAGCCATTTGCCCAAAAAACTGTTGTAATCCGACCAATGGCCCGATTTCCACAAATGTGCCAGAGAAATAGGATTTTTCTCCAAACTCCGGCGGCTACAGCTCCCCATACCCCTGACTAGTGCACCTATAAGTGACATTTTCCTATCAAAGAGTCTTAATAATCAGGAACATCATTAGACCTAACAACTTTAAAAGGGAACGAACCGTGCAAAAGATTGCTGGACAACGAAGTCTACACATTGATAACAAAGGCACTATCAACACCTTGGTAGAACCTGTGCCCTCTCACTCAAATGTTTAAAGGGTTTGATATCATAGAAGATGTTCTTATATTATTGTGCTCGTATCAATAAACGGGAACTATTTAGTGCCTAAAAATGCAATGCTTTCAAAGAAAAAATTGCAAAACCGCAAAGAAAATCGCATAAACTGTGAAGAAGATCCTATTTACTGGAGAGGTTAGGCCATGAGGACTTTCATGCTCACTTATTTCCAGAATCACGTAAACACACACAAAGAAGAAATCTAATGGCTTGGAAGAGGTAGGCAACCCATTCACATTAACCAAATCGTGGATGTAAGTTCTCACAAACCACTGTTTTTAGCCTAAAAAGGTAAGATAAATTTAAATTTCGGAATGTCGGTGGGTTGGAAACAATGCACCAATCGAGGCTCCTTAGAGAAGAGATATCGCCCATAAATTCACCACAAAAAAAGTTGAAGACCGACCAAGTTCCCTTGCGACTAAGGTTCAACTCCCTCTTATAAAAAGAGAGCAGAAAAATGTGTGTTGAAACAAAACAAAACCGTACTTTGTCAGTTTGTAGCGTTAAAATGTATTAGTTACATGTCTTCCCGAGCAAAGACGCTTTCTGCCTTAATAAAATTTACCATCATGTTGGAAAACATTTAGACATACACTCACTGTTTTTGCATGGGATATTGCTACAACCTACCCCTTTTCGCTGATATGGTTCATGTTGGTAAATAGTAATTGCAATGACAGAAACACCGTAATGTATTTAAAAAAATTAAGTCAATTAATTTAGTCAGGCTATGTGATTTCGCACATTTAATATAATCAATGCAATGGTTCCACACATCCTAAGAAAAATTCAGATTTCTCTGATACAGCTACGAAAATAGCCTACATTGCATGGTAGGCATATAAATATTTTCATTATATCCCACTTAATTTTAAGGATTGCACTAGGCAAGTTCTCGACATTGGTAGGGGCGGACTCCATAGCCCAAAACCAGCAAAGCGACTGATTACTGGAAGTATGGTGAATAAACTTTTCGGCGCTATTTGGGCGGCACAACTATGGGACTTTTAGTTGGCAAATTTCAATAATTTGGAATGTGTATTGAAGTAAATTTAAAAATTTGGTTTTTTAGTGAAGTAAACGTGAAAGGTGAGGTTTGCAGTTTATTTTGAAAAACTCAACTAAACTGTTGGGACGACGGAGATTACAAATTTCATCGCACACACTCATTTTCCCTAAAAACAGATTAGAAAATTTTCCCGACGAGGGCCTCAACCTTTCTCGAAGGGGCCATGGCCTCCTCACCCCACCTGGCCTCACCCTCATAAAGTTGCTTTAAAACATCTGAATAAATTTTGTTTGAAGTCATATGATTTTGAGAAGGGTCCTAACAGTGGCGTGTGCAGGATTTCGGAGTTGGGGGGGGGGCACAACCTGTGATTCCCCCGACTGACATGGAGGAGTGTCACAAGTGCACCGAAGGTGGACCACGAGCGCGAAGCGCGAGTCTGAACGCGTGGGGTCCAGGCCCGCGCTAGGGCCCCTAGCGGGGTCCAGGGGCAGAGCCCCGGTGGGGTCCAGGGGGCGAAGCCCCCGGAAGCTCCAGCAATATAAGGTAAAAAGACCGCCGTAAATTGGTTCTAGAGGCCTTATTGATCAGGTTTCGTTGGTTTCAGATTTTGTGAAATTCGACGCCAATGACGGAGAGTTTAGGTTATCCTATGCGTTGTAAGCTGCAGTGTGCAGTATGTGTCACAAACATTGACAGGACTGTATGTTTAAGATCACGAGACCAGTCAAGAAGGCTGCTTGAGATGATCGCAAAAGTTAACAGATATAGTTGTACCATTACAGATGGTTAAAGTAATTAGGAAGGAAACTAAATGATAGTAGGCCTACCTGCACCATAGGCCAGGTATTCATATTGATAGCATCCTGTCTGATTATTCAATATAAGGTGATTGGAAGAGCTCTACCCTTTGGTAAACGACCAAATAATGAAAACATTCTCTCCTATTCTCATTCTGTAGGCTACTTCTAAGTTTTGAGTGCCAGGGATGGCGCCAGGATTTGCCCAACGGGTGGCCAGACGGGTGGAGGCCGCGACCTGAACCCCCGATGCGGTCATCGGGATGGTGAGGAGGGTTTTGAAGAAAACCTGTGTACTAAACCATACCATTGTGGGGCATATGTTTCATAAAATGTGTATACACTAGAGTAACGTAGTTTCAGTGCTGATTTAATGTTTTCTCCAGAATCTAAAGTGTAAAATTGCAAAACGCGCGAAGCGCGCGAATTTTTTGGGGGGGTTATCCTACACTGAAAAGAATCGGTACTTATTAAAAGCTAATGAAGGTCAATTGTCCTGGCAGTTGGTCCCTATCGGGCATAAGTTACATTGTACTTCTGTCTTCATGTCACTATAGCCTTACCGCACGACAGACCCAAGAGAACATTGACTTGGCTAAATGAGGTGAAATTCCCAACATTCACATAAATTCATGTATTCTACTTCTTCAGTTACTTGAAAAGGTGGCGATGGTTTGTACTATATTTAGCTATAAGTAACAGAACTGAGGAAGAGTGGGCAAAGCGTACCGAAAATCTTTGGTTTCATTGCAGAAATGACCCTTTGAAAGCCAAAATAAGTAAACCGATCATGGATGGCGACATAATTTTCCCGACAGAGGGCTGGTCCATGCCACCAACCCCAAGCTTCGACAGCCCTTCTGTCGAAGAGGTGGTGGCAAGGGGATACGACTTAATATCCCGTGCCATTCCAGGGTATATTTTGCATAATATCACTTTAATACTTCATGAGCCCAGTTGCGCACTTTATATAGTGTTCTTTCGAATCTTAAACTTGAGTTTGCAAAGCGCGCGAAAATTTTTGGTAGGCTTACACAAAAAAGATAATGTGATCATTGCGAACATAAAGGAAAAAAAAAAGAAAAACTGTAGGTTCTAGAACATATCTTGGATAGCATACATTTTATCGAAACACCTGGACTACGTACCCTATGAAATAGCCAAACTTTGGTCCGTGAGTTGCTCACAAACTGACCGTACCGCATGATACACACAAGAGAACAGAAACTAGCTTAGCGACATGGGATGGAATTTTCGACCTCCACATAAACAGTGTACTCTACCGACATGTTTCGTTGTAAGGTTGGCACGACCTTTACTATCTAGCAATATGGAATGGAACTGCTGAGGATCCTGGAGTGACTGTACAGCGCGCGTAGCGCGCCGAAAATTTTGGGTTCTTATTAGAGAAATTGTCCTCTCTCATGCGCCGTCAGGGACTGCATACTCTATTGTATCGATTAAGACTCCCCAATGGGGGCCCCTGCCCCCACCTGATGCCATCCCTGTTCAGTGTTCAGTGTGTCTCTGCAATCTTTTTCTCTTCCCCTAACCCTTAAATCCCCCCAATTGGGATTTTCCCCCGACTGGCTTCGGAGGTGGGGGGCCTGTGCCCCCCCCCCTTTGAACACGCTACTGGGTCCTTATGCGGAAAAACGTAAAATGCAGATCAAGTTTAAAAAGTTCGACCTTTGATGACATTTGACCTTAAAACTTAATTTGTATGTTCGGAAACTGAAGAAACATTCAAAAGTTTTACATCACTTGTCCATAGTTTACAGAATGCGTGGGATAGTTTCTGGGCCAGGGGTGGCACCAGGATTTGCCCGACAGGGGGGCCAAGCTCCCTGATGGGGGTGCCAGCAACCTGAAGCCTCGATTAGGACAATATAGTACCGAAATGATATTCGAAGCAAAGTTTGGCGCGCGAAGCGCGCCGAAAATTTCGGACTCTTAATGAAAAAAATTGAAAAAGTTGGGCTTTTACCACAGGAAATTTGAAAAAACTAGGTTTTTACGAAGAAAGAAAATTTGGGGGTTTTATTGAAGAATTTGCCTAAATTTTGACCAAAATTAAGTTAATCGTTAGGGCGACTGCCCGTTGTCGGGGACTACATATTTTATCGTGTACATCGTAGCTCCCCGACGAAACCGGAAAATGTCCCCAACGGAAGGGGGGGCATGGCTCACCTGCCCCCAACTGGCCCCACCACTGTTCTGGACGTTTTTCTTCTCAGTCTTCACCAATGGTCTAGAATTGAATTGAAAGGTGTCGAAAACAGACCGTTCAACGTGTCTAAGGCCGTTATTCAAATTTCTTCGTTAAGGCTACGAAAACAACCTATAAACAGATTATAATTCTTTCATTTTTTATATATTTTGAGCACTTTAAGATTGTATAAATTGTTCATTTTGACTCACAGCATTTCATAATCTCGTCATATTAAAGTGTGTCAAAAATACTAAAATTTTAAAAAATTGACCTTTTTGACCTTTGACCTTGAAAATTTGCATGTTCGGGAACTTTTAAAAAGTGACAACCAACCTAAAAATTAAAGTTACATTATAAACAATAGTTTTAGCACAGTCGCTATATTTTACAAATCGGTACCGGGTAGGTCAATTTTTAGAGCTCTTTTTCAAATTCGCCTCTAGACTAAAATAATCTGACATGATCTCATTTGTTACCCGCTCTGTCAGTCTGGATTGGGTCTATTTCAACATAATGGTCAAATTGCTGCACTTGTAATCATCTGTTTAGTGCGCATTCGATGCCATTTTACAGATAGATAAGTGTTCAGGATTATGTTCACTATTTTAAATATCACCAGAGCTTCCGAGGCTACGCTCTTTTTATTCCTTTCTGCTCTGAACCCGAAGCCTTCGGACCCTAGACATCACACATTTAGGTGGAAAGCTATCCATTTCAAAATGAGGCCCAAAGGCAAAATCATGGGTATGCTTCTCGTTGTAGCCCGTGAGGTCTTCCCGATTAAAAATGTGGTCCACAAGCGAAAATAATTAAGGACCCCCCATATACGAGTTTACAGTTGAACTTTTACGAAT
The DNA here is from genome assembly GCA_029531755.1 of Holothuria leucospilota. Lineage (NCBI taxonomy): Eukaryota > Metazoa > Echinodermata > Holothuroidea > Aspidochirotida > Holothuriidae > Holothuria > Holothuria leucospilota. The sequence goes on from CM055965.1 coordinate 12,213,108, forward strand.
ATCATCTCCACAAGACAACACATATTGCTCACATTTACTTTTTCTTACTTCTTACACATTTTATTTGTTATTTTATTTTTTGAAGGAAATACTTCAAAGTTTATTTTCGTTCAAACATTTTATTTTTTTCTTAATTCTTACACATTTTATTAGGACACAAAAAATCTATGGGGGCTGACGAATATCTGGGGGGGAGGGGGCCTAGGCCCCCGTAGCTACGCCACTGGACCCGGCTCGAGACCGGTAGAATTAAAGATTCAATTTTATGCAATTAATCCATCGTCACATGGTATTTACTTTGTCCTCTGCAGTTTCTGTACAAGTCAACACGTTAAGTAGTACGTGTGATAGCAATATACATTTTGCGCACGTATGAAATCAACTTATAACTTTAAAACCCCCACTTTCGACAAATTCGGATGTGACATTGTCAGGTTTAGACCCTTTCTGCCTTTCGGATGGCTGGTTGATTTACTGAAAACATGGCAACCATACACTGAAGACCATTCTTACACGACCATTCCTATACTTTATCATACACAAAATATGCCGTACGGTAAGGTACTGCGTTCGAATAATTCTTCTATCCTTAACAAGTATGTCGTGTCTCTCTCCTTGTCCATGACAAGTGCACTGTAGAACGATTGTTTTCGACAAGTCCTCTTTTTACTAGTTCGCACTGGCGTCCGGGTGGATTTGTAAAATTGCTTAGATAGTCTTGACAAGCCTGATCCTCGGCGGTGCCGGCCCGCCGTCTCTTACCTAGGCCCCCCTAAAATTTCATCCTAGGTACGCCCCTGAGATGAAGCCTAATCGGAAAATTATATGATGACGTCACGGTTGACAAAAAGTATGCCATGATAAGTACGTGTGAGTGTAAAGTTTACCGCGTGTGTTAAACGCTGGCACCGTTGTGCGCAGGAATAGACGAAAAAGGATTAAGTTGTAAATTGTTACGACAGTAAAGCCTATACTGTCTGATTATTTTTAATCAGGCTGGGCGTTCTTTTGCCAATGAGTGATGACGTGATGAGCATTTGCTGGTAAAACATATATGGCCCTACGATATTAGCCTATTGTATAGAAGTGCTCACTGGCAGTTAAGGCATAATCCTGCTGCAGTAAGTTTTTCAGGTCAGGGCCAAGTTTTCAATACATTATGCTCTAAGGGCCATGTGATGGCATGATTTTGACATAAATGCATGGGTGCTGGAAAGCAGAATACATCTACCCCCTTGATTCGTTTCATTTCGCAAGTTACTTCACCTAAGATGTAATGACATTCGAGGTGTGGGTGAACTGAAATAGCAAAGGCTACATAAAACAAGTCTGCCAGAAAGAGAGAAATTTAGGGAGTAAAGAACGAAGAACATTGGAAATAAAAGAATATGTTCCAATATGTACAATGTTCAAATATACCATGCGAAAAGGGTGAAAATGAGAAGGGTATTGCGAGCAACATAACAAGCCTGAGAGATCAAATAGATCTCCGCTATCAATAAAGTCCTTAATGATATTTCTTTATCTAGTAAGTTAAAGTCAGTAGGGTCTTACAGATGAAAATAAGCACCTGTATATTTAAAGATAGTCTACAGACTGACACTTTGATAGTCTTGTTACCTTTAGGCCTACCTGTATGCTCATCAGCATACTTAAACTCCGAATCCAGTATTGGAACCTAGAAGGTGAGTCAAGAGTTACTAACTCCACAGGTATGTGTCTGGTGGAAACAATCTGCAACAACTTTACAATCATAAATTTACAGAGTATCAGTTTCCAATATCAACCATTCAATCAACCTCTTCAATATTCTTGCACGGTGTTCTAAACCTACATACCGTAAATGCACTTAAACCATTGCCTGCATGGAGAAAATCTCTTTGATTCACTTTTCGTGTAAAAATTGTGCAGTCAGGCTATTACTGAAAATTATCAACACAAAATGTAGACAATATCGGAAAAAAGTATTTTGCACAATGACCTTTAGTTTTCTCCTTCGGTTAACAAATTATTTCCAATATTTTCTATTCATTTTCCCATGTTCGTGTACATCCCGTACCCTTAACCATTACGCGCTAGTTGCGCGATGATTTGTTGAGGAGTAGTTCGCACCATCTTGTGAACACCAAGTGGTTCCCCACAGCTGCGATGTAAACAATAGCTCGCGTTATATCCAGTCCTACATTTAGATCAGTGGTTTAAGGACTGCCATAGACCGTATGCATATGACGTCAAGTTGGAGGCAAGCCCGTATCATTGCAACTTAAACCAACAAATGCAGACATATGATTTGCTGATCGGTCGCATACGCTCGTAAGTCAAATACGCGCGCTTACTATGTCTACGTCGTGCGTTCAGTGTGCTTCATTGTTTTGCCTCCAAATGACGTTGCGTGACGTCAATCGTAAGGTCTATATCTTGTGACTATGACGTTGCCCGAGGTCAAGAGTAGGCTATGCGTCGTGCGCTATGTGTATGTTATGTGCTTACAGAACACTATTTTAGCCCACACAAAAATGCATACCCTTCGATTGGAATACGCGTTTACAACTGTAGCCGATCGCGCTCATTAGGCGAGTTTTGCGTTGCTATTAGAAACGTGACGCGTTTGAAGTGGATCCATAAAGGCCCAGTCACATTATTGCGGGCAGGCCACACGGGCTTGTTGCGTGCATGGATTTTGATGCACGCAGCAAAATTTCTGCGGGCAGGCCAAAATTTGGGTGGGTTTCGCGTGGAACTTGCTTGCTGGATGAGTGGTACTTGAGTGGGTCTTGCGTGTGCTACGTGTGACATGCGTGCCAGGCGCGTGAGAGCTTACAGACTGGTCCGTGTTAGCTTCGGGCCACATACTGGCACTGCGTGCCAGCTACGTGACACCTGCGTTAGAGTTGCCTGCATGGCGCGAGGGTTGCGCGTGCCGCTAACGGGCATATAAACGCAGGTCGGGTGGAAAGGTCATCACTTCTAAGCCATATTTCATAGTGTCAAGATGCCACGTCAGTCAACTTTGGAGTCATCCAAGAAGCGCACCAAGGGCAGCAAGGGCCGAGCGAGCTCTTCGGTATCTTCGGAAAGCCGGCCACAAACCCCTGAATAGCCTGAACATGCTGTGGTAGTTTGCACCGGGCGCCAAATGTCTCAGTGTAAGTGCCAGTTTCAGTCCAGGCTCCTAGGGATCTCGGAACGATGAGGTTTGCTTGGTTATGCGGGGTACCCACTCTCAGCAAAAGTTCGTCGAACATTTCTGGGGGCATCCGCATGAAATTCACAAATAATCCCTCGCCCTCCCGCTGTAACTCCACAATGAGCTGGTCGTACAAGCCAAATCGTCTGCGTCTCTCGGGACGCAACCACCCCCGGTCCACCATCTTCTTCACCTCCTCTGATCCCTCCTTCTGATGCGATGTAGCTGCACTTGTACCTGCGTGAGGCCGAGTTGTACCTGAATGATGCCCAGTTGATACTGAATACGTGCCATGTTAGCCATCCTGCAGAGAGGTCCTCTCTCTTCGAAACCAGACTGATAACTGAAGGAATTCCTCTGAAGGGACTATCTACATGGCAGAGGAAGTCGCAGAACGCCAGCAACTTGCCCGCAGCCAGCCCTCAGATTACCAGCAGGAAAGCAGTAAATTGCCCTCAACATGCCCTCACTTTTCCTTGTATACCTCGCTCCATGCCCGCAGAAAGGACGGGCTACACGTAGGATGGCCGTACCAACACCGTTCCTTGCCAGCAAAACACACGCGCCATGCCCTCATCCGACACGCTCTGGCACGAAATTGCGACAGGTCCACGGCCAACCTACTTTCTTCAAGCGTGTTAACTACCTGTGACTTGCGGCCTCTACGGGCCTCCTGCTGGTGTTCTGCGTAGCCCTCTGCGGGCAAACTCACGCATCTTACCCGGACCAAGTTTTGAGCATGTTCAAAACTTGGCTGCGGGCAACTCTGACTTCCGTGCGCACCTGCGGGCAAGTCCGGGCAAGATCCGGGCGAGATACTGCCAGGTCCGTGCCATCTGCGGGGAGCTGCGGGCAGCAAAAATTGGCACCCGCAAGTTGCACGCAGTGCCTGCCCGCAATAATGTGACTGGGCCTTAACACTACACAGATACAGGTATAGAATAGACCTTATGCATATGATGTCACAGAACAGAAAGTGCTCCCTCGCTTGGAGGAAGAGCGCTTATCGTTGCAAGTTATAACAACAAATGCAGACAGCTGATTCGTCAACCAATCGTATACGCGCGTAAGTCTACTACACACGCGTGCGAAATCTACGCCGTTTGCGTACGCGTGCTTCATTGTTTTCTTCCAAACTGACTCCGCGTGACGTTAATGCATAAGGTCATAAGATGGTCCATTATGACGAAATAAATAAGCTACACAACACCCATTAGGTATGATACATACATGAGAATCATTCGTTAACTTGTTCAACATAAGTTAACATTACAATCGTGTTGAGTTCTACAACGGTGAATTAAATAACTTTCTGGCAAGAATCATTTGATTATAAATGTAATCATGGGACACATTCGTTCCGTTTGCGGAATAATTTGCATTCTCTTTTTACTTTGGGCTGAGAAGATTCAATGCCCAGCTGTCAACACCCGGCAGCCGGTATCTAACTTTTGTGTACTTCGAACACAAAAGGGTGTCAATATTCGAGCCTCCCTGAAGCCATCACTGATTGCAAGACAGAATGTTTATCAGGTGGGTGTTGAATCACATTGTTCTTTAATTATTGTTTTTTAAGTCATGATATTGACCACTCCCTCAGCCATTGCCTCAACAAGGGGAAGAAAATAATCAGTCTTTCCCAGGGCACCTTTTGAAAAAGTTGCCTCTTTTTGCCACGTAACTTATATTGTCAATAGTAACTTATTACACATGTCTGAAACAAGTAAAGTTTTTGAGGCCTTCTGTTTGAGGTCCTCAATTTCTCTAGTGGACCTAGCCCATACAGCCTAGTACATGTAGGCTACCTTACAGTGTACAAACATTTCTAATACCTGAGCCCTCGGACAGTGCAGAATGCAAAGCATTTGACATTACTTTCAGTTTATCCATAATTATCAAGAGTCATACAACCTTCATTAATCGTTTCGAAAGCATATCCTTTGACTTTTCCTGTGTTTAAAACAGTTTCTCCACATTACTTCATGTCCCTTAATTACAATCAGATTCCACTGATAAAGATTTTGCATTTGTTGTCTCAAGGTTGTTCAAATTACCTTTAATTGACTAAAACCTTACATAAAGGTTTGGGTAAAAATTCAGTGTGTGACGGGGTCCACTGCCATCTATGAACTTTTTAAGCTGTAGTATCTTTACACATTGTACTTTCTTTGTTTCCTGAAAGAGAAATTTTAGAGGGCGGACGGGACATGGTGGCTAGTCTTTAGTGTACCGAAGGTGCTCCGCACCAAGAACGCCAAGCGCTTGTGTGCATGCATGGGGTCCAGGGCCCTGGTAAGGGCCCTGGAAAGGTTCAGGGGGGAGTCCCTGTGGGGTTTCAGATGGCGATGTTTCAGGAATTTATCGCAATTTTACATTTAGAACGGCGGAAATTAACAGTTTCTCTGTTAAGGGGATTTTATATCATTTCATATTTTGTGCTATTCCATGTTAATGGCTGAGGGCGTCTGGTGACGTCCAGGGGAGAACCTGGTATTATTTCAAAATTTGGAAATTAGCGTGAAGAGCAAGACGTACGATTTGTTTTCAGAAAATTGTATTTGCTATAATAAGTGTTTTATTTGCCATATAGCCTAAGGTTAGTCGGGTGTGGGGTGTAAGTGGCGAGCCAAAATTTTGTATTTAGGACATACTTTTCGTGGTAAAACTTGCATACAGGCAGTGCTTTGAAACTCTTCAATTGCTTATCAAAAATGGGTTTGTTAGCAGGATAAGTCCGTTTTGTGAAAGCTTTTTATTCCCTTAGAGAACACTAATTTCCTTCAAATATGTTATATATCTTTTCAAACTAGTGGGAAGGCTGAAAGAATTCCCCTTCTACACAAGTTACCAAGTTTTCTCTTGCATAATCACGCAAATGTAGAGAGCATTAATGTAACATGAACTGTTGAATTAAGTGAAAATATTTGAGATGGAATAAAATGGAAGAGACTTGAAATGGTCGTAAAGGTGAGAAAATTTGGAAAATTTCGCTGGTTTGAGAAGATCTGTGAAGGCAAACAATTAAACATATATGTTAATAATTAATCCCTAAAGAACTTTTAACCCACTAAATGTAGAAACCTTCTGCATAAGCTTCTTTTGCGTCATTTTAATTTCGATTGAAAATCGTTGGGAGTGCACTCTATGCATTACATGTGGGGCTCACTGTTTGTCGCTATTATACTTTTGGCGAGAGATTCGCTAAATCTGGGAATGGGCACAGTCGTTTGCAAGATATCATGCTCCCTTGCCAGCTTGGGGTCTTTGGTAATCCTAGAACTCCTACATGTCGAAATTTGGAATCCCATTCCTCTAGACTGCAGAAAATTTTACTCTGTAAAACAAATTTGTTAGATGCTCCCCAAATCCCACTATGTAAATCATGTTCGCGTTCATAGATCTGTATACTAGGATCATTGCTGAGCCATTCAACTGTTTTTGCAAATTGTAGCCCTTCTTGTAGCCCTCGTTGTCAACACCTCTAATGGATCTTTCTTCTAGAAGCTCCACCCAACCCCTGCAGAAAAATATTCTTTTTGAATGTGTTTAAACAAGATTTGGTAAATTTTTCTCTTCTGTTTTGTTTCTCCTAGTTTCTTTCTTCTTCTTTTTCTCATCTTTGCCCCCTGTCAGTTATCGGGGAGGTGCGGGCCCATGCCCTAGCTCTTCCCTAAGACTGTGCCTGACAAAAGCTATGTAAGTGAATAGCAGCTAACTGAACGGTAGAATTGTGTACTCTATTGATGGAATGTTAGTACCCCCATCCAAAATGCAACCTGATGTAATTATGTCAAAACACGTCATCTAAAAATGTAGATCCTTCTATGTTTCTGCCATGCTATGCAAGATTTCCAAAATGTTTTTTTGCTGCAGACAACTACGTTGGACTAACGTAATCCTTTCTCAAATGCATGCTTCTTCCCTTAAGGCGTTCCTTGTGTAGACTGTAGACCACTTGTGAACGTGTCACATCTCAACAACCCCCTTCCCCACCCTTTCTGCAGATCACTATCTGGTTGGGTCTATACAGGCATACAGTAGGTCATATGGAATATGCATTGAACAGGTCACGAAGTACACAGTTACCAAATGAAATTCAAGCTACGGCAGTTCAAGATGGGGTAATAATTTCTGCAGCGAGGCCCTCTTTCATATCATACCATAATTGCTTTCATATAGGCTATAATACAATAACATTTCCTTTATTTCACATTATTTTGCTCGATTATTTAAGACATGTGCTAATGAGAGCGTTAAAATAGGCCTATAGAAAACCCTTAACACCACCGAAACTTCCCTCTGTGCCTCATTAAGGCTTTCAGTTAGATGGGATTTAACGACACACCAACATGTGTTATTTAGCGTCAGCTTGATAAAAAAGGTAGTTCAAATACGGTTCAAGTTCAAGTCCGATTTCAAATATAGTTCAAATACGGTTCAAGTCCCTCCCTTTAGTCGCCTCTTACGACAGGCGGGAATACAGTGGGCATATTCTACAACCCCCAACCCACAGGGGGTAATTAAGGCTTTCAGATCGACACGCTTCGACGAACCCTGGCTTCAGGCCTGTGTGTGATCTATGGGCCGGGGTAGTACCTTGGTAGTGAGCATTTTTCTCATGTTTTGAAAGGATGAAGGGAATCTCAAATTCACTGATTATCAGTGCCTAAGTTTATTATTACACGACTCCAACATAACCATCCTTCACTTCAGAATAGCATCCATTTCGTCGATACTAATGATCTTTCAGACTCTTGACTTGACGAACGCAAGATGCTGTTCCATCCCTGGCAAGAAGTGCGCCCTCACAGAACATCTGAATGTAATCTTGAATAACATAACATCTCTTTTAAAGTATCCAATCCAACCTTTATGGGTAAGATACTTTTATACTTTGATTGTGTATTATGTCATGTGCTTAACAAGTTTGAAAGGAATATGCAGTCATCCAATCTTATTTTGAATCTTTAGGAACAGTCTACACATCTCCTTTTATGTACCTTACAAGTATCCTCCCTGATATTTTAGAACATGGGGTTGTGGAAGAATAGGACGAAAATCATGGTTTTCGTTAGAGCAGGTCCCTGCTTCATCAAGCATCCGTACTTGGTATATCTATTTTTTACTTGCAAACAATACAAAGTTGTTAAGGATCAAAAGATGCAATTATACCGTATTTCTGTTTTTCACAGATGTTGGTTAACAACAAGAGAACCCCTCTTTTGGGGGTATGGGATGAGTTATGGTAAGTGATTTTAGAAACCTTGATAATGCATACCGAATTAATGTATGCAATGAAATTAAATTATTTCCTAAGCGTATAGAATATTTTCTCTGCAGGAGGGGGATAGGTCGTTTTGCCCAGAAAAACCTGTATTACCCGAGGAAGGTATCAGAGGTTTACAAAAATCTGCCAGAGAAATAGGTTTGTACGATCCAGGAGGGGGATATGGTCCCAGGCCCTGGGTGGTACGCCTATGAATTCTTGGAAAGGTGGCTAGTGCAAATTTTGATTGTTTTTAAGTTATGTTTTAAACAGCTACAGAAATACTGTATCCTGATGGTATTTCCAATGTAGTGACGATTCATTATGTGTGACTCCGGCTAAATTATAACTGTGAAAGGGGTGTCTCGACGAAAACACGAACCTCGAAAACACAGAACTTGAAAATTTTCCTCCTCACTCCTAGGAAGAGCAACCTTCAAGCAGTTAGGAGACACTAAGTTAGTGACTGATGATTATGATCCTCCTTGTCGTAAGGTGGGAGAAATGTGGCATGCTTGAGAATTAGATGCGTCTATTAGAACAATTGTCGATGCTACTTACATTTGCACTCCTAAGCCAACTGACCAGAACCTCATGATATTTGCCTTATTATTCGCATATTATGCCAGTTTCTTGTCATGGGATGAGTGTGGGCCGGAGTGATGATGTAGCGTGCCTTATGTCGCTGGAGGAGGGAAAATGTTAGAGGTAATGTGTCGATGTGCTGAGTGAATCAGGAGGGAGTAGTTCGTCTAGAATTGAGTAAGGATTTTTCAAAAATAGGCTGGGGCGTTTTTGACGGAAGCTTAATCCCTTGAAAGCTTTGCTTTCCGAAAAGCACTGAGAATGTTCAAAATTTGTGTTCATTCTGACCATTAGCGGCTCCCCACAGGGGCACAGGGGGAGCAAGTGCCCCCTCAAGTTTGCGAAGCATGGTCTTCGATCTTCCAAAAACATAATAATAGTAATAATGACAAAATATGTATTTCGAGATGGTAAATAGGTCCTATTTCTAAATTTGGACGAAATCATCCCTTCTATCTCACAAATGTCATGTATTACTTATGCAAAGATTCACCGTATTTGTCAAGTCTGTATTTCGTGATAATTTCAAGATTCAACCAGCGGCGTAGCAAGAGCCTCGGGGGCCCATGGACAAGAGACAGCGAGGGGCGCCCAAAGCAATGGTACCTTTAACCCATTTCCCTAAGACCCATCCAATCGCCGGGGGGGGGGGGTATACGGGGTAAGAGTGAGATCTGCACACACCAGACCGGGGTTCAATCTCGAATCCCATTTTTCAATTGCCTGGTTCTTCAAAAGCAGTTCTACAGTTGTTGATAGCTTTGTGATTCCTTTCGAGTTTGTGCTGGGTGGCTAGACGGTAGGCAGTGTTACCATTTTTTGAGAATTTTTGTTTTGCGTATTTGGCAGGGGCCCCTGAACCCTCGGGGCCCCTGGTAATTATCCACCCAGTCCACCCGCTTGTTACGCCAGTGGATTCAACCTTGGTGTACTGGTTTATTACACCACTGGTCATGCTGTGAATTAATAAATTCGAATCGTCATGGTTTCAATTGATTTTTAGGCTCGTATGAAACTCCTTCAGTGGGGGATTCGCTAGTTTGTGATAAAGAAATAGGATAAAATGTCACACTTTCCAATAGAGGAGCCATCATCAGTTGGCACGTGCGGTACTAAAAAAAAATTCTTTTCCTAATGTCTCCTAAAACCATTGCCGGGTACAAAAGTTGTAAGTTGCTCCATGATATTTCTTTATTGTATTTTCATGTGTCAAAAATTTTAACTCTCCAAAAAGGTTAAATAAGGAAACGTTTATTAGGTAATATCACTGAAGTCTTAAACACCGATGATCGCGAAAGTCGCTTATTAGTCATCTCAAACCATACGTGGCGTGAGTGAGGATTAAGGATAATGCGAGATTTTTATTTCGAAGCTATATCGGTGTCTGATCAAACATGACTTGGCTGAAAATTCTGAAGGCACACTCAGTCAGTGGTCAATTTTTAATGCAGTACAGGCAGTGCACAGGAAAACGAGGAGGGGTAAAAGTGGTGTTTTACAAGAATTTTGAACCGAGTTGCGATGTTTCAAGCCAGGGGTGGGGGAACCTCCGGCTCGCGAGACCATTTTGTCCAGCTCCCGAGGCAATTTATGAACGTAATTTCTTTAACACTTGAAATTTAATTTATAGTCATTTTATCTACCATTTATCCGGTGTAGGCTAAGTATGATGCGTGACGCCGCTTCTGGTGTAGTACTACACCTCACAGGTTGCACAATGTAGCATGCATTATGAAGCATGTATGGCAAGCCGAATGTTCAATAAATAGAAAATCCAAGATTATCGGTCGATAATCCAAGATTCTCGACTGATAATCTTGGATTATCAGTCGATAATCATGGATTATCAATGATAAACCAGGTTTATCAACTGATAATCTTGTACTATCAAATGAAAATCCAGGTTTATCCAGACAATCTTGGATTGTCGCTCGATATGCAATATTATTTTGATAATCTTGGATACTCGACCGAAAATCCAAGATTATCGAACGATAATCTTGGATTATCTATTTAATGAACATTCGGCTCGTCGAACCTGTTTATCACGCTGAAATCTTGGAATATCACTTTGTTGCACATTTGGCCAGATAATCCAAGATTTTCGATTGATAATCTTGGATTCTCGACCGATAATCTTGTATTATCGAAAAATATTTTATAATCTTGGATTCTCGACCGATAAACCAGGTTTATCAAAATAATTTTTGATAATCTTGGATTATCAAACGATAATCTCGGATTCTCGGATGATAAACCGGGTTTATCACATTTTTTTTTTTTTTTGATAATCTTGGATTGTCGACAGATAAACCAGGATTATCAAAGTGAATTTGATAATCTTGGATTCTCGACCTATAATCTTGGATTGCCGACCGATAATCTTGGATAATCGGTCAATAATCTTGGATTATCAGTCGATAATCTTGGATTATCGGCGATAATCTTGGATAATCAATCGATAATCCAAGTTTATCGAATGTGGTACACTAAAATCATTGGATAATCCAAGATTTTTGACTGATATACCGAATTAATTTGATAATCTTGGATCATCGGTCGATAATCTTGGATTATCGGTCAATAGTCCAAGTTACTTTGATAATCTTGGATTATCTCGTGATAAACTTGGTTTATTATTGATAATCTTTGATTATCGACTGATAATCCAAGATTATCGGTCGAAAATCTTGGATCCTCGACCGATAATCTTGGATTATCTATTTATTGAACATTCGGCTTCCCATAAGCATGTCTTTATTCACTAACCAAACTCATAGGAATCTATGCGAAATTTATTTAGTCAACCCCAGATTTCATGGGAATTAAGACCCCCTAGTCCCCTTCCTTGAATTGGTTTAAAATTTAGAAGTGAACAACCTGTTAATGTAAGGCGAAGATTAAACAATTTGATAAAGTGTTTTCAAAACGACATTTTTTCGGCGCGCTTCGGGCGCACTGTATTAGTTGCTTGCAGGGTTGGGAAGTAACGAGTTACAAGTAACGCCGTTACTGTAACGAGTTACTTTTGTGTAACGAAGTCACGTAAAGAGTTACATTTGAAATCATGTAACGGAGCAAGTAACTAGTTACAATTTAGTGCAAAAGTAACTGTAACGGCGTTACATTTTGGTCCCGTTACTTCCTCGTTACAAATAGCCTCAGCGGACACAAAGTACTTTTATTTGATAATCGCTGGACTTTTGAGACGAGCTGAGAAAAGAGGCATAAATTTGAGTTTCAGTCACAACAAAGTTAAAATTTTGTTATAAGATCGTAATTTAGTATGTGTATACAGTTTCCAAAGTCGCCACTTGCAGGTTAATGATTTAGGTTCTGACGACTAATACTCCAATTCCCTGCCAAGGAAACCTCCTGAAATTCCTATGCAGTGTGGTTATTGTAGGTTACGAAATATCACTTCATTTTGTCACCTCAGTCACACCCATCCTCTTCCTCATTTATCTGCCAAGCTCTGTCCTGAGATAAGATCGTAACAATCGATATCCATATTCTGAAACTGTATCGACTCCTGCAGTTTTCAATACAACCAAAGCTCGATGCCAGAAAATTGCATTTACCAAAATTTTATTTCAAAATTTTCCATGGAGGAGGACCTGTAGGATGCGTCCGCGATGCTTCGCGACCAATGGTTTTGTAACTTGCAGTATAGAATTGAGGGTCATCGAAAAAAATCAAATCGTCTGCTACGAAGCACTCCGCTCCCCCACAGTGTCATAACTAGTGGGGGTCAGACCAAGACCCCCAAGCTTTCTCAAAAAATGCTGACGTTATACATCACCCGATCTGGGGCATTAGGGGTCCATTCGATCAACTCAATAGAAAAGGGGCCCAACCTTTCTTAAATTAAGAAATTGTTCAGTTCCACTACTGAATTCTGGAATGTCTTAAAAATTCCTTTTTTCTGAGGTTCTCTGCGCGCACTCACCACGGGTATATAAGAACTCCATACACATTACATGCAAAAAGGACTATAGGTAACCGGTTTAAGCTTGTGCACTAGTACTGTTTTTAGGGGTACATCATTATTTAACTGAAGTGAAACAGGCGCACATGTTCTGCAATTGGTCTTCTACCAATACGACAGCTTCTGTGAAATTCTTGTTCCAAAGCCCAATGCAACCCCAATCATCGTTCATCCTAACCGCCCACAACCCCATGCATGCATCCGTCGGATTTTGCGGCCTAGTTCGAGTATTATATCACAAAAAAGTCAATCTGTGACTTTTGTGGTCGTTTTTTGTACATTTAATGTGATTTAAAGGTAGTCAAATGGTTCATTCTAATTTGTTTACACTTATGAAATTATTCCAGGACCTACTGGGGTTTCGCTCTCTAGGCCCCACCGAGCAATGCCCCTGGACCAACGGCGGTCCCCTGATTCCTATCCCTCGGGAGTGCGGTGCATTATGCACCATTGTTCGGTCATTTCACTTTTTCCATTACTTCATTTTAGAAGAGGGCGGGCCCCCTTGGGGTCGTCTTCGCCCCTCTCACCTATAAGGCTAGTTACGCCATGACTTGTCTCCGATTGATACGTAGATATATTCAATTGAGGTAACATGAGTTACTAATGTATTTAGAAGGGTGGGCCTCTAGTAACTAGTTACTTGTCAGTCAAAAGTAACTGTAATTAGTTACATTTTCTTCATTGTAAGGAGTAACTGTAAAGAGTTACAATTTAAGAGAAATAACTGTAGCTATAACGAGTTACTTTCAAAATGTAACGGGAACAACCCTGGTTACTTTTTTGCTATAACATGTACTTCAGTCAACACAAATGGACCTGCCATTAGTGTGAGCTAAGATATTTAAAAAAAGATTACTTTGTGTTATTTGTAATCTGATTCCGTTGCGTACATTGTTAATGTAGTTGGTAATTACGTCAAATGGAAACCAGCGAGTATATTGCGCTGGGGGGGGGGGGCGCAAAAATTCCAAGTTTGAGGCCATGTATGATGTAAGCATATCGAAATTGACAAATGCGTGAACCTTATAACACATACCTTACTAGTCTGGAGAATGAATGTGATTGCATTGCATATGTGATTGCATTTCGTACATGTACGTTAAAACTGTAAAATTTTCTTTTCAGTGTACCAGTAGGCTATTGTTGCGTAATTACCTTTGATTCTCCTTAAAATTCCACTAGGGGTGCCCCCTTTCCTCCCCCCTTTGAAGCTACACCTGGCTATAATTATTTTAACTTCTCATCTCACCAAAAATTAATGGTAGCCTATATGCGAACTAGTACTCAGTAATGCAAAGAAGTAAAGTTTATACAGGATCTTATCGGCTTTTGGATCGACAAGGTCTGAGGTCTGGGCCCTCTGGAGTCTGTGTTTCGAGGTCTGTAGTTTCGAGATACTCCATGTGTAAGTGAGAAATCTCTTGTTCTCTGTTTAAGGACAGGATTTAATATGACTAAGCAAGCATTGTGTAAAACCCTTTCATTTTGAAGTTACATTTTTCTTACAAGCTGTTATAACTGCATTCAACACAAAATTTTCTGAGTTGCCATATTTTAACATTTGTACTATTCCAGGTACTCTTTCTACGAATTTGGTAAACCATCCCTGACCCAAAGTGTTGACGTCCTGATCACTCATAAGACTTATTCCAACTCTAAGGAGGCATTCTCAGTTCATCTAAGTTCGGAAAAGAGCGCTTCTCCAGCCACTGCCACTGAGGTAAACATTGATTTATTCTAGGTCTATGTACTTATTTGAGGTCAAAGTGTGACGTCACTTCCTGTCAATATAAATACCCCGTACGGTAATGAATACACATTGTGATGCATTTCTTTTCAGTTTCCTAGAAAATATCAGATGAGCGCCATGATTTTCATAAGCCTTAACTTTTATGAAGAATGAACTCATTTTAGCTATGTACTAAGGCAGTTATCTACTAAGGCGGTGATAATGCCACGAAAAGTGTAATCAAACAGGAAATGTAGTTGGGTTTGATGAGTCACCACGGCAACGAGCCAATTTAATGTTGTACATTGAAAATTTAAAGAAATAGTTTATAACCTACAAGAGTTAAAAATTCCTAACACAGTGATTTTGTAGGGTCGCTAAAGGTTTTCAGTAATGAGGGTTAAAGTCATTAACAAAAAACATGGGAATCATAAAGATGAGTTGTGTGTAAAGATCGAGTGTGCCACTAGTTCATTATTAACATATCATTTGCGTCTTTCTTGCCTAGATCTCCGCCCGTTTAGTTGTCAGCCCACATCGCTCCACTGGGCGGGGAGAAGATCGAATCTTTGAAGACGTATTCCTGCTGATTCCAGAGGTGTCAGGTAACATGAAAAAAGAGAGTCAGACCAGGGTAAGTATAATTTCATTATTTCTTTCATAGCATTCGATTGTTTCACTTTCTTTTGACTTTTCTACAAACATAGTAAATGAATGATATATAATCAGTCTGTATATTCACTGACTGTAATTAGTGCGGCAAGGGGTAACGCTGGCCATAGGCGCGGTTGATTTCACTCGAGATCCATGTTTAGAATGACCTTTTAAGAAAACGTTTCCTAGTTTGTCATCCGTTTATTCTGAATTTTAATTTTCACCCGTTCGCAACGGAACGTATATAGAGTGATTACAATATCATGGTTTATTTTATGTAATATTATATTTGCAAGAATCAAAGTGTCCACTTCATACACAAAACAAACGTGAAATTATATAAAGGACAACCAACCTTAATAAGCTAGTTAGAATGGAGAAGGTCACTAACCTTTATAAACACACATTTTAATTTACGTGTACTATGCGCTTCTTAAAAATGTTAGAAAAATGAAAGAAAGCACAAACGAATAAATTGTGAAAATATGCATGAACATAATGAAATTTAGATTACATTGAAACCAGGCCCGTAGTTAATGGTGGAGGAGGTGAAAGAGCCCATAGGGCGCTCCCAGAGAAATTTTCGCCCCCTAGAAATTAAAAGTGAATATTGTTTTAATACATTGTAGCATATCTTGGCCGCTAAGAGAAAAGCTTTTCGTCCCCTGGAAGCTTTCTTGTCCCTTTAGTACCTTAAACGGCTACGTGCCTGATGGAAAACCTGTCATCTCAGCACTTTGTTACATCAGCACCCATATACACGACATTCTGTTTCAGCCCGATTTTAAAGTGTCCCTTTATCCCCCCCCCCCCCTTCTCTGCAGCGAGGACCAAGAGACTACCTAGTTTTGAACCAATCGCTGTTCGAGTTTCCAAACTCCTATTGTTTCAACGAGAAAACCCGCTTCCTCTCTCTTGTGGATCGCCAGCATCGACCGTGCGTTGAAGCCTCCAGCGTGGATCTTGAAAAACAACCTTATGACTTTTACATCAAGGCAAAGGTACAAAACTAAGCTTCAATCATTATAACTTTAAATCTCTTTTACTCATCAAATTTGTTTGAACAACTTTTAAAAGCTTTAATAGTTTCTTTGTAAGTGGTTTGATTGTTCTATATTGTTATTTAGGTTAACGAGATTCGCAATGAGCCGGCTGAATTCTTCCTAAGCTCCTTCGGTGGCCTTTACGACACTGCGACCACTTCACGTCACCGATCATCTGTTATCTTCATTTCGCAACAACCTCTCATCCTTCATATCTTCATCCCAAATGAGAAGCCGTCGTCCAGATCAACTGCAGCTGGAGTCCCTAACACCGTGTACTTCACCATCACCCTGCATACACGCCATCTTGGATCGTTCTTAAACGATCAATGTTGTCTGGTAATAGCTACCATCCGGGACACTTATGGCATCATTTACGAGTACTTCGACACTCTGTACTCAAACCATCTTGGAAAATTCTTTACCCTAGTAACTGCCATCATTCATGACGGTTGTGACGTCATTGCTCAGAGTCTTCAGATCCTTACAACCTTCCTAAAGATACAATGTTCCTCTGCTGTTGACGTCATTTACTCAGCAGCAGAGGAGCTCTGTGACATCCTCCGCAGCTCCTCCGATAAACTTGACAGTATTTCTTTTGGGAAGTCAAGAGATTATCAATGGACCTTGATTTGGTCATACGTCGATCGTGCTTGCCAGAAAATCGGTGTCCTGAGAGCTGACGGAGACGCTACAGTGGCCGCTGGATGGATTGCATTCTCTATTTTTATTGGTGAGCGTTCATCCTTTTCTCTCCAATACATTGCACTAATTAAAGAATACTTAATTTCTGGGGAAACAAATTATGTATTACAAGGAAATACCTAACACCTAATGAAATTCTGCATGGATTTTGGGGTGAGAGGGGGAAAGGGGACATGCTCCTCTTGCTGAGGCTACGGTACAAAATCGCTTTGTACTTTGGAATAATATCAGTCGTTTTAGCTGGTAGTGTGGAAATCAATTCATTGACTGTCAGATTACAATATTACTTATAATGAGACTTTAATGATTAATACCAAGTAAACAATGTTTATGTCTTTCCGTTGCGCAGCCTTCCCAGTTCTACTTGTCAAATGGCTTGTGACGTCATTACGAAATCCAGCCAACGTGCAGGAAGTGGATGATATTATCGTGATGGATAATGACAGTGGTAATGTAATCATTTTGTTTTTAGTCTTACTTATTTTAAATTAAAATTCTCATCCTAAGGTCTATAAGAGTTTGAAGCATAAAATTCATGCATGATCCGAGGTTTACTTCCATGATTATGTAAAACGCAGCTGGATTCATAACGCATAATCTCCTACACCCATTTGATCTCAAGACTGCCTTAGGTCAAATAGGGAGCTTCGTGCAAAGGCCACCACCGATTCCTTGGAAAAAACCCGAAAGTCGGATATGCGACAAGTCAAATATACCTTATGCATATGACGTCACAGAACAGAAAGCGTCCCTAAAGGGGCAAGCGCGTATCATTGCAACCTACGCCAACAAACTGAATGCAGACAGCTGATGTGTGTACGTGGTTGGACACGCGCTTAGTTTTCTTCGAGCGCGTGCGAAGTCTACGTCGTGCGTGCAGTGTGCTATATTGTTTTGCCTCCGAAATGACTTTGCATGACGTCAATGCATAAAGTCTAAGATTGCTGTCGTAAGATCTGGGACATTTAATTTTAAACTTCCCTGACTGAATTTCATGAGCCTGACAAAAAGGGAATCCGTCATGTTACTATGCCAACCCTCCTTTCATGAACACATTTCTCGGTTATGCTATCATATTGTAAAATGAACTTCACGTCGTATTCACCGTTTAGAACACTCGGAAGATCTAAATGGGAGTTGCTATTTGTCAACCACCTGATCTAACTTATTTATGTACCTCAAATTGTTGGTACCAAAGTTCACGAGCTCAGAATGAGATCAACGGATTGCATAATTCATCTCATTTTGAGAGGACCAAGGATGATTAATTTGTTTAGTGTGAACATGAGCAGGATTAAGTAAACCCAAACCTGTGATTACCGTTATCTCCACGCCCTCGAATATACGTGTAGCACATTTCTCTGTAATGCATATTTTAGGGTCGTCGAGTGGCAGAGTGGTCCATTCCAGCTGCTGTGCACCAATGTGTTTCACATGTGAGTGGGTTCAAATCCCGCTCGATGTACGTGAGTTTTTCTCCGGGTACTCCGGCTTTCCTCCCACTTGGCATAGGCTTGCCTCTAAAATCGGTTGCCCAGCCGACGAAGTCGGTTGCGTGCCGGACTGAAGCGCCTTCGGGTGGACCAGCCGACTTTGCAATGCATTGCATTTGCAACGTACTCTGCACAAGTGCAGCAGTCTCACCGAGAATACGATCAAGTCATGTCTTTATGGGGTTATTCCATCTCCCGTGAGAATACCTCAGTCTATCTTAACAGCTAAGAGTCTGATGTAAAGTTTCCAAGGTAAAGAGAAGATAAACGGGTGAATGCAATAAGATATTAAATAAAAACTTGTAAATAGGAAAAAGGCCTACATGAATATGTAAAGCAGAAGTTCGGTTCGGTGGGAAATTATATCCCATCTAACTCCCGCGAAAGGTGGTTTTAACTTAGAGTAATTTTGCAGGTGAAGGCAAACAGGAAAGTCAGCTCTTCAAATTATTATGTATTATTATATAGAGTAACATTACAGCATAGCAAACTTTTGTCGGAAATAAAATAGCAAATATTACCCCAAGTGTTTATTAGTCTCAAACATTTTTCAGGTACGTTCGTGTTTGGTGAAGAAGATCTTTTGGCTGATTTCCTGCAAGACACTTTCAATATAATGTGCATACCCCCATGGGCTGGTGAAGGTACTGTTTCATATTTTTAATTCTTGATGAAACTAACAAATATACCAGTTAGGTCATTTATTGGGAAATTAATAAAAAGGCACTGAAAAGTGAAAGTGCGAAAACACGTCGACCGGGTCAGTGAAATATACCATGAAGCACTATATTTGGCATTTGAAATGTCTGGTTCCAATTTCCATCACAATTAATTCTTCTTTGGATACAACTATCTTTAAAATATACTAAAGTACAGTTAAGCATAAATTTCTAGAAACGGATAATTATGATAGCAGACGATGTCTAGATATGGACAGAGGCTGTAACTTTCTTCAATGCATTTCCCCACCAAAGATGAGACCATCGTTGATGGCACCAATACCACCATTGCCAGACAAGACACGGTCTCACCGGCATCCATTGGCATTCCTTGGACCCAATCTGACCTCAGCCTAGCAATGGACATCGCCTGCACCGATGAGGAGGACTGTATGTTCGTCCGATTTACCGTTTCCGATCCGTGTATCAACTATAATTTTGACACTGGCAGATCCATCAGTTCTCGTAAAGCTCCTTCAATCGAGCGAGGTGGCTCTGATTGTGACGTCATCGGGTAACTAAAATAGTTTTATCAAAACTCCTACATCCTGTCATTAATTTTGAAGTGACTTTTACTAATAAATAAGGGATATTTATATATATATATATATATATATATATATATATAAAATATATATATATATATAATATATATATATATACCCCAGACAAGAACTCCCGTGCATTACTAAAACGTTAATCCACATTATGTGAATAAACGTTTTAGTACTGCACTGGACTTCTTCTCTGGTATATATATTTTGTGTCCTGTTGTGATGCCTGTTACGTTTACATTTATATATATATATACATCTATATATATATTCATGGCAGTGTAAACCAGTCAATGGTTGAGTGCTCAACTTGTGAAGGGAGCTAAATATTGAAAGGAAAGGTTGTGACTATAGAGAACTACAAGACAGCTTGTAGACTATAAGGCAGCTATATATATATATATATATATATATATATATATATATATATATATATATATATATATATATAGGTATATGAAAACAGGTTCGTATATAATATATATATATTTCACTAACAGATCTGTCGAAACATCACGTGACTTATCCTTGGTAAAAGGAAAGTATCGTCCAGCTTCTCTCCGATCCTTCTTTCCGTACATTAACCTGATGACCACTACAGAAGAATACCAACGTAATCGCGACTATGTCTCAGTTGTACGTATCGGTTCTTCCTGTGACCTCATGTCCGTTACCCATCGGGAGACCAAGACCAGGTGAATATATGAAACATTGAACATAGTCAACACTGAATGATTTGATTTGACTCATCAAAAGTATACGCTCTGTAATTTAATTTCGATTAAATGAAATGATTTCTTAAATTCAGTAAAAGCTAATTTGTGGAAGTGAAACCACCGACGTTCACAGCTGACCTTTTTGAAATAAGCACACAAACCATATCAATTTGAACAAGCACACTACCACATGCCAGTGTTGTAACGAGTAATCACTCTAGTCACTAATTTTCAAAACCGAAATAACTCGAGCAATTGTATCATACTAATAGGAATAATACAATGACTCGAGTCACTGATTCGACTCGGGTCACATTGAAAGTAGTAAATGACTCGACTCGACTGCAAACTTGAGTGACTCGTTACAACACTGCCATGCACATGCTAAATGAGAATGGTTCCCTTTAAAACTGTGGCAATGTTTTATTAAAGCGTTTTCGAATTATGAACGATATCTCCTAGGTTTCCTGTAATATGCAGTTAATGCGTTATGTCATATCATGAAAGATATTTCTGAGAGAAATGAGAGGAGATAAGGCTGGGAAGATGTTTCAGAGTAAGGCTGGCGTGACTGCTTAGTCCCTTTAAAAACGGATATCACCTATGATTTCCTTGTCGTGAGATTAAGATGAATATATCATTTAAGTTAATAGTTTAGTTGTAATATTTTATCCTCAGAGTCGAGGGACCTCCCACCGGGAAACTGGCACCAGTATTGAAACAATCCAGAGAAAAACCGTCCGATGAAGGAGAGGGCTCGGACGAAGCCTGTAACATCTACATGGCTCAAAGTAGTAGCGTTCCTCAGATGTCCCAAAAAGATGACGACTTCAAGCAAGCAATGAAGGACTTCCTCACCGACATCGACGAGACCTATGGCGCCCCTAGTCAACCTGCCATCCATTTACTCAGAGAAGAACGGTCTGAAGAACAAGATGAAGGTAAAATGTGCATGGCCCAAAGGGATAACGCCCCCAAAATGCCCCATGAAGAGAAACACCTCACAGAATCAATGAAGCACTATCTCGCCGACATCGATGACACCAATGGCCCTCCCAGTCAATTACGTGCCATTCACTTAATCAAAAAAGAACCATCTGAAAGACATGATGAGCACAGAGACTTGGACGAAGCCCAAAGAATCTACCTGTATCCCAAAAGCAATGCTTTCAAGATGGCCCGAGAAGATAAAGACTTCCAACAATCAATGAGGCACTTCCTCTCCGACATCGATGAAACTAATGGACCTCCCAGCCAATTACGTGCCATTCACTTAATCAAAGAAGAATCGTCTGAAGAACGTGATGAGCACTGCAGAGACTTGGACGAAGCCCAAGGAATCTATCTGGACCCCAAAAGCATTGCTTCCACGATGTCCGGAGAATATAAAGACTTCCAACAATCAATGAATCACTTCCTCCCCGACATCGACGAGACCAATGGCCCTCTAAGCCGATTACGTGCCATTCACTTAGTCAAAGAAAACCCGTCTGGAGGACAAGATGAAGGAACATACGCGGACAAAGCCCATAAAATCTACATGGCCCAAAAAGACTGCCCTCCTAAGGTGTCCCTGGAAGAAAACGACTTTGAACAAGCACTAAAGGCCTTCCATGCCGATATCGACAAAACGTGTGGCAAAAACAGAACTCGCCTTCGTCGATTCTCAAACTTCCTCTGGCAATGTCAAGATGTCACGTTTTATGTCCTTCGAATTTACCTAGACAACAGATTCTATTGACTGATTGATAATTAACAGTATATGAAAAAATCACATTCGCTCACACATAAATCATCACATTATCAAATATACATCAAATGAAAATTTTCTGCTTGTGTGTTTAGACTTAAAACCTTGAAAATAAACAAAAATGAAAAAAGAAAACAGATATTTGTAAAGGGCATTTTTGGATTCGAATTCGCCCTTTAAATTTTTGGAATGTTGTATGATTACGACAAAGGCCTGATAACAGACAGTTTATTATGACGCTTAGAGACCTTAAAGTATAACTCAGTAGGAAACTGATGAAACTCCATCCCAACCTTTTGTGGCAAGTCGCCTAACTTAGCTATATCCTCAAATTTGAATTGTATTCTGTTACGACGGTCCGTCCTATCAGACTGAGAAACCTTTATGCAACTGCTTCCATAAAAATTGTCTTCACATGAAATGAAAATTAATGTACGTGAGACATAGTCCCTCAAATAATTTTATTGGGCAGGATGGAATTTCTTAAGTACTTAGGCAAAACCGACAATATTTGCTAAAATTTGCCTGTAGGCCTGTAAGGTACGTTCCCTAGTCAGTTCGGGAGATTCCTCCTTTCGGGAGAATCTACTTTTCTCCCCATTGGGGGAAAACTTGATCATGGGCGCCGCCATTTTGTCTTTTTACCCACAGTCCCACGCGTTTTTGTGTACATGGTCAGTGGCCAGTGGGTTTTGGAACTCCCTGCAAAAATCGTCGGTCTAATGTTACGG
Source organism: Holothuria leucospilota (assembly GCA_029531755.1). NCBI lineage: Eukaryota > Metazoa > Echinodermata > Holothuroidea > Aspidochirotida > Holothuriidae > Holothuria > Holothuria leucospilota. Next base: position 12,236,231 of record CM055965.1, read on the forward strand.
AATTAATGTATATTCGGAAGGTTTATTGTCATAGCTACAGAAAAGCCACGTCCTACCTAACCGGTGGTTCACCACCCCGTTTTTGAGTTTTTGAGTGGTTTTCATACTTGCTTAACCTTGTTTTTGTTAGGCTGGCAAGCCTATACAACGTGTTGCATGCATAAGTTCTCCCCCTTTCTGGAGAATTTTGGCTTTCCCTCAAATGGGAGGATCTCCCGGACTGCTAGTATTTTGGTTGAATGCGCGGAGTCCCTGTCATTCCTGATTTTTTGTCGACGAATGTTTAGCTCTACTGACCATGAAATTATGAAAGATGACGATTCTTTTGTTAGGTCATCTTTCAGATTACCGTAATGTTCTGAGTTCAACTGTATGTCGATGGCTTCCATATCCTATATCAGAATAATTCAGGACAGCAATGCCTTTCCTTTTTGTCAAAAGATTTACTTCTAACGTTTTTTTTTATTACTACAGAAAACAGTGCTGTTGGTGAGGTGCTACACAATGCATTATGTATTGGTGGTTTTTGCCAAAGTTCTTTATTTTGGTGGCTTGAAAATAATCCTCCGAGGTTATGCCTATCAAGTCACATTTCAAGAAAAATAGATTTCAGGCGGACTGTCGATGGGCTTTAAAATTTTAATCGTACACTATGCAGCTTATATTGATGGCTCTTGTTAGCCGGGGGGGGGGGGAGGGACGGTGGACACGGTCCCCTTCAATAATTTGGTTGGGGCGGACCATTTTTCGTCCCCCCACCAATATTTGGTCAAAGACCATAATATTTGCTAATGTTGTGAGTTTAAGACATGGTCTGCTTCAATTATTGGTTGAAGCTAGGGGACGGAATGTCTATGAAATATGGGCAAAAACTGAAATGATTGTTGATATTTTTGTGTATGTAGCACACATGAGACACTCACATTGTCACATTTCGATGTTAGATGAAGTAGTCTCATCTCCCTGTACATTACTCGTTTTCATAAAATGGGACATTATGAAAATCCAAAATGGCCCCCATAGTTTGAAAGTAATGCTACTACATGTACTATTCCAAGAAGATCATGGATGAAACTCTTGCTTACGAGCCTAAGTATTAAACAATAACTCGGCATTAGAACGAAGTCTGTAGGTTCAGACAATGGCGTCGCCCTAACACACTCTCATTACTGAAAAATGCACTGACCAGCCCTGTCTGTAATGGAAAATGTATTTCATGGACGGATCCAGAGGGGGTCGATGACGTCCCACCCCCTCAAATTTCCCGATGTGCCCTTTTTCAAAGCTGATCCTATCTCTAACGAGCAAAAAAAGGTTCACTGCAATGAGGAAAAATGCATAATTGCCGAATTCCTAGGAAATTACGGTCACACCATTTTGTTTACCCCCAAGACCAAAGCCAGAAGTCGCACATTTTTGAAACCTTGACTCCGCTGCTAGAAATGCGGTTTGTTAGTGTGAAAGCGAAGTAATAGCTGCATTAGAGGCATTCTAGTGGCACCGAGTTTAAGATTCCTGCAGTGACGACGCCCATGTGACTGCACCAGGCTCGTAGCCTGACAAGGTACTGAATGGGGGCGAAATGGCTTCCAGGGGCTAACAAATTTTTAAGGGGGCCAAATGTATACAAATGCCATTCAGCCAATGGCAACTTGAAAACTTGCTAGGGGGCGAACAAATTTCAAAGAGGGATTCGCCCCCAAGTTGGCCCGCTTGACTGGAAGCCTGTCGCTGCACAATTCCTGCAGGCACCCAGACTGACATATGGCACACGCCTTCAAAAAGCACGTTTTCCTTTTCAAACCGAAAATTGTTTTTGGAATGTTAGCACAACCGTCAAGCTTGAACCGTATGAAGCATTGTATTTTCAATCAACGTGCTATGTTCTTTGTTTAAAAGAAAGGGGTGGGTTCCTCTTTCCTCTTACGACATTTCCTAGACAACATTCACCTTAACTGGAAGTAGTGCACCCCGCGCCGGCATCCCAGTTCACGCGGCGAGTCGCCTCTTTCCTTCATGTGACAATATAAACTAATTTGCTATTAAGGAAGGATAAGTCATTTGTTTACCTTTCATACTAAATAGTTTTTGTCCAGAAATGTTAAGAAGAATGTTTGTAAAGGAGATACAAGAAGATTTGAAAGATTAAGGTAATGTTTACAAATAACTTGAAACTTGAGGCGACTGGATATATTCTCTTTAAACTTTAGGCCAAACTCCTAAAACCATTCAGACATCAGGCTAAGTAGAATACTTGTTTCTGCCTCAACACAAAATGTGTAGGCCTATCTTATACCACTGTTTCGCACAAGGCCACATATTCGCAAGAACTTGCACAACTTTCAAACGTCCGGTATTTCTTTTCGAGTAGGCCTAACCATCCAACCAATTTAGCTAGTCTATTATTCAAACGCCTGAATGAGATCAGCGTCACATGTTCACGTAACGCCAACATAGTAGGCTGTACGGTATATTCCTTATTCATATGTTATATCCCTGGTTTGGAAAGCAAAGAGCTGAGCAAACATAGTCTGACATAGTGGGGTAGCCCACGTACGGTATTCAAAAATCGATGCACTGCACATTGCGTAAACACTTCCACACGATTAAGCACGAGACGTCCTGTACATTTATACATGTTCAGTATACTTTTGTACCTCGTTTCGTTGTACACAGTCTCTCAAATGATAACAACTGGGATTCTCGATGAAGGCCTATTCCCGAACATGAGGACTTCGCCAGAATTTGTTTCAAAAAGTGCTGTTTTCATGCCTTTAATGATTGCAGAAACGAAAAAAAAAATTAACTTTTGTTCAGCACAAATTGAACTATCTATATGAAACATATTATCAAAATTGGTGCAAAACTGAAAGACAAGTAGGGAATTTTACGTTTTCAAACAAAGCCCCCTCCCGAGGTCAAATAGCGGTCAAATTAATCGAAAAAGGTCTCAGCATACAGATATTACTTTTGCTAACATCTCTACTAAATTTCAGCCAAATCTAACGAAAAACAGCGAAATGTCAGGCACTTAAACGTAAATGTTATGGTGACAGACGTTTGCCGTGCACGACAGCAATAGCTCAGCTGAAAGCTTTCAGCTGAGCTAAAAATAAAAGAACGTCCTATCCCTATAAAATATGAGTGACAAGAAAATGAAACCACATGGTAAAATGAAGGGTATTAAATACGGTCTTTGTTTATGTGGATCCAGGAAATTATGTGGTGGCTAAGCTCGATTTCACGATCGTCGGAGGAGTGATGACTTGATGGAGTGTGAGGGCCCCGCGGATCCTCAAGAAATATCCCAATGAAAAGCTGCTAACCGCCTTCCTGGTATCTGGCAATCAAGATTAGTACGCAAACGGCAAACTTTTTTATATGAAATCTTCTTGTTGAATTATGCAGTGTGACCTGTGAAATTCCGGAACAGTAATGATTATTCATTTCTCAAATTGCCAACACTGTCTGCAGGTCTGGAGTCCTTCCAAGAAAACTAATTAAAAATTAACACTGTTAGATGCAATTTGCGGGCATCTGGCAATTAAGGTAATTTATGAACTTGTTAGAGCACCTTAAGGAGGAGTAGAGCTTGTTGAACTTATTTTATTTCCATTTTATGAACACTGATTGAGGGCTCAGTGGGGTCTTTAAGTTGAGCTACAGCTTACTTTAAGTATTTAATTTCTTCAAACTCCCTCTACTAACCTAAGCGTTCCCTCCCCCCCCCCCCCCCATGAACCTATGAAGAACAAAATTTCCCAAGGTCATCAAAAATTTCCATACTTGTGTGCTTGCGTACGTTCCATTATACAACCACGTACACGTAGCCTACTCCCTGGAGCGATGGCCAGCAGGAGATCATGACATCCTCAATGCTACTTTTTCAGAAATTTTCTGAAATGTTTCCCATATTATAATTCAAGAAAATATTTTCACTCCAGGCGTAGTTCAACTTTTTTTCCATTTTTTCATTTGTTGGGTGACTTTTTACACAGGTCTAAAGCATACCATGAAAAATTTCGACGCATTATGCAGGGGAATATCCTCCTCATTTTAGAACGATCTTATTTCCGTGAGCTTTTCTTAAACATATTATTCAGTTAGCTACTTAAAGTAAGCGTTTATTGAATGTCCTGAGAAGCTGTTGGTTGGATTTTCCTTATAACGAGCGTTATATATTTCATAATTCTTCCAAGCAGTGGTGCCGGCAAGGGGACATGGGGACATGTGCCCCCTATCGGAAGTTTTTGAAAATTTCCAAACATATTTTTTTAAATGAGCCCAAAAGGTGTTTAAGCTATGATTTCTGTAGGGGTGGGTTGAAGCGTGTTTTCGACGGATTGATGGATCTATCGCCAGTCGTTCTGAAACTTTCAAAATTTTAATCAATCCTTGGCAAACTATCAAAACGTTTCTCGCGCTTCGCGCTCCCAGCAACACCTCATCACTGTGCTTATTATCAATGCCATTTTAGATGTTTTCGCAGTATTCATCGGTGAGGCTTTTATGCCAATTGTTCGTGCCTATAGGTGCGATTTCAGAGAAGCACAACATTGTAAGAATACCAGACAAGGGAATTAAAAAGAAGACATATTTCATAAAACCTGAAAGCTTTTACGAATTATCAAGGAAAAGACTCGACGTGTAATTGACATATAAATTTTATTATAGGGAGTTGAGAGTTTACACTGTAAAAATTGATTAACACTTTTTTGAAACAGATAATAAACGCGTCTTGGCGTTTATGTAACAGAAAAAAACAATAAAATACATAAGCAAATTAAACGTCTAAAACGCCAACCTTAACACACTGAAGCCACTTTAACGCCATCTCGTAAACGCGTTTATGCGTTTATTTCATGATTACTGTAAACATCAAGTTGTTTTTAATAAAGAAAAATTAACATATATATATATATATATATATAAATCATGTAAACGTGTTTGCGGAGTGCACTTTAATTGACGTCATTATCCTTATCATGTGTTAATATTCGTTGTCATTTACTGTGCGTATCCATTTTGTTGTTCGTTTTCTAATTCTTAAACGCCATAAAAATGAAGACGTCTATTTTAACAGTGTACCCGGTACGTAGTCTGCATGGCATTTTTGTCATGGAAAACATTTCTGATGCAAATTCGGTGGGCTTCGTGCGCATTCCCCACGATTTGCACTCCGAATCTCAAGACCATAGGGTAATATTATTCGGACCAATACGCTTTTCGGAAATACACCTCTAACCTACCTAGTGACCCGGCCCGCATCAAGGGAGGATCCTAAAGCAATCTTATATCACGAGTAGCCTATTCAGTAACATTTTGCAGCGTAAAGTGAAAGATTGGAAGTATGTATTTGTCGTTATACATTTTTGTAGAACGGATGCCATGATACGGCCAGAATATCACTAATTAATGAGAATTTCTAAGGATGTAATAATTATAGTTCAGACATTGCCAAGAAAGCACCATTTTGCATCTAAGTCACCTAACATAAACAAGAGTTTCTCAAGAGGAGGAGTCGTCACCTCTCCACTTATACAACACACCCTTCCCTTACGGCCAACCAAAGATAAAAATTCACTGAATTATGAGAATCTTTCAACAAATGATCAGTTCGAAAATAATGCCAAAAGTAGCACCAGTTTTGCATCTACGCCACCTTAAATGAACAGAAATTTCTCGAGGGGAGGAGTTGTCACCCCTCCATTTAGACAAAACACTTATCCCATACACTCTACCAAAAGTAAAAATTCACTGAATTATGAGAATCTTCCCTCCACTTAAACAAGACACCTATCCCTTACACCCAGGTAGAAAAACAAAATTAACTGAACTATGAGAATCTGTCAACATTTGATCAGTTCGAAAATTTGCCAAAAATAGCACGGCACCATACTGCCATAGCTACCTTAAAAACAAACAAAAATTTCTCAAGGGTGGGGGGCGAGTTGTCACCCCTCCATTTAGACAAAACACTTAACCCATACACTCTACCAAAAATTAAAATTCACTGAATTATGAGAATCTTCCCTCCACTTAAACAAGACCTCTATCCCTTATACCCAAGTAGAAAAATAAAATTAACTGAACTATGAGAATCTGTCAACATTTGATCAGTTCGAAAATTTGCCAAAAATAGCACGGCATCATAGCTACCTAAAGACAAACAAAAATTTCTCAAGGGTGGGGGGCGAGTTGTCACCCCTCCACTTAGGCGAGACACATAGGCCTATCCCTTAAATCCAACCAAAATAAAAAAATTCACTGAATTATGAGAATCTTTCAACATTTGAGTAGTTCGAAAATTTGCCAAAAATTACACCATTTTGCATCTAAGCTACCTTATGCGAACAAAAATCCCCTGATCGAAACCCGCGCTCCCCCATAGGACGGCGCCTCGGCACGAGCCTAGTAGGGGACAAAGGAAGGATCAGGTACGCATATGCAAAATTTACACTGACTGATCAGAAGTTGTTATTTACAAATAACAACTCCCTGGACTGATTACAACATAATCTGTTGTGCCCCCTCCCCCAGTCACCAACTCAGAGGGCGCCACTGCTTCCAAAAAGAAGTGTCACCTGCGACTTCTTTTCATTGAACTTTATTTTCAAGGTCTACCACTGATCTTCATATTAAGACTATTTAAGACACTGCAGTCTGATTTCAAGTACAGGGCTGGCTTACTATATTTATTTTGATGACCTGTACGTTATACCTTGACTTGACTTATGACTTGACTTAACCTAAAGCCTAGAGAACTTACTTGTGACGTGACTTGACTTGAAGGTAAACTGACTTGGACTTGACGCCTTAGTTAAATCACTTGGACTTGGTTACAACTCTGTTGCTAAATCCAATACACCCTCAAACCAGCGCAAAAATTCTGTCCCTTGCCCTGTAGCATGGTTCCCCTTCGATCCTTCCTCATCTGGTCGTGCTACACAGGCACGTAGCCACTGGTGGCACGGGGCATGTGCCCCTTCCCCAAATTTTTTTAATAAAAGGCCTTGCACTGAAGGAGGAAAAATTTATTACGAGACCAGCATTTTTGGAATACAAATAAAGGAAGGAAAATGGAAAATCTCGCACCATTTTGCATTTAGAGTCCTTGAAATTTTCAAAGGGGAAAAAGGAGGGGTATGGGAGGAGATACCCCTCCCCTTAGACTCCTCCCCCAGGCCAGCGAAACTTCAACATCGATGTGCCCCCCTCCCCCCATTGGTTGTTCTGGCTACGGACCTGGTGCTACAAGTTGAAACATTGAAATCGTTCATTTGCGGCTCCAGGCCTCGTGAGTTAGACCATGGAGCTGCGGTAGCTCCATGGTTAGACGAGGTTTGACGCACACCAACACGAATGTGTTATATAGTGTCAACTGGACAGAAAGGCGAAGTTTAAATACGGTTTTTTTTTCAAATACGATTCAAGTTCAAGTTTGGTTTCAAATACGGTGCAAGTCCTTCCCTTTAGTCGCCTCTTACGACAGGCTGGAAATACCGTGGGCATATTCTACAACCCCTAACAGGGACGTAGATTTCTTTTCAACTTTGGGGGAGGGATGGGGTGATTGAACTATCGCAAATGTGGAAAATGTGCACGCGAAGCGCGAGCCCATGACGGGTGGGGTCCAGGGGCCCGCTTAGGGCCCCTGGTGGGGTCCATGGGCAAAGCCCCGGTGGGGGTCTAGGGGGCGAAGCCCCCGAAAGCTCCTGGGTTTTAATGTCTCAAAAGTGCCAGGAAGACTGTTTTAAGGGGTTATTTTCAGTAGTAATGTTCTTTGGTAGGCTATTGGTATATTCATGCATTTAGGAAATAGCCTACTATTTTGAGCACAAAACTCGTTGATAAGCTGCATTGGATTGAAATTGTACAAGAGCAACAATGTCCTGTTTAGCTTAAAAGGCAGGGATCAACATATAGGGTCATACCAGACAACTGGATTTTGAATTCGGAGATCATTGCAAAACCTGCAAGTTGGCTTGAGATCAGTGGCGTCGCCAGATTTTTTTGTGATTGGGGGCCCATAAATGATGTCGTAATAATACCTCAGTTCCCCCAAGTCTGCTTAAATTACACCTTTATTTTTCATGCGTTCCTGCATTTGCATGCAGCAGTTTTGATCTTTCGTTTGTCACTCCATAAAGGTGTCGTCCTGGGGAAGCGGTTTCCCCTCCCCTTTAAGATTTTTTTTTTATTAATTTAAGGTCTTTTAGATGCAAAATGGTGCTATCTTTGGGATGTTTTTGGAACTGATCATATATGGCCGGAAAATGTCCATAATTTAGTGAATGTTAATTTTTGGTAAGGTAAAAAAGGAGAATATGTTGTCTATTAAGAGACAGATAGGTTGTCAACAAATCTCCTGAAGCCCCTTCCCTTCTGTCTACTTTACTGCCTTCTATTTCGGGAAATTTTTTACACAAAAATATGTGCGCGGAGTCCACAGAAACATTCTTGAGTTATTACGAAATATGTCCTTTCCTTCATTGTGCATTGTGAAAGGGCATCTAAGGCTAGCAGATACCGGTACCTGAATAGGACCTCCTGAAAGCTCTGCATTAATCATATTAATTGGGGGGGGGGGGGGGGGCAATTAAATAATGCGTTAACTACCTGACATCCAAATGATAATATAGAGTACGACGCCGAACACTTAACAACTATCGTATTTTTACTACTTTTGAACTAACCCTACTCGAAATCCAGATATGGGCCAGATATGAAATCCCATATATGGGCCAGATATGGATTTCATATCTGGCCCATATCTGCTGCAGATATGGGATTTATATCTGGGCCAGATAAAAATTGGGCAGATGTAACCCAGATCTACGCCAGAACCAGATCTTAACCATATATGGCCAGATAAAGTTTTATCTGGATCAAGTCTTTATATGGAACAGATAAAATTTTATTTGGACCAGATATGGTCCTTATATGAGCAGAATACATTTCCATATATGGTCCATATCTGCACCAGATATGGAATTTATATATCAGATAAAAAGTTGGGCAGATCTAAACCATATATGCATGGCCAGATAAAGTTCTATCTGGATCAAGTGTTTATATGGCACATATAAAATTGTATCCGGACCATATCTGCCGTAGTCATGAATTATAGTTAGGACTTATAGTCCACACTCATGGAGATTCTGAACACCAGCTTTTTTTTCAAAAGTCCCCTGACTCTCTGGCGAAGAGCCAGGGGCGAAAACCAAACAATACTCCCGAAGGAGTTCTGCTCCCTGAAGGAGCAACAACGTCCCCAAGAGACAAACTTTGACTTAACTGACACTACCCGACAGTGGTCCCGTTCTAGACTGGCTGAATAGTACAGGTCTGAATAGTACAGATTCTGAACACCAGCAGAAAATGTTTAAGAACTCCGTGTAGAATATAATGTAAGAAATGGATTGAATTGACTTAAGAACATAAATTCAACTTATTTCATAACAGTGAACAGAAAATGCCTTGAAATTTCCTATTTTATGTAATCACAGTGATATGGGCTTCTTATTTTGAACTCTATTACGTATTTGACTCTAAATTTTGTTTACTGCAAAGGACATATTTTACTTTAAACTTCCTAAATTATCAAAAATATAGGCTTAGATACAAGCTCCGCCCAAATATGCAAATCATTTGCGTAAGTTCACTTAGTATACTGCGGTAATAACAAAGGTGTAGCCACTAAATAACTGCAATGTCTGGGAAGGTGATGCTGTATCCAAAACATGTCTTAATTTGTAACAAGCATAATCCAAGAATCAAATCAAATAAAAAATAAAACAAACTAACAAAATGCTCATTTGCATATCTAGCATATCAAGTTATATATGGCTTGATATGGCCATATAAAACTTTATTTGCATATCTGGCATGGATTTTTATCATGTTATATCTGGCTTGATATGGGTTGAAAACTTTATTTACATATCTGGAAAGGCATTTCATCTGTTATGTCTGGCTTGATATGGCCATATAAAACTTTATTTACATATCTGAAAAGGCATTTCATCTGTTATATCGGGCTTGATATGGCCATATAAAACTTTATTTGCATATCTGGAATTGCATTGTATCAAGTTATCTCTGGCTTGATATGGCCATATAAAACTTAATTTGCATATCTGGGCTGGCATTTCATCAAGTTATATCTGACTTGATATGGCCATATAAAACTGTATTTACATATCTGGACAGACATTTCATCAATTTATATCTGGCTTGATATGGCCATATAAAACTTTATTTGCATATCTGGAATTGCATTCATCAAGTTATATCTGGCTTGATATGGCCATATAAAACTTGATATAATGTATCAAGGCATCTAAATCTGGTTGTACATCTGGCTTGATAAGGCCATATAAACTTGGCTGTATTTAACCAGATATATCCAGATATCAATCCATATCTGGATTCATTGCTGTCTGCTGCCAGCAATGAAAAATGTGAGGGAGGGAGAGTATAGGTGCAGGGAGGGAGAGTATAGGTGCAGGGAGGTGATATTAGACCTCCCTGATAAGTGTAGCAAAAGGGATGAAGGACTAATAAGAGCGTTGCAGAGTGCTGTTTTCGTCATAAGTGTATTAACAAATAACATCACCATCTATACCGATAATTGCTCAGCGCGAACTGGCGAAGCTCTGGTAAAAATTTTTTGAAAAATATATAACGGCAGATACGTATTTCCAACCTTCTACATCATTCTATATATTAGATTGAAAGATCTCATGCATATTAGTGCGAGGTTCCCCACAGATGTTTGGAGATATGTATATCTGTTCTTCGGAAAGTGTCGTGATCAGAACAGTTGCGTGTATTATTACCTTAATAATGGTCATGACATGGAGTGTAAACAGTGACGAATATTTCCATTACAAAACCTGCATTCAGACTCTACATCGAGACCTACATGCCACTGCTATAAGCCAGTCTTTTACCTATTAATTCGTAAACTTTCAACATTTTGCTGCTGTGCTTCTCCGTAAGTTGCTATCGGAAGATATTGATAATATGAGTAACACTGACGTAAGGTTGGAAGCGCGCGGAGCGCGCGAAAATTTTGATAGATTGCCAACGATTTGCTAAAATTCTGATAGTTTGAGAAACATTTGTCATAGAAAATGAAGCGAGATTGAAAAAATTTCTTACGAAAATGAAGAATAAAATATACTTTCCATCATACACGTATCTGTAGACTGAAACATTGGGGGGGGGGGGGATGATAATATGGGCCATCCCTCCCCTAGTCAAATGTTGGGGGAATATATCCCCATCACCCGGGATTTACGCCCATGACCCCCAGCCTACCTGGGCATATTCTACAAACCCCAGCCTACACGCCAAGCCTCGTGAATACACGTACTTTGTCATATTAGTTCAGTGTTAACCACATTCCTGGACAATGATTCACCTATACTCTTGTGTTGAACTAAATCCTCGCATGACTTTACGTGTGCAACTGGTGTATTATCGTATGTAACTGTGGATTGGATTTACGTACGTCCGAATATGCGACTTCTGTACATTTAGCAAATGTAACGTACGTGTACGCGAGCTGCATTACTGCAATACTCATGTATAGTGAAATCTACAACATACTAGGCCAAATCTTGCAGTTTGACAGTCTTCAACTTCGCTGCCTAGCCCAATCGATCGTAAATAAACCTGACGTTACCGTACTTATTACACGAAGTGAACGAAAGCCTGGGCAAACTATTGGCAGTATTGCACGAGAATATGTGACACCGATAACATGATCTTACCTGAGGAAGTTTTCACAACGTGATAAGTGACAATATCAGACTTTACTAGTGAGGTTTTGAATCATGAGGCACTCGGTAAGTTACGAGTAGGACCTGTGGAGTACTTATTCGGGGGCTAGGCTACAAAGTGTAATTCATAAATTGATACGTACCGTTTATCGTTAGGCTAAAGGACTTGTCACTAACTTGATTAGGCGGACCGATTAGGCTCTGTACAGTAAAGCTGGGCTTACTCCTCAGTAAAGGATTGGGTATGGTCGTTCGTCGAGAGCGCACAATACACTGCGCTTACTTAGTACGACCTATGGAGTAGCAGGGTGATCGACTGTCTACTTGAAGGTCGAAACTGGCTTTCTTCTCACGTCAAAACGTGAAAATAATCATAGGCCTAAATGCATATGCTCTCAAAGTCTAACTCAATCTCACCCCGGACATAGCCCTTAAATTGAACTTTGCTGTTTCTGTTAAACACTCCTCAGATGCAGCCCTTGTGCACAGTGTACAACTTTTACATCTCCCCACCATTGTCCTCACACGCTCTCAAATAATGATTTCTCACCAAACTTTGTTACTAGACATGACCGTCTTCACTGTTACAAGCTAGCCTAGGGTTGTGCATACACACTGCGGTACAAGCCCACCAGGCTACACATTGCATGCCTTTAGCTGATCAGACTGACTGCTTGTGGAGGATTAAATAATATCTAGTTACCTGCAAATTAGTGGTAGAGTGATAGGTACTGCTTATGTTTTGAGTTATCCTTATGTTTTCTTTCTTTCACATCAAAATATTGTATGTGTTAGCAGGCTTTGACAAATTGTTTTTTCATTACTTGTCCATTGGGCAAGTTGTTCTCTAAGCAGTGTTCGATTTTAAGGGTAGTCCTGTCGCCCGAGACAACCAGGAATTCTGCAGGACTACCAGATTTTGCAAACACAGGTGTGTAATGTTGTCCGTCAGGACAACCAAATCTTTTTAGGAAAGTGATGTGATGTTTACATTTAGAAACTGGATGAATTGCATGCGCAAGCAAGGAACTTTAAAAATTGCATCAAAAGATTTGCAGCAAAGTGCGGTGATTATGCACGTTCACCACAACTTCCCAAACAGTCACTTTATCGAAATGTGCATAGCACTATCAAGCCAAAATATGTGCCCCGTACAAACTCCACTAGTAGGCCACTAGGCCTGCACTGTACACAGAGAAGCTAAATTCCTTCGTGCAAGCGATAAATTCGTAGTGGTGATGTTGTACCACCAGTGCTTTCAATTTAGAGATGTTTGATTTATTAACACGCAATGCGAACATCATAACATTAACTATGTCCATAATGTACACTAATTATGCATGCCACGAGGCAGCACTCTTAAACAGTAGATACTGTATCTGTTTTTGTTTCTTTCAAGTTGGGGTGAGAGGATGGTTGTCTAAAAGTGAAAGCCACTTCAATTTCATGGTTGCAAACTTGGGAAAATGGTTACACTTGGGACTACCTTATTTTAAGCAGGACAACCAAATTTTACAATGTGGTAGCCCTTCGGACAACCATTGCTAATTCCTTAAAATCAAACACTGCTAAGTCTACTTGTCCGCATGAATATCTACTTGTCCACTTTCAGTATGCCTTTTAACTCCTTGTGGAGACTTTGCAAGGGTACTTGCCCGGCGGGCTATGATATTGAACAATGCCCTTGCCCAAGTAACTTTACACTTGTCCCGGACTGTCGGGCGGGGGATTTGTCGAAGCCTGCGTGTTAGGAATGAATTATTTGTGATTAATTTTTAGCTCATACCAGCATGCTGGTGTGAGCTATTGTAATCATGCAGCGTCACTCTATCTATCTGTCTGTCTGTCTGTCTGTCTGTCTGTCTGTCTGTCTGTCTGTCTGTCTATCTATCTATCTATCTATCCTTCTATCTGTCCACACTTGATCAAAATGCTTCTCCTCCCGCATGCTTTCATCGATTTGTTTGAAACTTGGACACAATGTTCCTTGGGTGGTGGGCCATTTGGGGTGTTCAGGAATTTTTGGTCCTAGGTCCCATGTGGGCCCTATGGCCCTTTTTATGAAATTCTGCAAAATGCTTCTCCTCCTACAGATTCTCTTGTACAATGTTGGTGGTTCGTCATAATGTTACTCTGTTAGTGGTCCCTTCAGGGTGTTCAGGAATTTTGGGTCCAAGGCCCAAGATGGGCTGTAGGGTCCCTTTTGTGAAATATTGCAAAATGGTCAACCCCTCCTCCAGTTAATGTTAAATAGAGTTGACAGTTTGTGATAATGATGCTTGCTTAGTGATCTGTGTATGGCATCCTTGAATTTTGGTTGAAGGTCCCATGTGGGCCCCAATGGCTCATTTTATGAAATTTTACAAAATGCTTTTTCTCCTACAAGTTGTGTTGTACAATGTTGATGATTTGTCATAATGAAGCTCTGTTAATGGTTCTTACAAATTACTTCTCTAATTTGGGATAAAGAATACTTTTGATACCTTTCTAACCAATGATGTGCCACCCCTCTATTTGACCAGTCTCACAAAATCACTTTACTACCTATATATTTCTCTGTACTGCACTCTCTTTAAAACTGTCTGTGTACAAGAGGTCAGTCCTGTGCGGTTGTTTAGGTTAGTTTAAAGGGACCTGCTGGACAGTATGAACAATTCCTGTATTGTAGGTCTGTTGGCATCATAATTCATCATCGTGCATGAGTGGTAATTGACAGTGCCTCTTCCTTCCAAAGTTACCTGTTCCTTGATAACTATTCTAAGTTCCATCTGAGGTAGTACTTTCATGGTTCCATGTGGCAGCCAGAGAGCTAATACTAGATTGTTTACAAACTGTTAACTTAGCAATAATGTGTGTAAAAACCAGAAGCTACTGGACTTTTAGATGTTGTAATCTAGCAGTTGAAAGCAAGGATTGCACTGTTAAGGTCAGACAGTAATCAATTATAGTGTGTTCTCACGTACCCCGCGCTCGGGGTAACACCGTGTTACCCTGAGCGCGAGTAACGTGAGAACGCGGGTTTACTCGGGGTCGGTGTTAAAATTTCGATCCACCTCCGAACGGAGGGTTCTGCGGTTTTAAACACCGTGTTTGTGTAATTAATCATGCATCACTGGTGGTCTACGGAGCTATGTGACCTCTAATTCCGTTTCAGGAAATGTGCATTGGGATAAGAGGCTGTAGTAGAGTGGCAGCTCCCTGGTAGTAGTAAGTATACGGCAACGTTACGCAATAGTACAGTGCACAATGCGAGGTTCGTAAAGTTAATAGTTAATTGTAAATGCCGTTGTACTCCTCGAATACAATATTTGAAGCTGTATTTCTTACTTCACCAAAAATGGCTCCCATTGTTCGGAACTTGGCGTTCGTGGCCAATCTCCAGAGTGTTATATAGCTCCTCTTCTCAACACATACGGCCCTCCTCATGACGGTGTCCTGCTTTTGTATAGTAGGTCTCAATCGGTCACACATGAATGTAAACGTCTCCTGATCCACCCGAAAGTTCTCCTTCCTAAGAGATTCTGCAGATCTACTCCACATTTAAAGCCTAAGCCCATTTTTAAAAGTTCTCCAAAATGCTTCTTATTTCCCCACCAGTTCCAGCTACTCAACTAGTGCCAACACCCATTGTTCATCAGAATCAATTCAATTAAGTCTTTTGACAATTTCACTATCATGCCACCCCACCCCCACCACAAATAATAAACACCATACGACAACAATCATCAAAAGTATGAGCTTCTGCACCATTGGTGCTCTAGTTCTATTCAGAGTTTGTAAGGTTTGTCATTGTTGACCTTATAGACCTTCAAAAAGGCGGATTAATCAACATCCAGTGACAAGTAATACCAGTGCCGGATTAACCCCATGGCAGAACTGGCATATGCTGGGGGCCCCGCGCTTTTGGGGCCCCGCGAGAATTGAGACTCTACTTGTCCGCATGAATATCTACTTGTCCACTTTCAGTATGCCTTTTAACTCCTTGTGGAGACTTTGCAAGGGTACTTGCCCGGCGGGCTATGATATTGAACAATGCCCTTGCCCAAGTAACTTTACACTTGTCCCGGACTGTCGGGCGGGGGATTTGTCGAAGCCTGCGTGTTAGGAATGAATTATTTGTGATTAATTTTTCTATTCAGAGTTTGTAAGGTTTGTCATTGTTGACCTTATACAGTAGACCTTCAAAAAGGCGGATTAATCAACAACCAGTAACAAGTAATACCAGTGCCGGATTAACCCCATGGCAGAACCGGCATATGCTGGGGGCCCCGCGCTTTTGGGGCCCCGCGAGAATTGAGACCCACATTATTTTGATTTACTGGTTGTCGGGCTTACGTTTTTGCCATGCCTTAACACTATTTGGCATATTTATAATAACTGCCATGTATCACTGTATAATGTGTAAAAGCAACTATTAGTTATTAGCAGTTAAAAGCTAAAATTTGATCTGTTGAGTGTTATTAATTTTGTGTAAACGGGTGGGCGAGGGGGAAGGAGGTTAAACTTGTAAAAGGGGCCCCCTATAGAAAGTGCCGGGGGCCCCACGCAACGCTAATCCGGCCCTGAGTAATACCAGACAGAGGACAGGGTATGCATTTATAAGCATTGTGAAAAGGAAGAACATATTGGAAGGATTTCAGATATGATTCCAATTTGTAGTAAATATGAATTTTCTGGTTTTTGCCCTATACTGTACATGTAACACTAATTGCCCCTATGGTTCGAATTTCGGTTGTGTCCTTTATGGTTCTTGACACAGTCAATCAGCCCCCACTTCTCTATGGCTGAAAGAATCAAACATGGATAACAAACTATGAAAGTGTTGTACTTCGGTCATTCCATTGGATCTTATGCCCTTACCAATTGAATGATGAACCCCACTACCCCAGGACATGGTCAGTCTTTGTCCACAACTTCATTGCACTGACATACCCCTCAGTCATGTCTGCAACTGACTTGTGTAAAATGACACACTTCTTAGTCACCAAACTGATGAACAATTTGCGATTTTGACAGACATGTGAGTCACCAAATTGACTGACAATAGTTATAATTGTACATGTGTGAAGCAGTGCTGAAGGTTGGCATCTTTGTACAATGGGCAACAAATGACCCAAAATGACTCACCCCTTGGTCAGTAAAGTGACTGGCATTTGAGGTAAGATGAGTTACATGACTCCCCTTTGTGTCTCTCTGGTGACTGACAATATTGGCACACTGATGAACATGTGTCACACTGTTATTGGTCAATGACCCACATTTGACTGACCATGCCCAGAGGTAGTTGGGTGTGTTATTCAGTTAAGCGCATTCTTGTTTGTGGAGTTGTGAAAATCGGAAGCAATATTTATTTTGACCTTGATGAATTTAATCACCATTCGTGCAATGCAGTCACACACATTTTGCACAAGAAATGTCAACCGTTATGTACCGTTACATGAAAAAAATTACGTGAAAAAATAATTAACACAAGTTTGGACATTACTTCAACTTCTGGCAATAGCGGCTCTAAGAAATTTGTTTCAGGGGACAAAACCAGATCAGTATTCAAGGAGTCTCAGATGCCCTGGGCCCCTCTGGCAATACCAATGGTCTGCTCCATATGGCAGAGCTTCCCCTGGGGTTTAGAGAGTGTGAGGTGGTACTGTATGAGTCCATGGGGCAATATGATGCCAGCTTTGGTACCGTCAGTGAGTGAGAACTATTAATACTTCCATAGCTAGTACAGTACAGGTGGCAATTATAGCAAATTTCTGTGAGGTGGCGGCCTCACAAAAAGAATGCCAGGGGAAACCCTGATATGGTGTATGATTTCAAAAGTATGGAAACCAAAATTTGGGGGGTATGGGTTGGACAGAATGTTTCTGTTAGAGACATACTGTACCCCAACATGTTGCTCAAAAGAGAACTGCCATTAGTGCATGCAGTATGGTATGTGTCCTAGGCAATCATGAAGAAAAAATACTGTAAGTAGCTCACCTTATTTGGGTGATTTTTTTTGTGACTCGCCTCATTTTGTGAAAGACAAACCCTGATGCATTATGTGTGGATTTTCCTCTCTCTTTCAGGATTGAGTAACTATTTACAGTAAATGGTTTCCTAAAGAAACATTTCCTGATTTGGGATCCTGTCAGCATGAGATGTGGATGACTGGAAAGGCTGTATTTGAAAGTTGAAATTGTGTTCGTGGGAACAAAGAGACAGACTATGGCAGATGTTCGAAATTATCAACATGCAGTTAATTCAAGATTAGTGCAAAGGCATGAACCACCAAGACACAATGATATTAATGGCAGTGCCAGGCAACAACAGTACAAAATGAATGGTCCATCCAACAGGGTACCAGGTCCACCTCATAGGGGGCCTGGGGCCATGTATGTAGAACAACCCTCAGTTGTACCCACCTCACAGATGCAGAATATGAGTATAGGATCAAGGAACAGAAGATCTCCTGTTGGAGTGAAAAATCCCCTTCTGAAATATGATGTTGTACCACCAAAGAAGACAGGTCCATCAGAGGCAGAGAAGAAGGTTAATGAGCTTACCCAGAAACTAGAAGAAGAAATGGCTGACAATCCAGAGGGAGATGATTTTGGTGAGAATGTTTTGTTTAATACTTTAAAACATTATTGGTTTTCATAATCAAGGGATTTCAGAAATATCTCAAGATGGCCAAATGCCCATATCCCCTGATTGCCCCTCTCCCTTCTCCAATTCCCCAAATTTGCCCTCTGTTTTCCTCAAATGTTCCCACCTGAGCACCAGAGGTGAAGGAAAGTGGCCCTGCAGCACCTTTGTGCACACCCCAGTTGTGTTGCATCATTCCCCTAGCCAAAGGTCATGAAAGCTTATGTTCAGTTTGTTGGCTTTTATTGCCATTGGTGCATCATGGCCAGTAGCCTGCGTAGTGCCTCTGTGGCTGCCGCCCCTCCAAGCCGGCCGGTCTATTCCTGAGGTACAGTAGGCGATGCTCAATGATTCGAATCTTTGCAATGCTACATTGACCACAAATTCGTTTAGACCATAAATAGATTACGTCCGTTGAAAGCTTCTTATTGGTTTCGATGATAAGAGAAACCTATGCATTCATGATGGCGTGTGTGTGTATGTATGTGTGTGTGTGTGTGTGTGTGTGTGTGGGTGGGTGTGTATGTGTGTGTGTATGTATGGGTGTATGTGTGTGTGTTTGTGACACTTTGCTCGTTAACACGATATTTCAAGAAAGGAAACTCTGACAGTTCTCAAACTTGGTACATAGATGCCCCATATTGAGAGGAAGAACCCTATTGTTTTTGGTGGGGTTCAAAGGTCACCTGGGGTCACCGGGGGTCAAACTCTGAAAATCTTGTTAACACAATATCTTGAGTTAGGAAGCTTGGATAAATTTCATACTATGTATGTAGATGCGTTATGGTATGAGGAAGAACCCTATCATTTTTGGTGGAGGTCAAAGGTCATCTGGGGTCACCGGGGTCAAACCCTGAAAACTTCGTTAACACGATATCTCAAGAAGGGAAACTCTGACAGTTCTCAAACTTGGTACATAGATGCCCCATATTGAGAGAAAGAACCCTATTGTTTTTGGTGGGGTTCAAAGGTCACCTGGGGTCATCGGGGGTCAAACTCTGAAAATCTTGTTAACACAATATCTTGAGTTAGGAAGCTTGGATAAATTTCATACTTTGTATGTAGATGCGTTATGGTATGAGGAAGAACCCTATCATTTTTGGTGGAGGTCAAAGGTCATCTGGGGTCACCAGGGGTCAAACCCTGAAAACTTCGTTAACACGATATCTCAAGAAGGGAAACTCTGACAGTTCTCAAACTTGGTACATAGATGCCCCATATTGAGAAGAAGAATCCTATTGTTTTTGGTGGGGTTCAAAGGTCACCTGGGGTCATCGGGGGTCAAACTCTGAAAACCTTGTTAACACAATATCTTGAGTTAGGAAGCTTGGATGAATTTCATACTTTGTATGTAGATGCGTTATGGTATGAGGGAGGACCCTATCATTTTTGGTGGAGGTCAAAGGTCATCTGGGGTCACCGGGGGTCAAACCCTGAAAACTTTGTTAACACGATATCTCAAGAAGGGAAACTCTGACAGTTCTCAAATTTGGTATATAGATGCCCCATATTGAGAGGAAGAACCCTATTTAATTTTGGTGGGGGTCAAATGTCACCTGGGGTCACTGGGGGTCAAACTCTGAAAACCTTGTTAACACAATATCTCGAGTTAGGAAGCTTGGATGAATTTCATACTTTGTATGTAGATGCGTTATGGTATAAGGGAGGACCCTATCATTTTTGGTGGAGGTCAAAGGTCATCTGGGGTCACCGAGGGTCAAACCCTGAAAACTTCGTTAACACGATATCTCAAGAAGGGAAACTCTGACAGTTCTCAAACTTGGTACATAGATGCCCCATATTGAGAAGAAGAATCCTATTGTTTTTGGTGGGGTTCAAAGGTCACCTGGGGTCATCGGGGGTCAAACTCTGAAAACCTTGTTAACACAATATCTTGAGTTAGGAAGCTTGGATGAATTTCATACTTTGTATGTAGATGCGTTATGGTATGAGGGAGGACCCTATCATTTTTGGTGGAGGTCAAAGGTCATCTGGGGTCACCGGGGGTCAAACCCTGAAAACTTTGTTAACACGATATCTCAAGAAAGGAAACTCTGACAGTTCTCAAACTTGGTATATAGATGCCCCATATTGAGAGGAAGAACCCTATTTATTTTTGGTGGGGGTCAAATGTCACCTGGGGTCACTGGGGGTAAAACTCTGAAAACCTTGTTAACACAATATCTCGAGTTAGGAAGCTTGGATGAATTTCATACTTTGTATGTAGATGCGTTATGGTATAAGGGAGGACCCTATCATTTTTGTTGGAGGTCAAAGGTCATCTGGGGTCACCGAGGGTCAAACCCTGAAAACTTCGTTAACACGATATCTCAAGAAGGGAAACTCTGACAGTTCTCAAACTTGGTACATAGATGCCCCATATTGAGAGAAAGAACCCTATTGTTTTTTGTGGGGGTCAAAAGTCACCTGGGGTCACCAAGGGTCAAACTTTGAAAACCTTATTAACACAATATCTCGAGGTAGGAAACTTGGATAGATTTCATACATAGTATGTAGATGCGTTATAGTGAGAAGATGAATCCTGTTGTTTTTGGTGGAGATCAAAGGTCATCTGGGGTCACCAGGGGTCAATGTCTGAAAACCTTGTCAAGACGATATCTCCAGGTAGGAAGCTTGAATAGATTTCATACATGGTAAATTCGATGTGTTATAGTGAGAAGATGTACCCCATTGTTTTTGGTGGAGTTCAAAGGTCATCTAGGGTCACCGAGGGTCAAACACTGAAAACCTTGTTAACACAATATCTCAAGGGAGAAAGCTTGAACAGATTTTATACTTAGTATGTGGATGTGTTATGGTGAAAAGGTGGCCCCGATTGTTTTTGGTGGAAGTCAAAGGTCATCAAAAAGCAAAATTTCCCAAGAATTCCCAAGACTAAATAGGAATACAAAACTGTAGTTTTCCAACATGTTAAGATAGCATTTGACCATTGACTGAAAGGTATGGGACATCATGGCTTTATTTGGAATAGAACATATATCATCGAAACCTCAATGCATTATTGCATTCTGGTTGATGGAAGTCTTCATGATCATGGACAGCCTCTTACAAACAATGACAACTTCAAATGTCCATTTAGAAGTTGACAAATAATCTTCGGTTGAAAATTATTGTAACTCTCTTTTCTCGTGGCCGTGTTACAGTAGTAATTAGTGGAGTAGACACTGTACTGTGTGGAAGCACAGACAGAAGGTACAATGGAGTACCAGGCTGGTGTCAAGTTTCATTGACCACCTTTTATGTAAATGTTTAATAGCCTTACTTCAGCCAATCGCCCTAGAGCTATCTATCGGAAATTGAAATGGTTTTGGCTCGAAATTCTGCGGACGTTGGTTTTTTCGCAGTGATGAGCTGGACGAGAAAACTGCGTCCACTCTGCAGGGTACATGGCAATTGGAGATCTTAGCCCCTTCTGCAGGATGGTACATTTGTTCGTAATATCATACATTAATATGATGATGCTTATGGACAAATGTATGATTGTGTGGGCTGCTTTCCCAACAAATGTGAACAATGTCCAACTTGGATGAAGGTGTTCAAACTTTTAGTTGCATGTCTTACTGTATCATCCCTAGGGCTGTGACCGTTTAGCGATTAATCGCTAAACGATTGCATGTGTAATAAAGGTTTAGTACAAAGCTACCAGTGATTAATTGCAAAACCCATTTTTCCGTACGAAATAAAAAACAATTTACAGAAAATTAGATGTTCACTAGACTCTTTTTGAAAAAGTGAAATACATAATTATACAAATGGCACACATGATACGACATCAGAGTTGAGCTTAGGGCTCAACCGATGTGGTTTTTTGCTGCCGATCCGATGTCCGATGTTTTTATCACAACATCGGCCGATATCCGATCCGATCCGATATTTTCGCTGTCAATGCTTTTACATCGTTTCACAGCGCGATCAAACATTCCTTATTCCTCGTGAGCCATGCCTATGCATGCACATCGGCTTAAATGAATTTCCTTTAAAAAATTCCCCTCCATGTTTTGCTTATACCTTTCATTCACAAAACGATGTTTATATGACAATTCTATGACCAAATAAAGCTTCGAAAAGAAGCAATCGGCGGATTATCGGTGACTCTTCATTCATAGCACAATTCTGTGATTGAACTGACTTTCACCTACTCAAACTAAGCCTACTAATTCCCGTAACAAAATGCAATACCTTTCGATCTCTGTTCGTAGCCCAAGTCGCTCGCACTAATGAACGTTAAAACAGAAATAAGCCCGCAATTTCAGTGCATGTACTTTGTCATTTCACGCCATCCTACCATACTTTACCTACACATAAACAGATTGTGTAGGCTTACACGTGTAAATTTGTTTTGAGTATTTCATACAGCAGTAGGTAATGCATGCATGCATGTACTATATAGCCATACGTAAATATTTGTTCCATGCTAGCTAGAGAGCTTGCTGTGTGCAAAGTTATGCAGCTACTGTAGGAGTTTTGGGTATCGGGGTCATGTTGCAGACATCGTTTATTATGAAAGCCATAAAAGCACATGGCACTCTTAATTTCACACAAATGAACATGGATGTCTTACATAAAAAGCATCCGCCGTAACTACTGCAAACTATGATGTAACAACTGGAAATTTGGTCGTACAAGCAGCGATCGAAAAACACCGTTATTCTCGGACCATGCCCCATGTTCTTGCTATGTGCGTCAAGGTCATTACAGAACTAACGTTTCACGGTATACCGGTATTTTTGTGAGTACCGGTATGTACCGGTACTGATACGGTACAGTACCACCAATTACAAGGTACCGAAGTACCGCGGAGAACAGTACCCGACAATACGTCAAAACAAAAATCTAAAAATACTGCAATTGAATGGAATATAACTGAAATATAAATACTATAATCCATATGATAACTGCCTTGTGTTCCTTTAAATATAAAAATGTAACCATGAAACGTTCATTCTGTAACCATTTTGCATCATTTCTGTCACAAATTCCCCCTCGTAATTTCGGAAATTGCCCTTTAACTGTTATGTATGTAAATTACCACGTGAAACGGGAAATTTCGCCCAACCAATACTTCCCACACTAACTTGTGGCTTGCTTTCTTTCGACATTGTGTGCAGTTTTCGAACGATCGTTCGTTATCAGCACATACATTTGTATTATGTACTAATAGCAGTTGGTATCATTCACTTTGCCTATGCTTACACAAGGCATCGTACCATTAAGAAATTCGTTGTAAGCTTACGAAGAATCATTGCATCGCTGGCTCTGACATGAACGTTGTTTCAACGATTTCAAACACAGTAAGATAATGGGACTTCTCCATTGACATAACTCTGTGTGAGAAAAATCTTCGGAAGAACGTTCTTTCAACAGTTTGTACAGTGAGTCACTGGGACTTGTCCATTGACTTAACTGTATGTGAGACAAACTACACAGTAAAATCCCATTGAACGTTGTCGTCGTGGTCGCGTGAATTCAGACTTGCTTAAGTCGATTTAGATTTTTGAGACACTCAGTAGTACGGCGTTCTCATATTTTCGTGCAGTCACAAAGATCGTACAGAACGTACCTATATCGTTAGGCCTACCTCTACGTGAAGCTGGCCTATCTGCACGAAAATAGGAGTCCCCATCCTACGAGTGTTATATCAGTAAATGATTTACGCGGGTAAAAGCTAGCTAGATTGCGGCGCTATCATACTGTTATTAGGCATCTTGAACTCAAAACATGAAATGTTGCAAAAAATGTTTTGATAGTAATAATTGCGGTCGGAAATAGGCTTGATGATCCAATATTTTATGGGAATAATTTGGAAAAGTTCCACCTAAAAACTTCAGGTGATAATTTACGAAGGCGATTTTCATCATTTTTAGAAATTATTTTCGTAACTGTAAGTACAGTTTTGAGTGTTCTTTTGGGACTTTCGGGTTCCAAATCGCACTCCGCTCCCCGTGTTTTTCGGACGCTGGCTTTCGGCGGGTTTCACTTTTTGTTTACCAATGTGTTGAGTGTACTTAATTCATTAACAGTGTAGCGGAAGGCAGGGATGATCAGAACACGGCATGTACGTTAATACCTGTTGTTTTTCCGGGTATTTTCTTGTTTTTAAAGTCAGACTATTTTCTCTTTTGGTACCGGTACTACGGTATTACCGGTACCATTTGTAGCGGTATTGACGGTACCAAATTTTTGCGGTACCGTGAAACCTTATACAGAACAGGTGCGTAGCCTAATGTATGGGTGTTTGCATACAATTACGGACCTACACATGCACTGGCTTCACTGTGCTTTCATGGTGCATTTCACTTGAACTTCTCTGTACAGAACACGTACATGCCTAAGGTATCCGTGTTTGCGTACATTTCGGCCCTATATCAAACATACAATTAATGACTGCGAATTCCACACTTCGTTTCGTTCACTGATAAATTTTGGTGAATTGAAACTAAAAGTGGGTGGACATGATCGCTAGACTCTACGAACAGATTTTAAAAGCTTGTGCATATTGCGAATACCACAGTGCCTGTCAGAAGAGCCAGTTTACGCTGTTGATACGGAATTTAGAAGATTAAACTGAAACTGACAGCCCAAGTTCATCACAAGGGCTATTGTCGGTCGTAATAAAATGATTAATCCTATTTATCTGTTCATTTCTTTGTTGTAAGAAATCACTATCACTATACGTCCCCGATGTACGTAAATGAAATTTTCGATGCACGGAACATCGGCAAACATCGGCAAGTGCAATTTGCTATATTTCGCCGATCCGATGTTTTACCGATTGTCCTAACATCGGCCCGATCCGATATCCGATCCGATTATCGGTTGACCCCTAGTTGAGCTTCTATGAGGATCCTTGTTTGAGGTTCATGGAGACTATGTCAGTAACGCATTTTACATATTCATCATGTTCAAGGGCACTTTTAAAGTCTACAGTATGTTGAACATACAGTAGGTACTTGCGATTAATTGCTAAACGATCTCAAAATTTTGAGATTAAACGTTTAGTAATTTTGCTAAACGTTCACAGCCCTAATCATCCCAACAAGTGTTCAAACATTTGAATGACATTGTTTGTGCACAAATGTATGGTATGATCCTATAGATGATCTATTAGTACAGAGTTAATGACTAAACAGACCAGGCAGGCTGGCTGTGATTTCTGTATGCTACAGTTGTACCAGGTTTATACAGAACCTAATATCCCTGGCAAATACAGTTCATTTAAATTGAATCAATGAATGGAAATATACTTGTTACTGTACATCAGGCTGTTGAAGAAATCTGCTTTTTTGTAGATGTTTGAGGTGGGTGACACCTCAAGGGCCAATCCAGGTGGGTCCAAGTGGTCCGCCCCCTCCCCCTTTTTTAGCAGTGAAAAAATTCTACTATCACAAGTTGTTTGCAAACTATCAAAACTTTCATAAATCCTTCAAAACTGTCAAAATTTCTGTATGCGCCACACTCTTTAACCTTTAGTACATGCCTGATGACCATTATTAGGACAATAGTACGAGAGATTCTTCTAGAAATATTTTCCGAAAACAGGAAGTACAAAGATTGGCCTTAGGCTTTATCCATCAAGAGGCGATTGATTGTATGCATATATTATGAGCAATATTTGTAACGTGTGCACGATTTCAAGTACATATATTGCTCATTACAGCCGCTTATTCAGAGGTCAGTAGGCCTATTTAAGGACATTTACAGAGAATATGCAATTATTTATGGAACATGCTTATAATTAATCCTGTACCACATTTGGTATGCCTTTTCCCCTCTCTCAGTCATTCCCCATTTGAAGCTTTTCATCTAGATTCATGTTCAGTATTAGAGAAACACTGTTTTTTGTGAAGTGTTTGGATACTGTAGCTCTCCTGTAGTGTCATTTGAATGTTGGTTAAAAGCATCATACCAGTGTCCTCGTTTTGTAAAATTTTACCCCAGAGCTTCCAGGAGGCCCCATTCCAGACTCATAGTGCAGTACCAGCATTGGTGGGACATCCCCTTCCCAAACCCTCCCCCATTGCCGCTTCATGGCTCGCTCTTCCCTCAGCCCTCAATGGACCACCAAGTTTTCAAATTCTGTATCTCCCTCCTCCCTCCTGGGCAGGGAATAATTTAGTATTCAAATTTTGCATAGCAGTTTTGAGAATTTTTTCCTTCTTTAATGTAAAATCACTAAAAACCCTATGGTTATGCACACAAAAAGTGCTACACATTTTTGCATTTGTGTAGCAGTTTGGCCACCTTGTGTAGCATATTGCGATGCGATACGGGATAAATTATTCCCTGCTCCCCCCCCCCCCCCCCCCCCATGCCTTTACTGTCTCTAGATGCATATCTGTAATGCTGTTGATGCCTTTAAATTTATCCTTCTGGGACTTATTTGGGCTGTCAATTGGGTAAGTGTTCAATGCTTCACACAGTCATCCTACAGGATTTCACATATTCTGGAACACATGTCGGAACACTTCCACTTCAATGTACATATTGTGCAGTGGCACCAAATGTACACAGGGTACAAGGAAAGAAGCTATTGTATTACATGGAAAGAGGATTTTCATGTGCTGTAAGTGACTGGCACTTGAATTTCACTGTAAAGCAGGCATTCTAGTGGTACTGTATGTGTGCACAGCAAGACAATAGATTATAAATTTGTATGTATGCTTTGATCGCTAACATATGTCACAGTTAGGTGATGCTTGATAAAACAAGTAACTAAAAACCTCTACAGTGCCTCAAAATTCCTGTTTCTTATCTTGCTTTCAATCCAATTCAAGTAAGTGATGTTTTCAATTGACTCTTCTTTCTTTTTTCCAGGTTTTTGTGTTAAATGTGGAAAGAAGGTAACTGGTTCTGGTCAGGCATGTCAGGCTATGGGAAACCTCTACCACACCAATTGTTTTGTATGCTGCTCATGTGGTAAGAATATATTGTGAGATCCTAGTCAGTCTTTACCCTTTCACCCCTTAAGATTGATTGATACTGGATAATCTGAATTTAGGGCTGGAAGTAAGTTGGCATGGGGGAAAGGTCATTTCCTTTTAGCTTGAAGCACATGTCTTTGCATCTTAAAGGGTATCAAGTTCAAAAGTTTTTTTTTTTTTTTTTCTGGTTTGGGTACATCATCAAAGAAAGGGCACATATTGGCCTTGAAACATTTCATTTTGAAGGACACCAAGGCCATTGCTAAAAATATAGTTCAAACTCTGTGAAGTATTTCTGTCATGATGTTTTTCCTGGTGGTTTGCTGGTTTATGGTAGTGTCAATGTCATACTGTAAGACAGTGTGTGCAAGTACTCACACATTGGTACAGTAGTTGCTACAGTACAGTACCTTTGAATAGCTTGTATGTACTGGCTCTCATCATCAAGTGGATAAAGAATTTGAAAATTGAATCAAAAAGTTTGATCTTTGGGAGGTTTGATATTCCATCCTGAGCTTACTACTGTCTTGGTGGTATAGAATTTTTTTCATCCAAGAGCAATCTGTGGTAATCACATCAGAAGTGATCTTCTAAATTGAGAAGATTCCAAGTTTGTGCTACAGCATTGGATGAGGCAGCTACCATATGTGAAGTTGAATAAATGTAAGCCTTCACAGGTTTGTTACACAGTTTTGGTCGTTTGATGTAAAAAAAATAATCACATTCAAGGCCTGAATTGTTAAAATTTATTTTTGTATGGTTTTGTGAATAAGGAAGAGGAGTTTTACTCCAGCTTTAAACTCACGTTACAAATCTGCTAGTGCAACAGTGATGTGAAAAACTGGCTTTAGAGTAATGTGAAATTCTTTTGGCAAGACAATGATTAATTCTGTTACATCAGCCCACCTTGCAAGAACGTTAATTTGTGCCCTGTTTAAAACCACTAAACAATCATCAGAAATTCATCCTTTTTAAAAGTTAATACTTGATGTGAGTAATGTTAATAGAATTTTGTTCAACAGTAAGAACAATGCATAGAAAAAGAACCTTAGATGGATGAGGTCACATTTTTCCTTGAAAATTTTATCTCCAAATAGAAGTGTACTGTAACTTTTCTCTCATCTTAAGTTTCACTTTAACTGAAGGTTTGTTTACTAAAGATTAATAACAAGTTGTGTATCAAGGATGTGAGAAATGAAGACTTCTTTGGCTAAGGTTTTTGAAGGAAAACTGGTAGATGGTGTCTCTCATGAAAATAAGTCAGTTTTTTTGCCTCGTCCCCTCCCACCTCCATCTTCCCCAACCCCCTTCCACTCCCTCCCACCCTTCGAGGTAAGTAAAATTAGAGTGCTGTGACTTCAGTATCTTGAGATGATTTGTGCATAGTGTGGTATGATATTGGAGAGTCTTCAAGGGAAGCTAGATAGAGTACCATACCTGTAGGGGAAACTGCAGGACTTGACATTATGACACACATTTAGGATTACTATACATTGAAACTACATCATGGTGGAACAATGATTTATGTGATGCTTTGCCCTTTTTTAATGATTTCAGTGGTAAGAGCTATCAACAGAGAAAATAAGCAGAATCTTTGATTTAAATCTAGAGAAAGGCATTGAAATGCTGGAAAAGCAGTTTTACTCTATTGAGGGTGCAGTGAGAGTTACAACTTGTTTTTGATAACCTTCTTGTATCTATGTAAACAGA
Source organism: Holothuria leucospilota (assembly GCA_029531755.1). Taxonomy (NCBI): domain Eukaryota; kingdom Metazoa; phylum Echinodermata; class Holothuroidea; order Aspidochirotida; family Holothuriidae; genus Holothuria; species Holothuria leucospilota. The sequence goes on from CM055965.1 coordinate 12,265,299, forward strand.
TCAGATTGTAATACACACATAGAATATTATTTAATGTTACAAACATTTGTAATAGCGTTTAAGAAGTTTCCACCGTCAATTGTTACTAGATTACATACAGTAATGACTCTTGCACAGAATGACTCTATGGTGTGCACTTAAAGCACATTTTGGAGGCTGTAAAGAGCATGTTTATTGTGGTACTGTAGGCTTAGCTGATGATGATGCATAGCCACAGTCAGTGTCATGATGCTGTGGCATCGTTACCATTTCTCACTGTGGAAAAGGAATTAAAAGAGGATCTTCCCCTTCCAAAACAGTTGAGGTGAGGTTGCTAAGGTATTAAAGACATGTGGACATGTGAATGTCATACCTGCCTATGTGATGTAGAAAAGCTTTAAAAAGTTAAAGTAGGCACAGTTCCTATAAAAACTCATCAAATGTGGACATGACAGGTACTGTTTTTGCACTTCCATTATAAATAAACATGAGCTCTATTTGCAAATTTATAACATAGAAAAGGGACTCCTGAGGTATGTCTTACAGTGTGTTATCCTTTCTTTAACCCTCATTCCAAGGACAGTTGTAATGGTATTGACTACTTTAAAAATGTCCACATTAAACACCAAACTAGAAACAAGCTTAAAGTTTTTAACAGATAATTTATAAAGGATTAACAAAAGAAATTCAGACTCTTTGCAACACTCCACATCACAACTTCTGCTTCGCATATGAGAAGTCTCAGAAATGGTCAAGCTTTGAAGAAGTATTTTGAGAACAGTAAAAGATATGGAATTTTCATCAGGGGATCTTAATCTTCCATTGTTGTGAAAAACAGCTGCTTTGGTTGTCATGTCCATAGGCTTTAAAAAGTTTGGGGAAAATTTGTTTTGTGAAATTGTGACTTTGTCTTTTCCTCAATTAAAATTAAAAATTTAGACTAATTGAAGAAGCATTTACTCACACAAAAGAATATTTCCTTTGCAGGTTTCTAACATACAGGTATTGTTGTGGAAATGCAGGAATGTCTTACCCTCGTGGGAATAGTGATCAGGACTATGATGTACAGTATAATATCCATGGGCACTGACCAGTTTGATGGTCTGTTGGTTCTCTGCAAATTTATATTGTACATTTTGCCTCATGTTTTATCTCATCAGTGGTCTAGTTTATGTTAATTGAGAAATTCCTAGGAGCATTGTAGTATGTCAATGATAAGATCACTGGCATATATACTGCAGCTATAGTACATGGGAACTGATCTTAGGTTTGTTTAAAGTACAACTAATTTAGAGATAGGTCAATCCACTCTGTATATTGGTATGAGTAATAGCTGGTGAGGGTGTCAAATATTTGGAATATTATAAACAACAGCAGTATTAGTTGTACTGTATCATAGTGGTACTAATAATTTTCAAAGGTATTTGAGTATACTGTATAACCCATGGTAGTGCAGTCCACGTTTGCCATATTACTGTATCATTTACTTGCACACAATGTTTGTACCCTCCTCATTATACTGTATTGACCTTTTTCGTGAAGATCGATGACCTGTCAGTCAGACTACATGTATACAAGTCATACTACCGTACATGTACTGAAGTTCTTTATATTTTATCTGTTTAGTTTATACATACCATAAAATTATCTGCCTTGATGCAGTGCTTTCTAAAGAGACCAAAATTGTAGCTAAAGTGGGTAGTATTGTTACCACCTGGGACTGCCTGGAGCCATCTGGCATTGTCCCAGCAGTTGCCTGATACCACCCCACATTTACCTGACAACACCTGGTATTTCCTAATGCTTAGTTGACTACTTAAGATAGAAGATGTGAAAAAAATTGGAAATAAGGTGTATTTCTTCCCCATGGCAGGAGTTGGGGAGTATTTTCCAAATTTTGTTCACATAAAACACCAATATAGGGCTAGGAAATGAAGCGTAATTTCTCAGACTCCACAATCACTAAAAAGTAATTGGAAAACCCAATACCCAATCCTGCATATCCAAAACCTCATTCACCTGAATTGGCTTTGCTATTTTAACAAACTACATGTAATTGAAGACAAGTACAGTAGTATCTATCCAGTCTTCAGTGCATTAAAAGGCAAAATGTACCAGAGCAAAATGGCACAAAGTTTTTCAGGTCTTATACAGTCATGGAAAGATGTCATGATAGCTAAAGTAGCACTCATCTGGGCAGAAAATTTCAATTCTTTGTCAAATTTGGAAGAAAAATGGTATGCTCTTGTTTTGGCTAATGTTAAGTTGAGAGACTTTCTTGGGGACCCAGTGTAGGGTACTTGAAGCAAGACTTGGAACCCTGTTTATCTGTATTTTTGTTATCCATACTTCAGTAACATCTGCCCTGATGTTTTTGGATAAACTGGGTTTTATTGTAATTTGATATGCTCTATTCTGTTTGGACTCTTTTAAGTTGAAGCAGTGACTAAAAATTGGTCTATGTACAAACCTGATTGATACTACATTCAGCTTACTTCATAGTACAGTACAAAGCACAATTTGCTTTGGTCATTCTCACACAGGGCAAGGTGTAAATACTTCACGACTTATCAGCACAGAAATAAGCCCTTAATGAGAGACCTTCTCTAATTTCTGCAGTTATTTGGCTTTTATGTCTGTCATGAAGGCACTCTGTTTGTTTTCTCAGTTACTAAATGCAAACACCAAGTCCCTTAAAAGCCCAATCATTACCTCCTGAAGAATGCAGAAATAACTTGCCTGGCTGATGTGACACCTCTCTCTTGAAATGCCAAGAGGGTTTCAGATGATGACATACATCCATTAGTGAGTCAGCCTGTCAGCTTACCCATACTGTGTTCGGTGTTGTGATCTGGTACATGACTTGTTTGGGTAATACACTTATGTATCAATGATGCTGGCTCTCTTGTCGTGCATTCAGCGCTCTGTGCAAGCATTCAAAATGATATGGTGCATCAAATGTATGCCACCAGTGTAGCCCATACTTTACATGTACATGTCACTTTCATGCTTTTGTTGCTGTTTCCCTATATGTGAGGGGAGGGTGTCAAGAATTAGGGGCAAGGATGATGTGGAGAGGAGGTAGGGTAAACTTGAATCTCATACCCTCCCCCTCTCCTCCACCCTGCTCCCACCCCACTTGAATTGCTGTCGTTTAGCTATGTCCCTGTGTTTTGTATCCACCCGCCCACAGGTATGAAATTAACAAATTCCTGGGTTACCGTACCATGGGATAAATATAAGAGAACAACTATAATACCCAGTAGTGTGATGGAGGATAAAATTCAAGATTGCTGGAACTGTGAAGGCTGTATATGTCATGGTTACTTAGAGGTACAGTATATGTACTGTAGATATGTAACCAAACGGCAGATAAAGTGAAAAATTTGTTGGCATTATTTGAAATTTTTCACTTTTCTTAAGATGTTACAGTACTTTTCAAAGTTTGACCATTTCTGAAATTTCTCAGTAGTTGTGCAAAGAATATGATGTGGAGAGTTGTACACTGCAGTGTCTGTGTTTCTTTTCTTAATCCTGTGTATAGACCTTTTTGCAAATAGCAATTGCAATGGCTTGTGGGATAAGTTCTGGTACGTGATGTTTTTGTCAATGGCATTTTGCTGTGGCAAAAAATGATGCACAATTGCCAGTTTATTATGTCAGCTAGTCTTAATGTGGTTTGTAATGTGTATAGTTTCCAACTAGTCAATAGCTACTTCCACAGTAAAGCCCTCAGTACATACATTAAAACTGTCCTTAGAATGAAGGTTTGGCAAAGGATAACATAGGACATATCTCATGAGTCCCTCCTTCTATGTCAGAATTTTGCATGTGAATTTGGAAGTTAAATTTGTTCATGATAAAGATGCAAAAACAGTATGTCTTGTAAAATGGTCATTATTTGATGGATTTTGTGAAAATGGTGACTTAACGAGATTTCATGCGGGTTTACACAATCAAAACACATTATGAACACCAGCCTATGCTTTGAAATCCCACAAAGCACATTCTTATAACAGTTCAATATTACTGCCCAGTGAAGAACTACTTTCACTTTAGTTGCAACAGTTGGTGCTGGATCTGATCCACCATTCCAAAGGATATACTGTATAGGTCGTGATTTCACACTGTACAGTAGTTTAATACTAAATAGTGCTGGTATGACTGTGTACCTATGTGTGATTGCATTGCACTTGCATTGTGCAGGGAGTCGTGACAAACTGGAAGAGAAACCTTGCATGAAATGCATTTAATTGACTCAAAAGAACTGGAAAACACAAGTGTGGAAATGGTAATTACAAAATCTATGAGTTTTGACACAGGTTTTGCAATGTATTAAACCTGATCCCTGGCACATTGGACTCCAAACACTGCACTGAATGCTCAGAGGATACTGCAACAACAACGAGCAGATCCTAATGTGGCGCCACATTAGGTATTTGAAATTCAGAAAGTTTTGGGGAAGATTAGCTTTTTCAAGGCTAGAGGAGGATACACTATACTAGTTTTCATTTTTTGAGCAGAAAAATAAGTTGTCAAAACAGGACTGGTTGATTTGTGTTGTAGATCCAGAAAAGTTACTTGTAACCTCATCATTATTAAACATGTCATAGCCATGTAGAACATGTATGTAGAACTGTGTGTGCTGTGGTGAGCATACAGTACAGTACATTGTTACTGTACGGACATTTGAATGTTTACATTATCGACTGTATAATGTGTGGGGACCCTATACAACCAGATTTTTGGATTCATATGTGAAGGAAATAATTTAAATGGCTGCTATTTCACCATCTGGTAAGCTGTTGGTAATTGTGTATTTTAGAAAAACTTATCTGTTTGCCTTTCGCTTTTATACACTGTTACTTGTAACAGTAGACCCTAGTTTTACTTCTAGCTGCATAGGCTATAGTTTCCCATTGAAAGAAATGTTCAGTGTGGATGGTACAGTACATTTTGACTGTTTGACTTGGCCTTGGCTAGTATCAGTAATCTCAGTTGTTACTGATGTGTTTATTAGACTCTGTACAAACCAGTATAGTTTGGAGACTTACTGTAAGTGGCTTTTGAGCTGCAGTGTCAAGCATCTGCCATACACTGTAACTGTAGTGCTGTCAGTCTCAGCTGGCATAAGTGGACCACTTGCAATATTAGCTCAATCTTATGCTCACATTGGGGTGAATGTTGCCTTCTTTTGTTGTTATTTAATTGGATAGGATCTCAAGGAAAGCACAGCAGTCAAAATTACAATGCTAAAAAGTAACATTCAAGTTAAAATTGGCAAAAATCCATTCTACAGTAACTTGTCTATTAAGAGTATATTAAATGTAACTCAGGCTGGTAAGCAAACTGGATACTGATAAAACATTCTGAAAGAAATTCTAAGCATCTGGGTCAGTGTGCATATTAATAGTGCTGAAGACATGCATACTGCGCAAATGGCATCTCAGAAGGTTGATGAATACGAATTGAGTGTGCTGTGCCGCTAGATGGTGGTGCCACTAATATCATCATTTTGATCAAACAGCAAATTGTTGATTTGATCATTGGTTTTTACAAGGACTGAAAATGGGAATAAAAGTATGCTTATTTCTGGTTATAATGAATCAAGTATATTCTGGAAAATGATCACCATCACTTCTTTCCAAATGTATCCAAATATGAAGTATTAAGAAGCAAAACAGCTTGTATCATGCCCACTTCAAATCAGAGCCTGTAGGGTTTTCATTAGATGAAAATCCTCGCAAATTCTGAGAAAAACCATTGTTGAAGGAAGACACTTTTGCATCTAGTTGCCTGGTAATGTGAAATATCTATTTTGTACTGTACTCTGTATGGTTGAGGAACTTGTAGACTTGTATAATTAGAAGTTAAATCATTGCTCACAAATAGCCTACCACGCACATTACTTGCACACTGGCAGTATGTGTTTACAAGTACAATACTATTATGTACTAAACTGTACTTTACTGTACCATCCTGGACAAACTGTACTGCATTGCACTTTACTGAACTGTAGTTAAAGGTAAAGGACAGTCGGCCCAAAATTGTTTTGAAAAATCAGCAAACTCCTGCACGCTTTTCTAAATATTTGCCTTGCAAGTATCTCTGAAGATAGTTTTAACATAACTGTTACAAGCAAAAGGTAGAGAAAAGAGTTACTCTCCATGAATTTAACAGTTCAGTTACAAAAATGTTGTCACATGATCAAAACAAGCCATTCATGAATTAGGATGACAGGGTATATTAATTTTGATTGGAGTGACTGCATTTTCCCTTTACGTATACTGTATTATACTGTACTTTACAGTCCAGCAGTCAAGCTACAGTATTATACAATTACTTTAGTAGAAAGGCCAGTGTACACAAGCACACCATTAAGCATGTGATGACATGTTAAGTGACTACTTACAATGCTGTGTGTGTACAACCATTAGAAAAGGTTTAAAACTGCAGTGTTTAGATTGCATCAATTGTACAGTAGTTTGTGCCATGATAGATTTCTGACTTTACAAAACAGTTGCCATTTTGGACTATCAGAGAGTATGAATGCTTGTAATGCATCTGATTTGCATACAGTGTATATGCAGGCTGTAGCGTAGTTACTAAGTACTGGATATTTTAAAAAATACTAATCTGACATGCAACTGATGAAATCAAGTATTTAGTAACAGTTCATAAAGTTACAGAAGTACAGTACTGCAACATGTTAGAGGCTGGTAACTTATTGTAGGGTAGTAGGGCCCATTATAGACCTGAGGTTTGCTTACACCCTAATCCTAAGACTAACCCTAATCTTATCCTGATATAGTACTGTACTTGCTTTAATGTACAGTAGCTGTAACAGCAAGTAGATTGTCAGTCAGGTGGACCTTCTGTGTAGTAGGATTGCCCCACGTAAGCTTACAGTATTTACTGTAGTAGTGGAGAAGGGGCAGGAGTATACCTGAGTTAATGAAGTAGGAAAGCTCATCTTGTTTTCATGTTTTGTTTAATACACAAATGTTTCATCTGTGCCTGTCAGCTTCAATAATACTTTACCAGAAGTCACAATGTTTATCATTTTAATAACCCAGTCGTCCAATAAATTTTAGTTCGTGTAAGTTCTTTCTTCACAAAATTCAGTGTAATGTGTTTTTATAAAGTAAAATTATTATGACGGAAGATCCATCCAGATGTGTGCTACTGTAGGTTGTTTTACAGCCTGTGTTCACAATTTTTGTGTCATCCTCGGTGTACAGTATTTTCAGCAAAATGCTTTGTAGATACTGTATGTGTACATACTACCCTATCATGTGGGGTCATGCTTTATACTGTAAAGGTAGAAATAGATTGCATCAAAAGTTTTCAATGTAACCTCCCTTTGACATACCTGAGGAGGCTATTTGCATTCATAAATGTATTCAAATGGAACAAATTCTCACTGTAGTCCTGTTTTATGGAAAAGCGCCTTCTCAATAGACAGCCTGGCTACAGAAGCATGGCTGGTTGATACGGTACTGTAGCATTTCACACATTACACTGTAAGTCATTACCACGAAAAGTCACTAGATAATGGTGTGTAAGAGTTTCACTTGCTATTTGTATTGCTGTTCTAAGCTGGGATGGCTTGTCTATTGTGTCAAGTCTTTCACTTTAGTGAAATGACATCATAATTATGACATCATCACATATATATCTTACATTGGGTGAAGAGTGAATCATGCTGTGAGTATTACAGCAATTGTACAGTCATAACATTTGTATTATTAAACATAATGTACACTGCAGGCAGTATTAACAGTTAAGGACTGGCTAAACCATTCTGTATACAGTACATTGTAGTATTAAAGTCACACACACAAGTAGCTGCTAGCTTTTTCAGTTTCATTATGAGTGGCACAGTCTATTTCACTTCTACTTACCTCATTGGTTCATATATTACATGTGTGAACCAGGGATGTAGCTAGCCAAATTTGAGTGCCGGGTAATTGTCTGATCTGGGGAAAGCACCTCACCCCACCCCATGGCATCCACCCCATTTTTCAGCCATTAATTTTTCATTTTTTCCTCATTTTACTTTAGGGAGTAAATTTAGGGCTAGTTTTAGGTCTCGGTGGGCAGATTTGTGGTGGGCGGGGAGACGTGTGTTTGCCTGGAGTACCGGGCGGGAATACCTAGTGCTGGGTGTCACCTCCCAGTGCCGCCCACCGTAGCTACATCCCTGGTGTGAACAATCCCACCTACAGCAGAATTAGTCTTATTAGTAAAGTTAATAATAATAATACTGTATCTTAAAGTCTCATGGCTTATAACAAGCAGGAACAGTTTCAGAAGTACATACATGAAGTTTAATTGTTCAGTTTTTCACCCATCAGTTAACCTGCTTACCATTTCCCAGACATTTTAGGTGAAATACAAAGCACCAGTTGCACAGGGTATAGCTGCACACTACGTATAATATGCACATTGCAGCAGCAGCAGCCTGTCAGTGTGCATTATAACCAAGTGCAGAACCTTTAAATGCCGGTGGTAACTTTTAATTTTTTTTCAGGGTTTTTTTTTTTTGGGGGGGGGCAGTTTTGCCTGAAAGATACAGTAGGCCACACATTGAACAGAAGTGGCCTGTCTAGGGCCAATGATTTTCCTCTTTACAAGTCACAAAATTCTGTTTTTAACTTTTCAGTTCCGTAAAATTCTGTTTGAAGCATAACTGCTTTCTGTGATTTTCGGATTTTGGAGTAATTATGTTGAAAACAAGTTTTACACTTGTCTGGTTACGATCCTGAAGGCAGCAAACATTTGTAACACAGAAGTGACCTAGCCTAACACACTATAGCAAAGGTAAACTGGAGCCTATACCGGCAAAATTTTGCCAATTTTCGTAAATGTCCTACTTGTTTTCTGATCATAACTTCAAGGTTGATGATTTTAAGGCAAATTTGCCACGATCTCAGATGGTAAAATGTGTGTGTACAGTACGTATGTCTTGGGTGTATGCGGGCATTCATTTGACATGTTTTTGAAGAAAAATAACTCAGTTTTTTGTCAAAAATTTACATGTATTATGAGCCTGATAATTTTAGGTAAATTCTGTGCAATTCCGTGCAGAAAAGTAAATTCCATTTTTTTCCGTGTTTTTCCGCAATCACAGAAAATCCTTGGCCCTACCTGTCACAGCTCCCTTCAGCAGGAAACTCAATAAAAAATCTTTTTGGAGGAACTATGTTAGTTCAAGTGAATTCCTAGGAACTGAATTCCCCCACCTACTGATGAGTAGGTTGAAAATGAAAAAGGAGATAGCATTTCAATGAAAAATGGAGAAAAGTAAAATTCCTTCACAAATGCTATCTTTTTGGCCTTCTGTTCATGCACTTTTCATATGTGGTAGTTCATTTTTACTTCATACACATCAACTACAGTATAGAGCAAAACATTCTAAATGAGACATTTGCGCTCTGTTCAGCTCTGTGTTTACAATTTTCAAAATGGTGTCCAAATTCTACTGTACATGTATACTCCAAAGCTTCCGGGGCTTAGCCACTAGTCTGTTTCCAGGGTCTATCCACTGTACCCCAATAGGCCCTGCTTCTTGGGAAAACTTGTTATGCACTGTGTGGGGAAAACATTGTCTTGCCTTGTGGAATACAGGATTGGCCTGTGAATGGTGTTATGACCATCAAAATAGCCCTCGAAAGGAAAAATGTTCCCCATTCCTGGTTTATAGAGTAAGGCTTGACACCTGCACATCTTCATACTGTATTTCCCAATCTATTTCGCTCCTAACTACCTCCCCTATCACTACTAATATACAGTTCATATACCATGGAATGGCAGTGAAAAACTAGGAAAACCTAATCCCTCAAAAGAAAAGGAATACTCATCAAACTTGGATAAGGTTGTAGAGAGGAACTTTCTTCTCCAGAAAGGGTGGAGGAATGATTCAAAGGACAGGAAAATAGGATGAAAAATCCAAAAAAAAAAAAAGAGAGCTTTTACAAAGGCAATGTTGACCATTGTACTGGCAATGAAACAAGGGGGAGTCACAGGGGAATAGCAAGGATATGTATGCATATAGCGCCATCTAGCGAGGGTTGCATTTTCATTGCCAGTGATCATTCCGTGGTATATGGACTGTCCAATAGTAGTGATACGTAAGGTAAGTATGGCTTATAGATTCGCAAAACAGGTGGGTTTTGGGAATTTACCTCACACACTCCCCCCTCCCCCTCCCCTCCCCCTCCCCCCCCCCCAAAGTTCTACAGTTTACTTTGAGATAAAATTACTTGATTCCTATTGAAATTCACTGCAGTTCAAAGAGTACTGTAGGCCTTTTTGGATGAATATCCAGAAAGTTGTACAGTAATCAATCAATCACCTTACAGTAGTTGAATAGAAATACAGTAGTTGTCCATTATTATGATCATGAAAGATTTGTTTTTCATTTTTAAATTGTTAATCTTTAGGGTAATAAAATTTCATATAAATTGCATATTTGAAATTGCTGTACCTTTATGTGGGCTGAATAGGGAAATACGTGGTGTCCTCACTCCTCTGTACAAACTCTAAACAGTGCTATGTCAAGTTAATCTGCAAACATGTGCAGTACAGTATGCATCACACCCTACACCTGTCTGTATGAGTACAAAATGCAGTCACATTCTAATTTACTGTTTAAACTTGACATTATGTCATATATACATTTGTACTCATCTAGCTTGAATAAACATGCTGTGGTTTACATACATATAATACCTGGTAGAAGGACAATGTACATAACATACAGTACTGTACAGTACAGCCTGTAAATGAGTTTGGTGTAATGAACAGAAGTACAGTGCTGTAGTTGTCTGCTGGCACAGTGTATTAGTGCTTGTTCATTAAGCATGTACTGTAGTAGTCAAGGTTTCATGTGAATACAATAATTTACTTCTTTGTCATTTATGCGCAAAAGCCAACTATGTTATTTCAAACAAGAATACAGATCTGTCAACAATATAAACTGCACATTAAACAGCTAATGTACAGTACTGGCGGTAAATCCATAGGGTCTGTTATTATGTTTTGTAGCAAATTGGTAGAAAATTGGTATGAAAGACACATTTTGCTAAATACCATGATACCTTCTATAAGTTCTGCAGTCAGAGAATCGATATCCCGTTTCCCAAGCATATTCAAGAATGAGAAATAATGAGCTTTTGGCCCCAGAGCCCATTCCCTCTCCCTCTTCCTTTCAAGCATACAGTACCATACAGTACCTACTGTAGAAACTTCTGGACAGTATTAAGAAATGTGATATAAGTTCACTCTGCAGTTTCAAGGCAATGCAAACACTCAAAACAGTTACTTCTCTTAGGTAGTGCTTATCTACTCAGGTTTAGCATATCTCCTTTTGGACCTTCTCATTACCCAGGGGAAGGAAGGGGTGATACAGCCTGTATTGATCAGACAGATACTGCCTGTCTTGATCAGTACAGCAATGAGCAGACTTCTTGTAAGCACTATGATGAGTCCTGCATGAGTACAGTATGATTGTAAAGTGAAGTCTCTTGTGATGAGTATAAGACTATGTAAGTGCAAGCCCTTTTTATAGTGTAACTACTGTTAACAATGCATATATCCATTGTGCAAGTCCAACTGCAACATTTACTTTCAGACTATGTCAATACAAACTTGTACAAAATCATTCTTGTTCGCATACAGGCAAGTGTGCCAAAAGTGTGTTTTAGTACATGCTGCACTACAAGTCAGCCGCTGAGCACCATGAATGTGATTTACTTTAGACCTTTATGCACATGACCTTTAGAGCAGAAAGTGTGCCCTCAGTTAGAGGCAAGCATTTATCATTGCTTGTTACACCAGCAAATGCAGACAGCTGATTTGTGCACCAGTAGCAGAATTTAATGAATATATGTCATGCATACAGAGAATCAAGGGAACTGAGAGTAAAACAATACAGTGGTACAGATAGCTCTTAGTTCACAGGCACTCCATTTAGCATGGTGCCAGTTGTTTATACTCGTTCCCATCATGCATTGCAATCATTTGAAGTCTGCTATCAGATATGCGTGTATTAAAGTCTAATACATGCATGTGCATACAGTATGCTTCAGTGTGGTGCCTTCAGAATGACCTGGCGTGACATCAGTGCCTAAGGTCTATTGGCCACAATGAGGTTGAATATTATTTCATATTTATAGTTCTGTCAGAATGTTAACAAGAACAAGATGTTTTTCCATGTAGGCAAGCCAGGGTAGCTACTCCCAAGATGGGTTTTCACCCACCCCCTAGAATTTTCGAAAATGTAGGAATTTGGATTGTCTAAATTTGCCAAGTGAAAATATTTTAAGAGCTCAAAACAAAGGTTGTGTGCACCATTTTGCAAACATGCTGACTTACATAAACCCAAAGCTAGAGGAAGTGTCCCCTTCCTTGAAATCTGTTGCTCAGATGGTCTGCCCTTCAGATCGAGAATCAAAACTGAATCGTGAAATTTTCCCCAGTGGTTAGTGAAATGAGGTTTGTTAAGGACATTTCTTCCCCAAACTGTCGACAATAGAGTTAATATAAGTGTGTCTCTCTCCCAAACCACCTTTCTTCTCAGCTTCTGTATTTACTCAGACCCTTTTGAAAAATGATATGTACTGTAATGTACATAGTGCAAAGTAGTGCTTTCTAAAATCGTATGTCCCAAAAGCCAAACAACAAATTGTAAAGGTTAGTGGGGACTGATAAATGACCTCTCACATGCAGAGCTTACAAAGCTTTGTGTTCAGCTGGCCACCATGAAAGAAGTTGAAAGAATCATTTGCAGATGACTCGAAACAGGTTAGCTGCTGAGAGTGGTTACACAGACTTACTGTATAGATAGAAAGTGTATCGAAAAGTGTCATTGGCTTCAAGCACTCCACAGATTCGGGGAAAGTGTAGTGATCAGGACTACAAACCTACAGTCTTTTTGCCATGTCATGTTTATACATAGGTATTCCCTTTGGGAAACCAAAGAGTGATAAACCCTGCAGGTACTGTACATATTGCGGCATGCTGTTGACAGTGACCATTTGAACCATTGGATGCATACTGTAAAAAACAGTTTTGTTTTATAATATGAACTCATTTCTAACATGATTAAATGCACACTTTCTTCATGTAAAATGTTTTTGTTTTACAGGTCGTACCTTACGTGGGAAGGCATTTTACAATGTCCATGGCAAGGTTTACTGTGAAGAAGACTACTTGGTAAGTACAGTTTTCACATTTGGTCATAATATAATAAACCTTCCAACATATTCTCCAGCTGTTCTAGAAAGCAACAAAAGGCACACAAACACATCAGTAGTTCTACAATTACAGTGTACTGTACCCATACTTTCTCAAAAGTTGTTCTGCAATCATTTTACAGTGTTCTGCAGACTAGCTTGAAATCAACAGCTGAACATTGCCTTGAAATGCAGCTCTGTTAATTACTACCTCCATTAAAGGCCATTTCATACTTCAGTATAGGGTTGTAAAGCTACTGTTTGACAATTGAACTCTGTTTAACTCTGAGCTATGTCTGTGATTTGCCTGGAAGAGCAAGGGATGATCATATATGGTTCTTACAGCTTTGTAGTGCATGAAAATTTTGAATTGTTAACCACCCTTAAGGGTTTCAGGAATGGGCATGACTCCCTCCCTTTGTGAGTTCCACATAGATTTCTGAATGACTGTAGTGATTCTACAAGTTCTAAATAAGTATGGTAAATGAACTTCACATGCTGCTGTAATGAAACATCATGGAGATGTCATGTATTTATACATTGAAATCATTTGATTCAGTCTCATATATTTCTGGCCTACAGACAGCATTTTTACGAACGCAGGATTTAGCGTCAGGGACGCAAGAAATTTTGTAGGGACGCTAAATGTGCTACTGCACTGCGTCCGCGGGACGCAAGATTTTTTGCGGCTTTGCCTGACACTTAACTTACCATCTAACCCATGCTAATACAGCCTACAATGACTGCAATGCAATGCATGCACAAGTAACTTGCGTAAAGCCGCGGTCACACCACAACGAATTCGGATCGGATTCCGATCCGATTTTTGTGAGTTTTTACTAAAATCTTCTTCATTTCGGGTCGGAAAGAACCCAAAATTTGCCAACCTGTGTAATTATATGATTTTTATCGCAGGACTACGGAACTTAAATTTATACGAATTATTTCGTGACGTCACATCGACAGACAGCTTTTATCGGACTACGCGTGTCCGATAAAAGCTGTTTTGTCGATGTGACGTCACGAAAAAATCAGTTAACATTTTATTTTCATAGACCTCTGATGCAAATCATATGTTTAAACAGGTTGGCAAATTTTAGGTTTTTTCCGACCCGAAATGGAGAAGATTTTAATAAAAACTCTCAAAAATCGGATTGTAATCCGATCCGAATTCGTTGTAGTGTGACCGCGGCTTAAGACTGTTTTCTTTTCACTTTTGAGTCAGCGCGATGTAATGACATCGTTTTCAAACCTTGCTTTCACAAACAACGTTAATGTGTACTATTCCGTGATGCAAGCATGTACGTGGTTTGAAGTACGAGATCTCGTTCAGCGATCATATCACAGTGCAATGTGCCACTTGCAAAGTTGCAGCTCGATTGGGCGTGTGTCACTGCACAAGGTTACGCACTGTATTGCTTGTATGTCCTATGTACAGTAAATTAGTGTTTGTACTGGGTAGAGAACCCGAAACATGATCCGTCGGGGTACCGCGACCATAAACCTTGCAACATGTGACTTCAGAAGTTCAGTGCATTGTATGCACGTAAAATATGTGACTCGACCCATCGGCCCACTTCTCTTCTCTGATCGGATCGATCTGATAAACACCACTGTATTCATCACAATGCTTTGTTAAATTTTAGGCCTACTTTATTTGTGCCATTGGTTCTTAATATTGTGAGTTTGAAAATCAGATGAGAATTCTTGATTTGACCATATACTTCGAGTGCCATTAACTTGTGATGTGCGATCAGTCCTATCATTACCTACTGTGGCTTTGTGTCCAGTGTGCCGTAACGTGTGCATCGTTACTATCATAACAAAAATAACGATAAGTTTGTCCCTGCAACTTCTGCACTGTAAAGTTGTTCAAATTTCGCGTAAACTGCTTTCTTGTTACTCTTATCAAAAATCCACTACGTACTGTGCAAACTGTTCCTTCATGGTAATGACAGAGTCAACAGTAAAAATCTTTCCGATGCAGCTCCTGGGCAGAGATTTCACCCGTACAGTACCGTTAACTATGTACGGCACGATACGGCAGACACTGTGCATGTCATTATCACATACGAACGTTCGTTCGTTGCCTGGCTCTGCATGTTCGATATGTGGTGGCGAAGCAGTGCACGTGACTATGGCACGCTCCACTTTGACAAATAGGGAGTATAGAAAATATGGGGAAATTATTTTGCTCAATTTTGCCATATATTTAGAAACTTTGGGGGCAAAAAAGTTTGCAGTATAGTTTGAGTAGCAATGAAAAATTACGAGCAACGTAAAGATCGGTATCATCTTAATATTCAAGTCAGTAACAGGATAGAAGATTTTTTTTTCGTGCACACGGCGCAAGGTACCGCCTTGAAAGAATGTGTACGATGCTACAGCTGACGAAGTGAATTTTGTTTCCAAAAAATAAAACTCTACAAAAAATACGAAGTTTTAGCGATTGATTTGATACAAAGAATATTATTTTGGTTAAAATATGTGCATAGTTTATGTATACCTAACTATAATACCAAAATTTACTTCTTTAGATGATGGAAGCATGTCATCTTAATTTAAGCGATAACTATGAAATCTAGTAAGGTAAAAGTCGAGCCAATTGACGGATCTACCTGCGTATGATACTGTATAGCAATGAAATGTACAGTATTTCAGAATTCCAGCACTTTCTCTCACACTACTTCTCTGCCTTAGTTTTCAAATGTTCCCGATCCACACGTGCTGCGTGCTGTTTATGAGCTGTCTTTTGACGTTCATTTATCAAGGGAGATTAGGCCGGCTAGCAAACTATCGTACGGAGTACCTACAATAAAAGATTTTCTGTCTGCAGGAACTAAAGGTATCGTGCGATACCAATCTCTGTCCTTCATTATGCAAGTTCTAAACTACTGATTCAAATGTTGTAGGGACCTTCATGTTTGCCATTAAAGTTGATGATCATCAATAGTTTGATTTAAGTGATGGTTATAGCTGGTAAAATAATTGGCTCCTACAAGAAGGCTACAGTGAATTGCACAGGGTTTTGTACAGACATAGGCTACAAAGCACGTGGCAACTCACAACTTGGTCAAACAATAGTCATACAGTAAATCCAATGGGACGCAAACTCTCTAAGTTGGGACGCAAAATTTTTTAAGCGGTTGCGTCCTGGGGACGCAAACTTTTTTCCCCTAGTAAAAACACTGTACAGAGCTCACTTTCAACCCATCCCATATTTCCTGGTGGTTCCTTTGCTCTATATAAATTTATATTGTACACAGTCATGCATCAGAATTTGTGTGCCCATTGTCATTGTGAAGTGTATATCCCAATACCTTTAATGCTCAACTACAGTATAAGTGTGCTTTGGCACTGTGTCAGGTTAAAGCTTTCTACCTTGCTGTTTGTAATATTTGCTGGTACAGTAATGCTACAGAGCCTCTAAGAAAGGGCCTCTAAGGTATTAAAAGCTTGTTCAAACAACTGTTTTTTTCTCAAATAAGTCCAACCTGAAGTTTGGACAGCTTAATAATTACAGTACTAGACTTGCAATCTGTTGTTTTTTTCAGTACTGGACATAGTCAAAGTGTGTAGTTGGTTGGTACAATTGATTTTAAAGGGAAATATTGTGTTTGTGTTACAGGAATTTTCATTTTTTTCAAAACCAACATTTAAAGATACAGAATGATAGATAATTCAAAATATGGCAGTACAGTAGTTTCATTTCAAAAAATAAGATTCTCACCAAAAAATTCTGGTACATTTTGCTCAAGAATAATTTGTTGTCCCACATTTTCAGTAATTCAAACAATGCAACTTTTGTAACTTGTAATGCATAATATTTTGAGGAGATAAAGCTGTTGCTGGATTTTATTGGTGAGACTTAATGGTTTAATAGTGGTTAAAGCTGGTTTTTGTGTGCCATGGTGGTGCATTTAAAACAGTATTTGCCTTTAAAGGGACTGTGTACATGTAATGACATTCTTTTACAGTCACATGAAATGTCATGCTCTCCTGGCTGTGTACAGTATATAATTCCATTGTTAGGGATTAAAGTTAAGCCACTTTATGAACTTATCACAGGATTTGTTCCCAAGGTATTGGTTAACCTGGGATTATTTTCGTAAGAAACTTTGTATTAACTGGTCTTCAATAAATCAGTTCCAGGAATGAAAGCATGGTAGTAGGTGTTACATCCAGGTTACATCCCTAATAGTTCTGCTTGCCTTCAGGTACAGTATAAAAAACAGTCACCACAATTTGAACCTTTCCCCACCCCTTCTTTTTTCATTCCACCCCTTCTTTTTTTTTTTTTTTATTTTGTATGGTCATTTCAGTTCACCATGTGACATTTGTGTCATGTCATTTGTTTAATGCATGCAAGATACGTAGCCCCTCCCTCACTCCCATCCCTCATTAACTGCATTCTAAACATCATAAAAGATACTGTACCTGCGTTCGAAATTATTAGAGATTTGAAAGATTTAGCAGATCAGTGTTTCAAAATAGGTTGTGTGACTGCCTTTACCCTTAAAGGGCCCTCTATTGACTTTATAAAGCCTCATACTTCAGAGTAGACTGTTAAAAAAAATGACTTGTTTTCACATTCAGAGGACTGAGGTCTTATTGTAAGTGGAGTTTTTGGAAAGGCATCTCTTTGTTCTTTAGTTATACAGTAGTACCTTCCAACTTCTAAGGTGACCTTAAAGTTCAGCAGCAGTTGAGATCCAGTTAGAACTATGAACAGGTCAAAGCTCGTTGATTATTTCAGCTGCTGTACAGTAAGTTCTCCACACATTTTGGGAAGCACGTGACCATGAATCCCTCCATAAATACTGTACATTATGGTCAATAAGAAAATTTGGTCATGAACAATGTCAGGTACGGATCCAGACATTTCGAAAAGGGAGGGGGCTGAAAGCCCCCTTGAATATTCTCCTAGATTAACATTATGCTAATTTTTGCATATGTTATTGTTGATGTGGCGAAAAAGGGGGGCTGAGCCCGGGAAAGCCCTCCCCCCTTGGATCTAAGTTTGTATTGATGACCTGACTGCATACAATGCCCTAACTATGGTACAGTAACCTGTCATTGTCCTGTTATCTGTAGTCCTATAATTCAATCATGCTGATAGAGATATTCTTTTATCATTTCTCTTTAACAGTATTCTGGCTTTCAACAGACAGCAGAAAAGTGTGCTATTTGTGGTCATCTCATTATGGACACGGTAAATATGGTGTAACACTTTGGTCATTTTTCTTCTCTTTATTTAGGAGTCTATTAAATATTCAGATTGATGGCAATAGAAGAACATTGAAGATAATGGCTAGTAATTAACATCACTTGTAACAACTTTAAACTTTTTGTCACTTTGTGTAATACCAGTATTCAGGCAGTCTCTCAAAGCATTACACTCATCACAAGTATATCAGTTATTTATCTTAACACACAATTGATACCTTGTTCAAACCTTTTTATTCACCAAAGTTCAAGCAGTGTCACTACATTTGATGGAGACAAATGAGAGTTCAAAAGTTTCACAAAATTTGCAAAATTCCTGAGATGTGTAGGTTAAGATTTACATGTAAAAATGTATGATACATTTGTGTTGCATCGAACCAACACAAATTTTAATTTGTGCATTTCAGTGGCAGGGACAATGTTTAGCAAATTTCAGTGCCATGCTTCGAAATTTGCCTTTTCATGTCGACAAGCCCTTCACCATTATCCCCAGTGGATGTTTTATGTTTCAGTTTCTACATGCTTTGTTCAAAAAATTTGCTTCTTTTTTTCCTTAGATACTCCAAGCAATGGGCAAGGCATACCATCCTGGTTGCTTTCGTTGTGTTGTCTGCAATCGCTGCCTGGATGGAGTCCCATTCACTATCGATATTGATCACAAAATATACTGTGTTAAAGACTATCACAAGTAAGTTAAACTTAAGCTTTGTTTCTTCTCAGAGCTTCTGTATAGTAAGGTAAGTAAGTACAACAAATATTACAGTGTAAATCTCATTTCTATGTAATAATGCTAGTTTCAGTCCTAGTAGAGGATCAAGGCTCTTAACATTTTGATTTCAGTGGAGTTTTCACCTTAAACAATTAGTCCATGTTTTGTCATTTTTATTTCGCTCAGTCCATTTTGGGTCTGAGGGTGAATACTTTCTCTGATAATTCTAACATAGCTGGAAATGTAACTGGAATGAATATTCAGTTGAATGTTGTATTGGTTAATGTACGCTAGAGGGTAAAACCCAAGAATGTTATTGATTCATCAAATTAAGCAAGGTTTATTTCACATGGTGTAACATTGCTCTGCTGTGTGTAATCTTCAAATGAGAACTGTTGCATCTACTAACTGTACAATGAAAGTATGATTAACATTATGCTCTTTGTGGTATTTTTAATGGGAAGTTGCAAAATCTCATCAGAAATGGTGAAGCTTTTGTCACTCTGGCAATTACAAGAAAATTTTCAAAATGAAAAGATGAAAAGTGGCAATTTGACTGGTGTAATTTTGTAGAGTTTGTATAACAGAGGTTTTCCAGGCTTTACATGATTATAAACATTAAAACAGTGTAATGCTTTAATTTTATGGTACCATAGACTTTTCCAGTCAGAGTACTGAAACAAAATCTGTTTTTAAGAGTTGGTTTTAGATGGGCAGCAATTGTTGGTGTATTTGTCATCGCTATCTGTCAAATAATCACTGCTGCATTGAAAGCATATAGGCTAAGCTAGGGATGCTAAGCTTCATGCTCCGAAAAGACCAATGCAATGCTTCCATGGCTGCTTTTAAGAAGCCTGTTATCATCGCTACCTAAAGATTTCATCTGAAAATCTCCTTTCCGACTTAATGCCTGCTGAAGCTTGGTTGTGATTTGTAATGTGTGTTTTTTTAATCTTATTCCATAAAGTTGAGGACTAGATGCAGGGAAGGCAGATTTGGTAGTCAGAATGAGTGGGAGGTAACTTAAAGCAGAAACTTGGGTAAAAGTGGCTCTCAGAAGGTTGGTGGACAGAGAACAAGTCTACAAAACTGCAGTTCAAAAGTACAGTTGTGGCGCTTTAATGTTTATCGACAAGAGCTTTGCCCACAGCAAAAATCCCAAACTGCCTCCTTGGAAAAAATTAAAGTCTGCCATTGGTTGAGAGCATAAACATGTTTCTTCATCAGAGGTGATTGATTCAATGAAAAATTGGTGTGACTTCACAGTTGTTGTGCAGAAATGAATGAATATTTATAATAGGATTAAAAGTGTGAGTAGCTTTGTATGAAAATATTTGGAATTTTAGGGTGAGTTGTAGCACCATGTGAGAATGGGAGGTAGCTTCAAGAGAAATAGGACATAGCTTCGTATGCAGTAAGTTGCCATCATAAAGAACAGAATGTCAAGTATATTGTGGGATACATGTTGTTTCCATGGGAATGGATAACAAAAAGTTGTATATGGAATCTGAATTTCCACAAAGAAAGCCATATAACAAGAAAGTGTAAGTGAAGTTCACTCTTGTGAGTTTACCTGTTTAGTTAAAGTGCAAATATTTTTGGACAAAAATTATTTTAATGGTGAGAAGATGCTCTCTCTACATTTGATTGTCAGTCCAAAATACAGAAATACTAGAGTGTTTGGGGGCACTAGTCACTTAAGGTATGTTACAATCATAATGTCAAACCTTCTCAACTTCAGTAGACAAAATTATTAACTGTTATTTAGATTATAGTTAGGTTCTCACAATAATTGTCAATGTTATCATAAATGATATTTTAACCAGCAGATATGCATCTTGAGTTTACATCAGGCAATTGATCAAAAAGTAAAAAAGGGCTGTTTAAAATACAAAACATTTAATTTGTAACAGCGGAAAGTTTTTATAGAAATTGTAGGAATCTTCAACAAAGAGCAATTTGCTGAAGAAGTGTGATAGTCACACAGACCTGCTTCACATAAATTGTGCATGCTTTTACCTAGCACCAAATTCATGCATATTTTACACACCAGTATGAATATTCTGAAAAGAATACCCTCAGTTCAGTGATTATTACACAGAATAAGACGTTTTGTAGGGGAGTGTTCGTAAACCACTTTGGCCTAAGGCTTACAGTAGTTGATACATTGATTTTCTTCCATAGTTATGCTTAATGTACTGCTGATTCCCATACTCACGTGTGCCTTGTTTGTTGGCACTGTTGCTTGTGCCAGTGCCGATGTGACCTAAGTGTGACATTATTGTAGTGAATAATTTTGGGTAAAATTTTCATTAAATTGCTCCTATCACCAACATCATTTTCATCAGATAGTAAAAAGAAAGAATTTTGGGAGTTTTCATTGCATATTTTTGTCTTTTCTTTTTTCCCTGCTCATTGTCTTCTTCTGTCTTCGTCATGTAAAACCAAACTGGAACAGAACATACGCTCCAAAGTGTGCTTCGTGCAAGGAACCTATTACTCCGGTAGAGGTATTTTCATTATTTCACCCTCTGCACCCTGCCTAACTGCATGACTACAGCATCCTTACTCTTCTGCCTGTGTGTCTGTGTGTGTGTCACTGACTCACCCCTTGAGCTAATGTGGTCCTTGAGTAGTGTTGAATGTTCATAGAGGTGGTGGATTTTATGAGGGCTTCAGCATCAAAAGAGCAGTTGGAAAAAAATAGGAAAAAAAAGGCAGCTAAGAATATGTGCAATTTTTCCTTAAAGAAGGGCCTGTTAAACATATACATTTGGTGGATTACTCAGAATTTCCAAAGCTGAAAGATTTTAAAACTAGGAGATGAATTTTTTTACGTTTTAGGCAAGGGAGGTTATTAAAATTATTAGAAGACAAGAAGGTCACTATGATTCAGTAGTTCAGTTTTTGTCCTCTGGCACTTGGGACACAAAACTGTTAAAGTTTGGGCAAACTTTTGAAACTTTTATTCCCTCCAGCATGGCTAGTATA
The DNA here is from genome assembly GCA_029531755.1 of Holothuria leucospilota. Taxonomy (NCBI): domain Eukaryota; kingdom Metazoa; phylum Echinodermata; class Holothuroidea; order Aspidochirotida; family Holothuriidae; genus Holothuria; species Holothuria leucospilota. The sequence continues at coordinate 12,287,442 of CM055965.1, forward strand.
AAGCAACACTTACGTGGGTGGCAATTTAACATAATTTTAGAAAGTGCTTGCAGTTCTAGTGGTGTTACTTATTAAGCCTGAAGGGTGTTATTTCAGTAGCGTCATTAACATCTGCCCTGCAAACAATTCTGCCTCATCAGTTTTCCACATTCATAAAAAAGCAAAGGCAGTGCTTTTAAGGCCATTAAATACATGGCACCCCAATTATTAAAGGGCTCATTACTTTGTTGGCCAGTTTCATTTTGAATGATTAATTCTCTGTGGGTGGTAGATGAGAAGAACTGATAGCCTTAGATGTAGCAAATGCAGGAAACCAGAATAAAATTTCAATCATTCAGTGCTCATTCTGATGTCAAGCACACCAGGTTTGTATACAAGGTTTAATACTTTCAAATCAATTTTCTAGTAAAATATGCCAACGGGATGAGAAGTTATGTTATTGGGCATTTTATGGGGGTTACGAGGGGCTTTCTGTTTATGAAGAATTAAAACTGGAGACATTGATGGCAAAATTTCCCTGTGATTTATTTAATGTGACAAGTATCACATCAATCATTCAATTTTAATGGAATGATACTTTCTGTATTATGTTTCAAAGACTTGAACAAGAAAACAAGAGTGTTAATTAAAGAGGGAGGAAGGGGAGGGTTGGTGAAAGAGATTGTATTGGTTATTTTTATTAGAAGCAAGTTATCATCAGTGTTTATCAGTCAAGAAATTGATTTATACCTGTACTGAGTTTTAGTAGATTGAAATCTTGCAGTCATTGTAGACTTGCTTTAAAGGAAAACAGTAGCAGTTCCATCTTAAAATATCAAGTGGATTTTTGTGGTGTTAGCGTAATAAATTTTAATGTATCTGTAGTGGAGGGTTTAACCTAAATTTGTAGGCACTCCATTTTCAAATATAAAACAAACATTTCAAATTGTGAATTGTATTCTGTTTATGTTGAGAGCTTTTAAGTGATAAAACATTGATTTTTTTCTTTCCTCTTGCTGAGTATTGTAGTATGATAATTCCTTTCTTTTCTAACATTTCACCCTGTGTGCACCATTTTCAAAATATGAGGGTTGCCCTCAGCTTTCTCAGCTCTGTTTTTGCTTATGCCAGTCCATTTAAGGTAGTTTTGAAATTGTAAAGATGTTATGATGGTACCTTAATCAGGTTACCTTAGAACAGCTTTACTCAAAACATTTTGTACACAAGGAATCCTCGATATTTTTCTTCCTGAAGGTCTGTTTGAAACAGTTGTTTATATACAAACTAATGCAACCGTCATACAGAACTTTTGACCCCCCACCTCAAGCAAAGTCTTCATTGGACTCAAACTACATCGATTCTTTGACGTACAAAATGCCCTGAAACACAAAATCTTCATCAAATAAAACTAAGGCTGCAGTGAATCTGCGACGAACAATTGCAGCTAAAGAGTGAATCTTCATCGAAAAATAATCAGCACACAATCACAACTTGGGCAGTACTGCAAATAACATGGCCAAACTGGTGAATATTTGACTAACAAAATTTCATGAAAAGTGAAAACTGAATGAATTTCTGCCTTAACTTTGCTTTAGTATTGTGAATCTGGGGTGAATCTTTGCCTTAAAATTTTCATAAAAAAGTGAGTACTTGTGAATGCTTGAGGTGGGGGGGGTCAAAGGTTCTCTTTGACTTGTGCATAAGTCAAAGAAAGCATCAAACCATGATGTTTTGTATCATACCTAGGCTATGGTGAACTGGATAAAGGCCATAGCATCTGAAGTAATGTAATGAATCTTAGGAAATGATTGTTCAATTCCCCACTGTGTCAAAGTTGGATTTTTCATCCAATAGAACATCAGTGATTTCATACCATAACTGACCTGTCAAGTTAAAAGATGCCAAATTTAATCTCAGATGATAAGTTGGTGAGCAATGTGGTGGGAAATTGTAGCTATGGGTAGCCCTCACATGTGTGGCTGTATAGCAGTGTAGAATAGCTAAAATATCTGTCTCCAAGGCCAGAATTGTAATTATAATTAACTATAACATGTTCAGTATCATTATTATTACAGAAACAGAGCATAAGAAAACATATTTCTTTTAAGAAAGTGCCAAGAAAAAGTGCCTCAAAGTTTGAAAACTTGTTAAAGGCTAAATTCAACATTTGTAAACAGTTTTTACCAATTTCCTCAACATAACTGGGGGTGTGATTATAATTGAACAATTAGGCTACAGATTTGCCAAGAATAGAGGAGAGGTTACAATTGTTTGACCTAATTTGGGTCAGGGAATTTCCCCTTCCCCTTGTCCCTCTTCTTGCTGACCCCCATGCATTTTTATCCCCAGAGTTATTTTTATAAACAACATCAAGAAGGTTATTTCAAGAGTGGTCCTTACTTCATGGGATTCAACAATGGTCCTTAAATCTTGGGATTCAACAATGGTTCGTACATGTTGGGATTCAACAGTGGTCCTTACATCTTGGGATGCAACAGTGGTCCTTCAAACTGGGATATCCCTTCAAATAAATGACTAATTTCCACTAATACCTTCACCTGCTCAATACCTCCATCCACTAACCTGACAAAAGCCATTCGTCAATTTTTTTGCCTTCCTGCTAGATTAACAGACTGCCAATGTTGTGTGTGCTTACAGTCATTTCCTTGAGTAAAGGTTTGTGAGTAGATAATGAGGAATGAATGCTAACGTACCCTTTGATAACATTACTTAATGTGTGTGACGTAGTAGTATTCAGTCAATAATATTACTAAATATGTGTGGCTGTGGTGTTATTTAGTTGATAACATTACCAAATGTGTGTGACAAAAGTAGCACTCAGTTGATTACATTACCAAATGTGTGTGACAGTATCTGTAGTCCTTACTTGTCATACCAGTTAATTGCATGTATTCTGTATCTGAACATTTCTCATTTCGTTTGGTATCGTAAAGTAAGGCAGAAGAAAGAACTTGGTCATTCAGTAGAATTACCAAGACTCAATGATATTTGTAGAATTCCTTTCCGTAGGGAGGATAAGGATCTAAAACAAGGAAGAAAAGAAAAATTATAAGCTGGCAAAGTGCAACAATTTATGAGAAGTTGAAGTAAAAGTGAGGATGAAAGGGGACAAGAGGTGTAGAGGGCGCCTCGGTTTTCCATTTATTTCCATTTTCCCATCTTCAGACATGATAGCTTGGATATGGTTGTAACGATTTCTACTTTTCTCTCCTGGTTACAGGGTACCATGGAAACCGTCAGAGTAGTCTCAATGGACAAGGACTTTCATGTAGAATGCTACAGGTGTACAGTAAGTGTCCTTGCTTGTTTGTTTGTTTGTGTGCTGCTGTACAGTTGTAGTCTGGTACTATATAAACAGTTGCACAGAACTATCAAAACTGTTTGTTCTTATCTTGTGTTTGTATGTGTGATTATGTGTGTGTCTGTCTGTCAGGGCTGGATATTTCGCTGGAAATATTTCCTGGCAGAGTGAGAAATACTTGTGAATGCAAAATCAAGTGAATATCCTAAGTTATACTAATTTCACTAATTTGCATGGCATAGGTTAGACCTGTTATCAAGTAAGTCTCAATATTGTGTGAAGATAACATCTCATTAATTTATTATATAAGCTGTTATTCAAAAAAAGCATAGCATGTCATTGACTTCATTATCTACAATCTTGGTAATGACTTAAAGTGCTTCACAGTTTACCCAAGTAATTGAGCCCTTTTATCACTCTAAGGATGCTTTTACCTTTAAAAATCCTGGATCTCATCTTGTTTTCAGTCTCAAAGACTTTCCTCAAGAGGAAAGCTGTGATGTGACCAAAGGCCAGTTTGTACCCACATATTTTCCCACTCTATAAAACTATAAGAACCAAGTATAGGTTTGGTCATTCCTTGCTCTTCCGGGCCAATCACAGACATAGCTCAGAGTTGAACAGTGTTAAAATTTCATAGCTTTATAGCACTGTACTGAAGTATGAACTTGCCTTTATGCACTAGAGTAGATCTGGATCTGATCTTCCTGTTTGATCGTGGTTAAAGATTATCTGACCCCAACATGAGATCAAGCTTGTGGTGTGAATTTTCCATTGTCAGTGACAAATTGAGATCAATCATACATAGTGGCAGTGTGTCTGATGAAAATGTTAATAGCAGCAACCACATATATTGGGCATCTTGGGGAGGTGAAGGGTGTGATGGTACAAAACAAGGATAAAGTCTCCAGGATCAACGTATGTTATAGTTCATTAAGAATTTGAAGATGTGGTCCTTGGTGAGCTCCCCAACCAGAACCTAAAAGATGGGGTCCTTGGTGAAGCACCCAAACTAGAACCTAAAAGATGTGGTCCTTTTGGAAGTGTTGAAGCACCCAAACTGGAACCTAAAAGTAGGCTAGAGACAACAACTATCAACTTTTAGCTATAAAACTCACACTGGTGTCATTTTGTGTTTGTAAAGTTTTGATTTAAAAACATTGACACTGGCCACTGCATAAGAGTTTATTCTACACAGTTACATGTAATTTACAGTGTATTAGTTTTGTGCATCAGATGTGTGTCCTTTGAAATCATCATCTGCATTCAGCCACCTGTTTTTGTGATTTTTCTGGGGGTTTTGGCTTTACACTTCTACACTCTGAAAATAAATTGGGTAAAAAGTTCACCAACACTGGGCTTGTATGTAAAAATACTGAAATTGGGCAAAGTTTACCCAAAAATTGTCGATTAATGGGTTTATCAAAAGGGTAGTTACCACTTAATCCGGTAACCTGCCTCTCAGGTAACCCAATAAACTTTAGTTATTGGGCAAACTTTACCCAATTTCAGTATTTTCACATACGTGCCTAGTGTTGTTGAGTTTTTACCCAACTTTTCTTAGAGTGCACATAAACCAACAAGATTCAAAAATGAGAAATGCTACCATCTTTAAAGGGAAAATGCAGTCACACCAAGTTGAAGTAGTATGCCTCCTGTAGACTAATTCACAAGTGGTTCTTTGTAATCATGTGGCAATGCTTTTGTTTCTGAGTGGGTAAATTTCTGCAGAGCAACTCGTTTGACTACCTTTAATATGAAGTATAGTGGTATATTTTCAGAGACATCTGGAAAGATGCTTGTTGTAAAAGTAGAGGAAATTTGTAAGATTTAGCCAATCTTTCAAAATGAATCAAGGATGATTGCTTATTACCATTAATATTTCCCACTATTTTTTACCAATGGATAATACTCCCTGGATGTGCAATACAGAGCACTATTTTTTATAGTGGTATTACCTGGTCAACCCTACTGTATTTGTTTAGGAATTTTCTCTTTAAAGGTATTGTTTTCAAGTTTAGAGTACAGAAGTACAGTACATTTTCTAAGACAGAATACTGTTTTAATGAATGAGACACAATTGTGATGTGAAGTCTGAAGTTCTCCCAAGTCAGATAGCATGAAAAACAGTATGCAAACAAAATTCCACTTGAGTATTAAAAGTTCTTTTTACACTCTAGAAGACATTTAAAAGAAAAATTCAGGCCTAAAGATTCATTTAAGAGGAGCACATGTAAGCATTCTGGTGAAAGTTCTACTCATTTGTTCAGTTCTAGAGCTGAAGTTTCATGTGGAGTTAGAAGAATGGTAGGAGATCTTGAGCATCCTTCAGAATGAAATCATTTATCCAGCTTTTATACCATTCAACCCTTGTAAGTCACCAGCACTGTCACTGCAGTTATTGTAGTATGAATAGAACACCAGGCCCCGTCATTTGGAAAATTGATCGAAAATAAAATTTACTACCTGTGTACATTCAGTGACCTGGCATGCCTCCAAGTGAGTATTGAGCAAGATTTAAAAAGATTCCAAAAGGCGTCTGGAGATAAATGTAGTTTGTTTTCGGTTACATTTTTTCTTAACTACAAAAAGTTTGGCATGCTACGTGCTCTTTCATTTTTGGTTCTGTTTTGTTTACACACCCGCCGTTTGAAACATGTTGGTGTCATTCAACGATAAAGGTTTCACGGTTATTGTTCTTCCATGCTGGTGTGATTCTGGAGAAACACAAAATTGCATCGATGCAAAGTTTTACCCTCCTTTTCCTGCCTTTTGAAAGATTCTTAATTCATACTGCGCCTAGAGATGGTACCAAGTTGTGTATGGGGCAGTGTTGAAACGAGTCATGACTCAAGTCACTAACTTTCAAAATGGAAATGACTCGAGCAATTGTATCATAATTTTCCTCATAGAAGTATTGCAATGACTCGAGTCACATTGAAAGTAGTAAATGACTTGACTCAACGGCAAAATTGAGTGACTCAGCACAACACTGTTATGGGGGAGGGGAGGCTTTTTCACTTTCTCCAGGGAAACCTCAGTGGGTGAGATAAAGTATGTAATCCTCGATGACAACCAGTCGCCAGACACATTCCTTGGTTTCACACTTAATAAGGGCAAATCCTTCAATAAAGACCCAAATTTTTCAGTTTTCTTCAATAGAACCCCACATATTTCTGCATGTTTTGTGTGCCTAACATTTCGCATTCTCCATCCTTTTGGAAACTCAGCTCATTGGTCAAGTCTTAAGGTTGCTGTTCCTCATCTGGGAGCTTGGCCCTGTTGTCGGACAAATCCTGGCATCACCCCAGGCGTAATCTGCATGCTGGTTTTACCATGGTCAATGATTTTATTCCAAAATTTTGGCACGCTTAGTGTGCAGTTCTTACAGTTGGGGTTATATTTCTTAGGAATATTACCAGCACAAAAATACCAGTGCATTATTCTAGCCAAAACTAAGGTGTACTCCCAAAGTTAGAAGGCAGGCATCTAGGGATTTTCATGAAGCAATCTTATACTTTGAGCAACATTTATAACAATCCAGTGATAACTATATGGTTTAAGGCTAAATTTACTCGTACCACAAATGTATTCAAAAGTACTTTTCTATCCATGGTGAAGGTACATTTTGTCATCTTGCAGGCTGTTCATGCAAAAATAAAATATGATAATTGTGAATTGAATTGTGACCTATGAAGAGTTTGGTGAGCTCTCAGTGTCATTCGCAAGTCAGCTCAAAGCTCCATGCTAGTGTTCCCAGACATTTGGAGGTTTTATCCTCTGGATCCCACCAAAATTATACTGGACAACACCACAGCCTTATGGCAGCCCATGGTCCCCTAAATGTTCGCAAAGTACTCTTCTCTTCACCTCCACTTGCAGAGCTGAAGAACCTAATCAGACCATAACCTTGTTGCTTTCACTTGTGGAGGCTTTCCATGCCTCTGTATTGCAAGAGGAAGGGAAAATTGCCACCAGGGAAGGCAAATTTTCGCATGTTTCATGCACATGTGCAAATGTACGAACGATTTCTTTGGCAGTCTGTGGTGGCTTGAGATATCATCCCCTCAGGTTCCTGCAAAACATCTATCATCTGGTGGCACCACCTGACTACTGGCTACAAACATAATCTTTGGTGCTCTCTTTGTGGTGTCATTACCCCCTATGTCAGAATTCCTGGCTACAGGCCTATAGAACACTGGAATAATCATCCTGGTTTTGATGAGGAAATGATTTAGGCAATAACTTGGAGCCTTTGTTGTGAAGATTGTAATTTCAGGCAAGTTTTCATCACCCCAGATCAAATTCTCCCAGCAAAGTTTACTGCCAGTTTCACCCCCATCTCTTTTAACTTTCAATCTCATTTGTCTTTAGTACATTCCACAATGTGGTGTCATTGCATAAGGCAGCTAGGCCAATGACTGCTGAAGACTCTGCAGTAGCTTGTCAACCCTTTTCAAACAATCTACTTTATATCCTGTTGTAGGGTGAGGATTCCCTCAGTTGAGACATGCTGCTGTGAAATTTACAGTGCCAGTTATATTGATCTGTTCATGTCATTGACCGACCAGAGTGGCTATTTGGAGGCACAGTTTGAATTTGCCTGTTTTTGTGTCAATCAAATTACTAGCTAATCACAAAGTGAGGGTGTTACTGTATCTATCAGTGATGAGAGTTCTGCTGCAAAATAAGTCATTGACTGACCTCATTCATAGCTAGAGAAGAAAGTTCATAGGTACAGTACTGGTTCTATAATTACTTCATTGTTTAATTGTGCCTTTCCCAAACCATGTCCAATCCAGATTGATTCAGCAGTCAGATCTTTACTGTATCTCAGGAAAGGTGTATCATATTGTACACACATTTTCTTTCTTCCTCAGAAGTTTGTAACTCATGTTTTGATGCAATTATTGCAATCGATATTCAGTGCATATAAATATTTGTTATCAACAGGATTGTGGCTTGCAACTATCTGATGAAGAAGGCAAAAGGTGCTACCCCCTAAACAACCGTCTCCTCTGTTACACATGCCACATTGCACAGATAGCACCCCACCTCCAGTTCCAAGTCGAAGATGATGCACCTGAAACACATCCTCCAAGTGGGCCTTATTCTCCCCAACTCTCACCTAGTACATCTTACCCAGTGGCAAGTCCTCCTGAAACACCTGAAACTAGATCACCCCAGCGAAGGCCACCAAGGACTCAGAATTCTTACTACCCAATCAATAAGGACGCCTCTCCCCCTCCTCCTCCAAACTTTCGTGATCCAGCAGGGGCATCACCCCCTCTAGAGCCCCCTCCTTACTCTCCGAATGATCCAATGCATGGCCACTATCCAAGAAGAGCAGATGGTGATTACTACACGTATAGCAGTAAACCAGAGCAGCAAGTAGCCAGGAGCCAACCAGGTAATTATATTCCAGAAGGTGAAAGGTCAAAGGTCATGAAAGGATTCATGGTCACTGACCTTTAACTTTTCAATCATGAGAGTTGTGGAGAAAGCATTTGCCAAATATTTCATCAGGAGAAACAAGTCACCAAGTTTTTAGTATTTTTCTGAAATCACAAAATTTTGGTTGTTTGAAATATTGTAATAATTGACAGTCCTCCTTAGAATTTTTCTAAAATATTTTCAGAGTAACTCATGGTTAGCTATTTCATATATCTAACATACCATTTTGTTTTTATTATGCATTTTAATGACTGTGTGTACACCTTGGCATTTGAAGTGGTATTGAGTATTCTTTTAACACTGTATACTTTCATTTTCAGTGGACAAATATTATATTAGCATTGTGGTATTCTCTGGTTCATTTACAGGAATCAAGGTTTCTTTTTTTTTTCTTTTTGGCAAGTGATGGTGTGGAAAAGTTGTATGTATTGTATTTCACCAGCAAACTAACCAGACATATTTTTCAGATAGGGCAGACCACACCATTGGTATATTTGGTAATTTAGAGTACAGGACCTCTTTAGGAAAGTGAATAGAAATTGACTTTAAAGTTAGGAGCAAAGAACAGTTTTCCCGGGCACCAAGGAAAACAAGAAATATCCTGGAAAAACTTTGGAATCTTTTATGGTCTATAAACAAAAAAGATTATGTTACTTCATGTGAGAACTGAAAATTTAACTGTTAAGATTATGTTGCCTAATATGAATGTAGTATGTAAATGTTCATGTAATGGCTCTAAATGTGGAACAATGTAAAATGCAATGAATGTGGGAGTATCAAATGTACGTTGAATTTATTCAAGGCTATGTTGAGTGTGGTAATGGTGAATATACAGTTAGTATGTATAGCATAAAGAGATAGGGAGGAATTCATTCTAAACAAGAGCATAAGGTCTTTTTCTTTTTCTTTTTTTTTCATTTATCTTGAGAATGACTATTTTAGTTTTGAAAAAGTCATGACGTAAGTTACCTCAGAAAGTAAATGAACTTTGAAAGTGACTTTCAGTTAGTTAGAATGCCAAACACAGGACATAACAATAATGCAGTGGTTTATTTGAATGTGACATCAGGGTATTCAATTGACATAATCACAGTTCATGGTATATGGGGTCGGTTGGTCTTCCAGTTACCACAAAAACTTTCGAGTGAAAACAACAACTGACTGCAGTATGACCATATGGGAACACTTTACGCACTACAGTGCGCGCAATAAATTGTTTTCACTCCAACACATTGTTGTCGTTTGGAAGTGACGTGTCACCGACTGACCCCATAGGCAGAGCAGGACAATAGATATTATGATTGACATTCAAATTGCCATTCAAAATGTCTGACAAACTGAGGAGACATGTAATACAGTGACGTAGGTACAGATCGTCTGTATTTTGGGTTTGATTTCAATCCTAAACCTATTTGGTGACTTACCCTACATTGAGTTTCATCAGACGTACATTGTTACCATAGCAATGCCATAAGCAGTTCTTAATGCGTAGGTTGGAGTGTTTACTATAGTATTATGCAAAGAGACAATGGAATAATTTAATCTTAAACATGTAGCCATCTACCAGCATGTGAGTTGCTGGAAAACCTAGACTGACATTATCATAATGACGAATAGACATATTGCATAAACCTGAAAATAGTTTCTAATGATGTAATTAGAAGCAGGATGAAACAGTGAGACAGATAGGTACCCACTTTTCTGCATGTTGAAACATTTGCAAGAAACTTCTTGCTCACATGCTGCTCCCTTGTAATTAACATCAACAGAAGAACTGAAGTAGATAGATGCTCAGACTTTGTTCTCATCATTTGTTGAAAGAATTGATGTATATTGAAACTATTTCTCTGTAACTGTCAAAATTTTCTGCTTAGTGAGTCATTTTAGGCCTATAAAGTGATTTTTATTGATAAAATTAAACCCTCTTTTCATTTTTTATACTCTCATCTCCCAGGTTCTTGATATGGCAGGAGGCAGTACGTGAGATATTGCATTATCCTTGTCGTATTTAGTTTTTAGCATCACTGTTATATGAGTTACAGATGTGCACTTTTTTGTATATTTTAACCTGTTCTTAGTTAACAACTCATCTGAAATAAGAATTAACCTTTATGTTTTTATGCATGTCTTAACACCCTTCATCAAACTTTCATTCCCACATATGTAAATGCTCACAACTTTGTTTTTAAGTTGGATGAAATTTTTGTTCAGTATATGCAAATATTTCTTCAGATCTTGAGCAAAATTGCAATTTGGCTGAAAAATTTGAGTTATCGTGTAAATACTGGTAATTGCAGTGAGTAACATTCCAATGCGCGGCAGCCTGGCTTGAACAGTTGTTTTCATTGTCATGCAGTTTTCATCTTTCATATAAGGCATTGGAATTGAAAGCCAGCTGATGACCTACCCCTGTGCTTTCTGTTTGTTTCAGTTATGACCATATTACAAAAAAGGGCGTGTCAACCTGTGTCTGTAACCACGCGTGAAAAACAAAAGAAATCATGTGTGTTCTTGGGTGACAACCTGTATATTTGGGACCCTCTGGACACAGGTTTGAGACAAGTTGACACACCTTTCCTGCCTTTAATTTCAAACCACAGGTTTTGTCTCAGAATTCTTCATTTACATTGGTTTTAATTGTAACACATTTTGCATGTAAAACCTGTGAAAACTTGTGGCAAACCTGCATCAAACCTGTGTGTCAAGGGAAAACAGGTTTCATGTGAAATACCTGTGATAACCCATGGCATACACATGTGAAAACCTGAGGATTTGGAACAAACTGCCACACGTTTTTTTTTGTATATTAGGCCTGTCCTTAGGAATCAATTAGTACTCTGTTTTGAAAGAAACTGCTCACTCTGCTTAATTTTGGTTTTTCAATGTGCCTGTTTCTTTCAAAGTTTGTCTCAGTTGCAGTGATATTTTGAGGGACATTTATTTTGCAAGATGAATCATCTCGGATTAGTAGCTGTACATGCATGCCTCTTATAGTTTGATAGGTGCTGTATATGATTGGGGCATTTTCATTTTAGAGTTTGGCTCGATTTTAAGTTTGATGTATTGTTCAGTAGGCCTATATAAATCAAACTTGTGATCAAGCATTCATCTTTATGAAAGAGGGACCTAATCAATGTCAGATACTCTATTTCAGAGATACCTCTTTTCCGACTACTTTCCAAAATCCCAACTTTTTTCATTGCCCACAGCTTTGTCTGCCAGTTTCATTTATCTTTGAATTTCTTCGTCTTTATGCCGCTTAGTTCGGTCTAGCAAAGCGATTATATGTAATGCATCTATTACACAGTAGATACCTGATTTATAAGTTTATGTGGTATGATTAACAGGTATGCATGGGAATGATAACTGATGCACTGTTTAAGTATACCACACACGTGCAGCACCATATTATTATAGTGCACTATTGCAGAGTTGTAGTTTTAATTTTTAATCTGAGGTTTACATCATTTGTCATTGTTGTTGCATCATTCACACGATTCATGTTAGTCTTTATTTTACCTTGGGTTCCATGACATACAAGTTTCAGGTCACTTTCGAGTCTATTGTTTACATTACTAATGAATGCTGCATAGTGTCAATGTAATGTATTTCATTGAAACTTTTTCTCTTTCTCTTTCTCTGGTTCATTAGGATAATTATTTTGCTCCATAAAAAGACCATTGAACTTGAACTTGATTGAGTTCTGTAAACATTTGTCTTGGTGAAGATAGCACAGCTTTAAGGTTTCTGTTTCAAATACTTTGGCCTTTAAATACCCTTTGATATGTTTTCTTAAAATTCACTGCACAGAGATGCAGTGGTTGTGTTAATCTCTGAGGTGAATGGATAAAAAAAATTTAAAGCTTGTTTTGAAAAGTTAATGAAAATAGTCACTATTCATCAAACATCACATGCGAAAGAAGTATTCTCTGAATATGTGTAAGGTGAAGCAAACCTTGGGTGACGCCAATATTTTTGAAGTCTGGTACCTGCGGCTCTGTCTCTGAATGGAGTGGCGACTTTCACAAGAGGTCATAACTGACACAACAACATACATCTCTGCAGCTGTAGAGAGTCGATTACTAGCCTTCCAGTGAGTTTATACACTAGTAGGGCTACAGTTAGTTTCTCAACATGAGGTGCCAAGCTGACAATGTCAGAGAATGGTAGTGGCCTTAAAACTTGTCATTGAAAAAAGCAAAGACCAATAGAGCCAGATGTGTTTAAATACTTCATTAAAACCTGCTCAATAACACAAATAGAACTCCAAAATATGATTTTGTGCAGATTTTTGACAATATTGAAAAACTAGCCAGGAGTCACCATTCCAAGGAAAGTGGAATTGCTAATATACTCCTGGCCAGGAGTCACATATCTGAAGTAGAGTCCAGTGACTGGGTCATCACATTTGTTGTGGGAGGGTGCCAACAGAAAAAGACATTAATGAAAGGATACCATGTAATTCAACTGTTCAGTTTGAACTTGCATTATCTGAAGTGCAGTTTGATGTGCTAATTGTAGTCAATATTGCTATCAGATATAGTAATAAATGCAGAGATAAATCTTTAAAAGATTGAAGGGAGTGTGAATTTTGTCCTTATTGAGAGACAAAAATGGTATTACTATTGAAAGGAAAGTGAAATTAATTTGAAACCAAAGGTTATAAAAGGAGCTGTCTTGAGTCCACCTGTGGCCTTGGTTATTGAATCAGCAGGGATCATGTATTCATTACTTTAAAGAAGGTTAGAAAGACATTTCTGTGTATGAACATATATAGGTTATTAGAATAGGTGAAGAAAATGTATTGTAACACCTTTGTTTACTTTAGCTTTAATATGTGAAAATGTATTCAGTACATCCAAAGACTTAAAAATATAGCTTCCACAAATAATTTTACTTTTTATTATGCTGAAAGTGTTAATAGTTGGTTATGTTTTTATGCTTGGTTTGACTGTAACCATAGCTGTACAAGCAGGGGAAAAGGGGGCAGGGAGGACTTGGGGACTGCAGCCCCACCAGAGTTTGGGCAAAGCCTTTTCTGGGGAAAATTTTGGAAAAAAACATGGGCAGTTGGGCAATATGGGCAATGGGTAATATAGGCTTTACTTGGGCAAAGAGGTCTCAGCCAAACCACAAAAAATAGCTTGCATGCCTATGACCTCTGACACTAGGTATTAGGAGACTTGGGCATGGTTTCACAGTACTGTTTGATGCTTTCCAAGTAGGCTTTCTTGGTCAACATTGTTCCTTGACTGTCAAATATGATCCCAGGTCTGGACTCAAAAAGAATGTTCAGAAACATGGTTAAAGATTCTTTTAAAGGAAATCTGAGCCTGTGAGGATATTTAAAGATATAGAAAGTATGCTTATGACATCACAGAACAGAAAGTGAGCCCTCAGCTGAGGTAATTCTGCGTACTTAACAACTTATACCAACACAAATGCAGATAGCTAATGTTTGGATTACCGCCTAAGTCTATTTTGGCGTGTGAATGCTACAACGTGCATACAGTATATGTACCAAAGTCATGTACCTATCAGGTGTGGATCGGGGGGGGGGGTTTCTGGCCTCAGCCCCCCTTTTTTTAAAGCATCACTTTCTTTCTTGAGACAGTTCCAATGCTGCACTACAAAGTTTGTGTAATTCTGATTGCTAGATACCAGGAAATACCATTTAACAGTGTCTAATTTAAATTTTCCCCAGAACTCCCTCCAGCCCCTACTGAGGCTTCATACATTTGACACCCACGGCTTCAAACTTTGCCCTCACAGAGTAACCCCCCTATTTTGTGAAATGCTGGATCTGCCCCTGTCTATCTAGGGAATTTAACTGTTTGTTCTCAAACATGATATTGGTGTGAGGTCAGTGCATAGGGTCTGTAGCTAATGTTTCAAATTGAGGTCAGGGTAGCTGCTTATGACCTTAAGTCTTGGTCTGTAGAATGGGTTTGGTTTGTGGTGGCTTGGTCTAGGTTTGAATGTGTAAATCTTAACCTTAGTTTTGTTTGTGTTTTGTTTCCTATAGTCTGGTGCAGTCTTCTTGCTGTCTTGTAGCAAATGTCTCTTCATATCCTATGGTAAGGGAAAAGTTATTTTAATGAGAAGATTTTAAAGAGTTGGTTTACAAGAATCCAACTTACAGGTGTGTAGTCATTACATGAAGGATAGTGTGTTCACTATGATTAAGGAAAAACACCATACATGAAGAAGAATATAAATATGACGTCTGTGTGTTCTAAAACATTGGTGAACTTTGGTATTAATATTTTCAAAGGTCCAAGAAAGCACATCATGAGGTGATTGCATTACCCTCATTTCTTGTGATATGTGAATTTTACAATAGATACTCAGTGCAGTACTTGCTAATTGAAAATATTTGGCTGTAACTGTTAACAGTATAATCGAATGTGGTATAGTAGGTGTGGGTGAAGGAAAAATGTATATTGAAAACAGAGTTGTGTGCAGTAAAGGTGGTCAAACTGGGGAAAGGGTTTCCTCAAACCTCAGTAAGTACCAACACATTGCTGACAAACACGGACTGGGTATACATACAGGACATCTCAGCTATTTATGAGTGAAAGCAGTGGACTGTAGACTACTAAATATACGAAACAGTGGTACCTCCAGGGGACATGGGGGTAGTTGCCTCTCCAGTCAAGGCCTTGGCCTTTGCCACCCCACTAATTCCGCCTTTGCCACCCACCCCACCCCCACTTGCTGCCCCCAGTCCATTCTTGTGCAAAGGTATACAGGTTACAGGAGCAATTGTGCACACGCACAAAAGTTTGCTTCCCCCAAATCTGCTTGGCTTGCCCTCTACCACTTCCCACCCCTCCCACCCCCCACCCCAACACACACACACACACACTTTTAAAATCTAGGTGGCACAGGTGACAGTACTGTAGACCTAACGCTAGTATTGAGTATTTTATTTTTGTATGTAATATGACAAATATGCATGACAAACCACCGAACAACAGGTCTTTGAAATTGCTTTTATCTGACCTTTATATGGCGGACTGAAATCTCTTTGAAAATCAAAAAGGATTTGATAATATGTAACAGTGAAGTGTAACTTATTCAAGGAATGCATTACACCTATGCTTGTTATCTGCAGTATTTTATTATCACTGGCCAAGAGTTATGTAGGGCTATGACATCACGAATTAATGGGGGAGTGTAGTTAATGATTTTAGTGGGATATTCACATGACCTTTTAGCAAGGGTATGAACCTGAATTTGAAATAGAAAATATGTATCAATAGAAAGAATTGTAAGCAACATTCTCATTGATAAAAACGAACCACAGTATTCATTATCTCAATGTTGTAAAATGACAGTAGCCTAATCATATATATCAAGATTTTTTTTATAAAGTAGGCACATTGTATGTGAAAATCTCGAAAAACTTGATGCAGTTGCTTGAAGAAAATTGTTTTGCATTGTTATACATTACATATAGAACAGGCGTTGTTGTATTCAGCACCTTAGCACCTTTACTCGTGTATAATATGGGATGTGGGTATTATTTCTGAGAGAGATGTGATTTTTCACTTGTACTGTTACCTTTAATATAGACAAAGGAAACTAAGTTGCTTTTTCCATAGTCCCTACCTCGACTCTCTGGGGAAGAGCCAAAGGGCGAAAACCAAAGGTTACTCCATCTTACCCTTAACGATAGCTGCACAAGTCGTATGTTTGATAGCATTTTTATCTGTTTAGAAGTTTCATTGAATGTACGTTTTACTTGCAAGTGACTCCATACATTAATTTCTAATCAGATTGGATAAGCAAGAGCCCCTTGAAGCTACACACTGCACTTCATTTAACCAAGAACCAGAGAAGCACTTTATAGTTACTTAGAGTGTGTAAATTCAGTCGAAAGTTATGGGTTTGCTTGTTGTTTATCACATCCATAATGTATTCTCTTTTTAATCTTCTTTATCATCTATGCAGATCAATTTGGAAAGATGGTTGTATGTGAAGTTTACAATCATTTATGTACATACATGTAACATAAGTCCAATTTGGGATTACTGTAATATATGTGCAGTAATGCTGCAATCTGTGTGTTCGCTTGTTCATTTTTCGGCTTTTCAACCTGGCATCTTGAAACTTTGTATAGCGAACAACCTTAAACTGCAGTCAAGTCGCAATTGTTACCACAGCTATTCATTTTAGTCAGTACCCCACGGACGGGAAAGATTTTTACCGGCTTGCTCCATCAAGAGTTTTCAATGTGGGTATTTATAAGCCTGCTTAAGCCGAACGCACACGAACATCGGAAAACGCGAAACTAGAAACAGAAAACACGTTTCGTGTTTTCTGACGTCCGTGTGCGTTGGACAAAAATAGAAAACACTGTAAAACAAACATGTTTGTTTCGCGAAATACGTGTTTCTGTCGACGGCGTGCGTTGCGAAACAAGTTGCAAGTCACAACCAATCAACATATGAAGATTGGTTCACGTGATTAAAAAGTGGCAACCTACATGGAACCGTTTTGAAACGTCTTGGTTTCCTTACGCAGAAAATTGTTAGGTGATACCTTATGTGGTTGAAGTGGCCATATATGTTCGTTCGTTGTTTCTTTCCCAGAGTATTCGAACAAGGAAATGAAGGACAAGGTAGAAAAAGAAAAATGCGAACACTCATTAAAAACATGTATTTTCCACCTACTTCATTTCTCGACTACGTTCTTGAAGGTACTGCTTACCACAGTGCCATTTTGCTGCTTAAAATGATGTCGTTTATTCACTTTGGAACGCCCCTTTGCCCAGCCCCGGTCCGTAGCCAGGCATTCTGACATGGACAGGGAGACACGTATAGCATTCAGGCTTTAAAAGGAGTAAATTGACTACACTTGCACAGTTTACCAACACCCTTGGCAATCAATATTTCTCAAGGTACGATAGTCTGTGCAGAGACAGCTCGCCCTTCTGGTTCTGGTTCCTCTCCTCCCCTCCCAAACCTAGGCCTAGAACAAAAAGTGTTTGTTGCCAGAAATCTGAGTGTAACTGCTAGTCTTTCTGCGGGAGGCATGCTTCGTGGCATGTTTTTACCTTTTAGCTGATAACTGGTGCGTACGGCTTCTCCGACTCTTCAGGCTTATCTCAAGTAAAAGCAGGGTTGGCCGCCAGGATTTGGCCGACATGGGGCCAGGCTCATGATCAGATGATTGTGCGTGTGTGGGGGTGTGGGTTGTGGGCTGCAACCTGAAGCTCTTAGAGAAGCGACGTGTTTGCTGAAATAATGTCAACAGTGGGTGAGGAGGGGGATTGAAAGAAAAGCTTCACACAATACCATTCCACTGTATCAGTGTATGGTACATTTTGCATAGTACTGTATACTTATTTACTTGAAGTGCCGACTTGTGTGCTGATTTCATGTTTATCGGGGAAATTTGAATTCTGTGAATGTGTAAGACGCAAAGCGTGGAAATATGTGGTACACACAAAGAATCTATACCAATGTAGTAGAAAAACCCAATTGTTGGGCGGTTGTCCCCTGTTGGGGAATACATACAGTCTATCGTATCCACCTGGTCTGCCCGATGAAAAAGCCATTATCTCCGTCGACGAGTCGCTTTACTCCTACGATAATTATAAGAGAACCTAGGGTATGAGATATGTGATGAAATTCCCGCGACCTTTACAGAGCACTGTGTAGGTTACTTGGAAAGGTGAAAAAGACTTGTACTGTTAGGCTAGGCCTATATGGAACGAAACTGAAACAACGAAATCTCTAGTGCGAAGGGCGCCGAAAATTTGGGGTTCACACTGGAAAAACTACCTTAGTAAGCAGTTGAGAGCAAAAACAGCTTGACCGTCGGGGACTATATACTTTATCGTACCGACTTAGGCCCTGAGAGTCAGAGAGTGGAAAAATTCCCCACCAGGGGAGGGTAACCTCGACGCCGGAGGCATTGCCCATCCTACAACGATCATCTTCCTAAAAGAAGGAGTAAGGTTTGCGGCTTTTTTAATGCCCATGTTCACACCATTACCAATGTCCATGACGCGTACCCCATACGTCGCCACTGTCTTTTTTTTTTTTTTAAATTTGCAAACTGAAATTCAAATAAAGACACACGGATTGTGCCTTTGAAGTAAGTACAAGATGTTGCAGATGTAGTGTGGCATACATATAGGAGTACACTTTAACTTGAAAATGTGGAACTTAATGAAGGCATCATTAGTTTAGTGGCCTACAGCAAGGGTGAAGAAAGCTTGTCCAGCATGAGCTTGGGGAGGTACAAAATGTGGGGCCTGAAACATGTTTATGTGCCCCCGTATTTCAAGGGAGGAAAACCTGACTGGTTACCCTGTGAAATAAATCAAACTCTTTCAATTAAACTACTACTGAAATTTACACGCATCTGATCACCGTAAAATGTAGAAAAATTCCCGTGACCATTTTTCCAGGACGACGCCTAAAACGCTAAGTTTCGATTCCTCATCTCGGAACAAACAGCTTCCTACGAAGGCGATAGCCAGCTACAATAATACTTAACAGCGCCATGATTCACATGACTTCTCAAAGTGTCACATGTAGTTACTATACAGCGGTTTTGCCACAGCGATGGGCAGAAAGAAAAACTTCCTTGGCTCCGCGGACTGAGACGGTTTTATTTCGTGACTGTCATGGACATCATGAAGATAGCCAATCATTTTTACTATTACTTGGTGACAGTAATACATGCAGAAGTCTATAGGGGAGGGTAACTTTCGGTACCTCAAAATTTCCTGGACACTTGGAACCTGTCCCATAGTTTTTCTCTTCAAACTTAACACATATTTTTTTTCAATTGTTAGGAGTTACTTTTAATGCAAATTTTCGAATAACCGGTGAGTAAAAGTTAGATCAGTCACGAGACTTTTAAATCTGGATTGATGAAGGAAGGGACCGACGCCAGGTTCGAGCACAGCATTTCGGTCACATCATGCAGTTACCTTTACAATATGGTACGGTGGAGATGGCACTGTTTTCTGGAATCCATAGGTGATACTTAGCCCATACTGAACATTTTTTCCTGAGCACAGGTGTATGAGACGGTGGCACTCCCCCCCCCCCCCAAAAAAATGTCAGTTTGTTCAAGACAACTTGATTTTTTGACAATCAGATAAAATTTTATGGCAACACCCTCCATCCCTTGTAATATGTTTTCCCATGTCTGTTCTGCCGAGTTCTATCGCCTATACTACTGTAAGTGAAGTGTGTGAGTTTTCGTTCAATATTATACTCAACAACCCCCTCCCAAACAGGGGACAAGGTATTTGACTTGAAGACAGGCCCGTTTGCAGCTTTTTTCAATGAGGAGTTCTATTTTATGAGAAGTAGACCATTTGTAATTAACAGTGGCTAGTCTGTGGCTAGGCGCTATACTCATCGGTTGGCGCGTAACGTTCGAGGGAATTGTTTCCCCGACATCTATCTTAAGTTGCCGAAAACGGCGCCACCCTGGCAAGCCCGTAGCCAAGGGGACAGGGGAAGAAGCCTCCCTGTATAATTTTTCGCCCCTCTAGAAATTTTGATGTTACCATTGACTTAATAAACTTTTACACGTCTCTCCCCCCCCCCCCCTCCCACCGAATAATTCGCCTTCCCTAGAAGCCATTTCCCCCTTTAGTACCTTGGCTCGCTAAAGGCCTGTTCCCAGGCCTTGTAAGTGGCTTCTAAGTATTCTTTATTTTGGGATCTCATGTGTAAGAAACGTTCACCCTCCTCCTTCCCGACCCCCACCCCAAAAAAGGGAAATGAGAAAACGTATATTCTGTAAAATCGCTGAAGTCACTGGCAGGTCATCGTGAAAGTTGTTTGTTGTTATGCATGTTTACTTTTGAAAGGCCATATGTGCCCGGCAGACAAAACTTGGCACAGTAAATTCTCGGACTACTTTGATGTACGGATGGCAACGTGCACAAACTTGTACGGAAATCATTGAAGCAATCTTTTGTTTCCACCCTGTGATTCTAAGGTCATGACCCCTGACTCATAAATGGGTCAAAAAGAGAAACTGTGAACTTAATGATGTTTTCCTTCTCCTCAACATTTGGTCGATTGATATTTTATGAGTAAGATGGGAATTATCTTATTACCATCTAGTGTCGTTTGTGTATTTGACATTTTTCTGCTTTCCTTTTTTAGTTTTTCTTGTTCAGCTAAATTTCTGCACATGTCAGGGAGTGTTCTACTTTGTAAAGATTCTCATTCGCTTTGCCGCGTGACATGGCACAAGTTCATGAAATGACATGGTTGCGAAGGTGAACATGATTTTATCCTTCCCGCGTATCCGATGCAGCTTTTCGAATCAGCTATTAGCTGCGTGTTTACCGTTCCATGCCAGACTGGGAAAGTCCCCGAACAACTTTTCATTCTCAACTGTGCTTTGAGGGATTTCCCGAGATTTAGCCGAAGCGCTGAAAGGTATTGCCCGCCCGGCGGACGTGTATTACTCCTGCACCTATATTGGCTGCACTCGCAATACCAACGAGTATGTACGCCAAAGAGGAGTGCATATTCGACACCTGCTATGAAGGTAATGCAAGGTACTGACAGCAAAGCTAGATTGCTGTGTTCTTTAATCAATGAGATTGTGAATTTGGTAAGGTGTGCAACCAATACTTCCATGGTGCAACAAACCCAGTAGCTGATATCTGTTCGTCGTGAAGGGCGTTAATTATCAGTGAAGTACATTGTGTAAAACGCTTGGCATGGCCGTACGGCACTGTTTTTCTCAGGAAGGGCGGTGATTTTTGCCCGACTCCAGACCTAATTTAACTACCCAATTTTCCTCCCGACTGAGACAAAATATATGCCCGATTTAGTCAGGTTTCTGACATGTGGGGGGGGGGCTCCCCCAGCACCCCCGGCCCGTACGGCCATGACGCTTGGTATACTTACGCGGGGCAGATGTTTCTCTTTATAAGAAGGATCTAAGCTCAAATCAACTTTTGATTAATTACAGGGGTACTTATTCTAAGCCGCATTCTGGTGAAATTTGCATTGGAATCGGATGTGTGGTTATCAAGATATTAGCAGTTAAAGTCGTCACATTTTCAACACTAAGGGAACTTGAAGCAAGCACATATGATGTCATAGCCTCTCATTAATGAGAAGTCTTTTGTTTTTTTTTTAACTTAACAACCAATTTTCTCCTCCACAATTCCATGTTATCGGAATGTGATTGCATGCGAGGCATGGGAATTTTACAAACTCCACATTTCCCATGGGGAGGTCCTACCCCTATTAACTTCAAGGTCAGCACAAAAGACTGAAAAAACAAAGGAAACAAAGCATTTCTCATAGGAAGTGATATAAACCCCTGCTTGCCTCAAGCACACTTTGGGTCACAAATGAAGTAACTTCATTTGCTGATATCTCGAGTACTATATGTCCGATTTGATTGGAAGTTTCACTAAATTGAGTAGATTTAGTTCCTCTTTCACATATGAAAATTAATTTTTGGCTTAAACCCTTCCTGTTATTTCTTTTTGATACAGTTAATCCCGTTCGTTCGTTTACGTCATGAATATGGCTTACTAAGCATTTTAAAACACCAAAACGCTGGCAACGAACGTAACCTATTCAGTTATTAGCATACAGTAATTACTTGAAAATGCTACGCATATCTTTGTTAACGTGTGGTCCATGGTGTAATACAATAGCCTATATTATAATCTATGCTGGCATCACGCTTTTCATTCTCAGTATAGTACCCTGCAAGTCCCATCTTTTCGCCAAGTTCGAAAGGCATGATGGGACTGGCCAGGACAAATTATTCGACCCGAATGTGAGATGTGCTGGTACACGGAAGAGAAAGGGATCATTTTCAAGTAGAAGCTCCAGCGCCAAACAAGCTGTGTATGTGTTACCATGATTTGTGTGTATACAAAGCCTGGAGAGTGAGGGCTCTGTAATCAAACTTTGTGCTGGTAGTTACACTGGGCATATGATCAGCATTGCGGAGAGGGATACCGATGCGGGTTCTTTGTTCGGTACCCTATATCTTTGTTTATTCACAACTTTTTGTTATCATTTTCTGCTTTTGGCGATTTCATCGTCTTCTTGCCCATTTAAATTAAAGTTGTGCCATATGGTCGATGAAACCCAGCCTGCATCAGTCATGTAGGCAGGTATGTCTGCCTATACGTGAAAATGGCTTGTAATTCCACTTTTCAACAACTGGAGAGTCGTTCATCAACAAAAAGAATCATATGGTTTATTATGATCGTGTATGCGGCAATAAATTACGTACTCGCCAAAAACACGATTTTTTATCAAATTTCTGTCCGCACAACTTTGAAAGCTTTGAGTGTTTCTGTTTGTGGTGTAAAAATAGCTTATAGACTATCTAAGTACTGATCTTAAAAACTCAAACCGTCTCTTCCAAAAAGAAGTTAAAATTAGAAGTCATAGATAATTACAAACAACTGCTTTGATGTTATGTTCAGTGACAATGCAAGATTGAACTGAAATATACGGGTCGAAATTTGCTGTTCTCTCCTTTTCCAGTTCGTAATTCTGTTTTGTATGATACTTTTCCTTTTTTTCTTTTCTTTTCTTTCCTTTTCTTCCTTTTCTTTTCTTTCTTTTCCTCCTTTTCTTTTCTCTTCTTTTTCTTCTCTTTTCTTTTCTTTCAAATCCACGTTGACACTAGACAAAATTTTGTTGAACTTATCTCGTGAAAACGTTAGTTTTTCAATGACAAAAGAAAGGTTCAACTAGAGTTATATTATAAACTTTCAATGAATAAATGCGAAACAAATAAATGTCTACATCTTTAAGTGAAAACTAAAGTAAGCTTCTTCAGCTCCCTGTTTTAACATTATACCAAGCCGCACATTGCATGAGCTATCAATCTTTTGAAGTGCAATACCCCCCTCCTTAGATGGCCTGGGCCCCTAGACCTGGGTAACTTTGTAGGGATTTGTTGTAGAGATTTGTCCTTCTAGAAAATAAAATACGATCAGAAGCGTTCAAGTGCTCCTTACACTTCCCAGTGTGTATGCAAATGCTGTTATTTTTACTACATGACTGACGTTCGAGCGAATCATAGTGTTGACATATACCATAGGAGTAGGAAGCCGGAGAGGAGGTGGGGGACTACAGCCCGAATTGAAACAATTGGGAAGGGTGATAAACTATGCCCCCATTTTCAAAGACGGGAAACCTTATTTGCTCCTGTTGTAGGCTAATGAAATGCTTATCTTTTCGATACTATGTGACTTTTTCAAAAAATGTACCTCAAAGGCTACAAAAAATATAGCATTGAATTGAATCAAAGGAAGCTAAGATATTTCAAATACTCCCCGTGGGCCTCTTCCAAAGCAAAGGAAGTTGGTCTTAAATGTTCACCCCCACCCCCGATACCGTAGCGAAGAACAGTTTCCTACGCCTATGATACATACTTAGTTTTCAAAGTGGGACAGGGCAGTCTTGGGCGTAACTAATCAAAACATCAATTCAGAGGATGGCTTTGTGTCCTACCGGCGTGGAGCACTCCCTTTAACAAAAGTAACCCGCTGTGGAGCCTTTGGTGGGGTCCGGGGGGGGGTAACGCTGAGGCGAGCAGGCCAAGGGGGAAAAAGCGCCGGAAGCTCTGTAATATCGGCACAACCATGGGCATTAGAAAGAAATTTGTAACTTTAGAAAGAAATTTGTAACTTTAGAAAGAAATTTGTAACTATAGCTTCAAGCAATATTTTGTGCGAGATAAGCAGGCAAACAATGCAATTTCACCAGTTTGAATTTTAAATCTGAATAAACACTGATGGATAGCCTATGAGAATGATGGCCGTATATGTGGGGCGATCGATGACCCAGCATGATGTCCTAAACCTCTAAAAATAGTTTTCGAAACAGAAACATCAATATTTCTGAAAAGTTAACCATGAGTGATCCTGATGTACACATTATGAATTACTGAGTGAACTCATCGAAAGCGTGTTAAGTAATCAATACACAACAGGAACGTAGCCTGTGAGGGCATACGGGAGGCAAGAGGCAGACCCCCCCCCCACACACACACACACACTTTACACCCCCATCCTTAAACCCTCCATAAAAGTTGGACTATTTACCAAAATATACGGATAACGCTGAACATTTAAATTGCCCTAATTGTGACCGTAAGGTCTTTAGGGAATCGCATGTAAGGGCTCCATTCTGCCTTATTGTTCCTGAGGAGATCCCCGAACCCCGCCGTAGAATGCATTCTTTTGTATAACTGACTACCCCTGACGAATGAACCTCGTTTTTCAAACAGCTAAATCTGCCCATGTTCGGTCACTAATGATCAATGTTGTCTAACTGCAACTACATGGTACAAGGAAAATACCTGAAGCTTGCTGGCCATTGATGAACTTGATGAACTTACTACCCCATATATATTGGATGAATTTTGCCATTTTTATTAAGAAAACGTGACTAAAACGTCTTCAAAAATGTGCTTTTTCGGGGTGCTTCTCCCCACCCATCGTGGATTGTTCTCTCGTTATTCATTCCTTTCCGACACCTCGAGTGCAATTCATGATCGTCCCGAAGCCACTCAGTACCCTATCATCATCCTTCCTCCCCCACTACAAACTTCCAGCATCTTCAAAGCGACCGGTTATTATTCCGAATGAGACTGTTATTAAGGTGCTTGAAGTGGGATTTTTGTGATCTGTTAAGCGCCTATCTAATTTTCCTTGAAGGTAGCTAAATTATCCATTCCGATGCCCGCGTGTTTCCTACATATTCCATATTTCCAGGATTTCGCTCCTGGCTCACCAAGGGTCCCCTACGCATGGTCCATGATCCCACGACCCCCTAGAAAAATCTTCGCGCTCATTCGGTCCCTTTGGATCGTCTCGACCTTTTCCCCTGCGACTAAATCCTAACACCTACGAACAAGCCTCACTCCTCCAATCACTGGATCGGCCCATGAACTTTGATCCCTTCCATTTCGCTGAACTGAAGTCGTATTGATGTGTTTTTTTTATTCTACTTTTTTTTGTATCACCCATGACGGGGTTAGTGAAGGAAAATGACCCTACAAAAAGTCGCGCCCCTATTAAAAAAATATGAAAATGTGTATTTTTGTGTCCTAGTCAGTTCCCTCCCGGCAGATACGACCCTAAGAATCGATGAATGGGGGGGGGGTACCGGACCTTTTCCCGTCAAGGAAGGGTTACATCCCCTACAAAATATCTTATCTGTGTCAAGTACAGTTAATTCATAACCCTCGTAATAAGGTAATCTTTGCAAAAAGCACAGAATGGAAATTTTCAGTATAACTATAACAGAAGGAGAAGATAAACAATAAAAAAAGAAAAAAAGCACCTACCGGAAGATGCCATTTAACGTTTGCCAAGGGAGGTGGTTAACATCACCTCCCTGGTTTGGCAATGTCAATTAAACTTGGCGCACCCATATGTCTGCTAAAGCATGCAGGTAGATTTGGTCGCACAAACCGTGCTCACGAAGGAGGATAAGATGGTCGTTGGCGTGGGGTTCAGCAGTGCTGTAGTCGATTCCCCACCTACCGAGTCCGAAATCCAGTCCGATTCCTCACCTTCCAAGTCCGAGTCCGAGTCACTGGCATTCGAGTCAGAGTCACAGGGCTCTAGTCCGAGTCAGAGTCCTTCTATAAATATACATTAAGAATAAGAACTCAAAGGCAATCATAGGTTTAGAAAGGTAGCCTGAAATGCAGGCAAAATAAAAATATATGGTCAGTGGCTTCTTGAGGGCTTTGTAAAACTCTCTAAGCGGAGCACCGACGTTGGCGCTTAGCGTACCCAGATTGTAGAAAATAGCATCTTTCATACCTTGTAAGTGCATCGAAAAGTCCCTCATTTCGATATTTCTTGATGTAAAAATAAGTACTCTTTTAAAAGAAAGACGAATTAACGTTTCGGTGTAATCCAGGTAGGCAGGGGAGGAGATTTCTTCCCAACAGTAAGGGGGGGTTGACGATCTTTCAAAAAATTTACTGTGTGAAAAACAAAAAGTCAATGATCTTTGAAAGTGGGGGGTTGTAACCCCTCAACCTCCTCTGTTTCTCCGCCCCTGCAGGTAGGGAGAACTTCTCCTAGGAAAGACTACTTGGACACTCGAGTCGACCGTCCTTAGAGAAGGATTTGTAAGGAGGGGTGAGCCCCTCGCCCCAGTGAAAATTTTTGCATGAAGAAGCTTAGAAGCAACATGGTGCTATAATAAGTATAATTTTATTTACGCACATGTGTTCATGCACTAGAATTTACCATTTTTATTGTCAAGGAAACCCGTATTATGTTTTGTGAAAGAAAGCAAAGGTATATTATATCACAGTGAAAAAAATTAGAACCAACCTCGACACGGGATAATTTGTTTTGTATTGTATCGTGTCACTCACAAGAAACAATCATGGGATTGAGGATGAATTTTTTTCAACATTAGCAAAAAACAATTTAGGATATAGCCAAGTACGTCTAGGTAGCTGGCCAAGGTGAAGGAACATTTACACTTTTAAGTAAAGTCCTGCAGGGTATTTCCACCACAGACGAAACCAGAAACTACCCCCAAATAGAGTTACTACCCCCTATGCAGAAACTACTGGTGTGCCGTTTATTTGGGCCTACTATGTACTATTCAGTCCCGTACGCAGGGAGGTTCGAGTGGTTCGTCAACGGGTTCGTTTTTGAAATCGAACCCCCTTAATTGACATCGGCGAAACCAGGGGTGGGTCGTCACTACTTATGACTTCTTCCTTCCTATTGCAATGCAGAAACAGACATTGTTACTCATTAATCACATTCAATATGAATATTAGGATAACATAA
Source organism: Holothuria leucospilota (assembly GCA_029531755.1). Classification (NCBI taxonomy): domain Eukaryota; kingdom Metazoa; phylum Echinodermata; class Holothuroidea; order Aspidochirotida; family Holothuriidae; genus Holothuria; species Holothuria leucospilota. The sequence continues at coordinate 12,315,002 of CM055965.1, forward strand.
TAAGCATGATTACGTCATTATTCCAATATCTCCATTTTCCGAGGGTTTCGAAGGCATGCAATATCATTGCTTCGAGTACCTTCAATGTTCAAAACAACTTGAAGATTAGCTATTATGTACATTGCTTTCTTTTGCGCGCCAATTTTCTTGTAATGACTGATCTGGCAGTTCTGTCTGATGTAAATTTCCGAGGGATGATCACAATGGCTTTATGTTTATTAATATGATAGACAAGTGGGTGATTTAAGGGGCGATTACGCTCCTATGAACCCTAATTCCACTTCAATGTCTCTTCCCAGTTCCCACCATATTTGGCGCCCACGCATGATATACTGCCTTGAACTATATGGTGAAAAGTTTTTCCAGCAATCTTGCCAGCATTCTAGATCGTTTGTGATGCGTTTGTGATGTAAAATTTTCTCTTACCTGCTTACACCTGGAAATCTTGTATGATAGACAAGAAAGTATATAATGGCACGCTTGTGCTTTAGGATAAGTTATTTTGCAGTCTAGGGCGTTTCCAATCGTTTTCGTTGTAGCCTCAGCTCAAACCATGGTGAGGGCAGAGGTCGGTCGGTCCAAGGTAGTCAATGAGCCATAGTCACGCATGAAGTGATGAAGTGTGTAATCCCCTTCGGCAGACAGTTCCCAGACAGTTTGTCTGTACTTGCTTTTAAGCAGCCCGTTTCGTCAACAGGGTCCAAAATTTGTATAGCTTTCTTCCTTTTCCCTAATAATTTGGCTAAATATTACAGAACAAGCCTCACCCTTAGTATACCCTGAATCGCTTAGTTGTTATCGTATCTGTCTCGCGCTACGGTAAACGAGTTGGAATGGGGCCATTTCGTCGCCGTATACCGGGTAGATTCCTGTAGTGCATGCCATTCCCGATAGGGATCAGCTACCCCGACAGTTGATAAGTTTTTTTTTCCTTTTCATGAGTGCTGATTTTATCAAATCAGAACAACCAAACCATACCAAAATTTTTGCAAATACTTTCGAAAACAACTTCCATTCGCTTGCAACCTTATGGCAGTATGGTTATACGCTTGTAACCAATACCGTCTAAAACGTATTAGCATCATTCAACGGCAAGGGCTGTCAAACTTATGCAGGTTGTTTTAATGTGTACACGTGATAAAGGAAGAACACAGCGTTGTACTTTTGTAAGACATATTTTATGATAATCAAAACATTTAGAGGATTGTTTCACCATTGCCTTCCTAGTAGATATGTTTTGTTTGGAAATTGAAAGAGTCTGTGTGCAAGGTCTAGATGCAACTTTTGTAATGAAATATGGTATTTCAATTCGAATTTCGGTGCGCTTCGAGAGCATTCTTCGCGGTTTACACTCTGCATTTATAAGGGCAATAACGTACAATGAATAGTTCTCTTGAAACACTTTCCCGAAATCTAGAGGGTCATCTTCAGACCTCGTGGGAGCCGGGCATTATGAGGGCAACATGTATGCTACCAATCAAATATCAAGAGAACGGTAACGTGCGCAGCATGATTTAGAAGAACTGAAGTATACAATTCTTGTTCTGCATTTTCAAACATTTCTTCTGCGCGCTTCGCGCGCACCCATCATCGGTAGGTCCTAAGAGTTGATACATTGAGGAAACGAAGAAAAAGTATTCTAAAAATTGCGTATAAATCCTGGACCCATTCGGTTATCCCTATTTCCCCTCGCTCACTCCCAGTAGAAGGTGGTGTCTGAATTCTCGTTGTTCATGTCATACTTCTGTCCCCATTTTGTAATCAACCTATTCCCATGACCCCCATGGAAGTATAACCCATGGCAGTCAACAAGGGCCCGCCATAAGACCTATGAACCCCAGGTCCCCATGTCTTACGAAGGCGTTTTAATTGCCAGTCCAAAAAGGGATGAGTACTCTGCCGATCGTTTTCTACCAAGGTCTTTAAACAAAAAGTGTAAATCTCTAAGACAGTGGTTCCCAACCTTTTTAGACATCTGACACCCCTAGGTAATAATGAGTTATAACGTGGCACCCTGTTAACACTAGCTAAAGCGGAGCGCCACCATCAGTTGGCGAGGAGCGTCAAAAAACTTTTGGGTTTAACACGCCCCCTAGATTGCAGGAAATGACACTTTCCATGTCTTCTCACTTAGTAACAAGGTATGCATGCAGAGCTCAGTTTAGGACGAAACAATGTATAATAATTGTATATTCTTGATTTTTTTTTAATCTCATGCTGGCACCCCTAGAGAATTTTCTGGCACCTCTCTTGGGAACCACTGCTCTAAGATATGAGACCTCCAAATAAGACATATATTAATGGAACATACAGGCCATAAGAAGTGCCATTTGGCAACTTGAAAGACATTTTGGCAAAAATTCCTACTGTATGTTAAGCGTTAACTGGTTTTGCGCTTCGCTGAGAGGGGGTATTCATTTTTTCCGTTTTTTTAATCACCCCCCCCCCCTCCCCGTCGCTCAACTGAAAAACTTCCTATAAAAGGACCTGCTTCTTACTCATTTGGAAGGTTTTTTCCATCAGAAAAAAACAAGACTGTTCACCTGCGTCCTGCGCATATGCACATTTTTCGCCGATGGAGATATCTGGGATGGATTTACGACATTCTCTGTGATGACAACTAATGGCCCACCCCTTGTAGTTCCCCTGTAGATAAGGCGATTCATCATCACCACATCTTTTCTACAGCAACACAAAAAGCCGCCATGTTGGGGTAATAAACGAGGCACAGATATGCACAGGGCCGTCGCGACCGGGGGGGGGTCGTGGAGGTGTCTCACCACCCCCCCCCCCCAAGTTCGTCATGGCGAAGATAGTCGGAAAAAAATTCCACTTGGATTTCTGATATCTCAGTCTAGTACATTTTTCCGACTGAGCCTATGTCAACTTTGTATTTATTTTCCAACTAGATCAAGTGAGAATAATACCAAACGTTATTTACCTCACGTAAAATCTAATCAAAACTGTCCTTTTTTCTCAAATTCTTCTCAAACTATCAAAATTTTCGCGCGCCCCGCGCGCTTCAAACCTTACCTCAGTGCTGTTCTTATTATCAATATCTTCCAATAGCAACTTTCGGAGAAGCACAACAGCAGAAGTTGAAAGCTGTTTACAAATTACAAGGTAACGACCTGGCTTTCTGAGTGGCATGTTGGTTTGTTGGGCAATTGAAAGTATCTCGATGCAGGTTCTGAATGCAGGTTTGGTCATGGAAATATTATTTAATGAAAATTTCGCACTCTAGGCGCGCTCTCATCCATATTTCTATCTAGTGGTAACGTCCCCCGTTTCAAACATATTGGATTTATTCAATGTTTCCACAAATATTGTTCTTCCGTGTAGGCGTGATTCTAGAGAAACACGAAAATGCATCGTTGCGAAGTTCTTTCCTCTTTTTCCTAACTTTTGGAAGGTTCTTTCTTCAGTCTCACAATCGTGACAAATATATTTTGTAAGAAAAAGATTTTTTCAGTTTCGTCGGGGAGCCTTAATGGGTAAGATAAAGAATGTAATCCCCGACGACGACCATGCCGTCGCCTCAACAAATTTCATGGTTTTGCCCAGATCATAATAAAAGCCCAAACTTTTTCAACTTTCCTTAAAGGAGCTATGGCATACCCCAAATATATTTAGACATATCCCCATAGTTCTAAATCCAGTTGGTAATTGTACTTTGATTGGCATTCATTCAAACAATAATAGCACCACTTTGGTTGGTAATGATGACTTGGACAGTCAGTTGTGTTCCTAATTAGGCTCACAGTCACACACACTTTGTTTTTCAATATTGCCTGGAGCAATTGAAAATTAGTGTAGGCTACTGTGGCTCTGTCCTGGAAGTGTTCTACTACAGACAGACATAGTTCAGTTGATTGTGTTTAAATTGGAGGCGGGGGTAGAAGTTAGGTTAGTTGAGAGAATTGTTACTGTCTGGGGTGAGTTTTAAGGGCCTTTAATGAAAACAAAAGTGTAAAATCTTTTTTGAATATAAACTCCAAAATTTTGGGCGCGCAAAGCGCGCCTTATATTTCGAGTTGGGAAACCCATTGCATCTGTCGGGACTTAGAGCAGCTGGCCCCCAGTCAGGGCGCTTCGCCCGGCATCCCGGTCTCCGTCTCGATCGAATGCCTATGTAGCCAGTGCCTTTATTTAAATTGAAGTGGAGGTTGGTGACCCGCTGGAGATTTTCTAGTGCTCTTTCAAAGCAAGTATAACCCCCCTGGAGTTTTACTTGTAATCTACTGCATACAGGGGACGCCGGTAGTGGGGAATACTTTAAAAAGTGACGGTACAACTGACTCGCCGACTGCTAAAACAAGTCAGTAGCTAAATAGCCAAACATTTTCCGCATCTTCTTTCACTGTGTAACTCCAGTTACACAATGAAGGAAGGTGTGTGGAAATTGAGTGGATTGCAAAAGTGTAGGACCTGGTCAGAGCCCCTCCCAGTCTCCTCTGTCCCTGACTAGGGCTTCTTGTGAATGAACCATATGCCAGTGGGTAACATGATATCCTCTGTCAAGAAGAGGGCTAGGCCACCGTTGTTAACTTATATGGTGTATGGGCTATTCGTGGTTATAGTCGATATGAGGCTCGAGAACAGCAGATTTGGGGATCAATAAATGAGCTTGAACTTAACTGGGTTCAACGTCTCAACACCTACTACATACATTCCAGTCTGGGTTCGAAATTTTTAAATGTCCCTTCTAAGACAGTGATTTAGACTAAAGTGCCTTGTTGACTGTCCTCTAAAGCCTAGTTCATTACCATTCCACTCAATTGCAGTCGCCCTAGAGCTCTGTGTTCAAAAAATGCGAAGACGAATTTGGTTTTATTTGTTACAGCAATCAATCAGTTTAAATTCATTCAAATCACATCAGTCTCCATACCACTCCCAACAGCGTAGGCTATCACAAAGCCCACCCCTAGCCAGGGTGCATCGCTTCAAATCAGATTGAAAATCTTTTTCTTTTCAACAGTAAAAACTTTCTTTATCATTGTAAACTTGAGATGTTAACAATAGCGGGTAACCGTGCTAGATAATCCAAGGATTACGATTGGTCCTGGCTGAAGACCCGCTCAGATACAGGGCTATTCAACCTTGATGAGATCTCTATTGACTTTGTCTAATAGCTACTACGCTTATAGCTTAGGTTTTATTAGTTCTGTTATCCTATCACAGACTTCATCATATTGTTTGGCCGCTACGTTTTTAATAATGCGAGCATCAATCGCAGTTGTTCCTAGGGCATGAAAGTTGGTAATCCTCTCCATGCAGATCACCGTCTCTGAAGGTTACCACAGGTATTAGCATTCTGAAAAGTTTAAAAACCTTCAACTGGTCAACTTCTTGTCTGACATGGATCACAAGATTTTGTTTTCCGTTGTTGGCTACGTGACTATGTTGGTGTCTTTTGAAATATTCCAATAGCAATCAGATGCGAGATTTATTCAGTCTAAGCCAATAGGACAGTTCAACCAAGATATGGTGTTTAGGAGAAAAGTCAAGTGAAAATTTCATTCAGTCTCTATGTTTGGTTCTCGAGACTTAAGAAGATAAAGTTATCTCACTTTCAAATAAACTTGGAGCAAACATGCACCGATGTCATAGTCTCCCGGCATTGATCACTGTTGATGATTGACTGAACATAATGACTTACATTTCACATAGTGCATAAGAGTTTACGTTCTAAGAACATTGTGGTATTTAAAACAGAACAGTCAAGTTGCGTAAATCGAAAATCACTTCCAACTACGGTCGATCAGGATTTTCCAATCAAAGAGAGCTGAGGGGCTTGAATCGCAGAGTCTAGGGACTTGAAAAATGAAAATTTTCCCAACATCACGCATCATGTCTGTAAATTTCTTGGCTAAAAATGTTAACGTATGTGTTCATAGGTGTAGGTAGCGGGGGTGGGGGCTGAGGGCTCTCTCCCCAGTAAATAATGTGGTAGGTAGGAAGTATGCTTTCGCCCCCTTAACTCAAGGACGAAACCCCCAAAATATAAAAAAAATGATGTAATTTTCTTTCAATATGTTGCTTAATTTGTTGAATCAAATTGCATCTAAATACCATCAAATATTCAAAACTTTCCAAAGGGGAGGACCCCTCCCACATGACGACGGTCCAAAACAACTTTCAGCCCCCCCCCCCCCAGTCGTGAACAGCTTCCTTCGCCTGTGTACGTGTTTACATTTCACCCACTTCAAGAAGAGGAGAGGAGAGAACCTTTAGGATCCATCTTCATTCTTCTCACTAGTGACATTTCTGACAATAATGTGCAGGCATAGACGTAGGGAAATAGGAGGGCAGGTGTGACGTAAGCCTGCGTAACGGGACGGATGAGGATGTACGAATGTTTCTTGGTGAGGAATTTTCCTCAAAATGAAAACTAATAGTAGTGCAAGTGACTTTGACCTCTCTGACGTAAGGAGTATGCGTATAATTTCAGGGTCAGGCTTGCAGAGCCCCACCACCAGAGCAAAAATGTCGATTTCGAGGCAAAAAGAGTCGATCATGGTTTCAAGGCAAACTTTCCCTCCTGGAGACGTCTTCCGACACCTAAGTACCTGTATAGACGAAAAAATGTAAGCCGAACCTCGACCATTCTTATTGGGTGTTGGAGCTAGTTTTCTTCGAAATAAAAAGGTAATTTTCTCTCTCTCTCAATTCAAACAGTTAAATGCCAGCCTTGAAGCTGTTTTCGATGTTTGAGGGTTTCTATGGTCGCCCAGACATTTACCATTGCAAAAATGTTAAATGGCGAGGAAATTAATGCTTAGTAAGCTTCAATAATCCCTAAAAACATACGACAACGCTACTGCTTACTTCGAAGACCAAACTTTCTATCAACTTAAAAGGTTGATGAGAAAGGGAGAAAGGAATCATGAAGAGGAAACAGCTATAGGCAGACCTGTATCTGAGTTTAGCTGACCTGATTCCGAGCCAATTCCGATTCCAGTGGCCAAAATTCCTACCAATCTCAAGTCCAAGACACTCCGATTACGAGTCAATTTCGATTTCAGTGTCCGCTATAATTCCGGAACAATTCCGAGTCCGGCTATTTGATAATGTCGCGTATCATGCACATGTTTTTCTACACCATTTTCATTTGATTGCAAGCGTCATTTTTAGAAATAAGTTTAATAGTCTGACCCAGCCCTGTAATTAAGTTGTCTGAATGAGACCATTCATGTAGTGAAGTGTGCACTAATAAGAACGTATATAACCATAGACCTAAGTTAAATTTGTATAACTTTCCTTTTTGTGGACTAAACTGGAATAGGCCAGGAGTCCGATTCCAGCTGCGATTCCCACAGCTGCAGCCCCTTCAAGGTCAATTTGGAAACCTGGACCTCCCATTCCAGGCCAATTCTCAATCCAGTAAAACACGGACTCGAGTTCTCTAATGGAGTCCAGGCGGACTCGGGACCTACAGCCCTGCTATAGGTAGGAGATACTAATCAGTCCAAGAGAGAGGATCATCACAAGAGTGCCAACGAAAAACAATACTGTTTCATTTACGGAAGCATAAAGTCGCAACAAAGATTTGACCTTTAGAAGAGTAAACCATCAGGCGCGAATCTAGACATTTCAAAAAGGGGGGGGGGGGGCTAAAAGCCCTCTTGAATATTTTCCTCTTCTCCTAGATTAATATTATGCTAATTATCGCGTATTTGTTGTTGTTGATGTGGCGAAAAAAGGGGGCTGAGGCCGGTAAAGCCCCCCCCCCTTGTATCGGCGCCTGACTATGAATATGCCCGTTAGTAATTTTTTTCCGTAGGGGGTGGGTAACAAGCCAAGCAGAGCACCACAATCCAAGCAGGGCGCCACCATTCATTAGCGTTTAGTGTACCGAGAAAAAAATTGCCAAAAATATTTCTCATATTGCCGTCAGTGGTACTTCCCTTGCCTTACAAGATCCATCTAAAAATATTCACTTTAAAATCTCGTCAATTTACACAGATCGATGTGATAAAAATTTACTTTGAAAATTTCTGGTGGGACGAAACTGCCCCTGCTGCCACCCTCTCCTCCACTTACCGTACAGTTATGACCATGGTTCAAGATTTCAGCTCAGTATTATATTATGTCATAGAAGTCTGCTGTTCGTTTTAAAAAGAGAAAAAATATCAAAAGAACCAAAAGCCTTTTGTTTTGTGTCATAAGTTTTTTATTTGATTTTTTTTCTCTCTGCAATTCTTATAGCAATACACAAAGTGATACTGATTTTTAAACGCATTAGTTTTTACTCATTTGATCATAAAAAGAGGAATTACAACAAAACGAAATACTTAATCAAAGAGCCCTAGCCAAGGAAGCAAATATCTCACCCAAACATCATTATCCATATTTGCAATACAAATATACTCCCTCAATCTCAAGTACTCCCCCCCCCCCCCCAAAAAAAAAAAAGATGGCAACCGGCCACTGAGTTAGTAGGCCTACCGTATTAGCTTCTGTCATAGGTGAAACTATCAGAAATTTGTTTCATGATGCACAGTTCAGATTGTAGACATGCATATTCATTGGGCATTTGCTACAGATCTATTCTGGCATCACACTATAGAAAGATAAAAATTGAGTAAATTTTGTTCTTGAAGACTCATTCACAATTAAAGAAATGAGAAATTGGCCTCAGTTTCCTCGCTTTTCTTTGTAGATTCTGAACTTGTGGAGGTTTATCCGTTTCCTTGAAATTGTCACTTTCGCCATATACATAAATTCATCCGTACAGGTACCTCCAGTGATGCAAAGCGGGCGGGGATTCTGTTTTGTTATTTTATTATTATTCTTGTATTTCTTTTACAACAGGATAGGTTTTAACGCCTATCGTTCAGTGCCGTGGCATGTTGCAGGGGTATACTTTATTAAGTTGATAAATCACACAGATTAAAAATCTATTCGAACAAAACCATCATTTTGTTAGTTTATATTGTTTCAGTAAATCGTTCAGTAATGTTGATTGGTAGCACATTTACGTAAAGTTTCTGTTAATTAGTTTTCATTTAATGTATCCAGTCTAAATCTCATAACACAGGTTATAATCCTGTGACACTTACATACCTCTGGCTGTAAATTAACTCTTACTTATATGAAGGACTTTCTTTGGATGTAGTGTTCCTTCTTCAGTGGGCCCTATACTGTAGAATGAATTGCTTCAAAGCCGATATACTGACATGTACTCGACAAAATGCCTAAACGTCCTCTTGCGGTGGGAAAGCAAATACGAATTCTTATCCGCTCAAAGTACAATTAAGAAAAAGTAACAAGCTTCCTGGCTATAGCTTACCTGTTTGCAAAGCGGTTCGTCCCACGTGTTGCGGTTAACATCTCGAAGTTTGCTTATCATTATCATAAACAAACACAACGGAATTAAATTGAATTGGCACATCTTCTTTAAGCTGTCTATTAAACGTTCATTGTATCCATCACATGTCCGTAAGACATTGGGTCTCTGTTTCCAAGAAGAAGAAATACTTTCTAAAGAAGTGTTTCAAATGCTTTCATCAAAGTTGGGGTCTTTTTGATTTTTCTCCAGCCGTGAGCCTAAAAAGTTGCAACGATTTGAAAATTATGTTCCACTGTCTATCATTCCAACCCTTTGTTTGTAAAGTTACGAACTCTTTCTATTTATAATCTCAACCGATATTACACGAATATCTTTATGTATAATTGGCTTCACGACAATTGCCCTTTGATTTTTAAAGACTACTTTCATTTCCGTGCTGATTATCACTCCCACGATACGCGCTACTCGCGTGATCTCTCCACCCCACTATGTAGACTCCATTCTTCCCATTGTAATGTTCGATATCTTGGTGTCAAGCTTTGGAACTCACTCCCCGAAGATGTAAAAGATAGTAGATCCATTTATACTTTTAAACGTAAGCTTAAAGAGTATTTTATTCATCTGCAGTAATGTCACATACCTATAGTATTTGCCTTTTCTCCTTTAGTTCTTTTTGATTTTCTTGTGTTCTTGTGTTTTTTCCAGTGTTGTGTTCTTTATGTGGTCTACATGTAGTCTTACTTTGTGTTCTCTCGGGGTGTTTACCTTTACAAGCTTTCGCAAGCTTTCTGTAATCACCCCACAGTCTCTTTCTTTTTTATTATGATTGTATGTACGTATATTATATGAATCTCGTCATCAGGTGAAAGAGCCTGAAATAAAGTTTATGAAACTAAAAAAAAAAAGATCGTTTTTCTTCGATTTTTTAAAAGAACTTAATACATACAGGAAAGTATCGTAATCTTGTCAAACTTTTTACTACAAATGGCCCAAAAATGAGCCAATTTGTTTCAATTTTAATCTAACCTTAGTTAATTTTGAACCAAATGACCTAGTGAAATATTTGACAAAATTCCGTTTGTGTTTCTGCTTGGCTAGATTAAGAATGGATATAAAAAATTTTTACACGAAAAATTCCAAAATAATTTGAAAACATGTCGCTCTTTGTAAGTGTTCTTTTTAAAATGCTAATCTTTACAATCCAAACACCGTTTATTGCTATGAATTATCACGTTTTGGAATAAATTTTATGATCATAGATAAAATGAGACAAAATTGGTAAACTGTAGATCATTATTGGCATGTACCGTAACTATTCGTTGCAACTACTAAGACGGAACTTATACAGTTTCTGGTATCAATTGATGTGAATCATCTAACATAGAAGGAAACAGAGGTCGAAGTTTTTATTCCAATATTTCTCTTACATTTTAGGGCTACAAGTACTATTGTCCGATTGTAGTCGAGACAACAGTACCGTAAGCCGAGGCCAGCTAATCGTATACCGACATGATTTACTTTTCAATAGATCTAAGGCTAACCATTGCAGCTTTTGTTATTCGAAACCATATCGGTGCGACATAATTGGAGAGACACACCATTCAATATTTGCAATGGAAAATATTCCTTTAAGAAAAGTCTCCATATTAGTGCTAGATCTTCGGAAAATTTTAGATATTATTTAACAGCCAGCCTGAGATTGGTCTCTGAGAGGATCCAGCTAATTTCCAACAGAGGGTACGATGCCTAGGCCACAACAAGTCTATCTCGAAACCGACCTCTTCTCGAGGCCTGTCCCTGTAGACATTCAACACTGTCTGCTGGTAAATGTTCGTAAATAACAATTATGTCAGTTAATACACATGATTGTGCAATTATGCCTCACAATCGTTTGGCAGAAAAGCTCGAAGTTGAAGATTTTAGGCATGTTTTCATTGAAATAGTTTGTTGCGTATAGGATAACCCCTTTCGCCCAAAAACCAAACTAAAGTAAATCCAGTTCAATAACGTACAAAGACCGTTTCGTAGAAGAGTTATAGTTACATCCCACCCCTCCCTCCGAATGAAATTACAATAAAAAAATCACGACATGTGCTTCTTTTGAAGTTAGAAGTTGTTTGTATATATTAGTACATTTCTTGAAAAATTTATAAATCTTTGTTTCCATAAATGCCCTTGTTAGTTGAGAAAGCAGAAATAGTTTTAGTGTTAGAAATGTTTTTACAGTCAGTATTTCATTAAACATTGTGCGCACACACTATTAGGTTCAAAAAAGTGACTGGAGTCTTGTCTTTCTTCTCCTTTCATAAGGCGGCCTACGCTATGATTATACTCAAATAACGTAGGCCTATGATTTTGTTGACTTTTCAACGCTTTTGTTAGGTCACCTCTTAATCATCTTGAGCAAAATGATTTGTTGTTTGGTAGTTGGTTAGTTTGATAGATTGTTTGTTTGTTTGTATTTTTGTTTGTTTATTTATTTGTTTGTTTTTACCTTTTTATGAAACCATTGAGATATATGAAACAACTGATCGGTGTTCCTACCAAAATTTCAATCTTGCCGAGTAATAACTAAATAATACACCGTAAAAAATGGGTTTAGCAACAATTATTTTGCCCCATTTTCAAACACGCTTATACTTTAAATATGTTTAGAAATTATACACTATATGTTTAGTCATTAAACGCTTTTTGAACATGAACGTTTGTGTATTTTACTCGTGACTTTAGCATCTTAAGATACTTACAAAATGGAGTCAAAAATTGTTTAGGTAAATGTTTTAATTTTAAACACTGTTTGCAGAGTGTAACTCTTGAATTACAGAATTACGTACAAACTGAAGCTCTTCCTATAGCCATCCGGGCAAAATAATTCGTTTGTTTGTTAGTTGCATTATTTCTGTTTTTGTTTCCTTCTTTTATCACAAAAAATTGAGATGTGTGAAGAACTGACAGGTGTTCTTACGAAAGTTACAGAAGGGTCCTCTATAGGAAGAAACATAATCTCCACATATTGAAGAATCGTCAAACTGAATAATTGAAATGTTACCAAGTTATCTCACTGGGATGATTCCTTCACTTTTTTTTAACTTCCGATTGTGGTGTCTATCTAAAATTGTAGTGTTAGTTAACTCAATCGCAAAGAAATTATAAATGTCTCATTTTTCTAGTCACCGATATGACCTACTTTCGTTGTTTGTTTAATTTTTGTTTGTTTGTTTTTTTTTTTTTTTTTGTTTTTTTTTGTTTTTTTTTTTGACATCACCGTAACTTAAATACTTCTACGACAGATGTGTGAACTTCAATAAGAAATAAATTTATGTTACGATTGTTTTACAATTTGGATGATAATAATACATTGGACTTATATAGCATCAAATCAGGAATAAAAGTGTAGCTGCTCTAGACGCTTAACAAAAGCACAAACAACTTAATAATTACAATGAAAGGAGCAAGTAAAGAAATGAGTCTTGAGGTTACGCTTAAATGCAAGATAGTTCAGTGCAGAACCGAATATGGTCTAGTAACTGGTTTAGACTATACAAGGCTGTAATTTCAAATTTTATTAGAGACAGTTAAGTAAGCTTTTCCTTTAAATCCCTTTTCTTTAATCATGAAAGAAGCTGCAGTCCTATTGTACCTTTAAAGACTTTGCTTTGCAGAAAAGAGCGGGTTAGTCAAGCGTGATGGACCAGAATCTAACGGCTTAGTGTATACCAGCACTTTGGAACCTATTTACGTGTTGCACACAGAGTCTGAACTACAAAGCCCCGCCCATTCTATCTAAAGCAGACTATGGACAAGCTAGGCAGGCTATGCCACGTTTTGCTACCGTAACCAACAGAGTGACACAAGGCTAGTTTCCCACACTATAGTCTGCTAGCACCGTCCGGTTCACTCAAGCGCGAAAACCTATTCTTTTGCGCAAACAAATCACACTTTAGCGCTATTGAATTTCGTCTGAAAATCTGCAGTCGGGGGCACGAATCGCTTCAGTCGCTGATATGGTTTAGGGGAATCGAGTCCATTTTCGATGCCATCTTTTTCAGGTTTTTTTTTACCTTTTGCTCCTTAGTTAGACGGTTTTTATGGTGGGTGGTGATAGTGTCAACAGGTAGTTGGGTATTTTCATTCGTATAGGGTGTACCACTGGGGGATTCATTTTGCATTTGGACGTGAACTTAACATTTTTTGGTGTTGGATTGCTGTGCATCGGTTTGCGGAAGTGCTCTTCGACAGGTTTTTCTCTCTTTACCAAAGTAAACACCTTCACTGTTTTCTCTACTATTCCAAATACCACTCTCATACTACTACTCTGGGACAGAGATGGCGTCAGCGTTCAACTATTTGGTGATAGTTTTTTGCACAACAGCTGGTAGAAGGGGCGCACTACTTGGGACAGACGAGGAGGACCTGGTCCTCTTGGTTTGGGTGGTGGTGGATGTTGAAACTAACAAGGTGAGTAAATGGTGTATATATATGTAGTTCATCATCGTGTATGTTCGTGGTCAAAGATTTAACATGTGTGTTTTTGGTCTTACTACACGTTGTACTGTTCATTACTTCCATATAGTCTGGTGTGATCCTTTACTTAACTGACTCCCCTGTTGTCTGCATGTACCAGTTTCAAGTACACAATATTCATATTAGCGTGCATCACAAGGATCCCAAATTTGTTGTGGTATTTTGAATTATTAGTCTCATTTCTATGATTCAGTAACTACAACTTTCGGTACACGATATATCATCCTAAAGCCATATCTTACTGGGTTTACAATAAGGACTTGGTTACATTTTATAACGACTTGGCAAAATTCACAATTATTAGATAAGTTAAATCAAGTTAAGTCAAGTTAACACCTATTTGTGGAAGCAACATGAATATAACGCAACGATATTGTTCCCTGCACTTCAGACTTATTCAATCACTACGGCAGATAAGTGATCGGAGTTTATAATGCTACTCATCCATAGTAGTCAGAGAACAAGTTAATAAATGAACTCTTACTTTTGGAATCGACCATCTTGAAAGATAAATTTCACTAAGCAACTCAGTTCAAGAAAGAAACTGATCAGTAGACTATGTGGCCGAACCGTGTGCTGAATACCCTAAGCATATGGGATACTTAATATTGGGGATAAGCACTGTGTGCTAAGTTTTAAGTACGTTTGCTCGAAAGATACCACGTTTTGCCAAAAATAACTAGGTTTCTTCTCCCGATTGGAGCAAGGGGCTGCACCAACTTCTTCCCTCCCCCCCCTTGTACGCCTATGCAGAGTACACGCTTGTTTCTTAGGTTTTGAGTCGTTTCCGTAGGATCTATTTCTCAAACTATCTTAATTTCCTCTCTACTGAAACAGATGGAATTTGTACATGCCCGGTCCTTACCATGCACTAGGGCTATGCCGACGAGGCCTGTTAGCCACTTAAGCTAGTCCTTGCATAAAGCCTGAGAGAATGGATTATTATTACTTAATACAAAATCGTCCAACCATTAAAGTTGACACAAACTCGCCCGCATTTCTATATCTATACCCCCTGTTTCTATAGGACAATGGGTTTACGTAGAGCCTCATTCAATGCCATCCCACACCCTTCAGCGGTACAACTCTTTAATTGTATTTACAAAACAACGTATGCATGAAATCATAATGTATATGGGGTTTCAAAGCGACAGTTTCAAATTGTGAAATACTCTGACCAACGCCTTCAGGCCTTGGTTCTATGGGGTTGCAAACCAGACCTGTGGCTATTCGAAATGATAGCTAAGTTCATTTACAGGCTGTATGATGAGTGGTGATAAATAGCGTTTGTTATACTTTCATCGTAAAACTTGAAAAGAAGCGTACTCGAGGAGCACGCGTAGGGGTAACACAGTTGGAGGTATCAGTGAAGATATACTGCAAATAAGCCGTGTTAGAGGGGACTGCGACTTCAGCTCCCACTCGGGCAGAATAGTTGCTATTTTCGTACATAACATATACTATCTTTGAAGGCAGACGTGTGGCATCATTTTTGCTATAAAATTTCGAGCTATACTAGTCCTGTATGCTTTGGTCTGTGGGTGAAGGAAACGTTAAAATGAAGTTTGGGCTCGTATTTTGTCTGTAACCGAAAATTATTGTGAAGCACATTTCATAACATATGTTTTCAGAACAGCCCGCAGCTACGAAGCATTTGATGGAATGCTTCATTGAAGCCTCCTTTACGTTGTATGGCATCGTTTGCTCATCAAGTAAAACCGTGAAAAACATAAACCCGCATAAATATATCTAATAGTATCATAATTCGATGCGTGGATACTTTAAAGTACACGTGATTGTTATGTAAATATTCTAAAATGTGAATATTCATGACTTATACTCTGAGGTTACGGGAAAGCTATATACATGAAATAACAAAACTAGCCACTGATTTTCATTACATTGACAATTTAATTTCAACATAGTTTATTAAACGAGGTGATTTCTATTAACCACAATTGTTAGGCCGGTTCAGTTTGTACTACGCCAGCCATGGATTGCAATAGCTTTGCAACTGATAAGAGTAGCAGTGTTGCAGTGGGAACGTTACCATATGTTAGACAACCCGAGCCATGCACGTTGTATACAGTGCTTTCAATGATTTATGCAACGTATGTTAGTATTAATATTAGTAAATGAGTAGGCATATAGTAAGCTACGAGTTGTTCAACTGACTTTGACACTGATAGCCTATCATTAAAGAAGACCTGTAGATAAAATTACTATACATCAACTTCAGCTGGCTATACCACAGAACTGAGGACAAGTTGTATAAGTATTTCTGTTAACGATGTCTAGACAGACATAAAGTGGTACTAAGAATTACTCCAGCTTGTAACATCTTACTGAGCATTAATGTATAGGGCCTAATGAACGCTAAATATGTAAAAAGTGAAACTTTCAAGGTATAATCTACCAAGAGCGGCGATTTGTTCTCAATATTGGGGGGGGGGGGATATGACCAGAATTTCCAATAATTTACTGTGTGAAAAATCAAAGTCAATGGGCGATTTCTCAAATATTGGGGGGGACATATCCCCCACCCCCCCCGGATCGCCGCCCATGTAATCTACCACGGAGTAGCCTTACAAGTATAATTCTCTGTAAGTTTAAGCCAATTAGATTGATGTTAGCATTGGATAAAATTAGAGTGATGCTGAATTTGAAACAAAGCCATATAAAGTGAAAATTTTATGACACGAAATTGTATTAAACAGAAAAAAAAATTTGTGATGGTTAAGAAACACCTGTCGACATGAGATACTTTGCATTCAAAGGCCCCACTAAAATAGATAACGCCTTTCTATGAAAGTAATGCAATGCCTCCCGATATTTTACTTAAATGCCGACGGGTGGCGGGCTTAATGAGTGTTTTATGTTGTACGTGCTAGCCATACATCAAGCTAGAAAGTCAATGTTGTAACCTGAAAAATTCAAGAAATATAAAGGTAACAGGTTTACAACGGTTGTGCAAACTTCATAAATAGTAAAACTGGTTGTATGAAAGTTTTATGACTTATGCAAAGAAATACTGTATAGTAGACACCTGTACGCGCCTTTTATTAATTAGTTCATAGCATATATTTCACAACGACGGTACATTTTACACATGTATGCTTCACTATTGTTTTACCTTGGGGGCTGTGTGGGATAGTTGAATTCGATTGATCGATTGATTGATTGAGAGGGATAACTATTTTTTCGACTAAAATTAATGGTAAGGGGAATTTTGTCAAAGTAATAAGGCAGATAAGCACTGACAAACAATCATGGAAATAATTGTTCCCTGAAAACAACATTTTTGCTCTGAAGTAGGACACTTTTATTATGTTTTACTCCGCCGCTGTGTCTTCCGATCCCGGTGGCGCCCTCAGCATCAAGTACACCTATGATTAGGCAAATTATTCTATGTAGTCAACATGCTGTATGTCTCAAGCAAATCTCTGTGGTAACGTCAAGGTTATACTTATGTCTCCCACTCCTGGCACCGAGTATGCAATCTTATTCTGTATAGACTACAAGTCTGTGTAACTGATTGCAGCAGGTGTCTGCAAGAAATAAGTTTCACACCCATCTTTAGGATGGAAGCCACTGATTAAGATCTGGCGGATAAATCTCCTTATGTACTATACTGTGTCAAAGTCGAAAGTCCGATTTTATACTTTCAGGTGTAAGTCAAGCTTTACAGTTGGTCAAGTTTATATACAACCCTGGAATTACTCATGACAGACCCATGATGTAGAGGTCTAAATGTCAAGAGGTTGGTCATGCAAGTCTTGGTGTCCCTTCAGGGGACGTAGCTCCTTTGGGAGCAGAACTCCTTCAGGGGTAACGAGTTTTCGCCCTTCGGCTCTTCGACAAAGAGTCGAGGGGACTTTAGAAAAAGCATACAAAGTGGAGGGATTGCTTTATTAAAATCACTTTAGGTAATAATTACAAACAATAAGTTACTTCAAAACTTACACAATATGTCATCAATTTGTATCTAAGTCCCCAATTTGTATCTAAGCACCCTTAAACATTCTAAAAACTTCCCAGCTAAGAACAGCTTCCTATAGCTCTCTGAAGGGGGCTCTTTAGGCAGCTCGGGCCCTGAATAACTCGTATTTACTAGTTCAATTGAAATATTCCCCACTTTTGAGCTTCAGTATATTGTTACTAACTCACAGAATACATCACATACAATGTAACAGTGTTTGAACATGTTATGAGACCTGTCTTCACGAATACATTTGAAAACATGAG
Organism: Holothuria leucospilota; assembly: GCA_029531755.1. Lineage (NCBI taxonomy): Eukaryota > Metazoa > Echinodermata > Holothuroidea > Aspidochirotida > Holothuriidae > Holothuria > Holothuria leucospilota. The sequence goes on from CM055965.1 coordinate 12,333,063, forward strand.
GCGTTAGTCAAGGACTGTAGTCACTGTACTGATGATCGTTGAACATAATGTGTTAATTTTACACCCTTTAGAGCATAAGGCCCTTGGGGACACGGGATCATGGGCCCATGGCCCAGTCGGCCTCTTCTTAATTCTCCATTGCTTCTATTCTCTTACGCACAATGAACCCTGTATAATGAAGTGACATTATAATATCATGTCGTATAAACTAAGCACTTTCACATCTCATATCATTACACATTTTACTTGGTTTTTCTCCCGTAGTACAACTATTCATATATGACACTGCTGTCCGCGACAAAGAAGAGTTTTGCAAGTTTCAATTACTCCAGACTACATGATAACAATAGTCCCATGTCTTAATTCCAGTGACAACAACTGAGCAATGTCTTTCAATGTTCTAAACTTCACTGTAACTGACTTTTCTTATAATAAGGAAAAATCAATTATCTTCAGTGCTATGTTGGTTTTGACTTTCGCAATCGATCGAAGCCCGCGTGTCAACGTGGTCCCTTTCAAACGCCTGCCCATTGTGTAGTGAAGACTAAGGTCCACAGTCTACACTAAGACGACCTGACCTTCACTCTGTTTTGTGAAGGATCTTCTGCCTATTATACTCCCACTGATGCAGATCCGGATTCATTGATCCCATCCCTTGGTTTCAGGACACCGGTAGTTCGTTCAGCTTTGGCGATTTTCAAGGAAATGGCTATTCCTTTTCAGTCAGTGCACCATGAGCCATGACCAGGGGGTGATACTAGGTCAAGCTTCTTCGAGAAAAAATGAACAACCTGTAAGAAGTTTTAAGAGATGACCCTCTTTGAAACACCTCTTCTGTAACTCATCGATGCCTATTGTATTCAAAGAAATATTTTACCTTTAAATAGTTTGAAGAGGCAAAACTTTGGGGGTTTATTTTGCATCTTATATGTGAGAGGATTCGTGTTAACTATAGTAGTCAACCGAAAATGCAACTTTTTTTCTTCAAAAATTTCGCATTGTTTATATGTTAAGATTGAAGGTATTGCGCAAGTTTTCGAAGACTTTCCTTCACGGAAAATGATGCCCCACAAATATAGTTCCTAAAAATAGTGGAAGCTCAGTGTAGACTATATCTTGCTGAAGGGAGTACTTAATTCGAATGTTCTAGAAAATGAACTAAAAGTATTCATCATTCAAAAATGAAGAAAATGAAAGATGTTAAAGAACTTTTGCTTAACTTTTCATAAAAAGTTTCTTGAAAAGTCATTGTTGTAAAAGACATTGCTGTAACAATTTCTTGTGGTGCTGTCTAGTCTGATGGCCAGGTGCAGTTACAGGGTTTGGGCCAGCTGCTTATGTTCAGTTTGTGCTTGGAGGTGCACTGGCTGGGATATGGCGTTGCATGCATTTGTTCTATCAAATGGGAAAGATATCAAACATTCAACGACCGACAAAGCTCTCTTTTTTTGGAGATGAACGAGTAATAAGACCGTGATAACTATACCCAGACTAAAGGTGCCTTCACACCAAAACCGAAGTCTGCCGCCTATTACTGGCGGGAGCCTCAAAACAAATGGATTGTACGTATTTATATGGAACAGTTCACACAGAAACTTTTCACAACGCGATTTCTGTGTGAACGGTTCCATAGAAATACGCTTTACTTTGCTTTACGGTTACCATTTGCTTTACGGTTCCCGCCCGAAAAACGCAGCAGATTTCGGTTTTGTTATGAACGCACCTTACCATGTGTGCGTACGGTAGTTAAAAAAAGCGGTATCCATTTCCACTTATTCTTTACATTTTACTCAATTACTGCGGTACAACTACCGGCATGTTAAGTTCTATATATGCCTAAAAATGTTTACAAACATTTACGATCAGAATTTGGCTCTGTTTTTCTTTAAACAGTAGTGCCCCTACATACAAGGAAACGTCCCCGAACTTCTACAAGCAGTCCCTTTGAATCAGTTAATTGTAACTGCAGTGGCATACTCCTCGCTGTTAATGTACCGACGTTCCGAAACCTAGGGACCTTTGTCCGTTTGGGGCCTTTAGCAATTTCCGGTGCCACGAGAGGACGTTGGAACTTGGAACAACAGAAAATGAAAGGGATGGGGGGGGGGGGTATTCAGTGTCCTTTGCATCGTTGCTGGATGTCACCGTCTAAAGGTTTCCAGACCCCAGGCCAAGACCTTGCTCACAGCAGGGCGCCTGGTCGATCCCTGTACCACTGGGAGTTATGCATACATGTTGTGTACAGCATAAACAATCGTATAGAGTCTGCCGTTGGGACCAGCTAGTCCCCTTATTCGGAAGTTGTCAAAGTAACGGGAACTAGAAGAATAAAAGTACGATTAATTTTCCAGAAAGTTTTAGCCCAATTTCACTGGCATGGTCAGGCCGTTTGTCGTACCTCTTAAAATGTATATGGTTCACCACTGATGACACAAATCAAACAAATGTAGGACTACAACTTACAATGTACATTATTCTTGGCTACGTGGACCTATACAACTGTACAATGTCACATACTTTGCAGTAAATCGCGATGAAGCTGCTCCACGGGCAATTTTAATCTCTCAAATTCAAACAGTTTCGTCATTTACCTTATGAGGGCGGGATTATCACTGGCTGTCCCTGCAATCTTCTGTTAAGTTTATGCCAACTCATCTTAAAGCTGGGTTTCCTCTTTTGACCAAGCTAATCCTTGATAGAACTTTCAGAATTGTCAATCTTTTATACTTTTGTACCTTTCGATGACCTCTCTTTGACCTTAGACCTGGTTTGAAGTCTGATTACCTTCGTGGCCTAGAAATCTGAAAATAAAGAAATATATCTGTTGATTTCAAGGTAATTGTAAAATCCTTTTGAATCTCCGTCGATGCAGTACTTCATGCCTGTACTGTAGTAGTTCGTTTAGATGTTGTTCCTTTTTCCAAGGCCACGACCTTAAATTTCTCTCGAACAGGTTAACAAATTATGCAAAATAAAGCAAAATTGTCACGTTCTTATTAATGACTTTAATTTAGGTGACCGTTTGAAGGATAAATTGGGTCTTGAAACCCTCTTGCTCATGTACGCACTATACCAACACTTCTATGGTGAATGTTTTAAAAAGGAAATAAAGTTTTAGAACAATTTCACCCTTTAAAACTATTTTGAACAAGTTTAGAAATTTGTGTCAACGCCTATAACCACTAAAACAAAAATGGTCTGTAGAGGCGTAGTATTCTCAATGACTTTTCGGATATTGGTATACCAATGCACTTCTTGTTAGAGCAAGTAAGAAGACTGATAACGCAAAGACAACGAGAGGAGGGGAGTTTTCAAGATAACGATTTTCTTTAAATAAACTGCTTGCACTAGTTTACGGAAAACTCTTTCTCATGTTATACCTTCTACCACAGACAAAAACCCCTCCCACTCCCTATCCGTCCCATATTTTCAAGAGTTCGCAAAGAAATGATATTTTATTCCATCCACAGGCATCTTATATTTTTAAGACCTCCTGGATTTATCCATGACTTCAAATCATCTTTACAATTTGTGTAACTTTGACATAGGCTTACAGAGTATTTTTCTTGGAGGCTGGGCCGTTTTTACCCAAGGAAAACCTCTGAAGACTGAAAAATTGCCCGATTTTGTTTTCTAAAAATCTGACCGAGATATGTTTTGTCCGAACTCCGAAGGCTGCAGTTCCGGCCCTTCTAGCTATGAACGTTGGCAGTATAAATTTAAGCCCATTAAATGAAATGATGAAAAGCCTGGTACATAGTGTTTTTCCTTTTTTGTTACAGGTTCTGAGTTTTAAACAATCGTTTATCAGACCGGAAACTTCAGAGTTGCCTGAAGAGCTTTGCAAGACCCTGGGAGTACAACCCGACGTCATCACTGGGGCAGCCTCTTTGGATGTTGTACTTCAGCAGGTGAATGATTGAATTTTTCTATTTTAAATTTGCTTGAAAATCATGCATTGTAACTTTATTGCCCACGATGGAATGGATATGTATAATTATGGGCGGATTTGTTGAGATTAGACCGTCTCGTTATTAACAAGGGATGTATATACATCTCTCAGGGAAATTATCCTCCAATTAAGTTTAATTTTAGTGAAAACGTTCTTAGTCATCGACAGCCTGATTGGATCCTATCAAAGATATTTGCGCATGCGGAAATTGTCCAATTATGGATAAAAACAGCAAAACGTAGTTTACGCGTTGTAAAAATTAAAAATGTCTTGCCCATACTATGGCGACATAATCCCCCGGCATGAAGGCTTAGATTATATTGTATTGATTTCACCCTTATGGGTAATTGCTGTATTACGCAGGAATTGAAACTTAACAAGTGATCTTACTTTCTTTTATCGCAATTATTGGAAACCGAAATGCCACAAACTTTCTGGTAAAAATCTCATGTACCATACAGTTAAATTAAACTCATTAGTTATCCTGTAATGCATAGCCTTTGCGGTAGCAAACAAAAGTTACCCCGTCTTCTCTCATTTTCCAGTTTGATAGGATTCCCAATCTTATGAAACGTCATCGATCGATTTTTGGGGAGGAATAACAAATCTTTTATTTTAAATCTTTTATTAGTAAAATATTAATAACTCTTCATTTCCTTACTGTCTCTAATACATTTTCCCAAGCATGTTTCCTTTCTTCCTTTCATAAACATCTCGGAAATATTTCTACCAATATTCCAGCAGAATCCCCTCCTTCCTTGCTCAACCAATCCATCCACTGCATGTAACATTTCTTTACAAGCTGTTACCTTGGCAAACACTGTTTCATTATTCAATGTATACAGTCAACTGATTTCCCCACGCGGCAAGCACTTTCGATCAATATTCTCCCATGCCTTCTCGCGACACTTGTTGCAGAAAAATAGTCTTGATATGTATTGTACAATTCTCCTTGCAAGTGCAATTTACGGTCACTATCCAAATAATTAATAAATACCAGGACTGATTGGGAGGAAATATTATACAGAAAGGGTTCTTTTAAGGTTAAAGAGATAATAATATCAAGAGTTGTTCGAGAAGTGGCGCGCCGTTTCTTTCTTTGTTTCACTAATTGACGCCCTGAAGCGGGAGGGAACGGCACACATGGCACGCGTAGAGCGTGTGCGGAGATTTTATCGTCGATTGTTTACACTAGATTAAACCCGACAGCCGTTTAAATAGTTTGTAAACGATACAAGATAACTCGATGTGTGTAAAGATTTTCTAAAATGAAGAAATACACTTATTAGATCCCTTCTTTTGTTGGACGTGTTTTAACGACTGTGGTATTACTGGCACAGCTGGAAATTTTTATTGAACACAAAATGTAGCGCCTCATTTTGTTGCGAATGGAAATTAACACCAATATATGAAAATGCTGGTGTTTGGAAATGTCCATAGTTTATTACGCCATTGAAGGACGGTATTCAACCTGCCCGAGAGGATTATGACACTAAACATGAATGTGTGCTTGTACGACAGAGCAAAAATATTTCTTTGGAACTTTTTGCTGACTGAGCTTGGCCAAGTAACTCCATGCTTCGAAAAACAGTGGACAGCTTGTGGGCTAAATTAAAGGGGACTAAATGGACTACAGGGGCGCTTCGTACGAGGTAGCTAGCTTATGTCTCAACCGATCTAAGTCATGGCTTCTCATTCTCAACCCGCCCCCTGTGGGCTGGGGGTTGTAGAATATGCCCACGATATTTCCCGCCTGTCGTAAGAGGCGACTAAAGGGAAGGACTTGAACCGTATTTAAACTTGTTGACACTATATGACACATTTGTGTTGGTGTGTCGTTCAATCTCATCTAACTCATTCTCAACCCTTTTTCTAAGATTTCCCAACCTGGTAGGAATCTGCTTTCCCCATTCCTCCCACCCAAATGTTACCACATTCCCCTTCTTTTCATTCCTTCCCTCCAAGTACATTCTAGTGTAAAGGTCAACATCATAATTCAGTGTCTCATTGTTCCTTATTTGTCCAGCGCAGAACAAGAGTTTCACAAAGAAAGGAAGGGGCGGGGGCTTTTTGGCAGGGAGAAGATTAAACCTGTTATAGAGCCAAAGGCCAGACGCCTTTAGGGAAGTTCTGGGGTCCTTTTTGAACCCCAGGAAAATGTTGGAAATTAAACACTGTTAAATGCGAATTTCGAGCACCTTCAAATCAAGATTAGAGCACAGAATCTATAGATTTTCGTGAAATCGACCAATCTGCAACACCCAGTACGTCAGATAATAAAATCTTTCGAAATGTCCAAGACGGAAGGTCTGGGCCCTGTAGGGGTACCATCAGGAGAGAAATTTGAAATAAACTATGTTAGATGTGATATTCTGGCATCTAGGAATAAATATTGAGAGAAGCTTTTTATGACGTTGTTACTTATTATGCGGTGTCAGGTGGCCACTTTGCATTTTCAGAATAGGCGAGCTGGGTGTTACGATCATGTTTATTTCAAAATGGCCAAAAAAGGAAAGGACAAAGTTGCTTATCAGATAGGTGCCCAGAAGTGATTAAACTGTTTCCAAGGAACCAATCTTTAACTTTTTTTTTAATTTGTTTTACTAGGAGCTCTTGTCAAACGTTTTGAAAAAAATCACTCCCCCTTACAAGGTTATGGGCCCATTTTGGAGTCTATACAGCTAATTTTATTAACAGCTGTTTAGGAGGGGATGAGGGTGATTTACGTTCGCAAGGGCTATCTACAATTGGTATCGTTTGTTAGCCCTCCTCAGCATCATTCTGTGTCTATTTTGGCTGCTGCAAAGGCGAATCACCCCCTCACCCGGTGTATTTTTTCCACCTACTCTTTTTTGAGAAGTAATATCCATCATACGTTGGCACGTAGCGCGAAGTTAATTTTAGCCAAACCTACCTCTATTACGGGAAATTGCCCTTCACAATAGTATATAGTCCAAGTAATGAACGCCGTTTGAAAAATGTCAGTGATAGCGCATGGGAAGTGTACGGTAAACCCTGAAAAGGGCTTCGACAGTCGATTTGAGTCCATCAAATGATCAAAGGGGGATTCGCCCTCCCCCACTTGACTATGCGGAAGCTCCGCCACTGACTGGAAACAAAACATGGAATGCCAGAGGATTCAATGCTAATCGAAAAGTGGGGAGAGGTTAATGACGGAACATTAAAAATAGAGTAAGAGTAGTAGTAGTAGGCCAATGTGGACTTTGTCCTCACCTTATAAAACCGGTTAACGTACACGCATACTGCTTGTTATACAACGTACATGCCGATTACATGCATGGATACAGTTCTTGTACTCATTTGCTGTAGGACGCCATGACTGACAGAACTGAAATGAAATCTTTTCTTTGCGATCAGTCATTAATGTAGAAACTTAATGAAGAAAAATAAAAAGTGCAAGAAATGATTATCACCAAAAATGTTAGACATGTGACCAACATTGTAATGAAGAAAGAGCCGATAGCAAATTTTATGGATTAAAGCACAAATTCGTGGTGATATCTCTGTAGACTCTTAAATTTACTGCTATAAGTATAGACGTTTGGCAATTGCAGTCCCAGAATTTTTCAGGGCCGTGTGAGAGGTGCTTCTAAAGAGGGGCGGTAGACGGGAGCATTAAAAATTGACCTCAGCTAACGGTGTCTAGGGCTGAGGTCATAAGATTTGACATTCCAAACACCCTAGATTGCTGCAAGTTACAATTTAGAATACAAACTTATCAGTATATGTCTACGTCTTCTTTGTGTATGGTGGGAGGAACGCCCACTCAGCTCAGGGTCAACTACCGCCCTCATTAATCTGCATTGCTGTCTTTTAACCGTTTATGGGAGAATAATTGAATTACTAGCACTAGATATATTGTGACAAAGAACACCCAATCTTTGATAAGACACATAGAGTGACACATACTATAACGTTTCATATGTAGGCCTTCTATGCTGTTATGCAAATATTTTGAGTTTACTTTAACGCAACCTTATCTTTTAGTCTGGTTTTGTTTCCATCAAATGTATACCGTTCAGACAGATCTGAAAGAGGAACAAAATATGACTCGAATAAAACGATGCACTTGCTGTTTCACACTTATATTCATGTGCATCGAAAGGTTCAATAGATTCCATTGAACGGCTAAATAGAGGGCTCCTTCCAATTAACAGTTACTTCCCAGACACTGCAGATTTAAAAAAAAAAAAACGTTTTGTGTGGGCGAACAGAAAGACTGATGCACGCTGGGCGTTGGCAGCGTTGTTTGAAGGTTTATATTAAATTGTCAAACTGTACACAAATGTCACGAGGAAATAGAAATCGTTTATGTGTTGCTTAGTTAAGGAAACGTAGTACGAATTTACCCGTATATTTATTTACCGTAGATACTAAAGAAATGAATACCACTTTAATACAATATACGGGTCTGTTATGAATATTCATGAAATGGTAATAATGTGGAGCAGTTGTCTATATCAATGATAAAGGTAATAGACCTTTAGAATCGTAACATGCGACAAGTGATAGATTCCTTTCTAATGGAAAATATAGTTTTCTTTTAACATTATGAAAGGCTTGGTGTAAAACGTACGATATTGTAAAAGTGTATTGATAGCCTCTCTTAAAATTTTACACGGTCTACGATTTAATTAGATTAAAAGAAAAGGTAAAAAAAGTTTCAAATGAAGGTTTGCTTTAAAACTGAAGGACCAGTAAAGGTATTAAAGTGAAAGTTGTCTCCTTATCCGACTGGATATGTAACCAGCGCCGCAGGGGCGGACTGAGCAGTCGGGCAACCGGGCACTGCCCGAGGGCCCACACAGATAGGGGCCCACACTGTAATACGGAAATTTTAATGAAAATCGGAAATCCAGGGTGAGCTAAGGGAAAGTTGATTCAGGTTGGGAAGGAGGAGGGTCCCATACCCATTTTCCCCGGGCACCCAGTTCATTGTCAGTCCGCCCCTGCAGCGCCGAACTTCCCGGACAATGTTCATTACAGGTAGGACTGTGCCCCCCCCCCCCGGCATTATGGAATCCGAGTTATCTCTGCGGCAATGGCATGTCAGCTGGATATGTTTAAGGGAAATAACTAGGGGGACATTTTGCTATAAGGAGATGATGTCCCATCCCCCTATCCCCTCCATTTCTGAGCTGCCAGAAGTTGACGATGACAGAAAATCCGTATTAGGATTTGCCTCATATTGACGGCGAGGGCACACTTGGTCATAAGAACTGCGATCCCGATACTTGCATCCTTAATAAATTACACACCCTTATCGCATTTTAGGTCCTTAAAGGGTATCTAAAGTTTAAAATTACAAAATGTATGTTGCACAGATTGAATCAATAATCCCATAGGTCTAACTCACATCTTAACAGGACATTTCTGCAAATAAGCTATACAACGTTTAAGTTTATTCACTACATTGAAATGGTAGATTGCGCAATAATTTTACGATGTTACTTCTGTATAATACTTAAATTACAATTGTAGTTTTTACTTGTTTTTCCTGAAGCCAATGAACTGCGAATCAAACTTTGACCCCTTTTACATTTCTATAGTAGAAACCATCTACTCTCAACAAGTTTTGCAAGAAAAGGGGCCATATGAGCAATTTGATTTCAAAAGGGAACGAAAGCATTTTATGTGAGGTTTGCATCAAAGATATCACAAACTTTTTGACAATCGACTATATCAAATTAAAAGAATGTTTTATATCTCAGAAACATTCATGTATCAAACTGTTCACCAGAATGTAGCTTTAAACAAAATTTTATGTAACTTTCATTTTTGTGGACTAGGCTGGAATCGGCTTCAAGTCCAAGTCCAGCTGCAGCCCATTACCGGCCAATTCCGATTCCGGGGCCCCCATTCTGGGCCAATTCAGAGTCCAGTAAAGCGGAGTCGAGTCCGGAATCGAGTGTGAGTCCGGAATCGAGTGTGAGTCCGGATTCGGGTGTTGTATCCCTGGTTGTTGACGCTCTTGGTTAATCCATAAAATTTTCCTAAACATAGAATAGCTTAGTAGTTTTAAGTCTCATATTATTGGCTTCAACGGCAGCTTTACCATTTGTCCTAATGAGGTATCTTTATTTGAATTACAAGAGGACAATGCCGTGGTAAGGAATAGCTATTCTTCCGCAAGTTCTGTTATGAGGTTGTCTCACACTGAGGGTCGCTTTTGCATTTGAAGGAACTTTTAAGACTTTCAAAATTTGTAATATTCGAACCAATTTATGAACGTAAACGTTGTCCTAGTGTTGATGGGGACTTAAAATATTAAAATATTATGAATTTTAGATGAGATCCTTACTGGTTAATGCAGCATTTTTTAAATTTTGAAGTAAATTCATGTCCATGAGTTTGCCTGAGCAGGGCTCTCTCAATCAAGGAAAGGTTCTCTCGATCCCCTCGAACCTCCTTTGGTTACTGGCCTCGGGCCTCTCACCTCCTCCTTACCGTTTTTGTCCCCATCCTTATTGCCTGTGCCCCATTGGCATTACGTCTCCAGAAAGAAAAATAAAAGGTTTTTCTGTAAGGCGCCACCAACTTGTGAAACGTCTTTACGTAATACATACTTTAAAAATATTAATAATTGAGATCAATGAAGTTTGAAACAGGTATTTCTGTTCATTCTCTTTGACAGTTTGATCAATATTTGAGACAGGAGCTGAACACGAAAGATGGAAACACATTTTGTCTGTGTACGGACGGACAGCTCCACATACGACAGTGTCTTCATCCGCAAGCGACGTCGAAGAAAGTGGAACTGCCGGACTACTTCTACCAATTCTACGACTTACGGAAAGAGTTCCGTAGGTCGCATCCGGAGGCACCCATCATGATTGATGTCAAAGACATGGCAGAGTGTATCCTTTGTGTTGAAAATATTTGAATATTCAGATGGTGGTACGTAAGTTTGTGGCATAGTCATTCATTAACTTGCATCTAGTCATCACTGATTTGCTGTTGTATATATTCCTTGTTATAAGGAAATTCTCATCCGTGTCTTTTTATCTCTGCGTTTTCTTACGCTGCTTGCATTAATTGGAAACAGAGTCATTAAGTATGGTTCCGTTTATTTTTTAAATTAAAAGGTTTATATAGCCTACATTCAAAGCCAAATCTCAAATCCGAAATTGGGTAATATGCGCCGTCTCCAACAAGCCTGACTTTTTAAATGTATCGAAAGCAATTGGATGCTTTGAGCCAACTTCGCCTGGCATAAATTTTTCTAGTCCCTAAGGTCCCAGAGACATAAATATGCCAACACAAAGAGGAGTCTTAACGAGAAGTCCCGACCCTGACAGCCTTGCGGTAGTACAAGTAGAGGTGACGTTCCCATGGGGCCCGGGGAAGGCCGGGCCGGGTTTCCAGTTTTTGTCAAGGATAAATTCCCGCTGATTTAAAAAAAGAGAGGTTATTCATGGAAGAGGACGAAAATAACTTATCCCCCACCCCGCCCTAAAGTTTGTTTGGCAAGACGCCCCTGAGTGCCAGTAAGAACTGTCTTGAACAGTTTCAACAAATCTAATTCACATGTCCCTTCCTGGTCGTAACTCATGGGGAAGAAGTTTCAGGTTTATTCTGCTGTGGGAGATAGCACGCAGGACATTTCATTTAAAGAGCAGGCGCACATAGACACACTGAAATCATTTTCCGAATTTTCTACATCAAGGAAATGACCATTATATATGATCTACTTCAAAGATATGAGAACTTGGTCACAGCGGGGAGGTGATCTTATAACTTTCCACTTTAAGGAAAATTGGCAAAACTGTGAACAAAGTAGACAACAAGAGTTAGTTAGTTAGTTAGTTAGTTAGTTAGTTAGTTAGTTAGTTAGTTAGTTAGTTAGTTAGTTAGTTAGTTAGTTAGTTAGTTAGTTAGTTAGTTAGTTAGTTAGTTAGTTAGTTAGTTAGTTAGTTAGTTAGTTAGTTAGTTAGTTAGTTAGTTAGATGAAATTTAACGACACACCAACACAAATGTGTTATATAGTGTCAAGTAAAGTTTAAATACGGTGCAAGTCCTCCCCTTTAGTCGCCTCTTACGACAGGCGGGGAATACCGTGGGCGTATTCTACAACCCCCAGCCCACAGGGGGCGTAGACAACAAGAGATCAGGTTGGAGGGAATTACACGATGACAGATGGGAGAAAACGGCAAGAGTTAACTGAATTGAGTTTGCACCCTCTTAGTAGAAATCGGATCAAGAAAGCATACCCTGGGATCTCTTGCAATCTTGTCCGGGGGGGGGGGGGTAAATGGGTAAAAGAATGAGTCAATGGGTAAAGAACTATTTCAACTGGTACTAAGACTATACAGGAAGGCTGAGGTAAGGGGAAATTTTGTGAGGTTTATTTGACACCAATGTAAACGTGGATCCTTTTTAGATATGTTAGGCCTGGGGAGCATGTGTACTGGACTGAAGATCGAGTGCACTTAAAGAGACGATCTTTAGCACAAGAATAGTTGTTCACTTGCTTGTACAAAATTCAGTCTGGTGTGTGTTACGGGATTCATAGTACCCGACCTTCATGGCATGAGTGTATATACTCATGGCCTCTAAGTCAACACTTCACAAATTTCCTTCGAAAACTATGTTTGTTGGCTGTTTGTCGAGGGTCTAAGACGTGTCTGCAAACGTAGGCATGTATACCTGTACCTTATTTGCCAGGCTATAATTACGAGATTAACAAATTCCTTTCAAGTACGAATCTCAATAGGCCTCGTTGACTAGAGATCACACAATGAACAGCGTGGGGTGCTACCTGACCGAACACTTTGTTGCCGTTTACGCTGAAGCCTAGAGATTCTGTGAATCGACTTTTGTCTGGTTTCGAGTTATTTTTGACACAATCGTTGTATCTTTCACCCGAAAAACGCATCGCAGGGGTCAGTGATTTGGTGAAGGTTAGAAAATACACAAAGTACTCAGGGAGGTGGCACTCCCTATTAAGTAAGCGTAGATTATTAATGCATCATCTAGCAGGGTAAGGTTTAATATGATCATATTGAAGTGTACTCCTGTAGGACGGATCTGTGTAATGTTAATGTTACAAACATAGGCCTACTGGGTGGGGCTAGAACTTGAGGGGGTGAGGGTGTATCCGGGGAGAACATAGGCCTAAGCTGTTTTTCGTAGTAAAAACTTTGTTTACGAATAACTTTAAGTTCCTGCGAAAGTGCTCATGCCCATTGAAAGTAGTCCTATGCGCCTATAGCTGCAGATTATGCGCTTCTGAATGGTAGTAAGATTTAGGTACTGCAGTGCTAGCTCTCTTTGTTCCGACGTCTCTGTATTCTTACAAGCGTACATTTCAGTGTAAGGATAAGGGGGTTAGGTTAAGGTTATATGTTGGATGAGAGTAATCGGGTTACGTGCAGTGTCGGAACATAGAAACGTCGGAACCATAGGCGTACGGGGGTCAATATTTCTGGGGGGTCAGGGATAATTTTTGCCCGAATTTATAATTTTGGACCAAGTTGCCCGAATTTTGATACCATTGTCGGTTGCAAAAGGGCATAATTCATATTCTTGGTTGTCTCAGTTGCCCGAATGGATCCACTATTTTTGCCCGAATTCGGAGGGTATATGCCCCCTGCCCTCCCGCCACGTACGCTTATGGTCGGAACATAGAGGTGTAACCGTCGTACCAGTTCGTGTAGGTTTACACATGGTTCCTTAGGAGTTAGGAGTACTATCTAATACTATTGTACAGGAAATGGGTGTCTGACGAATCATCATGGCGACTCCAAGCACGGATCCAAGGGGGGGGGGCTTTCCTGGCCTCATCCCCCCCTTTCGCCACATCGACAGTAACAAATACGCGAAAATTAGCATAATGTTAATCTAAGAGAATTTTCAAGGTGACTTTCAGCCCCCCCCCCCCCTCGGCTTTTCGAAATGTCTGGATCCGCGCCTGGATTCCTATGACTGCACAGTTTCAGCAGCCTAGCCTGCGACAAAAGCTAATTCTAGTGACTTTCGATAATATTTGACCCAGCGTTGGAGGTCTTGATGCCTACCCGAAAGACGAATGTATTAAATTTGTGGTCTAGGCTCCGCACCAGTCTCTAACCTCGAATCTTTGGTCGAGGCTTTTTAACTTGAGTTTGGCCTCCGTGTCTCAGGATTTGTGGCCTCGACTACGAAACTGAATTTTGCAGTTCAAGAACTAAGACAAATAGTGAGGCACCGCTTGGAGGGCGTGTGGGCCGTGCGGAACGCAAGGTGTACTGGTAGGCACGTTCCCCATGTGAAACAAACTTCTTCAGTGGTTATTCAACTGAGGTCCCACACACTAGATATCCAAACTTATGACCATATGATGTGTAGCTGAAGTAGGAAACAAGCCCTCGTAGACAAAAAATTGACTTGTCTTTACAATGGGAAAGTACAACCACCACTGCTCATAATTAAACGACTATTCAAGCTCCATCAACCCCTACGGTATCACGTGTATACCATATGGTCAACACGCCTGGTAGTAAGCATTAGCCTATACCAAAGAGCCAAGCAAGCACGAAACCCATCTTCCACTTAAAATACATTTGCAATATCAAAATATAATTTGTTAAATCATTAATGGAACATTCGCTCTGAGTAAAGTATCTTTACGTCATGTCAAAAGTACATTAGTTCCATATACAACCTAATCAAACGAGTTGTACATGGTGGTGAGTGTACCAAGCGGATGGAGTGTGGCACCAGCCGGGTTGCTTTGTACTCTGATAAAAATATTAACCCGAAAACCTTTAACTCAGTAAACATCCACCCACACTTGTTTATCAGGTCTGTGGGGTACGCCTTGATTGCTATCCCATGTAGTTGTTAATACGATGCTGTCTTGATTTAAATCCCTGTCTGTTGATAAAATTAAGATGCCCAGTGTGTGCACCAATAAAAACTCGATTCAGCTCAAAGTGTTACAAAAGACTAAAACTTGTAAGGTCTGGTTAGCGCAAACAATGCCTATCCAAAGGTATCACACAAGAACTGACTTTTTTCAGAGATAATTTTGTTTGGCCAATGTTTGTTTGAATTTTTGAACTTAATAACCTCTTTAAGGTTCATTTGATAACAATACTATTATTATGGTGGGAAAGCTGGTGTTCTTTTCATTTTTAGAAAAATCATAACAAAGCAAAATGTATACACTGAATTTTTTGAAATGGAAGATCAAAGGGTTAAGAGACTTTACATGTCACGGTGCAGTTGATTTCTAGGCCTTTATTACACCTGACCTTATTGTTGAATGTGCAATCAGCGAAAAATTGACGTCACCTATCACGTGATTGATTATTAAAGTGTCACGTTTTTGCAAAAGTAGAGCACGTATATGTGAATTATACCTAACCGACCTCGTAGACAAGAACTGCCGTTTGTGATTTCTTTATCAAGAGTAATGATCAAGCACTGGCGTAGCCAGGATTTTTTGAGCAGGGGGCTCTGTTGGGTCACGAACCTTTAGGGGGCGCAATTTCTGAATTCTCTCCCTCTTTATAGGGCTTATATACAGAACAGAGTCCACGGGGGCACCTGGGGTGGCATGGCTTTGTCGTGGGGGGCGCCCCCTCATACCCCCCCCCCGTAGCTACGTCACTGGCACCCAGCCTAACAATAGTAGATGAAGCGGCGGAATAGCCTACCTTTTGTATCTCAAACACTTATTGGTCTGGATGTGACATTGTGTTGATATGTTTGAGCACGAGACGCTTTTGCTTTCATATGGTGATCACATTAGGGCCCAGCTCACTTCACGCTCAAATTTTACCCAATACGAGGCAGTGATACAGACAAATGTATAGATATAGGCCTACGTGTGTGTATACGCGCACAATACGTGTGCCCCCTACTGATCTGTGGTCGTGTAGATTTAAGTAGGCCTTTACTTATGCAAATTGTTTCATATAAATCTTTGTGAACGGTCCCCTCACCTTCCAATTTGCCTCCTTTGTTTTTAATTTTGATCTCTTTTGTTAAATAAAATTGTTTTACCCCCGATTAACCTAACAACAAGACACAATCCATCCTGCAGTGTGAGCAAGTGTGGGCTATATATAAATGACACTTACTTAACCACAGTGCGTGCATATAAGACGGAAATTACTCAACATTTCACCTACTTCACTTAGGCTATATGGCGAGTACCTGTACACTTCCAAGCCGATGCTCACCAGTTTCAAAAGTGAATTGACCCAGTATTGAGAATACTTTCTCTGACCCTTGTCACTTGTACTTTTGAAGTGTTTTGTGGTGTTTTGTTCCATGAATCGATTTATTCGCCTTTTCAATGGTTTGTTATGGCTTCATATTTCTGTCCAGTGTTCTACCCCGTTTTTCTTTGTAGTCAAAGTTTGTTCCTTTTCAAGTACGGTTTTACAGAGGGAAGGGCCACCGATCCCAAATACTTGCCTTGCACAGAGCCAAACTGCTTACTGACATCATGTGTTTACCGATATTTCAAGGCTTCAACTTTTTGTTTGGCCATCATTTAAATTACCTCTGCAATAGTTTGTTAGTTGGACCTTTTTATATTAAGTATATTAATAAGTGATTTGTCTTTCCTTCGCCCCTATAGCGCCCCGACACGTACACCGGCCTTTCGGCGCCTTTGGATCTTTCCAATCAGAGTCTTCCCTCGACAAAATTCTGCTTACCCTGCCCTGGCTTTTAAAGTAGAATAGTACTTTCCGTACGATTTCTACTCTTTACTTCTGGTGTAAGTTGTTAATCCATTCCGACGGAAGCTCACTCACCAATTCCTTAATTCAGTCAGTTTTTAAGGCAAACATTGTCCAAATTTAAGCTCAGGCTGTATTTTATCTGGGGACACTCGTATAGCTTTCTTCAACACGTACCTTGCAATTGACCACTATTCGACACAACTTGTAACCTTGGCCTGAACACAATTTTGCTTTAAGGGTCAAAGCGCCGTCTAATAGGAAACTACTTGTCCTGGCAGGTGATTGTCATAAAACCTATAAGTACCGCCTGAAAGATGCGTCATTTACAGTTTCATCGGTGTAACTTTGGTACATGCTAGATCAATGGCCAGCCAGATATGTTCTTCCCGAGCCGGGAGCCAGTTGGTGACATTTGGCTGAGTATGCAAAATACATTTTGAGAGACATGGGTACGTCGATATCGTTAACTTAATGTAATTAACATAAAGAAGTAGTGAGAAAAAACTGGAGGTACCATAACAACAACTTAATGAGGAATTGCTATAGAATTTGCACCAGGCGCATCATTGTTCTCCGTACGGAACATTATCATGTACCGTACTTGATCTATTGACTGTGCTAGAAAGCCGTTTTTCAAACCCTGTAATAGCACTATAATTGTCTAAGAAGTGTATATAATGTTCCTAAAACCATGATCAAAGGGTGTTGGAACTGCAGGGATCTCTGAAATGCATTTCTGTGGTAGATGTTTGTTTAAAACCTGTCTTCACTGTTATTGCCTCACTTAAATTTTTTACCCGTAAAAAAAAAACTAGAGATGCAACAGCTGACCATCTTCATTATTCATTATTCATTATAAAAAAGCTTAATTAAGAAATACCTCAAGGTGACCTGTGCATAAACGAGGAAGCTAATGTAACTGTACTCGTTTAAATAGGTCAGTTAATAAGAAATCTTTTTCTGCTGATACGGCCTCCTTGTCAAGCTTCGGGGAAACCCATCGTCTCCCCCTTGAAGGAACATAGTCTACTTCTTTTTCAAGGTATTACATGGTAAGAATACGTTTCATGAGACATTTCGTCACAGAAAGATCCAGGCGCGGATCCAGGTGGGGGCGCACCCGGCGCACGCCCCTCCCCCTTTTCGATGACCAACGATTTTTTGAAAAAATGAGCAAATAGATATGGAAAATATGCTTCCCAGATGCTGGGAAATCGCATCTAAGCGCATCTAGAATTCAAATTTTCTTGGGGGAGGACCCCCAACCCTCCCCCCCGCCGTGGCTTCGCGCCTTCGGCCGACGGTGTGTGCGCCCCCCTTTCTCAAAATCCTGGATCCGCGCCTGAGATCATCATAAATTCATAAAATGAATGTCAAATACGACGATAATCATTTGTTATACGACCGAAGTAAAGATGTTTAATGCAGAATGTATATAGCACCACCCATATCTTCAAATACCAACTAGCATTACCTGATTGCTGCAGCTGCACCACCCCTTGGATGATAGCCTACATACTAAGGTAAATGCGACTCGGACAGTTTACATTATTTCCCTGGCTTATCAACTGAGTACAACTGTTGTTAATCCGATTGAAGCAATACCATAGTAATAGTCACTATTCAGTCAATCGGATTGTGTCAATCCCTTTGCCGCTTCATATCCCACAAATAACTTATTTGCTTTTTTTTCCGAAGACTTTTCTTGTATGCAATGATTGAACTTATTTCACTTCTTGTATTTAAGAAGTAGAATAAAATGACCAACATGAATGTACGAACAGGAAGTTGTTCACGGTAAGAAAAGTTGGTAGAAAAACATGATTCTGTATAGATTAACCTCTGTCTAAAAGTCTACAAGCTTGACGGTTAATGTTTACTGACTGTGCCCCCCCCCCCCAACCTTGACACATACCACGGACATCGCATGCGAGGATTTAGGAAAGAGATATGAAGGGGACTTTTTTGTCTCTGTAAACTTTCAATTCTTTTATTTTGCTTTGTTATTTAAACAAGAGACTTACTAATGCAAAAAGCATTTCAAACATTGAATCTTCTTGGTCTATATACATACCGATTCGACTGGACGCTTGTGGAGGGTTAGAACAGCAGACTCTCCGAAAAACAATTTTATTTTGAGCATTGAAACGGGTATGACGATTTGTACCATTATTTTATTGTATAATTGATCTGACTAGACACACTTATCCTTAACGAAGTCTAATCTAGATCTGAGGATCGAAGTTGGAAGTTACAACTTTACAGAAACAGGAGTGGATGAATGCCGGACAATTGCCAGCATCGTGCAAAAATTGATTACTGACGGTGAGTACAGGACATGTCCATACCTGTAAATTTATGTTGTTATTCAAGGCCACCTTACCCCACTGCCCAATACAGAGCCAATAACGATTCCAATGGCCGCCATTCCGGGCCAATTCCGAGTGCAGTACACTCCTATTTTGAGCCATTTGCGATTTCAGTGTCCCATTTTCGGGTCAATTTTTAGTCCGGCTATGTAATAATGTAGCATAGCGAACAAATGGTTTTTACGAATCCATTACAAGGGAATTAGTAGGTTACTTTTAGGAGTCAATTCATACGTCTAGCTCACCCTGTAACTTAGTTGACTGTGTGTGACCATTCATATATTAAATGGTTTACAAATAACGATGTGGTCTTGAGTAACACTTATGTAACTGTCATTTTTGTGGACTTGACTGGAAATGGCTCCTGGTCACAGTCTAACTGTAGCCCATTCCTGGCCAATTTCGGGTCCAGTAAAAAATAGACTCGAGTCCTTAAGTGTGTCAGAATCCGGATTTGCACGTTACAACCCTGTTAAGACTGAAAGAGTAAAATGCAATCATTGGCTCCAATACCAAGAATAGACTCTTCAGGTTGACTCGTTTCGAGTTGATCTGAGCCTACAACCACTTATGACTACATTCAAGTATATTAGGAGTGTGCATACCATCATAGTCCTTGGTCCCTGTAACTGTGCGTCTACCATCAATCATTAACATACCCCAACCAACAACAAAGTGGCTACCACCATCACTTTGCCTCCAATCAGCATCAAACATCTTCATCTCCACCATTACCAAGTAAAGTTACAAATATTACAATATTATTACAATATTACTTTTGTCATTATCATCATCATCGTCGCCTTCCTTATCATCAACAACGTTATACGGTCGTCCTGGTGTCATCAAGTTCATAACCATCGTCATACATTTACCATGACCTTTCGTAGGTATCATCCATCACCATTTAGGCTGAATTTGGTGCCTTACGTCGTCAGGAAATTCTGCAAAATTCTACCACCATTTATGAATTTTGGACAGCGTTGGACTTGAAAAATCCTCCTTGATTGAATATTATTCATAGTAAAATCAAAAGATACATGTAATACCATCTTCAACATTGGTAACCCTTGTCTGAAGTACTTCACATCAGCTGTAATAAACTATGAAAACAGGTTTTTAACCTTATTGTGATTAATTTTTGGAACTAAAATGCAATTGGTAAAGTCTCCAAAAACGATTACCAAAATACGTGTTAAGTGTTACAATCTTGTCGTCACCTGAGTATTTCCATCTGCTTTCCTGATTTTTGTTTCTCCGGAAGTTGATGTTGTTT
The DNA here is from genome assembly GCA_029531755.1 of Holothuria leucospilota. Lineage (NCBI taxonomy): Eukaryota > Metazoa > Echinodermata > Holothuroidea > Aspidochirotida > Holothuriidae > Holothuria > Holothuria leucospilota. The sequence goes on from CM055965.1 coordinate 12,353,358, forward strand.
CTGCATTTTACAGGACACCGATTCCAAGAGCCAGAGAAAGTTCGAGGGAAGTACGAGCCTGGCACATAGTAAGTTTAGATTACTTCTTTACTTTTCCCGATATAATGACAATGATTGATTTTGTCTTCGGTATATGTATGCAAATAGCTTCATCTAAAGTCAAGGGTAGCACTTCAAAAAACGACTGGTACCACTTTTAGGGGAATTCAAACTCAGATTTAATAATGCCAGACAGAGATAATGACTTGAATGTAGAATTCATCTTTTTCAAATAATAAATTGAACCAGACATAACTTTATACTGCTACAGATTTTCCGCCACTTGATTTCCTTTAAATGGTATGGTCAAAATATTTAAATACCAAAATTGTTTCATTATTTTCATTTTAACTTAGCTATACTTCAATTCGAAAAGTGTATTGATTAACTCATCATTTTTGCAAAAAGGGGTGATCTCTTTTCAATGCTTTTGATTAAAAACATCTCAACCAACATTAAATTGTGCGTTGACGCGTACAACCTTCCGAAACAGTTTAGCAGACCAATTAAAAGTGCCCAGTTTGCATCTAACATATTTCCATGGTCGTTGGGTATGTTGGAGTGTCAACTCCTCCCTACGTTGATGAAAAGTGGTCTCGGTGTCCACAGATGCCTGAATATGCACTTGGTGACCTAGAGAGTGAGGGGAAATCTTTCAGACTCGTGTTCAGATGTAGCCCCATCACATATGCAGTCAATTCCAACAACATTTTTTGATGTCTTGTTTCCATGACATTGTAAGGACTATGATACCAAATTTTCATAGAGTTCTGCAACGTTTGCATGTCCATGAAAAAGTGGAAATTGCACATGCGATCGTGTAATTCATGTCATTATCATATCCATGTTAAATTGACAAACGAAGGATTTGATTAGTCTTCAGTATAATGTAAACACAGAAAAAAGTGTGAACTATACAGTACTTGTCGAATATATTGAGCATGGAAGCAAGGCAGTCTATGTCCAGTCCGCATTCATCACATCTTTAAGGGCTTAATCTTATCCATACAGGCTGCTTACCGGAACATATCCACTGCTGGTAAGCCTATATATACTTTAATGTAGGAAACAGTATCAGATCCACATGGCCTAAATTATCACTGTCTCTTGGTAGATCAAATGAAGAATTGCAAAATGTATATCGACTTCGACCCAACCATCAAATCAGCCTGGGACAGACGGTCGGTGTATAGTGTTAACAGGATGCTTAGACTCCAATCACGTGGGCATCTCTGTATATGTTGGGAGTCAATATACATAAATATGCAAATGAGGTACGGTACGTAACAAGAACTTCTTTCAGCAAGTTGCATGTTTTTTTATTCGCAGCGAAAAGAACGACTCAGTCCCTGACGATACAGTTGTCAAAGCCCGGGGACTTCCCTGGCAGGCTTCCGACAGGGATGTCTTTAGCTTCTTCAAAGGTCTCAACATTGCCAAGTAAGATGGGATAGCTAAAAATACAATTAAACATAGCCATTCAGTTTCACTTTGGTATTTTCTTTTCATTGTTAAGTGTGAAATGGAGGGGAACGTTATGAGGGTGCTCGGCATCAATTGCTTATCTTAAGGGGAGATCATTTTGAGGGGTCTGCAAAAGTGTATTTCAACAAGCGATTTTTAAACGCGTAACAGGAACAAGAACAGTATTTTGAACTTTTAAATGTACACACTGGCTGATTATCATGGTTGGTTGTCATAAAAAAGCTCCGAGCTAGTTGGCTACCGTGGACAGCACTACGTTTGCTTAATCACTTTCGGTTTCCTATGCTCAAATGAAGTAGCAAGCCAGAAGCTGAGCTTCCTGGTGAACTCAAACCGATAATCACGGGCAAACTTATGTTTGAGCAGGTAGTTGGATACAAGTCATTTCATACAGACTTTTGTCTGCATATAATTTTCTAAATGGCCGCTTGGAGGCCGATAGATGAATTCTCCAGCCGCTCAGATCTCGGTGGCAAATAGATCCCAGAGTATATCAGAGTAAACCGGATGAGTAAGAAACCCTGATGATCACTGAGTAGAGAGGTAACATGTGGAGAAAAGGACGTTGGAGAGGTTATAAGCCGGAAAGCGCCTGGTTTGGCCTAGTACGGCAGATCATTCGCACTAACAAGTAATTCAGGAAACAATGTGCACTTGTGTAACGTGCGTTTTACTTTTGTTTTAGTCAAGGGGGAAACAGAAAAAGATAGGTATCAATTCTGCGTTTGATAGTCACGACTAACAGACTGTATAGAGCAAGTCAACACAATACTTTGTGACTACTGCAGGTTTTGAGCTAAGAAGGGGAGGCTATTGAACGTTCGTAGCTGTTTGTGGTTGCCGCATGCCACATCTAAATCATGACTGAAGTTATTGTGATCTGTTAGCTTCCGATTTGTAAGCTAATTCCTTGGATAAATAAACAGATTGCTTTTGGATAGAATATTGAAAAAGTATTTCTAAAAAGGTGTAACGCAAGGTAGGTACTTTCGATGTGTTTATTCTTATACATAGAACATGCAGTTGATACAAATAGTTAACTGCAATGTCACGTAAGGAACAATGATGTGACAGAACTTGATGGAAAAGGGGTGACAAGCCGGTAGAAGAGAAAATACCAGTCAGCAAAACTCAGTTGTCCATTAATATATATGTACAGAAACATAGAGCGTTTCATGTGAAGTGATATGGTGTCTTGATGACGGAACCAGCCTCTGAAAGACTGAGCGTTTGACAACTTACCACTGGCGTTCGGGGTTTCGTCAATCTTTCGCCAGATGATTCTCAGACAACTTCCAATTTTCTTTCCTTCTCTGTTACTTCGTTGCCTTCTCAAGGAAACTTAGGTCTAATTTGAATGAGAGTCATGTCCCAGATAGCATGCAGTACGACTCTGTGCAGTGAAAGTCACATACCTATGGCTGTTTATTGTGTTAATACACTCTGCTTACGGTAACAATACCTTGCAGGAAACAACTTATAGGGTCTATCTTTTAGGCAGTTTTGCTTCTGATAATCATTTCAAAGTTTCTGTTCCCATTATGAGCCCTTACTTATATTGGGTGAAGGTAATTGAAATTTTGAATTTTATTGTCTCCTAATCATTTTCTACTTAGCCAGTGATCTGAGTGATTAATGAAGTGTGGACCTAGTTACAATGCAGGCTGGAAAGGTATAGATTACATGCAGTGGTTTGTCAAGTAAAACTAGTAAAGAACCCCTGATGCTGATTATACGAACGTTTCCGGAACCTTGTCAGGGTTTTTTTTTATTTTTGAGCTACTTGAGTGTTAGATGTTATATCACATAAAGGAGGAACTTAAAATGATGAGTAAAGCGTATGTGCAATAGGGAAGTGCAGGTTGCTAGGACTGCCGGAAAACAACCTACGTGTATAAGCTTGACTTTCCCCTCGTAGAAAACAATTATGGCTGCATTTCATGGTAGTGTGCATGTACCCTGATGTAACCAATCTAGACGGTAGTACTATTTGCATGGTGTATTCTTGCTTGAGAATCTGCAGTTTGGCAGTCATGGGTTTTTCCTTCACAGAAGCGAAAGTAGGCAAACAGAAAGAGAAACATCCGATGTTATTAGTACTTGCCAGTTCTGAAACTTTCCGAGAAAGCACAACTTTAGGACTACACACTTTAGGTTACGTTAGTATACCTGTCAAGGATTGTCACGTTCATAGCCTACCTTGATACTACACAAAATCATGGTAGCCTACACCGTGCGAGAAGACACTGATGATCTATTACCTCGTGAACTCGATCAGTCGGGAAAACAGGAAACTTGTCATATGAAGTAATTGTAGTGTTTTGATCAATGTGTTACATTTTCAACGTAAACCAACATTGATCATTACAGTATGAGGTTCAATAGTAGGTTATACTTTATGATCATCCAACTCAGGTTTGTTTAAAATGAAAGCAACTTGAAATAATTGGCAATCACTGACGAAAAACTGCGTAGTGTAAAGAAGAATCTACACAATTTTTAAGTGACCATTCAGTCTAAAAGTTGTGCCCTTGACATGCTTCATGAACAGATGAAAGCGAAAGATTGCAACACATCCATTGAATTTAGCCTTTTTAAAATGATAAATGATGTTACTTGTATAAACCTATCGAAATAATTGACTTAAACAACCTTGTACGATTGGAGGGTAATCTTTAATTTTCCTGCAACCTCCAAAGGTGTTTTGTTACTTCTCGTTTTATGAAGGCAAATGTTTGAACGCAACTTTCCTCTTATTTTTCCGGTGTGGTTAAATCTCTGGTGACTGGTTTAGATCAATAGTAAAGTGCTTCTTTCTCATTTCTTGTGGGGGATGGTGGGCTTGATTTAGTTTTAGATGTTTTTACTCCTTTTTTGCTACTTAAAATAAATAGTATCCTGTTCTTTTGATTTATGGTGCAGGAGAGGGAGTTCAAGTGAGTTGTGTGTATGACGTCATAATGATGCCAAAATAAAATACAAAATGCAAGCAAAGAGACTAAATATATTCCTGAATTCATACGAAGTTATTTACGTTAATGTTTGCGAAAATTCAGAACAATTATGCATCCTCGTGGTGTTTATCATTGTCAAGACAATTATCAGTGTGTGACGTCATCAACATAAACTCTTTGGGCAGTGTCACGTGACAGCATGTCATATGTCATTCCAATTATCCACTGAAAAATCATCACAAATATGCCTCATAATGGGATCATCTCATTCAGTATTTAAATTTGATTATTTTCATGCTTTCTCGTGACATGGGTTTCATTTTGTATGAGATTCGATTGAGAAAAACACGTTCTTGAGACAAGTGTTTCGTTAAAATACCTCGTCTAAAATTATTTCACAAGCAGTTTCCTGCTACTAAATCCTTTTAAAATCTAGAGAAAATGGAAAAAATCCTTACCAATGGCAAATAAAAATACAATTTCGTTTCCTGGCCTTGCTCCTTTGCTTTGAAAAGAATGCGCGATTACATGTTATCGTGGTGTGGATTGTCTAAACTACTGCTCTCCAAAAATTCTAAAACTTTCAAATTGATCAAAATTCGCACAAAAGTTGGGAGATTCTGCAAAATAATTATATGAGAGGTGTTAAGTCTAGTACAAGACCGTGTTTTTCTCAAGGGATAGCATCCATTCCGCGGTGTTCCTGACAACAGAATTTACTCCTTTCTCAGGGGTGGCGTAGCTTTGTGCCTCAACTCCAGCGGGCGGCGAAATGGTGAGGTGATGGTACATTTCGAAAACTCGGAAAACAGGGATATGGCACTGCAGCGACACAAGCATAACCTGGGCAAACGCTATGTGGAGGTATGTGGGTACTTCTTATGGTGACAGTGCGGTAGGTTAAGGAGCCTAGCCTATATGCGTGGGTGGTACACCGGGTTTTGTATCGGAAGTTATTATCCTCTGTCCGTGAACCATTGTCTTATGTGAATGGTACCATTTCAAGGCAGACATTATGCTCATGTGATATATCGTGTGTATTTGTTTACATTACAGTGGTACTGACATATGTGCCGTTTTCCTGATAAAGTCGCATGTCACTGCTTTTCAGCATTTGGTACTTCAGAAATTGGGAAAACCTTGACGAAAATAAAACTTAAATAGACTTTTTAGCTGCTTGTCGCTTTTCAGATTTTGGTTTTTCTTCTTTGAGGAATCCACTCTTTCTGTATCCATGACCTAATGAAACGATGTGAACACGATACCAAGGCAAAAAATTTTTGTTATGTCATTTTCATGTGATTAATATCAACAAAATTTACAAAAATGACCTGGTTCAATGTTTTCTTTGATCTTTGATCCAAGTTCATCCTGACCTTACTAAATGGTCCTTAGATAGTGAATGTACGAACAGTGAGGTGAAGTTGCAAATTTTCCACTAGCCTAATTAATGAAAATTCGTAAAATACCTATTTTTAAAGCTTTCTGTTCTCTGAGCAATCGAAAATTTAGAGGAGTATTATAGGCCCTCAGCTTGGTCATTCTATTTTCGTATCTGTAGAAACCAAAATAATGTGAATTTAGTCAAATTGAAGTAGAGATGTCTGTTGGATAAAGCTCAAAACTTAAAATCGCTTTCCGATTTTTTTTTTTCAGGTTTTTAAAGCAACTGGAGAAGAGTTTATAAAAGTGGCTGCTGGTAAGATGTTAATATCATTTAATGTTACTATGGTAACAAAATATTCTTTCTGTTCTGTTTTGAAATGATCGCTTGACAGTTTTGCATGTTTATCTGTTACTTAGAATTTACAACAAGCAATGGCAAGTCATATTATTACCTCCAATCGTATCACCTTTAGTAATCTGTACCTTGTTTAAAGATCGTTTGTAAGAGGTCCTTGATTGACTCTTAACATTCCCTAGAATCTTTGGACTTGAAAACTTAACGTTCTCCTTCGTTGAGTTTTTAATTACACCTTTAAACTGTGAATAAATAGTTTTTAAGTACTCTACCATATGCCAACTAAACATGAATTGTGTGTTCAGATTTTTTACTTTCTTATCGCCCACACTAGTAAAAGGGTAGACCTAATTTAAAACCTGTGTATTGTTTGGATATCTTAATCAGGAAAATTTTAAATACAAAGTTGTTATGAAGAATGGTAAAAAAAAAAAAAATTTAAAAGATTCTACTTTGTGCTACAATTTTTGTCTAAAGTATTACCCTTACTCTGAGGAAGCCTGTGTAACCCTTATATAAGAATTAAAAATACCACTTTTTTATATTTTTGTTGTCATCTGGAAAAGATCTTAGCCAAAAAACTACGATTTAGTTACTTCAAATCAGAGACGGTTTGAGTGATCAAGTTAGAGGCTAACTATGATTTCAATGCAAGGTGGATGCAAGTAAAACCATTGAATCAGGTTTCATGACAGGTTGAGTGCATGTAAAGTCATTTGATCTTATTTCAATACAGGTTGAGTACAAGTGTCATTAAATTTTACTTCAATACAGATTAAGTGAGAGTTAGGTATACCTTTAAAAATAGACATTCACTTCTTGTTGCAAACGGCAACCGAACTTTTTAAACATGGATATTTTACCAATTTTGAGGTGAAAATGTTCTTTTAGAACACTTTTGTGAGGGTTTGTACTTTTAACTCTCCCCACACCCTAGTAACGTAACAATTGAGCTATTATTTTATGGATCAGTAAATCTTGAGTCAGTAAGCGATAGTTCACGTTCAAAATTTTAAAGCTTGTCTCGACGTCTTTTATAATTTTATTTGAAAGAACCTACGTCAAACAAAGTACTTATTATTCTCATGATAAAGTTACAAACAAATACGATAAGCTTTTATCTGACATTATTACTAAACTGCATATAACGAGCAATCTGAATTGATTGCAGTCAACTGCTATGTGAACAACAATTTGTTTGTCACGACGCTACAAACCATCACCAAATTTCTTTGAAACGACTTTTAAATAATAGCATTTCACTTTTGTACTATTTCGTGTGATCAGCTATCGATATGATACTGATGTCACTAGCATCTTATGCACACATTACTTATAACACACTTTCTCTTTATACAACTGAAAGAAAAATACCTAAATACTAATAAACTATTTGAACCTTAGGCACGTCACGTGACGCAGCGCTCTTTTTATCGAGGGACGATGGACACATCATTGTACGAATGCGTGGATTGCCATTCACTGCAACAGCACAGAATGTGGTAAGTATGCATACGAAAATACCACGCTAAATGGATTATAAAATATCATCAACGATGTATCGTTTCGGTTATCTCCCTTTCCCATCTGAGCTGGTAACTTCAGCCATGTGTAGACATATAGTACTTTGGACTGATGGGTGATAGCCTACTTTTTGCTTCATCCCCCCCCCCCCCCGAAAGAAGTATATCTACCAAGTTGATAACCGGTTCGAACATCCTTGCCGTACGCTTGCACTGCTTCAAAGAGGTAGAATCCATGGGGCCGTACCCCCTCAACTAAACGTCCCCCTCGTACATTAACATCATACGCTTATAGCGAGCGAAATTTGGGGTTTGAGGGTGGTCCCTTGAGCTTAATTTGGGGGATGGCCTCCATGTCTGCAAAATCCTGTGTAAAGTCATTTAACGTTTTTTTTTTCATAATTTTTGGGTAATTCTGTGAGAATTATAGTCGCAGAGACACTGGTAGACTCTAGGAAAGTTTGCGCAATTAAAAGTTTGATAAATGTACCCTTAAAGGGCTTACTTTATGTTGACGAGAGAAAAAATCAAGTAACATGAAGGAAGTCTTATTAGATTGTTGCACTTACATAACATTTTGAAGGGTCGTTTTTTTTTAAATTTCTTCATCCGCTAGATTGAATTTTTTGGACAAGAGTGCCCAGTGGCTGGTGGAGAGAATGGGATCCTCTTCGTTAAGCATCGTAATGGGAAGATGACAGGTGACGCATTTGTTATGTTTGCGTCAGAGGAATCTGCCGCAAAGGCCGTTGAGAAGCACAAACAGTACCTTGGAAGCCGTTACATAGAAATATTCCGTAGCACAACCGCTGAAGTGCAACAGGTATTGTTGTAGTTTAGTGAAACCTCTTATTTCATTTACTGATATTGTCAAAACTATTAAAATTAAGATGTGGCGGTAGAATTTATGGTAAGACATAGTTTTACAACCAGATATAGCTTCTACCACAGAAGTTGTTTAACGTTGGCTCATCTATCTATTTCTAATTCTAGAACCAGTGGCGTAGCTACGGGGCCATGAGGGACACGTTCCTCCACCCCCACGACAAAGCCGTGATACCCCATGTGCCCCTCTACGAAAAATTTTGGAATGTACAGTTTTATATATATATATATATATATATATATATATATATATATATATATATATATATATATATATATATTAGTCCTATAGAGAGGGAGAGAATTTAGAAATTGTGCCCTCCCAGGAAAGGTTCGTGACCCCCAGTGCCCCCTGCTCAAAAAACCCTGGCTACGCCACTGTCTAGAACTACCTCAAATATGAATAGACTTATGGTAAAATTAAATTGCATAGAGTTTTGTTTCGTTTCAGCTCAGTGTATTACCCGTATTTGCAAAATTCTCAAATTTACATGTCGGTAGTGTATACAATGGGTGATGGGGCAAATGCTGTACAAGAAAGTAAGAGGTAACAGTTAAAATGCACAGGGAAGAGGGACCAGAAGGAGGACTTCACTTTCTAGTTTGGTTCCCATTTTAGTGGTAAGCAACTAACAATCACCAATAACATTCAAGAACGAAACAAAAAGAAAAGAAACAGAAAACCTTCGTGCAAAATGATGAAGGTATTAGGTATTCTCTCGATAGCCTCGAATGGAAAATCAAAGATGAATCATTCATTTCAATGGAAGTATGCGGGCTGGCTTCCTCTGCAGGCAGAAACTTGAAACACCTCTTAAAAGAATTTACAACCGAAGTGACACAAGACTGCTAACGTGACCGAGAAGGCCAGCCCTCGGCTTTGCACCATTTTATACTATTAACCTGGTTTGCGTAGCATTCACAAAACTGCTATTAATGTCAGTAGCGGGCCCTGGTTTGTCTCTTCTACAGTTGATGTACAAAGGAATAAGTTGTATTAAGTTAGAAGCAATGTAATCAAGTTGGAACTCGCGGAAACCAATTGAAAACAGTTTGAATACAATTTAAAATCAGTTGAATGCAATTTAATCTAAACACATGGAACTTGTAACTAATAGTACCACCACAGACCTACACAAAAATTGTCATTTGTGGTATAAAATGCAAACATTCGTCAACTGGTAAAAGTCCTATAATTCTTGATTGAAATAATCGTCTTCCCTCCTCAGGTTCTTTCCCGTCTGCACTCAGAGCCACTGATCCCGGATGGGCCCCCACAAACCATTCCGCAAACGATCCCGACCATTCCGGTTCCACCAGCCCTGTTGACGCAACAGTTGATAACCAGTGGCGCTGCTAAGGATTGTATACGCCTCCGTGGTTTGCCATTTACGGCCGCTATCGAGGACATTATGAGATTCTTGGGGGAGCATGCACATTTTATTCGACCGCAGGGTATTCACATGGTGTACAATTTACAGGTGGGTGTGATTAACTTACAGGGCGTTACATATATCTCCGCCATGTCATGTATTACAAAATGTAACATTAGACTTAAGTTTGTTATTATTTGGCTTAACTTAGCAACATACATGGCCGTCGGAAGGTTTTTAAGATGGGGCTAAACCAGTCCAGAGATTTGGCCTTTTCTAAGTGATGTTGGACATTTATAAGAGAAAACCCCTTAAACTGAACTTTGCCAGTGCAATACAGTCTCCTAGCCCCGGTTCCGACGTCACTGATATAATTTATTCAATCACGTTACGTGTATATATTGCGTAAAATAAAGCAATAAATACATCACAGTAGGTTCAAAACAGTCCACTAACCTACTAGTGCGTTGAAATAACACCAACGAATAGACACCATATCGTTGCAAAGAGTTGTACAGTACAGTATATTAATCTTGTAAAGAGGTAGTGCTCATCCCCATAACAGTTTAGAGAGGGACCGGTATTTTAAGGCGGTTCTTTCATGCACTAAGTACGAAAGATAAGAATTTTGACTGATGCATTAAAAGCAAACGAAAAAAAAATTAAAAGCCCATTTGGGTATTTCCATTAGCACTGGAAAGCAGAGGGGTAAGACGCTCAGATACCCCCGAATAGTTACACAGATGTATGTATGGTCCAACCTGTTTACTGTCTGTGCCGGTGGTATGGTCATAATACCACCCACCTATTCAGACTCCGCCAAGTACGAGCTAATCTCCACACCTTTGAGTCGGAGCTTCCTATATTTGTTTTTCTTTCAATAGTAATCAAATACATATACTGCACCTTTTTGTTCATAGGGAAAACCAAATGGTGAGGCTTTCATACAAATGACGTCACCTGATCATGCGTACATGGCGGCACAGAGTTGCCACATGAAATACATGGGGGAGAGGTACGTTGAGGTATTCCAATGTTCTGGTGATGAGATGAGTATGGTTTTAATGGGAGGACCTCGACAAATCCCCAAGATACCAATGCCTATTCCAGGTAAGAGCTTTACATCCGAACAAAGAAAAGCAAATTGTAAATTTCTGTAGATTTCGTTATGAAATGAAGCATTAACAACTTGGAAATTGTGATATACCAATTAAAAAGTATTTGTATACTTGGGTCTCTTCTTTTTTGGGATGACGCGTTCATCGATTTGCCATAGCCTATTTGTAGGCGTATCCCTGAAAGGAAAATTGCGTTTGTGATGAAAAAAATTATTTTACTTTGGTTTATGGGTTTCGCTGTTTCCTTTTCGAAGTGATTGCCTAGTTAAGCTCACACGAGTTTGAGGTCACTACCCTACTTCCAATTTTTAAATCATGCCATTATAGTATCTTCGCTTAAGAGTAGGCTATGTAAAAATATACATTATATCATTCCTTACAAGTAAATATTACTATAGTTTGATGTTTTAAACTATGTATGACTGCATATTACTCAACTCATGTACAGTACTACGATTGTATATATGTACAGTTACGTTTGTCAAGTTGCGGGAGAATCAACTTAATGAAATGCAAATTTTCATCCATTAAAACCATGATTTATAGAAATAGAATAATAGGAAATTCAAAATTAGGTAGCTTGGTAGACGTTTATTTTCAGGATATTAAGTTCTCACAGAGAAATATCGTTGTTTGTAGCCCATGAATGATTTGTTCATCTAATTTTCAAAGTTTCAAATGGTGCAATATTAACACTCTTTTAATTCATAGGCGTAGGAAGCGGGGGTGAGATGGGGACTGGGGCTAAAGCCCCCAGTCAAAAATGTGGTGGGGAGGAACTATGTTTCAGTCCCCCCCCCCATCCTTATTTGTTTCGTCTGTAAGAAATGTAAAAAATTTGCAGTAATTTACCTTAAAATTTGTCCAAAATGTTGCACCAAATTTCATCTAAGGATACCCCTCCCCTTAGACCCCTCCCCGGGACGGCGATCAGAAACAACGTTCAGCCCCACCAGTCTCGAACAGCTTCCTTTGCCTATGCTTTAATGTGTAAGATTTTGGGGAAGAAAACCATTGCGATAGTTTATTGGAACTGAATGGTTTAATACTGATAAAACTCTTTAAGTCTGTGCCGTCTAAATACACTTGATTTTAAACACGGTTACACAGATAGAGTATGCATAGTCGGGAAGCCGCGTTTAAAAATTAATTTCGTCGAGGGTACCATGACTAATCTAGGTCATTACTTTTTGCCTTCCTTAAAGTTAGAAACTCCCTTTGGAACCATCATAAGAAAACATACCCTACGAAGTTTACTAGACGTATGTCTGTTACCAACCGGATTTAAGTTTGTAACCCAGGGTTAAATATGGAACCGAATGAAATAACACAAGCTTTGTTTTATCAGGGAGTTGCAACAGATTTCAGCTAGTCATCAACAACCGCACTATAGTGGCTGCCGTATACTGTCACGAAATACAGTTCATTGCTTTGTTACATATGTTTTCTACTTTATTCACACCGTATAGCCTAGTTCTTAGGCATACTGAAACAGTTGAAAAAATCTAACAGGGTCAATTACGAATTTAACAGAAGTGAAAGAAAGACTTAATCTATATGTCACTGTTAAAACGAAACTTAAAAGACTATTTCCCGGCCACTTTTATTTTTAAGCAACTTTTACGACTAACTTATGTATGCATACACAACGAAAATGAGTTCATCGGGGCATAACGCTGCGCCATATACAATCATTCAATTGACTGGCCAATTCAAAGATAACAATTTACAACTGTATGGAAAAATGTGAACAAAGAAATGTACACGTTATGAAACGTTAAAACGCATTTAAGTGCTTCAAAACAAGTAATAGAAGTAGGCCTGCTTTTATTGAACTCTCAACCTCATTGAACACATGAACATAAACTAAGGCATTTCATTAGATTGCACAAAGGCCTAGTTCACAATACCCACTATATACAAAATTGAATACCTATTTTTTTCTACTCGTAACCTAGCCTATCACTAGTTTCCTTTCATAACACGCCTATGTTTGTCACTGAAATCATCCGTATATGATGCCTTTTTCATGTTATACTTGTCTACTACAAGTCAGTGAACTTTACCGACCTTACCACTAATACATCGGCCTACATATCATCGTTTTCATCGGCTTGCGAGAGGGGGGTTAGGAGCAGCAACCCCCTTACTCCCCAACCTTGAACAATGCCAAATGTCCAGTTCAGGGCAATGAAACTGTCTTTATGATATGCCATTATTTGCCAGTGCCAGTAAGGAAAATTTTCAGTGCATACACCTTGCTCTTTTCTTGTGAAATGCCTTTCTATACCACCTACGGCGGTATTATACCTTCAGGCGAAATATAAGGTCTAAGTTTGTTCAGGTTTTGTTCAACGCTTTTGATCATTGTCAGGTAGGGGTACTCGCGTGGCCAGTCGTTTGAACGAGTTTGGTATATGAATTATGAATAAAACTAATCCTCTTTTTCGCAACCCATTATCCTGCAATAAAACTGAATACACATTTTATTCGTATCTTATGTATAAACTGAGTTGAACAAAGCAACAACCGAAAAGAGAAGTCCTATTTCATCGAATGTATCGCGTGGCTAAGAGATAGCCTTTGTACAAGAATAACGAAACACTTACGAATCCAAACTTAGTTTCGATAACTGTGTATTCAAAAGCCACTTCACGGCTATGTGTTACAATGCAGTTACAGATTTGTTTGACGCGTACACAAAGGAAGTGTATATCACACGCTATCACACATTTCATCCGGAAATGATTCACTTTTTCTTACCCATTGCGTTCTGTTGAAGTAATGGAAGAAATTCAAAAGCTTATAGAGCTTCCCGACAGTAGTATTGTCCTACATATTTCACACTTTGCTGTTATCTAACTGTACGTATCGTTAGGCTACGTACCATTCTATGTTAACAAAATTATGCTACGATAGTAGTACTGCATGAATGAACTTTGCAAGCAATCTCGGACACCAAAGTTTTTCACGGCCAGTCATTCATACATCTATGGCACGCCATCGGTGACCAGTACACATTGACACATACCAGTTAAATCTACGTACTTTAATTTTAATTTGAATATACCAATTTAAATATTGTAAATGGACTAGAACTGTACATGGTCTCATTAAATTTGACATAGACCTACTCAGATTAAGTCGGTATAATTAAGTCAGTAAAAGCGAGACCTATGGAGAAACATATCAATTAAACCGATTAGAACTGTTAAACTTAAATTAACATTGATATTAGAAGTATACCGATCAAAACTTGCCTTTTTGTACTTAAATCGCTTATATGTTGATTACATATTCTCTTCACAGTGGTATCCAAAGGTTTCGCGTGATGTGTTATCGATGGTCACTGGCATACTCGCATGAGGCGTGGTCGTTAGCCACCAGGCGTGGTTGTTACCCTACCCCCTACCAGAAATTATTTTAGTCCCAAGGAATGTTGTTTTTCTTGGCAAAATTTTATGTCATGGCTGATTGCCACGTAGGGCACACTTCAGGGTAAACACCACCCCCTTGGGCAATGTCTTACCGTTGGCCTACTCCTATGATTGTAGTGAAAGTCGGTAACGAGTTAAGTAAGCACTGGCTACTCTTGTTCACAACCTCGTGCGTCTATAGATTTAGTCGAGCAGACAAGTAGCGGTGGTCAGAGTTAAAACCCTCACCAAATCTTCACATTCAAGTGATTTCCAATGGTGCATCCCTCCTCGCCCCCTCTCCCTGGCTATGGCTGCCAGTGAGTATAGGAATGCGTTACACTGGATTTCGTTTATGAGTATTTTTACTTTCAGTTTTGGCTGCGGTTAGGATAAGTTACTATGCAAGGGACTTTGGTTAGTAACGAACAAATATAGGACCTTGGACAATTTAGATGGCAAACGTCTAGATAATGTATAGAACTTGTGATAAGTACAAATTTACTAATGTCTTGACCTAGACCAGCACTGTTCTTGAAGAATGTCCTGAATATTCAGTCTGAATTATTGCTTGCTCAACTCCATCTTCGGGTATAGTTGGATCTCAATGTTAATTTTTCTCTTTTTCCCTTCTTTTACAGGTGCAATCGCCCCTACAACACCCCTTGCCTATCCTAGCATGCCTATGTCTTCCCCACACTCTGGTGCCACTATTGTCCCCACGCTGCCAGTACCTGCACGCCACCCAGGCGCTACCACCTTCCTGCCGCCTCATCATGCACCTGTCTATTACTTGCCGACGCCACCGGTATCTCCGAGTGCCCCACTCATTTATCCTGGCTCAAGTAATGCCTTCATACGTCTTCGAGGGCTTCACTTAGGCATTCAGCCACACGAGGTGGCACACTTCTTTCAAGGATACGGGGTAAGACCTTTGTCGTCTTTCGTATGTGTCTATCGATTGGGTACATGCAAAAGTTTTCTAACTTGATGTGGTAAATGCTTTTGAATAATCCGTTTGACTTCCACCGCGTTGTACGGCATGACAAGTAACCATGATAAATTGGATTGTGATAAATTGTCACACAAGTGCATTAAGAGGGGGCGTTTTCCTGTTTTGTGGGCGTGCTACAACGTCCTGGGGAGGCCGATCAGTTTCTGATTTTTATATTATGGTCGTTTTGTAAAATGGGAGTTAATCACATGACAGCGGAATCTTCATTAACATTTAAATAGACCAATTACTTTGTGATGATCCAATCAGCAGATTATTTTTGCTCTAAGTTATCTTTTTATTATGAGTTGGTCTGACAACCGCCTCAAAATAAATGTCAGTTCAGTGATATTTAACATTTGATTCATGTGCACCTTCAAAGGGGTAGCTAGAGCGCCAGATTAACAGTAAGCGTACGTGCTCTTGACTCCACTTGTAGGGGTCCCAGTGGGCAGTCATGTTGGCTGCTATTATGATGAAGTATCTAAAAAATGGGTGTCAGATGTTTGAATAGGTGCGCAATTTACAGAAACCCATATCCAAGGGTAACCAGGGAGGCGGCGGAATTTTTCGCCCCTAGAAAATTCACATTTACCATTGCCTTTATGCATTTTAGTATATGTCTCGCCCCCGCCCCCTAGCAAAATACCCTATGAAGCTATTTCGCAACCCCCTCCCCCTCAGTACCTTGTCTAGCAACGGGTGTGAATTAACAACCTTGCCAAATGCGCCATTTGTGTCCTAGCTTAGGCTAGTACGCTCCCGGGTACCTTCCAGCGATAATATCTACATTGTTGTGTAGTTCTCTGGCGGTAAGTCCAAGTCTGTTGTGTTGGCTGAAAGTGCGTATTAGGACTTAGTGTGGAAGTAAACATGAAGCCACTTCAAGCTGTGCACTTGAAGGACAAAAATAAATTACACCAAACATCTTCAATAGGAGAGAACATCCCGTAAGCATTCTTGGAAAGACCATTAAACATATCCTTAATAGGTTCTGTTGGTAAATTTCTCGCAAGCGTCTCTTGTTAATGACGTTTCGTCTTCCTTCTGACAGGTTCCGACAGAAAGCGTACATCTTCAACCAAATGGGGATGCGGTCGTTTCCTTTTATACGCAGGAGATCGCCATGAAGGCTCTGCAGGACAAGCAAAGGATGTTTGGCGGGAAAATGGAGCTTTTCGTGGCATAAATCCTGATGATATTTAAAGAGAGAAGAGATGTTATACCGTGAGGCTGAAGACTATATTCTTGCCCTTTTCAAACGTACGCATTGAAACAACCTGCTGCCCCGAGCCTCCCTATAAAACAGTAAAAATTCAAAAGTGATGTCGGATAATTACATATTAGCCAGACTTGAAAAGAAGTGCTATATGTTTTGTCACGTGATGTGGCTTTTTCGTGTGTCCTCGAGGCGTGCGTCATGGCCGAGAGAATCTGAACTTCCTCCTTAGGCCTACAGATCTAAATGTTACTGTAGGCATACAAACACGCGTTGTGACAGATCCATGGCTTTACTGGTACCAACATAAGGACGAGGATTTTAGACATCTACTTTCAGTCCAGCCGTTTCTGCAGGCCCTAAAATGGAAATAATTTCATCATTATTTCAGGGAAAAAAGCAGGATCAAATGAGATTTTTTGCAGTTTGCTTGAGACCCCAAGGCAATCAACTACATTGAAAAACATTTTCAATTCGATGTATACAACAGTGCGAGTAAGATGGACGGCCTACCAGTGAAGGCTGTCGTTGAAATAATCGCGTCATTTGTTTTATGGCGATGCTAATGTTTTGGAACTTCACAGAGGTATGGAAGGCCTTTGTTTCCTAAAATCACGTTACAATAACTTTTGTCGTCAATTATGGAGGCCGCAAATATCTCGTGTATTGAACATGCACCAAATTGAGTAGATGACAAAAAAACATTTCCGTCACCTATCGATTATAAAAAAAAAAACATCAAAGTACTGTAAGACGCAACATTTCAAATTGATTAAAAATGTTATTTAAATGTTTCAAAGATTTTTCTCATTTTAAAAATCAAAAATGCAAATAATGCCTGTTTTAAAAAAGATTAATGGCAACTTTTTTAATCATTGTAGGCGATATGAAAGGGGTGGGTGGAAATTTGAGTAATAATTCGTTTCGATCAGTTTTCTTTCAAAAAAGACTTTCTTTTCCAATACAATTGCTTGCCAACATTTTATGAATATGCAATTTTAAAGAAATAAATCAATACCGTTGACCCATTTATTAGAGTTGGGTGGAGGGGCTGTCGGTGAAATGGTGGACATGGGAATTTATTTTAAGACTTTGGTCTTTGGAATATTAACAAGGGAATTAGACTCTTCATAATGTAATGGGATCCATGGTGGAAAATATTTGTCCGGTGTTAGCGCCCTCAGTTTTATTGAAATTGACACTCATTTACATCAAAGTACAGTTAAAACTGCACGATAAGTACAAGTGTCTGTAATGTCCAAGCCTTAAAATGGCCGATTTTTGTTGCTAATTTAATTTCAGAGCCAAACCGTAGGTTTGTGTTTTATGTTCTAAGAACTCGTTTCAAAAAATTAGAACTTTGGTATTTTTGTATTTTGGCACCCCATTGTATATTTGTGGTATCTGCTTTGTGCGGCATTTTCATTGCCATCGTAACGGCCAACGGAAAGTGTAACACATTTTGATCGATAAGTGATGCTCCCATAGGCAGATTAACCATCGAGGGTGAGGTTATATTGATAGTTTAAACATGTTTAGATCATCATGCAGTTTTAGATGGTATGTGTAGTCTCTTTACTTCCTTTAATATCGTTTACTAAAATGTAAATTTCGGCTCTTTCTGCTTCGTTTTTGCTTTCAGTGTTAGTTTAGTCACGTGACGTGTAGTTCCATTTTATCTTCATATTTGCTTTCATTTTTGTTTTTACTATAAACATCACACTATATCCTCACAATAATTAGAGTATTTAATCTATACATCGTCAGCACATCTCATATATTATATATGTATAATGTATCACGGAATTTCAACTCACGTAAGTTGCAATCCTCTGAAATGTTCGCCTCGCTTTTTTGAGCAACTTTGTAAATAAGGTGCTATTTTTGTTGTTAGTTTATTTTTAAGTTTTCAGTACAGTTATTTAAGTTACCCAAGAAATATTTGCATATTGAGCTTAATTTAATGCGATTTCCTTTCTTACAAAGTTGTACGCCTAGGCCTCTTTTTTTTTTTTTTTTTGTTTTTTTTTGCTTTTTGTGACACTCCTGCAAAGGAGCCTTTTTGTACGTTTGGAGAGAGTTCTGCAAGTACGTTTAGCTTTTTGTAAGCCAGACTTTCATCCTATCCTAAAAGTAAAAGACATCCTAATAAACACATCCTTACAATAACTTGCTCATATTAAAGTGACCTTTAGACAATTTCGACATCAGCTTATAAAAGTTTATCACAAGAATCGAGCTATTTCTTGCAACAAATGTCATCAATGAGCAATATTTTAAATGATCTGACGTTTTCTGTGAGTAAAGGTGTGCCTTGGATTTTATCGGTTATATCCAGACCTCCCTCCCAATCATTCGTCTAGGCTAACCGCGACCGACGAAGCTTCGTACTCAGACCACCCTAGACCAAACCGGCGTCGGTTTGGGGGCTACGCTAAATCTCCCAAACCGCGGAAGCTCTCAGACCACCCGACACCAACCCCGAAAAGGAACCGTAGCAAACTGTTATAGAAGCAAAAGAAAAGGGCCTAGTTTATAGAATCTTATCCATGTATGCAATTTTAAAGAGCGCAAAATATACAGGGATTTTTTATTGTGTGCCTTGAAAATTATCATTACCTTAATGTACACTAATTGAATCATCGGTTTTTCGGTTTCGGTCTAAAACGGACAGACTACCCGAGCCAGGGAGTTGCAACAGACTCCCTGCCCGAACCACATGACGTCGGTTTCATGATAGATCAGGTCACCCAACCGTAAGCTTAAGATAAACGAGACCCCCCCCCATACGATTTCGGGTGGTTTCGGTTTTGGGTGGTTTCGGTTTTGGGTGGTCTAAGCACACCCTCAGCTATAACGTCTATTTGATGGCGCTATGTTGTTATCTTAATTGTATACATCAGGAACAGGATAGACATCATATTGAATTCTCAGTTGCTGTTAGAAGCAATGCCGAAATGCCTTCCGAATTCTTTTCAATATTCTCCGTCTCAGATTTCATAAAAATTTGGAAAGTCATCAGCAATTTTATCGGCTTGTCCGAAATTAGTCACTTTGAGTGTTATACGTTTCATTTTATGTCAAATTTTGTAAATTACTAAGTATAATGGCAGGAACCCTTGAGGTTCCTGCGTTATTTCTTAAATGCATTCACAAGTGCCTTATAATGCGTAGTATAGCTAGTTCATCCATTTTGCTGTATTATATTACCAGGGTCGTCACTGCGCAAGCGCAGTTGTCTGTCGCTGACAAGAAATCCATTGTCTTCCATTTTACATGTAGCCGTAATAACTTTGTAATAAAAAATTGGAATAGCAATGTAAGACTTTACAAACAAAATATTTAGAAAATAATGATGAAGGAGATCATAACAAATTAGCAATATTATCTCCAGTTATTTTAAAAAATATTCTCCTCGAATATGAGAGAGACATTTATTAAATATGACAATAAAAGTAGATTCCAATATAAACAAGAACGTTTCATCTTTTATCGGGTAGTAATTGCCCATGTCATGTATTTCTGTAGCGCTTATAAACTGATGTCCAGAATATTTACGCGGAATAACTCCTGTGGTAAACTGTAACAGGTGAATACCCACAGTCAGTGGAACCAGCCTGGTGGGTGGGTGGGGGTACTCCCCATCCCTCCCCTACAGGAACCGATTTTCGAAAATTTTTGGAATATTTTTTTCAAATAAACCCAAAATGCATTTACGCAATCGATTCCTTTAAGAAGAGGTAGGATGAGGTGTGTTTCCCGCTCAGTGATTGATCTTAGTTTAAGTCTAACCATTTTCTATCACAATTTTTTTTTTTTTTTTTTTGCAAACTATCAAACTTTTCTTAAATCCTTCCCAAAGTATTATCAAAAGTTTTCTCCTCGCGCTTGAACTTTGACCTCTTTTTTCTTAAATACCATCCCAAACGTATTTGTGAAAAGGTACGGGTACGGGTTTTATCTTGCAATGAATTGCCATGGTTTACACTGCATGCGTGATTGACTATTATTAGGACGAGAATGCACAGAATTATTCTAGCGAGAACTATTTTCCGAAAACCAGAGGTATATAAGCTCAACTTAGGCTTGCTGCAAGCGGCAAGTATGTGTCAATGTAGTATATTATGGACAACATTAGTAGCGCGAAGTAGATGATTTGAAGTATATCACTATTTACTTTAGATTATTCAAAGGTCATTAAGTGTATTTACAGAGAATAAGCATTATGAAACATGCTCATTAATCCTCCACTCTTTTGTTATACAAAGTCTCCACTCTCGGTCATTCCCCATTGGAAATTTTCCATTTAGATTCAAAAATTAGTAAAACTACGACCTTTGAGAAGTGCTTGGTGTGCTCTTTTGGAGGGTCATTTGGATGTCAGTTAAAACTGAAGTGCCATACTAACGGCTCCATTTTGTAATTACGCCAAAGTTTCCAGGAGGCACTTAGCCCGTCTCATGGTACCAACATTGGCGGGGTACCTGCCACAGCTAAAATATCATTGAATAATGGTTATTCCCTAACATGTAATCAGTTCAAAGATTTGCCAAAGATAACACCATTTTGCTTCTAAGCCACCTTACATAAACAAAAATTTCTCAAGGGGAGGAGTTTCGCCCCCTCAACTTAGAATTTTTGCAAAAGACGGCACCATTTTGCATCTCAGTCACCTTAAACGAACAAAAATTTCTCCCTCAGAGCGGCACCTCCTGCATAAGGTGACAACGGAAGTGTCTACCCCGGTCCATAGTATCGGAGATACGCAGATGCAAACTTTATACCGACGTTCTGGTTTTATCCGGGGTGGGACTCCACGACATCATCTGTGGTGAGCACACCCTCCCCCCCCCCCCCATCATTAAACCGGGCGCAGTCATGCAGGTTGAAGTGGTTTTCAACTGTCGTGAAGAACTGAGTGAAATACAAAGATATTATATGGCTAACAAGTAAGGGTGGTGATCTGTGTTAGGCATGTTATATACGTTTCCCAACACGTCTATGCATATTTGCTCTCTGTGTGATTGTAATACGATTGGAAAAGCCTGGAGTGTAGCCATGGTGCGACGCAAAAAATCCTTTCTGTAAAGTAATGATGACAGAGTCATTTTCATACAATCAGCAAAGTATTACTTCTGTTGATCAAAAATTGGAAGATCGATGAAAGGTTTTATCTCCCGCAAACCAATCAATGCGTTGACCATCCGCCCATCCACACAGCAACGCTCTTGTCATTGCCCTAGAAGGCTATCACAGGACCTTCCAGCCCAGTTTACTTTTATGCATATACCACAGAGGAAAGCACGTTTTCTTGTTCTAAACTTACGAAGTGAAAGGCTTTCTGCTAGTTTGGTAATGATGTTCAGTTAATGCTTTTTCCCATTGTAAATCAATATCTGTTGCCCGCCATCAAAACGTAGCTTAATTGCTAGAGTAGGTGGTAGCAGTCCAGACGGAAGGCAAGTCCGACCAGAACATTTAATCCAATATCTGACTAGATCTCTTCTCGGCCTACTTGCCGTTAAATCATGTGCGGTGGGCCTACATTTCTTCCCAGCTTTTCTAGAACGGAGTCGCACATGACAGACCCACGGTGCAGAGGTCTAAAAGCTGAGCAGTTAAATTTGATCACGTTTAGTTTGGTGTAACTTCCAGGGGGAAGGTACTCAGTTTTGGAGGAAAGTTTGTTTGGTTTTCACCCATCCCCCTTTGGTTGTCTACGAACTTTAGAAAAAAATCCACTTACGAGAAAACTTGTAATAACGAAATGCACTCTTAACTGTGGTAATCGACAGTCTGTAATCCGAACAGTTGGGACTATGATTGGATGTGTAAACATTTAAACGCATAAAAAAATATGTTGACTAAACTACAAAGGTATATGAAGTGGCAAAAAATAGTCGCCCGAGTCAAGTGCGCCAAGAAGTCTTACAATCAGACCATGGAAGTACTCTCTAGGATCGAGGTAGATCTTAAAGGGAAAATGCAGTCACCCCAATCAGAGTTAGTATACCCCGTCACTCTAGTTCATGACTGGCCTATTTTGATCACGCGACAATATTTTAGTTAGTGAAATGTGAAATTCAAGGAGAATTTCTCCTTGCTTTACCTATTGTTTGTAATAGTTCTGTTCAAAACATATTCAGAGGTGCTTGAAATGCAATATGGCAAGAGTTTGCTGATTTTTCAAAGCAAATTTTGGGGCGACTGCCTATTGCCTTTAAGTAGTTCTTATATGACTGAACAAGGAATACGCCGTATACGACCTTCTATACGGCTCTGCAAGTTCCTTGATCAAACCAGGGAGGTGCAGGCTAATAACACCTCCCTGATCAAACTTAGGCAAGAACGTCAACAGCTTCTCAAATGTGGGGGACATGACCTTGATTAGAACTATTTTAAGCGCGAACAGCGAAACCCTAGAAGCAAGGGATACGGAGCTAACTTAAGGTCCCTGAAAAAAATTGTAGGCTAGGTGATCTACTGTGTAATCTGAGGCGTTTTCTCACGATTTTAATCCATTAAATGGCTGTTTCCAGCATTTTCGAGTTTGATCTCATTGAATCAGCTATATTGCAAGCAATGGAATCAAACATTTGACTACTATTTTATTTAGGGTTCCTGTAAAAAGTGAGGGGGATGTCTCCTCCTCTTTCAAAAGTGGAATATATGTTCCCCTCCCCCATCACCCACCTGTTGAAGCCCATGAGCTAAGTGGGTTATGTTATCATAAAATGGGTTTTTAAGGTTCATAAACACTGATCATGCGAAATGTCTTTCTTACGAACTCATTTCGGATAGTACGGCAATGCTTTCCTTGACACCCTCACTCCCTCGGGGACCAACCATTAAGTTCTCGAAACGGCAAAACGCTGTCAGTTCGATTTCATAACCCTCGCTTCATTTTAGTTGAATCCAAAATGCCCACTTAAAATAAATTTCATCTAACATGATGCCAGAATTGTACCTTTAAGGGGAAGGTACTCTTAACGATGCAATGCAATAGCCCTTCTAATGTTGGCATCACATACCATTTACCAGTAAGTTGTCCTGGTGAGGAGTGAACATTATTTTGTTTGGTTCAGTAACGTCACCACAAATATAAGAGAATTATTTCTCCAAAGATGTAACTCTGCACAGTTAGTACCTATAATATCTATATTTATTGTTTCTTTCTGTGGGGGCTAAGTATAGGTCAAGTTGCTGAATGAATGTGCTAAATGAATGATGTAGATAGAGCAAATGGACTGAAGTAAGATGGGGGCCATATTTGCGTGCCGTGCAGTTTAGTTATCCTTAAAGGGAAAATGCAGTCACCCCAATCAGAGTTAGCATGCCCCGTCACTCTAGTTCATAACTGGCCTATTTTGATCATGTAACAATGTTTTTGTTAGTGAATTGTGAAATTCAAGGAGAATTTCTCCTTGCTTTACTTATTGTTTGTAATAGTTCTGTTCAAAACATATTCAGAGGTGCTTGTAATCATGGGCG
Organism: Holothuria leucospilota; assembly: GCA_029531755.1. NCBI lineage: Eukaryota > Metazoa > Echinodermata > Holothuroidea > Aspidochirotida > Holothuriidae > Holothuria > Holothuria leucospilota. The sequence goes on from CM055965.1 coordinate 12,377,596, forward strand.
GCTCTAAGAAATTTTGTTTGGGGGGGGGGGCAAACTCAAGTCCGTATTCAGGGAGGTTCGGAAGACCCCCTCCCCAGCAATATTAATGGTCAGCTCCAGATAGTAATATAGCCTCAACAGGAGTATGCATAGGCGTAGGGGCCTAAGTTGATGGGGGGGGGGGGGCTGTAACGATCTGCCCGAAAAATAGAACGAAAACTTTCCGCGCCCTCGGCGCGCGTCCAAAATGTTAATGTACATATCATATCGGCATGCATCCGTTATCACACCGCATGCCAATTACATACAATAATTTGCCACATTACTAACTATTCCATATTGGTTATAATTGTGGGGGAAGTCGTTAAAAATGCTGCTAATAATCAGTGGTGTAGCCAAGATTTCTCTCATGGGGGTGGGCAGACACTATGTTGTGTGATCGCCGGCCTGGGGGAGGGGTGTAAGGGGAGGGGTGTAAGGGGAGGGGGTGCCCCCTCCCCTTTGAAATTTTTTGAAAAATTAGGTGTTCATACATGCAATCTGGTGCCACATATGCTACCTTTGAAGTAATATTTTGTGTTTTAGGTTAGGTACAAAAAAAAAAGTCGGCGTCAGTGACGGGGGCATGGCCTAATGGCTCCTAAAATACACCACTGATAATCATAATATATCACTGATAATCATAATATACAAGTTTAACCATTAAAAACACACTGGTGAATTAATACCGAATGTATAGGTACTGGTGCAATCCAAATCAGAACTATGTTTTAATTGCCAAGGAAGTTTTTTTAAAGTATCGACTTCCGTTAAGCTACATTATTGCATTATTATTTTTCAGTAGGTGCCCGAAAAATTCTCAGAATATTGCCCGGATTTTCACAAAAATATTTTGTTGGGGGAGCTGCAGCCCCCAGTCCCCTGCCTCCTACGCCTATGGGAGTATGGTTATTATTGTGTATTACAGCGATGCCCCATGTAGTTTTCAAAAGCTCTTCACAAACCATTTCAGGCAGTTAGTCATGAGAAGACTACTTTAAAAATAAATACAACCATATCAACCGATCGCTACGGTACTACCAAAGGGGTGGAGTAAAAGCCAGGTGAAATGGGCAAAGCGGCTTGATCCATTTGTATAAAATGAGCCCCACCTTTAATATTTTATTGTTTCTTTCATTGTGCCACAATATGTTTCAGCTTTGCCAAGAAGCCATAAAATGTTGGTTTTGTGGATTGTTTTCATAAACTAACGAAGATTACGAGCATGAAGACACTTGAAAATGATGAAATGATAGCACTAGTATTTTGGATCTCAGTACCGTTCCGAAACGAATTTTTTTACAGGGGGAGGGGAATTCCCCTAACTCAGAACGACGTCTCATCCTATATACAAATACCTAGGCCACTAGTCAAAAGTCTCATCACACTGAGCTAAGATTGACTGTTTGGTGTGTTTATTTTAAATCAATTGAAACGGTATATACTTAGCACAGAGGTGGAGAACCTTTTGCTTATAACAGGCCATTTGACAGTCATAAGACCGCTCGTAGGCCAATGGCGCTGTCAATTTGGACAAGGGAAGGGAAACCTCTCCTTCTATGGGAAACAATACTTTTAGACTACATGCCCGTTACAACTTTTTATAGAAAGATACCAATGCTAACCTGGCCAGGTGACACCCTGGCAAAACTGCTTTTAGTCGTGGATGATAATCAACACGGCTAATGGGTTGTGTATCTAATGACCCCGAAAGCTCTGAAGTGTCTGCAAAACTTTGGACATTTAACTCCAGCATTACCGTTACATTCTGTAAATGACATTATGATGCCTACGCTAATCAGATTACAAATATCACAACGTGATCATTTTTTTTTTTTTTTTTTGATTACCTTAGCTCGCACAAACGGCAGGTCCATTTGTGATGTCTGAAGTATATATACGGTAGTAGCAAACAAGCAACTGAGAAAACGCGCGCGAAGCGCGCCGAAAAATTGCGTTTTGAAAGCACTTTGTTAATGTTTAATCTTCGCATTGCATTGGAAAGTTATTCACTCCTTTAATTTTAAGCCCACTCAAGGAAAAGGGAGGGCCTAACCCATCTCGAATTACATGTTTTTTTATTTATTATTTTTATTTTTGAAAATTGAAGACCATGCTTTGCAAACTTTGGGGGGGGGGGGCAAGTGCCCCCCGTGCCCCTATGGCGAGCCGCTAATGCTTGTAATGCAATAAGAGGAGATTGGCAAGAGTTTGCTGATTTTTCAAAGCAAATTTTGGGGCGACTGCCTATTTCCTTTAAATAGATATAGGCTTAATGATATTTCTTAGTACTGCACGAAAATAGTCTGTACGCAAGAATAAAGGGGTACACAGTATACTTATCATGCAAAAATGTAGAAAATGGAAGGTATCATTCCACTTTTCCATCATATTCTTCCTCGGTGAAAAACATCATCTTGAGTTAAACGGGACAAAGGAAACCACCCTAGTTCAAGTTCGGTTTCAAATTCAGTTCAAATACGGTGTAAGTCCTCCCCTTTAGTCGCCTCTTACAACGGGGGGAGGGGGGAATACCGTGGGCATATTCTACAACCCCCAGCCCACAGGGGGCTGGATGATAAACATCGTAAATTTTATAGTGTTAGATGCATAACTTTTTTATACATTACTACAACAAATTTTCAGTCTATAACCCAGTTTTATACAAGGTGGCTTCATTTTAGTATTTTACTCATAAATTTAATAAAAACGACATTAAATAGTATAATCCAAAGTCATTATCACCTTCCAACAGCAGTCCCCAATTGCGAGAAAAATGTCTTCTTATCCTACGTAAACTTTTTAATTGATTTGAGCGAAAAATGAAGTTTGGCCAGCAAAATTGTGCCCTCGCACTAAGGTGGATCATCAAACAGTCGCAAAAATATGAATAGAGGAAAAAAAAACGACAAAGCTTACGATGGCGCTATTTGCAAATCGATACCTTGTTAGCGGTTAAGTTAAATACAAACACCAAGAAAATGCATGAGTCTATTTCGAATTGAAAGTTTTTGCTTAAATGCTTATTTCTCCACAACAATAGATAACAAAATAGATGTAAGAGATTTGATTAACGAGGTCATGTTACATAGGAATTATGATCTCTTATTTCATCCAAGAGTCTAAATTACTGCTTTATGGAATAAAATATCCCATACGGGGAAGACCCTGTACAAAATCGGAAATTTCATCTTTACATTTGCAGTGTGGATTTCCCACATTTTAAATAAAAAATCAATCAAAATGGGTACCTTGAACATTTTTGTCGCATTTTTACAAAGAAAACATGATTTAGTACTGTAAGTTGTGACAATGAGTTTTGGAAACAAAATGGAGGCCAGAAAATTGGGAACATTTAGGCCTCTCAGATCATGAAACTATTAACTCCTCTGTTACCTTTTAAACAACATTTAAAGAACAATTCTAACCGAAATTATGGAGTAGGGATGTATCTTTAATAACTAAAATTTGAATGTATGCGTAAATCTCCGGCAACAGCACCCTTGCTTAGTGTTTTAGTTATTTATTTTTGTCAAAAAAAGAAACAGTACCACTAGTTTTAAGGTGAAAGTTAATACAAAAGGGGAAGTACATGGTCATAAAACTGACAAGGGTAATACATACACTCAGTAGCCTACCTGTTACCAGTTACGAGCGTTTGTTCTTTCAAATCCTACGTGGGTTGGTGGGATGTTGTATTAAAGTTTCTGGACATGTAAGGAAATATAAAAAGTCGTAGACAAATAACAGATAGGTGTTTTATTCATTTTAAAAATCATCTGTTCTTGTATAGCTCCTTTATAAAGAGTTTATGAGCAATTTAAGTAGATAACGTTTTCATATGGACGTTATGCATATTATGTCACAGAACAGAAAGTGCGCCCCTGAGAGAAAGGTGTATCATTGCAACTTACACCAACAAATGCCACGGACTTCCCATATACATGGGCAGAGAATAACGTGCTCAATACGGTCGCCACCGTTCGAACAAATTTAGGCTTACCAAGATGGCCGCCGGGTTGCCACCATTTCACCAATTTGACGATGAATCTGCAACATTTCAGACAAAATATAAACATGAATGGAAGAACAATATCACAGTCCTTCATTCTATTTGTTGAATTTGACCTGAGCTTGCATTCTTTCTAAAATATTACAAGTTTCTCACGCAATCTGTCGATACGAACCACTTGAGCAAGTCCAAACTTTTGCACACACGGCTATAGCAGGCAGCCATATTGGTAAGCCTATTCGCGTGCGTACGGTGGCGACAATCTACGCGTAGGACATTAGTGCAATATGCTCTGTCCATGTATATTAGAAGTCCGTGAACAAATGCAGACAGCTGATTTGTGCACCTGTCGGATACGCGCGTGAATATACTAAGCGTGCGTGCGTCTTGCGTACATTGTGCTTCACTGTTTTGCCACCAAAATGACGTCGCCCGACGACAGTGCATAAGGTCTATACCCAGAGGTTCTGTTTTTTCAGCGATTTGTATATTCATGACAAACTAGTATACTACATCAAGACAATATGAAAGACTGATGGCCTCTTTTGATTCCTAGAATCTTGCTATTACAGACAGTTATGCAACTAAAATTGCCAGTTCTGAAATCAGGGGTCTCATTGACCACATGGTAAATGTTTGAAGCCAATCGGGGAGAGAACCCATGTAGATCCTTCAAACCCTTACGGGGAAAGGAAGTGAGCATTTGATTTTAATTGGGTAAAAACAGGAATTCTGTCGGAAGGCCATGTAAATATGTTTTCAACTAAATCGACCACTCTGATTTGAAGCCTGAAGTTACTTTTTGCGTACTGCAGTGCGTTGTCGAGTTATCACACAGAACGGATTTAGGGACATGGGCTCTGGCTGTCTGGGGACATATCGCTGTGAGCGGACTCAGCATGGCACATTACCCCTCACAATACCCTTCATCGATTTAAAAGAAATATGAATTTTCCCAGGGTAGTGGAGTTGTGTGGTGGAAAAATGTTCTTCCCGGCTAAGCTCATTCCACCGGACACGTAAATTTAAACTTTAATTTTTAAGTCGATGACATCCTCCTCTTAGAGACAGAGAAATTCAAGTAGAGGGAGCCGTTCAATCAAACGCAAATAAAATCACACAAAGAATATCTTCTTCGAGGTCACTGATAATGTTAATTCAATTTAATTTTTGTACTCATATAGTTTGCCGTTGTTTGCATTTAGAGAAGAGGAAATTCGTTTAAAGTGCGTTTCACTGTATGATGTACACTGAATATTCTTGTCCGTTGTATTTATAAAATTTACAACAAAGAGGGAACTACGATCTTGAGCAAATGATGTAAAGGTTTTTATTTGACCTTTGGCCTTTCGTTTTTTTTTTTTTTTTACGTTTTTGGTTTGGTGTCCATGCCTTTGAACTCTTTTCCATTTTCATTTACCTTTAATTCGAGATAAACTACCAAAAGAGGGCGCCCTAATTTTTATACGGATTTTATATATGCCATTTTTTACTTGGCCATGAACTTTTTAATTATAAACCCTAGTTTTGTTAGTTCCTTTGCAACAAGGGACTCAACGCCTTACCTTTGTACTAGATTTAAACTTTATGTTTCTTTCTTTCGAGCCTCATAAATTCCTGCCATCGTGGGTAGATCAATATGGAAAGTGTAGACACCCAATCCCATGGATTAGTATTTCTGTTAAAGTAATTGACCCCTGGTTTAAGAAGTGAGTTTTAGCCCAAATCGCCGGTGGCCTTCATTGTGCTGTACGAGCCGTTGAAGTGACATCTTTCAACCTTTCTCAATGTTCGCATATTTAACTCGAGGACGCTCTGACAGTTCCACATTGAGAATAAATTCTCCAAACTTTTGATCCCCTGTTTTACCTTTTAAGTTGTGTAAAATATAAACCCAAGGTATATATTAGCATCGGCTTTCTATTATGCAGAAATTTGTAAAGTCTGACGGTGAGTCCGCTGTTTTGGTTCTGTCACGCTTACTCAATACTCAGTATATATTTTCCCAGTTTTTATTTCAGGTTGAAATACAAAAGTTTTCAAGTATCTGAAAACACTTACTTTTCAGTCTTTACTGATTTTCAAGACTTCAAATCTACGCACATATCGTCCATAATGACAGGAATGGTAGACAATGGCGATATACTTCACGAGAGTTGCTTTCTCCAGCATTCTTCCAAGTGAACCTGTGAGTGATGGGAAGGGGGTACATTAACAGTGAAAACACTTGTGTTTGTTGGGTCTCCTCAAAAATAAAGATCAAAGACCATTCCTCTCCACCCAACCCAATACCTCCCGGGGAAATTGTGTTTTCTTCAAAGTCTGTAAAGTTGTGAAAGGGGTATAATGGCCATGACGGGTATGAACTTGCAATCCGTGTTTTCTCGTATCTTATCTAGTTACTTCAATATGTTCCTAGGGCTTTTGTATCTAAAATTCAGTTTGAGTAATAACGCACCAACGCACGGCGGTAGGCAAAAAGTAACGCAGTTCAGATTTGAAATCACAACGGATGGGCGAAACTCGGATGAAGTCTATAGGGACTCTCCCCAAGAACTGAAGAAAGTCATGAAACAAAATAATGACAGGTGCTATTTCCTGGCTACTGGAAATCAAAATAAGACGCAAAGAAACTTTTCGTGAAACCGCGCGTTACTGTGAAGTGCTACCAGCTAACACTCTACATACAATTTTGGTTAGGCCGGGAAAAGTCATGTAGCCGTTCAAAACGGCTGATACTGAGAATGTGGGTTGACCCCTAGGGAACTTTAGATTTAACCAACTATAAGATTAGATTTTCTAGCATTTGACAGTCACGATAAGTACAAAACATTGTAGCTCACCCAAGCTACCGTTGCTAAACAAAGTTTTGGGAAAAAGGGGTGGACACATGTAAAAGTTGAACTTCGTGTTTGGACCGACAATACTGTAATTAATTGACAGCTTCATTGGTGTAACTTGCAATGATATGCGCTTTTCCTCCATTTTCCTCCAAACGGGGGCACTTACTCCTTTGTGACATCATATGCACAAGGCGGGCTCTTGGATAACATCATGGAGAACGTACCAAAATAAAAAAAAAATCCCACATTTTACAACACTCAGCAAGCACCTTTGCTATTAAGGCGTCCACCAGTTTATTATGTTGTGGTCTTCTTGAGCTGAAACTCACAAAAGTAATAGCCCGATGTCTTCTTTACCATACAGTGGCGGTCTTTCGAAAAAATGATAAAAATGATCAAACAATAAATAAAGGAAGAGAAACCCAAGAAATAAGGAGAGAAAAAGTAGCCGTCTCATTCACTGTTTCTTTACCTGTACAACAAGTTTGGTAGATTTATTGTTCCAAAACATGTTGCAATCCCTGACCACCATTAATTCTCCCTGACAAAATGCCACCTGCTTTAAAGGGAAAATATAATTCCCCAAATTGAAATTCTGTAATAGTCTGCTCAGTATTTCGATTGAATGAATACTTTTTTGACGTCATACTTGATTGAAAGTTCGAAAGTTTCCATGCAAACCAAAGGCTATCCCGATTGGTGGATCTTGAGTTCGAAAATCACGCATGTAGCACACTATACACCATATATAAACTCTATCGTCTATGGGTGTTCTGAGCCAGGGATTCTTAATTATTTTAATTAACCGGCCACATTTTTCATCGGAAAAGTCTAGCTGGGCACGGAGAAGTAGCCATGATTTTGTTCGTGATTCTTATGTTGGAACAAATAAATGACTTCGCGGACGGAACATGGGTGGAAATCACGGGGAGACAGATGAATATATCCCCCACATTTTTTTGGAGATGCTCCCATTGACTTTCACATTTCACACAGTAACGTTTGCCTCAAAGGCCCATTACCCCTCCCACCCACTTTTTCACACAAATCTCCGCTACTGGGAAGGGAGCACTCCACCCGCGGACCTGTGGTCCAGAAGTCCGTAATAAAAGCCCTGGTCGGATGTAGGGGCAATGTCCCGTTAGAAAGCAATGTGTGAAGCCCCAAAGTTCAAGGGTATTTACAATATCGTGGACATTGGTGTGGAGCATTTTAACATTGTAGGCTAAAATGAAGCTTGGATGATGCACACTGAACACATGATCACAAATACTATAATTTGGCCATTATTTTTTTATAATATCTTTAAGTCAGGGCGGCGACAGCTGATAATAGGCCTTATCAATGCCAGACCCAGTGGGGAGCTTTCACCTTAAAAAGTGTGTGTGGAAGTGGGAAATGATTTTGACATACTTTTTTCTGAATGGAGAGTTACCAGCAGTTGGCGATGGTATACCAGAGAGGTGGTATTAGCTATGGAGACACCTATTGTCAAAAATGCCTCACAGATTAGTGGAAAAGCACTTCGCAGGCCTTGTAAACTACATTTAAATTTTAAAGTTTAATAGGTCGCCCTCAAAATTCGTAGGCTCATGCTAAATATCCGATCTGCCCATTCTGATCTGACCTTCTTAAGAGCAGTCGATTGGTTGATGCATGTGGGCTTGCAAGTGGCAGAGCGGCGTTGGAATTCGAAAACGGGCGACAAAATTGGCGTGTTGGGAAATTCGATACTTCCGGTCGGGTCACAAGGTCAAGTGTACCATGACAACGGGTAACGTGTTTAGCTCTGCACGCTCAGCATGCAACACCTACGCAGGGACACCAAGACATTGCAAGCATAGTACACTTCACCTTTGACCCATTCCCATATTGCATTTTGTGGAAACATTTCCCAACTCGTCTATTTGAATCCTGCTGATAGACTGCGAGGATTTAGGTACATTATTGGAGGGTTCTAACATTAGTTGCCGCGTACCAAATTGTTTTTCCAGATCTCCCAGCTTGCCAGAAATCACACCTCCAGGGTTTTTTTTTTTTAGCTGCTTCTGGGATTCTCTTTTTGACATCGCATGTTGGGAAAATGACCAACTCAAAAATAGGTATATTTATGAATTTTATAAAAAGTAAAATAACTTTGTCAAAAGACGAATAGGACTGTTATTTTATGGGCATAAACACATGAGCTTATCTATTGTCCTTTGCACAGAATCTACAAAAGGGAGGAATAACTTTTGGGAGGGCGAAGCCCGACCTGTGAGTGCTGAAGACGCGAAACCACGATGGGAGTCCAGGGCAGGCACTGATCAAGGACCTTCCAATGGAGGGGGTCCACGATGGCGAATCTCAATTGCACTGAAACAGACCATGGGTGTGAAGTATTCTAAGCCCCTAGAATGCAGGAAATAGCACCCTTTAAGACAAATTTGTCACTGCAGTTTCACATTTACCGCCTCTGTCTCCCCGAAAATACGTCACTAATTCCTTAAGTTCACATCCGACGATCAACAAATTGGCGTCAATGCCAAGTAACTGAACTGCTCTTTGCACCATTTAGCCCTTATTCTGGAGTTCAAGTTCTCTGGATTGCTACTGGTTTTAGTCAGGACGCTTATCTCATCACTCAGAAGAAAAACTCCACCCCATAACCTACCGAAAATTATACATCATTGGCATGTTTTAGAAAAGTTCACTCTATCTTTCTGCTTTCACTTTCTTTTTTCCGTTCGATTCTTTCACCTCCTTGTTTTTATCGTAGTTTTGGGCAGGGGGAGGAGGAGGGCTTCTAGACCCTCCCTAAATTCGCGCCTGGTATGAATACCTCCTTTGGAGCATTTGGAATTAAACAGGATGCAGTTTGCTGGCATCTGGCTGTCAAGAGAAGTGCACATATGTTGGTGTGCAGCTCAGGTTGGGGTCGTTTCATAAAACAAAGGAGCACGACCAGCATCGCAGGAAGTATCACCCTTAAACATTATATGCTCCCTACAGCTGTACATCTACCATTTGTGGGACACCGGTGTGGTGTAAAGACACGCCGAATAGGAATCTTTTCCAAGGAAACATCAACTCCAACCCCTCCAAAAGCCGCTACAGGTCTGAGATATGAAAGATACATCAAGATACCGCGGCGGTATTTTGCAACTTGCAAAAAACAGTACCACAAGCTTTTTGATTCCTTGCCGTAGGCAGTCAAGGAATCTATGCGATGGTGATGTCGTGTGTGTGTGTGTGTGTATGTGTGTGTATGTGTGTTTGTGACGCTGCTTGTAATCGCGATATCTCAAGATAGGATTGACCGACACTTTTCATATTTGGTATATAGATTTGTCATGTTAAGAGGAAGAACCCTATTGTTTTGGAGGAGGTCGAAGGTCATCGGAGGTCACCACAGGTCAAAAACCGAAAACCTTGTAATCGCGTTATCTCGAGATAGGGATGACCGACACTTTTCATATTTGGTATATAGATTTGTCATGTTGAGAGAAAGAACCCTATTGTTTTCAGTAGAGGTCAAAGGTCATCTGAGGTCACCATAGGTTAAACTGCGAAAACCTCGTAAATGGCTTGTAATCGCGCTATCTCGAGATAGCGATGACCAACACTTTTCATATTTGGTATATAGATTTGTCATGTTGAGAGGAAGAACCCTATTGTTTTTGGTGAAGGTCAAAGGTCATTTGAGGTCACCAGAGGTAAAAAGCCGAAAAGCTCGTAATCGCAATATCTCAAGATAGGAATGACGGACACTTTTCATATTTGATATATAGGTTTGTCATCTTGAGAGGAAGAATCCTATTGTTTTTGGTGGAGGTCAAAGGTCATTTGAGGTCACCAGAGGTCAAAGATCGAAAACCTTGAAATCATGATAGCTCAAGATAGGAGTGGCCTGTATGGATTTGTCGTGTTGAGAGGAAGAACCGTATTGTTTTTGGTAGAGGTCAAAGGTCATCTGAGGTCACCAGAGGTCAAAAACCAAAAAACTTTGTAATCGCGATATCTCGAGATAGGGATGACCGACACTTTTCATATTTGGTACGTAGATTTGTCATGTTGAGAGGAAGAGGCCTATTGTTTTTGGTGAAGGTCAAAGGTCACTTGCGGTCACCGGAGTTAAAAAGCCGAAAAGCTCGTTAATCACGATATCTCAAGATAGGAATGACAGGCACTTTTCATATACGGTATATAGACTTGTCATGTTGAGAGAAAGAAACCTGTTGTTTTTGGTGGAGGTCAAAGGTCATTTGAGGTCACTAGAGGTCAAAGACCGAAAACCTTGAAATCGCCATATGTCAAGATGGGAATGGCCTATATAGATTTGTCATGTTGAGAGGAAAAATCCTATTGTTTTCGGTAGAGGTCAAAGGTCATCTGAGGTCACCAGAGGTTAAACTGAGAAAACCTCGTAAATGGCTTGCAAACACGATATCTCCAGATAGCAATGACCGACACTTTTCTTATTTGGTACATAGATTTGTCATGTTGACAGAAAGAAGCCTTTTGTTTTTTGGTGAAGGTCAAAGGTCATTTGAGGTCACTGGAGGTAAAAAGCTGAAAAGTTCGTAATCACGATATCTCAAGATAGGAATGACCGACACTTTTCATATTTGGTTTATAGATTTGTCATGATGTAAGGAAGAACCCTATTGTTTTTGGTGGAGGTCAAAGGTCATCTTGGGTTACCAAAGGTCAAAAAGCAAAATTTCCCAAGAATTCCCAAGATTGTAATCTGGCATCACTTGGGGTCAAAAATCAACATTTCCCAAGAATTCCCAAGATTGTTATATGGGGTCACCAGAGGTCAAAAAGCAAAATTTCCCAAAAATTCCCAAGATTTTGTTATATGGGGTCACCAGACGTCAAAAAGCAAAATATCCCAAGAATTCCCAAGATTGTAATCTGGCGTCACTGGGGTCAAAAATCAACATTTCCCAAGAATTCCCAAGATCATCATCTGGAGTTATCAGAGGCCAAAAAGCAAAAGCAAAATTTCCCAAGAATTCCCAAGATTGTTATATGGGGTCACCAGAGGTCAAAAAGCAAAATATACCAAGAATTCCCAAGATCATGATATGGGGTCACCAGACGTCAACAAGGGAAATTTCCCAAGAATTCCCAAGATAGTCATCAGGAGTCACCAGAGGTCAAACAGCAAAATATCCCAAGTATTCCAAAGATCGTCATCTAGGGTCACCAGAGGTCAAAAAGCAAAATTTTCCAAGAATTTTCAAGATCCAAGATCCATTGGAGTTGAACCCCTTTCAAGACACTTCAGATTTTCTTTTCTGTTATATTTGGTGGGGTTCAAAGGTCATGTGAGGTCAGCAGAGGTCAAATTGTTAAAACATAAAATGATGTAGTCAAGAAAGATAAATTTGAGGGATAAACCTCAGTGCAACAAAGCATCCCCATTCGGCAAGGAATCACTAAGCCTTTGGGCTTTCTGGTTAGGATTATGAAATTGGGTGTGTCAAAATAGTAAATGAATACCATAGGCGGAAATACACAAGGGGATGGGGGATAAATCCCCCTTTTTGACAAGGAGGTGGCCTACACAAACAACCCCCAGATTTTAAAAAAAATATTATTTTTAGCTATCAAATTGACAACTTTTGAATAGTGTAAAATAAAATAAACCATATGGAAACGTTTACGGCCATTTGTCTCATAAGAGACCGAACCGCACACACAGAGCACAGGATTACGTGCAATCAATGACACTGGCAAAGCGTTTGTTTATTCACAACCTCAGCTTTCTCGATAATGGACGATTCCTTTTTTTAGCAGGGCGTTAAGAGTGTTTTACAAAACATCGTAATTTAGTTTAATTTCAAAAACGGCAATTTTCGGCAGGAAAATTATAAACTACTGAGTTCACATTAATATTACACTGTATAGGCTACCGCTAACGTATGTACTGCGTACGTGAATGCTATACAAGCAACACCAATTTCCCCACGAGAGAGTTCTGTCGCCCTGATTAGTAGTCACGTGATCTTTGTTTACATCAGAAAACCAACCCGAAGCTTTTTTTCTTAGGCGATCTCTGAATGGATGCGAGTAACGAAAGTGCACAGTCCGATGAAAGTAAGGAACCAATCAAGATGGTTTTTACATAATTTGAAAGCTTATGAGTTTCACAACAAGCTTTCATTTGCCCCATTGTAATCGGGTTCGAAATGACTGAGTGAGGGCGTGTTGAACAATTGCTGCATTCTGAAGTTGATGTTTTGGTGCCATTTTCACGTACCAAACTGCAAGTTTTTTTATTTTTTAAACGCCTAGTCCGACGTGCACATTACTCATAGTTCACTTTTGTTAGCATCCTTGGTTAGATAAATGTTTAAATTTATTAAAACTAGGCGCCCCGAAGGAAAATAGGATACAGAAATAGGAAAACTGAACGATTGTTATGGATAATGACAACCCACTTCTGCACTTAAGGGTCGCCGTAAAGGGCAGATTAGCAAAAGAGACAACGTTTCCATATGCATCAGTTAACTTTCATGACTTCAAAAGTTTTATTCTTTTACGCGCTCCACTCGTATATATATTGCGCATTTTTGCTAACTATTACACGTCAGCTTGAGCGACATTACTTTTGAAACGCCCCCTTACACCTCCTATGCACCACCTATCCTCTCGAACCACAAACGGTAGCGTACCTGCCTGGGAAAGCCTGTGACGGTTTTGATTGCGAGAGATAGCTCAAATTACCAACTCCTTAAAGTGCATAGCGAATGGAGGAAGAAGCGGGAAGAAGGGAAGGCTTTTTAATGTAACTTTGTCAAAATTTTGTAATGCAGGATGAAGTGAAACATCTTGCACTGTCTTTAAAATATTATTTTCGGCGGGCTTCGCGCGCACCCATCGTAGATAGTTGAACCATTGCCAATTACTTTGTAGACAGCTTGAGTAGTAATATTGTTTTAGTGCAATTCCTAGACCATCATCCACCTTTCCCGCCCCAAATTCCCTTTGTAACATCAAATTTCCTTTTATGTGTACAAATGCAATGGCAAAAAGAACCAGAATGCAAAAATGCATTGAGGTTTCGATGATACATGTTTTATTCCAATAATGCCATGTCCCATTTCTTTCAGTCACTGGTCAAATGCTATCTCAATGTGTTGGAAAAACAGTTTTGTCTTCATATTTGATCTTGAGAATTCTTCGGAAATTCTGCACTTTGACCTTTGGTGACCCCAGACGACAATCATGGTTTTTCAGAGTTTGACCCCTGGTGACCCTAGATGACCTTTGGCCCCCACCAAAAACAACCAAGTTCTTAGTCTCACCATAAGGCATCTGCATCCTAAGTATGAAATCTATCCAAGCTTCCTACCTAAAGATACATTGTTAATGTTTTCAGGGTTTGACCCCTGGTTGCCCCAGATGACCTTTGACCTCCACCAAAAAATACGATTTTTTTGTCTAACCACAATGCATCTACATACTACGTATGAAATTCATCCATGCTTCCTACATCAAGATATCAAGTTAACAAGGTTTACAGAGTTTGACCCCCAGTGACCCCAAATGACCTTTGACCTCCACTACAAATGACATACTTCTTCCTCTCATTATAAGGCATCTACATACAAAGTACGAAATTTATCCAAGCTTTCTACCTCAAGATATCCTGTTGAAAAGGTTTCCAGACTTTGACCCTCAGTGACCCAAGATGACCTTTGACCTCCACCAAAAATGATAGGGTTCTTTCTCTCACTATAATGCATCTTCATACAAAGTGTGAAATTTATCAAAGCTTGCTACCTTGTGATATCGTGTTAACAAGCTTTTCAGGCTTTGACCCCCGGTGACCCCAGATGACCTCTGAACCCCACCAAAACCACTAGGGTTCTTCCTCTTTTCATAAAGAATCTACATACAAAGTATGAAATTTATCCAAGCTTCCTAACTTGAGATATTGTGTTAACAAGGTTTTCAGATTTTGACCCCCAGTGACTCCAATTGACCTTTGACCTCTACCCAAAACTAATGGGATTCTTCCTCTCACTATAAGGCATCTACATACAAAGTATGAAATTTATCCAAGCTTCCTACCATGAGATATCGTGTTAACAAGGTTTTCAGATTTTGACCCCCCGTGACCCCAGGTGACCTTTGACCCCCACCAAAAACAATAGGGTTCTTTCTCTTACCATAACGCATCTACATACCAAGTATGAAATTCATCCAAGCTTCCTACCTTAAGATATCGTGTTAACAAGGTTTTCAGGCTTTGACCCCCGGTGACCCCAGATGACCTTTGACCCCCACCAAAAACAATAGGGTTCTTTCTCTTACCATAACACATCTACATACTAAGTATGAAATTCATCCAAGCTTCATATCTTGAGATATCGTGTTAACAAGGTTTTCAGAGTTTGACCCCTGGTGACCCCAGGTGACCTTTGACCCCCACCAAATACGATAGGGTTCTTCCTCTTACCATAACGCATCTACATACTAAGTATGAAATTCATTCAAGCTTCCTACCTCAAGATTTCGTGTTAACGAGGTTTTCAAATTTTGACCCCTGGTGACCCCAGGTGACCTTTGACCCCACCAAAAACAATAGGGTTCTTCCTCTCAATATGGGGCATCTATGTACCAAGTTTGAGAACTGTTACAGTTTCCCTTCTTGAGATATCGTGTTAACGAGCAAAGTGTCACAAACACACTGTCACACCGCGATCTCCGTAGTTTTATTCGCGATTAATACAAGCTAGTATGATGGTATTTACAGTCGTCGGTAGGACTAATTTCCCTATGGATAAAGTTAATTTGAATAAAATGTAGGCACGCTGGACACTTGTTCGGAAATATGTACTGCCATTGTTTCTCACAAAGGTTGGCACATGGGTTCTAGCTGCTTAGGAAAAAAGGAATAAAATTGGCTTGGGTTAAAAACAAAACAAGAGGGCAATCCACGGAGTTGCTTATCTCATCGCTAGCACACGCATTGAGCCATATAACTCACTTACAAGAACTTTCTCTCTTCCTTGTGGCATAAGGCCTAGACATAACTGCAGGGATCGTGGAGACAGGGGGGGGGGGGCTATGGGGGCTTTAGCCTCGCACTTTTTCCGGGCATTTTGGAGCACCGTAAACTGCATTATGGGCCGCATAAAACTACATTTATTTTATTGAACATATTGGGCAGCTTCCAAAGATATTAAAAGCATAGATTCCAAACTTAAAATGGCGCGTTGACTCCTCATGGAGGCCAAAACATCGGGGCGGAAGTGCTGATCACTGCTCAGTCGTTTTGAAAAGAAACAGGCAAATGGATGTCTTATAAAAAAGTATTAATACTTGTTATTTCGGAATGTTGTTGACTGAAGGAGTAGTACGCCTCAATAAATTCCACTTGAACAAGAATAACTTATTTCTCCAACTCGGCATTCCACGTATTTACACTTAAACATGAACGCACAATGACTGGTTTTGCAAGTTCATCGACATTCATTGATCAGTTTCTATGGTATCTTCAAGTGACGCACTTTTATATGCGCGTTCAATTACTTACGCGCTCACAACGGGAAAGCAACTATCGCGTTTGTCTCCAGAGCGCGCAGAACTGTGCGTCAAGTATTCCGGATAATACACAAAGAAATGTATTCAGCGCGTATAGAACGCGTTGTAAAAGTGCACGCACGCTAACCTCTATTAACAATGAATTTTCTGTGACGCATTCTTATTTTTGTACGCAGATCGCGGAATAGGACGGCGCGCATGTCAAATTTACACTTCCGATATTTGCGTCTCCATGAGGAGTCACTGAGCGTAACAGTGTAGGTAAAGGAGTTTGGAATCTATGCTTATAACATCTTTGGCGGCTTCGATGATTAGCCCCCGCACTTCAAAATTGGATCCCCGGTCTCTGAATAAGTGCACTTGAATATGAACGCACAATGAGTGGTTTGAATTGAAGCTCATAGTCTATCCATATGTATATGTATGTCAGTTTCTATGGTATCTTTAAATTACTTTAATATCGGCCTTTAATTTTTCACGTGCTCACAAAGTGAAAGCAACTACCAGGGCGTTCGTCGATGATAACGCAGAAGTACGTGTGAAGTATTCTAGATAAAAAGACAGGCCAACTAATTTCTGCGCGTATAGAGCTTATGCAACTACGTCACGTTTCTCTATTTTTCCATCCAGGAGTACATTGTGCAACAATTGTTACTAAGGTGCTGTCGTGAGCGCGTATCTTTAACACACCTACTACGTATGGCAGTTCCATCCAGTAAGCCAAATTGAAACGCGCTGACGTCACGTGCATAAGCTCTATACAATGCTTACGCAAGCTGCGTTGTTCTAACAATGACGTTTTCCTATTATACGCACATCACCGAATAGAAAGGCGCGTATGTCAAATCCGCACTGCCGCCCTGATATTTGCATCTCCATGCGCCCTTTTGTTGTGCAAAAAGGACGAATTCAGTGCGCTTTACAGAAAATCTGTGCACACAATATGATATGCAGAAGGTACATTCATCATATGTGCGAAATTTCATGTATGTGGAATGTTTCCTTCTGGAGTTATACTTAAAATACTAAAAAAATGTGATTTTTCACAAAAATTGACCTTTGACCTTATTTCACGTGACCTTTGATCCCGGTCGCCATGGCAACCATATATTATGGTAGAATTAGGCACGTTCATCATATGTGCGAAGTTTCATGTATGTGGAATGTTTCCTTCTGGAATTATACTAAAAAAACTAAAAAAATGTGATTTCTCACAAAAATTTATCTTTGACCTTGGTTGCCATGGCAACCATATATTCTGGTGGTATTAGGTACGTTCATCATATGTGTGAAGTTTCATGTACGTGGAATGTTTCCTTCTGGAATTATACTAAAAAAACTAAAAAAATGTGATTTCTCACAAAAATTGATCTTTGACCTTGGTTGCCATGGCAACCATATATTTTGGTAGCATTGGACACTTTCATCATATGTGCAAAGTTTCATGCATGTGGAATGTTTCCTTCTGGAATTATACTTAAAATACTAAAAAAGTGTGATTTCTCACAAAAATTGATCTTTGATCTTGGTTGCCATGGCAACCTTATATTTTGGTAGCATTGGACACTTTCATCATATGTGCAAAGTTTCATGTACGTGGAACGTTTCCTTCTGGAATTATACTAAAAATACTAAAAACCGTGAATTTTCCCCAAAATTGAATTTGACCTCTGACCTTTGACCTTTTCTGCCCAAAGTCACGGAGACACAAGTTTACACTCTGGGGTACCTACCCACCAAATTTCAAAAGAATCGGTCTACCCCACAAGGAGGAGTTTATGGAACACTTTTTTCACATTTTTTCGCTTAAAATGTTAGTATCACGTGACTTTTGACCTTGGTTGCCATGGCAACCATATATTTTCGTAGTGCCAGACACTATTATTATATGTGTGAAGTTTCAGGTTCATGGGATGTTTTTCTTGGAGTTATTATAAAAAGAGTGATTTTCACATAATTTGACCTTTGACCTCTGACCTTTGACCTTTACTTCCGGGAGTCGATGTAGACTTGGGGTTCCACCTAGGGCACCTTCCCACCAAATTTGAAGAAAATCGGCTTTACCGTTTTGGAGATATTAAGAAAACAAAATTGGACACACACACACACACACTCACTCACTCACCCACTCACTCACACACACACTCACCCACACACACACGGACACGTTTTGACCCCTCCCTCTGTTATGGACTTTTGGTCACCCTGGGGTACCCCACCATGGGTTAGGACTTTAGACTAGTAACTTGTGAAAATTAACTGTTACCATGGCAACGGTTGTTATTTCTGCTGGCATTGCCGAATGTAGCCCAACAGGTCAAGTGACTACAATATCTCATCCTCCTCACGGAGCGATGAGATAATTAGGGCGTGTAGCGAGAGAATTACTCTACTTCGCCTCAGGGAGTAAAGAAGTATCTTGAGAGGTAGTCCCAGGTTCCCAGGTCTACACAGAGCTTTGCAAAGGTTGTAAAGTATCTTGACTGTATCGTGTATACGTATGAAGGTCGTAGAAAGCCTGTAGCCAGCAGGGTCGGGCAGGTCCGGCAGTGGCGTTGAACCGTATGTGTCGTGGCGTGAGACGGAAGGTCCGCTCAACATGCCAACCATCTGATGGGTTCTACCTAAAGTGCTTGCTTTACTACTGTACCGTTGTGAGTATTTTGTTACATTCTTTAAAAATAACCCTACTGTACCATAAGGCGAGTATTCTGTACACTCAATAAGAAAATGGGGATGTTGTACCGTTTGAGTACCCCATGGTATTTGGTTCGTAAGCTATGTATCTTAATTACGGATGTGCAAAGGATTTAAAGTGTAAGAAAATCGGGAAATATATTCGTACGACCCCCATTGGACTAAATTTTAGATGACTGGGTGGTGAATGGGTTCATGGTTAATTAATAATGTATGTGAAGTGAAATGTCAAACTGAGCGTAGTGAAAATAATAATATTACGAAATTACTGACAACTGAAGTGAAAGAACAGTTACCGTCAAAAGCTTTGAAATAAGTACATTTCATCTATTGTATGTCATGCCTGTTTGTAGTAGTTGTTATAAATACATGTCCCCTGGCTTAAGCAAGTTTATTGTATCTTCTAGCGCCACCCTCCCGTAGGACGTGGACTTGAGGGAACTACAGAGTATACGGAGCCAGGCTACCGGCTGGATAAGTGTCACTCTTTTCGATCCCGTTAAATGTCTTGAGGTACCCGAGGTCTTGCAGCCTATAAGGTGGTAGCCTTTTTATTGATTCAGCCTCGGAGCAAGGGGTGTTGGTGCGGGTATGCAAGTATCAGGGAAGTTAAAATAGAACGATTAGAGTGCAATATAGTCGGGATTAACAGAGTCGGGAGTAGCAATTTGAAAGATTGAAAGAAGGACATGTTACTAGCAAATACACCGACAAGAGTGCAATATAGAGCCGGGACTCTTATACTACAAAGAGTGAAAATGTTGGAAAGGAGATGAGAACTAGACTTGATAATGTAAACGAACTCGAGAAGAAAGGAGTTTAATGGACGTTGCAATGTCAAAGCCATGAATATATTTTTCTAAGGATCTTAGCTTTAAGTGGTAGTGGGTTTCATATTTTTGTTTCCAATCTTGTATAATTTTTTGTTGTTTTAAGTGTTTGATATATGTCTATTGGCTGGCAAGTAGCAGCCCCAAATAAAAAAAAAGGATTAAAGGAAAGGAAGACCACAAAGATGGAAAGTTAATAAAGTTCTAGTGTAGTATTTAAGTGTGCATTTCTCTCCGTACTAGTATACAGTGCCAAATATTGTCTCTGACTCTTATGGTGACACACACACCCACACACACACACACACATACACACATACATACACACACGCCATCATGAACGCATAGGTTTCTCTTATCATCGAAACCAAAAATCACAGTCAAGTTCCAATTGCGAGGTCTGTTCAAAATGAATTCAAAGAAATTATTACATAGTGAAATGATTCACACCGAGGAAAAGCTCACGACGTTCCCATGGCGCCATCTGGTTCATAAGCCGTTAGGCGTTTTATCTTGAGCTCTACCTATTATAAAAGTCTGTACCTACAAGCCTTATAACGATGAATTCCACGTGGCTTCTCTGAGTGTCACGTATTCGAACCTGGTCGGTGAAGTGTTCATCGGAAAACAGAACCATTTCCCCCTTACAAGTAACCTTATACATACCACTGCCCACACGCCCTGTGAATCATCAAATTGATTAGCTTTAGCTTTACGTACGACTAAGACTAGCCAGAGGTATGGTAAAATGATCATTTTCTTAGTCTATTTAGTACGCATCCAGTCTTTTTTTTTGGGGGGGGGGGGGGTTAAAGGTTAAATTTTCGTTCTAATGCTTAGAATTTTGCAAACAGTCCCAGGCTTCATGCGCTTTGACCCCTTGCCCCTTTCAGGGAGTTGCCTTTTGACTCCCCGAACACAGGAAAATTGTTGCATGTTTTTGCATTTGTTCTCATCCAATGTCCTTTACAAGTAGTTAAATGTTTCACTTAATGTTCACAATTTTGTGGAGACCCCAGAGCTTCCAGGGGTTTCTCTTGGATCCCAAGCAGTCGGTGGGGGGACGCTTTGCCCTCAAGCGGCGCCTTCGCGGCCCAGTGCGACCCTTAGGCTGCCATTTAAGAACCCAGGCTCCCTTTCTATGCGATATGGGTCCTCACACTGAAGTGGTTCAAACAGGATTAGCATTGAGGAATGTTGCAGGTTCCTCCTTCCAGATACCATCTCCCTGTATATAATAGTCAGTCATTGGCTCTAAGATTGTCACTGGCATGTGCTGGCACCGAAGTCAAATAGAATACATATAATCATAGGTGTATGGGAAGACATCTAACAAGGGGCTGAAGGTGTTTTCCGGTAACATTTTCCAGGTTGGCTTACCATCATGACATGAATTTTGTCCTGAAAATACTTGAAAGTGCCAGTGCCCTAAGGTTTACATATTTTGTCCAGAAATAGACATTTTTGTTGTGCTGGGGGTGGGGAGGGGAGGCTGCACCCCTAGAGCCCTCGCCTGATATATCTGTGCATACACCATGAATGTGGCTAAGCAAATAAAATATGAAAATACTGACTGTGTACGTTATGTCATCTCCACTGAGATTTATTTCACGTTTCACTTCAAGGATCATATCACAACAAGTGCTGTCTCAACTCGAGACACACCATCACCACGTCATATCTCATCATGCATAAGAGGCCTAGGGCAAACTCTAACAACTGTTTTAAGCATAATAAAAGACCTTAACCTGAAACAGTACAGTTAGTACCTTCTCCCCCCCCCCCCTCATTCCCTTCCAACCAACCAGTGGGCATTGGTGCGGAATTAAAAGGGGGTCTAGAAGTTAATTTTTTTTCCGAGATTGAAAAGAATATGTCTGAAACAGGGCCTACAAATGTGAAATATAAATTATGCAAATTTTGGAGGGATGATATCAAAAAATTGTTATCCCTAGAAATGTCATCACCCTTGCCCTCCCCCCCCCCTCATATAAACCTACGAAGGAAACACCTTGGCTATACCACACCTTCCATCATTGTCCACCAGCCATGCTTATGTCCGAGTGTACGTGCTATTTATAAAATAAGCAAACCTAGTCTACAAGCGTGCTTGTAACAAATATTTTTGAATTTGTTCAAAAAGAAAACTTACTGTGTTCTGTAATCACCAACATTACAATATTGCACGTAATAACATAACACAAGCAACAAAGTGAAAGGTTACGTAATGAGTTGTAAATTATTAACACAGACACAAAGTGTTTCTGTAGAAAAAGAATACAACTATGTTCTACAAACTTACAATGATGATACATACAATTTCAATTCAATACATCAAGATCTCCAAGTTGTTATCGTGGGTAAGTATTGAAATCATTTTTACTGCTCTTTCATCACATTATTAGGAAATGAACTGTTGTCAGACAGCAAGCACACTGGAGAGAACAATACCATGTTAACACAGAACACATGTACTTTATTACTGTGACCTGAAAAAATAGACCTTTCAGAGGGATAACACCCCCACCTTACAGTGGGGGTGGGTGAGAGTATGTGACCCAACCCCCCCAACCCCCGACACTTCTGGACATGTACTGGCTAAGTGCTTGACTCATATGGCCATTTCAGTACTAAATATATGCAACAGCATCCTGATTTTCAATAATATGACTGTTTACTGCTGGTTATGCTTATACTGGTTATGCTCATAGTATATTGGTTTTGTGATCCATTGGTCCTACAGTCCAATGGTCCTGCAAAGTATGCACTGAAGGACTAGGACCAATGGGATGTAGAACTAATGGGTTGTCAATTTGACCATTCACTGGGCAGGACTGACAGGCTCACAGCAGGACTATAGGGCACCATACTTCCCAACACTGTGCTTCATACTGGCACAATGCTTTTCCCTCTTTAGTATTTACATTTGGATCATAAGAGGCATGAAACAACAACTCACCACCCCCCCCCCCAAACTCCTACCCAGACAATTCAAATCCAAGTTCCCACCCATAGCAATAACATCTCAATTTTCTCAAACAGCTTTGCCCTCCTGAAAACTTGAAACTGTCACAGGTGGGAATGTCCACAGCAAAATAGTAAAGGTACAATATTGCCTGGGTGGGAACATCTGGGGGAAGTTTTCCTAGGGTAATTGTCCTGAGGGGGCATTTTTGCAAGGGGGGTGGGGAATTATCTGGAAACCAGTACTACAAGGGACTACAAAAGCAATCTTTACATAGAGAGATGTAGATTAAGTGAATACAAGAAACAATTCGTTTTGAATATACATGATACAAAATACATAAAATCACAAGTTCTTAATTTAACTACTAAGTGGAAAATTGTTCAACATTCCTGCATAGACTATTTATGAAAATTTTTTTCAAACTCTCCTGCCTTCTATACCAAAATTTGACATAAATTTTGAAATTAAATACTGTGACAGGTTATTAAACCTTATGCCCACTCCCTGTATGTGATTAGCCAAGACCTGCAACAAATTCCCACGAACTATTGTTTTTTTTTTTTTTGGAAAATCAATAAGTTGTCATCAATTTGGCATTGGACTAGTAACCTGTAATTCATTTACATAACTAGTCCCTTAACTTAACAAGTCTACTAACAGTCAAGTTTACATTGTTCTGACATTTAATAATAAATAGCCACAAAAACTATGCTGGAAGTAGCAGTTTCATCCAAATTTACCCTGTTGTTATAAACAAAATACAAAATATTTTTTCTAAGCTACTATGAGAGATCATTTCAGTAGAGGGTGCCAGTCATTTCCAGCAAGCTACGAGCAAGGCTCAATTCTTTGTACACACAGATCTCTCACAAACAAAGTGGTATTTTAACACTGGATCAGGATCTGATCTCCAAATCCCATGAAAAGCTTGTGGATGTTCTGGACCATAACTGACATTGATCCTGGTCTGTACCCTTCTCTCATACCTCAAGTATGCCAACCACATAAAGTAAGGGTAAACAAATTCTTCTCTTAAAAGCAAACAGATCTCTAATCACCACTGATCCTAGAACGTTTGCACTACTAACTCGATTTTGTGCATATTATAGTCAAATCTTTGTTATAGCTATATAGACCTACAATCCATTCGTCATGCAGTTCACTGGTCCTAGAGTCAACAGGACTTTGCATGCAAGTTTGCACTGTAGGACTGATGGGCAGTACAGTAGGTAGAATGGGCTGTAGGTCCACGGGGATGCAGGACCACAGGACAGTGCCCAAACCCCCGCACTTGCTGCAATCACATTCCAAGGATAAGGATCACACCAGGATGTGATCCTCATTTACACTTAGTCTTTAAAGTGAGAACAGGTTCTGATCCTGAGCTTGGGTTCAGATCTGGGTCTTGTGTAAAACCACACCTGATTTACCACTTACAACAGTCAAATGCTGGCAAGATAGTCTAGAATGAAAATAAACCTGTTTCAGTGTTGCCTAGGTAACAAGGAGTTGCAATCACTTTACATCATGAAGCATTCAGTCTTTGTTCAATCATTGGAGTAGTGTGATGTATGCAGACAAGATATATTGTCTTATAGTTTCAATATTTATTAAAGTTACAATCTAATGAACTTGTGATTCAACTACACTATACATATGTACAACCAACTTTAAATAGAACTAGCTTATAAAATGCAATCAACTTCAAATTAAAATTATTAAATAATGGAAGAAAAATGATTACTTCTACTGTTCTACCTCGAAATTCATTGAAAAATGTTAAATATCAAATTAAAAGCAAGGTAATGAACTGTTTCTCTCCTAAAAGATCAACCAAATATAAGGCATATCTGAACAGAACAGTAAAATAATACTTCAAGTACAGTGAGAATCATACTTCATACATGAAACCTTCACGTCATCACACACAGTATAGTCTTGTTACACTTAAATCATTCATCAGTGTTTATAGGAGTTGAAATGTCTCCTATATTCAATGCAAAAGGAAAGGGCAAAATGTGGGAGTAACATTTCAAATTGCATGCACTATGATCAATTTTAACTCCTGTCAGGATATTTTGTCCATGAGACATATCCAGTCATCATTCAAAGAGCAATCAAGCCAGTTTGGAATTCTGAAAGTTACTCAAACAAACCTTTGATCCAGTCAACACAAGGTTTAGATAGCAAGGCAACTATTAAGTATCTCTTTGCCGAATTGTCAATCCTGGTGACATACAGGTAACAATTCCACACAGTAACAATGTTTGTATCCATAACAAAACTTATAAGGGATTTGCCAGTGACGAAAATCAATGACTTCAAAAAATGCAGAAAAATTTTCTCTTCTTGGAGGTGAAAACTGCATCTCAATAGCTTGTAGAATTTGGAAGATATTAATTTCCAAAGAAATGCAATTTTTTCTCAAGATAAAGTGCATTATGGGAAATCTGTGATGTCATCGTGGCACATTAATTTGACAAAGCATTGAATTTCTTTATGATATTGACACTGTTGTAGGGAATATTTAGCAACTTTGTTTGTTGTGCCGTACATATGGTGTAGATTTATGCTAACATTCCAACAGTATCAAATTTCAAGGACAACAGAACATTCATTTATAAAGGAAAACAAAAGAAATCTGAGGCAATGTGCCCACTTTACATAACAATCTGTGACCTTGATGAGAACTGGTGGTATTTTTTGACAAAAATAAGTAGTCTTTAATATTAGATATCTTGCGTTAGGAAAAGAGTATTGCTACCGAGTTTGGAGGGTATGAACTGAAATTTTTTTCTCTTTCACATGGGACCCATGTGAAAAGCCACTGGAAAATGCCTTTAACTGAGAGTACAGCAGTGTTTTCATTAGGCAGTGGGATCACATGATTCCAGCACTTTTCTCAACAATCCCACAAGTTTTAAAATTGTGTCCAGGAATTTCCCACACATGCTGAGGAACTTGCTGGGAAAAAAAAGTTGATGTTTTATGCTGCAACTTATTGAGACCCCCATCCCCATATTCTGAGACCTAGTGCCAACACTGCAGTACTACAGGTAAACCTAAATGTAGATGTGTTCACCTTTATACCATTTTCAATGCACACTGCTATGTAGAAAAATATACTGAGTTGTACAGCTTACTTCGAGACAATATTTCACCAATTAATCATTTAAATGATTTGCACAATAATTAATCCTCTTATCAGAGCATTGCTATGCTCAGTCTAAATATGTTAAATAATTTTCTTAATAACCTATTAAACACACACTAGTTAACTATTAAACCAATTTGGCTGCCTCAAAAAATATATTATAAACTGGATGATAAAGTTTAACATTTGACATGTTACACTACTCTGGTGATGTCCTATTGGGACACTAGCATAGTTAACCATTATCAGTCCCAACCTTCTTCTATACAAAATTCAATATGCTTGTAGTGAGTAGGCACTCATACTAACAGTGGGGCACATTCACCTGTATTGGTAGTTATGAGTATGGGTTTGTACTTATCCTTAAAATTTTTGTATAATTGATATTTATGTAAGGGAGTACTCATACTAATAAAAGAGATGTGTACTAGCATCATACTCACAACTATAGACAATACAATGGTACACTGTAAGTCTTATACTAAATGTAAGTAAGACAATGTTGTGAGTACATACTCATGCTCACACATTGACATGTTTACCTGTATTTGTATGGGAAAGAATGGATCTGTACTCACACTCACAGATCATTATTTTTGATGCTAATGCATACTCTCATACCAATGAAAAAGAGATCCTTCTTGCATTACCACAAATAAAAAACTCACTGTCTTCTCAATCTACTAAAATTGTGATTTGACCAAATTTACTGAATAATAAATCCCACCAGTTCTTAAATTAGAGGCAAAGTGCTGAAATTTTGCAAATTTATACAAACAGAATGATAACTGCTTTAAAACAAGAACACAATCATTTATATTTCACATATTAAAGGCAGTGATTGGCCAAAGCAAAAAATTAAAGGCAGTTAAACAACAAATATGAACAATATTTCTCAAGAAGTTAAAGTAAATCTTTTAAAGTAACAAAATTATGAGATGTTCTATGAAGTTTAAAGGCAACATTCAAGTGAGTTGTTGGTGGTATCAATATATAACAGTCAGTCTTTTGTTAACAAACAATTGTTAATTATTAAAAACAAAACTCTATTCATTCAAAATAGGTGTAGCCAGACTCTGAACAAAGTCTAAATTCCTGTCTTTTGCATACAATACCTACTGATGGCACACTGCACTACTGTTGGACCAGTTATTAATATTCAATACCAGTTTTGGCTTGTACAATGTCAGTACCACTAAACTTAACCTAGAGTGCTAATAACATCCAACCAATGTATTATACTTGTACTTAATAAAGGCAATAGGCAGTCGCCCCAAAATTTTCTTTGAAAAATCAGCAAACTCTTGCAAATCTCCTCTTATTGCATTAAAAGCACTTCTGAAGACGTTTTGAACATAACTATTACAAAAAATAGGTAAAGCAAGGCAAGATTTTCCTTGAATTCCACAATTCACTAACAAAACTATTGTCACATGATCAAAATAGGCCAATCATGAACTAGAGTGACAGGATACACTCACTCTGTTTGGGGTGACTGCCTACTGCCTTTAACACAATGGTTAATTTGTTCTCTTATGTCTCAATAAGCAACTAGGGACTACTGTTCTATTTCATGTAAATGACACTTCATCATAGTGTGCAATAAAAAACAGCTTGTGTACAGTTATGCTCATTAGTATTATCAGATGGATTGGTGGATATCATTAATATCAGCTATTAGTGGTATTGGTACAACACTACCCTGCACCGTAAAGTGCCACTGCTACAGTATGTGGTGAGCTTACTACATAATAACTGCATTTATGTTACTTGCCTCAAAATTTAGTTATCATATACGTGTAACACTCCTGTAAAACTGTACAAGCTGCATGGTAATTTTATTTGCTGAATGTGTACACAACAATCTAACTTCAGTGTCTCGATTTGTTATAGTTTGTGAAGTTGTGAGACTCTGAAGCAACAGATATGTCATATAACCTGGCTGTAACACCACTCAGAAATTTATTTGGCTTTAGCCCATCAATCCATCTAAAAAAGTCCTTCAAACCTATGAGTTGATATATAATACCACTTATAGCTTGAGATCTAAACAAGCAAGTTAGCAACCCCCATATCATGAAGAAAGCCATGAAACAAGCTCAGCTTAAATATTATGGACTCCCACTGGGTCAGAAAAATTACAACCATCGGTCACATAGTACACAGTATGAACCCAAATCCTGTATTGCTTGCTATTTGCTACCAAAATGTGATGACAAGCTAAAATGAGAGTATAAAGTACTCTCATCAAGACCAGGGGTATGAAAAGAAAGGTTTGAGATGAAAGAAAGGTTTTGAGATGATTTTAAATCATAGAAATATTTCAGAGTAATAGAGAGTTTGATCACAAATTTTGAAATTGCATTCTCCAATGTAAACAGCAACCCAAGCTTCTGAACTCTATCTACACAGTGTCCCTACAACACAGCACTGGACTGACATATTTTTAACAAAAAGTTTACACTCTCTTGAAACAGACACCCCCTATAGACTTTATGCACTGATGTCACACAACATCATTTTTGAGAGTAAACAATGACGCACACTGCACACATGATGTAGACTTCACACACATGCCTAGTAGACTTAGGTGGGTGTCCCACCGGTAACAAATCAGCTGTCTACATGTGCGTTGGTGTAAGCTGTCATGATACAAGCTTACCTCCAACGGGCAAGCACTTTCTGTTCTGTGACATTGTATGCATACTGTAAGGTCTTATTGATGTACTGGTAACTAATAGAATTTTAAGACTACAAGTGTTATGTTAAAAACCCTCCTTCTTTCATGTGACAGACTTCATACTTAGAGGGTACAAATTTTATTCCAAAAAATGACACGTCATTTCACAAAGCACCAATGAATGTGTTTATCAATAAATACTGAAAGCATATTTCTTAAAGAAGCTAACACAGAATACCTTGTATCATAAAAAAAAACTGAAACACTGTCTACAGTACCTTTGGTATCTAATAAAGTCACTGCTTTGCATGTACCTGGCAACAAGTTACACAGGTGGTTTATCAACGCTGTGTCACATGTTCACAATGACATACTTGCATTGAACTATTGCCCAATCCAGTACTGTAGTACACAGATGCTAGCGTCTGGTCTTGACCATAACAACTGCACACTAATATCACACATAGGTACAACCATTTTCACACTTTTCTTTTGGTTTTCACAATACAGTCTGAGATCAGCTCATGAAGAATACTGTTTTTCAACATTATTACTTATGATGCTGATACAGTAACACTGTTCCTTTCAAAATTCACACATACATGAAATTTGTAACTAGTAAATGGTAGTTCTGTGCATGTAACGTGTACATTTTGCAATAGCAACTCTAATATCTACACTCTTCAAACCTTGCTATTCTCCATTGAGCACATACTTCCTCTACAGAACATCCTATCATAGTCTATTAAGCTAACACACAGTCCCAACAAAACAACTCACTGCTTCTTGGCCCATTTTAGGTCATCCACCCTTGGTTTGTAACCTGTGAAATGTTCAATCCATGCCTCCAGCCTTGTCCAAAAGGCATACTTTTCCATTGGGTAGTTCAACCAGCCCGTGGTGATACAGAAGTATGTTTCATGGGGTGCTACATGGTGTACCCTGTGGTGCTTTCTGGGCAAAATAATGTGACAATCCTGTAAAAGTGTGACCCATCTGGGCAGCCCAAAATAGGTATGGGACCACTTGTGGATTTGATTTGTCATAGTAACAAATATGGCAAGCAGAAAGAAGAAACTTTGTAAACTGTAAGTTTTCTGAATACTGGATTCACTTCCCAGATAAAACTGTAATGCATTAGGAGCCAGAAGAATGACAGCAATCATGAAATTGTCTCCATTTGTCTCGATGAAATCATGGCGAGTGATGGCTGTTGGATCAATATGGTGTTCACGGAAAGGTCTGATAAATGCCTGGAGAGAGAAAAGGGGGGAAATCTCCATCATTTCAGTACATTATTTCCATTTCCAATTGCTGTGGTTCACAAAATCTTGCTCTGGAAGCTACTTTACATTGACTTATAATGGAAAGTCAATAATAAAGGCCCATAAACCTTGCGGAAAGCTCATGACATACAACTACATATAGAGTGGTTCCCAATTCAATATATTAACTCAAATTTGGCATCTTTTTAATGCAAGGCCTTTCAAATGGTTAAATGATGCATTGCTTTTGCAACTGTTTCTACCAGCTCAGTCATAAGACTGGGTTTATCACTGTTGATACAAATCCATCCTAGATTTCTTCTCACAATCCTAATATGGCCACACACTTACTTCTAGTCACAGCATTACCAATCTGGTAAATTTAACTTTTAGCCACAAACATGATTGTTGAGGAAAATTTGGCTTTCAGAATTGACCTATCTCTTAAAATGTGAACTGCGCAATAACTGATGCCCACAGGATGCCAAATCATGAAACAGAGAGTATACAATTTTTTGAAAAGAATCACAGAACAAAAGCTGAAAAATTACAACTTTAAATTATGTTTAGTCATATCTAGTTACTAATAAAGAAATGTATGCAAACAAATGTCTGCTGACTGAATGCATTCAACCAATTTATACAATGACTTACTTTTCCAATGACAGGCAGAGTAACTGAGCCATAGGAGTCAGCTGCCCAGTGAACCAAACCAGAGAAAAAGTCTGCAACAATGATGCCAAAGACTGAAAAGAGAAAAAAGAAAGACAATAATCAATTAACTAATTAAATAGCATCCAAATATACTGCAAGTAGCTTAAAGACAGACACTCATCACCCCATGCACATTTTTGTTATGGGGAAACCAAAATTCTCAACTGGAGACTGGTTCTTTGATTGGCATCACGGTCAGAAAATTCAAAAGATGCAGAGTACAGTACAGTAGTTCACATTTCACAGCATGCAGAGAGTATTCTGATTACTCACTGGGCCTTGTATGCTCTCCAGGAGAAGGCCTTGAGCAGTAAGCTACAGTAAGTTTATATCTGAATGAGGACGAGCATGTGACAATTTTGGGAGGGGCTAGAAGTAACTTGTACTTGGAGAATGGGAACTGCCTGGGATGAGGAAATTTCCTCTTTAATATTCACACTTAACAGGCCTGTATTGGATGGGTGAAAGGGGGCTCTGTAGAAAATCTCTCAAGAAAGATTTGGGGTACACAAGTAAATGACTATTGGCTTAACATTTCTCCTCTCTCTCTCCCCACCCCCTCAAAAAAAAAGAAAAATTTCAACCCCTCCCACTTTGTTACGGGCACCTTGTTTGGCTAGAGACCTGTACTGAAAACTTTTACTCAGTCTTAGTTCATCTTTTGCTGATTTTTTTTTCTTAATTTCTCTCCCTAAATTCATTAAGTCCGGGTCAAACTGCCACGACTACCTGCCACTCTCCGTCATAGACAATTTGCATAAATCATGGACATTCTAGTGTACTAACTGCATCCAACTATGACTGAACATATTCAATCGGGCCCATGGCTTACGACACTGGCCACACCAGCCACGACCACAGCCGACGAGGTGGGTGGTCGGAGTCATGTTGTGGGTTGTCGTAGCAGTGTGACTGGGGCTTTAAGGTACCACAACCATTACCTTTACTGGGAAACAATCTAAAATACTGGCCTGTGAGTTAATAAAAGCATAAATTTCCCGTTTTTATTTTGTCCTAAGTGGGGCAATATGCTTGACCACCTTTTACAGACTTTGCATTCATTGATATCATCCATCATGCCTCTGAGTACAATGGAAAATTTTGTACTGTAGGTACAGTATTCTAATGCAATTTTCCCTCTACAAAGAAAAACAGCTTATTAAACCAGTGTGGTTCTTAGCATGCAAGAAAATTGTACTTTGGTAGACAACTCCATTCCACATGTTGTACTAGTATACACTAGCATACACTATAGAGCTGTAGGGTGTAACATCCTAACAATGCATAGCAATGTACTTGATTGGCTTGGCTAGACTCTTCTTTACAAAAAGCTTAGTCTGAATGTTAAACTTGTTTTCTAATTAAACAACTTCAGTTGACTGTTGTTGTTACCACTGAATTTCAATAGGGCTGTAAGTCAAAATGTCAATAATACTAAACCTCTGAAGTGTTGTGGGTAGAGCATGAAGCAGCGTTTCTATTCAGTCTTTAGCTATCCTTACTGTAGCTCAGATGAGGTAATGTATGTTTAACACACAGTTGTACAGTGCTAATTTCTTGCTATATTTTAACTCTATATACAACCTTTTACCCAATAGGCTTGAGAAACTCAAAATGTTTTTAGTCTCGTACCCCATCACCCTACTAGTCGTGACAATTACAACAATGATGTCATTACTGATGCAGGAACAAGTTTATAACTCAGCATCTATGACCTCTTTCCATAGAAAGGTATTTTTTGGTACATGTTGTTTTTGGCCACAGTAAAATGCCATTGACAAGAACATCTCACACCAAAAGTCTGTCCCACAATCCTTTGTAATCGCTATTTGGGAAAGGGTCTATTACTATGTAGCTTACCAAATGAAGTACAGTACTAATAGGCCAGTAGGCTTACATAACATGATTCTCAACAGCTGATCAACACGGTGGGAAAAAGTAGGTAACATGGGAACCTCGTTCCCAGGAAATTTTTGTCACTCATGGAAAATTTTTGAGCAAAGACAAAAAAAGCGGACAGCAAAAAGATGAAATATATCAGGTAAATGTAATATTTTCCCCCCACCTTCCTGGTGGGCGTATTCACGAGCGACTATACTTACCCCTTGCTACATCTAATTTGCATTATTCTCGCGCGCTGCGCGCTGCTCGGGACAGTTCTGACACCGCGCCCTCTATGTCCGCCATCTTGGCTGATGGCTCGTCCTCATTGGCCTGAAGCGCAAAGCGAGGAGGTTTCCTCGGGAGCACTTACCAGTGGGAGCGGAGGTCTTCTCAACAGGCAAAGGCGAAGCCCTCCGACCGGAGCCGCCCGGCCTCGGCCAGGCGGTGCCGCCAAGTGAGGAATACGAACCCCCCAATGAACCCTCTCCCGAAGCCCAAAGAGTCCTCGTGAGGTAAACAGGGGGAGGGTTAGCTACCTACAAACTGTACAGAAGGTATTTACATAAATACATATGGCTTATTTACAAATATAGCTATGTACAGGTTAAAAAGTGCCCCCCGGGCCCCCAATAGCGGGGGTGGGCCGGAGGGAATGTAGCAAGGGGTAAGTATAGTCGCTCGTGAATACGCCCACCAGGAAGGTGGGGGGAATTCACGTCGCAGACATATACTTACCCCTTGCTACATCTAATTTGCATTAGAGTGACACCGAGTGGAGCTGGATGGGGGGTGCCCTCGGGGGGCACCAAGAGCAGCACGACCGAAGGCCGCCTCGGCAGAGAGAGTGTCCGAGAGGTAGCAGGCTACGAAGGACGAAGGAGTCTTCCAGGCTGCCGCCTTGAGTATGTCCTCAATTGGCACGCCTGCGAAGAGGGCCCTCGAAGCCGCCTGGCCCCGGACCTCATGCGCCCGGACCCGTCCTTGGGCATGTGGCTTGATGACCTCGGACAACCACCGGGAGATAGTGTCCCTAGAGGCCGCCGTGTGGGGCCTCCTCGGGAGGACAAAGAGCCTATCCGAGGCCCGGATGTCCTTGGTCCGGTGAAGGTACCACTTGAGTGCCCGGACTGGGCACCACCTCCTGTCCTCCCTAATGGAGGAGGCCGTGGCGATCTCTGGGATGAAGAGGTCGCCCGGCAGGAAGTCCAAGGTCTGGTTCTTGGCCAAGAACGAGGGATCCGGGATGAGACGGACCCCGTGGTTCTCGAACAGAATGTGGCCCGGCTTGACCGAGAGAGCCTGGAGGCAACTCCGTCGTCTAGCCGAGGCCGCCGCCACCAAGAACAGGGTCTTGCGAGTCAAGAGCTCAAGGGGGACGGAGTGGAGCGGTTCGAAAGGCTCGCCTGCGAGGGCCCGCAGGACTCCGTTGATGGACCACGATGGTGCCAGGGGCCGCACCACGGGTCTGGTGTTAGACATCCCCTTGAGGAGCTGCTGGATGACCTGACTTGAGCTGACCGTGGTCCCGTCGGGGAAGCCCCGGTGGACCGCGGCGATGGCCGAGCGGTAGTTCTTGATGGTGTTGACCTGTTTACCCTCTTCAAAGAGGGTCATCAAGAACTTGGAGACCTGTGCTAAAGATGCCGAATTTGGAGCAATCTTCTGCTTTGCACACCACCCTCCGAATCTTGCCAGTCTAGAATCGTAAGTGCGGAGGGTGGAGGGTCTCCTTGCTGCGGCCGCCATGGAGGCAACGTCCTCAGAAAGTCCCTGTGCTCTGAGGGAATGCCGGACAGCCTCCATGCAGTCAAGTGCAGGTCCTGGACCCGTGGGTGGAGGACCCTGCCCCTGTCCTGCGACACCAGGTCGGGGGAACAGGGGAGGGCCACCGGGTGGTCCACCAGCAGGTGGAGGAGGAGTGGGAACCACGGCTGCCGGGGCCACATTGGGGCCACCAGCAGCACTCGGGTCCTGGATGCTCGGATCTTGAGCAGGACCCTGTGGATGATGGAGAACGGCGGGAATGCGTACGCGTCCATCCCGTCCCACGGTATGGACATCGCGTCTACCGCCCATGCCCGAGGGTGGAACGCCCTCGAACAGAAGGTTGGTAGTTTGGCATTCGCCGCCGTTGCAAACAGGTCCAGGCTGGGCCTGTGGATCTGTTTGAACAGCCACTGAGCCCACCTGGACGCCAGTTCCCACTCTCCCTGACTCGCCCGGCCTCTGGACAACGCGTCGGCGAGAGTGTTGTCCCTCCCGGCCACGTGGGAAGCCCTCAGCACGATGTCGTGCTTCCGGCACCACTGGAGGAGGGACCACACCTTCAGGCAAAGCTGGGGGGAGTGAGTTCCCCCTTGCCTGTTGATGTAGGCTACGACGGTGGTGTTGTCCGAGAAGACCGCTAGGCTTCTGCCTCGCACATGATCCCGGAGGGCCGCCAGGGCCCTCACGACCGCTTCCAGTTCGAGAACGTTGATGTGAAGTCTCGATTCCTCTTCTGACCACACCCCTGCGAGGGTTCTGCTTTCGCAGAAGGCGCCCCAGCCCGACTGCGAAGCGTCGGTAGTGACGGCGAGACTGGGGCGAAAGATCCCGAAGGGTACTCCCTCGAAGAGGTGCTCGTCCCGCGTCCACCACAAGAGGTGGGGCCGGACGTGGTTGGCCATGGGCACCGGGACTTGCAGGTCCCTGGACGCGGCCGGAAGTAGGTCAGAAGGTGGAATTGAAGTGGTCTCATGTGCAGGCGACAGAGGGGTACGACGTCGACCAGACTTGCAAGGAGGCCCAGCAGCTGGAGCCATGCTCGAGCTGAGCTGGAAGGGGAGGATAGGATCCTCGTGATGGCCTCTCTGAGCGCCGTGGCCCTCTCCACGGTGGGAAAGGCTCGGCCTCGAGTCAGGTCTAGTCGGGCCCCTAGATATTGAAGTGACCGTGCGGGGGTGGGATGCGACTTCTCCCAGTTGATCACCCATCCCGTTTGGTGCAGGAGGGTGATCGTTGCCTCGACGTTGGTCCTCGCCTGTTGCTCCGAATCCCCCAGGACGATCCAATCGTCCAGGTAGGCGAAGAGCAGCACGCCGCGTCTCCGAAGTTTGGCGACGACTGCTCCGGCTACCCGGGTGAAGACCCGGGGGGAGGTGGAGAGTCCGAAGGGGAGGGACGTGAACTTGAACGTCTCCCCCCGGTACTCGTAGGCGAGGAACCGTTGGGATGCCGGGGCAATGGGAATGTGAAGATACGCATCTTTGAGGTCCAAACTTGCCGCCCACATACCGACCCGGAGGGCCGGGAGAATGACCGCGAGGGTTTCCATGCGGAACCGCCGCGGTCGGATGTAGGCGGAGTTGAGAGGCCTCAGGTTGAGGATGGGCCTCCAGGAGCCGTTCTTTTTCGGGGCCAGGAAGAAGGACAACCGGAAGAGGGGTCCCTCCTCTCCGGTAGTCCTGCGGACAGCGCCCTTCCGTAGAAGGGCCTGCATCTCCTCTTCCAGGACCCCCCGTAGAGTCGGATCGGTTGGGGTTGGAGTTACCCTCCCGCCGCCCCCCGTAGGGGGTGGGGCCGTGAACTCCAGCTGGTAACCGGTGGTTACCACGCTTACCACCCACCGATCCGGGCAGAACGCCTCCCAGATGTTGGCAAAAAGCCTCAACCTCCCCCCTACCGCTGGGACCACGGTAGGGTGGGCACCCCTAGGGCTGCTGAGGTGGGAACCCAGTCGGGTGCTGGGGGCCATAGGAAGGCCTGGAACCCGACGGCGCTCCTCTACCTCTGCCCCTGGTCACTTGGCCGCCTCGTCCACCCCTGGCTCGGCCCGAAGGGTTGCCCCTCCAGGACGGACCCCCGCGCCAGGAAGACCCTTTGGTAGCCTTCTTGGGCTTGGGCTTCTTAGCTGTGTTAGGCTTCGCTTTGGAAGCGGCACGGGGGGGTGGAGTCGGTACCGGTCTAGCTGGAGGTTTGAAGAAGGCCGAGGCCGTCTCTTCGTGCCTCTTGACCTCCTGCACGAATTTGTCCAGGAACTGGTTGGCGAAGAGGTCGGGGCTAGTAACCAGTAGCTGCTCTAGGCGGCTTCTCGCCTCGGCGGAAGGCCATGGGAAGGCATCGAGGATATTTCCCCGACGGACCCTCACAGCCTTCAGGGCGACTCTCGCGAACTGGTCGTAGACCAGCCGGGAGAGTGGACCTAGCAGATAGACCAGCTGGCCGACGTCCGCGTGAGAGAACTGGACGTCGTCCCCAGGCATCTGCAGGTGTGCCCTCCGGAGCGCCTCCGCCACAAGGAGGAAGACCGAGGAGAACTTGAGGCCGGTACGCGCCGCTAGATCGGCTTGGTACCAGTCGTCCTCGATCCTCTTGCGAAGAGGCTCCCGGAACATGCCGGAGGCGAGTCCCTCGGCCACCCTCACCTTGTTCCGAGTTTCCTCAGACACAGAGGGAGGGCGGAAGAAAGAACCCCAGTCCTCCTCTGCGACCCTGACTAGCCTTTCCTGTTGGGCGGGGAAGGCCGACCAGGACTGCTTGGCCGCCAGAGATTCCAGACGCAGTTTGCACTGGACGTCTACCGGGAATTCTGGCGGGCCGGACTGCACAGCCTCGTTAGTGGCGCTAAGCCGGGACCCGGAGGTCTCCGGCGTAGACTTAACGGGCCTCTGAAAGCCCAGCTTGGAGATAAGAACCTCCGTCACTGAGGCTATCAGGCTCTGAGGTAGGTCGGTCCCGCGAGGGGACTCTTCCTCAGAGGGAGCGGCAGCCGGCACCGATACCTCCACGTCCTCAGACTCCGTCTCGTCCTCCTCCTCCTCGAACTCATCCGAAGCCATGAGCTCCAGGGAGTCGAGGGGAGGGGCAGAAGGAGGCTGCGGGGGTGGAGGATCGGCCCGAGGAGGACCCACATCAGGTTCTGAGGCTTGCTGGGGGGGTGTGGATGGACGCAAGTGAGCCGTTTGCTTGGCCACTTCACCGGCGATCATGGGCCCCAGAAGGCTAGCCAACTGGGCCATCCACCCCGGATCCGATGGATCCGGGAACCCCCTAGGACTATCCCGGCGGGACCGGTCTAACCGGCCCCGGCGGTACCCAGCGTCGGAGTCCGAGTCCGAGTCCGAAGACCACGGGCTCCTCCCCCGGTGCCCAGACTGACTCGAGGGGCTTCGGGACCGATGGTCCTTCGAACCCCTAGGCAGTATGCGGCTCCCGGAGGACTCCCGCCGTTCGGGACGGCGGGAGCTCCCTTCCCGGGACCGCGAACGGTCCCGGGTAGGCTGGGTGTCCAGCAACACTGGTCGGGAGGCCGGAGCCTCCGAGCCTGCGTCGGCACCTGGAGCCGAGGCTCCCGGGTGCGGCGACTGGCTGTCCCGAGGTGCACCCGTAGGAGCACCAGGGGGACCCGTGGCTCCTTGGGACCCCTGCGGTTCCCGGTCCCGGGATGGGGCCGGAGAACCTGCGAGGTCCGCTGGAGCGGAAGGGATGAACTCGGCGCGGGGAACCTGGCTCCGAGGAGCCGAGGATCCCAGCTCTGGAGCCGAGGCTCCTGAGTTCGTTGGGTCCGCAGTTACCGGAGCGCGCCGGTCTGCGGACCCGGTGGGGGCACTGCCTTCCGGGCTCACGGATGGCATGACCCCCGGGTCAGCCGCGGTGGCGGAGTCGGGGACTCCGGCACCGGGCCGCCCACCCTTCCTAGTCTCAGAACCATCTCCACTCTTCTTACTCTTCTTCTTACTAGCCTTCCTGGAGGAGCCTGCCTTCTTAGGGGGATTCCCCGACCGTTTGGCCGGGGCCTTACCTTTAGAACCCCCTTTACCTTTCCCGGAGGAAGGCGGGGGCAAACCTGAGGGGCCCGGGGCTAAGGGGTCTGGGATCGCGTCAAGCCGCGACTGGAGCTTATCCCTGCGGGCCTGCAGCCAGGAGTCGATCTCCCGCCACTGGTCCGCAGAGAAGCCCATGCAGCGCTCGCACGGGTCGCGCCTCGTGCAAGATCTGCAAGCCGGGCAGACGGAGTGAGGATCCCAGACCCTCCCCGGGCGAAACTGGGAACAAAGAGCGCAACGGGCACCCTCGTCCATAATACAAAAAAAAAGGCAGGCTCTCTCAAGGCACGAGAAGAAAAAAACTAATGTTACAGTACTTGAGAAAAAACTTCAGGAAAAATACACAAAAAAGAGTTCCTAAAGTTAGATACCTGTAAACAATGAAAATAGCAACGGTAGCTAACCACCCGGGGCCCGTAAGGCAAGCTTAAGAATTCCTAAGGACTTACGGGGCAGAAGCGACAACAATAGTACAATAGTAAGATCAATGTAGAATACAATAGTAAGATACAATGAGAATACAAAGGTCGCTTGACAAGAGGGAGGTAGCGCGTGCCAAGGCACAAGGCTACGTCAAAAATACAATACAATACACGGTGAACGTTAGGCTAGAAGCCTAAGCTAAACTAGCGAAGCTCCACAAAGGTGGAAAAGCTTCCCCTAAAAAACCGAAGACCAAACCTCACGAGGAGCTGGAAAAGGGCTTAAAGGGAGTTTAGAATACTAGATATAATAATAGTAGAACACTTAGCGTGAATCCGAGGTCGGAAGACTGAAAAAGCTTCAAGACTTTGAAGACTCAGAAACCTCCGAGGCAACAGCTTTGCAGCGGAAGGAGAATGAGGACGAGCCATCAGCCAAGATGGCGGACATAGAGGGCGCGGTGTCAGAACTGTCCCGAGCAGCGCGCAGCGCGCGAGAATAATGCAAATTAGATGTAGCAAGGGGTAAGTATATGTCTGCGACGTGAATTGCTGAAATTTTATCCATGATGAAAGTGACTCATGTGCTACCATAGTATGGTTTAACACATGAGTAGTACACTGGCAATCACTATAAAAATGGGCCATCAAATTGCGTCAATTGGGTTTTCATTTTCCAAAAAGCATCAGCTTCTGAAAGGGGGCATATCCCCCTCTGTCACAAACCGTGCACCCCCCTCTGCCACAATCCATGGCAGAAAATTCGACTTCGTCGGATTTATGTTCCTGGGAAGTTAACATTTTTTCTGACCATGGCTGCACAAACTTTCAATGTCAGAGAATCATAGTGGCCAAACTCCGAAGAAAACTTGAGTTTGAATAACAACCAGAAAGCCAAAAGGCTTAGTGATTCCTTGACAATGAAATTTAAAAAGCAATCTTTGAAGCGCTAATTGCAAGGATATGATACGGGTGAGCACTATTTAAACACATTTTAGCATTTGCCGATGACGTTCTCTCCCTAACCTCATGTTTTGAGGTTACCCTTCTTGAGATAGCTCTAAGTGTGACATACACACACATTCATACAGCACACATGGCATCACCGTCACATAGATTCCTCTAACTACGTCAGGGAATCAAAAGCTTTGTCTGGGCTCGATCTTTCTCACATTCACATAGTAGGCCTACCCCTATACCCATGCTGAAAAGTTTGTATGCTGTACGCCACAAATTATGTCATGCAACGGGACTTATATTTCACGGTATACCGGTATTTTTCTAAGTACCGGTATGTACCAGTACCTATACATTACCACCCATCATATGGCACCGAAGTATCGCTGAGAACCATACCCGACGGTACTGCGGAAATATTATTTTAAAAATACAATTGAATGAAATATTACTGAAATATAAATACCATATCCACTGGATAATCGCCTTGAGTTTTTATATTAAAATATAAAATATGAAACGTTCGTTTGATAATCATTTTCACCATTCCAATCACAAATTTCACCTCGGAAATGTTAATTTTAATGTTATCCTATGTTGCTAATAAGTACCCTTGTGATCATGACTGGAAAAATGTTTATTTCCCGGGAAGGGTGTAAAATTGTCCTCAGTTCTTTCCATATTTTGATGTATAAAAAGGAAAATTTCTCTCCAAATGCAAAAATTTCCTGGGAAGGAGCCTCCCAGCTTTTTCCACCCATGCTTGTGATGTTCGTTTTAACTTGAAGGAGAATTAAGTTGCAAAAACAGCTTTGTGTTGTATTTGTGACTCATCTAGGCTTAAAACTATTATAGAAAATTATATTATTAACCCATGAAGGATTACAACAATATTTATGAA
Source organism: Holothuria leucospilota (assembly GCA_029531755.1). NCBI lineage: Eukaryota > Metazoa > Echinodermata > Holothuroidea > Aspidochirotida > Holothuriidae > Holothuria > Holothuria leucospilota. The sequence continues at coordinate 12,418,291 of CM055965.1, forward strand.
AAATTACATATGAAAACATACAGCTTTGTCAAAATGAGCTCATGGCATAATGGTTTCGTAAGTATACTATACTTACGAAACCTACACACTACTATGAGTAGTATACAGTGTGCAGATATAAATTTACTAACGTACAGGAAGCATAGCACTAAGTGACTGCTCGCTGGAAGTGCAACTGAACGAAATGTAATCAGGTGAGTACAATTTGTCACAAACCCCATTAGCAATATCATGGCACCCTTAAGGGAAGAGTTGGTGCTCTATTCCCTTCTACCATAGCACCACTGTGGACACAGTTCAGGCCTGCAAGTCCAGGGTAACATATGGTGGAGCCACTCCATGAATGTTGCCAATAAGGGTCCAAGGAACCATTAACTGACATCCATGTACCAATATTCCATTTTCAATAGTAAACAGTCGGGCCGAAGCCAACAGTCGGGAGAATGGCAGTGACATATAATGCTATCTAACAATGCCCACATCGTTTTGTTCTTATTGTGAGTCAAGTCTTCACTTCTCTTAAATATCAAGAGTAAAAATATTGCTGCCACATCCCAGCCATAATCGTAACCAAAGTCTCTCACAGAACGAACTATAAATGGAAATACTTTGAAGCCCACAGTATTGTCATGCAACTACTTAGCTATTTCACACCATCCTACCATGTATTGCATAACATAGGGTGTAGGCTCACACGTGTTTGTTTTTAACTGTTATAGTACCATGTAGAGCGGTAGGTAATGCATGCACGCACCATATCACTACATAAATATCTGTTCAATACTGTTCGCAAATCAATGGACTGTCGATAGATCGAATGTGGCCTACTGTCTATGTGATTTGCTGCAAAACTGTCATGAAAAATTTGCTGCATGAAATGTGAACTAATGTTAGGGTTGTAGCCTACTCAGTACTCACTAATATTAGCGGTATATATTAGTTGTGGTTCACTGACTTGGCGTGGACCAGTGTAGCGACAACCCTGGTTGACTCTTTATCACTTTATAAGCTTAGAGCTGACGAATCAAACATTTTTGCAGGTATTTTCTTGTGTTAAAATTTGGACTTTTTTTCTCTTATGGTACCAGTATTGCGGTAGGCCTATTACCGGTACCATTTGTGGTGGTACTGACAGTAGGCTACTAAATTTCAGCGGTACCATGAAACCTTACAGGGGTCTATGCCACGCCAACTCACTAACACCCCCTGTTTCAGAAAGAATAATCCTGACACTACAGTGCATTACTGTTTGTTACTGTGCAGACATAGGCCTAGGCCTAGGCATACTGTGTATTTGGCTTTGGATGCAGGCTAGGCTAACATTAGTGTTTGTTATGCCACAATGACATCGCCATTGTGCACCAAAGCCAGTATGGCATACAATTTCATTTGCCACAAATCTGCATGAAAACTGTTGATATTTCCAGTATGGGCCTAGGCTACACCCCGTCTGGAAAACATGTATGTTACGTCGAAGATCTTCGGTGTGCAGTAAAGACCTTAGGCCTATAGGCCTACACCAATTGGATGGCGTGAGTTTGTTGTCTTTAACAAAGGCCTACACACTGTACTAAAAACACAGTACAACAATTTGGCGTGGCGTAAAAATGGAGAAAAGAGGTGACTGGCGAAAAAATTCTGTGTAGCAGATAGGAACTTTCCAGACTAGGGCTACACTCGTAGGTAGGTCTAATTGATCTCCACTAGACCCTAGGCCTAATCAGACATTAGCCTACATGCAAGCACAGGCAGTCCTAACGTTATACAGTAAATACCCTATATAGGCTAGTGGAAAGGTAGCGCACTTCGAGGCCTTTTGGTACCAACTTCGCCTAACTGAATCACTATTTTATTCACCTTATTTACCTGTTTTCGATACACATGAATGGTCCAATCGTGCGGTCCAATCATTTGAGTCGTATGACTACTCATTTGGACCGCAGATGTCCTAAAAAACTGAAACGTTTCTCCGCGAAAAAATTGGTTTCCAGACATCACGTTTAGTCGTTGCGATGGTGACGTCACATGCATTGAGGGAATTTCCCTCCCTTCAAAATCCGGTCCTCCCAATGGATAGTTCGGCCTATCGTCATGAGAGCGTCACTACGTCAAGACAACTATCCAATGGGAGAGCCGAATACCATCAGCTCACAGCATATCATGATCTTCTGGATACGGATGCCCATGGGGTACGGTTAAGTTTTACGTAGCGTGTAGTAAGTATATGTAGATCGTTACGACATCATTGATACCAGTGGTCCATCAGAGCTACCGTAGAATAAAAACTTTGAACAAAAATGCCAATTTTGACCTCAAATGATTTTTAATCTTCATGAAATTTTAGGACAAGTATGTAATGCATAAAAGCAAGTTACACAGCAAGTTTCAAGTGAAACCAAGTTCTACATTCAAATATATTGTGCTTGGATGATTTTGACCCTTTTCAGCTCTGGTGACCCCAAATGACCTTTGACCTCCACCAAAAACGATAGGGATCATCTTCCTAATATGGGCCATGCACATGCCAAGTATGAGATTCCTTGATGTTACGCATCTTGAGATAGAGTGTTTACAAGCAATTTCCAAGGTGTTTACTATATGACCTCTGGTGACACCAAATGACCTTTGGCCTTCACCAAAAACAATAGGGATCATCTACTCAATAAGGGGTATCAACATGCCAAGTATGAGATCCCTACAGGTTACCCTTCTTGAGATAGAGTGTTTACAAGCAAAGCGTCACATACACACATACACACACACACATACACACATACACACACACGGCATCACCATCGCATAGATTCCTCTGACTACGTCAAGGAATCAAAAATGACCAAAAGACCCAGGACTTTGCATTAACTACTGTATGTATGTCATTATAACCTGTGGAATAACACAATGATAATTCCAAAGCTAGGGTTTCTGCATATTTTTTATAGTATTGAAAATTGCAAGCAGTCATGATTCAAGGAAAAAAGGAGTCACTACATGACTCCCAGCCAGGAGTCATGACTTAGAAAAGAGTCAAGTAACCCACCCACCCGAGTCTATAGGGTTGGGCGATATGAAAAATATCTATATCGATGTATCACAATAAAATCGCCACAATTTTTGCGATATATCGATATATGACCAAAACCAATTAATCTGTATTACCTGTTGTAGGCAAGGCTAAATGTGCCTGAAATTAGCCTTAAAAAGTTTACACGTAATTTTCTACATAAGGACGAAATCGATGCATAAATACTGACATTACAAACATTGTTTCATCTTCAAAATTTAAATTATCGAAATTTCAGTCCCCCCCCCCAGTTTTACTTTTTTCTTCATCAACATATCGTGATAAAAGTTAGGTATTTCATATCGCCTATCACGATATGGACTTCTGGTGATGATATATCGATGTATATCGCCCAACCCTTTAAGTCTATGTATACAGTAGTACACATACCATTGGATGTCCAAACCCTGTACCTGTATCCTTTATGGTACTATGACTGAATAGACACTTCTTTAAGGAGTGGACAGTATTGTATCAAAGTCAATATGAATTTAAGCTAGGGCTACTGTACAACTGATTCAACATGAATTTAAATGACTTATTACCATACTACCAGTACAAATGAAAAATAAATCAATGGACTTCCTGCTCTGCTGTTGCTAGGAGCTACAGATTCAGTTCCACAGCTTGGAGTAGTATGTTAAGGTTTTTAATCAAATACTCAAAAACTTTCAACTGCATCATTAAGAACAGTATCTTCCTTGAAGTTGAATGGGTTACATGAACACTACTTGAGTGACCTATATTTGTACAATAAAATTCCAATGTTCAACACTTAATTTAGTAGTCACACTTGAAAGGGTAGTTTAAACCAAACAGGCTGTCTTTACACTGTAAACTATGTACAGTTATAGTTGTGTGTGATGGTACATTACTGTCACATGACTAGTATTTTATAAAACTATACTGCAGATGGCCAGCCACTGCCCTAGAAAGGCTTAAAAAAAAGTTATGTGGGCATTTTTTAGTACAAGCAGTCAGCCATGCTAGATCCAATGTACATATAGTAACAAGTAAAGTTAGGGGGCTGACATGTGCGAAAATCATTTTTGGGGTCATTTTTGGCCATTTTTGGGCAAAAATGTGATTTTTATGATTTTTGCTTTTTTCATATTTTTGAAAAATATACTTTCAGAGAAACATAAATTTTAGTTGATTTCAACTATTTTTTGGCCAATATTAACAAAAAAACATCACAAAAAACAAAATAAAGACTATCTGGAGTGAAAAATGGCGGATATCTCGAAATGTGTTCTCATTATATACGATATTTTCAAAGTGGGAAATTCTCACATAAAATTATAAAGGAAACGTAATATTGGCTGCAAATTGTTGAGATGTAATGTTACACTTTAGCAATTATGATATAGTGACCTTTAAGGTGCATACTACCTTGTTCTAAGTTATACAAAACACACAATTTTGATGACTTTAGTGGAAAAATCAATTTGTGTAAATCTGATGTTTTTGTTAGCCCAACAAAGATTAGTACAGCGGCTATAAGGAAGAAAAGTTGTGCACTTTTTGACAAAAGCATGAAAATTTCATCATAGGTAATTTCAAGTACGCTGATTCATATTATGCTAAGTACCCATCGCTCCCACCACGTGACCGGCCGCCATTTTGAATTTAAAAATAGCCGCCACTGGAATCTATTTACTAGGGTATCTCAGCATCTACACAATATACAAATGTAATTCAAATGTCGATACCCACATTAGAAGTGTGTAAGAATCCATTTTTTTGATTAAAAATATCACCCGACAGTCGGAAGGGGATCAGACGGCTGCCATTTTGAAATCAAAATGGCCTCCATACATGTGTTTCATTCGGCTGAGGGTAAACTTGTGAACTTTTTAACCAAATTATGAATTATGTTTGCTCATAGGTATTTTCAAGTTTGTTGATTCATATTATACTTCGTACCCATCGCTACCATCATGTGACCAGCCGCCATTTTGAATTTAAAAATGTCCACCATAGAATCTATCAACTAGACTACCAGAAAATCTCAGCATCTAGACAACATATCCACGTGATTTAAATGTCGATACCTACATAAGCTGATTTAAGATAACCATCGTTCATGGAAACAGGGAGGACACGTCCTCCCAATATTTTAGTGGGGAACATAATATCAAATGTCCCCCAATATTTAGAGGGATGCAGAAAAATAAATGTTGTTACACACATTTCCGATATAAATAATTATGATATTAGCCTATTAATGGCAGCTGAGGAGAACTTTAAATCAGAAATGTGTTATCTGTGTCCTCACCAAATCACTTGGCTCCCACAGGAGACCTATGACGGTCCCCTGTACCCCTGGCTGATTTTAAGGGGGAAAGGGCTCATGCAAGCGGATTTCCCCCTTTCCAATCATTTTAACAGATGGCCGCACCTGAAGGTAGCAATAGCATACCCAAATAAAGTCCCGCTTGACACACTAAATACCAAAGTTAAGTGGCCTTTGCAACCTTGTAGAAGTTTTCATCAGATACAAACAGGTCTTTCCCAAGACAGGCAACAAGTTGGCCATATCACAGAAGTTTCAATTTATCTAACAATTATTGCAACCATTTTTTATCCAGAAAGGCACAAACTTTTCTTATCCTCGAACGGACCGGGTCTTATCACTCAATCAAAGATTGATATTCAGCTGCTGGTTTCTAAGCATGTAATTTCTTCAAATTGCTTTGACTAACTTCATTTTTGCAACAGTAATGTGCCATCTACCCTTCTTGTTTATTAAATTACAAAAGACCTCATCTCTTTGGTAACATATCTAAAAACTGTCCGAATTTGAAATCTTGTGGGAAATTTTGAAGGAGCACAAGTTAATGCCTTAGCAATCATACAAGATAGGGGTGTGCTACGTTGAGATTATAATAATTCCCATGCTGTTTCTACACTTTCAATGCACTAATTCGGGTATTAATCACGTTGCATGTATTAAATAATTTACTTTACAATGATGAATGTAGATTTGTACTCCCAAATGATGAGAATAATGTTGTGTAAACCCCACAACTTTTACAGTTGCACAGAACCCACGTCTGTTGATGCAATGATCGCCCACTTAAAGACATAGTTGGATGTACCATTGTCACACGGCATCCTATTCTGAAATCTAAACGTAAAGTTATTCCCACAATTGAGAATGGTACATTGCACAATAATTTGTGATGTCACCCTTATAATATTGAGATTAAAGTCTTTGTATTTTTTAATTAAAATCAGGGGTGTCGCCAGGATTTGCCCAACAAGGGGTCAAGCTTCCCGACTGGGGACCAGCAACCCAAAGCCCCGACAAAGGCAAAAACTTAAAAACTTGGGAATCTAATTGAAAAAAAAATTGAAAAATTTGGCTTTACATGGAAGAAATTTGAGAAATTTGGGATTTTTAAGGAAAATTGGAATATTTGGTGTCTTTACTGAACAATATGCTCTTCCTAGGGTCAAAATCAAGCAGTTCGTTGAGCCGACTGAAGGTCATTGGGATTACATGTTTTATCATACGGACTCCCCGACGAAACTGGAAAATTTCCCCGACTGGGGGCCAAGCCTTCCCCGATGGGGGCCATGGCCCTGTGGTCCCCCGCTGGCACCACCCTTGATTAATATTAAGGCCAGTGCATCTTGTGCCAAAATGTCTTTTGTTTCACAGTGACTTGACTTTGATGAGACAAACCCTCTCCTTAAATTAAAGTATGCAAGAAATAGTGATTTCTCTAAAGTCATTTCACATTTTAATTTCAAAAGGAAACAAAATTAGGTAATATGATTTGAACAAAGAAGACATCACAAAGGTATTGTACAATTGCTTTTTCAAATTGGGGGAATATGTTTCAGAACTTTCTTTACTGGCCAGCGAATAAGCTGTTAAGATGAGAGAACTTGGACGATTGAGAACCATGTTCCAACCCTCCGAAAGATACACCGATGCTTGTAATTCTGGATTTAAGTTACAGCTTTAAGTGAATAGTATAAATATTTACTTGACGTGTTATCGTGTTATTCAAAGTTTTGCATTTGCGTATGCACTAAGATTGTTTTTTTTTCACTGAATAACTCCAAGCAAAAACATAAAACTTAAATCATAGTCACCATTTTTGAGATATTTGGCATATTTTATTCAAAATATGCTTTTTGCTATTTTGATAACGTTGTTTCCCTCCAAAATGACTTCGCGACAAGTCAATATCACTTCAAATTCAGTCAGTTTAAAGTGATTAGCATGTTTTGTTACTTGACGTGTTTTTCAAAGTTCTGCATTTGCACTCAACTTGTTTTTTGTATTGGCTAACTTCCAGCAAAAAATAAAACGTACATCATTACATCATCTTGAGATATTTGAAATATTTTACTCGAAAAGCCTTTTATTTTGCTTGTTTGGTATCATTGTTCTCCTCCAATGTAGGTTTCGACATTTAAATCACATGTTTATGCTGTCTAAACGCTGAAATACACTAGTTGATACCTGTAGACTCCATGACGGCCATTTTTAAATTCAAAATGGTGGCCAGTCACGTGATGGTAGCGATGGGTACCAAGTATAATATGAATCAACAAACTTGAAAGTACCTATGAGCAAACATAATTCATAATTTGGTTAAAAAGTTCACAAGTTTACCCTCAGCCAAATGGTCCCCTTCTGACTGTCGGGTGATATTTTTAATCACAAAAATGGATTCTTACACACTTCTAATGTAGGTATCGACATTTGAATTACATTTGTATATTGTGTAGATGCTGAGATACCCTAGTAAATAGATTCCAATGGCGGCTATTTTTAAATTCAAAATGGCGGCCGGTCACGTGGTGGGAGCGATGGGTACCAAGCATAATATGAATCAGCGTACGTGAAATTACCTATGATGAAATTTTCATGCTTTTGTCAAAAAGGGCACAACTTTTCTTCCTTATAGCCGCTGTACTAATCTTTGTTGGGCTAACAAAACCATCAGATTTACACAAGTTGATTTTTCCACTTAATCATCAAAATTGTGTGTTTTGTATAACTTAGAACAAGGTAGTATGCACCTTAAAGGTCACTATATCATAATTGCTAAAGTGTAACATTATTTCTCAACAATTTGTAGCCAATATTATGTTTCCTTTATAATTTTATGTGAGAATTTCCCACTTTGAAAATACCGTACACAATGAGAACACCATTTCGAGATATCGGCCATTTTTCACTCCAGATTGTCTTTATTTTCTTTGTTTTTTGTGATGTTTTTTGTTTATATTGGCCAAAACATAGTTGAAATCAACTACAATTTATATTTCTCTGAAAGTAAATTTTTCAAAAATATGAAAAAAGCAAAAATCATAAAAATCACATTTTTGCCCAAAAATGGCCAAAAATGACCCCAAAAATGATTTTCGCACATGTCAGGCCCCCTAACTTCATTTGTTACTATATGTACCTTGCATCTAGCATGGCTGACTGCTTGTACTAAAAAATGCCCACGTAACTTTTTTAAGCCTTTTTAGGGCAATGGCTGGCTGTCTGCTGTACATAAGACTGGTGCAGTTTGCAAATTATGTCTGTCCCTCCCCCAAACCCCAATTGCCATGCAAAAACAATATTGCACAAATCTAATGTACATTTATCCAACACTCATACCAACTAAGCAGGTTTGCTCATTGAATACTGAATTGTAATGTGTCAGTTTCTTAACTGTACTCACAGACTATAGTATACAGTAGCCAGTTTAGGTTACCTTTTTTGTTATATTAACTTATATACACTATGACTCATTGATTTCAATACTGTATCACACACAGCTACAGGCAAACGTGTGTGTTTTCCAAATACCTTTCCACTTGTTTAAACTGGTAGAGCCTGGCTTATTACTAATGCAGGTACACTACTAAACTACAGTACATGGTCACTCCTGCTGACACTACTGTCAACAAACTATATGCTGGCATTAACTTTAACTACTGCAGCTTCTACGGTTGGTACAGGGATTTGTTATTTGGATGGACATATATATATATATATCGAAGAGTTTTAATGTTTATACTTTTTAAAGCCCCACTAAATCGTGGAGAGATTAACAACGACAAGCCATTAATTTGGCGCAAAGGGTTTTCTTTCCTTGTTTGGTGGGTCCAATTTGATATTTTTCATGTAGCAACATCATTCAAGTCACGTAATACTTAAACAAGTGGCCTGTCCAACACAATACTTCAAAACAACTGTTAAATTGAAGTAAAATAGCACAGTCAGTCCCTTCCTTTACAAGATAAAGCATGCAAATGATTTAGAAGTCTAATTTTGTTACAACAATATGAAAAGTTTCTGGAAGCTTCCTGAAATAACCTGATATGGATTCTTGTTCATATTTTGACATACTGTAAAACCTAACTGATATGCTGTCATGCACATCACCGAGTGTCAAAAGATGCAATATTTTTTATTTCTCTGACAACTGGCCATGTTGTGGCAGGGGAACAAAACCTCCCAGTCTTACTGTAGATGTAGCAGATGACAAATCCCCTGTATTAACCCCCTAATCCAGCGTAAGTTTCATAGAAATGTGAAGAAAGATACAAGCAATGGATTACTAGTTTGGCTTCACTTTAAGTCCCATTAGAAAGCTGATAACCAGGTTTGAATTTTTACTTGAAATCAATTATAACAAGTTGGGCCACCGTTTTTCCGCTTCACAAATCACAAACTTCCGCTTTTAACTTTCAAAATTCTGGTGAAATTCTGTTTCAAGCATGACCATACTGCTGAAGTTTCCAGATTTGATCAAACAGTACGTATAGGTTATTCAAACAAGTTACCCACTGGTGCATATAGCACAGAATCTCCTGGGAGTTAGCAATAATTATCAAGAATAAATCACATGTAAATTTCTACTAAAATCCAGAGTAACAGTAATTATTCTTCACAGCCATGTAAAATTTATGTCTGTGTTTACCAGACATACATCTAAATTGATCTGTATGATGGTAAATTTGTCATAAAATCATCAAAAACTGCTGAAGTTACGATCAGAAAAAGAACACGAACTTAACGAAAGTTGGCAACTTTTTGTTGATGTAGACTCCAATTTGCCTACAGTAGGATAGATGGCTTACGTGAAGCAAGTGTTTGCTTCAGGATCATAACCAGCTGACATGTTTAGCACCTGTTGTTGGAATAATTGCCCCAGAATAAGATACAGAAGTAAGACAAAGGAAGTTACTTTTATTTATCAACGTTTATTTATCAACTATTTTACTAAACAGTTGAGAGCAGTTCAACGGTTGAGACATGGTAAACTAGGTGTGGGCCAGTAAGAAAAAGAAGACAGAAACAGTGTTCCAGCCATGACAACAGGGCCTAAGAGAGGATTCAGAAACTGGGAGTCTCACTTCTTGTGTATGAGATGCCTCCTTTGACACTAGCCTTTAAGTGGGGTCCAGATGTTTTGAAAAGCATTGTCAGTGTGATTCATCCAATGCAAAAATGTTGCCCAATTTAGCAGGATAAGTTTGGCTCATAATACCAGTGAGTGTTGATATCATATTTCATCTGAACCATGGCAAATGCATACTATGTTCAATTTGGAAAGTTGAGCTTAGCTCAAAATCTATCCTGCATGAATCTGGCTGTGCCCATTATGAATTGGCCACTTACAAATTGGCAGAAGGCATCACTGGCTAGTACACTGCATTTACATTTTGAAAAATCAGTACGAATATTCTTGTGTGTACACACTACTGTCCAAAATACCAAGTTCCAAAGTTCTGTATTAAAGTACTACAAATTTGCTTGAATTTTTGCAAGTGCCTTGAGGGTACTGTTGGTATATGAAGGGGTCCATGGAAATTAATCACAGTTTGAAAACAAATTTAGGAAGCATGCTGTCCTAAACAAAGTTGATATTTGGTCAGATTGCTATTAACTAATATCGGGGAAACACAATTTCTTTGAGAGTGTGGGACTCCCGTTAAAATTTTCCAAAGATACAGGTAGTGGTTGACTAGAAACTTGGTAGAATCAGAAACTAATTACCTGGTTGTCAGCTGCACAACAGACAGACTAAAAAAAAAACAACTGAAGTGCATCTTACACCACATGCATCCTCCTTTTTGCCATGTGCATCAAATTTCTTCATTTTTTTTTTTTTTTTGTGAATTTCCAAATTTCCATATTGTGAACAAAACATAACCCAAAAGTTTCCCATACAAACCAACTTCTCATCACATAAATCATCTCTGGTGGTTAATTGCAATGTGTACACAACATCTAAAGTATGTAAGAACAGCACAGCAGTAGTACAGTATGACATACGTTTTCTTATTTTAGGCTACGGACTGCTCCAATTCAAAGTTTCAACAGCTACAATTAATATGTGATGTATTAATCAGACTGTACATTCTACCAATTTGAATGCACCATTAAAGTAAAAAAGGGGTATCTACTCTCCCTTTTCCCCATCTTCTTTTTATATGGCCTTAACCTTGAAGTGTTTTGGCTCCTCAACAGCATTTTGGTCCTCTCTGACCACTACACTGTCTGAAAGTCTGCTAAATATGACCACTTATAAATGTTACAGTATATTTTGATGTAAAGAAGTGCACTTGTAAATGAATATGTACAATCTAACAATATTTTGATGAGCACTATAGAAGTACAGTATCTGACAAAACAATATGCACCTAAGGCATTATGTCAAACCTTAGACTGCATTGGCCTCACCAAAGCTATGACTATGAGGGCTACAGCCAAATTTAAAACTACAAAGCAAAAAACTAAAAACACTTAAAAAAAAGTCACTTACATCCAGCAACCAGAGGTGTCATCCAGTTCTCAATCTTGAAATTCATGACTAGCATAGCCCCAACATAGGCCATGAGGTATCCCCCAGCTATGACACAGATGTACTCTTGAATTCTCTTGGCTGGAATAGGATGAAAGAAAAGAAACCTTCAAATGCTATATCCTAAGACAAATATAACATGGTCACCACAGCAATCACACCCTCATAGAAAACTACTGTATGAAAACAGTAACTGAAGATGTTTTAATCAGTAGGCAACAGCAAATCTGTTACAGATGACACTAAAAGTTGATAATATACATGTAAACCACAAGTTTATAAAGGAAGCTGGCTGCTTGAAATTTTGCCTGTATTCAAACTTACATTATGCTTGTGAATTAATTTAAACTAGGAATGCAGCGGTTTAGTGATAAACTGACACATAATGATAATGTTGCCTATGTTTGGCAAACCAAGCCACTGTAAAATGTAGTACAGTATTTCATATTGTATGTCGTCACAATTCTAGGAGTATTTTTTTTTGCAATTTCTTGTGAGTTGAACTAAAGCCACAGTGGTACAGTACCTTACATATGGTGCAGCACTGTACAATACTGGGGGTTGTACAATACAGTACAGCAGTCCTGTAAAGTAATCAACTTACAGTACAGTGCAGTATAGGCTTACAGTACAGTATGAAACACTTGCCTGCATTTAATTTCTTTGCACAAATCAATGATAAGTTTCAAATGAAAATTTCTTGAAAATAATACACAAGCAGCAAGCTAAAACTGAACTAAAATCTACAGTATGTACAGCAGTGGCATACATGTACAATAAAGGGAGGGGGAGAGATGAGGAAGGGGTGACTGGGAGTATCCACTTTTAACGATCCAAAAATTTTGGCTGGGGCTTCAGTCTCCCCAATCACATGTGGAGGCAAGAAAGTATGTTTCTACAGTACTCCCTACTTTTCAAGATTGGAAACCCTTTATATATCCCCTCTGTGAAATGTATTCAGAAACCTTTTCAGTAAAATGAGTAAATTATCCACCTTTTCCACAAACAGTGTGTTTCAAAAGCTAAAGTAAATGTAGCATCAAACTGCATCTACTGTAGAAATGGTTTATATATGCAGTATGTACTCTTGACATCAGACAGATGTCTGAAGTACAGTATTCAGCCCCCCCCCCAGCCCCTAAGAAAAGCTTTTTACTCCAATGCCTGTAATGAATGTATTACTGTAGACCAGTAAAATACCAACTGGTTGAGTAACAGCTAAGCTGAAACATTCTATTCCTCCTTCAATATCAACCAAGAAGCAAAACCATGTAATCATTATCATGTAGGCTTACATAATCATGAAACCTTACTGTTGCAGCCAGTTCAATAGACCCACAGTACTTGTGTACGCCATGTTGAATTATGGAGTACTTAAGACTAACTAAATTGGAATTCATGAAAGCTTATAAAAAACCTGGCTAAATACAGTAGTTGCATTCAAACAGAATTTATTGCCCACGACAAGTTAATTGGAATAAATGGTTGAAGGCATTGTATTGACTTGAGTGAGTGTGATGACGAAAGATACTGTACCAATGGTGTTAAAGAGCTTTGTCTGATCCATGCCATGACTAATTGGCGACTAAACAGCATGACAAGTCTATGATTCTTCTGGCCATGTTATCATGTCTGCCGTCTCTGACAACAGCTTTGTTTCTTAATACTAGTGATGTAGAAATACCCTAGGTCATTTTAAATACAAATTTTCCATTACAAACTACTCATATTTCATGAAGACTAATATGTAACCAATTAGGCATGTAAGCAACTGCATGTGTCTTTAAAACTTACTAACTAGGTTTACATATGTTTCATTAATATCACCCCAGACCTAAAATAGTAACTATACAGTATATGTTGAATTCTTACACCTGAGTTTGAGTTAGATTAGGTTTTACAGCTCAGTTTCTAACCAACTGGTTTAAGTCGGGTTGGCCTTTTTTCAGTTGTGGCTCACTAGCTTGTTTTCTCTACTCCATTGCTTATGCTGAGCACCAAGCACAATGGCAGTAGGTTCCATTTGAGACTGAGCCCTTTATACTGTACACTCATCTCTTGAATAAGCACTCAAAATAAACTCTAACAGCACAGTATAGCCTACTTTTCAAATGAGTATGCATGAAGGACACACCCTTTAAAAAGAAACAAACAAACAACTGGTGTATTGTTTGCTGTAGGTAAAATTTAATTTTAAAAGGAGACCACAAGACAACCCTTACAAACCCCAAAAGAGCCCCTGTTATCTAAAAATAGCCCTCCTTCAAAAGGACAAAAAGTTAGCATTACTTTCTCAAAAAGAGCTCCAATCCAAAAAATGGTTCTTACAGGGTCCGCAACAGCCGGTATCGCATCGCAGTTTGCGATGCAATTGAAGCACAGTAGCGATACAAAAATTTTAACGCCTCGCATATTTGCGACACAAAGCTGCAAATTGATTGTACAGGTACAGGCATTCTGACATCGACACAACAATTTGACTTGACTTCGTTTCACACCTAATTTTTACATTTCCATTCCAACCTAAACACTTTCATTAGAATGAATCAATTCCCTGTATGAGTTTTTAATAATTCAAGGGCTGTCAATTTCTGTTTAATCTCCTATGCGTCGGCCCGAATAAACGTTCATTACTGTTAAACGATGTCCACATTCTGTATCAATCGTGTAATGCATTGCATGGCTCTATTCACCATGCAGAGAGATCTAGCAATCATTGCACCCATTTTCATTTTGTTCATGCACCCAAAATTATCAATGAATGAAACTGAATGTCGGAATCTCAGTCATCAATAGTACTGTAACCAACAACAAAAAGCCATCATGCCCTGGATTTTTGCCTTGGCACCCTGAAAACACACCTGTGCAACAGCAAAAGTTGCCATGCCCTTTTGGGTTTGCCATGGTGCCTTTCCTTTCAGTGCTGTACATTCCAAGTACAGTACCACTACTGGCAAGGTTACACAAAAAAAAATCCAAAAATTTTCGTTCAAATAGTCCTTCCATAGTCCTTCACATTGCGGTTTCTTGATTTGGCAGTCAGTCACTTCTACAGTACTGTAAGACATGAGTGCACAAACTGGCCTCTTTTTTCTTAAGCATACATAAATCTCTGAGATTAATCCAATCTGTCCTTTTCAGCTGCTCCTAAAGGTACTACCCTCTTACACAGTGAGTCAATGGGACAATCTCATATTTTAAGCAAGCGAAAATACACCAATTGATGTTGTTCCTGAGACAACAGCAGACTTACTTTTAGTCATTTTCAAGTTGCTGTCTGAGCTGGGAAGGAATATTCATACAAAAATCCCCTTAATATAAGCAGTAGTCTTTAATGTAGAGAGAATATCAAAAAACATGTTTGGGTCATATGGAACATACCAGGTAAGAAAAGGGGTGAAACGTGCATATGTGCAGGGTGATAATTGATGATAAAAAAGTTACTTTGGGCTGGACATTAACAACAATAGCAATTTAAAATTTTCAAGCACTTCGTATGCAAAGTGTCATCATGTCCTTCCTTACTGTAACATCATTTTTGCCGTCATGGCCTTCCAATATGCTGTGATGCCCTTCACTTCTAGAACCTACCAAAGGCATTTTTGCCCTACCCTTTTTGAAGCTTCATGTATAGCCCTGGTGGCAGATGCTGCAGGCTTTCAGTCACGCAGAATATTAACTTTCTTTCAAACAAAATATAAAATTGCATTTTCTTACAAATGTGTGAAATTTTGGGTAAAATCTTTAGAAAAGCACTCTACCTCTAACTGAAAGTAGACCTATAGCCCATAGGAAACTGTTCAAGACTGGGGGGCTGAACATTGTTTCGGATTGCTGTTCTGGGGGTGGGGTCTTCGACTCCCCCTTTTTAAATCCTTAGATGTCCTTACAGCTGTAGATGCAATCTGGTGCAAATAGTTGGGTAAATTTTAATGAAACCCATTGCAAACTTCTAACCTTTTTACAGAGGAAACAAACAAGGGGTTTTTTCCTTGGATTGGGAGGGCAGAAGCATACTGTACTTCCACCCTACCACATTTGTGACCAGGGCTAAATCCCCCCAGCTCCCCCTACAGTACCTACTTCCAACGCCTATACTATAGCCTACTCATAAGCACAAAATGACAGCTACAGTACACATGGAAGGTAGGGTAAAATAACACTTAAAGGCAATAGGCAGTCGCCCCAAAATTTTCTTTGAAAATCAGCAAATTCTTGCAAATCTCATCTTATTGCTTTACAAGCACCTCTGAAGATGTTTTGAACATACAATAGGTAAAGCAAGGAGAAATTCTCCTTGAATTTCACAATTTACCAACAAAAATATTGTCACATGATCAGAATGGGCCAGTCATGAACTAGAGTGACACGATACACTCACTCTGATTGGGGTGACTGCATACTGCCTTTTTTCTTTTTCATGGTACAGTATATACTGTATATGATGCATGAAAACATGCACACATTTGAAACTACTGTAGTTACTGTCTTTAGTAAGTACTGGTACTTTATCCACTAATAAATAGACTTTTACCTGAGCGTACAGTATTTTATCATTTGAAATTCAAACTGTTGTTCATAACGATTAACAATAACTACAGAACAGCTTTTCAGTTTTCAAGCATGAAAGCTGAAAAGCAATCGGTCCACAAATTGGACTTGACATTTATAGATAGGACAATATGCCTTATAAATGGCTGGGTAGCATACCTAATTTCATTTTTTTTTTTTTTGAAGAGAGCAAGAATGAAACAACTTCACTTTGTCATTTTTCTACCATAAATACTTTGCCACTATTTGAAAGTATCACAGCACTGTAGAGTATCATACTGAATACCCACATACTTGTTAAGTTACAGTACACTGGTTACTCAGGACTAGAAGTCTTATCCCCTCCCCCCCCCCCCCCTTCTCCTAGTGCACAGAAAGGGACAATTACTGATGATAAAAAGTTGGCCTTTTTCCAGTCCATTGACTGGTTCCAGAATAGTTCAAAGTTCTTAATTTTGTCAAAAAAATTATTCATTTGATCATAAACTACCTTCTATAGGCAAACTCACTTGCTGGCTTTCTGAATTTGTTCCAATACACTGCATGCTTGACTCCACTAGGAGTGTTGTGCGGTATTTCTACTGACTCAGATCAGGATCCCAGGGCAGGGCTCTACATTAACACTTGCCCGCTTGTCCGAGGCAGTAAGAAATTTCCAGGGCAAGTTCTCTCTTGTTCCAACTTGCCGGGAGATACTTCATGTAAGACTACCTCAAACTGAGGTGAATAGACAACTGAAGGGAAATGAATAGGCTGAATAGCCTGAAGTGAATAGGATTAGTAGGTGTCTATTCACTTCAGTTTGAGGTTGGCTTACATGAAGTATATACCAACTTGCCCAAATGGACAAGTAAGCCTGAGTAAGTAGGCCTAGTAACTTCTACTTCAAAATTTGAAGTGCAAAGAAGAGAAATTTTCACATAGTAAGAAGGAAACTAGTCTTAAAAATCTCATTTCACAAATCACACCACTCTTGAAAAAAAAAAGTTGAGGGTCCCCAATCTCTTAGATGAGAACCCTTAAAACAGTTGTTGTCATCTGTATGACTGTAAACAGCCATGTGGGATGGGAAATCAATATTCCATCTGCCCTACTGCAAGAGGCAAGTGAAAAATACCAGGGCAAGTGGATTTCAGTGGTTGCTTGCCCGACTTGGCAAGTGGGTTTGAAAGGAAGTGTAGAGCCCTGCTGAGGGAGAAATTTTCTCACTTGTTTGGTTGAACATCCAAGGCTCAAGTAATGTCCTCCCTTTAACTCTAATCTTTTCAAACAGGTGACAACTGCAGTGAGGTTATCCACTTATTCTGTACCTTTTCTGTACTGTACATGTTACATATCCACTAGCATGTAACATTTAATTAATGGCTACACAGTGCAGTACAGTATGTTCCAAACATGAACAATGTTACATTCAGTGTTACTGTGCTACTAAACTCATGTCTATTCTATTGTGTTATGTAGTTGTTAAGCAAGTTGTGAAACATCAAATACAGTAGGCCACTTGTAACTTACAATTAACTCAAGGCATTACTGTAATCATTTTCAATACATTTTAGCTGGCCTAAGTGCAAGTACAAGCAACTACTAATTCATTCATGGATTGTGCAACTTTCACTACTTTGCATACATGTATACTGTACCACTCAGGCAACACAACACTAACCTTTCACTATGTACTGTATGACACTATAGGCCTTAACACCTTTGTCCTCAGAAAAGGCCAAGGTCATCATCAACATCAAGAACAAGATGAGAGAATGCCTAAGCTACATGTGCTATTCGGAGGCCTAGCCTATGCATGGATTTTTCATCTTGGAGCAGCTGACCTTTGCTCTTATTCTTAATCTTACGTAAACTGGACTTCCATTGTTTTAAACATAAAGGCAGACCAGCCTGCCTGGTCCACAAAGGTTTACATGATAAGTAACATTAACGATAAAATGTTGATCTTGGCCTGTTCGTAACGTTAGGCCGGGCTTTGCAAAAATCCTCTGGCTTCGCCCAGTTCATTACTGGGGCAGATTGGCAGATACTGTAGCCTAACTTTTGGCTGTAGATTGCGACGGCAGCCTACTAACAGCCTATTCCTGGGATTGAAGAAGGATAAATGGTGTTTGCACTTGCACTTTTTGCAAAAAATAGGGTCCACCCTAGGCCATAGGCAAGATTAGGCCAACTATAGTCTAACCTCGTTAGAACGGCATTCTTTGCTAAGCCTCAACTTGCAACGTTAGTTACTTACGAGTTGAGTACAGGTCTGCCAGTTCCCTAGCTCCTGCATGATTTTGTCCCCATCGAGGTGATTCATGTTTGGTTTTAGGACTGATGAGATCCTCGTCTAATTTGCTGAACGTCTCTGTGTCTCCTTTAGGACTCATTGTGGCAGTTTTTTGGTCTTGGGTTGAAGCAAGGTTTCGCCATCCACTGCTGGATTGAGACCTCACATGTCTTGTTGCACATGAACGGTATACTACGGCTGCATATATATGTACGTAATGTATGTACTGATGTAGCCGGTGACATAACCTACACAGCTAGCAGCAGACGACCTCACCCATATATTATCATACGTGCAATATTTTGTGTGTGTGTGGACTGTGGAAATAGTGATGGGAGTTGTCAGCTCCGCCCACTTCTGTCGTAACATACTTCGCACTGTACCTCGTTTCATACAACATGAAAAATTAACTTGGAGGAAATTCAGAGCAAGTTTTGTTACAACGGAAATAGGAAAACGATAATTGCTCATCCATCTGACATGCATGAAAATCGAGACTAAACAAATAGAGACCATGGAAAAACAATTTCAATGGAAATCTTGATGTAAAGGAATCTGTCTCGGCCATGTGTAGTAGTATTTCAGTGTTCTCTGCAGACAGTCCATCTAGAACGGGACGGACCAGGGACGTAGCCTGCTAGGGGACGAAAGAGGGGGACGGACGGAAGTGAGGGGGACGGACAGAAGAGGGGGACGGGAGCAGTTTCCCCTGAGATTTTCAAATCGTAAAATGAAAGTTGACCTATTTGAGAAAAATACTGAAATGCTGAAAATTTCACTGTAGGCCTATAAGGGTTCCCGTTTCCCAGATTCTCCCAGGGAAGAACCCGGACCTCCGTCGTGAACGCGTCCTTATGTGGCTTTCCGACGATTAAACCCAGGATTTGTCCGACAGTAGAGTAGCGACATTGACATTCCAAAATTTAAAGGTCGGGTGACAACAGGAGCCATTTTGTTTCCAAGTTCGTCAATACACATATTGTATTCACCCAGAAAACAGGGCCGTAGCGAGCGGGGGGTGTGGGGGTGTCACACACCCCCCAATATTTGGTCGTCCGTCTGCAAATTTTCGGTCTGTCGGCAAAAAGAGGAGAGGGAAAGGAAAAGAAAAGGAAAAGAAGAGAGAAGAAGAGAAAAGAAAGGGAAAGGGAGGGAGGGAAAAGGAAGACGGAGAATGAAAAAGGAAAATGAAAAGAAAAAAGAGAAAGAGAGAACGGGCCAGTCTGTTATCGGCTATTTCGATTTTTGGCTCTTCATCTAATTGGCCCATTCAAGTTGAAGGCCCGTCGGCAAATTGATTATGCATGTGACGGCCTTATACGGCTGTATCAACGACCGTTGGTGTAATTGGACGAGTGACTCAGTCCGTCGGGAACTCGGGAAAAGAAAGGGAATTAACGGCTTCCGTATAGGTGCACTATTTCGGGTCATATGACATTCTTGAAAAAACACTTTCTGCACATTATTCCTCACTTTCATCATCACCATGGGGAGCAGCACCCGATTACCCATGGAGAGGGTATCCTTAGCCCGTCCTCTAAACCCTAACCTTGACTTCAAACACATTTTGCAAACCTCTGAGGATCCGGTTTACCCACAAACATCCTAGGAGAAAAATAATGCGTGCCACGCGTGTCTTCCCTTCACTGCAATCTCAGGCCTTTAACTTTTGAACACCGAAATGAAACAGATACAGAACCCATCTTTAGATCCTGGCGTTCAAAGCATGTTTTGAACGCTGGTGTTAAGATTTTGAACACTTCTCCCTTTTTGAACGCCGGACGCCTATCCACTTATCGTATTTGAACGCCTGACGCGTCTAGTATTCAAATGCTGAACACATAGCTCCTGAACTATAGTAGCATGACAGGAGGAATAGCCTAACACATTAGAATTAACCGGAATCTTTGCATTGGATAATGCATTATGATCCAAAATATACCAATCCTGCATGAGACTTAATTTTTTACCGAGAGATTATGCTAAAACCTCAGAGCTTCCGGGGGAGAAGCCCCTCCTCCCGGATCCCCACCAGGGGCTCTAAAGCCGGCCCAGTGTTTTAGCCAGCCCCTGTTTGTGGGGCAATGTCGCATAAACGGCGACAAACATGTCGCATAAACGGTGACAAATGTCGCACAAAAGCATAAAAATCTGACAAGCAAATTCTTCCCGGGTATAAATTTTGAGGTTCCTCATTAGGGCAGAAATCCACTCAAATATTGCACCATTTGCGATCTAGGCACCTTTCAAATTCCAAACATTTCCAAAGGGGAGGGGGAACCCCCTCCCCTTAGACCTCTCCCCCAGGCCACAGATCAGTAAATGTCGCATTGAGAAAACGTCCTAGCTAGAGCACTGGTGGGATCCCAACCGCTTAAAACTATAGCGACCTGACAAGAGGAATAGCCTAATACATTAATATTAGTGGGAAACTAGTTTGTGTTTGATGATGCATTATGAACCAAAATATATCCATCCTGAGACTTAATTTTTCACCAAGAGATACACTTAAAACTCAGAGCTTCCGGGGGCTGCGCCCCCTGGACCCCACCAGGGGGCCTTAGGCGGGGCCTGGACCCCACCCGCTAAAGCTCGTATTCGCACTACGCATTACCAGATCCGTCGGCAAAAAACATAATCTCCACACCCCCCAAAGATAACACCTTCGCTACGCCCCTGCCAGAAAATGACGGGTTGTTGTGCATTTGGGTGCAACAATCGGTCCGAGAAAGGGGTTTAGAATGTACCGATTTCCCTCGTGAATATCAATAGAAGAAAGGTTGTGGTTAGTGGGCCCAGGGCCCTATATTGGGAACACTATGACTTTAGAATAACGCTATGATTCTTGGCGAGGCTCTAAAGTGAATGTAAACAACAGTCTCATGTCCTTCTTTATGTGCTTTATTTGGAGATACCTCACATGTAATATATATACTACGTAACACTCCACAATCTGTGGGACCTGGACCCAGGGCCCCAAATTAGGTATGGGGGTTCTTAAACTTGTACTCTCCCAGGTAGCAAACCGATATATATATATATATATATATGGGCTCCATATGGGTGAACCCATATGGGGCCCATTAAATTTTGCACCCAAGATTTATAAGGGGCCCATATGGGCCACATGTCCATATGACCCATATGAAATAGTTCTGAGGCCCATATGGGGCAGTTGTCCACATGGGCCCCGGAACTATCCCATATGGTCATATGGGTCATATCGGGGCAGGCCCATACGGGCTCCTTATGAATCTTGTGTACAAAACCATATGGGCCCAATATGCTGCCCATATGGGCCCCTAAGAATCCCATATGAGAATTTTACCTAGGCTGTGCAATTCAAATGCAAAATACGTGACTTTAAATGTATTTGTGTTGTTCAGTGCTCTTTTGCCCAAATTAGGGCCCTGGGCCCTGGGCCCGAAACCCTTAATGGACTATTAAGATGCAATGTATTCTGAACCTTACACCTAAAGTATTCATGCCTAGATATTATACACCTGAAGTGAATAGACCCAGTGATGATTCAGAGTAAGGTATTTTCGGTTCACGCCTAGGTTTCCCTATAGCAAGGGCCCTATAATTGGCCAAGGGTCTCCAGGGCCATATTGTGTAAACAGAGGAAACCTTTTTTCCTGTTCTCTGAATTTGATACATTTTACCATCAAAATGTCCATTTGGTGTCAAAAACTTTCACCAGGATGTAGCTATTTAGTCTTTGGGCCCTTCGTGTGCAGGGGCCTCTTGCCATTCGATCCCCACCCGGCGCCCCCAAAGGAACTTCATCGCATAATTCCCAGTCATATGGTTCTCCACCGTGACATCACGTAACAAATGTTGAAAACATTTTGTGAACTTTTGGTGTAAAGGAGAAGATGATCGCTCATAAGTGCAATGCATAAAAAATTGGAACTAATGATATGGCCCCTAGGGCCATTTCTCCCCCTCCCCTGACCCATTTCACCGTGACTGGGACCCAACAGATTTGTCACGCCATACTCTACCCCTCCGCATTCCATTGTCACCAGAAACGATAAAAATTGAATAATGCACATAGCTTACATGGGACTCGGCAGTCATTGTGCAGTGTATGCTAGACACTTAGCCAATGGAAACAAAATAGCGTCCAAATTTAAAGGTCAGAAGCAGTCGTCCCAAACTTATTTTGAAACAACAGCTAAATGTCACAAATTTCTTCTTATTTTGCTTCCAAGTGTCTTTCATGATATTTTAGAACATAAATATTGCATATTCAAGTTAAATCAAGCAGTTGCTCCTTGTAAATTTTACAATTGAGCGAGAAAAATACTGTCACATGATTCTCACGAGCCATTCAGGAAATAGGATAGTCTACTATACAATTCTTTATTGGGGTGACTGCATTCTCCCTTTAAGTTGTCGCTACTCTCCCTATAAGGTACTCTACCTGACGGGGGGGGGGGGCAGCAACCAAACGACACGTTAAAGGCGATGAGCTGCCAAAAGGATGAGGAACACAAAATTTTTGGCTTTTTTTTACAAAAATTGAAAAATTGGGAGTTTTATTGAAGAAATTTTGAAAAATTTGGATTTAAGGAAGAAAATTGGAAAATTTGGGTGTTTTTTTAAGGAAAAGTGGAAAATCTGGAGTCTTTTTTGAAGAATATGCCTTTTCTATGAGCAAAATAAAGCAGATCGTAGGGGACTGAAGGTCATTGGGATCTTGATCGCACGGATTAAGGCTCCCCGACGAAATGGAAAATTTCCCCGACGGGTGACCAGCCTTTCTCGACGGGGGCATGACCCCTGCCCCCCCGCTGGCGCCACCCTTGATCAAACCCTCTTTTTCCTACATAATACACAGCTTGAATACACGTCACATTTAGCATTTTTCTCATATACCGTGCCGCAGCATCCTTTGATTACATATGCTAAACTCAATGATCTTGTAAAGTAACTTAAATCTATATCCTTTCTGTTAAATCTAAATTTTTTTCTAAAGCATGAAATCTAAAAAAAAGTTAAGATGCACTTTGTAACGTCTACAAAGTGCCGTTTTCCCCACCTGGAAGGCATTTCGATCAAAGCATTTGCTTGCAAGGCCTACGCTACGTCTACGAGCCAACCGATGGTGACTCCCCAGTGGCGTACTAAGAGGGAGCAGCCAGCACCGGGTATACCAGCTTAGTAAGGGTGTCATGTCACAGCCGAAAAATTCAGTAAGAAGTATTTTAAACATATAATCAGTTCAAAGCTAAACAAGAAATATTTCTCAAAGAGTAGGAGTGTCGTCCCCTCCCCTTAATTCATTACACCCAGTCAGAAAGTAAAAAATCACTAAAAATGACAATTCTAAAGATATGATCAGGCCAAAGATTTGCCAAAGACAGTATCATCCTGCACTTAAACCAGGCCTTATATATCAGCCCCTTCCCTCAGAATTCTACCCCAGGATGGCATCCATGCACAAGTGAAAATTGGGTCCGCCCGAAAGTCAGCATCATACAGGAACGTCACTAGGTGCTTTGCTTAAAGAGTGTCATGAACTGCCCCCTAAAGATTTCGCCCGGGAGTACGGCCCTAATGATAGAC
Source organism: Holothuria leucospilota (assembly GCA_029531755.1). Classification (NCBI taxonomy): domain Eukaryota; kingdom Metazoa; phylum Echinodermata; class Holothuroidea; order Aspidochirotida; family Holothuriidae; genus Holothuria; species Holothuria leucospilota. The sequence goes on from CM055965.1 coordinate 12,442,586, forward strand.
CCATGATGTTGTGGTCTAAAGGTAAAGAGGTGGGTCACTTAGTCTTTTGTCCGTTCAGGGGACGTAGCTACTTTGGGGAGAAGAATTCCTTCTGGAGCAACGCTTGGCTTCGCCCCTTGGCTCTTCGCCAGAGGGTCGAGTTGACTTTGGAAAAGGTATATACGTAAAACTCGATAAAAGCAAGGGAAAATACAGGATTTTAAACAAAAAAAGGGGGGAGTGAATTTGGTTCCGAAGACACGAGTGAGCCGCAAAGCGACGATGGGAAGGGTTCCGGAGAGCTGTTCCCCTTCCCGACATGGAGACTTTTTGGAAACTGACCACGAAATTGTGCGATTTGGCGACTCTTACAGCGTCGGTAAATCACAGACATCATTTAAAATGGATGTAATTCTGGCCCATTCAGAAACAGAATCAGCAACTTTTCAGTCACAGTCCCTGTGGCGCCACCAGATTTGATGATTGGGGGCACCACAGAAGATGATACCGTACGCCCACCCCATATAAGCCAGAAAGTCGGTGTAAGTGAGCACATTCTTATCTACGATAATTTGAAACAGGGGAGGACACTTCCTCTGTCTTCTCGTGTGGAGGCGCCGTCCCGGAGGAGGGGTCTAACGGAAAGGGACCCTTTGAGAAATTTTTGTTCTTCAAAGGTGGCAAAGTTGCAAAATTAAGCTATCTTTGGCAATTTCTTTCAATCTGGTCATATGCTGAAAAATTCACATACTTTAGCGGATTGTTCTTAGTTTTTGTTGGGAAAGTGGCTTAGATACTAAACGGTGCAATCTTGGGCAGAGCTTTGCTTAGAGCCAAGCTTAGGCCTCGTGGAAGCTTTAGGGTAATTAGTAATAACAAAATAGAGACGTTAGCATGATGCATTTAACTGACATCCAAATGACGCTACAGGAGATGAGCACACCAAGCACTCCACAAAAAATGGAACGAGAATCCAAATGAACAACTTCCAATGGGAATGACGCGGAGAGGAGTAAAGGTATAAAAAAAACTGGATAAGTAAGCCCGTTCATAATGCAAATTCTCTGCAAATGCACTTACTGACCTTTGAATAAGATTGTGTGATGAATAATAAACTTTAAATCATGAAGGTCTACATCACGCTACACATGTTGCTGATAATGCCCCCTGTGGGCTGGGGGTTGTAGAATATGCCCACGGTATTTCCCGCCTGTCGTAAGAGGCGACTAAAGGGAAGGACTTGCACCATATTTAAACTTTGCTTGACACTATATAACACATTTGGGTTGGTGTGTCGTTAAATTTTATCTAACTAACTAACTAACTAACTAACTAACTAACTAACTAACTAACTAACTAACTAACTAACTAACTAACTAACTAACTAACTAACTAACTAACTAACTAACTAACTAACTAACTAACTAACTAACTAACTAACTGATAATATCAGATTGGTACATATATTCGCCTGTTGATGGTTGCAAGCCTGAGGATGGACTTGCCCCTCTTTTATTCGGAAAATAGTTTTCGCTAGAATAGTTGCACGTGTTGTCGTCCTATAATGACAAATAGTCATCAGACATAAAGCGTAAACAGTGGCGAAGCGAGCCGAAATTTCGCTTAAAGAATTGTTATGAAACCCGTATCCCTACGTTTGAAAAAATATCGTAGTATGCGACAGATTTGTGATAGGTTGAACGGAACAACCTAGCAGATTTTTTTTCACTGCTAAAACAGGGGGGTTCGGACCCCTTGGATCCGCCCCTGTAGATGAATAACCTGAAACTTGAAACCAGGGAGTCTAGTGCATGGCAGCTTTCTGGTGAACCATCTATTTTGTACGTACGAGTAACAAGCTGTAGCTGGACGGAGAGGGGGGGGGACGTTTTGACTGCCGTCCTGGCTGGGGAAGGGGAGATGGGGAGGGGTATAAGGGGAGGGGTATAAGGGAAGGGGTATAAGGGAAGGAGTCATCGATCCCCTCCCCTCCCTTGGAAAAACACCTCTCACCTTAGGATAACGTGAGCATCCTTAGATGCAATTTCATGCTATATTATGTGTTGTTCATGGGAAAAGTTTTACGTTTTGTTGAAAATTTTGATACATTGAGAGAGGCAACAAAGTGGTTTATGACCTTTAAGAATGGAGACGAAAGCATACTTTGGCCAGCGAAGCCTTGTGCGCTCGCGATGAAAGGTGTCTTAGGTTCTTTCCCGATTTTTCTTAGATGGCTTTTGCGGCTATTCTGGGTCATTCCAGAGTAAAAATTCTGTGTCCTACATGTGTAATTTGAAACGTTAATGAAAAAAATTGGGAATAATGATTGCAATTTAGGACTAGGCCTTGATAGAAAATTTACATAGCAACTTTCAAAGGCGTTGCTAGACCGCTACGCTCTACCCTGCCAGCGGGCGATCCATTGTCCACCTTGCTGGTGAGGTCCAGGTCAACGCACCAGTGAGGTCTAGTAGCAATGCCCCGGGGTGATGGGGGTATTTACAAAATTGTGGTCATTAGCGTGATGCTTTAACCTGTCTACAAATGGCACTGGCAATAAACGAGACCACAAAATTCATACTTTATCACCACTTACAATTGCCATAGGCTATATATAACTCAGACTAACGGTCTGTCGACTTGATATGGTCGAGCGGTACTTGGCAGCAGAGCGGGTTTTCAAACAGCGCCATCAAAGTTGTCATGCAATTAATAATCATGAAACAATACCTCTCAAGCTGTAATTCAGAAATCAGCAATACTGAAACGCATGTGTGTACAGGGTGCGTGACGAAAATTTTCATTTAAAGGGGAATTTTCATGATCCCAGACAGTTCCAATTCTCCCAACTGTGCATCTTCTAGCTCCTCCCATAACTGTATGAGGCTCTTCCTTGTGCAAGAATAAACCTGTTTTATTGCTTAAGGCCATGTCCTGGTGAGCATACAAGGCTATAAAATGTAATAAAAGTACTCTCTCTGCCTTGTGTGGAATGTGAGCTACTCTGCATCTTTCAAATTTTCAAACTTTGATGTCAATCAAAGAGCAGTCACCAACTGAGAATTTTGATATACATACACTAAAAATATACTTTGGGGTGATGTATCTCTGTCTTTAACTTTGGATTGTATGTAAATGTACGTAAATTATGTATGGAAGGACCACTGCCTATGCCATAACAATATACGACGTGCGTTGCGAGAAAATTTAATTTAGGAGGCAAAAATTTCCTACAGACTTTCGGGAGGGTTTCTTTCGGGTGGGGGGGGGTGGCGGGGTGGCGGGGTGGCGTAGCTAGACAAAGCAATGAAGGGGCGGGATGGCTTCTAGGGGCAAAATATTCTTTGGGGGGGTATTCTAATATGCATTAAGGCAATGGTAAGTTTTGATCTTCTAAGGGGTTTTCAGGGGCCCTCTCCTGCCCTTCACTAGGCTACGGGCTTGGGGGACGAGGCATTTAATTGCATTTTTTCTCATGCCATGCCCCTTACTATGAATACCGTCCCGTTAAGTTCATGCTAAAATCATTGAGACTATGAGGTAACGTCAAGTCCCTTTTGTATGCAAAGAGATTTTACTGAATAACTTCTTCAAAGCTACCATTTTTCTTAAAGCTGAATTCGGAAATTACATTTCGACAACTGAAAAGTTTTCAATGCAACCTACCGTCTAGAAAGGGCCAGTTCTGATAATGTGGTAAGCTTTTTGACAAAATATTCCTTGGTCGGCCTATGCACTTCGCGCCAAGCAATGGTGGTCCTCCCAGTGGCGAACTAAGAGGTGGCGGGCCGCCCTGGGTACCAGCCTCTTAGAGGGGTGACATGCCACAGCAGTACCACTAAATAATGAAAATTGCTAAGCATGTAAAAGGTTCAAAGGTTTGCTAAAGACAGGGCCGACGCTAGAGGGGGTGTGTGGGGGGTGTGACCCCCCCCCTTCCAAGATCCACGCAGTTGGCAAAATCCTGTACTAGTCGGCAAAATGAAGGAAAGAGGGAAGTGCAAACGAAGGAAAGTTAGAGGGAAGAAGAAAGAGGAAAAAAAGAGGAGAGAGAAGAGGGAAAGAGAAAGACCGAGCGAACAGAGAAAAGAACAGGGGAGGGAGGGACAAAGCAGTTCAAGAGAAAGGGGCTGGTACAGACGGAAGACAGGAGATTGGAATGCATTTGTAGACAACGTTTATCAAAATATTTTCAAAGCCCGTAACCATGGGCGTCAATCCTGGGGGGGACGGGGGGACACGTCCCCCCCACATTTCGATGGGTGGGGGACACAATATCAAATGTCCCCCCCACATTTGCGTAAAAGAGTAGTGTCGTGGCTCTATTTGACTGGCTTTTTGAGTGGCATGTAGGTTTGTTGGGCAATGTTAAGTGTCTCGATGCAGATTCTGAATGTAGATTACGTCAGGGAAATCTAATTTAATGACAAAATTTCGGCGCGCTTCGCGCATGCGTCAGGGTTTGCACTCCTTCTCATGACCATTTAAAAGGTAATTATACATAGAACTATTCTGATAACAACACTTTTTGAAAACAGACATGCATCTCCAAACATCTGTAGGGGCCTTGCATCAATATGGGATCATTCAATCAGTGGCGTACGCAGAGGCGAGGGCCATTCGGCCATGCCCACCGTCACTGATTCCGATTGTTTTTTAAGTTTCTAAAAATGTGTAAATTTTTTAACACAAATTTACTTCAAAGGGTAGCATATTTGGCACCAGATTGCATCTAAGGACACCGAAGTTTTCAAATTTTTTTAAAGGGGATGGGGACACCTCATTGGGCCATGCCCCCCTCAGCGATGCGTATTTTTTGAGTTCCTAAAAATACGTAAATTTTTTAACACAAATTTTACTTCAAAAGGTAACATATGTGGCACCAGATTGCATGTATGGCCACCTAATTTTTCAAAATATTTCAAAGGGGAGGGGCACCCCTCCCCTTAGACCCTCCCCAGACCAGCGGTCACACAACATACTGCATGGCCCCCCTCCCTTGTGGAAGGTTGAAAGTACGTTTTTTGCCGTTAAACACTTGTCAAAAATTTTTACCGAGCGCTTCGCCGAAGCTATTATCGGTATAGATGGTGCCCTCCCCCCCCCCCCCCCCCGCCACGAAAAAAAAAGGAGAAAAAGGAAAGAAAAAGAAAAAAAGAAAAGGAGATAGAAAATTAAGAGCAAAAAATGAATAAAAGTGTCTAAGGACGTATTCAAAGTATATATTCCTGTAGGGGTTGAGTGGAGCTATAGCTGGATTATCTCTTTAGATACCTTTCACAGTGGTTGGCGAAGAAAGGAGAGCTACAATGTTCGAAAACAGGTGAATAGCTGAGTAATGATCCTTGACTTAAGATCTAAATAAGTAAACATCGTGATACATGCAGTGTGGGCCCTGCTAGCTGCACTGAAATTTAGTAACAATTTTGTGTTAAAGAGTGAAATTTTTGTAATCGAGAGGGATTGAGAGGCAAAGTTTTCCCCATACAGACCTTGCAGAATGAATACAAAAGACCAGCTGTCAGGTGACGTACTATTGTGTACAGTGGCATTAGCTGGTGCACGCAAAGTAGCGGCGTGCATACCCTATTCGATTTCGAAACTGTCTGAAAAGTTTTAAAATAAACTCAAAAGGCTTTTAAGCTGCAGACAGTGGCGTCTGCCCAGTGGGCAATGGGTGACGTGTGTCCCCCTCCCCCATCGATTCTTGAAAATTTTTAAAATGGTCCCAAAAGTCGTTTAAGCTACAGATTTCTGTAGAGGGTGGAGGGTGAGATGTATTTGTGATGATTGGTATATTTGTTCTAACCATTTTCTTTCACAACCTGTTCTCAAACTATCATAAGTTTTGGAAATTCTTGACAAATTCCAAATTTTCGCACGCTCCGCTAGCGTCAAGCCTTGTGTCAGAGTTGTCCTTATTATCAATAGCTTTCGGTAACTACTCACGGGGGAACAAAGGAACAAAAGTGCTTTTTAAGAATTCTCAGTCAGAAGACTCGTTTCTGAATAGCATAGGTTGGTGGAAAAGTGACAATGTCCGATATATGCGATGCAGGTTCTGAATGCAGGTTTTGTCATGGACTAATATTTTATTCAAAATTTCGGCGCGCTTCGCGCGCATATACGACAGGGTTTACACCCGATTTCATATACCATTGACAAAGCTATGACGTAAGAAATTATTCCAATGCAAACATTTTTCTAAAAAGTACATCTCCTCTGTAGGGCTCTCATCATTATGGGATCTTTGACTAATCTAGTCTAGCACATGGTTTGAAAGATTAAAAGTACGTAATTGCCGTTGCTTATTTTCCAAACATTTTACCGCGACGTTCAATAACGACGAAAATATTTTCTGCAACGAATTTTGCCTGTCTAACATCCCTCTTGCTATACCTAAAAAGACAAGGTAATATATCATATCTCCTCCCATATGGATGTCGGATAGTGAGAATCCCGTTGGTCCCTCTCTTGTATACTGTAACTAATTCAGAGCTCCCAGGAGGCAATACTGTTCTCTGTCAACCTTAGATATCCTTTTAAAATGTAAATAAAATATTTCATTATAGTCCAAGAATGTTTCTGTGGACTCCACGCAGGTATAATTGCGTGTACAATTTTCCCATGGGCGTGGATCATGGGGGGACGGGGAGACGCGTCCCTCTCACTTTTTTTGGAAGGGGTACATCGTCAAAAAGTCCCCTCACTTTTTCAAAAATGATGGAACAGACTGCAATTATGCCTAGGAAAACGAAATTTTAAGAAGAAATAAAACCTAAAAATCGTACACTTTTGTTACACCAAATCGCATCTGAGGGTATTTAGTTCTAGAAAAATTTCCCTTAGACCCTCTCCCCCATGCCGACGGTCACAAAACTTATTGCCTCCCTATGACGCAAATTTTGGCTACCAACACTGCTTCTTCTACCAGGACGGCGATTCACAAATGTGGAAAAGTCCCCCCCCCCCCCCACACACACACTTTTGGAGATGGATCCCAGGCCATGATTTTTCCTGGGACTTAAGGAGTTTTGAAGACAATATATTAACCGTCTCTTACTCCCCTTTTTCACCCGAACGAAAGTTAGAATTCGCTAAATTGTAGACATTTTTTTAAACATACAATCACTTTAGAATGACCCAAAGATATCACCATTTTGCATATAGGCTCCCTAAAATTAAGAAACATTTCTCAAAGAGGAAGCTAAACCTCTTCCTGGGATTACACTCTCATGTACTAATAATAAAAGGCTCTCCTACTCTTGTACGTAGCGTATACAAAATCCCATTAGCCTAAAAAGGCACGGTTTAGCAGTTATCTGCGGTTCCCCCAATCACCAACTCCAGCCGGCACCATCGGTCATAGATTTTCAGAAATCCATAAAGAAGGGGATATATCATCTCTCCTCCCACATGGATGTCAGGTTGTTAGAGTCCTGTTGGTCCCCCTTTTCAGTGTACAATTAATGCAGAGCTCCCGGGAGGCTCAATACCGAAAATTTTCGGCGTGCTTCTCGCGCAATTGTTTTCGCTTACGGAGAGAGGTACGTTTTTATTGAGTGATGGATTTATTTTTATCACTTTTTACCAAAATCATTTGAAATCTTTCACGATTTTTGCAAAGTCTTCTCGATATTTCTTGATTTTCGCTTGATCTGCGCACTTTTAGCCTTGAATTGCTCCTTTTACTATCAATAAGGTCCCAAAAGTATTCGCATTACTCATCGGTGGGGTTCTACCATAAGCCAATTATTCGTGCGTATAAACGTGATTTCAGAGGAGCCAGCGTTGTAAGGATGTAAAGCAACTGATATTCATTTTTTCACCCTCCTCTTCTTATGAGAACTGAAAACTTAGTATCGAACCCAAATTCTAATTGATAGACACACATAAAGGGAATTGACACCGTTCGAAATAGCAAAGGTTTTAAATGTAAATTCAAATTTTCGCGCGCAATTGTTTCATCTGACGTCCTATACCCAAATACCGCATAACGAAAATAAAACACTCATTATGGTAAAAATCATTTCAAGTTACCTACATGGGCTCATAATGTTGTCGTGTAAGTTTTAAGATGACTTAGATTCTCCAGAACTTCTGCAGGTATATAGTAACTTATCCTGAGCCATACACATCAAATTCCATGCAACATGAAAAGGTATAAAATCTCACTGACATAAGAACTGGAGCCGATTTCTGTGCTCTTAAAATGCAATACTGCGAGAGCTTCCGGGGGCTTCGCCCCCTGGACCCCCGCCAGGGGCCCTAATGCGGGCCCTGGACACCACGCGTAGGAACTCGCGCTTCGCGCTCGTGGTGCACCTTCGGTGCACATAAGATTTTCCATCTTGGGGCCCCCCTCAAAATTTCTGGATCTGCGCCTGCAGAAAGGTGATTGTTAATACACTTACGACTTCAAAGCATTCTGAAAACGTCCTTAATAATCCTTCACACCTTTGCTATTCTACGATCAGCTCCAAAAATATCCCAAAGATAGCACCATTTTGCATCTAAGCATCCTTAAGTTAACAAAAATTTCTCAAAGAGGAGGGCTTCGCCCCCCTAAGACCCCTCCCCCAGGATGACACCTTTATATAGTGAAAAAGGAAGGATCCCCACGCTGTATACAAACGCAGGGTGAATGAAAAAGGTGCAATTTACGCGCCTCCACTGCAGTTAGTAAAAACATCCAGCCAGTCGGAAAAATTAGAAGTCAGTAAATTATGGACATTTTCCAGTCAAGTACGATCAGCTCCAAATATATCCCAAAGATAGCACTGTTTTGCACCTAAGCAGCCTTGAATTAACAAAAATTTCTCAAAGGGGAAGGGGACGCTCCTCCCCTTTGAGACCTCACCCAGGACGACACATTTATGTAGTGACAAAGGAAGGATCCCCACTGCTGTATACAAAACGCAGAGCGCATCACAAAAGTGCAATTTAAACGCCTCCACTCAGTTGGAAAAAATAACCAGCCGGTCGGAATTTGGGACACCCCCAGATATATCACCCTAGCAACAGGCCTGGTCGGGTCCATGATCTCCGACAATGATCCACGCTGCAAAGCGTTGTTTCAGCTATTTTGGGACATGATGAAAATAACATCTTGAAGTAAATCCGTGGACTCCAGGTATTTCAGCTGGCAGATCATCTATGATGGTCATGCTAACTTTGAAATGATAATTCTTATTAGAATAGGACAACGTCAGTCATCATAAGGGGGGGGGGGAGGAAGTGCCTATAGGAAGATGCCCCCTCTTCAAAACCAGAGGGATTGGTTTGTGCTAAGTCATGTATGTCCCCCGTCCCCCCCCCCCCCCACATTTGAATACGGATTGACGCCCCTGCCCGTAACCAACACTTTTTGAAACTGAAAACATATTCTGTCGGCAAAAAAGCTACGTGTGGCTTTTCAGTATCATTGTATACTAATGGAGTTCATCGTTCATTTGGTATTCTGGCATTGAGTCGATAAATTCTGCACCAGTCTGAAAAATGAAGGAAACATGAGGAAAAGAAGTGAAAGAAAGAGGACAATTTCTGTAATCAGAACCCAAGATTTTCGACGCGCTACGCGCGCAGTAATGTCACTCCAGTTTCTTCAGTAATTCCATTCCACATAGCTAGATAGCATACGTCCTGTCAACCTTACCAAGTAACATGTAGGCAGGGTACACAGGTTATGTAGAGGTCGTAAATTTCATCCCATACCGCAAACCCTAGTTGCTGTTCTCTGGTTGTGTCATGCGGTACGGTCAGTTGGTGAGCGACTCATGGAGCCAAGTTTGGCTATTTCATTGGGTAGTCCAGGTGGTTTCGACACAATGTAGGCCCCTATGTTGTCCCCGATACTGTCTACAACTCCTACAGTTTTTATGTTTTTCTTTTTGTTCTTAATGATAACATGTTTTTTGTGTCAGCCTACCTACCAAAAATTTTCGCGCCCTTTGCGATTTCACGATTCAGACTCAAAAGATCAGTATCAGTGAGCAACTCGGCTCTTGACACATAAAGTGATATAATGCAAAGTATACGGTACTCTGCAATTGCATGGAGTAGTTAGGCTCCTTCATATCCCCTTCTCACCCCCTCGACATGCTGTCGGAACTTGGGTCGCTGGCATGGCCCTACCTCATGTCGGGAAAATTCTGTCGCCACCCATGGTCAGTTTACTTATTTTAGCTTTCAAAAGGGTCACTTCTGCGATAAAACCCCCAAATTTTCGGTGTGCTTTGCCCACTCTTCCTCAGTTTCGTTACTAATAGCTAAATATAGAACAAACCTTTCCATCTTTTCAAGTAACTTAAGTAGAATTTATCGTTTTATGTAAATGCCGGGAATCTCATCTCATTTCGCTAAGTTAAGATTCTCTTGAGTCTGTCGTTCGGTACGGCTAGTGACTCGAAGAGGGAAGTACAATGTAAGTTGTGCCCGACAGGGCCCAACTGCCTGGACAGTTGACCTCAGTGGCGTACACAGGGGGTAGGACATTGGGCCATGTCCCTTCAAGGATGCCAATTTTTTTTCAGTTCCTAAAAAACATGTTTTAACACAAGTTTTTGTTCCAAAGGTGGCATATGTGGCACCAGATTGCATGTAAGGACACCTAATGTTTCAAAAATTTTCAAAGGGGAGGGGGGACACCCCTTCCCCAGGCCGGCGATCACACAACATATTGCATACCCTCTGGAGAAAAATCCTGGGTACGCCATTGGTTGACCTATACAAGCTTTAAATAAGTACAGATTCTTTTTAGTGTAAGCTTACCCAAAAATTTCGCGCGCTTTGCAATTTCAGTTAAGATTTTGGGGAAAACCCCTTAAATCGGGGGAAACTATTTTCCTCTAGTATACACAAAATTTTATGCAATATATGCCCCGCAATGGCATGGTATAGTACACAGGTTTTCTTCAAATCTCCCCTCACCAATCCCTCGACGGCATCGGGGCTTTCGCGGCTTCGGATCGTTGTCCCTCCCCCCCCCCCCCGTTGGGCAAATCCTGGCGCCACCCCTGCTGGACCACTACCGGTTGGACTATCGGTTCTCAGCTCTAACTGCATCGCTTATCAACACTTTCAGTCGGCATTTGCTTCTTTTCAGCCGGCAAATACGGCACCACACCCCATGATAAATGCTCTGGCGACGCCCCTCCTAAAGATTCAGCCCCCTGTGGGCTGGGGGTTGTAGAATATGCCTAAGGTATTTCCCACCTGTCGTAAGAGGCGACTAAAGGGAAGGACTTCAACTGTATTTAAACTTTGCTTGACACTGTATAACACATTTGTGTTGGTGTGTCGTTAAATTTCATCTAACTAACTAACTGCTAAAGATTCAGCATTTTGCATCTACAGTCCCTACATAAACAAACTTAACAAATTCTCAGAGAATGGGGAACCCCCTCCTCCTCCTCTCAAACGATACCTATCCCCTATAACCAGCCAAAATAGGACAAAATCACTTGAAAAATGAAAATATCAACCCTAATCATTATAGAACTTTGCCAAAGATAACACTATTTTGCAGCGAAGTTATCTTCACAACCATAACCCCCTTCCCTTACACCCAGCCAAAGGTGAAATAAAGAGTTTTTAAACATACAATCAGTCTAAAGATTTGCCATTTCACACACTGCCCTACGGCCTTAGTTGCAGGTTGTATCTGTTATCGAATTATTGCTGTTTTCTCCATAGCGTCATCATGGCGTATGATTCAGGTATCTGGAGAGGCGGCAACCAGTGGCAGAATAAGAAAGGGGGCGACTAGACCATGCATGGTCTAGGGCCCTGGGCTAGCAAGAGTCCCACGACTTAAAAGGTACAAAACTAACGTGTTATTTACAAAGATTATCAGTACAATCCTTGATTAAGACAAACGTGTTTTAAAAAGATGTAATCTGAAGATATAGGCCCAGTGGCGTAGCTAGAGGAGGGACAGGGGGCGCCCCCCCCCCCACAAAGCCTCCGGAAGGCCTTTGTCGGAAATTTCTCGTCTCTATCGAAAATAGATAAAAAACAATTCATTCGAAACACTTACAACACTCCTTGTGCTTTTAAGCAGAATTACACATCAAAATGGTTACTGGCAAGGCCTGGAAGTGTCATTGAAGGCAATCTCGGAGATATTTTAATTTTTTCCGCGCGCTACACGCCAGATGATGGTGGCGCTACGCTTAGATAGTACATCATTACTTCAAGATAATAGTCTGTTGGAATTTTTTTGCTTTTGCCACCCCCCCCCCCCCACCCAAAAAAAAAATATCTAGCTACGCCACTGTATAGGCCTTAATCCATATTTGAACACAACTACACAGCAAGTAATGTATTCTGTGAATTAGTAATAACAATATAATGTACCGTAACTCAAATTAGGAGGATATTTCAATTGAACTGCTAAATACGAAATATTCAGAGCCCTACAACCCTATCGGTCTTAGGTCCTATCCACCCTTAATCCGCCCAGACAAACTATTTGAACGACAAACTTAACTTCAATCAAATGTTGAAGATTATGAAAACAGTTGGCGTTTTGGTTCTCACAACACACTGAGAAGGATAGTCTGGTCACGTTTAGAATAATACTTGCCTCCACTCCAGGCCAACAGACTTACAAGGTATCAAGAGGAGTGGGAAGCTTCGGGGAGAAATATTTTTCAGGGGGCGAGATGCGTTAAGATTTATTCATGCAATAGTAATCAAACTTTTCCTCCTCCTGTCCCCCATGACTATGGGACTGTCCTCCCCCTTTAAAAATTTTTAAAGAAAAAGTTACAGCTAATGATACAAAATGGTGCTATAAGACAAAACAAATCCAAAATCCTTTTCTTCAGGATGGGGTATGAGAGACTTTTCGTAACCTTTCGGCTGTTCGGGTGTATCGTAAACTTCATACATTTTTAAAACTTGCATACATCTAATTCGTTCTTGCGCCTATTCTTTTTATCACCGGCTTATTGTTGTATCCATGAGTGTATATATTTTTTATCCTCTTTACAAATTTTGTTTCATTTATGTTTATGGTGGAATAAACAAACCGAAATAGAAACTGGAACTGCATGCGCTGGGTTTAACGTGAAGTAAACCCCTCTTTGTCAGTTGTTAATCAGAATGTACAGTTGGTAACTTCGTATGTTGTGCAGTAAAAAGTATTAAATATTCAACATACTAAGATAACATTATGATTTTATAACTTTACAGTACAACATTCCACATACCAGGAATTCATTGCTGACAAGCTTACACCAATATGCTTCTATGGACCCGATAACTCTTGCACAAAAACTTTGCCCCTTTGGGCCTCGTCCAACTCTTCTGTGCAGTATTTCCTTACACACTTACAACTGTACAATGAAGCCAGATGAAGCTGTCGTTATTTTAGGATACTATGAGCAGTTTCAAAACAATTTTTTCTTTTAATGACGATATAGCTCCAAAAATAAAGTTTGAGCCTACAGTCCCATATAAGCCTCATTATTTAAAGTCCACGAAGGATTGATAACCCGGTAAACTTCACATCGAAGAAATGCTGTTATGGGTAATTATTACATAGACTGGATCATGCATGGAAAACATCCAGGGATCAAAAAGAAAAAAAATCAACAGAAGCTGCTTCCTCTCAGGTGGTGACTGCACGCGTACGCCCGAGGCGGGGTCGGAGGAAGTCCTCTAAATCATTTCTTAAAGATCATGCTTTTGCGGCATTTCTGGACAATTTCCTGAGAAAATATTGCGCCCCTCAGTGTCAAAGTGTGATCCAGGGCGCTACTTAGCTTACTAGTAGGATCCGGAGCAACTTCCCGATGGGGTGCAGTGGGCAAACCAAATCACCCATGACCTGATAGCCTATAGGTACAGGTAACCCAAACGTTACTGTTTATGTCCAGAATTTCATCCATAATCGAGGTGATTTTCTTTTATATCTGTCGTACCATACGGTGATCTAGAGTTTTGACAATTCATGAAGCAGACTGGAAGGTACGATACAGCACATGTTATCCCCGATACAGACCAAACAAACGACGTTTGCTCTACCGTTTCTCTCAATTATAGGTTATATTCTATGTGTGCCTATAATAACTTGGCTCACTTCGCGCGTTTGACAATTCCTCAAGTAGTATTTCCGCACACTAAATCGGCACTTTAGCATACAAGCGGACTTACCGTTTTGACAGTTTGGGATCGCCGGGCCCTGGATCGCGTGGGTTTCGAGCTATTTGAGGCTGATTGCTGAAAGATTCCTTTACCTGAACTGGTCACCATCGGCGAACAACATCATTTTGATGCGGTCACTTTAAACACCCACTCTGTCTCTGCACTTGACACTGTGTAAAAGATGCTGAGTTGTGGAATATGTTGCAGGAAGGTTTCATTCAGTCCCCCCGTTCCTTTGCAACATCTGTCGGGACTTTTAAGTTGTTGCACCCCGTTGGGGAGCACCCTACCCCTCCCCAGGGCTGATAACTCTTGGTGCAATCAATGCATATATTGCTGATGAAAATGCTGAAAACGTCCATGGTCCTTAATATTTTGAAAGGCCGTCGGAACCAGAAATAGTGTATACAGTCTTAATGGTTTCTTTCTTATCCCCACCATAGGCACACCTGAGTGGTTTCCACCCACCAACAGACAATGTAACATAAAACTGATCTGCTATTCCAGGTAAGGCTACCACAAAACTTGGTGCAATAATGATTTGTATAATCTGTTTGGTGTGCATCCAATGCCATTTGATGATAACCAAATCCTTCATTCTAGTGGTCTTAATTCTGTAAATACCTCACAGCTTCCAGGATTTCCCCCTGGTCCCCCACAGAGACACTGTTCCTGGAACATACATCAGGACCCAAATTACAATCTACTGAACCCCACACTTCCAAAGGAAAACTTGGCATTCCTTCTAAGCCATCAGTGCTGTTGGGTAGTTTGCTCAGGTTTGGTACCCCCTCCCAATTCCACACATCATCCCATGCTAGGATAAATCTTACTTTTAGGGTAGCATAGCATCTTACTTTCAGGGTAGCATAGTGTCTGTCTTACTTTTAGGGTAGCATAGTATCTATCTTACTTTTAGGTAGCACAGTTGCATGCAAGAAGTGCAAACTTTTAAAAATATACGTAGTAAAAGTAGTACAAACTGGAAACAGCACAGATCAACTATAGAGGCAGCTGCTCCTTGTTAAGGATAAAATGTCATATTCACCCTGTCCACCAGCTCAAACCTAGTCCTCTACTGCTGTTAGACACTACAGTAGCTTTGAAACCCTTTCCAACCAATCTACTTTATACCCTGATGTAATGTAAAAATCTGAATGTCACGCTTGCCCCTCCAGCAATAATGCTGAGCAGCTGTGCTGTACTACCTAGCTACATCTCACCAACCAGGGCAGAGACCAATCAGAGCTTTCATGCATTTGGTGGTGCAGTTTGAACTGCTCTCTTTTCAAGTCAATTAATGAAGAGTGACCAACCACAAGTTTTAAGGATGTAACCATAAGTGTATTTTGAAGTTGTAAAAGCCTACCTTAAAGAATCTCAGTGAGTCATGCACATAGTGTATGTACTTGCACTTGAACCATGCAGTGAGTCACACACATAGTGTACTTCTGAATCATGCACATAATGTACTTGTACTTAAACCACCAATGAACCAAGAGTGTAGTTGTACTTTAACCACACAGTAAACCATGCACATAGTGTACTTGTACTTAAATCACATAGTGCACCAAACAAATGGTGTACTTGTACTTAACCCAACCAATGAACCATGCATAGGGTGTACTCATACTTAAAACAGTAAACCATGCACATATGTACTTCTACTTAAACTACACAGTGAACTATGCACACAGAGTACTTGTATTTTTCACTGTGCAGTCAACCATGCACACCGCCAGTGTGTTAGTACTTTGCCACGCAGTGTGCCATGCAAGCACTCCACACAGCGAACCAAGCACATAGTATACTTGTACTTTATGAACCACCTGGTGAGCCATGCACATAATTTACTTGTATGAAAAGCATGCCTTGAACTTTACACAAAGTGTACTTGTATTAATACAAAATGTTAAAAGTCCAAAGCAAAATTAACAGAATACCATACTCAGAAGATGTTGTCCAGTACAAAGGAGGTTCTTTACAGTATACCTAAATTTAGCTCACATATGTAATATCTTGGTATCACCTTCAAGCACACAATAATGTTTATGGCAAGAGTTTTGCAAACTGGCGAACTGTGAATGTAGCTGGTTTCAATGATAGATTTATACTTTAAAAAATAATGAAGCTTTGATTTTTAAAATGACAGAAATATACCTTTGAACTTGCAAAGGTATATTTTGTCAATGGTTAGCAAAGTCATTTAGATGTTATGACACAGTTACAGAACCTGTTCCAAACAATTCCAGTACATACTTTGATTATTCAGTATAAGTCTAGCACCTAAGTTTTGAGCCTTTCGTTATTGAAACATGGTTACAGTGGGTACAAAACTCATAACACAAGCTACAATAATCATCATAATTCACCAATAATAAGATGAGGCTTGTCAGGGGGCGGGGAGATGCAAGGGATTCCCTCACCTCCTGGAAGAATTTACCCCCTTGAAATTTTTGAGAGCAGCAACAGCCATTGCCTTAACTTGTCTCAACATATCTTGCCCCCTGTGAAGCATCTAACACCCCCTCCCCCTCCCCCCCCCAATAAAAAACTATCCCACAACCTTCAACACTTTGTCTTGCCATGGGCCTGGATCAACAAATCTGTGCCAGACACATTTTATCACATAAAGTGCTATTCATATGGATCTAATTCAGTGTAAGGTATACATAGCTTTCTTACACTTCTCACATCATGTAGCCAGCCCTTACATCTAAGGTGGAAAGAGTGGGGAAGTTAAAACTTTTGTAGGGGAATTAAAGAATAATACATGGTAACAAAATTGCAAATGGTATGTTTGGACAAACTATTTTCTGTAATTTCACAGTAAGCATCCACAAGGGAGAAAGACCTCTGAGAGGGGGCAAGTTACCCCAGTTCACCCTCCCACCTCTGACCATGACTCTGCACTTCCCCCCAATGAGCTTTCCACAGTTATGAAAGAAAACTGAGACTCAGCTTCAACAATTCTCCTATGTAAGATATACACTATTATCCTCTATATGTTCATTATTAAAATTTTTGACAAACAATTCAGTAAACGAACATACTCTGTAGAACTATGATATTCCAGTAGAAAAAATACCCACCCCCCACCACTCCCTCTCCTTGATACAATTTTAGAATGTTGACAAATGCATATTTGAACATTTTTTCAAAGTCACATGCATTACATATGATACACCATAGCAGATCAGCTATCAACAGATTCAACAGAGTGTAATAAAGAACTATCTTGTGATACAGTATTTACAAGGTTTTCAGTTTTTTGACCTCTTGCCAGGTCAAATGATCTCTCTGACCTCCTCCAAAGACTACAGAGTTCTTCCTCTCAATGACAAACCTATATACAGAGTGAGGAGTATCCATCATTCCTGTCTTGAGATATGGTGTTTACAAGCAATTTCCAAGGTTTCTGTAATCTCTGGTGACCTGAGACAACCTTTGACCTCTGCAAAACATTATAGACTTCATTGCCTGACTATAATGCGCCTACATGCCCAGTATGAGAAGTATCCCTTTCCTGCCTTGAGACATTGCATTTACAAGGTTTTCAATTTTTCACCTCTGGTGACCTCACATGACCTCTGACATACACCAAAAACAATAGGGTACTTCCTCTTAATATGATAAATCCATGTAGCAACTAAAAAAGGTAGCCATTTTGGTACCTTGAGATATTGTGTTTACAAGGATCACAAATACACACACATACATACACATGCCACCGCTACTGCATACCAGACTTGTAGTGAGTACGTACTCATACTCAGTTTTGCACACTTGCCTGTACTCGTACTCATGAGAATTAATTTGTACTTGTACTCGTACTCACATATTTTGAAAGCTCTGCATAGGGGCTAATGCAAAATTTTGTACTCGTACTCACGAAAAAGAACATTTGCTCATACTCATACTCACAACACAGACACTGCACTTGTACTCATACTCATGATCTTGTACTTGTACTACAAGTCTGCTGCACAGATTCCTTTTGCCCTTAGCAAAAAATCAAAAATTCATTACAACTGGGCCATTCTAATCCACTTAAGATACAGGAATGTCAAGATACAGGAATGTCATATCCCCTAAAATTTTGGTACCAACAGGAAGCTGTAATTGTGCTTTTTTCACTTGTACCAAAAAGTTCAAAAACTCCAAAAAACTGGCTTATGACAGCTGTAATACTTGATCTGCCATGCTACTTAATGTACCAGAAAAAGGTGTCAAATCACATCAAGGCTATGCCAGCTCCTACCTTACTAATCACATGTATCTTTAAGTAAGGTAGTTTTACCACAAAATTGCCTCTCTCTGGACTGAGGGGTGAAATGGGTACCTGTGAGGTACCTTACAACTTGGTTGCAGTCTGTGGCAACTCTCTGGTCACAGCGTGAAACTGCTCCCACATGGAGAACCTGTCCCTGGGAAATATTGGTGACCAGAAATAAAGTGGGTTGCACCTACAATCAGGGTTGTCCAGATAACGATGCCTAAAATGCATTACTATTATTCCAAATAGTCTATTCATCTCAATTTCCTGAGGAGGAATAAAGCTATCTCCTAAATTTTATTTGGCACACAGGAAAGCAAAACTTAAAAACTTGAAAGCCCTTGTCTGATTCTCTTCCAGTCTTTCTTCAGAATTAATCTTATCAAATTTCCTCTAAATGTATAACTCTAAGGTCTTTATCCTGTTCGCTAATTTTTCGGATGAAGCAACTGGTAGGTGGTAAAGGCTTTTCCAGAATTCTCTTCAAGTCAAAAGGTTCCGAGGCAGATGGTTCACCAAATAAATCTTTGATGGTTTGCTGTTTTAACTGCAAAATAAAAAAGTAAACTACCTATTGACATAAAAGCTTACTATTTACCAATGAAACATTACAATAAGGTTGTAAAATTTGCAAATATATCCAAACATGAAGTCTTTGATCACGATACCTCACAAAAATGTTGCAATTGTGTAATACCCAATGATTATGAAGAGTCAAAATTCTGGAGATGGATGATGACATTCCTTTTCATGGATTTCTTTTTCTTTTAATTATATGTAGTGAATGACGATGCCTATTGGGTGTACCAAACTAAAGAGAACGATGACAAACTATTTTGACTGGTTAACATGAACAAGATTCAAATGATGCACAGCTTCCCTACCAATGAAAATAGTCGATCACCCTCTAGGTCCCCTGTGTTCTCGAAAACCCCAATTTATTGATTCGCACGAGTTTGCATGGACTGTTGGCCCAGTGACTGTGCTCGGTGTAGTAATTTGCAATGATAGTGATATTCTTTTCCGACTCAATTTCATGCCTAAATTATGCAGACTAAAAAATGTAAACCTTTGGTCCTGTTTTTAATCCACTTGGTAAGATTGTTTTGGTGAAAACCTTTGCGCTGTCACAGTTGGTCTACTTATTTCAATGCTTACTAAATCCTCCTAATCGATTTATTAATCTTCTAGAGAATATAATATTTAAGTTCATTTGGTCAGGGAAACCAGACAAAAGTAAATCGTATAACAATGATTAATTCTATTTTGAATGGAGGTTTGAATGCTACCCATATTAAGAGCTTTATTGATGGGTTAAAGTGCTCTTGGATAAAGCGTCATTGTGATACTAACGTGGGTTTCTGGAAAAATTATTTTAGTTTCTATCTAAAAAAGTATGGCAAAACGTTTTTATTTTACTGTAATTTTAAGTGTTATGATGTTGACACTTAAAATGCTTTTATCAATGACGTTCTACAGGCTTGAACCTCCTTCTCCTTTTGTAACCCCAACAAGAACTTTGAAAATCAAATAATTTGGAATAATCATAGTATTAAAATTACCAACAATGTTATCTATTATAAATCCTGGCATGACAAGGGAATTATGCATATTTATGATCTACTAGATGTAGACAACTCTTTCTTAAGTTTTGCCGATTTTAAAACAAAATTTCACATTAACTGCCCTTTCACTGTTTACTACGGTGTTATATACGCTATCCCTTCGCATTGGAGGAGGTCACTGAGTACTGTTGTTGATAATAGCGACATTCCTCTGATTGACACAATTTGAAATACCAATTACTTCTCCCGTTTTGTTTACAGACTGCTCATTCAGAAACTTGTAGCTGTTCCTAAGTCAATTGTAAAATGGAATTCATTATTCAATCTGTGACGATTGTGTCTGGAGTGTCATCTTTCAAGCCCCCTTTCAGTCATTATTAAGAGAAACTAAGTTAAAATATTTTAAATTCCGTTTTCTTCATTGCATATTAGGCACGAATTATTTACTTCATCTAATAAATAAAACGGATAATCCTTGTTGCACTTTCTGTGGGCAAAAGGATGAAACTTTAGATCACATTTTCAAGGAATGTCAGTATGTCTCTAATTTTTATCTTGATACAGACAAAACATTTTTTGGCAGGCAATTTCTATTTTCAAAGTCCCATATTTTATTTTGGTTATCAATTTCTTCTGAAACATCCTTTAAATTTTCTTATTTTTAATATGAAGTACTAAATTTTTCAAAAGAAAATGCGTGCTGAACTACCGAATACGAATGAATTTCTACATAAGTTCAAGTTTTTATTAAATGTCGAGAAGCATCTTGATTGTAAGAATATATGAGGTCCTTTTTCTTTCAATATTTTGAAAGCCGCCTTCAGCTCAGGTGATTTACTACTTGATTAACTGTAACATACATTTTCATAATATTGTTATTACCTGCGGGGAAGGGAGGGCCTGTCTTTATGTTAAGGCATGTTTTCCTCTTTTATGCAGAGTACACTGGATTTTGCTAATGAAATCTCGTTGTACGTATTATGCGACTTACTGATATTCTTTATAGTATGTAATAATTGTATTATGGTATGATTTTGAACAGGTATGTTTAAAATGTTTTTGTTAAAAAAGATGTGTGTTAGATGTCAATAAATGATGGCAAAAAAAAAGAAAAAAGAAAAAAAAAAGAAAATAGTCGATCACACCGTCGGCAGCAATTGTCAATTATCATTCTGTCAACTGTCACACTTATGATTATTACATGATGCAAGAAAATCTAATACTGCAAAGAGAAATAATACCAGAGGTATTACAGGCATGGCCTCATCATCCCAACTACATACACAGAAACACCAAAAAAATTTATGATGGGTTAACATCTTTTCGATTGACATAAATTCAAACTGTACCAACAGTGAGCATTCGAGCTCTGACTGGCCAATAAATATGCAATTAAGTGACAAGTGGACGTAAAATGTTCTGCACATTGCACAGGAGAGTGGTTGTATACTATTAATTAAAATTCTCACATTGTTCAAAAAAGATGGCAAGCAGCATCATCATTTATTATTAAAACTGGCCTTGAGTAATGTAACCGATTCATGGATGGTGCTTAAAGCAACTGGTGAAATTAAAGGACCTAAAAGTAAACTTTGTTGGAAGGATTTAAACCATTTGGGATAAGAAAATTGGCCATCAGTTTAATCTCTGTACCACTTACCTTCACTTTTGCTGTACACTTTGGTTTCAGATTTGAGCATCTGACAAATATTTCTAGATGAATTCTAGTCAGAGGTGTAGTGACTTCTTTGGCACAAAATGGACAGTACAATTTATTTTCACTGTCAGAACAAAAAGAAATAAATCTTTAATGAATACATCATTTTGAATTAAATAATGGGTTGCTGATAAAAGCAATGTAAAAAGAAGGATCTCTTTGATTTACTTAAAACATTTATTTAAGAAGGAAATAGAGTTTCCTTAATATTTGATCACAGAATAATTGGTCTTGCGTCCTCTGCAATGTCGTCCTTATCTATCAACCCTCTGACACTTCACCCCCTTCTATTTTACTGATCTTCCTGTCAGGTGTCACTGAGTCATAGCACTGACACTTATACAATAAGGAAAATCATTCCCTTTACAGATAGTGCTAATAGTTGTAATCATTTAAGCATCAGAAGTCATGGTTACTCTTTGAAAGTCTGGTATATCATGCTCAAAACCTACGTTGTGAGTCAGCAAATACCACACAAGCACAGTGATGATTTTCTCACAATTCTGCACTACTCTAAAGATGTTATATACCAACTGACCTTGTGTCAAAACTTGGAAAGATTTGTTATGGATCTATCTTGGCGATAAAAAGAATGACTGGGATGGAGCTGTTACCGTAACTGATTACTCGCTGTTATCACTAGGAAAGCTGCTCAATTAATTGACTACAATAGAATTGGTTGACAATCAGCACTACTTCAAGATAGTTTCTTTGTTCTGAGGTCTTGCATTCAGTCAGAGCTCAATTAAGTGAAGAACATGGTGCAAAGCAATGGCAGATTACCCCTTAGGTAGCGTAATCTTCAGCCTCAGGTGCCGGGACAGACAGGGAGCCGGACAAGTAGAAAACTGCAAGTGGGTTTCGACAGCATAGGTTGAGGGGCCTGATTTTAGTGATTTAACTAAACCTTGGGGCTAAGCTTGCAGTTTATAATCCATCACTTGCGTAACAAAAAAATAGATTTGTATGACTACAATATGAATATCATTGTTGGTAAGAGGATTGGTACAGAAAGCTGAAAACGATATTCCATGACATTTTCATAACTTTATCCCAACCAATCTCCTCCACATTTTATCTTCAAGAATCCCTTAACTGCACACTGATCAGCTATCACACTTAAAGCAATCGCAACCATGTGTATTATCACCTACAAGATAGCCTCCACCTCCCCTTACAGTCATCTGATCCACCCACTTTTATTGCAATGTCACTAAACACTTTAAAGCCATAATTTGGTTATTTTCAAACAGCAACAGCTAAACACTATGCGTCATTATGAGGTATTCCAAGATTCTATGAGTTTTCCTTGACTCCTTTCTTCAAATATTTCCCATAAACTCTTCTTAAATAACAAAATTCCATCCCTTTGTGTTTTAAATCCAGAATTTGCAAGCATTTTTCATGGCTGTACAAACCCAGACTATTAACTTACTCATATTACTCATAATCTTATCAGGAAATTCAGACAGCCCCCCCCCCCCCCCCCATCCACTCCCAACGCTCTGATGAGGCAAGGTTAGGTCTAACCTATCACTGGTAAATATTGTAATAATGGTAAATTAGTACCTGTTATCACCTCCTAATTGGTTGCTCTCACAAACATTACATACTGGCCAGCTGTAGGCTGTAGTCTCATCAACTCCCTCCATGATTCCTGTAGAAATGTAGAAATGAAGAAATCTTACTTTTTTTCAAAACTGGGTCAATACTTAATTAATGATGACATAAGCAAAGGTTTACTTCAAAAGAACGATAAGGTATAGAAGTTTTATACAAACTAAATCAAATGAAATTATTGTAGTGGCACGTCAGAAGATTTGAGACAGAGTCGATACCTGTCAAACATTTTCTTGCATGAATACTAATAAGCTACATTCCAGTTTTCAAGATGCCCATAATACTTGCTCAAATGAACAAACTGAGGAATAAAGAAATTGTGATTAGTTGATACAACATATGATGGATAAAATTCCAGTACAGGCCTTTACTTAACATAAACTATGATAGGAGAGACTTAGAATTGTTTGTGGAGAGAGAAAAGAAATGCAGAAATAAAAGTTGAAGGCGGTGTCCCTCTAAAAAAAGTAAATGTAAACTGATATCAATTTATAAATGTAATAAACATCTTGAAATATACTTTTTCATGAGAAACTGAATTCAAATCCCATTCACTATGAACTTCATCACTTTTTCCTATTATCAATACTACCAAACACCAATACAAGAAATACTAATGTTGTAGTATTCAGTACCACGCAATAACAAACCAATGCCATTAATATAGAAATAAGCTTACTGTACAAGACCATGAATTTTTGTGCCCTACGATGAAGTGTCATTTTCTCCTACATAAGATAAAATATTGTGACTTAATAATTAGGCATAAAAAATAGGATAACCTTTGTATAAATTAAATGGGCAATGATATCAGTTGGGCAGGACTTAACACTACTACGCTACTCTGTCAGTTACTTGGCGTTATTACAGTTTTTTCATCATTCGAAAGATCTTTGATCAATTGTCATGTCTAACCCCAAAATTTCACTTTCTTAAAACTTCAGACAAATTGCATAAAAGTTCTCACCTGAAACAGATACTAGAGTGTTCTCTGAGCTTTCATCTGACAGGTCAGGATACGATATTGAAAGACAATGTTCAAAACTTTTCAAATGAGTGTCTGCTACTTGAGCAGGATTTCCAGCCGGTGAAGACTCCCAGACTGGGTCCATGCTGACTGTACTGTAGCAATCTAGTACTAACGATATATCTATGAAGAGAAGAAATGATGTTCACTTAATGCATAATCAAAGACTGTCCAGACCTGCACTCTGGTTATGTAGTGACTGGTTTGTTGAACTGCGGCCAAAATTTACTAATTCATAAACCAAAGGTTATACTGTAAAAGCAAAAGGGGGAGGAATAAAAGTTTTCAGTATTATTGGTTTGTATATCACCTTAATAAAAATTATTTAAGTATGTAATCAACTTGTGCACAACTGAAATTGTTGACCTCAATCACACACTGGCAACCTTCACAGAACTGCTAATTGTTCATCTCAATCACAATAGAAACTTAGAAAACCTGGGCCCTGTGTCATACTCATAACGAGTACATAATTCTAAATTTTTCACCAAAACAACACAACATAGTTAGACCATGCAACATTTGAATAACTATTCCACACAATCGCACAATGTTATAATGGACATCTTCACCCTATTCGAAAATACAGCAACCGGGAATATGTGTCACATGTCAATTTCAATTTAAAAAAGCACATCTCAAAGGCTATCACTCTCTTTTAGAGTGTTTCCTGACAACCAATCACTGGCATCTTACAATCTATCCATAATTTCAAATATGCCACACTCAAAGATAGTTTCCTTCTAAATGACTAGGACTGGTTAAAAGTTGAATATAGTCTTATCCCTGTCACCTTCATACCACAATGTTTACTTTTCACTAGACCCCTTAAATCAGGCCCTATGAAGTTAACCTATGTTTCAATATTAAGTAAAACAAACATTACAAGACAGGCTATGAAAACTGTTTTCAAACTGATTGAGTAAGCTGTAAGCCTAAAACATCATTTATCCAAACTAACATTATCAACATCAATAAAACCATCTAGTACAATTTTGATTGTGAATTCTGCTAAGACTCATTCTTGGTAAGTCAAGGTTACTCTTGTACACAAGAGGCAAGGAAAGCTGAGGTAGGTTGTGAATTTCTTAAACTAAAGCATCTGTGCTTTCAAATATCTTTAACATTTAAAATTTCACTTGAGGAAACAGTGGGTATGATCAAACGAGGGGAGAGCAACGGACCTTTGTGCCACCACTGATGAGCACTGCCACACCAAACCTGTACATGGATGAGGTAGGTTGTGAATTCCATATCTTTGAAATTTGGAACACTGTAAATTTAAATTCTGATGCTACACAACACACAATCCTCATTCACAACAATTAGTATTACATGCCCCTACATTAATGATCATACCTCCTTTCAAGAAAACATCTTCAAAATACAGAACTGTTCCATGTGATTTCTCAAAGTCTGCTTCTGTCCATTTTATTGCACATGAAGATAATTTTTCAATGCAAATGTAGTTGCAGTGATCCCTCGTACGTGTTGATTCATGTCCTGTGATTGGTAACAGAGATGGGTCTGTAACAAAGAGGAGGGATAATCCACTCGGCTGCCTGCTAGATGCTACTGCTGTTGGATTCAATGCTTCCAATGATGTAGAGTGAAGTAGCATGGCATGAAAACTGACCCTCTGTGATGGTTCTTGTTTCTGAGAGAAGGTTGGAATAATAACACATGGTAAGTAGGGTTGCTAGTTTCTACATGAGTTGGATACAAGTCACACAACTCCTTTATCCTATTCATAATGTTCACAATTCGGATATATGTGCTTTACACAACTATTGAACAATACATTGTAGTCAGTGGCATAGCCTGAGAGGGGGAGGGGGGCAGAATACCCCCACAGAAATTTTGGAGACGCAATGGGTGATGTTAAAAAAATGAAGGAAAGCAAAAAAAAAAAAAAAAAACGAAAAAAACGGTGAGAGGAGGGAGGGATGGAAAGGTGGAGGGGCGGAGTGGGAGGGTAGGGATCTAAGTCTCGGGGATGAGTAATAACGGTGGAATCCGCAGCAGAACGGATGGCATATTTATTTTATGCAGGATGCATGCATAAATATGCAGGATGCATTGGCAATAAGCCCCCAAAAAGTCAATCCAAACCTTGGATATTAATGATGTCATCTCGTCTGGAAATGGTGTTCCACATTTTTTCTCCTTTTTTCAACAGATTATGCCTTGGGGACTGAACTTTTTTCAAACCCTAATCCTGATTTTGAAACAAAATAAATAAATCCCGAAAAAGTATTGGTTGTCAATGTCATTTTCACTCAGAGGGCGGGCCGCCCCTCCAGGGGTGGCGCCAGGTGGGGAAGGTGGCCATGGCCCCCGTCAGGGAATTTTTACAGTTTCGTCGATACGTTTAGTCGATACGATAAAGCATGCAGTCCCCAAAGGGGACGGTTTACATGTTTTTTGCTCTCAGGAGGACAACTTCTTTAATAATAACCCCAAACTTTCGGTGCTCTACACGCGCTGTAGGGTCACTCCATTTTCTTCAATATTTCCATTCCACATAGCTAGATAGTGCAAACCCTGTCCACCTTACCAAGTAACATGTAGGCAGAGTACACAGCTTATGTAGAGGTTGTAAATTTCATCCCATATCGCAATGCCTAGTTGCCATTCTCTAATATGTGTCAGGCTGTATGGTCAGTTGGTGAGCGAGTCCAGGTAGTTTTGATACAATGTATGTTATCCCCGATACGGTCTTCAACCCCTACAGTTTTCTTTCTTTCCTTTTATTCTTAATGATTACAATACATATGTTTTTTGTGGAAGCCTACCAAAAATTTTCGCATGCTTTGCGCACTTTGCAGTTTCATGATTCAGATTCAAAAGAACAATATCAGTGCGCAACTTGGCTCTTGAAGTATTAAGTAATATTATTATTATGCAAAATATACCCTGCAATGGCATGGGATAGTTAGGCTCCTTCAAATCCCCTTCTTATTTTGCACCCCCTCGACATGGTGGGTTGTTGGAACTTGGGGTCGCAGACATGTCGCCACCCATTGTCAGTTCACTAATTTTGGCTTTTAAAAGGATCATTTCTGAGATAAAACCCACAGTTTTTGATACACTTTGCCCACTCTTCCTCAGTTCCGTTACTTATGGCTAAATATAGTGCAATGTCATCTCATTTCCATAACCTAGTTAATGTTCTCTTATGTCTGTCATGACTCATGAGGTACGGCTAGTGACCAGAGGAGGAAAGTAAAGTGGAAGTTATGTCTGATAGGGCCCACCTGCCCGAACAATTGACCTATATAAGTTTTAAACAAGTACAGATTCTCTTTAGTGTAGGCTTACCCAAAAAATTTTTGCACACTTCACGTGCTTTGCAATTTCATAGTTCAGATTCCGGATGAAAACGGTAAATCTATGTTCCTCTAGTATATACAAATTTTATTGCAATATATGCCCCGTGATAGCACGGTAAAGTACACAGGTTTTCTTCAAATCTCCCCTCACCAACCCCTCAACAGCATTGGGGCTGTTGGGGTTTTTGGTCGCTGGCCTCCCCGTCAGGGAGTCTGGCCCCCTTCAGGCAAATCCTGGAGACACCCCTGCACCCCTCTAAAAACCCCTGTGGAGAACACTGGGATCTAGTATAACCAGAATGCAAAAATGCATTGAGGTTTCGATGATATATGTTCTATTCCAAATAATGCCATGATGTCCCATATCTTTCAGTCAATGGTCAAATACTATCTTAACATGTTGGGAAAATACAGTTTTGTGTTCCTATTTAATTTTGGGAATTCTTGGAAAATTTTGCTCTTTGACCTCTGCTGAACAGATATAAAACTCTTGGGAATTCTTGGGAAATTTTGCCTTTTTACCTCTGGTGACCCCAGATGACCTTTGGCCTCCACCAAAAACAATAGGGTCCATCTTTTCAACATAACACATCCACATAGTACTGTAAGTATGAAATCTATCCAAGCTTCCTACCTGGAGATACGTGTTAACAAGCTTTTCAGTGTTTGGCCCACGATGACCCAAGATGACCTTTGACCTCCACCAAAAATGATTGCGTTCATATTCTCACCACAATGCATCCACATACTACGTATAAAATCTATCCAAGCTTTCTCCCTTGAGATATTGTGTTAACAAGGTTTTCAGTGTTTGACCCTCAGCCACCCTAGATGACCTTTGAACTCCACCAAAACAGTGGGGTACATCTTCTCACTATAACACATCAATTTACCATGTATGAAATCTATCCAACCTTCGTACGTGGAGATATCATGTTAACAAGATTTTCAGAGCTTAACCCCCAGTGACCCCAATGACCTTTGACCTTCACCAAAAATGATGAGATTCTTCCTCTTACTATAAGGCATCTACATACAAAGTATCAAATTTATCCAAGCTTCCTACATCGAGATATTGTGTTAACAAGGTTTTGAGGGTTTGAACCCCAGTGACCCCAGATGACCTTTAAACCCCACCAAAAATGATAGGATTCTTCCTCTTACTATAAGGCATCTACATACAAAGTATGAAATTTATCCAAGCTTTCTACATTGGGGCATCGTGTTAACAAGGTTTTCAGGGTCTGACCCCCGGTGACCCCAGATGACCTTTCACCTCCACCAAAAATGATAGGGTTCTTTCTCTTACCATAACGCATCTACATACAAAGTATGAAATTCATCCAAGCTTCCTACCTTGAGATATTGTGTTAACAAGGTTTTCAGAGTTTGACCCCTGGTGACCCCAGGTGAGCTTTCACCCCTACCAAAAACTATACGGTTCTTCCTCTCAATATGGGGCATCTATGTACCAAGTTTGAGAACTGTCAGAGCTTCCCTTCTTGAGTTAGTTAGTTAGATGGAGTTTTACGGCCCAGTTTACAACCCATTGGTTCAAGTCGAGCCGGCCACGGCGTTTTTTCCAGTTGTGGCTCACTGGCTTGTTTTCCCCACTCCATTGCTTATGCGGAGCATCACGCACAACGGCAGGAGGTTCCATTTTTAAAGTCTTTGGTATGACTCTACCTGGGAATCGAACCCGGGCCTTCCGCGTGAGAGGCGGATGCTCTACCGCTAGACCAAACACCCTTCTTGAGATATCGTGTTAACGAAGTTTTCAGGGTCTGACCCCGGTGACCCCAGATGACCTTTCACCTCCACCAAAAATGATAGAGTTCTTTCTCTTACCATAACGCATCTACATACAAAGTATGAAATTCATCCAAGCTTCCTACCTCGAGGTATTGTGTTAACAAGGTTTTCAGAGTTTGACCCCCGGTGACTCCAGGTTAGCTTTGACCCCTACCAAAATCAATACGGTTCTTCCTCTCAATATGGGGCATCTATGTACCAAGTTTGAGAACTGTCAGAGCTTCCCTTCTTGAGATATCGTGTTAACGAAGTTTTCAGGGTCTGACCCCCGGTGACCCCAGATGACCTTTCACCTCTACCAAAAATGATAGAATTCTTTCTCTTACCATAACGCATCTACATACAAAGTATGAAATTCATCCAAGCTTCCTACCTTGAGATATTGTGTTAACAAGGTTTTCAGAGTTTGACCCCTGGTGACCCCAGGTGAGCTTTTACCCCTACCAAAAACAATAGGGTTCTTCCTCTCAATATGGGGCATCTATGTACCAAGTTTGAGAACTGTCAGAGCTTCTCTTCTTGACATATCGTGTTAACGAAGTTTTCAGGGTCTGACCCCCGGTGACCCCAGATGACCTTTCACCTCTACCAAAAATGATAGAATTCTTTCTCTTACCATAACGCATCTACATACAAAGTATGAAATTCATCCAAGCTTCCTACCTTGAGATATTGTGTTAACAAGGTTTTCAGAGTTTGACCCCTGGTGACCCCAGGTGAGCTTTTACCCCTACCAAAAACAATAGGGTTCTTCCTCTCAATATGGGGCATCTATGTACCAAGTTTGAGAACTGTCAGAGCTTCTCTTCTTGACATATCGTGTTAACGAAGTTTTCAGGGTCTGACCCCCGGTGACCCCAGATGACCTTTCACCTCCACCAAAAATAATAGAGTTCTTCCCCTTACCATAACGCATCTACATACAAAGTATGAAATTCATCCAAGCTTCCCACCTCGAGATATTGTGTTAACAAGGTTTTCAGAGTTTGATCCCCGGTGACCCCAGGTGACCTTTGACCCCCTCCAAAAACAATAGGGTTCTTCCTCTCAATATGGGGCATCTATGTACCAAGTTTGAGAACTGCCTGACTTTCCCTTCTGGAGATATCGTGTTAACAAGAAGTGTCACAAACACACACACACACACACACGCACACATACATACATGCCATCACGAATGCATTGGTTTCTCTTATCATCGAAACCAAAAAGAAGCACCATTTTGCATCTAAGCCCTTCAAGAAAGCAAAAAAAATTCAAAAGGGGGAGGGGACACCCCTCCCCCAGGACTGCGGTCAAGAATGGGGATGATGAGTCGCCTTTGCCACCCCACACCAAAAACCTAGCTATGCCCCTGACTGTAGTATCACAGTACACAGGTTTGACTGCAGTGACAGGCCTAATATTAACACCAGCCTTGTGGTCACATGACCTTGACAATCAAGCACCACCAGGTACAGCATCTTTTATGTCCTTTTCTTTAGTTTTCACTATGCCTTTGGGATCAGTACATATAGTATATTGATTTCAGCATTAATATGTACATATGGGGATCAGCTACAGTACTACTTTTTAATGAAACTTTGGGTACATTACTCGTGTCATTCCTAGTGAAATCTGTATACTTTAAATTGTGTAATGAAATAAATCAAATGACAAAAATGAATGAAAATTTACAGTACTTCCATTTGCGTAATGTGTACATTTTAGCTGAAATTTCTGGTTAGTTTTGTTTTGAAACTTTTGCCTAAAAACTTGGTGGATGCTTCCTTAATTGTGTCGAATATTTAGCCTGGTAAAATTGAGGAGCCAATTCAGATAAACTGGGTTTCTGATAAACAGGGTTCAGATAATCAGGGTTTCACTGTACCTGTCTGGTAGCTTGCTATTTGGGTGGGGTACAAACATTAGTTTATTGCATCAAGGGATTGTCTCTGGTACATTTTACCATTAACCAGAGGTACTATGTGCTGTGTCTTTGATAAGGATTAAGTGTCTAGATATTGGGGCATTAAAAATGCAAAAATTGTTGTCATCATCATTGTCATTGTCATCATTGTCCTTGTCATTTTCATATTTCTTCTCCTTACCTTATTGCCAAAATGGTCATGGTTGTGGTCTAATAAATTTTTCAAGACAGTCTTGCTAAAGAATAAATTTTTCTTACCTGAATTTCTGACAGATTTACAAGCTTTGTTGGATGAAGACTGTTAAGGCTAAGAGTGTCTTGATGGGTGTCCTTGGAAACAACATCAAAGTTAGATCCCAACAACAGAAAAGAAATACTCTGCAGAGGAACTGCGACCTAAATTTCCAAGAAAGTTTAAATAAATTGTGTTAACTTTATATTAACTTTAAGTTGCTCCCATTATTACCTCAGGTTGGGCTTTTATTATGCCTGCAAGATAATACAAGCTTTGAAATTTCCAATCCATTTTAAAATGAATGATTCCACCAAGTACTATGATATTCAACCATTAAGAAAATCAGTAATTAAATATTAAAAGAATAGTGACACTTCTCAAATACTGATATGTTTCAATGGTAAACATGATATGCATCCTTGGCAGTTCTGGGTTAACTACCCATCCTTCCCTAACAATTTCATCTCAGACAATTTCCCCCAGGACAACGTCGCCCACACAGACAATTCTCAGCAATGGCACCTACCACTGTTCAGGAGGGAAATGGTCTCGGTTAGAATTGTCTGAGCTGCAAATTGTCAGAGGTGCGATTTGTCTGGCAGGAGGGGGGTTGTCTAGTCACAGCCTTTGACATTTTACAATGCAACTTACCTAACAAATTTGTTTAACATCTTACAACTATGACTTGCAGGTAATTCTACATAAATTTTCAGATTTTTACATTACTCTCTAGCCACTCCTTACTATGCATGATGCAAACAGCAAATTCAATAGGATACAGCTAGTGTAGAGCCACTGTGAGCTTCCATTCCTATGGACTGTTCAATTTATGAGCTGATGTGAACATTTTCATATATGAACCCATCAGCCTTTTCATGAATATTAATTTTATGATCAGCTGACCATTTTCATACATGGTCATGTCCACCAAATCCTTACGTTTAGTTTTGTAAGGTATCACATTTGTGTCTCCAGATATGCATAATGCATATTATGCCTGATATCATGTCTCCAGGTTAAGTAAGGGTTAGAGACATGAGGAAAGGTTACGGTTAGAAGTCTTGAGACTTACTATCATGCATGATATGATATTACGGATGGGGTGTCATGTCCCACCAACTCATGAATATTAATAAATTGTTCAACTGGTGTAATTGTTATCACACTGACTTAAACACCTAAATCACATGAAAAGAAACAAAGTAACTATTAACTAATTCTTGTAATGTACAAGGGAATGTTAAAATTTTCTGCCCGAGGGGCTGTAATTTTCTACACTTTAAATTGTTACCTTCATTTGTAAAGCTTTGTGTTCTTCAGTGCTGTGTTCATTCCGCTGGCATAACACCGTTCATTGATATGCTAATTTACTAGTGCTAAGAGCTATGTACACGTATGCTTTCCTATTGTTTAAGTTCTTCGGACAGATGGAGTGCCCCCTTTAAAACAGTTGTTCAAGGTGTGGCCCAGGCTCTCCTCCTTGCATTCTACTACTGTATGGTTGATAGATGGCAGTGCTTTTCCATTCCCTAAGTTCAAGACACTCCTTTGGTCTCTCACTCACACTCCTTTGGACTATCATGCATCTGTGAATAGACTTCTCCTGCCTGCGTTTCTTCTGGATTTTTTGCTGTTTCCTGATAACTCTTGTTTCTGGTATTTTTCTGTTCCGGTCTCCGTTACCTCACCTCACCCCCATCCTTGGCCCGATGTTGCGAGCTCCTTACCTAGCTTCGCTGGCCTGACACCAGCTGGAAAACCCCGCTTCACACCACAACAAGTTTAAGTTATATTCATTTGTAAGTACCGATACCTTATAATTTGCTGTAAGATGTCATTTTGTCAAACTGTTTTCATACCAAGAAGGTCATATTACATTAATCTGAAATTTGAATACCCATTTTCTTCTTCATTTAGTCTGCTTCCAAAACTGGGTAAAAAATTCTTTTCAGCTTCAAGCCTTTTACACTGCAACTTCTTTAAAACTTTTCGATATTTTATATCTGAACTTCGTAACATTCTGGAAACACAAAAGTTTAGCAAAAATTAAAGGGAAAGATTTGAAACGTTGCAGTACCTCTGTATTCCCTGGCTCCTCCGCAGCTTTTTTAGTTTTAGATGTAAATGACTTGGAGAAGGAGTCAATCATTGAAAACAGACCAGGAGATCTTTCAAGTAAATGAAAATTAAGATAAAATTTCAAATCTACATACAAAGACATCACCATGTTTACAATCAAACTTCATGTGCAACATATGGAACTCATACAAGGCATCTAAAGAAATCTGCAATCAAGTTTACTGATCAATCTTGAAGTGTTGGACCAGTATAACAAATATCATCCTGACTGATATAAGTTACAGAAAATTTCAATATTTACCAAAATTGATGGAATACATTTAAGTTAAAGTGTATACATTTGTGCACAAATAAGGAGCTAAGTATGTTTATTTCAAGTAAATTTACCAATAAAGATATCAGACCAATAAGTTAAATATTGGGTGAAACTGATATTGAATAATGATAAACAGTGCCACACTGCTACCTATGTCTTTCAATACCACATTTGTGAGAAAATGGTGTATCCTGCCATTCT
This sequence comes from Holothuria leucospilota, assembly GCA_029531755.1. Lineage (NCBI taxonomy): Eukaryota > Metazoa > Echinodermata > Holothuroidea > Aspidochirotida > Holothuriidae > Holothuria > Holothuria leucospilota. The sequence continues at coordinate 12,476,805 of CM055965.1, forward strand.
GGCTTCAAATGACTGTTTTACACACACGGTAGAAAGAAAAGGAATGCATGTAGCATGAGTATAACAGAGAATGTAGACATGTGCACCATCTAGGTTTGTGTATGACAAGCCAATTGCCCTTAAGAGATCAAAAAAATATCCACTAGAAGGGGTCCACTCACACATGAATAAAATTTCCAAACAACAGTCCCTAGTAGGATTCTTCCTACATTTATTTTCCTATATGCAATGTATATATTTTACTTTGAGAGATCCTTTAATTACGTTCTCTATATGGAACTCCTGTTTCCAATGGGCGAGGGGAGGGAGGGGAGGGGAAGGGGAGTGCGAGGAGCAGAATCTGAAATATAAAGGGAAGCTTATGGTGTGGGTGCCCCCCCAATCCCTAGTAAGGTTTAAAGGTGAAGGCACGGTGTGGGTTCCAAAGCCCTTAAGGTCAAAGCACTTTTGCAAAACATCAATTTGTTTTGATATTAAACACCACTGTAGTACAAAGTGATCCAGCATTACATTTCTTTTGTAATTGTTATCGTTATTACTAGAGCTAAAAAGTGGTAGGGCAACTGCTCTATTTGATGTAGCAATTCTGATGGATCTGGGGACAAACGTCATCCTCCAACAGATTGACAATCTTTTGATCCTTTCTATAGCCTAATATTCCTGAAAACTGAACAATGTTAACATCCACTGCAAATAACTCCTGAGAAGGGGTAATATTGAATATTTGGTAATATTTAACATTCAGATATTTTACATCAAGGGACTGAACATTTGGTTGAAATTGCAATCTGCCATGAAAGAAGCCCCATGTGAGAACCAATTTTACTGTAGCTTCACAAATGTTCTTAATAAACATTTACTCACACTCCCCTAACAAAAGTATGTTTAAAAGTCTGTAAATGTTGATTTTAATAACTTACTAACAAACAAAGCAATAGCTTATCAATTCTAACACTGACTAGCCATTATTGCTAACAAATTCTCTCACACTATTTCCTCCTAATTGTTGTACTTTGAAGTCAATTTATCTTTCACAATAGAGATTACTCCACCTTGACAAATACTTACTTCATTTTGTTAATCCTTTGAATAACTTTAAGCTGCTTAAAATCCACAGATTTGCCTTGCAGTGATTCTGGCACTTGATTCACATTACAGGTGAGGTGTACTTCAAAGATGGTGCCATCTTTATCCCTTGCCAGGACCCTCCATGTCTGCTCCTCTATACTTTGCATTGTTCTACTAAAAAGATAAAGTTTCAAAGATTTCAAAATTTGTCTTTAATACAAAATGATGTTTTACATAGCAGAAACCTTTCTTATACAGAAATACTGTGTTTACCTTGTATCAACATCATACAAATACTAGGTAACATCATTAGTAAACCCTTACATCCCTAAAATAAAATCAGACAATAGCTTTTCTTCCCAACTGGATTGAAAAAATCCATTGAGGTTCCAATGATATACGTTTTATTCCAAATAATGCCATGATGTTCCATTTCTCAGTCTCTGGTCAAATGCTGTCTTGATGTGTTAGAAAAATAAAGTTTGGTGTTCATATTTGATATTGGAAATTCTTGGGAAATTTTGCTTCATAACCTCTGGTGACCCCAGATGACCTTTGACCTCCACTATAAACAATACTATTCCACCTCTGACCATAAGGCATCCACATAACACGTACAAAATCTATCCAAGCTTCCTACCTTGAGATTTCAGAGTTTGATCCTGGTGACCCCAGATGACCTCTGACCTCCACCAAAAACAATAGGTTTCCTTTTCTCACCATAAGGCATCCACATACCAAGTATGAAATCTATCCAAGCTTCCTACCTTGTGATATCATGTTTAACAAGGTTTACAGATTTTGACCCTGGTAACCCTTGATGACCTTTGACCTCCACCAAAAACAATTGGATTCATCCACTCAATATGGGGCATCTATATATGTACCAAGTTTGAGAACTGTCAGAGTTACCCCTCTTGAGATATCGGGTTAACAATCTAAGCAAGTAAAGCAACACAAACACACAATCATGATTGCACGGGTTTCTCTTTTCATCAAAACCAAAATATCACTCATAATCTTGAATGCTGTATCATCTGAAAATTTGGGTCAATACATTATTCATGAGCCACAAAGCAGTCATTTAATTTCTTTAAAAACCTTCCTTGAAAATAAAGTTTCTCAACTACCTTATTTTGAATTACTTTTCACTTTCTGTCTTTAAATCATTGTTCTAAAGTTATGCAAATTTCTTAATATTCCACAAATACAATATTTCCCTTTAACATGACCTTACAACTGAATGAACCTTACAAAGAGGACCTGCAACCACATAAAAATTGTTCTCTTTCAGGTAGGACCCTCATAAAATTGTAATTGGACTAATTCTTTCAAAAGTAATGCTATCACTTCATGGACATCAAAGTTAATACGCGAATTCAGTGCAATGCATGCTGGGAAGGGTTGAAGTTTTGCTGTACCAAAAAAAAGACACTGCAGTATTGCATATTAGCACACACAATGTCTGAATTAAAACTGTGAATTTCCACATCTATCACATGGTAAAGACATTGGTTTTGAAGGAAATGTTACAGTATCTTACAAGTAAGTCTCTTAAGTTGGACTGAAAGCTAATGTGAGGTTACTGAAAAGCTTACATGAGGTAAAACTCTATTGTAGAAAGAAAAGAAAACATGTTTATGTAAAAAAATTCTCAGAATATATCTGTCGGTACAGGAAAATTCCTGGCATGCCATTTGCATCTTTTATTATCAAACTTGCTTATTGATTATCACAAAACAGGTAATTTCATTATCCAATGGTAATGACCATAAACAGAATAAAAGGGGCAAACATACACAAAAAAGAAAGAAACACCAACAGAACACAGACCCCCCCTCCCCCCCCCCCCCAAAAAAAAAATGCCTTCTTCCTTTCTTTGGCTTTTCACAGCAAGCTTCTAACCAAAATACTCAGTTAGGCACATTCCAGTTTTATCAGTTTTATATCATTTTCACAAATGTACAAAACATTTGTGGGGAGGGGGAGTGGTGGAAGACCCATGTATCCTTTCACAATGTGTAAGACAATAACACAATCTCTTGCTCGGAATCATCATTTTGTCAACACTTTTCAAAATTTGCTCTGGAAAGGGGGGAGTGGGTGTGAAGAAAGTGTGTGTTGAAAACTACTGAAAATAATGAGAAAAGGTCCTGGTTTTCAATTTTCAGAGTCACTGAGTCCTCACCTGTTAGATACCATTTCATAAACCCTCAGCACCAGAGCTCGTAAGTTGAATTCAAAATCAAAGCTGGGACCTTTCGTAGACAGTATATCAAGCAAAGACTCAGCAATTTGGTCACCATCTAACTGGCTCTGAGCTGAGATGGACTGGTTTAAACATAACTCTAGGTGGGTTGAGTTCTCTGAAAATAGCCGGTTTGGCCGAAAGACCTGCCAAATAAAACCAAAGTAATTTCTACAGTGCTTGGCTTTCAGTGCATTTTAAAGATGGTGTTAAGATGAAGTTGAAATTAACACTCTGCACCCCCTCCAACCCCTCAACATCCCCTTCCCCAATAAATCACATACTTCAAACTCTTCTACGAACTTTAATAAACTTGAACTTTAAAGTGATTTACAATGAAATCTTTATGCCACATAAGAAATTACTTTGCATGAAATTTCTGCAGCTAAAAATGGTTATTTTGTTTTTCATTTTTACCCTTTCCCAAATGTCAATCTATCACAAACATTTCTGCGACTTTGATCGTGAAGCAAAAAGCACACAGTTTAATCCACAGTGTCAGGTTGTTTGTATTTCAAAAGAAAACAAAAGCTAGTAATGTGGGTAGTACAAGAATGATATCATAAAGTAGTTTTACAGTCAACTTAAACTAAGTTACTTAATTTCAACCTTTTACATCGCTGCAACAGAACAAGCTATGAAGATGGCATTCGACCAATGGAGTCATCTTCCAACCTCGGTATTATGTATTTATGTACTGCAGACTTTGTGTCCATGACATGTTTTTATCCACATTTTTAAAACAATGTTCCTCCTTCCATACCAACAACCAAAGTTACTTGTAATAAAATACTCACTCTTTTAGGGGTAGAGAGAACTTGTTCTGATGACCTTGTACTGTCTGCTGAGGATGGGGGCCTATCATTATCACCTGAGTCAGTCACTTGGCAAAAGTAGGTACATAGCAGAACAGTTTGAGAGGTCTCGGGAAGGATTAATTTTTGCCTGTGTAAGGGTATTGAAAACAGAAAGTAGCTGCAACCTGTTCATCACACATTTAAAAGATTACCAAAAACTTTGCACATACATGTTAAATCCAGTATCACTAAAAACAGTTTTGTAAGGGAGAATCCATAATTTTTTTAAGTTTGCAAAATGTAAGTTGGGAGAAAGAGGTCAAACACCTGTGTACCCTTTTCCAAAATACAATAAAAATGATTTTTTTTCACCATTTTTCACATCCTCAAAGTAGGTTCTGAGAGTGGTGAAGGGGTCCAAAGATTGAGTATGAAAGAGTATGTAAATGACAGAAAACATGATGACCCCTGACCTTCTTTCAACACACTGTCTGCTTTGGAAATTAATTGAAATGTTACAATCAATTTTTGGTTTTGAAACTTTCTGTTGATGTTCTAGCTTAAAGGGCAAATATACATGCCATAGACATGGCAAGCTTTCCCAGCTGGCAGGGGATGAATGTTGCCTAAGACTGATATACTAAGGGAGGAGTCTAAAGGGAGGGCTATCCCCCTTTCCTATGAGCAATGTTTGAAACTGAGGGTCCTTACATGCAACTTGGTGCAACATATGTGTATTGTGAAAAATTCTAAGGTTTGACATTTTTACAGAGGGATCAAATAAGGCTGTTTGTACCTTGAATAGTTGGGGAGGGGGAGGGGGTGGGGGGTGGGCAGAAGTATGCTTCTTCCCCCACACTTTTGACTGGGGGCTTTAGCTCCACCCCCCACTTCCTACACCTATGATACATGCAGTTGCCCCAACTTTACTGTACCTTGAAACATCATTGGAACCTACTGTATCTCCTCTTTCTTCCCTAACAAGTATTTCCATGATGTTACACAACACAAATATCCTAGTCACAGGAATAGAAAGCAGTTTGTTGACCTTCCCAGTAAATATTTTGTCCTCTGACGAATGCTGGATTTGAGTCTCATTCATTGACAGAGCTTGTGTAAAAGTTAGAAGTTGGTCTCAAGTTGGACTCATCATCTCTTTGTTAATCTCTTTGTTAATTTAATGTACATCAGAAGAGTGTCTGAAAATGTTGCAATCCTTTTGCTGAAGCTGGTATAATGTTGTCTGGACAATGAATAACAAGATTTTAGCCCAAACAATGTCTGACGGATGTGTTTGCCCACTTTGATTCCAAACAGAAATGCAGCAGACATCTGTCCACGGTAGAGGTTGCCGCTAAACTGATGTATACCTGACAGCAAAATGTTGACTCTGTTGTCCGGTCAGTAAAACTTTTCTTTTCTGACATAGCAGACCTGGGCCCTGTTTCACAATTTAGGTACTCTCAATCTTACCCCTTTCAGCACTACCAGCAGTGTTTCTGCTAAGCTGCTATGACGCGATTTTGACTCAATGACTTTTTGATTTGACGCACTGATGGTCGTGGCAAAAAATAAAAAAAGAGGATTTCATTCGCTTCTTAAAGTTGATGCAGTGTCAATGCATAGCAATGAAATTTCTAGTGAGTCAAATTTTCTCATATTGGGTATATTGGCCCAACGGATAATTTCTTAGAGGAAACACTGACTACCAGTGTGAAACATCATGCCCTTCGAGCTACAGGTGGATTTACCAGCCCAAAGACTTCTTGATCATACTAATATTACTATACAACCTACAAAGAAACATATCTGAAACCATATCATTTTCACAGAAGACTAAATTCCATCAATTTTGGTACCAAACATGCTAGAAGTCTGGTTAAAAATTTCAGAGATAATTTCAATTAAACTTTCATATCTGACTGTTTCCAAATGGCCTACCATATACGTTAAGGCAGTTCTTCATGGTCACAAAGACAAATTTTAGAAGAAAGTTAAAAGGGAATATTCTGTTGTCAATCTAGACAGCAAGTGTGCACATTCAATACAATTAGTGTAATAGGCCTAAGGGTATCAAAAGTGATACTGGTTAGTCTGGACTCAGTAAAGTCAGCTAGGCCACTACTAAGTTCCACTACATTAGGGCCTAGGACTGGTAGTGCTATAAACAAAAGTAGGGTTAGGGAAATGATAACAGACAAAATGTATTAGAGGTTTTACGAAAACATCTCAAACAAAGATATTCAAATTATATATCACATCAGAGAAAATTTAGCTTCATTTTCTCTGAGAAGACTCATCAATCATATGTTCAGGACAAAAGTTATTAACAAAAGACTAAACCTGAAAAACATGATAAATATTACCAAAATATGCATAAACTTGTGTGACTTTTTAACCTATTTTCCCCTTTGTGTATTACAGTGCATGCCTGAAATTACATTTCACTGTCAGAGTAATTTGAAACTGAATGTACACTTCTGAAATGAGTAAAGTTTGAAAATAAGGCACAGTTAAAGGTGCACAGTTGAGTAATTCAGTGCTGAAAAGATTATGTTTGAGTTACCATGTAAAAGCACTATGTAAATCAAACTTGGGGTTGAGTGTTACTCTTTGTGCAACAGGGCCCTCTGTATGAAAATTCACATTGAAGTAAATGTGTATGTCCTTTAACCATCTCAAGTACTCACCATGGTGGGTGGATTGCAACTGATGACCCAACTTGTATATGTTTGTCCTCTACAGTCTTATGACTGAATAAAACCACAAGTTTTTCTGGAAGTCTTCCCTGACTGCATTGGGACACATCAAGCATATCTTCCAAGTTACTGCAATGTGCCACAAACAAGCCCCGACTTGCAGCCAAGGAGTTGATTTTAATACAACACACGCCAGCTAAAAAGGAACAAAGACATGGTAAGAATTTCTTTTATTCTTAGGCTAATACTGAGTATGGAATGTACACCACAAAGTACAAGCTGACCGTTACATACCAACGAAAGATTAGTAATTACAGCAATCATAAAAGAAAAAGGGCCTGAGGGAGCTCTAAATTTTTTAGATTTTCAGTTCCACGTAAGACACAGAAATTTATAATTACTGTATCAGAAAACAAATCTTCCTTACAAATATAGCTGAACTTACTTTGACTTCCTTGCTGGGATAAAGGTTGGTGCTGCCAAAATGCTACATCTGATTTCTCTCGATTAATCAACTTCTGAAGCCTTTCAGCAAGTCCACGGCTTCAAAAGAAAACAAAAAAAATGCTTTTGGGTGAAATTATTAGAAAATTAATCAAAATGTAATTATGAAAGGTTAGCCAAACTTCAGCATAAGTTTTGCAAGGTTGTACTAGCTTACCAGCTGTCCATACAACTTGCTTTATATCAAAAGTTATCTGCCTACTTAAAAGGAAGAAATGTATTCCTGTGCAGTTAGGCTAGCTACCATAGTTGTAGGCTTACTCTTTGTATGTACGTTCTCCTTGAGCAAGTGACATTGCTGAGAACAACTTTAAAACTGAAGTTTAAGCCATTGATCTTAAAATTATCCTGTGACTCCATGTTGTTTTGAATGATAGGCTGAATCATGAGCTAAACGAATTGTGTGCAGAACGGTGCTAGGTTGAATCTGGTGAAATGTGAGCTCTCTGCTCAAGTCACTTATGTACACTGAAGAATATAAACAAGTGTGAGAACATGTAGAAAAGTATGAAACTGAGGGAGGCAATCATGACTGAGTCCATATATCGGAGATGGATTTTAAGTTTCTAATTTGCAATTCTACTGTAAAACAAAACGTATGATTCATGACTGATAATAAATAGACTAATCAGTTGAAATCCTATGAATTCCTATCCGGTGACCTGCTACTAGTACAGGTACATTATTAAGTCAAACATGTAGGGTCTTTGCTAAATCCTACATTCTGCAGATATGCTAGTTATTATGCCTGCTGATCTCTTAAAGACCATATCTAGCCAAGAGGAAGACTGAAGGTGTAATCACCCATTGGTAACCATATTGTGTAATGACTGAATGATTCTAAATGACAAGTGTGCTGACCACTGAGAGCCCCTGATGACACATCGACTAAAGATGTTGCCAATGTTTTGAGAGAAGGTCATAAGAATTTATTGGAGTCTGAATCCATGAAGACCAATAAATATTTCCTTTGTATTTTTCATTACAATTTCATTCTTGAAATTCATTTTCCTTTAATGTGACTTTAGTTCTATTGCTGGAATTACTAGTAAACAGGTACAAGTTTATCATGAGTAATACTGAATACACGATTTTTATTTACCAAACAAAACTACTACATGAATTTTTCTGGAATTCAGCTTATTTTTACAAGATTTTACTAACCTGTGTAGCTAGCCACGTGGTCTGTCCTCATGAAATCACTGCCTGTATGTGGTCTATCCCTAAATCAGTGCCTGTACAGCTAGCTATGTGGTCTGCCCCTAAATCAGCACCTGTTTTAATAGCTATGTGGTCTGTCCCTAATTCGGACCTGCAAAGTAAGCCTTGTGGTCTGTCCCTAAGTCTACTCCTCTACAACAAACCATGTGGTTTGTCTCTAAATCAGTGCCTGCACAGCTAGCCATATGTGGTATGTCTTTATATTAGTTATATCCTTAGTGAACTCAGGAGGTATTATTTATGTATTAACAAGCTCACTTCTACACCACTAATACAACTGTGATGAGAAATTTGAACGTTTTCTGATTTTTGAAGCTAAGGTTACTCTTATCTTTGAATATATACACATAACTGCACACAATGATGACCAAGTGAAGTAGTGCCATTGTTGAATGAGAAAAGAGGAAGTGTTCAGCTTAGGTGAAAGAGCAAACAAAGCAGTTATTGAAAGAACATAAATCTTCAAGGCATTTATATAGAAATAATACAATTTACAGCTCTACAGTAGGTGAAAGAAGTCCTCCACATTATCAATTCTTGAAATACCTTGTAAATTTCATCTTCTTCTTTGCAGAATCTTTCCCTTCTGCCTCTTCAGTGTGTGAAGTGCCTGGAATAGATGCTTTGGTAGGAGTTGTCTGCTGCCCTCTAAACATACTAACCCACTGACTGCTAGTTAGAGGGCTCACTCCTGCAGTGGTGCTCTCCTGAGTGGACTGACCATATGATGAAATAGAAGGAGACTGTGTTGGTGTGATGGCTGATGATGGAAGACCTTGGACCTAAACATTGATATGCAAGAAGGACAAATGGTGTTATTATGTGATACATAGACTGCTTAACAACTGAATGCCAACTGTGACCTCACAACACCTCCTCGGTGATCACCATCGGATGATTTTGCCCCCTTAAAACTTCTCCCTGGACAATTATCACTCAGTCTCCCTGGATAGTTCTCATTCAGACAAGTCCAAACCCAGACAACTTTCCAAATAACCAACTATAACAGGTTCCACACTTCTAGCCCACCTGCTTCTTCCCCTAACCCATGACAACTCAACCCACAACAATTTACAGTACCAGAAATGTTATTCTTGTATTGCCTGAGGACTGAAACAAAGCTTAACTTGTTTCTAATGAAAAAAGAGCTGCACTTTTTAAGTAACATGTGCAACCTTCACCCAGACAACTGACACTAAGCAAACCTCAAAACTGTCAGAAAGTCACACCCTATCTTAACAGATGCTTTTACAAATGCATGACCCAATGAGTATTATATGTTAGGTAGATGAGGTTTAACGGCCCAGTTTCCGACCACCTGGTTCAGTTCGAGCCGGTCACGGCCTTTTCTCCAGTTGTGGCTCACTGGCATGTTTTCCCTTACTCCATTGCTTATGTGGATCATAATGCACAATGGCAGAAGGTTCCATTTTTAAGAGTAATATATGTATACACTCACTGATATGTACCCCTGTGAGAAATAAAAGTATGCACTTACTGAGACATGGCCCAATGAGTAACACATATATGTGTACACATCCCCAATGAGTAATACATGCATGTACTAACTTATACATGACCCAACAAGAAATACATACTGTACATACACTTACTGAAACATGACCCAACAAGTAACACATGTATACATTTACAGATACATGCCCCAATGAGTAATATATGTATACACTTACTGATACATGACCTGAAGGTGTCTCACACTCATCTGAAGATTCATAATCACTAATTCTGGTTTCATCAGCCTAGAAAAGGAACAGAAGAAGCTTAAAATTTTTTTTAAAATTTGCCAATGAACGAAACCCGCAAGCATTAAATTCGCATTCAATGATCATAAGTTTGATACAGGACCATACGTTTGATATCAGGCCGCAATGTACGCAAATACCGACGTACATAATATTAGGCCATGTCCATACACTGTGCAAATGCAGAATTTCAAGTGACACGCAAGAAAAAAGTTGAGAGTTAAAGCACGTGTATAGGTCCGTTATTACATGCAAACAGTAACACATTAGGCTACGCACCTGCTCTGTACAAAAGTTGACGTACATCGCAACAACATTGGGCATGGTATGGAAAATAACAACATTTTTCGATCGCTGCTTGTACCGCTAAATTAGCGGTTGTTTCATCGTCCTTTGCAGTAGTTTACGATAGGTACTTTTATGTTTATAATGCATGTTAATTTGTGTGAAATAAACGTGTGCCTTTTATTTTTGTGATTTAAACAAAAACCATGTCTAGAACATTACCCCAATGAACGAAAGTTTATGATAGATTCGTCCCATGCTACGTACTATAGCTCCATTGAGTTGCACACAGCAAGCGGGCCGCTAACATGACTCAAACAGATATTTACGTATGGATATATAGTGCGTGCATGAATTATGTACTGCTATATGAAACACTCAAAACAAACACGTGTGCGAGCCTACACTGTCTGTTTACGTATAGGTAAAGCATGGTAGGATGGTGTGAATGCTGCATTGAAATACTGCGGCAATTTTAGGGCTTTTAAGTAAGTCTGTTTTAACGTTCGTTCTGTGAGCACCTTAAGCTGCAAATACGATGTAAACTGAGAGAGTGAATTGTGGTTAAGCCGATATTGTGTATAAGCAGATTTGGGCTACTGCTTCGATTGGGGATGCGGGCGCTGCGTATTGTTAGGGGGGTTAGTAGGCTTACTGTGAGTAGGTGGAAGTCAATTCAATCACAGAATTATGTACTATGAATGGAGAGACACGGACAGTTTATTTTTGAAGCTTTATTTGGTCATTGAATTTGCAAATAAACATCGTTGTTAAATGAGAGATATCAAAGAAAACATTGGGGAAGAAAACTGCTAAAACTTTTGTTGTATTTTTAAAAAGGAAAACCGTTTAAACGTTTAGCTGAATTATGCGCCGTTTAAACGGCCGATCGATCGTTTAACCGTTTAAACGTGACAGCCCTACATATTTCCTACCATAACTTCTGTACACCTTTTTTTTCTAATAAGGTGACAATTTACTGTTGTTACTGAATTGTTAAATACATGTTAAATGGTCACCAGAGACATCCAACCCCCCTGCCAACTGACTATTTCCAACTAGATGATTCCCCCTCCCCCTACCCACCCATCCTTTGCAAACAACTTCCCCTGAACAATTGCCCATCCAATTTGGTGCCATAATAGTTTCCCTTTTCTCTTATCTGGTATAAACCCTGCTTGACTTGACCATGGTATGGGATGACTTAAAACAACTCCAGCATGTGGTTAAAAAGTCTGTTACATTTCACTCTTGTGATGAAAAAATTTCTCCTATCCAGAACTACTGTATTACAGCACTGTACTGTATTAATATACTCAATAGAATGGTTTTGGTTGGACAGGCCTTGGGTAGTATCACTTGCACTTCATTTGCCTTTCATAACTTCCTTTTACTTTGTTGGTCAAAACTGTTCCTAGCAGGAAAGAATCAAACAGGCAAATTTTATGTCAGACACTCACACAGTATCCACACACTTTTCTGAAGTAGAAAATCAAGAACTTTGCAAGGACTGATAATTTTTCACAGCCACACCAATACATTTTGACAGCACTTTGGATACTTGTTACCCATATTCTTCAAAGATCAAAAAAAGTTGGTGGTGAAATATCACAACAATGCTCAAGGTGGTCAAGTATATACAGTATCATTCCAATGAAATTCAAGAAGTACTTCAGGATCCTCTTATGAAATCATAAAATTCAGTTTCAAAGCCTTGAAAATGACCCATTCAAATGAAGATACTATCAGGTTCCTAAGGCTGTGTGCAGATCCTGCTCCCAAATTTAAAATCTACAACAAGTTTTTGTATTCGTCAGGAAGAATTTTGAAAATCACCTCAGTTTTATCAACAGCATCCACTTTGTCTGGGAGTTTTTCTGCATCATCAATTGTAACAGTTTCTTCATCTTCTCTTACTCCCTTCACTCTAAGAGCCAGGTGATCAGGCTTCATAATGGGGGAAAGCCACTCAGATGTTTTCCTTGTTGGTGCATTTTGCCTTGGTCTTTCTGGGGGCACAGCTGTACCTGTCTGAAGGTCGGAATCATCACTGCTACTATTCTCCCAGTCAATTTCTATTTCTGTATCTGGGACCAGTGATTGTTCTACAGCAAGAAAGAGTAAGTCAGCTGTTAACAGTAAATCAACTTCATGATTTTTAATAGGCTCCACACAATAGTGGCCGCATTTTCAAATATGAAATAATACAAGGCTCCACAAATACGTCAAACTGAAAAGATACTGTACCAGACCTGCCACCTTCACTGTAAATACTTCATGGAAGTTTTAACCTTTTAAACCCTCCAAGGGGTCAGACTAATCATTTTTTTTGAATGATGCTGCAGAATTAACTAACTTATATGCTGATGGTGGTTTGGTTGTAGCCCAACAGCCCTACAGCCCACTGGAACAACAACCCACGACAACTTTTTAATGGGCTGGAGCACTGTAAATGGGATGTTTCATTGTAGGACCAATGGACAGTGGTAATACAAGGTAGTCCTTGGTGCTTTTACACCAGAACCAGATTTGATCTTATGCTCAGGATCAAATCCTGTGCTTGAGTCTTAAGATCCAGGCAGCCATTTAAATATAGAATAATTTCAACAAACCAATTTAGTAAGTAATCATGAGTCGATCAGTATCATGAGTCGATCACCACATTCTATACGCCAGTACAGCATGAGGGTTGATGTGATTGCAATGTAAGTATGGCCTGCATTGCATTTTCTTCAAACAACATAAAATACAATTATTTGCCTTATTATTTTTGATGTCCAAAGCAAAAATGTTACTCACGGCCAAATTTTCAAGTTTCGGCATAAGTATGAACTAGAAATTTGCAAAAATTACAAAAAGTGGTGACCAAAATGTCTTTGATGAAGCTCTGATTAAAAAGTTTGATAGAAAAGACATTATTCTCTATGATTATTTGTATAACTGTTCTTAAAGGTGGTAATTTATAGCATTTTATTTGCTAGTTTTTTGTAGCGATTGACTCAAGATTCCTTTATAAGCATTTTTGCATGTATTGCCACCTACATTTCGAAATTTATTTTCTACCGATTACGCAATCTGAACAACACCAAAATATAGCACAATGAGGAAGACATACAACAAAATGTTACAGCAAAGTTTTATTAATTTTTGTAAATGTTTTAATATTTTTATGGTCACAATGTTCCTTAAGTGATCCACTCATGATAAGCCCAGTATACCTATTGGCTTTCTGCTTCGACCTTTGGTCACCTTCTTGCCTCTGGTGCCAGACCTACGGGTTGCAGAAGCTTTTAGGTGTTCATCTTCTATTATATCATCTTCAAACCCTGAATGGCAGCTTTGCCAGTTGGTATGGCTCTGAGCATCACCACTACTGTTAAGTCTTACTCTTTTGGAGATTCTTCCAGGGTAGTTCATTTCTTGACAATGGTATTGGTATGTTTCGCACAACTCTGGTCATATATGAAAGCAGGTGCCTTCCTCACATTTTCCTGAACAATAATACAAGAATAAATGGTAATTAAATACGTTATACAATCTAGATTCCCTGTGAAAGTCTCCGCTCAAGCCAGGAATGGGCAGCAGCTATTCCACAAAGCCAAAAGGCTTAGGTGATTCCTTGCTTCTTGGTTAAGATTTTTATAGTACAATGGTTTCCCGTTGATACCGTATCATGGTGAAGTTACTTTGCTATATAGAAAGTTAAAAATCAATGGGCATACATCAAACATTCACATTTTCCTGGTTTCTACAGCTTGATCTCTAATGACCCCAAATGATCTTTGACCTCCACCAATACTGGAGACACTATCCTCAAAGAGAACTTACCTAACTGGAAAGCTGAGATAAACATTTTCCTTCTAGAGATATCATATTACCAAATGTAGCTAGTGGTGGTAAGAAAGGATCTAGTGACCATGACCTCATAAGCTTTGAGTTACTTTGTTTCAGCAAACTTCAAGGTAGTGACAAAACTGTTTTAGATTTCAGCAAGGCTAACTTTACTCATGCTAAAGAGCTTCTTACTATAGATTGGGTTGCACGTTTGTCTCACTTAGGCCCTGCTGAAGCATGGAGTGTTTTTCGTAATGTAGTTACTGACACTACAAAGTTGTGTATCCCACTCAAGAAAGCTGTGGTTAGAAACAGGCCAATTTGGATTTCTAGAGAGGCACTTAGAGCAGCCAGGAAGAAATGTAAATGTTGGCATCGATATAGGGTCAGTAAGAATTCTGATGACTCTGCAGTCTACAAGAATCAGGAACTCTTAGTTAAAAATTTGGTTATTGACACTAAAGCTGAGTTTGAAAAGCAGTTGGCCAAGGAGGTTAAGGTAAATCCAAAATCTTTTCATGCCTACGTGTATGTTAGGTCCAAGCAGAAGGTTAAGAAGGGTGTTGGGCCTCTCCAAGGTAATGAAGGCGCACTAGTTAGGATATGGCTAATTTATTAAATGATTATTCGTATCTGTTTTTACCAAGGAATCATCTATTTTGGGGACTTGTAGGGGTTCTGATAATTCTTCTTTAGTTAGTGATATTGTCTTCTCTGAAGAGTTGGTTTGTAATAAGTTGAAGAGTTTAAAAGTGAGTAAGGCCCCTGGGCCTGATGGGATCCATCCTGCCATTCTCCATGAATGCTCTGTGATTTTGTCAGTTCCTCTTTGCATTATTTTTCAGAAGTTTCTGGATTCAAACTTTGTACCTGCTGACTGGCAGATTGCTAATGTTACTCCAATTTTCAAAAAGGGGGATCGGAGCTTGCCTTGCAATTATAGGCCAGTCAGTTTAACCAGTGTTGTGTGCAAAGTTATGGAATCTGTAATCAAGGATTGCTTGCTTAAGTATCTTTTAGATAATGGGTTACTCAATCTGTAACAGCATGGTTTCTTACCTAGTAGATCTTGTGTTACCAATTTACTAAGCTTTCTTGAGGATGTGTCTTTATCTCTTGATTCTGGTCACAGTGTTGATGTCATTTACCAGGTGCGGATCCAAGGGGGGGCTTTCCGGGGTCAGCCCCCCCTTTTTCGCCACATCAACAATAACAAATACGTGAAAATTACCATAATGTTACTCTAGGAGAATATTCAAGGGGGCTTTCAGCCTCCCCTTTGCGAAATGTCTGGATCCGCGCCTGTTTACCTTGATTTTCAAAAAGCTTAAATTGATAAAGTTCCATTAGGTAGACTTATGGTTAAACTGCATAGGTTAGGCATCAAGGGCAGTTGTGCTGACTGGATAAATTCATGGCTCAATGGTAGATCTCACAGAGTTGCTGTTAATGGTAATTTCTCTTCTTGGAAAGAAGTTACAAGTGGAGTTCCACAGGGTTCTGTTCTTGGCCCGCTTCTTTTCTTGATTTTCATCAATGATATCGATACTCTCACATCATAAGTTCGCTGATGATACGAAGCTCTTAGTGATAAGGATGATGCCTCCTTACTGCAAACAGACTTGGATAGGTTATATTCTTGGTCTTAGACTTGGCAAATGTCTTTTAATGCACATACAGTAAGTGCGAAGTCCTTCACTTTGGTCCTAAAAATTTCAGCTATGATTATAACATGAATGGTAGTATTCTGAGTGATGTGACTTTTGAGAAGGATCTGGGTGTAGTTATTACAGGCGATTTAAAGCCATCTAGACAGTGTGCAGTTGCTGCTGCTAGGGCTACAGTAATACAGTAGGGTGCTTGGATTGATCAATAGGATTTTCAGTAGTTTTAGTAAAGAAATAGTACTAAATCTGTATAAGCAGTTGGTAAGACCCCACCTCGACTATGCAGCCCAGGCTTGGAGTCCCTTCTATGAAAAGGACAAACTATTTGTTTCTTTTAGAGCAGGTTCAGAGAAGAGCCACTCGCCCTATACCCGAGGTGAAACACCTACCTTATCATGTTAGCCTTAAGCATCTTGGGCTTACCAACCTGGAGTTGAGGATTAGGGGGGACATGCTTCAGGTGTACAAATTTCTCTCTGAAAGAAATCCTTTGTCATCTTGCAATTATTTAAGGGTTCAAAGTAATTCTCAGGTTCGAGGCCATTGTAAGAAGCTAGTTAAAGTGTTTTGCAAGGCTCGACATTAGGAAGTTCAGCTTCTCTCATAGAGTTGTTAACGAGTGGAATAGTCTGCCTGAGTGGGTAGTTAACTCTACATCTGTGCACTGCTTTAAGGTTAACATTGACAAGTTCTTCCATAACTGTTTTAGGATCTACTTTGTGCTGGGCTCGTTTGGTGCTGGTTGGTTGTTTGCCAGTCTGCATTCCATGCACTACAACACGAAGATCTTCGGCGTGAGCACCGACTTCTTCTCGGCGTAGCGGCGGGCAAACGGAACTCCCAGCATACCGAATCGGTCAACTCCCGCCGTATGATCACATACAGTACTGTGCTATATAGCTGTACTTGTATTGCCGATGCATTACGTACATGTATACATACGTACGTACAATCGCTTAAGGATTGCTACTGACCAGTTCTAACGTGTGTGTACTATATACCTGTACATGCATTGCCAATGTATGGTGACCGTGTATGCATCACGTACATGTATAGGCCTACTGTACGTACATATGCACGCCTACAGATTGCTATGTACATGCATTGTTTATGCACAGTACAGGAAATCCCGGCGTACATCGGCCCAGCGTATGATCACAAAAACCTCGGCGTACCTCCGGCGTAGGCCTTACTGGGAATGCACCCTGGGTTGTTTTCAGTTAAGGTTGTATGGACTTCAGGGCATCTTATGGGGCCTTAGCCCTCCTTTGCCCTTTAACCTATTATGTTATGTTACCAAAATTTCCAACATTTAGACCTCTAGTGATCCCAAATGGCCTTTTACCTACACCAAAAACAGTAAGGATCATCTACTCAAAACGGTACTGTACATGTACATAGTAGGCCTACATAAATCTATTTGGTAAGTTTGAGATCCCTTAAGTTTACCCATCTTGAAATTTAATTTTTACAAGCAATATTTAATTTTTACAGGTTGACCTTTGGTGACCTTTGACCTACAACAAAAGCAACAGGGACCATCTCAGTCTCTCTGGTCAATTTACCTTGGAGCATGTGAATTTGAGAAAGACCAAGACCAAGTCAAAATTTTTGAAAGTGTTGTGGTCCAATTTTGCAAATGGTGATATTGCTGACCTAGCCTAGTATGGGAAGCCCCAAAGCAACCCAAAGGTCAACGGACTGCAGGCTAGGCCCAGCCCCAGTTGATGTTTTGCATATGGACTTTAGCAAGGCTTTTGATAAAGTGCCACATGAAAGATTGCTGAGAAAGTTGTCTGCTCATGGAATTGATAAACGTATCACTAATTGGATTAGAGCTTGGCTGTTTGATAGGAAACAGAGAGTGGTAATTAATGGGGTTTCGTCAAGCTGGTGTCCTGTTACAAGTGGTGTGCCGCAAGGTTCAGTGCTAGGACCTATACTGTTTATCATTTACATCAATGATATTGACAGAGGTGTTTGCAGCAAAATTCTAAAATTTGCTGATGATACAAAAATTTACAGGAAAGTCAGTACAGGGGAAGAGGCGGCTTGCCTACAGAACGACTTATGCAAATTAGTGGATTGGAGCAAGGACTGGCAAATGTTATTCAACTCATCTAAGTGCAAAGTATTAATGCACATTGGAAAAGGGAATCCTAATTATGACTACTTTATCAACAACGTAAAGCAATACTGAAGTGTCAGAAGAAAAGGACCTTGGTGTAATTATTGATAAGTCACTTTCTGTCAGTGGTCATGTAGCTAAAGCTGTCAAAACAGCAAACCAGATTGTAGGGCTCATTACAGTAAAAGGTGTTATGAGGACAAAAGTAAGCCAAACATTTTACAACTTTATAAAAGTCTGGTGAGGCCTCACCTTGATTACTGCTCCCAGATATGGAGGCCATACCTTCAACAAGATATTGACTTAATTGAAGGAGTACAGAGGAGGATTACAAAGTTGATTCCCAACCTCCGTGATAAAGTTTATTCCGAGAGACTCAAACATACTAATTTAATGTCATTGGAAGCAAGAAGGCACAGGGCTGACCTGATTGAAGTTTTTAAAATTATGAGAGGTTTTGACAGAATCCCTGTTCATGATCTATTTCAACTAAAATGTCATCAGAAATCTCACATGATCACATGGGGGCATGCTATGACGATTCTTAAGCAACGACCTAATCTTATGCTGAGACGTTACTACTTTTCTCAGCGAGTCATTGATGACTGGAACTCCCTGCCGCCAGAAGCTGTTGAGGCCAAAACTGTCTTACAGTTCAAAAGGATCACAGGACCACTATTCAAGAAGCTTGGGGGGCATACTACTAGCTTAAGGAAGCTACCTGCCCCATTAACCAACCGGGCCACTAGGGACTTCGTGCCTTACTAGGCCAAGTTCCTGGTGGACCAGGTACGTAAACCCAGGTACGTAAGCCTAAGTTAAGAGTTTATTCACCTGGGCCCTTAGGGTGAGCCTAGCCTAGTCCTCAATCAGTTCCTATACACACTACGCTCCAGTAGCGCTTTGCTCAGTGTAGTAGCGGAGCGTAGCATTACGGAGCGTACTATGGCTACTTACTAGCCTAGGCCCTAGGCATTGATTTAGGGCTAGGGTAAGGCTTACTTACATGTAGGCTAGGCCTAGGCCTACATTTACAAGCTCAAGTTAGCCTATAGCCTACTCTAGTCTAGTAATTTGGCCCCTAAGTTAGGCCTAATGTTAGGCCGGTATACGGTATGCCTAACGTTTGGCCTGGCCGCTTTGCGAAAGACCGTAGACAATTAAGGCCCTGGTCTTGCTCTTTGCGAAAGACCAAAATAAAACATACAAAACATACGTAAAACGTTTCTAACCTAGGCCACAGGCGCCCCTTAACATTGTATAGTATACCATATACTATGTATTATATAGATGGTCCGTCTATATATACTACATAGTATATGGTGTACTATACAATGTTAAAGGGCGCCTGTGACCTAGGCTAGGCTATATCAATATAGTATCTTACTTCTTAGGGTTACTTGCCGTACTTCAGTTACCGTAGCTGTAGCCTACATTATCAATATCAACTGAAGTCAAGTTTTACTTTACGGGGACAGATATGGGCATGGTTGACAACCTGTACTGTGTTTACCTCGAGAAGTCGGGGAACCAGTTTTCCCTCCAGCCCATCGCTACAAGAAGCTGCTTACCAATCCTAACGAAAGAATAAACACAGTTTTCGTGTGATGGTGCAATACAGAGTCGCTATACGCAGGCTACCACTCAGAATCGGAAGTTTGAAGAAAGAGCTGTGGTAAGCCGTTTATCTTTTATTTTATTGTTTATCACGGCTATAGGCGCCGATAATCGGTTTTCATAATTGGAGGACGCCGTACTATATTATTGAAGCGTTGACGGTCCAGTGGTATTCCTCTAATTTCCTCGGTACTCCAAAGGGGTTTCCAGTCTGTAAACGTGTATTTATGAGTATTTTTCAGCATTCAAGGTATGACTCTTCAAAGAGCACAGTGCAATCACGTTAGTACCCTTTAAGAAAAAAGTATTGATACACATTGTTCATTCAGCATTACGAGTAACTGACTTGTTATTACAAATTATTACTTTTTTAATTGTAAAAATTTATTAAAAAAGTAATTTATTTAATCAAATTATCAAACTCTTATCAGAAATTAACAAAAATGAGTATCCCAGATCAGTTCAGTCAACCATCCAAAGGAAGAAGTACGCGGGGGGTTCTCTTCCGATCCCAAATTAGCTTATACATGACCAGTTGCCCACATATTCTGTTGCTGTAAGCC
This sequence comes from Holothuria leucospilota, assembly GCA_029531755.1. Taxonomy (NCBI): domain Eukaryota; kingdom Metazoa; phylum Echinodermata; class Holothuroidea; order Aspidochirotida; family Holothuriidae; genus Holothuria; species Holothuria leucospilota. Next base: position 12,497,199 of record CM055965.1, read on the forward strand.
GATGCTCCGCCGTACATTATCAGAGGAAATCCTCACTGAGTACCACGTACAGTAGCCTATATCACCGTAAGATACCCGTATGAAACTATGAACCTTAGGTTTGCAACAGTTTCAACCTATACCAACCCACACGGCGCGTAAACCAAAGATGTGTAGTTACAATTTTGAACTCAGAATACAGAAACAGGTCATTTGGGTCTCTGAATTCCCAGTTTCTCCAATTATGGTGCCCCACCCCCCACCTACTGTTGTTGGGTTGAGTAGTTTGTTCCTTATGAGAACCCACGGTGCTTTCAAACCATGGGCGTCAATCTTTACTCGAACGTGGGGGGGACATGGCCACTTCTGTCAAAAATCTACTGTGTAAAAATCTTAAGTCAATGGGCGTTTTTCCAAAATGTGGGGGGACGTGTCCCCCTGTCCCCCCCCCCCCAGGATTGACGCCCATGTTTCAAACAGTTTCATAGCTTCCTCCCTGGCTCCAATTGACCCCCATGCGGGAAATGATATGTGCACAATCGCAATTAGTTGGAGAACTAAGAATGATTGCGATTTTGATTCACACAAGATAGTACATAAGGATGGGTATTATTTATCATCAATATCATTAGTGGTCACAAAGTTCAATACGGAGGATGTGTAAAACAGCGGAAACCCGTTGGGTGTTCTTTAAAACATCGTGTCGGAATGTTCGATCCCCGACAGTCTTTCCTCGATGGTTTGTCGTTAAATCACGTGTCCCTTCGGGTGGTAGGCTCCATTTGGGAGTATTTTCAAGTTTTGCCTGCGAGTGGGAGATAGCCCCAGGGCTTTTCTTATAAGTGCCCATTCTTCGAAAATGAGTTTATTAAAAAGTCTCAAAAGTGAACCACCAATCCCCACCGTTTTCAAATAAAACCGGCAGTGTAGTTTACTTTTTAATTAAAATATTACATACCTACGTGATATTTTTGTAGTGGGATACGCCGTTTTTGCGATAGAAAAACCTGTATTGCCCACAAAAATTACCAATTTCTTCAAATCTGTACGAAACATAGGTTTTGCCTGAGCTCTAGGGGGAAGGGGCTGCAGCCAGGTCGTATGCTGATGTACAGATGTTACAAATCATTAGTTTGTTACACCACACATACAAGAAATTTGTAATACTGTAATAATAAATTAATAATTTGTGACAAAAAGTGAACAGTTCGTGAGAACAAAAGCTTACTTTTAAACATTCCATCTTGACTAGCAATAAAAAAAATATTAGAAGTCTGTTGTCTTTTTTCAGGGCGGGCTGTGCCGATCACAGTGCCGGGATGTGCTAGACAGAGAGGGTGTCTATCATTTCTATCCTGAAATATTGAATAAACGGAGTTTTCGGGTTTTTTTTTTTTACCTCTGATGCTCTCAATGACCTATGACCTCCACTTAAAACAATGCCAGAACCTTCCTACATATCAATATGACAAATCTACATCACAAGTAAAATAAGTAATACATAACAAAACCTGAATAACAAAAACTGAAAAAGTAATGGTCTTGAATGGAATTCGAATCCGGACGGTTATAAGTTTAGAAACAAAGCACCAGGCGCGGATCCAGAAATTTTGAGGGGGGGCCCAAGATGGAAAAACCTCATGTGCACCGAAGGTGCAGAAGCCCCCGGAAGCTCTCGCAATATTGCATTTTAAGAGCACACAAATCGGCTCCAGTTCTTATGTCAGTGAGATTTTATACCTTTACATGTTGCATGGAATTTGATGTGTATGGCTCAGTATCAGTTACTATATGTACCTGCAGAAGTTACGGAGAATCTAAGTTATCTTAAAACTTACACGCCAACATTATGAGCCCGTGTAGGTAACATGAAATGATGTTTGCCATAATGAGTGTTTTATTTTCGTTATACGGTATTCCGGCATAGGACGTCAGTTGAAACAATTGCGCGCCAAGCGCGCCGAAAATTTGAATTTACATTTGAAACCATTGCTATGACTAACGGTGTCAATTCCCTTTATGTGTGTCTATCAATTAGAAGGTGGGTTCGATACTAAGTTTTCAGTTCTCATAAGAAGAGGAGGGTGAAAAAATGAATATCAATTGTTTTACATCCTTACAATGCTGACTCTAAAATCACCGGCGTTCATGCACACGAATAATTGGCAAGGCTTGCGGTAGAACCCCACCGATGAGTAATGCGAATACGTTTGGGACCTTATTGATAGTAAAAGGAGCAATTCAAGGCTAACAGTGCGCAGATCAAGCAAAAATCAAGAAACATTGAGAAAATTTTGCAAAAATCGTGAAAGATTTCAAATGACTTTTGGTAAAAAGTGATAAAAATAAATCCATCACTCAATAAAAACCTACCTCTCTCCGTGAGCGTAAACGATTGCGCGCGAAGCGCGCCAAAAATTTTCGGTATAGAGCCTCCCGGGAGCTCTGCATTAGTTGTACACTGAAAGGCCTGACCAACAGGACTCTCACAACCTTACATCCATATGGGAGGAGAGATGATATATCACCTTCTTTATGGACTTCTGAAGGGCATACCCTTCAGAAATCCATGACCGATGGTGCCAGTGGGAGTTGGTGACTGGGGGAACCGCAGATAACTGCTAAACCGTGCCTTTTTAGGCAGTGGGATTTTGTATACGCTATATACAAGAGTGGGAGAGCCTTTTCTTATTAGTACATGAGAGTGCAATCCCTGGAAGGGGTTTACCCAGGGCCGTCGCGACCGGGGGGTGTGGGGGGTGTCTCACCCCCCAAAGTTCGTCAGAGCGACGATAGTCGGAAAATCTGAAATGCCAGTTGGAATTTCTGATATCTCAGTCTAGCACATTTTTCCGACTGAGCCTATGTCAACTTTGTATATATTTTCCAACTAGACCAAGTGAGAATAATACCAAACGTTATTTTCCTCACGTAAAATCAAATCAAAGCTGTCCTTTTTTCGCAAATTCTTCTCAAACTCTCAAAATTTTCGCGCGCTCCGCTCGCTTCAAACCTGACCTCAGTGTTTTTCTTATTACCAATATCTTCCGATAGCAACTTTCGGGGAAGCACAACAGCAGAAGTTGAAAGCTGTTTACAAATTACCAGGTAAAAGACTGGCTTTCTGAGTGGCATGTTGGTTTGTTGGGCAACTGAACGTATTTTGATGGAGATTCTGAATGCAGGTTTTATTATGAAAATCTTATTTAATGAAAATTTGGGCGCGCTTCGCGCGCATGCGTCACGATTTACGATCAATCTCATGAACATTATTAAGGTAATTATACCAGACACCGTTCTATGGGAGCTAGGGCGCTTTAGCCCCCCCCCCCCCCTCCCCAATTTTTTTATAGATAAATATTGGTGAAGACATAGATATTCTTAGAAAATATTCCAAACGTCTATTTATCAGGCCCGTAGCCAGTAAGTTCTGTAACGATTTTTTCTATAACTTCAAAAAATTTTCGCGCGCTACGCGCGCTTTCATATCTAGTTCTATCTAGTGGTAACGCCTCCGTTTCAAACATATTGGATTTCAACGTTTCCACGAATGTTGTTCTTCCGTGCAGGCGTGATTCTAGAGAAACACGAAAATGCATGCATCATTCCGAAGTTCTTTCCTCTTTTTCCTAACTTTTAGAAGATTCTTTCTTCAGCCTCGCCATCGTGGCAAACATATTTTGTTAGAAAAAGATCTTTCAGTTTCGTAGGAGATCCTTAATGGGTAAGATAAAGAATGTAATCCCCGACGACGACCATGCAGTCACCCGAACAAATTTCTTGGTTTTGTCCAGATTCTTCAATAAAAGCCCAAACTTTTTCAACTTTCCTTAATGAAAATTTAATATAACCCCAAATTTTTCGGCGCGCTTCGCGCGCATTATATTTTGAGTTCGGCAACCCATTGCATCTGTCGGGACTTAGAGTAGCTGGCCCCCAGTCAGGGCGCTTCCCCCCATGTCGGCAAATCAAAGCACCACCCCTGGCTGAGCCTTCGTGCAGGTTTTTCATTTTGGCATTGAAGTATACCCCCAAATTTCAGCGCGCTTCGCGCGCAATCCTCACAATGCACGTTGTATCACTTATGAACATTATAAGCACATCGTACCAGTGAACTTTTATAGCATAAACTATGTGTACATTCTGAAAACGCGCTTGTTAGTTCTAAACCCTTTTTGCTATACCTGTCTGGGAGGTCTAGTATCATTTTTCTGCACCTATACTCTCCCTCCCGCCCATTCCCCATTGTTCGTCTCGATTTTCGTTCAAAATTGGTAAAAATACGACAGATGTAAAGTGCTTGGCGTCATGCTCTATATTATTATGTATATTATTATTATTTAGATGCCAGTCATTGCCCCATTTTATACTATTGATCCAGAGCTTCCAGGAGGCCTATACAGGTATGTGCCAGCAATAGTTGCCAGAATAGAAGGCATTAAAGTAGTCAAAAGGTGTGGGGGGGGGGGGCTTCAGGAGGTTTTTTGACAACGTATTCTTCTCTTAGACAACATACTTTCTACTTTCAACAAATCTTAGTATTCATTAAATTATGACATTTTCCAGCCATATATCATCAGTTCCAAAAGTATCCCAAGATAGCACCATTTTGCATCTAAGCAACCTTACCTTAACAAAAATTTCTCACCCCCTCCCCTTAGGCCTAACTCCCAGGACGGCACCTTTATGAAGCGACAAAGGAAGGATCACCACTGCTGTATCATACAAAAGGAACGCCCATAAAAATGAAAATGCAGTTTACGGGCCGCCACTCATTTGGAAAAAGAATCAAACCAGTCGGAAAAATTAGAATTCATTTAATTATGGACATTTTCTAGCCATATATGATCAGCTCCAAAAATATCCCAAAGATAGCTCCATTTTGCATCTAAGCAACCTTAAATTAACAAAAATTTCTCAAAGGGGAGGGGTCAACCCCTCCCCTTAGACCCCTCCCCACGACGGCACCTTTATGTAGTGACAAAGGAAGGATCCACACTGCCGTATGTAAACGCAGGGCGCATAACAAAATGGTGCAATTTACGCGCCACCATTCAGTTGGAAAATATATCTATCCAGTCGGAATTTGGGACCTTCACACCCCCCCAAACATATGACCCTAGCTACGGCCCTGGGTTTACCCTCCCCTTTGAGAAATTTTTGTTAATTTTAGGGGGCCTATATGCAAAATGGTGGTATCTTTGGGTCATTCTAAAGTGATTGTATGTTTAGAAAATGTCCACAATTTAGTGAATTCTAACTTTTGTTCGGGTGAAAGAGGGGAGTAAGAGACGGTTAACATATTGTCTTCAAACCTCCTTAAGTCCCAGGAAAAATCATGGGCGTGGATCCATCTCCAAAAGTGTGTGTGTGGGTGGGGGGGGGGGGCTTTTTCACATTTGTGAATCGCCGTCCTGGTGGCGTGGAAGAAGCAGTTGGTGGTAGCCAGAATTTGTGTCACGGGGAGGCAATAAGTTTTGTGATCTTCGGCATGGAGGAGGGGTCTAAGGGAAATAATTCTAGAACTGAATGCCCTCAGATGCGATTTGTTGCAACAAAAGTGTAGGATTTTTAGGTTATTTTTCTTCTAAAAATTTCGTTTTCCTAGCCATAATTGCAGTGTGTTCCATCTTTTTTGAAAAAGTGAGGGGGACTCTTTGACGATGTCCCCCTTTCCAAAAAAGTCAGGGGGACGCGTCCCCCATGATCCACGCCCATGGGAAAATTGCACACGCAACTATACCCGCGTGGAGTCCACAGAAACATTCTTGGACTATAATAAAATTTTTCCTTTACATTTTAAAAGGATATCCAAGGTCGACAGAGAAAAGTATAGAGCCTCCCGGGGAGCTCTAAATTAGTTACAGTATACAAAAGAGGGGCCAACGGGATTCTCACTACCCGACATCCATATGGGAGGAGATATGATATAATCACCTTCTCTTTAGGTATAGCAAAATGGGATGGTGGACAGGCAAAATTCGTTTCAGAAAAGATTTCAGTCATTATTGAACGTCGCGGTAAGATGTTTGGAAAATAAGCAACGGCAATTACGTACTTTCCGTCTTTCGAATCATGTGCTAGACTAGATTAGTCAAAGGTCCCATAATGATGAGAGCCCTACAGAGAAGGAGATGTACTTTTTAGAAAAATGTGGCATTGGAATAATTTCTTGCGTCATAGCTTTGTCAATGGTATATGAAATCGCAGGGGCGGATCTAGGGGGGGGCCGACCCGGCCCCGGCCCCGGCCCCCCTTTTTGAAAATGCAAAAAAAAAAAAATGAAAGGGAAAAAAGAGAGAAAAAAACGGAAAGGAGAAGAGATAGAGAGAAGGACAGAGAGTAGAGTGACAGAGAATGAAGCTGCAATTAGCAACCTCGAAGCATGGGAGTCATAGCGTACAGCAGTTCAGTTTGAACGTCGCTTGGGACAGTTCACACGCATGCTATCTTACTACACATGATTGGATACAATCCATAAGATACAATACCGATACAATACCATCAGCCAATCGAAAAATACCTTACGAGACAGTGCGCATCAGTTGAGATGGGCTGCTATCAAGCCTGGCAAGTGCCATTTCCGGGCATCTGGGATGTATTAAAACCTCAAGTTTTCTTGGAACGCTCCGCGCCAACCTATGGTGGCGCTCCGCTAAGATAGTAAACGCAGTGGTGTACACAGGGGGAGGCCATTGGGCAATGCCCCCCTCACTGATGCCGATTTATTTTTTTTTTAGTTCCTAAAAATACGTAAATTTTTTAACACAAATTTAACATCAAAAAGTAGCATTTTTGGTACCAGATTGCATGTAAGGACACCTAATTTTTCAAAAATTTTCAAAGGGGAGGGGGACACCCCCTCCCCTTAGACCCCTCCCCCAGGCCGGCGATCACACAACATACTGCATGCCCCCTGTGAGAGAAATCCTGGGTACGCCACTAAGTAAAACGGGATTCAAACTTGGACAAAAAAAGTCCCACCAGCTAAGCTAATCCGTCCTCACAGAAATGTGTAATGAAATAAAATCAAACTTTACATCTTGTTCACAAAAATTGCACTTCTTGATGGCTGCTATCAAGCTTGGCAAGTGCCATTTCCGGCGATCTGGGATGTATTAAAATCTCAAATTTTCTTGGTACGCTCCGCGCCAATCATGGTGGCGCTCCGCTTAGATAGTAAACAGAGCCATCCTAATATACGGCTCTGATAGTAAACGGGAGCCCCCACAAAAATCTTCAGCCCCCAGAGCCCCCAAACAAAAAATCCTAGCTACGCCACTGCGAGAGAATTAAGATGGAAAATCATGCGAGTTACAAGGACAATTAGAAGTGTCTTTTCCGGCTATCTGGGATGTGTTTTTACCCAAATTTTGGGGTATGCTACGCATAGGCGGCGGAAAGCGGGGAAACGGGGGAGAACACGATTGGCCTTCAGTGCAGTTTTGATACTATGTAAGGCCCACAATAATACCATGATTACACTGCCTGGACGTACCCCCAAGACAATGATAGGGCTGCCAAGTCTCGTACATTTTGGGTCATTTTCACTTTCTCACTGAGTCCACGCAGAACAAGAAAATAGGCAGAGGGGAACATACACGTGATAATACGTACATTTACACCCACAAGTCAATGCAAGGTACCTGGGTCCTGGCATCAAGTCGAACTAAGATATGGGTCACAAATTTCTCAAGGAAGTCCGTCAATATTCACCAAATTAGAACATGAACTACTAAAGATCTGATTAGACGCCTTGAACAGGATGCATTGTAGTAAGGCACTGTACCTATGATAACTGTCTTCTGTTAATGACTTGTGGAAAAATTAATGTGTTGAGAGTTGAGACATGAAATTATATGAAGCAGAAAATGCAAAAATAAGACATGGGAAGTGCTATATCTGGCGATCTGGGAGGTCTATTTTGTCAAAATTTTCTTGTACGCTCCGCGCCAACTGATGGTGGCGCTCCGCTTAGATAGTATAGTGCCATCAATCACAGGTCGAACAACTTCGACCCCCCCTTTTCAGAAATCCTGGATCCGCCCCTGAATCGGGTGTAAACCCTGTCGTATGCGCGCGAAGCGCGCCGAAATTTTGAATAAAATATTAGTCCATGACAGAACCTGCATTTCAGAACCTGCATCCGACACTGTCACTGTCCCACCAACCTATGCTATTCAGAAACGAATCTTCTGACTGAGAATTCTTAAAAAGCACTTTTGCTCCTTTGTTCCCCCGTCAGTAGTTACCGAAAGCTATTGATAATAAGGACAACTCTGACACAAGGCTTGACGCAAGCGGAGCGTGCTAAAATTTGGAATTTGTCAAGAATTTCCAAACTTATGATAGTCTGAGAACAGTTTGTGAAAGAAAATGGTTACAACAAATAAACCAGTCATCAAAAATACATCTCACCCTACACCCTCCACAGAAATCTGTAGCTTAAACGACTTTTGGGACCATTTTAAAAATTTTCAAGAATCGATGGGGGAGGGGGACACACGTCACCCATTGCCCACTGTACCGACGCCACTGTCTGTAGCTTAAAAGCCTTTTGAGTTCATTTTAAAACATTTCAGACAGTTTCGAAATCGAATAGGGTATGCACGCCGCTACTTTGCCTGCAACAGCTGGTGCCACTGTGCACAATAGTACTTCACCTGACAGCTTGTCTTCTGTATTCATTCTGCAAGGTCTGTATGGCGAAAACTTTGCCTCTCAATCCCTCTAGATTACAAAAAATTTCACTCTTTAACACAAAATTGTTACTAAATTTCAGTGCAGCTAGCCGAGCCCATACTACATATGTCACGATGTTTACTTATTTAGATCTTAAGTCAAGTATCATTACTCAGCTATTCACCTGTTTTCGAACATTGTAGCGCTCCTTTCGTCGCCAACCACTTTGAAAGATATATAAAGAGATAATCCAGCGATAGCTCCACCCAACCCCTACAGAAATATATACTTTGAATACGTTCTTAGACACTTTTATTCGTTTATTGCTCTTAATTTTTCTTTCTCCTTTTCTTTTTTTTTTTCTTTTTCTTCTTTTTTTCTCCTTTCGTTTTTTTTTCGTGGCGAGGGGGGGGGGGCCGGGCCCCCCAGGCCCCCCTGGATCCGCGCCTGCAAAGCACTTCCAACTACACCGTCAACAAACACGACATTCCTTAATTTACAAGGTACTTCTAATCATGTTACAATAACAACATCCTTTTCACGTGTTCTTACTAACTCTGAAGGTAAGCAAAATTAAAATTATTATTTAATGTACTAGACTTATGCTTGCGAAAAGATATGCTACTCTCTAGAGACAGTCGCCATCCTTTTACCATCCAAGATTTTGCAGAATGTCTTAAAAATGTCCATCACCACTACTAAGCTACATCTCATTCCAGCTTTCCCTCCCTTCCGCTGAGAAAAATGTCCACGCTATCAAACTATCCATGAGAAAAGCCTGGTTACGCAACTGCTACTGTGCTCACGGCAAAGTAAAAACCTTTTTGCCACTGAAAATGAACTAAGATAACCTTTTGTGACAAAAATGGTTAGCCCCCAGTCAGTAATTAGCCTCTCTCCGTCGGCAAATCCTGGTCCCCAGTATATAAAAAAAGGCCAAGTAAGAGAGCCGTAAATGTGTTAAAATAAAAAAAATTTAAAAAAGAAACATTGTCACACTGCTGTCTCCCCTCCCCCGCACCAACCAGAGCCGTGTCTGGCAGCAACGGATCACCCTCTAACTTCGTTACTCTGGCACCGTCTGCCTTGCGTAGCTGGCTGTACAGTAGGACATCCTTACATCAGTGCCAGATTCCGTTGGGTTGTGAAGACGTGACAGCATATATTAAGTGCCACTCAGCGGTATAATAGTCGATACCTTGATTTCTCATTCTTATAGAAGAGCCATATGCAGTGGCTTATAAGCAATGTTAACAATTTGTTTCTCTACATGTGGCTTTACCTTTACTCCTAATCCGCATTGTCTTTCAAATTTGAACATCTTAGCACTGGAAAACACCTCAGCTTAAGCACTAAAAACACCTGACTGCCGAGTATAAGTTAGCACCGTCAGTTGTACACAGTTGTGATGTCAAAAAGCACTTGATGCATATTTATATCACTGCAGCTCTTACAAACACCTTTTTTGAAGTCATATTATATGGCTTACGGCGGGAACGACAAAGCTGAGGAACTCGAATTCGATGACGACATTCAAGATCGCAAAATTCGTACTAGTAGGAAGGTTATTCTTTTCTTCTTTTAAATCTTTTTGAACTCGGTTGCAGAGAAGACAAGAATCTAACCAAAACTTTCCTCAGAGAAAAGAAGTTTCTGCCAGCGACCAGATTCCTTTAACTTTTATGGCCGGAAATACTACATCACCATCCTAATAGAGGCAATGTGAAAGCCAAAAGAAGGTTGAAGCTAGTACTTATCCCGAGATATCGTTGGCGGACTCGAAAAAGGTTATTCTTTATCAGGTGACGTTATTTTAGCGCCTTGTTGAGAATTTTACCCAAAGGAGACGGCCACATACAGGGACCTAATGGATTCATTACAACTTTTAAGATCGAGTGTAAAACTGAAGTAACCAGGGGTAAGTTTGCCAAGTTTCCGCTCCCTATTAATTAAAGGAATATGAATTTCTGCTGAAACGCCGAATGAGTTTGGGTTCTCGGGTGGTAGCTATGATTCCCATAGGCGTGGACCCATCTCCAAAGATGGGGGGGGGGGACTTTTCGCCATTTGCGAATCGCCGTCCTGGGGAGGGGTCTAAGGGAGGGGGTGTCTCCCTCCCCTTTGGAAAAGTTGCTCACGAAAGGTGGGCTGGATGCAAAATAGTGCTACATTTGGTGCTAAATTTAAATTGAATATATCACCAATAATTTTTATTTTTTAGGAAGTTTTTCATCTTCCTTGCTTTAGTGATTTTTTTACTTAGTTCTTGCGGTAAATCAAGATCACACTGTGTGAAGTAAGTGAACAGTAAACCATTAGCTAGGGGCGTATATATATATGAATTTGCAGGGGGTGAACTATTTTGGGACCAACTACATTTCTTGGAGACTGGAAACCGACTCCCATTGGCATAGTTGTATGATCCAAATTTCCTAGATAATTACAATTTACAGGACGGTAGTAATAATCATAGGCGTACGGGACTCTTCCAATTTGGGGATAGAAAATCTTTTGCCCGAATCTCAAAAAATTGCCCGAAACTCGTTGCAGTTCAGCCGGGTGCATAAAATAGACCACTAAGCCATTACATCCGCGCGAGCTTAAAGCGAGCGAAATTTTTTGCACATTTTTGGGGCATTCGATCAAAACTTCGGAAACTCAGTAGAAAATTCGGGCAATCTTTTCAATTCAAATGTTTTTCATGTTTGGTTTACTGTTACAAAGGCATACTTAACTGGATTCCACTAAGCCGCTACATGCGCGCGAAGCGCGCGAAAATTTTTGCACATTTTGGGGTCATTCGATCAAAAAATCGGGGACTCAGTAGAAAATTGGGGGAATATTTTCACTTCAAATGTTGTTCATGTCTGGTCTATTGTTACAAAAGCATATTGAACTGGATTTGAGACCGACTTTTTGGCGCGCAGAGACCGACCTTTGATTTTCACTGGGGGCCACCCCGTCCGTATTTACGCCCCTGTCATTAGCATGTTTACTCATATCTAATAAATTTGGACATGGAAGTGATCAGGACTGTGCATGTCAGAGCTTTGTCGAAAGTCTGATAGAGGTGATACTGGTAGCAATCTTTTCATTATTTTACTGTGGTACACCTTGTCCTTGCATAGTAGTCGACTCTCAACGAACCTTTCCAATATTTTCTTCAACTAGCATAAATTAGTTTTAGGAGCTTTAGTAAATAGTGCCATGGAATTTTGTGGCACAGAACCGACGGCAAACTACAGGGGCACCATGGCCATTTTTGACGTCGGCGTTAGCAATTTTTAAGTAACTTTACGATTTTGTCTCTTATTTCGAGCAATGAGTAAAGACCACAAATATGGAAATGAGGTGAGGCCACCTCCCCAGTGCAAAGATGGAAATTGGAAGGTGTCTAGATGGCAAATGGTGCAATATTTGGGCACAATTTTGCTTTTAAAATGTAGTGTCAATTTGTAATCTACTGTTATATTATCTTCTTCACAGTTTTAGTTTTCATCATTTTGAAAAAGTGAGGGGGACTTTTTGGAGATGTCCCCCCTTCCAAAAAAGTGAGGGGGACGCGTCCCCCCGTCCCCCCCCCCCATGATCCACGCCCATGATGATTCCGATGCGATGCACCACTAATGGTTTTCACACCAATGCTTCGGTTCGAATACAACTCGAGGTAAGGGGCGGAGGGAGGGATTTAACTTTTATCTAAAGCACTCTTCTGCCCCATTTTGTGCAGTGTATCGATGTGATTCTGCAAGTGCGCCCTCTCCCGTTGTATGTTTGTGATAAAAAGTGTTGGCAACCATAGTTTCGTTTCGTTTACTACTCTTTTTTCGCTTTACATATATACATACAAATGAAGAATATGACTTTTACATAGGAATTTATGTACATACGTAAGCGAAAGTAAGTACACAAAAACCCCAGGGGGCTTGAGAACGTGCACTCCCTATAAAGAAAGAGAAAAACAAAACAAGCAAACAAACTGCTTCAACACTGAGTAGCAAAATACGTTTTTGTGTACTTACTTTCGCTTACGTATGTACATAAATTCCTATGTAAAAGTCATATTCTTCATTTGTATGTATATATGTAAAGCGAAAAAAGAGTAGTAAACGAAACGAAACTATGGTTGCCAACACTTTTTATCACAAACATACAACGGGAGAGGGCCAAAACCTGAAAAAATGGTGAAAAGAGGAGGGACTACCCCAACGAGAAACCCATCCACCCCATCCACCCCATCCACCCCACCCCACCCCATACCCATACCCCAGCAATGTCGACGGAGAAGACGATGCTCGAGACAAGAGAAGAAAAACGTGATGATCAGAAGTCTACGGAATGAACTCAGTGCAGTACCAGTAAGATTAACTCTGGTATTCTTGAATGATAATAATGTGAAATACTTTTCCTGAAGGAGTTGGTGCTTTGTTAAGCTATGACAGAAGATGGGGGAGAATTCCAGAGCCGAATGGCACGATTACGAAGAGAGTTGTGTTGTAAAGAACTTTGAACAGAGTCAAGATGTAAGGATGCAGATTGTCGAGTGTTGTGTTCATGAACTGAAAAGTTGTGTGAAAAATAGTTTGAAAATTGTCCGGGCAGGAGGTCGTGTAAGGATCGGTAAGTGAATGTGGCAATGTTGGTGTTAAAAATATCAGTAAGTTTCAGAAGGTTCAGTGACTTGAACAAGGAACTAGTATGGTCACGTGGTTTGGAGCAAATGAATCTGTTCGAAATCTCTTTCGATCTTATGCATCTCAGCAGGGAGAATGCTACATCTGGTGACGAGGATTAATTAAAACAGCTGTATGAATTTTCAACTTACTTCAAGCCAGTGTTCTTGCGTGAGATTTTTCCTGTCGTAAGTGTATTCCATATACTGTATAGTACAGGTAGGGCCTACACTGATAATGTGCAGTACTCACCATGTCTATAGACAAGGTAACTCATTTTCCAATCATTGATACAGGGAGTTGTACAGATTACAGCTCCCTGATTGATGCATGAACCAATATGGTCACAAAGGGATGTCCTAGTGTAGGGATGCCTACTGTAAGTTCCAAGCAGGAAGTCTATTGTGATTTTCTATCAAGCCTTTTGAATTAAGAGCCAACAAGTTCCAAATGTGTACTCTCTAGGCCTGCAATAGCAACTGTGTGAAGCACTTCACAGCTAGTCTACTTCATCTGTGTAGTAAGCACACGTAAGTGAATTTCGGAATTTGTTCACAAGGACAGATCATTGACGGAAATAACAAACAGAAAGGCTTGCAGCAATTCATTGCAATTCTTAAAGGCAGTAGGCAATCGCCTCAAAATTTGCTTTGAAAAATCAGCAAATTCTAGCTTACAAATCTCCTCTTATTGCATTACAAGCACCTCTGAAGACGTTTTGAACATAAGTATTTCAAACAGTAGGTAAAGCAAAGAGAAATTCTCCTTGAATTTCACAATTCACTAACAAAAACATTGTCACATGATCAAAATTGGCCATTCATGAACTAGAGTGACGGGGCATACTAACTCTAATTGGGGTGACTGCCTATTGCCTTTAAGTGCATATTTATTTTTAACAGGCGCTTTGTTCAACTTGAACAGTCGGATGCCTTATAAGTTGCTGGACAGGACACTTGGAGATGCATGACCTTCAGGACTGGCACTTTGCAAAGAAAAACAGGTAAACATGCCGCTGCAGAAAGGAGAAATTTGCAGTGCTGCCTTATATAGGAACTTAGTCGTATGCCTGCTGCCATTACCTGTCATAACTTTGAGAACATTTTTATGGACGCATACGTGGGCTAGTTGAATTCCATTTTCGTTACTACCTTGATCAAGAACAATTTACATCATTTTCCAGGTTTCCCAACTCCAACTCCGTAATTTTAAAGATAAAGTCGCACGGTATTACTGACTGCCATCGTGGAGGAATGAGAGACTGGATATAAAAAATTGTTCATCTGAAGGGTACTGGAGTTATTTACCTTGTTGCAGCCCACTCGCGTTGTATTTTTCGAGGAAGGAGATGAATACACCGCCATTTATTCTAAAGCACGGGAAACTGTGAACCAAATATATTCTGTTCCTGAAGATATCATCTGTGATGGTTATTAAACACCTCACACATATACAGTTCACACGCAGATCCATGAGGCTTTGCAAGTTGAAAGTTTCACACAAATTTGTATCTAAACAGTATCTGCAGGTGTGATCATGCATCAGTCACCTATAGTCCCACAAGGGTGGACGTAAACAAAATGGACACAATGATGGAAAAGAAATGACAACCTAGCATTACGTAATTTCTTGATTTTTTTGCCAGTATGGGATGCAGAAGTAACTACCCTGTACAAACTGGGATCTGTCTGAACCATTGCCCACATTATTCCCAGTCGGAAAAGCCCATAACACGCCCTAGCCCAGTCTGAGCCCACCTGTAGCAAAACTGGACAAGCTCATTTGAAGCCTTAATCCAGCTGGGGCCCAACTGGGGCCTGCCTCCGGTCTTACTGGGCTAGCCCAGTTGGACTCAAGTGGGATTCACATCCACTTCAGCTAGGCTAGCTCAGTTGGGACCCAGCTGGGGCCGAACTTCAGCCCATCTGGGCTGGCCCAGTTGGAGCCCACATGGGAACAGCTGAAAAGCACGTATTGGCCCCAGTTGGGGCCCAGCATGTAGCCCATCTGGCAATGTTTGCTGGGTGGTATGTTTTACGCTTTCAGTTCACCTGCAGCTTTGATTGCAGACGTTTTTCCAAGTAAGTCAGCTAGTCAGAATTTGTTCAGATACTCCCTACTGCAGTGCAGCTTACAATATTAACCCTAAGAAAGGAATAGCAGCAATTACAGTACATAGAAATATATTTCAATATGTGCAGTGGTAATCAAAGTTACTGGGTAGCAACAGGATTTGTTAAGGTATGCTTTAAACGTATGCTACATGTAATGAAAAATACTGTAGTCATGTTTCTATTCTACATTGTCACTTTAGTTTTAAATTACCAGTACGTGAAGTGTTTATGTAATACTTCAATTGGCAACTGGTCCATATCTGGCAAATCTAGCTTTTATCTATTGTCACATGTCCACGTAAGGTTAAGGTACATGCAGTATTCTAGTCTACTGTACAGAAGGTTATTTGTGATTTTTCAGTTGGTTTTAGCAAACGCAATAACACAGCTCTCAACAATATCTCTCTCAGAGATAAACTCTAAAGCAGTGGTTCTCAAACTTTATGAGAGTGAGGGCCATTTGGAGAGGCTGGAAAGAGGTCGAGGGCCGCAGGGGAGGATCTCAGGGTTAGAGAGAGGACAATGATTGGAAAGAGCGAAATCTGTTCTTAAGAGGTCCCGAACTATAGCTATATCAATGACAAATAGAGGCAGAGGTACGAAAGTTTTTTCATGGGGAGCGGTTCCTTAAGAAGACAGTTTGCACTTTTGCAGCGTCCAACAGGAGCAACTAGATCTCATCCCCACCATGGTTGGGGCTGAGGTCAGAAAATTTTGCTTTCCAAGAGCTCTAGATTGCAGGAAATTGCACTCTTCATCAAAAATTTACTTCTTCAATCAGGTGTGACGCCAGGTGGCGGCCAAGCTCCCCCAACGGAGAGGCTGAGTTGCCGAAAGGATGACAAACGCAAAAGTTTGGCGCGCGAAGCACGCCGAAAATTTTGGAGTTACTATCGAAGAAAATATGAAAAATAGTGGCCTTTATTGGGTGATATGCCCTACTTAGGGCAAAATCAAGAAATTTGTTGCTGCAGCTGGTCGTCGTCGGGGAATTACATACTTTATTGACTCATTAATGGTCCCCGACGAATATGGAGTAGGGACCCTGCAACTACCCCACCTGGAGCCCACCCGTCTACAATTCTACTTCCAGCATGGCATGCGTGGGTCACCAGTATGGTCATTTTGATGTTTATCATGCGACGGATTGAGGTATAGGAGAAACTTCTAGCATTCCAAACTAAGTAGGTTGCTGACGAAAACCGCACAGCTGAAACAGTCACAACAGTTCCGTACTGATCCTTCGTTAGTGGTCAGTGTGCGGTAAGGAAGCTCTTGATCAGTTATTATCAACCCTCGGTCAGATAGAGAGGTGGGTCTGCTGAGTTCGAGGGCCGCATTCCCAAAACTCGATAAAAAGCTTTGATTGAACTATTATATATCATCTAACAGAGCTATGGAAAGGTCGAGCGAAACCATTATATAAAACGTCACAAACACATTGTTAGTACCGAAATCAAAATTGCAGAAATTTAATTTCAGTAACCAATCAACAAACGTTAAACAGGATACTTTTTGCATATGTATAGTCACCTCACGTCGTAATTAAATTTCCGGGACAAAGCCCAACTTTGCTAAAAGCTTTGCCACTCCATATACAACCACTCCGCAATGCACCACTATATAAATAAATGCCACTGTGTACATAACATGATTGTCAACAACAAGGCACACGAAATTAGTCTTGGCTAGATATGACTGTACAAGGAATGTATCGCACAGGCTGTTACGTAGGCAACCTAGCCTCCCTTCAAAAGAGACAACTTGGAAGGAGTCAAGTAGTGACTTTCGGTTAAATAAATTAATATCCTACTTTGCTCAGTTTTGTTCTTGTCGAATATGATTTTTTTCAAACCTAAAATCTCTTCAGGGGCCACACCGACAGGGCCACGGGGCCGCATGCGGTCCTGAGGGCCGCGTTTGAGAATCACTGCTCTAGAGGTACAACTCAACTGGGAAAACCGTACAAAAAAAAAATGAGTCTGTAAATAGCCTTTTAAAGAGGGCTCAATGAACATGTTTCATTTACGTCATGTGTTTGCTTTTGACCGGAAAGCAGTTACTTTCAAGTTGTGCCCGTGTTTCACCTGAATAAGGGATTTTCTCAAGACGTAATGCATACTGCTCTTACAAGAAGATTACAAGAACGTAACTTGGCAGCTGTAAGAATTTTCAAAGGTGTAGCCTATCCCAAGTTTCTATGTGCGATGTCAACCCGTGCCAAGTCACAACAACAGGATGAAATGGTCGCTACAATTTTGAAATCCCTCTCAGAGACTCCTGACCTGAGGAAAATCATCAAGTCGGCAATAATCGAAGCTATGACATCCTCTCTTGAAGAGTTAACAAAAAGTCTTGAGATTCAAGAAGGTGGCATCCATGACCTTGAATGTAAATTTGATGACAGCCACCTCTGTTTACAACGTTTGGAAGACCAAAATAACGAGTTTAAGTCAACTATCGACCAACTCCAGAATGAAATTAATCTTTTGGAGCAATACACTCGGAGAAATTCTCTTTGTATTTCCGTGTTCTGGAGAAGCCTGGCGAAAATACCGAATGGCTCTACCAAGGACTTGCAGCGGGGGAGGTTGGCGTCGACATCGTATCCACCGTGTGGGCCCTCCTAATCCTTCTGGTAATGGCGCAATAATTGTAAAGATCTCTACTTATAATGTTCGCCTTCAGGTTATTAGGGCTCGAAGGGAGCTAAAATCTACAGGCATCGTAATTTACGAAGACTTAGCAGCAAGGAATGCTTTTCTCCTGAAGGCAGTGAAAAAATCATCCGAAAGTAATTAGATCTTGGTATTAATGGCAAAATATTCGGCTATGTGAAAGCAGAAAATGGCGCAGAGTACAAGAAGCTACAAGAATTACTGGCAAGTCAGATATTCTGAATCTGTAAATAGTTATTTAGTCGTGTTGTTATTCGTATGTTTCATTTAAATAGTTTTCCGGTCCAGGTCTCTTCATTTAAGATGTTCGTCCTCCCTGAAATTAATCTATTATTTTTCTGATGCTTTTCTAAGTCATAACTTAATTTTTGTTTTTTCCTTTTCATGTCCATCTCTACCTCATTCCCCAAATGCAGCCTATCTTAGCGATAATCTTAACTTCAATTCTTAAAATGTTGCAAGTAAGTCCATAACCACTGACGATGGTTCTAATTTAATTGATAGACCATCAGACTCTTTCTATTCTGATACAAATTAACTCCGTAATTTACTATATCAATCAAAATCTGACCTATTGATCGCCCATGTTAAAATTCGAAGTATTTGAAAACATCATGATGATTCGTCTCAATTACTTATACTAGTACCGAGAGTATGTTTGATGTAGTAGTAGCATTACCGAAACCTGGATTCAACCAAATACTCCTGTCCAAATGTTAACCATTCCTCATTACAATATTATTCATAACGACAGAAGTACTAAACGATGTGGTGGAGTTGGTTTTTATATTCTTCACGACACCAAGTTCTCTGTAAGGAGTGGCCTTAGTAATTTTTCAACCCATTGTGAATCTATGTTTCTTGAGATAAATTGCGTTAATAAGATTGTTATTGTTGCAGTAATTTATTGACCTCCTGGAAATCCAGCTTCTCATTTTGTAAGTGATTTGGATCATTTAATGCGTAGACTAAATGCTGCAAAGAAAATCTCTGTTATATCTTAGGTGATGTTAATATTGACATGGTAAAATATGGGACTGACAGTATTATGCTACTGATTTCCTTGACCTCATTTACTCATTATCGTTTCTTCCACTTATTACTAAGCTAACTAGAATAACTGAAACTTCAGCAACTCTTATCGACAATATGCTTTGTAATGGTATAGGTAGCAACTTTACATCAGGAATAACACCTTGTGATATAAGTGACCACCTACCTGTTTATTGTATTCACTATCAAAGTTATTCCATACGTTCTCATTAAGACTCCGTTTACTTTGACAAGAGAGATGAAAGTCCTATATATGATTCTTCAAAATCTTGTAGCAGAACCAGGGAGTTGCAACTAGCTGGCAGAACTAAGTGTTTTTGATTGGGACTGGTTTATGCATTTAAGATGTCAATTTAGAGTATAATAACCTTGTTGGAATAATTAACAAGTTTTATGATGAACATTGCCCATTAAAAAAGTGCCAGGGAAAAGAAAACCATACCAAAGGAACCTTGGATCACAAGGGGTATCTTTGTGTCCATTTATACTAAATAAAAGCTTTACCAAAAATATATCAAGTGACCTACTCCTTTCAATAAGCAAAAGTTTGTATACTTCAGGAATAAGTTAACAACTGGCATAAGAAATGCTAAACGATGGTAGTATGATCTGTTTATGAAAAATAAAAATAATTTAATTACAACTTGGGATATTATCTCGGATCTAATATATTCAAAAAGTAACTCGAATAAGATTTCCTCTGTTAACCTTAAGGGGGAAAATGTCACTGACAGTGTAGGAATGGCAAATGCATTTAATGAATTTTTCACTAATATTGGTCGCAACTTTGCAAAATACATTCCTCCTGGCAATTTTTCTTTCTCCTATTTTTTGCCTCAAGCTTCTTCTAACAACAGTTCTATCATAAAAATTATAAACAAATTATACAAAATATCTTCTTGCGGTGTTGATAATATCTCTTCCCTTTTACTCCAGATAGCCAACACAGTTATTTGAGAACCTTTATCTTACGTATAATTTCTCTATTTCAAGTGGCATTGTTAGACTAATCTAAGATCGCACGTGTCATTCCAGTCTATACAGCTGACGATCCTTCGACACTGTCAAACTACAGACCCATCTCCGTTCTTCCGACTCTCTCTAAAGTTCTTGAGAGGTTACTGTACAAAAGGTTCGTTGATTTCTTCCTCAAGCATGATGTACTGTCCGCTTCCCAGTTTGGATTCCGTAGAAACTTTTCAACCTACATGTTTGCTTTAAATGTTATCGATTACATCACCACAGGTTTCGATTGTAAACAGTATACGGTTGAGATATTCTTAGACCGTTCAAAGGTATTTGATACTGTTCATCATAATATCCTTTGTAGTCAACTTTCTCATTATGGTATTCTTAGGAAGGCGTATAATTAAATCACAAGTTACCTTACTAATCGTTGCAAATTGGTGTCTATTAATGATTGCAATTCGTCTTATAATCATACTGTGTGTGGTGTACCGCAGGGATCTACCTTAGGACCTTAACTATTTTAATTGATATCAATGACCTTCCCCTTCTTTCTAATAAGCTTCAATTTTGTTTGTTTGCTGATGAACGAGCATACTTTTCAAAAGTGAAAACATAGCTTCTACAGTACTATTAGAACAATAAAGAACTTACTCTTGTTTTACATGGTGTTGTACCAATATGTCGCTGAACACCAAAAAGACCAAGTTTATGGTTTTTCACCCTCCATAAGTTAAGCTTAATAAGTATACCGTTGTGCTGAATGGTTCTACCATCTCCCAGACTGATTCTACTAAGTTTCTTGGTCTTCATCTTGATACTCACATTGCCTGGAAGATTAATCTTGTTACAATTTGTAATAAAATCTCCGAAATCTTAGGTTTACTTTATAAGATAAGGTGTTTTATTTTCCAGATGGCACTTCTTTCTTTGTACTACACTCTTATCTACTCTCAAATCTCTTATTGCAATATTCTGTGGGGGAATACCTTCTCCTCGTATAGTAATAAGCTTTTCATTCTTTCAAAGAAAGAAATCCGCATTATAAATTTTTCTGCTTATTTTGCTCATGCTGAACCCAGTTTTAAACGATTTCATATCCTAATCATATCAGTCTAACAGCACAGCGAATGATCATTTTACCAGGATATCTTAGCCATATTTATCTCAGCAACATTTCACTGAATATTAGTAAAAGGTCGGTTCTAGTCTATGGCCCTCAGTTTTGGAATAACATTGACTCCAGAATTAAAAATAATGCTTCTGTCAATAGTTTTAAGATCCACTTATAGAACTTTGTGCTAAGTTGCTACATTGTTAACTTATTATCACGTACTTATCAATTGCATAATTGATTTGGGATGTTTTTATATAGGTTGTCTTCCTCTTTACCATCCTCCTTCTCTCTCTTTTTCTCTCTCTCATTCTCTCTATCTCTGTAACACTCTTTATTACTTTTTATTTCGTAGAATGGGAAGTCTGCTAGGAATAAGCTTGCATTGCTTTCAGACTTTCCCTGCTGCCTGTACATTGTATATTGTGTATTGTAATGTGTTTTGCATTTGTACTGCTCTTGAACGGCTGTTTATATTTATACATATAGATGTATAGTTGTGTACATGGAAGTGAAATAAATAAACAAACATACAGTAGTGTCATTTTCAAAAGCTTTACTTGGTGAGCAACGAGAATTTGAGTTCATGTTCAAAATAGCTCACCATTTTTAAGTGTATCTACATGAACTGTACGTGTTCTCTAGGCCTCACCCCAAAACCTAGGAATTTGCCTTTCCTCTTTTAACAAAGAGGCCTTTGACTTTTATTTGAAGGGCTCTTTCAGTTCAGTTTTCTTCAGTTTTAGTAATTAATATGCAAAGAAGCCATATCTTTTATTTACATACTTTAAAGACTGCTACCCAATTGGTCTGGGAGGCATGACCACAACACAAGTATTTGACTTGTAAAAAATAGCACATTTTTTTGTAATATTTTAAGTCGTAAAGCAGTGTCAAAAATTTACAAATATTTTCAGACACTTTCAATGTCCAAGGGCAATTATACACAAAATGCCATTGTGTAAAAAATATGTAGTCAATTAGAAACAGACACTATTGTAGGTACATGGCAAAAATAAAAAGGTACCAGACTTTACCAATGTTTTAAAAATTTAACTTTTTGCTGGAACTTAACAGAGTGACTTGCTATTTATAGAATGTTAGACTATTTTAGCCTCATATTTAGGTGTACTGTGTAGGAGGACATAAGTCATTTCCCATTTCTTGCCATTTAAAAAAAGGGGTGGAGATTTACAAACCTAATTGAAAAGGATGCCCCACTGTAGTGTAACTTGTGACTGGTTACGGTACGTAATACAGTGATTCACATTCTCTACTTTCACATGTCACTGAATAAATTACTACACTCTACCGTTTAGTAAGGTAAGTGCTCCGTAGAGTTGCCTCAATGTAAGTTTACAGTAGTCAATAAAGGAAATTTTCGTCGACCGTGGTACTTTCAATGTGCCGTTTATTGAGGCTTCCAAACCACATCAGCCTCTGAATGCACTCGAAATTTAATATCTACCAAAATGTGGCAGAATTTTAAATGAAAAGTGATTTTTTGTGTGTGTGTGTGTGTGTAGAAATTTCAAGCAAACATGTTGATACTTATAGCAGACTTCGTCGAATTTACGTTGGTATAAAGGACGGGTCACATTACAGCGATTTTCAATCCGAAATACGATCCAAATTTTTCTAAATCGGATCAATAATTTTTTATTCAGACTTTGTTCTAATGATGGTCATGTAATATCGATAACTGATCCTAGTTTGCCTCACGATAAAATGTTCTGCTACTATTATATAACTTATACCGCTCAACAGAACGGTATTTGATCAAAAATCAATCCGAGTTTTGCCCGCGTGTCCTATAAACTCTGTTGAGGATGATAAGTCACGAAGTAATTAGTTTACATTTCATTTTCGTAGTCCTCTGATGTAAATCATAGTTTTACACAGGTTGGTAAATTTTTGGCTCTTTCCGACCAGGGATGGAGAAGATTTTATCTAAAACTCACAAAAATCGGACCGTCTTCCTATCCGAAATCGCTTTCGCTGCAAAATTTACTACAGGAGCTGCCTACTATACCAGTTCTAGGTATAGAGTTCTGCGGTCCGCCTCATTTTTTTCCCACGAGGTAATGGACAAATCTGATTTTCAAAATTTGCAAATTTGTTTCAAAATCATGGATAGGATTGTTTTTAGGGTTAGGGTCACTTGGTCGGGGGTTATTTGGCCTGTTCTTTCATAATACGGTGTCAGAATTACAATAAAAGGGTCGAAAAGCTGTCATTTTGGAATTAGGGGTGTGGCCTATTTCCAAGAAGCTGATTGGTCCATTGGCATGAATTGCCCATAACCTCGTGTGAAAAAATTGCGCCTGCGGTCCTCATGCGATCACAGCTGTTTCGTGGATTCCGCCCTCTAATTCTTATATCCTGCGCTATACAATAGGACGGTGGCACAGAATGTTAGGTACACCATATGAATAGGGTTCTGTGAACCTTAACATTGTCACACCTCACCGAACCCCATAAAGTTAGTGTATCTTATATTCTGTGCCATCGTCAACCTCATATGACGGAGTATCATGACAGTGGCATAGAAAAGGTTAGGCTATCGAACAGTTGTTTATTTACTATTTAGCCTATGCCTAACTTAACAGGCAAAGCTTTTTAAGAAGGGAAGCTTTTAAAAGGGTACGCTTTTGCAGAGTCTGAAGACTGCAGTGTGTATTTTAGAGTTTATCCAAACCTAAATACCAAACCAGCTGAATATGAGTCGTTTCTTTAGAGGAGGTAAAACGAAAGAAGTAGGAACTAGCAGTGCCGAAGGTATACAGAAAATGAAAGGCACAGAAGAAATGCTTACAAAGAAAGAAGAACTCCTAGTGAAGCAGATTGTAGACCAAACGAAAATAGCCAGGCAAAATGCTGCTAAAAGAAACAAAAGAGGTAAGATATAACAGAATAGTTACAAATTTAGAGTACCCGCACAATGTTAAATCTCCAAATTTTTCCAGAGCAGGCTCATTAGAGCCTTTGATAGCCTAAAGTTACCTCACTTCTATTGGCTAGCCGAGGCTAGGTCTTTTTAATTGGTTCTTGAAGTTTTGGTAATGCTTCCCTCCACCCGCCCACCCCACCCACTCCCCACTCCCCCCCCCCCACTCTTCAAGCTGGTGATGCCCTTTGCCTCCACTCAACACTTGAGATCAGTGGATAAGTAGACTAACACAAATATTTAACCTCATCGTGCCTTCAGAGGCACAGGCACAGCCCACCGTGACAAAATTCCACATCTTGATTAGCCAGAATTAAGTTCTTATTCCTAATCCTTACTGTACATGTTGTTCCCTGAACAAGCCCCGGGCAAACTATCAAGATATTTTCGAGCGGTCAGCACTGTGGCAGCGTAGCGCATTAGCATTAGATGTGAAAGTTGCTGCAGTAAATGTTGTAAGCTTTATACACGTAGCTAGGCTAGCACACATGCCGGAATTTATAGGTTGGTTAAATTAGCAAATTTCAACCTTTATAGAAGATGTAAGTTCAAAATATAACTTTGACCTATTAATACCGAGAAAAACACTTTAAGTAGTTGACGCCGAATAACTACATCTTATAAAAGAATGTGAGACAAAATTTCGAGAAGTATTAGCAAATTGCACCTAGCTTAACAAAATATCGCCAACTAGTTGGGGAATTTTGCATTTGCAAATGAGTAATATAAATTCACAAAACTTCGCAAACTAATTGGCGAATTTTTCATTCAACCATAGAGAATTTCGCTAACTCGTTGGCGAATTTTGCATTAGGTAATAACAAATATAAATTCACAAACTTCGCAAACTAATTGGCAAATTTCTGATTCAACCATTGGAAATGTCGCTAACTCGTTGGCGATTCTTGCATTTGCAAGTGGATAATATAAATTTACAAACTTCGCAAACTAATTGGCGAATTTTTTCATTCAACCATTGGAAATGTCGCTAGCTCTTTGGTTATTTTGCATTAATCAGGTGATAAGAAATACACATTCACAAACTTTGCATACTAATTGGCCATTTTTTCATTCACACAGCTGAAACTCCGCCACCTTGTTGGGAAATTTAGCATTTCGCAAAGCATAAATTAAATCGCAAACTTTGCAAACTATTTCGCGATTTTTTTAATTCAGTCATTCGAAATTTCGCTCACTAGTTTGAGAATTTAACATTTGGTAATACCTCGAGTTGATCTATGCAGGAGACAGTATTCTGTAATATTTGTATACTGTCAAGGCAGCCATCTTGGTATGACTATTTCTTACGTCCGGCGAAGACACCTAACGCACACTCGTTCTTGTAGTGTGCTCTGTCCGTATGTATAAAGCCAGCCGTACACTACACGACTTTGCACACCGCAACTCAACTCGATCGTCGGATCTCCAACAGTCGTATAGTGTGCATGAGTCTATGACTGCGACTGGAAGTTTTAGGACCAGTTTTAAGTCGCGCCGACTTCAGTCGGGAAGAACGAACATGTTGGTTCTTCCCGACAGAAGTCGACGCGACTTAAAACTGTTCTTAAAACTGCCAGTCGCAGTCTTAAACTCTTGCACACCTCACGACTGTTGGCGACCCGACGACCGAGTTGGGTTGCGGTGTGCTTAGTCGTGTAGTGTACGGCTAGCGACGTCCGTGGTCGAAACCGAACGTACGAATTGGGCATATTGTAGATTGAACCGACTTTTACTATCAAGCTAGACCAACCATCCCATACTGTAAACTTGAATGTAATGAGCAGGTGTCACATGACATGTTACACTTGCTCAAGTCTTCTTCCAGTAAGGGCGAGTTCGAGCCCGCTGTAAACAATTCAACGCGCGCTCACTGTGCATTGCGACATGCGCTTCCATGGTTGCGTAGGTGACTATTGGTGCTCGACTAGACGCACTATCTACCAACACTTGTAGTGTACGCAAGCTTTACGGCGCCATAGGTAGTCGTGTTAATGTCTCAAGCCGCGGTCACACTACAACGAATTCGGATCGGATTCCGATACGATTTTTGTGAGTTTTTATTAAAATCTTCTCCATTTCGGGTAGGAAAGAACCGAATTCGTTGTAGTGTGACCGCGGCTTAAGTCCAATCGTATGTACTTCTTGGGTTTCTGTATTTTCAGTTTCAAACGTAAATTCATGAAAGACGGTCGATAGAATGTACAGGAAGGTCAGAGCTATGCTCCAGGAGGAAATCCTAGCCTAACAGTTTTTTTTTCTTCTTCTTATCCTCTTGGCTAATTTGGAGAGAACGTTAATTTACGGTGGAGAAAACTTAAGTTGAGTGGAACACATCAGCGCTTTCATGTGTGCATCAAAATCAGCCCGTCGTTTGCATTGACACGATTGATCTAGTTCAGTACAGGATATCTATACACGCCTTGACTGTATAAAACTATAGAACTATTAGAGAATACTGCCTCCTCTATGATTGAACTCGAAATTCAAATAACAAAACAAATGTATTGTATGGAATTTGTGGGAATTTGAAAGAAAAGAGTACTAATTTACCCATTAAACTTTGACAGTTTTGAGATAAACATTTTAACTGGGAACTTTCCTAAAAAGTCGAAAGTTTCCATAACCAGAAACAATGTTACTTGATACTCGAGTTCCATCATGGAGTATATAGAATTATGTAATAGTTCTATGCAGTCTTGGCGACCATCTTGGTATAACTAAATTGTTTGGTGCAAACCATAGAAATAAAAGTAAGGGAGAACGCTAACACAATGCATCCATGCATGTTTAACCGGCGAAGCCACGAAAATTGTGAGGGCGCTTTCGTTGTACGGCAAAAGACCGGTTGATTGATGTCTCTCCGTTGACGTACAGTGTGCATTCTGTGGCAGAAGTTATAGCTTATTTTATGCGTTTTTCGAAAGATTAGGAGCAATTTTCACAACAGAAATAAGTCATGGTGCCTGAAGTATTTTGTTTTATACTCCTAACTTGAAAACTTGTAGTTTCTTTGCCAATACTTGGGGCAAAAGCAATGACGTGATATTTGTATTACGAGCAGGTGCTCTGTTTCCGTACAGACTGGCCAAATAAATGGCTTCAGTCCAGATCGGCTGACGTCATTCTCCCTTACTTTTTTTTCTATGGTGCAAACACTTTTGGTGACGTCACCTCTGTCAGTATATTACCAACGTATATACATAGCAAACACATACTGTAGAACGGCGTTCGCCAGGAATACTTTCACAATAAAGCATTGTTTACCATGGAAATAATCTCAGCGATTGACATGTCTACAGACTGTGTAAGAAGTCTTCATTGGGCACCGGGGCCATCGGATCGTGGGAGAGGACGGGGGTTGGGGATTTTGACGGCTACCCCCCGCGATGGTTTTAAGTGTTTAATTTATATTCCAAAACATACCTTCAGCTGTGCCTGAGAACTTCCAGACCTTGCAAAATGCCAAAAATTTGTTAATATTGGAAACCTCCCGACGACATGCACTGCAGCACTGAACAGCTGTAATGGTTGATATACAGTATGAGTCATTCTTAAAATAAGGATTGCTAGTAACTTTGTTGGTCCTGCTGTGTACTTTCGGTTTAAGGAAGTGCTCGGCCAGATATTCCTTCATTTTTGCAGACCAAATTTAGTCAGTTTACTAATCTCTGGCCTCTTGAAGATTCCAATTTGTAGCTTACCAGGTACTCGTTTTGTAAGGGAGCTCATAAATAGGCCTTTCAAGCTGCTTTCAAAATTGTGCTCTGATACCTTTACCATTTTGACAGGCGCGGATCCAGGGGGGGGGGCCTGGGGGAGCCCGCCCCCCCCCCCCTCGCCACGAAAGAAAAACGAAAGGAGAAAAAAAAGAAGAAAAAGAAAAAAAAAAGAAAAGGAGGAAGAAAAATTAAGAGCAGAAAAACGAAAACAAGTGTCTAAGAAGTATTCAAAGTATATATTTCGGTAGGGGTTGGGTGGAGCTATCGCTGGATTATCTCTTTATATATCTTTCAAAGTGGTTGACGACGAAAGGAGACCTACAATGTTCGAAAACAGGTGAATAGCTGAGTAATGATCCTTGACTTAAGATCTAAATAAGTAAACATCGTGACATATGTAGTATGGGCTCGGCTAGCTGCACTGAATTTTAGCAACAATTTTGTGTCAAAGAGTGAAATTTTTTGTAATCTAGAGGGATTGAGAGGCAAAGTTTTCGCCATACAGATCTTGCAGAATGAATACAGAAGACAAGCTGTCAGGTGACGTGCTATTGTGCACAGTGGCACCAGCTGTTGCAGGCAAAGTAGCGGCGTGCACAGTGGGCAATGAGTGACGTGTGTCCCCTCCCCCATCGATTCTTGAAAATTTTTAAAATGGTCCCAAAAGTCGTTTAAGCTACAGATTTCTGTAGAGGGTGTAGGGTGAGATGTATTTTTGTTCACTGGTTTATTTGTTCTAACCATTTTCTTTCACAAACTGTTCTCAAACTATCATAAGTCTTGGAAATTCTTGACAAATTCCAAATTTTCGCACGCTCCGCTAGCGTCAAGCCTTGTGTCAGAGTTGTCTTTATTATCAATAGCTTTCGGTAACTACTCACTTACACTGGGGAACAAAGGAGCAAAAGTGCTTTTTAAGAATTCTCAGTCAGAAGATTCGTTTCTGAATAGCATAGGTTGGTGGGAAAGTGACAGTGTCCGATGCAGGTTCTGAAATGCAGGTTTTGTCATGGACTAATATTCTATTCAAAATTTCGGCGCGCTTCGCGCGCATACGACAGGGTTTACACCCGACTTTATATACCATTGACAAGGCTATGACGCAAGAAATTATTCAAATGCAACATTTTTGTAAAAAGTACATCTCCTTCTCTGTAGGGCTCTCATCATTATGGGATCTTTGACTAATCTAGTCTAGCACATGATTTGAAAGATTGAAAGTACGTAATTGCCGTTGCTTTATTTTCCAAACATCTTACCGCGACGTTCAATAATGACGAAAATCTTTTCTGAAACGAATTTTGCCTGTCCACCATCCCTCTTGCTATACCTAAAAAGAAGGTGGTATATCATATCTCCTCCCATATGGATGTCGGGTAGTGAGAATCCCGTTGCTCCCTCTTTTGTATACTGTAACTAATTTAGAGCTCCCGGGAGGCTCTATACTGTTCTCTGTCAACCTTGGATATCCTTTTAAAATGTAAAGGAAAAATTTTATTATAGTCCAAGAATGTTTCTGTGGACTCCACGCAGGTATAATTGCGTGTATAATTTTCCCATGGGCGTGGATCATGGAGGACGGGGGGACCCGTCCCCCTCACTTTTTTGGAAGGGGGAACATCGTCAAAAAGTCCTCCTCACTTTTTCAAAAATGATGGAACAGACTGCAATTATGCCTAGGAAAACGAAATTTTTAGAAGAAAAATAACCTAAAAATCGTACACTTTTGTTGCACCAAATCGCATCTGAGGGCATTCAGTTCTAGAAAAATTTCCCTTAGACCCCTCCCCCATGCCGAAGATCACAAAACTTATTGCCTTCCCGTGACGCAAATTCTGGCTACCACCAACTGCTTCTTCCACGCCACCAGGACGGCGATTCACAAATGTGAAAGTCCCCCCCCCCCCCACACACACACTTTTGGAGATGGATCCACGCCCATGATTTTTCCTGGGACTTAAGGAGGTTTGGAGACAATATGTTAACCGTCTCTTACTCCCCTTTTTCACCCGAACAAAAGTTAGAATTCACTAAATTGTGGACATTTTCTAAACATACAATCACTTTAGAATGACCCAAAGATACCACCATTTTGCATATAGGCCCCCTAAAATTTAAAAAAATTTCTCAAAGGGGAGGGTAAACTCCTTCCTGGGATTGCACTCTCATGTACTAATAAGAAAAGGCTCTCCCACTCTTGTATATAGCGTATACAAAATCCCACTGCCTAAAAAGGCACGGTTTAGCAGTTATCTGCGGTTCCCCCAATCACCAACTCCCGCCGGCACTATCGGTCATAGATTTCTGAAGGGTATAACCTTCAGAAGTCCATAAAGAAGGTGATATATCATCTTTCCTCCCATATGGATGTAAGGTTGTGAGAGTCCTGTTGGTCCCCCTTTTCAGTGTACAATTAATGCAGAGCTCCCGGGAGGCTCTATACCGAAAATTTTCGGCGCGCTTCGCGCGCAATTGTTTACGCTCACGGAGAGAGAGGTACGTTTTTATTGAGTGATGGATTTATTTTTATCACTTTTTACCAAAAATCATTTGAAATCTTTCACGATTTTTGCAGTCTTCTCAATATTTCTTGATTTTTTTGCTTGATCTGCGCACTGTTAGCCTTGAATTGCTCCTTTTACTATCAGTAAGGTCCCAAACGTATTCGCATTACTCATCAGTGGGGTTCTACCATAAGCCAAATATTCGTGTGCATAAACGTGATTTCAGAGTCAGCATTGTAAGGATGTAAAACAACTGATATTCATTTTTTCACCCTCCTCTTCTTATGAAAACTGAAAACTTAGTATCGAACCCACCTTCTAATTAATAGACACACATAAAGGGAATTGACACCGTTAGTCATAGCAATGGTTTTAAATGTAAATTCAAATTTTCGGCGCGCTTCGCGCGCAATTGTTCCATCTGACGTCCTATACCCGAATACCGTAGAACGAAAATAAAACACTCATTATGGCAAAAATCATTTCAAGTTACCTACACGGGCTCATAATGTTGGCGTGTAGGTTTTAAGATAACTTAGATTCTCCGTAACTTCTGCAGGTACATACAGTAACTTATACTGAGCCATACACATCAAATTCCATGCAACATGAAAAGGTATAAAATCTCACTGACATAAGAACTGGAGCCGATTTCTGTGCTCTTAAAATGCAATATTGCGAGAGCTTCCGGGGGCTTCCCTGGACCCCCACCGGGGCTCCGCCCCTGGACCCCGCCAGGGGCCCTAACGCGGGCCCCTGGACCCCACGCGTAGTGACTCGCGCTTCGCGCTCGTGGTGCACCTTCGGTGCACAGGAGGTTTTCCATCTTGGGCCCCCCCCCTCAAAATTTCTGGATCCGCGCCTGCATTTTGAGATCATAAAAGAGCTAAATTAAATAGTGGTTAATTGCCCTTTGACGCTTTAATCAAAACTGCATTTTACAGAAGGAAAAAAGAAGATAAATAGCCAGGATTTGTCCAACGTGGGGGCGGGGTAGTGGGTGAGAAGGACTACAAAGCCCAAATTTGAGGTTTCAATAAAAAAAATGAATATCTTGTGTTTTAAATGAAGAAAATTGTGTGGGCTCTTCTTGTGAAAAGTTGGGTTTTTATTGAGTTAATTTTAAAATGTTTGGGCTTTTACTGAGCAAAAGAAATTAGTAAACCATTGGGCACCTGGCCGTCGTCGGGCGTTACATACTTTATAATAATTACCAGAAAGTCCTCCGACGAAACTGGAAAATTTCACGGACATTGCGGCGCCAGCCTCACCCGACGGTGGCCATGACTCCCTTGTCTCCCGGCTCGTGGCACCACCAGGTTTTGTCGGAGTTACATCATCTCTATCGTGCAAAACAAACCAACAAGCAAACCCCCAAAATGTTAGTGGATAAATGCAATACTCTTCCCAGTGGCGTAGGTAGATATTTTTTTTGAGGGGGGGGGGGGAGGGCAAGGCAAAAAATGTCCGACAGATTATCATCTTGAAGTAATGATGTACTATCTTAGCTTAGCGCCACCATCATCTGGCGTGTAGTGTGCGGATAAAATTAGATTAAAATATCTCCGAGATTGCCTTAAATGACACTTCCAGGCCTTGTCAGTAACATAACTCCCAAGTTCCAAAAAGCCAGATGCGGGTCCACCTCTGACTTGTCCGAGGGTGGACCGCCGGGCTGGGGGAGGGGTATAAGGGGAGAGGAGTGTCCCCCTCCCCCTTTTTGAAGTGTCCCCCTCCCCCTTTTTGAAAATTTTGGAATTTTATAGGTGTCTGCACGCAAAATGGTACCTCTTTTTTGGCAAATCAGTCAGAGTAATTTCATTAATTTGCGCCCAAAAATATCTGCACTAATACTCACAAGCTCGCAAAATCTAAAGCTTTCCAAATGATAGCGATCATTGGTTGTTTATTGTTACCCTTAATTTCTGATGCAGCACAGTTCAGGAATCACGTAGCACGTTCGGCGTAAACGACACCGTGCTGCTGCTAAGTGATATACCAAGGGAAGCGGGCCTGTGCTAAATTCACACCGAAATGGCATCACACACTTTCCAAAATGGGAATTTTTCTTGAATTAGTTTCTTCCACAAAAATATGTACATATCTTAAAGGAATTATCACAGGATGAGTGTAAGTTGAATAAATGTTTATGCGGCCCTGATAGTGCAAAGGTAATTACTTATTGTTGCATAGGACTGAGTGGTTATGATAAAGTCGGCTGAAACATTTCGTTCGTTCGTTGGGCTGAAATTTCTGAGACAAGCCCTGCCTCTAACCTGCAAAACGGGCATTTGTTTTTGGTTTGTAAGTTGCGTCGCGCGGCTATTAGACTCGATTGCTCCCATTAGAATATTTTCGATACCTTCTATGGATGTTAGCTTTGTTGCTACAGTCTACGTAATAGAAGTGCCTTTCTCAAGGCAAGCAGCGGAATGCACTAAGATGTGATTGGTACCGTAATTTGCTAAATTTGTGGTTTAGTTGGGAGGTATGATACTTCCGAAGGCAGGGTTTTGTTTTGTGCAGGCGCGGTTTTACGGGGGGGCTTTGGGGGCTCAAGCCCCCCCAAAGTTTGCTCAAGCCCCCCCCCCCCAAAAAAAAAATTTTCACAGGTTATGCTATATTTGCGTGTACTGAGAAAAACAAAATTGCCCAATACACTTGTGCACATCTTGGTCCAGTGGATTTAGTTTGTCAAGGGAAACTGTCGTCTGTGTCTCGAAATCACATATCAGGTTCACGATTTCATACAATGGAAGTTGGGTCAGATAAGTAACATCTATGATAGTATGTACGTACATGTAAATCAAGTTAACGGATTAATCATCTGTTGGAAGTTCAAAACGAGTCATTTCGTCGCTGATCTCGTCAAGCTATACTAGCAGTCCTTTTAAGTCAAATCTACAGACCGAATCGTTATTCCCATTAATGTGAACAGGTCCAGTTGCTTGTATCTCTCAGTAACGTTTGCTACATTCTTCCAAATAAAAAAAATATATGCCTGTATATACGTTACATCTATGTCATGGTCAGGGACGGTGCCACTCAGGGGGAAGGGAGGCCTATCCCCCCTGTAATTTGCAGGAAAAGAGAAAAAGAGTAGGAAAAGAAGACGTAAAAAGAAGAAAAGAGGAGGGCGGGGTAGGCCTATATCTGATCCATATAGTTAATTCAGGGCTTCCAAGAGGACATATTCCGGTTTCTACAGCCTTTAGATACGATTTTATAATGCACAAATGAAGCAAGGCAAATTTTCTTAATAGTTCGAGAATATTTCTGTGGACTCCACGCAGGTATTTTTGCGTAAAACTTTCCCCGACTAGAGGGCAGTAATGTGTCCAAAATGGGACTTCAGGAGGTTTGTTGATACATACCCTCAGAAAAAAAAGGCTCCTCTTTCACCTAACCAAAAATATTAAGAATGTTTTTAACCCATATGATCGGGTCTAAAAATATCCCAAAGACAACACCATTTTTGCATCTAAGCAACCTTCAAGTAACCAAAATTTCTCAAAAGGGGAGGGGTACCCCTTCCTTTAGACCTATCCCCTAGAACAGCCCTCTTTTACCCAACCAAAAATTAGAATTCACGAAGTTATGAACATTTTCCAGCCATATATCAGTCAAAGCTGTCCCGAAGACCGCACCATTTTGCATCTTAGCTACCTTAAAGTAACCAAAATTTCTCACAGGAGAGGGGAACACCCCTCCCTTTAGACCTCTCCCCTAGGACCGCCCTCTTTTCCCCAACCAAAAATTAGAATTCACAAAATTATGAACATTTTCCAGCCATATATATCAGTCAAAAAAATAACCCTAAGACCCCACCATTTTGCATCTTAGCAACCTTAAATTAGCAAAAATTTCTCAAAGGGAGGGGAACACCCTTCCCCTTAGACCTCTCCCCTAAGAAGGCCCTCTTTCCCCCAACCAAAAATTAGAATTCACAAAGTTATGAACATTTTCCAGTCATATAGTCAAAAAAGTACCCAAAGAACGCAAAATTTTGCATCTTAGCAACCTTAAATTAGCAAAAATTTCGCAGAGGAAGGGTACATCCCTCCCCTTAGACCGCTCCTCCACGACGGCGATCACTCAACCCATGTCCCCTATCAAAATAACCTTACGCCGTCCCTGGTTATGGTACTGTTTTTATTATCATTGGTTTCAGCGT
The DNA here is from genome assembly GCA_029531755.1 of Holothuria leucospilota. NCBI lineage: Eukaryota > Metazoa > Echinodermata > Holothuroidea > Aspidochirotida > Holothuriidae > Holothuria > Holothuria leucospilota. Next base: position 12,531,802 of record CM055965.1, read on the forward strand.
GCGCGCGACCGATTTACATATTTGAGAGAAAATTTTATGATTCTTCCGTTTCAAGTCCCCCCTAAGCCCCCCCAAAAGTCTCGATCTAGAACCGCGCCTGGTTTTGTGGCTCTGTCATGCATTAAAATGCGGGTTTTTCAAAGGGTTGGGAGGGTCAGCGGGTTTGGGTGTTCAATGCCGGCCAAACCCGCGAAATTTTCGCGGGTCACTTGGGAGGTATGCAGTAACCATTTCGATGTGTAATTCTGCTTATAAAAACATAAGAAGTGTTGTAAGTGAACCCCTAAGAATATGATATTAGCTACTAATTTCCGTTGTAAGAATTTTTAATTAAGGTGGTAAAAATTTCCGACAGAGACTAGAAATTTCCGACAGGGACTTTCGGCGGCTTTGTGGGGGGGGGGGCCGCCCCCCTGCCCCCTCTAGCTACGCCACTGACACTTCCGTTGCTCGGTGATAATAGAGTACTCATGGCACCAAGCATGGCAATAAATAATTCAAGTTGAATTTACACTGCTATGTTTGCTATATAGGCAATTTCCGCTTTTGCGTCGCCGAACCACCGTACGCAGTCGCGTTGTCTTATGAAATCCAACGCGTAAATTTCTGACTGTAAATAGCTTAAAATAAGATTGAGATCGGCAAAGTGTGCATGGACAACCTCATAGTCGTAGAAATGTTGCTTTACGAATAGTTGCGAAAGATGGCGATACTGTCTCTAAGAACGAGACTTGTTTATATACAAGCAGGTATCTGAAGAACAATTTTCAACATGTTTCAACCCAGGTGGTGTCTATAGTTTATCATGTCGCGGCTCTTTTGGAGGCAAGTCAATTACAGCTATTTTAGTGACTCGAGTCTATTCATATACTAAGAGTCACTGTGTTATTTCCATAGGTGAAAATGCTCATTCCAGAACTTGTCTCGCCATGTAGTTTTGGAAGTTTCTGAATGGAGTCGCAACTTGATTACATTACAACTCTGGTGTCTTGCAGAAGACTGAAATGGAAATGATATTTAATGCATGTTATTCCTACTTTAGTTGAACTATGCGTGGTCTAACAGACAAGGGCGGATCCAGCCCTTAGCTGAAGGGGGGCAGTTTGAAAAGGGGGGCGCCAACATCATGCAGGGGCCGCATACTCTTGAATTTGACCGACTACATTTCGGAGACCAACTCCCATTGCCATAGTTATAGTTATACGGTTCGAAATTCTGAGGACCTTTTTTTTTTTTTTTTTTTTTTTTTTTTTTTTTTTTTTTTTTTTTTTTTCTTTTTTTTTTTTACTTTTCGGACAGTTTTTACTTAACTTTTAGGACGCAGGGGGCGCATTTTTCTTGTATTGAGGGGCGCTAGACTGGTCATAGGGGGGGCAGTTGTCCCTAGTTGCCCCCCCCCCTGGATCCGCCCTTGCTAACAGACAGCAATTAAATGCAAGTATTATCACATATGCTCTATGGGGTTGGTCGGTCATCCGGGTCTTCCATTACGCTATCAACTTTGCAGTGAAAAAATAGAGCAGGATCCTGCTCTATGAGTGAAAACAAGACAAGAACTGACGTATGCCCAATTGAAACCCATTGCGCGCTATACCGCTGGAATGAAAACGATCCCTGGACGACACTACGTGTGCAATTGGCGCCATACATTGTTTTCACTCCAACGTTGTTGTCATGGGTAAGTGACGTTTCACCGATCGACTTCGACGACCGATATCGAACCAGCCAAGTAAATGGCTAGGGCTAGCTTCGAACGGAGACACGAAACGATTTCTGCAAAGGGTGAATGTGTGACCACGGAATGTTCGCCCCCAACATATAGGCGTGTAATGCAACTATACATTTAGCGAAATTTCAGATGGCTGAATGCAAAGTTTGTCAATTAGTATGCGAAGTTTGTGATCTAATTTACGCTTTGCCAAATGCAAAATTCGCCAATTAGTTGGCGATGTTTGTGATCTAAATCATAATTTGCCAAATGCTAAAGTCGCCAACTAGTTGGCGAAACTTTTAATGGATGAATGAAAAATTCGCCAATTAACTGGCAAAGTTTGTGATGTGACTTATAACTTACCGTGTTTACCAAATGCTAAATTTGCCAAGTAGTTGGAGAAATTTGAAATGGTTGAATGAAATGTTTGCCAACTAGTTTGCGAAGTCTGTGAATTAAATTATCAGATTATAGTTTTCCAATGCTACATTCGCTAACTTGTTAGTGAAATTTTCAATGGATGAATGAAAAATTCGCCAATTAGTTTGCAAAGTTTGTAATCTAAATTATAATTTGCCAGTTGCTAAATTCGCCAAGAAGTTGGGTAAAATGAAATGGTTGCATGAAATATTTGCCAATTAGTTTGCCAAGTTTGTGATTTAAATTTTGAGATTATGGTTTGCCAAATGCTAAATTTGCCAACTAGTTGGCAAAATTTCCATTGGTTGAACGAAAAATTCTCCAGATAGCTGGCGAAGTTTGTGTTGTAGATTAAAATTTGCCAAATGCTACCCTTTAAGTCTAAAACAGTGAAATTAGGGACAGATCTTAAAGTAGTTGGCAAAATATAACATGGTTAAATGAAATGTTCGCCAATCAGTTGGAGAGAAGCAAAACGCTAGTGAATTTGCTATGTTTTTTATTTGCACTAATAGTGATAAAGCTTAGGCTATTTTTAAATTTAATCTTATATAGGAGTGAAAAATTGCTAAATATGTATTCAAATTTAATCCCCACACATACAGGCTATTTATTTAACATTTGACAACCATTTTTCATATATGAGGAACATTTTTTAACGTAATAATGCAATGGTGTGGACTTCCCAGTGCAGAATGAGCTGCTTGGTAACATGTTGAAGAAAGAACAGGATCATCTGTAAAATAATATTGCCACATATTACGTAACATTAACTATGGATGCACCTCCACTCAAAGTTTGAGGTTCAGAGGACTTAAAATTTTTCAAATAAATATACACAAGGCAAATGTTGAGTCGTTTTCGGAATAACAGCAACTTGCAATACAGCCTCTGCAACTGTGCATCCTTGTTTTGAGAAAGGTTTTTTTTTTCCTTTTTAGGCCTATTCCTTGGCGAAGGCAAAAGGAATCTATGCGATGATGATGTCGTGTGTATGTGAGTGTGTATGTGACGCTTTGCTTGTACATCTCATACCTAGTGTGTTCATTGGCCATATTATGTATATGATCCCTATTGTTTTTGGTGGAGGTCAAAGGTCATTTGGGGTCATGAGAGGTCAAAAGGTTAAACCTTGTAAACACAATATCTCAAGGAAGATAACTGTGAGGTATCTTATGTTTAGCATGTTGATTGTCCATGTTGAGTAGATGATGCCTATTGTTTTTGGTGAAGGTCAAAGGTGATTTGGGGTCAGGAGAGGTCAAAAGGTCAAAACCTTGTAAACACAATATCTCAAGGAAGATAACTGTGGATATCCGATATTAGGTTAATGAATTCTAATGTTTTGGTGGAGGTCAAAGGTCATTAAGGATCGCTAGAGGTCTTAAGGTTAAAACCTTGTAAAAACGATATCTCAATGAAGATATCTGTGAGGAACTTATACTTAGCTTGTGGATTGCATATATAAAATAGATAAAACCTATTGCCTTTTGTGGAGGTCAAAGTTCGTTTGCGGTCACCAGCGGTCAAATGGTAAATACCTTGGGAATTGTTTGTAAACACGATATCTCAGGAAGGGTAAATGTGTGGAATCTCATACTTACCTTGGGAATTGCCCATATTCAGTAAATGATCCCTTTTGTCTTTGGTGAAGGTCAAAGGTCATTTGGGGTCACCAGATGTCAAAAGGTCAAAACGTTGTAAACACTATATCTCCAGTAGGGTAACAGAGAGGGATCCTATACTTAACATGTGGATTACCTATATTAAGCAAATAAATCCTATTGTCCTTGGTGGAGGTCAAAGGTCATTTGGGGTCATCAAAGGTCAAATGGTAACAACTTTGTTAACACAATATTTCAAGGAGGGTAACATTCAGGAATCTCATACTTAGCATGTGGATTGCCCATATTAAGTAGATAATACTTTTTGTTCTTGGTGGAGGTCAAAGGTCATTTAGAGTCAAGGAGATCAAAAGTTTAAAACCTTGTAAACACTGTACCTCAAGAAGGGTAAGTGTGCGGGATCTCATACCTAGCATGTGGATTGCCCATATTGAGTAGATGATCCTCATGGTTTTGGATGGAGGACAATGATCATTTTGCGTCACCAGAGGCCAAAAGGTCAAAACACTATATCTCAAGAAGGGTAACTGTGAGGAATCTCACGCTTGAAATGTGAATTTTTTGTGTTGAGGAGATACCTCTACTGTTTTGGTAGAGGTCAAAGGTTACTTGAGGTCACAAGAGGTCGAAAGCTCAGAACCTTGCAAACACAATATCTCAAGAATGGTAACTGTGAGCATCTCATACTTAGCGTGTGGATTGTCAATATTGAGTAAATGATCCCTATCATTTTTCGTGAAGGGCAAAGGTCATTTGGCGTCACAAAAGGTCAAAACCTCGTAAACATGATATTTTAAGGAGTATAACTGTGAGGAAACTCATAATTAATTGGCCTGGAGATTGTTCATATATTAATTGTTCATATTTAGCATGTAGATGGCTTTTTAGGGTAGGTGATCCCAATTGTTTTAAGTGGAGGTGAAAGGTCATTTTGGGTCACAAGATTTCAAAACGTCAAAACCTTTTTAACACGATATCTTAAGTAGGATAACTGTGAGGGATCTCGTGCTTGTCATGTGGGTGATTCATGTCAGCTACAATATATCCATATGGCAAGGAATCACTAAGACTTTTGGCTTTCTGGTTTTTACCGTGGAGGGTACAGTACTCTTTAATTAAGAGTGTGAAAGTTGTGCCACTAAAACCTAGAACACATGGACTTGGTTGAAATTTTAATCAAGCCTACTTTGCCATACCCCCAAACCACAGCGTAAACCAGGATAAGCAGGGTTCACTACATCAAAGGTTCTTTAGATCGAAGGTTCATTAGACCGAAGATCCTAACTGTAACTTAATCCTAACCCTAACCAGTAATCCTTACCCAAATCCTAATCCTACCCGTTGATAATCCTAAGCCTAGATCGTAAAACTTGTTCTGTATCTTACCCAAATCCTAACCCTACTTCTAACACGAAGTAGATTCTCATCCAAGAGAATCTTCGATCAGGTGAACATGCGGTCTAGTGAGCAGTCCCCACCCAGGAAAGTAAATCTACTTTACTAACAAGGTTGGTCATATCTCCTACCAAAACAAAAAGTTGGCCTCCTATACTGACAGTGGTGCAAACATCACATGGATGGTAGAAGATCACATCCATCATTTTTGTGAATTTTCATCACTCCATAAATTTCATGGAAAATGTGGCTAGGAGCTGCACGATAGACAAAATTCTTAAGTAATCACAACCTACTTTATGGGCAGGTCTAAGCTATTTGTACTATGACGTGAGAGACATTTCCAAAATTTAAATGCGTCTGAAAGTTACAAAGAAGTCGGTATTCCAGAACCTTTTCCGGTTTCCATTATAATTAGAACTAACTCTTTTATCAACAACTAATACAAAACTTTCTACACTACCTTAATCAGGTAACGTTTTCATTAAAAGACGTAAGGGACCTGAGAAATGTGTGTAAAACTGAAATACTAAAGCTTAAAATACTCTGAAAGTAAAGGTAAAGTTATCAAGCTGAGGCCATTTATGTGTAGTTTAACCTATAATATATTATAAATATTACAAATATTATATTAATATATAATATATTAATCTATAAATAATATGCTGCAAATTACTATAAAAAAAATAAAAAGTGGGTTTTGGTGTTGTGCTTCCACAAATTAATAGTTTTACGTGACGTACGGGACATGTGACTTACAGGACAACTTTTCCCATACAAAATGGAAAAAGCCTGCTTTGGATTAACTTATAGTATTTAATGAAAATGCTATGTAGAAAATACATACTATTGAATAAGTTGAAACCGCTGTACTTACTGTCATGTGTGATGATTATCATGCACACCTTAAAAAGGTCACTTTTCCATTTAATTACTGAAAATTTGGCCGACAATAAAAAAATTAAAATTTGACTGAATCCAAGACTATAAATGCCCTACGTTACAAGTTTACTTTCTCTGCACTTTTTGCTGTGTTTGAATGTATTCTGGAGACTTAACTTATGTACAGTACTAGCGTTCTTAGAAGTTTACAGAAGTGGTGAAATCCACAGTATGTGAGGTGGAAGTGCGTTCAGGAGAAATGTGGTTAGGGCCGGGGTCTTCATTAAGAATACAGTATAAGGAATTTTCATTACAGGTACACTTTACTCTTTGGATGATTCAGTGCAGTATTGGAATTTTCAACCTTCAGTTTGCCAGAATTGTTATCCTTTTTTAGATGAACACTTTCCTTTTTGTAATAATCATTTCAATGACCCCCTTCCCCTTGCTTCCTTTCCCTTTAACTATTTGAAACCCCACACCCATACAATTTCCAAATAAAATGGATTTTACAAATTAATGTTCTGCTGATACACGACTGTTTTGTAAAATTCTCTCATCAAAGTAATACTGTACGCTTCTCCGGTTTAAAGACCTTTTTTGAACAGTGTCATGGAAGAGTTAAATGTGCACTTTTATTAAAAAGCACAGGCATATGAATTCATTAAGTGTCACTACTGTACAACAATTGTTCCACCACATGCTTATTCCAATCTTCTCGGTAAATAACTGTTTCGATGCCTAACGTAACGTTCATTTTTATTGTAAATGATAAATAATCTTTATCTGTTAGTAATACTGTGTTCAATCAGGAATCTCTAGCAACTCCCTGGTTCAATGGTATTTTTAAGGTTCAGCACCATACAAAAGGAACTGCAATAATCATCTCTAGGTTAAATGCAACATGCCCCCAACATAGAATCCTTTAGAAAATCTTTATCAGAAATCAGCGTAAATATGTGTGTCTTGGAGTTTAAAAATTAAAAATGCTGAAAACAATGACCATGGGCTATTCTTCCTTTCAAATATGCTATTTGATAATCATCAAACGTACAAATTGCTTAGTGACAGTGTTAAGAAGGAGTTGAGATAGGTGAGGAAATTTTAGTGTATAAACTCAATGCAGTTGTCCTGTACGTCACATTTTGTCCGCACGTCACATTTCTAGATCTGAGCATGCATGAGTTATCATAAGAAAAATCTTGCTCAATAATTTTTGAAGACTACCAAAAATTAGAACTTCACAAAATATTTTTCAAAATATTGCCTTTTCCTCTTAAAATAAAAAATAGACATAAAATTAGACACCCACTTTTGGAATTTGCCTGATTAGCATAATAAAGGAGTTGAAAGAAGTATTTTCTAAAATATTTGGAAAGGTGGGTTCACTAGTTCTCAAATAATAGGTACTTAGATAAGTCATGTAGCTGGCGTGTAGACCCAAATTTAAATGTGCCGTATGTTACACCCATTTTAATAATTATGCAAATTAACGGCTTTTCATTCATTAAAAATATTAATTTCACATTTTTTGTCAGAAGTGGAAACTTCAGTCCATAAGCTTTAAAGTAATGCTAAATATGTCTTCTTCTAATGAAGTTTGAAAAATGACTTTAAGGGATAGACTAGCTTGGGCCTGCCCTAATATGCATGAAATATGGGATTAATGTAGTGATGAAAATTCATAGTCTCCTGCAAAGACAACATACTTTCCTATGCTTGTGGTAGACTACATATACTGAAGGCCTATGTACTGCACTTTACTGTAGCTGTTTAACTAAGCCAGTTACAACATGCATGTTGCATACTGCATATGTATGAAAAAGGGCTTACAACATTGAGTGATTGTGTTCCTGTTCACTTGCAAAGGGACTACCCTCTTATTCTTCATTTACAGGTACATGTTTTTGGTTGCGATGCCGCAGGCAGCATTGTAGTCATTACAATCAACTTGGTGTGTGTATGTGTGTATGTGCTTTGCATTCAGATTGCGGACCTAAACAATGGATTTCAGGTCCTTAGAAGGAAATACAATAGATTTCTCATGTCCTCAGAAGTTTAACAATAGAGAGTCTATTGTTAAAGTTAGGGTTAAGAAAGCAAGCACAATAGAGAAAACAATGAGGTCCTCAAACTGAATGCAAAACACAACTGTGTGTGCGTACGTGTGTATGTGTGTGTATCCGGGGAAAGTTTGTGTACAAGCAAACCCATAGTCCAAAAGTCTTGCTGTACACAATACTCGGTGGCTACATTGACAAGGGTGGCTGCTGTTAAATGGAAGTTCTTTGTTTTGTCTGGAGTGTGTGAGGTCAAACAAAGACAGTGTGAGGGTCATTTGGGGACATAGTTTGAAATATTGCACAAGGCTCTTCTGTCTACAAAGCAGAGGAGTGATGTTGAAGTTCACTAGTGTAAACTGTGAACAGAGTTCTTTGTCTGATGCTCAAGAATTTCTATTTGGACATACCAACATTGTTTCTTCAGTAAACTTTGAGAAAACATGAGGACAACATTAGATACTGTAAATGAGTGAGACTCCAGTTTGGAAAACAGCAGCGTGCCACTGCCCTGGATAAGGACACATGAGCATGCATGAACTGGAAATTGGAATTGATCAATTAAATGCTACCACAGGTTATTAGTTTTAAAAAGGGAACTAAATTACTTGCCATTTGGATCAAATACCCTTGTACGTGCATGAATGGTGATTGCTTAGTTGAATAAAGCAAATTGTAACTGTATATTGTCTATGTGAAGATCCCAGGTAATCTTGTGTGGTCAAACCTGCCCACTTAACGAAGTATACAGAGGCCTAGCCTTTGCAGTTCTTCAGAGCAGCTCATTTATGATTGAGTGTGTTTGTGCAATCCTTCAGTTCAAATGGCTCTTTGGGCTTGAAAATTGCATGTTTGAAACTATGCTGAAAGTACGATGACCAATTGCATGGATAATAAAATAACATTAGTTCGTGGCATCGCACAGTCGTCTCTTGTTTAGTGAGGAAAACTGTCTGCGCAGGTCACGTTTGAAGCTTTGGTTCACATTATTTTCCAGCCAGAATTGCCCAGTGAAGTCACATGCAGAGAATTACAATTTGTCGATAAAACGGTGATTTGATGGTGAGAATGCATGAGTCTCTGTCCTAGATAATGACAAGCTGAATATTTCAAACGGATCAACATTTTTTTTCTGATAGCCATGTTGTGTGGCATCCCATATTCCCACCCCTCCAGAAAAGCTTACCACCACCAAGCTCAGATGGTTATTTCAAACAGGGGTTGATTTCAGATAACAGAGAAAAAAAACAGTCGTTTATTGTTTCCCAGGATAGTTAACTTTTTTTCCAGCCTTGCATCTTTTCCATCAAGATAAAGTTTGAATGAGATATTAATCAGCTTTTATTTTCATGAGGGGAACAAAAGTGTTCACCACATAGCAATGTAGTAACTGGGAATGTATAAGTGTGGTATGTTTTTTTTTTCTTTATTTAGGAGAAAATTTGTCATCTCTGGGAGGGTATCTCCCCCAACCTATTCGGTGGGAAGAACAACCTGAGCCTTGGCTTGCTATGTTTTACCCTAGTCAAGGACCTAGGAAAAGAGCTGCTAGCACTCCAGCATTTCTGGTCTGAACCCTACATTTTCATAAGGAAGTTTGCGAACCTCCCATTCCTCGGAAAATTCTCACTCACATGATTACCCTCTAGACAATTTTCCCTCTGATAATTCCCACCCCAGACAATTTCCAACCATTTTCAATTACTTAACCTCAGAAGACCTTCCCTACCAGAAAACTTGGATCTATTTTGTAGGAATTTTTGTGGGAAAATTGTCCAGGCGGGAATTGTTCCTAGGAAAGTTCTTCAGAAGCCATGTGTACAGCAAAAATGAACAACTGGTTCTTTTGAATGACAGACATATCAAGGTCTGTACTATATATTACACCTCTAGTTATAACCAATTCTTTCATGTTAAAACTGAAGAAAACTTTACAGTTCAGTACTCTGCGTACAAGAGGATAATTCATTATCTGTTGTATTCCTTGATATGTATTGTAGCATACTGAAAGCCAACTGTTGACACTTGATCTATATTCCTTTTTGTATACATGTACATGCTCATGTTGTGTGCATGGCATAAATATAATAACGAACAAATCACCCCTAAATCTTATTTTCAGCTTCAATGAATTCTCTCAAGAAGAAGAAGAAAAAATTAGAAAAACATTTACAACAAATAGATGACATCCGCTCTACAATAGAACTCCATCGTGCAGCCCTAGGAAATGCCATCACAAAAACAGAAGTACTAAAGAACAGGGCCGATGCCGTCATGGCACTCAGAAATGCCTTCGCACTGTAAGTATAAACCATGTATACACGTGAACATTAAAAGATCTTTCAGCTCTTTATAAAATAAGTGAAGGCTGAAATGAATGGAGAGTTGGCTGGTAGTTAAAGGGATTTGCCAGAAAAAAATCAATGACTTCAAAAAATGCAGAAATTTTTTTTCTTTTCAGGAGGTGAAAACCGCATCTCAATAGCTTGTAGCTTTTCAAAGAAATCCATTTTTTCTCAAGGTAAAACGCATTATGGAAAATCTGTGATAGCATCGCAGCACATTAATTTGACATAACATTGAATTCTTTTACGATATTGACGGCGCCGTAGGGAATATTTAGCAACTTTGTTTGTTATGCCCTACATATGGTTTAGATTTATGCTAAATCTACATGGAAAGATATTCAAACGTTCCAACAGTATCAATTTCAAGGACAAACAGGACATTCAATTATGAAGAAAAACATTGTAAGGAATCTGAGGCAATGTGCCCACTTTACGTAACATTCAGTGACCTTGATGAGAACTGGAGATATTTCTTGGCAAAAATAAAAACTCTTTGATGTATAAGATATCTCAATTTAGGAAAAGAGTATTGCTGTGGGCATTGGAGGGCATGAACTGGAGTTTTCTTCTATTTCACATGAGAACCTTGTGAAGAGCCACTGGAATATGCCTCTCATGTATACAAGTCGTACAGTAGTGGAGAAGTTTTCAGATAAAATCCTTGTTGGACCACCCAAAACATTTCTGGTGACACCATAGTGTGTACATTATCCTTACTGCTTTACAGCAAACAGCAGACATGTGTAGTGCATAAGGGTTCAAGGGTTATAACTTTTGAACTTTTCAAACTCCAGTAATTGCTCAAGGCACTAATTTTACTGTCTGATTGAGTGTAACATGAGTTTATCATTTAACACAATCTGATCTGAGAGCAACTGTTAGTAACCCCCGAGGCCATTCACACAAGTTGCCTGGACACACTGAGCAGTGATCAGGCTGCATCTTCTTGGTGGAACAGGAAACTTAGTTTAATTATTGACCATACAGCATTGACGCTATTGGACCATTTTTCTCAAAAGCGTGAAATCAGACTTTTACTGTAGCCGTGGTAGGGAAATGCACACACTATACAAAATTGCCAGCTTGGCAGAATAATTTGGTTCCGGTTGACCAATTCTGGCGTCATATACCGTATTGTACCTCACACCCACTTGGTAAAGCTGTCAGGCTTTAGTGTTGAGCAAAGGGTTCTCAACACCTCTCAGTCTCTACTGTATGTAGGAGTATGTGAGCAAGTGGTTAATGGCATGGAATCGCCGGGGATACCCTCCAAGTCGTTAATCTACAGGAACTAGGACATAAAATTGAGGTTGTGACTTGTGAAGCAACGAAGCAGGATTTACAGCCTTTACTATACACACTTGGTTCATTATTCACTGAACTGTAATCGAAATGAAGGGGAATTTTCATTGGTGTTCACCCATGACTACATTGGTAGACACTCAATGAGTTTACGTGGTCCATGGCCATGAATTTACTGAACAAAATTCCTAGAAATGTACTGTAGCACTGCATATGGGGTGCTTACTGTACTACTGTGCAATGCCTGAAAAGCACGTTGCTATATAAGAGTGGTGATGATCACAAAATTGATGCACATATTGTACTAATATTAGCAAGTTACTACAACTTTAAATAAAAAAATCAGAAAGAATTAATAATTCAACTTATTGAATCATATTCCAAAATGTTTTTCCTAGTTTATGTAAAGTATGATTTTGGATGCTTGCAATTATTGAGATCCTGCCAGCTCAAGTGCTGCAGCAGCATCCTGCAGCAGCATTCTGTAGCGTAGTACAACCTTGCCTACATAGTGTTACGGCATATTCTTTCCTTGTTTAGTCATATCCCTAGCGCTTGCCCAGGTGGACACCAAACAAATTCTTTAGACATTCATAAAAATATGTTACCCTAGGACTGATTGATTATTAGTCAATATTCAAAACAATGCAACATCTAATCCCGTTTAAATGATAACAGCTGTAGCGTATGCCACCTGCGTTAGTGTTGGTACGTTGTACTACCCATCCCCTGGTGCAGTAGTACCCACTGCACAGGTGGTTTCATATGCAACACAGTAACGCTCGGAGCTCTCAGGTTCAGTCTAGGCTGTTCATTTTATGACTGTGTAGTAACACTCACGCAATAATGCAATAGCACGAATAGTGAGAGAGTACATGGGTAACTCATATTATGGTAATGAAGTTTGAGACCAAAACTGGATGCAGTCCTCTCCGCTTGGAGGGGCAGTGTTTGGGAAACCTTAAAGAGGGGCTGAGCAAACAAAGTCCTCACAGGGTAAGTGCAACCTTGAAGAGGAAATTTACTAAATATATTACAGTACATTAAAGTTAAATCTTAAGCAAATATTTTGTTTTTATTTGTGAAAGAGGAAATGAGTATTAATGCAGGTGAAATTTTCATTCAATTCCTCCTGTATGTGTGATTATGGAATATTAGCAGGGGGAAGTTAATGATGCTTTGTTACCCAAAGTGAAGTCGAAGCAATCTGAAGTGATATTATCTCCTCACTTTAATGAGAAATGTCTTGCTTTCTTTTTCAATGGATTGTTTTGACCTTTAAATACTGTACATGAGGGTATGAATTTACCTGTATGTAATGTCTGATATTCCCATATCTCTCATGCATTCATACTATGAAAGCATGGGGTTATTAAGAAGACCATTCAGGGACTAAAGTATGAAGAATAACATTACAGTGTTGACTAATGTGAGCCAATGGTGTCATGCTTTAAGTTCGCTTTGGGTTGAAAAAAGTGAGAACTTTATCAGCTAATATTTGTACCAAAATAGAATTTAGTGCAAACTTTACCAGGATGTTCATTTTAGGTATGCTTTAACATGATACTAGAGCTTATTTGTGGCTCATACGCTTCTTTCAAAAATTTATTGGTGTCTATTGATTCCCTGCCCCTGTGGAACCTTGCTGTTGAATACCTATTACAGTATTTAACCCTTGATACTTCATGCATATGTAGTGATTTAGAGTTTAACTATATCAATGTTTCCACAAACATACAGAATTACAAGGCAGTTGTTAGAGGATAAAAACCTTGGAAAACCATTGACATTCAGTGAAAATACAGTAATCATCCACATTGTCTTTTAAAAAGCACACATGTTTGTGTATCGTCTTCCCCAACCCTCAGCATACAGTTTGAACACTTGATGGGAATGTTAGGAAGGATGGATGTCAGTTGACCCCTTAGAAACCTGTGAGACTTTAGAGACATGTACAGTAATACTGTGTCAAATAGGCTGAATTTCATCTAGTGGTTCTAGTTACTCAAACATAGTCAGACAGGTTCTGTGCTTACTTGATATGTTTGTGTCCTTTTAAAGTATAGTCAGTTTTAAAGTGTGTTAAAAAATGGGGAGGGGGCTTGATACATGCCTTAGCCAGGATTCAAATTTTGGGAGTCTCACTTATTGTATTTGAAATGTCTCCTGTCACACAGACATTGCGGGTGGAGTCCAGATGTTTAGAAAATTTATTAGCATGATTCCTTCAATGTAAAATGTCTATTTTAGTTGGAGAAGTTTGGTTCGTAACATTGGCAAGTTTTTAATTGATGTCCATCCTGAAAAATATCAGATTTGTACTCAATTTGGAAAGTTACTCCATGCCTTGCAACTTTTTGGCTGTCTCAAAAGAAGGCAAGGTACATAGTTAGCTTTAAGCCTTGCTCGATAATCTATGTGCTATTTTATTCAATATGTTGCATTCCCAAGTTGCTTTAGTTTCTTCACTGAAATCGTTTTCTCTAAAAGTTTGAAAACTAATTTTCCAGGGGCGTAGAAGCTGCTGATAACATGATGGCCGATATTCAAGAACAGATTAAATTAGCCTCACAAGTCCTGTCAAAACCACCAGGCTTTGGACAAGATGTTGATGAGGTCAGTTTTAAGCATTTTTTAACTATTAATATTGTTAATAGTGGTTACAATAGGGAATTTCTGGAGTAATAGTGAAATCAGAATAAAATATGAATGGTAGTATGTGTGAAATGGGACTTGTAACTGACAAGGTCAGACAATTGTCTCAGGGTTACCTTTTGTGAAGTTACTGCAGGAAGGGTTTATTTCCTCTTGAATAGAACTGGGTAGATTTCATCCATTTCCCATAACAATGCCAGTTTCCAGAGAAACAGGCCTGTGTGTTTATTTTATCAGGTGATGCATATATGAGACTATGTACGGCTGGTTTATTGTGAAATTATGAACCTGGACAAGAATTTAATGATGTCAGGAAGCTTTTGCATGACAGAAAATAAATCACCTTGGGGGAGGGGGGGGGACATGTTTGGTTTCGATGATAAGAAAATCCTATGCATTCATGATGGCATGTGTGTATGTGTGCATGTGCGTGCTTGTGAGTGTGTGCCTGTGTGTGTTTGGGACGCTTAGCTCTCAGCTTTAAATTAAGACGATATCTCAAGAAGGGAAACTCCAAAGGTTCTTAAACTTGGTACAAAGATGCCCCAAATTCAGAAGAAGGATGCTCTTGCTTTTGGTGCAGGTTCAAGGTCACCTGGGGTCACCTTGTTAATACGATATCTCAAGGCAGAAAGCTTCCATAAATAACATACTAAGTATGTGGATGCCTTATGGGGAGAAGCAGAACCCTATTCTTTGTTGGAGGTCAAAGGTCATGTGAGGTCACCTGGGGTCAAACTCTCAATACTTGGCATGTGGATGCCCTATAGAGAGAGAAAAAGCTTCACATTGTCTTTGGTGGAGGTCAAAGTTTATCTGGGGTCACTGGGGATGAATCTATGAAAGCCTTAACACGATTTCTAAAGGTAGGAAGCTTGGATAGATTTCATACTTGGTGTGTGAACGCTTTATGGGGGAGAAAAAGAAGCACAGTATCTTTGGTGGTTGTCAAAGATCATCTGGAGTCACAGATCATCTGGAGTCACAGAGGGTCAAATTCTGAAAACGTTTATAACACGATATCTCAATGTAGGAATCTACGATAAATTTCATACGTAGTATATGGATGTGCCCTATGGTGGGGAGAAGAAGCATATCATCTTTGGTGGAGGTCAAATATCATCTGTGGTCACGGGGATCAAACTCTGAAAACCTCCTAAACATGATTTCTCAAGGTACGAAGCTTGGATAGATTTCATACTTGGTACATGAATGCTTTATGGTCAGAGGAAGAACCTTTTTGTTTCTGGTGAAGGCCAAAGTTCATCTAAGGTCACCAGAGGTCAAATGGCAAATTTCCCAAGAACTCCCAAGATCATCATATGGGCAGTGGCGTAGCTAGAGGGGGGCAGGGGGCGGTCGCCCCCCCCCCCCCACAAAGCCTCCGAATGCCTCTGTCGGAAATTTCTAGTCCCCGTCGGAAATAAATAAAAACAATTCATTTGAAACACTTACAACACTTGTTATGTTTTTAAGCAGAATTACACATCTAAATGTCAACGTGAAAATCAAAAGTTGGTCCCAAATTGTCGGGAAAGCCAAAAAAAGAAAAAAGGTCCCCAGAATTTCGAATCGTATAACTATGGCAGTGGGAGTCGAAAATCTGTGATGATCTGTCGGAATTTTTTTGCCATTTGTCCCTCCACAAAAAATGACATCTGGGGTCACCAGAGGTCAAAAACAAAATTTCCCAAGAATTCCCAAGATAGTCATCTGGGCCAGGGGTCACCAGAGATCAAAATGCACAGTCCTTGAAATGCACTTAAATTTAAGGAAATGTTCATTATCGCCTTAAAGAGGTCTTGCAAAATACATTTGTCATTGATAAAATTTGTCTTGTGCAGTTCATTTATAACAAAATCCCATTTCATTCCCGTTATATTTTGCCGACCAATTTCAATGTAAGACAGTCTTGTCGTTTCCTATAATAACGAGTAATAGTTACTTGACGTTGACCTAACGATTACTCGATCGCTCGTGGCAAGTACAAATTTTCTCCGGGCCAGCTATCTTTTGTTCTAACTTGCCAGAATGGCATATATGTTAAAGTCTGAATGAACAAAGAAACGACATTTCCCCCAATAAGAGAGGAAAACATGCAAACTCGCATTTTACATATCATACCGCTACAGCAGCAGCAGACGGCAGAAAACGCATGTTTACATTCGTACTTGCATTCACGAATGAAAGCAAAATCTATTTGTTAATCCTAGCTACCCCTGTCTCAGACGTGGGAATAGTCTTATGAACGCTTCGCAAATAAGGCTGTAAGTCAGCGACGCATGGGGTTCAGACTTGTACACACAGAAGGTCTTACTCAGAACCTTGTAAAATTTTGAGATAAAATCCACACAAAATGCTGCAGCAAACCGCTACATAAATTTCACAAACTTGTACAATTTCTTCCACTGAAGGAAGCAGTGATCGAGCCGATTATACACAACACTACAACACTCATTGGAAATAAGTAAACTGAAATGAAAATAGCTTGTGTTCCGAGCAAGTGTGCCTGTTTTATTAATGTGCAGTACAGAAGAAAAGAACTATTTCGGTGGCATAGTGGAACCATAGGAATCTTGATAAAATAATAAAAATTACTTATAATCATATCACTTTTAAATGGCTTTAAACCATGTAGCAGCGAGAGCTTTTGGACTCTAATACTTATGCAAAATTTTTACACCGAAGGTGCAAGATGTTTAGTCCTGAAAGTCATGCTTCGATCGTACAGGCAAAGCACACGCCTTTCTAACCGGTGTATAATGTAGATAATTGCATCAACAAAACGATCATCTAAAGGATCTTCAGTGACCCAATCGATCAAGAAAGCGCTTAAAGTGC
Source organism: Holothuria leucospilota (assembly GCA_029531755.1). Classification (NCBI taxonomy): domain Eukaryota; kingdom Metazoa; phylum Echinodermata; class Holothuroidea; order Aspidochirotida; family Holothuriidae; genus Holothuria; species Holothuria leucospilota. The sequence continues at coordinate 12,549,041 of CM055965.1, forward strand.
AACTGACATGTGCAAAAGACCCTCAAATAACAATGCGATATAAATTTAAAAGTTTCATTTTCTCTTTTTGTGTACGGGACTGCTTTCTTCAGAGGGGCTTGGCATATTGCTCTTGTCTAACACGTCCCCTATATGTACACTAACAGCCTAACCCTAAACATGTGCCTGTAGTTGATCTAATGTACCACGGGGCCTACAACATTCGTTCAATATTTTTGTTTCAAAGTTATTATAATTGTCCTATTTGTTCTTTGAAAGTGTTATGAATTGGAAGTCTTATTTATTTATAGGATGGCATGGTTTCTTGTGTTAGTTTCAGGGGCGGCGCCAGGGTATTTCGATGGGGGGAGGGGCAAAGTATGAGATGAGTGATCGCCGTCCTGGGGGAGGGGTCTAAGGGGAGGGGACACCCCCCTCCCCATTGTGAAATTTTTTGTTAAGTTAAGGTTGCTAAGATGCAAAATGATGTCTTTGGTACACATTTTGAACTGATCATATATGGCTGGAAAGTTTATAATTTAGTAATTTTAATTTTTGTTTTTGGGATGATGCTTTTCTGGAGAGGGGTGTCCCCTCCCCTTCGAGAAACTTTTTATTAAGTTAAGATTGCTTAGATGCAAAATGGTGATATCTTTGGTATTTTTTTTGAAGTGATCATACATGGAAGAAAGTGTTCATAGTTTATTGAATTTTAATTTTTGCTTGGGGGAAGATGCTTTCTGGGAAGGGGTCTAAGGGGAGGGGTGTTCCCTCCCCTTTGAGAATTTTTTATCAATTTAAAATAATTGCTTAGATGCAAAATGGATCACCATTGGTATTTTTTGAGCTGATCATATATGGCTGAAAAGTGTTAATAATTTATTGAATTTTAAGTTTTGTTTTAGTGAAAGAGGACAGTAGCCTTTGTTGTCTAACAGAACGGTATGTAGTCAACAAACCTCCTGAAGTCCACCCCCCTTGTGTATGGGTATGATTTCACTCAAAAATACGTGCGTAGAGTCGACAGAAGCACGAACTTTTACGAATATTTTCGTTGATTAATATGTGCATTATAAACAGATAAAAGGGTAACTAAAGGCTGGCAGACACTGGTATAGGGCCTCCTGGAAGCTCTTGTCTAATTATATGGATCAAATAGATACCTACCCCCATCCCTCCTCTTCTTTTCTTCTTTCTCCTTCGATTTCCCTTCTTCTCTTCCATTTTTTTCCTTTTCTTCTTTTTTCCTGTTTTTTTCCTTCTCTCTCCCCCTGTTCTTGCAAATGATAGTAGGAGGTCCCCCCCCCCCCGAACACTGTGGCGTCGCCCCCAATTTTCTTTGCTCTTTTTCTGATTGACTCAAGATTTCTTCATACAGTAAAGATTGTGTAGGTAGCTTTTCCGAGACGGGGGCTGAAACTTGTTTCGGATCGCCGTCCTGGGGGAGGGGTCTAAGGGGAGGGGTGTCCCCTCCCTTTGGAAATTTTTGGGTATTTGAGGGTCCTCAGATGCAATTTGGTGCAACATTTTGGGCAAATTTTAAGGAAAATTACTGCAATTTTTTTACATTTTTTACTGAAGAGACAAATAAGGGGTTTTTGGCCTTGGATATTGGGGGCAGAAGCATACTTCAGCCCCCCAGATTTTTGACTGGGGGCCAGGCCCCCGCTTCCTACGCTTATGCAATAAGGGAGACATATAATATTACTTCAAAGTTTAATTCATTTTGTTGAATGTTTTTTATATTTTTATTGTCAAAATGTTCGTTAAGTGATTGACTCATGTTACCCCCAATATATATATTCACGTTCCAAACTTTAAATGGTCACATGCTGGGAATGGAGAGAATGTTTGAGATTGCCAAACATTACATAATCCGGACAAGGGGGAATACCCATAACGGAAGGTTCACTTGGTCGAAGGTTCACTAAAGACCGAAGATTCCCCCGGACGAAAATATATTCCGAGTTACGGGTAGGGTTGGGGTTTTGGTTACAGAGATTCATGGATCAGGTGTATCCCCTGATGCACAAATTAGCTGTCTGTATTTTTTGGTGTAACTTGCAATGATACGCACCTCTTCTCCAAGAGACGGAGAACTATTTGCTCTGTGACACCATATATGTAAGGTCTCACAATAACTTGGCGTTAGGGTATACTACTGTATTGTTTTAGCTTTACTCTCGGTTCCTATGCTCTTTCTGTTTGCGCGTTATGTTTAATGGCCTTATATAGTGTTTATGTAATACTTAACCTGCATTCACGTAAACAATGGAGAAAACGTTATCCGTGCGGGGATTGCAAGTTTCAGGTATTTTGTAACGAACAATTTAACTAATATTGTGATAGACGGGTGACATACTGTAACACCTCACCCCACCCCCTACAAAATTATGTGTCTTTAAACTGTTTTTAGACGATTTTATTTTGGGGGTTGGAAAACCATAGGGGGCAAATGCCTGCCCTGCCCCCCACCTGTGGCGCCGCGCCTGGTTAGTTTACTTTAACAGTTTTTTGCTATATTGACCATATGTAACCCTCTTAGGATGAATGTTAAAAATTTCAAGGCATACATTAGGAACTCATGCTTAGAGATTTTTTAATGAAATTTGGACACAGTTATGAATGGGTTATGTTTATCAGTGGTGGTTCACAGGTCATGCAGGGGACATTTTTATGCCGTATTAGGAATAAGCAAGTGTTATGCATGGGAATTCTTATTTATTGATAGGATGCCTCGTTTTTTTAAGTGAGTTTATTTTAAGTTTTGCTACATTGACAATATTTAACACTGTTACGATGAAGCGTTAAAAAATTCAAGACGTACCCTAGGAACACATGATGGAGATTTTTTTAATGAAATTGGACACAATGATGAATGAATTATAGATTATCAGTGTTGGTTCAGGAATTATGTTCAAAGGTCATGTAGCCCTCATATTGTGCCATTCAGAAATAAGCAATGTCAATGCCATGACTCCAAAAGATTCACAGGAAGTCCTGGGCGCTTATCACTATTGATAGACATGTTGTGAATTACTTATTGAGGGTGGTGGTCGTTTTGACACAGGTTATCATCACTCGCAAAAAACCTTGTTTTCCAGCTTACAACTTGAAGTAATACACTTAGGATTCTCACATTGAGGGCACAACTATTCAACAACATTGAGGGCCTATTCTAGGCCCACTTTTATTTTTAATCTATATCAATGATTTATGTAAGGCATCATCTGAACTCCAGTTTATCCTCTTTGCCGATGACACGACTGTTTACACTCATCATAAGAATGTGCACACTGCTCTTAAAATTGTCGCCAATGAATTTCAAAATGTTTGCCATTGGCTCGCTGCAAATAAGCTATCATTAAATGTTGGAAAGACTAAGCTTATAGTTTTTAGTAATATAAGAGGCCCTACTCAATGTTATACCCTATCATACAATGATGTTAATATACACAGTGTAAACAGTACAAATTTTCTTGGGGTTACAATAGACAATCAATTAACTTGGCGAGATCACATACGGGAAATTAGCAAAAAGGTATCTAAGATAATTGGAGTAATCAGTAAAGTAAGACACTATGTACCCAGTAAGACACTAAAGATTATTTATAATGCTTTAATACTCCCACATTTGAATTATAGTTTACTTTTATGGGGATCTACAGCGAGTTCCTACCTTGATCATTTATTCGCACTCCAGAAACGTGCTATTCGTCTTATTTCAAATGCTGCATTCTACGACCATACACAGCCACTTTTTCATTATCATAGATTGTTAACTCTGAAGGACCTTTATAACTATCAGCTTGGTATTTTTTTGTACAAACACTTCCACCAGTCCCTACCTATCGACCTCAGTCATTTCTTGCAAACAAATAGCCACTTTCATTGCTATTCTACTAGGATGAAAGATAGTTTATCCCAACCCCTCACCAGAACTCAACTTGCCCATTCCCAAGTAAGAAGCTCAGGAGTTTCCCTATGGAACTCCTTGAGCAATAACATTAGAAATGCTGCCAGTTTAAGTACTTTCAAAATTCAACTGAAATCTCTGTTTTTGGATAACACTTCATAAGTTTCTTTCTTCTTTTTTTCTTTCCTTTTTGCATTATTATTATTATTATTTTTTGTTTTCTCTTTTTCTAAGCCTAATCCTAAGTTTTGTGTAACTTCTCTTCATATTTCTGTACTTTTAGGGGCCAGACTAGAAAAGTCTCTCAACTTACTTCTGGTCCCTCTCCCTTCTCATCCCTTCATGTACTATTAGTACTGACAACATTCTTTAATATCGTTCTGTATATGTGTTATTAAATTGTATCATTTTGATTGTACATATCTTTTGTAATTATGAGAAGGAAGAAATAAACTGAACTGAACTGAACTGAACAACTCGTTGATTGTGAAGAATTACTTCAAGAATTGTCAGTGGACCACTGCTATTGCAGGTTGAACACTACTATTATATATTCTACAAGTACATTTGATTGTTATTATTTGAATGTTTGGTTAGATGTCTTGATGAGTCCTTGAAAATTGAAGTCCTTGAATTTTTTCTGTAGGAAAGGTTACGAAACCTGCCTTTTATGCACAGTAGCACCAAGGCAATTGCCAAAATAGGAATAGTTAGACTCTGTTACACATTTACTGTATGGGCTGTTTTTAAGTATGGAACCCAAATGTACAGTATTAAGAGTTCAATGTACAAAATGCCTTTCTAATGCTGGCAGCAGTAACCTACACATGAACACATATATTTGTTATCGTTTTGTTACACATCATTGGTGTTGCAAGGGAGAACAAAATCAAATTGATGACGTGTATAAAAGGCAATTGTATGGGTAGGAGTATACTTTACCGTACAACTCCACTTGCCTTACAAAGAATCAGCATAAATTAAATCTTCCCTTCTGTATCCTTTCAAATAACATTTCCCTGCAGGATTGTATTCAAGTAAGTCAAAACTTGATTAAACACCCTTGACTGAGTCAAAACTGCAAGCGGAGATAAGCGGGGTGGGGAAGGGGGAGTGTTTGTTTTTCGTTTCCAGTAAATACACAACTAATCAAGTTAGGTTAGCAAAACAGAAACAAGAATCACCCAAATAGGCACTGCTTTATCTGTGGTAGTGAAAACGATTTTGCAAGAATCCTGCAATTCCATGTCAGTGTGCAGAAAACTCCCTTTAAGAACGTAGTTTTCAGAAAACGCCATTCCTTCCTCAAAAGTAAAGTGAAAACACTCTTGGACTTTTTGGGGGGTTCAAAACCAATTTACCCTTTCCCTAAAAACTTCTCAATGCTTTTATAATTTGAGATGGCAATCCATCACTTACCCCTAACATGAAACTTTTCTTGTGTTCTTTTCTTGCCCCCCTGCAGGATGATTTGATGGCTGAGCTAGAGGAATTGGAGCAAGAAGAGTTTGATCAAAAGATGCAGGATGTGGATGTGGAATTACCAGAACCCTTTGCCTGGGGGAAAAAGAGTAAGATCCTATCTCTGTGCATACATTATGATTGAAAGAGCACTTCATTTCAGTTTTTGAACTGTGGTCAGTGTTCTCACACTTGATGAATTGATGCCCTTATTTTTATGGAAAAAGTAAAAGAAAATGTTTTCATTTACTGACTAACTTAGTGCAGTTCTATTCATTAGAAACATACCAAACTTCCCAAAACTGTTAAGCTTGCCCAAAGTTGCGCCGAACACCACCTCATAGGCCTACATGCCACCAGAAAACACATAAACCCTATAATTTTAAGGGCCATCACTGGGCATTGGAATCTAGAGGGAAGTTATGGTCTCACATGTGCAATAAATGTGTGCTTTGGTTTGGTTTTTAATGTCCAGGTCAAGTAATCATCGGTTTGGGTTTTAAACAGACAGATCATCCAAAATGATGTCCGTCTCATGGCAGATCAGACCACCCAACCATGCGTCCAAACATTACAAAGACGGACCACCTAAAGCCTGCTTTGGTTTTGGGTGGTTTCGGTTTGGTCTAGGTTCTGGGTGCATGGTCTATATATACATAGCTCTTGATGTGCACGCATTCTTTGCATATAGTAATTAGCCAATTGTTTAGGTATTGGTCACTTTGAAAATGTGGATAACTTCCAGGAAACACTGACCATGGTTTTTAAACAAGACTCAAAAAAGAGATTGCATTGTGAGGCAGAAAACGAGTTTTCACAATTCACACTGAGTTCAGGTGCGTTGAGTTTCATGAGACTTTTGGAAATGCATGACTTTTCATCTTCTTTTCATTCAGTCTTGTGTTTGTGGCAGACAGCTCCAAAAAAGAAAAATACACACACTCAGAGTATGATTGGTTTCGATGATAAGAGAAACCTAAGCATTCATGATGGCGTGTGTATGTGTGTGTATGTGCGTGTGTCTATGTTTGTATTTATGTGTTTGTGAAAATTATAATTTGCTCGTTAACACGGTGTCTCGAGAAAGGAAACTGACAGTTCTCAAACTTGTTACATAGATGCCCCGTGTTAAGAGAAAGAACCCTATTGTTGCGGGGAGGTCAAAGGCCTTGCTGGGTCACCAGGGGTCAAAAACTGAGAACTTTGTTAAGACGATATCTCCAGATAGGAGGCCTGGATATATTTCATACATAGTATGTGGATGCGGTATGGTAAAAACATGAACCCCATTGTTTTTGGTGGGGTCAAAGGTCATCGGGGTCAAAAACTGAAAACCTTGTGAACACGATATTTCAAGTTAAGAAGCTTGGATAGATTGCGTAACTGGTATGTTGATGTGTTATAGTAGGAAGATGAACCCTGTTGTTTTGATTGAGATCAAAGGTCATCTGGGGTCACAAGGGTCAAACACTGAAAACCTTGTTAACACGATATCTCAAGGCAGGAAGCTTTGATAGATGTTATACTTAGTATGTGAATGCGTTATGGTGAGAAGATAAACTGTTGTTTTTTATGGAGGTCAAACGTCATCTGGGGTCACTGGGGTCACAGTCTGAAAACCTAGTTATCACGATATCTCCAGGTAGCAAGCTTGGATAGATTTAATACTTGGTAATTTTGTTAATGCGTTACAGTAAGATAATTAACGCTATTGTTTTAGGAGGAGGTCAAAGGTCATATGGGGTCCTGGGGTTAAACACTGAGAACTTTGTTAACACGATATATCCAGTTAGCAAGCTTGGATAGATTTCATACTTAGTATGTAGATACGTTATAGTGAGAAGATAAATCCTAATGTTTTTGGTGAGGGATAAGGTCATCTAGGGTCACGGGGGTCAAACACTGAAAACCTTGTTAACACTATATGTCAAGTGAGAAAGATTGGATAGATTTTATACGCAGTGTGTAGATAAGACAAAGAACCCTATTTTGGGGGGACGTCAAAGGTCATCTGGGGTCACCGGGGTCAAACACTGAAAACCTTGGTAATACGATATCTCAAGGTAGAAAGCTTGGATAGATTTCATACTTGATATGTAAATGCGTTGTGGTGACTAGATGGTCTCTGTCATTTTTGGTGGAGGTCAAAGGTTATCTAGGGTCACCTTGGGTCAAACACTGAAAACCTTGCTAACACGGTGTCTCCAGGTAGGAAGCTCGGATAGATTTCATATGCTCAGTATGTGGACGCATTATGATTGGAAGACGGACTGTTATTTATGGTGGAGGCCAAAGATCATCTGGGGTCACCAGAGGTCAAAAAGCAAAATTTCCCAAGAATCTCCAAGATTATTACATGGGTTTACCAGCGGTCAAAAAGCAAAACTTCCCAAGAATTACCATTATTAAAGAGGAACGCAAAACTATTTTTCCAACACGTCAAGACAGCATTTGACAATTGACTGAAAGATATGGGACATCATGGCATTATTTGGAATAGAACATATACCACTGAAACCTCAATGCATTTTTGCATTCTGGTTTCTTTTGGGAAGACGTGTCCAGAAGAGGGTTGTAAAGCATTGAATGGTTTAACGGAATTCAGATCTAGTGACCTTAGTGAGGTCATACTTTAAGGTGAGGAATTTTTTTCTCATTTAGTATTTATTTCTCTATATATATATATATCACAAAACAATTCAAAGAAAAATTCTATTAAACAAATAACAAAATAGCACAAAGCAAGGACCTCACCATATACATAAACAAATAGCAAAAAATTCTTTAAAAATATTTAACTTAAATAGGAACCAAAAAGCAATCATATAAATTCTAACTGAAGCAAATTAAACCACGGCAGCCAATATCTTTCCCATATCCCTCTTTTCATCTTTAATGTTAAAATATATTTCTGAACATCAAAGTACTTATTGAGGAAATGATTTAACTGAGTCACTGACAATCTTGTTTTATTCAGTTTTGAAAGGAAAATATAATACTTAACTAAAATTAATATAAGATTGAAAGTTTTGTCGCCCTAACATCAAGTAAAATTGTAACATTATTCAGATTGAAAAGCTTGATACCTCTATTTAAGGTGAGGAATTGATTCTGAATATGATTGTGTTGACCACAAAACGTCGTTTCTAATTTGTGTGGAATTATTCAAACTCTAGCGTAGATATTCAAAAGAATCATGGGAGGCTGTGCATGGCATTTGTAGGTGACATTGAAACCTGGAGTCATTTTTTGTTTTCAAGGCTTCAATGAAAACACAAGAGTTTGTAGCCTCTGCTTAACAATAAATCTTGAATCTGTATTTTATTATTTACAACTTTAGCACTCATCCTCAACCTCTGATAACATGGCTTTAGGTTAAAAATTAAGTGTAAACACAAGTTCATGAATTTGTCAAAACTTGCTCTGCCAGTGTAGGCAGGTTTGTACACAGCACTGAGAGTGCTTGAGATGAGTGCCCGAATGTTGCTTCTCAACTCTGGTCGACTGAAATGACCTTTGACCTCTTTTATAAACATTACAGACCATCCACGCAACATTGTTCATTCGCACGCTATGTAAGGCTTCATTGTTAGCCTTCTTCAGAACTTGTGTTTAGCCCTAAGCTCTCAAGCTTTTCTCCACCACATTACCAGAATGCAAAATAGCACTGTGGTTTCGCGATGAAACATATTTTTCATTCCAAATAAGTCCAAGATGTCCCATTTCTTTCACTGGTCAAATGTTATCTTAATGTGTTGGACAAAACGTGTTGTGTTTATATTTGACCTTGGGAATTCCTGGGATTTTTTTTTATCTCTGAGACCCAATATAACCTTTGCCCTTCACCATAAACAATATTGTTCTTTCTATCACCAGAAAGAAGCCACATACCAAGTATGAACTCTATCCAAGCTTCTTACCTCGGGATATCATGTTGACAAAGTTTTCATTTTGACCCCTGGTGACTTCCGACCTTGAGATATCGTTTTAACAAGGTTTTTCAGAGGATACCCCAGATGACCTTTGACCTTCCTAGAAACAACAGGGTTCTTCCTCTCACTATAATGCACCTACATACTAAGTTTGAAATTTATTCAAGCTTCCTGTCTCGAGATACCGTGTTAACGAGGTCTTCAGTTTGACCCCGGTGACCCCAGATGACCTTTGACCTCCACCAAAAACAAACGGCTTCATTCTCTTATCATAACGCATCTACATACTAAATATGGAATTTATCCAAGCTTCCTAACTCGATATATCATATTAACAAGTTTGACCCCTTGTGACCCCAGGTGTCCTTTGAGCTCCATCAAAAGCAATAGGGGTCTTTCTCTTAATATGGGGTATCTATGTACCAAGTCTGAGAACTGTTGAAATTTCCCTTCTTGAGATATCGTGTCAACGAGCTTAACCTCACAAGCACAAGCACACACACATACATGAAAAAGGGTGCATGAATGCATATAGATCCCTTGGCCCTCACGACAAGGAATAAAAAATGGACAGTGTTGTAAAGAGTCACCCTTAGCTCAAGTCAGAAGTCAAGTCAAGTCAACGTAGGTCGAGTCACAAGTCAAGTCATTCGTCACATTCTCAAGTCAAGTCAAGTCAAATCAAGCACATTTTCAAGTCAAGTCAAGACAAACGTCAAGTCAAGTCAGGCATGTTGTGTATTCCACTTCTAAGTTTGAGTGCATAGTTGCATAACTACCGACATCGGTCTGAATGTAAACTAGACCACCAATGGTGGAAACTTCGACTTCGGCGCATCCGGGATTTCACGAACGAAAGGGACGGAGGTGGGCTTACTCCATAAGGGCAAATTTCGCACATACGGGCGCCAGTTGTGCGACGCCTCAAAGGAGGAGTGGGGGTGGAGTGGTCTAAGGGGGGGGGGTAAGAAAAACTTTACATTTATACACGCGAATGGTATTTCTGACATTTGGCAATTAAAATAACAACATATTGTAAAGGAGTTTTGGGACCATCTAAAAAAATGGTGTCGAAAAGGGGGGCTACGGCCGGGAAAGCCCCCTCTGAATCTGCGTCTGTGGTGCAATGTCAGTGAAATGTACGTTAAACACATACTTGAAGGCGATTGGACAACATCTGGCCAATTCTAACTTGATGAGATTTGAAGACAGGACAATTCTCACCTCGAAAATTTCGCTTGTGCAATCCACAACCAGTTAAAGGCTTATATGCAAAAACACTACTTGTCACAGCCATTTACCCCATGCCCTTCATGGCATCCCATTCAAGCTCATTTCTTAACAAGAAAAGGGTTAACCTTTGGGTAGTTATTTTTCAGGAGGGAGTCAAGAACAAGTTCTGGTTTGCATCCTGAACGAATAATTACACGCAAATGTGGTAAAAATCTTGTCAGTATTTTAAATTGATACAGCATTTTAAAGCAAAGACAATATTCGAAAAGAAACTGAATCATTTTAAGGCAACCGGGACAACGAAATACCCTCCCTCCTCTGCCAGCTATAGTCACTGCCTACGTAGCAGGCTGTACGGAATATTCCTTGTTCAGTCATATGTTTAGGAAGCTTAAACAGGAGAAGAAACACAGTCCGCTCCGCGTGGTACTATTTTCATGGTTCGGATTACCATGTGCGAATACTGGCGAAACTACAAACAATGCATAGCTTTGTGTAGGTTTGGCCAGCACTGGTCAACACTCAGCACTGGCAACGCCAGAGTGGTAATGGGGGGCACCACAGATGACGTCGTTATGCCACCTCATGGGGGGTTAGCTGCTGTTACCTCCCCCCAAAGTCTGGTTAAATTGTACCTTTTTTATGCGTCCCTGCGGTTGTATACAGCAGTGGAGGATACCTCCTTTGTCACTACATAAAGGTGCCGTCCTGAGGGAGGGGTCTAAAGGGAGGGTGTGCCCCTCCTCTTTGAGAAATTGTTGTTAATTTAAAGTTGCTTAAATGCAAAATGGTGCTACTTTGGGGGTATTTTTGGAACTGATCATATATGGCTGGAAAATGTCCATAATTTAGTGAATTCTAATTTTTGGTTAGGTGAAAGAGGAGAGTATGTTGTCTAAGAGAAAGGTATGTTGTCAACAAACTTCCTGTAGCCCCCCCATTTTGGCTACTTAACTGCATTCTATTCGTGTGAGTGTTTTCGCAAAAATACATTCAAGCAGTCCACAGAAAAATTCTTGAACTATTACGAAAAATTTCCTTTGCTTCAGTGTGCATTATGCAAGGGTGTCTAAGGTTGGAAGACACAGCTGTAGGACCTCCTGGAAGATCTGGATTACTTACATATTATGGGGCACTGACATAATGCTTATTACCTGACATCCAAATGATACTATAGAGTATGACGAAGAGCACTTTATAACTATCGTATTTTTACTAATTCTGAACGAAAATTAAGACGAACAGCTTCCAGCAAAGGGGTATAGGAGGGTGGGAGAGTACAGATACAGGGAGGTGATATAAGACCTCCCTGATACGAATAGCAAAAGAGATAAAGGACCAGGCCTGTAGTCAAGGGGGGCCAGGGGGCAAAGCCCCCCTTGGAAAATTTTTCGCTCCCCCTAGAAGATCCAAATTAGCATTGCCGTAATGCATTTTAGTATGTTTCGCCCCCTCTGGAAAAATTTTCGCCCCCTCTAGAAGCTTTTTCGCCCCCCTTTAGCACCTTGCCTGGCTACGGGCCTGTAAAGGACTGAACAAGCGCGTTTCAGAATGCTTTGCCGTCGCAAGTGTATTAACAATCACCATCTATACCGATAATGGATGCGCGAGGAGCGCTTGATACCGTAACTTTTTTATGAAAAATGTACAACGGCAAATACGTACTTTCAGCCTTCTACAAATTAGATTGAAAGATCCCATATTGATGCGAGGCCCCTACAGTGGTTGGCAGTGTACCTCGTTTTTTCGGAAAAGTGTTTTTATCAGAATAGTTCCATGTATTATGACTTTAATAACGATCATGAGATGGAGACTGCAAACAATGACGAACGCGCGGAAAGCGCACCGAAAATTTTCATTAAACAAGATTTCCGTGACAAGACCTGTATTCAGGCTCTGCATCGAGAAACTTTCAATTCCCAACGAAACCTATCTGTCAATCAAAAAGCCAGTCTGTAACCTGGGAGTTGGTAAACAGCTTTTAAGTTTTGCTGCTGTGCTTCTCCGGAATTTGCAATCGGAAGATATTGATAATAAGACCAATATGGAGGTGAGGTTTAAAGCGGGCGGAGCGCGCGAAATTTTTGATAGTGTGTGAAAGATTTTCGAAAATTCTGATAGTTTGAGCACCATTTGCGACAGAAAATGGTTACAATAGAATTTCTTTCAAATAACATGCTTGAAAAAAGTTATTGGTTTTTGAAAGTGCTTAATTTTTTGGTCAGAGAAGTGAACTCACTCTGTGAAGGGTATACATTTATTATTCACTGCTCTGCTTAACTCCACTTTTTAGGGTCTCCCTCTGAGTTCTGCCCTCTTTAACTGTCCATCTCAGACTATCTCTTCTCTTGAATTTTGTTATAGGTTGTTTGGGTGTAAATGTGTATAGGTTTATTTGGGGGCTAATGAATGAAACAGTAGTTCTCCTGGTTCCTGGCAACCTTAAGTGGACTAGGAGGCCCTGTAATTTGAGTCAACCAGGAGCTGCATTTCAAAGTTTGTGATTCTAACGGCCGGTCTCCTTTCTTTCGTTTGTTCAAAACACACACACTGTCCTTTCAGAGCTATATTTTTTCGATGTGTCGTATAACTTTTTCCTGAGTTTTACACTTACTTGCAAAAAGGGGGTGCTAAAACGACTTAAGTTCAAATTCCTGCTTGCACAGCAGAACAGGGAACTACTACAAGAGAAAGATAGCTCTTATACCTTTTTGTGGGGGGGGGGGGGAGGTGAAGGGAGGAGGGGATTTATTTTGTGGGGGTGGTAAAAAGATGAAGGTCACCAAAAGCAGCACTTTTCTCATTATTTTCATTGGTTTTAGGTGATATTGCTTTGAGTAATTTCTAGTTTCAGACCACTACAGAGTTTGAACTCTTCTGAAAACATTTTTTAACATTTTCTGAAGCTGCAAAGCTCATAACTGCATAGAACTAAGTTGAAATGTTTCCAAAGGATAGCTTGTTGTTATGAATTCATATTAAGTGGTAAGCATTATTATTCTTTATGATAGTGCTTTTATTTCATCCTATAAATGAGAAGCTGAAAAGACTAAGAACCTACTTTTACATTTTCTTTCACAGAGGAAAAGAGTGAGGATGACGATCTCAGAAAACTGCAGGCTTGGGCATCATAACTGGTTTCTATGGAGGACATTTTGTACTTCTTTCAGCTTGTATAGACACTATAGTAGTATTGTTAATATATACAAAATGTGTATCGGGGATAACTTGATTAAATTGCAAGCAAATCCAATTTTCTGCCTTTATGTATGTATTGTGTATTGGATGCATGTGTGAAGATTCAATTGTCATTAACCATAGGAAAACCTGGGGATAACCTTTAGAAAACTTTGAGGCAGTCACAGATGTAGGAAAATGGCAGGGTAGAAAACAGGATGGCAGGCAACAATATGGGGCAATATAGTATTTCAGCCCCTCCCCCACTTTACAAGGATGAAAACTATTTGACCCCTCGGTAACATGTGTGAAAACCACACAAAATGTCACATCATATTGTGTCTTAGACGTTTAAAATATTGACCAAACTTTTCCGTCCAAAGGGGGTTTGATACCTCACCCAGGATGGAACTTTTAGCTCCCACCTTGTTAAAATCTGCTTCGTATGCCCATGGGGTCTGTAAGGGGCAAATTGTTATTTCAAACAGGTGAATGACCTGTAAACCTTGACGGGGTGGTACAGCACAGTATCAAGTCCCTTGAATGACTTTAAAAAACGATTTCTCTTACTTTCTCAGCATAACAGTGTGGAATATTTTAAGGTTTCATTTGGCTATGAGCACGTCATTGACAGCCTGCATATAGCTGTGGGGGACTTGAATTTTTGCAGTAACTGAAATGATTATTGCAAACCTTTGTTAGACCATTAGGTGGTGTGAAGGCCTATGTGAATATCAAAGTTGGGGAAAATGTTTTTTATTTGTTTCCAGAAGTTTAATCAAGGAGACTGGTGGTATAGCTAGCTACACTTCTCTTCAGCCCCCCCCCCCCCCCAAAAAAAAAATGCAAAATTGGACATAGTATGTTTCCTTGCTTGTCTCTGTTGTACCATTGGAAATGTTTGCAGCATGAAACCCGGTTTTTGCATAGAAGGCAAATTGATTGTCGTTGGTGAAGTTTGTATTTAAAAATAAATTGTGGGCACCTGTATTTTCCCTTGAAGACAAGCCTCACATTTAACTTTTTTTATTATTTACCTGCTAACTTACCCACTATCCATTCTTTACCTGCCCATTATTAAAGTCACTTACCCCCAGTCTGTTGCGTAACATCATAATGTTACAGCATTCAATCCTACATCCCACATCGAGATTAGACAATGGCGGTAAACTAAATAAATATAATCTTCTGATTTTACATTTTACTTCTTTTGGATCACTAAATAAATTATTTGGACACAATTTAAAGGGTGATACTTTGTGTAAACCCATGTGTGTTTCGCTTACCCACGGACTAACCCGCATTTACAACGTAACTCCCCGCAAGAAGAATTCACTTCTTCTTCTTTCAAATACGGTGAGACATCCAGTTAAGGACATTAGTACACCACATACGCGCCGTGAGGTCGGTCAGACCCTCAGAGAATTGATAATAAACTCTACGGGCTTAGGGTGACTAACAGCCCCCTCGATAAGACTGCCAGGGAGATGATTCCAATCCCGAATTGTGTTTGGGATAAAACTGTATTTAAAACAATTAGTCCTAGTAGAGGGGGCGGTAGTGCAAAGCATGCACGTTACGAGTAATACGAGTGGGTTTACAAAGGCCAGACAGAGGGATATTAGCTTGACCGTGGATACCTTTGGCGAGGAGTTGAAGCCTACAACGCCTACGGCGATCGGATAAAGTGCCGAGACCAAGATCTTTCAAAAGGGTAGTCATCGAACCAACTTCACGGGAGTACTCGTTGGCAATAAACCGAACAGATCTCCTTTGTACTCCCTCTAGTTTATCTTGAAGTGACGCCTGATAAGGATCCCAAACGGAACAAGCATACTCCACAAAGGCCTAAGCAAACCTTTATAGGCTGCCAACTTAACTTCCTTGGAACAAAAAGAAAGGTTCCTACGTAACAAGCCAAAGACTTTTTTCCTTTATTACAAACAGAGTGTATGTGATTTCCCCAATTGAGATTCTTGGTGATGATCACCCCCAAGTACTTAATAGAGTCCTCCCTCGTCAGATTAACCCCATTAAGGGTATAATTAAAAATTCTGGGACTATGTTTCCTAGTAACAGACATAACAATACACTTAGCCGGATGAAATCTCATGCCCCAGGTTTTGGCCCATTGGCCCAGGCAAGTAATGTCTCTCTGCAGCTCACTGCAGTCACTGTGATCTTCAATGACCCTATAACAAACACAATCATCAGCGAACAACCTAACTTCAGAAGAAGCAGCTTCGACAATATCGTTTATATATGACAGAAAGAGTACTGGTCCTAGAACAGACCCCTGAGGAACACCAGAAAGAACCGGAGAGGGAGCAGATCCCTTACTCAAAATCCATATCTGGCTTTATATCTGGAAATATCTGGTTGATTAAAGACTTTATATGGCCATATAAAGCCATATATAACTTCATTAAAACACATCCCAGATATGCATATAAAGTTTGATATGGCCATATAAAGCCAGATATAACTTGATATAATCATGATCCAGATATGTATATAAAGTTTGATATTGCCATATAAAGCAAGATATAACTTGATATAATCGTGATCCAGATATGTATATAAAGTTTGATATGGCCATATAAAGCCAGATATAACTTGATAAAATGGTGATCCAGATATGTATATAAAGTTTGATATGGCCATATAAGGCCAGATATAACTTGATTAAAACATAACCCAGATATGCATATTAAGTTTGATATGGCCATATAAAGCCAGATATAACTTGATATAACCGTGATCCAGATATGTATATAAAGTTTG
This sequence comes from Holothuria leucospilota, assembly GCA_029531755.1. Classification (NCBI taxonomy): domain Eukaryota; kingdom Metazoa; phylum Echinodermata; class Holothuroidea; order Aspidochirotida; family Holothuriidae; genus Holothuria; species Holothuria leucospilota. The sequence continues at coordinate 12,565,523 of CM055965.1, forward strand.
ATATGGCCATATAAAGCCAGATATAACTTGATATGCTAGATATGCAAATGAGCATTTTGTTAGTTTGTTTTATTATTTATTTGATTTGATTCTTGGATTATGCTTGTTACAAACTAAGACATGTTTTGGATACAGCATCACCTTCCCAGACATTGCAGTTATTTAATGGCTACACTTCTGTTAATACCGCAGTGTACTAAGTGAACTTAGGCAAATAATTTGCATATTTGGGCGGAGCTTGTATCTAAACCTACATTTTTCATGATTTAGGAAGTTGAAAGTAAAATATGCACCACGCAGTAAACAAAATTTAGAGTCAAATACGTAATTAAGTTTAAAATAAGAAGCCAATATCACTGTGATTACATAAAATAGGAAATTTCAAGGCATTTTTCTGTTCACTGTTATGAAATAAGTTGAATTTATGTACTTAAGTCAATTCAACCTAATACTTACATTAAATTCTAATTCATGGAGCACTTAAACATTGTTTTCTGGTGTTCAAAGTCTCCATGAGGAGTGTGGACTATAAGTCCTAACTATGATTCATAACTAGAGCAGATCTGTGCCATATAAAGGCTTGATCCAGATAGAACTTTATCTGGCCATATATGGCTTTTACTCGATCTGATATAAATTCCATATCTGGTGCAGATATGGGCCAGATATAAATTTCCATATATGGGCCAAATATGGGCCATATAAAGAGTGAGCATATAAAGTTTTATATGGGTCATATATGGCACAGACATGGGCCAGATATAAATCTCTTTATATGTGGCATATATGGATTTTCCATATATGGGCCAGAAATGGAGTAGCCATATATGGGGCATACCTGGGCCATATAAAAGTGAAACTTTACCTGGGCCATATATGGCTATATATGGCCTTTATATTATATCAAGTTATATCTGCCCAATTCTTGTACAAGCCAGATATGAATTCCATATCTGGCCCAGATATGGGCCAGATATGAAATCCCATATCTGGGCCATATATGGATTTTGAGTAAGGGATTTTGTACCATTCACAACAACAGATTGTGAGCGATCAGAAAGAAAGTTATCTACCCAATTAATGACTTGTCTAGAAACCCCTGAAGAATATAACTTCGTCTTAAGGAGTTCATGAGGAACAGTATCGAAGGCCTTCTCAAAGTCTAAAATAAAGACATCTACCTGTTTATTTTTATCCAAGGCCGAAGCCCAATCGTCAATAACAGACACCAACTGAGTATCACAACTGTGATTCTTTCTGAAAGCATGCTGCTTAGTGGAAAGGATTTTATTCACTTTATAGTGATCCATCAGATTTGAGCAAATGATATGCTCCAACAATTTACAGCAAATACAAGTCAGAGAGACAGGGCGATAGTTGGATGGGAGAGAGATATCATTTTTCTTAAAAACTGGACAAACATTAGCCCTTTTCCAGTCCCTGGGAATATGACCGCTGGTAATTGACTGCTGGAAAAGGTGACTAATCATTGGTGCCAGATCTGTCGCAAGCTCCCTAAGGACCCATGGGTGTATGTTGTCAGGACCCATGGCTTTGCTAACCTTTAGGTTTTTCAGCGACTTTTCAACCCCGAAGGTGGAGATAGAAATATCACTCATTTTACTACAAGTAGGTCTCTGGAGAGGTACAGAATCGAGGGACTTTCTTGTGAAAACACTACTGAACTGACTATTAAGGGCCTCGACCTTATCCCTATCACTATTAGCAATTTTGCCATCCAAAGTCTGTAAAGGGGGAATGCTATGTTTATCCTTCCTCTGACCATTAATGTACTTCCAGAAGGGTTTGGAATCATAAGTAATGTCGTTTATCATGCCGTTGATGTAATTCTTGTGCGAATTAAACACCTCCTTCTTGATATTAGCACGAAGGTCAACCCATTTGTTGTAATATATGGGCTTTGTTAGTTTTCTTATACAGAGCATGGATCGAGTCTGTTCCTTCTCTTAATCATCCTACAGATACTATCATTAACCCGGGAAGGGATTTCCTAGTTCTCGAGAGCTTGGAAGGGATGTTTGTCTCCACAGTTCTCTCGAGAAAAGACCTAATGAGGAGCCAGTTTTCTTCAATTGTGCGGCTATCCTGTTTGCCATTTAGGTAACCAGCGGCAAAATTTCTGGTTTCAAACCTCATAGTATCATGATTCCCTTTGGAATACTGTTTAATTACTCTACGGGGTTGCTTAGGTCTGGGGGAACATCTCATCTTACATAAGACAGCGTCATGATCACTAAATGAGTCAAAATTACAGACTTCAGAATACGAACTGGGAATGTTGGTTATAACTAGATCAAGAGTATTGTTTCCTCTAGTGGCAAATTATACGAGTTGATCAGCTGCGTAATCGTCAACAATATCAACAAGAAGTTGACCGTTACTATTGGTGAGACATGTCTTAATTTTCTATCTTCATTCTGGTCTCCCAATCAATATGCCTAAAGTTAAAATCGCCTAGGATATGAAACAAGACATTTTTATTTCTATGTTTCACCATGATATTGTGCAATTGCTCACGCAGAAGAGAGATATGATCAATGTGAGCATCAGGGTCCCTATACCAGGAAGCAACATAATGCTGACTCCCCTTTATGGAAAACTCAGCCCAAACTGACTCAGACCCATTTGAAAGGAATCTTGCACCAGATGGGGTCAGATATTTTTTATAAGGAGCATAGTACCACCACCTCCTAGAGTGCGGTCATTTCTAAAAACGGTGTAATCCGGACAGTCTGGAATAAGCTCCTTATTGGTAACCGAATTATCAATTTTTGTTTCCTGTAACGCAACAATATCAGGTTCAACTGAGTAAAGAAGAGCCTGGAGTTCAGGTCTTTTCCCTCTAAGGCCATTGATGTTAATAGACATAAGACATAGCTCCTTCCTGCAAGGTGTCTTCATCTGATTTTTTGGCTGCTGTAGGGAATCGCTTTCAATATACTGAACAGGATCAAGTGCCTTAAAACTATTGCTTAATGTGAGATCATTGCCTGCTTCGGACATAAAAGAATTTACACTACCAGCTATATTCCTGCTCTCACACTTTGGACAAATCCATACACAATTTGTTGCCTTAACAATTTCATAATGGCAGGAGGGGTACGTAGGGACTTGGGAACATCTGTTGTGAATCCATAATTTACACATGTCACATTCAATAGCAGGATCAGAGTCAAGGACTTTCTCAGAACATAAACCACATGGTGCTGAACACACATTACAAAACCGCTTTTCATCAGGGTTGGAACATTGGAGTTTCCTATAAGTTTCATAGCTAACGTTGGCACACCGGATATGGACCCACTTTTCACAGCCATCACACTGTATGGCTTTGTCATACCTTTTGACAAGCTTTTGGCAAGAGCCACAATAACACAGTAACAACCATCTCCTGGATTTAATAACACTTACCATCGGTAAGTGGCTAAACATTAAATGTGAGCTTTGTTCTAAGAGCTTGGAACTTTTTCAAGTTTTACGAAAGAAGTTTTTTAATGTTGTAAAATAATTGGATCTATTGTTAAAGGGGTAGATACCGATGGTATCAAATCATGTCCTAAGGGTGTGTAAGTGACTGTGATCTCTAAGAGCATTGGAGAACAGATGCTGTAGTCTCATAACCCTATATGCACAACTTAAATGCTGTCAAATGACATATCTTGTGAGTGTAGTTCTAGGTTGGATAGGCTTTTTTTATTTTATTGAATGGAACTTACTTTTGGGCCCTCAAGTGACAGAGTGGTTTGCTGTGCACCAGTGTGTTTCATAAATGCTTGGGTTCAAATCTAGCTCAAGGTGCGTGGGTTTTGTTTTTCCGGAGAACTTCAGCTCTTTTCCCACACTGCGTGGGCTATCATCAAAATATGTTGAAAAGCAGATTTAGTCTGTTGGGCAGTGGACTGAAATGCCTTCCAGCACACCAGTTAATTAGCTTGATTCAGTTTCATATGCTTTGTGTGGCTTCTTGTGTGAGTTGCACTTATGGGTACCATTTAAAGTTATATTACCTGTTTAAGAAAGGGAAATACATAACACTGCCTTGTCCGAAGGGTTGGAATAACGTTTAAGCAGTCCATCCGAACATTAAAGATAAATAAAGATCCCTCACAGAAGTAGTTGTTCCAAATATTGTTTCAATTATCATAAAAATAACGACAAAAACTACGAAAATCGAAAATGTGTGCACACAATCTTTATTCCATTCAATCCCACTCCTGCATGCACAAACCAATGGGAGTGCTCTAATATATGAATATGCAAAAGGCAGCACAACAAAAGGTGCCCACGTATATGCCAGCGAACGACCACCGAACACATGAATATTCACGCTATAGCCTAAGTACTTGAAAACTGACTATAGGCCTATAGTACCATGGAGCTGATATCCGACTGTATTGCTGTGAGCTTTACTAGATAAAACAAAGACTCCAGTGTATTGATTGGACAAATATTAATACTTGTCATTATTTAATTAAGGTAAGAGTGAACTGCTTCGTAAACTCCACAGTTACATCAATACACTGTGTATATTGACCATCACCTGTGATTTGAGATTGCGAATTCCATGGTTGTAAAAGTTTTTTTGTTTGCGACTTTTTCATTTATTAAATGTTAATTGACACTTTTTCTTGATAATCGTGGAACATTAGTGACTTTGAAATGAGAGAAGATATAAAATTAAGCTGTTTCGAGTCAAAAGAGGACATATTTATCCTTTCTCTGGACACAATTAAAGTGAGACTTAAAAAACGTTGTTCAAATCTGCGTGAAAGGTCAAATTTCTTGATCTTGTGACCTCCTTTCACGTACGTTCTGTTTTATTTTTCACGCGTAGAACATTAGAATGGATTATTCTCTTTCTGTAAGGCCAGTTTGAAACTAATTTCAAATTCTCTTATCACTGAATTATTTTCAGTTCTAACTTGGTGTGCCTATGAAGGGATGTTTTTTAGAATTTGAAGGTGTGGGAAGGAGAGCAAATTGTTAGTATTTATAGAAACCTCTTTCCCTTAGGCCTTTTGATTTGTCAGGGATTCAAAACAAATCTGGAATTTTTCAAGCAGAATAAAACTAGGAATTTATTAGACAATTTTTATTCAAAATGAATCTAAAGGATCAATGTCACCATATACAATGGGGTTACAAACATTGGTATATCTCTTCCATGCAACAACTTAACCTCCCCCTCCCGCTCTCGGGTATGTTGTACTGTAATACAGTGTGGGTAAAGTAGAAAGTCTTGCTATGGTGTAATACTCCTGTGCCTGGGTTTAAGATCTAGTGGCCTGCTAGAGAGCAAGGTGGGATCCTGAGTACCACAGGGGTGGAAAGGTGTGTGCAGGGGGTATTTATAATAGAACCCCTGAAAGCTTCAACATGGGTAGTTAGAAAAGGACACTTGCATATTCATTTTGACTGTTGATTCCTTCAGTAAGTATGCACTGAGTGTGATTGTACAACTGCACTGTCATGAATACTGAATACTTTGCAAAGGGGTGGGTGGTGGGTGGAGGATGAAAGCAGATAAAGTGTGAACTTATTCAGACAGAACCGATGCTGTTGGTCATTTATAGGCAGGTTAACGGCATGTTACAATGCTCATGCATCCGGTTACTAGCATGTCAGTGTATCTGTCTGTAAGTTCTAGAACAGATGGGTTTAAGCAACCGTTTTACGTAATGTTTTATGAAGAGTAATGGAGGAGGTGACATCACTATCATTTGCTTCAAGAGAATATGTTAAATTTAGTCGCGTAGGAATTTCAAATTGGAAATTAATGAAGATATCCTAAGATTGCATAGCTTATCTTTCTTCTTTTCCTATTCAAAGTTAAGTTTTTGCTTTAACCATTCATTTAAGAATATTTTACCCATGAGTAAACTATACTAGTTAGAGAAGTAATGCAGCAGCATCACTATGGAGTTACAGACAGTTTAAGCAATTCTTCAACTGTCTCAGTGTGAAGTCATAACAAAAGTTAAGATGCTGCTTATCTAAAGCATGAAAACAATCATGCTACGAGAAAGAAGCAAAATAAAGACTACAGGTAATAAGTACAACCTCAACCATCTTATCATGACATCTTCTGTTAGCGTTTAAATATAAAGAGTTAATTAACTACTTTCAGAGTTAGCTTGTGTAGCATTATTTACGTATGCACTGACAAAGTATTCACTGTATCTGCTTTTGACAGCATCTTCTTGCCATCATTCTCCCAATAAAACACACTGAAGACTTCAAAAAGGTGTCTTGCAAATTGATCATCTCTTATATCATAAATACTGAGAAGTGGTTATGCAAATCTCGCATTTGAGGATGGAATTGGGACTGCAAAGAATTCGTAAAAAATCATAAGAGTGTAGGGAAGTGGCTGGTTTGTAATATTTCTTTCATCACATTTTGTATGTGATGGAAATGACAGAATGGTACTTGTCCTGGTTACAACTCTGTTCCAACATTTCAATCTGTGTTTTGACATATCTATCTTCCACTGAATACTACTATATACTGCAGACTCGTGGCTAACTTGAGTGAAGAGTGCACGGGTGGTATGTACATTTTTCTTTCATTTCACAGATATTGAAATAAATGAAATATGTCTTTACTATCTCTGAATATCATCCCAACTTGAACGAGAACCAGACTTAACTCCCTTATCTAGACCATAAGCATAATGTTTGTCCTACATACACTTACATACAGAAAGCATTTAGAATGTGCTTATACATAGATCTAAGGAAAACAGGCAAAGGGAAATAAAAATAGCAGTGAGAATAATCCGCAAAACTGCAAAAAGGAAAAAGAAATATCAAAGAAACAGAATTCCAAAACGTTTTTAAATACTTTCAGTAAGGGTCTTACTCCAATGGGTCTAGGGCATTCCAGAGCTAGTGACTTTTCATGCAGGCTAAGGATATTAGGGACGAAATCTAGAGAAACCTCTCCAGACACAAGCAGAATGAAAGGAAGAATGGATATTACCTCCTCGCTACTTACATGATCCCCAGGGTGACTGCTTAGTAAAAGATTGATCACTCTTTCCTTGCAAGATTAATCAATGCCCACAATCCAGGGGCATCTAGAATGAAATTTTTAAGGGGCCTAGGTATCAAATGGGGGTCATGGCATTGGTTGCCGTCCTGGGGAGGGTTCTAAGGGGAAGCTTACCCCTCCTCTTTGAAAAAAATATGGAATGGTTAGGTGTCCTTGGATGCAATCTGGTGCTATATTTTTCATCCTTTTAGCTAAATTTATGTTAAAACAGAAAGCCAAAAGGCTTAGTGATTCCTTGCAATATGGATATATTGTAACAAACATGAATCACCCACATGACAAGCATGAGATCCCTCAAAGTTATCCTACTTGAGATATCATGTTCATAAGGTCAAACCTTTTGAAATCTTGTTACCCCAAATGACCTTCGACCTCAACCAAAAATAATAAGGATCATCTACTCATTTCACATGCTAAGTATGAGATCCTTCAGTTACTCTTCTCTTTGTTTACAAAGTTTTGACCTTTTGATCTCTATTAACCTTTGACCTCCATCAAAAATAATAGCAATCATTTACTCAATATGAGCCATTCACATGCTAAGTATGAGATCCTGTACAGTTACCCTTCTTGAGATAGTGTGTTTACAATGATTAACCCTTTTAACCTCTGGTGACCCCAAATGACCTTTGACCTCCACCAAAATAATAGGGATCATCTACTTAATATGGGCAATACACAAGGTAAGTATGAGATCACTCGAAGTTACCCTTCTTGAGATACAGTGTTTACAAGGTTTGACATTTTGACCTATTGTGACCCCAAATGACCTTTGACCTCTACCAAAAATAATAGGGATCATCAACTAAATATGGGCAATCCACATGCTAAGTACGAGATCCTTCACAGTTACCCTTCTTGAGATATTGTGTTTACAAGATTTTGACCTTTTGACCTCTGGTGACCCAATGACCTTTGACCTACACCAAAAACAATAGGGATCGTTTACTTAAAAAGGGCAATTTACGTGGTAAGTATGAGATCCCTCACAGTTATCCTTCTGGAGGTACTGTGTTTACAAGCAATTTCTAGGGTATTTACCATTCGACCTCTTGTGACCCCAAATGACCTTTGACCTTCACAAATAACAATAGAGATCATCTACTCTATATAGGCAATCAACATGGTAAGTAGGAGATCCCTCACCATTACCCTTCTTGAGATATAGTGTTTACAAGATTTTGACCTTTTCACCTCTGGTGACCCCAAATGACCTTCGAACTCCACCAAAAACAATAGAGATCATATCTGATCAATATTGGCAATCTACATGCTAAGTATGAGACCCCTCATAGTTACCCTTCTTGAGATATTGTGTTTACAAGCAAAAGCGTCACATACACACTTACACACGCACGCACGCACACACACGCACACATACACACACTCCATTATAAATTCATAGGTTTCTCTTATCTTCGAAACCAATAACCAGTGTTGTTGTACTCAAGACCGGTCTCGGTCTCGAGACCGGTTTTTCCTCGTCTCGGTCTCGATACCCTGTGGGCTGGGTCTTGGTCTCGGTCTCGGACCCTTGCGGTCTCGGAAATTTCTGCGGCCGGCAAAACACTTTGTTGTTTTTCATTTTTTTTTAAACAAACTCATTTATTTCAAAATAATTTTTAGTTCATCTACTTTGAAAAGGTAGTTCATTGAGAAAAAAAACATTCATCCAGCGAACCCATACAGTATATCTATTATGGGATTAACTACCCTAACTACCCTCCTATGAAGGTGTTGGGTCCAGGAGCCAGTCCCCGTTCCCTGGTGGGATGACACCCTGGAAATGGTCCAGGAGCAACGCCCCAGTACCCTTGAGTTATGAAAAGAATTAAAACCATTATACTGAAGCATTTGGCTATCTCAAAACTCATCGGATGTGCACTATAAACAGGTGAGAAGGATCACTTTTGGACCATTTTAATAAAAGCCTTCATCAGAATTACAGGTCATTTTGAAGAGGGTTTGCTTGTGGGTGGTTACTATGATGACAGAATTTGTATGAATATGGAACATCCATGATGTTCTATAGGAAGTAATCACGAACCAATATTTAAAACGGATGCATGCAAAGCAAGCCGAAGAAAACCGCAATTTATTGTTTTTTTTTTATTTTTTGAATGCAATATTTTTCATTTCATTAAAGACTCTCCTATTTTCCCCAGCCAGGCTATTCTCTCCTTTTTCTTTCATTTTCATCCGAGGGCGAGAAGCCTCTTCTTCTTCTTCTTCTTCTTCTTCTTCTTCTTCTTCTTCTTCTTCTTCTTCTTCTTCTTCTTCTTCTTCTTCTTCTTCTTCTTCTTCTTCTTCTTCTTCTTCTTCTTCTTCTTCTTCTTCTTCTTACTTACTTACTTACTTAGAAATAAGATCCTTGTGTTAGCCTGCGGGGCAGACTTTGTAGCAACCTTCCGTAAGATGGCGCTCTCTCGGAAATCATAATACACCCCCTGTATATATTCTATTTTGTATTTAAAGGTCGTCTGTATACTGTGCTTTTGTGGTAGCGGCGTAGCTACGGGGGGGGGCCTAGGCCCCCCCAGATATTCGTCAGGCCCCCCAGATTTTTTGTGTCCTAATAAAATGTGTAAGAATTAAGAAAAAATGAATGTTTGAACGGAAATAAACTTTGAAGTATTTTCTTCAAAAAATAAATAAATAAAATGTGTAAAAATTGAGAAAAAGTAAATGTGTGAAAAACACATTTTGCGCACGTATGAAATCAACTTGTAACTTTAAAATGCCTACTTTCACTAAACACCCTTAGACCCCTACATCAGGACAGTGATCTATGCCCTCCTTGCTAGAAAATAAATAAAAGTATTTTCTTCAAAAAATAAATAAATAAAATGTGTAAAAATTGAGAAAAAGTAAATGTGTGAAAAACACATTTTGCGCACGTATGAAATCAACTTGTAACTTTAAAATGCCTACTTTCACTAAATTAGGCATATAATCTGCACTGTCGTTTTATTCGCATATAATCACTTGGACGATGAAACGAACGTCCCGACGACAAACTCGGATGTGACATTGTTAGGTTTAGATCCTTTCTGCCTTTCTGATGGCTGGTTGATTTCAACTGAAAACATGGCAATCATGTATACACTGAAGACCATTCTTACACGACCATTCCTATACGGTATCATACACAAAATATGCCGTACGGTAAGGTACTGCGTTCGAATAATTCTTCTGTTCTTAACAAGTAAGTCGTGTCTCTCCCCTTGCCCATGACAAGTGCATTGTAGAACGATTGTTTTCGGCAAGTCCTCTTTTTAGTACTTCTCACTGGCGTCACGGTCCGGACGGATTTGTAAAATTGTCAACAAGGTCCGGATCTCATGTGTCTCCCACATGATCCCTACTTCTGCTTTGCGGGTTAAATAGTTTGAAAGATTTACTGGTGTTATTATAGGTCTGACCAAGTAATATACCTATGACTTGAGTCCGTGAACAAATACACCACCATTTTGCATCTAGACACCATTGAAAACCGGAAAAATTTCCAAAGGGAAGGTAACACCCTTAGACCCCTACATCAGGACAGTGATCTATGTCCTCCTTGCTAGAAAATAAATATGGTAACCCTAGGTTGGAGACAAATGGTATGATCTAGGGGATATGTAATTGAGTAGTGGACATATAGCCTATGGATAGGGTGATGGACAAATGTAACAGAGATACACAGAAGGTAAATATGGGAGAATTTCAGGCAAAATAAATAAAAAGGGATGGATAATTCAGTAGGATTCTTGTATTATCTCAGCTCATATGATATCCACGGCCGTACACAGCAGGGGTGGGCAATTACCCCCAGAAATTTCAAAGTGCACCGTTTTCAACTTTGAGAATATACAGAGAAAATGCAGTCAAAATATAAGAAATAGCCGTGATCGTAATGATAGAACTTAAACAATTTCAAATAGGCAGATCAATATTTTCATGCCTATATCTGTGTATCACCAATCATTTACAGCTCTATTAGAATGTATTTCTAGCCTACTTTTCTAAAATTTTCGCGCTAGGCGCGATTGATTATGCATAGCTAGTATGTTGCTGTTGTTGCTATAGGTAGCTTCAATCATCAATGGCTTAAAAACGTTTTTAAAACGTGCCAGTTTAGTCATAAAAACGTTTCATAACCAATAACACTCCCTCCCCTCCCTTAAACCCTCCCACACGACGGAGTTCAATGGCTGAAGTCATGCTTCACATCATATCCACCACGCTCTCAAAAATGACTTTTGTCGCACTTAGTCACAACTACTTTTCGTTTTCCTTTTACAGCTGAAATCCCTCAAACATTGCAACATTTGCTATCTATACGTCCTCCTGAAATTACAAATTTTTGCCAAGGTGGAGGGAGACACCCGTTCCCTTTAGTCCCCTCCCCCAGGCCACGGATCAGTAATGCCCACTTTTTGCCCCCTAGCAAAAAAGTGTATGTGCGGCCTTGTGTATTACCATTTTGCATGAATTGATTTTTTTCCCATTTTTTGAGAAATGGCAGAGATCAGATTCGAATTTCAAGGCTGGGTACACGCAGCTTAAAACACGTGGGAAGTGCCGTTTCCGGCCATCTGGAGGGTTTGTAAAGCCAAAAATTTTCTTGCACGCTCCGCGCCAACCAATGGTGGCGCTCCGCTTAGATAGTCTTGACAAGCCTGACCCTCGGCGGTGTCGCCCCCCCCCCATTTGTTACCCAGGCCCCCCTAAAAATTTCATCCTAGCTACGCCCCTGCTTTAAGAATTGTACTTGTAGCTGATAAAACTCAGCAGTAGCCTGCTTACAGCAGGCTATACATGTATGGGCTTGTGGAAACTGATTTACGGGTCACTTACATAAAATTTCATTGCTTTCTTCAAGAGGAACACTGTTGGCAATTACGATTGAGCAACTGGTTGCTCGACCCGAATCCAGCACAAATTATAAATTCTCGACTTAAATTATTATCAACACTCTGGCTTTCACTGTGTATCTCCTCTTGCTTCTGCAAGATGGCCGAGAAGCTTGTAGCTTAAAATCAGAGTGTGTCCTAGTTGACCAAAATGTAGGTTTTTATTCCATCTCACAAACTAAATGCCGGGTTTACATAAAATTCCTTCCATAATTTTAATTTATCTTTAATTTCCAACCATAAACCCACTAAGAAAAGATCCCACAGGAACAATTAAGCATGTGTGCCACTATAACCACAAACGTTGAACATCCTCATAGTTCTATTATTTTGTACATTTATCTAAAAGAGAAAAGTTAAACAACAAAGTGAATTAAAGTTAAACAACCCGCAGGATTTCTGGGGGCGCATTCACCCATCTTCGGGCTTGTCAACAACAGGTGGGTTCCGTCGTATCAAAGTAAGGGCTCTCGGAGCAAGTGTCAATTGAGAGCTCCACATAAAGGTAGTCTAGTGGTTATCCCATTTCCCTTACAATGTCATTTTCTTCCTGATCCTCTTGCTACTTCGTGAAACTAAAGTAAATTAAACTGTTACATATTTGTTTTCGTGTATTGACTATTGCAATAATGATAACATACTTCGTTGATTTCGATACTTTTATAGTTTACTGAATTATTTGTACTACATATAAACATTTTTATTATTTTTTAAGTTGATTTTGTACTTTGTTTACCGCTGTTTGAGCGCGCGAGTGCTTGGATTTCCTTTTTATGGAGTAATAAAGTTGTACTTACTCACTCACTCAATTATTCACTCACTCTCTCACGTTTTTACTTTACCTTCTAAGTGGGAAAGCCTTGTATTTGGGACCGGGTTTGCAATTTGGACCACTATCATTTCGAGCAGGTCCAATTCGGTGGCAGCATTCCACTTTAACATATGAAAGAAAGTCTCAATCCGGTAACACACTAATGCAGCTATCTTATTCAACATAAATGTGACACTTAATGAATTGACGGAGCTCACTCCGAAGTAGCCTCATATATGAAAATGCAGTGACACTTACTAATGTGTAATTTGGACTCCCGAGCCTCAGCATGTGTAGTAGCCTATGTACGGAATGGCTCATATTACACATGCATGGTCCATCGTGCACTCGTACAAGTTCAGCGTGGTACATATTACACATCAAGGGTGGGGAACCTTTTTCCTCTGGCGGGCCGTTTTGATATCCATAAGCAGCTCGCGGGCCGCAGAAGTAAGGACGCTACAAGTTTTCCCATGGGGCGCAGGCCAACAGGCCCTGGTGAGCCAAAGCCCCTAGGGATTCTGGAGTTTGCACAAGGTTTTAAGCAATAGAATGTTCATCCACTATCTTTAAATGACATTGAATCCCAAAGGCTAGGTAAGCAGACCAGAAGTATCACAATATGATTATTTGACTTAGTAGTAATAATGAATGAAGACATACAAAAAGTGCGCTCGAAATGCGCCAAAAAAGCGTATCTTGAAACCAACTTTTTAACGTTTAATTCACTCTTCGGAGGGACAGTTTTTATCCCACTCAAGCTACTGGTATAAATACGGTGCCCACAGAGTTTGATAGGCGTATACGTCTCTCAATGCACTTCTGTCCATTCTTATATATCTTAACCTTCCACGCAAAACTTAATTCCGATACCACCAAATATACAAGGATTCTGCACCTGGTTTGTGTCAAGCGAAACGGTGGGGGTGTTACATTGTGGATACTAAGGTTTTTAGTACAAAACTGGTAGTGTTTGCAGCGGTTTTACGTGAAATATGCGGAAAGTGGAAAAAGCAGGAAAAACGATGGGCACCGTGGGCAAAAGATTATTATCAATTACCTTTCAAGTGATTCTGAATTCACTTTTATGAATTGCCTCGCGAGCCGGATAAAATGGTCTGGCGGGTCGCATACGGCCCGCGGGCCAGGGTTCCCCACCTCTGTCATACATAAAGATGGTCAAATTACCGTCACATGGTATGTGCTAATTTGGAGTATGGGATGGCGATCTGTTTATCATTGGGGAAACATTGCGTGAATACTTCGCGGGGACAAAGGACCGCCATAGGTGGTCCAGGGTCGAACCCCCAGGAAGCCAAGCGATTTGGTGCATTTTAGAGGACACAGATCACATATTTCTGATCCAAAGTTCTCCCCAGCTGCCATTAATAGGCTAATATCCCAATTATTCATGTTGAAAATGTGCCGTAACAACATTTATTTTTTCTGCATACCTCTAAAATATTGGGGGACATTTGATATTATGGCCCCCACTTCAAAGGCAATTTAATGGTGTTTTTAAATTTTCCTTCTCTTATTCGATTTTCTTTATTTAATGCAGTACCTCTAATTTGACTAAGTCATCGTAATTCAGGAATGACTCCTATCAATCATGTGATGATATTTTTGTTAGTTATTTGTTTAATTCATGCAGAATAACTCCTTTATTTACCTTCTTTATTCAATTTTTTGTATAGAAACACCATGAAAGACACCTGTGAGCGAAATAAAAGTAGATTTGTAAGATTTAGCAGATTTCTGGAAAACAAACTTAAGGCCACTGCTTTCTCAGTTCCTTTAAGTCCTTTCTTAAGTGGTCCAAATTACACGGCTTTCCCCTAAATTACTTTCTTTGTTATATATATTCCAAATGTTAAAGCGACATTTAACTTGCCATCCACACATCCGTCGCCAAGAGAGAGTGCACTGATGGTGATACATTTTACTTCCTTGTAAATCCCGTTGTACTTTGAATCAGCATCAGCAACAAAATAATGTTGAAACGGAAATGGAAATTGCCAACGACAATTCCGTTGTGTTCTCTTTTTCTGTTCTATTCTCTCCGTTATCCCAGTTCCTTTTATTTGTTTATCTCGGCCAGACTCGAAAGTTCTCTTTATTTCTGGCTCCCCTACCCATCAATTTCTTTTAATTTTTCATTTGCTTGTTTCAGTTTCTCAGATAACTTGTATTATATTCTTTAGTTGTGTTGACGTTCTTGCAGGGTCGTTCCCGTTACACTTTGAAAGTAACTCGTTATAGTTACAGTTATTTCCATAAAATTGTAACTCGTTACAGTTACTAGTTACAATGTTGAAAAAGTAACTAGTTACAGTTACTTATGACTGAAAAGTAACTAGCGACATTTCAAAAGTAACTAGTCACTTCAAGGTGAATATACGGCACCGGGGGGGGGGGTGACAATTAGATACTAAGAAGGGGGCACATGAGAGGACCGACACCTTATTTGTGCCGGTTAGTCTGAGGTGTTCTCCAAAGAAAGACAATAGTCCCACCTGGAGATTCAGGCAGAGGCTCCTAAAGCTCATCATGAGGCAGCGAATCATGATACTGTGTCGGAGCAAACTTTCAGTTACGACAGTACTTCTTTGAGGATGGAAATCCTTATAATTCCATAACAGAGTAGCCTGCGTAGCGCCTCTGTGGCTGCCGCCTGGACGAAAAAAATTCGTCCGCTCCGTGCGCTAATCACAGACTGAGTAGGCTAATTTAGAGAGGTTAGTGGATATTCAAGGGTGCGAGCAATGTGTTTCAGCAGTAATTAAAGCCTTTACCCCTCGAGGGCATAAATATGGTAATACGATGCTCTATATTTGTTAACGGAAAATTTTAATACCTCACCGCTAAGCTTGGGCTAAGTGATATTTCCTAAAGCATAAATATCAAATTTCACATTGTGTCGATACAAAACAATGCATAGAAATGGTGAGATTAGGCCTACCCAGATAGCACAATACATTGGACCAACGTTGGAAAATAGTTGGTAAATGTTGGCAAGCGTTGGTAATGTGTTGTGTTGGCAAAAGAGTGTTGGTCCAACTTACGACCAACATTTTTTTGCCGCCCGTACGACATTACAATGTTGCACTAACGTTGGACCAACGTTTAGCACCCAACTGTTGGGTTTTATTTACTTATCAAACGTTGGGCTAACGTAAGACGGCCAACAGTTGGCTTTCATTCCTTTAACTGACGTTGGACCAACAAAAGTCAGCCAACAATTGGGCGTAACTCATTTCATCAACGTTGAGCCAACGTTAAGCACCCAACTGTTGGATTTTATTTACTTATCAAACGTTGGGCTAACGTAAGACGGCCAACAGCTGGCTTTCATTCCTTTGACTGACGTTGGATCAGCAAATGTCAGCCAACAGTTGGGTGTAATTCGTTTCTTCAACGTTGGCCCAAACTATAATTTTATTTACTGCGCCAACGTTGGGCTAACAGTAGGCCTATAGACAAACTTCAAGTAGCTGCTTTACCTTAAACCGTCTTTGAACAACTTCCATGAAATCAACCGTTGGTCCATATGTCTTCAGCCAATACTGAGCCAGCCATATTTAGCCACCCGTCGGTAATTATGTAATTAACCAATATTTACCCAGTTTTAATTAAGTGACAAACTGTTGGGCATCACTATTGAACCAACATTGGACTAAATCCTAAAACTACTGAAATTTCTATAGGCCGTTTCCAGTAATACCGTAATAAAACATTCACTATAAGAGACTTCATAGAACTGTCAAAGCAGTAAATAGGTGTTCAAAATTTCTTCATTGGCGCTTAGTGCCGCTTACCTTAATATAATGTTAAATGTAGAACAGCAACAGCGTATATGTGAATTGAAAGAGTTAAATTAAAAGTCACACCTCAACAGATGTGCTGAATCTGAAGGCTACTTAAAATTCGGCCAACAACCCTTGGTGGGCCCAACCCGAACACTGGATTCCAGTGATGGGCTGTTTAACGCTGACATTAGTTTCGGTTAGCAACCGGTAAGTGGCCCAACATTGGCCCAACCATAGTCCACTTAAATAATATTTACCCGATCATTTTGGTATCAAGCCAACCTCACAATTCCTTTAATAGCAGCTGTTTCTAAATTTTACATTCACAGTGAATATTTTGCAAAATGTTTACTTTTCGAGTAGAAAGTTCTGCCAAGACAATTTAAGGAAAATGTTTAAATGCTAAAGGATTATGGTGGAGGACCAGGTTTATACACCTTTCATCTGAATGGAACATTCTGAATTTTTAATAGCAAATTTTTGTTTATCCCTCAAAACAGGTCTGATTGAAATAAATTGTGACTGGTAATGGTGAATTATTGCAGGAAATCATGCTTCTCAGTTGTACAATGCAACTAAAAGAAGGAGAAATTGGAATATCATTAAAAAAATTGTGTTATTAGGGTTAATAATAACAAAGACGTTTCACTGAATATATATAACAGCCAAACGAACATTCACATGATTTATATTAAAATCCTACTGCTTTTAAAAGTGGCTAGTTCGTCCCTAGTTCGTCCTGATACTTACCTGGCGCAGGAGTATCCGTGATCACGACGGCTGTCAGGTGGTGTAACCTGGAACAGGAGTATCCCTGATCACGACGGCGGAGCTCCCAGGTGGGACCTGTTCTATTCAGCCAGTCTAGAACGGGACCACTGTCAGGTGGTGTCAGTTAAGTCAATGTTTGTCCCTTGGGGACGTTGTTACTCCTTCGGGGAGCAGAACTCCTTCGGGGAGCAGAACTCCTTCGGGAGTATTGTTTGGTTTTCGCCCCTGGCTCTTCGCCAGAGAGTCAGGGGACTTTTGGAAAAAAAAATCGTCCCTGGTTCTTCGCCAGAGAGTCAGGGGACTTTTGGAAAAAAAGAGCATGTATACATACCGTGCAACAGGGAACAAAAGTCTCTGTTACTACTGAACTCCAGTAACTGCCACTGCAGCCAACCCCAAAACAACTCCCCACAACCACATACCACCCAAACAAATTCCGCCCACACGCCTAAAGGAAACACCACGCCCGAAGGCAACTCTACACCCCACGGCAACAACACGCCCGAAGGCAACACTACGCCCCAAAGGCAACACTACGCCCGAAGGCAACACTACGCCCGAAGGCAACACTATGCCCCAAAGGCAACACTACGCCCGAAGGCAACACTACGCCCAAAGGCAGCAGCACTTAAAAAGCATAGTTTGTTTAGCATTTGTGTTTGTGACCCGTCATGGTTTTGTTTGGGTTTGGAATTTTTCTTTAGTTTGCCAGTGCCTGTTTCTGCGTACTTAAAAAGCTCGCTCGAGCATGTAAGTAGCAATGCTGGTAGCTTTAAAACTTGCAGAAGGTAACTTCTCTGAGATATTTCATTATGGTATCCCATAATGAGCAGTTTTTTGAGGGAAGTTCTAAAAAACAGGCATAATGTAGTTGGCCCAACATAATGCCAACTATGTACAACTTGTTGCTCCTTTGGTGCAACAGGTTGTAACGAACAACGTTGCAACATTGTCAATTTAACATGTTGGGTGGACGGTGGCATAATGTTGGTCCATTGATTAAACAACATATTGGGCCAACGTTTTCGAAATGAACAGCCAACCTTCAAATAACATTTTCCCAATGTGCTGCCAACAATACCTACAACGTTCTTCCAACGTTGGTCCATTGTAACAACAACATATTGGATAAAAATTGTTGTAATGTTGGCGCTGTATTGCAACAACTTGCAGGATTAACATTGGCACACCGTTGAGCCATTGTCAATTCAACATGTTGGGTGGACAGTGGCACAACGTTGGTCCATTGATAAGCCAATCTTTTGGGCCAACGTTTTCACAATGAGCAGCCAACCTTCAAATAACATTTTCCCAATGTGCTGCCAACAATACCTACAACATTCTCCCAACGTTGGTCCATTGCAACAACAACGTATTGGATAAAAGTTGTTATAATGTTGGCCCTGTATTGCAACAACTTGCAGGATTAACATTGGCTCAACGATAAGCCATTGTCAATTCAGCATGTTGGGTGGACAATGGCACAACGTTGGTCCATTGCTAAGCCAATATATTGGGCCAACGTTTTCACAATGAGCAGCCAACCTTCAAATAACATTTCCCCAATGTGGTTCCAACAAAAACTTCAACCTTCTTCCAACGTTGGCCCAACGTTTTTGTGCTATCAGGGTATGTAGTTCACACATGCAGGCCATGCGCCCACTATTGTCACACATAATCAACTAGCTATGGAGGCCAAACTATGGAAGTGATATCCAAACGATGTCCTTATTAATGGGGACATGTACAATAGAATTAAAATATCCGTAGGTTTGATATGCTATATACACTGGCAAAAAGACTGGTCTCGGAATTGGTGCCAATGGAATCAGAGCTGGCCGGAACTTGAGGGGTACGTACCAGACTCGGAAATGACCCCAAATTCGGGAATCTACAGAATCGGAGTTAGCTCCGACTCGGATAGGGTGGACTCGGGTCCAGTCCTAACGTCTCAGAGGGCAATTGATTAAAACTTGTAAGCCTGGTATTTGAATGCCTATAGGGCAAACAGAGTCTCACCATGCACTATTTACACTGTGTCCTCTAATTTAGGACAATATACTACTAAATAAAGTCAGCTGAGCCTTAGTTTACTCACTCACTCGGAAAAGTTTGCCGGAGGACCGTTCAGTATTTTTCAACGAATCTCACAAAGACTCGGTCTCTTGGATAATAAGTATAGATCTTTTTAATAATGATTTAATACACAAAGTCAAAATTTTAGCTTAGTTGTACTAAGAATGATGATGGAGTATGAACGAACACCTCTTTCATATAACTCATCAATCGACAATCAAGTGGCCCCTGTAAGCCTGCAGCATGTGCATCTAGTATCAACTTCCAATGTCATCAATTTGAAAGTTTTGTGCTATTACTTTGAGTAAAATGCAATTTGTGGCCATTTTGACTATTTGTAACGGGAAAGTAACGGGACCCAAATGTAACGCCGTTACAGCTACTTTTACACAGAATTGTAACTGGTTACTTGCTCCGTTACTGAAATGCAAATGTAACTCGTTACATGCTTCCGTTACACAAAAAGTATCTCGTTATAATGACGGCGTTACTTGTAACTCGTTACTTCCTCACCGCCTGCTCTGCGTTTCTTGTGATATTGTTGATGATGGTAGAACTGAATCTAAGAAATTTTGACAATCCGCTTGCCATACATCTGCAGTGCCATACATGTGCACAGTTCCTCTATGGAGTGGGTATTACGGTCACAGAAATATTGTGTGACTACAGTACCTGTGCAACATTAATACCATACAACAACTGCAGGATTGCAGTAAAAGTACGAGTACAGTACTGTAGATAGTACATACAGTGTATGCACCGTACGTACATTGCGCACGGGTCTTCGCGAAACGCGGTAGCATGGCCGGTTTTGAAGGACACAAAGAATCCAACTGTTGAACTAAACGTTTCACAAATTTTTTACTTTGGCGTGGAAGAAACAAGTTAATTGTAGTAGCTGTTGCTATTAAGGAATATGAACTCCTCGTTTGGTCGAGAAAACTCAATGTCAAACACGAGTGATCCATCGCAGCACTTGAAAGAGTTGCTAAACGTGGGGAAATCCCCAGCAGGTAATAATACATCCTGAAGTTGTGACTTTTGTGAGGTTAGAACGCGGGCAAAAATTTCCAAGTGATCATTTTTTGACAACTGTCGATGAAGATAGAGATACTGAAGTGGTGTAAAGTTTGATTGACCAAAGAAACGGTGAATCTGGAAACATTTCTTACCCTCATTCGCTAACCTAACGTTAGGCCTAGCCTAGGCCTAACTTAAGTGGCAACTGTAGTGTTACTGAGTTAAGTAAGGCTAGGCCAGTACCGTCAGCGTAATCAGTGCATGAACCAAAGTGGAAAAATCTGTAGCCTAAGAAGCAGTTAAGTGTTATCCAGTGTCAGTGTGCACAATGTTGACGTGATTCGACGTAGGCCTATGTATGAACGAAGGTTTGCGCAATACCACAATGAAAGGTTAGATTGACATTGTGTAATAGTTCAGTGCTTTTTACAAGGCAAAAAAGTTAGAAAGCAACCTTCCAAAAATAATTGCATCCCAAGCTGCAGTACTTGCGACTAGGTCCGTAGGTTTGATATGCTATATACACTGGCAAAAAGACTGGTCTCGGAATTGGTGCCAATGGAATCAGAGCTGGCCGGAACTTGAGGGGTACGTACCAGACTCGGAAATGACCCCAAATTCGGGAATCTACAGAATCGGAGTTAGCTCCGACTCGGATAGGGTGGACTCGGGTCCAGTCCTAACGTCTCAGAGGGCAATTGATTAAAACTTGTAAGCCTGGTATTTGAATGCCTATAGGGCAAACAGAGTCTCACCATGCACTATTTACACTGTGTCCTCTAATTTAGGACAATATACTACTAAATAAAGTCAGCTGAGCCTTAGTTTACTCACTCACTCGGAAAAGTTTGCCGGAGGACCGTTCAGTATTTTTCAACGAATCTCACAAAGACTCGGTCTCTTGGATAATAAGTATAGATCTTTTTAATAATGATTTAATACACAAAGTCAAAATTTTAGCTTAGTTGTACTAAGAATGATGATGGAGTATGAACGAACACCTCTTTCATATAACTCATCAATCGACAATCAAGTGGCCCCTGTAAGCCTGCAGCATGTGCATCTAGTATCAACTTCCAATGTCATCAATTTGAAAGTTTTGTGCTATTACTTTGAGTAAAATGCAATTTGTGGCCATTTTGACTATTTGTAACGGGAAAGTAACGGGACCCAAATGTAACGCCGTTACAGCTACTTTTACACAGAATTGTAACTGGTTACTTGCTCCGTTACTGAAATGCAAATGTAACTCGTTACATGCTTCCGTTACACAAAAAGTATCTCGTTATAATGACGGCGTTACTTGTAACTCGTTACTTCCTAACCGCCTGCTATGCGTTCTTGTGATATTGTTGATGATGGTAGAACTGAATCTAAGAAATTTTGACAATCCGCTTGCCATACATCTGCAGTGCCATACATGTGCACAGTTCCTCTATGGAGTGGGTATTACGGTCACAGAAATATTGTGTGACTACAGTACCTGTGCAACATTAATACCATACAACAACTGCAGGATTGCAGTAAAAGTACGAGTACAGTACTGTAGATAGTACATACAGTGTATGCACCGTACGTACATTGCGCACGGGTCTTCGCGAAACGCGGTAGCATGGCCGGTTTTGAAGGACACAAAGAATCCAACTGTTGAACTAAACGTTTCACAAATTTTTTACTTTGGCGTGGAAGAAACAAGTTAATTGTAGTAGCTGTTGCTATTAAGGAATATGAACTCCTCGTTTGGTCGAGAAAACTCAATGTCAAACACGAGTGATCCATCGCAGCACTTGAAAGAGTTGCTAAACGTGGGGAAATCCCCAGCAGGTAATAATACATCCTGAAGTTGTGACTTTTGTGAGGTTAGAACGCGGGCAAAAATTTCCAAGTGATCATTTTTTGACAACTGTCGATGAAGATAGAGATACTGAAGTGGTGTAAAGTTTGATTGACCAAAGAAACGGTGAATCTGGAAACATTTCTTACCCTCATTCGCTAACCTAACGTTAGGCCTAGCCTAGGCCTAACTTAAGTGGCAACTGTAGTGTTACTGAGTTAAGTAAGGCTAGGCCAGTACCGTCAGCGTAATCAGTGCATGAACCAAAGTGGAAAAATCTGTAGCCTAAGAAGCAGTTAAGTGTTATCCAGTGTCAGTGTGCACAATGTTGACGTGATTCGACGTAGGCCTATGTATGAACGAAGGTTTGCGCAATACCACAATGAAAGGTTAGATTGACATTGTGTAATAGTTCAGTGCTTTTTACAAGGCAAAAAAGTTAGAAAGCAACCTTCCAAAAATAATTGCATCCCAAGCTGCAGTACTTGCGACTAGGTCCGTAGGTTTGATATGCTATATACACTGGCAAAAAGACTGGTCTCGGAATTGGTGCCAATGGAATCAGAGCTGGCCGGAACTTGAGGGGTACGTACCAGACTCGGAAATGACCCCAAATTCGGGAATCTACAGAATCGGAGTTAGCTCCGACTCGGATAGGGTGGACTCGGGTCCAGTCCTAACGTCTCAGAGGGCAATTGATTAAAACTTGTAAGCCTGGTATTTGAATGCCTATAGGGCAAACAGAGTCTCACCATGCACTATTTACACTGTGTCCTCTAATTTAGGACAATATACTACTAAATAAAGTCAGCTGAGCCTTAGTTTACTCACTCACTCGGAAAAGTTTGCCGGAGGACCGTTCAGTATTTTTCAACGAATCTCACAAAGACTCGGTCTCTTGGATAATAAGTATAGATCTTTTTAATAATGATTTAATACACAAAGTCAAAATTTTAGCTTAGTTGTACTAAGAATGATGATGGAGTATGAACGAACACCTCTTTCATATAACTCATCAATCGACAATCAAGTGGCCCCTGTAAGCCTGCAGCATGTGCATCTAGTATCAACTTCCAATGTCATCAATTTGAAAGTTTTGTGCTATTACTTTGAGTAAAATGCAATTTGTGGCCATTTTGACTATTTGTAACGGGAAAGTAACGGGACCCAAATGTAACGCCGTTACAGCTACTTTTTACACAGAATTGTAACTGGTTACTTGCTCCGTTACTGAAATGCAAATGTAACTCGTTACATGCTTCCGTTACACAAAAAGTATCTCGTTATAATGACGGCGTTACTTGTAACTCGTTACTTCCTAACCGCCTGCTATGCGTTCTTGTGATATTGTTGATGATGGTAGAACTGAATCTAAGAAATTTTGACAATCCGCTTGCCATACATCTGCAGTGCCATACATGTGCACAGTTCCTCTATGGAGTGGGTATTACGGTCACAGAAATATTGTGTGACTACAGTACCTGTGCAACATTAATACCATACAACAACTGCAGGATTGCAGTAAAAGTACGAGTACAGTACTGTAGATAGTACATACAGTGTATGCACCGTACGTACATTGCGCACGGGTCTTCGCGAAACGCGGTAGCATGGCCGGTTTTGAAGGACACAAAGAATCCAACTGTTGAACTAAACGTTTCACAAATTTTTTACTTTGGCGTGGAAGAAACAAGTTAATTGTAGTAGCTGTTGCTATTAAGGAATATGAACTCCTCGTTTGGTCGAGAAAACTCAATGTCAAACACGAGTGATCCATCGCAGCACTTGAAAGAGTTGCTAAACGTGGGGAAATCCCCAGCAGGTAATAATACATCCTGAAGTTGTGACTTTTGTGAGGTTAGAACGCGGGCAAAAATTTCCAAGTGATCATTTTTTGACAACTGTCGATGAAGATAGAGATACTGAAGTGGTGTAAAGTTTGATTGACCAAAGAAACGGTGAATCTGGAAACATTTCTTACCCTCATTCGCTAACCTAACGTTAGGCCTAGCCTAGGCCTAACTTAAGTGGCAACTGTAGTGTTACTGAGTTAAGTAAGGCTAGGCCAGTACCGTCAGCGTAATCAGTGCATGAACCAAAGTGGAAAAATCTGTAGCCTAAGAAGCAGTTAAGTGTTATCCAGTGTCAGTGTGCACAATGTTGACGTGATTCGACGTAGGCCTATGTATGAACGAAGGTTTGCGCAATACCACAATGAAAGGTTAGATTGACATTGTGTAATAGTTCAGTGCTTTTTACAAGGCAAAAAAGTTAGAAAGCAACCTTCCAAAAATAATTGCATCCCAAGCTGCAGTACTTGCGACCCACAATGAATGTATGATTGATTGTGTACTGTAGGCCTAGGCTATTGTCCTTTATTTGGCCCTCTTCAAATGTACACCCACTTGACGGCTAACGTTAGGCGTATAAGCCCCACGCAAACTCACTCTAAATGTGGCTTTTACATCTTTCTAAGTTAGTGTTGAAATTTGTAAAGGGAAACAGAAAAAAAACTAGGCCTAGGCTAAATAGACTTAGGCCAACCCAAAACTGAAAATAAGGCCAAGTAAAAAAAAAAAAAACAGTTGATCGTCCCCGCCTGCATCCATTTTTGCCGCCATATCAATTTTGTTTTTATTTTTTATTTCTGAAAATTACATCTTGTAGTTTTATGTTTTACAGGAAATTTGAAAATGATAAGTTACCATACAAAATAATATCAGGTTGTGTACATTGAAGGACATAAAATCATCTTTACTGTCTCCAAGTGATCATTATAGTGTGTATGTAGCAGGGCTTGAAATGACTGACAGCCAAGGCTGTCGGACCTTACTGATAGCCGTGGTGCCCCTCAATCAATGTCCTATGAAATAACATAGACCGACAGCCAATTTGCCTAGGGCCTATTTTGACCGTGCCCCGCTTCAAGCTTGTTTCGAGTCCTGATGTACAGTAGGATGTGTGTATTGTCTCTGTGCATTATGGAGTTACATTTGCAACTTTTCACAAAACAGTAGGTCATTTTGAATTAAAAATAAAAATAAAAACACCCCGCATGCTCCATTTTTTTTTTAGAAAATCCTTGGCCTAAGACTACGGTAAAATGCTCAACTTCAGTCAGTTTGACCGTTAAATTCTTCCTTAGAAAATTGAAATTTATGAAATGAAGAAAGCATGCCAATTACTTGTTTTCATGTTCTTGTCGAGAAAATTCTGTAATTTCCCTTTTTTGTGGGTGTAAGTTTTCTCGAATACATTGCCTCCAGGGAGGACCTTCAGAGGACAAGTGCAGACTAGTCATCACAGCCTAACAAGAGTTGCAATAGCCTATACTAAGCCAAAGCTACACCACAAACTGCCAGTTGGACATCCATCAATTGTATTCGATTAGTTAGTTTTGCTAATAAGCATTGTAGGCTAGGGTTGTTGGGATATGAAATTTTTGTTATCGATGTTGCGAAAAATTTTCCTTCAATACCCAAATGATATCGTGATATTAGGTGATCCTATTTGTCAAGTACAAAGGCACCATATAAAAAATTTACGGTCGGTGGCAATGGCACTGCATAGCAGCTGCGGTAATGCTGCCGCCTGTCGGTGGATCATCCCCAATGCTGATGTAGTTTGTGAACAAAAAAATGCGATAGCAACAGGTGTAAGAAATTTGCCCATTGCTACCATTATGTTCCTCAAGGAATAATATATTGCTCTGGCAATCCTTTGTTATGGCAATGACTTAAAAGAGGCTGGGAATAAGAAATACCGAAGAAACGACAGTAGGTGCGAATGTATCCTGGATGGAGAAACGCATGTTGCTTGCGGAGTTCATTGTTTTCAATACTAAACCATGTAGGTTAGCAAAAGCCACTGCGCATACTGCCACACAGGCTGCTGATATTTATCTCTCAGAAAGTTTTCAACATGTTGCAAAAATTGTTAGTAACCATGCCTACTGTATAGCTGTTTTCACACATGCACAGGTAGCCCTTTTGAAAGGTGCATCACTAAGAACGGGAACCACTGTAGTTGACATTTCATTACATACAATGCAGCAATGGTGCATACCTGTATAGGCCTAAGAGCACTTTACGTGCTGTTGCATGGGTCATTAAATTCTCGGTGTGTTCTTGCAGGTTTGCTAGAATATTTTTTGCTAATTTCACTCATTTTTATTTGAGGATAAAGTAGAAAGACTACATGGCAAACCTTTCATGCCACTCATGAAGTTTGTAAGGATGTTGTGTGTATGGATTTTCACAATATGGTTTAGACATTTTTAAAAACGATATCGGGAGCAAATTACACATTGGTATTTGTTGCCGATATTGTCATATTGTAACTACCCTAATGTAGGCGTTTGTTGGGTAATGTTCAATGTGGTATGGAAAATGAACCAATATAAGAGGTCAGTCCCACCTTTGTGTATTCAATCTTGCTGTTCATAATGAGGTCAGGTTGTTCACAAAAAGGTATCCTACAGTAGTATCAGTGGCAGCAAAAATACATCTATCTACCCTACTGAGGATCCATCATTTCTATAAGCTTAACAGCAGCTATAAGCATAACAGGTTCGTGAATTCTTTTAGTTCTTACAGTAAGTGTACCTGTATATCAGTAAAAACCCTGTGGTTATAAACATAAAAAGTGCTACACAATTTTTGCATTTGTATAGCACTTTGGCCAACTTGTATATAGCAAATTGCGATGTGATACCGGATAAATTATTCCCGAAGATTTTAACAGAATTTGTGCAATATTTAGACGGTGATCAACCCACCTTAATGACTGTGAGCAAG
Source organism: Holothuria leucospilota (assembly GCA_029531755.1). Classification (NCBI taxonomy): domain Eukaryota; kingdom Metazoa; phylum Echinodermata; class Holothuroidea; order Aspidochirotida; family Holothuriidae; genus Holothuria; species Holothuria leucospilota. Next base: position 12,592,612 of record CM055965.1, read on the forward strand.
GATTCAGTTCCAACAATGATGTCAGCATTAGTGTACTGCACTACAGTAGCAAAATCTACAATACTCCTACAATTAATGGTCATAATCCTTAGATTTGATTTTGGTGGAATAAGAAAGCCTATTAGAACCAGTACTACTGCCATCAGCACCTTTTGGTGATGTGTGGTTGAATTTAGGGTACTTTTAAGCAGCAGTGGGTTGCTTGCAAACTCATCAAAGGGTGAAAGAGTAAGCTTTGAATAATAAAGGTCATGGGAGACACTGAAAGAATTTTTTACTTTGTAATTCATAACTATTATTGCCACTCTTCTTGAAGTGGGAAATTGGGCACTGGGGGAATTTATCCCCCAGGGGCTGGGTATAATTAATAGTTGGTTCTATCACTCATACCATAGTACAGTACCACTTGCATTCAGAGGCTGTCATTGCATGTAATCCTTCATTCACAGTAATCAACATTGGCTTTCTCTTACATTAAATTTATGACGAAGTTCTCTTTAAATTGTATTTCCTGGATGGAGATCAACGTTACATGGGTCAAACAGTAACTCTTCAGAACCAATTTGTAATGTCCAGTGCAGTCATAAAAACGACCATACAGTAGTACCAGCCAGCTTTGTATGAGTATGTTATGAAATCTGCAGCAACTCTTTCATTTCTCTTTACTTTTAGATTCATCTTCAGATGTCAAGCTGGCTAGTAATGGCATGAAACCATCTAGAGGGAGCTTGTGAGTTCTACAATTTAAGTAACTTTCATGTAAATTGCAAGTTTTATCCTACGTAAAAGAAAAGTATCTGGTTATCAGTATCTAAAGATGCATTCTTGCATTTGAACACTTACCAGGTCCCAACACAATTTTGCTGTATTGCCGTAATCAAATGTGTCATGCACGTGCTACCATAGCCCTTTGCTGTGTAGATGGTTGTTTAAAGGCAGGTAAATTCACACTTAGACTCAAACTTTTTGAAATATGTACCTACCCTTGGTCCTGCTGTGCATGCTTCTAGTTGTTCAAATCATATTAGAGACAAACTTATCAAACAAGTGACCTTACTTTCAACTTCACAAGTACAAACTTCTTCAGGGAGTAGAGAAATTCTGTTTTCTTTTAATTAACTCCAGATCTGTAAGCCCATTTTTGGCGTCTTCAAGGGCCCTTTCAAGCAGATATGGATGGTCTCTGATCAGATTCGTCTGAGCTCTCTTTGCAGGGCTGAAATTTAGCACTCGTCCAATCGTCCGTGACGGGTAAAACTTGCATCGGACAGCCACTTTCTCTCTTTGAACTTGTCCGATGGACGAGTAAATTTTATTTGTAACTGAATAGTTCCCTACATCAGCAGGAAATTATGTCATAAAAATCCCTTTAAGAAGTGGCATTGAGACAATGGTATTGACTTCCATTCATCATTGTACCATGCCAATGAATATGGAAAAATGCAGAATTTAAAGTAAATGTTTGTTTTCTTTGGCAGAGACAGGAAATAGAATTGTTCATCTCTTGTTCGTCACTTTCATTCGAACAACCAAAAACTATTTTGGACAACCTAAATTTAGCTTCAGGTTGTCCGATGGGCAACCTGAAAATTTCCTTAAAAATCAGGCCTGCTTTGTGTAAAGAGGATAATGAGGCAGGCCTGTTACTGACCTGGGCATAATTTATCTGGGTTCACATCGCAGGTTGCAAGCCAAAATAACACATTTGCGAATCGTTGCACCAACTGCTTTGCACACCTTGCGAAGCGAAAGCCCCAATATCTTTCCATCACAAAACTCGGAAATCCCGACCCACTGGGCACAATACAAAATACAATGCCCTTCTGTTATTTCATAGAGCCAATGTATACCGGTGCGTAAACATTAGAATAGATATACCTAATGTACTAGAGATGCAGTGTGTGAGCAATACTGACAGATAGCAACAGGACCTAGTAACGCTGTCGTTGATTGGCACAATTCATAAAGCCCTCAAATATCCCACTAATGGAATGTATGATACTGTTGCGCTACTTTCAGCAGCTTCATACATGACAACCGCATGCTTACTGGTACCTTACCCCAGAAGGCTGTACAAAATTAATGACACATAGCACCGTACATAAACCTGTAGGCAGTGATAGGTTACCGCTTCCGTACGTACAGAAGGCTAGTATAACGTTACTTTTAGCATGCTAAACTTACTTCAAGCCTACTGGATTTTCATCAAGATTTATTTCGTTTGTGCATACTTTTTATTCTGACAAATAAACTGAACAAAAGATGTCAGTGACTTGGCTCAGTAGAGTAAGGTATGTATTTTGTTTAAAAGTTCATTGTTTAACACAAAATCAATCACATATGACTGTAAATAGGCTTTAGGAGTAGTGTTTTTGGATTTTTACAGAGTAAAGTATGCAGGGCCATGCATATCACCAGGGTACAAGCTGCTACAGAATATAAAAGTAATGTGCTAATCAATTTATTGTTCATGCTAATCAAAAACAGAGTTGATTAGCAGTAGGTGCTAATCATTTTTTCTAGCCTAAATTTTGCCCTGCTGAGGAATCACTGGAATGGGAAAAACTTCTTTGATTTACTGAGAAATGACCACATTTTGTCTTTAACCCTTATCATGCTGAATTAAGTATCTGAGGGTGTGCTCCATTTGTAGTATGGCACTTCAGTAAAGCTCTGCAGGGAAGGCCTTAGCCAGGATTTGAAGTCTCACTTGTGTATAAAACATCTCCAGTCACCCTTGCACCACGGGTGGGGTCTAGATGATTTGAAAAGAGTTGTTGGTCTGAGTGTAATTCCTCTAATGCAAAATATTTATGATTTGTCTATTTTACTAGGATAAGTTTGGTTCAGTGAGTTTTAAATTCATGTCTAAGCTTAACAATGTTAGGATATACACAGTTGAAAACCTATGTCTAGCAATTTTATGGTCATCTTAGAAGCTGTCCTGTGTAAATTTGGCTTTCTGCATTATAGTTTGGCTTTCTCCATTATCATTGGCCATCTCAAAGACAGCAAGATTCATCACGAGCTAAAGCCTTTCCTGCTGGTGCAACCAGGAAAATTCTCCTAAAAATGAAACAGCAGTTCTGTTAGGAAGCCACCCTATGCTAGAATTTAAAGTAAGAACTCAAATGGGGCACTTTTTCAATATAGAGTTTACAGCATGTTGAATTTTTATATTGTGGGAGTGCCTGTAACGTGATCTGTCACCATAAGTGTAAGGGCATAGTGCTCTTTTTGTATGTATACAGTTTATTTGGGAGTATAGTTTAAGCATACTGTAGGTCATGTACACTTTTGTATCATAATTTGATATATGTGCAGTGACAAAACTTATGTTAACAGACCCCTTCTTTTTCTTTGTCCACAGAGTAAGTGATGGTTCTGGTAGTGCTCAGGTAAGTTCATTGCTTCTATGATATCAGAAACATCACCAAACTCTTAAAATTTCCCGTTTGAATATTTTTCTTCCAGCAATATTTAAATCATGAGATATATAATTGGAAAAGTGTACTACTACATAAATTGTAGGTGTACAGTATTTAAAGAAGAGAAATAGAGTTAAAAATAAAAGAAGTTTTGAGGGAGTCACGTGGCAAGGTTTGATTGAGTCATCGATTTAGAGATTTCATTGCTCTTTGGACATTTAAGAATGCAGGTGATATTGTGAAAATATATTTAGTTACTGTTGTTGCTATGAAAACATGTGCCGTTCAAAAGATCGGGGTGGAAATTCAGAAATCAAAAAATATCAACAAGGGGTAATTGACATATTTACTCCATATGCACATTGTTGATTAAAATCATTACTTTCAAAGCCAGTCGAAAACCAAAGATGACCTGTACTGTATTCCTAAAATGCTACTGTGCTGTGATATTTCTTTTGGCATTTTACCCTTCATACAAAGAAACACTTTCTTCATTTTACCAGATGATGGTATCCTAAGGAGATTGGTGGTACTGTTGTATAGTTAGCAACAATTGAAACAGTATGGCATAGACTGCAAAAAGACATCTTGCTATTGTCAAATGACCAGTTTAGTGCTAACAGTTGTAATGAATTAATAGCCAGTACTGTAGCTGTGGTTAGTCTTTGAAAGTCCGATTAATTACACGCAAAACCTAAGTTGCGATTTCTCCACTACAAACACTGTACATAAACTGCTGTTTAAATATAGCCTAACCTATCAAGAATATCACTTAAGTTAGTTTGTCAGCAAATATAGGATGAGCACAGTGATGGTTTTCTGCACAATGTTGCACTACTCTACAAATGTTATAAATCAGTTATCTTGTGTCAAAACTTGGAAAGATTTGTTAAAGATGTACATTGGCAGTATAAACATGAAAGTACCTCAGAGGAACATGGAAGTACTACCTCAGAGGTAGTGCTTCCATAGTATTGTGAATGACGAGGATGAAGTTGTAACTGTAATAGATGAGTCGCTGTAATCACGAGAAGCGCTGCATGAAAAGAATCAACTACAAAAGGAGTCCATTATCAACACTAGTCCAGTTTAGGTTTTGAAGTGTTCAAGTCATGATGGATGCCTGTTTCTTTTTTGACGTAAAGAACATTGTTTGTGTTTCATCTTCAGAGCAATGGGGATGTGAGCCAAGAATTACCTCCAGGGCTGCCAGTGGTTCGCTCCAATGTCAAACAGAATATGTAAGTGTATGATCATCTTCTAACTTCAATAATGACAGTGCTGATTTTAAGGGTAGTCCTGTTGCCCGAGACAACCAGAAGTTCTGCAGGACTACCAGATTTTGCAAAAACAGGTGTGTAAGGTTGTCCGTCCGGGCAACCAAATCTTTTGAGGAAAGTGATGTGATGTTTACATTTAGCAGCTCGATGAATTGAGCAAGCAAGGAACTTTCAAATTTGCATCAAAAGATATGCAGGAAAGTGCGGTGATTATGCACGTTCACCACCTCCTGCAATTTGTAGTGCTGATGTTGCAACACCAGTGCTTTCAATCTAGAGATGTTTAATTTATTAACCTGCAATGCAAACATCATAAGATTAACTATGTCCACAATGTACACTAATGCACGCCACGAGACAACACTACTCTTATACATTAGATATCTGTTTTTGTGTGTGTTTTTGGGGGGTGGGGGTGGGGGTGGGGGAGGGGGGTTGTCTAAAATTGAAAGCCACTTTGGAAGGCTGGTGATAATGGGGCATTATCAATTCCATGGTTGCAAACTTGCGAAAATGGTTACACTTGGGACTATGTTATTTTGAGCAGGACAACCGAATTTTACAATGTGGTAGTCCTTCGGACAACCATTGCTAATTCCTTAAAATCGAACACTGAATGAGATCTCATTCTAGTTGCTAATGATATATAAAAAAAATGAAACAAAATAGTGTTTTGGATAGAAACCCTCAGTAGATTTCTAAGAAAGGTTTTTTTTTCTTTATCAAAGGTTTGCAACATGCAATAGTCAATACAAATGCAGTGTTTGATAGAAATAACATGAACAGGTGTGTAGTAGAAGGTCATAAACTTAAACCCTTGAGTGGCTTGTTTAGGAATTTAGGCTGTGCAGTGACTAAATGCTGAATTATACACTCGTCGCATACTTGAAATGAATAAATGGCATTGATGTGTTTGGCCAAAATCTTTCCTATCACCATTATTTTTGAATAATTTCTTCACAGTGTTCTCCATGGAGATGATTCCAGAGGGTCATTTCCTCTCTATGGACAAGAAGTCATCATCACCCCAAGTGCCAATTCCAACATGGGCAATGCTTCTACATCAAGCAGCCAGGTAAGTGTGTATTTCTGGGACTATGCTAGTAACCAGTGATGTACAGTGGTGGTAGTAAATTATGTTCTGGAACTACAATGGGCAACCTTTTCAGGCCATGACTTTTAAAAATTCCAGGCACCCATCTACAACTAAAGAGATCCTACCACCTTCCATTACCCTCAAATATTGCCATTCATTATTTTGTGTGGTGCCTTTGATTAACTTCTTTGTATCGTTGGCTCTTTATAAATCTTTTGAACAATAGGAATAACCACAGAAACAACAACAATGCTTGAAAGCAGGCATGTGTGCAGTGTGCACCAGGCAGTGATTCTCAAACAATAGTAAAGATGTTGTATATCTTTGGCAACAATCTACAGACACAGTCACATCAAACACCCCCACCCTTGTAGAAAAAATCCTGGAATTGTACACACACACTTATATTTCTGTTTCACAATAATTATCTAGTGGATAATACAGTTGTAATTAAGCCATTTTACAGCATAGTACAACATGTTATCTGAATATTCATCAACTTTAGTGCTCGCAAAGGTTGCATATGCAGGCTTTCAAGTGAACCATACTTGTCTTTTCTCCTGTTCTTTTAACTTTTCTCCCTCTTGTATTACTTTTTTTCTTAGAAATCCTACTTTTTCATACTTTACTCCTTTCTTGATTCAAAGAAATGCTCAAAATTGGACATTCAAATTTTGAAAAAAAAAAAAACATTCAAAACAGACATTGTGATCCTGTCAAGATTGATGAGATGACATGAGTAAAAGCCAGCAAAAGTCCCTACTTTTCTTTATTTAGTCACAAATGCAAATGTGTAGCATTCTTTGGTACACAAAAACCAAAGTTTTACAGAGATTCATGGTAAAGAAATAAGAAAACATAGACTGTTATTCCAAATTAAATCATTAAATTATTCTTAGCATCATACTACATTATCTTGTTCAAAACCAAAAAATGGATTACACTCACTGTGTCATGGCTGGTAGATAGCAGATAGTTGTCACAGTTTGATTGTTCATGCATTAACACAGGTCAGATTTACTCTAGTGGTGAACGTTACCTCAAGAACAAGCTAAAAATTTGGTGAATGCATTTTAACAAGTCAAATATTTACTCTTTTACAGGTTAAATGTACTCCAGTGGTGAAGTATGATTGGGAGAGCAAGTATTACATCGGCAATCTTGTTGCTGTCAATAAACAATATGTTGTATACGTCTTGAAATGTAAGTAGTACAGTTTGTACCTTATTTATGCTATTCTTGAAATCATTATCGTCAAATTGGTCACCAGAACATTCTTTTAATGAAGTGTTCTCGAATTTGCAGGATACACTGAAGGTAAATGCTGTTGTATTAAAATCAGCTTGCTGTACATGTCTGCTTTTAACAAACTTGGTTTCTCTGTCTATCTGTAGTACAAATGGGATATGGAGTACGAGTGCTTCATCGGCAAACATCAGAGAGGGCGCTTCTGAAAGGGTTTGCTGAAATGATTGTAGACTTGGCCTTCTCAGATTACAAATGCAATGTCCTGGCATGTGTAGACAGGCTAGGAAACCTAACTATCTGGAAACTTTTTGAAGAAGATGGCTCTGTTGTGTATCCTTAATGAAGAGTGAATTATTGTAACTTCACAGGTTACGGTGAGTGACATCATATGTTACCGTAGTATCACAGGTTACTGTGACATCACAAGTTACCATAACATGTCACCATGACATCACAGGTGTACAGTGATGACATAGGTTACTGTGACACATTTTATAGTGACATCATATGGTACCATGACTGGTATTTTTGTTTAGAATTTGAAAATGAAGGAGTGTATCACAGATGGTTTGGTATTTTTACAACCCTGTATTGTCTGTAAACTTTTGGAAAAACAAAAGGGGGGGGGATGAATAAATTGCGAAGATTTTCTGTGGTATGCAGAGATGTAATGGAACCCTGTCACATGTGAAGAATGGTACTATGCAGTGTGTTTCATAGAGATTGTTAAACATATTTGCAGATTGTTGATGTCCAAAGACTGACAAATTCTGTTTTCATTACTTGTTCACCACAGCTAGCTGTTTGCCTAATCTTCTTACTTGTTACTTCTTACTTACTTGTCCAGTCTGAATCTTTGTAGTAGCCATTGAAATCATTTGTGCAGAAAACTTTACTGCGCTGCTTGCCCAGTTGGCTATGATATTGAGCAATGCACTCGGCTGAGTGATATTCTACCTGCCCTGGACTGTCAGGAGGGGGATTTTTCAAGACCTGGAAAGGTTAATGTGGTATGAATTGATAAAAGAGCCAAGTGAGTTTATAACAGTATTGCACATTCTGTTTAGAAATGATTGATTGTGGAAGTACCATAATGGCATTAAAGTAGGGTTTGGAACTCTTAGTTTAAGTAAGGCCTTGTTCTTACATTGATCATCTAGGTTGTTAAGGCCTTTACTAGTTCCCAGCTTTTGTACTCCTGTGCCTCAAGAGAGTAAGAACTCCCAGACCTAATTTGAGCTTAAGAATTGCAACTAATTGCCAGCCATCATTATCTGTCTTCTTTAAAAAATTTATTTTACAAGCACTTTCAGTTTCCTTGACACCACAACTCAGGACTAAGCTGATATTATCTGTTGAGAATGATTCAAGTGAACCAAGTGATTACCATCGAGTTGTCTGGGGGCCTTACCTGCCAGAGGACCCTTCCTCTGGTGAACCAGAAGGCAACTATCTTGGTGTTTCTCATGATACTCAGGTTTGTTTGCAGCCGAATGTGTTTTTGATGCCAAAAGCAGCATTGTAATTTTACAATTCAAGTTGATGTGTGTCTGCCTCACTTATATTGTATTCAGAGAGAGGAACTAAACAAAGGGCTTAGAAGTGAATGAAGCAAACAGGTCAACTAGTTCAATAATAGAGAGCATTGTTAAGGTTAGGGTAAGGGAAGTATACACAATGGAGACACCATTGTTAAAGCATGTGATGCATAACTTGTAAACACAAAGCTCACAGACAGTAAGGTCAGATGTACACATTGGTCATAGTTGTTAGTTGTGTTATATATGTGTTCTATTGCCCATACTATGCAATACATGGGTTTAATGTAAAAATGTAACTGTTGGTTTGTTAAATAACTTAGAGACATTTTGACAGTACCATTTTATTGCCTTTATGAATATTCATGAGTAGACAAGACCATAAATAAAACTTGTCCAAAATTTTTTTAAAAAAGTACATGGATCCAAGGGAATATGAAGTGGGTCCCATACTTTGTAGGTGTTTTGACCATACTCTGAAGTTGAGCCTGTTGCCATTGCTTCTAGTATCATGCATAATAATTAGTGGGCAGGGCTAAATGTAAGTCTTAAAACATTAAATATCCCCAGAGATTGAGAACCAGTGGCTTGACGGCTGTGAATGCCACATACCTCACCTGACTGCAGGGAATGTGCTCACTGTGTGCAAGTTTATCGTTTCTTATACAAGTTGCTTTATACATGGTACCTTTTGAAGCATGAAAAGGTTCTGAAGGACAATTAAAACAGGGTTTGCTCAGACATGGAAAATCCAGAATGAAAAACTGTTATGTCAGTTTGTAAGAGATGAATGGAAAAATGATATTTCAAGAAAAAAGAGTCATGGTATGTTGCCCAACTGTAACACAATGATGCATACTACTGAAAAATGAACCCAGCGTATTGCTTTGTCAGAGTGTGTGGTGATATGGTAATAAATTGCCTTAATTGGATAAGGAAGAGATTAGGAAGAGATGTTGGCATTTTGTCGATAAAAATGTACATGGCTAAAATTTTTTCAGTAAGATGGCTGGTCAGCATGATGTACGTACGTAGACTCCTGAAATGTTACAAAACAGTGTAAAACTTGGTCATGGGAAACTTATGACATTGTCATGGAAGTTGTGAAAAATTGTTGGATTTTTTACAGAATACTGCATGAATACTGAAACGAACTGCAAAAAATATTCTCTGTTTACTTTCGTGAACCAACTGACAAAATGAAGACAAAATTAATAGCACAATATGATTTATGCACAAACTTTAACACAAAGAGCAGTATGTGTTACTAGCAATGATATTTAGTAAAGTCAGATCTAATTTCTTTGTTTTATGTTTGATAGGTTGAGTTGTGGGACATTGACGAGGAATGTATGGAAGGATTGGCTAATCCTGTTCCGAAAGAAGAACTGTCTAATTCCTTCATTGTCGTGGCAGGTGGACATGATGCGGTAAGATAAGTTTCAACTGTCTTAAAAAATGACATGATATCTGTGTCTCTATTATCCAGACCTGCGGTTTGGGTCCTTATTATGGCCATCAGAATATTTCAGAGGGTCACAAAATGATAGGTAAAAAGAATGTTTAGGTGCAGTTTGCAAGGCTTGGGAAGTGTCATTTCAGGCTATTTGGGAGCATTTTTTGACACAGATTTTCTTGGCAAGCTTTTTGAAAATGGTGGAGCTCGACTTAGATAGTGTCTCACATAAACTTTCAACTGAAAGGTTGCCAAATGACCAATACATAAGTTGGGGTCACCAAGCAAAAATGTTTGAATATCTTAAAGTCTATATAATAACTTTAATATACTATGGACCATGTCTGTTTGTAGGATTTTGGAATATTTTTCATATGTTAGCAAAGGAGCCTACAAAAGGTCTACAATGGCTTGCTATACATCCTTCACAAGTTTGTTTGTTTTTTTTCAAACAGTGCACCTCTAAATGTAATGTTTTCACTTGTACTGTTATAAACAAAGATCACAATGTTATTGATTCAACCAATGGGCTGTTGTTTCATCAAGAGTTACTCTAGATCTTTAGTATGAAGTCTTAAGGACTTTCCCATGGTATATGATACCTGTGATCAATTGTAAAACTTTTTGAAAGAGGGCCCAGGCTTGAATACTTCTTAACTTCATTGCAGTTGTTCTTCCTTTTGCATTTGTATTTGCAATGACCTAATGTGGCCGTGTTTTCAGTTTTACAAGGAATACTTGTATCCCACATATTGTCACTCATACAATAATGCATAGGAAGAATAAACGGTCAACCCGTATAGCAGGGATACTCATTCAGAAGATTGCCAATGATTTGTCAATAGTAGACTGATCCCCATACAGTGGTGGTAACCTTTCTGCTTGTTGTGTGCATATTAAATATATGTGTGCTTTCACTAATATCGGTCTCAATTAGGACTAGTTAATGTTGCCAGACTGGCAACTGTGAAAGTAAACCTTGGTCCAAGATAGGATGGACGCCCCTCTTGTATAGTAAGAGGTTCTTACCTCAAATGGGTTAGCTATAAAGTTTGAACACCTCCTACAAATTCCTGTTTATTCACAATTCAAAGTAAATTAAGAGGTGACTTAACAGAAAAATATGATGCAAGTAATTTTTTCTGTTAAAATTGACTCACATTTTAGCAAATTCTCAAATATCTACCTAGAAAGGAACATTGGAATATTGGGGCATGTTGATTTTGAAGTTGCCATAATTAGGAGCTACGTACACACTTTTTGAGAGATTCTCTTTGGCACAAAATAGTAATAAGTTGTAACATTATCCCAGGAAATGTCTTCAGCATTGTTGTTACCCATGTACATGTGATCTACTCCAGTGTTGGACCGATTGCGTGTATTCTATGTCAGTATGCGCCAAAATTCCAATATTCCTCATTTCTGTCCTGTATCAGTACAGCTAAAATTTAGCAAAAATGCCAATACTAATAAACTAGGGTAGGTCTGACTTTTAATCCCAATAGTTTAACTTAACATAAATGAAAGGGCACTTCCTGGAAGAGCACAGTAGGTTATAGTTTGTTGTACTGTACAGTCATTTCTCACATAAAGGGATCAAATTGATATATCAGCCTATACTGAGAATTGAAATATCAGTTCTTGGTGGTACCAGTTATCCTTGGTATCAGTGCAACACCTATCTAGAGATGATAATGAACTTTCCCTTATGTTATCATTGACATCAAAATTTTGCTATCAAGTTTTGCATCGGAAACTTCCATATAATAACATGATACCAACTTTTATGTACAACCACTTGCAGGCAGTCACAGATCTTGCAGTAGCCCCAGATGGTTCAGTAATGGCCACAGCAAGTTTAGATGGCACTGTCAAGTTCTGGGCAATGTTTTGGGATTCTAGTGACCCACCTCGTCGCCTTCACAAATTCCAGCCACATGAAGGGAAGACTGTGTCCAGTCTGCTATTCTGTGATAACCATAAAACTCAGGATCCAAGGTAGGCAGCAACCAAGAACACATGTCTCTATGCAATATTTGTTTGGGGGTAGGGGTAGTCACAAAGTGAAGTAGTCAATCAATTGTTGTACTACATTTATGTATATGTATTGCTACAGTTGTCAAGTTGTGGGAGAATTAAATAAATGAATGAATGAACGAATGAGTGAAGTTTAGCCAAAAATTCTCACAGACAAATTTACTGTTTTGTAATTGCAAAATGCCTACTTTTAATCCATTTTCTAAAATATGCACAAATTTTCATTTTGTCAAAGTTGGATTTCCATTTGTTAAGTTAGAATTCCATACTGCAGTACCAGTAATATGTTCTGTTAGTTATTTTAATTTATAACAAAACATTGAAGGTCCTTCATTGAAGGTCCTTGATGGTTTATGGAGACTGTTTCACAATTGCATTTACTTAAGAGATGCTAGTTTGAAAATGATGAGAAAGTACTAAAGTTACTTATATTTGAATGTTTTCAATTTTTTCACACATTGTTAATACTTGCTCTCCTCCAATTTTTTTTTTGTTTTGTGTTTTTTTTTTTTTTTGTTTTCTGTGTTTTACTCCAATTTCCGTGAATTTTGTCCATCTTTTAATGGCAAACTTATGTCACCTTTAACCTGTCACCTAACTATTGCCGAAGACACTGCCAGCACCCACTCATCCCCAAAAGTAGTCTATATCATTGCCTCTCTAAAAGTGACATCTAATTGCAGGAGGGGATGGGTTATACTGGCCTGTCTGAAGTTTTCTCTTCCCCATTCTCAAAAGTTCCCTTTGCTCAAAATGACCCTAGTTCTGAAGTGTTTCCATTAAGAAGACCCTGAAAATGAAGTGCATAATAGTTACATCAACTCTAGTTCATAAAAACAGCTTAATCTTTCAAATTTCCTGTTATTTCGACTTGAAGATTCTTTAACTATGTTAGTGAATGTAAATCTCGCATGTGAAAGGTAAGTTAAAGAGTCACCGGGCATCATTTTAACAATTCAATGCCAAAATGTTGTCTCATGATTTAAAGCAAGCCAAACATGATTTGGGGTAGTCGATATAAAGGTCACAGATGTGTTCAGTGTGATTTTTTTAACGGAAGAACTAAAGAGGCCAAGGGCACATTAAGATAAAAAAAAAACCAAGTAAAATTACTCTTTGTAAGATCTTGGCATGTAATTTGAGATATTGTTTTGTACGGTGAACTTTTCAAACATTTTTTTTTTGTTCTCATTTTATCCCAGTGTTGCTTTCTGGAGATTCCTGCTGACAGGTGCAGAGTTCAACTCTGAGATCAAACTTTGGTGCACTGTGACATGGACTTGTTTGCAGGTTGTGAGATTCTTGACCTCTGACCCACAGCCATGTTTGAAAGTCTGTCTGGACCAGAGTGCATCATTTCTCATGGCATCTGATATAAAAAGAAAGGTAACTTGGTATAAAGCAGTGTTTCCCAGTGGAAACCCTATTGAGGTAGAAAATGTGATGTCAGAGCTGTGCACCAGATAGCCAAGCTGCACCTCACTCAGCCAAGCTGCAGCAGCTGCAGCCATGTATTGTCACTATACACATTACAATAACAGGATAATTTTATCCTGCTATTGCAGTTTGTGTAGCAACAAAGCATAGCTGCAGCCCCTGCAGCTTGGCTGGGGGGGGGGGGAGCTGCAGCTAGGCTATTATGACATGGTGCCTTACAAAAATAGTGCAGAATTTTGGTAATGGAGTTGATTTTTCACACACTATGTCAGTGTGCAGGGTATGCTTTGGAGCAACTAGAATAATTAGGGAGGGTTACATGGCTTATGAAATGGTTTAAAAATGGCCAATAATACATAAATTATGTTATCAGAAGTTCATAGTATGAAAAAGTGGCTGAATATGGTCATTTCTCGATTTGATGTAGAAATGTAAGGTCACCATGCGTAGAGGTCTTCAACAGTACTAAGTGCACTGGAGGCCAGGATCAAATTCACATTAGACCATTTCAAAGACTGTAAAAATAGAACTATTGATCTTAATTTTCATGATAGCTTCTAAATATTATCTGATAAATTTTGCCTCTGTAGGTATTTTACATCATCAAATTGTTTCAAGACACAAAGAAGGGACATGCACACTTCAGCTCTTTGTCAGAGTTTGTTCTAAAGGAACCCATGCTGAATTTTTGCGTAGCTACGGCTGGACATATCTCAAGTAAGGTAGTAGAGGGGGATGAAGATGAAGCAGTAGATGTTCTTTCAGGTGAGTTTATACCAAGGTAGTCATACCCCCCACCCCTTCTCAGTTCAGTTGCATGCATTTTGGCTTACCATTTATGAAGTGTTGTTGACAGTTGGTTAAGTTGACAGTTGGTTTAGACATTGGATTTGTGATCCAAGGCTTGTTGGTGTGATCACTGCCTAGTTCATTTCATCGTGTCCTGATGCAGAATTCATTGTTTATTACCTTACACCATTCAGGTGTAAAATGGGAAGCGTTCATTTAACTTGTAAATTATTTCACTTCGTAATTAATTTTTAATGTCTTAATGTTTTTGTATTGTGTTTTATTACTCCTCTGTGTAAATATTTCAATACTTATACTGGACTTGAATAAATAAATTGAAATTGTCATATGGTCACAGTTAAAATAACTGCATCCATTCAAAGGGAATGGCCTCTAGATCATGTTATTATTGACATCTGGGAGTGATGTTCTCCTGATTACAGTTGTTGGGATATCAGTGCATTGTAAGCGTAAACTATTATTATCACTATGCTAGGCCATTGGTTGTAGATTGGGTAAGTCAAGATTTCCGTTTTGTCTAGAATGGTCAGAGGGTTATCAAATCTGAAAGTACACTATTTATCAGAAGTGATTAGATGTCTTTGTAAATTTATTCCCTTTTTCATCGTAAATGTTTCATTCATTTTGTGACAACATATGTAAAACTTAAAAGGTGGACTTAAGTGAAAAATAAAATAGGTTAATACTTCTTGTTGGGTTTTCATGTGATTGTTTGATTTGTAACATAGATGTGTACACATCTGTCAATTGCTTAAAAATTTTGTCCCATTTCCCACGTAATAACAGGTAATTCTGGTGATGAAGGTACTAGTGTTGATGATAGTGCAGCTGCTGACCAATCCACAGTGCTCGTTACGATGTTTTGTGTGTTCTCAAAGTGAGTATTGACCTTATGTTGTTGGATGGAAAATACTTGTAAAATGCTTAAACTAACAAAAGAGATGAAAGTAGTATCAGTAAAAAATTACACATTTGTCTTTGAATTTGCCACACACAAGTTTGTCTGTAATTGTAAAAAGGTTGTATGAAGTAGAAATAGCCTTAAATCATCCTGCAGTAACTCCTGTGTGACATGTGTTGGGTAATTTTATTTTGTTTGGTTGGTTGTTTTTCAGATTTTCATGTTATTAAGATGAGATATTACAGAAATGAGTGTTAAAAGGTACAGCTATTCCTTCTGCTTGAATGTTTAATTGTGATTTTTTCCTAGGGCTTTGCAAAAGTTGCACGTTCGCTTTGAACCGAAGTCTTCAGTGGAGAATGATGTCGGGGCTGCTTCAGTTAGTACAACATCCAGGGAAGACATTGGTATGTAATAATTTCTTACCTGTTTCTCCTTTTTTTTTGTACCTTTTTATATTCATAGCTTTAAGTCATGTGCTTGTCACAAAGACTCTGTGTCATAACATTGAATCTATTTCACCTTGTAATAATGGCAGAACAGTTCAGATTTTGTTTGTATTAAAAGTTATTCATCTTATCATTCTGGGGAAATTAGCATTCATTTCCTTTCTTTGCCTCTCAAGATATTAGTAGATGTGAAGGTGAACTTGAAGCAAGCACAGGTGATGTCATTACATCACATTATTGACACAGTTTTCCTGTAGACTGCACACCAATCTCACTCTATAACCTCATATTTTTGTGTTCTTAATGCATGAGAGGTATTAGAATTTAACACATTTTACATGCCCTTTAGGTAGACCATCCCTTTCTATTAGAAGTTCAAAACAGTAGATTGGGAACTAAGAAAACTGGACATTGCTTATCAGTGTGACAAGATGACATTACTCCTTCTTCAGCTTTTGTTTTGGGCAGATGTTCTAACTACAACACATATATCTTGGGAATCTCTCGTTGTGATTGAATGCAAATTCAAGCGAATCAATATATCAATTTGTCATGAATATATGAAATTAGGTTTTAACTGATACCTTTCTTGCAAAGATCCATAGTGTATTAGATTTGATGTAGTTCTTTCCAGACTTCCATTAATCTGATGTTACTTTTACAGCTCTTCAGGATGGTCTTTCTGATTTGAGCTTTAGTGCTGCAGATCAGTCAACAGATGCCGAGGGCTCCCAACCTGACCTGATTGGGGGGATCTCACCTGCACGTCCCGAGCTTCAGCCAACCCCTGCCCAGTCTATGACCAGCAGTAGCTTCACTTCAGAATCCAACCAGTCTACTAGTCAGCCCTTCCTGATGACACCAGATGCCTTGAGAAGTGGTAGTTTCAACCAAAAGGAGATCAATGCTTTGCAACAGTTAAGAGACAGTGGGTCTAGCTCTGCTAGCAGTTTTACTCAGGTTACACGTCCAAACATGAGCACCGTGGGGGATCTTATGAGTCCACAAAACTCTTCAGGTGGAGATGGCTCATTGACTGTTACTCCAAGTTCCCTGCAGGAGCCATCACCTAATTCTAGCCACGTGCTCACCCCTAGTCAGGTGCCATTGCCATTGAGTGCCGCAGGGTCCAGGGAGACCAGCCTGCTGGCTGAAGAAATTGACCAAGCCCCAAAGTCCCCACCAAACACCCCAGAGGAAGGGAACACAGCCAATTTGAGTCGCTTGTCTGTTGCATCAGCTGAGGATTTGGCAGAGCGTCTTCATCAACATCCCCGACTGGAGAAACGTCTCTCAGACTCTAGTGCAGAGGTGGCAAAAATTCTTCAGGCTGACATGGAAAATAATGACAGTCATGATGGAGAGGAATGGAATGAAGGAGACAGACAAGCTGGTGGGGGATCTCCCCAAGTTGTCCCCAACACCAAACCAGAGGTGTCAGTGGGTGATCTAGTTGACCTGTCATACTCACCAGTAGTGGCTCCTGTTGGTGTCCGAGACAGTAAAGATCAGGCTGGGGATGATCTGATGCAGAGAATGGGAGTGGGAGGGAAAGAACTCCCATCAGCAGATTTGAGAGACAGGAAAAATGAAGATGAATCTACTCCAGGAGAAGCAGGTCAAAGGTAAACTTCTCTATGACTGACATATCCACAAACAGGCTGGAAACCAGGATTGCCATTTCTGTCTCACTCTTTACTGCCAAATTAAAAAGAAATTCAAAAAATGCCAAATCATACATTCCTCTGCCAAATTGAAGAAAATGCTACAAAAATGATATTTCTGAAGAAAGGTCTCAAAACACTGATATATAATTGTCTATATCTACATTTGGTTTCTGTATGGAATGCCAGATGAATAAGTTCACTGCCAAACAACATTTTTACCTTCTAATTGACCTAAATTTGGGAGTGAAAAATGCCATTTTAATTAACCCTGTTGGAGTGGTTCATGATGCCTTGCAAGATGTGCCAGTTTGCAAAAATGATTTTAGGAAAAAAGCCAGATAAGCATTTTATATATTGAATTTGAATACAAATAACTACTCCATTGAAAATTTGGTCTATTCCTTATCCCCCATCCAAAATGATGAAGTTCTTAAAATCTGAATTGGGCTATGCCCTCATTTTCGATAAATGATTTTTGGTGAGAATGAGGTGGTTGATGTCAGATGCTGTATAAAGATGGAAAACTTGAAAATCTTGCAGTGTAGCTAATGCTTATAAATGAGTGAATGTTCTCAGTCGTCTAGTCAAGCTAACATGAAGCCAGAAATAAATCAAATACTGTATTTATGCTTTGTAACTCCCAACATCGCATCCAATATCACCAAACTTCAACTGGGGAATGACGAAGTTTGACTGGTCATGTGACATATGCAGACAGCTAGGAATCTTCCTGAGTGCTCTGTCCCAGATGTGTGACAGATTAAACTGCAGGCTCCTGTTCAGTACCCGGTTTTTGACACACTCCCAGATGGCTTCCTTGATCCCCCACTTGTGCCACTGTTCCTCTCAATCCAAAATCACAACATTGTTTTTATTGATGTTGTGTTAGTTAGATAGGGTTTTATGCCTCAACCAAAAACCTCTTGGTTTAATCTAGCAGCACCCAGGGCCTTTTTTCCAGTTGTGGGGCACTGACTTATTCTCCTTACTCCATTGCTTATAAGGAGCATCATGCACAGCAGCAGTAGTGTCCATTTTTAAAGTCTTTGGTATGCCTCGATCTGGGATTCAAACTTGGGCCTCCCGCGTGAGAGGTGAATGATGTACCACTAGACCAAACACATGGTCTCTTCATTGATGTTGTGACCAGAATCTCTGACATGGAGGTAGATTGCTGAGTTTTTTGCCTTGTTGGTATTAGGCCTCCTATCGCAGTTCAGATTCAATCGTAGTCCTTGTTTTGTTTTCACAACATAGGACAAACCAACCATACACCACATGTGAATGTTTCCCTTTTGGTTGCTTGTCTTTGACATTGACAAGCTTTCCATTGAGGGTGTTGATTGGTTTGAAGGAAGTGGCTATCTCAAATGTTTCCTAGCCATCTGCATAAGTCACGAGACCAGTCCATCTAGGTCTTTCCCCTGTTGATGTTTGGTGGTATTGGACTCAACAGTGGGAGTTGCAAACAGTATTAAGTCCAGTATATGAGTAATTTCTAGCTTCATGGTAGCTAATACTTGTAATTGGTAATATGGAGATAATCTCAACTTCTGTCAAAATGCAATGAAACTTACCACATTCTCTTTGTTCAACATTTTATAAAACACAATTACCAATCAAAAAGTGATTCAGTTGAGAAAAGTTCAATTGATGATACGTAACACTCTACATGTTTAGTTTTATATAGCTGATATATGCCAGACCTCTTCCAGAAACCCATCAATTGTGACAAAAAACAGTATGGTTATTTCCCATAATGCACCAGGAAAAGGACAAGTGGTCTGCCCGAAGATGGAAGGATGCCTTCACTTGACAGATTGCCAGGAGAGGCAGGGGTATCTGGTAGGACAGAACCAGAGACAGAGGAGATTCAGGACACAACAAAGATGGATCTACCAGTTCATCCTAAAGTGGCCTCAATGAAGAAAGGTGATGTGGAGACAAGCAGTGCAACAGGGTATGATGCTTTAGACATTTTTGATTCCTTGCCGAAGGCAGAGGAATCTATGCATTCATGATGGCGTATGTGTGTATGTATGTGTGTATGTGCGTGTGTGTGTGTATGGGTGTGAGGGTGTGTGTATGTGTGTTTGTGACACTTTGCTCGTTAATACGATATCTCAAGAAGGGAAACTCTGACAGTTCTCAAACTTGGTACATAGAGTCCCATATTGAGAGGAAGAACCCTATTGTTTTTGGTGGAGGTCAAAGGTCATATGGGGTCACCAGAGGTCAAATTCTGAAAACCTTGTTAACACGATATCTCAAGTTAGGAAGCTTGGATAAATTTCATATGTAGTATGTAGATGCATTATGGTAAGAGGAAGAACCCTATCATTTTTGATGGAGGTCAAAGGTCATCTGGGGTCACCGGGGGTCAAATGCTGAAAACCTTGTTAACACGATATCTCAAGATAGGAAGCATGGATAAATTTCATACTCAGTATGTAGATGCGTTATGGTAAGAGGAAGAAGCCTATTGTTTTTGATGGAGGTCAAAGGTCATCTGAGGTCACCAGGGGTCAAAAGCTGAAAACCTTGTTAACCCAATAACTCAAGGTAGCAAGCTTGGATGAATTTCATACTAAGTGTGTAGATGCCTTATAGTGAGAGGAAGAACCCTATTGTATTTGGTGGAGGTCAAAGGTCATCTGAGGCCACCAGGGGTCATACTCTGAAAACCTTGTTAACACAATAACTCAAGGTAGAAAGCTTGGATGAACTTCATACTTAGTATGTAGATGGGTTATAGTGAGAGGAACAACCCTATTGTATTTGGTGGAGGCCAAAGGTCATCTGGGGTCACCGGGGGTCAAAGTCTGAAAACCTTGTTAACACGATATCTCAAGGTAGAAAGCTTGGATGAATTTCATACATAGTATGTAAATGTGTTATGGTTAAAGGAACAACCCTCTTGTTTTTGGTGGAGGTCAAAGGTCATCAGGGGTCAAAGTCAGAAAACCTTGTTTACATGATATTTCAAGATAGGAAGCTTGGATCGATTTCATACTAAGTATGTGGATGTGGTATCGTGAGAGGAAGATTTCTGTTATTTTTGGTAGAGGTCAAAGGTCGTCTGGGGTCACCAGGGGGTCAAATTCTTAAAACCTTGTTTATACCATATCGCAAGGTAAGAAGCTTGGATAGATTTCATATTAATCATGTGGATGTGTTATGGTGTAAGGAAAAACCCTATAGTTTTGGTAGAGGTCAAAGGTTATTTGGGGTCACCAGGGGTCAAAGTCTGAAAACCTTGTTTACACAATATCTCAAGGTAGGGAGCATGGATAGATTTCATATTAACTTTGTGGATGTGTTATGGTAAGAGGAAGGTACCTATTGTTTTTGGTGGAGGTCAAAGGTCATCTGGGATCACCAGGGGTAAAACTCTGAAAACCTTGTTTATACCATATCCAAAGGTAGGAAGCTTGGATAGATCTCATATTAAGTATGTGGATGCGTTATGGTGCGAGGAAGAACCCTATAGTTTTTGGTGGAGGTCAGAGGTCATTTGGGATCACCAGGGGTCAAAGTCTGAAAACCTTGTTTACACAATATCTCAAGGTAGGAAGCTTGGATAGATTTTATACTAAGTTCGTGGATGTGTTATGGTGCGAGGAGAAACCATATTGTTTTTCGTGGAGGTCACAAGCCATTTGAGGTCACCAGAGGTCAAAAACTGAAACATTGTAAACATGTCATTACAAGGGAGGAAGCACAGATAAATCCCTTCTCTTACATTTTATTTTCTTTTTTTTTTTTTCTTTTTTTGGTTATTTAAGTTTCGGTTTAAAGGCCATGTGACATGAGCTGATGTGAGCAGGGGTCAAATTGTGACCACATCATAAAAAATGATGTAGAGGAGAAGTATAAATTTGATGGATGAACCTCAGTGTAACAAAACACCCCCCCCCCCCTTTCGGCAAGGAATCACTAAGCCTTTTGGCTTTCTGGTTAATACATAGGGGAGGGAGGCAGTAAATGGTCAAAACACAAAGATGGCATACTTCATGGAAACTTTGATAAAGCTTAAATTTGAATTGGTCATTTTCAAGGCTTTATAAGTTTTTGTTTTGCTATTATTTGTGTGTTTTGAGAATGGAAAATTAGATAAAAGGTACGCTGCTTTTCATGGTTGTGTATCAAGGTGTATTCTGTGTATTGCAAGTGTTATGGCTATAAAGAATTGTAGTAAACCATATGAATAATGCAGGCTGATTTTCATGTGTTCTTGGATATAAATGAGGCACTTACTTTCCTAACCTTTTATGTAATCTTTCTCCAGACACCAACAATAATAGTCAACCAGTGTCAGGTATCAAATTAAGCAGCTGTAGTATGAAAGGGGTCTTGCAGAAGCTGCATTACTTGAATATATTTGGTATCAACTACATCATTTGTAGTAAACATTGCGAAGGTTGGAGATTTATTTCGGTCACTTGGGAGGAGGGTGCTGGGGATGATGAAGTGAGTGCTGTAAGGGTGTCATCATTGTAAACACAGTTACAACAATAAAAGATGAATCTGTGAACACACATCATCTACTCAGAACTATTGTTTGCTAATACAGTCAATGTTTTCTTTAGATCGGACAGTGAATCAGGTCGTGGAGATGTTAGGAAAGAGCATAGGAGAAGAAAACACAGAAATGTTGAATTAGAAAGCCAGACCCTTGAGGAGGTACAAGAGGTAAGAGACAGTGTTTCCACAAATGAAAACAAAAATTCCTAAAACATTTCAAGTTTTCCAAAACTTGTTGTAAAGGTCATGGAAAGTCATATGTTAGATGGAAGAAAGTTCTTGAACTCTTAAGTTCATTTCTCAAGTACCCATATGTGATCAGTGTAGAAAATGTCACAGTTAAGTTGTAGACAGGCTTACATTTCCTTTGCTCTCTTTCTTTCATCAATAGCTTCGAGGGTACCTCCATCAGGTGCTAACTGCCTCTCGTCAACAGCATGAGGAAATAAAGAAGTTACGTACAGAACTCAATAAATCGCAGCAGTCCAATAGTATTATCCAGTCCATGAAATCAAGAATTGAAAAACTAGAAAAAAATCTCAACACCAAGGTGGATACTCTGGTCACAGAGCAATCAAAAGCAGAACGTATCCTTATAAACTGTGCTCTGTCTTTTTGTGGTATCTGTTTCTTGTCTATGCTAGAGACATATGCTTATAACTGTTGCAAGTTGTTTAGTTAAGTTGAGTGTAATTCTAGTCTGAAGAAACTACCTGGTTTCCTGACAATCCCCCTCCGCAGAAAACTTTCACCTGGACAATATCCCCCAAAGAACCCCTCCCAAGACCATTTCCAACCAGACAATTCCCACCAAGGACAACCCCAAATATTTAGGTGGGGGAAGGTGTCTTAGGAGCAATACTCATGGGTGGGAATTATCTAGGGGGAAAAAGTCTGGTAGGAATCATCTCAGGTGTAGTTGTCCAAGGGGACGTCATCCCGGTGGGAATTGTTGGGCGGGGGAGGGGGAACAAGCTAGGTTTACAAGGATCATATATTAAATAGGTAGTGGATAAGCACTGGTGAGATTTGCCTTCTTGTCTCAACTAGTTCTAGTGAAATAATGAGACACGGGGTACTTATTCCTATTTCTTCCTCCAGGATGGTTACTTAGCCTCATTTGATAGACAAGAGTGCATCCTTAGTCTTTGCCCTCCTTTTCAGTGGCTGGGAGGGGTGAAGTACCCTTTCTCTGCACCATTGTCAGACAGATGTGCCATGTACACCAAAACATGGAGAGGCTATTAAAAATTGTGTTGTTGGTAGCAGTGCAACCATCGCCAATGTCTTTTGTGCTGGCAAAGCAAATATGGCAAGTTTATTGGTTGACCTTGACACAATTTTAACCCAGGACAACATCTTGAAACTGTCTTACAAGACCGTCAGAGGACGGAAAAACAGAAGCAAGACCAGATGATGGACACAGTCAAGACAACAGTCAAACAGTCAGTGAACCAATCACTGAGTAAGACCATACAGAAAGATGTTATGCCAGGTTGGTATCTGGTCAGGGAAATCTGAAGAAAAAAAATGTCTCAGGAATGATGGTTTAAGATTTGGGATGTCACCATTGTGTAATGTGTACAAATTGTATGCAATAGTAGATGGATGACGTACAGAACTTTTGGAAAATTGCCACCAGAAGAAATTTATAATGCAGAATGCAATCCTTTTAATGTCCAAATGTAGAAAGCACGGTGAATACTAAATATTATGGTTCCACATGGTACCACCAGTCTTTTGTGCGTCAACACTCTAGTGCACAGTATATGTGAGTAGCTGCCCTACTTAATATGTTTGAAAGGAGGTTATCACATTTGTGGTACAGAAAAATTTTCACTCTTGGTAAACTATGATGTAAAGATATGGAATGACAAGCAGTTTATAATTGGGTAGCTGAGTATTCCTTATTTTCAAGAAATATGGTTTTTAAAGAAATTTACTGTTTTGTAGGTCTGAATAGTTTATGGCCCAAACTTTATAACCTTCAAATGACAGAACATAGATTACTTTTGTAGTGTGTGTTACAAAGGGGAATTTCAGCTATTGCTAGAGTTTGTAAGACTGGATGGTCAAAAGCAGTACATGTTTTCCATCTGTGCCAATATGTATGCAAGGTAAACTAATGCTCTGATAACGTTGTACATGTTACTTGGTTTTGATAAACAACTTGGTGTTGCTAAATACACAGAAATGAGCAACAGTAGTAAAGATGGTGTGATACAAAGTTAAAAGCTCATTTAACTGGTAATTGATTTGTCACTTCTGATGGGAGATTAAAGTGTACCTTAAGTCTAGAATTACAAGAATATATATTTTAGAGGTTAAAAAATGAATCTCATTCATCCAACTCCCATGTTTATAGCTTACTCCATTGCTGGGGTATAAAATGTTGAAATTTATTCACTTGATTTGAAACAGTCAATCGTGCAATAATTTGTGATGTCCTTCTTGTGCAACTCACATTACCTGCTTTTGTTTCCTTTTGAAGTTAAAATCTTTGTACGACCTTGAAACATTTACTGTATTTTTGCATAGTATGTTGAACAGAGGGGGCTTGTATAGCCAAGTCAACCTATAACAGTATAACAGTGATCATAGTTTGGTACAAGTTGCAGTGGCTTTCAAAAAATTAAACGAAAACAAATATGGTATTTTGAGTAGTACAAGGATGACATCACAAGTTATTGTACGTACAATCTACCATTTTAAATGCAGTGAATAAGTTTCAACATTTTGTATCTCAGCTCAGGAATGTCATGAGAAGATGGAAGCTGAACCATTTGGATTCATTTTCAAGCTTTGTAACATATACCTGTATTTTTAAATTGTAGACTTAAGGTACACTTTCATTTCAGTCTGTTCCATAATGATAGTGTGTTTGTGCCAGTATTATGTAGTGTGGTATGTGAAAAGGAGGTCAAAGGTGAAGATCATGGAAACATCACCATGTAATTACTAACCTGCAAGATGCCATTCTCTTCTCTTTTCCTGAAAAGCAGATTTTATCTGAGCTAAAAAGAAAGTTATTTCGTGCAATATTTTTGTGACTATTTTACTGTTTTCCTTTTCAGAGATATCTAGCTCATTAACAGGTATGACTAATCAGCTTTCACAGATAGCAACAGAAAAGCTTACAGCTACTGACCAGTTGATGAAGGATAACATTGGCAAACTGATCAAACAAAGGGTGAGAAATTTGACAAAAATTTAATAAAATGATTCTTTTAGGAGATAAAACTGGGAAGGTGGTCTGCACACTAGACATGGGCAGGTTACATACATTTTCTTCACAGTCATGATACCGTTGCCTTTCTACATTTTATTAGCCTATCATTTTCTCTCAAACATCCTTTCAAAGATTGAATTTTCATTCTTTTCGGAATATTTTTTGCAGGGTTTTGCGGACTCAGTGGCCCAAGCTACAGCACAGATGGTGTCCAATACAGTCAACCAATCATATCGAGACAATTTCTATAAAAACGTCATTCCTGCGTTTGATAACGCTTGCAAAAACATGTTCCAACAAATGGCAGTGACTTTTCAGAAAGGAGTGGACAATTGTAAGTAACTTATGACATTAACGACATGCATTGATGGCAGTCATTTTATGATGGCAGTGTCTTGGGAAAGAAGCAGACATTTGTTGCCTGTGCCAGTATATGCTGGTATGAAGGTAGTTATTTTTTGATGACAACTGATGGCATTCTCGTGAGAAAGAACCATTGTGCCATTATATCTTGGCATTGATGACAGTTCGTTTCATTTCTCTTAATTGTGGTGGTAGCCTGTTGGCTTTGGCATGGAAACTTCATGTAGCTGCAGAATTGAACAGAATTCATAAATCTGGATTCTCTGAATTTCAGGTACCATTGTGAAGGCGAGAAATTAAGGTTCCTAATGGATGAATGATTTGTCTTCAAAAATATTCATTGCATTTCTTTCCTCTCTTGAATGACACTTAAAAATTCAATAAGTCACATTCACCACCCTAGTTTTTGAATATTGTGGTAATTGAGAGACAAAATGTCAAGCACATAATATGTGGTCTTGAAAGAATTAGTAGTCTACATAGCCCCAAATGTTCACTACTGTAGCATCATAATGCACAAGTACCCTGATCAGTTCAAATGATGGCTCCAAACTGCAGACAAGGAAGGTGGTGGGGTTCTCCAAGTCAAAGTCCTTGCTCCCCATTCACTCTCCTTCCTCATCAGTGCCCAAGCAAAAACATGTAGCCAATATGCTATTTCCCACCTTCGCCCACCACCCAAAAACAATTCTCTCTCCCAAGTTCCATACCGCTCCTTTCCGAAACCACGACTCACCCATATATCATTTCACTGACTACGTGTTTACAATGTCCCTCATGCTCCTCTACCTGTTTTGTACCTCCATATGACAGGTGTTCGGCAAATGCAGGTCATTTATGAAGAAAACGCCGGGTCTCAGAAGCAAGAAGGTGAGGTACTCCTGGCTGAGATGAGGAGTTTAGTGGATGAGCAGCAGAAAAACTTGACCATTTTCAAAGAAGAATTGGAAAAGAACCTTCAAAAATCACTTACCACTCATCTACACAGTCATAGTGAAAGGTAATTTTATGCATAGTCTAGGTCAGTGGTCTGGAAACTAAGGGTTGTGGCCCCTTTGGTGTTAGTAATGCTTTTTTGGGGGGTGCTTTGCTAGGAACTGGAACAGCAGAAAAGCTTGGTAGGTCTTACCTGTAGTATGGTCCCTACTATGTATGGTCCATCATCTCAAATGTTTCCAGGTAGCATGTGTGGGTCATGTCAAAATAGTTAGATGATGGGCAGGAAATGGTGAAATGAAGTGGGCAGGAAAGTGGGGGAAGGGGGAAATTTAAGAAAGTTCTGTCTTCCAGGTTGCATGTTTTTGGCATTTTAGGTATTAACTTGCTAGAATTTTATGCAAGTTACTGGTCCAGTGCTCATTTTAAGCCTATTTCACTAGTTAAATGTCACCAAGTTAACTGATTTCCTAATTCCTAGTGAACGTAGTTTCAGTAAGTCTCCAGTATATTTGTTTGTATTGGTTTTTTTTCTTTGCCTCCAATCTCAGGTTGGAGGGATTTTTGGCAGACCACATCCAACAGCTGATCACAAGCGAGATACAGCCGGTCTTGAAACAACATCAGGATTCAGTTCATGATAGTATAATCTCTGTGGTGAGATCCCAAGCAGCTACACCAGTACCAACACAGCCAGATATACAGAGAATACAGAACCAGATAAGAGAGCATCTTGCAAGGAACAAGATAAATGATGCCTTCCAAGTTGTAAGTTTCCCAACGCATGTTCATATGTAATGTTGGCGTGAACAGAATTAGGGCCATTTTTGCACTTTGCTACCAAGTCAGTTATTTTTGATATGAATGAAGATAACAGCCTATGCAGTCAAATCTGTTTGTATCCGGGTGTGGGCATGCTTGTGTTTCATAATACAGAGAGTCCTGAGGTGTTGTCCTTCATATCAATGATTACATTTTTCAACCTTTGACCTTTCTTCCAGGCCCTCAACGCTGCTGATCTGCGGGCATTGATGTTTGCTTGTAATGAAACAGGTATTGACAAGGTGTTCGGTGGTGACGAATGCGCATTGGAACAGCCAGTACTGCTTTCCCTTATTCACCAGTTGTCACATGACCTAACCACCAATACAGATCTCAAGATAAGGTAGGCTGATTATTTCATTCAATCAGAAGAGTCACTGTAAGGGGAAATATTGCATTACAATTACATCAACATGGCACAGGCTGAAAATGACTGTTATCCCATTATTTCAATAGTATTTCTTCATAAAAAATACTGTGTGTTACAAGAGTCGTGAATGTTGCATCTTTTGAAAATGTGAGAGTCTGGATGAGCTACAAAGCAGTGAATATCTTCCTTTGAGAACCTTGCTTCATGAAAATATAATTCCCTAGCTGGCACACTTTTAATTGCCTGTCATTCCATACCTATAAGTCACGGTTTTAAAAGTACAGAAATTTTCAGTATCGCAAATGCAGTGTTTCCCCTTTAGGACTCTGCTTAGTATACTCTCATGTGTGATTCATTGAGTGTATATGCTCCTGTGGTCATAGCAAGGGGTCACATTAGCAAGCTCTCAAGTGGGCCTGTATGCATTAGTGAGATAGAAGTTGGGTAAAAATTCTCAAATGAGAGAAAAGTAGGATTTTTGTACTAAAAGTAGGTCAAAACTAGGAGTTGTGCAGGTTTCATTGATCAATTCTCAGCAATGTTGCAAGTATTGTACTAATAAGTGTTATAGACATTTTGTCAATAATTATGACTATGTCTTTTTATGTATTTCTTTTCAGTCAAATAGGAAGATTAAGGAGAAAAAAAGATTAGAGTAGGATTTTCCAGAAAAAAGTGGGAAAAGTAGGAGAAAGGGTCAAAAAGTGGGTGAAAGTAGGACGAGTAGGGGTCACTGGAAACCCTGCATCAGTATTTGTATAAAATTAGTCATAACTACAGATCAGATTCATTTTGTGCATTCTGTGCTCATGTGGGAAGTATTGTAAGAAGGTAAAAGAGCATCTTAGAAAAATAGAAATTTTAGAGTACTTTGAACAAAAAGTAGGGACAATTTAAAACAGGTGTAATTTAACCTTTGACAAAAATTGGCCACCTGTGTTTGTTTACTCTGTGAAGCATTAAACGGAACTTCATAATTGTTTCCAAGATGACCCTGGTGCATTGCATTTTGTGGGGATACTCCCGCTTCCCTCCTCCCTCACACACATGTGTTGGTTTTGTCTGTAATGACATTGAAAAAACCTGTTTAAATATTTTCACCACAAATCTGGCCTGAATAATGCTATAGAATGCATGGAAATAGGATAGAGCTGGTTATTGGTTGCAGAGTCATACCTTTCTTATTAAGTAGACATGCCTATAGTTCTATCTGTTGATCTAGAATTTTATTCCACATTTTATGCCAAAAACCAGTTTTAGGGGAAAGACTGGTAAAAACTGGTTTCGGTTTGGTTCAATTAGTGGCAAAATAAGAAACTGAAAAACTGAACTTATGTAATTAACCTAAGGAGCTGTAAGTACCTTTCCTATAATGGGTATAAATTTATTAATTTCATCCACTTCAACCCTAAAATTCTTACATGGAAAATGGAAAAACATAAACTGAAGGTAGCTGTGGCCCCAGTTTATTGTATTCGTGATCATAAGTATCATTCTCCCATGTTGCGATCGTATGTCCCCTCCCGCAAATACCCCTGAGTGTACACCTAGGATGTTCCACCATAGTTTACATGTAGCCAAACAAGAGTTCCAGTAGTGTTAACCAAGACTTTGCTTCACTATGGACTCAACTAGGCCACTGAACATATCAAAATTAGACATCTTGGTTACGGATAAAATTCATCATTACAAAGCGAATTGGTCTTTTCCTATATGTAAACTTGAATGATCAAACTACTGATACTAAAAAATCATTCGTCAGGAGTTACAAAAATACAGAGACTTTTCAAAGTATCAAGGTGTCGTTTGTGGAAGTTTGTGATTGACAAACTTAAATGTTACAAAGTGAAACAGGTCTAGGCTAGGCAGGCGCGGGCGACCCCCTTGGGCATGGTATTATCAATGCAGGTGATGACACTGCATTTTTGTTGTAAACAAACAGCATGTATATTTTCACGATGTGTAAGAGAATACCTTATGTGGCGGCTTCTCATTGGTTGAAGCTGTGTACTTTAAAAAGCATATCACATCAAGTTGAGCTGCTCACAATGCCAGAAAATACTCCAGAGTTCAATTTGAAAAAGTTAAAGGTATTTGTGGAGCGTTCCTCTTTGCTCATGAATAAATTTTGGTGATTCTTTGTTGAAGAGTTGATGGAAGGTTCTAGAGAACAGGAGGGATATTGTCCACGTAAATCAGACTTATAGTACACATAATGTTCTTTGTCTTATTGAAGTATTTCCATGTTCTCACTGCTTCAAGTGTACGTACCGAAGGCCTCCACTCGAAAACGTGAGTGAAAGTAAAGCAGTCTATTTCAAGTGCCGATAATAACTTAATTTGCAATGATGGTAAAACTTTGAAAACTCATTAAAATTATATACTAAGTGTAAATTTTGTTAACCAGATTTTCACCAAAGTAGCCTTTTTGGTTTCGATGATAAGAGAAACCTATGCAGTCATGATGGCGTGTGTATGTATGTGTGTGTGTGCGTGTGTGTGTGTGTGTTTGTGACACTTTGCTCGTTAACACGATATCTCAAGAAGAGAAACTCTGACAGTTTTCAAACTTGGTACATAGATGCCCCATATTGAGAGGAAGAACCCTATTGTTTTTGGTAGGGGTCAGAGGTCACCTGGGGTCACCGGGGGTCAAACTCTGAAAACCTTGTTAACACAATATCTCGAGGTAGGAAGCTTGGATGAATTTCTTACTTAGTGTGTAGATACGTTATGGTAAGAGGAAGAACCCTATTATTTTTGGTGGAGGTGAAAGGTCATCTGGGGTCACCGGGGGTCAAACCCTGAAAACTTCGTTAACACGATATCTCAAGAAGGGAAGCTCTGACAGTTCTCAAACTTGGTACATAGATGCCCCATATTGAGAGGAAGAACCCTATTGTTTTTGGTAGGGGTCAAAGGTCACCTGGGGTCACCGGGGGTCAAACTCTGAAAACCTTGTTAACACAATATCTCGAGGTAGGAAGCTTGGATGAATTTCATACTTTGTATGTAGATGCGTTATGGTAAGAGAAAGAACCCTATCATTTTTGGTGGAGGTGCAAGGTCATCTGGGGTCACCAGGGGTTAAACCCTGAAAACTTTGTTAACATGATATCTCAAGAAGGGAAGCTCTGACAGTTCTCAAACTTGGTACATAGATGCCCCATATTAAGATGAAGAATCCTATCATTTTTGGTGGGGGTCAAAGGTCACCTGGGGTCACCGGGGGTCAAACCTTGAAAACCTTGTAATCACAATATCTCGAGGTAGGAAGATTGGATGAATTTCATACTTTGTTTGTAGATGCGTTATGGTAAGAGGAAGAGCCCTATCATTTCTGGTGGGGTTCAAAGGTCATCTGGGGTCACAGGGGGTCAAACTCTGAAAACCTTGTTAACACAATATCTCGATGTAGAAAGCTTGGATAAATTTGATACTTTGTTTGTAGATGCCTTATAGTAAGAGGAATAATCCTATCATTTTCGGTGGGGTTCAAAGGTCATCTGGGGTCACTGGGGGTCAAACTCTGAAAACCTTGTTAACACAATATCTCAATGTAGGAAGCTTGGATAAATTTGATACTTTGTATGTAGATGCCTTATAGTAAGAGGAAGAATCTCATCATTTTTAGTGGAGGTCAAAGGTCATTTGGGGTCACTGGGGGTTAAGCTCTGAAAATCTTGTTAACACGATATCTCCACGTACGAAGCTTGGATAGATTTCATACATGGTAAATTGATGTGTTATAGTGAGAAGATGTACCCCACTGTTTTTGGTGGAGTTCAAAGGTCATCTAGGGTGGCCAAGGGTCAAACACTGAAAACCTTGTTAACACAGTATCTCAAGGGAGAAAGCTTGGATAGATTTTATACGTAGTATGTGGATGCATTGTGGTGAGAATATGAACGCAATCATTTTTGGCAGAGGTCAAAGGTCATCTTGGGTCAACGTGGGCCAAACACTGAAGAGCTTGTTAACACGTATCTCCAGGTAGGAAGCCTGGGTAGATTTCATACTTACAGTACTATGTGGATGTGTTATGATGAAAAGATGGACCCTTTTGTTTTTGGTGAAGGTCAAAGGCCATCTGGGGTCACCAGAGGTAAAAAAGCAAAATTTCCCAAGAATTCCCAAGAGTTTTATATGGGGTCACCAGAAGTCAAACTGAAAATTTCCCAAGAATTCCCAAAATTAAATAGGAACACAAAACTTTATTTTTCCAACATGTTAAGATAGCATTTGACCATTGACTGAAAGATATGGGACATCATGGCATTATTTGGAATAGAACATATATCATCGAAACCTCAATGCATTTTTGCATTCTGGTTTATTTATCGTTTCTAGGGCATTTTCAGACAATTTAGATAGTATGCTTTGCATGCATATTAACAGTGTGGGTATGTGCCTTATCGCTCATAACTAGTCGGAACAAACATATGACGTAATTAAACCTGGTTTTGACTAAGAGTCAGTTTTTTGCCCTGCCAGAGAACCAGTTTCCTATTTTTGGAAAACTGAACAGCCTTAATTTGACATGCCTTTTGCATCCCTGAAACAATATTGCAAAGTATGCTACTTATGCCTTTCAGCTATTTGAACCATTGTATGCTGGCCATTGATGAGGAATCACCAGTGACAAAGGGACACTTAACAAGCATTCTTGAGGACCTTGTACATAACGTCCACGGATTTGTTCAATCCTCGATTTGTCAGCCACAACAGCGAAAGTTGCTTCGACGTATTATCAGGCAGGCTGCAGGTTTGGGAGTCAGAGTTGATAATTAGTAGTAAAAGGACATAATTTTAGGTTTGATTTTAGAGGTTATATAAACCTCTGTGGTTGCAAACAAATATTGCTGCTATACCTTGTTTCTTTGAGGGATGGATTGACATACAATTAAGTCATAAACAAAAGAAAGTTTTTAACCCAAGAAGCGTGCAAACTGTTGGAGAATTTGTCCAAGCTTACAGCATTTCTCACAAGGTGATCTTTCACAGTATACAGCAGTGTGAGTTTAATTGTGAAGCAGACCACTTCCAGTGATAGCCCTGAAACAGAGTTTACTGCTTAGTAAAATGTGAATTTCTCTGGTAAATGTCTTTTTTTTTGCATGTAGCACATGCATTACATCTAATACAGGTAAGTAAGTTTGTTCATGGCTTTGACATCATTCAAGAGGAAACTCCTCAATAACGGTAATAAATGCTAGAAAAAAGTAACACAGTGTGTAGTCATATTAAAGAGAAACTTCACTGTGTGTGAAGTCCAGAAGTAGGAATACAAAGTTGTTTTGCATTGGCAAAGAATATTAACGAAGGTTTGATAAATTTAGCCTGGATCCTATAAGTGTTAGGAATTTTGCTGATTACAACCAGTAAATTTCAGTAATATGGACAGCTTTCCTGCAAGTTTGGCCAAGTTTAGTAAAACTAGTGGTGAGATTTGCTTATTTTTGGAAAGTGATCATTGAAAGCATTACAACACCTTCAAAAAATGTTTATGCATTTGCTTTGAAGGATTATGTTGTACTTTAAAAGGAAGTTCTCAATGCCTAGCTGAATGATAATTTATTGGTGGTCTTTGTTGGAGCCAGACATCATTTCTGCATTTTTCACAGACATCTTATTAACTTTGGCAATCAAAAAATACTATTATTAAACATTAAGGTAACACACAGAAGTGTTTTAAGACATCTTGGTATTTTCATTAAGTTGACCTAATATTGTATTATAGTCAGAGTTTCTCAAGCAAGGAAATAGTGTTTGATTTTATTTCCATAATAATGACCATCGGTCAGTCCAACTGCCACAAACTTCCTATGACATCATGGACATTGACCAAGCCAAGAGCTTTGCCACAGAACTACATTCATGTCACAGAATTTCATCTACATCACTGATAAAAATGAGTGTAAATGAATTTCAAAATACATACTGTTTATTGTAAGGCATGTTTCCTTCTTGATTGCCTCAACTGGCTCATTACTTGTGAAAGCAGTATTATGCTACAATCATTTTCATTGAAAGTAACCAATCTCCTTGCTTTTTACCATGTATATGGTGAAGGTAGTGTGGTTTGTGACTAAACATGACAAATTTTTATCGAAATTGTTGTAAAGAACAGGTGTTCACAAAACTAAGTTCTGTCATCTTGGGATGTTAGTAGCAAAAATGCTGGTATGCCACACCCCAGTCATGGTAGGGTATTAGCCTATACATTGTCACAGAATTCTGTCATTTGGGAGTTGATATGCCTACTTGTAGCAAAAATGTTATCTTAAGCCAGGAGCCAACCTTTTAACTAGTGGTAGTTTTGTTCAACAAAAACATAGGAAGAAAGTATTGTATTAAATCCTGCTCTGGCACCTAATTTTAGGATCATTATTTCTGGTCAAAGGGAAAAGTATTGTGAAATAGAAAAATTTTCTTTCTTTCCTCACTAAGATTCAGATTGGTGAGCCATTAAATAATAATTTGTCATCTTGGATCGTTGTTGTGAAAAAAAGCAAGGTTTGAGATAATTTGTCTTTGTTGTTTAAACAGTGCCCTTTCTCACAAACAGAATGTTTGAAGAAGGGAAACTAAGGATGTTGGCTAAAAGCCAAAAAGTGATGTCTGTGTAAACCTTACAAAGAAAATTGCTTTTCTAATCTCTTCTGATCAATTGCTATCACGTGATGATTTGCTGTTTGTCATTTAATAATTGTTTGAATTGTTCTCTCTGTTACCGATTTCTTCTAGTTATATCAAATCATTGCACACATATTATAGTTTCTTAATCTTTACTCCTAAATTTAAGTTAAGCAAACATTTTTAATCTATCCATTCATTAAGAATTATTTTCTGCCTGTAACTTTTCTCAAAGAGCCAATAGACACAAATACAGTCTAGAATGCCATAGCTTGTTTGTGTAATTTGGCAGCCTCTTTTGCTCCAGTTTGCTAGCTTTTCATATGCACATGTAATAGTATGGTATCACATATCACTTTCTGTAATGATAATGGTTATTGGTATCATTTTTGCTGACTTTCACTGTCAGTGTTCCTAGCCTCTCTCCAGGCGCATAGCTGGGGGGGGGGGGGGGGGGAAGGGGGCAGCTGCCCTCCCCTTGAGCATATTTGTGGTATTTTTTAAATGTTTATTTTTACAATATTGCTAGTGTTTCCCCTATTTACATGCGGTAATTAGGCCTAGGAAGTGTCATTTCCAGCAATCTGGGAGGCATTTGGGGCCAAAATTTTCTTGCCCTTTGCGCCAACCCATGGTGGCGCGGAGTGCTGAGAGTCTGTCTATGGGCTTTGCCCCTCCCTTGACAAATTCCTTACTAGGCCCCTGCCTCTCTCACAAAAGGATGTTCATAGTTATGAGTATGCTCGTTTGTTTGCTTCCTATTTTTCATTGTATGTTTACTTTTTCCTCTCTGTGTTGAATAGTTTACTCAAACTAGAAATATTTGATGTTTCAATTACCACAAAGGAGTTGCTTTTATTTCATCTGGAGGGAAATAGAAAAGAAAACAAGAAATGGTGTGTTTGTGAGAGGGGGCTAGGGGAGGGTCCAGGAGGTAGGATCATTCCCTCCAACAGAATTTGCTGTGCTCTCTTTGTTCCAGTAATGTTCATCTGCTTTGTTCCTTTGTTAGTTAAAGGTGATGTTGATGATAGTATCAGATCTAATTAGTTAATTACAACTTTCAGTTTCATTGTAGAAACAGCTAAATGAGTTGTGGACTGATCTCCAGACTACTAACGCTTTTCGTTGGTGGGTATCTTTGAGGTAATTCACCTTTTTACGGTTTTACAGTACACATTATAAAACTACGTTTACAGTTTATGTGTTTAAGATCCAACAGAAGATGCTAAGGATAAGATGTTTGCTGTCTGTTTAGGGTAGCCTCTGGTTTGACATCAGCTCAAAAGAAAGGAGAATTACACTTCAGTGCAAGCAGAAATTGAGCTTGTTTAAAATTGAGTGCTGGGAGCAATTTGCAAAAGGTTTTTGGCTCTTAAAAATCAGGGCTGTAAAGTCATGCAGATTGAATCATGACTAAAAATGCTGGTTGAAAATATTAAAAATGATTTAGTGGAATAATGGTTCAGGCTGACAGTGTAGCTTAACCCCCAGACTTGTATTTACTAGTAATCACACTTGTCTTTACCCATACTCATGTAAATGGATTTGTACTCATACTTATACTCACAAATTTTAAAAGTTAAGCATTGCTACTAATGAAAAATTATGAACAGGTACTCATGAAAAAAATGGGAAACAATACATTTCAACCAGAGACAACATGCCTCTACTTGTGCTCATGACATTATGCTGGCACTACAAGTCTACTTGTACTCATGACAGTGTACTCACACTACAAGTCTACTTGTGCTCATGACAGTGTACTCACACTAAGAGTCTACTTGTACTCATGACAGTGTACTCACACTACAAGTCTACTTGTACTCATGACAGTGTACTCACACTAAGAGTCTACTTGTACTCATGACAGTGTGATCACACTGCAAGTCTGTCAATCCAACAATGCATGAAAACAAAGGTTAAGTTTAACCTCATCAATTAAAAACAGCATACCTTATCCATATTTTCAGATGTGAGAAATAAGATTATCACTATTGCCAGAGGGAGTTTAGGTTTATGTTTATACTATCAGTAGATAAGCATTAGTGATTGCTCATGTAACCAACACTTAAGATGCTCTCCGATCCTTATAGATAGCTTATGGTTTCTTTATAAGTCACCGTGGAAACAGGAGCATAATTAAGCTGCAAGTTATCATTTATAGTGTTTTTTTTTTAATGTTTGAGACTGTTTTAAACAATAACAAGATGTACCTTCGTTCAATAATGCAACTTGTTAAATGAAAAATTGTGTCATTTAGTTGTCATTTTTATCCTTTAATCTATCAAATATCCATTTATTGTTTTAAATATTTAAATGTTTAATCAAGAACAGCACTGGATGACATGCAAGATCCAGTTATTTCTGTTTTTATGTCACATGTATCAGGAATAGGTCTGTGGAATAGACCTGTGGGAAGAAGTGACTTCCCTACCGGGGGGTGGGGGGGGGTGGGAGTCGGCATTTATCACACATATTTTTAATAGATTTTATAATCAAAATCTAAACAAGGGATATGAAAGTAACAGCTTCCTATAAACTGGATTCCACTTTTCAACCAATCAAAGACAACCAGTAACTGGTCCTCAAACAAATGACCATCTTTTTTTCTCAGGTACATACCATGAAGTGAAGAGATTTCACTCAACATAAACCACTTTGAATTCAGTGATGTTTTCTTTATTTTCATTGCTTATCTCATACAAAAAATACATTCCCAATACTTCTTTGGTCTGTGATCACTTTTTTAAGCGGATCTGTTTTTACACATTGTAATGTCAATTTTGGAATCTTATTTAAATATCTTGTAAAGAAAACTGAAAAATAATCTTACTTTAACTTGTTTAATGAGTAAATATGAGATCTGCAACAAAGCAAAATATATGGATCTCCCCTTATCACAAATTTGTTTGATATCTGCCAGCCTCAGCTGTGCATAACTCCACATGTGGACAATATAAATGCATATGATGACTGGCTCTGAATATTCATGGCAGCTGGTCAAGGTGTATTTTGTCCAATTAAAAGTTAACTCTGATACATTTAAAAATGAAGCCAAAGAGAATAACCCAAACTGTGGGTACATTATGACTGGTTAAATAAAGTGATCACTTGAAATAGCATTAAAAAGTAAAGAAGAGATAATAATTTGAATCCAGTTACATTGTAGCATATATGGCTAAAACATTACCATTTCAAAAGCAAAAGAAATACTTGTCAAACTCTCTACCCAAGACCTGAAACCTTGTAATCATTGAATACCAAACTGAAAAAAGGGTTTAGTACTGGATACTTCCTACATAGTCCTGCAGGTCATTCCAGGCTGGGACAAGTCAACTAGTCCCCAAGGCTTACTATTCCTATCGATACAATAGACAAGTTGGGAAATTAGATTTTGCTATACCATTGTACTACCACAGATCAAGTCCACGGACATTTTTTCACAGATACGAAGGCTAGGAGCGACTGTTTTTTGTCTTTCACAATTTACCGTCGTACTTTCCAACCTTTT
This sequence comes from Holothuria leucospilota, assembly GCA_029531755.1. Taxonomy (NCBI): domain Eukaryota; kingdom Metazoa; phylum Echinodermata; class Holothuroidea; order Aspidochirotida; family Holothuriidae; genus Holothuria; species Holothuria leucospilota. The sequence goes on from CM055965.1 coordinate 12,630,353, forward strand.
CGAAAAAGTTAAAAAGATTACATTCAAAAAGAAGTTTTGCTCTAAAGAAAATTCTCTTTGACCTGTGACTGATGCCTAAAGAACCATAGTTTTGCTCTCAAAAACTGCATGATTATACAAAATGTCTGTCTTGCACATGCAGTCTCTGTTGCAGTACACTTTCTTTCCCAGCATGCATTGTATGTCAAAGTTTCCCAACTCGTCTATTCCCACCCAATGATCAAACCCAGGACCAATGCTGCCATAAGGAATTCCTACGCAAACAAGATGTTGATCATGACAGTTTTCTGCCGAACATCTATCACTAGAAGATTCAGAATTGTCCAAAGTGGGAACTGCTCAGGGGCATAGTCATCTGAGATGGGGGTAGGGGTGGGGTGGAATCATTTAGGTGGAAGGTATCCAGTGAACCACTCCAGGTGAAAGCCTAAACAAAGCTCCCAAAGAGATGCCATCCTTAAGGGCACACTAACTCAACCAACCTTTCATCCCTCAGACTGAAAAAAAATTCTGTCATGTCAGGTTCTCCTCCAGACTGGCTGAAAATAACAGATACTACTCATAACCTTGGCCAAGTCAGCATTCCACATACTAAATCCCTTAATACACTGGGTCATATAATGTTCAACAATGCGAAACTTTCGTCAACTCTTCTGAACTAAGGCCTACCATAAATGGTAGCCGATTTTAGTTATGGCAAGAATTACATAATTACTTACAAAAGATTTACCTGTTTGTATTAAGCAAGACAACCATAAAATAGTACCTGCATCAAGTTTTAAATTAAAAGTTGCACTTAAAAACAATGATATCTGGCAGCTGTTAACTTCATACTTTAATCTCAAATTAAACTGAAATTCACAAGGGAGGGTGAAATTTCACACACCTTTCCTAAATGTACACCCAAATTTGAGCAAAAAGGTTGTATTGGTTAGTCACCTAATGAGATGTGATGTAAAAGATACAGGATTCTTTCACATAACATACCATCGCTAAGCATTGTCAAAATAAAGGCTTCCTGAGAATTTTGCACTTGCCAACCATTTTAGAAATACTACTTACTCCTTTCAAAAACAAATTGTCCTCTAAACAATTTCACATATTAGCAATCGAAGATTTTCACGATATTTGTTACTTTTCTTCTTTTTTTTTGCTCTCCTCAACATCTTTCTAAGGACAATTTTAGCTGGTACAGGGGTTAACTGACTGTTGCTCCTATGTATTTTTTTAAGTTGTTGCCATCTCTCATAATTCACAAACTAAAAGTTTCAGTTTCACTTCAAGATCAAATCTTTACATCTAACAATTAGCAAACCTTTGACACCAACACAACTTAGTAACTTCCAATTCTCCTGACTTGCTATGTGTTACTGAATTTTAACATTTCATAGTTTAATGTGGCTTTGAGCTAAAAATCGATTTCTGTTAAAAATTCATGGCAGTTTGAAAAGCAGGTATATTTGTGTCACTAAACTGGGATTTCTGGTTTTAGTCATGAGGCTCAAATTGTGTCAATGTTTAGCATGACCAAATTGAAAATTCCCAGGTAGGATGCACCAATCTGCAGGTATTTTTGTGACAATCTCTAGGTTTATAAATTTGAAGGATGACAGGTCTAAAAGTTTAATATTCAAATTCTCAAAACAGCAAGGCTTCAACAGGTGGGGGACAGAGGGATGTGTCCCCCGCCCTTACCACCACATTTTTCCAGAACCCTAACAAAAAGAGTGGGCCCATGGTGGATTCAATAGGTTGCAATTCAGCTGAATCAGTAAAATGAAACTCAAAAATAGTGAAAAGAGACATTGAAATTGGATTAAAATGATGGAAAAATGCCTCAGACTACATCACCGACCAACTGGCCCCCAAATTTTTCCAGGGACTTTAAGTGAGGCCCTTATCTCTCTTCAAGGGTTTCACTAATATCACTTGACACAGTTCAACTATGTCAAGGTCAACTTCCCCTACCCCCATTTTCACTTCTGAGGCTGTTGAAGCTCTTGCAACACAGGCCTATTAACTTTAGAAAACTTACAGTTATGAAAGACAATTTAGAATGCAAGTCCCTTCTCCCTGATCAATAAAGTCCTGTTTCATTCATAGATCTCATTCCCAGTGGCAAAAAGTACAAATTTTGTTAATTGTAAAGATAGACTTACAGTCTTCTACAATTTTGACTTTTTCATAAGAAAATTCATGACTCCATTCATACACTCCTCAGAAACCCAAAGAACATTTAATGTTTCCAGCTCGGATTTCACCGCTTGGTGGAGGCGTGCTCGTTCACCATCACGACAGAGCTTTTTGGCAGCCATTAGCGTCTGTGGAGAGTCATTGAAAATTATTCTTTTTGACAAAACTTAAAACTATTGTTCTGTTTACTATTGTTTTAATGATTGAAATATGAATAATCTCACAGTAATGTTGGCATGGAATTGGCGGTGGGTCAAAGGTCATAGAGAGAAATGAAAACATCGTGAGTTCCAATTGATATGGACAAAGGCATTCATAGTTTACAAACCTAGCAATGACAAAAAGGTCTCAGCATAAGGTTGTTGTTTTTATTTATTTTTTGTTTTATTAATATATATTCGATTTTATTATTTTTTTGCACATTAGATCAGTGTAGAGATACCCTGTTCTTGCTAATTCCCTCCTTCTAGAATCTCATACTTTCATACCCCTTATGCAAGGGTTGCAACGAACAGCACACAAGTGTCCTAACTGCTTTTATAACATCTCCCTCATTGGAACTTCACATTACTGACTGGAAAGCCTAGTTCTGACATACTTCTCAATAGTAACTATTTTGGTACTTTACTACAGTAAATTGTCCATCCCAGGGATAGGATGACCCAAAGAAGGTAGCAAGGCACTATTAAGTGGAGGATAATTTCTTTTGTCAATATGTAGCACATATCCTATCCCCTAAACCTCTAACGAACACAAAAAGTCAAACAAGAGTTGATATAATGTTGAACTAGTTTGTTACCAGGTTAAACTGCAATAGTCAAACCATAGACTCTTTTCCCAATAGGAATTACAAAGGATTGTGGGATAGAATTTTGTGCGCATCAGTTTTTGCCACAACAAAATGCCATTGACAACAACATCGCCTACCAGAACTCTATCCCACAATCCATTGCAATTGCTATTTGGAAAACGGTCAATGACTTACTTTAGGGGGTAAAGTTGCATAATTTCTGACTCTTCTCTCAACCTCATCCCGAAAAGTACTTGATGGGAATACATCACTGATGAGACCACAGCTTTTAGCTTCTTGAGCACTCAACTTTCTGCCAAAGTACAGCACTTCACTGGCCTAGAAAGATGACATACCCCACAGAAGAGTGATAGAATTCCCATGAACAAATCTACTTTAAACAAATATTTTGAATAATCTGGCAACTTTATACAAACATAATTTCCTAAAATATCATACACAGATTGTCTGCCATTACTAAGGTCCATCTTTGTCTTCACAAGTACTTGGCAATGAATTTTGCAGCAGCTCTATAAAGTGTTAAATGTTTGTAGAGAAATATATGCCAACCATGGTGCAAATGACACTTATCAATTTGATGATAAGGGCAGAATAACTTAAAAGCATGTTCTGGTGACCAAATTTGATGTTTTCACAAAAAGCAGAAAAATTTTCTGTGTTAGGCAGTAAAAACCCTATCTCAATAGCATCTTGCATTTGGAAGATACAAATTTTTAAAGAAATGCTACATTTTCAGCTTCTGCAGTGCATGATGGGAAATCTGTGATGTCATCCGGGCAAACTGATTAGATGTAGCTTTTGCATTTCTTTATAATGTTTATGCCACTATATTGAATATTGCATAACTCCTCTTGCTGTCCCATAAGTATGCAACATCTATACGGAAAAACATCTAAACATTCTAACGTATCAAATTTCAAGGACAAAGAAGGGATCCAATTATAAAGAATAACAAAAGGAATCTGAGGCAATTTTCCCATTTGGGATCACATTCTGTGACTTTGAGGAAACCTGGAGGTATTTCTTATTAAAAATAACCACTAGGAAGGGATATCTTTAGGAACGGGTACCTTGAGTTAGGAATGGAGTATTAGTATGGGGTTTGGATGGCATGTAATGAAAATTTTTTATCTTTCATACAAGACACCTACAAAATGCCACCAGACAATGCCTTTAAACATTGACAGAGCCCTATATAGGCCATACCCAATCACCAAAGAGTATGATGTTGGCAACTCATGTGACCTATTGCTGTGATCAACAGATGAATTGCAACAAAGTATGGTGGCTACCTGAACTGTCCTTCTATGAGGATGTTTCTTAACAAGGTAGGGTGTCAAACATGCTCACACAAATGCATGCACACACTTCCACACACATGCACAAACCGACATCTAACAGATTAAGATACAACTGGCCCCAAGGGTTTACAAAGCAAACCTCCATCTCTGATATGTGAAAGAGGATCTTTATGAATTTTTGTGAAATCTTCACTTGATTCTGACATGAGGTTTATTAGCAGATGACATCACCACAGTTGCATCCCCTAAATGAACTTGAAGCAAGTGAGAGTAATGAAACTCCTCACATTGATCAGCAATGCTTTGTTTTCTTTATTTTTTATCTATTCTTTTGTTCTTGATATAGATAGGGATATGAAAATCCCTTGGAGAATGTAAACTTTGCAAAATCTGCATGCCTTTCAATATTTAATTCACCTGACCTAAAGTATATATGATAATAGAGCAGAAAAATTAATGATAAAGTTTTAAGAAAAATCCTTCCTGATTAGTGTGAAGTTATGATGTATTACAAGCTTACTTCAGGTTAACTTTGGATTGAAAATGTGGTTACTTCATCTGCTCCTATCTTAAGAACCACAAATAGGAAAAAAATGCAAATTCCACCAGAAGGTTTATATTCAGTAACACTCTAACTTATCAGAGCTAAGTTTAAGCTCAAAATCCTTTTACACACTGAAAGGATATTGTACAAGTTCCATTTTGTCTAATGTTTTGCACATAATTCATCTAAAGAGATTGTTAAATTCTCACTGATGACTAAAAAGCCAAAGAATTTAAGTATACAAATGTTTCTGTTCAAAGATGTGATTAAACTTCTCCCAACTGTTTGTTGCCAGTGGTATTAAAGATAACTTACCAAAGAATTTCCCATTATCTTAGAGAATGTGTAAGAGGAACATCCTTCAGCACACTGACCAAGAGTTGTAAAAGGAGTTTCAAATGTGGCCTGGATGGAAATGAAAGAAGAGAAAGCCCTAACGTTTGGATTGTCAGCTTTACAAAATTTGGCCAAGGTTTACTGGATCAAAGGTTCTTTAGACCAAAGATCCTGATTCTAAACTCAATCCTAACCCTAACCATTATCCTTAACCAAACCCAAATCCTACCTGAGAAGTGGTGGGTATCCCCCCAAAATTTAGCCTGGCTATATTAAACACCTACTGTAAGCTTAAATTTGGACAAGTGCATGACAGATGAAGGAAAAGTAAAAATGAAGGTAAAGTTAATTCCTAGCACAGTGAGTTTTACGTTGGTAGCAGAATGGTACTGCCAAAAATGGGATACACAAGCATGACAGTATGTGGCCTTTGATTGGCCTTAATTCTTACAGGCCACACCTCAAGTTGTACTGATAGCAAATGCAGTTGGGGCAATCAGTTCATTCAATTAAGGCATAATTTGTACTGAGACAGACCAAGTAAGTAAAACTTGGCTCCAGTTATTCTTATTTTTTTCAAAACCTTATTAAAATGTAAAGAACAGTCCCACTTACATCTAACCATAGAAATAAAAGTAAGGGAGAACGCTAACACAATGCATCCATGCATGATTAACCGGTGAAGCCACGAAAATTGTGAGGGCACTTTCATTCTACGGCAAAAGACCAGTTGATTGATGTCTCTCCATACGTACAGTGTGCATTCTGCTGCAGAAATTATAGCTTATTTTACGCGTTTTTCGAAAGATTTGGAGTAATTTTCACAACAGACATAAGTCATGGTACCTTAAGTATTTTGTTTTATACTCCTAACTTGAAAACTTGTAGTTTCTTTGCCAATAATTGGGGCAAAAGCAATGACGTGATATTTGTATTACGCGCAGGTGCTCTGTTGCTGCACAGACTGGCCAAATCAATGGCTTCAGTCCAGATGGGCTGACGTCATTCTCCCTTACTTTTATTTCTATGCATCGAACTCATACAAAGTTTGGGCGAGTTTCTATTCATGAATATTCATACTACTGTATAATGCAAGCAACCCACTGAATATTCATGCAGCAAACTTACTGTATCTGATGCATACACAACATCAGCAAGACCAAGTGTTGTGACAGCAACACCAACTGCTGGACCATTGACAGCTACAATCAGCTGCTTAGGAAAGTCGATGAAAGCTTTCAAGAAATTTCTGTGAAAATATGACAATGTATTTATATCGAAGTCTGAAGTTGTAGACAAAACCAACTTTGCAACCAATTGCATCATACTGATATGCCATACAGGACCATACACGCGCATACAGTAACTGAAGCACTATCCAGACACTGGAATAAGTTCATCGGTATTTTCAAAACAATCCCCTTCTTGGCTTTTTGGCTAAGATCATATGTATGTTGGATGACCTGTTCTTTTCAGCCAGTCTAGAACAGGGCTACCCATGACAGACTCATGATGTAGAGGTCTGAAGGTCAAGTTTAGTCTAAGTTGTCGCTTAGGAACATAGCTCCTCCGAGGAGCAGAACTTCTTTGACAGTAACATTTGGTTTTCGCCCTTTGGTTCTTCTCGAAAGAGTTGAGGGGACTTTGGGAAAAGTGCTTTCAAAACAATTCATTCTCAGACTGCCATTAACCAAAATAGGTCAATTCTCCCCACAAAATTTTCTTTTGGCCCCACGTCAAATCTCATTAACTCTCTGTAGCACCTACAAGGAAGTTTCATTGCTCAAAGATGATTCTCTACTGCTGAAAATACAACAGTAGCATTGTAACCCTTTCCAAGCACTCTACTGTATACCCTTTTGTAATTTGAGAACCTAGAGGTATAGATCTCTGTAGATCGAGTCTCTGACAGAAGGTGAGCCAAACTGTTGTGCAAGATACAGTAACTGGTATTTGTCATTGATCTACGCATGTCAGTGACCAATCAAAATAGCTTACATATTTGGAGGCACAGTTTGAATTTGCCCTATTTTTGTGTTTATGAGAGTACTCTGACCATAAATTTGACGTATGTTAGAGCAAATGTATTTTGGACAATGTGAGCTTGCCTTCAGTATTTTCTTTGATAGTACAGTATGCAAGAGGGACTTGTATTTTCTTTTTCATGCATCTATATGTAAAAGCAGACCTTGAAGTAAAATCTTACAGGGGCATAGCCAAATGGCTGTCTGTTTCAACCAATACTGAAGTTTTCTATGGGCACTAAGGTGGGCTTAAATACCAAAGTTACTATTACAATTAGGGATGCAAATGTTAGTTTCACTGTGTGAAATGGGGAACAGCTGGCTTAAATCAGTCATCATGGTATTATTACTCCAGACATCAAGTGACAGGCCTACATAGAGGGTAAAAATATGGGATTTCATGTTCATGAAAATTACTTTTGCTGGTAGTTTCTACATTTTCTGATGGTCACTGGTGGCATCATTCACTAAGGCATGGTAGTCAATTTTTGCTAATGGTAGAGCCTACATTTGATGGGGAATCATGGCTATTAGAAAAGGCAACACAGTTGGTGCCACAGGTTATTTTGAGCTCTGTAAAATATACTCCACATAACGATGAAACATAAAACGTTCTTCAAAAACAAAGCAAACGTCCAAACATCCACTCACTCCAGCAGTTCTGAGCCAAACTTCAGACCTTCCTCAAGACTTCCTCCGACAGGATTCTGAAAGTTTGTTAGATCATTTCCACTACAGTAGAAGTCTCCAGCTCCTGCCAAAGTGAAGGGTGTTTTACAGTTAATTAACAAGATAACTTAAAATATTTTTCATGTTGTATAGACTATTTTAAATACTAGAATTTATTTATATCATTTGCTGTTAATGCCAATTTCTGCTTAGATTTTTGGCCCCGGAGTATTTGGCCTACTGTAGGCTTTTCAAGGCCAGCTGTTCCATTATCATAATAATTATAATTGCTCAAGGAATAGTTTCCTGTGTTAAATGTTCAAAAGTATTTCTCACCTAGTCCTTTGTGGTATTAGATCAATATACAGCAGGGGTTACACCAGGGAAAGACAGGGTTCTAATTGGGATGTGGACAAAATGGCCACAGTCCACACTTATCAGGGAAGTCTAGCACCATGTTGGGGAAGATGAGAATTCATTGAGGAGCCAAGTATTGATATCATTAAAATAATGCTAGCTTATCATGACTAGATGGCAATTATTCTTTTGTAGCCTATTGGCCCACTGTTTTCTCCTTGCTGCCCACAGTTTTTTTAATTCACCAATTGGCTCCCATGAGCTAGCATCCTGCTCTTTAATACAACCTAAGAAGTAAATTAGTGTTTTAAAATGCCAGTTCTTCTATTGTAGTTTGTTGGAATTCCAACTTTTTCTTCCTTATGGTTACCTGACACATCATAGAGGAGGAACTGTGGTGAGCGATATGTGGTTTGGGTACCATTTCATGAAATGTTGTTGTGTCAATGTGCTGTACCAAAATTTCTTACCACAGCTTCAGTCACAAGGGGCCATGCAGTCAGCTTCAAGCCTGTACATATCCTAGATTTCTCCCAATGCAAGTATTGATATTGAGATATGCAAGTATTCAGATAAGAGACTGGGCAGTTTCTCTACCTGGACAAATTGTGTGATGTATGAAATCCCTAGCAAGATTTGAACCCAAGCACATACAAAACACACTTGCGCACATTAGGGTAAACAATACTTCAACACAAGTTTCCTTCTGATGAGATATTCTTACAATCTTGTCATTCTGATTCACATAGATCCCAGCATTTACTCAAACAAAATAGCAGACTACATGATGCATGCTAAAAATCATGGATACCAAATTTTCATCATTCACAAAAGTCTGTTGGGAAAACTGGGCTAATATCATACTTGTTGCAAATTTTAATATGAATACTTGGTACTATCATGGCTAGGATGATTGAACTGGTGGGCAAGATTGCCAAGATCTGATTAGATATCAAGAAGAAAAAATAAAAAAATCAGAGGTAGAATTTACCCTCCTACATTCTCCCATAAGCATAGGAAGCTGTTTAGATACTGGGGGGATGAATGTTGCTTCGCACCACCATCCTGGGAGAGGGTGAAGGGTGAGGGGTGCCTTCTCCCTGTTGGAAAATTTGAATATTTGAGGGTCCTTAGATGCAATTTGGTGTAACATGTTGGGGAAATTTTAAGGGAAATAACTGCAACTTTTTGACACCTCACCACATTTTTAACTGACGGGAGGCTTAGCCCCACCCCCCCCCACACCCCCGGCTTCCCATGCCTATACATGCTTCTACACTTCAGGTTGTCACTCTGCATGAAACTTTATCCTCCTACTGCATTCTTTCTTCATTCGTTCCTCAGTACTATTCAACTTTTTATGCATTGACAGATGGATTAAGTTGTGTCTATATCATTCTCACCTGTTAACATACAAATGACAACATTTTCATCTTTTTCTGCTCTTTTCAAAGCATTTGTTATTTCTGCCATCATCTGCAACACAAAATTAGAAACACCCTTGAGGTCATACATTAGATATTCCTATAAAAAAAAACTTACTATAGGTGGTATGCAATCAAATAGGTTGTTTTTCTCAACAAATAAAGAATAAATGCCCATCATGAAATATCTGTTAGGATTACATCAATTTCTTCTACCATTTTAAGAGAGTACTCTTTACAATTTGACATTTTTGAAGGATCTTACTACATAATACAGAAAAAATGATGTTCAGTTTTATTGGGTGTTTGATTTCTGTCGTTAATCGTATGTACTGTAAATTTTCAATCAAAGAAAGTTTTGCACACATTTAGTTTTGATATGTTAGAGACTTAATCTAGGCCTTCTAGGAAATTTCTTTCAAGTCTAATCCTTGCTTTTTGGGATATTGGCTGATGACATTATAACATTTTCAATCCAAACTGGACTTGAAGTAGCCCATGTGACATGACCTCACATCACTCAGCACTTTTTTGTTTCTCTTTCAATTTTACACTAAAGCTTCTCCATAATCTGAGGAATTTGTAATTACCTTCATAATTCTCATGGGAAACCCACAATCCTATCAACATCAAGGTCAAAACAATAGACTGAACAACAAAGTTAACAAAGCACTGCTCATGAACATGAGGAGATACCTGTACTATAACATCACTTCTGCTTGATTCAAGTTGACTTCATTTACTAATTTTGGAACTGCATCTGCTAACATGTTATTGAGCCACACATGGCACTTGAATGAAGATTTCACTAGAATGCTTACATTTAATTTCTCTTCAACAATTCAAATATAATTTCCTGCTTGAACCCTTATTTGTCAGAGAGTTCACAAATTGCTAAGTGATATTTATTCTTTTCTTGCAAAAAAATTTAACTTCCATAATAAATCCCTCATGACATATGAACTTCCTCATATGAACTCCCTCATGACAGATGTCCTAGAAATGAAGGCTGAAAAAACAAAGGATAATATTAGCCATATTAATTTAAATTTGGTGATCATCCCTAGGCTTCCTCTACATCCCAACTTTGCATTTTCCTCATGTTTAAATGATCTTAGTGATCAAAAGAAATTTTGATGGAAACTGTGGCTTTTTTCTGGGTTTTATATACTTTTTGCCAAACATCAAACTATGTAATTTTCATGCTACTAGATCATTAACCATTTATGGTTGATGTCAGAGAGCAGCTGATTCAGCATATTTTAACATCTTCTATTAAACATTGTTTGCATGAAATATTTGAGGTGGTTTTCATTACCCTCTTTATGTATTGCCTATAAATCTCTGTGTGGGGATGAGGGGGAGGGGGTAGTAGTTATCATCACATCCTCTTTCACATATGCATCACTCATTGGCTTGCCCATTTAAGAAATTTTTTCTGTCCTTCTTCATACTTTCACTTTGAACCATTTTAATAAACATGAACAACTGTTAAGACATGTCCAGTGGTGCAAAAGGATTCAGCCCACCTTAAAGTTCAATTCAGCCAATTTTTTCAAGAATTTCCTTAGTATGCGCAATCCAATGAACCTAGTACCAACAACTTAATACTTCAAAAAAATGATACAGGTCTTTGTGACTAACAACAATCAGCCAATACATATATTTTGAAGTCATAAGGAAGAGATGAATACCTGATGTTATATAAAGTATCTGTGACAATTCTGTACACTGACTTTCCCTACTGTACCTATACCATCTCCCCCTGTACTCATCCCTACCCACCCCCACTACCACCCCACCCCCACCAGCTAAACCACCCATCACTCAAAAGGTACCTTACCATTCATCACTATTTTTACTGTTAATATTGGACAAACACAGAACAGGAAATGTTTGTCACCTCAAATTTTATCGCATTCTTCTTTTTTGGTCGGTTTAATGTTATTCTGGCCAGCCCATTCTCCAATTCATACAATATATATTGATAGGGAGGACTTCCCATTGTGGCAAGTGTCTGCAGAAAAGGCAAATCAGAAGAAACTTTGAGCTTAAAATATAAACATTAGACAAACATTTCTTAATATAAGAAGACTGGATGTCCAAAAAATGTCACAGTTTCATATTTTTAAGTATGTCAAATAATATCTCTGAATCTAATACTGCAGTACTCCTAGATTTTTAACCTTTTAACATTGTGACAAACACAGGCATTCCCATCTGGCTATAGTTAACAGGTCTCAGTGCAGAGTTACCAAACTTGAAATGACAGATCTTTGATGTCCCAAGAATGTCCACACAACCTTTCAGTGTAGCCACTTGAAAACTCTTACAGTAAATCAAAGTGTAGAATGCATACAGTTTACAGCTCTAGACAATGACAAGAAGAGATAGGTGAGTAATTACAATGAATGTAAAAGCTTGTACTAACTGTAATCAGCCAGGAACTCTTTGACAAGAAGCAATAAAGCAACTGAAGGAATAACTAAATAACACGGAAACAAACCATGACTACCTTAAAGAGTGTACCATTGCTGTGTCTAGTTTTTAAAATATTTACTGTACCATTCCCATCAGAGGATGCCAAATCCATATGATGAGAAGTGAACAAATTTTTCTTGACATATGTAACAACAGACTTAGAAATAGTTCACTTTTAGGTTTACTAGCTGTAGAAGAAAGAGGTCTACTAAAATGAGACAATTTTACTCATTTGACAAGAAAAAGTGTCAACAGGTCTTTACAACCTTACAATGCAGAACCTTGTGCACTGTTAAACTGTATTTTACAATAGGCCTAAATGTTGACATTCTCTGAATAAAGCAAAGTTTTTGGAAGTACAGGACTAGTCTTCATCACATTTCTATGGTTCACACTCAATGACAGGGAGAGTTTCTGTACCTGATGTGACATTGTTTCTTCCTTAGATTTCACCTGATATCTTTAGATCTTGCAAATGAGCATATATGACTTCTACTTCATATCAATTCATCAATTTTCTGTATGGATTGGATTCATGCAAATTTCCTCTTCAACTAAAGTTCCTCAGATGTGCAGCCTGCATTCAGAATGCTACCACGTGACTACAGTTAATCTGCCAAAGAAAAAGTTAAGATTCTAAGTAAGTGCCATGTGATCCATCAGGATACCAACATTAAACGGGACTCCAAAAAAATTTCCTGACCACCTCACCATTTGGTGAGAGACATAAAAATCCACTTGCCAGTACAACACATCTACTGGCCACATACTAAAAGTTTGTGATACTGTAGAAAAATTACACAAAACCACAACAAACAGTTGAAAACAAGCATTGATCTTGTCAAGCAAACGGCTTAGCTCTCTGCAGACACACTGACACACAAGTCAAAAATTCAAGTTGTATGAAGTCATGTTTACTGTTGCTGTTTACTGTTACTGTTGCATGTTTACTATTGCACTTGGATTTCTACACAAAAAAAAAAAATCCAGCAAGTTGTTAGATCTGATGTAAGCATTCTTTTCCACATATACTGTATATAAGTAAGCCTATACACATAAGCCACATAAGTTTTAGGAATGTAGATCAGGTTAAGTAACAGAGATTAATTGTACATAGCAATTATTGGAAACCACAAGTTTTGCTGACTACTGCAAAAGAAATGAACACACAGCTGTACAGCAATGCAAGGAACATTACACATTTGATTCAGTTAGGCTTTTGTGAGGATTTTGCAGCCAGTCAGGCACATAATTTGTAAATTTGCCCACTCTACCAAGCAGGGATTTTCTCTCTGAAGTCTGAAGTATAAACACTCTGACCACAACTGTCTGGAAAAGACAGCAGGGACATCAATAGAACACAGTACACTCTCAATACTTTGTACACGAAAAGTGATTATGTGATCCATCAAGTTCAGCCAGGAGTGTAAGATTTGTGGTTTCCACAGTGCTGGCCCTGAGAAAACTCTACTGTGACCAAAGATATAATTGTATTTATAACACAATCTGGTAACATGACACCCAATGAAAACAGCAATTACTCTGGGAATCCTGAAAGGAAGGCTGAGTTGAATGCATAATGAAGGTTTACGGTCCTATGTAGGCCTATCATTTTAGCCAAAGTAGTATAACATAACATAACATAACAGGTTAAAGGGCAAAGGAGGGCTAAGGCCCCATAAGATGCCCTGAAGTCCATACAACCTTAACTGAAAACAAAGAACCAGCCAACACCAAACGAGCCCAGCACAATTAGATTCTACCACACTTATGGAAGAACTTGTCAATGTTAACCTTAAAGCAGTGCACAGATGTGGAGTTAACTACCCACTCAGGCAGACTATTCCACTCGTTAACAACTCTATGAGAAAAGCTGAACTTCCTAATGTCGAGCTTTGCAAAATTCTTAACTAGCTTCTTACAATGGCCTCGAACCCGAGAATTACATTGAACCTTTAAATAATTGCAAGAGGACAAAGGATTCCTTTCAGAGAGAAATTTGTACACCTGAAGCATGTCCCCCCTAATCCTTCTCAACTCCAGGGTGGTAAGCCCAAGATGCTTAAGTCTAACATGATAAGGTAGGTGTCTCACCTCGGGTATAAGGCGAGTGGCTCTCCTCTGAACCTGCTCTAAAAGAAGCTTGTCCTTTTCATAGAAGGGACTCCAAGCCAGTCGAGGTGGGGTCTTACCAACTGCTTATACAGATTTAGTACAATTTCTTTACTAAAACTACTGAAATTCCTCTTGATCAATCCAAGCACCCTATTAGCCCTAGCAGCAGCAGCTGCACACTGTCTAGATGGCTTTAAATCACCTGTAATAACTACACCCAGATCCTTCTCAAAAGTCACATCACTCAGAATACTACCATTCATGTTATAATCATAGCTGAAATTTTTAGGACCAAAGTGAAGGACTTTGCACTTATCTGCATTAAAAGACATTTGCCAAGTCTGAGACCATGAAAATAACCTATCCAAGTCTTTTTGCAGTAATGAGGCATCATCCTTATCACTAACCTTCCTATAGAGCTTAGTATCGTCAGCGAACTTACTAATACTAGATGTGAGAGAGCTATCAATATCATTGATGAAAATTAAGAAAAGAAGCGGGCCAAGAACAGAACCCTGTGGAACTCCACTTGTAACTTCTTTCCAAGAAGAGAAATTACCATTAACAACAACTCTCTGAGATCTACCATTGAGCCATGAATTTATCCAGTCAGCACAACTGCCCTTGATGCCTAACCTATGCAGTTTAACCATAAGTCTACCTAATGGAACTTTATCAAAGGCTTTTGAAAAATCAAGGTAAATGACATCAACACTGTGACCACAGTCAAGAGATAAGGAAACATCCTCAAGAAAGCTTAGTAAATTAGTAACACAAGATCTACTCGGTAAAAAACCATGCTGTGACAGATTGAGTAACCCATTATCTAAAAGATATTTAAGTAAACAATCCTTAATTACAGATTCCATAACTTTGCACACAACACTGGTTAAACTGACCGGCCTATAATTGCAAGGCAAGCTCCGATCCCCCTTTTTGAAAATTGGAGTAACATTAGCAATCTGCCAGTCAGCAGGAACAAAGTTTGAATCCAGAAACTTCTGAAAAATAATGCAAAGAGGAACTGACAAAATCTCGGAGCATTCATGGAGAATGGCAGGATGGATCCCATCTGGCCCAGGGGCCTTACTAGCTTTTAAACTTTTCAACTTATTACAAACCAACTCTTCAGAGAAGACAACATCACTAACTAGAGAAGAATTATCAGAATCCGTACAAGTCCCCAAAACAGATGATTCCTTGGTAAAAACAGATACAAAATAGTCATTTAACAAATTAGCCATATCCTGATGATCAGTAATTAGTGTGCCTTCATTACCTTGGAGAGGCCCAACACCCTCCTTAACCTTCTGCTTAGACCTGACATAGGCATGAAAAGATTTTGGATTTACCTTAACCTCCTTGGCCAATTGCTTTTCAAACTTAGCTTTAGTGTCAATAACCAAATATTTAACTAAGAGTTCCTGCTTCTTGTAGACTGCAAAGTCATCAGAATTCTTACTGACCCTATATCGACGCCAGCACTTACGTTTCTTCCTGGCTGCTCTAAGTACCTCTCAAGACATCCAAATTGGCCTATTTTTAACCACAGCTTTCTTGAGTGGGATACACAACTTTGTAGTGTCAGTAACTATATTACGAAAGACACTCCATGCTTCAGCAGGACCTAAGTGAGACAAACGTGCAACCCAATCTATGGTAAGAAGCTCTTTAGCATGAGTAAAGTTAGCCTTGCTGAAATCTAAAACAGTTTTGTCACTACCTTGAAGTTTGCTGAAACAAAGTAACTCAGAACTTATGAGGTCATGGTCACTAGATCCTATATGTAAGCAAGAACACATTTTCTTGCTTTTGTATGGAGAGGCTCAAGAATCACTCTCCAACTGGCAAGTGTAGTGTAATAAAGGTCACCCTGAACAAAATGTTCTATTTATTCGCCATGGTTATAAGTAAGTAGGCAGTTTTGTCAAAGCCTCAGTGTGTTATAAAGACATATTACTGTACAGTATGTTGATCAACTAAGCCTGAGGCTGAATTTCATGCATGTATACACATGCAGGCCCGGCACCACAAAATGTAATCTGACAAATGTTCACAGGTAGTATAATTATTATGTTTTAAGATCAGTATTAATTGTTCTAGTCCCTATAGCTGTCAGTTGTCATGAGTAATTTTATGGACAACTGCAAATTTGCCATGTGTACATTACTATATGAGAATAATATCTAAAAAAATATCCTGTAAGAGTAAAATCATTGTAGTACTTCTGCTTTAGCCTACTTTTGTCCTTTCGATAGTCACATATCATACAATTTTCCCTCACCCACTTCTCTCTCTCCCAGCCCCCACTCACCCCCCACCCCCAGCTCCACCATACCACTTGAGCAAAAAGTTAGTTCCAACATTAAGGTTAATATATGGCTGTGTGGCTCCATATTATTCTTACATGTGTGCATAAATACAGAATTAAAAATATGTAGCTTTTTCATAATTAAGTTCATGTACTGAAAAACTTGTAGTGAAAAAATTGCACCACAAAAGCACTGCACAGTAATACAATTCAAGTTATTGATACTGTATTTATCACATGCACCCTTATCAATATCATTAGCTGTTGTACACAATGACTGCCATCATAACTTATGACTGGGAACTGTCCGAGCCTCTACAGGCCCTTCAGCATATTATGTTTGGCATTGACCATACTATACTTCAGTTAGTAACTGCAACTAGCATATAGGCCTAGTAAATAAATTATGCTGCAACCAAATGTTTAATTTCATTGTAGAGATACAGTACAGCCCAATGTTAGGTCTAACATTAGGCCTGTAAATGCAAAACTATTAGGCCTAACTAGGCTATTGCCAAAACAATGTTTTACGTGCTATTGCTAAACTAAGTTAATGATTACGTACGGTAACACACGGCACTGTCCAAGGGCTTCAAACCAAATATTGCTCGTCTGTGCCAATCCAAGAGCACATGATATCGTCGTTCGACTAAACAAACAACAGTTGGTGTTGCTGTTGAGTAAACAGATTAATTAGGCTTAATTGTTTACCGGTGTTGCACTTGAAAATTACCCAGCAAAACTATAGGAGCTCGAGCATATGCATATTGTGTAACTGATAAGCATACTTTGAGAAAACTATGTAAACAAGGTAGTACATTACAAAAACAAATCCACATGAAACCTAATGAATGTGTCATCACTCTGCAGTGCACATTACTCAGGTGCGGTTTTATAATCTTTTCTAACATAATCCTCTGTAACTATTGGATAAAAACCACTTTTAGCTCATTTGAGCTTAGACCTCTTGTTTCCAACATATGACACCAACGATTATACATGCAGAAGTTTTCATGTTGAGGTGCCTTTCCGTGCACCACTTCTTCTGAGATACAGCCATAGAGCAGGATATAGGAACCTATATCTTGCTCTATGGATATAGCTTAATTAGGCCTTTTAGGCCTTTGTGCAAAACTTTGGCAAAGTTTAACTGTTAGCTACATTTTGAACTTAATTCGCTTCTTAGAACCAAAGAGCACAGTTTTAAATGTAGGCAAATGAAGAGGGAAAAAAAAACATTTTAAAGCAAATTTGGCCTTTGAGCTCTGAACTTTGCCCTGTGACATCACAATTATGCATGCACGAGTTTTTATAGTCAGGTAGGCACCAAGTTTGAATTTCATCCGACTTAACGGTTTAGGCGGAGTTCGTGACAAACTTCTTTGTTCACTCTCACGCTAAGACGTACACCCACACAGAGCTTCACAGTAGGCCCAGCCGCACACTACCAGTAGCGTAACTGAAGGGGAACAGGGGTGGTCCCCCCCCCCCACTTGACGTCCTAGGATGGTCTGTCGGTACATTTGCTGATCTTGTCGGTACATCCGTTATAGTTATTTGACTGTGTGACGTCGCTGTATACGCGTTGTTTTCAAGTTCAGTCAGCATGGTTAGGATACCAGAGCTGTCAACTCGATCACGCCATTCAGCATGAGAGTCACGTATATCGGCGCAATCTCACGCTCTCACAATGAAGCATCGGTTTCTCATGCAATGGCTCAGTATGGTGAAAATTTACACATAACGCAAACGATGAGTCGGGTGTCGGTAAAACGTCAGCTATCACGCTACCTGAGTTCCTTCAACTGTTCATAGCAGGGAGTTGCTATTTGACTCCCTGATCATAGTCTGCAGTAAGCTGAGTGCAGTTTACAGTATCAGTAATCTTGCCATCATCGAGCTATAGCTCCTTTCAACCCAAATGTGAACAATTCAGTTATGTCTGAGTCCACCGGATACTGATATTTATATTCGATTCAGTTGGGCTGTCAGCAATACTACCGGTAGGCCTCAGAATTTCCAGGAACAAAGATCTAAAAACTGGCAATTTGCGGGCATGCAGTAATGAGGAACGTGAATAGTGCCAAGTTCCTCACCTCACTCTCACCAGTCACTAAAAGTTGACAGCCTCGGGATAGCTTAAGACAGACTGTCATCACCCCAAAGTATATTTTTAGTGTATGTATATCAAAATTCTCAGTTGGTGACTGCTGTTTGATTGACATCAAAGTTTGAAAATTTGAAAGATGCAGAGTAGCTCACATTCCACACAAGGCAGAGAGTGTACTTTTATTACATTTTATAGCCTTGTGTGCTCACCAGGACATGGCCTTAAGCAATAAAACAGGTTTATTCTTGCACAAGGAAGAGCCTCATACAGTCATGGGAGGAGCTAGAAGATGCATAGTTGGGAGAATTGGAACTGTCTGGGATCATGAAAATTCCCCTTTAACCTTTTTCAGTAAGTGCATGACGGGCTCAGGCAAAAAGGGTTATCATTTTTAAAAAATTATAACTCTGTCATGCAACATCCACTAGCCTTTATTTTACCATCAAAATGAAGCCAACAAAAAGATCTATCAAATGCCACCATTTTTTGGGGGGGTTCGTATTTGACATTGTTTCATAAAAAATCGTTAAAAAGTTGTTTACATTCAAAAAATATACCAAAAATTCAAAAACATGCTAAAAATGACGTCATAATTTTAAAAAAATCAGTTGAGGCACTTAGAAAAAAGTCACCCTACTCACTTTTTTTTTCTGAATACCTAGGAACCTATACAAACACCATAAGAAGTGATTAGGTGTCAGGGGTAGGGAATTTAGAGATATTTGAGGTATAATTTTCAAAAATTAGTCATTTTCAGTCAAATTTTACATTTCCATACCAAAACCCCCTCCCAATATAAAATTACCTAAGTCAACAGGGAATGTCCAAACTTTTTCATTCAAACACCAAAATGTCCGTTATGAGCTACCTTACGCAGAAATACCAAGAAATATGAAGAAATGGCAAGGGTAGGGTGAGTAAGAGAGTTTCAAAGATCCAAGCAACTGCATTTTTCAAAAATGAGTCAAATTTGGCCCAAAACATGCATTTCTGACCCAAAAATCCCCTCCCAATATCAAAAATTATAACCCACAACACCCCTCCGACTTTTCCACTCACTAAAATGGCCATTCAGAGCTACCTTATAAAGCCATGCAGCTCTATTTATAGATCCAAAGTTCTTTACGTTTCACTGTGCACTGAGCCATAGCGTCCTGTGTAGAGGTCAATATAGTTCAGTGTGTGTGAGTTCAGTGTGGGCTGTATAGCAAGAGTAAAATGGGCATATCTTCCTCATTATTTGTCCAATTTCCTCAAATTTGGTATCAAATGAAAGAGAAAAGGAAGCTAAACAATCTCCTGCACCATAAATTACAAAATAATAGTGATCTGTATGGGTTTTCTACGATTTTCTATGAAAATTCGTATTACGTCATCTAATTTGCATATTTGCATACATAATGAGATTAGTTTACAAAAATAAAATATGCATTCAAATTCCCTCTCTTTGCTCTTTACAATGATATATAGGTTTTTACAGAGAATATTCTTCTAAATCAACCAAAAAATTCCTGAAAATATTCCTCTGTTTAAAAAAGTGTAAAAAAGTGAAGACCTTCAAATTCAGTATCAAGGGGTATGATTGACTCAGTGGCATACATGACTGCGGTATACGAATTGTTTTCAATCAGGAGGAACAGTTTTATTATTTTTCAAATTATACTACTTCATATGGAGGCGCTATTGGTATTATGAACTACGAAGGTATGGGATAATAATGCAAGATCCCCCACTTCTATCACCGCATGCAGTAATTACTGCTCACTACGTGACTTTGGCCACCGCAACTCAACTGGATCGTCGGGTCTCCAACAGTCGTGTAGTGTGCATGGGCGGCTCTAAGAAATTTTGTTTGGGGGGGGGGGCAAACTCAATTCCGTGTTCAGGGAGGTTCGGAAGAATCCCCCCCCCCGGGCAATATTAATGGTCAGATCCGGATTGTTCAAAAGGAGTATGGTTATTATCAGTGGCTTAGCAGGGACTTTTTCTGGCCGGGGGGAGGGGGGGCAAGAACTAAAAATTTCCGAATTTTCATCTGAAAATATTCGAATTTTTCTTCTTCTATACTACAACTCAGGTTGAAGGGTTTACATTTACCAAAGCATATTACACCTACACAGTATTATACATATGGATATGCATTTATGCAATACGTACTTCAAATACAATTGTGAATGCTGGCCCAAGCTCATTTTACCACTAGGGCTTTGTAAGGACGTATAAGTTTACAATAATATCCGAGCGAAGCGAGGCGCGATTTTTTTTTTTTTTTTTTTTGCTTCTATTTGAAATTGAAGCCTCCATATCCATTTATTTACCCAATTGTGTTGTATTAACTTAATGTTTTTTTCTTATTTTTTATGTCGGGGAAGATAATTACCTGTAAAGCGTTTTCCAAGTCAATAATTAAAGATGTTTGTCAAGTCTAGTATCAAGGAATTCTTGACAATTTGTTGTGATCCGTAAAGTGCAGGTCATAGTATAAATTATTTAGGCCTATTACAGTGACCAAAATCTTAAAAATTGTATTCACCCATTATCTTCATGGAGTAGGAAAAGAAAACGATATTTACAAATAATAACCATATGTCTTATAGAAATAAATTCTATTGAACAGTTAAGTTCTATTAGATGCCGAACGTAGCGAGCTTTAGAAAAAATTGATATATTTTATTACATTTTGCTATAGTTTCCTAAATATAAGGTTTATTAGATGCCGAGCGCAGCGAGGCAAAGAAAAATTTGATATATTTCACTACATTTTGCTATATTTTTCGAAATTATTAGCCTTTTCCGGAAATTTTATAATAATTAGCTATGTTTGGGATATTTGAAAATTTCCGAATTTTCTAAATTTCCGAGCGGGGGGGGGGGGAGCGACGGCCCCCTCTGTCCCCCTGTAGCTACGCCACTGGTTATTATTAAATATTATAGCGATGTAGTTTTCAAGAGCTCTTCAAAAACCATTTCAGGCAGTCAGTCATGAGCTGATTTTTTAAAATAAAATTACAAATATATCAGCCGATCGCTACTCCATAGGGGGAGTAAGAGGCAGGTGAAATGGGCAAAGCGGCTTAATCCATTTGTATAAAATAAGCCCCACCTTTGAATATTTTGTTGTTTCTTTCATTGCGTAACAATATGTTTCAGCTTTGCCAAGAAGCCATAAAATGTTGGTTTTCTGGATTGTTTTCTTAAACAAACGAAAATTCGACCACTGAAGACACTTGGAAACGATGAAGTGTAAGCACTATTTTGGATCTCAGTACCGTACCGAAACAAAATTTTTAAAGGGGGAGGGGAATTCCCCTAACTCAGAACGATGTCTCATCCTATATACAAATAGCTAGGCCAAAAAGTCTCACTACGCTGAGCTTAGATTGACTGTTTGGTGTGTTTATTTGAAATCAACTAAAACGGTATACTTTACTGAGCACAGAGGTGGAGAACCTTTTGCTTATAACATGCCATTTGACAGTCATAAGACCGCTCGTGGGCCAACGGTGCTGTCAATTTGGACAAGGGAAGGGAACCTCTCCTTCTATGGGAAACACAATACGTTTAGGCTATATGTCCGTTACAACTTTTGTAGACAGATTCCTATGCTAATCTGGCCAGGTGACACCCGGGCAAAACTGCTTTTAGTCGTGGATGATAATCAACACGGCTAAAGGGTTGTATATCTAATGACACCGAAAGCTCTGAAGTGTCTGCAAAATTATGGGTATTTAACTCCAGCATTACCGTTGCCCTCTGTAACTGATATCATGATGCCTAAGCTAATCAGATTACAAATATCACAGCATGATCATTTGTTTTGATTACTTTAGCTCGCACTAATGGTAGGTCCATTTGTGATGTATGAAGTACATATAGTAGCGAACAAGCAACTGAGAAAACGCGCGCGAAGCGCGCCGAAAAAAATGTCGTTTTGAAAGCACTTTATTAATATTTAACCTCTTTGCATTGGAAAGTTATTCACTTCTTTAATTTTAAACCGAGTCAAGGAAAAGGGAGGGCCTAGCCCATTTCCAATTACATGTTTTATTTATTTATTTATTATTTTTTTTGGAAAATTGAAGACCATGCTCTGCAAACTTTTGGGGGGCAAGTGCCCCCCCCCGTGCCCCTATGGCGAGCCGCTAATGGTAGTGTGCCTGAGTTTACGACTGCGACTGGCAGTTTTTAAGTCTCGTCGACTCGCAAGAACCAACATTTTCGTTTCGTGTACAAACTCGTGTAGAGTGCGGCTAGCTTTACATTACATGTACTCTAGACTAAATGTTAAACCATAGCCGTACGGGACTGTTTTTTTTTTCAGGGAGGGCGGTGATTTTTGCCCGACTCCAGATCTCACCCCCAGAGCAATTTTCTGCCCGACTGAGACAAAATATCCGCCCGATTTAGTCAGGTTTCTGACATTTGGGGGGCTGCCGCCCTTCCAGCGGCCGCCCTCTCAGCCCCCCTCCCCTGGCTGGCCCGTACGGCCATGGTTTTAACCAGTAGTAGCTATACACATTTCATGAGATGAATAGGTGGCAAATTCACTAAAAACAAGTGCATGAAGTGTTTCTTTCAAGCAAATGATATGCCACCGTGATTCTGCTTCAAGACCGTGACCTTTACGGATCTTTGAGACATTTTCTCCAAAGAGTTCTTTTCTGGAAAACCTTGGTGTCCCTTATTTAAAAGTATTTTGACATTTCAGAAAATACTTTTCGTGTCCGCCTCACATAACTTGCTCCAGTAGAAAAAAGTCTTTTTCAGATTTTATTAGTTTATTCACTTTTTGTTCTTTTTGATCGTCTTTCTTGAAAACTACGAGTTTTCGGCCACGTTTATCTCCAAGAGCCTGCATACTGGCGTTTGTATTTCCTTATCTGTTCGTTGTGCCATGGAAACGTGGGCCTCATTGTACGTATTTTAAGTATTAGAGTTTGCATACTTGTCTATGGTGAAGAAGTCTTAACTCACATTCATAGAGAAATATCAGTTAGAGACAAGTTCTGAGGTATGATGCTCTGAACTGATTGTGGTCCAGATTTTTAAAATCTCGGACTAAGACTGATTCCTTTTTCCGGCGGACGTGGTTTGTTACACGTATACGCAGCAATGCACCATGAAATGGTCAGACCCTTACTCGAAATCCAGATATGGACCAGATATGAAATTCCATATATGGGCCAGATATGGATTTCATATCTGGCCCACATCTGCTGCAGATATGGGATTTATATCTGGGCAAGATAAAAAATTGGGCAGATCTACCCAGATCTACGCCAGAACCAGATCTAAGCCATATATGGCCAGATTAAGTTTTATCTGGATCAAGCTTAGTATTTATATGGAACAGATAAAATTTTATCTGGACCAAATATGGTCCTTATATGAGCAGAAGATATTTCCATATATGGCCCTTATCTGCACCAGATATGGAATTTATATCAGATCAGATAAAAAGTTGGGCAGATATAACACCGATCTAAACCAGAACCAGATCTAAACCATATATGGCCAGATAAAGTTCTGTCTGGATCAAGTCTTTATATGGCACAGATAAAATTGTATCCGGACCATATCTGCTTTAGGTATGAATCATAGTTAGGACTTATAGTCCACACTCCTCATGGAGACACTGCTTTTTTTCCAAAACTCTCTGGCGAAGAGCCAGGGGCGAAAACTAAACAATACTCCCGAAGGAGTTCTGCTCCCTGAAGGAGTAACAACGTCCCCAAGGGACAAACTTTGACTTAACTGACACCACCCGACAGTGGTCCCGTTCTAGACTGGCTGAATAGAACAGGTCCCACCTGGGAGCTCCGCCGTCGTGATCACGGATACTCCTGCGCCAGGTGGTCCCGTTCTAGACTGGAGACATTGAACTTTTTAAGTACATGGAAACAGGCACTGAGGAACAAAGCACCCAAACCGGACCGGAGCAAAACGCAACCGACAACCACCCACAGAATCGCCAACATACCCCCACCACCCACACCCAGCAAAGAAACGAAAGAGTCTTTGCCACCGCCAAAGACTGGAGACACTGAACACTGAACACCTTTTTGCACTGAACACCTTTTTTTTTCCAAACACTGAACACTGAACACCGAACACCGAACACCTTTTTTTTCCCCAAAAGTCCCCTTACACTCTGGCGAAGAGCCAGGGGCGAAAACCAAACAATACTCCCGAAGGAGTTCTGCTCCCCGAAGGAGTAACAACGTCCCCAAGGGACAAACTTTGACTTAACTGACACCACCTGACAGTGGTCCCCAAGGACCCCCAAGGGGTCCCCAAGGGACAAACTTTGACTTAACTGACACCACCTGACAGTGGTCCCGTTCTAGACTGGCTGAATAGAACAGGTCCCACCTGGGAGCTCCGCCATCGTGATCACGGATACTCCTGCGCCAGGTAAGTATCACCGAACGAACTCTTTTTTCCAAAAGTCCCCTGACTCTCTGGCGAAGAGCCAGGGGCGAAAACCAAACAATACTCCCGAAGGAGTTCTGCTCCCTGAAGGAGTAACAACGTCCCCAAGAGACAAACTTTGACTTAACTGACACTACCGGACAGTGGTCCCGTTCTAGACTGGCTGAATAGAACAGGTCCCACTGGGAGTTCCGCCGTCGTGATAGCGGACACTCCTGCGCCAGGTAAGTATCCGCCGTCGTGATCACGGATACTCCTGCGTCAGGTAAGTATCACCGAACGAACACCAGCAGAAAATGTTTAAGAGCTCCATTAAGCATTTAACATAAGTATTAGGTTGAATTGACTTAAGTACATAAATTCAACTTATTTCATAACAGTGAACAGAAAAATGCCTTGAAATTTCCTATTTTATGTAATCACAGTGATATGGGCTTCTTATTTTAAACTTTATTAAGCATTTGACTCTAAATTTTATCAACTGCGTAGTGCATATTTTACTTTCAACTTCCTAAATCCTGAAAAATGTAGGTTTAGATACAAGCTCCGCCCAAATATGCAAATCATTTGCATAAGTTCACTTAGTATACTGCGGTATTAACAAAAGTGTAGCCACTGAATAACTGCAATGTCTGGGAAGGTGATGCTGTATCCAGAACATGTCTTAATTTGTAACAAGCGTAATCCAAGAATCAAACCAAATAAAAAAATTTAAACAAACTAACAAAATACTCATTTGCATATCTAGCATATCAAGTTATATCTGCCTTGATATGGCCATATGAAACTTTATTTACATATCTGGAAAGGCATTTCATCCGTTATATGTGGCTTGACATGGCCATATAAAACTTTATTTGCATAGCTTGGCTGGCATTTCATCAAATTGTATCTGGTTTGATATGGCCATATAAAACTTTATTTGCATATCTGGAAAGGCATTTCATTAATTTATATCTGCCTTGATATGGCCATATAAAACTTTATTTG
Source organism: Holothuria leucospilota (assembly GCA_029531755.1). NCBI lineage: Eukaryota > Metazoa > Echinodermata > Holothuroidea > Aspidochirotida > Holothuriidae > Holothuria > Holothuria leucospilota. Next base: position 12,656,451 of record CM055965.1, read on the forward strand.
TATATCTGGACTGGCATTTCATCAAGTTATATCTGGCTTGATATGGCCATATACAACTTTATTTGCATATCTGGAGTGACATTTCATCAATTTATATCTTGCTTGATATGGCCGTATTAAACTTTATTGGCATATCTGGACTGGCTTTTCATCAAGTTATATCCGGCGTGATATGGCCATATAAAACTTTATTTGCATATCTGGAAGTGCATTGTATCAAGTTATATCTGGCTTGATATGGCCATATAAAACTTGATATAATGTATCAAGGCATCTAAATCTGGCTGTACATCTGGCTTGATATGGCTGATAAAGGCTGTAATTAACCAGATATATCCAGATATCAATCCATATCTGGATTTGGAGTAAGGGGAGAGAAGATTGCTCTGATTTTCGCATACTCATGAACTTCACCAGGTCGAGACAAAACAAGACCCATGGCGGTACATCCTCAAGATAGTCCAAAGGTTACATCCCAAAACATTTGGGGGTACTGTTTAGACCATGTTGCTGTATTAATGTACTCAATTTGTAATGTGCATGTAGTAGCAAATGAATTGAAGTACTGATTATGCAAAAATGAAGGAACTATAAGGTATTTTAGTCACTTCGATGCATTGTATCCTTCCGCTAAGCAAAATGACACTTTGAGTGAAAAGGCACTGGAACCACCACCCCCTTTTAGCTCAAAATCTCAACGGTAACCATGGTACACAATTTGAAATCAGGGAGAAAGGGTTACTAGTGAGCTTTCATGTGAGAGGTAGCTTGTATCTGTTGAAAACTTCTACAAGGGTCCGGAGGCTGCACGAAACCAATCAAATTTAGTAGTGCAAGTCAACTTAGGAATAATTGGTGGTGTGCTTCCTATAAACTTACCCGGTCTCGACACCAAGGCTTGATCATAGTTTAGGAAAATTCCAAGCTTTATAAAAATGAAACATCTTTTTTCAATCTTCAAATAATAACGAAAGCAAGTGCCCACAGTATCTATAGTAATAGTAAAGATCAGGAGGGATCATTGAGACTTTTTGCGTATCACCAGCTTACTATCCGGTACAAGGAAGGATGTGACTGTACTTGCATGTCTCCCGACCCTACAGAATCAGTTACCGTCCCCCTCCCCCATTTTCGGAAGAGATAGCCGTATATTCAAGTTGAAGTAACTACATACTTTTGAAATGTAACTAGTAACTTTTCAGTCAAAATTAAAGGTAATTAGTTACTGCATATTTTCAACATTGTAACTAGTAACTATAACGAGTTCCAATTTTATGGACTGAAACTGTAACTGAAATTATAACTACTTACTTTCAAAGTGTAACGGGAACAACCCTGATTATATTCGTCAGTCATTTTCTTTGGTACTCGAAATTAATTTTTTTTCCTTTGTGGGATTGATGAGACAATATTGCATACAGCAATAAATATTACAATTAAACTTATGATATTATTTGGTGTCCCACATTTTCAAAATGATGAAAACTAAAACTATGATAAATTGTATTACAACATAGATTACGAATTGACAATACATTTTAAAGGCTAAATTGCCCCCAAATATGACACCATTTGCCATAAAGACACCTTCTAATTTCCTTTTTTTTTTAAAGGAAGGGGAACACCCCTCCCCTTAGACCCCTCTCCCAGGACGGCGATTAGCAAATGGTGAAAAGTCCCCCCCACCACCACCTTTGGAGATGGATCCACGCCACTGTCTTTTCCATACGTGAAGTATCCTTGCGAAACTTGAAGAAATTTCTCTCCCTTTCCGTCATCATCAATTCAAGGCTCTTGGCATCTACTAATGCACTTCCGCGGTTTGCAGAATACCGTTTTCGAGTACGTATTTGTAATCGAGAACACTTTTATGGATTTGTTCTCGTACTCAGCGTTTCGTACTTGATCCTTCTCATATGTCTGGGTACTGTCATCTTTTTTAATTTTTCATTTTCTTCCACTTTTATACCCCACCAACTCAGAAAGTCGTCAGAATCACAATAAATGCTATGAATGTGACATAAAATGCATAATTTCCATAAAACGAGGGAACAGCTGCTCCATTCATTCCTATATCTGATCCCCACCGACAGTTGCTCCTTTACTGAACCAGAGGCCTTAAGGAGAGCTCCCGGACACCCCTTGGTGCTCTCAAGGTGCCTACCGGCGGTCGGGCAAATCCCTCCCCCCTAAGCACTAACCGCAGGCGAGTTGAAATACTTGACCTCTAGTAATGCATTAACCTCAAGTGTTTATGGGGGGGGGGGGGCTTCCCGTGCTGCAGGAAATGTACCACAGTGCTTAGCATTTTATTATCAACAGTGTGTAACCATGATAATTGCTTAAAAATGATAGGCCAAAGCAAGGATTTTTATTTCCGATTTAACTGGAAATACTGAAGACAGAAATTGCAGGAAATGTCGGGGACAGAAAGACTAAATTTTCAAAAACAAGAAAAAACTGGAATGAATAAAGTCTTTTAGATCATACACAACATTAAGTATTTCTATTTATTTAGTATCCTATCTGGCTAGCAGCCCGGTTATAAGATATTTGGCTAAGAACAGAAAATGTGATATTTCAAACACCCAAAAATGTGTTCCATGCATTCATTCCACCGACAAACTGTTAAAGACGATCCTAAATAATTCCCATCGCCTTCATAGTGTGTAGTTATGTTCAAAGTTCTTATAAACTAAACGATACAAAATCCGATTCTACTCCACAAGGTAAGGTACTGTTTGTTAGGTCACATCTTAGACTTTCGTCTAAAAAAGCTCTGAATGGCTTGTTTGTTCTCTTCGCTATTACTAAGTCTTCCAAGAACTTCAAGTTCTGCATAAAGAACTCTTTTGAGCTGTTCCCTTTCCCCATCTCTACAGAGTTTCTTAGCTGCTTGTAATGTCTGAAAGAAACAAATACAACAGATACAATGTTAACAGAGGGGGTAGGAAAGGGGGGAGGGTAGGCAGGGGGAGGGGTAAACATTTGTAAGTTCATTTCCTCGTTTTTTTGTTTTGTTTTTTTTTTGTTTTGTTTTTTTACGTAAGATTTCCAACTGCATAGCAATGAGAACTAGAAGGAGATAGGGGACATATTTGGGGATACCAATTCTTTCCTAAAACAAACCCTTTCTGGATATGAGAGGCTTATCGTACCTCTTTCACCACTAAGAATTAAAAGCCCTTTTGGGTTGACAGTGAGTTAACAAACAAGTAAAACAATTCAGAGCATCATTAGGCTGAGGAAGCAGCCATAACCCTCGAAACCGGCCTAGGTAAGAGGTTATTTTCAGCTATTGGATTTGTTTGGAGAAAATTTTTCTCCGTCGCAAGTTCCTTATCAGAACCCCTTTCCTAGTGTTTCTTGAAATTTGTTCAAAAGTTGCATTGTATGCACATCTGCTTTGTCCTTAATGACTATATGAAATCAGGAAGCTGCTCCCTGTTGAAATCTTGCTTGCACTGAGGGTAGCACACCCCAATGAAACCTCCATCGACTTACACTAATTTGAAAAATGTAAGTGGCCTCTAAAACCTTGTAGAAGTTTTCACCAGATACAAGCTACCTTCACCTTCAGGAAAGCTGACAAGTTGGTCGTTGTTGGCAATTTCAATTTACTATACCATGACCATGAAGATTTCATGCTGGTGGAGCTCAAAAAATTCCACACTTTTATACGCAGGCTTTTCACTCACTCAAAGCCTGATGTATGGCCGCTAACTTCTAAGCCCATAATTTCTTCAAAATTGCTTCATTTGACCACATTTCGGCACCAGTAATACTTTATTTAGTCTTTTTTTATATCAGATTGACAAAATACCCCATCCTATTTGGCAACATATTTGTTCTAGCGTTAACCTAGGTTAAAAAATGAAAGCGTGAACATACCTATTAGTGGGGGCGTGCTACCTAAGTAGTTCCTAAGATATTACAAGCGTTATTATGTATGTATATATATATTTATATATATATATATATATGTATATATTATTGCTTATAATATCTTTGAGTAGTTCACTGCATTTTACAGGCATTAATTTTCAAGAGTATCCGTGCACTACTACTACTTGGTAAGCTCAATCGTATACATTTCCTGCGGTCGCGTAACCAGGATTTTGTCATGAGCTTAGCAGTTCTGTGATTCAAACGTGTCTCATAGCTGGCTCCAGACGGACCCAGTCAACTTCGCCTCTGAAATATAAGGGAGCAATTTGGCTAATGAAGTCATGAAATTGATTTTTTTTTTTTTTTTTTTTGAAAAGGTAAGTTTAGACAATGAATCGTATTTCCGCGTTCAAAGAAGTAATGATTGAGGCTCCATCACTAGCGTGCTTCAAATGTTCCGCCCGTAAAGAGAAACAAAGACCTATCCAAGATATCCGAATATCGTCAGTAGGTAAACTAGAAATCGGAAAAATGACCCCTGAAAAATCACTAATCTGAAATTAAGAGTAAAGCAATTTTTCAACTCAGTTCGCCATTTTGCAATAAATTAGTACTATATAGAGAGATTAGAGAAAGTAAGGAAAGAACTAATGTGTGGGAGGGACGGCTAAATCAAAATATGTCAGTACTCTTCCAATTAGTTTTGGAAGCAACAGTTCCACGTACATATTGTTGCATGAGCAACAAGAGGGCAATCCGTAGGGTTGCAAATCTCATCTCCCTCATGTTCACAACATACCCTGGGTTTGAAGAAATTTCCTGAGATTCTGATAAGCAAATAATAACAACAGATCACTTTTACGTCATTTAAACTTCAATCTCGAACTTGAGCAACTAGAATGTACTATTTAAAAATATGTCCTCATCACTCTCAGAGAGACATGTAGGCTACATGTCATGTGGTTTTATGATTTTTCCAACATACTGGTCGGCAAATAATAGGGAAAAACCAAGTTTAGTTCATTTGAACTTTGACCTCTAGATTTTTACCTTTGACACAAACGATTACGCATGCAAAATGCTTCGTGGTCAGGTACCCAGAGAGCTGCCACTAGAGGCAGCTCCCTGAGGTACCTGTCCACCAACATTAAATTGATCGGATATGGTATAGACAAAAGACTTTTTCGCAAGATTTTGGCAAAATTGACCTTTCACTTTCATTTTGACCTTTGCCCTTGCACCGTAGCAAAGGAAAAGCACAGTTTTAAATTGGTTTTATTGGCCTCCAACATATCATGTGGCTTTATTACTTGTTCTCACGTACTGATAAGCAAATGATTACAAAACCAATTTTTAGCAGATCTGACCTTTGATCCATGACGTCATCAATGCACATGCACAATTTGTCTGGTATCTAAACACCGTATTTGTACTTTATAGAACTTACGGTCAGGGAGAATACGTGACAACTTTTTTTGCAGAATTTAGGCAAATTTTACCTTTGACCTATATTTTGACCTTTACCCCACCCTTAGCAACCAAAGTCTGCAATTTGGAAGGTTTTCTTATCAGTCTTTAACACATTATGTGACTTCATTACTTTTTCTAACGTACTGATAGGCAGACAATGACAAAAACCATTTCAGCAAGTTTGACCTTTGACCTCTGATGTTGTCAATTATGCATACCCTACCTACCAAGTTTGAAGTTGATTAGACTCACTGTTTAGGAGGAGTTCGCGACACACTTGTGCTCAAACACAAGCACGCACACACACTCACACGCACAATCAGATACTCATACACACACAGCTTTACATTTCTGATGATAGGTGAAGTACAATAGCCTATATCATCTCCCTATGCATTACATGAAGGAAGATGCGATAATGGATACGCGCGAAGCGCGTTGAAAATTGCGTCTTCTTAAACAATTGGGAGCAACGTCTAGTGCCAATAGCCCCATGACCCACTTCTGACTTCTGCAACCTAGAAATTTTTATCGAGGTCTGGTGGGGACAGGCACCGCGGATCGGGGGGGGGGGGCTACGGGGGCTTTAGCCGTGGGCATTTTGGACCGCCTTAAAAGGTTTTTATTTTCTTGAACATATCGGGCCTCTTCGATGATTAGCCCCCCACTTCAAAATTGGCTCCCTGTGTCCGTGGGGGAGGGGTTGCAGGGCACTAGTCGAGTCCAGGCACGCCGCTAGTTCCACCGCTAGTGCCTATGCCACTGTGGCCTAAAGGTTATGAAAAACTCAAAATTACATACCTTTCTAGGTAATGCTGCGAACTTTTCCGTTCGCATCTGAACTTCCTTCTGAAATGAAGCAGCTGGAAAGACTTCACTGACGAGACCACTTTCCTTTGCTTCAGCAGCAGTCAGTTTACGCCCAAAATATAAAACTTCGTAGGCCTAAAGAGCAAGAAAATCATGCACTATGTCCATTAAAACAACATTGTAACTGTTTTGCAGCTAAGGTATACATCTGAATTTCGAAACCAGCAGTTTTGGAGAAATATCGAGTAACACACAAGGTCATATTGAAAGAATTATTGACCAAAATACTTTCATAATGCTGAGAGCATGATCAGGCCCATAGCCATTGTGACATTGTGGGGATGCCCCCAATACTTCTATGCCAACCCTCCCCCATAAAATCGCTGCGATTTCAGTTCAAAAATGTAATGAGGCATCCATCCATGCGTCCGTCAAAATATAATCTTTGAGCCTCTAAATCTGAGCAGATGGCCAAGGGCCCGAGCATGAATCTGGTCCTTCCATGTGCAATGGGCAAAACATATAGAACCAGGCCCGTTCCCTGGTTATCTCACGGGAAGAGTTACTGTTCGCTTTAAACGGAATTCGAGGTAGAAATTGTATCATTTCAATAAATTTATGAATGAACTCCAATCGGGGGTGGGGTCTTGCCCAAAGGGAAGTAACTTTGAAAAGGTTTGAATACTCAAGGATGTTCAGATACTATATCTGGTGGGAAATTTGGTAGTTTTTGAAGTCAACAGGTAGCCAGGATGAGCGGAGGTCTCTGTGGGGAAGGAGGGAAAGTCCGACCGTCTCGTCCCTCTCTGGTTGCGGGCCTGGGAACGAAAGTATCATTTGATTCAAGACATAGCAAGTAGAAATATGTCTGCGAACATCAGGACCGGTACCACATCCATGGGGGATAATTATCTGGGAAGGCGCCGTTTTTATCCGACAAAAAGTTGTATTTCCCGCAAAAGTTGGTTGTCTTTTTCCAAAATCTGCCTGGGAAATGGGGTTTGCCCGAGAGTCTGGGTAAAGTCCCCCCTGTCCGTCTTGTACGCTTATGACTGCTAAACTAGCTTAAGAATAATATCACCAGACAGTTATTTATGAGAGGGTTCCATTATTATTTCCTCAAAAGCTAATGCGATCTAGTTATCTGACAAGGAAATGAAATATTTCATATGAAATCCTGGGAGAAAGTCCTTTAAGCTTCCTCCCTTGTTTAGGCTATAGGAGAACTTATCGACCCTTAGCTGCGGTCAGCTAGGAGAGGCTTGTGCCCCCCACAAGTCTCACACCCCACTAGAAAACTCAAAAGTTAAAAAATATACCATCTCCATACGTGAAGCCCCTATGAAATGGTGAGGCCACCTGCTCCCCATAAAAAATTGTTTACGCCAACGCCTCCCCTCCCTCATTCTATTACCTGCTATAGGCCACCAATTCTTCTTTCCTCAAGATTGTTGGGTAATACCCTGTTACATTTGCAATGAAAGTAGTATTACCTGTAATTTATATTAATGAGAAATGGTAAAACTGCTCAACAACAAATCAGTTGGATACCTTAGTATGTCCCATTATTTTAGGAAAAGTGTACGACGAGCAAGCTTCCGGTGACTGACCTAGTGACGTAAACGGTGTCAAAAATGTCGCCTGTAATTAAGATATAAGAAAACTCACGAAGTCATAACTACTGAAGAGACGGAAGCAAAACCACGTATTTGTGCATTATGTTTTAGATATCAAGAATTCAGTTTGAGGCACAACAACTTGTAGCGAACAGACGTCATCAAGACCAGGGTTTCTAACCCTTTTGTATAACTCGAGGCCCAGTTTTGATTGCTGACATCACCCAAGGTCCACCTTTTACCATAAACTGAAAAATGAATTAAAGTTCCTCTTATTGTTAAAACTGAACCATAAGAGACAAGTATCAAGACTAAGTAATTTATACTACTATAAAATTCCATCATTGTCGGACAAGATAAATTTTATTAAATCAGTTATATAACTAAAGACATATCCATTTTTTATTTTTCATGTCAACTTGGCAGTCCACCAGACAGTGCTCCATGGGCCGTTGCTTACGAGAGGGTTGCGGCCCACCGGTTGAGAAATGCTGATCTAAACCGCCCTCCTTCCTCCAAAGCACACACAAACCGGGTATACGGGTATTAAAAAACACCTCACAAGGGGATGGAAGGTGTTTGTCCTGAAAATTCCCTAATTGCTGAAAATACTGACATGAATATTTGCCTTGAAAACGCATTTTGCCCTTAAATTAACATTTCTTTTTAGTTCCTGGGGGAGGGGGTTTCTCCCAAACCCCCAGTTTCAGAGGCTTTTTAGACCAGGCGACCGTTATTGGGGAGACTTTGATTTGTACCGAATACTACTGATAGTGTGTCTAATCTAGAGCAAGCGTGCACCTTAAGTAAAAGTAAGCTCACGTAAGTCCACAGTTCTAAATTTTTAATTCGAAGTGGTGGGGAATACAGAGAGTCACTAAGTCTCCCATTACCACAAAATGAAAGCTTATTGGGTTGAAACTCCAGATTTTTTGTTTTTGCTGCATAAAAAATGAAAACATTGGTACAATTGGAGTTGCTACGCACCAACTTGACTCCTAGGTGCTCTTTAGTTGGCCGATAACACTGCATGTATGCCATCGACATTTGTAACAGAGAATTTGACTCAAGATCAGACAGAGCAAGGACCCTAGCCAGGAGGGACATTCTGGGGAAATAATCCCCCTCCCTTCCTCCACAAATCTCTACTATGTCCCAAAAAAACTTTCAAATCAGTGGTTCAATAATGGACAACATATTGCACAACTATTAAAATTCCTCCGCAGAAATACTCTGACTGTCAGACTGTCTAAAATTGCCAAACAGGCTAAGCCAGGTCCCCAGTAGGCAGTGGCGGAGCATCCATATAGTCAGGGGCGGTCTCCCCCCCCCCCCCCCCGACGGACTCAAATCGCCGGTCGGCTCCCTTTTTAGGTTTTTACCGTACTTTACTTAAGTATTGGCATTGCTTCCAATTAACTTGATTCAATCTATAGTGTTATTTTTAGGCATAGAAAACAAAATGTCCTAACAGCGGCCATTATCTGTACTATATTCTAATGCGAAGGGCCATCTTCTGTTATCTAGGAGGTAGGTGTAGCCCAAATTTGTCTACAAGCTGTATACACACTAATGCATATGCTTTCCAACTGGCAGAGGCGGAGCTTCCATATAGTCAGGAGGGCGGTCGCTCCTCCCCCTGACGGACTCAGATCGCCAGTCGGCGCCCCTTTTAGGTTTTTACCGTACTTTACTTTTGCACCAGTATTGGCATTGCTTCCAAATAACATGCTTTAATAGTGTTTTTTAGGCCTAGGTAACAAAATACCAAAACAGCGGCCATTATCTACACTATTTTCTAATGAGAAGGGTCATCTTTTGTGATCTAGGAGATAGGTTAAGCCTAAACGTGTCTACACGCTATACACGCCCTAATGTTTGGTTCAGCTTTGCTTAGGTCATTGTTTCCAACCGGGCGTGATAACAAGCTTACAAAATACACGGAGTGACCTTTAATTCATCCTCACAGTACCAAGAAAGATATTGAGGAGGGTGCAAAAATAACTGTTGCGAAAATAGCCCTGCTCCCGTCCGCGATAAATGACAGCATGAACAATAAAAATAGTCTACGTCTATCCGAAAATAGCTCCCACAAACTGTTTCTCAAAACATTTAAAAAGAGCCCTCTGGTTAAAATAAAATAAAACTGTTGTCCTAAGTGGTAATGGCTTTATAGAGTACTGGACTCATATCTGATGAGCAGCTTCCTTTTTGCTTTCCTGCAAGTAACTATTTTCAAGGGTACATCGGCATGATAACCGGCTCGCTTACACCTTAAATGCAGATCTAGAGTGGTCATATGAACCTGCATGATGTCATAGAAATGCTTCTTTCTGTACTTTCTTGATTCTTAAATGCCAGGAAATCACATCTAGTAAAGTTTACTTTAATTTTTCATGAAGAAGGTACCTTAGAGGGCCAGGCATACTTTCCGTCCTGGCCATTTCCAACAATCCACTTAATTAATGGATGATGTAAAGCCGTCACATAATGATATACGATTTCATGAAAACGTACGGTTCTTTGTGTTCTTATCTTGATTTCCAGATGCCAAAAATATACATCTAACAGTGATTAATTTCCCCGAGTTTGCCCCCCCCCCCACACACACCTTTAGGTTTTTTCCCCTTTGGCTCTGTCAGATTTGATCTTTATCCTCACAAAGTAAGTCCGTTTTTACGTAAAATCTTGAATTCGCATCTGGCAAAAAACATGACCATTATGTGTATTATAATGGTTATCTTTATACTTGAATGTAAAAGGAAGAGATTGAAAATGGAAACATGTTTTAATAGAAATACTTGGGGAGAAGGAATGGGAAAGCATTTGTCTATAAGATGGGGAAATCTAAAAGAAAGAAGAAAGGGTTGAAAAGCCATGACTTAGATCGTGTTGAGGCATAGGGTATCTGCCTACTTCAAAGCGCCCCTACAGGCCATTCTCGCCCCCTCTGGCCGAATCCCCTAGCTCCGCCACTGCCAATAGGACCTTATGGTAAAGGAAAACGCGTCTTTCATTATATTCTCCGACGAATATTAAGAGACACTGCCCTCCTTCCTTTTATGAGTTCAAGAATATCGACACCTTATGAGTTGCAGTTGACTTTGAAGGTGAAATGAAATGAACGGATATAGTCGCATGCTTACTGTGTCAGACGCGTAAACGACGTCGACAAGACCAAGGACGGTGACGCCGATACCGAGGGCAGGTCCATTAACAGCGGCGATCAACTGCTTCGGAAAGTCAATGAGAGTCTCTCCATACGCTCTGAAAGACAAGACAGGTCAGACAGGAGTATTTAAAGGGTCTCACTGAGTTGATATCAACTATTTTATGATGAGTTTGAGGGAAATCATTGCATGACAATGTGACTAATTAGCCTCATTACTCATGTATCACTCCGTATAGTTACCAAAAATGTAAGAAATTGTAGTTTTTATGGATAGGGGTTGCATATGGTTATTACCTAATGGTAAAAAGTGTATGGTCACAAATTTGTAATAAATGATTTTAATCATTATTTACCCTATCATTGCCAATTCAATTGTGTGTAAACTGTACAGAATCTCTTAGTTTGACCATTTACCACCAAGATGTGAGTAAAACTCAACAGGTGTGAAAAAAATCATGAATTTTGTGAACAAACTCAATAAGCCCCTTTAAAGGTTATGTGGACATGTAACCAAAACAGTTGTTTTCATCAACAGTGGTAGATTAAGATCCTGTGGTGAAAAATTCCTTAGAATTATTTTAAGATCAGTAGCGTAACTTTGGTTCAGGGTGCCCGGGTCAAGAATGAGCTGGGTGCCCCCAGACAGCTTGATGTCTTCTCAAGATTTCGATAGTTATGGTCAAAAGTGTAATCCTATGCCAGACCAGGGGGGGGGGGGGAAGGTTTTCACTTCCAAAGTCCATTGCAAACAAAGTATCATAGTGGGGACAGACCCGCCGGGTGCCCCCCCCCCCAGCTCGGGTGTCCGCCTCAGAGCGCATAAGAGTTACGCCACTGTTGAAGATCTTTTACCGTTCTCAAGGTATACCTCTGCAAAGTTTAATATTTCTGAGGTTCCTCATTATCTATGCAAAATTATGGTGTAGAGTGTTATACAGTGTCAGTATTTCTTTTTTTAATCCTTTATAAATTATATGTTAACTACTTACCAGCTATATCTAGTTGGTTTTTAATGTGGACATTTTCAAAGCAGTAAATAGCTACTGACAAAATAAACACCTCAGGACATACCACCATTAAAACAAAGGACAGTATAATACATACCTCATGAGTCCCTCTTTCTACGTCATACATTTGCACATATAACTCATGTATATTCATGATATAAGTGTAAAAACAGAAATTGTCTTGTAAAATGATCAATATTTGATGGATTTTGATGGAAATTACGGTTATTTTTTACTACGTTTTTAATGCTTTCTACATCGATTAGGCAGGTGTGATATTTACATGTCCACAGAATTTGATGTGTGGAAACAACAATTTGATTAGATTTGATTGGTTTGGATTGCATTTGGTTTGAAATAACGGCTGAATGGTAGGTTAAATGACATATGGATTCGCCTAAATTTTTGAAACTCGAAAATATCTTTCAGATTCCTTCTCACTTCCCTTACTATAACTTTTATGATGTTCCAAAATGTTATTATTGCAAACAGAAGGTGGACCAAGGAGTTTTGCTGCAAAACTTTACAATTCAGAGACAAAAATGTGTTCAAATGATTAAACAGAGCTATTCATAAATTAGGATATCAGCGTATCCTGAACCATATCAGGGCGAATGTATTTTTTAAGTTACACAGCAGACTTAAAGTGAATTTGTCTTAGAACTCATACTGTAAACATTTATTTGCTCACATACTCATGACTTTGGCATTTGAACTCCTATTCAAGTATGTTTAGAGTAGGGGCACCCTTGAAAAAAAATTATGCATCAAACTTGCAACATAGAGTGTACCAACATAACCTACCAACCGAGGGAAACAAACATACGCAAGAACACTGGCGTAGCCAAATCTTGTCATGGGAGAGGGTGGATTCCGAGACAGGGGTGTCTGACAAGCGTGAAGACGTCGTGGTAGCACGAAGTACTTATCGGTTGGTCTAACGTCCAGGGGGTTCTCTTAAGGGCCCTCGGTGGAGTTCAGCTGGTAAAGTCTTGGTGGGAGAGGGACTTAAGAGGAGACGGTTCGGACACTGCATGCTATTTACGTAATTTTGCAAGTTGGAAAGATGCTGAATAACATAACAAAATAACATTATTTGAGCAAAAAAATCAGCCAACCGTTTTGATGAGGAAGGTGTCACTGGTTGATGAGTTTGGGTGACCAGAAGGATTCGACTGTGTTTAAAATAGTTCATCAAGCGTAATTTATGTAAAATGATCCAGTACTTATCAAGCGATGAATGACTTGGCAAGGCTGCATGCTCGTGAAGCAGGCCGTAAGAATTTTATATATGCTATTTTTAGTAATTTTATAGTGTTCTGAATAATAGCAATTTGTACAACTTTGAGGAGGAAGGAATTAATTTATGGAGAGGAAGAAAATTGGTGACTACTGAATTTTGTCCCGAAGCCGTTCCATCATTTTCTTTCATACACCCGCATCCATAATTATTGATATAAATAAGTAAATGTGATTATGTGACGGATGAATTTTTTGTGAAACTTTGTAGGAGGGTCACTTTCGACCTTTTACGATGTAGTTTGCACTATTCCATGTTACTCCTTACATTAATATTCCTTGCCCTTCGAAAACCATGTATTCACTCAATTCGACACCTTTCTTTTTTGCGTTGATGAAATTGTTCAGGTCATTTCCACTCGAAAAGTAATCGCCATTACCTGAGTACAATAATGAAGAAAGGACAAGGACTGCCTGAGAAATACAGTACGATTTATAATACTCTTTTTTGTAAAATATAAATTCACAGTTTCATTTTATTCTTTCCTTCTTATTGTAAAATACAGACAGTGATAAAGGCACACTAGAAAAATGGCACGACAACATAAGTAGGCCACTGTCAGGCGCGAAGCCAAGGGGGAGGTGAAGGGGGAGCCGCGCCCCCCCCCCCCTTGAGCATATTTTTAGTATTTTATTAATGATTATTTTATGATGTTGCTAGTAACTCAAAAAAATGTTTAGATGCAACTTAAAAGGCCTGGGAAGTGTCATTTCCAGCGATCTGGGTTAGGTTAGGTTAGATGAGGTTTAACGTCCCAGTTTCCAACCAATTGGTTCAAGTCGAGACGACCACGGCTTTTTTCCAGTTGTGGCTCACTGGCTTGTTTTCCATACTCCATTGTTTATGCTGAGCACCAAGCACAAAGGCAGTAGGTTCCATTTTTAAAGTCTTTGGTATGACCCGGCCAGGATTTGAACCCTAGACCTTCCGGCTGCAAGTCAGATGCTCTAACCACTTGACCACTGCAGTCGGCTCTCCAGCGATCTGGGAGGTATATCCGGCCAAATTTTCTTGTACGCTTCGCGTACGGGACTCTTCGAATTTGGGAGGGCAGAAAATTTTTTACCTGAATCTCAAAAAGTTGCCCGAATTTCGTTGCAGTTTAGGTGCATAAAAAAACCACCAAACCACTACATGCGGGCGAAGCGCGCGAAAATTTTTGCACATTTTTCGGGCATTCGATCAAAAATTAGGGAAATCAGTAGAAAATTCGGGGAATCTTTTCACTTTTACTTCATCTCTGCCGGAATTTCACCTATTCTATGCTCGAAATGTTGTCCTTTCCTGCCCGAATTTTCGACCTCAGAAGTTTTTTTGAGGGGGCACTCTGCCCCCATGCCCCCGCCTCGTACGCCTATGGTGACGCTACGCTTAGATAGTTTGCCTACAGGCTTCGCCCCCCCCCCCCCCCTTGGCAAATTTCTGGCTACGCGCTTGGGTACTGTAGTGAAAAAAACTGCGGTTGTAAAGGTGGAAGAGGCACGAGAAAGAAGTTAAAAAAAGTCTTGCAGTCTGGTCCCTATATATATATATATATATATATATATATATATATATATATATATATATATATATATATATATATATATATATACACACATATACATATATATATACATATATATATATATATATATAAAATAAAGGGAAATAAAGGCTTTTTTTCTGGCAAAAAGAGCTCAGCCCCAAGAAAAGATGCCCCTTGCGCCCATCCTTTTTGTAATACCTGGGCAATCTCATCCGTGTTCAACTCCACCCTAAGAAATGAACTGTATAAAGAAAAAGCTTTGATGTCTCACTAGTTGCGACAGTGTCAGGCGCAAATCAATGATTTTAAATACAATACGACTGCTTATTGAAACGAAGCTTAGAGATGCTCGTTAAAGACGAATACTTCTGATGTAGGCATAAAGTGGGGCAAAGGGGGGGGGGATAAGAGGAATAAGACTGAATTTCACTGATCCATTTTGACCAATTCTCGCATCTTTTAACAAGTTACAGAATGTGTACCTATATGTTCAACACATGACATAACCACCAACACTGGTAATTCGTTCAAAGCGTCCAAACTCGTCGAAACCTGCAAATTAGTTTTCAACTCAAACGACAGGTAATGGTAAGAAAGAGTCAAATTTTCTGACATCTGAAAAATGTAGCAGACAAAGTGGTCGTCTTTACCGTGACGTACCTTTCTTATTTGCCAACAACGAACAAGCTTATTGAAATTTCAAGAGAACATAAAAAGAGATTTTTTTCATGCATCTTCGGCTAATACCGTCTCCTGAATAAACAGACTAGTTGTATGTACTGAAAATATTGCCTATACTGATACTAACCTGTGAGTACGCACACGACCACGCGATCATCCTGGGCGGCCCTTCTGAGAGCAACAATCACCTCTGACCATAGCTAGTGTTACAAAAAAAATGAGGAAAACGGTGTAATTCAGTACGATATGCAAGAACAAGAGTCTTAGCTTCAAAGGACACTTTTTTTTTTGTTAAAGAGGGAGAAGAAGTCAAAGTAACATACACAGTGGCGTCGCCAGACTCATCGCAGTGGGGGAGGGGGTACAAGGAACACTGGTGTAGGAACATGTCAAAAAGTGGGGCACGACATCTGAAGGTCATTCTTCGATGCTCTTGCTCCTGATATATATATATATACATATATATATATATATATATATATATATATATATATATATATATATATATATATATATATATATATATATATATATATATAATGTCTTCTGTTCTTTCCCTTGGAAGCTGTTTCTGATATCAAAGATTAGTGCACCTATTTATATTTTGCACGGGCACCAAATTTCGTTGATGGCAATTGGAAAATACCCCCATGCCCTGTGTTAGGCCGCAAGTGACGATAATGCTCACTTTTTCACTGATAATTGCCCTGTGAACTGACACTGTTAATTGTGTCCTGTAGCTTTTGCCCCTTACCCTCCCCCATTAGCAAAAGAATTTTCCCATTTGGAAATGAAATATTTTTTGGTAGTTTGCCTGCCTCCGTCCACCATACCGATCATGTAAATGAAGTATAGCCAGTGTAAAACGGCACTGGGCCTGGAGGGCAGATGCATTTCACTTTTATGATAATCTGATTCTAACTCATTGCCCCATTTTGCACATAACTGTACTTCCATCTTATTTTCCATTCTAGAGATTAAAATACTGTGTGAAATGCCTATAGCCAGAACCAGCCATGGCCCCCGTGGCACATTGGTATAGGACCGTAACATCATGAAGGCAGTGTCACATCACACTTGGCATGGGGAAATGCCCTGCACTTTCTTGAAATCCAAAACACCTTCATGTTACCATATTTCCCCTTTTGACACAAAGCCACCTTGAAATATGTTTTGTGCCCCCGAATCTCCAAAAATTCAACAAAATACAGAAAATGCAGTGTTGCGTGGCACTGGGGAAATCACACACCCATATTTAAGGTAAAATATTTTTTTACCTTAAATTTTTTAATATATTTCCAGTGCAACTATTTCCAGTGCATATTACCTTGTGCAACTTCTCTCTGCTTACCTCAGCAAAAAACGACATGGCACCATTCCTTGGGGTAAGTACTTTTAGTTAAAAAAAACATAAGTAAACGTTTATGTGAAAAGGGTAGCTTGAAGCATATCTGTTTAAGTTTACAGGACAATCTGACTCTGAGGATTTCTGAATTCTGATTGAATATGGTAGTAAATTCATATTCCAAGCTATCAGGGAGGGCATTTTTCCTTTTCAAGAGAAGCACGTTTTATCATTTTCGGAAAAGTGGGGGCACGTTTTCCCAGTGCCTCCTGCTAGTACACCCTGGTGAGGACGTAGGAGAACAACTTAAAAGTTGTCCTTACAAGGTGTAAGGTATCAGTATTTAAAATTAAAGGACATTAAACCACATGTGTCATTATATGCCCATTTGAAAAGGTCAAAAATGGTATAGTCTTAACTGTTTCCGAACACAGAATTGTATGGACTAACAGATAATCGATTTGGGAATTGTATTTAAAGGCAGTAGACAGTCACCCCAATCAGAGTGAGTGTATCCTGTCACTCTAGTTCATGATTGGCCTATTTTGATCATGTGACAGTATTTTTGTTGGTGAATTGTAAAATTCAAGGAGAATTTCTCCTTTCTTTACCTATTGTTTTTAATAATTATGTTCGAAACATATTCAGAGGTGCTTGTAATGCAATAAGAGGAGATTTGCGAGAGTTTGCTGATTTTTTAAAGAAAATTTTGGGGCGACTGCCTATTGCCTTTAAATGGGGATGTGTCACGGCTGCAGTGGTCCTATAGCTTGAAAATAGATGGTGAAATAATCATTTTTGAATGTATTTCCCAGTAAGACAGTGCTTTATATAATAGATGTGAGCGAAAAGCGCAGCAAAAATGCAGTTTTGACATCATTTTGTGTTTGTTTAACCCCCTGATTGACTGATAAAGTGATTGACTGATAAAGTGACAGTGGGTCTTCGTGACCAAATAGACGGTGTATTTGTGCATAATTTTTTAGTAATCAAAATTTCATTCGAGGAGGGCACACAGGGCACGTTCCCCTCCCCCAGCGATCATACCACTGAATATAAAGGAGAAAACTTTCGTGTTTGAACTTTTTGACTATTACCGCAAGTTTTAAATTAAAAGTCGTTTACTTGAATCTTCTACTAGAGAGGCCGTTTCAAAATATTTATTCTATGGAATCTTTATTGATTGACAAGTGGCGATTTTTTTATAAGAGGAAGATTGGATTGTGGGTAATTTCGTTTCAACGGTTGACATTTTCCACATGCAAATTCACTCCAGTAATCCTACTGTAGTGCTCATACGTTAATAACCTTTCAGTAAAGTCGTTTCATCAGTGAAATGTGTAGTGCGAAACTGTAAGGAAACGAATAACTTAAACTTACTTCCAAGCTGAATGCATTCTTCCTTCGTGGACAGTTGAAAGTTATCGTCGCTACGCCATTTTTGACGTCATAGCACAAATGCTGAAAGCGATTTTCTGAAGAGTGTTCCTTTAAAGAAAAGTCGCCAACGAAATTACAATTAGCTTCATTGCATGATACGCTTACAAACTGGGGTAACAGCACTGTCCAACCTGGGGTTCACGGTTTTACTGCTTAGAATTGAGCACGGACAACCAAGGGCGGATCCAGGGGGGGCAACTAGGGTCAACTGCCCCCCTATGACCAGTCTAGCGCCCCTCAATACAAAAAAATGCGCCCCTGCGTCCTAAAAGTTAAGTAAAAACTGCCCGAAAAGTAAAAAAAAAAAAAAAAAGGTCCCCAGAATTTCGAACCGTATAGCTATATATAACTATGGCAATGGGAGTTGGTCTCCGAAATGTAGTCGGTCAAATTCAAGAGTATGCGGCCCCTGCATGATGTTGGCGCCCCCTTTTCAAACTGCCCCCCCCCCCCTTCAGCTAGGGGCTGGATCCGCCCTTGCGGACAACTGTTATATTTAAAAATGCTCTTGTTTCACCCTAAACATATTTAGGAACCACCAGGTATCTACATTCAAAGTAAGCTGAACTTGAATTTACTTATGTTCAAGGTGGCTGGTGCAAATCAATGAAATTTTATTAAGTGTGGTAAGATTGCAGGACGGTACAGTTTCCTTAAAATCACCCACCCTTGTATACTCAGCATATATTGCCTTAAGCAATTTAAGTAAGCACAGGCCAGATTTGCCTGAAGGCGATGCTGTAAAATTTATTCTTTTCAATTGTCGGAGGGGCTCCAAGTAAACTTGGGAGGATTTTTACAGACTGGAGCAAAGAAATTGTGCCTTGAAGTTACACAGGAACTTTTTGTAACCTAATCTAAATCAAAATACCTTTATTAACAGCTATAGCCCCACCCCTGCCCCTTGAAGATGCACCTTTGTACTTGATAACTTTGTCCACTTCAGCATGAAATGTAAATAATCCTGACGGTGGCGTAGCTAGAGTATGCGCCGCACAGGTAGCCTCTGAATTTGCCCCCCACCTTTCGCCTCAATGTTGATAAAACTAGTGGAAAAATTAGGGCATCGTGTTTAACCTTTGTCTTTTTAAGTGCCAGACCAAAAAATGCCGCTCGGGGTACGCCCCTTACCCATAGGCGTAGGAAGATGTTCGAGACTGCGGGCTTAACGTTTTTTCGGAACACCGTCTTTGGGAGAGAGAGTCGGGAGGGAGTGTCCCCCTCTCCTTTGGGATTTTTTTTTAGTATTTGAGAGTCCTTAGATGCAATTTTAGGCAACATATTGAGTAAATTTTAAGGAAAGTTACAGCAAATTTTTGACACTTTTTACAGGGGAAACAAATAAAGGGTATTTGTCCTTGGATTGAGGGGGCAGAAGCATGTCTCCTCCCCACCACATTTTTAACTGGAGGTAAAGCATCCCAACCCCCGCTTCCTACGCCAGTGGCCCTACCCTTCCCGCCCTCAGGTATGTTAGTGAATCTTGGACATCAAGAGATGTTGACAGATGAAAAATGTCGTTAGTATTTTCACACCCATTTAGTGTCCAAATAAGCCTGGATGATTGCATACGCTGTTTTAAGGATGACTTCTCTCTGTTCCGACGTCTCTATATTTCTAAAGTCTACATAAAGGTCAGTGTTAAGGTAAGGGTTAGGTTAGGATTAGCGTAGGGTTAGCCTGTATTACGGTTACGGGTATCGAAACATAGAACATAGATGTGTAACCGATCATTAATGATCATTCAAACACCGATGTGCAATCAAGCCCGTAGCCAAGGCGGGATGGGGTTAGGGGCAGGGGGTGTCCCTGGAAAAAGGTTCGTCCCCTAAAAAGATTTAGAATACCATTGCTTTAATACGTATTAACATATTTCGCCCGAAAGCCAACTCGCCCCTTTAGTACCCTGTCTGGCTAGGGGCCGGTGTGCAGTCATTGCCAAGTCGTGAACGCAATTTTCATGAGCACATGGGACAGCCTGTCATCCAAACTAAGCTTTAACCCCCTATACCATCCCTTTCTCTGTCAATCATCGGGAAAATTCATAAACAGTCAATTTCCGTCCTTCCTTGCTTAAAGCTTGCAGTCAGCATTAACTGAGGAGAGTAAAATCATGAAATTCCGTCATGGTAAAGTCATAAATTGAATAAATGATAATACAAGGGCTTCCTGGGACTTTGTTAATTGTGGCCTCATCTACGTCTGAGGGCAGACAAGACATTGAAACATTGAAGGAGTGAGGGGAAGTTTGCTTTCAAGAGGAAAATGTTTTCAGGGGCATTTGACATGTTATGGTCATATTTTTTGTTCTCAAAAATATTTTTAAGGGAGGCGAAATTCCAACGGTCGGCGTCCCCACCCCTTGACATTGGGCCTATCCTCATCAAGGCGTTGTCCCTGTCTCGGCCTTCTCACGTCTGGGCTGGTTGCTTGTGCAAATTTGTGAGCACGGAACTCCAAACCCCTGTACACGTATGTGCTAATTAATCAAGGTTACTTGAGAGGTCACGCATTGACTTCACAGCTGTCCATTCTGCATCTTTACGACAGTTACCCGAAGTATTACAATGGTGTGCATTGCAGGCAAAGTTAACTTACCATTTGTCGAAACTGCTCCACCTCAATGTGAAAAACAATTTCCAGTGGACAGGATGCTTGCAGTAGAAAGGTATGAGTAGACTCTATGGCATGTCGACGTTCAGAACGAGCCTGTTTATCGTGGTGTGGAGGCTGGAACCAAGAAGATATAACTATGTAATTGCAGGGGCGTGGCTAGGGGTGCACAACTTAACTTCGGAAAATGGTGCGGGGTGTTGCAGGTACACAACGTACTATTTGTAGGCACCATTTTCTTATCTTTTTTTAAGCTGGGGCATAACGTTTCCAACTTCATTGCCAACTACCCGCTTTGACTAAAAGGGCTGGCTACGCCCTTACATATTTGAATGAAAGTTATGCACCGCTTTGTTACAATCGCTTTGAAAGTTATCTGCATAAAAATGAAGTGTAGTCAGTGGCGCCGGCACGGGGGGCACGGGGGGCACGGGGGGCGCGTGCCCCCCAATGAAATTTTTTTGAAACTTTTGAAATGATCCCAAAAGGAGATTAAGCTATAGATTTCTGTAGGGGGTAGGGTGAGGTGTGCTTTAACAGAGTGACAGATCTATTTAATCATTTTCTATCACAAATGTTTCTCAAACTATCAGAATTTTCGCAAATCCTTCGCAAACTATCAAAACTTTCGCGCGCTCCGCGCGCTTCACATCTTACCACAATGTTCTTATTACCAATATCTTCTGATAGCAACTCCCGGAGACGTACAGCAACAAAAGTTGAAAGCTTTTCACGAATTACCAGATAAAAGACTGGCTTTTTGAGTGGCATTTAGGTTTGTTGGGCAATTGAAAGTGCTTTTGTCATGGAAAGTGGTTTTGTCATGGAAATCTTATTTAATGAAAAATTTCGCGCACTTTGTGCGCGTGCTTTACGGTTTGCACTTCATCTCATGACCATTATTAAGGTAATAATACATGGAACTATAATCACAGCATCTGTAGGGACCTAGCATCAATATGCGATCTCTTTCAATCTAAGTTGTTGTAGCATGATTTGGAAAGTTGAAATTACGTATTTGCCGTTAAACATTTTCCAAAAAATTTTACCGAGCGCTTTGCGCGCAGCCATTATCGGTATAGATGGCAGGCACGTAGCGAAGGGGGGGGGAAGGGGTTAGCCGCCCTCTGAGCATATTTTTGGTATTTTTTAATGTTTATTGTTACAATATTGCTAGTGTTTCCCCTATTTATATGCGGTAAATAGGCCTGGGAAGTGCCATTTCCAGCGATCTAGGAGGCATCTTGTGCCAAAATTTTCTTGCGCTTTGCTCCAACCCATGGTGGCTTGAAGCGCTGAGAGTCTGTCTATGGGCTTCGCCCCCCTTGACAAATTCCTGGCTACGCCCCTGATAGATGGTGATTTTTAATATATTCACAACAAAAAAGCATCCTGAAACGCGCTTGTTTGTCCTTCACCCCTTTTGCTATACCTAACAGGGAAGTCTAATATCACCTTCCTGCACCTATACTCTCCCTCCCGCCCATTGCTGGAAACTGTTCATGTGGATTTTCGTTCAAAATTAGTAAAAATACGGTAGTTGTAAAGTGCTCTGCGTCATACTCTATATTTTTATTTGGATGTCAGGTAATAAGTATTATGTCATTGCTCCATTTTATGTACTTGATCCAGAGCTTCCAGGAAGCCCTCTACAGGTATCTGCCAGCCTTTTTATAATGCACAATGAAGGAGTGATAAAATTTTGTTATAGTCCAACAATGTTTCTGTCTACTCCACGCACGTATTTTGGGTAAAAACTTTGTCCGAATAGAAGGCGGTAAAGTAGGCAAAAAGGAGTCTTCAGGAGGTTTGTTGACAACGTATTCTTCTCTAAGACAACATACTCTCCTCTTTCACCTAACCAAAAATTAGAATTTACTAACTTATGGACATTTTCCAGCTATATATGATCAGCTCCAAAAATATTCCAAATATAGCACCATTTTGCATCTGAGAAACCTTAAATAAGAAAAAATTTCTCAAAGGGGAAGGGGACCCCTCCCCTTAGACCCCTCCCCCCAGGACGGCACCTTTATGAATTGACAAAGGAAAGATCCCCACTGCTGAATACAAACGCAGGGCGCATTAAAAAGGAATATTTAACGCGTCGCCACTTAGTTGGAAAAAATATTCAGCCAGTCGGAAAAATTAGAATTCACTAAATTATGGACATTTTCCAGCCATACAGATATGTGATCGGCTCCAAAAATATCACAAAGATAGCACCATTTTGCATCTAAGCAGCCTTAAATAAACAAAAATTTCTCAAAGGGGAGGGGGACACCCCCTCCCCTTAGACCCTCCCCCAGGACGGCAACTTAGTGTTGTGACACCTGACAAAGAAAGGATTCCCACTCTGTATACGAACGCAGGGAGCACACACACACAACAAACGCATTGGGCGCAGACTGGGGAGGTTAACTAGTGAAGTGCCATTACGACATCATCTGATGTGCCCTCCCCCCCTCATTCACCAAAGCCTGTCGGCGCCACTGAGTGTAGTAGTAGCGTAGCTTAGGGTGGGACGGGGGGTGATTCGCACTGGGAGGCACTTTTGTTGCCAGCCAGCCAGACAGACAGTCAGATTGACGGACGGACGGACGGACGTGTAGGCTATTACTCCTGCACCTATCCTGGCTCCTATAGTAAAACGTTACAGAGGGGTACATCTTCTGCCAAAGGTTACGCTTTGGCGGTGAACTCGGACGAAAATAAAGTATGGTGTCACACCTTTTTGTTGCCGGTTTTTGCCATGACGTCGTTTTCCACTTTTGTTAAAGTATGATGTGTTTTGTCTTTGTTCTGGTGGGGAAGGAGGAGGGGGTATATAGTACTAGTCAGGGGCGGATCCAGGGGGGGGGGTCGCCGGCGTCCGGCCCCCCCCCCCCTCAAATTTTCCAATGTGCCCTTTTTCAAAAAATGTTTTTTTTTTGACACTAGCAAAAAAAAAAAAAAAACGAGACAGTTTCACAGGTAATGACAGTGTTTTCCAATTCCGAGGAGATTTTGGTTACCCCCATCCAGTATCGATCAATCCACTCGTAAAAGTCTAGCTATGTATCGCAGAAACTTTCGTCAATATATTTGACTACGGTAGCCTGTATTGGCCGCCCCGAAACCCCAACAGTGCACTCGTTTTACAGAGAATGTGACTACAGTATGTCTGCGTGACAATCAGGCATTCTAATCACTTTTCGCTTGGAACCACGTGTGGCGTGCTTGGACATTCAGAGTAATACAGAGCACTCAGATATTACGTCATACTCTCTAGCTAGTGCTTTATGCAACGTATTACTATTGGGTTTTAATATTGATTCCAAAAGGTCACTTCTAGTCTTTTGGTCTTACAAAATAATGATCTGTTCACACTCCATAAACGCTACATCTACGAAACCGTCCCTCCACCCTCTAGTATCCATCCTCTCGTGAACAAGAGAGGGTACGTAAATACGTTTCGCTATGATATTTATAGTCTGGAATTACTCTCTTCTTTTATAGTGTTGCCCTAGTGATGGAAATAAAAAGCCAGTCTTAGGTAAAGTCCACAGCCAAGAGTTGACCAGAAGTCACAATAGACGAATCGGTGTTTCTTTCATTTTAAAATTACTATATAAAATCACCACCAGGTCCTATAACGCAATGTCAGTCGGTTCAATTTTTTGACGTCTTTGGACCGATGACCGTCTGCTGTCGCAAATGAAAAGCAAACATTCGACTTCAGTCATCTGTTCTGACAGTGTTTTTGACAGTCGCGCCGCAAGTATATAGGGAACACAACGTACAGTATTTTAACCTCCTCCCCCAGTCGAGAGAGTGGTGGTGCCAGGTGGGGGAAGGGTTCATGCCCCCCGTCGGGGAAGACTGGCCCCCTATCGGAGCAGTTTTACACATATCAATTTGATTGTTACTTAACCCCATATAGCTTGTGCTAGCGTCTCCCACGTAAAGAAAACGCGCTCTGTGGAAAACAGTAATAGTACGGATACGAAGTTTTCATCGCTCGTGCTCTGTTGCATAGCAAAATTACAGTGATGTTCATTCAGTTTTATATTTTACTATGTCTCACCTTTTGAATGACATAAAAATATATCGATAATATTTCACTTTTACATAGGGACCTGGTCAGATTTCAAAGGCATCTTTTCGCATGGCAAGCAATAGCTATGAACTTTTGACCTACTGCTGTTTGTACAAACAAGCTTGGATCGTCGACGTTCATGCATTGCTGGATTGGTTATCATGTAAACTTTTCAATGGTAACCTTTGTTTTTAAATTTACAACACTTCTGCATAGGAACCAGGCCAAATTACATATAAACAGACACAAAAATGAATATGCATAAGCCTTGCATCAATGAAAAAAAGCCAAGCGATGTGTGAACAACGCGACCGGTACGCGCCATAGACTTCTACACCGAGCGCGTTGTATGTACAGCGAACATCTGTGCAGTGCTAATAGGACATTTGGTCACGCCCACACGACCAATCAAGTGTACGGGATGAGCGTGAACATGAATTATACATAGATATCACATTTCAGTTTAGACAGGAAAGTGTTTTGAAACAAATTGATATGAGTTTCGTAGGGGCTGGAGTCTTTGTCCAAAGTACGCAGTCCCCGACGACAACTAATCGACGGTTTACCTGTTTTTTGCTCTCAAGAGGATAATTTCTGTAATGAGAACCCAAAATTTTCGGCGCGCTACGCGCGCTGTAAAGTCACTCTTTTTTTCAATGGTTCCATTCCATATAGCAGGATAGCACAAGTTCTGTCCACCTTACCAAGTAACATATGGGCAGAATACATAGTTTATGTAAAGGTCGTAACTTTCATCCCATATCGCAAAGCCCAGTTGGTGTTCTCTTGTGTGTGTCATGCGGCACAGTCAGTTGGTGAGCGACTTACGGAGCAAAGTTTGGCTATTTCATCGTGTAGTCCAGGTGGTTTCGATACGTACACCCGATACGGTCTACAAACCCTACAGTTCTTTTTTTCTTTTCGTCATATGTTTTATGTGTAAGCCTATCAAAAAATTTCGCCCGCTTCGCGCGCTTTTTAATTTCACGATCCAGATTCAAAGAACACTATCAGTGCGTAACTCGGATCATAAAGTATTAAGTGATATAACGCAAAATATGCCTGCAATTGCATGGGATAATGAGGCTTCCACATTTGCCCTTCTCATCAAACCCTCGAATAGGGAATGTCGGAACTTGGGGTAGGTGACATGGCCCGGCCCCCTGTTGGAAAAATTCTGCCGCCACCCATGGTCAGTTTACTTATTTTGGCTTTCATAAGGGTAATTTCTGGGATAAAACCCAAAATTTTCGGTACGCTTTGTCCACTCTTCTTCAGTTCAGTTATACTTATAGCTAAATATAGTACAAACCCTTTCCACCTTTTCAAGTTAATTAGTAGAATACATGGATTTATGTAAATGTCGGGAATTGAATCGCATTTCGCTAAACCTGGTTAACGTTCACTTGTGTCTGTCGTACGGTACGACTAGTGACTCGAGGAGGGAAGTACAATAAAGTTACGCCCAATAGGGCCCAACTATCCGCTCAATTGTTCTGCATAAGCTTTAAATTAGTACAAATTTTTATAAGTGTAGGCTTACCCTCAAAATTTTCGCGCGCTTCGCGCGCTTTGCAATTTCACCGTTTAGATCCCAGGTTTTGATTCCAGTTTTTTCATGTCTTTTGGTTTATCCTTTCTTTGTCAATATGCGGTAAGTTGTGTAATCGCTGACGTTTATGGTAACCAAAATTTAAAAAAAATGAATGTGCCCTTTTTATGTTGGACCCCCCCTCAGAAAAGACCCTAGATCCGCCCCTGCTAGTAGGGCAAATCTAAACTACGCGACTGAACCGCAGGTACGTATGTTATGTTTGAATTCTCAATGAACTACGTACACTGGGAGAGACTTGTTGTCTTTAGACTTGATGGTGCCTTTAGTGGAGATTGTACGTGGGAGGTATGTATTGGGAAGGTACAAAATGAAGGAGGGTCCAGTGATCAGAATTAGATAAATTTAGAAGGCTTCATTAAGTGAGGTTCATGTTTCCATGTACGTTGCATCGTCGTTCATAATTATCACACTATTAAAAAGGAAAAGGTGTGAACTGAACCCGGGAGGAAAGGTTGAATTCGGTATGGGGGGTAGGGAGGGGGTTCTTACATTCAGATAAGGATTTTGAAACCAAACTGAAGAACAACTTTACCCATTACGATCAACCTATACATATTCTGTGATATGACAGTATACAGTTGGTGTACTCTTCCGTAAGTTTGTGCTGGCAGGACATTTTACTACCACGAACTCGAGTTGGAATCGAATTTAAAACTAAGCCGATACATCGTGATATGGCCCTTGTTTCTTTCAGGGTACAACTTCTTTCTTGTCTAAAAGCTACGAAATATGAGTGCTCACCTCGTCAGCAAGAGCTGGTAGGTTTGGTTTGGTAAGCCGTGAAAGTCGGTTTAGCGATGTTTACAGGTAGGAGGTGTATTATATTTGTACATCACTGATACTAAATGTATGTTCGACGGTGTCCTTATCTGTAAAATACAAAGTTCAGCGAGGGACCTTCTTGCAGCTCTCTGGTTCAACACTAGGTAATTTATTGCTTTTTTCCACACAAGAGGAATACAACTTTGCACAAACTTGCTTATCATTGTAACATATACTCTGCTGATATCAATACAAGATGTTGCACGGTAGGCCTATCCCTTACGTGGTCCTGCGTGACGACAGGTTGTAACCTTTCCAGGTTCCTTATGAAGACAGGAACAGTCTACTTCGGGTATAGGTCCTACCCTCTTTTGTCACTTGTTTTGTGTAAAAGCTTTTCAGACAATGATTCAAAATTGTGGAATGCCGGGGTTTATGAGAATTAGGCGTATTGCAAGGTATGCTCATACAGTTAGCCAGGGACGACGCTAGAATGGGGTGTGGGGGTGTGACACCCCCCCCCCCCCATCCACGCAGTCGGCAAAATCCTGCACTGGTCGGCAAAATGGAGGAAAGAGGGAAGTGCAAACGAAGGAAAGTTAGAGGGAAGAAGAAAGAGGGGAAAAAAGAGAAAAAAAGGAAGAGCGAGCGAACAGAGAAAAGAACAGGGGAGGGAGGGACAAAGCAGGGCAAGAGAAAAGGCCCGCTGGTGCAGACGGAAGACAGGAGATTGGAATGCATTTGTAGACAACGTTTATTGCAATATTTTCAAAGGCCGTAAGCAACACTTTTTGAAACTTAAAATATATTCTGTCGACAAAAAAGCTACATAGGGCCTTTCAGTATAATTGTATACTGAAGGAGTTCATCGCTCATGTGGTTTCTGGCACTGAGTCGGTAAATTCTGCACCCAGTCGGCAAAATGAAGGAAACATGAGGAAAAGAAAGAGGAAAAGAAGTGAAAGAAAGAGGACAATTTCTGTAATCAGAACCCAAAATTTTCGCACATTTTATGCGCGCTGTAATGTCACTCCAGTTTCTTCAGTAGTTCCATTCCACATAGCTAGATAGCATAAGTCCTGTCAACCTTACCAAGTAACATGTAGGCAGGGTAGGCAGGGTACACAGGTTATGTAGAGGTCGTAAATTTCATCAGATATCGCAAAGCCTAATTGCCGTTCTCTAGTGTGTGTCATACGGTATGGTCAGTTGGTGAGCGACTCACGGCAGGCGCGGATCCAGGGGGGGGGGCCTGGGTGCCCGCCCCCCCCCCCCCTCGCCACGAAAAAAAAACTAAAGGAGAAAAAAGAAGAAAAAGAAAAAAAAAAAAAAAAAAAAAAGAAAAGGAGAAAGAAAAATTAAGAGCAAAAATGAATAAAAGTGTCTAAGAACGTATTCAAAGTATATATTTCTGTAGGGGTTGGGTGGAGCTATCGCTGGATTATCTCTTTATATATCTTTCAAAGTGGTTGGCAACGAAAGGAGCGCTACAATGTTCGAAAACAGGTGAATAGCTGAGTAATGATCCTTGACTTAAGATCTAAATAAGTAAACATCGTGACATATGTAGTACGGGCTCGATCGGCTAGCTGCACTGAAATTTAGTAACAATTTTGTGTTAAAGAGTGAAATTTTTTGTAATCTAGAGGGATTGAGAGGCAAAGTTTTCGCCATACAGACCTTGCAGAATGAATACAGAAGACAAGCTGTTAGGTGACGTGCTATATTGTGCACAGTGGCACCAGCTGTAGTGCAGGCAAAGTAGCGGCGTGCATACCCTATTCGATTTCGAAACTGTCAGAAAAGTTTTAAAATGAACTCAAAAGGCTTTTAAGCTACAGACAGTGGCGTCGGCACAGTGGGCAATGGGTGACGTGTGTCCCCTCCCCCATTGATTCTTGAAAATTTTTAAAATGGTCCCAAAAGTCGTTTAAGCTACAGATTTCTGTGGAGGGTGTAGGGTGAGATGTATTTTTGATGATTGGTTTATTTGTTCTAACCATTTTCTTTCACAAACTGTTCTCAAACTATCATAAGTTTTGGAAATTCTTGACAAATTCCAAATTTTCGCACCGCTCCGCTAGCGTCAAGCCTTGTGTCAGAGTTGTCCTTATTATCAATAGCTTTCGGTAACTACTCACGGGGGAACAAAGTAGCAAAAGTGCTTTTTCAGAATTCTCAGTCAGAAGATTCGTTTCTGAATAGCATAGGTTGGTGGGAAAGTGACAGTGTCCGATGCAGGTTCTGAAATGCAGGTTTTGTCATGGACTAATATTTTATTCAAAATTTCGGCGCGCTTCGCGCGCATACGACAGGATTTACACCCGATTTTATATACCATTGACAAAGCTATGACGCAAGAAATTATTCCAATGCAACATTTTTCTAAAAAGTACATCTCCTTCTCTGTAGGGCTCTCATCATTATGGGATCTTTGACTAATCTAGTCTAGCACATGATCTGAATGATTGAAAGTACGTAATTGCCGTTGCTTATTTTCCAAACATTTTACCGCGACGTTCAATAATGACGAAAATCTTTTCTGAAACGAATTTTGCCTGTCCACCATCCCTCTTGCTATACCTAAAAAGAAGGTGATATATCATATCTCCTCCCATATGGATGTCGGGTAGTGAGAATCCCATTGGTCCCTCTTTTGTATACTGTAACTAATTTAGAGCTCCCGGGAGGCTCTATACTGTTCTCTGTCAACCTTGTGTATCCTTTTAAAATGTAAAGGAAAAATTTAATTATAGTCCAAGAATGTTTCTGTGGACTCCACGCAGGTATAATTGCGTGTACAATTTTCCCATGGGCGTGGATCATGGGGGACGGGGGGACGCGTCCCCTCACTTTTTTGGAAGGGGGACATCGTCAAAACGTCCCCCTCACTTTTTCAAAATGTTGGAACAGACTGCAATTATGCCTAGGAAAAGGAAATTTTAGAAGAAAAATAACCTAAAAATCCTACACTTTTGTTGCACCAAATCGCATCTGATTGCATTCAGTTCTAGAAAAATTTCCCTTAGACCTCCTCCCCCATGCCGAAGATCACAAAACTTATTGCCTCCCAGTGACGCAAATTCTGGCTACCACCAACTGCTTCTTCCACGCCACCAGGACGGCGATTCACAAATGTGAAAAAGCCCCCCCCCCCCCCCCAACACACACACACTTCTGGAGATGGATCCACGCCCATGATTTTTCCTGGGACTTAAGGAGGTTTGAAGACAATATGTTAACCGTCTCTTACTCCCCTTTTTCACCCGAACAAAAGTTAGAATTCACTACATTGTGGACATTTTCTAAACATACAATCACATTAGAATGACCCAAAGATACCACCATTTTGCATATAGGCCCCCTAAAATTAACAAAAATTTCTCAAAGGGGAGGGTAAACCCCTTCCTGGGATTGCACTCTAATGTACTAATAAGAAAAGGCTCTCCCACTCTTGTATATAGCGTATACAAAATCCCACTGCCTAAAAAGGCACGGTTTAACAGTTTTCTGCGGTTCCCCCAATCACCAACTCCCGCCGGCACCATCGGTCATAGATTTCTGAAGGGTATACCCTTCAAGAGTCCATAAAGAAGGTGATATATCATCTCTCCTCCCATATGGATGTAAGGTTGTGAGAGTCCTGTTGGTCCCCTTTTCAGTGTACAATTAATGCAGCTCCCGGGAGGCTCTATACCGAAAATTTTCGGCGCTCTTCGCGCGCAATTGTTTACGCTCACGGAGAGAGGTACGTTTTTATTCAGTGATGGATTTATTTTTATCACTTTTTACCAAAAATCATTTGAAATCTTTCACGATTTTTGCAAATTCTTCTCAATATTTCTTGATTTTTGCTTGATCTGCGCACTGTTAGCCTTGAACTGCTCCTTTTACTATCAGTAAGGTCCCAAACGTATTCGCAATACTCATCGGTGGGGTTCTACCAAAAGCCAATTATTCGTGTGCATAAACGTGATAAACATCAGCATTGTAAGGATGTAAAACAACTGATATTCATTTTTTCACCCTCCTCTTCTTATGAAAACTGAATACTTAGTATCGAACCCACCTTCTAATTGATAGACACACATAAAGGGAATTGACACCGTTAGTCATAGCAATGGTTTTAAATGTAAATTCAAATTTTCGGCGCGCTTCGCGCGCAATTGTTTCATCTGACGTCCTATACCCGAATGCCGTATAACGAAAATAAAACACTCATTATGGCAAAAATCATTTCAAGTTACCTACACGGGCTCATAATGTTGGCGTGTAAGTTTTAAGATAACTTAGATTCTCCGTAATTTCTGCAGGTACATAACTTATACTGAGCCATACACATCAAATTCCATGCAACATGCATGAAAAGGTATAAAATCTCACTGACGTAAGAACTGGAGCCGATTTCTGTGCTCTTAAAATGCAATATTGCGAGAGCTTCCGGGGGCTTCGCCCCCTGGACCCCCACCGGGGCTCCGCCCCTGGACCCCGCCAGGGGCCCTAACGCGGGCCCCTGCACCCCACGCGTAGGGACTCGCGCTTCGCGCTCGTGGTGCACCTTCGGTGCACATGAGGTTTTCCATCTTGGCCCCCCCCCCTCAAAATTTCTGGATCCGCGCCTGACTCACGGAGCAAAGTTTTGCTATTTCATCGGGTAGTCCAGGTGGTTTCGACACATATGTATGTTGTCCCCGATATAGTCTACAGCCCTACAGTTTTTATGTTTTTCTTTTTAGCTCTTAATGATAACATTTTTTTTTATGTCAGCCTACCAAAAATTTTCGCGCCGGGCTTTGCAATTTCCCGATTCAGACTGAAAAGAACAGTATCAGTGCGTAACTCGGCTTTTGACAGATTAAGTGATATAATGTTAAATATACGGTACTCTGCAATGGCATGGGATAGTTAGGTTTCCTTCAAATCCCTTTTTCACCCTCTCGACATGCTGTCGGAACTTGGGGTCGGTGGGATGGCCCGGCCCCATGTCGGGAAAATTCTGTCGCTACCCATGGTAGGTTTACTTATTTTAGCTTTCAGAAGGGTCATTTCTGCGATAAAACCCCAAATTTTTTATATGCTTTGCCCACTATAATTCTTCAGTTTCGTTACTAATAGCTAAATATAGAACAAAGTAGAATTTATTGTTTTATGTAAATCTCATCTCCTTTCGCTAAACTAAGTTAATGTTCTCTTGTGTCTGTTTTTCGTTACGGCTAGTAACTCGAAGAGGGAAGTAATGTAAGTTGTGCCCGATAGGCCTGGACAGCTGACCTCAGTGGCGTAGGCCTACACAGGTGGAGGCCATTGAGCCATGTCCCCCTCACGGATGGCAATTTTTTTCAGGTCCTAAAAAACGTTAATGTTTAAACACAAATTTTACTTCCAAAGGTGGCATATGTGGCACCAGATTGCATTTAAGGACACCTAATTTATCAAAAATTTTCAAAGCGGAGGGGGACACCCCCTCCACCTACACCCCTCCCCCAGGCCGGCGATCACACAACATATTGCATTCCCCACTTCAGAGAAATCCTGGGT
The DNA here is from genome assembly GCA_029531755.1 of Holothuria leucospilota. Classification (NCBI taxonomy): domain Eukaryota; kingdom Metazoa; phylum Echinodermata; class Holothuroidea; order Aspidochirotida; family Holothuriidae; genus Holothuria; species Holothuria leucospilota. The sequence continues at coordinate 12,689,314 of CM055965.1, forward strand.
ACGTCACTGGTTGACCTGTATAAGCTTTAAATAAGTACAGATTCTTTTCAGTGTAAGCTTACCCAAAAATTTCGCGCGCTTCGCGTGCTTTGCAATGTCACAGTTTAGATTTCGGGTAAAACCTAAAATCGGGCGGAAATATTTTCCTCTAGTATATACAAAATTTTATGCAATATATGCCCCGCAATGACATGGTATAGTACACAGGTTTTCTTCAAATCTCCCCTCACCAACTGCATCGGGGCTGTCGAGGCTTCGTGTCGTTCCCCCCCCCCCGTTGGGCAAATCCTGGCGCCACCCCTGCTGGACCACTACCGGTTGGATTAACGGTTCTCAGCTCTAACTGCATTTCTTATCAACACTTTCGGTCGGCATTTGTTTCTTCTCAGTCGGCAAATACGGCACCCCCCCCCCATGATAAATGCTCTGGCGACGCCTCTGCAGTTAGTCTTTCGCTTTGCCGGATTTAAAAGGGAGTAGGGGGCAAAAACCCCTGCCAGAAGGGCGCTCGATCTCTACATACAAAACAATCTTAAAATATAGTTTCATAAATATATACAAAATATAAGAAACTTTAAAAATAGTCTCTTTAACTGAATTAAAAAATTGGAAATTAATATTTTAATCCCTTGCTTTGGAGCCGGCAAAGCTGAAACGTTTTGAACAATGTTTAGTTGTAACTTATAAAAGTTTGGGAACTTTCCGACAGTCTATGTAGGAGGCATTTCTGGCCAACATTTTTAGGTTTCGCGAATAACTCCGCGGGATAATTTTCCCTACAATCCCCACCCTAGGGAGTTTCCAAACTTTCTAGTGGGGTTAATTGTCTGAGGGGTAATTTTCATGAAGGGAACTATCCGGGGGAACTGTTCGTCGGGGGGGGGGGACCGTCCGGGGTGGGAACTGGTGTGGCATATCGTAGCGCCAACACTGAGTGTCAGGTGTTATCCATACTTTACACTGTTAGTCCTATGCGGTGTTGCTCATTTTCGAAAGTAATGTGCTAAATATTGGCCTACTTGTCATGAAGGGAACTATCCGGGGAACTGTTCGTCGGGGGGGGGGGCCGTCTGGGGTGGGAACTGGTGTGGCAAATCGTAGCGCCAACACTGAGTGTAAGGTGTTATCCATACTTTACACTGTTAGTCCTGTGCGGTGTTGCTCATTTTCGGAATCATGTGCTAAATATAGGCCTACTTGTTATGTTTATGTATGTGCTTTCTGGCCTGTAAATAATTATACTCTACAGGATTCCCCAAAGAGAAGTTCATTGAGCTGAATCAAGGAGCTCAAAAGAGGAATAACAGACTGTGAAGCTCTATAAATATATTGGCAAAATAAAAACGTAGGAGGTGAAATTTTTGCCAGGATTTGACCATTGATGGGAAGCACCCTAATGCCTAGTCTTGTTCAAGACCATTGTATGCTTGCTCACTCGGTAGGAACTACTTTGCTACGCCCTGCACTAACTTGTGACTTTCTAGTCTAAGACAATGGACAGAACACTCGAGTTACATACAGTTCTACAGTTCAGTTGGCATGCGCCCTGATTTTGAAGGAACGGAAGGCAGGTACAAATTTGCTAATATAATGTCTTGGACAAGACTCCTCGACACCGATCGGGAGAACAAAGACAGCGAAGGCAAGAAAAACAATGTTAAGAGCGGGGAGTGAATAGGAGAGTAAACGGGGGTGTGGGGGTGGGGGTTAGACGTTGCAATCCATCTCTTAGTAAATTTGACAATAAGTATAGCCTATACAAACTTGAAGTATCAAGAAGCTTTGTGATCCTTGTGTTTTCTGGATAATTTTAATACACAGAGCACGTGCATGGTGCGCGCAGCACGCCAAATGTTTAAGGAACTAGTAAGAGAATCTATGCTCATGAAGAAGAAAAAAACACTTGTCGGGATAACACGCATTGTGACGTATCCAACCTTCCGCCCGCCAAAGTAGTTCATACCTCCTTTGTCGTTCGCCGAACACTGTGTACAACAGTTACATGTGAATAAGTATGGACTGAAAATTTTGGCCGACCATAAAGAAAGTTTAGCGGATAAGTTAGGCACAGTTCACTTGAGGGCACGGCTATAGGCAGACTCCATGGATCGCGAAACGCAAAATTTTTCTCAGAAGAATACATACAGATCTAGGCAGAGAAGATCTGAGCTCGGGTGACGGATGTAAATTCTAGCCCCTTCGAGTTTTTGGAAGAATGGACAGCTGTTCGAATGACAAAGGAAAGTGTAAGGTAGGTCATGCCGGTATGGCATGAATAGCCTACCCACATTTAGCGGAGTATTTTACATTTAGTGGAGTTGTCTCATTTTACGAGACATGCCAAATGGGACAAAAGCTACTGCTTCCCGATGAACATCAAATTGATCAGGGGCAAGGTCAAGGTCATAACCATAAACCCTGAAATCACAAAGATAACACCCGGGTTGAAATTACTGAATAGTACCAAAATAGACTGGAACTCGAGCGGTATTAGACGTTTGGGGTTAAGAAGACCGCCACATTGGTCCCTTTCTGAAGGCCCCGTGAGAAAGCAGAAGGGAAAGCCGTGTACGCTCTGGCTATATACTTACAATATTGTAGGTATTAGAATAAGGCATTTATTTTCCTTTAATGACATTGCGTAGCACGCAAAACACGCTATTTTTTTAGTAATGGAAGAAATCCGTGCTCATGAACAACAGAATACAGCTGACCCTCTTTTTAATGTAACCGTCCATCTGCCAGTCGAAATGGTCAGACTCGCCACTCGTTTCCACACCCACAAGAAATACAAAGGAAGACATTTGCATACAACAAATGAAAAATTACCGGTCCTGGCAGAAAACCGTTTATAGCTACTGTTTTCTTAATGTCTCTTATCTACTTCATCTCTGACGAAATTGGAAAAAGTATCCTGACGGGAGGCCAGCACTCGGTGTCAGGACTCCAGCACATAAGGCCCCAAGCCCCGAGCCTGCAGGAGTCACTCTATCGGGGAGTGAAAGGGGCTTAAATGATCAACGATGCATGTACAGTCAGCGCAAGAGAAAATAAAGTTGTTAGTATTACACATTTTGAATGTTTCACCTTGCTTTGCAATGCACTGGTTAGTAATTATGTTGCAAAAACTGCCCCTTCCCTCATTCTTCACTTTGCCTTTATTAGCTCGGAAGCTTGAGCTGACCCAACCCTTTCAAAGCTATACCGGGGAAAGGGGACCCTACCTTGCTCCCTCCTAAGATGTGCTACCACCAACACTAACATGCCACACACGTCGTTTAGAATCACCATCAACAGGGCAGTCGATTGCATGAATGAACGATGAACACTACCAAATTTGATGTAAAACTGGCCATATCACCAAAAATGTGAACTCACACTACGTATGTGTTCTTGCAATGTACAAATTATTCCATATTTTCCAATAAAGGAAATGAACATTTTCACACTAACTCATTTTTCAGGACCCTAAACTATCACTTGCCGGGTCATTTGTATCCCTTCTCCACCCTCTTGACGGCCCTGAATACAACAATTATGTTATTTAGATATAAAGAAAAACTGTTAAAAGAAGGGTCTAAGCTCAAATAAAGTTTGATATGTTAGAGGGTGCTTACTCTAAGCATTCTGGTGAAAATTGCATTGAAATCTGATGCGTGGTTCTCAAGATATTAGCACTTAAACGGTCACACTTTCAACACAAAGTGAACTTGAAGAAAGGACTGATATATGACATCACAGCCTCCCATTAATGAGCAGTCTTTTGTTTTTCTTTTCTTTATACTTAATCACCAATTTTCTCCTCCACAATCCCATGCTAACGGAATGTGATTGCATGAGAGGCATGGGAATTTTACGAACTTTACATTCCCCATGGGGAGGTCCCATCTCTATCAACTTCAAGGTCAACACAGCAGACTGCAAAAACAAAGGAAACAGGGCACTTCTGATCACTGTGAGGAAGTGACGAAACCCCTGCTTGCCTCACTTTGGGTCACAAATGTAGTAACTTTATCTGCTGATATCTCGAGTACTACATGTCTGATTTTAATGAAAGTTCCACCAAATAGCGTAGATTTAGTTCCTCTTTCACATATGAAAACTATTTTTTTGCTTAAACCCTTTCTTTAAAGAATTAAGATACAACTCTGCAACGTGAGAACCGCCCGAAATGTTGGGATCATAGTGAAAAAGTTTCTAAAGAGCACAGTGAACTATTGAGTTATCGAGGTGCCATATGCGGAGATGTGGTCCCCGAAGGGGATGCCACGTCCCGACCCCCGACCATAGGCCCCAACGGATCTTTCCCTTTGGAAGTTTATAAGGGATTGGACAAATTTACATCTGGTTTTTGGTTTTGGTACTTTTCGGAGCTAATTTTTGGGAGTCCTTTGTTCGTGTTACTCACTTCGCCCAAACATTTTAGAAGCCCGCTACCCGACTTTCAGTAAGGACGGCCTATTTATTTCTACAGACGTTAAAGGCAGATAGGCTGGGGTGGGATTACTGGTTTAGCACTGCTGGTCCCTAGGGCCTTGAGACAAGTGAGTAATTAATGTTTTACTTCACAAATTAGCTCCAGTGACGAGGTTTGCTGGAAGGAAGTTAACCCGAGCCTTGAACCCCCTCCCGAAATATACGCCATCTTTTAAGACAGTAAAGGGGATATAATCTTGATGGAGATTTGGAAAGGGACCTGCCGTCACTTCGCAGCTGGAATTTTGCAATCCGGTGCAGTTTTTGCTCATTGAGGAAGTTTATGTTTGTTTACTATTTAAGTTGATTGCCCGTTACCGCAGGTGGGCCTATTATAAAAGTTGTTGAACCAATTTTTTCTTTTTTCTTGCGTACAGTTCATGTAGATTTTTTTCAGGTGAGACCCACATATAGACTTTCCTGCGAGAATAGCGTTCAATTCTAGTACAGGCGGATGCGAAGCCAGATATGCAGGGTAGTTCAAGGTAAAAGGGAATCTCCTGGAAAGGCAGCTCGCTCGAACCCCAGAAATTCCCATAGTTACGCGCAAGTAAACGCAAATATTAGAAAGTAAACCGAAGAGTGGGCTCTCTTCGGATATACGGTAAGTAAAAAGATACTTCTAGATTTTTTATTTTCGTACAGTAAGGTAGATAGATAGGATTTCGGGCCTGTTTATAAAATTTTTGCAATCTAGCTTGTTTGCTCACTCATCTGTTTTTTTAAACCTTTTTTGTATGTTTTATAGTTTGAGTCATCTGTAGGTGAGAGGAGGCTATCACTGTTAAGGATGGTTTACAATCCCAGCACAATCAGGTGCGAAGCCCGGGGGGTGGCGCTCCAGTAACGGAGTAATTCGCAAGGAAAGGGGCTTGGCCCGAACCCCCTGGTTAAGCGCATGCAGATGTCCCTAGGACACATACATTTGAAGTGATGCCTGCGTCGTCAAAGTTTATTGTAGAGGAAGAGTGACAGACACCAAATATGCAGGCATTACTCTTTTGGGGGAACCAAATATCAAGTAATATTGTTTGGAATGTCAAGTAGGCAGATCCGGCTATGGGACCCCACCAACCCCCCCCCCCCACACACCTTTCACCTCTGTTTAGAGGTATTTGGTGCGACAGGTATTTGATGACAAATCATTAGTTTGTAGGAGAGCAACACAGGGTAGATAAGGAAGTCAGGAATGATCATAAAGAGCCCAGCGTTACACCATCCTTTTTGTCTGTGGCCTCAACCGACACCAGAGGTTGCGCCTAACCTGTACCGCTTCTGTCTCTATGCCTGCCTCAACCCTTGTCATTTCCCCCAGCGCATCCTATCACAACAAACTCATAAAAGAGTTCTAGGCTGCAATGTAAGTTTGCATTCACGTTATTACTCTCTGCCCTATTCAACTCCCTCAATCTCCCACCTCACGACTGGTGATGGGTGTGATGGGCACTAGGAGGGGTGGCGCCAGGATATGCCCAACGGGGGAGGGGGCAAGCTCCCCGGCAGGAACCGACAATCCGACAGCCAGACGGGTGAACCCAAAATTCTTGACGCGCCAAACGCGCGAAGTACTATAGGTTCTTATGGAAGCGTCAGTCATTTTGGTGGGCAAAAAGGAAAAAGACAATCTGGGCGACTGGCCGTTGGGATTACATAAATCATCGTACTCAATAACGTTTCCCGACGAAAATGAAAAAAATCCCCAACTAGGGCTAACCTTTCTCGATGGTGGGGGGGGGGGGGAGAAGGGCATCCCCGCCTGGAGCCTCCCCTAATCACCTGTTATAGCCAATGCACAGATCACGAGGGGTGCATTTGCGCTGTGCATCAAAGTGTATACTTAACATACAGATAATGTTGCTTCAGATTTTCAATACTGATAAAAAATGGTAACTTATTTCACAAAGTGGTTAGGATATCCGTCACCGCCGAAAATACAAATTTATGGTCTTGACAAATATAATATAGTAAAACCCCGAGACTCTGAAACATTACGACAAATAAGGCGAGATAGATGTGTTCATCTGTCCGTATGTAAGTTGTATTTACTTTTGTAGTCATTTACCTGACTGTAAAAATACTATATTCAAAAGAAGTTGGTTCCTTTAGACAGATTTAAAGGACTTACATCTAGTACAAAATCTATATAAGGGATGATTTAAGGTATAATTACGTGAAAACAGTGAAAGATTGTTCCTAGATATGAATATAAAGCTGGTGCAACCACTATTTAAAATGATCAGCTTCGTAAATTTTTTTCAAAGTTATAGATTTGTTTGAAAGAAATATTTCGTTAAAATGCAGCCGCATGCATTGTTCTGCACTAAAACAAAAGACAATCTACTGATGAGAGCTTTTGCGATACGCTTACACGGACTTTTTCAAAATATTTTAAGGCTTGTATAACGCTATACCTGGGTTTTTGCGTACGAGGTACGGGAGAGGAGAAGTACCATGGTGAGATACGCTACTCTACTCAGCAAATAGACTAACAATTCTACCAAGTGTTTAGAGTATAAACTATCGTGATTTATTTTCCGTTCGTCAGACTGTACATGGAACAACTAGAATCAAGTTCTTGCCAACAGTACATCTTTTTTAAAATTCAACCATGAAATCATTTTGTATCACAAGTCACAGCGCCATCTCAGTCGTCAATTTAAAGCCAAACTTTTCTGACGCACTGACTAAACGAATACTTAGAGTAAATGGCAAGAATAGTAACACTTCCTAATTTATTTAACTCTATGCAACTGCTCCCTCTCAATGGTTTCAAATGCTCCACAGGGCTTTCGTTCAGCTCGGGCGAAAACCAAAGAGACCTGCAAAGCAGGCTATCCTACTCCAAGGTTGCCTCTCACACCGTTTGACATACATTTTCACTAGTCAGGCCCACAGCCAGACAAGGTGGTGGTGAGGAGGGAGGGGGAGGCATGTTTTCAGAGGGGCGACATATGTGAAGAGAACTTATATTAACGGTACTTTTTGCTCTAAAAATTATTCAAGCGGCGATATTTTTTTTTTCTAAGGGAGGCGCTCTCCTGGAATATGGGCCTGTCACTAGTTCTGCATTATGCTCGACTCTTAATACAGTTGTGCCACATCAATTTGACCAAACGGTGGCGTGACATCCTTAGCCAGATAAAAGATTCACCTTGTAAAACTTTCCGTTCAGCCCTGCCCTAACACTATAAGCCTCATGTGACTTTACGTACATTTCAAACCTTGCAGGTACCACGTTTTCAAATGATACTCAGCATTCCGCTGCAATCTCTCTTTATACATGTAAGACAGTATTACTGACGACTTAAACAATTTATTAACCTCTTAATCTTACTTACACGTACTCTATTGATACATCTTAAAATAATATGATTCGATTTTGTACATTTACTTACAAAAAGGTGCCAGTATGACCCATTAAAGAGCATTTCATGCATGTAAAAACGACTTATACAGCTTTTGAAAATGTACATTTTGTACTTGTGACCGTACCTTTTGAGTGATGCGAAAATCTGCTAACGTTATGGTACAAGTACACATTCCATTCTTACACGGGTCAAGATGGCTGCCATGTCCCACCTTGTTGCTATGGTAACAAAGTGTAGCCAAAATATTTCAGCACGAAACGTGTAGTGTGAATTACATTTTGTTTCTTTAAAGATTATCCTGTAAAATTATAATAACTGCACCTGGCGACGGTAACAATGGTAAGTTATGGGTGATTATGGGTTTACACCGCAAATGGTATCCTCTGAAAAATCATACTGCCAAATCAAGTCAAAGCAAACAATTACCATAGCGGACACGTTTGCCTTCATTATAATACAATTGACCAAACTAATTACTGATGCGTACACCCACTTACAAAAAAAAAAGTTTCACTAAAGCTTCACCCTTCATAACATGCAAAACCAAACGAAGCATTTGTCCAATGTGAGCTGCAATCAGTCAACAAGAACGTCAAGTTTTCTTTACAAAAAGCAGGAAAGTACAAAAAGCATTTCATTACTGGAATAAACATAATGCTTGTCACATTTAAGTCAAACAGTAAGACATAGCCTCTTATTCACAAATTAAACAAGGAAAATATTGTCTCGTAAATGACAAATTTAATACACTAAATTACTTCACACACATACTAAACATATTGAAGCTCTCAGAAATATGAATAATCACCAAATTCCTTTCACATCAGTGACGTCATACATGTCTACCGTCTACGACACGCAAATCAATGACTAGCCATTGTAAAGATGATCCTGTACATTATTCGGTGTGGCGCGTTTTTTCTCCAACACTGAGAGTGGTCCAAAACTTTCGTCTTCCTTTTATCTGTTCTTCTACCAAATGGTATTACTTCACTTACACAAGATATAATTTTCACCTTAATCAACTTTCCAGATAATAGAGCAAATGTGGAATTGTAAAAACAAAACATGTTACCTACATAAACTGCAATTCTTTCTCCATATCCAAACGAACACTTAAAACAATCCAGGTGTCTCTTTTATGACGTCATAATGAGTAAACTTTCAATAATATTCTTCTTGAGAGAATATATATGAACAGCAATTATAAATATGATGGGGCTATTACACTATAGTTGCAAAATCATAAAGGTCTAAATCAAAATATGCTTTCTTCCGTACACGTTGCCAAGGTCAAATTCGAACGTGTATGATAACAAGGGTCCATGCATTAACTTCCACATTTTTATGTGAGAGTTTCGTTTCTCATGTTAAAGTTACCAAGAGAAAAAGTACAACTCCACTGCCAAGAATTACAACTGATATGAAACTAGATCACAGTATACAAACTTTGAGAATTGTCTTTTCTGGAAAGTTCAGTGAATGGTAAAACAAATATTTCAATGCTCAAAACCATTGTAAACTTAGAATTCGACTGGTACTCAAATTACTGGATTAATGACAACCGAAGAAATTTGGCCCCAAAAAAGTTCAGTATTATATCTGATGTGGAATGTTTCCAGCCTACACCAAATAATCTTCATCTTTAGTATAAAACTGAAAAAGATCACATACTTTTGTCTTCAATATCAGAAACGTTGGTATGGACAACAGAGGAGTGGAACATGTGCTATGTCCCTTCTGACCTCTTTTCTTGTTAAAGAACATAAATGGGACACATAGACATAGGAAGCGAGGGGAGGGGGCTGGGAGACTGAAGCCCCTGTCAAAAATGTGGTGAGGCAGAAATATGTTGCTGCTCCCTTACTTCCAGGACAGAAACTCCTTACTTGTTCCCTCTGTAAAAATGTCTAAAACTTGCAGTAATTTGCCTTAATTTTGCCCAATATGTTGCAATAAATTGCATCTAATGTTCCTCAAATATTTAAATATTCCCCTTAAACCCCTCCCCTATGATGGAGGTGCGAAACAATGTGCAGGCCCCCCTCCCCCCCCCCCCCGATTTAGAACTGCTTCCTATGCATACGATGGGAGACTGGAACTAACATTGGAGAAACTGTCTAAGCGATACACATGCTAATACATGCTAATATAAAATACTTACAAAATGTAGATTGTCAATTACATCATACAAAAACTTTACAAAATTGATCGTACACCGGTAGGTGATATAAAAGAAAATCTTGGAAAAGCATGCAAAAATGAAATAAGAAATTTATAAAACAAGATATAAGTTTGAAAGTCAAATTTAAGGAATGCAATACTATAGGGAAAGTTAATGTAACAATGACATCATCTCTGTGAGGAATATAATGTTCTACGAATGCAGCAACAAAATTGAATTGCATTTGAACAAAAACTAAACATTTACATTACAAAAGCAAACCTTTTGTTCCTATTATAATATCAAAAGAAACTGTATTTCAATTATATCTGAATACTCCTCAAAAGAAAAGTTAGTAAAAAAAAGGAAACCACTTTTGATAACGGAAGTGTAACACCACACTTGGATATGTTAGGTATCTTGAAGACATATCATGCATAATTCATAAGTTGCATGTTTTGCATGAGAATATTACAATAAAAGCCATTTAACCTAATCTACAGGTGGGTATAAGAGAAACAATGACTCGCTAAACTGTTTTGAAAATTATATTTCTACAGAAGGTGCATAACAATGTAATATTAAATACTGATTCATGAATAAGAGTCCATTCTACACGTGAAAGAAAAACCTGATAATTATTTAAAAGCTAATAATGACTTTGAGGTTTTCTACATTTTAGATTTCTGTTATAGCTTTCATTAAATGTAACAAAGCTACCATGTTGTTTTTGTTCTCGAAAATATAATAAACATGATTAGATCATAATGTGCAATTGTCTTGGAATATTTTGCACTTCATGAAAAAAAAGCATGCCAACAAAGAGGTATTTGAATATTTGTACAAAAGTAATAGCTTCTACAGAAACTTCCCTTGATATCATGCACCCTAAGAATACAAAATGTGATATGAAATTTTATTCAGTGGATTAAACTGCTTTAGAATTAGACAATTCTTGACAATCCTATGAAAACCAAACATAAAATGCCTTTTATGCCTTTGTAATTGCAGGCATAATTATACGTGAAAACAGCCCATGTGACTTCCACAGATACCTATAGAAAATATGTTCTTTTCTTTTGTAGACACTTTGAACAGTACCATGTTTGCACAACTGTTTGTGGCTTATTGATTTATTCGTAAACAATCGCTTTTTTTTTGTTAAATGAAATGTGTCTTTAATCATTTATGATATCATGTGTGATATTACCCACCGTATGACAGAAAAAGTTATACAGGATATGTATCATAATGTCTTAAATTAAAAGAAAAAAAACACTGTTTTTTGCATCAAAAAATTTTTTAAATGAAAATTTTAAATTTTGTAAATCCTACTATTATTAGCACAATTTCATTGGATTTTAATTCACTACTTCTTGCTACCATGAGAGGCATTTGGTTCTTACCACAAAATTTAGGTTATAACCTACTGAAGTTTACAACTTACACCAAGTTGTCCCAACTGGGTGACTGAAGAGTTTCATATCATGGTTATTCATAAAGGCCATTATACTCACATCATGATTATTCATAAAAGCCATTTTACTCATAACATGATTATTCATAAAAGCCATTTTATTCACATCATTATTATTCATAAAAGCCATTTTATACTAAGAAAGACTATTTCAACCTCATTGCATTTCATAAACTGATGTACAAAATGTGAGGCAATCATTACAATGGTATTAAGGCTTTTAAATTGATTTTTTAATTTTAAATGAAATACAGTCCTCGTAAAAAATGTGACAGTTTAAGATGTAGACCACTTTTAAGGCTTGACGACTGGTCTCTTGACAGCAACTGCAAAAAAAGAAATCGTAAGGATTCAGGTTTATTATTTCATACATTGCATTTATTTTTTTACATTTGCCATGAGTTGTGTCAATCAAATGATTTAATTTCATGGACTGTGGACCTATGATCATGGCCCACTGAACATTTCACGATGCCAGCCAGCACACTAACTTAATACCCATACTGTACTTAAATATCTGGGAGATGAAGAAACACACCCTGCAATTTGTACTTACCCTTTTCTACTTTCATAAGAAAAAGTGGACACAGCAGATAAAACTTCAGCAAGTCTTTTGATGAACAGTGCATTAAAGGTCCCCTTAATATAGCAGCAAACTTAAACTGAAACATGTTAACCAGTGCAATGGTCTGTATAAACCCATTTTACCTATGCCATGCATATATCGAATAACAAATCCCTTGGGGTGGATACAACATTATCAACATCCCTTGCATATGTACGACTGAAAAAGCATAATTTGTAACAAGCAAAGACACTTAGCTCTCCAGTGTATCTCCAACATGGCATAGAAAACAAAACAAGCTTCCATGTTAAATGGTGCCTGCTCTATACCCTTCTGTTCTTGAAGAAATGTTTGTCACAACTTTCATTTTTTACATGTTTAAGTTTTGTTAAAAGTCAAGTTCAAGCAGGGGTGGCGCCAGGATTTGCCCGACAGGGGGGCCAAGCTCCCTGACATGGGGGGGGGGGCCAGCAACCCAAAGCCTCAACGAGGGCGATAGAGTGCCGCAACAATGCTTGAAGGAAAATCTTGGTGCGCAAAGAGTGCCTAAAATTTTGGGCTCTTTTTGGAGAAAATTTGAAAAAAATTGGGCTTATACCATGGAAGATTTGAAAAAATTGGGGTCTTTAAAGAAGAAAATTGGAAAATTTGGGGGTTTTATTTGAAGAATTTGCCCTAATTTAGACCAAAATTAAGTAAATTGTTGTGGCGACTGGCCGTTTTCGGGGACTACATATTTTATCGTACACATAACAACTTCCCGACGAAACCAGAAAATTTCCCTGACAGGGGGCAGCCTTCTCCCACAAGGGGGCCATGGCCCCCATGCCCCCCACCTGGGGCCACCACTGAGTTCAAGGACTATTTAACAGCTGCACATGTTCTCACATTGTCAAAGTCTACATTAAAAAAGATGTGTGTAACCATACAGATGATAGTTGCTGCATTGTTACAACCTGCTGTTGATGTTAAAGGAGATGACATCACTAACAATGCACATCTAGACAAGCATAAACTTGATGCAAAGGATGGCAGAAAGTGATTGTTACAATGACACTAGAGTGCTTCCACTCTCAGGGAAATTTCTTTACTTGGAGGAAATTTCAGGAACTCCAGGTGTTTTCAGGAATTCAAGGTTAAAGGAATTTTAAAAGGCAATGAATATCTAAGGAAAATCAGTGAAATGTGGAAAATTTGTAATTTATACAGACTCAAGTTTGAAAAAAATGTACACTGCATTCTGGAACTTTTGTATGGGACTAGCACCATCAGCTGAAGAAACTGTTATCCATACATATACTAGACAGGGGCTGGAGGTTGCACCCCTCAATTCAAGCAGACATTTTGGCTCCAGCCCCTGATCTAGATAGAATATTTTATCTTTCCTGGCAAACTTGTATTAAAATTTTGGGCACAGAAGCTTCAGCCTCCCACCCCCAATGATGCAAATGAAATATGGTTCCAATATCCCCTTAAGACACATGTCTTTTGTTAATACTGGGGAATGAACACCCTTACAACCTCTGTTACACAAGTCTTGTCCATCATGCTTACTACTTTGCTAGAATTCTGAATTATGAAGGACAAAATGTATGGGAATTCTGGAGTTCAAGGAAACCAGATTTAAAATATGGAAGCACTATAACACTCACAAACTATTCTGCAGGTGAATGCTAATTCCAAGAGCAGCCATGAAAGTGTACCAATTAGAATGGAATACTAAATCACAACAGAGTGATGATCTTTTCTGATGGTTAGTTTTATGAGAAAATGGCAAGAATTTACATTTATTAGTCTGAAAACAAGACCTTAATGAACAATGTGCAGCCCCATTTATGTGCAAAAGATCTAACTTAAAAGCCACTAAATATTACAACTAATATTTACTGCCCCTAACATGAATCCCAAAACTAAGGAACATCATTATTAATTAAAATGATGAGTATGCTGGTAACAAGATGAAATGTTTCAAAAGAACAACCCAGATGCATTTCCACTTTTTTTGGCAATTCCTGTCATTTCCATAAGAACTTTGTCAGAAGAAAACATGACGGTACCTTAATTATCTTGTGTTACATCCTGACTAATGAACCACTTTGAAATAGTTTGCTTATCATCTTGGTATGACAGTTCTAGGGCAATGCAAGTTTAAGGGGTAGGGGGTGGAGAAGGAGAAGTAGCCACCATAATAACTTTATGTGAGCAGTTTTCTTCAAAAAAAAAAATGTGGCTGAGCACAGCTAAAGGGTTACCTCAGAAAATGGCAAATCCAGAAGGTAAAAGATACACCCCCCAAACCCAAACCCCTATCCCCCATCTCAAAAATCTTCTGACAGCCCTGAGGTCCAAGCATGATGCCAGTCAAATCTCACAGAAAGAAAATCTATTAGAACATTGTATCCCTTTTTATGTGATGGGAGGGACTTGGGAAAATCTGACTTTGCACATAAAAGCCTACTGGATGACCACCCCCAGCAACTCAAGTGTTTCATTCTGATGGACGTGGGTGGCAAATCTCAACATACAGAACAGTATTAGGACAAAAATTTCAAACAAGAAGGCAATCCATGGAGTGGCAAATCTCATCTCCCCATAATCTCTACATACCTTGGATTTAAAGAAATTTCCCAATATAGTAAAAAGACCACTTTTATGTCACTTAAACTTCAGGAACTAGAATTTACTATTTAAAATTATCTCTCATCACTCTGTACATATCACATGCTTTATTATCTTTTCTAACATACTGATAGGCAAATAATGGCCCAAAAAATAATTTTTCTCCAATATGACCTTTGATCTTTGATGTCATCAATCATGCATGCACGAGTTTGAACTTCATTGAAGTTATGGTTGAGGACTTTGGGAGACAGTTTTTTGCCAAATTTAGGGAAATTTGACCTTTAACCTACATTTTGACCCCACCCTTAACAACCAAAAAGCACTGTTTTAAAAATCATCTATTCATTCCCAGCATATCATGTGGTTTTATAACTTTTTTTTACATACCGATACTCGGATAGGCAAATAACGGCAAAAACCGTTTCTCATAAATTTGACCTTTGACCTATGACATCAATTATGCATGCACAAGTTTTCATGGTCTGGTATCTGCCTACCAAATTTGACCTTCATCAGACTCACAGTTTAGAAGGAGTTTGCAACACTGTTTTGTTCACCCACACACATTCGGACACTCACACTCAGCTTCACATTTCTGATGTTAGGTGACGTACAATATCTCATCTCCCTATATACATTATAGGAAGATGAGATAAGCTGTGTTATTGAAGGCATTCTGATGGTCTTGAGATTACTGGGTGAGAATGGAATGATTATCAGAGGTATACTAGAGGATGAAAATACCTCCTTACCACCTCTACCATTGGCAAATAGTCAAAAAAGGATTTTTTCCAAACTCTACCTTGCACATCAGAATCATTCTGAGGAAGAAAAATTTCATGAATATTCATTACGAATGATGGGTACTAAAGACATGCAAAAAGCCTTAGCAACAGACTTGCTGCAAGTCTGCCACAGTGCCAGGTGCCAATGAAAACTACAAACTTCACATGCAACTAAAGTGTCAAGATACTATTGGTGAAATGACATTCTCCATAGAGACAGAATGTATGCAAATTTATTTGGATGAGCACAGGAAAAATCTTGCCAAAAATCCTTCCTTATTGCTTTACTTTCTCTTAAATGTACACAAAACAGAGTATCTGCTACCAACAGATCTCTTCAAGTTCATTTTCTTTGTCATCAAGTAAATTACAAATGTTAGCACACCTCTTTTCTGCAAAAAGGATGTGCAGATGAAAAAAATTAAAGTACCTGAGAATTTTGAAAAGACTCTCTGTAAAAACCATTTTTTTTATTTTTTTTTGTTCTTCTTTGGTGTGTGCAATTTTGTCATCAAATGTGTCAAAATGCACAAATCCAACAATTTTTTTCAATGTTAAATGCGATTTAGTTGCAAAATGTCACAGGCTCGAAACACATCTTCCTGCAAACACGAAGCCTCTCACATAGACACAGTAACTGGCTGATTCTTCCAACATTGTGGTTTGCAAAACTTACGAAGAACAATCAATGGGCATATAGGGAGGTATGAGAAGGGGACAAAATCTGACCACAATTAATCCCAATATGGTCAGATACCACTTCATCAAGTTACTGAGAATGGCATATGAACTAAAAGCTATAAGAAACATTTTTTTGAGGATGAGTTTGAAAGTCCATAATGAAAGTAAGCTTTGAACTGGATAACTGCAGGCTTTGAAGTGGGCTCCGGTGAAAAAGCAGGAAATGTAGAATAAGAATTCTCAACTAAACAGGACAAAAGTGGGATTTTTTACCCCAAAGATGGACAAATGTAGGGCTTTTTCTGGTTTTAGTGCATCCATACTAAACAATTTTGACAGAGGCATAACCCTCCTTTAGCAAATACTTTTCATTAATTTCAATTTGCTGTTTGATGCATTTTTTTTTTTGAGTCCTAAAAGTAGGATAAGTAGGAAACAGCAGGATATTAAAAAATGTAGAAGTAGGTAAGTTAAAACAGTAGGAGAAAGTAGAAAAGTAGGAGTCACTTGAAAACCTGTAGCTGGTGACTAAAGGTCAAACAAAGTAGCAAGGTTTGTACCTGGAGGTGGCGGCTTTTTGCTGACAGAGCCTGGTGGTGACTTGACCGGTGGTGCTAAACAGTGGTAAATAAAAGGAAATTAGAATATTGAAACCAAAAACAGAAGATATAAAGAAATAGAAAATCATTAGGAAACAATGGAATACAGGTGGTTCTTTCAACTTTAAGGGCACTTTTTGAAACTGGACGATTTGATCCTTACATTTTTGATATTGATGTAAAATATGAATATTTATTGGAAAATAATCTTCAGTAATCTTCAACATCTAATGCCTGTGGAAAATATGTTCTTTGAAGATTCAAAATGCAAAACCATAACCACTGGAATGGATACCACAAGAAGGTTCAAAAGTCTACTTTACCACAGTATTATTTCATGCAAATTGCAATGATGCAATAAAAGTTTATTCAAAAGTAGAATTCATCACTATTCTTTAATTGTGCTAATAAGACCCAAACTGAAATGCTTCTCCATGAATTATTAAATGAAAGAATTAATTATTATTAAATAAATACTATTACGCATAGTATTTAACTGAAAGACTGCATGTTGAGGACTTCATGTACAAAACACATATTTGCTACTTCAAATATTTTGAGGAAAGGAAGGGTGGTGTGGGGAAAGGGGTGGGGATTGTTTCAACTTCAACAACCATGGCACAAGTTTCCCCTTTTTACGCAGGTAGGGGTAAAGAGGGTTGAAGAGGGTCATAGATCAAAGTCATGTATGTTTTCTTACTGCCTTACATCTCTCCAGGAAGTGAGAGAGACATTAAAGAGTATTGCAATTATTGACTACAGACCTTTAATGGTGCCTCCCCTACCCCCCACCCCCTGATACCTTGGTGTTGACTATTAACTCACTTGATAATAGTAAAGTTTGATTATGACAAAATGGCCAAAAATGATGCTGAAACCAACTAAAAAAGGGCAAATAACAACAGGTAAGCACTCACATGATAAGCAATGAAAGCACAATGACTGAATTCAAATGTTCCTTTATCTTTCCCATCCAAGCCTCCCCCACCCCTTACTGGGACTTTTTAAATCCATCCATAGTTCCAAAGTTCATGGCAATGGATAGAAGTATAACTGAAAAACTGGGATAACCTAACAGCACAGTACAGATGACAGGGACAGATCCAGGATGGACAATGAAGGAAGCACCAAAGAGCAAATATGGCCACATACCAAAATATCAGAATATTGTTAAGTACAGTGTCTCATGCCAAAAAAGTTAGACAAAAAGGAGGGCCTACCATCCTATGATCTGCCCCCGGAGAGCTGTAAATACATATCTCTTCAACATATTATTCCAGTAAAGAATTCGTAACTCGTCATCACCATGATGACATGTACGTCACATGATATATAATTGGACTGATAGTTGCCAGGAAAAAGAAATATGTAAATGAGAGAAAATGATTTTGCAGCTCTTTTTTCCACCAAGTATCAAATGTAATCTTTTAATGCAGAAAGGGTTGCTAGGGCAAATCAAATTTCCAACTTAAAATGCAGCTCTTAATACCCAACCAAACAAGAAAGTCAAAAAGCTTAGTGATTCCTTGCCTTTGGAATATATCTTTGAGTACTTTCACTTCCCCAGGTTTCCAATAGACACAAAGTAATCACCATATGCTTCTCAAGGAAAGTCCTGCTAGCTACCTCCAACTGCAGGCAATAATCTGAAACTACTTCCAAAAGGAGTAACAACCCTGAATTGTTACAAGACTTGCCACAAAGCCATCAGAGCACCTTTCAATAGGTAGAGCAAGAACTAACCTGAACAGTTTCAACAGTGTGTAATGAAGGCTTGTCTTGAACTGCTTTGACAAAAGGATGCAGTCATTACTTAACTGGAGTGCAAAAGGGTGCTTCAATGGTATACCCTGACAGGTTGGGGGATAGCAGGACTATAAGATCCATCAATGTTACCCTCTATGAGATCCCGTATTTACAAGGTTTCCACCATTTGATCTCTGGTGACCCCAAATGACCTTTGACCTCTACCAAAAACAACAGGATTTTCTTAACCAACATCAGGGCACCCATATGCTAAGTATGTCCTCCATCAATGTTACCCCTCTTGACATGTCGTATCTGTAAGCAGTTTACAAGGTTTTTACCACTTCATCTCCAATAACCCCTGACGACCTTTGACCTCTACCAAAAACATAAGGGTTTATCTACTGACTATAATGCATCCATTGGCCAATTATGAAAAGTATCTATGGTTCCTATCTCAAGGTATCTCACTTTCAAGTTTTTAAGTTTTTTAACTCTAGTGATCTCAAATGACCTCTGACCCTCCCCAAAACAATAGGATCCTTCCTCTCAACATTACAAACCTGTGTACCAAGTATAACTATCATTTCTCTCTTGAGACAGATTCCAAAATTTTCATCGCTGACCTCAGGCAACCTTTGACCTCTACCCAAGAAATAGGGTCCATCAACTGACAACAAAACACCCACATGCCAAGTATACAAACTATCCATGATTCCTTACTTGAGATACGTGTTTATTACGGCTTTGATTATTGACCTCTGGTGACCTCAAATGATCTCTAATCTCCACACAAAACAATAGGGCTATTCCGTTTAACCTGATAAAGTCATCATAAAAAGTATCTACCCTTCCTTCATTGAGAAACCATGTTTTCAACGTTTTTGGTTTTTATCTCTGCTGACCTCACATGACCTCCACCAAAAGCTACAGGATTCTTCCTCCTAATATGATTAATCCATATACCAAATATGAAAAGTGTCCATCATTCCTACCTTGAGATGTGGTGTTTACAAGCAATTTCCAAGGTTTTTGTAGTTTCACCTCCAGTGACCTCAGATAACCTTTGACCTCTACCAAAACCTATTGAGATGTTTCACTGACATCATATGATTGTGAATCTCTTTGGTTGTCACACATTTTGCTGGTAAGCGTCTATTGTGTCACAGCAGTATCTATGGTTATGCCGTGCACATGTGCTGGAAATGCACTTACTGCACGTGTGCCCGGCACTGCTGGGCAATCCTTATTGCGTGACGTCATATGAAATACCTCTATAGGGCTAATATTCTGACTATAATGGCAAATCTACATATTATACATACATAAATACCTGTCACTGCTACCTTGAGATATCTTGTTTACATGCTAAGTACCACAAACATACACACACTTACACCTGTGCAGTGTGATTGCATAGATTCCTTCTGCCTTCGGCAAGGAATCAACAACTGTTGTAACTAAGGTGATACCAAAAGCCAACTTTGACTGAGGGGATAAGCAATGTTACAATATAAACACATCATCCCACCCCAGGGTCCATGCTGAACCATCCCTTCATCCCTAACCTTTGTATCAAGAAATGAATGTTGAAGGGAAGGGGAGGGGGATTTGGGTTAATTTACTCTCATTTACATATTGTTTTTAGAATACCTCTTCAGTCCATTTCCATCACACAAAAACCCACAGAACCCCAATCTGATAGTGTTTCAATTTTACTGACCAGTCTTATCTCCAGACAATGGCCGCTTGGCCACCGTTGGTTTTGGCCTCGGGGCTGGTTTGGGAGCCACAGATACTGGCCTGGGAGCTGCCACAGGTGGATCCTTCCTCTCAAAACTTTTCCGTTTCTCAGCCAGGGTCATTGGCTTAGGGGAATCCTCTGGCTTTTCAAAATTCTTCATTCTATCAGAAACACTCCCAGATCTTTTGGGTTGTTCCTCGGGTTCAACAGATATTTCTTTGGAACTTCTATCTGCCTGGGCTGTTGGCTTCTCTTTGGCTATCTCATCCTCCTGTGTGGCTTTATTTTCTTGGATCTCTGTCTTTTTAGTAGCATCTTCTTTCTCGACCACTTCCTTCTCAACATTCTTTTCTGTTCCTCCATTCTGCTTATCTGTATCAGCTTGTTTAGTGGCCTTCTTTTCTGGGACCCCTTTCTCTGAATCTGATTTCCCTTCCTGGTCCCCCTTACTTATGGGCCTGGCCCCAATGGATGCACTCTTCTTCTGCAGAACTACCTCATCTTTAGAGGGCTTTTCTTGGAAAGAAGAGCCCTTTTTGGGGATGAATAAGGGGTTAACCAACTTAGCATTAGATGATGGTTGTGGGAGCGGCTGTGAATCATGAGAGGGTGAAGTGGATGGAGATGTGGGTGATTTTAATGGTGATTGCTGGCGAGGTGATACTGGTGAAGTTTTTTCAACTTCTCCAGATTGCTCAGTGTTTATGGTGAGAGAAATGGCAGGCGGTGAAGCAGCATGATTTGATGGTGATGGTTTGGGAGATGACGCACCAGGGACAGCATGGTCCTCCTCTTCCTCTGCAGGTGTATCATCGTCCTCAGCTGCAGAGGGAGGAGTTTGCTCTCTGGGTAACTCTGGGGATGTAGGGGGGTCAGATGGTGAATCCCCTTTAGGAGGTTCTTGTTTGTCAGGTTCCCCATGCGGTGTCTCCTGTTTGCTGTTAACATCAGCTTCTGCTGAATCTGATTCTGTAGTGGATTTAAAGCTGTTTTGTGGATTGCTGATGCGTTTTGCAGGACTTGGAGGTAGCACAAACTGACCGCTAGTGGATGTCTTCTTGGGGCTAGGGGTCTTTTCTGGTACTTCCCCATTCTCTTCAGGGGTACTTGATTTTTCTGGAGTCTCCTCTTCCTTTGCAGGTGGTGTGACTTCTGCTGGTGATGTTTCTTCTTTCTCTTTTTCACTTTCCTCTTTGTCCCCAGACTCAGCAGCTGGTTTCACAGGAGGTAATGGTTTGTCCTCTTTCTGGGGGGTATCTGTTGTCCCATTTGATTGCACAGGTTCTAAAATCTCCTGTAAACAAGAAGAATACATAATTTCTACATAAAAATGTCACAAAATTGTGCAATGTCTGAAGGCCCTCTTACAAATTTTCAAGATGTATATCATGATTCCATATTTTAGTCAACTGATCTATGCTAATCAGGGTATAATTTACTGACTTATAAAGTACAGGACAAAATGTTTCATGTAAATCTTGCATATGTTTATGTTGGTAGAAGGACATTTTTGTAAGTTAGTAATAATTATTCTAGCAATACAGTTTGACCCCAATGGACAAGAGGTTTATGACACTAAGGATACCCAGAGGGGATTCAGGTGGCAAACATCTGCAAGGAATCACACTTTACAGCACTGTAGGCAATTAAATGAAACTTGATTTCTACTAAAATGGACAAGATGAACCAAAACAAGCTATCACATCTTTGCATCAATATTTCAAACATTAGAGCAATGTGGTCACCCATTACACATGTTTTAATCATTTTCATCAGCTTACAAAAGATGTTTTTTAAGAACCCCTCTCCCTACCCCAAAGTCTTTTTTGAAAAATTTAAAAAGATGATTTGTTCCCTAGCCCCCAACAAATACTTTATGGTTGTGAAAATGATCAAAAATTTGATGATCGCAGAATAACACATACAGCTGGATGGATGACTAAAAGTTATGTGTTTATTATTCTTCTGTTTTTAATGAGACACTGTAAATTCTTAACTCACTATGAGAGAAACCATACTTGTACTCAACTCATGAAAAAAGATACCATACCTGTACCCAACTAACAATGAGAGACATTGTAGCTGTAATGATATTCATCATTCATCACAATGACAGACATACTACTGGCACAACTACTGAGAGTGAGGGCCATAATACTTCTGTTACACTCTCATGAGAGACATCATTCTTGTACTCACCACACGATGAAAGACATGAAAGTTATATTCAACTCACAATAAAAGACATTCTCATACTCACCTCACAATGAGAGACATTATACTTGTACTCATCTCACAAGAAGAGACTTTACACTTGTACTCATTTCTTTCACAATGAGAAACATTCTTGTAATCACCACACAATGAAAGACATCCTACTTGTACTCATCTCACAAATAAAGACACTGTACTTGTGTTCATCCCACAATGAGTGACAACATACTTGTACTCATCTCACAATTAAAGTCATTGTACTTGTACTCATCTCACAATGAAAGATGACAGATTGTACTCATCTCACAATGAGAGACACTATACTTGTACTCATCTCACAATGAGAGACAACATACTTGTACTCATCTCACAATGAGAGACATTATATCTGTACTCATCTCACAAAGAAAGACACTGTACTTGTGTTCATCCCACAATGAGTGACAACATACTTGTACTCATCTCACAATGAGAGACAACATACTTGTACTCATCTCACAATGAGAGACATTATATCTGTACTCATCTCACAATGAGTGACAACATACTTGTACTCATCTCACAATGAGAGACATCCTACTTGTACTCATCTCACAATGAGAGACATTATATCTGTACTCATCTCACAAAGAAAGACACTGTACTTGTATTCATCCCACGATGAGTGACAACATACTTGCACCCATCTCACAATGAGAGACAACATACTTGTACTCATCTAACAATGAGAGACATTATACTTGTACTCAACTCAAAATGAGAGATACCATACTTGTACTGATATTAACATCTGGACTACTAACAATGTACCTATGCTATTGTAATCAGACTTTCTGCAATGATGCAAAACTAAGTAACCTTATGGGCAAGCCGTTCATCTCTAGACATACCTTACTCTTCCGTCTAGCTTGCTGTGCCTTCAAATCAGCCAGCACATTAGGTGAGAAGGGGGCACCTCCTGCTCCTGGTTTGAGAGCCTTTTTGACAGGAAGGGCCTTCTTCTCTTCTACTGGTTCCTCGTCTTTCTTTTCTTCTGCTTCTTCCTTCTCTTCAATTTTGCCATCTATCTCATCTCTGGATGAAAGGTCATCCTCAGATGATCGATACTCTGGAGTCTGGGATCCGCCCTGCACTTCTTCCTCTTTGACCCCACTCAGTTTCCTGCCACTTTGAGGAGATGGTTTTTCAACTGAAATAAAAGACAGACTATTGTATGACATTTAAATTCTGTGATTATGAAGACATCTTGGTATAAAATCTTCTACCTTAGCTTGCATAGTTGTACAGTTTATTCCTATATCTGATAATGTAGCTATGGCTACCCTCCTTTAACACCTTTGTTCCCTGGAGGCAGTTTTATCATACTGGTCATGCTGATGGCACTAAAATGAATATTCAACAATGCTTTTGGATTCTATCATTGGTCAACATCCTAAAACTGGTGTCAGGTAACATAATGCTAGCAAAAACTAAACAGACACAATCAATGTGAATAAATGCTTCACAGTAAAACCCTCACGGAGTCCAGGAATCAAGGAAGGTGAAGGTAGAAAGGAAGGTGATTTTCACTCTGTGAAACATTAATGGAATCTATTATCTACATTTTGTGGATTGAAATGCAGTCTCCTTCACATTTTAAAGCAGTTGAAAACAGTAATGCCCTTTAAGCCTATCAGGTTATTTTAAGGCTACTAATGAGTAATCAGTTAACCTCTTTTGCACAGGATACCTACACCCCAGGATGTACCTGTTCGCAGATTACCTCCACCCCTGACTAACCCCTGGCTAACCCCAGGCCTGCTGAAGAACCATCTCTGCAACAGTGTTTACCAAGTCATGATATTTGGAATGAGAATGATATTTAGTTTCTATACACAACAAGCATTTCTCAGAATCAAAGAGTTAAAGATTAACCATTCAATTTTACAAGCCCTAAAGCTTTTCTGACAATAATGAAACCAGATATAGACCCATTCATGTTGCAATGTTTCGTTCATGCAGCCATGTTGGTGACACATGTGGAGAGCTTGCAAATCTTTTACACTTTACATCTTCGAATGTGTGGTAGTGTGCACATACAATACATTGTCTGTACAAAAGGCACCGGCTGCCTGAATTCAACTCATTGGTCATTTTGTGTATGCATGAACATCTGCACCTCACTTTTTCCCCTGACATGGCTGTTTGGTCTAAAGACCACGTATTTAACAAAACTAATGTTTAGTAATGGCAAGTAGCAGTTCAACAAACCTTCTTTAACTTTATTTGCTGGTTCTGAGGCTCTACGTCCTGATGATACCTCCTTTTCTGGAGTTATGTGAGGTTGTGATCCTCTCTTCTTGCTAAATAGACCACCAAACATCCCCCTAAAGAACAAGAGAGCATACAACATAACTAACATCAATGGTAATATTATGCATATATAACATTAATGTGAAGGTTAAGAGTATTCATCCACGTCATTAGATATTGTAAGGATTGTAAAAAAAGTCAATCTTCTCAAACATGCAAGTCCAAAAGCTTGACTATAATCCTTACAACACATATATGCATAGGCATAGAAAGAGGGGGCTGAGGGCTTTCCCCCCAGTCAAAAATGTGATGGGGCAGAATAATGCTTCCACCCCCTCGATCCAAGGACAAAAACCCCTTACTTGTTGTTTCCTGTGTAAAAAATGTCAAAAATTTGCAGTAATATTCTTTAAAATTCGCCCAACATGCTGCACCAAATTGCATCTAAGGACCCTCAAATATTTAAAAATTTCCCATAGGGGAGTGGGCTCCCTCTCCTTAGACCCCTCCCCAGAACGGCAATCCAAAACAATGTTCAGCCCCCACACACCACACACCCCCCGCTCGAACAGCTTCCTACACCTATGCATATATGACAATATAAACAACATGAATATTTATTATCAGGAAACTTATGCCACCCTTCCAAACTATTACCAAATAGTGAAACCATACAACCCCCTATGAACATAGCAAAACTACTGTAGGCCAATTATTACTAAGCTCTCTTTTTCTTGTAATTTTCTATCTATTCAGCAATCATGACATTCTTTTTGCATCGGGAACTTTCTTGCTAAATCAAGATATCTTTTCAATATTGAAGACATTCTTTTAGCACTTGTCATGATATTCCATCATTCAAGATATGGTTCCAACACTCACAACATTCTTTCAGCATTTACAATATTTTTCCAACATTTATGATTTTCCTTCATCAATCTCAACATTTCTTCAACAGTCATACAGTTGTTTCAACATCAACATATTTTTTAATACTCCATAAAATTCTTCAGCATTCATAATACAGTACTCATTCAATGCTCATGATATTCTTTCAACATTCATGACATTTTTTCAACAATCATTTCATTTTTTGGCATTCATAGGAACATTCAACATTCAATACATCCTTTAAACATTCATGAAATTGTTCCAGCATTCATGATATTCTTTCAACAGTAATGATATTCTTTTGTTTCTCATTATGTTTGTATGTGATACTTATTCAGGACTCACTATATTCTTTCAATGTTTATGACATTTCTGTTACATTCCTGACTGTCTCTCTACCATCATGAGAAGTTGCTCCCACAGAAGACACAGTCGTACAATCCAATAAAATACCCGTCATCCTAAAGTATATCTAGTCATAAAGCAGAGCTGATAAACAAGGTGTTCCCTATCTGCACCCACTCCCTTACTTGACTAAGTTTTATTGACCTTACAGATCGTTCAAATATTTCATTTTGTTTACCAAGTCGATGCCAGTCACAGAATTATGTGGTGCTAACTGTGTTGACAGTAGGGAGTAAGTTTGATAGCTGTCGAACAGCTGTCGCTCAGCTGTCATGTTGTTGTGATTTTTTGCTAACTCTTCTTGTATCATTTTTAATGTTCTGGGGGCTTGAATTTGACAAAAATTACATTGACGAAGGTGTAAATTTTACATACAATCTGATTTAAGAATAATTTTATTGAAAAATGTCTACTTTTGAAGAAAACCCTGTGTAATAATATTCCCACTACCAGTCAACCTTGAAAAGTTCATAAAATTAAGTGGCAGTGAAGGACATATTCTCCCAATTCATTGCCAGACTTTCCCTATTCATTTCAACTCTCACGACCGTCGATTCTGTGGGATCATCTTGGCATCATGATATTTTCATTTACTAAATAATATTTCATGATATTTGTAACTTAATTCATGATGTTCCTTCAACATTTATGATAGATACTTCTGCACCCATGCATCATGATGTACATTTCATATTCAGAGCTAATTTTCCACATTTACACAACCCTCTTTGAATAGCTCTGCACTACTCATCACAATTTTACTTTCTCCAATTTCACTTCTCAAAAAAATTAGACAATTTTTTGTGGTATTACAAACAGCCTGTTCTTGATCTGTAAGTGACATAAATATTTCCAATTTCATTGGTAGACATAAATATCAATAAAAGATAAGAAACCAGACATTAATTTAAACTTACCATACAAGAAATCACACCCCCTCATCCACATTTCAGTGAGTCCATTTACAACGGGTAATTACCTTTTTCATTAAGATGCTTCTTCTTAAGGGATCAATCAGACACAGATGTCACATCCACACACACCCAAACATTCCACCTGAGAACACCCAATTCCTATGTATTGTATCTCTACAAATAAACAAACTTAATACGAAAACAAAACTACCAGCAGACGTCTTTGAAACCTCAAAATATTTCTAATTCCTCTTTTGTTAGCTCTTACTTTTTCTTTTCCTTCTTTGGTTCTTCTTTTGGTTTTTTTTCTTCTTTTTTGTCCTTCTTATCCTTTTTGTCCTTTCTTTCTTTAACTTCTTTTTCTTTCTTTTCTTTCTTTGGTTCCTTCCCTGCAGATTGTCTGCAAAATTTAAAATATGCCACAAAACATAGAATGTCACAGTCTTTCCTATGCAAGGCAGGCATAAAGAGAAAGTGTTTCCTTTGATGTGGTGCACAAACAAACAATGATACCATTCCTGATGGAAGAGTCTAAGGGGAGGGACTGTCTGTCCCCTTTGCGGAATGTTTGCTTATCTCATAGGGATGCGAAAGCAACTAATGCAATTTTCCTTACATTTGAATTCTTTTATTAAGAAAAGATTTGAATGCACATTTTTTTTGGGAAAGGGGGGGGGGCTCTTGCCTTTCCCCACAAGGGCAATGTGCCTGCTGTATGACAACAGACAACAAAGGAAAGTCAGATACAAAGACAAAATTAAAATAATTATAACATGATTAAGTTTCAATAAAATGCTGAAACTGAAAGCAGAGAAGGAGAAAGGTAGTTGAACTAAGCCATGACTAAGTGTACATGTACATACACTGAAACTTATTATCAGGTAAGGTAATGACAAGAAGCATCCAAAACACACAAAAAAGAAAGGCAATCTGTCCTCACAGCAACCAAACCCACCAAAAGAAAGATGTTAAGGACTGCAACTAATCACCAATGTTACAAATATTGCCCTCCCTTTCTACTATGAAAGGGTTAACAAAGATAATAAAAATAGTCCCTGCGGACCTAAAGACAGTCCCTATTAAGAGTTTCAGAGGTCAATTTTTTTCAAAAACACAGTCCCCCCCCACCATCACTTCCCACCCCCAATCAAAAATAAAATTCGATGAAAAGGCTTACTACTGTTCATTAATGGTACTCACCAAAATCAGAGTTAGAGTTAGATGAGGTTTTACGGCTCAGTTTCTAACCAATTGGTTTTAGTCAGGCCGGCCACGGCCTTTTTTCCAGTTGTGACCCACTGGCTTGTTTTCCCTACTCCACTGCTTATGCTGAGCACCAAGCACAATGGCAGTAGGTTTCATTTTTTAAGTCTTCGGTATGACCCGGCCAGGAGCCAAACCTTAGACCCTCCTGCTGCAAGTCAGATGCTCTCACCACTTGACCATGCAGTCAAAATCAGAGGTGATTTTTAAATGGAAAATTCTTACACCACAAACTGAAGTATTTCTATTCTAAGATAAACTAAGATCCCAGCATTCCATGAACAATGTCACTGGAGGCTTTCGTTATGTCAGTATTAACTTACTCTTTCCCGCCCTTTCCTGGTGTAACTGCAAAGGCAGGTTCAACAGACGCTTGGAAAAACTCTTCAACGCCTTTACCAACATCCTTCACATCGCCATCATTATCGTCTTTACTATGACCTGGATTTGTTTCGCTTTGGGCTACAGCAACTGCTCTAGTTGGTCGGACATTTCGAGGTCTCCGTGGGCGATCCTGTCTGGCATCCCGCAGTGGTCTCTGGGATGATGATGATACCGCATCGAAATCCTGACAGACAGAAAAAAATTAATAGTATTGGACCAGTTATCAGAATTCAATATCAATATCGGCTAATATTCCCCATTTTCATCCTGCATTGTGTCAGTAAAAATAAGCTTAAATGCCAGTACTACCTAACAGATACTTCTTGTCCTACACTTCATAAACATGTTACGTTATTTCAGTATGCTTCACTAAATGTCCTAACATTTTATCTCATGAAAATGAAGTGAAACTTACTGGCAGTGCCAACAACCTAAGGTTTAGTGTTCATACTGTACTGTACGCTCACTTCTCAAATATAGGTATCGGATCGATATTGGCTGATATTGACAACTGAAATGCCGGTATCAGAAACACCAACTATTTGAAATATGGGTAAAACACAAGGAATCGATGCTATGTTTAAAAACACTTGGAACTTGTTTTCATTCTGCAGATAAATCTTTTTAAAAATTAGAACGCAAAAATGCATTTTGGTTCCAATGAACAACACATACATGTTTAATCCCAAATAATGCCAAGATGTCCCGTTTCTTTCAGTCAGTGGTTGAATGTGACCTCAATGTGCTGGAAAGTTACAGTTTTGTGTTCGTATTTGACCTTGGGAATTCTTGGGAATTTTTGTTTTTTGGCCTCTGGTGATTTCACCTGACCTCTGACATGTGACAAAACTCATAGGGGTTTTCTGATGGATTAATTGCAATTGCAATACCATGTGTAGTATCCACCTTTCCTAACTTAAGGTATCTTGTAAACAAGGTATTCAGCGTTTGACCCCTAGTGACCCCAGATGACCTATGACCTCCACCAAAAATGACAGACTACTTCCTCTCACCATAGGGCATCCACATACTAGTTTGAATCTATACAAACTTCCTACATTGAGATATCATGTAACAGGGTTTTCAGAGTTTGACCCCAAGTAACCCCAAATGACCTTTGACCTCCACCAAAAATGATGGGGTTCTACCTCTGACAGAAAGGCATTGACATATTATGTATGAAATCTATCCAAGCTTCCTACATTGAGATACCGTGTTCACAAGGTTTGCAGAGTATGACCCCCGGTGACCCCAGATGACCTTTGACTTCCACCAAAAACAATAGGATTCTTTTTCTTACCATAACGCATCCACATGCCATCTATAAAATCTATCCAAGCTTCCTACCTTGAGATATCCTGTAAACAAGGTTTCCAGAGTTTGACCCTCGGTGACCCCAGATGACCTTTGACCTCCATTAAAAATAATAGGGTTCTTCCTCTCACCATAATGCATCCCCATACTATGTATGAAATCTATCTAAGCTTCCTACCTTGATATATTGCATAAACAAGGTTTCCAGTTTCACCCCTGGTGACCCCAGATGACCTTTGACCTCCACCAAAAACAACAGGGTTCTCCCTCTCAATATGGGACATCTACCTACCATGTTTGAGTACTGTCGCAGTTTCCCTTCTTGAGATATTTCATTTCATTTCTTTTCACAACAATAATCATACATGCAATAAGGATTTACGTACCATCATATTAACAATGCATGTAGTGAAAAGGAAAGTGTGCTAAAAAACCCTGGAGGGCTTGACGTGAACACACTCCCCGGAAATCACAAAACCAAAAGAAATTCATGCAGTATACTACAAAAATTACAAAAAGTATACTTAGGTCTAACTAGATCACAATAACAGTCCAACCCTCCTCCCCTTCCCCATTCCCTCAACCCCCTCCCCTCCTATACCATAAGAAGCTACAAAGAGGATAAACTTAGTAAAGGTTTATCATGTCCAACAGACTTTACTGAACATTTTCCAGTTATATAAACTTGACTTGATAGGTTGTTCCAAACCTTCACAGCACAATATCGCAAGCTGTATCAAGTGACATTTGTCCCATACACAGGACGAAGGAGTGATATATTTCTAGTGCTGTATGAGTGAAATGAACAATTTTTCTTGAAGAAATCATAAAATAAAGATGACAGAGTGTTTATAAAAAAGTGATAGGTAAATATTGAAATACTTAGTGTTATAATGTTGCTAAGTTTTAGAAGGTTCAATGATTTAAATAACTCGTTGGTACGATCACGAGGCCCAGCAGAGCAAATGTGACTAAGGGTTCATTTTTGAAGATTAATTTATTCAAATGACAAATAATGGTGCTAGACCAGACAGTACAGCAATAAGACAAGTGTGGTAAAATAAGAGTAAGGTAAATCTTTCTCAGTATTAATCGGGGTAAAATATGCTTCAACCGACAAAGAATACCAACACCTTAAAAACCTGACTACAAACGTGTAAAATCTGATTTCCCATGAAAGATTTGAATCGATACAGACCCCAAGAAACTTTACATGATCGGCCTGTTTAATTCTTTGGCCATTAACATGTATATCAAAGGTGTAGTTTTGTTACAAGTGTTAAATACCATGTAGTTAGTTTCAGAAGCATTTAAAGATAGCTTATTTGCAACAGACCAGTTTGAAATCACAGATAACTCACTACAGACAGTATTATGTAATGTTGGTAAGTCACTATCTGAGAAAAAATTGTTTGTATCGTCGGCAAGTAGAATGAGGTTAGAATGTTTAGAAGCAAAACTGATGTCATTCATATAAATTATGAATAGCAGAGGACCAAGAATAGAACCCTGCGGAACTCCACATTTAACAATTAAATAGTCACATTTACAATTGTTTACTGATACAAACTGCTTTCAATAATGTAAGTAGCCCTTAAACCAAGAAAGTGAAGAACCTCTTATACCATAATGGTCTAGTTTGTATAAAAGGATAAAGGGGTCTATTGTATCAAAAGCCTTCGATAAATCCAGATAGACACCTACGGAAGTTTCGTGCAAGTCAATGACTTTAGTAATCATATCAATAGCAATAGTTAGGGCCAGCTTGGTTGAGTGCCCTGGGCGAAGACCATACCGTCCTTTAAATAGAATATTATGTTTTGTATGTAAGGAAACTTTGTACTCGACTAAACATTAATCTTTCTAGAATTTTAGAAAGACATGGCAAAATACAAATGGCAGTAATTTACAAAGCTCTGTGTTGCCACTCTTGTAAATTGGAACAACTTTTGCCATTTTCATTTCATCAGGAAAAATCCCTTGCTTTAAAGAATTATTGAAGATGTGTTCCAATGGTTTGGTAATGAATGGTATCACAGTACGTATTACTGACGGGCGTAAGCCGTCACAACCAGTAAATTTTTTCTGGTTTTAGGCATTCAAAAGCTAATTTAGTAATTTCCTCTTCACAGGTCCGAAAGAGGAATAAGCAAGAATTGTTTCTTTCAGGGAGACTTTCAAAAAGCTGAAGTACTGGTCTGGTGCATTTTTTCAGCCAGAGACGGTCCAAGATTAACAAAACTAGAGCACCAACGGTGCAGAAGCTCAAACTATGAAGTGGGAAATGATGCTTTGTTTATGTGCACTTGCTGTAGCTTTCATCATTTGATTTAGAGTAGTTTGTAATAGGGACTTTCGAGAAGTGGTAGGAATTCTAATTGTGGTGAAAATGGTCTAGAGTATGTTGGGGAAATATAGATCTTCAGGGCTATTTTGTGGTGAGGTCAGTTTTGACATAAAACAATATTAATGTAATGTACTCACATGTGTTCCCACGGATCCAAAGTGTTCCCACAGATCCAAAGATTCATATTTTAAATCTGAGAAGTGTTGAATGTTAAGGCAGTGGATAAAATCCCCATGTCCTTCTTGACAAGGAGCAGATCGAGGACTGACCTCTTTTGTATCAACTTCTGAAGTCTTGACACCTACCTTAGCAGTGCATTCCTTGCTTTCAACTGCCAAAATGCACCATCTAAAAGTCCAGTAGCTTCTGGTTTTTACACACATTATTATAAAGTTACCAGGCCTCGATTTTAAGGATTTTTTCTGGTTGTCCTTCGGACAACCAATCAAGCATTTTTGGTTGTCCGAAGAGAAATTTGGTTGTCCGATCAGAAGTACGATGTATCTGTGGCCAATCACAGCATTTCACCAACGATGACGTAGCACTGGTAACTAATGGGGAGTTCAGTCTGCATCGCATGATCGCAGGGCCAGGCAATGCAGTAGATTGTATAGCATGCATGCAGCCACATATGCATGATATTACCGCCACACATTGTCAGCGCGACTCGACTTGAAACGTAAACATTTCGAATCAAAGTCAATGCACAAGCTGTATACGATGTGCGCCGTGCACGTGTCATTCCAAACTCACAGTAAGCTCAATGGAGATGATACGTCTAATCAACCTAGTATGTAAAGTAAATAACGTTGCTGCGACTGTCGCAGTGCAACAGCATTATGAGCTATCTTAGTGACACTCAGATACATTTTTGTAGTAGGGTACTATTAGTTGTAGGCGGCATAATTTTGCATGTTCATATGCCTACTGAAATTCAGTGAAAGTGAAAAGATCGCCAAGCAAAAAGGTTCGTAGTACGCTACCTTGGGCTGTGCTGTCAGTATAGTGAGCCTGTGGTAACGCCATTACACTATCATATACCTTTTTGGAATTCTGCGTTCAAAGCACCGTGTGATACGTACGATACAATACGTGTACGGTTACCACTGGAGAGACGATGTGTTGTGATATAGTGCATACAGGGTATGAGAGATAAGTATGTAAACGATGTGTATTTATCGTACAAGCGGTACTGTACGTAGCCTAGCTATGTCAGTCACTAGGCGCGGCCTACATATGTATTGCGAACTTATATTGGGAGAGGCGATGATGCGACATTGGAATATTGTTAAGGGGTTGGACAAACAGATTAAAGAAAAAACAGTGAAGTACACAATTTGACCACTTTATTTGTTCATTAACAATCTGTCAAAACTTGGATGAGAAGAAGAAAAATCTTCTTCCCTGAAATAAATGGTTGTCCGGCGGACAACCAACCTTATAACTTTTGGTTGTCCGTCAGAAATTTTGGTCGTCACAGACGACCGTTAAAATCGAGCCCTGGTTACAGTTAGTAAACAACCTCCTATCAGCTCTCTGCTGTCACAAGGATCTTACACCAAGAGAACAGGTTAACTTTGCATCATGGAAGAGATTGTCAATTACAACTCATGCAGGATGATCAATTATGATGCCAACAGACCTCATCACCACACACAATACAGAAATTCATATATATACTGTACTGCCCAGAAGAACTGAATACTGTGTAGTAAAGTACTGTCATTTGACCTCTTGACCTTGAGTCTTACACACATTGTGCTCTGGCAATGCACACAATCTGGAAATACCCAATGTTAATGCCCATTAAGCAGCTCCCTTTAAAGTAACCTAAACAAACTCACAGCACTGACCTCTTGTACACAGACAGTTTTAAAGAGACTGCAGTGTAAAGAAAAACAGGGAGTAAACTGATTTTGTGAGACTGGTAAAAATAGAGGGGTGGCACAAAATTGGTCAGAAAGGTATCAAAAGTATCCTTCATCCCAAATTGGAGAATTACTTTGTAATCTGCACATGTCAGTCCTCCTTCTGAGCAATTTTGAAGAAAATTTTGTAATCCATCTTCGAGAAAATAGCATTTCAAAATATTTACAACTATGGCCTCAATTGAACGTTGGATGACCTTTGACCTACATTTTTACACCCCGCCGAACGCCCTTCAAAAGTCGATTAACTAAACCATGTTTGGTAAATATCGGACTCACAGGCTCAATACAATCCCACATCAAAGATATTTCCATGTTTTGACCTCTAACGACTTTGAATGACCTTGGATCAAAAATCTGTGTACAACCCTAAAGAACCACTGTGTAAGAAATATTATGACCAACTTTCAAGAACATACAGCGCTATTTGTGGGAGGAGATACATTTTGAAGATATTCGCATAATGGCCATAAATGACCCCTAAATGACCTTTGACCTCAACTTCTTGAACAAGACGGGTAGCCTAATGTTCAACGACCAATGTGTCCAAGTTTCGCTTCATTCCGTCCACGAATGTACCCCTGAGAGAATTAAAGGCAATTGTGGACAGACATGATAGATAGATAGATAGATAGATAGACAGAGTGACGGTGGCGGATCATAATAGCTCAAACAGCTCTTTGAGCTGGTTTGAGCTAAAAATTATTGAATGCATTAACGATTTTGCAGGGCTTTGTAAGGAAACAATTTCCATCTTTGAAAGTTTCTGGGAAATTACCGTTTGACCTTTTCTTACTGATAATTTTGTTAATATTTTGCAATGTGCCTTTCATGTCCTTACCGCCATCGTTGAATAATTCATGGTAGTAATTTCTTTTAGCAGTGCGTACAACGTGGTTCAGTTTGTACTTTTTAAAATGTGACTCATTTGCATCCGTTGAAGACTTCAAAAGATTTCTGTGTAGCTTGTTTTTAAGCTTGATTGAGTTTGCAATACCTACAGTCATCCAATCTTTCCTTCTTTTCTTGTTACAAACAATTTGCACAAAGGGGAAGCAAGAATCATAGGCTCTACAAAGTATATCAAGAAAACAGCTGTATGATGTATTATGTAAACAAGAAAAGTCACAAACACACACATACACACACACCCACACATGCCATCATGATTGCACAGGTGTCTCTTTTCATCAAAACCAATAAACCTCTTTGAATTTTCTTGGTACACAAAGTCTAGACAGAATATAATTAAATACATGTAAGAATGAAAAAATGCTAATATGACTCACTCCTAGGCTGATATTAGCAGTAGCAGCAGGTGCTGGCTTGCTAGGAACAGTCCGTTTTTCAGGAATAGGTGAACTCTTTGCAGGGGGCTCTGGTTTGCTAGGGCCGGACTCTTCAACTGCTGGTACTGGAGTAATATCTTGTGCTGTAAAGGGCAGAACAAACGAAGTATGTACCTTGTGGTAGAGTTGTCACAGTTTACTAGGGAGACAGCCTCAACTAGAATTGTTTCAAGTTGTTGTATAAGTCACATATTTACGAACTGTGTACACACTCTCCTGTCAGGTGACACACAACATCAAATTACATTGTTTGTAAAGATCCATAGCATACCTGCATTCAGTCACAGTAGTGGCCAATCACAGTTGTGGTATCATCAAGTTCTGCCACATATTAAACCAATCACATTGGCTGTTATTGTTGAAGCAATGCGCTACAGCTAGGTCTCATTCCAACACAAACTGTTGTAATATTACTATGTTCAGACACTGACCTACTTTCAATAGCCTGCCCTGAGTTAAACTGTAATAGCTTTAACAGTTACTTCACCCAAGGTTTTCATTTAGTACCAGTATTTCAAATAAGGTAAAACTTTAAAAAGACACCAATTCATATCTATTAGATTTAAATGGAAATCTCAAAATTGTATGAAAATTCAGTGAAGAGCTTCAATATAGTCAGGAAAGATCACTGCCACTTCGCATCCCTCCCCCTAGACCAACTTAAGTGAACTGTTGGTGCTTGTTTTAGTTTTTTTCTATGCTTCATCTGCAACTTTGTGAAGCCTGGGAGGGTTACATCTGGTGATAAGTTTTTTTTTTTTTGCAAGAAAAATCGCTTCTCATTTAACACCAATCTATGGTGACACTCACTGAGATAGTGTCAAGGAACTGGGTATCTATCTACTGAGTACCCCAGAATACCATCATCCAACCCCCCCCAACCAAATCCCTTCTTAGATTTGCCATGATCACAATTAATGTAAGACAAGATTTCTAACAGGTATCTACTTACCCCGAATAACAGTGGACTTAGGCCTGACCTTAACACTCTTCCTTTTGTCACGAAGATCAGTCTGTAAATATGAAAAAAGAAACAAGAGAAAATGTTAGCAATGTTTCTACTCTAGCAATCTTTAAAGAGAAAGTCTGGGAGATTATAACTGCAGACAGCCCTCATGCCCCCTCTACCAAAAAGAAAATCTGTGGGGCAGGGTAAGGAGGTTCTGTAATTTGTTGCCACAAGTGAGAAAAGCTCAATCTTCTTGACACAGAAAGGCTGTTGGCTGACAGGAGCAGGGAGTCTGCCCCCTTTAATTTGCCCCTGGTTATGATGCCACTATACACAAGCTCCACAAGTCCAGATGAACAAATAGGATAAGCCCCCCCCCCTGCCCCTGGCAGAAATGTCACTGTACATGTGATTAACATGAGATACATAAAGGTAAGTATATTCCTATCTAATGGGCACTTAAAGGACATCTGTAATCAAATAAAACATTACAGGATAGTTTTCCAAGTGGCTAACTACTCCTTTAAACTTGCACCCTTCTAGACACATCATCAAACATTATCCCACAATGAAATTTTTCTTTCAACTCTTCCCAAGTTTAAATCAGGGTGTCCCAATTCAAATAAAATTATATTTTTTTTACGACTACCTTGCCATTTTGAGTAAACTGTTGCTGAAAATAACACACTAGGAACCAGCCTCATACATAAACACACATACACACAAACACACCTTGACACAAAGAAGAGACTGGGTCATGGTTACCCAAGAAATTATGGTTTCAAAGATGACAATTTGCTGTGACTTAAGTGCAAATTTTTTCTCGTCCTTTTACTTTTGTGTTCTATTTCTGCACAGTCCTATCATGGACTGATGATTCCTATGAAATTTAATAAATCTTTACTTCACCTCACTGGACCTCCCCACCCCCTTGAGGAAAGCAACATGTTCTGTCATTCTGTTCAAATTAGCACTTTTAAATTCTACAAATTTCAGTAATTTAGAACTTTAAACACTCAGCTCTAGGCAAAAAAAAAAAAAATTAACAAAGTTCCAAATTTAAATTTAAAACTCAACACACATAAGTCATTATTCAAGTAACATTAAGACCACCTCTTTAAAACATACTTTATTATCTAAAGAAGTGTTTTGCAAGAATTTGCATAACAAAATCCATCTAATAAGTCCATTAAAGTGGTCAATGTTCAACACATTTGTTACAATTTTTCCACCTTTGCTTTTAAGTCATAGTTTGGTTCATCTCCCATGGATGCATTATGAGCTGTGGCCAATTCTATAAATGAATTATGGATCCACTAACTTGCCATATGACATCCAAATCAAAAAGTCAAAAGAAAAAAAAAAAGACAAGCACTTTGTAAAAACAACTAAGTGAGGTGAATACTGCAACATATCAACACACTGATGAATATTAATTAGTTACACTTATTTGCATAACAAAGATATATTGCCTTTTTGTAATAACAAAGACACCAAATGGTGGTTTGGTTTGTGCAAACAGTGGTACTGCTGGAAGTGATGTTAAAATTTGTGAACGCTTACCTCTGGCTTGTGAAAAACAGCAAATCTTTGTGTGAAACAATGACAAAAAATAAAAAAACAAATAAAAAAAAAAAATGTGCTGAAAATGTGAAGGGATCCCAATCAAAATTAAGAAAATAAAAATGCAAATACAGGCCAACCTTGCTTGGAGCACCATCCCCTTCTTTCTTGTTAAAGTGAGGGGTTTTCTCTGGGGTTTCGGCTGGAGTGCCTCCATGGTCCGTAGTATCTGATGATGTGGGTCCATTGACCATTGGCAGGGAGAGTGACAGGGTCCTATTTCTGTACTTTGACAAATGTGTACCCTGCAATGAATGGGTTTGTTGACATAAAAGACTTGAAAACAACACAGTTGTCATGGCAACAAAAATCAGAACAAGGACACAAGATGTGAAGGAGAAATCACAGTAATGTCTAATCTGAGGTTGGCATTCTATTCATGATAGGAATGAACTGAAAAACGTACAACAGTTCTGAATAATATGACAAAACAAATGCTGACTTTGCACATAACATCAGAAAAGTTTACTTTTCTCTCAAAAAATAAGACAAAGTTTCAATAAAAGATGAAGGATGATTACAAGCAAGTTATGCACAACAGCTGTATGATTAGAAGGTCCACAAAAACCTTTTGATAAATGTCTATAAAAATGTTATGTTTGGAAAAGAGATTGAGGGGTAATACTATTCCTAAAGCGTATGCATATGCTTTGCAGAAAATAAATGAAACTTCTTTAATTTCTACGAACAGGACAAACCTTCATCAATCAATATTCATGTTCATATGAATTAAACATGTATTAAGCATTTTGATCATTTCTATTAATCAAATGGCAGTATACAAGTGATAAGATGGAATAAAGGTTACAGTGTAATTTCCTCTTTAGGTTTCATCACTGAATATTCATGTTGTAGTTATAGTATACATGTATTAACCACTTTAATGGTCCTCTTCTGATCCAATGGCATCAGAGTGTGATAGGATGGAATGAAGGCTTAAACATTTTCTCTTTACTACTCTTAATACATGGCTTTACACCGCTTGCAAAAGAGTTAAGTTGATGACTTAAAAATATCATATTAAATGTTTAAATTTTCATTCAATTCTGAAGTTGAAAGGATTTCTTTGTAATTCAATAAACTTTAAAATCTTGCACGTGTTAAGTCCATAAGACAAGATATTGTAAAGTACTTTCAATTTCTCACAACTTGACAAAATAGGTCTCTTTGACTATACTGAAACAAGGACTAAATATGGCAGGATCTTACACTGTGACTGGCTGCAACTCCTGCTTTATACCATCAATATGGGGCCTCACACATGGGCATGGGATCCCAATTTGATTAGGGTATACAAAGACTTGCCCTCAAATGGCATCAATAAAAAAGGGGGTAATGGTGGGATCCCCCTCATCTTCAAAATTTTTTTTATCCAAATTAAGGGTTTTAAATGCATAATATCAGATACAGTCAAGCAACTTTCCACTTGAGTCTAACTATCTGAAGCTGAGTTTAGGTGAGTTGTCATGGAGCTACATACCCTTCTCACACAAGGTTACCGCAATAACATTTTATTGCTGTGCCTGAAACCAAGTCAGCAATTTGCATAAATTTTTACAGATTTATCTTGCTGGGAATGCCCTCCCCCTTCTACATCTAAAGTTTTCAAAGTAGCCTCTAGAAATCTTCTGAATTAGTTCCCATATGAAACTAACATGAATCATCCATTTGAAGAAGACAGAAATGCTTAAATGTTCTATTCAAGTAGTTAAAGTCACATCTAAAAACAAAATGAGGGCTGCAAATTTTTCAAATTTAGAATACCTTGCAATGGGTTTCCCTTATCACCAGGGAAGACTTTTGCCACCAAAAGTTTACTTTTTAAGGATTTTTGAGGAAAAATTTATAGTACTGGGGTCACTGCTGGATAGGTGCCCCAGCAAATTGGAGGTGGTGATGGGGAAAGAAATTAAAATTGTGACTGAAAGTGTCAAACTTAAAAAAATTTACAAAAGGAACAATAAAGAGAATACGAGCTACTGTGTACATATTTTTAACAGAGCAGTGTGTATTGCTGTGCATGACAAATATGGATGTAAAATTTGTGCACCGTAGAATTAAGATCTGTAATGAAAAATAATAAAATGGTGCTGCTTTCTACCCGACACAGTCATGATGGGTGCATCTCCTCTAGTCTAACTGACAAGTTTGCTTAAGAAATATTCAACCTTGATTGTAGAAGGTACTAAAGACTTTTGTAATCTGGGTTCAAATGAACAAGATTTGTGGACTCTTTCATTCTTAGTTCTGCATCATTCAATGGTGTTTCTCATCATACCCATGATGCTTTGTGACATCATACCATGGGCGAGGTAAAAATAAACTCCCATCTTTATTAGCTATGCAAGAAGCAAAGTTATGTAGAATATTTCTTTGTAGTTTTGATTTTCAACTGCACTTGTCAAGAAAATTCCCCTTCCTACTTCCTTCCTCTAAACTTTTGCTCAGCATGACAGCAAAGCATTGCTCAAACACAATCCCTCATTGTTGGCTGAGACGTAAAAGTTATCAGGTAAATTCTTTGCAAAAGTTAGTAAGCGGTTGCAATCTTACAACCATGCTTCATTAGAATAGCCCTCTCTATGATCAAAATAGTTAGCTAAGCAACTGATTATGAAAAAACTTCCTAAAAACGTGAGTAAATTAGTTATGAATAAGCAAAAGACAAACTTTATAAAAAAATTAAAGGCAAGTTAATTGATGGTGCAAATAAATAAGGGGGGGGGGAGTATTTAGGCCAAAAAGCCAAAAGCAAATAGGTTTTAGGACTGAAAGGATCGTTCCCACAGGATTGTACCAGAAGTACAAAATGAATACAAACAAAACTATACAGTCAAAATATGTCTGCCCTATGAAGACAGCTTCACTTGAACATTTACGGTGCTAATGATGCTTATGCTATGTCCCTAGTTTGGGTCTACTGTGCAGGGTATTTCACAACTAATCACTTTCTCAAATGTTCAAAATATTCACTCTAGTACTTAAACATGGTTAGAACAATGCTCCCCCCCCCCCCAAAAAAAAGAGAACATAGTTGTATACAATAGCCCCTTGTTATTTCAAGACTGCTCTTTAACTTTCATTTTGCAAAGGTTCTTTTCATCATTTTTCTTTGCATATTTTGTCACCCTGAAGTGATGCATCATATGAAACCACGTTCCTCACTTCAAATAGTGGAAAACGTTTGGGTTAATTAGAGGGCAGTATAAATGAACTGCAGCATTTGTTAC
Organism: Holothuria leucospilota; assembly: GCA_029531755.1. Taxonomy (NCBI): domain Eukaryota; kingdom Metazoa; phylum Echinodermata; class Holothuroidea; order Aspidochirotida; family Holothuriidae; genus Holothuria; species Holothuria leucospilota. The sequence goes on from CM055965.1 coordinate 12,730,644, forward strand.
AATAACTGTTAGGAGCATGATATGGAACATATCATTTACTGTATGCATATAAAATTTGCTTCTTCAAAAGGTTTTAAAAATGGGGCATTTTTAAAAATCAAACCAAGTTTCCAATGTATTGTAATGTAACATGACGAAAAGGATTAAGTACAGGGCCAAGTCTGCCCACTGGGCACAGATATGTAACTTTCTTTTGCCTTCCTGCACATAATACTAACTGGATTAATCTAGTTGAAAAAACTACAACCTCCAACCTGCCTGCTAACGTCTACCCAGCTCTGCCAAATCAATGACTAAAAGTGCATACAATCTTCAATCTTCTAAAGTTAGTTTCTACAGAAAATATAACATTTTCCCGGTTGTGTCATGCCTTTGATAATCATTGTGTCTATTTCTCTGTATGTTAGTAACCCAGCAAGAAGTGTTCTGCTATGACTTCTGTGACACCTTCATTTGTTATAAACTTAAATGTACTTACCATTAGTACAGCAACATTTAACCAGATACTTTAAATATGCATGAGTACCATACTTTGTGTGAGTATGGATAAGAATACTTCAATGATAGGAAGTACAAACTCACCAAACCCAAGATCTCTCCAGTGCACGTTTCTATACTCACTCAAATATACTCTTACTGATAGTTTAAAGTACAGATTGCCATACCCCACAATTGCACAATGCATGCTTTTGAGTAGTAGTGAGTGCAGATTGGCTATATTCCATATTTGTACATTGTATACTTACTAGCAGTAGTGAGTACATATTGTTCTACTCTATACTTGTACACAGTATACTTACTATAGTATAATGCACAGCTTGCCATACACTATACTTGTACAAGGTAGGTATATTTACTAATCAAAGTATGTACATATTGCCATACTCTATACTTGCACATTGTATACATTCCAAAAGTAGTGAGTAAATTGCAATATTCCATAATTGTACAATGTAAAATAGAGGCAAGTTCAGATTGCTATTCTGTACTCCAACATTTACTTCCTTATGGTAGTGAGTACTATCTGACATACACTAAACTTAACAATGTATACTTCCTAGTAGTAGTTAATACATATTTGCTATATTGCATACTTGCAAAATGTATTCTTTTCAATTGCCACACTCTATACTTTTACAATGTATACTTACAAGAAGTAGTGAGTACAGATTGCTACATTCTATACTTTTATCTAGTATATACTAGCAGTCAGTATAACTCGCAATACTCTATACTTCTGCAATGTACACATTCTTATCATGAAAGGTCAATCGCCATATTTTACACCTGTGCAAGATATACTAATAGTAGTGAGTACACATTTGCTATACTTACAATGTATACTTACAAGTAATAGTGCTGACAGAATGCTTTTTCCTATACTTGTACAATATGTATACTTACTAGGAAAAGTGAGTACAAATAATTCTTCTCTAAACTTGTACAATGAAAACTTAAAAGCAGTTATGATTGTTGGTTGCTATACCCTATGCTTACACAATGTATTGTTCCTAGAACCAATAAATACAAATTATACTTCTCTATACTTGTACTTACCAGCTTCTGATGACTGTTTGTAAGCATTGCTATGATTTCATCAATAATGGTATCTGAGATGTGGGCTGCCATGGCAAGATTGGCTTCACTGTGGTTAAGAGACAATCACACATTTATAAATTGCCTGGTTTACAGGGCAGATGGGTCTGGATAGGAGTAGGCACCAAAAGTGGCTCAAAGAGGCAATAAAGTTTGTGGGTTTTCTAGAGGGCAGCACACTTGAAATACATTGTTTGCTAATGTTATGCTTTGTTTATGACATGGTGGGATATGTCGGATATTGCATGAGTAGAAATAAAAATTTGCAAAATTTACACAAACACACACAAAATTAAAACCCAACTTTGAAACCAGAGCCAAACAAGTCGCACAAACAGGGGCTTCAATACTGCAGCAAAAATGGGCATCATGCAGCCTTTTGCCTGAATCAAGTCTAGATACTGTGTAAGGAATTTTGCATAAAGGTGGATCTAGACTTCAGTCTCAATATGGATCAAATTCTCTGATCTTCTTTATTGCACAAGGTTACCACATAGAACATATTCTGTGTACTGTAACTTGCTATTTGTAAGTGGGACAAAGTTTGGGGTACTTAAGATACAGTACAACAGTAATCAGTTTCAAAAATGAAGAATAATTTAACAATTTATTCCAAAAAAACATTTGGCAACAGCCACACTAGACATTTTACTCCAGAGGGAGTGAATATATACATAGCACCACCACTTTGCAGCTTACATTCACTGCAGCACACACATTTAGCTGTCCCCTGATATATCAAATGATACATGTTGCTATTGAAACTTTCCAAGATACTATGCCCTGAGACTAAGCCATAGCCTATCCAATAGGTCACCTCTATGGCATAATGTACAAGCCTATAACTACGAGGAGTTTAGTCCACGGCTTGGTTCTGGCCCCTGAGTTCATGAAAGGGGATCAGTATAAATGTATTGGTACCAAATGAAAGATTATTGCCTTCTGAATCAAACTTGTGTACAACAATTTTTTAGGAAGCTGATTTCTTATGACAAGCAAAGACTGAAATCCTTTTTCATATATTCATTACTACACTGTAGGACGTGGGTGGTCCACAGGTGAGGGCAGTATAAGTCTTTGGTCCTGAAACGGTTAAATAGTCCCCTAACACAACAGAATATTCACCTCATTTGGTTGGAAAGTTGGGCATTGAGTTGCTCAATAAGGCTCAAGACAAATTTGTCAGGAATTTTGCTGCGTTTCTCACAAACAGCGATGACATTTTCTTTCAATTCTTCATTCTCCATCACGTGAGCACATTTCTCCTTTGTGCCTTCGATCATACCTTCAGCTGTTTTCTGATTCAGATATCGAAGAGAGGATAGAGTTATCATTAAAGTGTACCTAAAGTCTAAAATTTAAAACATATATCTTACAAAGCTTGAAAAATGCACCCAAATGGTCCAACTCCCATCTTCACAGGACATTCCTGAGCTGAGATATAAAATGTTGAAGCTTATTCACCCAATTCAAAAAGGTGGATTGTGCAATAATTTGTGATATCATTCTTGTACCTCTCAAATTACCATCTTTGTTTTTCTTTGTTTTTTGTGATCACTGTCTTACTGTTATAAGGTGACTTGGCTATATATAAGTCCTCTCCGTACAACATATCATGCAAGGAAAAATAATAGTTTAAACATCTTAATTTTAAAAGGAAACAAAAGCAGGTAATGTGAGTTGTACAAGAAGGACTTTACAAATTATTGTGCAATCGACTATTTCTAATTAAGTGAACAAATTTCAACATTTTATATCTCAGCAATGGAATAAGCTATGGAAATGGAAGTTGGATGAATGAAATTCATTTGTCCAACCTCTAAAATATATATTCCTGTAATTCTAGACTTTAGTTCCACTTAATGGACATCACTGTTGCAACTGAATCACTTGATGTTGAGTTTTCTTTAAGGTGCCAGACTTGTAAAACAGTTTTGCTTCCAGCTGGCTCCTTTCGACCTTAGAGCTAATGTGTTCTGTACATACTGGTCTATTATTAATTGTCATGAGTTGTGTAGCACTTTGACATAGAGACATACACTTGAAATACAAAGCAAGAGCCACTCCTGATAAAGATTTACAACTTTCAAGTCATTTTACAGTGCACTCATGGAAAGCTCTTTAGTTACAATGGATTCCTGCCTTGACAGCCTTTCTACTTTATTCATAAAGTTGAATTTTCAAACTGTAGAGTCAAGGGGAATCAACTCTAAACTTACATGTGGTCTTTAACATCTCAAGTTAAATTATGTCTCTCTTCACATTCGAGACACTTTGAGTCCTTGTGTATTAAGGTTAAGTCTCTTGAGTCACTTGGAATTTGTAAGTTGAGTAACCTCGAGTTCTTGCTTACATAAGCAAATTACACACGGAAGTCAGCTACCTACATATGCATTAAGCTAATACATCAATCGCTTTACATGCCATCAAAGTTACCGATTAAAGACTAAGCCATAGATTTCTATCAGCATGACTAGGGCTATGTCAAGGGCTGTGCCAGGTCACTGTATGGAGGAACTCCGGTTGAGTCTCTAAGGTGCAAGACTGACTTTGAAGCTGTATTATTAGTAAGAGACTTGAGTCAAGTCTTTTGCAAGCAATTATTTGAGGTCATTCTACAGACTTAGTCTGTAGGGGTGACCAACAGGCCATTTGCAGCCTGTGACATGCATTAAATTGGCCTGCAAATGATTCAAGGTGCTCCAAAATTTTTAAAGAAAACAACCCATTGCAGTAAGTTCTGGCTACTGCAATTATTATACAGGATAAACCCAGGAACAAGTGGCACTCAGCCAAAAACACTTGAGAACCTCTGTTTCAGTCCTCTGAGTTGGGGGTTCAACTAAGTTTTGACTCTTTTAAATCAATACTCACATTCAAAAGTGAATAATTATACCACTGATGAACATCCATGATTTATAAAGAAAAGAAACTTACAGACAGGCTCAAAGGTTACTCTGAAAAAATTCTACTAAATTCCTAAAAAGTAAGTCCTAGACAGCCTTCTGCCACTTGTACTATCCAGAGACAAAAAGTATCATGCAAGGTAAAAAGAAAATGGCATCCACTATTTTCCCATCTTAAGGAACCTAGTATGAATGTCAAATAAACACTCTGGAAAAGGAAAAGGAAAAGAATACTAAACCACACCTTGAGTTTTTCTTCGGCTGACATTTGAATTTGCGTTGCCATTTCTTTGAGTTGCTGAGTCACATCCTCCGATTCATTCTTTCTAGATTCCTCATGGAGGGTTTCAAGAAGCTGTAACCATAGCAACAAGACATTTTAATTATGTTATAAATGACAGGATCCATAAATACCTCTTAACAAAACCTTCAGGTGTCCAGGGACAAGTATATTCCAAACAAAAACTCTAAACTGTCTAGGACAATAGGCAGTGGCATAACCAAATGTCTTTTACTGGGGAAGTGGGGTCAATGGGACAACAAATTCAAGCGGGGTAGGATACATTTATTGTAGAGTAAGTTTGATCATTTCAGGCAAATTTGCAATATGTATTTATTCTGAAACACTTGTTACCGCGTAACAATACTATTATGAACATCTCTTTAACCAAACTGAACATTATTTGCCACAGGGATTTCCAAAAGCATGTAATTTGATAAAAGATGTGAATCCTTATTTTTTTTATCTATTTACCAACAAATTACAGAAAATCTGTATTATGTGGCAGCTCCAACTAAGGATTAGTACCAGCCACAGAAGGGTTTAACTAAACCTTTCAATGTGTCTACCAACTCTCAAGCAACATTAATTTTGCCAACCAATATCATTTGGGGAAAGGGATTATGACATTTGACTGGGGATTTTGCATCCCCCCTCAGTTACATCACTGACAACACAGCAATGAAAATGAACCAGGAGTTACTTAACATATATTCTTCAAGGGCAAATTCCTCATCGGAAGTGATCAGTGAAGAGTACTGCCTTTGATTATTTCTCCCTACCTGCTTTGAATTGTCTGCATCCTTAATGAAATCTGTTGCCGTGGCGATGTTTTCCTGTACATCTTCCTCCTCACAGTCTTGTAATTCTTTGCAGGCATCCTGGATTTGTACCACCAACTTATCCACAAGCTATAAAAAACCAAATACTGTAACTTGATAATATACACTGCACAGACATATGGGAAGCAATTTCACACAGTAAGGAAGGGGGGATTGTGATTTCCCTAAAAATGTTTTGATTGGCAAACAGTCATGACATGGAAACTGTCTAAAAATGAGGTGCAAAAGGCAAAAAATCCACATTTTTTGCCCTGAAAGTGACTTTTTCATGATCTAGAGGATGAACTACCCAACCCCCCAACCTCCCCTCCATACACTAGGGTCACCTTATATAATAGTCCTTGAAAATACCCATTATTTGCTTAAGTGAGGACTGTTTTGAATTGTGAGGGTTTCTAAATGCCAAAAGTGAATACAGCATATTGCTCAACTGGAATTAAGAAAGTAATCCAAAGCAGGTTGTATTGCTATCACCAAGTACTAAATTTCTTCATCCAATACTCCCCCCATCTTCTTTAAATACCAGTAAGGCTAACACTTATGTCCACTGCACCAAATCATACCCATACAAGGCTGAAAATAAGCAGGGGCTACCTGACTCCAGGTCAGCCCAAAGTGACCCCTGGTTCCACTGAAATATTGGTAACCAGGGAACATTTTTTCAGAGAAAATAACTCCTGATTCTCATTGCCTTAATTTCTCATGAACCCAACACCAGCTAATGAGCTAAGAAGGCAGACATAAAATTTACAGAAAATATTCCAAGTAATCTTTTTGCAGCCCCTGCTTCTTCTTAAATGTGTATAAACTAGGAGAGATTTTGTCACAAAAATTAGATGGTGGTCCATTAATTATATTCTGACCCTGAACATGTCTTTGTATAATCAATCTGAGGTTTTAGCAAATAACTACATTTAAATGGTTATTAACCTTTGGTAAACCAAGTGGCTCCTGGTCACTGAAAAACTAGAAAATAAGGGGATGCTTATATAATGAAACTGACCCCTAGATCAAAGGATTATCAGATGGTTGTCAGAACAAACTTGCCTGATGTGAGGTAGTATAGAGAAATCCCTGTTGCAACCTAAAAGCTTGAGCATCAGCGAATTTATGAGGGCTATGATTCCTCTGAAGTAAGGCCTGTATCTGTTGAAACGCTGCCTCAGCCTTCTCTGCCCCTCCTCCAGATTTCAAGCAGACACTAAGGTCCGACATTGGTGGCGGTATACTTTTGAGACTGTAGTTCCTGCAGTAAGCACAAAATTATTAGAATATGTAACTGTTAAGAAAGTTCTAATGTATCCATTTTGATATTAAAGGCTGGAGCTCAGAGACACTTGGGAGGATGTTACTATTCAACCAAAGGATCTTCCTGAAGTAATATTAAATACTAACATAAAAATTTCAACTTATCTTTAAATATTGATGACACTTGTTTTCTTTTATACTTCTATTTTTCCATACTCCTACATTGTGTTTTGAATACCATAATGCATAAGTTGATGCTAAACAATTTCAAAGTTTACACATATCTGTTGACACATGCATTAATAAACCTTTTGTCAAAATTTCAATGTACAGACTATTTCCTTGAGCAAATCTGTACTTAAATCTTTCACTGTCTACTCTTGTACTTTTGCAGTTTACAGCAATAGATTAAATAAATATATTTATCACGAAAACCACAATCATTCAAGAAAAACAACATGGTACCTGACTCACATCAAGCTGATTACGATATGGGACAGATGTGGCTAAAACTTGTTTGAAGGTTTGCAAAGAGAAGGGAAGAATAAACTAGATTTTATGAAAACTGTTACCTTTCTAGTGCTTCTGCAATGTCTTGGAATCCTTTATGACTGATGTTATTGTTGTCCAATACAATCTTTTCTAGTTTACAGTTGATTTGTAATGCTTTAGCAAGCATTCTAGCACCAATATCACCCATCAGATTACCACTGCAAAGATGAAAGAAAAAACAGATTGCAAAGCTGATAAAAGATGCTTCCAACATAAACTGAACTGTACTGGAGTTGTCCACTACATGATGTAATATACCATGATATCATGTTTTAACATTTTTAAGAGTCATAATTTAAGCCCAAATTTTAAAGCTCACTTTTGGGATATGTAACATATAGAGACAATTTCTGTATTAGCATTTGCACCGAAAAGCAGCAGGTGGAAATGGCAACATGCAATCTTGGTACCATGAAGCACAAAACAGTACTGCTATTTACAAGTTTCCCATTTCTAAGGAACAACAAATCATTTTAGAAAGACAAAATTCCAAGTACTTTAAAACACTGTAAATACTTGAAGCAACATGATACCAAGTACAGTAAAGTATCAGTTGTTTCAATTTTCCAGACATGAAAAATACTCCAGACATGGAAATAAGTCCATAGGGAACATCTAAACTTCAAAGACCTTAAAGACACCCAATAATTCCAGAAAACATGAAAATTCTGATTTCAGTCTAGGAACAATACTGAATTCTCTTACTTTGTCATTTCTCTAGCTTAAACATAGGCCTATTTTCACACTTTAGTAAGCAAAAAGGTAACACCAGAAACTGACATTCTTTTAACAGGTTACAAATTTTGTGTCACCTGTGATTTAATGTGTTACAGTATCTATTAGTTTTAATTATCATTAATATACACCTGTATCTAAATAATTTTGCCACAGTGTTGCATTTTGAAATCACTGCACAAGAACCAGTAAATGATCTTTGGTGGAAAATACTGGGATTGACATATCACCCCCCCCCCACCCCTCCCTCACCCCTTCATGTCAAAAACAATTTCTCAGTGCACCTTACCTGATGTCAATACTCGTTAGTGTAGTATTACTACCAAGAGCATTGATAATTGGAATTGTTTCAAACTTCAGTTTGTTTCTAGCAAGGGATAGACTTTTAATAGGCTGTCAATTGAAAAAAGAAACAAATTACAAAAATAATTCATCAAACATTTTACTCTACTTAACAAAAGATGTAATAATGTTTTAAATCTAATTCAAATAATAAGAATAGCATACACTATATAAACAAATTGACCTTGAAAGCACTTATCATTGAAAATTCAACTCAGCCCCATCTGTGCTGACTCTCACTTCACCAATCTAAACAAATTTACATGCCTACCCCAAGAGCAAGGCCAGTGTGGCCTACAAGAGAGCCAATAAGAAAAATCTAGCTTTGCAGAATAATTTCTTGCATACAATTGTATACACTTGTTTTCTTACTTTCTGTTTACATGGCAATTTTCATTGTTTACATAGTGACACCACCAAGGAGAAGGGAATGGGAACATTTCCCCACCATGCTTTGCCACCCCCCATGTCATTTTCTACCCCTCGTCTGGTTCTGTACTAAGGTACACAGAGCAGTTTACAGGAGTAATGCCCACTCACAATTTCTTGCCCCTTAACATTTCTGCATGTTCATGCACCCTCCCCCCCTCCCCCCCCCCCACACACACTTTTGAAATCCTGGTGGCATCGATATATTTACATAATTCTATGGAAACACCGTTCAAATGATTTAAAGACAATGAAGCAAAGGCTTAGCAGTAATCTTTTATGTCAGACAAAGTTGGCTGGAACTGTTCAGCATTTGAATAACGGCTTAGAATAATGGTTATTAATGCAAACAAAATATCCTAACAGTACACTGCCCTCACTCATGTAAGCATCCCCACTGCCAAGAATCTTGACACAAAAGACTTACTGATTCCTCGTCTTGTATCAAATCAACAATTGCATCCAGTACTGTCGAAAGGTTCCTGATAAAAGATAAATCAAATTCTACGTAACTGCCCAGTCTGAAACCCAGCCCACATCTAAAATCACTTTACAGCTATTCCGATGAATTTGTTAAGTAAACAGTAGTAACTGGGTATTGCTGTCTTTGAGAAAATGTACTATTTCCTTTTATAAAAGCTATTCATCTGGTTTGAGTGTGAACTTTTATAAGAGCACAGATAACAATGAAAAAAGAACATGAAATAATGCCTAAAGACAAATCAAGTACACATGCTATACAATATGCCAATGTCAAACAAATTTCTGACACTGAAAACAAAAATATAGAATTTCTGAATGAAAAAAAGTTACAATGGACTTACTTTTGCCTTATATTTGTCAAATTTTCACTCAAGTCTAAGTGAGAAAGAACTTTATTTTGTCCGATCCAGACCAGAACGTTAGCCATATCAAGACACAGGTCATTATTGCTGAGGTTTAGGCTGGTAATGTTAGGAACATTGGCTATACAACTTGCGATGACCTTTGCACCTTCATTTCTCAGCTGAAGTTGTGGAAGAGAACAAGAAAATTTTTGATATTCACAAAACTATTACAAGAAGTAAAATTACAAAAAGCAAACATTTTTAACACTTTCTTCCTGTAGCTATATAAAAAGGAAACAATGTGGATTTAAGATAATGCTTTAAATTCCTATCATTTCTTGTAAGAAAGTTTATCAATATTTTTCGAAGAGTCTACAAACAACTGGTTTGTTAGACTATATGTATGCCCTGAATGTAGCAAATTACTGAGAGAGGTTAGGGGTCAGGGTTTTTGCAACTGCAGGGACCAGAAATTTCATGAACTTTCCAGACATGGAATTTGTAAATAAAATATAACAGCTTTTCTATACTGTGGGAACCATGCAAAATGTAACAACAAAGAGTTACGTTCAATCCTAAGTTTCATACAAATAAGACAATTGTATGGTAGATCAAACTTAAGATTGATCATGACTCTATATGAAACAGGTCCAGGACTTTTAATGACTTGTTTCATTTCTACTTATGCAGCAACATTTCCTTACTTCTGACTGGCTTGTTTGGCCAACCCCATGGGACTGAAGTATGCTCTCTGGGAAACTTTTGACACTTATTTACAATTTCCCACATTTTACTGATAAATTTTAAAACAGTTTGTTCACAATAAGCAAATTTACTTTTGATGCTGAAGTAAATGGAACTTTTTTATTTTCATTTCAGAGATGAACAGGTGATACCTGTCTATAGCAGATCCTCTAGGCCTGTGGAAAATAACCCACATATAGCTATGTTCCTGGGTGGTAGAAAATTCCATGCTGTTTTCCAAGCAAGGAATGACTTAAACAGTTTCGCATCACAGCTCACATATCAATGAACCTACAATTTCCACCCACTAAACACACATTCATATTCCAAATATGTCACACAAATGTACTGGAATTTAGAACAGCTAAAAAAATTTAAAAAATTTAAATTATTTAATTTTGACTTTTAATTTATACTCTGCATCTAGGAAAATAAATTTCCAAAGGCAAGCATGATGAATTTTTCAAGAGATTTCATAAGAAAGGGAAACGATAGGTAAGTACTTACATCATTTGAAGAAAGATTCAACTCTACACTTTCCAAATTCCTATTACTCCCAATGCCGAGCAGTAGTTCCCTGTTAAAAAAAATTTTTAAACCAATCCTAGTTGTTATGACGTTAATGGTATTCAGTGGTGTTGGAACAATTATCAGTATTCAATATCGGTAACTGCCAATATTCCTCAAATCATCCTAAAAATTTAATTAGTGTTGAAGAATTTACCTAAAATACTAATACTACCAAACTCAATATATTTCTTACGAAGTTTACATTTTTTTCTCTTATCTGACAAGAAGTCCAAATATTTTGCTTTGATGTAAATGAGATGACACTATGGTACCTTCTTCTCTCAACCTGAATTATGTGTAATGACTACTGACTGTCCCAGTGTGCTGTTACTTGAAGCACCATGTTTTCATGTCAAATGTGATTCTTTACATAGAGCTTAATACCAAATAGATTTGCAGACAGTGTACCCATTTCGAAAACATTAGTATGGAAGCCGTATCAACTGATATGGAAAATAAAAATAGTAATACTGGTAACTGGTGATTTTGGAACAAGCAACAGACCTTTAAGGAATCAATTAGTCTTGATTAACCAGTCAAACTTATTCATAGTTGATCAAAGATAAAGATTCCTACATTTTTCCTTCCCAGCTTCTGCGTAACTGCATGGATTATTTTGCCGCATGATGAAACTCAGAAAATGGACTATTTGCAATGAGTCTTCTTCTCTAGATAAAAGTCTTAATCACTTAATGCAGACAGCATGCATGATTTATAGACCTTCTGCTGCCCACTCTGCAACCTGGTCCACCCATTAACTCTCCCTCATCCCCTCCCTTGTCCCTTCCCTCATTCAAGGCAACAAATTTTTACAAAAGATAAAATTATTTGAAATCTCACTTTATTGCCTCTGGTAATAATTTACAATATGCCACATTAAAATTTTGAAGTTTTGTTGTCGTGGCAAAAAATTGCTTCACTGCTTTTGGTACTGTAGCATCCCGCACTTTCCTGTAAGAAAAAAAAGCATTGTGGTAATCAATTCTGCACCTATGCCTTTGTTCTTATGTTACTGTGAGTGAACACAGACATCTTTACACCACAAACACACACACACACACACACTTACAAATATCCAGCAAACCTCTCATTAAACCACACAACAGCAAACAGTAAAGTCATCATGCAAGGAAAAAATTTGTATCAATCTCATTTCTCCCCTTGCCCTACCCTCACTCTATGTAAGAAATAACTATGAAACTTTATTATGTACTCTACCATTTAACTTTTTATGGTCCAGTGCTCTGTCTTTCTATATGTCCATTTCCCTCTCCCTCAGCATTGCTTCCCCACTCTATACCCCTCCCAGAAAATAAAGTTAATCCTGTCCCTGCCGCTTACAGAGAGAGAGTAGTCAGAAATGATTCAGTATTCAACTTCTCCACTTACCTTACCCCAATCCCCAGTCACCTTCTCCGGTGGCACATAAGTCTCTTAAATTATTATGTACTAAAGATTTTCTGTATCACACCAATTATCCCCCCCCCCCCAACTTTCTCCCATCACACTGCAGTGCCATCTAGTTCATCCATTGCCGACACTTCTTTTTCCATAAGCTGCCAATGTTAATGACACTGAACTGATATCAATGTGTCCCGCAGTTTTGTAATCTCAAAGCCTTACTTGTGAGTGTAGACATTCCCAGAAAAGTTGACATGCGTGAGATTGACACAACCCCGAAAGAGAGCAGAAAATATAGTGTCTAAGGCTATGCCACAGTCTGACAGGTCTAGGTGGGTGACGTGGTTTGGCTGGGCTAAGAAATTCAATAAATTCTGAAAAGACAACAAAATTAGATAATGTCATACAACTCTTCCTGGACAACTTCCCCCAGACACTTCCCACTCAAACAATTTTTCCCCTGTGACTTCTCCAAAATGACTTCCCCCAGACAATTTTCCCCACTCCTCCCCCCTACACACACACACAATTCCTGCCCAGACAATTAACAGCCATGGTAACTACCCTTAGACGACTCATCCTCCAGAAAATATGGAATTGTCACAGGTGAGATTTGTCTAGGTGGGAATTCTCCTGTGGTGGAAGGGGATTGTTTGGGGGTTGTCCCATCACAGAGACAACTGCACATCTAGATATGTGCAGAATGGGGAAAGTGGACCTGGTAGACACAAAAGGTGAGTGGGATTGAAGTGAGGAGTGGATGTGTCTTCTCTAAACAACATTTCTTTCCATGAAATTTACAATGTATAACTACATATTTACATGACTACTCATGACAATGTTCAGTGAATGAATACTTGAGTTTGTATAAAGTGCTGCCAAAGGCTGGGCAAGCTGAATAAGCCAGTTGGGTAATTCAGTACTTCAGTACTAATTCAGTGGGGTTACAAGGTCAGCTGTACCCTGACAACTTGTTTACCATGGTAAGTGGTTCACTTCACCTCTGACCTATCCCATGATGCATTACGTGAAAGCATTTTCCCAACTCATCTATTGCTTCCAGAGAGAAAGTTAGTTTATTACCAACGTTATTCATTAAGATTGAAACACGCCTATAATTTTGTAATCTGTCCTACAACATTTCCTTAGATGTGAAAGTAAAAGGCAGCAATTGCATGCATCTTTGTTACCCAAATCTATGTAACAGGAAAGTATTAAACACTCCTCTATGAGATCATTATCTGAAAAGCATATAACCAATATGAGTTATTGATGCATTTCCTCTGATGCTAGTACTTAAGTATGGATCTTTCAAATCATTTAGCTTGTTTACTAAACTGTTCAATTCATGAAAGGCAACTCTTTGTTTACCTTTAACACCTAACGGTTACATTCTGAAACATCATGAAAGGTTCTCTAAAGGATTTGTAAGATTTAGCTGACGTTTCAAACTAACATTAGTGTGACTACTGAGTAGTACTCCTGACTTTGAACCTACAATGTCTCAAGCATGATACTTGTCACATTGTTAATTTTTTTTCACTGTACTAATTTTTTTTTTTTTTTTTTTGCAGTGTAAAATGTTACATCATACCTAAATGCTTCCTTTTTCTGATATTGGTCTATTTGTTCAAACTTACTTCTATGTTCTCATCTTTTCGGGGATTTCTTAATAAGTTCAGTCTCATCATAATTACATGCTTCTCTTTTCTAATATTATGTTTGTTTAATATTCAAACTTACTTCTATATTCCCATCCTTCAGAGGGTTTCCTGATAAGTTCAGTCTCATCAGGCTTGTAGGGAAGAAGTTGTTTTCTGAGAGAGCTTTACCAAGAGCTGACACACCTTAGGAGAAAAAGCGGAAGAACAAGAGGAAGAACAAAATTTCAGTACAGTAACGACAGCAAAGACAATGATTCTGTTTGTTAAATAACACTTTTGAGGTGTGGTTAAATATGGACAAGACAGAAAAATTTAGTTGCATGAAAGGAAAAATAAATATTCTTCAAAACAGTATTCTGACTCTTAAGGCTACAACCCATGTGGCTTATAACTAGCCCTCAAATTAAGTGCTGGGAGGAGCCACAAAACTTCTGAAGATAAACAAAAACTGCCTTTGATTTTCTTTAAGAGAGTACAGCAGAAAAGGCAATTCTTAGAAATTCAAAAGGGCACCAGGGCAACTCTCTACAAGAGCTGTGAACTATACTACAATGCTGTGAAACTTTATATGCCAGTCAGCGCCCACCACGTCAACGAGAAAATAATGTGGTTATGCTGTGGGACACAGTTCAGTCAATAGCTATACTCCATTGATACTGTATTAATGCTTAACATGAACATGTCTACTAACATCCTAGAACTAAGTCTCTTCAACACTGCTATACTAAAGTATATTTAGAGGTAGAAAAAGTTATGTTACGTATGCATACCGAACCCGGACAACAGCACAGGAAGGGTTTTGGGGCAGAAATGTTTTTTGTTATACACTGGCAAGCTACATTGAAATCCCTGTACAAGAGTCATGTCAAAGCCTTTGGTGGAAGAGTGCTGATAAGTATCCCAAATAGGGGCAAGGCAGTAAACTGCCAACTGCTGCTGGCCTTGATTCTTGGGGGAATCTTTGTAGCTAGCAGTATAGACATCAAATAACATGTAATTCCATGCCTGCTTATAAGTAAAGTTGCTGCAAAATCACAGTACAAATCTGTCTCCTTTCAAATAAGGGCATGATTTTTTCAGTGCTTTACTTGCACCTTTTTCAAAGGTATCAGTTGCAACAGGGACCTTACCTGAAAAAGGGGGGGGGGGCGGGGAACTAATACGGTACAAAGTTAAATTTAATGCACAAATGCTCTTTTCAAATGTTTTGGAAAATATTTCCCCCTCTAAAAATATTTACCAGGGGTATTTTGGGGTCCACTAAGGCTATTTTTTTTTTGTTTTTTTGGATAGTTATTTAAGAAGAAGGGCAATTTTAATGAGATTTGGTCACTGTCTGCTGAAGGGGCCAATAGCCCTTTGCGTCAGTGCTCCCATTCGTTGTGTCACCCATCCACTGCTTTCCTTCACCCACAAACATAGGCACATAGGATATATTTTCTGGAGGGGGAGGGCCTGGCATTTACAGCTATGTCTACAAATGTCACATATGCTAATATCATTTCAGTAACATATTCTCACCTTCTGCAGTGACCCCAGTATTGGCCAAACTCAGTTCTACAAGACCATTCTGCAATTTAGCCAGAGCTGGACAGAGAAACTTGACCCCCCTGTCATCTAGATGGTTATTTGAAAGGTCCAGCAGCACCAAGGCTGAACTGGTGTTACTCTGTAGTGCAACTGTCACATCTCGCCCAAAGTCACTAAAGATGAAGAAACAGAATGAAGCAATCATCACAAATAGTGAAAAATACTATGTTGAAAATGTGAACAAGTTTTGGACTCATATGCACAATATTGTATGGGAACACTTCCTGGTCACTAAAACTCCTCCATTGTTTTCCTGTCATCTAAACACCCTCTTCCTATTCTTGATGGAGAAACAGTGTTGAAACAAGTCTGAAACATCGCACGAATATGGTCAGACTACTCCTTTCCTTTAAATCAGCGGTCGGCAAACTAGGGGTCACGACCCTTTTGAGGGTCACGAAAATATTTCAGAGGGTCACGAAAAGGATTCAGGAGGGAAAACCTAATTGCCAAATTTCTTGTTATAAAAGCAATGGGAGTGATTCTAATCTAAGAGCCAGTGATCTGACTCAATCGTGTCACGACTTATCTGCCAGATGTTCCTTTCCCCAGCAACCTCGTGTGCCATTATAATAGGCTAAATTTGAGTTACCGTAGTGCAACTATACGCTGCATAAGAGTGGACTTTCAGTGAAAATAGTATTTGTTTATTAACCCTGTATAACCAACTCAAATCAAACTCATCTCACCGACCTGTCAATTTTAGGGCCACCAAGATTCCGAAGAAGAAAGTTGGGGTCACTAAGCAAAAAAGTTTGGAGACCCCTGCTTTAAATATTTTACATCATTGATAAGCAGGGTGTCCCCCCATGCCAAGCCACATATAGCCCAATGTCCCTTTTCATGTGGCCCACCAAAATTTTCGGAACTCCCATTTGTACAGCTCATCAGAACTGACAGCACAGAAAGGGTTTCAGGTCTTTTTCTCACTAAGATTTTAAAGAGTAGCCTGAATGTTATTGATACATGTGCAGTATCTCATATGTCATATAATATGAAAGATAGTCTTACAGATCATTACACAGGCAAATAATACAATTTAGGTTTGCTTCCCCCTCCCCTTTTCTCCCCCCCCCCCCCCACCCACTTAACACCAAAACTAGGGTTTGGCTCTCCAGGAAATTCTGGCGTTCATTTTGACATACATTTCTCAATATGTTACTAACCATTTCAATAGTTAACAGCTATTTTAAATTTATTTCATTCACATATTTCTTCCTCTGAGCCTCACCCCCATAAACCCCCCACCCCATCCACCCTTCCACCTACAAACTGTAGTCATTCTCACACTTCACTATCCTCACCTCTTGAAACCAGCATTATTCAGCACCAATTGTTCCAGGAAGGAAGACTTTTTGATAACATTTATCACTTCTTTTGTGGCTTCCACTGCCTAATAAGGAAATGACACCAGAAACAATAAAATCACAACATCTGATATGAACATTTGTGCATGCCCCTACCCACAAAAATGAAACTTACACTGGTGCGGATACTTTGGCAGTCACTAGGTAAAAGGCTGAAAAAAGTAGGGACCAGGAGCCATTTCACTCCTACTGAACCCAAAGTGACCCCTGATTGCACTGAAATTTTTCATATCATTGTGCACTTTTTAGGAAAGAGTGACCCTTGCTTCTCCTACTGTAGCCTAACTTCTCATAAAGTCACAGTAGCCTACTACAGGAAGGCCTACATAAAATTAACAGAAAACATTTTTAATAACAGTTCAGTGACCATGGCTGATTCAAGAAATCCTGGTTCATCAGAAATCTACAAACCATGGACACTTTGGCAAAAACTGACCATAAAGAGTTACATTTGATCTTAAGTTTGATTTCAATAGGACTTTTGCATGATTGATCAACTTAAGATCAATTGTAACTCTTTATGATTCAGGGCCCTTGTCTTTGACAAGGTGCTTGTCTTTGAATGTCCATTTTCACCCTAAGCATGGTACAGTACAATAAGTATCACACATACTCATCCATACCATGAACACAGGGTATGAAAAAATGAGCTGCATTTGCTATTTGTGACACAAACCCAGACTGTGAATCAATTTCAATTCAATTTCAAAAAATTATGAATCAATTTCTTGTGCTCTCTCCTAAGGTACATGTTTCAACTCTTTTTATTGCAGACTTTAATAACTGCAAATCAAGACTGAGTATATGCTGATTAATTCAAACACTATAGCAATCATACCTGAAATCAATTCTCTCAAACTTTTTCATTTCTCGACATGTTAGATATACCTTCTTTGTTTTTGTCAAACCTCTCACCTTCTTCTTGATAATTATTTTGGTATGTGTCAGTATCATTATCAAGTCCAAGACAATGGTACATGGAAATTTACAAATTTTACTGAAACTACAGAAATTTGAGTTTTTCCTATGGTAAGTTGCCTACTATGGCAAACACTTTGATTTCCATTAGCAGCATATGTTACAATCCTGTTCTCTGCTAGCAATGTGTATCAATAAAATGTCAAATCATTTCTTGTTTCTCTTTGAAGACAAATGATCAGAATTCCACATTTTTACACAAAACTAAAAAGAACCCTACATTTTCTTTTTTTCTTTGAAAAGCATTGATAAGAATTTCACTTTTCTAACAAAACTGAGAAGAGCATTTCATTTTTGGCTCCTATACTTTCTTTATCAAAACCCAAAGTGAGTAAGGGGGGGAATAAAAATGAAGGAAAAACAAGTAGCCACAAGCAACTTACAACCTACAGTCCGAAATCACCATCCAGTTTTAAAAATAAAGTATCTTGAATTCTTGAGTGTATTTGTGTGGGGTGTAAGCATACATACTACCTTTTCTTAACAGCACATCCCTTCAAGTGTAAATATGACACAACCTGGAAGTTTTGATTATAGGTTCCACATGAATTTGTCCATACTGAATGACAAAAAAGACATCTGGTATTAAAACCCCATACAGAGCATAAGACGGCTTTTTCACTGGATCACATAACACAGCTTACAGTAGCTTTTCTCAGAAATAAATTGCAAAATCTGGTCTAAAACAAAGGGATAGTTTACAAAACCAGAATGCAAAAATGCATTGAGGTTTCGATGATATATGTTCTATTCCAAATAATGCCATGCTGTCCCATGTCTTTCAGTCACTGGTCAAGTGCTATCTTAACATGCTGGAAAAATAATTTTAGGTTCATATTTGATCTTGGGAATTCCTGGGAAATTTTGCATTTTGACATCTGATGACTCAAGATGATGATCTTGGGAATTCTTGGGAAAATTCGCTTTTTGCCTTCTGGTGAACTCATGAGACGATCTTGGGAATTCTTAAAATTTTGCTTTTTGACCCCAGATGACCTTTGACCTCCATCAAAAACGATAGCTAGGGTTCTTCCTCTTACCATAATGCATGTACATACTAGGTATGAAATTTATTCAAGCTTCCTATCTTGAGATATCATGTTAAAAACATTTTCAGTGTTTGACCCCGTGACCCTACATGACCTTTGACCTCCACCAAACATGATAGCATTCATCTTCCCACCATAACACATCCACATACTACCTATGAAATCTATCCAAGCTTCCTATCTTGAGATATCATGTCAACATGGTTTTCAGAGTTTGACCTCCGTTGACCCCAGATGACCTTTGACCGCCACCAAAAATGATTGGGTTTTTCCTCTTACCATAACACATCTACATACTAAGTATGAAATTTATCCAAGCTTCCTAACTTGAGATATCGTGTTAACAAGGTTTTCAGGTTTTGACCCCCGGTGACCCCAAATGACCTTTGACCCCCACCAAAAACGATAGGGTTCTTCCTCTTAATATGGGGCATCTACATACTAAGTATGAAATTCATCCAAGCTTCCTATCTTGAGATATCGTGTTAACAAGGTTTTCAGAGTTTGACCTCCGGTGACCCCAGATGACCTTTGACCTCCACCAAAAACAACAGAGTTCTTCCTCTTACCATAACGCATCTACGTACTAAGTGTGAAATTTATCCAAGCTTCCTAACTTGAGATATCATGTTAATAAGGTTTTCAGCATTCGACCCCCAGTGACCCCAGATGACCTTTGACCTCCACTAAAAATGATAGGGTTATTTCTCTTAGCATAACGCATCTACATACTAAGTATGAAATTCATCCAAGCTTCCTATCTTGAGATATCGTGTTAACAAGGTTTTCAGAGTTTGACCTCCGGTGACCCCAGATGACCTTTGACCTCCACCACAAACGATAGGGTTCTTCCTCTTACCATAACGCATCTACATACTAAGTATGAAATTTATCCAAGCTTCCTAACTTGAGATATCGTGTTAACAAGGTTTTCAGCATTCGACCCCCTGTGACCCCAGATGACCTTTGACCTCCATCAAAAATGAAAGGGTTCTTCCTCTTACCATATCGCATCTACATACTAAGTATGAAATTTATCCAAGCTTCCTATCTCGAGATATCGTGTTAACAAGGTTTTCGGAGTTTGACCTCCGGTGACCCCAGATGACCTTTGACCTCCACCACAAACGAAAGGGTTCTTCCTCTTACCATAACGCATCTACATACTAAGTATGAAATTTATCCAAGCTTCCTAACTTGAGATATCATGTTACCAAGGTTTTCAGCATTGGACCCCCGGTGACCCCAGATGACCTTTGACCTCCATCAAAAATGAAAGGGTTCTTCCTCTTACCATATCGCATCTACATACTAAGTTTGAAATTTATCCAAGCTTCCTACCTTGAGATATGGTGTTAACAAGGTTTTCAGAGTTTGACCTCCGGTGACCCCAGATGACCTTTGACCTCCACCACAAACGATAGGGTTCTTCCTCTTACCATAATGCATCTACATACTACGTATGAAATTTATCCAAGCTTCCTAACTTGAGATAACGTGTTAACAAGGTTTTCAGCATTCGACCCCCGGTGACCCCAGATGACCTTTGACCTCCATCAAAAACAATAGGGTTCTTCCTCTTACCATAATGCATCTACAGACTAAGTATGAAACTTATCCAAGCTTCCTATCTCGAGATATCGTGTTAACAAGGTTTTCGGAGTTTGACCCCCGGTGACCCCAGATGACCTTTGACCCCCACCAAAAACAATAGGGTTCTTCCTCTCAATATGGGGCATCTATGTACCAAGTTTGAGAACTGTCAGAGTTTCCCTTCTTGAGATATCGTGTTAACGAGCAAAGTGTCACAAACACACATACACACACACATACACACACACACACACACACATACACACACACGCACATACACACATACATACACACATACGCCATCATGAATGCATTGGTTTCTCTTATCATCGAAACCAAAAAACTGGTAACTTGTAGGATCCTGCAACAAAAAGCCATTCTCAGACATATACTATACTCCAGCGCTTCTCAACCTTTTTTAATTCAAGGGGCACTTTGACTCTCAGAATTTTTCTGAGGCCCATCTTACAAAAAGTTTATTCTTTTTTTTTATTTTTTATGGCAGATCTCGCGGCCCTCCTGGGAAGGCTTCGCGGCCCACACCGGTTGAGAAGCGCTGCTATACTCAATACATCTACTGAGGTTTTATATCAGTAACAAATTATTGTTTCCACTTTTTATTTATAAAACATTGCTTCAAAGGAAAATTCTCCAGCATTAATAAAATCTTAAACAATTGCTGGGTTTAGAAAAGTAACTCATAGGAAGATAAACAAAGTATAGAAAAGGTTGAATCCAGAGAGGAAAGAAGATATCAGGAGGGATATGATAAAATTTATGAGATGATTAAAATGTGGAAACAAATGCAGCAAAAAAGCAACTATAGAAATAGATAACATAGATTCATAAAACAAAGAATGTATCCTATAGACATCAGAACTGTTGGACAATGGGATGTTTGTCGGCTGCTAACTTTAACAGATATGAGTTTATTAACACATATGTGCTACCTAAGATCCCTTAAGGTGTGTCTACACATGCAACCATACAGTACATTGTCATTGGAAAATGTCATATGTATGATATTTTGAACAAATGTATGATCATAAACAGGCTTTGACATCACAAGATAGGCCATTTGTTATAGCATTCAGTTAACTTCACATGAGATAGCTACTTTCTAAAAGAAAGGCTGAGAGTTAAAGAGTGAACTGTTTCCATAAATCACCTTCAAATTTAAATACATAAATAAAATGCTCCAATCCCACTAACATGTAAAGGTGCACGATTCCAAACATTGTTGACCAAATACTAGCTAAACCCATCAAACCAAAAAAAAAAGACAATTATCTAGGCTAGTACAATGAGCAATGTATAACTCCAAATCACCAACTAAGAGACTAAAACCACATTTTTCCTTCATTGCTGAAAACTGCAAGTTTTCAACATTTAACTTGGTAATACACTCATGAGGGCTTCCTTTTGTGACATATATACACCAATTCTGATATGCCATGTTGCCAGAATGGAAAAGAGTAACAGCACTTAAAATCTCATGATTAAATTAGCATATAACAAATTGATGCAACAAAAAAATGTTGAATCTTCCAAGGTGAAAACATTACAACTTAAAACACAAAAATTAAGAAACTTGTGCTGAAAAGAGGAACAGAAGTCAGAACACTTGGCACCCACAGCAATTCATATAATATTAACTAATCAAGAAGGCAACAACTCCACAAACATAGTATGTACAGTAAAACCTACAGTAGAAGTGAATGCACTGCATTATGGCTAACGCAATGTGGGTGACAGAGGTAGCCATCATAACCCCAACTTTTTGCTGAGAAAAAAAAAATAAACTGCTGATTTGCTCTAGGCAAGGGTGATGTCAGACTAAGGGCAGGGGCAGGCTCCCCAAGGAACGTTGATCCCCTACCAGGGAAATTTTCCAATTTCATAAAGGAGCCATACTAGGTACCATAAATTATGTAATAACCAATGGCAAAAGGTCACCCTTGTAGTATGCATTTATGTACTTGGTATTGCTCTCAAGAAGGACAGACTGTTGATTAAATCCCCACATTCCTGAATTTTCTTGAACAAAACCCCCAAATTTTCCAACTATCTTTAAGAAAGATGCAAGATTTCCAAATTCTCTGAAACACAAAATGTTTGGTCCACCAAAAATTTTGGTTTCACTGTTTTGAAAGCAATCTGTTGCCATTATGTGGGGTCTTGGTTGCTGGCCCCTCATAAGGGAGCATGCCCCACCCCCTTGGGCAAATCCTGGTGCCACCACAGGCTTTACGACTACAAGCAGCCCCATCAGATCCTGTCATATGGTGAGTCTACAATGCACTGTCCTAATGTCAACAACTAACAGACCCTGTTAAATGGTTCCCCCACAACAAAAAGACCTGTGATGGCCCTGCATCACATAAAATAAAGAAATAAAAAAATAAAATAGATAAGGAGGGTGCAATGAAGTTAAGAAAGAATGCATACGTCTTTACTGCATCTTACCAAGAAACCAATCAGACAGGACAACAAAACACTTTTGGAAACCAAAAAGTAATGATACCAGTATGGGCATCAAAAGATGGGAGAGGGGGGGCATGGGTCCCACCACTTTTGAAATTGAAGAGAACTGTCCCCCCCCCCACTTTTTCCACAACCCCAACGAAAATAGTAGGAACTTGTTTGATTACATAAGTTGCATAACAGCTGATTCAAAGACTAACTAGAAAATGGTGAAAGCAGCCATTTAAAGGATCAGAATGGGAAAATGCCTCAATTACACCAACTATCATATGGCCTCCAAATTTTTCCAGAGCCCTTAAGTCAGCCCCAATTCCTCACTTCTAGGGCTTCACGATTCACGCTTGAAGTAGTTTTCATCAAGGTCATGACCCCACCCCTCACCTCCCTCCACCTCTAGGGAAGCTCTTACTACTCTTGGATACCAGTGATGAATGGAACAAACTAAGGTCTAATTTCAACAAAGCTATGTTCTTCATTTGCCTGCTTAGCCCTGGCCAGATAATTTTATGTTTTCAAAAACATTTTAAATATATTAGTAACAAACCAAGTGCAGATGATATTTCAAAAATATTTGAAAACAATACTGGTGATATCTTGCACAAAGACACAGGGAAAATAAAGTATGAATATGTCAAAATCTTGACCTCTATACCATCCATTCACAATATTACATTTCCCCTTTCATGACTTCGCCTCTATTTTTATAAGCACCTTGTGTCACAATGCCCATAAATTTTCTCAGATTTTAAAGACAGACAGACAGTTGACAGACAAATATGCAGACAGACGTTCTTAGGGGTGCAAAACAAACATGATACTATATGATTTTGTTTGCTTTATTTACTTTGTTGTAAATGAAAAATTTTTACACGGATGATATGAGAATACACAAAAGGTAGTTACAATTAACACAGAAAGATTTATGTACTGTATGTTAACACCCAAAATATCAAATGTTAATAGAATGGAGGGGGAGGGGGGGGGGGGCAGTATGTGTTAGTTCCCTCATTGTATTAAACAAGTGACCATCCCATTCAATAACCACCCAACTATAGTATTAAAGTGAAATGGTTATGACCAAGGATCAGCCAAAAATATATCCTCAAAAACATTCCTTCTTAACCCCACTTACTGTATCTTACATTTTAAATCCTCTAAAAGGATATTTTTACAATCAATAACTCCTTGCACTTCATCATCTCACACCTACCCCCTCCCAATTCTTTCACTCCTCCCCCCCCCCCCCCCCATGAATTTTATCTACATAAATGAAACACCCAACCCACTTGCAAACCTCAACTTTTCATCTTCTTGAATGGCACAAATGCTACCAACAATGTTGGGTTTTATACTAAAGCCCCTTGCTAATAGACTGACAGTTCCTTCTTGACCCTCACTTCAATACCAATTTCAAAACTTTTAAATTCATAATTTGAACATTATATTTTTTTACAGTAAACATAACCTTTGCAATGTTCTTTTTTTTTTTTTAATTTTGCTTCTTTTAGGTGTTTGGATCACGATTTTAGCTTTTACTAGTTATCCATTCTGCACTTAAATTCATAAGGAAGCATTTTATAAAAATGTACCATCATTATTATTGTAATCTTCAATTTGAAACAGTGCATCTACTACCTTACCCTGCTCCTTCTTCCTCTCATACCCAACACCAATCATGGCACTGCAAGCAAGATTTTTAACTCCATGCACCAAACATCTAGGAATTATTCAGTAATGTTCTTTCTACAGTTTTCTTTGTAACATCCTATTCTCAGTTTGCCTTTAGGGTTCTTACTCAGACCATAAGGCATCCATGTACCAAGTATGAAACCTATCCAAGCTTCCTACTTTGAGAAATCATGTTAAGAAGGTTCTCTGAGTTTCTACCACATTGTCTTTTCTTCAACTCTGCTGAGGGTCAGACTGCTGAAGGTGGAAGGGGGGTTGCTACCATTTTTGTAATGAGTGAAACCAATACAATGCCATGACATGAATATTACTCATATGGTTTATACCCTGATAAAGGAAAGTGAAAATGTTTCGAGGATGACGGTGCTTCCAGTGGATAGGAGAATATTATAAATGACTGCAAAATCATTGAAGATATAAAAATTGCATATTTATACCACACTTAAGACTCGAGAAACACTCGCCACTCTGTTTGTTGCCTGCTTGAAAGATAAAATGAAAGAAAACATGCAATCTAAATAAGAGCTAGAAGAGGTTTCTAAACTTTTAATAGTGCTTGTATTGAAACTTAATGTGTTCTTTATGGTACTGTATATGCATTTGTGGAAAAGTCATTTCATTCTGTGAGCTCTACCCAGAGACTGTCAAATATTTACAACTCCAGAGGTCAACATGTAGGCTGGTTTCTCTTCATAATGAAATCAGCAGGGAGGTACCATGGACCTGTTAAACTTAAAACAGGATTCCTACAGAAATCTGAAAACCAAACATCATGACTTTCCAATGAATTTCAAGATAACATTAGGGCATTTCATAACTGTGTTTTTTCACACTTCAGGGGTCCACTTACAGCTGACTCTCCTGTCATTCTACTGAAATATCTCACTCATGTGTACCACCCCTGCCCCTCCCACCTCCCCTTGGCTACAGACCTGCCTACAACTCACAATAGCCATGTGATCCATTCATTTCATTGTCACCAACCACTACTTAAGCTCTCTGTACAATGTGGCTAATTCTTTCCTGCCATTTTACTGAGGTGAGATTTGAAAAGTCATCCCGAGCAAGAAATGACCAGAAATGGTATGTGAAGTAAACTGAGTTTAACGGAAATCAGTACATTTACCCTCCCTCAACATAGCACAGAAAGGAAATACCTTTCAAGGTTATTACCCCATTCAGTCTCACTAATAAGTTGTGAACCTTGCACCATTTGAAAATTTTTAAGTTTGGGTGAAAAAATTTTATTTGCTTACAAAGCAGTAAATTTGTTCATGTGAGAACCTTACACTTTCAAAATAGAGTTTACCCACATTACTTTGAATACCCTACCTTTCCACATATATAAACAGTGGTTTTAAAGTTATGACAATTTTGTTCTCCACAGAAAAATATTTTGCTTTAATGCAACTTACTTTCTGTATCACTCAGGATTCACAATACCCCTTACTGATGTATTAGACACTTTGTTATCAAGTGGTCCCAAGGGCCATTTGAAGCAAGGGATGTGCACTAACATGGCCCGCACATGATTCAAAGTGTCAAAACTTTTAATAAGAAAGAAAGCTGCTAAATGACCTCCTGGCTACTGTCATAAATTTAGCTAAAAAACTCAAGAAAAATTGGCCCTTGGCTTGAATCACTTGAGAACCACAATATTAGACTGTAAGGTTCTACAGATGCCTAACCAATCCCTGGAAACAGTGGTATATGTCTGTTTTATGCTACCCATAGTCCTCACTCCACAAACCACAACTTCTTCATACCAAAGTCAAACACTGGCACTGTGGGATATGAATAGGACTAGAATGGATAGTCGGCAAAATTTTCTCTTCAAGGGTACTGAGTGGTTCTCTGGAACAAAACAGTGAACTGGTATAAATCCCTTTCTACCTACAGCTGAAACCACAAATGAAAATCTATAAAAGAGTTTGTTCATTTTTGACCTGCAAATATATCTTAACATGCCACAGTAAACTTTGATCAATAGTCTGATAAGAAGTAAGATAAAATTAAGTTTGTTACATGATCACACTTGCAAACAAAGGCCAGGAAATGAAAAATTCTGATCTTGAAACTGGATCACAATCAGATATAAGTGGAAATCTAATTTAGGTCTTGTTTGTTGACTTTAGGAGAAACTCCATACTTCTTTTTCAAAATTCATATTTGGTAATAAACTGTTTGAATGTTGAACCAAATTTATGAGTTATTTCCTCATATACAGGAGCACTGCAACCAAGTTCTTAACAAGGGTCATAAAACTTTAATTTCATTCTTTAAAGGTCAAAAGCAGTCCCCTCAAACTTATTTTAAAACAATAGCTAAATGTCACAAATTTCCTCTTATTTCTCTTCCAAGTATCTTTCATAATATTTTAGGACATAAATATTGCATATTCAAGGTAAACCAAGCAGTTGCTCCTTGTAAATTTTACAACTGAGTGAGAAAAGTACTGTCACATGATTCTCAAGAGCCATTCAGGAAACAGGATAGTCTACAATTCTTCATTGGGGTGACTGCATTCTGCCTTTAAACGATTAAAGGGGAAATTTCCTCATCCCAGACAGATCCAATTCTCCCAACTACATTTCTTCTAGCCAATCTCAACAATGTCTTACGCTTCTCCTTGTGCAGACACAAATCTAATTTAATGCTTAAGGTCATATCCTGGTGAGCATACAATCCCTAATGTTTAATCAGAATACTCTCTATGCATGCTGTGAAAAGCTACTCTGCATCTTTTGAATTTTCTGACTGTGAAGTCAAAGAGCAGTCACCAATTGTGAATTTTGGTTACCCCTAACCAAAAATGTACAGTACTTGGAATGGTGAGTGTCTGCCTTTAAATACTGAAACAATCAACTAGGTGTGCTTCGTTTTCTTGGCCAGTTCTTCAGCTATGGGGAAAACTGTCCCCCCCCCCCCCCACATTCTTCTAAGAAATGTGTGAAGGAAGATAAACCTAGATAAACCTAGTGTATGCCATTTTTCAAATTTTATTCAATAAAAACCCAAAAGTCTTGGCCCATGAAGCAGGCCAAAAAAAATTATGCTTCACAGTCCGGCGGAAAACATGTCATCTTCGTCAGGACTTCCAGTTACTGCCCCATCTCCCCTCCCACAGTGAGATTATCCTGACACCCCCCCCCCCATTATCCTGCAATCCCTAGCACCACCCCTGTGTTAAATCAGGATACAATATTTTAACATTGGTTAACTACTGGTCATTTGAACATTCCAACATCACAGTATATTAGTACATCACTTGTAATCTGATGTCAGTCAGGTTGAAGGTAACTACACATCATTCCCAGCATTTTGTGAAAACCAAATATTTTCATGACTTTTCCCTCAGTCTTCCCAGATAAATCTTCAACAATTCCGGAAAAATCTTCCGCAATTCCGGATAAATTTTTATGCTTATTTCCAGACTGACAAATCTTCAGGATGTCTAGATGTGAGAAAACGTAATAGTCTGACCATGTTCTCTTTTTGGCTTTTCAAATTCCTTTCCTTTTTCCCAAATTCCAGGCCCTTCCCCAAAGTGCCAGGCTTTTCCCTGCCTAGAAAAGCAAAACTCATTTTCTAGGTTTTTCTGTTATTTCCATGTTAGCTGGAAATCAATACAGAACCATTCCAGCTCAAAACTTCAAAGGTATCATATTACAATTTGTGACAAGGTAAGTTTGAAGAGGATACCAGGAAATTATGAGGAGTTTAGGGACGTATTTATGGGAAGTTAGATGTTTTTATTATATTATGGTCCATGTAGTCACCATAATAACATCCTAAATTATACAATACCATAGCAACAGCCTCTTGTAGGTGCTGTGGAGAGTTATGTTATAATATATTTTAAAAATATTTTAATCAACAATTTTCCTATAGACCTTTTTCCAAATAGCAGTTACAAAGGATTGTGGGATAGAGTTTTTGTGTGCATTATTCTTGTCAGTGGCATTTTACAGTGGACAGGAATGATGCAGACCAAAACACTATCCCACAATCCTTTGCAATTGCTATTTGGAAAAGGGTCTACAGAATAGTTCAAAGATATATTTTCTCAAAGAGTATGTATTGTGAATATGTAAGATAATGTTTATGTAATTTATGGTACGTTACCTACAACAGAGCCTCAGAAGTGGGGGTATACACTGATATCTGTATAAATACTCCAGTGATCTAACTCCCTCTGCACAAGTATTCATGCAATTAATAAGCAAAGTGGAAAACTATGTTTCCCTTCTTTAAGGAAAAATTAAGCCTGTTTTCCTAAACCAAATAGGAAAGAAACAAAATGGCTACCCAATTAAATCTCTAAAAACAAAATTAGTGATGTGTAAAGTGATGTGAAAATATCATTCTACAGACAGAACTAGGAAGCAAAATGGTCATTCTTTAGGTGCAAGCAAACTTTTCTTATTTATTTGCTAGTGCATGCCTGGCAGAACACTACAAACAAAAATTCAAACATCACATTTGATCTTTTCACACAATGAAGCTGTGACCTGTAAATAATTTGCACAAATTTTTACAATGTTGGTCACTGCATAAGCAATGTGACATGCCACTGGTACCAGTAAACTAAACTCCCTGATTTGGGGCTACAAGCTCCTGCATTTTATACCTTCTCTTAAAGGCTCCCTAAACTCACCCCAGACAGTAACAACTCTCCCTACTCCCAATTTTACCTACTTCTAGCCCCTCCTCCAATTTAAACCAAACCACCTGTCTAGTACACCTCTAAGACAGAGCCACAGTAGCCAGCACTGAGTTTAAATTGCTCGAGGAAATATTGTCAAACATAGTGTGTATTAGTTTAACTGGGAACACAACTGACTGTACAAGCCAGTGTTGACTGACCCAAGTGAAACTGTATTGTTTGAATGAATGTCAATCAAAGTGCAGTTATCAACTGTATTTAGAACTCTAGGGCTATTCCTAAATGTGTTTGGGTAGAGTGTTGCTAGCAACTCCCTGGTTTGGGGGATGATGCCATATCCCCTGTAACATACGTTCACTTCAACTCTGTTACCAGACAATAACTGCAGGCAACTTAGTGACTACATATATATCTACAGTAGTCAGAAATACTGGAATGGCCAGTTATCTGGTAAAGTGTACCATACTTGATGTGGGTTAATCATACCATAGCAACTTCTACAAGCATGTCTTTCAATACACAAACAGTCCTCGCATTATTCTGTATGCTTGATCAACATCCACAAAACTTCTCATTTTGCAACATCTGAGTTCAAAATTGATCACTTACAACAGTTTGGAAATTAACTACTGCCTGACTTTTAATATTTCATGAAAAGTTAAGGAAAGTCCACTTTGCCCTACTTATGGACTCTTTTCAATTTTAAACATCTCTTAAAGAAAGTTATTAAAATGTCACCATGGTATTAAAGGGAATGAATAATAAACCAAGCATTTCTGTGAAAAGGGCAGCAAATAAAACTTCCCAACAAAGTCAAAAGTTTACTAATGAGTGATACAAGGTTCAATGTCAATTAAGGTGTGGGCTAGGCAGATGCAATGCTGAATCTGACTATGGTCATAATACATATTCTCTGCCACCAAAATACTGAAAAGTGTCATTTTTTTCACTCAAGGTAACAAGCTGAATCAGCATACCAAAATGCGACTAATGCTGACAAAACATTTAAAGTTAGCAATTTGACACATTTTGAACAAATCTTCCTGAAATTTCCAGTTTAATAATAGCATATGATCTTCCTTTATTGTTGACTTTTCCTTTCAAGCTTCCCATAAGCTGTTGACTTTTCATTTCAAGTTTCCCACAAGCTGTAGTTTTGACAAACTTAAAAGCAAATTAATCCTTTTTAAGTTTACTTTATCCCATCATGATTCTATTGCGAGAACATCTTTCCAATTAAGACATTAATAGTTCTGAAACCTTTGCATTAAAAATAAATTTCACTATGTCCACAAATGCAGTAACCATACAGTTAACACACATAATATTTTATTGTGATATAAAAATATATTAACCTCAGGCAGGACTATGAACACACTTTAGAGTGCCACCTATTATTCTTTAATTCACTATCTAAAGCATTGTTTAGGAGAAGATTTTGAAGATTTTCAATGCCCCTTACCTTCTTCACCTATCTATTTTCACCAGAGAACTATTTTCTATAAAAGAAGAATGCATTCATCATCTGTTTCTTTCATACAATTCTATTACTCAGCAAGCTGCATCCAATAAAACAGTATTCAAACAGCAGCCAACAACACTCTCCTCACAATTATCTAAACTCCCTTCCCAGCATGCAATATGTTAATTCTACCGTGCAAGTGCAATATTTTTAAAGGGTGTACCACCTTACGCACCTGGTGTAAGTTGTTGGTACTGCCACGATGTCCTTTTCCCCTGCACTTTTGGATTAATAAGCATATCAACATACATTATTAGTAAAAATAAATTAAGTCCGTTCTTACAAATTGCTTTTTGTCAGAGACAGACCTCAAAGCCTTTAATAACAAATTTCCCACTTAAAACTTTTCAGTCCTAAATATACCCAACCCCTCCCCTTTCTCCCCCTCTCCCCTCCCCAATCCCTTCTCCTTAGGTGCTAGCTTTGCTAACTGGTTAGGGTACTGTAGCACAACAGCTTAAGTTTCCACATGTACTGTTATTCCTGTTCTACTGAGCACCAAAAGAAAACTAAAAAGGTCCCAGTTTTAAAACTGGTAGCACAGGACCAGGATTTGAACCTGGCCTCCCAGCTTAAATTACACTCTCCAGCTACTATGTCATCCAGTCAGTGGCCTTTTAGCTTAATATTAACGTTTTATTCATGAGAAGCATGTTTAGAGTAAGTATTAAACATATAATTATGAGAATAAAATAGACAGCCTACTTTCAAGAGAATCCACTTTTTTTTTCAAAAGGGTATTTTCACTTGTTCAAAATTCTTTTCACTGAACAATCCCTTCATTCCTATTAACAGAATGAAGAAATGTTCTGAGAAGGCCACATGAAGCCAAGTGAACGAGCAATAAACTTTTACTAGATGTGAATTCTTTTCTGATTTTTAAGTTCTCATGACAACTATCTTTTGAGCCCTGAAGTTTAATAGAAATCAATTTGCCTTTTGAGAGTTTGCAGTCAAATCACCCAACACTAAAGTTGATCTAAACAAGATAATAAAACAAGTTTCCTTCGATGTCATCAAACTGTCTGTTGAATATTCATGTAATGTAACAGATTTTTAAAAGTACTCTCTGTATCAAATATGAAGCCTAGTTCTTAACATATTTAAAACTTTTAAGTCTGTTTGACTCAAATCTGTCGGCAGTACCCACTACATCAAGAAGAGAAATCAGTTTCCCTTTTCCTAATTGAACTGGCCTTTCAAAAGAAAACCAAACTTAATCTAAATTGTTGAGATGGTTGGCCAACCAACCTGAAGTTGCCCTCCCACATTTGTGGTCGCTTAGCATCATAAAATACCCCCTTTCAATGCCTGAAAAATTTTCTGTAGAGTACCAAGTTTTCTTCCTGGTTGTTTTCACATGATTCAAAACATCATTCTCCTCTTGTGTTTATTAAGCATATGTTGCTTGCAATCATATCTTCTATCTTAGGGGGTAAAGGAAGCAACCTATTCAGTATCACTTGTATTATTTCTGTGTCTTTCTTTTGCGACATGAATAATCACGCTGAGAAAACTTGAGAATGACAGAGTCCACACCACTGCCCAACCACCCTTGTGCTACTGTAACCTCCCCCATTTGGCAAATCTACCAAAGAGACCATTAGGCTACAAAGAATAATCTTGGCTGATCCGCTCCCTTTACTTCAATCCACAAATTCCTAGGTAAAGGCTTGGAAAAGAGTGTTGTCGTCCTATAAGTTTGCAAATTAATGTCTCTGGGGTTCTTCCAAAGAACAAGAAGTGACTTACAACACTCACTCCTCAATAAATTTAACTTTTGTCATAGCTTCCACACTAATTAATATTTAAGGCCTTAGCAATACCTGGTTTCGTCCATTACAGGCTCGTCATAAGCACAGCCAGTACAGCAGGATTACCTTTGAGGTATGGGTGTTGACTATTAGTGCCCCATGGATGCCTCAGCACTTTGACAATGAAATGTACACATTTTAGTAAGTTAAAAGCACTTTTACATAAAACCAATACTGAAGATCAAAATCACTGTCACTCTTTTTTTTGGGGGGGGTCACCATGGGGGACACAGGGTGAGGGGAAATACTGAAAAAGGGGTTGCTAGCTGTACCTGTAGTTCAAATGCATCTATTCCATTATGACTGAATGAAACACTCCTAGGTGGAACTTACCAATTTAATATCTTTGGCTGTGAGTTTCTTGAACCAACTGTTGTACATCAATGCAGAAAGAATTGGAATCAAATCTCTGATGGAACAGAACAGATAGAAAGAATTTTACAATCTATTAAACTTTACACCATAATGACTCTGTAATACAAGATGCTACGTACGATCCACACCACTGTAATCATAGGGTTATGATTCTACGTTATACAGCACTTCATTAATACCAGCAATAAGGTGATCAAGTATTTTACAAATATTACCACTGGTCAATGATAACCTACCTGGCTGCAGTTATACACCACACTCACGACACATTTATGCCCCACATGTACCAACTTAATCCATGGGTGGAGAGAGTCAATTGCAGTAAGGAATCTCTCCCAACTTAATATGAACCAGGCAAACATTAAACAAGCAATCCATGGAGCACAAATCTGATGCCTTAGCTATTAGTCCACATCACCCTCTCCCTCTGTATAAGGGTCACTGATGACTACTTACTTAAGATCTGATACCAATGAGCTTCACATGTAAATAGCTGTACATTTAAACAATGATACAGTATTCTCCTGATATGCTGAAACCTGATGTGTAAAATTGATATGTAAATATGTAAAATTGGACCTTGAATTGTTATGGTTAAAATAAAGTCCAATAAAACAAAAAAACGTAAAAAAACAAATATAAATTAGAAAGTTTTCGGGATCCAAAATTTGCATATGCCAATCTTCCATTAGCTTGTCACCTTTTGGGGGGCTTTGGGTTGCTGGCCCCCTTTTGGGAAGCTTGGCCCCTGTCAGGAAAATCCTGGTGCCACCCTTGCCACAATACTATAGGAAGTATTCTCAAACAAAATTTCTGGTTTTCCATCAAAGAGATATTTGAGGGCATGTGTACTGTTATCTCATTCATTTCAAACAGCACTCCAACTAGTTTTACAGTGATTGTACTTGAGTTTTAGAGAAACATTTGAAGTTTCAGTTTCACCATCCTGGAAAAGAAAACTATCTTCTAAAAACAAAGAGTGCCATTAATTTCCTGCTTCCAGACATGAATCAGTAATATGTCAACACATATATACTAGTTAAAAATCATCACACACTGTAAGAAAGAAAATATCAGTCAATTTCATCTTTCTGTTTTCAGACTTAAAGCTATCAGTTCAGATGCATCACACTGAAACAAAAACATCACCTGAAACTACAAAATTTTAAGAAAGTAAAGATCATACATGCAACTAAATATCCTAGTTTTGGATTACCCTTTGCAAGGTACAATCTATCCAGTTTTGCACTGCAATTTGCTCACAAAATAAAAAAAACTCCTACACAAATGCAAAACTGTTTGGCATTTTTTCTTTTATTTTTTTTTCTTTGTAAGCATAATGCTATTTTCACTGATATTAGGACCCAAAATATATCAATCAATCTCAAAACGGGATGCACAATTTGAATGCTATCTTCTTCCCTATCATACTCTTCTACATTGTTCCAATAACTTATGTATGTAAATTGTGTTGATTGGTTCTTTTTCAAAGTTCGTCTTCATATTCCCAGTGCTATGTTACCACCATAAAGGTTGGTTAAACAAGTAAGCTTTTGAGGGTACATTTGTTTGGATTCCCCCCCCCCCCTCCTCCCCATGGTTTTCTTAAAGACATACTGGAGAGCTCCTGTCTCCTATGGCAGTCAACCCTGCCCCCCTCTCCCTAACAGAATGGGATTAAGATTCTTAGCACTGTCAATAGCTTCCTCCTACATTGACACTCCTTTCCTACAGCAAAAATTTTAGTTTCAATGAAGCAAACTAAAATAATCACCTGCAATGCAAGAAGAGTGAATACCCCTTTGTGCCATGCTTCAGCTGAGGTATTTGAACAACACAGGTTAATTAACTCCCATTATCAAAATATATAAATAGTCCTCACAAATTACAGAGGTTTTACCAGACACAATTTCAGTGA
The DNA here is from genome assembly GCA_029531755.1 of Holothuria leucospilota. Taxonomy (NCBI): domain Eukaryota; kingdom Metazoa; phylum Echinodermata; class Holothuroidea; order Aspidochirotida; family Holothuriidae; genus Holothuria; species Holothuria leucospilota. The sequence goes on from CM055965.1 coordinate 12,765,825, forward strand.
AGTTTAAACTATCCTGCTATTTTGCCATCACTATTAAGATGATTCACAAAACAAAACAGTAAATCATTTGTAAAACAAGCATGAGATACACTTCAACTTCAAGATTTACAGTTTTGTGTTTATACTTTCGTGGAAACTAAAAGTTCCTACTAAAATCATCTCCATGTATGACCCCATTTTCAGCTTACTTTCAACATCAAGTGCAATCTGTAAGTTCCACAGACATGCTAAGTGCTATAGCCAGTGTCATTCACCAGCCTGATATACATAGAGTTTAGCTACTGTCTGCTATACTGTAAAACATATCAAGCCTGCACATCAACCTCATGGTATGCAGTAATGTTAGGCTATTAATGTCATCCTAGCCTAAGGTTCTCAAGAGTTTTCAGCCACAAACCTTATTTCCTTGAGTTTCACCTTTATCACTGATGTAGTGGTGACCAAATCCAGGTTTTGTAGAAGGTTGCTTATCTTGAGGGCAAAGCCCACACATATGAGCTCCAAAAGGTACCTGCATAACAGGCAGTGACGATTCTAGGGATTCTTGGGTAGTGGCCTCTCAATCTGGGCAACTTATGGGATTACAACCTAGATCACATCTGACCTCAGCCCCACCACGGTTAGGGCTGAGATGAGAAAATTTGACATTTTACATGCCCTAGACAGCAGGAAAATGCACTCTACAACATAAATTTGTCATCATTGCTCCTTGTCTCCCAGGCTTGTGTCACCAGTACACAGAGAAAATCTGGCATGCCCACTTCCCTACATTTTGGGATATTGCTCTTACAACAAAAATTTGACATTGGAACTCAATGCCTACCATGTGTGGATCACCACTAAAGGAGTAAATTTGGCATCTCAAATGCTCTAGAATTGGAAGAAATTCCACTAATAGCATAAACTTTTCATTTGACTTTGCTAACCATGTGAAAATCACCAGTTGGCCTGTATGGGAGCAAATGTCGCATCCAAATGGTCTAGATTGCACACAGGAAATTGTAAGTAAAGAAAATGTCCTGGCTCATCAAATCATTGGCCTTTATGGATGGTGTGGGCCACAAATGGCCCGGAGACCACCACATGAGAACCTAAGGCCTAGCCTATCATGGCTGCTGCACACGCTAGGGATACCATGGCACTTCTGTGGAGCCCTTAGCCAAAGTCAAGATGGAACATGCCACAAATGGCACTTTTTTTTATCAAATTTCTTTGTCTATGAAAGACTTTATTTATCTGTGGAATATCTGTGGAGAGCTCCCTCAAGCAGAAGTTCCATACAAAAATGAGCAACTGTTAAGGAATGTTGAGTTGCCACAATGAAACAATGAAACAGAGGAACACCACTTCTACATCTCATGACAAAACAAGTGATCACACATTGACACAGCAAATATCATATTATGCCCAAATGAGGAACTGCCCAAATGAAAATCCAATGGGGACCTTGAGCTGTAAAAGCAGAGTTGTTCCTTCTGAATCAAACACTTGGCATCCTTCAGCTGGTATTATCAAACCTTAAAAATTTCTCAATCTTGTTTTATCTGATTTATTCAAAAGCAAGAAAATTTGAGGCACCCCCACAGCTAGAGTCCCCACTGAATTCAGTTGAAATTTGTGACATAAAGCTCTGAACACTTATGAAGTATCAAGCAATGACCTTCTTTAGCAAAACCTTAATAAGCCTGCCATTTTTACTTATGTAATATAAATGGTTGAGCACTTACTTTGCTTCTAAGTGATCAAAGTCATTCAGAGAAAGTTCTTTTGAATCTTGAGAAAGGTAAATAGTATCGATGTCCTGAGGAGAAAACAAGATCATATCTTCATCACTTTATGGGCAAACAATCAAAAGTGAAATAAGCAAAGCCAACAAGATATGACTTACCGAAAAGGATTTGGTTTGACCCCATCACTTTGTATTCAAATAATGACTAAATTCAATTCTCTTTCTACTTGACATAATACTAAAATTGATTTAAACATTTGAAACATAACAAAATCTTGTTTGATACTCCATTTATCTATATTAGTGTTGGATAGATTTCTAGTTGTTCATTACCGGTATCAGCAGATACCAATCACATTAGTCAAACATGATATCAGAGGAATCAACAAATATGCCAACAAGACCAACCTATTACTACTTCAAATATAGGTTACTTGTGCAGTTAGAAGTCTCATATTTTACCTCATTCAAACGAAATGATACTCCTTGGTACAACCAGCTCTTGACTACAAATTTATAGACCTATTATGCACTGCTGTCACACAGACGTTTGAGGAAAATGAAGCTTGCTACATTAGGTACCTGACTGCACACACTTTATGCACAACGTAGCCTTTGCATGTGCAAGGCACACGTAGGTGTGTATCCCACCTGTACAAAACTTAGCTGTCTGCATTTATATTGGGGTAAGTTGTAAATGCTATGCCCTTACCTCAGCCGAGGGTACACTTTCTGTGCAGTGACATCATATGCATAAGGTCTAAAGCATTATTTTTACACATGATATTCTCATCCCAGACAGTAAAATTTTCCCAATTTTTTTTTTCCTAGCCTTTTCGGGTAACAGGGAAAATATCCCTCTCATACAAAATGAAAGGCTATTCACATTGGTACAGCAATGGCAATGCAGCAATCCTTCAATCCGGTAAAAATAAGTCCACCAAAAAAGCAACCACACACAGAACACAGATTGATTCAGGGCCATTGCTGCATGATGGCAAGTACTGCATGCATATGAATGTGACCAGCCAACTGGCTGCATAACTTGCAAACGTGGACAGGACAGCAGAGATAACTGGGACTGCAAATTATTTCCGTAAGATGCCTCTTGGAAGTCACGTATCATAATAAGAACTATATCATGAGCAAACCACATCCTAATTATGCAGTCTTTGCTGGTACAAATGGCACATGTTGCTTTTGAATGTTACTACTTTCCTTGCAAATTCCAAGTGATACTTTTCTTCCCTTCTCTTTCCATTTAGCCTTTACACTATTACTGTTCCCTTCTTACTTTTCTTTGGTGCTGATGGGGGTGGGGAAGGGTCCCAGGAGTCACCCCTATACCTCACTCATGGTTCTTATGACTGTGAAACAAACTCGTGATGGCCCTGCTGACTATATAATTGTACAATAATTAAATAACCATAATATTTAACTCCCCTACTGAAAGGCCCCATGGACACTTACAATAAGCATTAGATGGTTGAAAGAATTACAAACCAAGCAAAAAATTTCTGAGAAATGTAAGCCAACTGGCTATTCAAGTGTCTGCTACATTATAAAATTGTGAAGTAAATGATTGTTGTATGTATGAAGTAGCTCAAAAACTGTGTGAATCTCATTATATGTCATATGACATCTATCTTTGAACTCTATCCTATCTTCTTTTTTTTTATAGCACTTTTTACGACATGTTCCATTATGAATTAGTTTATCTGCTGAAATAAATTTCCTGCTGATTCCTTCTTAACCACGTCCTGCATTTTTACCATATGAAGAAATCATTTTAAACATCATATGTGAACACCTATGCCCAAATGCCATTGCTATCACTACTGCCGTTACTGTTTCTGTTGTCGGTGAATGTAAAAGGGCCCTTTAACTGTCTCTAGCACCTCCCACACAAAGGTCTGTACTTAAATTGTTCAAGGCTACATTCTGCTGAGTACACTTCCATGTGTGATCTGTACAAATCATTGACCAAGAGTGGCTTACATTTGAAGGACATATTTTGAATTTGTGTCAGTCAAAGTGCGGACACAAATTGTGAATTCAGTTACAGGATAATTTTAAATATTTTGGGAACACAAGTGTTGCTTTAATATTCCTTTCAATTACAAGTTAGATGGATTACTAAACAAACATGTCAATCACACTCAAAGGGAGGAAAAGAAGGAAAATTTTGCTATTTTTATACTTTTCACTTCAAAAATACATTACAGGTCAGCTAACTCTAACTAATTTATGGTATGGAGGATTAATGCATACACGTTACAGTAAATTGTGGGTGATAAAATCCTTTTAAAAAGTTTTCTACAAATACTGTACCTTTTACTTTCTGTTCTTTCACAATGCAAGTAAAATCTTGGCTAGAGCTTGATTATAACAGCAGAAACTGAAACAACTCCTCAATTAAACAAGGAATGTCATTGTGGCCAGGTCTGCTATTGGAAAGCATTTACAGTAATAAGGGTTTTCAAGGAAAAAATGATTCAACATTTAAAACAACCATGCTGCTAGGATTCAATAGAGTTTAACTAGAATCACCCCACAGAAAAGCCTTTTCCCTGGTTAGCCCTAACTCTCCACTCCCAACCGAAAATCTCTTTTGTAAACAAGCTAGTTTTGTTTACCACAGACTCTTTAAAGGGTTTATGTCATGCCTTTGTTAAGGGCTGTAATTCAGTGATGGGATTTATCACTAACATCTGTGTCTCACCCCTTTAACTTTACTGATCTCAAGATAGCTGCAGAGGAAGTTCATTGGGAGACTGTGGATTTATAGCGGTCAACTAGGGATGGTTAACACTTGGTATACTTTCTAACATCATGGTTCCTTAAGCAAAACAAACAGAATTGTCAGAAAATGAGACGCTGTGCTATTATGAGAGACATTGTGCTGCCAACTTTTATGTATCAGCTACTGCAAAAATAAAAGCAAGTATCTGCTATTTAATACATTGCTAATACACAGCAGTGTGGCCAGCAAGCTTTTATGGGGTACCTCCAGGCTCCATCATTTCATTGAAGGGGCTTTAAACATGGATTAAATACATTTTTACACTCTGAATTTGCTGAATTTTCCAATGGGGTGGGGGGCTTGCATCCCCAAGTCCTCCTCAGCTATCCCACTCTAAATACAACATTTCAAGATGACATCAAACAGGATTTAGCAAGGACAGGTTTTTAAAAGACAAAATGTAATTATTTTCTTCTTACGACAAGCCTCCAGCGGCTCCAGTCAGACAAGATGATGAACTGGGGGCCAGATATTTTCAGGACATGGGTAAGATATGTTAAGACAATAATAAGTTTGTTCTGAAACTATTTCTTGCATAGCAAATATGTTTCTACCACCTCCCCACCCTACCCCCGTCCCGGCCCCTGTTTTGAAATCCTGGCAGTGCCACTGGTTACAACTAACTTCAGTATCATGACCAGAAGTAAGTGTTTAACATTTTTTTACCCACCCAAGCCACTTCTTCCATGTACGATTGGTTATGAAGATCACACATAAACTGGTACATCTGTGAGAATCCTCCGCATGGACCCAGATCAGGAAGCGAGAAACAATCTAGATGAGTCTGTAGACGTTGGAGTCTGTCAGCTGGCTCCAGTTTGACATCAAAGAAAGACCTGGAAGGATAAAGCCAAAAGCAGTGTTTTCCATTAGCTGTTTTGTTAGGGGACTGAACACAGACAAAATTTGCTGCTAGGGTAATCAGCACCCACACAAAAAAAATACCCCCTGGACAAAAAGTTGAGCCACCCAACAGAAATTATCACTTCAAAACCTTAAAACAGAGCAAACAGCTATAATTTCAGTTTGAACATTGGGTAATAATAATCAGAAATTTATGTACTTACAGTAGTCATAAAAGAAGGCCATAACTAAATTTATCATTTATTTTAGCAAACATTTTTCAAAGACAGCACCCTCTCTTTATAGAGAGCGATCACTATTAACCTTTAACCTTCAGAGCACCCGGACAAAAATTCAATCAGTGGAGAACACTGAAAAGGTGAGCACAAGATGATGACAGATTATGCAATTTACAACTGATTACAAAAACTTGATTATCTCAGAATAACAAGGCTTTTTGCAGTCTTCTGGGTAATTTGTGAGGGCTTTTATAGTTACTTTTTTGTATGAATCCTTTAGGATTAGGGCTTACTCCTTTGTAGGGTTTAGAGGCATGGCTTGGGCTTTACAAGGTGGGGGGTGGGAGGGGGTGGGTGGGTGGTTTCTAGGCACTTGCTTTACAGTGCCTTCAGAAATTAAAGTAACCTGTTTTGTGTCATCCCCTATGGTACTTAACCCTATTTTTTTCTAGTACCTTACTCTACTTTTTTCAAGGGAGTGTTCTGCCTTTGATGTTAAAACCCAAAGGGGTTTTGAAATTCACTTCCTTCTGCTATTACTACTACAAATTGCTCTGTAACTGTATGAATGTTTTGTCATATCGTATATTGTAGTGGCGAAACAAATAAATGAAACGAAATGAAATGGGTAACAAAAGACAAGTCACAGCTGCTCAGCAGGCTGTGAAAACAATGGTTTAACTGGCAGATTGTACAACACAGAATAGAATGACAAACATATGGTTGATGATTAAAGAATGAAGGCTACTGTTATACTTCTTCTGGCCTTTGTTATCCTTGTTTGTCAATGTTCACAATGAAAACTGACATAGAAAAATATCCTATATTGGCAGGCCTGGATTTACCATTTGTAAATGCACTGGATCAGTTCAAATTCAGAGGCCCACTTTGCCATAATGTTGCCATATTCACCCAAGTGATCATGGGTATACTGATAATATTTGTGCACCCTGTCCCACACAACTTGCAATGGCTGGCTCAGTCCAGGACTATTAAGACAACTATCAATGAAGACATTTTAAACAAGACTTTTGCTTGACAGAATAAAACTGTTTTGCAATTTGGTGTGAACTGGTATAACTGTGCAAGGTGGGTTAATGTGATTGTCATGTATCCAGGGGCATAGCCAGGAATTTTTCAAGGAGGGGCGAAGCCCATAGACAGACACTCAGCACTCTGCGCCACCATGGGTTGGTGCGAAGCACAAGAAAATTTTGGCCCAAAATGCCTCCCACATTGCTGGAAATGGCACTTCCCAGGCCTATTTACCTCATATAAGTAGGGGAAACACCAGCAACATTGTAAAAATACACATTAAAAAATAACAAAAATATGCTCAAGGGGGGCAGCTGCCCCCTTCGCCCCCTCCCCCCTTGGCTACACGCCTGCATGTACATAATTGTCAATTTGGTGACTGCTTTCTGTTCCGGTGTCTCTTTGTTCCAACGTCTCTATCTTCCAACAAGCCTACATGAAAGTCAGTGTAAGGATAAGGGTTAGGCTAGGGTGAGAGTACTAGCATTATGTCTGCTGGAACATAGAGACATTGGAATATAGAGTTATAACCATCAATTTTGTTCACACTTTGTACTTTGTAATCTTTTCCTTTTTGCTGTTCCTTTTCCAATCTCTCGTGTTCGCAGGCTTACGCTACAGTCCCCAAAAAGTGATGGCCTTACGACCAGACCAATATGTGCAAGCCAAATTGCAGAGATGGTATAATGGGATAAGGTTTCTCATTTATTACGCTCTTTATGACAAAAGGTAGCATCTGGATACTGCCCTCTCTTTGTCTGCATTTATTTGTCAGCTACTAGTCAAAATGGTGGACGTGGGCTGCACATTGAAGATGCAGTATCGTTGTTACTGTAGCTCACTAAAGTGCAAGAAATACTGAATGTCATACGAAGCAAGGGCTAAATGTAAATATTTGTGGTTACTTCACCAACATGAGTGTTGAGTTCTAACTTCTGTTAGTTTATAACCCTTCAGCCATCATAATTGGAAGCATGTAACTATTATAATGCTCCTTAGCATCATGAAGTGATCATTTTTAAAGGCCCTCTAAGCTCACCCCAGACAGTAACAATTCCCCCAACTAACCTAACTTCTAGCCCCGCCTCCAATTTAAACACAAACAACTGTCTAGTAGTAGAACACTTCCAAGACAGAGCAACAGTAGCTGCACACTCAGTTTCAATTGCTCAAGGCAATATTGAAAAACAAACTGCATGTGACTGTGAGCCTAATTAGGAACACAACTGACTGTCCAAGTCATCATTACCAACCAGAGTGGTGCTATTATTATTTGAATGAATGCCGATCATAGTACAGTCACCAACTGGATTTAGAACTATGGGTTAGTTAGTCAGTTTGTTAGATGAGATTTTATGACACATCAACACGATTGTGTTATACAGTGTCACCTAGAAAAGAAAAAAGTGCAATGTTGGGGTACAATTAACTAAAAAAGGTGGGGATATTTCTACATATATTTGGGGGGGGATGCCATAGCTCCTTTTATGATGAAGCATTACATAAATAATACATAATATTTCAACTTCAGTATCTCTCCTTGAATGAACAATTCATCAGCCTTTCACCCACAAAGCACCTAAGAACTAAATCATTGTAACATTGATACACAGAGTGTAAAGGTCAGAAGCAGTCGCCCCAAATTTATTTTGAAACAATAGCTAAATGTTACAAATTTCTTCTTATTTCTCTTCCAAGTATCTTTCATGATATTTTAGAACATAAATATTGCATATTCAAGGTAAATCAAGCAGTTGCTCCTTGTAAATTTTACAATTGAGTGAGAAAAATACTGTCACATGATTCTCAAGAGCCATTCAGGAAATAGGATAGTCTACTATACAATTCTTTATTGGGGTAACTGCATTCTCCCTTTAAGATATTGGAACAGCACGTTTGATTTTTCTCCCAAGGATATTCCAATGGAAGGCCTCCAATTTTAAGGAAATTGTATGGTTGTCCATCACACAACTTGTCGGTTTTTTTTTTAATTGTTCGGAGGAACATTTAATTATCTGAAAGGACATTTTGAAGCTGCCCTGGGTGCCATCTGAATTCTTTCATGAAAGTTGGATGTCCATTTAAGAACCAATCTGTTTCTTTGGGTTGTCCATCACAAATTTGGTTATTAAACTCCGGCAACAAACAACTGTTAAAATTAAGCTCTGTAAGGACACAGGGACATGAAAGATGTGGGGACATTGGGAAAATTCTCCATCCCATGTCCTTTTGCTAATGCACTCAAGCATGTATTAAGATCTGTTTTTGCACTATACACTTTTCTGACAGATTTTCAAGCCAATGCTTGAACATATGTCCCCAAATTTCTTGCATACATCCAAACCACCAACAGTGCTGATTAGCTTCAGGAAGCAGGTTAAACTGTCAAACTCACTCAAGAGATGTGTGAGGGAAGACCCTTTTCAGTGACTCAGCAATGAATTCAATAATACTAGTAACTTCCTCTGGTGAGGGTGCTGTAACAAGAAATGCATCCCTCCTCTCCTGTAGTTTCAGCTTCACCTGCAATATTAAAAGATGTAAATATTGGCATGGTGTCTACCAGTTTCAGAATTCCAGTAGAGTAGTTCACTTATTTATTTCCCATTTTCTTCAAATTTAAATCCTTTGATCAAGCCTGTAGCTGGGGAAAGAAAAAATTTCCCCCATAAAATTTCAAGTAAGAATTGCATTAATATATTTTACACCTCTCACCCCGAAAAGTATTCCCCATCTAGAAGCTATTTGCCCACCTCTCCCCCCCAGTAACCCAGTGTTCTCCACTACCTATTTTGTCCAGGGGCTCCGCCTGTACAAAATCTTCCACACTACTTTAGCACCTGGACAAAACTTTGCCACCCGCACAGAAAATTGACCCGCCCGGTCAAGAAGTTGTCTGTACTCTCAATCACAAACACCACAACTTAGTCGTTTAACTGCCTTTTATATTTGATTTCAAATACTCATGACAAGCAATGTATAATAAAACATCGGAGATGCAAACCCAGCTCACTTGCACCTGAGCTCTTATCGTTCAATATGCACTTAGGCTACTGCATTTCTTTCATATGTTTCCACAGTAGGAATCCGTTACCATCAAACTCATACACTAAACGAAACGATTCAATTCAACTGTCCCCTAGGTTTCCCGATTTTCACCCGAAATTTCCATTAAAGTGAACTGGAGCTTCAGATCTGCAAGTCAAATATATTTAGAAAATGCAATTTGCAAAAAAATGACCTCAAATGCCCAGATTTGAACTCATAGGGAAGGCTAAGAACAAGGCTGCAGATTGCACCATTTGTGATCTAAGCCCTCCTAAATTGTCAAATTTTCCCAAAGGGGACGGGATGTCCCCCTCTCCTTAGACCCCTCCCCAGGATGGCAATCACAAGAGCCCCCGGACAGAAAACAGACCAGTGGAGAACCCTGGTACCCTGTCTGACTACAGGCCTAAAATGGTCACCATACTGTACAAAGAGACTTACAAACATGTACATAGTAACACATAACACATACCACATCAAGGTGAACAGACAGCAACCCTTCCAAGAATGACATGTACAGTAGCAAGATATCGTGTCCATAAGGTTTTCACCCTTAGACCTCTGGTAACCCAAATGACCTTTGACCTCCATCAAAAACAATAGGGATCATCTACTCAACATGGATCATCCACATGCTAAGTATAAGATCCCTCACTTCTTGAGGATCGAATCATGTTTACAAGCACGTTTCAAGGTTTTCAGTTTGACCTCCCGTGATTCCAAATAATCTTTGACCTCCACATAAAACAATAGGAAAGCAGTACTCAATGTAATCGAGGTTAACCTTCTAGAAATACCGTATGATGTTGGCAAGGTTTTAACCTTTTGACCTCTGGTGACCCCAAATGACCTTTGACCTCCCCTAAAAACTATAGGGCTCTTCACAATATGGCACACTCACATACTGGGTATGACAACAATCTGAGTTCCGTTCTTTATAAGATACTGTGTTAACAAGGTTTTCAGTGTTTTGACCTCTGATGACATCTGACCTATACCAAAACCAATATGGTACTTCCATTTAATATTGTGTATCCACTTACAAAGAACAAGACCTGTCTGAGTTTGATTAATTGAAATATTGTAATAACAAGGTTTTCAGTATTTGACTTCTGATGGCCTCATATAGTCACTGGTCATTTCAGAGTTTTCAGTGGAAAGATTTTGTGAGACTCAGAAAAATGGTGAGCTTAACTGAAACCAAATAAAGCCAGGAAAAAAGGTTCCAAGGTAATTTCTGATATGAAACTGGGGATACAGTATGAAATCTTCACATGCCAATCATACTTTTGAGCAATTTTGATGATAATTTGGTAATGCATCTAAAAGGTGAAAACCATTTTAGATTTATAAAACTATGGCATGAAATGACTCTTAGATGACCTTTTACCAAAATTTCTGCACAGCCCTTTGGAGGCCCTTCACCTCAAGATAATTGTGACAACTTTCTGATAATTTCAGAGAACACTGCACCAGATATTAGTTTTTTAATGCAACTGTGGAAGGACAGACAAACAGACAGACTGACAGACAAACAAACACCCCACAATATAGGCTCATACCAGTGAAAAGCTAATAAAACAAAAATGAATGCAAAACTGATGAGAGTAAAAGTTTTACTGTAAAAAGAAGGTATTACAATTGGTTCTCCTTAGAATGAGTAAACTGAAAAAGAAAATATTATTTTGATTAAAGCTAGCCTGTCAGTTGACATTGTCAATGCATACATCATTGCTGATTCTATAAATCATTATTCCTAAACCAAACATTAGATGATGCTCAAAAACAGAACATCTGTCTGTATTCAATAACGCTCTTTAATGTTTTTATATTACCCCTTTGTTGTGATATTAATTAAAATCATGCCCTTAAATGTTTTTTGTTCCCCCTTTGTTGTGATATTAATAATTTATCTCACTGAGTAATCCTAAATTATTGAACATCATGGTAATGGCTCATAAAGAGTGGACTATTCACAGTTGAAAAGGAAATCGCAAAACATAAAGCAAAGGGTGGGTGTAACTTGTTGAGAAAAAAAGAAACTGAAACAACAGATTTAACATAACCCCATCAGCTCATATTAGACTAACAATAACTGCTTTGCAGTACTGTACAATGCACGGAGTATATTTCATGCATTGTACAGTAGTTCCTACACACTGTGCAGAATCAAACAGTTTCCTGGGTCAAATGAGCATACAGGCAAATTCTATCATTCTGGAGTTATTTCCATAACATTGAGTACTATTAAAGGTTGGGCAATTTCATCAATTTGATGGTTGGGGTACCCCCAGATCTGAATGGAGTCATCAGCCTTAATAATGTCATTTCCCAATATATGATCTAATAGGCCTACACAATTTTCTTATTAATCCCTGCTTCCCTGAACTGTAAGGGCAAATTTGAAATTTATCAATTTCAATAGTCTATCACACAGGAATATCCACTGCTTTTATACCCCAATTTGTTACAAAACAGCTTACTTTTACAATGAAAGTTTAAAAAATTTTTCACCCTGGGAAGAAGCTACTGTACCCGTTCCATTTTCCATTTGTAGTCCCCTCAGATATAGCAGTTTTACTCCCATACTTTGCCTCCCAAAACAAGTCCTGAGTTGGCAACTAAGCAAGGGAGCACATGGTAATTAGAACAGAGAAAGGCTATTGACTACGCTATTGACTTTATAACATTATGTTGCATCTAGTGAGTATGACCTTGCCATTTTGTTAGATCCCATGACCAATCAGGCATTAGAATATTACTTGCTGAGGGATGAAGAAGACGTTGCCTGTGGTGTGAAAGGCCTGGCCAGATTTTGATCCCATCTTTCTGAAAGGATTTTTAAGTACGCTTGCATCTGTAAGCAAAGGATGATGTTCCCACAATCACACTTTGCTTCACACTACCATACTTTCCTAGTGGACAACTTTCATGAACTGCTAAATTAATTGCTGTACTTTAAAGAAAAGATTATGATGCATGAATGCAATGTGGTACTAAAAAGTAAAGAAAAGTACACATAAAGTTGTAAATTTATTTAATAGCCTATTTATACAAATACCTGTTTCGGTTTGGTGCTTTCGATAAGCTCCAGTTCAAGGTAGTTGAATTCATGCTCCAACTGCAATGCAAAGAGAAAGCTTTGTTTGTTACCATGGCAACTACAAAATACCTTTTTGAGCCAAAAAGAAGTCTGAATATCTCATTGAACAACAAGACCATAAATTATGGGCAAATCTGACTTGTACAGTAGGCCCATGTTTACTGCTTACAGTATGTTTAAATCACTTACTTGGTCCTAACCACCAAAACTAGTACTAAGCACAATACATGTCTCATCAGGTCTCAATGGAAAATTAAAACCAAAGTAAGCGAACATGCTGACATAGTGGTGAGGGTGTTCTGCTGTACAGGAAATAGCTACAATCCTGGATAAAAATGATGGGACACTTTCGCACAAATGTAGCAAAATACTTCGACAGGTTCGCGGTCTTCAAAAATCCCTTCCCCCCTTGATCAATGTTGTCCCGTGGGGGTGCTGTCCCATGTATTTTTGTCCAGGATTGTCTGAACCACTGTACAAATGTATGGGAGCATAGGAATATACGTTGCAGCAGAGACACGTTCATAAACTGTAGGACAATTTGAGAGCTATGATCGAAAATGAAGATAATGAGTAATTAAAGATTGCAGTTAATTGTTAATTTGGAAATCTAGGAAACTTGGATTTAAGTTGGGAAGGTGGAATTTGACAGTAATGGAGGTATAAATTTGCCTATTTAAGAAGTTGCATTAGGACATTTATTAAGGAGGACCATGTAAAAAAGGTGTATCCTTTCAATTGTATTCATGCTATTGTTCGGGGGGGGGGGGGGGGGGGGGTGGAGGGACCGACAATTCAGTTGTTTTGTACACTTGCTTACTCAATACAGCCTAATATAACCAACTTCGGAATGAAAGGTTGTACTACTTTTAGGTGTGATTGCTCAGTGTTCAGACTTTTGAATGTTCCAACCAGTCTATGTGAGGGTCAACGTTAGAATAGGGTTAGGTTAAAGTGAACTTTTAGTTATGGGGAAAGCATCGTGGTTATGTGAGTTTGAACACAGAGACCCTCATTACACTGTAGTTTCATCCAGCATTAAGAAGAACTTTAAGAATTAATTAGCACTGATACTAGGGTACACATACATACATACACTAATGACAATTTATTGCTGGTATCCACTACGTAGATGACACTCATGGTACTGTCACAGTTACAACCAGATAGATTGAATGGCAGAAGAAAGGTGAATTGTCATTTCTTCTTGAAAGTATCCACAGAAGTACTCTAATGAACAGATAATTTGGCAGCAGCATAAAAGAGAGACCTACTACACCACTTAAATAATTGTTAGCAACACACTCTTGAAGAAGGGGACCATAATAATAATAATAATAAATTAGGCTTATATAGCACCAATCAGTTCCAAGAGTTACTGCTCAAGGCGCTTTACAAGAAAACAAAGAAGTTCATTAAGTATAAGCAGTATTGAACAAATGAGTCTTAAGTAAACTCTTAAAAACAGAAAGTCGCAAGCAAGTTCGTAAATCATCTGGTAAACTGTTCCATAAAGACAATGCACAGTACGGAAAACTTCAAGTCCAAGATCTGAAACTTCTTAGGGTGCAGGTGAAAACTTGCTGAGAAACATATCACAGACAGAGGAGGTAAACACATAGAATCACCAAAACTCCCTGGTTTGGGAGTCTATGAGCGATGATACTTACCTCCTATTTACCTATGTAACCATTATTGCCTGCAATAACCGTCTGGCAAAAAACTAATAGCACCGCGGTATCCCCTGCCTATAGAGGGCGCCTACAACCCTAAAACGTCCTACTGCATTTTTGGCTACCCCGTGGAGAAAACACGGGACCCCTCAATACAACCCCCTGGGAGGAACCCCCTAAGATGAAACCAGGCCCAAACCTAGCCCAAGAGAGAAAAAAAAACAATCTCACCTAGACGAAGCTGGTTCGGAGACCCGAAGAGCTCTTGAGCATCGAGAGGGCTTGGTAAGGTGTCGAAGTTGGCATTGGAGGTGTCATAATCGGGTTCGAGCGAAGTCATGATTGGTAGAGAAGGGAGCGTCTTCGTCTTAGGTGGAGAGAGACCAGAGAGCTGTTTATTGTTAGTAGTGGAGGATCCCGTCAAAGTCCAAGGGGCCGGGAGGCGGGATGTAAATAGGAGGTAAGTATCATCGCTCATAGACTCCCAAACCAGGGAGTTTTGGTGAGTCTATTTCGCTCTTCCTTACCTCCTATTTACCTATGTATCCAGATTAGCACTGAGAAGATGGTGGGAGGACTGGACGGCGGTGGTCCGGAACTCCTAGAACAGCTCTGGCGAAGGCGCCCTCTTGAGAGATGACATCTGATAGGTAGCATGCAACGAAGGTGGAAGGGGTTTTCCAAGCTGCTGCTTGTAAGATGTTATCTAGAGAAACTCCACTAAACCAGGCCTTGGAAGAGGCATGAGCACGTAGCTGGTGAGCATGGACTGGATCATCTGGAGAGGAGTGAGGAGTGATGAGTTTGACTAACCATCTGGATAAAGTGTCTCTTGAAGCGGGATTAAAGGGAGATCTCGGGATGAGAAACAATCTTTCCGAAGTTCGGATCAGTTTAGTCTTTTCTAAATACCATTTCAAGGCTCTGACTGGGCACACTCTCTTATCTTCCGAAATGGAGGATGCTGACGAAATACTAGGAAGGTAGATTTCCCCGGGGGTGAAAGAAATCATTTCGTTCTTGGTGAGGAAGGATGGATCCGGAATCAAGAAAACTCCTGATTGGCTGAAGTGAATGAAGCCCTTCTTGGTTGTTAAAGCATGGAGTTCACTACGTCTTCTGGCCGATGCGGCGGCTATCAAAAACAGAGTTTTGTAGGTAAGTAGCTCGAGGGTTGAGTTATGCATCGGTTCGTATGGAGGAAGGGACAGAGTCGTAAGCACGTCGTTGATTGACCATGAGGGGGTAAGACATTTCCTAGGTCTTTTGTTGAACATACCCTTTAGCAGGTGACAAATGGCGGTATTAGTGCCGATCGAAGAGCCGTCCGGAAAACCCTTGTGGATAGATGAGATGGCGGAACGGTAATTTCTGATCGTACTGATTTGTTTACCCTCGTTAAACAGCGTGACGAAAAAGTCAGCGATGGCCTCTACTGGTGCATCCAGGGGATCGAGACCTTTTTCGGTGGACCAGTCCCTAAACCTGACCAATCTAGAGTCGTAAGTTGACAAGGTAGAGGGTCTGCGGGAACCTGAGGCGATGATCGCAGCTTCCTGTGAAAGTCCTTCACTAGTGAAACGTTGGGTGATAGTTTCCAAGCTGCTAGACTGAGGTGTTGAAGACGCTGGTGCCAGATCTTCCCTCCCGCCTGAGTTAGAAGATTGGTTCGAAGTGGAAACCTGAAGGGGTAGTCGATTAGCATCTCCAGGAGTAGAGGAAACCACGGCTGGTTGGGCCAATATGGGGCGACCAGGAGGAGGACTGTGTTGGACTCCCTCACCTTGAGGAGTACGCGTTGAATCAGACACCAAGGGGGGAACGCGTAGGCATAGAGGTTGTCCCATGTGATCGCTGGAGCATCGGTTGACCAGGCTTGGGGATGGAAGTACCTCGTACAGAACACGGGAAGTTTGGCATTGGACGGGGTTGCGAACAGGTCTAGCATAGGTTTGTCGTAAATCTGGAAGATGTGATTGGCCCAGACTTGAGATAGGGACCACTCCGTTTCCTGTAGGTTCCCTCTAGAGAGAGCGTCTGCCATAACATTCTCCTGGCCGGCGAGATGGGAGGCTCTTATGAGGATGTTGTAATGACGGCAGAGATGAAGGAGATCCCAGGTTTTGATGCAAAGGGAGGTGGACCTGGTTCCGCCCTGACGGTTGAAGTAGGAAACAGTCGTGGAGTTGTCGCACAGGACTGATACCTCGTGGTTCTTGAGGAGAGGACCCCATTTGGAGATGGCTAGGTGAACGGCCATAAGTTCCAGGAGGTTGATGTGGAGGGAGGAGTCTTTCGAGTTCCATAGGCCTGACAGGGTCTCCAACTCCCAGACTGCTCCCCATCCGGAAAGAGAAGCATCGGTCGTGATCGTCGACTTGGGTCTGACTTCCCTGAATGGTCTCCCCGAGGTTATATTGTGTGGATGCGTCCACCAGAGTAGGTGATCTTTGACGGAAGGAAGTACTGGAACCCTCTTTGACAGCGGACTCCGAGACGGTGAATCTGGATTGGCCTCATGAAGAGGCGGCAAAACGGAATAACATCTACCATGCTGGCCATGAGGCCTAGAAGGCGGAGCCACGTTTTTGCCGGAGCGTTGGAACGTGTGAGCATGTCCGAGGCCATGTCTGACAGAGTGAGAACTCTCTGAGGGGAAGGGGAGGCTGTACCGGTTCGGAAATCTAGGATTGCTCCGAGGTAGGTGATCGTTTGAGTTGGGATTAGCGAGGACTTCTCGACATTGATGATCCACCCCAAGTTTTCTAGGAGAGAGACAGTGTAGGCGGTGAGATCGGACGTCTCTTGAGCTGAGCGACCCACCAGCAGCCAGTCGTCTAGATAGGCGAATACATGGATGCCTTGTCTTCGGAGGAAAGCCAGAACGACTTTGGTGACTCTTGTGAAAACCCTTGGAGCAGTGGAGAGGCCGAAGGGAAGAGCTCGGAAGCAAAAATCCACATTTCGGTATCTGAAAGCCAGGAACCTGTGATGAGACGGGTGAATGGGGATGTGGAGATAGGCGTCCTTTAGATCTATAGAGGTTGCCCATGAGCCTCGTTGTAGGGACGATAGAACTACGGCAAGGGTCTCCATTCTGAATCTCTTGGGACGGATGTACGCTTTGTTCAGAGGTTTGAGATTTATTATCGGTCTCCAGGAATCTGGCTTCTTTGGAGTGAGGAAGAAGGAGGAGCGATGAAGTTTGGTCGGAAAATCTTTGACGACGTAGATAGCCTTCTTCCTCAGGAGGTCGGAAATCTCCTTTTCCAGGGCTAGGCGTTGGTCTCGAGATTTTGGGATCGGAGTTGACCGGAACAGTCCCTTTGAAGGAGGAGGACTGGTAAACTCTAGTTTGTAGCCTTGGTGTATGACGCTGCGGACCCAGGGGTCCGGGCTGAGAAACTCCCATTGTTTTGCGAATTGAAGGAGTCTCCCCCCTACCGACGGGAGTTGATCGGTAGAGTGGGCATCCCTAGGGCTTGGGCTGGAAACGGCCGGAGCCACGGGAACCGGAGCGGCTAGATCCCCTCGATGGACGGCGGGTAGAGTAAGGAGCCGACGAAGTACCGGAAAAACCCCTGAAGGAAGGTTGGTTCCGGGATCTGCCTCGTTGTTGGTGGGTAGAAGGCTGGTTACGGCGAGACGGGAAGCCGGAAGACTTAGGTTGGCGGTGAGAGGATGGTCTGGAAGGAGACTTCCTGGACTTAGAAGATCGAGAGTCCTTGGTGAAGGTGAAGTCCGCCTTGTTTATGTCCTTCTTACGTTTGATCTCGGCGGCGAGTTGTTCGTCGAATTTTCCACCAAACAGATCGGGGCCCGAGAGGGGCAAGTCCATGAAGCGACGTTGAATGTCTCTGGAGGGCCAATGGATGTTATCCAGGACCAATTCCCTTCTGTCCATAGAAGCCCTGACGGCGACCTTGGCGAATTGGTCATACGCAAGCCTAGAGATCGGTCCTAGAAGATTTACAATGGCACCTGTGTCTTTGCGGGGAACTTCCTCAGTACCAGGTTGCCTGAATGATTTGGACAGTACCTCGGCGAAGAGAAGTAGTGAGGAGGCGAACTTCATGCCTGTTCTGGCAGCCAAGTCGATGTTTTGAAGAGACAAAAAAGATTTCTTGGTTGCAGGGGAACGGAAGAATCCCTTGTGGTCTACCGAGCCGGAAGCCTTAAGCTTGTCCAGGCAGGACTCTGGGATAGTAGGAGAGGCGAAGAACGCTTTATAATCCTGGTCACTGATGTGGAAGTCTGTGGATTGTCTTTTCGGGAAGGCTCGCCATTTCTTGGAATTAGCCTGAGTCTCGAAGCGGTCGAAGCATTCCACATCTACGGGCATGACTGATCTCACCGGAGTTGAAGGCTTATTCAAGGAGAGTTTCGATCTTTTGGAAGAAGTCGATTCGGGAGGAGGATCGAAACCAAGTTGTTTCCTAATGACGTCAACAGCCTTATCGAAAGCGTCTCTGGAAAACATGGTACCTAGAATAGGATCGTCGTCCGAGTCGTCGGAAGCATCATCGGAGAAGGAACGATCGTTTCGATAACGGGGAACGCCCACGTTAGGAGTTTCCTGTTCCTGATCAGAGGAAGAATCTCCAATAGTGTCAGGATTTTCGAGAGCTGATTCAGGATCCACCTCTACGGGACCGCTCTGGGGATGAGTAGGGCCCGGATTGTTCGAAGCAGGAAGGCGCTCCACAGATTGTGAGAGTAAAGCCACTAACTGGGAGAGGGCTTCCGTTGGAAGGGAGCTGTCGGGGCAACGTCTCCTGTGACAACGGTGACTACTGGAAGAGGATGAAGAGGAAGAGCGGCGGCGTCTTCTCTTCTTCCTAGACCCTGATTTCGAGCGGCGTGATGAACGGCTTCTTTCCGAAAAACCCTCGAAATCTCTGGTTAGAGCGGACCGAAGGTCGGAGGAGAAGGACAGCTCGATATCCTCACCGGGATCCTGGGCAGGAATACCTGAACTCGGAACTAGTTGGAGGTGAGACGGGTCCACATTAGAAGCCGAGATCTGGTTGTCCATGGGTATGGTTGTGCAAGTAACAGGCTCTGGTTGACGGTTGTCATGGTTACCGGACTGAGTTTCGGTCTCGGTGAGATTGGACGCAGGGAGACTCGGTAAGGCTGGATTCGCAGCGTTCCCTCCGGTCTCTGGTTGAACGTCTGAAGAGAGATGCGGCAAGCCTGTCCAAGCAGTGCTTCCACCGATCTCAGAGGCATTTTCCATGGAAGATTGAATATTGATAATGGTTACATAGGTAAATAGGAGGTAAGGAAGAGCGAAATAGACTCATTTATTTGATAAAGAAAGAAAAAAACAAGCTTCTAAAAATTTTACACAAATACAAGAATTTGCAGTATCATTTACATGTGTTTTGTACCCTAGGGGCTTTTTGACAACAGAAATTTTATGACCACAGTCTTATAAATATCCCACTGCTTCAAGGGGCTTAGCACCTGGACCAAACAAGAGTATTGCCCCTGGACCCAATCAAAGGTAACAAGGCTGGTCCCTAAACCCCATGCCCTCTGTGCCATGTTACCACAGAGACCTAATGCTGTCCCCACTACCATCCCTACAGTACCTCTCCCAGATAAAATCCTGGCTATGTAGAGTATCAACATATTAGTCTATAATCTAGGTCATTATGAAAAGAGACACACCCATCCTGCAGCGAGAAGGCAGTTTAAATTACTACATCAAAATAAGGACACTCAGTGTTAATTGTCTTCTCTTTGAGGTTTATATATGTACAGAAACCTTTAAAGGGAGAATGCGGTCACCCCAATAAAGAATTGTATAGTAGACTATCCTATTTCCTGAATGGCTCTTGAGAATCATGTGACAGTATTTTTCTCCCTTAATTGTAAAATTTACAATGAGCAACTGCTTGATTTACCTTGAATATGCAATATTTATGTCCTAAAATATTATGACAGATACTTGGAAGAGAAAGAAGAAGAAATTTGTGACTTTTAGCTATTGTTTCAAAATAAGTTTTGGGTGACTGCTTTTGACCTTTAATAAACATAAAGATTTAAAAAAAAAGTTTGCATAAATTGTTTGCTTAACTACTTTACACTTTAACATCCTAGGTTACCAGAGATAAAGACGTACAGTACAGTACACTACTATGTACACAAACATGAAACTGATAACCACAGGTGACCGAGTTATTTTACAGTGGATGTGTGCTCACGTCTAGGCCATCAATAGTTTTTGTTTTTTTTTCTTTCACACTTCCCTTTTTAGTACCAGGGAGGAACATTTTATGACATCTACTATTTAACTTGGCACTATGTAAACTGTGGACATACTTGTATACTGTCATGAAAAGAAACAAAATGGAATGACATGAAATCTGTGAAAAGGAAATAAAATTGACTTCTTCTTACTGTAAGTCCTAACCATTGATGACAACGGGCAAAAAAACCAAACAAACTATAGAGACAGCAAACTGAACGTATCCAACCGCTCAGCCTTCAAACTTTCATATCATAAGGCTGCTATATGTGGTTAGATCTGTGATAGAGCAGCTTAAAACTTGCAGCTATTACAGCTCTCCATGCTTACAACAGCAGATTCTAATCATGATCTTTGCCAAAAGGCCAAGAAGTGATCATAAAAGTCACCTTTGATCATACACTAATTTAGTCAAACTTGCAGGAAGGCAGTTCCTGGACTTTTGTAACATATTTACATAGTTTTCAGACAGATAGACAATTAATCATTAAATGACCAGAATGAGGGTATAAAGATCACCTTACATTTCATTCAAGTGCCCTTTCAGACATTACCTTCTTACAGTGGCATACATGCACAAATTTGTATCATGTATAATTTCAACACCTGGCTGTGATCAGATGTTGACTTTTCCAGCCAGTTGGGACAAACCTGTTATGCTTTGAGGGTACAGTTTTTCATGCTATGTAGCATCAGTTCTGCATTGCTAACCTAACCTAGGATACTAACGTAACATACTCCCGCACTGCATCATTCTGCAGTTTTTCATGCTTGCAAGCATGAATTGAGAAAACAGTACAGAAAAAAATTGTCCCAACTGGGTGCCTTTTCTAGCAGACATGTGAATATAAAACATACTTCTCTAAACACCTGCAAACTATGACAATTTTTTTTTATCTGCTTTCAGCATCCATGAACCATATCCAATTTACTTTTTATTGGTTCTGATACATGAATACATACTAGCAAGATACAAACAGGTGGAGATAAAATTTGTCTGTGGTTGGTCCTAATTCCTGATAATTTGTTTCTTCAATCTTTAGTTGTATTGTTTTAGTATTTTGTTGTTGTGAATTTTTACAGTGTGCAATCTGTGTACTGTCTGACTTGGAATCCATAAAGGCAAAAGTCTGTCAGATTCCTGAACTTAATGGTGTGGGTATTCATGAGCAAAAGGTCAGCAGATCAGAGTACCAAATTCCAGTCACAAAAATCTGGGAAGGTTGGAGGATCCTTGCTTTGCACCACTCTCGACAGCTGAGCAGAGCAAAGAAGACAACTTTGTGAGTCAGACAACTTCCTGAGAACCACATTTTAAATCAGCAATTTAAGCCCTCTCAGCATCACTGCAAACAGCTATGAAGAACAAGCAAATTAGTCCCAAGAAAATGTCATAGTGGTACCACTGGGATTTAATCAGGGGGACCCATAATGTAGTATGCATGACAGAATACTCAACCATGGAACCAACTCCACCCCTTATTGGTCTATTATCTTTAAATTGGAACAAAGTATTTATGTATATTTATTGACTGTCTATGTTAAATACATCTCACAAATAGTCCTGAAAATTACAATTTGAAGAAAGGACAAAAGGAATGGGAAATATTCATAAGCTATCACTAACACTCCCCAAACCACACACCTCTTTGTCCACATATTCACTGATTCACTCTTCAACATGAATTACATTTTTGAATCTAAATTATCCTCACCTCTACCCTCTCAAATTAGTTTTGCCTTTTTGTCAAGACATGTTTTGAAAAATTAACTTTGCACTTGGAAATCATGGCAAAAACCCTACCCTGATGATGCTTTTAAAATTTTTCATTCTGTCTCCAACCAATTTGGCATTTTTCAGATTATGTTTTCTTTGAATACTTTAAACCAATGCCAAACAGCATTTTTGACATTTTCACATCTGAGTAACATTTGACTATATACCTATGTTTCTTGAAAATGCATACTTTTTCCACAACTTTACAAAGACACTGATTAAACACATAATTTATGCTCAACATTTCCCACCAGCAGTGCATTAATGAATGCGTTAATTCCACTGGTTATCATAAAAGTAACATGATTGTTTTAAAATGCATTCATGATTGGAGCCTCAATGATAAAGAATTCACATTTGGTGTTTTTTGACCACACTGGATGCAAAGTAGCACTTGCCTCTCAGAAAATCTGGCAACACTGTCTGAAACCTCTTTTAAACTGAGACAACAGGTAACTTTTTCACAAGACTGCACAGCCATAGGAAATTATTTAGTAGCACATTGCATTTTGCTGCACAGGCTGGTCACATTGCTACTGCAAATGGAAATACTGCAATTTTTGTATGTGTGGCACTCATATTTTATTGATTTTATGAAAATGAAATTCACAATTCTCACAACTATGCAAAATTTGAAGACTGAATTAGTCTTGAGCTGTAATTCTTATACCCTCATTATTTGTCAAGGAGTGCACTGTGCATTAACTTCAATAGCATAATAGAAAATAGATTCTGCGGGTGACACTCTTGTTATTAAACTTTACTACCACGCTACTCAAGTATTAATTGTCTGACAATAGAAACAAGTTAAAAACAACAGTGCTGTGTTTCAGTTTAGTAACTTCCTTCCATTGTGAAAGTGTGGGGAAAGGGTGACCATGTTTCACTTTTAAAGCTATACGTATAAACTAGCACATTATGGGTGTAGACTTGAACAGTAAATTGCAGTTATGTATAAATTGTTACAAATCCATGAAATCTATACTCACTGAACAATGTACTTTGCTCCTAAAGCAGGAAATTTCAGTGACCCAAATCGCGGCAAAGACACACAAAAAAAGCATACTGTGATACTCCGGAGGTCAATTCATTTTGTCACTGACCCACTATTTGCACAAATTTTTCTTTTTGCCTGACTTATTGTAACAGATGATCAACCAATGGCCACATTATAAACTCAGTTTGAATACAAACTTCTTCCAAAATTGACAAAATACACTAAAGCAAGTCTAAAAGTCGGTAACATACAAAGCTAAAATTTGATGGACTCTTTTGTTTCTTTTACACTGGATTACTACACTCTGGTATTGAGGGTATACTGTGATCTACCCCTGCTGTTCGATTGACACTGGCCTGGCCAGACCAGGATGCAAAATGGCAACCACCACAAAGCAAAGAAAGTATTATTTCTGACTGGCAACGATTTCAGATAACAGAAAACACAGAGTAATAGTTTCTTGTTTCCCAGATCTGTCCTTTTTCCAGCCCTGTATGCTCCCCATCACAATACTTAGATCATCTTTTTTATAAAGGGCACAAACAAGGGTACCGCAGTTACTCCGAATATATAGGTCTGGTGTTTTTTCTTTGTGTTTATTTTGAAGAAAATTTGTCATCTTTGAAAAGGTATCTTGCCAACCTATTTTGTGAATGGCAACCTACACTACAGCTTATATCTGAACCCTTTCTATGGACCCTAGTAAAGAACTGCTTGTACTCCAGCAACCACAGGCAGAACCTGGGTACATTTTGACATTTAGATTTAACATTAAAACATATAAATCCTTCAAAATAAGTTAGTGCAAAAATTTCAGCTATACATGTATGCATATTTGGGCCTAACACTTCAACCAAAGTTCAATATGAGTTACAAAAAAAAAAAAAAAATGAAGAGAAGAGAAGAGCCCTAAAAATCCGCACATTCTGGCATGTACTCTGATGGAAACTGTCAATTACGAGTGTTCTGTTTCACAAATAGCCCTCCAAATCATAACACTATTTCAATGGTCAATACTACCTGTATATACAACAGTAGCCATGTCCTTTTATGGCTGACTCATTTATTTCATAAAGCTGTTTCTGTCCCTTCATTCCCTCCTTCCTGAATAGCAGATTAATTTATCTGCTCTGCTGACTGTAACCGACAGGAAAGACAAAGAAGAGCAGAATCTAATATAACATATATGGCCAGGATCACAGAAAATGAAAGAGCAGTAAAACAAACTGAGAAAAGCTTTGAGTACACAAACAGTAGTACAACAACTGGCAAACATTTAAGAGCTCTTTAGTAAACAGAATTAACTACTGATTGTGTTAGTAAATCAAGATTAAGAAGAAAATGAGCAAACTCTCCCAAACAAAGATTAAGTACAGGGTTCACAATATTTTCAGCACTCATTTTCAAGAATAACTAACTTTTCTAAATTGCACATGTTTTGCAAGCATAAAGTTTGAAAGAAAAAGCTGCACTATCCTTAAATAAGTATCTTTCTATTAAAACATCAACTGTTTTTCCATGATTGCTACATGAGATAAACACATTTCAAGGAGCATTTTAAAATGGTTACAAGTAAATGGTCAGTGGCAATTCAATCAATCAGTGACAATGCAGTTAGTGCAATGCTATCAGTCGGTAGTGGCAAGTCATCATCAGTGGCAAGTCAGTCAGTCAGTGGCAATTCAGTCAGTTAGTGACAATGCAGTCAGTCAGTGGCAATGCCATCATGTCGGTGGTGGCAAGTCATCATCAGTGGCAATTCAGTCAATCAGTGACAATGCAGTCAGTCAGTCAGTAGCAATGCCATCAGTCTGTGGTGGCAAGTCATCATCAGAGGCAATTCAGTTGTCATCGGAGGCAATTCAGTCACGATCATAGGCAATTCAGTCAGTGGCACTTCAGTCAGTCAATGGCAATGCATTCTTAGTCAGTGGTACAGTATTTCAGTAAGTCAGTGGTAATTCCGCTATCCCAAAGCCAATTACAAGATTTTTGTTTGCCTGAGTAAACTACTCTGTGATATTAAGATAAGCAATGCTGTGATACCAGAGAGCTGCTCTGGAAGTGGAAGGAGATGAAACACCTAATGCAATGTCATATATCAAACAATGTGCACTTGCAAACAATTTAATCCTTTTTATGAAGAGAAATTTTGATTAATGTGTCCCTAAGTTCCTCAATTTGTTAAACTTTACCCTCCCCATGAGAGTTTGCTCCTTACATGCTAACATAATCCTCAAAAACAGGCTTGAGGCAAATCTTTGAAGTGATCTGCACTGCCAACTGTAAATGCACTCTAATGCGATTCAATCTCTTTGTTACCATAACTTCTTCTATACATCAGAAACATCTCTTTTTGGCAAAGCAGATATCGTAAGCCTATTTTTTTTTTTTTTTTTTTTTTTTTGTTCATGGAAGAGAAGAGATTCCATATTGCTCCTGAAACAGCAAAATTTGTAGCTATATGTTTAGTAACTTATTTGAAGACATACTGAACTGTTTTTAAAGGTGAGTATTGGTGAACAGACATAACATAATTTTACTTTCCTTAACAACTGGCAATATTACAGCAATAAGTGAAAATCTTCCCAAGATCTACGGGGACCACAAGAACCATTATCTTCCCTTCCTAATCCCATTAATTAAAGTCATAAAGAATTTGCAAGGCGAGACAATTGGGAGCTTACTGTCAGCAACGCACACAGTTCCAATGGAGGGGCAAGTGCTTTAATCTCCTTCCGTGACAGCTGCTTAGTGAAACTAAGCTTTATCATAAAATTAGGGGTGTGAAGTATCATGGGAAGTATGCACTCTGGGAAGTATGCACTCTGGAAATTAAGAGCTCTCTGATTTAATAGTGATGTTTCAAAATAAAGGTTGGCTGTCCTTTCATGGTGAGACAAAGCAATTAATTTGTTTTGTACACTTCTAAGTAACTGCTTGTTGCAATCTCATATTAAAAGAGCATCTTAGTTAAACACAAGACTCATTTTCACCTTCTTTTAGTCTGCACATACAGTAATCCAAAAACAGCTAAGCTACTTTTCAATTGTCATATTAACTCAATGTCAGTGATTCAAACGTCAGTTTGTACACCAGCCTCATTTTATGTTTGGAGAATAGTAAGGTCATAGGCGTAGGAGCCCAAGTTGATCTGGGGGGCTGGACCGACTTGCCCGAAAAAATATAACCCAGATTTTCCGAACGCTTCATGCACGTTCGACATGTTAATGTGCATATCATAAAGGCATGCATAGGTTATCACACCGCATGCAAATTACATACAATAATTTGCCGTGTTAATACCTTCTTTATTGGTTTTAATTTTGGCTGAAGCTGGTGATCGCCAGTCTGGGGGAGGGGTCTAAGGGGAGGGGTTACCCCCTTCCCTTTGAAAATTTTTGAAAAATTAGGTGTCCTTACATGCAATCTGGTGCCACAAATGCTACCTTTGAAGTGAAATTTGTGTTAAAACATTTACGTATTTTAGGTACTAAAAAATCGGCACTACCCCCTCCTCTTTTCTTTGAAAATTTTTGAAAAATTAGGTGTCCTTACATGCAATCTGGTGCCACATATGCCACCTTTGAAGTAAAATTTGTTTTAAAAATTTACGTATTTTAGGTAGAAAAAAATCAGAATCATTGAAGGTGGGGCATGGCCCAATGGCCCCTAAAATACACCACTGATAACCATAATATAAGTTCAACCATTAAAAACACACTGATGAATTAATACGGAATACATAGGTGCTGGTGCAATTCAAATCAGAACTTTATATTAATCAACAAGGAAGTTTTTTAAACTATTAATACCCTTTAGACACATCATTGCATTATTTTTCTTTCAGTTGGTGCCCGAAAAATTCTCAGCATTTTGCCCGAATTTTCACAAAAATTTTTGGTTGGGGGGCTGCAGCCCCCCAGCCCCCCCCCCGGCCTCCTACGCCTATGAGTAAGGTGTAAATATACAGCATGCTTTAAAAGATAGTACTTCGTCTCTTACATCCCCCCACCTCATCCAACCTTAACCCCACCTATCTGGCAGATCTAAACCAGATTTACAGTACCATTGACCATGTGGGGTGATAAATACAAGACATGAGGCAGTGTTGAATCTTTCATTTTGTAGACCTATCTGTAGTGAAATAGGGTTGACAGATCTTCCCTCCCATATCATCCTCTTGCTGTACCCAACTTTATATATATATGGACAAAAGATACAAATTTGCCTTATTTGCCAAAGAAGTTGACTTCAAAACACTGTATTAGAGTTATATTTGATATGCATTTAATTTCCCTGGGTAATATTCCTTCTCCCCCTCCTCCTCCAGCTCCTACCCCCTCCCTTCAACTCCTTGGAAAGTCTGGTTACTTCACTACTACATACTTCCATAGTAGCTCCATATTTACAGTATGCAGGACCAGACTACCATAAGTGCACAATTTTTATCACTCAGATAGCCAACTGGTCACAACAAATTTCAGCTCACATTTAACATCTCTGCTCACTTCACTTTTGTAGGCCACTTAAAATGTTTTAATACTTTTACCACCAGAAAAATGGATAAAGTAAACTAATCCACCAAAAATGCTTGCGAGTTGATAGTTGCAGTTCAGACTCAGTTGGTCACTTTCCACATTGCACAGTTCATTAATTTTAACACCTCTTTGTGAGGGGGGTTTCATAGACAATAAAATGTCAGCTGGTTAATACTGATGTCACATGTGTATGGAACGCGAATTACGCAAAGTTCGTTAATAACGGCGTAATCGTTAGTAACAGTGGCGTACATTGAGTTAATAACGGCGTGATTTTCAATAACAGCGTGGTAAATGTTGGTAATAACGGCCTGATTTTTAGAAACAACGTGGTTAATATCGGCAACAATGGTGTAACTTTAAGTAACAAGGCGGTAAAAGTAGTTAACAGCGGCGTGTTACGAAGTGGCCTCGTACAGCAAGAGGTTAACAACGGCGTAATCCTTATCAATAGCGAGCTAAATGTCTTTAACGACCTAATATGAGTTAACAACGTGAAAGCAGTCAGTGGCGCTGTTTCAGTCAACGCAAATGCGATTAACGACGATGTAAATGGGAGCAACAACACGATTGGTAGTAGGCTAAGTCAATGAGCCTATGCAGGGAGCTAGAAGACAGCTCCATGCTCAATGTTCATGGAGCTGGAAGACAGCTACATGCTCAATGTTTCATGGCGCTTGTACTTTAGCTGCTGGAAGAGTGGATGTTTTTTTTTTTTATCGCAGTGCATTTGAGGATTTTATTGAAGCTTGTACAAAGTCATATACAGATAGAAGGCTTATCAGACTCACAGCTAGAGGTGTGCACGAAAAATTTTACTTGAAGAATAAATACAGCATGGCCTAAGGAGATCCGTCAGGGATCGGGTAAAAGATCAAAATAATGCCCCCCTCCCCCCCCCCTCCGATCAGTGGCGTCACCAGACTTTTTTATTCTGGGGGAGCACAAGGTGGCACAACAGTTCGACGAGGGGGCACAACTAGATAGTGGCCGGATGCAGTGTGATCGCCGGCCTGGTGGAGGGGTGTAAGGGGAGGGTGTGTCCCCCTCCCCTTTAAATTTTTTTTTTTTTTTTTGCTTTTTTTAAAGAGCCTAGATGCAAAATGGTGCGAGATTGTAGACTTTTTTTAATTAACCTTGGAGGTTTAGTTATGGTGGTTTATTGGGGAAATTTTTTTATCCTTCAGTGGAAATACCTTTTCATTTCTTTTCCCCCTTGAGACATTTGTATCCACGTAAGATTGCTAAGAACAAAAGTAAAATGGTGATAGTGTACAGTACTATAACTTTTTAGCAAACTTATTCATGTTTTGTGTGTGCGTGTCTGTGTGTGTGTGGGGGGGGGGGGGGTAAATTGAAATAAAATTACTTACTTGCATTTTCCATGAACTAATTTCACGTGCGGAAAATCCATATGCAACTGATTGTGGAAGTTACATTTTCATTTTTTTGCCTGATACTTTGGCCATGTTTTTAGTCGAATTACCCTAACCTTGGCAGGGCCTTTTTTAAGAATTTTTAGTGGGGGGGGGGGGGGATTCCGCAAAGGGACCAACTCAGGCGCGTGTCCAGGATTTTCAGCAGCTGACAGGGGTCTGGCCTGAGGGGGAAGCCCTTTCGCCCGAAGGTGCCCGCGCACGGCGGGGGTCCAGGCACTGGCGTAAACAGGATTTTGCATGGGGGATAACTACAGGACCTGATCGTCGGCCTAGCTGGGGAAGGGGTATAGGGGAGGGGCTCTCTGAGAAATTTTTGTTAATTTAAGGTAGCTTAGATGCAAAATGGTGATGTTTCTGAACTGATCATATGTGACTGGAAATGTTCATAATTTACTGGATACTAATTTTTGGTTAAAATGGCCGTATTGTGAAAGGGGTCTAGAGGAGGAGAGAGTGTCCCCCTCCCCCTGAGAAATTTTTGAATATTTTAAGCAACCTCAGATGCAATCTGGTGCACTATTTAGCATCATTTGAAGTCTTTTTTTTCCATTACAAAAAATAAAGTTAAAAAAGTTCGGCGCGAGCAGGAGGGTCTGGGCTCCCTCTGGACACGCGCCTGCAACTTAAACAGAACGCGGCCATTAGTCGGCGCATACATTACAAAGAAGAAAAAAAATTGCCAGAAAAGGGACTTCCGATGGCTTATAAGAAAATTCATACATTATTTATAGCCTATTTTATTTAGTCACTGAGTAAGGTCATTTTATAGTACCCCCTTCCCTCCCCGTCTGCTTAACATTAGGCAGTGACTTCCACCAGTGATGCACCCAGGATTTTGGACTGGGAAGCTAAGGATTGTGGGAAGAATATCTAAGCGGAGCGCCACCATTGGTTGGCGCGGAGCGTTCCAGAAAATTAGTTTGGATAAATCCCCCCCCCCCCCGATTACCGGAAATCTCTTTCCTCGGGCTCTGCTATTAAGCTCCTAGGAACGGTATTTTCAGTATTTTCTAGGATGGGAAACCAATCTTCTTAAAACTGTTGGCAGATTGTCAAAATATGGTGATGTCTGCCCCTCAATATACAAAGTATGGTAAAATTTTTACAATTTTCTGACTGTTATGTTTTACCAGTATGTTACCAGTACGTTATAGTAAAGAGCAATTTGCCACACTTCCTTACCTCTGGTGGCTTAAATATACGCCTACAATATTTTCAGCTTACTAAAAAAAACAAGAGCTCGTTGGAACCCCCTCCCCTCCTTCCTTTGGTACGCTACTGGTTTCAAGAATTCCAGAAAAAGGGACCAAGGGGGGAATGAGCTGACTAGGGGGCCGTGCTGGGGACTGGGGGGCCACGGCCCTCCCAGGCGCGGATCCAGAAATTTTGAGGGGGGCCCAAGATGGAAAATCCCATGTGCACCGAAGGTGCACCACGAGCGCGAAGCGCGAGTCCCTACGCGTGGGGTCCAGGGGCCCGCATTAGGGCCCCTGGCGGGGTCCAGGGGCGGAGCCCCGGTGGGGGTCCAGGGGGCCAAGCCCCCGGAAGCTCTCGCAATATTGCATTTTTAAGAGCACAGAAATCGGCTCCAGTGAGATTTTATACCTTTTCATGTTGCATGGAATTTGATGTGTATGGCTCAGTATAAGTTACTATATGTACCTGCAGAAGTTCCGGAGAATCTAAGTTATCTTAAAACTTGAACTTGAAATGATTTTTGCCATAATGAGTGTTTTATTTTCGTTATACGGTATTCGGGTATAGGAAGTCAGATGAAACAATTGCGCGCGAAGCGCGCCGAAAATTTGAATTTACATTTAAAACTATTGCTATGGCTAAAGGTGTCAATTCCCTTTTGTGATCAATTAGAAGGCGGGTTCGATACTAAGTTTTCAGTTCTCATAAGAAGAGGAGGGGAAAAAAATGAATATCAGTTGCTTCACATCCTTACAATACTGGCTCCTCTGAAATCACGTTTGTGCACACGAATAATTGGCTTATGGTAGAACCCCACCGATGAGTAATGCGAATACGTTTGGGACCTTATTGATAGTAAAAGAAGCAATTCAAGGCTAAAAGTGCGCAGATTAAGCGAAAATCAAGAAATATTGAGAAGACTTTGCAAAAACCGTGAAAGATTTCAAATGCCTTTTGGTAAAAAGTGATGAAAATAAATCCATCACTCAATACAAACGTACCTTTCCCCGTAAGCGTAAACAATTGCGGGCGAAGCGCGCCGAAAATATTTGGTATAGAGCCTCCCGAGAGCTCTGCATTAATTGTACACTGAAAAGGGGGGCCAACAGGACTCTCACAACCTAACATCCATATGGGAGGAGACATGGGCGGCTCTAAGAAATTTTGTTTGGGGGGGCAAACTCAAGTCCGTATTCAGGGAGGTTCGGAAGACCCCCCAGGCAATATTAATGGTCAGCTCGGGATAGTAATATAGCCTCAACAGGAGTATGCATAGGCGTAGGGGCCCAAGTTGATTGGGGGGGGGGGGGAGCTGTAACGATCTGCCCGAAAAATAGAAACAAAAATTTCCACGCGCTCCGCGCGCGTCCAAAATGTTCATGTACATATCATATAGATAGTTCTCACGTGACGTCATAGGAGCTTTTCACGTGTATTATTTCAGCCATGTCTGAGGGCAACCCCGGTATGTGTGTACAGGCTTGCCCTCGGACATGGCGGTTGCTAACCCCTAGCTGTGACGTCACTGAGAACTATATATAGGCATGCATCCGTTATCACACCGCATGCCAATTACATACAATAATTTGTCACGTTACTAGCTATTCCATTTTTGATATAATTCTGGGGAAGTCGTTACAAAAATGCTGCTAATAATCAGAGGTGTAGCCAGGATTTCTCTCATGGGGGTGGGCAGGCACTATGTTGTGTGATCGCCGGCCTGGGGGAGGGGTCTAAGGGGAGGGGGTGTCCCCCTCCCCTTTGAAAATTTTTTGAAAAATTAGGTGTCCATACATGCAATCTGGTGCCACATATGCTACCTTTGAAGTTAAATTTTGTGTTTTAGTTTAGGTACAAAAAAAAATCGGGGTCAGTAACGGGGGCATGGCCTAATGGCTCCTCAAATACACCACTGATAATCATAATATATAAGTTTAACCATTAAAAACACACTGGTGAATTAATACTGAATATATAGGTACTGGTGCAATCCAAATCAGAACTATGTTTTAATTACCAAGGAAGTTTTTTTAAAGTATCGACTTCCGTTAAGCTACATTATTGCATTATTTTTCTTTCAGTAGGTGCCCGAAAATTCTCAGAATATTGCCCGAATTTTCACAAAAATATTTTGTTGGGGGAGCTGCAGCCCCCAGCCCCCTGGCTCCTACGCCTATGGGAGTATGGTTATTATTATGTATTACAGCGATGCCCCATGTAGTTTTCAAAAGCTCTTCACAAACCATTTCAGGCAGTTAGTCATGAGAAGACTACTTTAAAAATAAATACAACCATATGAACCGATCGCTACCGTACTACCATAGGGGTGGAGTAAGAGCCAGGTGAAATGGGCAAAGCGGCTTGATCCATTTGTATAAAATGAGCCCCACCTTTAAATATTTTATTGTTTCTTTCATTGTGCCACAATATGTTTCAGCTTTGCCAAGAAGCCATAAAATGTTGGTTTTCTGGACTGTTTTCATAAACCAACGAAAATTTCGAGCATGAAGACACTTGAAAACGATGAAATGATAGCACTAGTATTTTGGATCTCAGTACCGTTCGGAAACGAAGTTTTTTACAGGGGGAGGGGAATTCCCCTAACTCAGAACGACGTGTCATCCTATATACAAATAGCTAGGCCACTAGTCAAAAGTCTCATCACACTCAGCTTAGATTGACTGTTTGGTGTGTTTATTTTAAATCAATTGAAACGGTATATACTTTAGCACAGAGGTGGAGAACCTTTTGCTTATAACAGGCCATTTGACAGTCATAAGACCGCTCGTGGGCCAACGGTGCTGTCAGTTTGGACAAGGGAAGGGAAACCTCTCCTTCTATGGGAAACACAATACTTTTAGACTACATGCCCGTTACAACTTTTTGTAGACGGACACCTATGCTCATCTGGCCAGGTGACACCCTGGCAAAACTGCTTTCAGTCGTGGATGATAATCAACACGGCTAATGGGTTGTGTATCTAATGACCCTGAAAGCTCTGAAGTGTCTGCAAAACTATGGCATTTAACTCCAGCATTACCGTTATACTCTGTAAATGACATTATGATGCCTACACTAATCAGATTACAAATATCATAAGGTGATCATTTGTTTTGATTACCTTAGCTCGCACTAACGGCAGGTCCATTTGTGATGTCTGAAGTATATATACGGTAGTAGCAAACAAGCAACTGAGAAAACGCGCGCGAAGCGCGCCGAAAAAATGGCATTTTGAAAGCACTTTTGTTTAACCTTCGCATTGCATTGGAAATTTATTCACTCCTTTAATTTTAAGCCCACTCAAGGAAAAGGGAGGGCCTAACCCATCTCGAATTACATGTTTTTTTTTATTTATTATTTTTTTTTTGAAAATTGAAGACCATGCTTTGCAAACTTTTGGGGGGGCAAATGCCCCCCGTGCCCCTATGGCGAGCCGCTAATGGGAGGAGAGATGATATATTACCTTTTCTATGAATTACTGAAGGGTAGACCCTTCAGAAATCTATGACCGATGGTGCCGGCGGGAGTGGGTGATTGGGGGAACCGCAGATAACTGCTAAACCGTGCCTTTTTAGGCAGTGGGATTTTGTATACGCTATATACAAGAGTGGGAGAGCCTTTTCTTGTTAGTACATGAGGGTGCAAGCCCAGAAAGGGGTTTAACCTCCCCTTTGAAAATTTTTTGTTAATTTTAGGGGGCCTATATGCAAAATGGTAGTATCTTTGGGTCATTCTAAAGTGATTGTTTGTCAGTTAAGAAATGTCCACAGTTTAGTGAATTCTAACTTTTGTTCGGGTGAGAAAGGGAAGTAAGAGACGGTCAATATATTGTCTTCAAACCTTAAGTCCCAGGAAAAATCATGGGCGTGGATCCATCTCCAAAAGTGGGGGGGGGGGGGGGAGGACTTTTTCACATTTGTGAATCGCCGTCCTGGTGGAAGAAGCAGTGGTGGTAGCCAGAATTTGCGTCACGGGGAGGCAATACGTTTTGTGATCGTCGGCATGGGGGAGGGTCTAAGGAAAATTTTTCTAGAACTGAATGCCCTCAGATGCGATTTGGTGCAACAAAAGTGTAGGATTTTTAGGTTATTTTCCTTCTAAAAAATTAGGTATAATTGCAGTCTCTTCCATCATTTTTGAAAAATTCAGGGGAACTTTTTGGCGATGTCCCCCCTTCCAAAAAAGTGAGGGGGACGCGTCCCCCCGTCCCCCCCATGAACCACGCCCATGGGAAAATTGTACACTCAATTATACCTGCGTGGAGTCCACGGAAACATTCTTGGACTATAATAAAATATTTCCTTTACACTTTAAAAGGATATCCAAGGTTGACAGAGAACAGTATAGCGCCTCCCGAGAGCTTTGAATTAGTTACAGTATACAAAAGAGGAACCAACGGGATTCTCACTGTCTACCCGACATCCATATGGGAGGAGATATGATGTATCACCTTCTTTTTAGGTATAGCAAGAGGGATGGTGGACAGGCAAAATTCGTTTCAGAAAAGATTTTCGTCGTTATTGAACGTCGCGGTAAAATGTTTGGAAAATAAGCAACGGCAATAACGTACTTTCAATCTTTCAAATCATGTGCTAGACTAGATTAGTCAAAGATCCCATAATGATGAGAGCCCTGCAGAGAAGGAGATGTACGTTTTAGAGAAAAATGTTTGCATTGGAATAACTTCTTGCGTCATAGCTTTGTCAATGGTATATGAAATCGGGTGTAAACCCTTTCGTATGAGCGCGAAGCGCCCAGAAATTTCGAATAAAATATTAGTCCATGACAAAACCTGCTATTCAGAAACGAATCTTCTGACTGAGAATTCTTAAAAGGCACTTTTGCTCCTTTGTTTCCCCGTGAGTAGTTACCGAAAGCTATTGATAATAAGGACAACTCTGACACAAGGCTTGACGCTAGCGGCGCGTGCGAAAATTTGGAATTTGTCAAGAATTTCCAAAGCTTATGATAGTTTGAGAACAGTATGTGAAAGAAAATGGTTAGAACAAATCAACCAATCATCAAAAATGCATCTCACCCTACACCCCCACAGAAATCTGTAGCTTAAACGACTTCTGGGACCATTTAAAAAAAAAATCAAGAATCGATGGGGGAGGGGGACACACGTCACCCATTGCCCACTGTGCCGACGCAACTGTCTGCAGAGTAGAAGCCTTTTGAGTTCATTTTTAAACTTTTCCGAGTTTCGAAATCGAATAGGGTATGCACGCCGCTACTTTGCCTGCAACAGCTGGTGCCACTGTACACAATAGCACGTCTCACCTGACAGCTTGTCTTCTGTATTCATTCTGCAAGGTCTGTATGGAGAAAAACTTTGCCTCTCAATCCCTCCAAATTACAAAAAATTTCACTCTGTAACACAAAATTGTTACTAAATTTCAGTGCAGCTAGCCGGGCCCATACTGCATATGTCACGATGTTTACTTATTTAGATCTTAATTCAAGGATCATTACTCAGCTATTCACCTGTTTTCGAACATTGTAGCTCTCCTTTCGTCGCCAACCACTTTGAAAGATATCTAAAGAGATAATCCAGCTATAGCTCCACCCAACCCCTACAGAAATATATACTTTGAATACGTTTTTATACTCTTTTATTCATTTTTTGCTCTTAATTTTCTTTCTCCTTTTCTTGTTTTCTTTTTCTTCCTTTTTTTCTCCTTTCGTTTTTTTTTCGTGGCGAGGGGGGGGGGCGGGCCCCCACCCCCCTGGATCCGCGTCTGGGCCCTCCAGTATGTATGTTAAACAAGGCCCTGTATGGAACCACTGCTACCGCACTTCGTTACTGTTCAATTGGCTACAGTGCATGTGTGATCACAGCAGAAAAAAAGTCATTGGTGCTCTTGACTTGAAATTTCTGTGATTGCAGGTAACTGTTTGCCTACGTAGGTTGTACATGGGCGTTACGGACCATCATCTCAGCCCAGTGTTGTAACTAGTCACTCAATTTTGCAGTCGAGTCGAGTCATTTACTACTTTCAATGTGACTCGAGTCGAGTCAGTGACTCGAGTCATTGTATTATTTCAACGAGTAAAATTATGATACAATTGCTCGAGTCATTTCCCTTTTGAAAGCTAGTGACTCGAGTCATGACTCCTTACAACACTGTCTCAGCCTCCTTCTGAAGTTTGCGAAAGGTATAGTAGGCTTACACATTTAACAAAATATTAATTTTGCAACATTAATTTTTAATGTTTTGGGAAATTTCAAAATTAGGGACATTTTTATAAATCGGGGCCACTATTTAATCGCTCACGGAACGCTGGAATCGGGGACGTCTGGTCACCTTACCGTAGCTGCGCCAATGCCACTAACTAAAATTATATGAAGTTCATTGCGACTGAGAGAAACGAGATCTTAAAAATCCCACTTATTATTGTATTAGGCCTATTCTTAATTCTTCTATAGCCTATGCTACCATATGTAGGGCGCAGCCCCTGCTCCCCGACGGACCGCTCAACTCCCAAATGGCTCCCGTCGGCGGCCTTAAATTTTAGGTTTTTACCGTATTGAGGCATAGGTATCCATACCCACCCTTCGAAGAGCCCCGAATTATTGCATGCTTTGACCAAATTCTCAGGCTCTTCTTATTTTGAAGAGCACCTACGGGTCATTCTCGCCAGGGGTCTGAAACGTAGCCTACGTCCACCCAGCTAAGGAAAGCTTCGTACTCCCGCGAATGAACAGTATAGTTTACTTCACCCTTTCATTTGAGACCACACCATGCGCTAAACGTTTTGCCGCCATATGGCATATGCTTCTTTGTTCTTTACCGTGGACTTTTGAGTTTCGCAATTTCCCTAGGAACATATTCGGAACCTTCCTCATCTATCAGGTTCTTTCATTGCTTGGACTCACTATCTCTGGATTGAAAAAAAAATCGTTCACTAGGATTCCAGCATTTCGAATTTACTTTACGCGCCTTTTTATTTTTCATCCTGTCAAACATTGGTCCGGCCGATACGGAGTCATTCCGCCTCGCCTCCACATCAGCCGTGTGCTTTAAATATCGCCAATACGGTAAGTAACAGCGCCATTGAAGTTTGCGTTGTTGATGCGAATCGTGTTGTTGCTTCCGTTTACATCGCCGATGATTGAACAGCGCCATTGACTGCTTTCACGTTGTTAACTGCTTTCACTTGTTTACTTACAATCAGCCTGTTGAACGCGAAAAGGTCGTTAACGACATTTAGCTCGTTATTGAAAAGGATTACGCCGTTGTTACTTCGTATCACGCCACTGTTAACCACTCGTACCGCGTTTTACTTAAAGTTACGCCGTTGTTACCAATACATACCACGTTGTTTCTTAAAATCAGGCCGTTATTACTAACATTTACCACGCTGTGGTTGATAATCACGCCATTATTAACTCAATGTATGCCGCTGTTACTAACGATTACGCCGTTATTGACGAACTTTGCGTAATTCGCGTTCCATACATGTGATGTCAACTGAGTACAGAAATACACCGAATGGTTTTTTGAAGAAATTTTAAATGGCAGGCAAATTAAAAATAAAAGCTTCACTTCCTTTCGTGAAAAGTCAGACATGAAATATGCTTTTTTTACTTGGCATTTCTGAGACAGAACCTGTCATAACCAGCCACCTTAATATAATGATAACATTTCTAACATAATAATGTAATTACAAGGTGCCATCACATTTTTCCAACCCAGTGGTCTATCAATGTTTTGTAAAACCTTGTATTACAAGCCAAGAGTGAACCAGAAACAAGCACATGTGGCATCACAGTGTCACGCATTAATCATGCTGTTATGTTTTTCTTTCCACCTAAAGCAAACTCTATTATCTCATCTTTTGAAACCTGAATGCATGGGAGGCATGGAAATTTTACTAACTTCACATTCCCACAGGTAAAGGTAAACTAGCATCCTGGAAAAGTGCAAGCAAAAAAAAAATAAATAAATAAATAAACACTGTTCATCAATGCAAGATGACATGTTTCATTGTGTATGCTTGAAGTTCATGTCAGATAATAAATGATTCAGTACCTTACTGTAAAATCTGCTTTATCTCAAGACCCAATAGAACAGTATAGGAAATGTATGAAAACTAGCTCACCAGGAAGCTTAGATTAAGTTCCCTTTGTATATATACAGTAAGATCTATTCTAAACTTCTTCTGGCTTTAGCAGTACACTTCATTCAATCTGATGGGTATTGTAATTGTTATTCATGGACAGAATATTGACAAAAGTAAAGATTTGTTCCTGTAACTGGGTCTATAAATAAACCAATCACAGGATATATGATAAGTGACTTACTATGTGACACTATTGTAATAGACACTTCAAATACCAATGACAGTGAACCAATTTATGAGGTAGTAGCCCACTCTGCCTCCAGTAAGAACTCTTTACAAATATACACTGTATGCTTCAACCTCATTGTTAAAGAACTAGATCTTTTTTAAACAAACTTTTGCTTGTAATTTTACCAAGAGCAAAGGGAACTTAGTGTACTGATAGAAAACAAAGACTATAACTCAATATCAAGCACGTAGCCACCAGGGGCACAGGGGGGCATGTGCCTTGCCCAAATTTTTCAAGAAAAGGTCTTGCACTGAAGGAGGAAAAATTTATTACAAGACCAGCATTTTTTGGAAAACAAATATATGAAGAACCAGAATGCAAAATGCATTGAGGTTTCGATGATACATGTTCTATTCCAAATAATGCCATTATGTCCCATATTTTTCAGTCACTGGTCAAGTGCTATCTTAACCTGTTGAAAAAAATACAGTTTTAGGTTGATCTTGGGAATTCTTAGGATATTTTGCAGTTTAACATCTGGTGACCCAAGATGATGATCATGGGAATTCCTGGGGAATTTATAAACCTTTTGACTTCTGGTGAACCCATGCGATGATCTTCAGAATTATTGGAAAATTTTGCTTTTTGACCCTGGTGACCCCAGATGACCTTTGACCTCCAGCAAAAACAAAAGCATTCATCTTTTCACCATAATGCATCCACATACTAAGTATGAAATCTATCCAACCTTCCTACCTAGAGATATCATGTTAACAAGGTTTTTAGTGTTTGACCCCCAGTGACATCTGATGACTTTTCACTTCCACCAAAAACAATAAGGTTCATCTTCTCACCACAACACATCCACATACTAAGTTTGAAATCTATCCAAGCTTCCTACCTGGAGATATCATGTTAACAAGGTTTTCAGTGTTTGACCCCTGGTGACCCCAAATGACCTTTGACCTAGCTCCACCAAAAACGATAGCATTTATTTTTGCACCATAATGCATCTACAAACTAAGTATGAAATTTATCCAAGCTTCCTACCTTGAGAAATCATGTTAACAAGGTTTTCATGGTTTGACCCCAGGTGACCACAGATGACCTTTGATCCCCTACCAAAAACAATAGCATTCTTTCTCTTACCATAATGCATCTACATACTAAGTATGAAATTTATCCAATATTCTCATCTTGAGATATCGTGTTAACAAGGTTTTCAGGGTTTGACCTCCAGTGACCCTAGATGACCTTTGAACTTCACCAAAAACAACAGTGTTCTTCCTCTTACCATAACACATCTACAGACTAAGTATGAAATTTATCCAAGCTTCCTATCTGGAGATAACATGTTAACAAGGTTTTCAGAGTTTGGCCCCCAGTAACCCCAGATGACCTTTGACCCCCACCAACGACAATAGGATTCTTCTCTTAATATGGGGCATCTACATATCAAATTTGAGAACCATCAGAGTTTCTTGAGATATTGTGTTAACAAGCAAAGTGTCACAAACATATACACACATGCTCATACACACATACATACACACACATGCCATCATGAATGCATAGGTTTGTCTTTCATTGAAACCAAAAATGAAAAAATATCACACCATTTTGCATCTAGAGTCCTTGAAATAGGCAAATATTTTCAAAGGGGAGGGGGCTGACCCTTTCTCCAGGCTGTTGAAACTCCAACATCGATGTGCCCCCTCCCCCCAAACTGGTTACTCTGGCTAAGGGCCTGCTTAACATACATATGAAAAAAGGTTCCTTATTTA
Organism: Holothuria leucospilota; assembly: GCA_029531755.1. Classification (NCBI taxonomy): domain Eukaryota; kingdom Metazoa; phylum Echinodermata; class Holothuroidea; order Aspidochirotida; family Holothuriidae; genus Holothuria; species Holothuria leucospilota. The sequence goes on from CM055965.1 coordinate 12,806,585, forward strand.
AGGTGTGCTACGGCCTACTGTGTATTAATAATTGAAGCCTACAGCTTCGATTATTGGATTTGCTCAGTTTGTCACGTGAATTTGTGCCTTCTTTTGTGGATCGGCATACGAATTTTTTCAGTGTGATACTTCTCCATTTGAATGCTATCACTACAAACGTACCCAGCATTCTTCATCTGCCAGTTATTTTGACTATTTCATGAATGGGAAATTCTGACCATTTCTCAGAATTCACCACCTTAACCATGTTCCAATATGAATAATCAGCTGCCCATTTGTGGCAAAGAGATAGACTTTATCTTGAAGGATGATACAGTAAGCCATTACCCAGTTCTATTGACTTTCTCTTTAGTTGACAAATACTTAATGTGATCCATCTCAAAAAGGCCCAGACTTGAATGTCCCTACATAGGCTACGTGTATCTTTGAAGCCATGACAACACGTTTGACAATCTCCGTTTAATATGCAATCCCTCACATAAACTTGTTCCAACATCTCAACTTTTGACTGCACATGCGCAAATGCCTGCTTGGAAGATACGTTTCCTAACTATCTTACACTGTGATTTAAGTTGTGTGTAGAAATTTGGAAGCAGAACATTTTCTGCCCTCAGAAGTAAGCATGGCAGGCCATTTGCCCCTTTGCAGCTCACTCAATATTTACAGTATTCCATCATACCATCTTCAGAGGCTTCGGTCTGTACTTGCCTGCAAATACAAACCGTCTAGTTTCTAGTAGTGCGACTGCACTTTGTAGAACAACTTCTTTTTACAAGTGAATAGGGAAGTATGTCTGTCAAGTTTTAGACTTGTCGCGGTCTTTTATCCCCAGGCTTTATCATTCTTGTGTCAAAATTTTTTTTGTTTAACTGGAGCACCACTTACTAGACTCAGTTAACACTCTTGGTAAACAAAATGACAAAGTTAGTGACCAAACATTCTTTTGAAAGAAAATCTACAGGATTTGTTTATTACTGTACCCAGTGCAGTGATTTAGTCTGGCCAATTCTCTAGTGCAACATTCTGAATGGATGGCCTGGGGAGAGGTCTTAGGGGAGTGGGTGCTCCCCTCCCCCTTTGGAAAAGTTTTCAATCTGACAGGTGCCTAGATGTTGAATGGTACCATAACTGACCCAAATTTACTTTGCAAATGAGGTGAGAAGAACAAATGTTACAGGGTATGACTGATTCTTTGCAAAACTGAAGCAAGGCAAATTCTTTGAAAAAAAAAAACACTGAAGCAGAAATTACTCTTCAGATTTTTTTGTGTGGCATTCCTTTGTGTTTGTGCTGCATTGTTGCACGACCAACTGCAGTGGCCAAGTGGTTAGAGCATCCAACTTGCAGCCGGAAGGTCTAGGGTTCAAATCCTGGCCGGGTCATACCAAAGACTTTAAAAATGGAACCTACTACCTCTGTGTGCTTGGTGCTCAGCATAAGCAATGGAGCAGGGAAAACAAGCCAGTCAGCCACAACTGGAAAAAGGCAGCTGGTCGTCTCGACTTGAACCAATTGGTTGAAAACTGGGATGTTAAACCTCATCTAACTAAGTAACTAACTACATTGTAATTTGTTGCACAAATTCAGGCTGGCTAAATCACTGATCAAATGGTTTCCCTTGTGTTTGCAGCCTCTCAGTTATCATTCTTCCCTAACAGTACTTGTTAGAAAATGTAATTGTGCCACATACTGAGTATCAGTTTGTTGATTTTCTTTCCCTTGCTTTATGGGCAAATCTTTTTATCTTCGTCACTTCAATCAGCACACCCATCACATTGTAAGTTCAAGCACCGAGTTTCATGAGTGTGAATGTTTCGTATTCTAGTAAAACCTTTTCGCAGCTTGCGTCACAACATGCAGGGATGTTACTGACTGGTCCTTGAGAGCTCTGTCCATCACTCGCAGATGCCAACCACCACTGGTAAGATGATTTAGTGATTTACACTTTATAGAGGACACCACCAGCACATTAAGCTACAGGACCAGCAGCTTTGTCCAATGTTCATACAAAAATCAGACTTAAATAAAAATCCATGGTTTCCATCTGGATGGTCTGACTTTTTCCAACTATGTTTTTTTATTAAATCTTAAAAATTTTTTACTGTACCATAAAACTGTCAGTGAAGTAACATACTTCCAAAATATACCTACTATTGCACAATACTGTACTGCATCTGAGCACTTACAGGTCATACAATTTTCAAAAGGGAAGGAGATACCCATTTTTAAAACCCCTCCCTCAAACTGTGGATCACAAACCAGTCCCAACTACAGTAAGAATTTCAACCACCACTTATGTACAGCTACTGTAGTTTTAAACCTGGTCTTGAGGAAGAGAGATACTTCAGGCTTGTTCAAAGTCCACCAAGACTGATTGAGTTTCCATTGAGCTCAATAAATCTAACATCACCTTTACCCTGATTAAAATTAAAATCAAGTCAGCACACTATTATCATGTTTACACATGTATTGTTTGTCGAACCTGAATAAACCTTGTGGGGACTTTCTTTTACATTTCCAGTTTAACCTTATATGATTATGACTTCATCATAGAACAGGATGTGTACGATTAATTGTTAGCAGATATGTCAAATTTAAATAATTATGTGGCAACAGAATACTTGACATTTAACAGAATCTAACACAGTTCAATTATTTTACACAAAATATTTAAAATGCTAGGTGCCACTTTGTAACTGGACTTTGTCTTCATGGACCTCTTCTTACAAAATTTCTCTCTATGACTACTGCACTTTTTCCTCATACTGTAACTACTATTGTTACAAGCCAAACAAGCCAAACTGCTTTGTCCTTACGGGAGAGGGGGGAGAGATCTGGAAAAAGTGTGTTGCAGGCCTTCAGTACTAGTCCTACAACGGCTTGAAAGTATAAGTTTCTTGACACCTACCTGCAGTATTTTTGTAAGTCTGGTAGTTTTTTTGTAAGGATTTTTACAGGTTTTTTCTATTTTTGGATGCCCCTATTTCCTTCCATTGCCCTGGGCACAGTGCCTACTACACTTTTTGGTAATCTGGACCTGACAGGAGAAGAAAGGAAACCTTTTTTGGAGGTTTTAGTACATTTGGAGGACCCCTATTTCCTTCAATTGCCTTAGCACTTTGCCTACACCTTTTGGGTAATCTGGACCTGAGATAAAAGGAAGGAATCACCATTTTGTAAGTCTTTTGTATTTTGGAACATTTTCTCCCTTCCTTACCCCTCTCCTTTTCACAACCACTGGCAGTCTTTCTTTTTTAAATATTACTTTCTTGCCAGTTATTTTCCATGATGCTCCCAAAATGAAACCATATTCTGCAATATATTTCACCACATTCTACGCTATAGTGTGGTTCACAGAATTTGCTATAAAGTCTTGAGTCAGGAATTTAAGTCAGCATAGATGAACCAGCCTACTGTGTTCTCTATGCAAAACCAGCCAACTAAGACCAAGTATAAATTGTCTTTTCTTTCTTTTTTTAATATTATTAGTTTTTCCAGTTATTTTCTATGAAGCTCACAAAAATGAAACCATATTCTGGAATATATTTATTTCACCACATCCTATGCTATAGCATGAGATTCACAGAATTTGCTAAGTCAGGAGTCAGAATTTAAGTCAGCACAGATTAAACAGCTTACTGTTTTCTCTATGCAAAACCAGCCAACCAAGACTGAGTGCAAGTTGCTCTTGATCAACATAGAGTTCTCAATGGAAAGTTTGGCATCCCATACACATAAAATACAATTAGGCACTTCCAGCAATATTCTTTGGATACATTCCATTAGTTCAAGCTGCGAGTAGCAAATATAGTAGTAGGTTTTTTCAAAACTAGATGATGTGGAACATTTCTGGGAAAGCCCCTCAGCCAAACTGGCTACTTAGCTGAGTAGATCTGTGTATTCGGGCACTTGGGCAATACACAGACCTTTCTAGTTTATACTATCTAGATATGCAGAATAACTGCAGTTTCTAGAGATGGTAATTATGGCTGAAGACATCCTACCACAGAAAGAAAGTCTTTGAACCTATACTTAGGCTTGATCCTGAACTACTGGAGCTCCAGCTGGCAACACTCTTTGTTAAATATATTTGTGTATATTCCTTTTTTGTGTGTGAACTATACTAGATAATTTTATTAAATATTAAAATACATATCCTTTGACAATTCTTACATTTTTATATAATTTTCTAAAATGTGTTTACACATTTATACCATTTTCGTACTACTGTAATATAGAAAAATTTCCAAAAAAGGTTTCCAATCTGTTAATCAGAAAGAATGATAGTACGCATGTGGATTAAAAAATCACCACTGTACAGCTTCCAGTCCTTGTGATGTGCATTTCAGAAGTTTCCATGGTAACTCTGTTTTTACTGTGTCTATAAAACCATGAAGACAATATGGCCTATCTTACTAGTTCTGAAGTGAAGTCTCAAGCATGGTAGTATTACCCTGTAATACTTCCATGTCTCAAGTGTCTCAAGACCATTCATCAATATAAATGTCAGGGATGTAAGTGAAATAGCAAAACATTCAACAACTTGTGAAATCTGAATTTATCTGGCTGTTACAGTATGACTAGAAGCCATACTGCACATACAGCTTAAACTTTTGTGCAAGGTAGGCCTACTCTTAACTAGTAGGTTGGTACCAGCATGGAGCTACTACAGTTAGTAGCTCCAGGGTACAAGTGTCCTTTACAACCCACATAGGTAAAGACAGGTTGACAATTATGATCATTTATGGTTTGTTACCTCTTCAAATGTCATGCAGAGATAGTGCAAAATGACTGTATCCCTGTCCGTGCACAAGGGATTACATGAATGCTATTCTGAGTAAGCTATATGTCAATAAGGGTCATTTCTGCAAAGGGGAAATGCCCTCTCTGCCCCCCCCATTTTGGTAATTTCTGTAGACCTCTACCCCACCCCCTGTACAGCTGGCAATACAGGGTTCTAGCTAGGCTATTTAAACAGGGTGTTGCACCCAGTTTGAATTTCACTTTGAACCTGGTTTGAAAGTTGAGCCCCTAGTTTGGATTTATTTTCTAGCCCATAATGATAAAAGGCAACCAAAAACAAAACCATCAACCCTTTGTAATACTAGCTCCCTATGGTGATCGGGGTAATACTGAAGGCCAAATGTGTTAGTTGCCCTGTTTTAAATGAGTTCCTAGCTAGAACCCTGCAATGGTCTTATTGAGGATTTGAAGAAAAAAAATTGACTGCAGCACTGAATACAAACCTTTGGAGGATTTTTTGAAGACAATATGAAAGCCCTGCAGCTCTTCAATGCCTGAAACAAGAAAACAAGAAATATCACACATAAATTGGAATGTCTCTAATCAAAATGTATTTGTAACACACAGCAAATATCAATGGCCTGAAACAAACTCACCATCTACATATATGCAGTTTTAACAAGTATGCTTCTCATTCTAAATAACAGTACCTTAACATTTATGAAGAAAATGTTTGTGATCAACACTTCATTTACCAACAGCCATCAATATCCCTAGTGTAATCATTGTGCTTTTATCATGTTGAATCATGTCTAAAGGTACAGTCCCTGTATTAAAACTGAAGAAACTTTTCAAAAACAATTACAGTGCAGTAAGCAGGTCAAGACATGGTTGCATACTTTTACAGTAGATGATATGGTAAGTGTCTGGAGTGTTATACAGTACCCTTCAGAGCCAAGGTAGAGTACATGTATCTCCTAACTCTTACAATAGCTTTAAAGCTGCCCCCTGTCAAATGTTCTAAGAATTTTGTTGGGGCCATGGTTGGTAACTTGCGAAAATAAAGTATGTATAAATCCCCAAAGGCGACCAGCTGCCCTGACGCTTTACTCGTTTTGCTCTCAAGGCTGTTTTAATTGCTCTCTTCACTGAGAACCATAGCTTTTCAGTGCACATCAGGTGTGTAAGCATGTGGGTTCTCCATTACAGATAAGAAGGGCAATCCATTACCCTTGCTGAGGTTTCTGGTTGCAGCCACCCATCCTCCCCCCTCCAACTGGAGAGCTTGGCCCCTCAAGTTATGCAAATCCTGGTGCCACCCCTGGTCTAGGGCCTGCTACAGTGCCAGGATAAGCACTGCAGCGTACATCTTCCATACAGTACAGGTCTAACATCAATGAACTGTTACAGTACTGGACTGTACGTCAAGGCAACAAGAAGACTTCTGAAGTTACTCAAAGGACTGATGAAAAGTCTGTAAGATTCCACGAGCCCTTCTAAGACTCCCTGGTACCAAAGACTGCTTCATATTGTTGGTTTCCCGAGAGTGAATGCCTTTGTAGTTTAATACTTGAAAAAAACTTTGCAAAATGACTGTACATGCACTAGGTGTGTGCATTTGGTTGTCAAATGTGATTCTGATCAGCAAACCTTCCCCAGCCATGCAGAGGACTTGAAATCCATGATGCTACCACCTTTATACTGTACTAGCCTGCATAGTAACCTTCTGTGGCTTCCCAAAACAGGTATGCTGCCACTGGTTCTTTCATAGCAAATGAACTGAATGACAAGCTTTGTTCACTATGTTTTAGACTTCAGCAGACACCAGGGTTTTCCCACTTTTCACCCTTCCTTGAGAGTTTCAACTCAGTGCTGGGCAGGATTTGAGAACAGACTCCACTTTGCTTAGAATTGTGACTCCTGGATAATTTTCATTAGTCAAAAATATGCACAATATGCATATTTTTACTTCGTTTGCTTTTTTTTTTCGTTTGCTTTTTATTTTGAGGGTTTTAATGAAGTATTGCCAGACTCCAAAAATACTGGCAGACTCACCAAACCTACAAAAGTGTTCATTTGGTTCATACTGAACGTGTTCTGATCAGTGCTGTCATTGCTGTCATTGCTGTTTTTTCATAGCAATGAACTGAATGAAGATTTGTTCCAATAGTTTCCTTCTAAAGGTTAAATCTCTGTGCATTAGCTCCCTGCTCTGTGGTTTTTGATTTGGGTTACATTACAGAGAGCTGTACTAATCTTTACACAATACTGTAGGTTCTGCACAGTACATAATGTACACTATTACCTTTCGAAGAGATGCAATAGAAGTATTGTCAGTTGGAGCTTTTGATGATAACTAGACTTCGCACAGTGAGTCTACTCAAAAAATCATACTCCTGAGTCCTGCCTTCACAATGCATACTGTACCCTATCTGATTGCTCTATCATAAAGTGTGGTGGACAAAGATTCAATCATGGACACATACGGGACTCAAGTTTTGGTCAAAACAGAAGAAGTAATTTAAGAAAATACAAAAAAAATGGGTTAGAATTATTCACTGAGAAAGAAAGCCTTTGTAATTTCCTGGGAAAAACCTTCTTAACACAGTGCTCAGTCTTTATTATAATCCTACTCATCTGAACTAGGCAAAAAATTGACCCATTTTATGTCAACAGTACTTACTGTAATGTTTCAAAAAGCAAAAGTGTTTTTACACTGTATGTGTCAAGTCTACATTCTGATATACATGTTTCAGCTGAAAACTCAAATCTACTGTACCGGCCTGTAATGTGGCCATAAAAATATGAGAACATATATTTCCACAGACAATAAACTCTCTGTGATCACTCCCCATAAGCACACAGGACAATTTTTATTGGTGGGGGGGGGGGAGGAGGCTTAACACTTTTGCACAAAATTTTAACTGAGAACGTATGCCTGAATATAGCAAATCTTTGTCCAAAAACAGTAATTTTTTGACAGAATGGGGGGCTCCAGCCCCTAATGTACCACATGTGCCTTTATCACTCCCCTCCTTTCTGCTGACATAGTTCCCAGACAACAGAGCCAAGATCATGGACATTCTGTTGAATGTCAGAATGTTGTCTCAATTTGTAACACTCATTCAGAGCATTCTTCATCTTTACTTGTAGGCCTTCATCCTCTCACTCACTACCCCTAGCCCCAGCAAGCTGTGAAATCTCCAATGTATAGTTAACGTACAATCAATATTGTGATGATTATTGTGATGATGTGTAACCAATGCCATTTGGAAATCAACTTGGTGGATACAATGAGTTGTTTTTCCCTTTTGATGCTGGCTGAAGACTCTTACAAGAGATATACCATTCATGCCCATTTGTAAGAAAACTGCACTTGTAAAGATACATCATAGGACTGTAACAGCAATTTTGGCTATCTTGAGCAGGTTCTACATCATCTGTCAGTAACCCAACATCCACCAACTGACTCCCAGTAACTTCAGTATAACTTATATCCTGGAAGATGCTTTAAACATCCTTCCTCCCACTTGAACAGCCCACACCTTAAAAAACATGATTCTGCACGGCATGGGCACACGTAGCTCAACATCCTTTCAGGAACCTTCTCAAAATATAGATTTTATTAGCATACAGTACTGTACATATTCAAGGCAAGTACCGTACTTTCTCCATGGGAGTACTACATGTATCTCGGAGGTAGTACTGTGCTTCCACAGGCGCGGATTCAGGATTTTGAAAGGGGGGGCGCACACACCGTCAGCCGAAGCCGACGAGCAAGCGCCAAAAGCGTGAAGCTACAGAAGGGGGTTTGGAGGCCTTCCCCAAGAAAATCTGAATTCTAGATGCGCTTAGATGCGATTTCCCAGCATCTGGGAAGCATATTTGCCATATCTATTTCCTCATTTTTTCAAAAAAATCGTTGGTCAGCAAAAAAAGGGGGGCGTGCACCGGGGGCTCCCCCACCTGGATCCGCGCCTGTTCCATACTTTCTCAGTACCATTTACTTGGACTCCCCAAGCTTACCCACATGGCCAAAGCCCTGTCCTACTGTAATGCATATACCATGTATTATACTGAAGTACACTTGTATGAGCAGACAATAGCGATTCACTCTAACACTACTGTACATACTAAAAAAATGTAAATGAATGCTAAGCAACAATTCTACAAAACGATTGATTGCTAGTTAAACAAGGAAGTTATTATCCATGAAGTACTTAGGTAGTTATTTACAACCACCTTGCAAACCAATGCACTATGCAAGGTTGCATACACCACAATGGGAACTTTCCTGCAGCACACAAGGAAGCTCAAAGCAAATATGGTACATATAGTCACCATGACAATGAAGGTGTACAGTATGGGTGTTGAAGCATGGGCATCATTTATCATGTATTATACAAGCCATGAAGTAATAACCTACAAATAGCTACACGTAAGTTCCAAAAGTGAACTGTACACTGGTACAGTAATTAATTTACCAACATACTGTATTGTATAGTACTGAATGGCACTTTTGTTTCATACTGTGATTTGGTATTAAAGGGTCTGTGGCACTCCCTCCAAATACTGTATATTAAAGGGTGTGTGACATCCCCCAAACATATTAAGGATAGCCCTTTAGTTCTATATACAATTGGTGTCTACACTTTGATTGACATAAACTCAAACAAGAGCATCACTCTGAATGGTCTGTCACTGATCCCTTGTACAGCTCACACAGAAGTGTACCCAGATTACCTTACACACAGCATGTGTGGATATGGCCTTGAGCAATTTAAACTCAGTACACGCTATTCTTGAATTGTATGAGAGGTGCACTAAACAGGTGTTCTTTCTGACATTGGAGGAGGGGTTCAAGGTAAACTTGGGAGAACTTTCACTGTAAACTTTGGGGTGAGATTTGTTGCCCTTTAAAAGTGGCATCACTGACTTGGCACTTTTCCACATCTAATCCCTATCACTGCCTCTACTTACAGTATAGCTATGTGCCATTATTGATGCAAATAACCCTCCTCCCCCACACTGTCTTCCTCCCACCTCTCCTCCTGAGCTACAAATGAATTCATGCAGTGAAATGAACATATAGAGCACACTGAATAAGTTTTCTTGCTTACAGCCCGCAACCATCCAGTCCCTAAAAACCCAAGCCATGGTACAGTACCTGCCCTGCCATCATTTCTCCCTTTTTATATCAGACGTGTTTTGTGGCTATTTTGAGCACAGAGGTTATCTTCACTGTATATTTTATATACATGATGATAACAGCATTACACTCAGAGCTGTCAGAAGTACAGCAGGTAGAAGAGTTGTCACATTTAGTGTTGGGCAATATTGACTTGTTTACCATCGCGATAACAGAACAGAATTAATCGCGATAATTCGATATCCACGATAAACTTCATACAGACAATTTCCCTTGGAAGTTCGCTTCCGAGCTCATGCATGTTAGAATATTCAATGATGAACTTTCATCCATTATTCATCAGCTCAATGTAAAAAAAGAATGTCTTCAATAAAAAACATTTTGGAGACAGCAATGAGAAGAAATAAAGCATTACACGGCAAATTTTTTTAATTTTCTTTCAAGAACTAATCGGCATTTTTGAATTCTTGTTATCGTATCACGATAAAAAGAAATAATCACAGTAACCATAATTTTCAATATATCGCCTAACACTAGTCACATTACTTTTTAGCCCTCCAAAACAAGAATTTAAAGTAAAACTAACAATTTGACAAACATGAAAACAGGAAAATCTCACTCACATGAAACATGAGAAAAATTTAAAAGAGTGAGTATTAAATGTAATGGATATTTCATTAGTTGCAATGTAAAAATGAAGCATAACATCACTAAGATGTCTGATATAAATGCTATTTACTCCAACACTTTACATGTGCACTTACTGTACTTATATCTGATGGGGTGAAAGGGGGTAGGGAAGAAACTTTATACCATTTCCAAACATATTTCTACAACTCTGACAACAGTACTGTGAATCCTATGACCAGTGCTGTGATCTTCTATGTATCTGTCCTAAAATTGCACACCTGACTCTGAACTTGAAGACTGGTTCTAAAGAAACATTTTAAGATATCTTCTTTAGATGTATCAGTTCATTCTTTCACAATCCAAAGCTTCTGCAGTAACATTCTCAAACAGCAAAGAGTACACCCCACTGAGCAAAAGTGTCCCTTCTCCCCTTTCATTGTATTTACTGTATTTTCTGTCAATCTGCAAGCCATGTAATCACTTAAAGACAGACAGTCATCACCCCAAAGTATATTTTTAGTGTAGGGGTATCAAAATTCTCAGTTGGTGACTGCTCTTTGATTGACATCAAAGTTTGAAAATTCAAATGATGTAGAGTAACCCACATTCCACACAATGCAGAGAGAGTGTTTGGATTACACATTATAACCTTGTATGCTCACCAGGACGTGACCTGAAGCAATAGAATAGGTTTGTGTCTGCACAAGAATGAGATTTATACAGTTATGGGAGGAGCTACAAGCTGCTTTAGTTGGGAGAATTGGAACTGTCTGGGATATTGCCCTTTACAGTAAGACTATTTGAAAGGACATTATAAGCAACTTTATTTAAAATTCAGCTAACACCTAAATCTTTCAAATATATATTGTTATACCTCCTTCGATAATTTAAGTTACCTTTCATGATAACCATGGCAAAGCCCCCACCCCTGTCAAAAACATGGCATAGCAGAAATATGCTTCCACCATCCCTCCATTCAAGGACAAAAACCCCTTATTTGTTCCCTCTGTGAAAATTGCCCAATTTATTGCACCAAACTGCATCTGAGCACATTTTACTGAGAGCCTGTTGGTTATTCTCCACTTTACCTTCTTTTCAATCAAGCTAGGGAACAGGAAGTGACTGCCGTTTCCTTCCAACACAGGCTTTTTACACCTAATGAAGTCTTCTTCTTGTCAGACCCTTGTCTCTCCCTGTTAAAACATCCTTGCATCTACATACCAAAGCTCAAGATTGCTGGTCTAGAAAAGTCAAGTTCACACCTGTATTTTTTTAACTGGAAACCTGAAACTGCCTTTGTATTCCTAATCCTGAAGATCTCAGCATGCATATCCACTAATGATCTCTAAGTTACAATCAAACTGTTTGTTTCCAAAGAAGCTTGATTATCTCATTATTCTAGTCTCTAGAATGAATGAAAACCATCACAGAAAGACCCTTCAGTCTCTATTCCTTCTCATCCTTTTTCTCCCTTCATCAAATTAAACCAGGGCTAACTCAATTTTATCACACTTCTCCTAGACATCATTATGGTGAGTATACTCTGATCCAGAGGGCAAAGCAGCAGACCAACTACAGTATGAGTCATATTAAAAGCAGTTAAAACAGAAGATTTTCATCAGACCGTGAAAAAGAGACATTTAGTCTGAAATCATCCAGGTGAGAGGTTGTGATCTGAAGACAAACACTACTTGGGTATTTAGTCAAACTGATGTTAGTCCACATGATTATGTACTGACCAGAAAGACAGACAGACACCAGGAATATCCAAACTCTTGGAGCATCAATACAAGTCCAAAATCCTAACTGAATGTCTTCCATAGATACTGCAGGCTGTACAGTCTGTACAGTATTTACTGTAAGTACTCCAAATACCCAAGTGACAGGACCTGTTTGATTTAAGTTACTGTCCATGGTTGGGTGGTGTCTCTAGGGATGATATTCACACAAAATGCCACAGTTCATCCTAAGAAGGGAGAGATTGTGACAAACCAGGGAGCATTTATCCTAAAACTGTACCTTACTGTAGACAGAAGTGAGAAAGTAAGTGGACTGGATGACCTTGATAATAATTGACACTCAGATGGATTGCCACCAGGTAACTGCGGATTGTGAAAAGTGGCACAATGGTGCATGGTTATGTGTAATTTATGTGTGGATGAGTCAAGCAGTTTTGAGACCTGTGAAAAATTTAGAAAATTACTAGTAGGTGAAAATGCTGTTGAAATTACTACTAGTATGTTAAAATGATCTTGGATCATGGCCACTATCCGTCCGGCAGATTAGTACAGTCCAATTCTAGGAATAATGAAGTTTTCAGACTTTTTGCTAACACAAATAACAGTTATTAAGAGAGTCGTTCTCAAAATGATATTGATTGTATTATATTACTTAATTTTTTAAAATTGTCTTGAGAGAGTTATTTTGAGAATGACACATCATTTGCCACAATCATGTAATGGAATAGCCCAACCGGACAGATAGTGGCCATGATCCATGATCTTAAATGAATATTCCATCCAGGAAATCAGGGTTGAAAACAGTTGCAAAATTCTGTGGAAAATGATCCCATGTGTTTTAAACTTCACAGTGGCAGTGAATATGTGCAGGTACCTCTTCCATAGGTACTGTACAGGCAGACGTAAATATCTAATTCCAGTATCTTCATAAGTCTTTAAAGGGAAAATGCAGTCACCCCAATTTGAATTAGTCCATCCAGGTATCCTATTTTATGAATGAATCTTGAGAATCACATGAAAATATTTTTCTCAACGATCTGTGAAATTCATGCATGGAAACTCCTAGGTTTACCATGAATACAATATTTATGTTCTAATATCATGGAATACACTTGAAATAAGGGATGTAAGATTTAGCTGTTGTTTCAAAATGAGTTTTGGGTGACTGCTGATGCCCTTTAAAGGGCAACAAATCTCACCCCACACAGTGAAACTTCTCACAACTAAGTTTAATACTTCTTGCCCCTCCTCCAGTTTAAAAAAGACACCTGCTTAGTGCACCTCCCAGACAAAGCAACAATGGCCTGTACTGAGTTTAAATTGCTCAAGGCCATATCCAAATAGGCTGTGTGTCAGCTGTCTAGGCACACTATCTGTGCAAGTCATCAGTGACAGACCAATCAGAGTGATGCATAGTTTGAATACTGTATATGTTAATCAGAGTGGAGCCACCAATTGTATTTAGAACTATAGTGCTATGCCTAAATATGTTTGGGGGATGCCACAGACTTTTTGATATTTGAAGGCTATTTCTCATCCACTCATTGCTCCTGATGCATGACTGCAAGGTGGAGCCAACACTGTCATGTTAAGACTACAACCTTTTCATTTTTATACATTGCAGGAATTCTCCAATGGGAAGTTCTTCATCAAGAGCAATTCTTCACTGCATGACCTTTATGTGAGGGAAAGAGGGAAATCATAAACTTTAAAGCCCCTAAGACTTGCTGCATGAAGGATATGGTAATCAGTCTTACTTTAGTTGCATTTATCTTGAATACTTCCGATTTGTTCTTTTAAAACAATTTGTATGCAAGTCCATCAAAAATTCTTCCCAAAGTTTGTGGATGCTGGTACTGTATGTGCAACCAATTACAGACCTGTGCAGCTGAGTAATGAAGTCTAGCAGGTACTGTAGGTAATGTGTTATGAGTGAAACAACAAAAGAGAAATAAGGGTGATCCAGCCAATGAGATGGCAGACATCACTTAAAGGCAGTATGCAGTCACCCCAAACAGAGTGAGTGTATCCTGTCACTCTAGTTCATGATTGGCCCATTTTGATCATGTGACAATATTTTTGTTGGTAAATTGTGAAATTCATGGGGAATTTCTCCTTGCTTTACCTATTGCTTGTAATAGTTATGTTCAAAACATCTTCAGAGGTGCTTGTAAAGCAATAAGAGGAGATTTGCAAGAATTTGCTGATGTTTCAAAGAAAATTTTGGGGACACTGCCTATTGCCTTTAAAGGCTGTACATGAATAGAACGAGCTCAGTCAAAGCCTCATTTAAAGCTTAAACTTGAGGAATCTTATATACAGCACTGTATGATAGAGCAAAACTTAAGTACAAATCTGGGAAGTCAATTGTGTTCCTTAAGAGGAAAACATTTTAATAGTCCAACTCACCAATATTTTGTCATCTGTTTTCTCGCCTTTGGTCTCAACCTGAACAATTTTGACCAGGCCATGACGGAACCTTTCACCAAGAGCTGCTCTGACACCCTCTGAGGAAAGAGAAAGCAGGAAAATTAAAAGCTTTCATTTTGTAAATATGCTTATGGCTAGGTTGTTATACTGTAGTGCCTTACAGGGATGTCACCAGGCCAAACTTTGTGCCTGGTAATTCTGGACTGTGACCCTTTTAGTGATCACCGTCCTGGCATTTGGAGAAGGTGTGGGTATTTTCTACATTCTAAATTAATGCTCCTATTAGCCGTCTCATTCTGAGACTAATGTTACATCCAAATTTCTTTCAAAAATCATAAAATCATAGTACCATTATTGGGAAAAGTGCTGGGCAGAATGTGTTTATTTTAACATGAGTGACAGGCACAATTCACCAGTCCCGGGCAGGGCCACCCAGCACCACCCGGGGGTAATGACATCCGTGGTGCCTTATGAAATTCGCTCCAGGAAAAAAAAACTGCTGTAATCCTTGTACTGTACTTGAATAAAAAAAATCGCCTTATGAAAATGTAATGACAGATCTACCACAGATCAGAAGAATACCGAATCAAGTTTGAAATTAGACAGGTATTTATCTTAACACTGTAACAACATGTGGTATAGTCTGATGACCTTTGCTGTAACTCAAGTTATATGCTGGTAGGTGACTCATCTTTAACAGTAGCTGAAAGCTCCCTCAGAAAACTTCATGTATAGAGAGCTACAGGTATGTATATACTGTGCAGCAGCCTAGTACTCCTAGTAGTTGTAGTTTCTTAATTCTCTATTGCCTAGTACGCTTCTTTTCATTGTTTGTGTTTGTTTTTGGTTTTAGTGCTACGATCTCGATGAAGCAGCCCTTTATAAGCATATATTATGTATGTACTCACAATTCAGCACACTTACAGACCTTATGCATTGACATCACGCAACATCATTTTGGAGGCAAACAACACAGCGCACTGCACGCATGACATAGATTTCACACATGTGCATCGTACACTTACACGCGCATCCAACCGGTACACAAATCATCTGTCTGGATTAGTTGGTGTAAGCATTTGTTGGTGTAAGTTGCAATGATACATGCTTGCCTCCATTGGAAGGCATACTTTCTGTTCTGTGGCGTCATACTCATTAGGTCTACTTGTACTCAAACTCATCAAACTGGATTTGTACTGTACTTGAGCATGAATATTTACGTTGTACAGATTTTAAGAGTTAATGCTGTTTTATGCAAAGTTTTGTACTTTGTGCACAGGAAACCAGATGAATTGTTCAAATTCACAACCAGAGATGAAACCACCTGTGCTTATGCTTTAATACAGTACAACATACTCATTTGCTGTACAGTGAACCAATATACTGTAGTCTTGTCAGCAGCCTACTGTACCAAAATAATATAAATTTCCTAAAACTGTGAAAATCCCATTACATTTCATCAAAGTGATGAAAAAATCCTCCTGTAAAGGGTAATCAGTATGAGGCCTGTTTAAAGTAACTGAACTAACCTGAAATTAAAGATGAAAGGGAAGTTTTCGGGGTGCGATATGAAGGTTAGAAGGGGATGAGCTCCGTACAGAAGATCAGAGCAGACTACTGTAGCTTTGTCTGGAAGGTGCTTCAGACAGGGTTTCTTTTTTTATTTTTACTGTCTTGGTGTGAGATTGTTTGCCCTTTAATAGGCCTAACCAAACCGTAATGCAATCATTTTGGGGAACTGTACTCCTTACGACTGTAACAGATGAATTCAGGTAGCAAAGAATTCTAATGAAAATGAAACTTGCAAACATTTGCAGCGATTAACAGTAGAAATATACAGCCCCATTAGCTGTACACTGAATAATCAGCCACATCTAGAAGATGCTTACATACTCACTATCAAATGATTGAGATTAGGATGGGGTAACGGAGTGTAAACAGAAGTACAATCCTACAAATTCAGATATACCACTTTCACTACTATATCTAGATGCAGTCAATGCCCTAACAGCTGGGAATGTTATGGCAAAACGGTTATTAAAGGCAGAAGCATTTCAAGCAATAATTTAGAGGTTTGAAGTTAAATCCTTGGACAGGTCATTGCTATACAGTATGTCAGCCAAGGGAAACCACACATGTGGTTTTCCCATCTGTTTTACCATTCTCAATTGAAAAGATCAACAGGATGGTTAAAACATGGTACCTTCTACAGCAGTATACTCTGTATCAAATTCACCCAGTTTTGCACTGAAGTTTGATATAGCTGGCCAAAATCAAATAAAAGTATAATTTTTTGCGGAAATGCAACCCTACATTCACAAGCATTTGCTATGATATGCTGAAAAGGGACATAAAATCTACACTATCATATGAAAAACTTAAACAATTGAAATCATTCCCTGTTTATCCTAGCCTTCACCAAATATTCCCCATATAGCTGTATTTAAGCTCAGTTACTTGTACATAGCTATTTCCTGTTCAAGTATCCCCTAACTGTAGTATCAGTTGGCTTCAACAGTAACACTGTAGTGATCAATGCTACTAGTAATTGTATGTAATATTATGCCCTCAACGAGTTTTTCTGACACATATACTGTACATTAAGTCTTGTCTACACACAGAACTGTACTACAGTGACTCAATGGTCTACCCCAGAAGTTGACACAGTATGATTACGGTAGCATATATTTTAACACTGTACATGTGCCATTGATCTGAGTGTACTAATAATGATGACGGCAGCAAGCAAACAGAGGAAACAAGCATCAATGAAAAAGATAGGAAAGCAAGATGCTGAGGGTTATTGCACTTTTCAAGATAAACTAATAAACTATCCTAGGCAACCTCATGCATCTCAACTGCAATGATCACTCAGAACTTTAAAAAACTGTACCAAGGTTTTCACAACATCTGATCATAAAGAATACATGTACAGTACCTACTGTACTGTGCTCAATCATTTTGCAATTTTAACGGCAATTTTCTACATCTTGCAAAAGAGGTATAGTATGACTTCATAAATCACTTGTTAAGGTGAGTACAAAGCTTTCACAGGTTATCAAATACTACTGTGTATGTTTTAGGTTGCACATTGCTTTGTAAGGGATGTACAGTAGTTAGATGGAATTTAACGACACACCAACACGTGTCACACAGTGTCAGCCGGAGAAAAAGGTAAAAGTTCACGGTTCAAGTTCCACTTGCGGTTTCAAATACAGTTCAAGTCCTTCCCTTTAGTCGCCCCTTATGACAGGCGGGAAATACCATGGGCATATTCTACAACCCCCAGCCCACAGGGGGCTGTAGGGGATGTACTGTACCATGCTGAAAAGCTGTCAGGTGATTTATAGACAGTGACACATCGCCATATAAAGCTTATGAAGTCTTCTAAGCAGGGCTGTACAATGCGATCAAAATGGTCGCATTGGCGACCATTTTGTCAGTCCATGCCACCACTGAATTTGATTCAGTGGCAGATGGCGAGTAATGTTTTGCACTTTTGGTCACCTAAAAATAGTTATTAGAGAGTCAATTCTCAGCACTACAACTTTCTCAACAGTGAGTATACCGATATAATTTAAGACTCAGTTGAATCACTTCATCTCCCATGAGCCATCATGTCAACAGTGAATTTTATTTCAGCACCCTGTGATGAACTGATGATGCAGCACGAGATACTGTGATACTGTGGCTACAGTAATGTTGGCTTCGGCTGAGCTGTTTCATAGGTTTTTAGTAGCCAGTAAGCCGGGTGTTTCCTGGGATCTACTGGCCAGCAGCCAGTGCCCAGCCCCCACTTGTGTACAGTCCTGCTTCTAAGTCATGGACATTGTCCTAAAATACTTTTCTGACAAAGAAAATGTTACCAGAAGTCACACTGAAGCCCATGAATTAAGTTAAACAATGCATGTGCTTGCAAATACAATGTGGTCTGCTTGGAGCATTGCAGCCATTGAAGCTGGTATTCAAGACAGTTCTTTTACTGACTCAGCTGTTGTAGCAACTCCCTGGTTCTTGCTTGTACACACACTGTACTAAGGCCCAATGTCTACACAGTCATACATTTGCCAATAAACATTGTCATACAAACATTTGAAGATTTGTTGGAAAGATGAACATGCAGCTAAAAGTTTGAACACCTTCATACATGTTGGACATCATTAAAATTTGTTGGGGAAGAGTCCACAAGATAATACATTTGTTCATGAGCAGCTTCATTTATGTGTGATGTTTTGAACAAATGCATGATTGTTGAGGGGGCTTTACAGCTTGTTACAACAGATAATGTAGTAATTGACCGATAATGTATCATTAACCGATAATGTAGTACAAATTAACCGATAATGTATCACTAACCGATAATGTGTAAAAATTGACCGATAATGTAGTAACTTTTACTACATTATTGGTCAAATGGTAATAAATTATCATTTAAAAATTTTTTACTACATTTATCGGTTTTGAGGTAATACATTATCGGTTAAAAAGTTACTACATTATTGGTCAATTTTTACTACATTATCGGTTAGTGATACATTATCGGTCAATTTTTACTACATATCTTTTAGGGAGTTATGGTTACAAAGTTAATTTTGCCAATCAAATGATGCTACAGGTAAAACAAAATTGGTTGGGATAGTTGAAAATATTGTGAAAAATATACGGTTCAGTATCCCAAAAGGTTCCTTCATTACTTTGGGAGGTTAGTTAATTAATTTCTCTAATGAGTGCATTTTTAGAGTAATTAAGTTTTTAGCCAAATTGTTAAAAAGATTTTTAAGTGTAATTCTCGGTACATGTACAGTACTTTCACTTTCTTCAATCTAATTTAATCATTTATGATGTCTAACGTGGCAACAAAGACATGCGTTGAAAACGTTTTGGAAGATTTTCTCAATATCTCAATAGTGAAGTATTTACAAAGTGTGAACAGTAATAGCATCAAATCCATCAACCCAGTCATTCCTGCTACAAAGCTGAGAAGATGACACAAAAACATCTCATAAAATTCACAATAAAGGCACTAATATTTTCATCATAACATTGCTTTGATAGATGTATTTGAACACATTTGAACACTCTTCTCATAAATTTGTGAGAATATTGCATGGATGCCAGTCAATTGTAATAGATTTTCAAGCCTACCTTCTCGTTTCTGGTGGTTAATCAACGGTGGGACTATGTATGAAAGTCATGTGACAAATTTTTTTTGAGTTTGAATGCAATGTGTGTGCCAGCCATGCTATACTAAGACTGAGTACATCTAGCCGTTCACGATTTGCTTGCAGGATAATACATAAAAGCATCCTTGGTATGCAATAAAATAAATTGTGTGATGGAAAAGCAGTTTAATTTAAGGTTCTCCTTTTGAGATACTTCTCCACTTACAGTCCATTTTTCTAAATATTCACTGAAAAGTTAAATTCATACAACGACAGAGACAATAAAGGCAACATTTTCATTGTTACCGCATATTTGCATCTGTCCACACCGCCATGGAAAATTACCTGGTAATCCTACGTCACGGTTTCGAGGTGATTGGACAAATCCTTTACTGTAAGATATTGCAACAGTATTGTTTGTAGGAATGAGGTCATTCCGTCTGATCCAGAAGGATTCACAGACCACACTAATTACATCTTTGGTTCTGGGCTACTGAAGGAACTTAGGGTGCATTTACACTTGATCCGGATCTGATCGCCCTATGTTATCAGCATATCGAATTACGTGTATGGCTTGATCCTGGTGCATTTACACTTGTCTCGTACTCTGATCCACCTCCCTGCATAATGAGTGTTTTTGCAGAAGTGACCTCCAAATAATTTACGTTGAATTACCGTTGATCTCGGGTCACCGTTGATCCGGGGAGCGTTTACACTACAAGTTTTGATCGCCTGCGCGGGGTCTGATCCTCCCCTCTTACCAGGATCAAAATAGGGCGATCAGATCCGGATCTGAACTGCGTTTACACTAATAATTTGATCTCGAGCAGTGGATCTGACCCCGCGCAGGCGATCAGATCCGGATCTAGTGTAAATGCACCCTTACTATGAAATGGTTCAGGACAAAAGACCACCTGTTTAGGACCACCAATGTTCATGTCTGTGAAAGTTAACTACTTTAACTCCTGGTTATGTCAACAACACATTACAGAGTATTTTCCTTGATTTGAGCGGAAAAAAATCCTTGAATTGCACACACTGAAATAAGCTCATGGGCTCATTTCAAGTCCTTGCACAGGTACACATTTTGTAAAAAGTTTGTAACTTACTGAGTTATTCCCAAATTTTTGACAGTGCACTGCCATCATACGGTTCATACCATGAGATCATAAATTTGCCCTTTCAATGATTCTAACCAAAATGCAAAAAATGCAGAGGTTTCTATCGATTCATTTCACTAGGCTTTATTTTCACAAGAATTAGCATCAAGAATTTAGGACAGTACATTAAGTTGGACATGTCATCCTTGACTATCATTTTCATCAATGTGATGCAGCCACACAAAGACAAGAATTTATGATCCTTACCTTGAGATAGCATGCTTATGTGGTTTTTTGGGTTTGACCCCTGACAAACTCAAATGACCTTTTCCTCTACCAAAAACAACTGGGTTCTTCCTCTTAATATGGGACATCTATGTACCTACTGTACCAAGTATGAGAACTGTTGGAGTTTCCTGTAATGAGATATCATGTTAAAGGGGCTTATTGAGTTGGTTCACAAAATTCATGATTTTTTTTTTCACACCTGTCGAGTTTTACTCACATCTTGATGGTAAGTGGTCAAACTAAGAGATTCTACACATCTGACACACAAGTGAAATGGTAATGATAGGATACAGTAAGTAATTTATGATTAAGATCATTTATTACAAATTTGTGACCAGACACTTTTTACCATTACGTATTATTGGTTTACGGTCGTTTCACCCCCTTGCCAGTTTGCCCACAACCAGTTCCCCCCCCCCCAAAAAAAACAGTAAGCCCCTAAGTGATGACCAGTTCGCCCCTAAAGACCTACCAGTTTGCCCCCAAGTGCTGACCCCATAATTTATTGACAATAAACCTTTGTTATTTTCGGCATTTCTGTGCCTTTTCTTCCTTTATGTTGCATCCTTTGATGCAAATATCGAAAATTACACAAGAAAATTAGCAGAAAAGACTTATAGTGCCTAATTCATTTTGGACGTGGCAGAGAATACCACGCACATGATACCTGATTGGTCGGTTGTTCTTAGTTGATTGCACATGTGATCCAGTATGGTCAACAGTATATTCTGTGTATGCTAGTTTTTGGTCAGCATTTTACCAAATATAGGCCTACAGCTGTAGTTCCATGCACTTCTTAAAATATAAAAAAAAGTTTTCCAATATACCTATCTCATGACAAGCGTATTTAAGTAAGGCAGTACGGTGGCAATGTAATCACAAACTTAACAAAACTTAACACTAAGAAACCACTAGACAACTAGCACAAAGATGTTATGAGCTGGCCTCATGTAGGTATAGCGGTATTTCAAGTTCAAGTGAGTCCCCTCTTCGCTTTCGTTTCCACATTTCATGCCATTTTGCTGCTGCTGTCGTAAAACAATATAATCGAAAAAGAAAATCAACTGTATTTGATTGTTTTTCAAAAACTAACCACTAGTGTTAGTAAAATCGAGGGGGCGAACTGGTAGGTACTCGGGGGCGAAACGACTTCCACATTGGGGCAAACTGGCAAGAGGGCGAAATGACTAGGTACCGTATTATTCATATGCAACCCCTTTCCACAAAAACTAGGACAATTTCCCACATTTTTGGTAACTATATGAGTGATACATGAGTAATGAAGCTAGTTAGAAACATTGCCATGCAATGAGTTCATTCAAACTAGTTACAAAATAACAGAAATCAACTCAATAAGCCCCTTTCAAGAGCTACAGTAGTCAAGGACACTGGTCCTTTAAAACTTCACTTTAATAATTTCAACTGTTGCTGAGGGTCCAAACTACTATAAATTTTGCAGCTTGGCAGCTTTTTACATAACCTTTCCTTACACAGTAAGTTTATCGTACATCCCTCAGTAATAATAGGTTATGTTATTTTACTTGGTTTTGGTAATGATATATTCAAATGTTATGAAATAGTTCATTTAAAAGTGGAAAGATGGCTCTTATTCATTATTTGTACCAAAAAATATTTTCAAAGAGCCTAGAAATTTTGACACTTTTGTAGGACAACCGAGCATGGTAGGTACTGTATCTTTTTCTTGTTTTCTCCTTTATGCCACTGAACATTCACAGACTTGTAAAACGAATTACACATACTGCTACAAATATCTTTTACTAGGTAGCACAGTAGTAGGTGACCATCCAAATGAACTGCTGAGGTAAACTTCCATGGACTTGAGATGCAACCTTTCCTGGAGGCGACCCTCAAACCAAACACCTATTAGACATTAGAGTCCCACATGAGTCCAGCTGTTGAATGCAATGCAATCAACTTCTCAACGATCTCATCTAAAAGAAGAATACGCTGCTGTTTGACATTTTGACGTAATACTGTATGTATGTGAGGTAAGAACTTTGGAATGTCAACATGGATTGCAGGGTGTGGCCACAGCCTTGACCTTTGGGCCACTGACCTCATGTACACTGGTAAGTTCTACAGTACAGTAGGTGGATCAACGGACTCAATGCTATCTTCATGACATTAATGAAACACATACAAGACAAGTAGACTGTCCAGTGAATGTCCAGTATGGAAACAACACTGGATACTACACTTCTGTATTCAAACCAACTCATGAAATCCAAACTATTTTAAACTGTAGAACATCGTTTATTCTGAGACACCAGTTGCAATTCAAATGTTCCAAGAGGGTATGATCTCTATTATAAAAAGGGACAAATGGTACACTAAATACAGTAGCCAGGGCTGAAATTTAGCACTCGTCCGATCGTCCATGACGGGTAAAACTTGCATCGGACAACCACTTTCTCTCTTTGAACTTGTGCGATGGACGAGTAGATTTTATTTTTAATTGGATAGTTCCCTACATTAGCAGGAAAGTATGTCATAAAAACCCCTTTAAGAAGTGGTATTGACTACCATTCATTATTGTACTATGCAAATAAAATGAAAAAATGCAGGATTTAAAGTAAATGTTTGTTTTCTATGGCAGAGACAGGAAACAAGTGTGTTCATCTCTTGTTTGTCACTTTCATTCGGGCAACCAAAAACTATTTCGGACAACCTTAATTTAGCTTCAGGTTGTCCGATGAGCAACCTGAAAATTTCCTTAAAAATCAGGCCTGGTAGCCTGTTACCCCAAGAATAAGCAAGTTTTGTTTTATCCCATTCAGAACTGAGGACACTGAGAGAGGAAGGCACAGTCTGTAGCCCTTCTGTACACACTGGGAGAGGTTAGACTAAACAGTTTGCAAACAATGTACAGGTAACATACTTTTGTGTTCCCAACATCAACAACCATCCCAGACAGTGTTCGATTTTAAGGAATTAGCAATGGTTGTGCGAAGGACTACCACATTGTAAAATTTGGTTGTCCTGCTCAAAATAAGGTAGTCCCAAGTGTAACCATTTTCGCAAGTTCGCAACCATGGAAATGATAACGCCCCATTATCACCAGCCTTCCAAAGTGGCTTTCACTTTTAGACAACCGCCCTCCCCCCCCAAAAAAAACAAAAACATATCTACTGTATAAGAGTGCTGTCTCGTGGCATAGTACATTGTGGACATGGTTAATGTTATGATGTTCGCATTGCAGGTTAATAAATTAAACATCTCTAGATTGAAAGCAATGGTGTTGCAACATCAGCACTACGAATTCATAGCTTGCACGAAGCAGGGAGTTGTTATTTGACAAATAGCAACTCCCTGCATGAAGGAATTCAGCTTCTCTGTGTACAGTGCAGGCCTAGTGGCCTACTAGTGGAGTTTGTACGGGGCACATATTTTGGCTTGATAGTGCTATGCACATTTCGATAAAGTGACTGTGTGGGAAGTTGTGGTGAACGTGCGTAATCACCGCACTTTGCTGCAAATCTTTTGATGCAATTTTTAAAGTTCCTTGCTTGCGCAATTCATCGAGCTGCTAAATGTAAACATCACATCACTTTCCTCAAAAGATTTGGTTGTCCCGACGGACAACCTTACACACCTGTTTTTGCAAAATCTGGTAGTCCTGCAGAATTTCTGGTTATCTCGGGTGACAGGACTACCCTTAAAATCGAACACTGCCAGATGATAAAGTGGTCCCCCATTCAGTTTCCCATGGCATACAGTATGCCCAGACATGTACCACTTCTGATCAAATTACTGGTTAACCTTATCAAAGAGTTCCTACTTTCAATCCCTGGACCCCCAGTAGGGTGTTGCCCCTAGACCTCACCAGGGGCAAGCGTGTATTCCATATAAAACCACCATAGAAGTTATGCCAAAGTCAGCAGTCACATGACAAAGACACACAGGTATAATTTACAGTACAATATAAAATTACATTGCCAGTAGTATGATGAATTCATCATACAGGAGGCAAAAATTTAACACACATTCTATCCTATTTTGCAGGACATTTTCATATAGCCTAGATTTGTGTTAGACTGTAGCTGCAGTTTTGACATAAATTATGCCTAGGCCTAGTTTGCAGAACAAAATGTGTATAGTAATAAGGTTAGTTGTATGCCAACTTGAGTGACTCCTCAGGCTGCCACACAAGCGATTCCTTTGATATACCTATATGTTAGTGCACGGAATTTATGTGGGACCAGGGGCCCTAAGATAGGCCCCTGGATCCCACTCCATTGAAGTAGCACTCAGTGATGGTCCCAGAGTACTTTCTGTGCCATTTCTGTACTTCAACCTGAATTTGCCTGATTTTTCCCACCCTCCCGCACCACCCCCACTGACAAAATCCTACGTACTGTACAGCCATGCAGTCAATGTAACCCAATAGGTAGGCTATTGTATGAGAAGGGTACTCACTTCCTAGGCCCACTGTGGATAAGCATGCAAATAATATTACCAGAGTCTCAGAGAAGTGTAGTTAAAGCTGAGCCTAGCCTAGGCCCTAGGATTTTTCTGTAATTTGCGTCTAGAACGTTCGGACACTTGCCATCCATAGCAAGCCTGTACTCGAGCACACTGATCTAGCTAATCGAGGAACGTGCAGACTGAACTTTGATTGGGCCTAGCCTAGGGCCTAAGGTGGACTTCCTGCTGGTGAATCACAGCATCAAGCACTTCTCTTCAATGGCTATTTACGTTACACTATTGAAGTATACAATGTGAAAAAGAGGAAATCCAACAGTTAGAGCCTAAGCTATTTTACGAGACCATCTGTGCACGATGATCAAAAAGCATTGGTTATGAGACAGATTCTATTGACTTACTTTGAATTTCGGGAGGTATTTCTTCCATTGTCCCCTTCTCAATCAAAAAATACCCAGAATATGTTCTCACAAAATGAAGACAGCTTTCATCACATTGGTGTTATATTCCCTTCACACACAATAATAAACCACTGACTGTCTGCTAGCTGGTCGGGTACGGGTAGTGCTTGTATTATGTACCGTATGCGCAGTGCACAATGTTACATAGTTTTGGGAGTACGGCACTATTAGTCTTCAAATTGCAAACTACAGCTATGCGGAAGTGATTGCTTTACTGTACCAACCGTGGGGCGTGACATCACAACACACCTGCACGTGAACGCAACAGAAAGTTCCAGGGACGGGTATCATCACTGTTAGACAACTATGTATATTGTTTTGGTGGATTTCGAGCCTCTTGAGTGACCCTTTTTATTTCTAACATTTTCGACAAAGAAAGTTTACAATTTCTCTCAAAAGAGCTAAACTGGCGGTTTCCATACAGAAACTTGCTACATTCACATATAGAGACTCAGTGTTTGTAGTTTCAGGATATTTTCTTGTCTGTCCCATAAGTTTTTTTCAGTCACAACGCACATCCCTCCTTATGTTTTCATAATTATCCTTATCCATATTTGGCAATACCATTAAGATCATATTATCAATCAGAAATTCGAGGGTTGGATAATGTAAACGTCAAAATAATATTATGGTTATGACGTGTGACGGTGAACTACGGTATGCTATGGAATCATTACAGAATTAAAGCACATACTGACTTTATATAGTACATACACTTCGACCCTGACTAAACGAGACAATTAGGCCTATAATCTTCTATGTCTATGGTCAATAAATTTCCAGTGCCTTTATATATACTGGTCGAGTGACATTTCAGGTCATTTGAGTGCCAACCGATTTCTGTCCAAAGTTGTGCTGAAAAGCAACCGGTTATGTGTACAAAAGTTAGTATGTTGGCAGCAGTCATGATTATCGTCCGAAATGGTCACTGGCTTGAGGGGATCATACATGAAGTTATATAAATATAATGGATAATCATTAAAGTCAACATGACTAAAATGCCTGCTTTTGTTGTTCGTCGGGCCCACGTTGTGCTCACCCATTGCATGACTAAACTTGTTCATTTACTAGGCTACTTCCTGTTTGACTGATGGAGTCTACGCATAATAGGCTAGTACTTGTTCAAATGCCCTGTTCACTTACTAGTATACCATATTCCATCCTTCCCGGCCCACAAACCAGACAAACGGCTGGTCATCAAATCGACCAGCCGTTGTTGTCCTAGTAAGACTATTATGAAAAAATAGCCAAGTCAAATTGTGGTCTGTTTTGTTAAATCTCAGTGTTCTGGCACTTTGTACATACCATGAAATTACACACGCACAATCTGCACCAGAGCCACAATTTTTCATGGGCGCTGACGTGTTCTAAGGCTACCTCCAACCCTATCCTAACCTCACCCCTTACCGGTAAGTACGTTGGCTCAGGGGCATTGAGAGTTTTTCTGAAACAAGTTGGGATGTACAAGTAAACGGCGCGTCGCCGGAGCGCAAATCGCTCCCTCTGACGGGGTGGGGTCTATAGGTCCAGGTCATTCCCCAGATATAGATAGATATAGAAGGGCGGACTCTCTGGGATATTTAAGAGATTGGGAGCATAATTAGATTAAAGCATTTAACTACTTCTAGTCAGACTATAGAAACGATAATTCAACTATTTCTTATGCTAGTGGGTCGACTGAGAGGTAACTCCCTAGAAAATGCCCAGGGGGAATTAAGTCCTCTGAAGCCCTAGGGTATTAGTTCACGAGAATACGCTTAAAAATTTAACTATTCCCCCACTGAAAACTGGGTGCCTACCATAGACGTTAGAAGCTTTTCGAGAGGGGGGACTGAACCTTGTTTCGGATCGCCGTCCTGGGGAGGGGTCTAAGGGGAGGAGTGTCCCCTCCCCTTTGGAAAATTATTGGGTATTTGACTCCTGGGTCCTCAGATGCAATTTGGTGCAACATTTTGGACAAACTTTAAGGAAAATTACTGCAAATTTTTGACATTTCTTACAGAAGAGACAAATAAGGGGTTTTTGCCCTTGGATCTTGGGGCGGAAGCATACTTCAGCCCCCACATTTTTGACTGGGCGGGCCAGGGGCGTAGCGAAGGTGTTATCTTTGGGGGGTGTAGAGATTATGTTTTGCCGACAGATATGATAATGCGTAGAGCGAAAACGAGCTTTAGCGGGTAGGGTCCAGGGGACCACCTTAGGGCCCCTGGTGGGGTCCAGGGGCAAAGCCTCGCTGGGGGCCCAGGGGGTGAAGCCGACGGAAGCTCTGAGGTTTAAACATCTCCCTGGGTGAAAAATTAATCTCAAGATGGATATATTTTGTTCCATAATGCATTCATCAAATGCAAAGATTCCCAATAATTTTGATGTATTAGGCTATTTCTCTCGTCAGACCGCTACGTACCAGGCTACAGTTTTAAGCGGTTGGGATCCAGAGCCTCGCCAGTGTTTTAGCTAGGACGTTTCTTCAATGCGACATTTACTAGCCTGTGGCCTGAGGGAGTGGTCTAAGGGGAGGGGGTGTCCCCCTCCCCTTTGGAAATTTTTGGAATATGAAAGGTGCCTAGATTGCACATTGTGCAATATTTGAGTGGATTTCTGCCCTAATGAGGAACCTCAAAATTTACGCCCGGGTAAGAATTTGCTTGTCAGATTTTTTGTGCGGGCTGGTTAAAACACTGGTCCCGCCTTAGGGCCCCTGGTGGGGGTCCAGGGGGCTTGCTCCCCGGAAACTCTGATGTTTTAGCATAATCTCTGGGCAAAAAATTAAGTCTCATGCAGGTATATTTTGGTTCATATTTCATTATCCAATGCAAAGATTCCAGATAATTTTAATGCCATTATACTTCAGGAGCTGAACATGTCGTTCAGAATTGGAACACTATGCGTTCAGCATTTGAACACTAGACGTGTCAGGCATTCAAATATGGTAAGTGTTCAAATAGGCGTCCGGCGTTCAGAAAGGGAGAAAAAGTCTTCACAATCTTAACACAGCGTTCAAAATATGCTTTGAACTCTAGGATGGGTTCTGTATCTGTTTCATTTTGGTGTTCAAAAGTTAAAAGCCTGAGATCGCAGTGGAGGGAAGACACACGCGGCACTCACTATTTTCCCCAGGATGTTTGTAGGTAAGCCGGGTCCTCAGGAGTTTGCAAAATGTGTTTGAAGTCAAGGTTAGGGGTTTAGAAAACGGGCTAAGGATACCCTCTTAATGGGTAATCGGGTGCTGCTCCCCATGGTAATGGTAAAAGTGAAGAATAATGTGCAGAAAGTGGTTTTTCGAGAATGTCATATGACCCGAAATAGTGCGCCTATACGGAAGCCTTTAATTCCCTTTCTTTCCCCGAGTTGCCAACGGACTCAGTCACTCGTCCACTTACACCGACGACCGTTGATACGGCCGTCACATGCATAATCAATTTGCCGAAGGGCCTTCAACTTGAATGGGCCAATTAGATGAAGAACCGAAAGTCGAAATAGCAGATAACAGACTGGACAGGCGCTCCCGTTCTCTCTTTCTCTTTTTTTCCTCTCATTCTCCGTCTTCCCTTTCACTCCCTTCCTTTCCTTTCCCTTCTCTTCTTTCCCTTCTCTTTTTTCTCCCCTCTCCTCTTTTCCTCTTCTTTCCCTTTCCCTCTCCCCTTTTTGCCGACAGACCGAAAATTTGCCGACGGGCGACCAAATATTGGAGGTGTGACACCCCCACACGCTACGGCCCTGTGGGGGCTAAGACCCGTCAGGCCCCCGCTTTCTACGCCAGTGATACCTGCTAATATCAGTGTTGTAGCATGGGCGTCAATCCTGGGGGTGGACAGGGGACACGTCTTCCCCCTCCTCCCCCCACATTTTGGAAATTCACGCATTGACTTAAGATTTTTACACAGTAAATATTTGACAGAAGTGGCCATGTCCCCCCACATTCGAGGAAAGATTGACGCCCATGTGTTGTAGGCTAGTCGAGACCCGCACGGCGAGGCCGCGTGGCTGAGACCGAGACCGGAGGATTTCGAGACCGAGACCAGGGGTAGAATTACGAGACGGAGACCAAATGGGTCCGAGACCGAGAACGAGACCTCATATACATATAATTTAGTATTTGCATGGGGTACCCTGGTACCCACCAGTTGTCCTATTACCCAGTTTCAAAATGTACTACCTGGATACTTTTAAAAGATACAGACTGTTGAAAAGAAGACACACTTTTTCAATACATTCAGGTTCAAACAAGAGAGCACTTGTATTGCTAAAACTTCCTGGAATGAAGCTCTCATATTTCCTGAAACATACTAACCACTTTCTAAAATTTAAATATGATGTACTTGTTGCTAATTCTGAAATAATAAAAATAACTAGGCATTTCCCGAAATTTTCCTACACTGAATAATATTTGAGCCTTCACCTGGCTTTGGCTAGAATGGTTCACTGGGAATTTTTTGTGCTAATAATTTTCATAGGTTATACCACTCGTTAGAATTGGACGCGAGGAGCGCCGGAATTTTGCAGGAAAATTATTTGTCATGCATGGTAAAACCTGCTGACAGACTCAGCTGGCAGTGGTGAAAGGGTATGCCCGACGTGGGGAACGAGCTACAATAAGGAGTCCAGCTATACCTGAAGCCCTGCCAGAAGGATGCCAAACGGAAACGCTTGGGGGTGCCGAAATATTTGGGATTATGTTGGATAAAAATTGTAAATATTTGGTTCTTGCTATGTAAATGTAGAAAATTGGAGTTTTTATGGAAGATTCTTCCCCCCCCCCCCCGTCCCAGAAAGCTCCAATTCTCCTAAGGTACTCCTAGCCAATCCCAATCTGTCTTGAACTCCTCCGTCCTTGTGCAGAAACAAACCTATAGTACATTGCCTAAGGTCATATCCTGCATATGGTGAGCATACGAAGCCGTAATATCACATGTAATCAGAACACTCTCTATGCTACGGGCCTGATCATAGGTCCCCTGTTGGGGTCCAGGGGCGAAGCCTGGAAGGCAAGCAATTTGGTGCATTCTAGAGGACTCAGAACACATATTTCTGATCAAAAGTTTTCCCAGCTGACATTAATACTCTAAGCTAATATCGCAATTATTCATATGGAAAATGTGTGTGACAACATTTAAGTTTTTTCTGCATACCTCTTAATATTGGGGGAAATTTGATATATTGTCCCCCCCCCCCCACTAAAAATATTGGAGGATATGTCCTCCTGTCCCCCGTGATCGCCGCCCATGCCCGACAGGTGCAATGGGTTGTGGCAAGTTGGCAACGATGTAAGGTAATTGAAAGAGGAGCTTTGTACTTAACCACTGCATTGCATACTTTTGCTTATTCCATACTTGCCGAATTGCGCGTGTTCATATAGTGTGTGACCGAGAAATCTGTATTTTTTGTACACATTAAGCAATCTAGCCTACTAATTGAAAGCGACAAAAATCAACTATCGGGGATTACAAACATTGTACGACTGCATGGTCAAATGGTTAGAGCATCCGACTTGCAGCCGGAAGGCCTGGGGTTCGACTCCTGGCCGGGTCATACCAAAGACTTTAAAAATGGAACCTACTGCCATTGTGCTTGGCAATCAGGAGTAGGGAAAACAAGCCAGTGAGCCACGACTGGAAAAAAGGCCGTGGCCGGCCCGACTTAAACCAATTAGTTAGAAACTGGGCCGTAAAACCTCATCTAACTCTATCTCTACAAACATTGTATCGTATCCAACTTGTCTGCCCGATGAAGCTAATCATTGCCAACCCCCCCCCCCCTCCGACAGTCGCTTACCGCACCCGGTGTATGACAGAGAAATAGTACAACTAGTCTAAGGGATATGGGATGAAATACCCGACATTTACATTAAACTGTGCAGTCTACATACAGTTTTCTTGGTAAGGGGGAAAAGGATTTGAACTATTTAGCTCTATGGAACGGAACTATGGGAGAGGCTGAGGGGACAAAACTCATTTTTTTAAAAAAAAATTACAAAAAAATTTGGGTTTCTATCAGTGCTGTAGACGAATCCCCACCTTCCGAGTCCGAGTCCGAGTCCTCACCTGCCGAGTTCGAGACCGAGTCACAGGCAGTCGAGACCGAGACCGAGTCCGAGTCACAAGCTCCCAGTCCGAATCCCCCTAAAGTAAAGTGTACACTAAGAAACAGGAATTTACAAGTGATCAATTTTTACACTACCTTTTATACAATGTTGCTGTGTGTTGTCATAGGCGGAATTATGAGGGGCAAGCGATGCACCTTTCCCCACTTTTTCCTAGACCTTAAAAATGCATAAAGAAAACCAAAAAAAAAAAAAAAAAACAAATGAACGAAAGAAAAAGGGACCTGAGAAATTATGAGGGAATTTTTAACATTATGGTCAATTTTGCAATGTAAAATGAAGGAAAAACATTAATTTCAAATATCAAAAAATGCCAAAAGTTTTTCCTCGGCGCACTTCCCGCTCACTTGCAATGAGTACTAACTAATACAGGGGTGATCTCAAAGGTGGGGAGACAAGGAGCAATTGTTAGTAAAAGGTTTATTAGGTACCTTAATTAAAATTTCTCCTAAAGCATGGTCGTGTGGCTCCCAGCCCTGAAGTAAGGGTTACTTAAGAGTACTAAATGTACGTTATTACACCAACCATGCATGGTTCTTGCATGCACAATTCAGAAACCTTCCCCTGTATAGGGAATCGTGATTCACAACAAATTTTTCGGCATAAATTGCGTGAGCTAAAGGGAAGTAGGTGTATCGTTAATACTACTGTCCATACTCCTTAGTAGAACCTTTGTCGGTGGAACTTGTCTCCTGATTACTTCCTGTAGGATCAGTGCTTGAGTAAATTACTCCCTCCTGCTCAGTCAGTTTCCCCACCAACATCCACCATCCTCATACAATTGACAGAAAGTAAATATCAGAAATTTGCAACCACGATAGGGAAAGTATTCTGTTAAGCATTTCAAATTACACCTGGGGAAGCGGGGTTTTCTCTAGAAATGGTCCAGAATGGCTCGAAAAGCCATCAAATTCAAAAAAATTCTGGGGAGGATCCCCATCCTCTGGCTTCTCGCCTTCGACATTCGCAGTTAAACGCTTCCCTGAACACACCTAACGAAGGTGCAGGCTCCAATCAAGATTGCTTCTCTGGCATCTTTTAATGTGGAAGGGCCATGTCTTTGTAAGAGTTACCCATAACATTTCATTCGTTTTGAAAAGTATCATACATCATCACCCTCAATCTTTCATCGTCCTTACAAATTTATGCAACAACCCTATTTTTCACAAGT
Source organism: Holothuria leucospilota (assembly GCA_029531755.1). Taxonomy (NCBI): domain Eukaryota; kingdom Metazoa; phylum Echinodermata; class Holothuroidea; order Aspidochirotida; family Holothuriidae; genus Holothuria; species Holothuria leucospilota. The sequence continues at coordinate 12,840,001 of CM055965.1, forward strand.
AATGAAAAACTTGAGGGATCCTCAGTTGTCTCAGACCGTCAGCCCCGTTTGGTATTTCGACTAGGTTTGCTCCCCCACACTTTCACTTACCAAATCCTGCCCGTATGTGTTATGATATAGGCCCTGGGTCTGCATGGCATTAAGCGATTGTCCTTCCTTTATTGGTCAAGTGGTGTTACTGTATGTCTGCCGAACATGGTACTGCTTTTGTTTCCTTTCTTACTTTGTACTGGCGGAAAGGCAGGAATTGAAGAATAGGTTGTGGGAAAATCTGTGTTGGCGGGAAAGCTGTGACTGGAGGTAGGGTGGTTGACATTTTTAAATGGTCGATCTTTTAATATTTTCTATTAAAAATTGTTGCAAATTGTCAAAATTTTCTTTCGTTCATTGCTCTGCTCATTAAATCTGAATCAGAATATATCGACACCTTTTTGTAAAAGTTCCGGATCCAACGGACCGTTCACCCGCAGAAGTACCTTTGTTACTCTTTGCTTGAGAGCGAGAACGGTGCCTCATTTTTCCAACCGTTTCGCGCTCCTAAGGGTGACTAGTACCGAACTCTTGTAAAAAGGGCGCATTTGGGATAAAAAATTGCCAACAAATCAATTGTGATGACAACCTGACAACACATCGGTTTTGGAAGCAAAAGGTGGTGAGCTAGAAGTGAGGTGTCTGGCTACACATTGGTTAAATTAAAGTCTATAGATTGACCTGTATGGACTACGGCAGTTGGAATTCTCTGGCTTCAAACCCACCTTGAATTTCAGCTCCTACATACCATCACTAATCCCTCTGCTACATCCCTGTGTCCAAACCGTACCATAATCCAATAATCCCCCACCACCCACCCACTCACATGCTCATTCAGGCTGCAGCCAAATCGACGGGCCATCTAGTTAGACGTATGTAATCTAGTGGTAGTGAGGGGAGCTGGCAGACCAGTTGAAATGAACTTACGAAATCTTAGGAGACCGTGTGCCATTTGATAGAAACAGATATAGGCCAAATATTATTTTCTTTCCTCTTATTTGCCTTTCTTATTTGAACTGTGCATTTCTAAATAATGATATTTCAGAATAAAGAACAAGCATGGTATCGAGATACAACTTTTGCAGCCTGGTAACTTACCACTCATGGCAATCTAGGAGGCTTTTTTGGCCAAAAATATTCTTGTTTTGCTATACGAGCCAACAGATAGTGACGCTCTGCTAAGATAAAGTCACGCCAAACCACCTTCTTCTTCATAAATACACTTTTCAAAAAAGGTATGCCACTTAATCTGACATTATTTTATTTGTTACCCGCTCTGTCAGGCCTGGATTGGGCCTAATGGTCAGATTGTCATACTTGTGATCATCAATTGAGTGCACACTCAATGTCATTTACAGATAGCCTAGATAAAGGTTCAGGTTTATGTCCACTATTTTGTAAATACCCCCAGAGCTATGCCCTTTTTATTCCATTCGGTGCTGCTCTGAACCAGGGACCTTTCGAGTGACCTAGACACCACACATTCAGGTGAAACGCTAACCATTTCAAATGGAGCCCAACGTCAAGGATACACATCTGGCTATGGCTATGTGGGGTTCTGTGCCCGCCTTAGGGTCACTGCAGCTGGCGTAATCCAGGGGCAATACTCCTGCGGGGGCTAGTGGACAAAGACCGAAAACTCAGGCGGTATTAGCATTGGAATGGAACCATGGCACTATCATAAAATGGCTTTGGAATTGTACTAAACTAACCACAATAACTTTAAATTTCGACACACTTTCTGTAAAATGGTCTAACTAGTAACTCGGACAATAGGCCCATCCATTTGACGATACGAGGGCTTATGGGATGGATGATAGGGGTCGCATGAGATTTTAGAATGGTAATTCCACTCAAGTTGACCTGTGCAAAGTATGTGACAAGCAGCATTGCTAAGATGGGTGCACGCGAAGAGGACGGGAAAATGGCGTTTTAAAGACATTTTAGTAGTATCTTCCATCTGCCGGCAACCTTTTCTTCCATGACCCAGCATGGCCGCAGGCAGGAATTTTCGGTGGGGACAACATCAGGCCAATTCAAGTTGAAATACCGAATGGCGCAGAAGGCGCCGCGAGTGCGCGAAGCTCTCCCCTGACGGAATGGGGTTCAGGGTTTAGAAAAGAAAGAGCGCCACCTCTGCTGAACTTTTGTGAGGGTGTTCAAATTGCCTTGAGACGATACAGGCAAAAGATAACATTCATTCCCACATGCATCATCGTCAGTGGCGTAGCTAGAGGGGAGCAGGGGGCGGTCGCCCCCCCCCCCCTCAAAGCCTCCGAAGGCCTCTATCGGAAATTTTTACCACCTTAATTAAAAATTCTTACAACGGAAATTAGTAGCTAGAATTAGATTCTTAGGGGCTTACTTAAAACACTTCTTATGTTTTAAGCAGTATTACCCATCGAAATGGTTACTGACAAGGCCTGGAAGTGTCATTTAAGGCAATCTCGGAGATATTTTAATCTATTTTTTTCCCGCGCTACACGCCAGGTGATGGTGGCACTACGCTTAGATGGTACATCGTTACTTCAAGATAATAATCTGTCGGAAATTTTTTGCTTTTGCCCCCCTACAAAAAAATATCTAGCTACGCCACTGATCATTGTAATAGCTTTTCTTCCCAAAAATATTACACACTTCAAATATTATTAAATGTTGCATCATTTGAAAACTTGGCAAAGTTTGGGAGAACAAAGTATTCACGAGCTAGGAAGCAGTGAATTTGTTCCCGTGAGGACCACAGATCTTGAAAACCGTTACGTTATTTTAAATTTCAGGCTGTCAGAATACCTATAACCTTTGCTTTTAAATATATGAAAACTTTCTATCCTACAAACGCCTTGTTCCTTCAAGTAAAAATCTTAGAGCAACCTTCATCCTGATGGCTAAAATATATTGCAACTGTTTGAAGGAAAGTTTTAACTCGTCTTTGCTTTTAACATAAGGCTACATCACACTTGGAATTTACCGGCCGTTTTCTTTGGGAGAGGGGAGGGTTTTTAGTTGTGGTATATCGGGGACTACCCAATATACCACACTTTTCAGCTAACGTGTTACATACCCATGCCTTCGTCCACAAATTAAATGTTATTCTTTTTATTAAGTGTTGCCAAACAGTAAACTCTTGTCACTGTCACATTCATTTATATTTGGGTTTAGGAGTGGGTAGGGGTGTGGTACGGGTAGGCCGCCCCTAGCAGGATTAATGATGACATGGAACTGTCATGGAAGTACTATCCCCGAAGTAGTGCTTGCATGGAGTCATGGGCGGTTCTTAGAATTTTTGTTGGGGGCCAAAATCAGGTCCGCATTCAGGGAGGTTATAGGACGACACCCCCCCCCCCCCCTCCACTGGCAATATCAATGGTCCGCACCGGATAGTACAGTAGTTGTGTGGTTATTATTTTGTAATTTAGTTATGTCCCATAAAGCTTTCAAAAGCTGTTCAGAATCCATGTAGGCATTCATTCATACCGGCCGTACTACCTTTAAAAATAAAACAATCATAATAGGCAATCACTACTCCATATGCTTAAGCGTCAGGGGAAGCAGGCAAACAGGCTTGATCCATCTGGATAAAATGAGACAGCCTAAATTATGCACATTATTAAGATTAAAGTTAAACATTTAATAGTAAGGACACTTAAGCTTATAGAGGACCCTACACCAATTTGATAGATGAACGCCAGCAAAATTCTACTCGAGTTCAGAGGGTAACGAGGTAGGAGTGTACTAATCTCTCCCAATTCTGATCCTGCAACCTCCTTTTAGCGCTCCCATCCGGCGGATATGTATACCCAGATCAGTGCTGTAGTCGAGACCGGAGGGTCCGAGACCGAGACCGGCCTCTCAATGGGCTTTACACACTGTTTGCGTAGGGACTCGAGACCTATATCGGAGACGAGACCGACAATTTCCGGTCTCGAGACCGGTCTCCAGGTCTCGCTACAGCACTGACCCAAATCCTAAGCTACTTTCTCAAACTTGAAGGTTGGGAGGGATGGAGAATCCTTGCTTGCCACTACTGCTCAACAGCTGAACAGAATCAATGAAGGCCTGAATGGGATAACTTTCTGTGTCTCACAACCATGCCGAACAATCAGTTCTTGAGCCCCAGAAAATTTTCAGAAGATACCACCGGGATTTGATCCGAGGACCTCTCGAATGCAAAGCAGTACACTCATCTACCAAGTCAGCTCTACCCTTTAAAATTCATCAGTGGTAAAGGCTTCAGTTTTTTTATCAAATAACATTTTCCTATTCACCCTTTTTGTGGACACTCATGAAAACACAACATAAAATAACTGTCATGGAGCAACTTCCAACTTACGTTTCCAGCAATGTACTTAGGAGACATTTTTAGCAAAAGAAATTTTTAGTACACTACGCACCAACTGACCATTAACATTGAAAAGTCCTTCCATGACTGTGGCAGCATCTAATTGTACAGCTCGCTTAGTATTGGTTTAGTTGTATGATTTAGTAATACCTCTTTCCCACTTATGCGGATCAGAGGGCGGTTTGGCGCGGTTTGATAACTGAAGAGAATCTCGAAGACACCCTTGGGTGATTCGCATGATTCCACCAGCTTCCTAAGGTTCCGTGAGTATTCATGGCACCGCCAACAGTGTTAAACGTGTTTAATTTTTCCCCCGAAATAAAGCGGAAAACTCTAAATCGCAAGGAAACCGGGGAACCGTGAAGGAACCGTACTGACCGCAAGCAGACCGTGAAACTTCCGCGATCTACCGCGAGACTACCGCAGCCTTTCGCCACCCTGAACATTTGCGGGAGAATCCGCGACTTACTGCAAAGCCACTGCTTGTATCCACGCGGACACCGCACATATCCGTTTAGACAACGTACTTTGTCCGTGATTACCGTCTGTCATTCCCAACGACCCGCTGACATATCGCACATCTTCTGCGACCCTCTACGCGAGCCGAAAAGCGTCAAACCGCAGTTACCGCTACACCACCGTGATCAACCCGTAATCACACCGCCTAGGTAATAAAAATGGCCCGTTAGTCATAAAAAACTGACACAAAACCGTACCCTCCATAATCGTGCGCAACCGTACCACTACCGCGTAAGTGAGAAAGGCCGGGGTATAAAGGGTTTGTACTTTAGGGCCTTAGTCCTCCTTTGCACTTCAACCTTTTATGTTATGATGATTGTTCCCCGGCCTATTAAGCAGTGTGACTTTACTTTTTCCAAAGTCCCCTCGACTTTCTGGCGGAGAGCCAAGGGGCGAAAACAAACGTTACTCCCGAAGTTCTGCTCCCCACTTAAAAGGAGCTACGTCCCCGAGGGGACAACAAACTTAACTGACCAACCAGTCAGGGCCGGATCCAGGAATATCAGAAAGACGGCGTAATCGTCGTCAAAAGAAGTTTTTGCTTCTGTGGGTTCTTTACTCGTCCGTGCACACTTTGTGGTAGGAAATTCTCAGCATGTTTTGTATTCTGTTAGGATTTCTTCTCATCATACATACCTCTTTCATCTGCTTGAGATGTAAAATTGCTTTGCCGAAAATAGGGGCGTACGCCCCTTACGCTAGGCGCGGCGGAACGGAAGAAAGATTGTGGGACTGAGTGCCAGCAAGACTATCTATTCTAAGCGGAGCCCCACCATAAGTTGGAACGGAGCGGCCAAGATACTTTTTGGTTAACAAACCCTCCAGATGGCTGGAAACAGCACTTCCCGAGTGTTCTGCTGCATGTACCCAGCTCAACTTTGCAAATATTGGGGGCTGAACATACCTTTAGCCCCCTCACTTTTTTCAATGGGGGCTGAGCCCCCCAAGCCCCCGGTTCCGTCGCCACTGTCTTACGCCCCTTGGATCCGGCTCTGAACCTCTTGATCTTCAGACCCCTACACCATGGGTTAAGTCATTGGCGATCCTGTTCGCCGTTCTAGACTGGCTGAAAAGAACAGATACTACACGTGATATTAGACTGCAGAAGGCCGAGAAGCGACAGTGTGACATTTTCTCATTTTCTTTTCATAACTGACTAGAATTCTGCCATTGAAGAAGCTGCATGCGAGCCTGAAATATCATTGAAACCACTCCTATGACCAGTGATCGAATGACCCAGTAAACCTAGGTCGAAAGTTGAAATTATTTCGAGATACATACCTGACAATTACGGAGAAGTCTAGCAGTAGTAAATACAAATTCATAAATAATACATGGCATTTGTGAGATTTAACGGATGATTTCGTCCAAACTTAAAAATACATTTTATTTATACTATCTCTTATAACTTTTTTGAGATCATTTTTTTTGCGATTTTTTTTTTTGTTTTTGTTTTTTTGTTTTTGAGTAATTGCAGAATACCCCGCACAAAGAAGCACTGCTTGGGAAAACATAAGGCTACAGAGTCCAGGCAACAAATGTAATTTGGGAACGACTCATCTATGATTATTACATCACTTTCCTTTTGCTATGGAGGCTACGAGGATAAGAAGTCAGTAGTCAATTTTTGTTTGTGTAAAGCCAGAAGGATATGCAGTGAAATGTCGATTCCCATTTTATAGGTTTTCAAGAAGCTACGGGGATTCGTAGTCAATATTCCGAGGCAACTTCCTCTTATCTAGCCTATAAGTGAAAGTTAACTCGTCTTTGACAGGCTACAAGGATACGCAGTTAAAGTCATAGGCGTACGGGAAGACATTTCACAGGGGGAGGGGGGAGGGGAGGGTGTTTTCAAATTTTGCAAAATTGCCCTGATTTTCCCCTTTTACCACGATAGGGCTCAGGACGGGTATAGATGAGTCCCCCCCCCCCCCCACAAACTGTAAAGAAAGATGTTATCTCGGGAGATATTATTTCGTTGTGCAACTAACTTAAAGACAGACAGTCATCACCCCAAAGTATATTTTTAGTGTATGTATATCAAAATTCTCAGTTGGTGACTGCTCTTTCATTGATTGACATCAAAGTTTGAAAATTTGAAAGATGCAGAGTAGCTCACATTCCACACAAGGCAGAGAGAGAGTACTTTTATTACATTTTATAGCCTTGTATGCTCACCAGGACATGGCCTTAAGCAATAAAACAGGTTTATTCTTGCACAAGGAAGAGCCTCATACAGTTATGGGAGGAGCTAGAAGATGCATAGTCGGGAGAATTGGAACTGTCTGGGATCATGAAAATTCCCCTTTAAGGGAATTTTCATGATCCCAGACAGTTCCAATTACATATACATACACTAAAAATATACTTTGGGGTGATGACTGTCTGTCTTTAAGCATTTTGCCCTGTTAGCAAACGCAGCTGCCCGCCGCACTGCCCACTACACTGCCCCCTTGCCCTGAAAATACAAGTGTCAGTGCCCTGAAATAAGCATATACCTGCTCTGGGAGGGCTGCAGCCCCTCCAGATCCCCCGCCTCGTACGCCTATGGTCAAAGTCTTTTACAAGGCTACGGATGATACGCAGCCAGGATTCAAACTTTCTTGAAGAGGACACGGGGGTACACAGTGACTGCGTGGCCCGGAAGCCCCTGAAAAAAAAACAGTTTCAATCTCGCGGTATTCTGCAATTAAGCCCTTTTGGGGGATACTTTCCCCCGTGACCCTATGGCGAGCCGCTAATGCATGGGGCTATTATATTGGGAGGCTGTGTTACAACTGATAATGTATAATTAACCGATAATGTAGTGAAAATTGACCGATAATGTAGTTGGCTTTTACTACATTCTCGGTCAAATGGTAATACATTATCGGTTAAAATTTTTTTTACTACATTATCGGTTTTGAGGTGATACATTATCGGTTAAAAAGTTACTACATTATCGGTCAATAACTACTTTATCAGTTGTAACAGGATGCATGGATCAGTCAGCCACAACTGGAAAAAGCCGTGGCCGGCCCGACTTAAACCAATGGGGTAAAAACTAAGCCGTAAAACCTCATCTAACTGCATGGATCATGGAGTTACCCCCGCTGCCGGTGGATCTCCTTCCTCCTTGATGTCAATGACCTTTCATTGATAAAAAACATGTACAGTGAAACACAAGCGATGTTCATCCTTTTTATTCATTTGACACAGCGCCATCACCCCCCACTTCCGCATTTTACGAACACTTTGTAGTAAGCGTAGTATCGATCAGTCAGCTGTGTGTGGTGACTGTTTTATATACACTTACACACTATTGAGTCACGTTAGTTCTCAGCTACCAGCTTCGAAGCAAGTACACACGCCTACGCTTTAGATATTGTAAATGCAGTTGGAGTGCCAGTGGCAAACTTAGCAAAATGATGATGCATCCTGACTGAATTCTCGGATTTATAAGCGAGTCTGGACACCATATTGTTCATTTCTCGTTGAGAGAAGATGGGGCACACGAGCAACATCGCTAAGATGGAATTCAAAGAGGAGGACCGAGCCTCTTTGATTCTCGAGAAGCTTCGGCACCAACGCATAGACGGTAAATACTGTGATATGGTTTTGTGTGTTGAAGGAAAGACTTTCAAGGCCCATAGAAATGTGTTGGCTGCCTGTAGCCCTTACTTCGATACCATGTGCAATAGCGGTTTTGAGGAGGAAAAACACAATATGGCAACGATTGAGTGTGTGACTGCTGATGCCATGGAACAGATTCTTGACTACATGTACACGGGACAAATCAGTATCACCTCAGAAAACGTGGATGTAATTTTACAAGGTGCGGACCCATTTCTCATGTCACAGCTGAAAGAGTACTGTTACCGGTTCCTTACTCAAAATATGGATGCCTCTAATTGCTTTGTGGTTCGACATTTGGCAGATTTGTATGGATTCATTGATTTGTATGAGAGGAGCAAAATGTACATTCGAAATCAGTTCATGCAGGTTGCACAGAATTCCTTGGAAGATATCATCCGATTAAATTTTGAGGAAATTCTGGAAATCATTAAGGATGAGGACATTAGAGTCGAGAAAGAGGAGACCATCTATGAGTTGGTCATTGCCTGGGTCAAGTTTGATGTTGAGAGAAGAAGCAGGTTTTTCTTAGAACTCTTGAAACATGTTCGGCTGCCTCAGCTTAATCGCAACTACTTGATAAATATTGTGGAGAAAGAGCCACTTGTTTTTGATAATGATGAATGTGTCAAACTGTTGCTTGATGCAAAACACCAAACAGACACCACAAGACACAGCTACTGCAGTGACAGCCCAGTATTAAAGCCAAGAAAAGGCAGGTTACAGGACGTGGTTATTATCACAGGTGGTATCTCTGAGGAGGGGCCATTGTCAGAGTGCTTTGGTTATGTTATGGAAGAGAACAGGTGGACCCCCCTCCCGCCCCTTCCAGTTGAACTCCGATTTCATGCAGCGGCAGAATTAAATGGCAGTATGTATGTGGTAGGTGGATCTAGCAATGGCCTTGTAACTAATGCTGTTCATGTGTATGATCCAAACATAAACCTTTGGAAGTCAGCAGCAAATCTTCCAGAGCCCTTGGAATACCTCTCCGTGGTAGCGTGCAATGGTTATCTCTATGCCTTAGGTGGGATTCGTTGGGACAAAGTTCAACAGACGGTCTATGAATATGACCGGGACCATGACTGTTGGAAGAAAGTGTCAGACATGCCTACTCCAAGGTACAATATGCAAGTTGCTGTGATAGACAATCGTTATATCATAACAACAGCCGGCAGGGATCGTCATAGAAGACCCGTCAAACTAGTCGAGAGGTACGATACGTACACAGATGAGTGGTCCTCTCTCACTCCCATTCCTCTGGAAGAAGGCACATGTTGGGACTTTCCAGTTGTTGAAACTTACCAGGGTAAAATTCATGTGACCGACTTGACTACCAGGCAACTTTGCCTTGACCCAGATGAAGACAAATGGACAGAAGTCCCTTGCCACTTCAACAGACTCCCCGAGAGAACTTGTTTTCAGTACTGCTGCATGAATCGCAACGTTTTCATATTTGGTGGATGGGGTACGGAACGCTCGATCAATTCTCCAAGTTCGGATGCCTGTGTGTATAACAAGGATTTGAATCTTTGGAGTAACATTTGCTCACCACCTGCATCAACATTGGCTTCAGCGTGTTGCATCCTCCAAATTCCGTATGAATTCCTACTTGACAGTGGTAGTCAGACCAACACCACAAGACCATCAGCTCGAGTTACAAAACCATAGGTAAGGATAGAATCTTTGTCTCTAACTTTGATTTGTAATTTTGTAGGAGGAGCTTGTGTCTTGAGTTGAAAACACTGCATGAAGTTGATATTAAAGTGAGACATTGTACGGAAAAGTTCTGCATATTGCTGGTATGCGACCTTTATTTTGTGAAAGTTTGAATTACAAAATGCTTGTGATTGCTTCATGGTTGCCACCATATTGTAATTTCTGTTTCCTTACTCTGTTCATTATCACATGAGCTCACCATACAGAGGTGTCACAAGACTTTCAAGACCTTTATGAGCCCAATATTGCAGTATTGTTTCATGAGAGTAGACTATTTTCAGTGTGAAAATTAAGAGTTTATCCCACCTCACCCTTAAATTTGCAAATCCCAAATTTGGCCATTCCTCGCCCTGAACTTAACCTTTGTTCACAACCTCAACCACACAGCCTCTATACCTTGACTGATGGTGATTGATTCCACTGTAAATTAGAGGGCTAGTTTCAATACATCTGAGGATACCTGGGTGTGCTCACACATATTTTACCAAGGTTTCAACCCCTACTCAGGCAGCATTTTTTTTTTCTAAGGTGCAGTATACAGTACATTACATTTACAGTATAGTTCCACAGTTGGGTTAATTTTCAGATCACACTGTGTCGATTATTCAGTTTTTTGTAAAAAAGTGAAGGAAATTGAATGGTTACGGACCAATGAGATGGGGGACTGTTGACACAGGGACTATTGAGACGGGAGACTATAGACATTATCCCACTGTACCAGATGTTCATTCTCAGCCTTGATTAATTTTTCTCTTCAGAGCTGCTTGATTTCCCCATTCTAGCAGTAAGTAAATTTACCTCAGACATTCTTTCTCTTCCCAGGGTCCCATTCCTCCCTTACAGTAACCATGAATTGAAAGAATATCATTGCACTGAGAGCAAGGCTTGTAATTGACTTACCATACAAACATCAGTGATGGGCCATACATGTGAATTCATGAACAGATTTGTGATTTTTTTTTTGGCACTTTGATTGCCCCTCTTTTTCTCTACTCCCCACCCTTGATCCCCAGAGCCCCAGTCTTGGGATTGATGATACTTTCTATGGTTACTTGTGTCATATTTAAAAGAGGGCTCAGATAATGAACAGATTCATCCAGTAAGTTTGGGAGGGGGGCAGGAGTGGGGTGTGTAACTTATGGATGTGGGTGATGAGGTTGTGCCGATGTTTTTGAAGGGCATCCCATTTCGAGACTTTGTTGTAGTTTATGGCAACTTCCTGTTAGTGCTGCATTGTATTGCACACTTGATAATTATATCTTGTACTGTACCTCCGTAAGATTCAACATGGTGACAGTTTCAAGTTCAGCAACTTAAACTAAGGTAATGGTAGAAAAGTACATACTAACCCATGAAAAACAAACATTGAGAAATTCAAGAAGGTATACCACTTACTTTGATGGAAAGATGTGATTTTTAGTTTCTGAAATATTTGACAGACTCAGTGCTTACAGAAGTTCTCATTCCATGAAAAGACAGAAATATGGTTCAAAAATTAGCAAAGGACTCTGGAGATTTAGCCCACCCAAGAATAGGAGGCTTGACACAATGCTAGGTATTGTTATCAGAAGGAGCTCACCTGTTCCCTTGGGGCACAGTGCATTGCCACTCTCTTGTTTTGGTGGAAACTATATGAGTTGACAATGACCATATGACATTGAACACTAAGTACCCTTGTCAGTTCACAGGGTTTATAATGCTTCCCACACAATCATTGAAAGAGATAGTGTCTGGATTACAGTGTTCCTAGGCAGCAGACTCTGGATATCTCAGAACATGGTAGCAATTTGTATGAGTTGCTGGTCTGTCTGTATTTTGCCAGATATTACACAAGTGATGAGTGCAAGTCTATTAATTAGGCCTACTTGTGTAATGTGTCCAAGGTTCAAATATATTTACCAGTAACAGGTACTGACTGCTAATATTGTGCACACAATATTACTCTTGCATTGTGTATTGTAACCATTTTCATGTAATGACAAATTTTCAGTGTCCACTGGCTTGGTTCGGCTGTGCCTCATGTGTTACTCGTATAAAATTCACAATAGTACTGTATGGCACTGACTTTTCACCTTTTCTGATTCTTGTAATAAATTTAACCAGGCAACCTCCTCTGGACAATCCCCCTTGGACAAGTCCCCCTGGGGACAACTGATTGGGACCCACCCTAACACTCCGGAAAATTTTGTCCATGGGGAAAAAATCTGGGGTGGGGACTGTCTCCAGTGGGAGTCATCCATATGCTGTAGGTGAGGATACAGGATGGAAATTGGGGGGAGAAAGCAGTGGTCTGGGAACAGTTTTAAAGAGGCACTTTGAGTTGGTTTGTGAAATTCACTAAATTTTTCCAAAACTGTTGAAAGTTTTCTTCACGTTCTAACGACAAATGGTAAAACTAAGATGACCCCATACCCTACGTACAAATAAACTTTTCATGAGTGATTAATTAACGATTCAATTCGGTTTCCAAAAATTCGTGACCAGTCACTTTTTCATACTAGTATTAATCATAATTGCAGTTGCACATGACAACAAGAAAGGGTCCAAAATTCCAAATTTTTAGTTTTGCGCATTTGTGAAACATGACTTACTATGCTAATTAAAAGCATTGTCATGTGGAAGTACCCTTCAAAATCCTCACAAAATTATCAATATCAACTCAATGTGCCGCTTTAAATACGATACGTAACATTAAAAATAATGCAGAAGATACATGTGAGATATAACCAGGGAGTTGCTATTTGTCAAATAGCAACTCCTCGATATAACAGTAGAGTTCTAGTTTCATCCAAATTGACATCTAGTTGGTCAGTTGATGCCAATATTTGGTGATGATAGAGTGGAAAATATAAAATTATCTAATTTTAACAGTAGAGTTCTAGTTTCATCCAAATTGACGTCTAGTTGGTCAGTTGATGCCATTATTTGGTGATGATAGAGTGGAAAATATAAAATTATCTAATTTTAATCCCAATTCAGTAAGTTCAGTAACTGTGCCAACAGCAAAAAAGGTCGTCAGAACAGGTGTGTCATACCTAGTACTTCTCACTACATGCTTTGGTTATCATGGGTTGTAGATTGTCTGAAAGGAAGAAAATGACATTTTTTCAATTGTTACATTTAGACATTGTAGGCCTACTGCCCTACTCACAACAGAAAAACTCCTTTTTGTGCTACGGTTAGGCCTAAGCAGAAGATGATATGCTTATAGTTACTGCCAATAGATGGAAACTGGAAAGTTAAAGTTTCAAATCTTTGAATACTGTAGAATGTTTCTTCAATTAGAATTTTAGTATGGCTGGCTCACATCAGCATGAATTCAAAATTACCACAGTCGCCAAGATGATTTCAGAGATAATTACATTTGGTGAAACATTACCTAGCACATGATCAAAGGAATTGGAAAGGACTCAAAGGTCATTTGGTTCAAGATTAACCTTATTAGATCCAAATCAAAATAATTCATAACAAAAATACTTCATAGATATAGAGTAGACTCCACTAGACAGTCACTTTCAGTAATGATTGACGAGACTTGAAATGAAACTCTGTGTGAATTTTGGTGGAAAGAGTTCCTTGGGGGCTCAACCTTCAACCCATGCAAAAAATGGATTCTCAAAGGAAATAAATTTTAGAGGATCATATTGTTGTAATGAAGCTGGTGTCAGATAGGATGATAAAGGAATACTGTAACAGGATAGTAATGTAATGTAGCTCTAAGTCCAGATTACATTAAAAAAAAAAAGAAAAAAAAAAGGTATACATGTATGCCCTAAAGACTACCTCACTTGGGAACTTTGGGACATGTAGGCATATATTTTGCAAGTCAGGATTTAGTCTTGTAATTATTGCTCATTGGAGGATATAGGCCAAGTGCAACAAGTGTTAGGTATGTTTTACAGCTGTTAAACCATGAAATTACTTCCTCTTATCACCTTCCTGCTCAGAGGTCATTGTACTTCCACTGTTAAACTAGGTAATTAAAAACATATGATCCCAATATGAGGGTGACATTAATCTTACAGGTCATTGATAGAAATAAAAGTGTTGAGCCAGGTGTACTGTACACTATACAGTGTGCCTCACAGATAACCTGTACACGTACAGTACTGGTAAATTGAGTAGGGGGGAGGGTTGGGAAGTGGTATTTGAGCAGTGTTACCAACTTGCCATTCATTGCATGTTCATACACAATTTTTCTTTTTTTTTTTGTGTTTGTCCCTGGTTTTAAGAAAAAAAGTGCCCCTTGCTTTTTCTTCCCTCACCCCTCCCCCAAATCCTGGATGTCTTTAAAAATGCTCTGCTGGTCTACCCCTTAAAAAGTTTCAGACAGAGTAGCTGGTAGGCTGGAGTGTATTTGACAGCAGACATCAAGAGTGTCACTGTTACATTTTTTGGCACGGAAATAACTCTGAGCATAAAATAACCCATGTTTACAGACTTGTAGGAAGTTGTTCAGTTCTGTGCGAAAGATTCCAAAGATCATGTAAAGTTTGCGTAACTGCACATTCAACAAATTTATGGGTGTTACTATATATAAACCTGTTTTAATGATATACGAGTTTATCTTCTGATGGTACTGTAAAGTAGTGAGCACATAAAATGTCACAGGGGTTGTATAGAGTGTTTTGGTATTGGTAGCAGAGTGTCTACAGGTTAGCTCTGATCATGAAACAAAAGGCAGTTTATGCACAAGTCTGCAGATTCATGAATCTAACAGGTGTCAAAATCTTGCAAAGAATATTTTCTCATACAGTTGGCTCCTTGGTTCCTGCTTCTATATCCATTTACTAAAATACTTTAAAATTTGGAATCCCTCCCTACCCCTTCATATTTCTTTAGATGGGCAGTCCCCGTAAAATTCCATTTTAGAGTGTGAACACAGGTAAAATTCTGTACAGTGCAAATTACCTATTGTTTTTAAAGTATATAAATTTATACAAAATTTTACTGTCTTAATAAAAATGAAAGAATCTTTGTATTGCACAGTAAACACAAACACCCAGGATATTCCATAGTGTAAACTTAAATCAAAGTATTTTATTTTAGTGCAAGTCATAATGCATGTCATTCAGCTGTTATACACTACAGTACTGTAGTTTACCCCACACAGTGTTTGGGTATGAAAATGAAATGAATTTTTTTTTTTTTTGTCTTTTTGTTTGGTTGGAGTTTTTACATTTAGGGTGTTTCTGTTTGTATCACTGGATTAGGCAGCTCTAAGTTTGTGGGAATTTCCCACAGATGATTGTCTTCATTCAGGATAATCTGGTGCAGGAATCCAACAGTCATGCACCTAGTTTGAATACTGCCCCCAGAAGTACTTAAGAGTTAACATTAATCTGCCATTCATTTCTTCATCTTCAATGGCACGAGGTTTTAAATATCATTTCTGTTGTGTGAGTTGTACATAATGGCCACTGTCCTGTGACCAAAAGTGCAAAGACCTGGTTTTGTACTGTAAATTTGAAATTTCCCAAATTTATGCACAGCTGCACATCAAATTGTATTTTTGTAAGGGAATGACACTGTGCATGTAATATGGAACTCTCATGTTCTGAGTGTATCCATCATGTAAGTACTGCATTAAAATACCTAATTGATGGAGACAGAACTTTTCAGAAGGAGGTGCATGGAAAGGGGGGGGGGGAGGGGGATGTCAGTAGAATAGCCTAGTACTCCACTGTTTTATTTAAGTTTAACATACACTTCATTCTACCTGAATTGAAAGAAGAAATCTTCATTGCCATGGTAACTTTTTCTGTGCCTGCCTACATGAGCATGAAAAAAAAATAATGTTCTCCCACCGTCCCCCTCCTCCAATAAAAGAAGAAAATATCTTGCTTGAAAGCTTTTTGTAGATTCCCTATAATTTCCCTCCCTAATATTCTGGATATTAAAATAGGGTAATTGCACTTTGCCTTGCACTTTGCCAAGCATGTTCCAAACTGGGAATATTAATTTAAGGCTAATAGCCTAATTAAATTGGTAGTCTGTGCTTTGTTGAATGGAATTCTTCCATTCACAGAACGTTTCAATATTCTTGATCAATTTTAGCAAATTTAAGAGTGAGCTCATGTGGTGTAGGGCTGTGACACACATGTGTGATGCATCTAAGTCCATTAAGGCATGGAAGTACAGAGGTAGTACTTCCATGATTAGGGTAGCATCTTCAGCTGTGAAAGTATTTTCCTAACTTGTTAAAAATTTCCCCAGAGTACAGTATAAAATCTGAGCAGTGAGCACTAAAATGTAAATTTAGTTCATCCCACTTTCTCATTTCCACAGTTATTGTACAAAGTTCATTCTCCACAGGCATATCCAGATTTTTTATGTGAACTGAGCTTTCGTTCACTAACCCTCAATGGTTCAATTACTGTTGTATACATATTTCCCCAGTGCAATTAAAAGCAAGTTTTCAAAGTTTCTATTTCAGCTGCTCTTAAACTAATGACGCTCCACGATACTTCCTAAGCATGCAGGCGTCATTTATTGATTTTTCCTGTTCTTTTACTTAATTCTTGCCTATACAGAGAATTGTACTTTTGCCTGTATGTGTGTTACTAGTACAGTCAATTACAGTTACAATGAGATAAGACTTTCGACACAAAGAGTAGATTGTTTGCACAGAACTTCAAATACTGCATTGGCTCTGTTAGGGTCAAGGATGTTGAACCTTAATTTTGAATGGAGTTTGGTCAGTTGACACAATTCTGGGGGATATGGATTAAGTGGTAATTAATTAAAACTGGCTGGTATCTCCTCAAAAGAAAAGTGGTGGTACAACCTGTACGTAACACCTTGTGTATTGATAAAACAGTGAAACTTTGTTGGGCTCACAAATGAATGGAAAATCACCTTTGTCTTCAAAAACGATAGGCTTAAGGTACACATAGATTTACAGAGAAGAACTTCGCCCGCCATCATTGCAGGAAATGTATTGAGCTTGGTGTACTGTGTGCCTGTGCCACTAAGTGTGCATTTAAAATACTGAACTGTATGTATATGGCATACCATACTTTCCTAGTTTTATTATTAATAAATAGCTTGGGGGAGTTGCTTTTTTAAAAGGGGGAGGGAGATTTACGTCATGTATTTCAAGAAAAAGTGGAAACCAAACTGTTGTCATCAAACAGTCTTTTACTGTAGTTGTTTAGTTGTTGAGGTGAATGGATCATACTAACTTGTGGGACTGTAGACCTCAATTTGTCAAATTCACAGAGGGTGTTTAGGAATAGGGAGGGACAATTTTAAGGAAAAATGATATGTTAGTGGTAAGAGCTTAAAGGGGAATTTTCATGATCCCAGACAGTTCCAATTCTCCCAACTATGCATCTTGTAGCTCCTCCCATAACTGTATGAGGCTCTTCCTTGTGTAAGAATAAACCTGTTTTATTGCTTAAGGCCATGTCCTGGTGAGCATACAAGGCTATAAAATGTAATAAAAGTACTCTCTCTGCCTTGTGTGGAATGTGAGCTACTCTGCATCTTTCAAATTTTCAAACTTTGATGTCAATCAAAGAGCAGTCACCAGCTGAGAATTTTGATATACATACACTAAAAATATACTTTGGGGTGATGACTGTCTGTCTTTAAAGTGTATGTAAAGTCTAAAATTTCAAGAATATATGTTACAAAGCTTGAAAAATGAATCCAGATGGTCTAACTCCCATATTTACAGGACATTCCTAAGCTGAGATATAAAACGTTGAAGCTTATTCACTCAATTTAAAATTGTATAGTGCACAATAATTTGTGATGTCATTCTTGTACTACTAAAATTACACTCCTTGCTTTCCTTTGTTTTTTCGAAAGCCACTGCACCTTGTGCCAAAATGTGATCACTGCCTTACTGTTATAGGGTGTCTTAACTATAAGCCCTCTCCCTACAACATACTATGCAAGGGAACGGTAATTGTTTCAAGGTCATATAAACATCTTAATTTTAAAAGAAAACAAAAGCAAGTAATGTGAGTTGTACAAGAAGGGCATCACAAATTATTGCGCAATCAACTATTTCAAATAAAGTGAATAACTTTCAACATTTTATATCTCAGCTGTGGAGTAAGCTATGAAAATGGGAGTTGGATGAATGGAATTCATTTTCCAACCTCTAAAATATATATATTCTTGTAATTCTAGACTTTAGGTCCACTTCAAGTTTGCAAGGTTACAAACTGTTAACAGATTTGATAGGAATTCTAAACTTTCTCTTTTTGGTTTCCCGAAAGGAGTCGCTCTCCTCGACCTGCAAAAACTTGAGAGAGACTGGGAATTGTCAAGTCGAAATTGACTATCACAAACTTGTACGAATGAGCAGTCACTGTTGCTTGATGCATTGTCTTTACAAAGAGAAAGCGAATGCCGTTTTTGGTACGTAAATCTTGGGGTCACCAGTTGTAACGTACAAAGTCGTAACTGACTGCAATTGTCAGGATGTTTTGTGTGCTTGTCTTTGGCTCAACTGAAGCCATATGCATGTAAGTCGAAGATGGAGGAATTCGTTCTGCTTTACGATTATATCAAAGGTAGTCGTTACTATTATTCTAGTAGGGGAATCTTTCAACTTTTTTAGGACAAAAGGTCATCTCCCACAAGTATCCTTTCAGGAAACATACATAACTGTGGTTTTGATTCACTATGTGTGCAAATGCCCATCTCCTGACTTATAGATAGTAGGGTACATACAGGGCCGTAGCTAGGGTCGTGCGTTTGGGGGGGTGTGAAGGTCCCAAATTCCGACTGGATGGATTTTTTTCCAACTGAATGGTGGCGCGTAAATTGCACCATTTTTTATGCGCCCTACGTTTACATACAGCAGTGGGGATCCTTCCTTTGTCGCTACATAAAGGTGCCGTCGTGGGGGAGGGGTCTAAGGGAGGGGTTTACCCCTCCCCTTTGAGAAATTTTTGTTAAGGTAAGGTTGCTTAGATGCAAAATGGAGCTATCTTTGGGATATTTTTGGAGCTGATCATATATGGCTAGGAAATGTCCATAATTAAATGAATTCTAATTTTTCCGACTGGTTTGATTCTTTTTCCAAATGAGTGGCGGCCCGTAAATTGCATTTTCGTTTTTATGGGCGTTACTTTTGTATGATACAGCAGTGGGGATCCTTCCTTTGTCACTTCATAAAGGTGCCGTCCTGGGGGAGGGGCCTAAGGGGAGGGGTCCCCTCCCCTTTGAGAAATTTTTGTTAAGGTAAGGTTGCTTATATGCAAAATGGTGCTGTCTTGGGATACTTTTGGAACTGATCATACATGGCTGGAAAATGTCCATAATTTTGTGAATACTAAGATTTGGTTAGGTGAAAGTAGAAAGTATGTTGTCTAAGAGAAGAATACGTTGTCAACAAACCTCCTGAAGCCCCGCCCCCCCCCCCTTTTGACTACTTTAATGCCTTCTATTCTGGCATCTAATGCTAGCATATACCTGTATAGCTTGTATAGCTTGGAAGCTCTGGATCAATTATATAAAATGAGGCAACGACATAATGCTTATTACCTGGCATCTAAATAATAACATAGAGTATGACGCCAAGCACGTTACATCTATCGTATTTTTACTAATTTTGAACGAAAATCCAGACTAACAGCTCCCAGCAATGAGGAATGGGCGGGAGGTAGAGTATAGGTGCAGAAAAATGATACTAGACCTCCCATACAGGTATAGCAAAAGGGGATTAGGACTAACAAGCTCGTTTTCAGAATGTACACCTAGTTTATGCTATAAAAGTTCACTGCTACGTTGTGCTTATAATATTCATAAGTGATACAACGTGGATGAGGATTGTGCGCGAAGCGCGCCGAAATTCGGGGGTATACTTCAATGCCAAAATGAAAATCCTGCACGCAGGCTCAGCCAGGGGTGGTGCATTGATTTGCCGACAAGGGGGGAAGCGCCCTGACTGGGGGCCAGCTACTCTAAGTCCCGACAGATGCAATGGGTTGCCGCACTCAAAATATAAGGCGCGCGAAGCGCGCCGAAAAATTTGGGGTTATATTGAATTTTCGTTAAGGAAAGTTGAAAAAGTTTGGGCTTTTATTGAAGAATCTGGACAAAACCAAGAAATTTTTTCGGGTGACTGCATGGTTGTCGTCGGGGATTACATTCTTCATCTAACCCATAAAGGATCTTCTACGAAACTGAAAGATCTTTTTGTTACAAAATATGTTTGCTACAATGGCGAGGCTGAAGAAAGAATCTTCCAAAAGTTAGGAAAAAGAGGAAAGAACTTCGCAACGATGCATTTTCGTGTTTCTCTAAAATCACGCCTACACGGAAGAAGAACATTTGTGGAAACGGTGAAATCCAATATGTTTGAAACTGGGGTGTTATCACTAGATAGAACTATAGATGAAGGCGCGCGAAGCGCGCGAAAATTTTTGAAGTTATAGAAAGAATCGTTAAAG
Organism: Holothuria leucospilota; assembly: GCA_029531755.1. NCBI lineage: Eukaryota > Metazoa > Echinodermata > Holothuroidea > Aspidochirotida > Holothuriidae > Holothuria > Holothuria leucospilota. Next base: position 12,860,632 of record CM055965.1, read on the forward strand.
AACTTACTGGCTACGGGCCTGATAAATAGACGTTTGGAATATTTTCTGAGTATATCTATGTCTTCACCAATATTTGTCTATACAAAATTTTGCGCAATTTTGTGGGGCTCGGAAAAATTTGGGGAGGGGGGACTAAAGCGCCCTAGCTCCCATAGCACTGTGTCTGGTATAATTACCTTAATAATGTTCATGAGATTGATTGTAAATCGTGACGCATGCGCGCGAAGCGCGCCCAAATTTTCATTGAATAAGATTTCCATAATAAAACCTGCATTCAGAATCTACATCGAGATACTTTCAATTGCCCAACAAACCAACATGCCACTCAAAAAGCCAGTCTTTTACCTGGTAATTTGTAAACAGCTTTCAACTTCTGCTGTTGAGCTTCTCCGAAAGTTGCTATCGGAAGATATTGATAATAAGAACAACAATGAGGTAAGGTTTGAAGCGCGCGGAGCGCGCGAAAATTTTGAGAGTTTGAGAAGAATTTGCGAAAAAAGGACAGCTTTGATTTGATTTTACGTGAGGAAAATAACGTTTGGTATTATTCTCACTTGGTCTAGTTGGAAAATATATACAAACTTGACATAGGCTCAGTCGGAAAAATATGCTAGACTGAGATATCAGAAATTCCAACTGGCATTTCAGATTTTCCGACTATCGTCGCTCTGACGAACTTTGGGGGGGTGAGACACCCCCCACACCCCCCCGGTCGCGACGGCCCTGGGTACATACTGTAGTATGTGCTTAAGTATTTTTGAATTTCAAAATAATGCAGAACCCTGACTACAGTTACATGTAGGTCATAAGTTTTAGTATTTGTACCATTGGGCCTACATTTATTAATGTGTGGTTCCTGTCAGTCATGTGATGATGTTATTGTGACTGAATTGTTACATTCATGCAAAATACTGTATAGCTGATTGGTTATATGCATTTGTAATAGTAATGCTCTGAAACAAATGACGGATACAATGGAAGTGAAATAATTTTAATTCTCCCCCCCCCCCCCCATCCGAAAGATCCTTTGGAATTATTGCAGTATCTTTCACTCTTCTCAAGACATAGGCCTACCACTTCAAAGTTTGACAGTTTCTGAAGTAACCTATAACCCATGCAAAAATAATGATGTGAAAGTGTTGCACAGTATTAGCATTTCTTTTGTTAACCATGTAATTAAATTATCTCTTAATTACTGATCAGATAGTTTATATTTTGGTGAATGATATTGATGTTTTTTAACTGTACAAGTTTATCTTCCAAAAGAAATCCCTCTGGGCATACCAATTCTACAAGTGTCCTTGTCCTTTAAATGAAGGCTGAAAAAATGAAGGATAACATAACCATATTTGGTATTAAGTTCATCTTTTGACATCACAAATTTGCATATTAAGATCATGTTTATTTATGATTTCAGTGTGAAATAGAACTTAACCTGTAAAATGGTCAATATTTGATGGATTTTGATGGGAATTTTCGAGAGTTTTAAAGCTTTTTACATCAAACATCCAAGTATGTCATTTTCATGTCACCAGACCTTTAAGCATGGTATCAACTACGATACATTAGGAACTTAAAAGCACTGGTCATGTTGAGTGCAACATAAATTTTTTATCAGTCACAGAAGTTTTTCTAATCATGTTTGATCTAAGGATATCTTACATTCTCAGTCTACCAGTGGATACATCCATTCTGTCATTTATGTGAATATGTGGACGTAAAACAGGCCATAAAGTGGGATCGAAAGTCACTTTGCATCTCTGTTGCTTGACTTTGGGAATATTCTTTGTAAATTGGCAACTGGTGACTCAGCTAATGTCACATCTGTAAAAAAGACACATGTAAAGTACATGGTTGATGTTCTGTTTGTCTAGCTCGTCTTTTGTTATTTTAGATGAGTAATACACGGTTATGGTAGCAGGTACGAAAGTTGTTTATGGAATATCGAAATTATTCATTACTGTGTATAATTGCCCAGTGAAGTGTAAAGGTTTTAAAGCTCATTGGGGCATTGGCACACAGTACAAGCCAACATCCGAACCATGATCTGAATTATGAAATGTTTGTTCAGTGCAGCTTTGGGATTATAGCGTAGAAGCAGTGTGAAGGTAGAATGCAACTACAAAAATGTTATAACAAGCAGGGCTGGAATCATGGTGGTATCTAGTTAAATCTAGGCAATAACAAAATCGTGCGTAAAATATAGCATAATTTGTTTTGGTAAGGAAGGGGCTATTGTTATAGAAATCTTTTGTCCAAACTTGGTGCTTCGAAGGAACATATCAGGAATTTGTCTGACAGGCAATGTCTAGTTCCAGCTAGTGCTTTTACAACAGTGGACATACCCCTTTGTTCCTCCCTCTCTGTGTTGTGTTGCCTCCAGTGACCACTCTGCGTACAAAGTAACCTGCATAGCCTACCATTAGCCTCATGGTTGCCTTCCCCATAATGTTTTAATATTGATGAACTTTACAAAAATGTTTGTTATTGCTTTGGAGAAGAACAGGACCATGCGCAATGTTGCAAAGGTGACGTGTACAGTAGTGAAGATTTGTAACACATTCAAGAAAAGTTAATATCAGTTCAGGACATGTTATCTACATCTCATCTTTATGGTTATTGCAACGTTATGCATACTTCTACATGTATCTCAATAATACAAACTTGTACCTGTATTACTGTACATAGTGCCCTCAACCACAGTAGGTAGGCTAGCCCAGAAAGTAAAGTTGTTTGAATATGTATTTTGAGATAATTTCTTTGCCAGTGCAGTATGCCTGTTCATTTTAGATCATTCCTACAGTTTTTGCCATCTTGCTACCCTACATGTATTATCGGAAAGTTGTCAAGCACTTTGTTAGCAGGAAATGCTTTGCAGCATTGCTGTGATCATTCATTTGTCAGGGGACAATTATTCGGTGGAATTAGTCTGCGCCCACATCCTACAGCATGCCTACCGTACTGTACGTACAGAAAGCACTATCAGTCGTTTATACGTTTGCATCATAGGAGTGAAATGTGTACTTCTATGCATCTATCATGCAAAACATCTCAATTTAACAGACAGATGTGTGTCACATGTACTACTGTCTATCAGAATTAAGTTGCCATAGAAACTAAGGATTTACTACACTTTGTACAAGTTACATCTCAGCATGCAAATGTCAGCAAACAGACACAAATTTCCATTCAAGCAGAGAGTAAGTTAACTTAAAACATCTCAGAGGAGACAGGGAAAAGGGAGATTTACTTTCAATTTCAAAAATTTCACAGGTCATCAAAATAAAAACTTCTTTCAGGAAATTACTTATCCGGCATCGCATCTCATTTTTCTAAGCATGTTTGTTGAATTACTGTGCAGGTGCAAAAATGTGTGATTCTCTGTGTACATGTGCAAACAAGATTTGAGCCAGAGTACCCATCCCATCATCATGTGGATCCATCACTTCAAAAGAAAAATTCTGTTTTACATTTAAGGAAAGTAAAGGTCCTTTCGCACTAGGTGTGATGCGACACAATACAATATACATATTGTACGATAACTTTAGTTGAAAATAATGTGATTATGTAACCCATTTGAGCTAGGTGCAACATGATGTGACATGATTAAATTGAGTTTAAAAATTTTAACTTTCACCCATGTGTTGCGGAGCAGTATTCAATTCATGTGACCAATCATGAGATAGAATTGCCATTTTGTTCGATCACATGACAAATTGGGCATTGGAATATTGCTGAGAGATGAAGAAAATGTGGACTGTATGGCACTGTGAAAGTCCTGGCCAAATGTTTATATTGTGTTATGTCGCCTAATGTCATTTCACATCGTGCACAGTTTGAAAGAGGCTTTAAAGGGAGAATGCAGTCACCCGAATAAAGAGTTATATAGTAGACTATCCTATTTCCTGAATGGATCTTGAGAATCATGTGACAGTATTTTTCTCACTCAATTGTAAAATTTACAAGGAACAACTGCTTGGTTTACCTTGAATATGCAATATTTATGTTCTAAAATATTATGAAAGATACTTGGAAGAGAAATAGGAAGAAATTTGTGACATTTAGCTGTTGTTCCAAAATAAGTTTGGGTGACTGCCTTTGACCTTTAAAAAAGAGTTATAAAAGATACAGTAAGTGAAAGACAGATTTGATTTGCTCCAGCAATGGTAACCTTGTTTATGCTCTTATATTTCACCTTATGCTATCATGTTCAGGTAGTGAAGTGACTCATAAAATAAGAGACATAGGCATGATTTGTTTTACAGTAGGTTCTCTGTATTTGTCCAGTGCACCAATACATGAAAAACTTGAAATGTGAATCAAAAACACTTCTTTTTGGTTATTGTGCTTTGGCCATTGGGTATAAATGCAAGCCAGTGACCTCTGTGCAAAAGTCCCGATCCAATTAAGTCACTGAATACTATAAGTATACATAAATAAGCCTGTACAGTTTGCGAAGTCGTTTGCCTGGAAATATTACTGGACAGCCCAGTTTGTCATTTTGTCAGGTTTTGTGTTCTCTTTCATCTTAGTATTTTATCATCTTTGTCAAATGTAAACTAACAAGGCACCTCAAGACCATCTCACTCCACTGATTGATGACAGTTTGGACACTGATAGAGAAGGAGGTGGCATTTAAATACTTTGCCTGCCTCTTTGCTGTATACAAGGTTTTTATATGTCACCAAATTGTTTACAGCTGTGTGGTGATTGATAGTGGAAGCATTTAGGAAGTGGTTTGTTTGAATATCCAGAGATAAACCAATGTTGTCAAACTCCTGATAACCCGAAAAAAAAGGCATCATTCTGTAGACCTGTTCATTGTCTCATATACTGTGTCTGTGGCTTAGACCTGTGTACAATAAGTATCATTTCTCTAGTTTGGGAATAAGCAGTCACCCCAGATTTATTATGAAATATCAGCTAAATCTTTCAAATCTCCTCTTATTTCACTTTCAACTACCTTTAATGATGTTTCTTAACATTTGCATGGAGCATTTTAGGTAAGGTAAGGAATTATTCGACATGAATGTAACAATTCGGTAACAGAAAGTTTGCCATATCATTTGTATGGTTAAAAGGAGCCATTCATGAAATAGGATACCAGGGTACATTAATTCAAATTGGGGTGACTTCATTTTTCCTTCAAAGGAAATCGAAGGTATGTAGACATGTAAATACAGTAGAACAGATCTGTTTTACTCAGTGATGATAGATTAAGATCCCGTGATGGAAAATCGGTTCCAAGGGATTATTTGAATATCTTAATTTTTACCGTTTTCAAGATACATCTCTTCAAAGATTGATCACTTCTGAGATTCCTTTATATTAGCTATGCAAAAATTGTGTTGTGAAGCATTGCACAGTGTTTGTATTTCTAATTCACTTCGCAGACATACTTATCCCTTGCTACATATTTGCATTAATAAAGCCAAAGTGTAGCTACATGGGGGGGGGGGGGAGAGGGCCTGCCCCCAGATGTTTGTTAGGCCCCCCAAAAAATTGTTTGCATCCTAACAAAATGTGTAAGAATTGAATAAATAAATGTGCAAAAATACATTTTGTGCATGTAGGAAATCAAAAAATAATTTTTGAACATAAATTCAGTTAAAACAATGAAAAATGTAGCACCAGATTGAGTCCAAGGACACCTAATTGTTCGAAATTTTCTCAAAGAGGAGGTGTACACCTCGCCTTAGACCCCTTCCCAGGATGGGGATCAATGCTGTGACCCCCCATTTGATACCTAGGCCCTCCAAGAAATTTCATCCTAGCTATGCCCCTGAATAAAGCATGTAAAGCATGTGTTAATTACTCACTAGCTAGTTTCTAGTTTGGTTTTTGATTGTGGACCTTACAAGTCAATGATAGCTTCATCCATGATAAACCCCACAGGGTATGCCACCATTACAGCTGTCCTTGGAATAAAAGTTATACTTAAAGGATAATTACACAACAAATAATATATGAGTCCCTCTTTCCACATCACAGAATTGCATATTTTATCATTCTAAATTCGTGATAAAAATGCAAAAACAGTAATTGTCTTGTAAAGTAATCAATATTTGATGAATTTTGATGGAAATTGTGACTATTTGAAACATTTTGAATGCTTTTTTCATCAAATAGGTAGATGTGACATTTACCATACAATTAACTCCTTAAAAATTTATTTTTATTTTTTTTTGTATGTGTGGGAGGGAGGAGAGGGGGAAGTTACTCACAATGCTATTCTTTGTGACTGAATTTTTTTTGCATCCCGTTTTTCATGTTACAGGGTACAAAACAAATTTGCATACAGTCAGAGTTAGAGTTGGATACGATACAATGTTTGTAGAGATTGAGTTAGATGAGGTTTTACGGCTCAGTTTCTAACCAATTGGTTAAAGTCAGGCTGGCCATGACCTTTTTTGCAGTTGTGGCTCACTAGCTTGTTTTCCCTACTCCATTGCTTACAGTCAGACTTACTGTAATATCTGTATGGCCTTCACAGGAAGGCTAGTACAGTAGGTCTATATCTGTGGGTTGCACTACATTTTCCTCGATACCACACAGCAGCACAAATTGTCTTAGCTATTCTGTAAGTACAGAATGTGGAAGCACATGGCCCATCTCATCAATGTGTTTAAGAGCCCACCCTTCTTCATGCTGTAGTCTTTTTAGCTGGCGTTGCAGTCTTCACATAAAAGGAAGGTGTGAGTTAAGCAAACTCACCTAGATTTGATTTTCAGGACTATATTGAATGTCTTCATCACCATCTCAATTTGGACAGTATTGAAGGAATGATGGCAGTGCTGTCTGCCAGCACTACATAGCACATAGACTTGACATCTGTTAGTTGCAATGAAATTTGGAAATTCAGAAAAAGTCTAAAAGGAGTGTAACCATGGTGTCCATAACATCTAAAAGACTGAGAATGGTATTAACTAGGTGTTATCTGTAATTTGCATATACAGTATGTAAATAATTTGCATGTATGATTGATGATCAGTTGCAACTATTTGTGTGTACAGCAGAACTAATCAAAAAGTAGAATGCATATTCTGTACAGGACAGGTACTAGTAGTAGCAGCATATACTTCGATACAACCAGTGCCCCTGTATAGCTGTGTTGTATACTGCCTGCAAATAAACGTTTTCCTGTTTTTACAAAGGAATCAAGAAATACATTCTAAAAATTTTTCAAGCCAGTTTCTGTGAACCACCCCTTAACTACACAAAATATGAATAAAAGCTTTTATATCTACTCGCAATTTATAGTCTCTGAACAAATTAGGATCCTTTGTCTAGTTCCGTCTCAAGAAGTGCAAAATATCTGGCCAACATGTTGTGTACAAGATCTACTACTTAGAAAATCTTTTTTTATACAAAATACTTTTTTTTTCCCAGTCGTGAGTTTGTCGCCTTTTGCTGTCTCTGAACCTATTGTGGTCCAACTTTTTGCTATTTGCCAACTTCAGCATTCCTTGCAGTGTTTTGACTTGGTTTATTCCAGTTTTCATGGAAACCATTCTCCTGTATTGACTCATCTGCTTAGTCTTTTCAGGTCTTTTTTTTTCCCCTTTGAAAGTTAAGTAATTGGTTGTAAAAATATTTCCTGCAGCCTAAAGACTGGGACTATTATGCACCTCTTCCAGCTATGCAGAAGAGTTATCCATGCAAAAAAAATCTAATTGGATCAAATTTAGAAGAGTTTGCCATGGGCTCACCCATGGCCATGAAATAAATGTAGGGGAATTTTTAACTTCACAGTAACCTATGGAAGAATCCTGTCATATAACGAACATATAAGTGTCTTTTGCACATTTAGGGGAGAAAATTCGCTGAAAGAGGTGAAAATTCATTTGTGATGAGCAAAACTTTGACAATGTTTTTAAGATTCTTAGAGTTGTTGTGCAATTTTGTAATTTCTCTACATGGGGAGGGGGTTTTGGCATGTCCCCAACTCCCAAGAATTCTCTAAATCCCATCTAAAATCTGAGCTTGAAGAGAAAAATGAAATGGATCCATCATCAAAGCCCCCCCCCCCTTTATATCCCCACAAGTACCCCTAGAAGTACAAGTGGTGCCAGCCGTCTCCACTTTCTTGAAGGAAAACAGTACCACCGATATAAACCATACTGTGTTGTAACAAGCAATTTTGGAAATGGCTGGCGGATCCTTGGTGGGGCCAGCTTTACTATGAGGGTGTCAAAGTCAATTGATTTGTGTGAAATAACTCTTGTTTTCCATCGTGCAAGAGAGAGCAGTCGAAACTCTTATGTGTTAACTTGTCAAGGTTATAGATTTAAATCCTTTGTTATCATTGTCAGTGTCAGGGTAGCGGCAGCAAACAAATTGCAAACAATGGTGTGAAGTCGCAAAGATCAAAGATAATACTCCCTTGAAAATTAATTGGGAAAAAAAACTTGGAATATATATTTCTGTGTACACAGTACAGGACTTCTAAAGGGACATGAATCAAAAAGCCATTATATAGCCAAACAGCTTCAAAAGGCATTCTCCACTAAAAGAGCAATTCTAGAGTTAGGTGTAGATTTAGGTTGTTGAGAATTTGTCACTTACAGGTCTTCCTGTAGTGTATTTTAATACCTTCACTGTGAGCTTTCATTTGTTACTCTCTACAAATAATGATTGAAGGCCAATGAGGGCAGGCTTCTACCTAAGATACTTCTTTTTTTCTTTTTTTGGAACAATGATTTCATGCAGTATTCACTCTAAAAAGTCATAAGCTACCATTTGGTAGTACTTGTGAAAAGAAATTACCCTCGCTTGCTTATCTACCCCCATGCAAACCATAGTTCACTCCGCAGACATAATAGACTACTTACCCCTTGCTACATCTTTAGTTTTAGCACTGCGCTCCCTATGTCAGCCATCTTTGCATGATGATTGTCCTCATTTGCCCTTCATGCAGTTCCTTACAGCTCGGAGGGTTTGGGGTTCAAGGAGTGCTGTCGTTTTGCACCGAAATTTGTCTTGTTCACGCTAAGTGTCTCTTCTCTGTTGTTATATATATATCATAGTTGAAATTCATTTTGCTCTTAATGAGTCCCTGGGGATTTATTTGAAATTTCCTAAGAAGTTTTGGTACATTTAGCAAAGCTTTGTTAAAACTTAGGTTCTCTAGCCTAACACACCTCTAAGTCCCAGTGCAGTGCTGTACTTCAGATTAAAAATAGATTTATGAGACCATACTGAGATACACTCATCTTTTCACAATGTTTAAGTCACAGTGTTATTTAAATGCTATAAAAATTGTAAGATTAATATTTTATTTGAACTTCTCTTGCAGAGACTGCCCTCCCACACTGCCCTTCCATTCTTTTGCATTTTATACAGTAATAGTTCTGGTCCCATGAGTTATTGCCTGGTTTTGTCCATCCTACCTTACAGTACTTTTGGATAAGAAGCTTTTCAGTGATTTAGATAATATAAATATTTCTGGAGGATCCATACAAAAGTAAATTGGGATGACTATGTTACCATGTAGTTTACATACATGGTGATATACCCAATGATTATATGACACACCCTTCAACCCAGTGGAAGGCCTGGTCATGTCCACTAGAACACAACACAGGAGCATGGTGAAGTTCCTGTACAGTATGGTGGGTCACAAAAGTAACGCACAAGTTGGTCAATGTCCGTACATATTTTTTATCCGTGGGTGTGTGAAGAAGTTGTCATTATCAAATGGGTCATTAAAAAACATTTTGTCAAAGTAGGTCAAGGTACTACTTTAGCACTGTCCATTTTATGATCTTGGGGTGTGCCAGCAGATTTGAATGAATTGCAGCAAGTTTCTCACTGAAAGTATAATTTACAGTACCACACATTAGGGAGAACTTGCTGGTATTGCAAGTCACAGTGTGACTTTCTTTTTAGAAAGGTCTACCACTCCACCCACTCAGTTTGTACAGTATGCCTATTAAAGTACTGTACCATTTTACTTGACCAAGTTACTCTCTGGTCTAGCTGTCCTGAGGGTGATTGTTTGATCAAGTTCCATGTATTCAGTATGTACCATTTTGGTGAGCTTCCTTTTGTCCCCCACCCAGATGCAAGCATGTGTACAGTAGGTCCTTGGTGCAAGTATTATCTTTTTCAAGGGACTATACAGTATGCGAAGGAAGGTAGTACAAACTACGTTGGTATTCATTTTACCATTCTCAATGCCAAACTGGCTTTGAACATGTAGCCTGCACAGCAGTGGTTCTGTAGTCTTCTATTCATTTTGCCTTAGTTTACCTAACTGCTCTATGGAGAAGCTAACGTATGTGGTCAGCTGTGCAGGCTACTGAATTAGTAATGATGTTGCTGCCCATCCTCAGATAATCCTCACCTGTTTGCATCATGCTGTGCTCTGATTTGTGTGCCATCCAATACTATACTGTACAGTGAGAAAGCTATGCATTTGGTACAAACAACCAGGCCCGTTTCTGAACATATTTCGGTCAAGAAGAATTACTTTATTTACAACCAGATGTGCTGGCCACCCTGTGGTCTGAGAGGTCTTTCAAGGGTCAAATCTAAACATCTATTCTGGTGAACAGAAGTTGGCAACAAGTGCAAATCAGAGAACAGTCACTAGGCCAAGTGGCAGCTTACTGTACAGTAGCCTACAGAGTCATTTTTAATTACTGAAGAAAATGAACCACCCAGCCATGTGCTAGGCCATTCCTTGTTCTTGGTCATGTGGAAAACCCTGATGTGAGTAAATGTTCAAGTTATGAATGTTATAAGCTGTTAGATGCAAGTTCGTTTCATAGGCCGTGTTCCCTTTTGAGTGAGCGAGGTGGATCAGTGCGTGATGAAATGGCAAGCCCGACTTGTAAACATTGGTGACCTTGTCATGCTTGCACATTGTGTTCATATAGCACGTTGATCAGGCGCGCTCACTCAAATGTGGATGCGGCTCTGGATGACAACTTCACTAACACCTGTGGGGCAATAAACCATGATCCACCACACTCACTCAAATGGGAACATGGCCATAGTTAGTGCTGCTTTACTGAAGTGGGTTGAAGATCTCCACTTCCATAATGTTGTCAGTGTCACATGATTTTAGTACCACTGAGAGGACATGGGCCTATGCACTATGTGGCTTGATGTGTTGAGGGTGGCAAATTACACTAAAAGTGACACGTGGACAGCAGATACAGGGTTCTTATCCCTTTTTATATCTGTTATGCTCCTATCAAAATATGTATGAGACCCTCTCACCCCTGGGAATGGTGTGTCAATGTCAGTAAGGTGCAGTGGACATTTATACATGCTGAAGCATCCATGCAAGGTAAAATGGGTACAACTTTGCAGGACATTGACCCATTTGGAAATTTATACTTTGTGACGAACCATTCTGACTGAAATTGGTGGACCTCTTGACGCATAAAGGACATAAATTTTTTTTTGACATTCATGCACCTTGTGTTGTGACCCACATTAGCAAAATCCTTGATACATCCTTTGGGGTGGAGGGGGGAGGGGGGATTGGAGAAGGGAGGTAGAAGGTGTGTCATAAAATTGGTAGTGTGCATTATGCATAGTTCCCAGCTACAGTACTGGGAGTTCCTCTGGGAGTTTTACAGAGGGATATTAGTTACTGGGGGAGGTGCAGTACATTTGACCAGAATTTTTATGCATAGTTCATTCCCAAAAATAGAAAATTTTCTGCCCGCTTCATAAGCTTTTTCATATTAACACTAAAATTGTTTTTACAATGTAAAATATGAATCTGACTTGAGCCTTCTGCAGATAAGAAAAATTTGACGATGTCAGAATTATTTAATACGGTATAAAATGGTATCATGCAGGCCTTGACAAAAATTTTCAAAACAACTCGCCATTTGGCGAGCGTGAGGAAAAATCCACTCGTCAAATTGCAAAAGTCACTCGCCAATTTTAAAACCAACTATAACAGAACGTTGTGCAACAATAGGGTCTACAATTTAGGCCCCGGTTTGTAGCCTAACTTTTACACATACACTACCTGACCTAACGTTATGTTAGGCCAGTAACTGACAGTGTTTAGCTAAAGCAGAGCCTATGGTTTTCAGTTAATTGATATTTTACTTACTTTTTAATCAGAGAGGGAAGGATGATTTCACAAATCACCAGCTATGTCCAATGTTAATCCATTTCTTTGTTTCCTAACTCCAGTTCCTATCTAGGTTAAAGTAGCGATCCATAACGACACTAACTCACAATAAGTCTCACACCCTGTACATAATACTAAGCGTACAGGTGCATATCATGTATCGATCACAGCAAAAAGTTTTGTCAACTATCACCTGTCAACTGTTCACAGTCAAAAAATGTCAATAATACTGTAACTCCGTTTTTAGCTTTGGCTATGCTCAATAAAATACTAATGTCGGCCATTTAGTTAGGCTTTACAGACTGTGTAGGCTGGAAATGCATAGTCATAGGCCTAGCCAAGTAACTCGCCAATGTGGCGAGCATAGTGCATTTATTGGTCGCCGTTTAACAAATGTAACTCTCCAATGGCGAGTTGGCGAGCGTGTTTGTCAAGCCCTGGTATCAAGTTATGCATATAATAAAGAAGTGTTTTATTAAAGTTAACAAACTATGAATTGAGTCTTTGGAACTACAGTGTAGGCTCTACCCTGCAGAGCAGTGATTTTGTTTACTTTCACATTTCTAGTTTCACAGTGGGATCACTGATTTAGGGAAAACCATACAGCTCTGCAGGCAACTCTATTATCGACGTTATCGTAATTCTAAAAGTCATGCATTGAGAATTGATATATTATCAATTCTTTAAGAGTATATCATGAGTTGAAACCCTCCTTTTGCAGGTGGCTTTATGCTTGAAGTCTGTTCAATTTATTCTGTAAGAATCATTTACCTGACAGCCATACCAATACCTTTAAAATTTGGACAAGGATATTAATAACCATGGACCCCTGTAATTTCTTTTTCTTATTTTGAAATATAGAAAGGTCAAAGAGATTTGGTTGCATAGTTCAGACACCTTATAGTTAATCTGCTGATTGGCTTGGAAATGTGTGGAGTTCTTCGTGCTGGTTAGACTTGATTTAAGTGGTCTGAGTACAAAACTCATGACTTTCTGAGCCTACAGTAGAATAGGCTTGCAATTTAGAAAAGACAAAATCATGAAAAGTGATGGAATCATACTGTACAAATCAAGAGATTCATGAATGGGAACCTTGTCCATGCAAAGCTTGAAGTATCCCATAGTCCTTTATAAGGCAAAATTTAAGGTCAGTTTAAATATTCCGTTAATGGAATGGTTTGCATAATTTTATCAAAGAAGTCTTTAAAACTTTTTGTTTATAAAATGTTTTGGAAGGGTCATTCTATCTCACAACTTTTAATGTAGTATTTCAAGTAGATATTTCAAATGCAGCACTTGTCATCACATCCTTTGTACATTTAACTGTTTAAACTATGAATACAATCCAGCTCATTGCCTTTAATTGGTCAGTTTCTGATAATAAGCTGGACCAGCTTGTCAATGATGCTGTTAACTGTATGATATAACCACAAGAGCACAGTGTTGTGTTTGATGATAATTATGTTTTATGCTCATCAGTTTAGAGAAAGACTCGTCAAAAATGTTCAAATTGAGAAGAGCACTTATCGTTCTTATGTAGGGCAGATTGTGAGTGATAAAATGTAACCTGAACAATTCAGCAAACAAATGTGCAGAGTGTGGGTCTTGGCTTGTGGTTGAAAGTTTGAAGCCAATTTTCTGAAGACAGAAAAAGAGCAAAAACTAGGGAGGAATTTCAACACAAAGTCAGCCTGACATGTAAACCAAGAACAAAACCATGAGGTGGTACTGGCACGTCCAACCAAGTGAGCGGTTTACACTATCGTAATAATAGCGAATGATTATTTATGATTATTTCAGGGGGAATGTCCTCCCAGTTACTTCGGGTGTAGGTTGGCAACATCAGTGTTTGCATCTCGCAGCCGTAATCTGCGTATCAACATTCTGCAACTTGGGAATTTTAAAAGTTTATGTCATATACAATTTCTCCCAGCATGGGGACTTATGTGAGATGACATTGACTGTGTTTTCATTTCTGGAAAACTGGGAGAATTGCTCACAATTTATGTAATTACAGTCAAAATTTCCTCTGGCATTCTTCCAAGAAACTATGGTAACTTTCTTTCATATTTTTCCTTGTGATAATTACCAGGCCAAGTTGAATGTTTTATGAGCTTAGGGACCCCATCATCAAGTCTTCATCTTGGATTTCCAAGGAGGGCCTGTAGGCGATCCTTTTCAAGCAAAAATAACACCACCTTTTCACCTTGGATAAATTAGATGTCATACAATTGGATCTGATTCTGACAGCTATTGCAGGCAAAGCCTTCTTGGAAGGCAGAGGTGTTGAATGTGTTGTCCTTTACTAAGCCTATCATTTTGATGCAGAGGAAAACAAAGTATGCCCAGTTTCTTCCAATCTTGTAAGGTACAACTTCTCACCCAAGAAATTCCACTACGTTTACAGACTCGTGAAGATACTAATGGCATATACTTAATGACAGGTGTTTTTTGGAGGGGAGGGGATGGGTAGACCATCCTGGGGAGGAGTTTAAAGGGGATGGCACCTCCTCTTGGCAAAACAATCATGGAAGGTGGTTAATATGCATAATGATGCTACATTTGGCAAACTTTAAGTCTAACAAAGAAAAAAAATAATAATTAGACCGCCCAAACCCCTCTTTTTTAGCAATTTCTGTGGGATGGGGGGAGGTGGAAGATAGGGAATGTAAATTTCAGGCTACCCTGGCTGCTATGGTTATTAAACCCTGCAGTGATGAAATAAAGAACTACTGTTGTGAACATGGTTGACTTGTTCTTCTGGGGTATTAGGAGGAACTGGAAGCAGACTGACCCAATCTATAACTTCTGTAGACCTACAATCTCTTCTCTCTCTACCTTGGTAGAATCAAACATTTATCTTTCAAATCAAACCCTTAACAAAAAAAATTTTGACATAAAAATTATAAAAACATAAACTAAAAACTAGGTTTCATGGTATTTTAGCTTTGATTTCAGTTTTGTTTTTCGGACCGGGACTAGACAGTTTGTGACATTTCATTTTCAAAAGTGCTCCTGCTCCAAGGGTTCTACCCCTTTGACACCCACACATAAAATTCTGCTGTTTGAGTCATGCTTTCAAAATTTTAAGATGTTTATGTACAGCACCTTTTGCTTGGACCCTTGTTGGATCTTTTCAGCCTGTTAAAGTCCATCCTAATCTACCTCATTTGAATATTTTGTCAATAAAAAAAGGGGGATAAAGGGACTTTGCAGTGACTTGCAACTTAAAGCAAATATTCCAATACATGTCATTTGAAATCTACTAGCTGTAGGCTTTCAAGTTCAATATTAAAATGTACAGACATATGCTCCCACCTTTTGTACCCCGCGTCAGGAAATCTAACTCCCAGGACAGACAGATTACATCTTAGCTCCCTGGTGATGTTATGTCACATGCACCTGTACCGTCCCCCGAATACGCTTCACCAGGACATATGGCAAATGCCCTTATCAAACATGTCATCGTAATTTTAAAAATGTCAAAATATGCAAACAGCCTCTGTCACTGAGTTGTTTTCCAGTCATACTCCATCTGTACTCATGTTACTCAAGCAGACATAAGTTGGGCGACTTTTCTAATAGCAAAAGTCAACCTTTGGGGCTAATGGAAATAAAATAGTTAGCCTTGAAGGGCAGTACAGTCAATGATATTTACGTCCTACTTTCTATCAGATTAGGGGTAGAAATATTTTGAAGAAACAAGTCAAATTCAGTAGCTAACTGAAGTGTATTTGTTCCGCATGCATCTGTAGAACGTAGTAGGGGGACTGAGGGGGGAGTCTTGAATGACTTTCAGGGTAATGGGTAAAGCAGACGAGTTGTTACTTGGTGACAATATACCAGTGTACTTTATGTTCTGGTTTAATATGAAAATACCAGAGGCAATAAAATACATCCTTCATAATTTACAACCTAAGTGCTTGCAGCGTGTAAACCTTTGTAATGAAGGCACACTTTTGTGGTTTTAGTATAACTCAGGGTTTGTCGACATTTTGTGCTCATGGCCCACTTTTGATTGCTGAAATTAGTAAGGACACTATTTACTGAAAAATGAAGTACATGTATATAAACTTAAAGGGAAATATTGTATTTAAAATGGACCAACATGACATACAATGAAAGTACAGTAGCTGTAATTATTATTAAACCATTCAGTCTAACAAGTTGACTCAAGCAATAGCCTCATCTTCCTAAAGCATAACACACAAGAGTTACGAATGTTGGATCATTTGAAATTTTGGGCCAACAAATTATTCTTGAGTTATAAATAACTGAATTTCTTTCCATGAGAACCATATTTCTTGAAAATAAAGCTACAAAGCTGCCTTATTTCAGATTTCCTATCATTCTATATCTGTAAATCATGGTTTTTAAAAATAAATATGAAAATTTTGTGTGGCACAATGCAGTATTTCCCTTTAATCATGCATATGAGACAAGTTTAAACACTACACAAAGTACACTGCTGAAATTCCTACTCTGTTGGATGAAATACACCATATTAAAAAACACAAAAGAGATCAAGGTACATCCAACTTATTTTTTCTGACCGTCTTTGTCATAGGTGTAGGAAGCTTTTCGAGAATGGGGGGCTGAACCATGTTTCGGATTGTCATCCTGGGGAGGGGTCTAGGGGGTGGGGATGTCCCCTCCCCATTAGAAAATTTTGGGGTATTTGAGGGCCCTCAGATGCAATTTGGTGCAATATTTTGGACAAACTTTGAGGCAAATTACTGCAATTTTTTTACATTTCTTACAGAAGAGACAAATAAGGGGTTTTTGCTCTTGGATCTTGGAAAGCATACTTCAGCCTCCCCCACATTTTTGACTGGGGGGCTTAAGCCCCCAGCCCCCCCTCTTCCTATGCCTATGATCTTCGTGGTCCACCAGATGGCACTTCACAGCCCAACAGTTGAGAATTGCTGGTTTAATTGATTTCTATGTTTTACCTGAAAGTTTTCAATCCTGTCTGTTTGAAATTAAGTAGTATGGTTCAACACAGTTTACATCTATTCAGTCAAAGATTGTCATTATTCAAAAATAGTAGCTGCATAATTGTGAATTTAACATCCTTTAAAAGATGGTACCCTTTAATTGCACCCTCTCTGCATGACAAATTCTGAACATAAGACTTTTTTATTGTACTGTAGTTCTTTACTTTCTATGCAATTTTCTGTTTTGCTGTTTCGGTGACTTTTTCCCACGAAATAACAAAAATGGGATACTGTTCATCTTTTGAAATTATAAAAGCAGCTTGTAGTTTGAATACTGAATCACGTCCAAGTATTTACATGCTTGATATTTACCCTTGTCGTTGTACATTTGAACTAATTCAGAGCAAAGTGTACTCATGAAATGCTCTTGCATCTAAGGGTAGATTTCTGTTTACACTGCCTACGGATTGAAAGGGAACATTTTTCGGTTGATAGCATGTGAAAACAGGCTGCAAAGCAGTGCTGCAACTTTAATCAGTCAGGTTACCTCCTTGAATAAGTATTAAACCTTTGTTCAGAGTTTGTTTAAAACACAGCAGTAAAGATTTAACCACTTGTGAACTGAATTTGTGGAACTCACAGTTTCAAACAGTACTGTCCTTTTTTGCTTTTACTGTACATACCCATATTAGAAATCGTTAGCACTCCTTTGAATTTACTCAGAGTATGCAGTGCCCCTGCTGATATGCCACTGAAATACATAGACTTCAGAATTAAAAACGAGGTGAAAACGGAACAATGCAGTTAAAACCCTATGCGTTTCCTGTACTTTGTGAAATTTTAAAAATAACCACACAGAACAAAATATTTATCCTTCAAATTGGCACCCTGCTCTCTTCTGTGCAGTTGTGGTGTTTATATATTTCTTTTCACTATTTTTTCCTCTTATCTTTTACACCATTCTTCACAAGTGTGGTCATCAACCTTCTAAAAGGGTGCACTAAGCTTAATCTGTCTCCCCATGTCTGTATTGTAAGACAGCTCCAGAGTGTTAAAGAAACCCTTTCAGTGGGATGTGTGGTTTTCAAGTGTACAGTTACAGCTGGGTAGCTTAGTGTACAACCAACAAAATTCACTTTGGCACATGGCACCTAATCCACTTTACCTCTTTCAAATAAGATTTGTCCATACATTGAACCAGCAAATGACATCATAATAAAGACACTACCCAACTATTTTTCAGCTTGGGTGTTAAGAATCTTGGTAATCCCCTTAGAGGGTATTGGACTATTTCTGATAACAGATTTAGTCATTCAAGCCTATTATTCAAATAATCAGCAAACATGTAAAGTGAAGTCCCAGGTCAGGTTAGTTTTAGTAAATCCAGGGTCACAACAGTTAGGATGTATTCACACAACTTGTTTGTCTCAAAAGGATACATTTCTGAAGTACCAATGAGAGCACCATCCAAGTAAAACCTCTTGTTTGCTGTTAAGTCCTTTATCCTCTGCGCAGTTGGAAGGTAACAAACAAGTTTGGTTCAAGCCTGGACTTAAACCAAGTGAGTCAGAGGTGTAAATTTTCTCATGTTGAAGCTGTTCAACACAGGTCTTGCTTGTAATTCTGCAGGGCTGTGTGGAGCTTCTTGTCAGGAGTGGTGCCAGGATTTGCCCAACACGGGGCCAAGCTCCCAGACATCGGGCCAGCAACCCAAAGCCCTGACAAAGGCGATGAGTTGACAAAGGGATGAAAAACAGAAAATTTTTGGGCGCACAAAACGCGCCAAAAATTTGGCTTTCTTTACAAAAATTTGAAAATTTGGGAGCTTTATTGAAGAAATTTTGAAAAATTAGGATTTTTTATGGAAGAAAATTTGAGAAATTTTGGTTTTTAAGGAAAATTGGAAAATCTGGGGTCTTTAATGAAGAATATGTATGCCCTTTCTATGAGAAAAATCAAGCAAATGATTGGGGCGACTAAAGGTCATTGGGATTACATATATTTTATCGTACGGATTGAGGCTCCCTGACGAAATTGGAATAATTTCTCCACTAGGGAGGGGGGGCCTGGTCCCCTGCTGGCACCACCCTTGCTTCTTTTTTAGTCTTACAGTGACCCATTAGGGTCATAGCTCCATTGTGGGAGTAGTTTCAGGTGTTTGCCTGCAAATGGAACTGGCCAGTAGGACTTTCCGTGGAAAGCAAATTGCCTTAACTTTGTGTATGTTTGTTAGGTCTGACCTCTCCAATAGTAAATATATAGTGCCCCTCAAGGAACCTTCCATACAGTATTGAGTAATTTTCCACCTTTTGGCAAAGTTCTGACAGATCTTTCCATGTGACATCTAGCTGTTACATTCAGTTATTGCATTATCAATGACAGACCAGTGTTAAAAAAGTCCAGTATTCCCATTCTCGCCTGCACTATCAATGATAGGCAAGTGTTAAAGAAATTCAATATTCCCATTCTCGATATCTTCAGATATCACTGGATACCACTATTTTAGAACATGCAACACACAGCCATAGACCTTTTTCCAAATAACAGTCACAAAGGATTGTGGGATAGTTTTTGTGTGCTTTTATTTTTGTCAATGGCATTTTACTGTGGATAAGAATGATGCAGACCAAAATGCTATCCCACAATCCTTTGTAATTGCTATTTGGAAAAGGGTCTATTGTACAGATATTGTGCACTACCACGAAATGTCATTTCATTCACATGAGGCAAAATATTGAGACTTTTTAGTCTGAAATTTATAAAATAAACTTTCTTCAAGTATAGGTCAAAGCATAGTAATACAGTATTTATTGTTTAGTATTGGCATTTTTCAGTCAATTTATTGATACCAACATCTGCTGAATATGAAGAATATTGTCAGATATTGATTGAATTCTTGTAACTGTTCTGACACTTATCAACAGTTTCCTGATTTCAGCTCATCTCCCTGTGAAAAGAGATACATTCAGTAAGCCCACCTCGAAGGTGTCTGAATAACATGAATGGGGTTGATCAGAGCAGGGAGTTGCTATTTGTCAAATAGCAACTCCCAAATTAGAGGTAAGCTTGGAATTCTAGCCCACAGCTAATTTTCAGCAGATGAAGAAATGAGAAAAAGGGAAATCACATGATTGTTCCAGATTAAAATTCAAAAAGTCAACCTTAGGAAAAATATTAACAGACCTTTTATGTAAAGTTTTTTATAGTTCATTATCCTTTTCGTCTCTGAAAGCACCAAGCGGTGTTGTTTGTATCAGAATCACATTCTTGCAAGTTGCCGTGGTATTTGGCACATTCTTTTGTGGGGATTGCAGTTGTGTCACATTGCCAGATCACAGCAGGGAACCAAATAATAAAAGTTCAGAAAACAGCAGTCAGTGTTTTTTGAAATATTTCAATTTCAGTCAGACACCTTAGGAGGTGATGGCCTTTGCCTTATTTACGTTTCACTTTGAAGTTTTTACAGGCTAAATCATTAATTGGCAGATTATGGCAAGTTGTCTTAATTGGTTGAGGGCTTCGGGTGTTTCGTTCAGAGTTGAACAGTGCCTTTCTGTGTCTACATTGATTGCCACAAGAATCTGTGTTGCAGTGTGGGTACAGTCACTTCAGTTTGCCCACTTGATATAATCTTCAGAAATTAGTGGAATGTTTAAATTGATTCAAAGTGTGGTCTGTTTCTAAAGTTAACGTAATGATTGTTTGGGAAATACTATTGCAATTTTTATTTTGAGGTTGACTGACATGGATACCACAAAATAAACCTAGATGGCTTATGGCCGTATAGTAATTACAGTAAACCTTTGGACTTCCTGTGGCTCCTTACATTCAGTACTTACCCATTCTTTAAATATTTGGTATGACTATAACCTATGTGGATATGTAGGCCAGTACCCATCCCATATAGCTGGACATACTAGTCAGGCCCTCTTCAGTGTGAAATGTGCCCAAAACATGTTGTTTACATGACTGCCCAAATGCTTCTCCTGCCTTACTGTATGGCATACATGTACTCAAACCTCCATGGCCACTCACTGCTTTTACTAAGGCACCATTTTGAACCTACTGCAGAGTACATTAACCCCAAATATTTGAAAGCAAACTTTGACCGTATCTGGTTTAGATGCTATGTTTTATTTTGACTTCCAGTCCTGACTGTTGTCAGTTTAAATACCTTACTGTCAATACAAGTGTGTAATTTTTGTCCAGTCATAAGTACAGTATTTTTGCCTGGAGCAATTATTTGTCATGCCCTGTTTATAATGTGGTATGTGGACCCTCAGATCTGATTATCTGCTGTATTGATTCAAATATTTGAAGGTAATCCACCCTTGCAAGAATTGAATGATCCAACTTAACAAATCCTGTCCTTTATACTACGATCATAAGAAATGACATAATCCCGGAAACGTGGCTGTGACATTTTTTGGGTGTGAAGCTCTATTACCTTGTGTATAAATAGAAGCAATGTAAGAATGAAAATATCACATCATTTTTGTCTTGAAATTATTCTGATAACATTTGTGAGGAGAACACTGTTTCTTCATAACTCATCAAATTTCAAGGTCTCAAAGAAGAATGTCACACAACAAAATCTCACACAGTGTTATGTTGATTGACGTTGTTGATAAAAGTTAGTGAACGAGACAAAAATCAAATATTAGAAGTATGTGAATGCAGTCTGAACTGGTGGCAGATTTGAATGCTCTGTTAAAAACAGTCAAGAATGGAATGTACTAGAGTTTAAACAAAGGAGCATAACCAATCACCCAAGCCTTATTATGAACCAGCTAAATCTTACAAATTTCCTCTCATTTTTCTTGCAAGTACCTCTCCCCTCCCTTTTCCATGGTATTCAGAGCACCAATATTCAGTGTTAGATGCAAACCAAAGAGCAATTATTTTGCATGAATGTGAAGTGTCTATCTCCCTTCCCTCAACCTTATTTTGAAACTTTATCTGAGTGCTTGTTTGCCCGCCCGGTGGATGTGTATTACTCCTGTACCTATATTAGCTGCACTCATAATACCAACATCTGTGAACTTTTCCAAGAATTCTTCGTCAAACTGCGTAAAAACTGTACACTATTAACTATTCACATATGCAATCAAAACAAACAGAATTTTAAATATTCAACAAATAAACGACTGAAGCAAGTCTTGATAATCATGCTGTTCCGAACAGCAAATGTCAATGGGGTTTTAGTGTGTGATTTCGACCACTTCAAGCTCACACAGTGAAGTCCCATTGACTTACTGTGCAAAAGTGAACGTTGCTAGCTGAAGCCTCTTCATGCAATGTGCATATTCATATGTTGAAACCTGTCAACAGGTCAAGAGAGTAAAATCGTGTTGGGCTCATGAATATAACGAAATTGGATGATGTCTGTCGTTGTTTGCAGGTGTTAGAGTATGTACTCCAAAGAGGAGTACATATTCGACACCTGCTATGAAGGTACTGTAAAGTGCTTGTATATCTTTCCAATTTCCTGTGCAAGTATCTTTGATAATGTAAAAGATTGATTACTGAACTTACTGAAGGTAAACCAAAGAATTATTCTGCATGAATTAAAGAAAAAATCAGTCGTGAAGATATTGTCACATGATTAACAAAGCCATACATGAGTGAGGATACTGGGGTATTCTATGTCAGTTGGGGAGATGGAATTGCCCTTTAAAGGAAAGTGTGTGAACATTTTGTAGACATAACACATTTATGGGTCAAAGTTCATGACAAATTGACAACTTTAATGAAATCTTGAATTGCTTCGACCAGTTTGTGTGAAAAAGTAAGGATAGGATGGGATACCACTTTGTTAAACCATCACTGGAAGTTACCGTATCAAGCAACGTCATGATACTGTAGAAGCAGTTATGAAATCAACATCTCTGCAAAGTTACAAACACAACCAAATAATAACAATTTAGAGTGACAAAACAGCATGTTATCACATAAAACAAAATAAAATATAAAATAACAGAGAAAAAGAAATCACATTAAAAAGTTGATCAAAAAATTACATAAAGAGTTCTTCAAGTACCAAAGGGTGACAGTTGTTTCAAAAGAATGTACAGGTAAGAACATTTAAAAAGTAGAAGCATTGAAGCAACAGCTACAGTATGTAATTAGAGGTATAAGGGAAAAATGATTAATATTTACAATTTCTAAATTTGGAAATGAATTGCTTGAGGAGTGAACTTTTAAACACTTTGGGATAATGAGTTTTGTTACTTAAAGTGTAGTGAGTGTACTGAATGTAGGGGTTTGGTTTGGTAGTCTGGAACTAATGTCTCTGTAGACTCCTGAATAAATTTGCCGTATAAGGAAGTTTGTATTAAATGCAATATCTCGGAATTGTGCAGGTTAGAAGTATGCTACAGTTTCAGTGTAGCGTAAAGCTATGTGATAAAAAGCCTTGTGAATACATTTATATGAAGAGAAACACAGACCATGCAGTGCAAAGTGTGTCAAATTTAAGTGGTTATTTAATTTTCTGTGCTCTTGGGTTTGCAGTTGCTCCTTTGTGCAGTATGCAGCAGTTGTTACTACAGTATCTCAGAATTATAACAAGGATACAGAAGAGAAAATGATTCTTGTTATGGAAGGGAGTCAAATTTTCCACAATTCTATCTACATTTTTATGTACAAAACAAGGTACATTTCCTTCCAGTTGCCCTCCAGATACCCAAATTTCCTGAGAATGAAGGAGCCCCCAGCTTCTCAACTTTTTCCATCAATTCTGCTTAAACTTCAAGTTGACAGCACTCCAGTGTTCCACACATGTAGAGTATGTACCCTGTAGGCTGTACTGTGACATATATTGGAAATTCAACCTGGTATTAACTCAGTTTAGTGGTGATCACAAGAGTATGCTCAAGAGATAATTTATGTACACATCCAGATGGGACAATTTGAATGACAGATGTTATTTCAAAGGTGAATCCCATAAATGCATAAATCTTACCCTTTTAATATTGGACACAAGCATGCTTGATGTGTGTTCAGTAAATGTTTTACATGATACTTCAACTGCTCGGTTGCGATATGTAAAGATTACTCAAGGCAGAGAGTTGCGCTGTCTGGCAACTCCCTGCTCAGTGTATGGGAATTAATACTTTGATAATATTACTCCATAATCAAAAGTGACAAGAGAGCAAGTTGCTAACAGAACATGAAATAGTGATGGTAAACCAATAACAATGCACGTTGCAGTTTTGAAAAAAAAAAAATAACTGCATACTTTTGTTGTGGTAGATTTATACTTTGCTCTAAATGCAAATAATCAGAGAAACTCAAAAGAATACTAGTAGTAATTGATGCTATATAGGCTGCTTAAGACAGTATGAGGAATGTAAAATGAGACTGCAATAAGTTGAAAAATTGAATGTGTAAAAGAACAAAATGCTTGTGAGGAAAGTGAAGTAAGAACAGGGTGAGATGTATTCTTGTTCTTCTCTGTTGGCTCATTTCTGTGAATGTTCTAAAAATTAAGCTTCTTTTATAATTAACACTGTTTTAGAGTCAGCAGTGCTATTTATTGTTATGCAAATTGACCTTCCAACAGTATATGACTCCATGACCCATTTTAACCAAGCATCCATATCTAGTCTGCCCTCATTTAGTGACAAAAATCTTCTTGATCCACAAAAAGTATGTGACCTATGACCTATTGTAACTGCAATTCAATGACCTGTATTTAGAACAAAAAATTCCAGTGTCCAAAGAAGGTATAATTTGAAAAGATTTAGCCTGACACTCAAAGAAAGTACTTTCAAGAAATTTGTTATCTTTGGAGTCATGAAACAAAGTATCAATTCAACTTTGATTGCTTTTCTTTCATTAAATATTTAAACAAGTTACCCTGGTTTTAGTCTTTTTTAAATCCTTTCAGTATTGAAGCTCTGGCTGTCAGTGAAAATTGAGTTTGATGTAAGAAGACAGACCTAACTTCTGTCTGTAAAGCCTAAATACCAAAGTGTGTCAATTATTCAAGTAGGATTTAGGACAACTTGTTTGGCCTTTTATCTGCCTTGAGTAAACTAGGGTTCCTTAGAGCCTTGTCTAACATGGTGTAAGAACTAGTCTAACTAATAGGCCTACACCTTGTCCTCTGAAAAAGCAGTTAACATTCCAAGGAAACCCTTGTGTAGGACAGGACAAAAGGTTTAAGATGACTAAAAGGATTTCGGCCTGATTAATCTGCTTGTAGCAAAGAATGTGGACAATTATAGCTTGGGGAGTTAAAGAGGGGACAGAGCAATATCGCAGCTAGGGCATTGGCCTTCTACAACAGCTTGGTATAGACCTGAGTTTAGAGAAGAATTCATAAAGTATTTGAAGTGATCTGAATGGCTGATGTAGTCTGGATCTGGAAATTGACAGGCTGTATGACGTGTTGTTTGTTATATCAGTGCTATAACAGGGCATGGCTCATTTTGAATGGGATTGGAAATTTTAACTTTAATGTGCAGATCATGGGTGGAAAAAATTATCTAATCAGGTAGGCTCCTTGCTGGGAAGGTTAGGTATTTAGAGGGGAATATGGAGAACTGAAGGGAATTTTGGCTTTTTTGTACCTAATAATAATATGTGGGAAATTTTTTCTTTTTGAAATGTTTTTCATAGCCCAGGTACAGATTATACTGAATGGAACTGAATGATTAGTGTTATGTTGGAAGGTATGTGTGAGGATTAAAGAATTATACTTTCAGGGCTCTAGCCAGGAAAAATGTCAAACCGGGTGGGAGTAAATTGACATCGCATCTTTCTCACGTGATGTTGGCCATATCTCAAGAACTAAATGACTTTGTCTGTGGTCAGTTATGATTTGGGGTTGTTTTCAATACAATCATTCAGTTGAATGTTATGTGTCTGATACTGTACATGTTTACAGTTAGGTGTGTGATGAAAATTCAAACTGGGCATTGAGATTCAAAGTGGATGGTGAAATTTCATCAAACTGGGTGCTGACTTAAAAAAGTAAATTCAAACTGGGTGCAGCACCCAGTTTGAATGGCCTGGCTAGAACCTTGCTTTTGAAAGTAAGAATTTTAAGAGATGCTGAGAAAGCAGGGATGGATTTCTTTGTAAGTAAGGTTAAAAGTAAGCCTTAACTTCATATCCCTTGAGTTGTGAGAGGATGTTAAGAATGTGTGTAGGTGTTTAGGCAATGATTTCTAATGGACAGAGATGTTGATGCATGATCCTTGCAAAGGTAATTAAACCATAAGCTAACATCAAATCTAACTTACAAAGAAAAATAGGCATTTGTTTGTATGCTACTATTGTATACTCAGGGCAGGGAGTTGCTATTTGCAGGGAGTTGCTATTTGTCAAATAGCAACTCCCTGGGTTTCCCCTGCTGTTAGGACAGCTGGGATACCCTGAGCAGGGAGTTGCTATTTGACCGGAAACCTGGTCAAATTTGAGGTAATCTTTATTCAGTCAAGGGAAAGTCAGGGCATTTGAGTGAAGTACCTGAAATCATGGTAAAATAAGGAATTTGATTGGCCCAAAGAATGAAGTGGGGCAGTCTGTTATATCTGCCTCATTTACAAAGAGTAAATCCACTGGATAGCTAGTTTAAACAAATATTCCAGAGCTTTGAAAATTCATATCAGGAAAAACATGGGAAAGAATCGGGGATTTTTCTCATGAAATGGTTTATAAGACCCTGTTACTTTATATTGCTGAACAAAGCATATATATCCTAAAACACTGTAATGAGAATACTACAACACTCTTCATCCCCCTCCCCCTCCCTCATATTCTTTTATTTAAAAATTGGTGTCACAAATTTACCTTCCATGTCAATGACACCAGATTTTACTGTTTTTCAGAAAAAGTTCACCTCAAAAGTACTTTAACTTAAGCTTTACATTTACTGATCTATGGTTTTAAAACTGTCCCTTAGAGCAGAAATGCATTCAGCTATTTCAATATCAACCCTAGAAGTCGGGTGGGTATTTTTTCTTGAGTGTTTAACCTCAAAAAGGACCAAATGAGAGAAGAAAAACCGCAAACTGTAGTTTTGAACATGAAAGTACAAACGTGGTTTGTACTTGTATGGAACTACTATACAATAATGGCTGTCTCCCTAACTTGTACGAATTACTGCTGACAAACAGGTTACATGAGGGAATGTGGTGTTGAGCGTGTAATTTAAAACTTTTAGGAGATTCAGCTGAGATGTCTCTCTGATACCCTTTCCTGATGTTTTTGAGTGAAAGGTAACTTTTCAAAAGCAAAGCTTAAAATCTAGAGCAATGCAAGGTATTAAATCATCCCTCTGTCAGCTTGAAAGGCAATCTTCCTTTGCAAGAGAGATTATTTGCAATTTAATGATGTGGATTTGTTTAACATATGTTCTACATGCTCTGTGATGGATGCTATTTGCACTTCCCAGAGTGTCATTGACACCATGCAAGCAATAATATAGTTCAGCACCATGACATAGCTGTAAATGTTTAGGTGTTGGAGTTGGCCCTGGGGGAGAGAACCTAACATGGAAGGGACTGTGTCTGGGGGTTGGAGGCTGCAACACTTTTGCCTGAAATTTTAATGCAAGTTTGTCCCAAAATAGCATATAGTTTGCAAGAAAAATTGTTCTGCGAGATTGGGGGGGGGGAGGGGGAGATGCTGGGGACTTAACCCAGCCTTGCACCCCTATGGACAGGACAGTTGGGTGAAACTTGAAACTGCATGGACACAGAATGTGGATTGGGACAAAAAGATATGATACATTTGTTCTTTTCTAAAATCTCCGGGGGGGGGGCATCTAAGTGTAATAAAATACGGCCTCAACTCTCACTAGTTTACAGGTTTGAAAAAGTAGGCCTACCCATTACCTTCTCAGCACAAAATAGGATATTTTCACTGTGTTCCAAAAAGGAAAAAAAAATCAGTCCTCCTTCCTTTGCTTCTTTGTCTCACATGAGACACAAAAACAAACAAAAGGTCTCCGACTGTTGCTGTATCCATAACGAAAGTTATCGTCTGTGACTCCACTTTGACTGAAGTTCAGTAATGTTAGAGGACCGGACACCAATTATGAGAAAAAAAGGCAGGGGAGTTGAACAATCAGCCAATTGACGACAATTTTCTCCCTCATGCAGAAATCTAAAACCAGGGCAGCCATTTATAGTGGCCATATTTTGGGTATTTTGGGTAGGAGCCAACAGGCACCTCCTGTAACCGAGCACCAGATACCTCGCCATAAAATTACCAGACAAGAAGTACTAGTTAACAGTCCAAGCCTGGTCGTGACCAAGAACTTGACATTTTAGAACAGAGATTGAGGCAAGATAAAGGGACAGCTTTCTTTCAGTTTGTAACTTTTTTCTTGGGAATCTTACCCCTCAAACTTGAAATTGAAGCCTTAAAAATACTGCCAGGTATATCCTGAACAAATGTCTCTCATGGGGAAACGGTGTGTGTGGCATTCGGAATGGTTTATTACTCCATAAGAGTGGAAGTGGATATTTCTTGCAACAGTAAAAGCAAGGGTTGTGGTCCCTAGGATTATGGGCAATCTTCTGATTCTAATTTGTTTCTGCAGATATGAGAAGAAGAACATTTCAGAATTTAATGGCCTTGTTTGCTAGAAGGAATAAACTTTTGGCAGACATCTGTAGGTGCTGGCAGTTTTATAGAAGTATTACATGCTACTGATACTTCCCCATAAAATATGATTGAATATAGTTGGAATAAAGTTTATAGTTGGAGTAACTGTTGGGAAAGGTTAATCTAAGTCTTAGCTTTGTTTTGTTTCATTTATTTGTTTTTGTACATCATTGCAAAGTATGGATACACAATATTACAATTATCTATATAATAATGAAGTAGATGGATGTAAAACTAAAATCCCCGATGGAGCTTGTCGAGAGTTTACTCCTTATTCCTACAAAAACAAAGGTAACTGACATAACTGAGTCAGAAACAAAGAAAAACTTAGAAATCTTTTTGCACATTTTAAGTTTTGTGACCAATATTTATCACCCTACATGGTAATTCTTTCTTCGCCTCTTTAAAACATTCTAATTATGAATGAAATAAAAATGCTTTGAAATTTCAAAAAAAGTGTACTCTTCTGATCTGGAAGGATAATTTTAGTTAAATGTTAGTTGTCAGCTTTTGAGGAACAAATAATGCAAATGTTCATAATGGATTGACATATATACAGTTTTTACCTAATTTTGATTTTGACAATTTGACATGGGAAGTTCCTTCATACTTTCTTCAAAATGATCGGAGATGTGTTGTTTATATAAATGATTTTGAAACAGTTTGATAACATTCAGTTTATCTGAATTCTAAAGTGGGGGAAGGGGTGCAGGGAGGAGGAGGGAAGGCTTGGAAGGCATCCTATAAACCTATGAGATCATGTCAGGTTTATTTAGGGTTGAGAATTGGGATGTATTTATAAAGCATAGCTTGTGCATGAGTTTTCAACAGGTTATCCAAAGTCTTATTTAATTTGTTGTAAAAAGATATGGGTTTACTTTGGTTGTGCATAAAACCTATGAACTGACTTGAATGTATATAATTATATTGCCTAACATTTCATATGATGTACAGACTTTTTTACCAATGGCAGTGCTTTACATAACTGTTTCAAACACACGTTCCGTTCTTTTATTACACTAAGCAGAAGAATCTCATTGAGCTCTCACCACATTTAATTTGTGACAATTTTCATGGACAGTTGTATCTTTTTATTCACAATTTCACTTCTCCTTGAGCTCACTGCTTGCCTAGCATTTTGGAAGCAACACTTCCAGTTAAGTTTCTTTACTGATTTGTTTTACCCAGACAGAAATTTGCATGAATTGGCACATTTTGTACAGACACTGACCCCTAATACCCAAGGGATGTCTGGATTTCCAACATTGACATACTCCATACAGCCTCACCGTTGAAGGATTAAAGTTTACCGTAAGTTATGGTACATTGCCTGTATTCACAGTGGCGTGTACATCACAAATTCAGAATCAGAGATTGGAGTGTGTTTTGAATATGTTTACTTCTGACTCTCGCACAGAGATGGAGAAAAACAGCTGAACAAATGCATTCCAAACTGTAGACGGTCTTCTGAAAGGACAGTCCAGGGACTTGTTGTCAAGGTTTCTTGTGAACTTGAGATGCTACTAAAACGAATTTGCGTTTAGTCAATTTCTTTGCCACCACTGTATGTGTCGTGTCAAACACATGCAGGGCCATCAGTGTCAAAAATTGAGGATTGTATTGCCAGTGCTATTGAATTCTTTTATCATGTAAATTCGCTTCACAGAATGGATTAGTGGTATTAAACCTTCTAGTTGTTGTCATGGCAACTAACATATTTTTAAGAGGCAGTGAGGTATTGAGGGAATCTGAAGAGACCATCCAGAGTTAGAATATTTCATGAGATCCTCGCAGTACTGATTCTGAATGGCAGCAGTGTCATAAACAATATTGATGTTGATCTGATTGAAAATAAAGACTAATGAAGGAGTGGTTGAAATGAACAGGACATCACAGCTGTAGGAAGGAACACAACTTCAGATAATTCTTGTCACTCAGTGTCTTCATTTCTGCTCACAAGTGAAGTGACTATTGGCCTCTTTGGTTTGGAAGGAGTCCTGTATAAGGTACAGACTGTAGACTATAATGGTCATGGCATACAGTTTGAAGGAAGGTATTTTTCTACTGTTTATGTAACGTACAATCTGAAATGAGCCTGACTCCTACCATGGAAGTACTCTAAGACATATACCTTACCACAGAGGGTGCTTTTATGTACCTACCAGTGGTGTTAACTAGCCTTGTAGGTGAGGGGCAAAGACCAGCCAAAGGGTGGGGGCAACCCAAAGGCTCAATTATTCAGCAAACTATAAAAGAGGCCCATTTGACCTCAGAAGGGAGCCACAGGGCCTCTAGGTTTGAGTATGATTACAAGTGCACTTCCTTTCTTATGAGTATTATGACAAATTTTGCATTCACATTCTGCAGTTTTAACTTTCAGAATCATTTGAGTATACAAGAGAACAAATCCATTCTGAGTACAAGTCTGATATCTAGTCTGACCATTAATTCTTTCTTATGTGTACAACTACAAGGACAAATGAACCACTGTGTGAGTATGATTACATGCTCATTGCAAGTCTTGTATGATCTGAGTATTAATCCATTCTCATGAGCACAAGTACAGGACAAATAAACCACTGTGTGAGTATGATTACATGCTTACTGCAAGTCTTGTATGATCTGAGTATTAATCCATTCTCATGAGCACAAGTACAGGACAAATAAACCACTGTGTGAGTATGAGTACATGCTCATTGCAAGTCTTGTGTGATCTGAGTATTAATCCATTCTCATGAGCATAAGTACGTACAGGACAAATAAACCACTGTGTGAGTATGATTACATGCTTACTGCAAGTCTTGTATGATCTGAGTATAAATCCATTCTTATGAGTACAAGTACAGCAACAAATGAACCACTGTGTGAGTATGAGTAAATACTTCCTGCAAGTCTTGTATGATCTGATTATTAATCCTTCCTCATGAGTACAAGCACAGGTACTGTACATGTGACACCATGAGTTAGTATAGTTGGGAATGCTAAGTAAGAAATAGTTGCATTTATTCGACAATTATTTAGCTTATGAATTGCATCCTTCCCCGACCTGGCAGCGGCGGGGGCCTCGGCTAGATGACGGAGTTGCCTCCAGGCTCTCCCAGTCAAGCTGGGCCACATTCAGTTCGAGGAACCATGGGGTCCGTCTCATACCGGACTCCACGTTCTTGACCAAGAACCAGACCTTGGACTTCCTGCCGGACGACCTCTTCATCACGGAGATCGCCACGTCCTCCTCCATTAGGGAGGACAGGAAGTGGTGCCCCGTCTGGGCACTCAAATGGTATTTCCACTGGACCAAGGACATCCGAGCCTCAGATAGGCTTTTTGTCCTCCTGAGGAGGCCCCACACGGCGGCCTCTAGGGACATGATCTCTCAGTGGTTGTCCGAGGTCATCAAGCCATGGGTCCAGGCGCATGAGGTCCGGGGCCATGCGGCTTCAAGGGCCCTCTTCGCAGGCCTGCTAATTGAGGACATACTCAAGGAGGCAGCCTGGAAGTCTCCTTCGTCCTTCGTAGTCTGTTACCTCTCGGACACTCTCTCTGCCGAGGCGGCCTTGGGTCGTGCTGCTCTAGGTGCCCTCCGAGGGCACCCCCAG
Organism: Holothuria leucospilota; assembly: GCA_029531755.1. NCBI lineage: Eukaryota > Metazoa > Echinodermata > Holothuroidea > Aspidochirotida > Holothuriidae > Holothuria > Holothuria leucospilota. Next base: position 12,892,887 of record CM055965.1, read on the forward strand.
TCCAGCTCCACTCAGTGTCACTCTAATGCAAATTAGATGTAGCAAGGGGTAAGTTTATGTCTGCGACATGAATTCTCCCCACCTTCCTGGTGGGCGTATTCATGAAACTATACTTACACCTTGCTACATTCCCTCCGGCCCACTTCCCCCCTGTTTGGGGGGCCCGGGGGGCATTCTTTTGAACCTGTACATATGTAGTTGATGAATTGCATATTGCATCATTTGTGGTGTGAAACTTGTAAATAATACTTGTGAGGGAATTAAGAGGAGATTGGATTGGTTCAGGTAGGTGTCATAAATTTATAGTATTAATAGTCAGGTGACCATACTGTATGTTTCCTTGGCATACTCCAAGGGCAAATGCAGGCAATTAGTATACCCTGGCATCATTTATTTATGTAGTTTTTTCAGTCATGTGGCAATATTTTTGTCATTGTATTAATGCAGAATATTAAACTTTTTGGCTTACCTTTCATGCAATATGCAATATTTACTATTTTTCAATATCATGAGAGATACTGGTGAAGGAAATGAGAGGATTTGTAAGATTATCATTTTTTGTTCGTATTTAAATTATTATTTGCAGGTGATGTTTCCAAAAACAGTTTTCAACTGCCTATCCCATTTAAATGTATAGTCTTTGCATGCTTGACTAATGTGCTTGCAATTTTTGGGCATCTTCCAAATCATATGCTCCAGGATACCATGCACTTTGCTTAAATTAGATTCATCAGCCTTTTGGCAATGTACAGAATCTAAGCAGCCAAATGTACCATGTCTGAGTGCATTCCACTTAAAAAAATAAAGAAAAGGATTGCTTCCATATTCTCAGTTCTAATAATCAGGCAAATTTCTCTCTTCCTGAAACATTTTAGGCCCCAGTGCCCGTTAAAGCTTTCCCTCATCTGGGAAATTGTGCTTAGTGTATGCCACGCACCACCTTAATTACCGTTTCCTGTGAGTGTTGTCACATTCATGTCTGGTACCTCTCAAGCTTGAAAGCCAGACATTCAAAACGTTACCTCCATCTGGACATGAAGAAAAGGTCTTGTGGAAACACTGCTTTGTCTTGCATTAGTACTGCTATTCCTAATTACAGCCCACCCTGCAGGCGTCTCTCAGCGAGAGCCAAGACTGAAGAAACATACTCCCCCGTCTCATTCACCTGGAAACCTTAAAAGTTGTGGAGTTTGTCTTTGCTATGAATTCCCTCACGACCAAGCCCACTGGGATACTAGTCCTCTAAACTTTAAATTGAGACGTGCGGCCTGAAGGGATTGGCGCATTTCAGCAACAAGCAAACTCTCCCATTGGAGATTTGGTCAAGTTCAATGCCTTCCATATTCAGATACTTGGAACAAATTGTAGTATTGATAATTATAATGACCACCCTGCTGTGCCCTGCTTGATTGGCTCCAGGTGCCAGCAGTAGAATGCTTAGGTCTTTTTGTAAGTCCCTAGAGCTGAGTGTTAGGCTAGCTGCTGTTGGATTATGTATGTCCATTAAAGATTCCACCAAAACTAATTGCTCAGTATTAATTCTGTCTATGGCACCCATCAGGATAGTAAGTGAAATATTTATACAGGTTGACATAAATGATTTATGGTCATAGCAGCCAGGTCAGAGTGGGTGGTACGATCATAGGGGCTATTTAACTGGAAAAGATGAGCTCAAACAGCTATTAAAAACAGATACCGAAAGCGAGAGTGTCTCTTTATGAGGTGGGATTGTCATGAAACTTCAATAAAGGGCTGTAGGGGAGGTGATAAGTCATAGTAAACCTGGTCTTAAATCATATTAATTAGGTGCACTTAACATTGTTACAGATACTATCAATAGTAAAGTTTGAATGTTGGCATTGTAATTGTATATTCCAATTACGATGTTCTTGTTACACAACATGTGCGTGTTTAGATGCAGAACATGTCAATGAAATCACAGCTGTATGGGTAGTATGCAATGAAGGTGGGGGGGGGGGGGGGGCAAGGAGGGACTGATCTGTTCATGGGGAACATGCTTTCTGTACTGTATGAGGAAGTAAGTAAAGGCACTAGTTAATTGAATTAGAGTTGGTGAGACCTTCAAACCCCTTTACCATTTTTGACTTTATGTGTCACTCAGTGTTGGAACCATGGTTTTGAAATATAAAAGTGAAGGGTGAGGGCTATAGAATAAATTATTGGGGGGTAACAGCACCAATCTACTTCGCCCCTCCTTACCTCCTATTTATATTTGGGAATTTGAGCTTCATAATTGTTGTGTATTGAAGGAATGACTGAAGGAAAGCAGGGGAAAATAGGTTATGGAGGCCATTGTAGGGTCACTATAACCAGACCTCTTCCATTTGTGATTCCATTGGTCTCCCAATAATCAATCACATCAAAGACATATACTTACCCAATTTGCATAAATCCACCATCTTTTTCCCAAGTTCTCTGACAAGGATTCATACTTAGTGTTACATTATTATTATTTTAATTGTTTATGCTACCCTTTTAAGCCTGTTGGTTACTCCTCGTGAGTTTTGGTCATTGTTTTTTTTAAGGGGGAAAGTTTTTCACTTTATGAGGATTCTCGTAGTCCTTTGACTTTGAGACCCAGAAACCTCAGAGGCCGAAACAGCTTTGCAGTAGGAGAATGAGGACAAGTTGCTAAGCATAGTGGCGGACATTAGTGGCGTGGTGTCAAAACTACTCTGAGTTGGGTGCAGCGTGTGAGATTTATGCAAATTAGATGTAGCAAGGGGTATTAAAGTTGTGAATATGCCCACCAGGATGGTGGGGGGACTTCTGGTTATACTCTCAGAAAGCCATCCACTTCCCCCATTCACAAAAGCCACAGAGAATATTGGAATATGACCTCTTTATTGAATCATTAGTTTTGTGTGTTGTAAAGTAATAATGCTCAAGTATAAGTGAAACTTTGATGCAACTGTCCAAAGTTGATTTTGAACTTAAATGTTGTTCTTTCATTGTCTCATCAGGTGAGAGGAATGCTTCAAGTTCATCAGCTTTTTGGAGATGTAATTTGTTTCACTGATGACAGCGATGTTACTGTTTGATGCAAGGGGCCGAAGGAAAGCAGAAGGAAGAATGAAACTGGGGAGGAAGTCTGTCGCTGAGATGAGGAAGTCAACACCTTGGTAACTTCCTGCGGAGATAAAGAGCCGTTGCCACTTCTCTTGGTCATCAGAAAGAATTTAAAATTATTAAGGGTAGTAAACCTTTATAAACCAGATGGCTGATGTCCTTAGACACATTTCACTTGTGTCACATTTCAATTAGCAATGTAAAAATTGCCAGTTGGAATTAGAGTGAGCAAGTTGCAGTTGTACACAGGAACATGAATTGACCCATCAATCAAAGGAAGGCTGTGGTGGTATTGTTGTACATACTTGTGACACACTGTGTAAGCACTAGTACATGTGGATGCACAGTACTAACAAGCTTTTCATGTATTTGTGGAACATGGTAAACAAAAGATAAGGCCTTGTGAAATGGCTCTATAAAGTACATGTTAGATGTACATGCTTGTACCTTTAAGACGTAATACATCCTCACCTGTCAGCTCTGCAGTTATTCTGTAGATGGTGTTAACTTATTGAATCCACCATCAAGTTGTGATTTGATGGTTGCAGGTTTATCTCCAACCCTTGTACAGAAAAGCCTGTGTTTGCCCTCCCATTTACAATATGCAAGGCTTTCAATGTCCTGTATTATGGAAAATATCAATCAAGGATTGATAAACAATAAAGAGGGTTTGAAGGTCTAGAAACAGCCCTCTTGAAACCAGGGGCAGGAAACCTTTCTTTGACTGTGATAATTTTCAGGGGTCAGGGGTGGCAGAGGATTCCAGATTGGTATTGGCAGAGCCTGGGGCCTCTGTGTAAAAAGTTATTAGGGCTGTAGTCTACAATGTCAATTTGACCATGTAACCTACAAATATTTGTTTGTCATAGTTATGTTTGGTTCAAGTCTTTCTCTGTGCATTGTTTTTCATAGTAACTTTTAATCATGACTGTAGCATCTTATCCAGGAAGCAGTATGTCACTACATAGTACATTGCAGTATGGCTGCACATGTAACAAGCTGGTTCTGTGAGAGTTGATTGTATGTCTCTTTATGTGTGCGGTGCATCATACCCCACTCCAATGCAAACTTCATTATTAGTATGCACCCTGAGAGTGCCACTCTTGCCCTTGTGACCAAATCTCTTTCATTCTTACATTATTCTATACAACGTACAGTGTCTAGAACTAAAAATTTTCCATTTTAAAAATTTAAATACTGATTTTGGTTTAAATGCAGGCAGAATCATTTTGAAGTGGGGGGGGGGGGGCCGGGAGGGAGGGAGGGAGCTGGCAGCTGCTTTAAATTATGGTATAGTAAAACAGCTGGGAACTGCTTGCCACTGTAGAACAACAACATATTTGAGGAGAAAGTGGGGAAGTTCACAGGCTGGGGGGTGGGGGAAGAGGTGATGGCCTGTTTCATTTACTTACCAGTATCTGGACTCTCTGGATTGTCTTATGATAAGTGGTATTGCCAATTGTCACCACATAGCATAGTATCAGCCCTCCATATGGGTGAGAGCTTCTTTGTGTCACAAACAAAACCAATCTGTAAAATACGCCTCGATATGAAGGAAAGAATCCAGAAGAGCATTAAGAACAGAACACTACATCCTATTTTGATAAGATAACTAATAATTCATGTTGTGACCATGTGTGACACTCAACTATTTTTCATTATTTCCAGTCTTTGCGCTTCGACTGGCAGAGACTATTGATCTGATCAAATCTAGGAGTTTAAACCCTGTTAGCTTTATCCTGTTTTCTCATGCCTTGAAAGAAGCTGATTGGCTGCACAAATAGGTTTAAATTGGATCAGGTTTAGAGAGAATTGTGCCTCTTTGCCTTGCAGCACTTGTGTGCACTAAGCGGAAGTGGATGGGGAAGATTACAGCTGTTTATGTTAGCACAAGAGCCAGAGTCCATCTTTGTGGATACCTGGAGCTTCACAAGCTGTGCGCTTTTGCAGCAATGTTTGGTAGAATACTCATGTTTGATCAGATGGTGTGGACTTTCGTTTAATAGAAAGCTCATCTGCAATTCCTTTCTGGGAAAAAAGAGACGTGTAAAAAAAGTTAGAACTGTTGAAAGACTATTGAATGCTCTAGTCCAGTAACCTGCTCTTTGAGGTCGTCAAGTTGTGCAGAAGTTTAAATTTAAAACCCTGTACAGTTTAGAGAAACTAGAAACAAAGAGGAATTTGTACTCGACATGATGAGAGATACGATACAGCTCAAGTGTTACCGTCAACTGACATTCATGACTAATTCATCGGTAAAAGAGTTACAATTTTTACTGCATGACTTTGTGTTCACACACAATTAACCGTAAATATTTGAAGTTGTATTGAAATTCCCCTATATGTGATCACTCTTTCTTGAAGTCAAAGAGGTTTTAATAAAAAGTAAATTGATGATTTGTGCACATCTTGGGTTGATCATTATACCCCAGTCTATCAGTGTCCCTGGAATTTAATTTGGTTTCAAGTAAACGTGGTTTTGAAGGAAGTGAAAATATTAAGTTTGCAAAGCACAAACACGCACGTGTCATTGAGTGATGGGCTATGAATGAAGACAGACATTTTAAACTTGGTGAAAAGGCAAAAAGTGCTGATGACTCACCAGTTATTCAAATTGTTTTCCATTCTTTTGCTGTTAACAAGATAAGTGTTTTCATTACTTGGTAGTTTTCTGCAGAATACTTATTGATAAAATAAAGTTACTATTTAATGTGTGTGTTATTATCAGTAACAATGTTAACCTACCAGTTCGTATTACCAGTTTCCACCAGGGCTGTCAGATTAAAGTTATACTTCACGGCCAAACTCTAAAAAAATATAGCCAGGCCCAAAATTTGTTATACCTATATCATTTAGGAAGAATTTTTTGTGGCCAGATTCCTACTTCTCGGAACCAAAAGCCACTTTGTGGTATACAGTATTTAAATAAGGCCAGATGTGCAATTTTTGTACAGAAGTGGCCAGATGGCAGCCATAAATTCCACCACCACTGTAAGCACCTCCTTTGGAAGAGCTAACTGGCAGAGATCAACACCAATGATCTCCTGCATACTCTCAGGAATAGCTTCTAATTAATATAAACTGAATATCCCACTGATCAGGAAAATCCCTTGTTGGATAACTGTTGTGTGGCAGCTGTCTATGAGTATAACAGAAATATTTGGGAGTGTTCTTCCCAAGTTGTGCTTACCTGAAGTGCCAAGGGGGTATCCTGTTTCCTCTAATCTCTTAATGAGATTTCTTACTCATCACACCCCCTCTTCTGAGTCATTCCCAAATAAAATAAAAAAAAAACAAAAGAACAGTACAAAAAAAGAAAAGTACAGTATGAAGCTGACCTGTTATTGTTTGTTTTCTTCAGATTTCCCACCCCACCTCACCCTTCCCCCATAACCTTGTTACCCCTGCATGTTGTAATATTACATTCTGGCCTGCAGTTATTGGTACAGCAGTAATCAATATGCTACATATGTAATTAATAATACTTGTAAATATTTCCCAGTATATGCTCGTTTTGAGGTCAGATTGCACTTAACATGTGACATGGAAGTGTTCCGAAAATTGGCCAATGTTTCTGCTGAAAAGCGAACAGTTTGCACCCAGACTTTTAAGGAATCCAATTCAGTTTGCATGTGTGGCAGACTATGGTGCATTGTTTGAACATACTTGAAGCTAGCAATCTGTAATGTTTACAAAGCTGCGCAAATATAATCGTTTCTTAGATTTGTCCTATGACTCAACAGTCTTTTCATTTATGGCAGCCATAATAATTTTATAATGATATCGATGGATACATTTTTCCAGTAGGTACAGGTAGTATGATTCATTACTATCTTTTTTTTAATGTTAAAAATGCCTCCTCCCTTTATTCTGGTACTAACCATAGGCATAGGAAGAAAGTTGAAAATGTGGTGGGGCAGAAGTATCTCCCCCCCCCCCCCCTCAATCCAAGGAAGAAAACCACTTATTTGTTTCCGCTGTACAAAAAAACAAAAATTTGCAGTAATTTTCCTTAAATTTGCCCAATATGTTGCACCAAATTGTATCTAAGGACCCTCAAATGTGACACCTCTCCCCTAGACCCCTCCCCCAGGACAGCAGTGTGAAGCAATGTTCATACCCCCAGTCTCAAACAGCTTCCTAAGCCTGTGGCACTAACCCTTGCTGTAAACCCTCTGCTACATTTTGCAACCTGGTTGAATTATTTTGAAGGTATCTAGATACCAGACTTGTAGTGCGAGTACAACGTCATGAGTATGAGTACAAGAGCAGTGTCTGTGTTGTGAGTACGAGTACAAGTGCATGTCCTTTTTCATGAGGATGAATACAAAATTTTGCATTAGTCCCAATCAAGAGCTTTCAAAATCTGTGAGTACGAGTACAAGTTAATTTTCATGAGTACGAGTACAAGCAAGTGTGTAAACACATGCGTACAAGTATGTACTCACTACAAGTCTGCTAGCAGATACCCTTACTATACATATATATATTCCAGTACATGATCAACTAAAATGAGTTTCATAAGTTATGCTGGAATCGTAGATTTGTTTCTGCAATCGTGAGGGCTACAGTAGTCAGCTTGTCAGTTATGGAGGGGTATAGCATTCGTTTGCCATATTTTTTCTATGTCAACAGGCAGATTGCTAAAGGAGCGTATTGTTCATAAAGCTATACTGTAGCCTGTGGTACATTTAAAGCCTTTTCACACTAGTTGCAACATATTGTTTCTCCCAAGATGCGATAACAAAGTTGAATGCCAGTTATTACTGATAGACCTCTTTACACTAGGCATGATATGTCAACATCATAAGACATGACAAGGTAAAATTCAGTTGAAAATTTTTTAACTTTATAGTTACAGAGGAATGTTTTCTTGTGGCCAATACAGTATTGCATTGTGTTACATCATAAGTATTCAGGCATTAGAAAATGGTTCAGCAATGAACAAGCAGACACCTGTAGTGTGATAGAAAAGAGAGGTCTATTGTCAGGCAGTTTTATATTGTATTGCATCGTATTGCATCACACATCGTGCAAAAGGGCCTTTGTCGTGGATATGCACTTAAACAGTACCCTTGCTTTAAAGCTTGAAGTTTTACAGTAACTAATGTTTAAAGCAGAAACTTTGCTACCACAGCATTTCAACAGATTTCTGACTGAATGGAAATCAATCTTGCGGACAGAAGTGTGCAAATATTTTCGAATAATGTTATCACCAGACACAAGATTGAAGACTTCTGCCTTGGGACAGATATTACAGGGTTAAGAAAGAGAGACAGGGAGATAGATTGACTGGGGTATGTATAGAAAGAAGTGACATTTACAAAGAGGTCCAGATATGTAGGTGACATTGATTTATTTGGTTTGCATAACAACGGATGTTATGAACAGATTATATTTACAATGAATTAATGTTCTCTGTTCTATTTTCACCCAGCTCTTGAGTACTGTAGCTCTCAGATGTAGGGAACTGTTGTTGGTTCAATATTTTTGAACAGGCAGTTGTTTGTTCTCGTTCTTGAAGAGTAAATGATTTAGGTAAACAGCCAGTGACTGGATTATGTGGAAGCACTGAAGTAATACTTGTAAAAAGTGAGATGAACTTATGCAGTAAATAGGCTTGATACTGTTTTGCTGTGTGGTTTCCATAATCATGGCAACTCTGTTTTGCCCTTGCAATGTCAGAATTGTTTGCATGGCAAGTCCACGGTGTAATACTCACCTTGAGGTAGTGTTTCGGCACCCTACCTTGAGACAGGTGTGTCGATGCCCCATTTCACGTCATGGGACAGCAGCTGGGCAGACTGAGGTGAAAATTCATACCGTCAGTCTCCAACTGGTCATTACTAGACTTGCTTCTGGAAATAATTAGTCAGGTGATATTGACACTTGTCTGATGCATTGACTTATTCATACCAAATTGTTATTGAAATGTTTTGAGGATCTTTTTAAAACATCTGTTTGAATGTGTTTAAAGTACAATGTTCATTATTGTTGGTACTGTATTATTAGTGACTCATTGTTTGTTCGTATGGTACGATGTAACTTGAGACAAACTCATGCAGTATGGTATCATTAGGGATGTGAATTATATTGTAACCATGTATTGTCCATCCATACTACCATCCATATTGTTAAGAAGTAGCTGATTACCTATTTGTGAATGGTGAAGTAAAGGAAGGGGGCTTCACACAGTCACAATGAAAGAAATTGTGTTTGGTGTTGCTCGGGTTTGTTTTTGTGGGTTCAGGCTCTTTTGAATGTTGTAGTAAGTTTGTATGCATATTGTACTGTGGGTTAAGTTGTAAATGATGCGCATGGGTGGCAAAGCCTTGATTGACTGTTAGCCATCAAGGCTCATGATATTTAGAAGCCAAATGACAAAGCCAGGGCCAGAAGATCCAAAAAAGGCCAAAAGTAAAAGATGAGACCGCTTAACTGTTGAATACAAACACTACACTACTATACCTACAAAAAATACTGAAAGATTTTCTTGGTTGTTTTGAACTTCAAACATTTAAGGAGTGGTCCCGGCACTTTATTTACTAGCCCAAGACAATTTTAAGGAGCTTGGAATACCTGGGATCCTGCTATTTTTATCCTAGAGGGGTCCACTTTCATCTCTTTCTTGGTAAATGATGTAAAAAATATAATATCAAGCCATCAGTTTTAAAATGTGCAAATGTTTCAAGTATTATTGTGTACATGTGTGTTTTTAGCAAGTCCAATGTTGGTGCTTTATTTGATCAGGGGTGGCACGAGTGGGGGCAGGTGGGGGCTGGGGACTCACTAGGGAGACAGGTGAGCAAAAGATACTGTAGCAGAGGATATCAGGGAATTTCATGGCGTATATGCAAGCATCATAACTGTATTAAACCATGCATGTGGTACCCACCATTCCTATCTTCTCTCCTTGTTTGGGCCTTAGCTAAGTCCCCCTCCCCTCCCCCTCCATTGTGGGAATCCTGGCGCCACCACTGAATTTGATGTTGTTAGATATTTGTCTACATGGATGTATCCTTTATTTCAATCTATGCACATATGTGTCTTCACTATGCCCACAACCTGTTAGAATGGCAGTGCCAACAAGTGCCAAGTGTTATTATCATTATTTTCATGCTTTTATTAACATTTTATCAGATGCAATTTGTTCCATTTTTGTATTAAAACAACTGAAATTTGAGAACATCATTCTCTTTAATTTAACTATGTACTTGCAATTTGTATGTTAGTAAAAAAAACTATACCTGTTAAAATATTTACTCAAAGTGAGTTATGTAAACTTTGAGGTTTTTCTGGTCATTGATTGATTTGGTATAGAGGTGTCTTGTTGTAAATTATAAGATAATTAATGTGTACTTATGTTAATTAATATTGTAAGCATTGTAAAGTGATAATGCAAGGGTGTAGGACTGACCATGTACCATTCATAGTGTGGTAGTTTGGTGATGGGAAATTACCTCTTGTTAAAAATGGTGTTACAGTGTAAGAATTCTTGATTTATGGTCAGCTAAGAGTTCTAGGTCTGTTGGCAACAAGCTATGCCTTTGAGAAATAGTTTAGTAATTTATATTATGTTCTGATTGTACCATTCAGGTCTTTTGTAATAAGTCTAGTATGGAACAGTCTGTAGCCCTGTAATCCGTCAGCTTTGAACTTGCAAAAATTGTTTGATTTTGCTGTCATTGTCACATCCTCATCCTTTGTGCAGGATGGAGGGGTAGGGGAGGGGGGAAGTGGAGAACTTGGGGAAAGGTGAGATGTGAGAGGGGAATGTTGAAAGAGTCAGCTGGATTTGTGAAAGATAGAATGACTAGATTTAACACAGAAAACCTCCAGTTGTATGTCAATATTAGTAGTAAGGCCTATCAGACAGTAAGACCTTCTCATGGGTGGTTGGGCAGTGGCGGGGCTGTTGACATTCTCATGAATGGGTGCAGTGGCGGCACCAGGATTTCAGAAGTGGGGGGGGGGGGCAAATGGAGGGCAAAAGAAAAAGTTGGGGGGCAAAAGAATTTTTGCCCATAGCGTGAAATCCAGTGTGAAGAGGGAGCCGTAGCGGGTGGGGTCCAGAGGGCGAAGCCCCTGGAAGCTCAGAGGTTTTAGCTTATCGTTGGGTGAAAAATTCTCAGGATGGATATATTTTGGTTCATAATACATCATCAAATGCAAAGATTCCAAATAGTTTTAATCTATTAGGCTATTCCTTCTGCCAGACCACTATACCTTTAAGCAGTTGGGGTCCAAAGGCCCACCTAACTGCCCATAGTGGGGGTCCAGGGGGCTAAGCCCCCGTATGCTCTGAGGTTTTAGCATATCTCTTTGTAAAATATTAAGCCTCAGGATAGGTATATTTTGGTTAATAATACATCATCTAACACAAAGATTTCAAATAATTTCAATGTATTCGGTTATTCCTCCTATCAGGCCACTTTACTTCAGGAGCTGGGTAGGGGCATCTGGGGGGAAGAGCTTCTAACTGGGGCAAATTCCCCCATGCCCCCACCCCACTACACCCCCTTGGTGCTGCCACTGGATGGGTGGGATTGGGGGAAGGTGGTTAATATGATTAGTGAGCTCATTCACTCTATAGGCTATTCAGGGCTGTTGACGTTCTTAGAGATCTTCAAATGCTGCTTTAAGTGAATTTGTGTAGTAGCTCATCAAATTTACCACTCTTTGCCAACGTATTAGAAAGGAGGGAGGGGGGCACTTTGGGAGATGATTGAAGTTACAGTAGGGTAGTAGTCTGGTAGAAATAAAGAACTTCCTCTGCCAATATAGCCTTTGATTATTCACATATTCGTAGGCTGTTATTTTTCCCTGACTTTGACAGGTGGCACTTTCCTTTCCCTTACCTTCCCTGCCCGCCATTCATATCATTTTTACAAGCAGCACTACCTAGTATTTTTGCTCTACCCCTTTCAATGGTTCAATGCACTCCTCCACATTAAATGCAGTCAGTCGCAAGAACTAAGCAAGCATCAGGCAATTGTTGTGATAGGCTTCTGACTAAATGACAGCCTGCTTCTCCAATTTTGTTGACACAACTGGCTGTCACCATTTTAGAACAGGGTTTCCAAATGTTCAGTTGTTTGTCTTCAAGTTCACTGACATTCCATGCAGCTAGCTCAACGGTAAATTAAGGCAGTCCTGATGGGGAAGAAAAACAAAAACAGAAGGGTATTAGTACTTTGATGGGATGAAAAACCGTTGTGTATATAGCATATAGCTCTGCCACGTGTAGATACTTGATCGCAGTATAAGTTTGTACCAAGGTGCGTGGGTTCTTCAATTTTGTCTATTTATTGTGTTCAGAACATTTCCAAGTTTTGTCCTGAAACATTCTTTTTGTTCAAAATGATATTTGTGTAAATACAGATTTATTTATATGGACTAAAGCGTAAATTGTCAATGTTAGTCGTTTTCCTTTTTGTCTTTTCACATTCCATCCTACTAGTCTTCTGCCATTAAAGAGGAAATGCACTCACCCCAATCAGAATTAGTACACCCCGTCATCCTAATTCATGAGTGGCATTTTTGATCATGTGAAAATATTTTTGTTACTGAATTGTGAAATTCATGGAGAACAGCACCTTGCAATACCTTTTGTTTGCAATAGTTATGTTCAAAAAACATCTTCAGGTTAGGTTAGATGAGGTTTAACATCCCAGTTTCCAACCAATTGGTTCAAGTCGAGACGACCACGGCCTTTTTTCCAGTTGTGGCTCACTGGCTTGTTTTCCCTACTCCATTGTTTATGCTGAACACTAAGCACAAAGGCAGTAGGTTCCATTTTTTAAAGTCTTTGGTATGACCCGGCCAGGATTTGAACCCTAGACCTTCTGGCTGCAAGTCGGATGCTCTAACCACTTGACCACTGCAGTCGGCAAAAAAAGAAAAACATCTTCAGAGGTACTTGTAAGGCAAATATGAGGAGGTTTGTAAGAGTTTGCTGATTATTCAAAGCAATTTTGGGGCAACTGCTTGTTGCCTTTAAGGTTCTGCCACAACTTGCTTCGTTGTAGTACACGCAACTGCACATCATTGGTCCAGGGAACTATTGTTATACAAACCTTTGATTAATGTATTGCTCCCTTATGGAACATTCAAGCTAATTATTGAAAATCATTAAAATACAAATGTCCATGGTGATTGAGTCATGGAAAGTAGGCAATAGCAAACCAAGGGAGGGGTTGAGGAATTTCCCCCATCACTGCCTTTGCCCCTTCCTCCCCCCCCCCCCGCTTTCTCTCCAACCTGCTTCAAAGATAACAGTTTATTGTAGCAAATGCACACTCACAGTTTTTTGCCCACCCCCCATGATTTGTCCGACTACAGCCACTTTTCACATCCTGGTGGGAACACTGAAAGTTAGATATCCCAAAAGTATTAAAGGCTTGTGACTCAGTGGCAGCCATTTCCAAGAATTTTCATGGGGTTGTTGTTCCTAAAGGAGGGAAATCCCCTGCACTTAAGCCAAACTCAGCCCCGCTATGAGTGTAGTGAAAGTCAAAAACGATTTGCCATCCCAAATGCTATAAATAGCAAGAAATATCACCGTAAGACACAAGTTTGACTCTACAGGTTTGCACCAACCATCCGTGGCGTAGGTAGGATTTTTTGATTGGGGGTGCTGGAGACTTTTGTGGTGGCTCCTGTTTACTCTTTAAGGGGAGCGCCACCTTGAGTTGATCCCAGATCGCTGGAAATGGCACTTGCCAGGCTAGACAGCAGCCATGGAGATGTGCAGTTTTGGTGAAAAAATGTAGTTTTATCTTATGATATTCTCAAACACATCACGTTTGTCACAATCTATCCGAATTTATTGAAAATTATTCAGAGTGGGTGAATTTTTTTTGGCCTAGATCGGCAGTGGGGGGGGGGGGGGCGCTTGGGGGAGCACGACGATTTTTTGGGGAGCTCGCGCCCCCACACCCCCCCTCCCCCCCCCCCCCCTTCGTAGCTACTCCACTGTCTTCTATGCTGGAGCTTAAGTCACCAAGGTGGAAAAGGTCACTTTATAAGCGTTCATGCCCTCACCCTCTTGTTCAGTTTGACACCGTGGTGACGTTAAAATGTTATACCTGCCTGTGTGGTGTAAAAAGTCATAGAAATCGTGGAAAAATAGCTGCAGATTCCATCAAAACCCGACACAATGAATAAATATTACATAAATATGTAAATTACATAACGCGCTCTCAAAGTATTCGACCTCGTGATAGCAGGAGGGCAAGCTTACCTGATCATGCGACAGAGTCGAAGTACACCTACCCGTCCGTACCTGCAGACATTTTCTCGTGTCAATTTTTCATGTAAGTGTCCACTGCTGCGTGTTATTTTTCCTGACAAGCACCTTTCGCGATTTTTGACATATAGGTAGGTATTGCAGTCCAAGTAGTTACGATGCATGAATTTTACGCAAGAGCGTCAACAGTTTCTCAAAAATGGGGGACTTGAATAATTGTGACCTTGACCAGACCTATACTTCAAGCCCGAATTGCAAAGCCCCAGAAGCGAGGGACACGGGGATTAAGGACCCTGGAAAATGTGAAGACAACATGATCTGTGATCTAATCTGAGGCATTTCCCACAATTTTAATCCATTAAATGGCTGTTTCCACCAAATTCGAGTTCGATTTCACTGCGGATTCAGGTAGTGTTGCAAGCTATGGAATCAAACAAGTGCTTACTATATTTGTTAGGGTTCTTGAAAAAGTGTGAGGGGACAATCCCCTCCACTTTCAAAAGTGTGGGGAGTGGAGGATACGTCCTTCCCGCGTCCTCATCCTGTTGACGCCAGGGGCGTGGATCCATCTCCAAAGGTGGGAGGGACTTCACCATTTGCGAATCACCGTTCTGAGGGAGGGGTTCCCCCTCCCCTTTGAAAAAAAATGGAAATTGGAAGGTGTCTATATGGCAAATGGTGCCATATTTGAGCAATTTAGCTTTTAAAAGGTAGTGTCAATTCATAATCTATGTTATGTTATTCAAAATGTGGGGGGACTTAATGGATATGTTCCCCCTTCCGAAAAGGTGAGGGGGACGCGTCCCCCCATTATCCAAGCCCATGCTTGACGTCCATGATTAAAATAATTCCACACATCAGTGAATTACGGTATGGTGTAGGGACAATGGAGGGACTGCATTTGCACTTTAGGCCTATACACTGATTCTGGGAGTTATATATGGTAACTTCCCTCGGCGGTCGAAATATGGAGTCTAACATGGTGCTCCATCCATGTGGTTACTCTAACGAGGTGGTATCGCAGAAATATTGTGGTATTCTGTTATGCTCTACATCATCCCACATGATGGTGCTATATATGAAGTTGCAACTGAAAATTGAACACCCTGTAACTGGCTCTCGGTTCACTTGTCGCCACAAAGTTGTTGTGATCGGAGTCAAGCATTCCCTTTCTCACAACCTTTTCTCAACGTGACAAAAACAGAATGAAAATTGAATAGAAAATACGGAAAAAACAATTTTCTAACGTTTCCTATTTCAAATTAAACCCCCTTATAGTGGTCTAAACTGTGTATCACTTCCAAGGAAGGCCTTTAGGGTAAAAATAATGTTGAATACGTGCTATTGTCAAATCCAAACACAGGAAAAATATCCGATGTTTGTCTGCGTTGCTCCTCAGACGCGCAAACAGCAATTCTCATCATTTTTCCCAAATGAAACTAGATACTCCATCGTTGCCAGAAGGAATGAAAGCGATACAGTCTCTGAATGGATCTCCGATATCCGATAAATGAACTTGGAAGAATGGAAAGTCTCCCAGGGTAGTTTTACTGCGGTAGCGGTGAGAGACGCAACATTTTATTTGCATTATAAAGGAAAACAGACAGGACCATATTCTGAATATTTCTTTACCAATTGATTGGTCAGTAATTGAAGGAAGATTAGGCGAGAGACAGATGGCATCGGTTGCACTTGACTGGAGGGAGTCGTGTCGAGACTGTCGACCCGTCTATATATTGAGCAAGGGTGCGAAAATAAATCTCCAGAATCAATTTGGCCTTTCATTTACCTGAATTGATTCTGAATGAAATTGACACGCATATTGGCACAGGACATGAATAATGATTCAGTAAATATAATTGGACCGCCAAATTGCTAAGATATTGTAGCTCGATGTTCAAACATTGTTCAGCAAATATTGAATGACAAAAACGTGCTCGTAACGCTCACCGGACCCATAAAACCCGCGCGACTATGATTGGAATAGGTTTCGTCGATAGATTTTCCTTTTGATGAGAAGTGAATATTTCATTTACCCAATTTTGCCACATTTGCCTGTAAGATAAGAATGCTTTTGTAGTGAAACTATGTATACTCGGTCTACCGACAATTTAAATAGGCCCGTGGCGCTCTTGAATTACGTCGCCATGGGGGTAATATTTGATTTCTGTTCGGTGATGTCTCGTGCATATGCTGTTGCGTGGTATGACTTAGTTCAAAACATTATGATTTTATGTCATTGAACTTCCGAGTTTCCTTACTTTTCATTGGACATTGAGTTTTTCAGAGACGTAAACGAAAGGTACAAATGCACGTGTCGGCGTTGAAATCGTGATGGTGACTATCGTTTTATAGAGAACTTCCAAAAATTTTCACGCCCTTTTGCTTGATGAAATATGAATTTCGCAGTTATCCAGGTAGATTCGGTACATTTGTTGTACGTGGAAGGTATTGTAATGGCACTCTGACGCTGTTATCTGTGACGTCACTCTTGTAATTTGATTGAAAACGTCAACAGGCTGTACGGCATCCTTTTTGTTCATGCAGTCATTTTGGGGGAAGCGTTAAAAAGGGGGGGGGGGGCTGAGCAAACTGCGAGAGTCAGATCCGCGGGAAAGTAACAATAATCAGATCCGCGGGAAAGTAACAATAATCTGTCGAAACTGGAATGAAAACAAACCGATTTAGACTGCATGCGCTTACTGTAACTGCACTGTACCTTTAATGCCCGGCGTTGTGAGACTGCTGACGATCTGGAAGCAGAGCAGATGATATCGGTTTCTTTCCATTCCAAGGGTGATTTGGTTGCAGGAAGGGACGTTGCAGTTAACAGCCTCGGTGACAGCACTGTGTATTATAAGTGATGTAAAGTTTTATCTTTTATTATAACGACCAGTTTCTGTAGTCTGTGTTACTTTGTCTTTAAAGGGAAATATTGCGTTTGATTTACAGAATATTTTCATATTTTTTAAACCGATATAAATAGATACAGAATGATAGACAATTCAAAATAAGGCAGTTGGGTAACTTTCTTTTCAAGAAATACGGCTCTCACAGGCAGTAATTCGGTTATTTGTTGCATAAAAGTAATTTGTTCACCCATACTTTCAAAAATTCAAGTGATGCAACATCCATTACTCTTGAAATGTATAATACTCTGAGGAGATAAAACTATTACTAGAGTGCATTGGTGAGACTGCATGGTTTGATAATGATTTAAGGTATTTCCTTTGTATGCCATGTTGGTGCATTTTAAATACAGTATTTCCCTTTAACATGCAATTCCAACTGGCGGCCAACGCGTCACATCCGACCCAACCGTGACCCTAAAGAGTGGGCTGCGACTGTACACAAATTTAAATATTTGGCCCTTCTTTCGTCAACAAAGTAATTTCAAACCAGAAAATGAGAAGAAAAATACCTAATGATAAATTTACACCTGATTTCGCCACAGTTGGTTCACTCCTATCACCCTTTTGGAGTTGCCTACGTAGCAGGCTGTACGGCACGTTCGTCGTTCAGCCGGGTAAAGGTTGGAAAGCCCTAAAGAGGGCCTGACCTGAGCAAACTGAGTCAGGTCCAGAAGGTGTTTTAGGGGTGAGCATTTCCTAAACTGATAAATGAAATGTTCATATGCAACTCACAAGGCCTTGTATTGGAGGTGTCACTTGTTGCAACTTGCAATCTGGGAGGTATTTTGCAAAAGATTATTATAACTTGGACGCGACATGCCAACAGGTGGTGGCGCTCCGCGAGATAGTGCCATGACTATGATTCCTTCAGTGGAATGGCCCCTCTGAGTTTTCTGTCAATTGATCCTGATTTATGTAAAGTAGCGCGCGACAAGTTCTATGTTGTTCAATCGGGCCATAATCATAAATTTGTTGAGGTCCCCTGGTTCACGACCACCCTGTGTTGAAAGGCTGTTGACAAGAAGTCATTGGACAAGGAGGGTTAATACTGGATAATGTAGAGTGACTCTTCGAAGACGTCAACCTGTGTAAAGGCTCTCTGTAGCTTTCACGTAGATTAACAATGTTACGAATCATCAGTTTAAGAAATAAAACACGCAACGACGAGGGAATGTTATCCACAAAAACCTACGACAGCAAATATCAGATTAGCTAACCTTCAGCGAAGTTACTGCTCTTGTTTCTTAGCGCCGTAAGCTGAACGAAAAACTTGGTCAATGCATTCAAGGTATTGTCTGAAGGCATTTTGTATGCCGGGTCGTATGAAAAAGAAAAATACACAAAAAGTCCAACCATGGAGCTACAACGACGGTCCAAGATAGGCTTCCGACGATCGCTGTAGGCTGGTAGGTCCATGGTCAAACCCCAGTACCAAAACTCTATTCCAATTTACTCAAGATATCTGTTTTTGAAGAAAGGTTACTTTTGTCAAAAGGTCACGTAATGTAATACCAAATGGGCAAAACGACTCAGATTCCTTTTTGCTATTCTTTATAATTGAATACCTTCTTTGTCCTTGAAATCTGATACTGTTGGAATGTTAAGATATTTTTCGGTGTAGATCATAAAGCTGTTCCATACCTATGGCATAGCAAACAAAGTTTTTAAATATTCCATGCAGTGGTACCAACATAGACCTTTTTCCAAATAGCAATTACAAAGGATTGTGGGATCGAGTTTTGGTGTGTGTCGTTTTCGTCAATGGCATTTTACTGTGGACAAAAAAAATGCGTACTTAAAGTCTATCCCATAATCCTTTGTAGTTGCTATTTGGAAAAGGGTCTATTATAGAGAAATACAAAAGCGATGTATGGTCAATTTGCCCAGATGATATCACAGGTTTCCCATCATGCATTGAAGGAGCTGAAAGTGCTATTTCTTCAACGCTTTGTACCTTCCACATGCAGTATGCTATTACTTGATTAAGATGGAGTTTTCATTGCCTAACATAGAAAATTTTACTGCATGTTTTGAAAACATCAAATTTGGTTACTAAAATATACCTGAAAGCCAAAGACTGACTACTCACCTTTGCAAAGGAAAGATATTTCCACAAAATATTACCGCAGAAGTATTTTAGGGGTATTGCTTCGATGGTGGTACCAGCCAGGTAACGCCGTATAGGATAGCCATGCAGGTACGCCTTACTCACTCCACAAAGAAGAACATACTGGTTTTAGGGAAAGGAGGCCATGTCTGCAAGCTACGAAATCCTATCAACACTCGATATAAAGTAACTTCAAAATTGCGATTTCAATGTGTGACAGAGATTTGCATATCGCTTTTCCGATCAGGAAAGTTTCTTAGGGAAATCTCTGTGATCTGAAATACTGTCATTTGATTGCATATTTTATCTCACTGTAGTGGATCGAACTCTTTACAGATGGAAGTTCCAATTTCACACAGTGTGAGGGCTCACTTCGTATTTTTATTTTGTGCGTATAGCGTTTGTAGTTCATGATTTGTCCAACCCGATTCCGTAATTATGCTACGTTTGTAAAGCTTTACTACTATGCTGACTCTATGCACTTGTTGCCGACAGTTTGAGCAAAGAGGAAAAATATTCAAAACAGCTTTTGTGACTGTGTAAGATTGGAGAAAATTCTCACTCTGGGTCAAACATCAGGCTACTCAGAGGCAAGGAAGATGTGAAACTTAGGGATTTTTTTTTAATTTTGATCCGCGAAAGAGGGACGGGAACTCATCTCATTCAGAAGTGAATGGCATAGCTCATTGTGAACTGCGGTCCACATTGACAATATCCAGGTGGATCCAGTGGCGAAGCCATTGGGAGATATTGGAATTTACAAAATTGTGGAGAGTGAAATGAAGCCTATAAATTTCCTTATGTTTGAGGGTGCGCGAAGTATGTTACAATATTTTCCCTACTTAAAAAATAAATGAAAACTAAAAGTAAAATCAAACTGGAAGTTGATTTTGGGAAGCTGGATAGTGGGGGATGGGTGGCGAATATATTCCTACGGATTTTAAAACATTGTTTTTGGAACAATAATTTCAGGTAAAATGTTGTGACTTAGCGTGTATAATAAGTCTATTGACAGTATTCTGAGTTTTTTTAACATTTAACATTTTAACATTTTAACATTTTTTTTACATTGAAAGCGATTACACTTTTTATTGTTTTTTCCCTAAGAGAGGAAAAGTCCTCTAAACCGGGAAATGCGTTTCCTTGCTCAATATTGGATACCAATGCCATACAAATGTTTCTCTAGAAGCGAAAAACGACATTTTCCCGGGAGTGTCCATCGATTTGAGACCGAAAGCTCTGAAACGACCAACAGTCACATTCTTTTTAGTTTTAGTTTTACCCTACCTTTACCCTGTTCTATCTAGCTGACACTACATAACACATTCATGTTGATGTGTCGTTAAATCCAATCTAACTGACAAGGCTTCACGGTCCCAAAGGTTCAAAAACTGGGAGAATGCGTTACTTTTTCATTAAAATCACGACTGTATTTTACATGAAAGTAAGCAAGAGGGGGGGGGATTTTATCATACAATGGGGGAGGGGCGAGGGTTAAGGTTGGAATGACCCAACAGTCATACCAGTCTGGGAAGCCTTGAAAAGGGACTGAGCAAGCAGAGCCCGCGCTTCAGGGTACAAGGCGTCCGGTTTTACGACGGACTTCCGATTTTTAATACTTCTTCCCTAGGTATGTACTGGCACCCCCATCCATCTCTTGTCTTGACAATATCCTTCTGCAGTATATATGCTAATTTACTGCTCGCAAAACTTTATTGGCTTAAAGGGATTTGTTTGCTATCCTGTAAGAAAGTGGTTTAGAGTGCTTCCCATTCTCGCCCACTGTAATCAATTCAGCTATGACTAAAGTATTAATCATTGCATTTCAGTGTTTCAAAGGTTTGGCAGGGGAAGGCTTTGAACAATTAAAAACTCCTCATGTAATGTTGCTCGCTTGGTGTACGTGTAGTATTCCTGCACCTATATCCAGGGTTGGGAAGTAACGAGTTACAAGTAACGCCGTTACTGTAACGAGTTACATTTTGTGTAACGGAACCCTGTAACGAGTTACATTTGCATTTCAGTAACGGAGCAAGTAACTAGTTACAATTCTGTGTAAAAGTAACTGTAACGGCGTTACATTTGGGTCCCGTTACTTTCCCGTTACAAATAGTCAAAATGACCACAAATTGCATTTTCTTTGAGCTAATAACAGAATAACAGAAAATTTTCAAATTGATGACACTTTGGTAGTAAAATGTAAAATTATTTTCGATATAGGCTATTTATCATTCATCGCTATTATCGACGTCGCCCTCACCGACATCAAATTTTATTCACGATTAGAATCAGAAGTTGATATTAGATGCACACGCTGCAGGCTTACAGGCCGGGCCACTTGATTGTCTATTGAACCAGGGAGTTGTCAAATAGCAACTCCCTGATTGAAATAAGTTTAAAATTGATCTGTATGTCAAAATACTTATTAGACAGATCAATGCTTATTATCCATGAGACCGATTTGTGCGATTATTTGAAAAATACTGAACGGTCCTCTAAGGCTCAGCTGACTTTATGTATTCTAAGTAAAGTCAGCTGGGCCTTGGTTTACTCATATTGTCCTTTAGAGGACACAGTGGAGACAGTGTACCGTGAGAAACGGGTTGGCCCATGGGCATTCAAATACCAGCTTACTTTGAAAGTTTAATCATTGCCTCTTGAGACGTTAGGGCTAGACCCGTGTTCACCCTATCCGAGTCGGAGCTAACTGCGATTCTAGATTCCCGAATCTTTCCGAGCATGGTACTACTCAGGATCCTCAAATTTCTGCCAGTTTTGATTCCAATGGCACCAATTCCGAGACCAGTCTTTTTGTCAATGTATATCATATCACACATACAGATGTTTTAATTCTATCGTACATGTCCACCATTAATTAACAAAGTCATCGTTTGTACTCACTTCCATAGCCTGGCCTCCTGAGTAATTTAGTTGATTGTATATGACAATACCTTAGATCTGTACATTGTGCACAAATGGAACTTTAAACACTTTTAATGTAACTTTCATATTTGAGAACTCGGCTGGAATGAACTCCGAGTCCGAGTCCAGTTACATCACATTCCGTAAAAATTTCGATTCCGGAACCTTCTATCCCGGGCAAATTCCTAATCTAGAAAAACGCTCTTGAGACCGGCATTAAGCTAACCGAATCCGGACTCTTGCGTTGGAGCCCAGTAAATCTATACGGTGCCAAGCGTTGGTAAACACCGTGCATCCATTTATGCATCTAATTTAACATGTATGGTATCTTTATTTGATGAATCAAACGTATGAATTTAGGCTATATCATATTCTTTTCAATGTCCGTAACTCCTTACACTGGAATAATAGTACGGTTAATATAAAAAAAACAGCAGAATATTGAAATGGTCAATGGCGTTAAAAGTATCCTAACAAAGCTAATTGGAAAGAGAAGTGTCCGACTTAAAGCTTTACCTATTGTAAAGGGAAAGTGAATTATGTGCACATGATCTGCATGTATAAACTGCATAGTATCACCATTTCTATGCACTGTTTTATATCGACACAATGTGAAACTTGAAATTTATGGGGAAATATCACTTAGCCCAACCTTAGCGGTGAGGTTTTAAAATTTTACTGCTAACAAATGTATTCATCCTCTTATTATACCATATTTATGCTCTTGAGGGGTGAAGACTTTACTGCTGAAACAACGCTCTTCCCCTTTCCGGCATATCCGCTAACCTCTCTACATTAGCCGACTGTGTGATGGGAGTATAAAGATTTCAACCCTCAAAGAAGTACTTTGGTAACTGGAAAAGTTTTGGTTATAACCATATTCCTCTAACAAATAGTTTGCGTAAGCTCCGACACAGTATCATGATTCGCTGCTTCATGTTGAGCATTAGGAGCCTCTGCGACAATGCCCATTGAAGATCAGCTAGCTTCATTGACTTTCTTTGGGGAACACCTAAGGATAACCGGCACAAATGAGGTGTGGGTCGTCTCATGTGCCCCCGTCTTACTATCTAATTATGCCCCCCCCCCCCCTCCATTTCAGGTACCGAGGTACCGTATATTCACCTTGAAGTAACGAGTTACTTTTGAAATGTAGCTAGTTACTTTTTAGTCAAAAGTAACTGTAACTAGTTACTTTTGCAACATTGTAACTAGTAACTGTAACGAGTTACAATTTTACGGAATTAACTGTAACTATAACGAGTTACTTTCAAAGCGTAACGGGAACAACCCTGCCTATATCGTATACTGGTTGGACAAAATAGTTCAGGAAAATTTGACCTAGAACTAATTGCTAACAAAGAATTTGTTCACAATGTATTTCTTTGTAGTACCTTTAATGACATATCAAACCTTCGATCAAATCTGAGTTGCAAAAATACGTCTAATTTGCATAAATTCAAAATGGCCGCCATTTATTATGGACCATATCTCGAGATATGAGACTCATGGAAGACTTATTTTAGTGTCTACACCCATGTAGAATTCCATTCTGGTGTCTACATTCATCTTTCAGGGTTAAATAATACAATTATCATGGAAATAAATGCAAATAAGGGAGCTTTGTCCGATTTCAAGGATTTAAGACCGATGATGATGTCATCACGCGAAAAAAGACTGATCGAGGAATAGCTGAGTGAGGTTCCCAAGGCAGATTCGTCTGACTCAGTCATCCTGTTCCCCAGCAATTTTCAAGGAGTAAAAGTGATGTAATGTTTGCATTTTCAATGCGCCAATATCTAGGCAAACCTAATCAAAGGAGCAGCACATTTTACAACGTCTCAACGACAAGTCGTCTAGGAGACGATCCTTTCTGCGCAGAAGCAGCTATGTCAACAACACTTTACTGCTAGCACTCGCTATAAAGCACTTTGAAAGAGCAAGTACAAAGCATGAAACTACTTTATAAGATAAAACATCCATTACTAAAAATTGCTCAAGTTATTATCCCTAAAAAACCTATAATGGATAAACAGACAACTGCTTCAAGTACAATCCCATCCATGAAAAGTATGAAGTTTCTCAAACTGGGGTTTTAAAAATTTTGAAAAAGGTGCATGGCCTAAAATCCTGCTTGAAATCGAAATGGTGTATAAGCCTCTCTCAATTACAGCAAAAAACTTGAAGATTATTCTGAAATGATCAGAATGGTGTAAGCAAAGACACGGATAAACAATGCAATTTGTGCAATATCTTTAGCACCAGGCGGGAAAAAATGCCACACAGCATATGATCGTTGTACGATCGTGCCTTTTCCTCTTTAACAAGATGAAAGGGATTCCAACTATCCATCATTATTCTAGGGAAAAGAGAATCGACTGATAATTGAACTCGGTAAGTTGTTTAGAAATTTCTGTAAAATGTTGTGCAATTACCGAGCAAAAACTAAAGAAATATAATAATACTTGATCTCTAATTCGAATTACAGGTATATATCGAATTCGAATTTAAGATATACCTAATTCAAGTTAAAAGATATCTTTGAATATGGCGTGGTGCATTAGGTAGTGTGGTATATGCTCTGTACTCATTAGTGTTACGTACACGACATTACAACGAAAGCGCACACATTCAATACATAGTGTGGCATATAATATTGAAGTAATAGTATGTGCACCGTACCGAATATGCACTTCCGTTCAGCTACACATATGGGTAATTATCGTTACAGATATGGGTTATTCGAATGGAAAGTTATCTCCAATCAAGTAGAGCTATATTTTGTTTGAGTTCGTGATGAGCAATTTGAATTAGAGAATAATTTGAGTAATTTGAATTATTTGAATAATTTGAAAAAAGATATACACAATTCGAAGAAGAGATATCCTACATTTGAAATAAAGATACCTGCAATTCGAAATGAGAGAATCTGTAATTCGAATAATATATTCATACATATGCAATTCGAATAAGAGATATCCGTAATTTTATTTCATTTTAAAAATAAATAAAAAAGTCGAATCACAACAATTGCATGTTGAAATGAATGAAAGGTAGTCCTATGTGTAATTAAATTGAATATATATTTACAAGATATAATGATATCTGAAATTCTGTTGACAATAAAGGTATCTTCCATAGATTGAAAGACATCGTAAATTATTTGAAGATATCTTTTACTACATAGAAACGTTTTTAATTCTAATCAAGATTTCTTTAAATATTTTGAAGAGATTTTCAAATAAAAAACAAAACGGCTACCACTTGTCCACTAATTATTCTACCGTATCTCTTATATATTAATCCATAACTACCCAAACCAAAAATCCAAAAGAACTACCAAGAATGTCGTAAGATGATTGAAGTTCTTAAGACAGACTGCTGTCTGACACACAGGTGTAGGTTAAAGGGCTCTGGTGCATTGCGTACAGAGTATGTCATTCATGCCGGGGTAAGCATGTGCCACCTCGCTGAACTTGATCTTAAAAGGCAGACGACAATCCCTTAACACACATGGTGTAGGAGCAGAAAATTTTGACATATTAGTTCAGAGATCGTACAATGCACAGGCCTAATTACTACCTTACCTTATCAAACCCATAACTGTGTTGTTCTAGTTATATGCCTTTTACTAGGAATTAGATAATTATTGCAATTTTTGGTATCATTTAGGCTTGAATATAGTTCTTGAGTTAGTTAAACATGGGAGCCATTTGGGAATTATGCAAATTATCTTGGCGCACAAAAATGTCCCGTATTGTAATAGTAGTGTTCTTGGACCCCAAAAGGTGGTCATACATAATAATGGCGTTCTCTGCACCTTATAGACTTTAAAAAAGGATAAAAGTTCGTCGAAATGGCAGCCACCTTGAATTTCTTAGGCCTAAAAGAACGTTCTATTCATGTTATTATGTTCTCACACCTTGACTGTGTTCGAAGACCTTTGAAAGCATCGGGCACAGGCACCACAGCTTTTACTCCGCTCCCACGAACGTGAAATTTCGAAATATGGACAAACTTTAAAGTATATCAAATTGGCGGCCATTTTGAATTTTTGCCTATTAGGTCGGAATAAAATGTCACTTGTTAATTAAATTGCCATCAGTAGATGTCTAGACTGTCAAAACATGGGTTTAGACACCAAAACAATTCTTTTACGAGTCTCAGACATCTCGAGATATGATCAAAAGTCTATCAAAATGGCGGCCATTTTAAATTAATGCATATTAAGCTTGTACAAAATGTAATATGTTACTTTTATCAGTATATTCGTGTTCCTAGACCCCCAAACTATGGGTATACACCAAAATAATTCTTCTATGAGTCTCACATCTCGAGATATGGACAAAAATTTATCAAAATAGGGGTCATTTCGAATTTATGCAATTAGGCATGTTTCCACAATTCGGATTTGCTCGAAGTTTTAGTATGTCATTATGGTTACTTCAAAGAAATGCATTGTGAAGAAAGAGCTTTGTTAGCCGTTAGTTCTAAGTAAGCCGAAAAATCATTATCTTTCCTGAACTAAAAAGAGGAGTATATATGCCAAACCTGCTATGAAGGTAACATGAAACGCCATACATGTAGCCCTAAATCCCAGATACATTGAAATCTACCCATAATACCATGTCCTCTACGAATGGTGTACTTTCAGTTTCTCAGGTTCTCAATACCTCATTGTCTCTCACACATATTCATGTAACTAACGAGATGCTTCTAATGCACAGCGTCTTTGGGATTATATAGATTCTGTTTAATTTCGTGGTCCATCAGTCAATGTTTTACGCTGCTAGATTTTCAATTCATCTTTGATTAAAAGAAGAAGCAAGCCGACAGATAGACGTGAACATAACTTTTCTTTCCTCTCGGTAGCCCTGTTGTAAAGACTTTGGCGAATTTGTTTGTTTATAAATCCCCATATGGCTTCTGACGAACTCGAAATGATGATGACTTGTGTGTCGTAGTCTGTCAATCTCTCTTAACATTTCGAAAGGTTTCGCTCCAGTTCACCTCTCCTAAAACGTCTTGCTCATTGAAGCTTTTATACGACGCAATAAACCGAATCCACGTCGCTCTTAGAGGGAAATAGAAGCCGGCGATGCGGCTTTCATTGGGAGTCCTCAAGTGAATTGTAACAGCACTTGATTGTCGAGGAAGGTTCATCTAGATGAGATGAAGTCTGTGGGTCGTCCCGTCTTGATCTCGTTAAGGGGGGACACGTAAGGTCTGTGAATCATTATTTTGAGATACATAACAACACAGATGTGACTGGCACAAGAGTCAAGTGTCGAAGCCGTTCATGCGAGTGTCATCTCTGTCTGGCACATGACTAGTTTTTTACCTGAAATAAAAATTCTGGCCTCATCCCTTTCTTTCGATATGCCCCCTTTCCAAAAGGATACCCCCTGCTTGACAGTTTTGTTTTTCCCAAACAGAGCTGAAACGAGAGACGAAACAAAGCCAAGTCTACCGTACATTTGACGTCAGTTCTTACATTCCATGCATAAATTATAGAAACTTTATTGAGAATTCAGTTGAAGTGTTTAGGTCGAGGACACTGCAGATTCTGATGAAATAAAGCAATTAAAGGTCTGCGACAGAAACTAAGAAATTACACAAAGACGGCGGTAGGACTCACGTAGAAGGTGTGTGATTGTTATCTGCCCTAATAAAGAGAAGAAACGTGTTAAGTTACCCTACATGAGTTTATTTTGGGGGTTGGGGGGCAATGGAGGATCAGGTGCAAAGCTGAAACGTACGACTGCAAAATAACAAATTGAGTGTAAGAAGCAAATTGTTAAAGGTAAACTATCATCCTCCTAAATTACATTCCTGGTTATATTCTTTAATGCGATTGGTCTTTTTTTTTGCTTTGATTGGCATAAAGAGAGAGTAAATTCAAACTGTACTAAATATTTGAAAGTAACTCTGATTGGTCAATTATTTTTGGAGCAGTGACCGGAAGACTGCAAGGAACAGTTGAAATCAGTGTATAGGAATGCAACAGTGGCCTTCATATTCTTGAATTGAAACAGGGTATGCATAATATTTTTGGGCAGCTAGTACAGTGTCCTTAGCAAAACAGATTGGTCTTGAGGAAAGGAACGTTCTCAGCATGGGACGAACACAGAGCAGGATAAAGGACACTCGGACATGATACTGGGGGAGGGGATAAACTATGTCGGTAAAACTTACACCATTTAAGGTGAAAAAGTTTACCTCAGAGTCTACCTATTCCAGAAAGTCGAGCTGGACTCACACTCGTCGTGGCCCGGAAGTAGACATAATATAGTTTAGATAATGTAGATAAAGATCCCTTACAGGGCTGAACGTGGACGTCGGAGCCCAAGTTGATGGGGGGGGGGGGGGGCTGTAACAACTTACCCGAAAATATAACCAAAAATTTCCAGGCGCTCCACGCGCGTTCAACATGTTAATGTACATATCATATAGGCATGCATCGTTTTATCACACCGCTTGCCAATTACATAGTCATTCGCCGTATTACTACCCATATATATATTGGTTTTAATTTTTGGGGAAGTCGTTACGCTAATAATGACAATAATCAGTGGCGTAGCCAGGATTTATGTCATGGGGGTAGGGGCATGCAGTATGTTTGTGATCTTCGGCCTGGGGGAGGGTTTGAAATATTAGGTGTCCTTACATGCAATCTGGTGCCACATATTCTACCTCTGAAGTAAAATTTGTGTTAAAATTTTTACGTATTTTAGGTACTAAAAAAATCGTCAACAGTGAGGGGGAGGGCATAGCCCAATGGCCCCCTACATACACCATTGTTAATCATTATATAAGTTTAACCATTAAAAAACACACTGGTGAAATAATGCCGGATATATAGGTACTGGTGCCAAATCAGAACTGCTTTAATTACAAAGGAAGTTTTTTCACCTATTGATTACCATTAGCTACATCATTGCATTATTTTTCTTTCAGTAGAAGCCCGAAAAATTCTGAGCATTTTTCCCGAAATTTCACAAAAATATTTGGTTAGGGCTGCGCGCCCCAGCCCCCGCCTCTAACGCCTATGGGGCCGAATCATACTCGTCTCAATCAATTACAACTTCTAGCTCCTCCCCCAATTTAAAATATCCGTCCACTGCACCTTCAAAACAAAGCTTGCCTGTACTGAGTTTAATTGCTTAAGGAAGTAGTTTGCTCAGTACACCACAGTGTGATTTTAATGCTACTGTAATCTGACCTGTCTGCAGCGTAATGGGCTATATTACATAACATTTTCTGATTTGCATAAGTTATCAACAACGTTTCAGATGAAGCTTATGTTTGAAGTTACCGTTTCAAATTTATGTCAATCAAAGTGCAGCCATTTCATTTGATTTGTTTGATTGATCAAATGAAATTATAAAATGTGAATGGAAGTCCGGCTAAACATGTTTGGTGGAGGATCCTCTGAAAAGGAAAACCAGAGATATTTACCCAGGGAAAGCGGGGATATTTACAACATAACTACAAATCTTTCCCAATGCACATACTGAATATATTGGAAACATGGCAGGCGTGAGAGTTGAATCATACTGGAGGGAGAGACTTAATATTTGTCACCGTTTTTTTTCACAACCGCCTTTTTGAACAAAGAGGGAGAGTTTTCACTGAATCTGTGACGGTATTCAACATTTTAGTACTACGATTTTGCAAGCTAAATGTAACATCCCAACATTTTTAAGACGGCAATGATTGTTTGCAATCTACTATCATGCCTATTAATAAGAGTATTTGCTATTAATAAACATGTTATGAAACGTATCGATTGTAAATAGAGATACATGGGTGGTTTCTAAATATGTCTGAAGTGATTCAAAAACAGCTTTAAAATAAACCATGCCAAGTTATGTATGCAAGTTGTCATGTGAAGGCTTACATTACGGGACAAACTTTTGGCAAAGTTAATGCCGGAACGTAATGACCAAGTTTAATTTAATGAAGAAAAACTAAACTCGTCATCCCAAACAAGCGATATGAAAAATCTTTATGAGTGTTTCCTTAAAAATGTTTTCTGATGAACTTCTCGCTGACATAGCGACGGGTTACAGAGGCTATGGAGAATTGTGACTCAGTTTTGTGCTGGAGAAGAAACCAGCTTAAACTGTGAGCGGTGGTTTAGATTAAGAATGCTAATTTTATGGTTCATAATGAATAGTATGGTACGGCCGACATGACACACGCAGTTTGCACAAACGTATGGAAACGAACTTTTGAAAGTAATCCCTCGAAGGAAGCGTTTTCTATCTTCTTCTGCTATTATAAAAGATTATGCAGAATCTCGTATAGATTGACACCTTATGCATGCGTGAGCGACAGGCCTCCAAACACTCAAGTCAAATGCAGCTATCAACGAGGTTTTATGTCAAGGTAGGAGTAGGCTATAATAAAGACACTGTATATGAGACAGTACGTAAGTGGCATTCTGTAGACTTCTTGAAAACCTCACATAACAACTTCAAACCTTCTGCCAGTAGAGACTTGAGTAAGTCTGACTTCGATTTGGCAACGCTTAATGACAGCTCAAGTTAGCGTGTCTTGACCTGATTGAAACACTTGAGTGGCATTTTGACACAAGTAGACAGTCCAACGAAAGCCGAAATGGGAGTAATTTCTGTTAATTGAAATGAGTATACGACCTACTCCACTTCTTCTAAAAACCAGAGCCTTTGAGACCTAATTTTTAGTGACAAATGTGCTAATTGATTCGTCACTGACCAAGGCTTTCTTTGGCCATTCATCAGTTACATTGTCCTATTTCCTCTAATTCCCTCGTCCACTCCTAAATAGTGGCCTCAATGACTCGTGCATGTATTACTGTATGGCACTTAGTTGATCACGTAGCGGTCATAAGTGTTTTTTTAGCTTAACTTTGTCTTCTCATCTTTCGTTTAATGGAGGCTTTTTTCATTATCGAATCTAGGTTTCTTGGTCAAGTTTCTTTTTGTCCGATAATCTAAGATATCATTGCTGATTTCCGAGCAGACAGATGGTTGATCTTTTAAAGTGACAGTAGCTGTATAGGAATAATACATGTTTGTATTTAAAAATATGCTTAAGGCATATAGCCTGTACGATATTTCTATTGGTATTAACATGGGAACCATCCTTGACTTACCCTGCGCGTGCTATCACGTGATCGTTACCCGGCCTCTTCGCTGGACTCGTGTGAAGTGTCTTTTTGCAGTCATAGATGAATACTGAACAGGATATTATCTCTTTCGGCTGAACCGTTCTTGTTTAGAAAAGCTTGTATTGCCAGAAAATAAACATTAATAATAAATTTATTTTACTTCTTTTCTTTCAAATTGAAATCTGTCTGAGAAGTAGGTTTTGCCCAAACACCGAGGGCTGCAGCCCCATCCCCCGGTCCGTGCGCCTCTGTTTGCAGCCAGGGTCGGAGGAGTGTACTTCAGCATAGCAGATTATATGTTGTAAAGATCTGACGGCTGATCGGTTGGTCACATTGAGTTTGGTGTTCCACCTTGTGGGCCCTGGGGACATAGCTCAACTTGAGAGTGGTTTTCCCCCCTTTGGGTTCGATTATATGGACTTCAGTAAAAGTACCTTTTATCCGTTTGTCTGCTAGGTGACTCCTACGATCAGTGATGTAGTACGCCACAGTCCTGTGTTTCATTAATGTGTTGACGGAATACCGTGATTCTGGACACTTCTGCCTTAAACATTTTTAGGAATAGCCCTATACAGTAGTTCTAAATACAATTGGTGACTACACTTTGATTGACATTCATTCAAGCAATAGCTCAACTCTGGTTGGTCAATGATAACTTGTACGGTCAGTTGTGTTTCCAATTATGCTCACATACAGTTGTGGGTCAATAGCCTTGAGGAACTGAAACTTTTTGCGGGCTGCTGTGGTCATATGTCATGGAGGTGTACCGTACAAGATAGGTGTTTTTGTTTAAATTGGAGGAAGGGCTAGAAGAAAATTTGTAGTGAGGAATAGTTACTGCTTGGTTTATAAAGCCTTTAACTTAGGCTATAATCAAGATTGTGCATCGCTGTAGTACCTTATGGGTTAGCCGTTGGCCTCCCATCACAAATGTATCTTTTGTTTAGGACAGGCAAGATCACTAGGTCAACAATATTGTAAAAAAACTTTTCTCTGCAATAGTTCCATCTGCATAATCAGATGATTGGAACAGGAACAACCTGACTGACAGGAGACAGTTCAGGGAAGCCAACTGTGACTCACACGTTAATACCAAGTTCTTGTCCAAAACGCCAAATCGCGCATTGCACTGCCAAATTAAGACAAGGTCACAAAAACAATGACATATTTAAATTTTGCTGTATTTAAAGTGTACCTAAAGTCTAAAATTTCAAGACTATTTGTTACAAAGCTTGAAAAATGAATCCAAATGGTCCGAATCCCATCTTCTCAGGCCATTCCTGAGCTGAGATATAAAATGTTAGTGTTAACTCACTTAATTTAAAATGGTAGATTGCGAAATAAGTTGTGATGTCATTCTTGTACCACTCAAATGACCGTCTTTGTTTTTCTTTGTTTTTTTTTTCGAAGCCACTGCAATGTGTGCTAAAATGTGATCACTGTTTTACTTTTATAGGGTGACTTGCCTATACAAGCCCTTTCCGTACAAACTATGATATGCAAGAAACAGTAAAAATTTCAAGTTCATATAAACATTTAAGAGGAAACAAAATTACGTAATATATAGTTGCACAAGAAGGACATCACATATTATTGTGCAATAGACTATTTCAAATTAAGTGAATAAATTTCAATATTTACATCTCAGCAAAGGAGAAGGCATGAAAAAGGGAATTGGATGAATGAGATTCATTTTCCAACCACTAATACATATATTCTTGTAATTCTAGACTTGGAAGTACACATTAATTGCTTTTTGGATCCCAAATTGACTGCCAAAGGCAAACAATGGAATGCCAAGCGAGCATTTAACTGCCAAATTTGGCAGTAAAAGTGCCAGTTGGCAGCCCTGAACCAATTCTTATGGCTTAGATGAAATACATCTGGATTGTCTCACCGCAAGCCTATGGATTATTTTTCTCATCTTACGAAAGCTTTCTTCAAAATTGTTTACATTGGCCTCACTCGTATTATGTTTGTACTGAAACTGGCCAATGACGTCAATACACCCTACACCTGAAGACGTTAACTGTCTGCACCGCTAGCTTTCCGTAAACATGTTCCTCATAAAACAGAAGTGAGCTGCATCCTGTTCGTTGTTTTAATTCTGTTAGAAAACAATAAAAGAGCCTTTTAAGGGAAACAAAAACATGGCGGCTAGATTGCCTTTACTTAAAATAAATTTGTAGGCCCTATTAAGACCCTGGTTGCAATTTCCAGGCATAGATATAATCCGTTGAGAACAATGTGTGGAAAGTTTCTAACATTTTGTGATTTATATCGTGACTCCAGAAAATCTCAACGTATACTCAGCAGTAATGTCATTGCAAACTGTGACGTAATACTGACAGAAACTGTCACATGAGAAGTTAGTTAGTTAGTTAGATGAGGTTTAACGTCCCAGTTTCCAACCAATTGGTTCAAGTCGAGACGACCACGGCCTTTTTTTCCAGTTGTGGCTCACTGGCTTGTTTTCCCTACTCTCACATGAGAGGAGAGTAAAGATTATTTACACGAAGAAAAGTTGAAGTTTTAGAACGTTGCTGTGAATCCGTCCAATTATTTTAATCACAATCAAAATCTACGCAGTTCATTTACCAGAGCAATCATTGTACCAGTATTCGCAAAGGCGACTTTGTCAATGTCACTTGGGGTTAAAAAATGGTCGCCAATATAATATTATAACATTGATGACATGGCTGTTCTGATTACTTATTCCCAGTGTGTTACACGAAGTGAAAAATGTATCTCTTATGTACATTTGTTTAGTTGTTATGGACAGAAACTGGTTGGGAGATAAAGGCTCCAAAAGGCTCAAAAGTTGGTTTTAAAAATGGTCGTAAGTTTTTGTGTTTCCCACTATATAGATGTTAGGAAATGATATAGAGGTGTCGAAATGGGCTTTGTATAAACAGGGAGGAACACCCTCCCTAGTATAAACATACCTGAAACTAAAGCAGAATTTAATTTCATCCTACGTGGGCATAATTTTACAGTTTATGTCTTGATTTGTGTGTGGTTGTGTGTGTTTTACAGCAATTTCTTGTTTCTGCCATCTTGATTGGCCTTCATTCCTGCACAAAAGTATTGGAACTCATATTTGGATAATAAAGTATAATACTCTTCGAGACAGGGAGCCAGCAACCCCAAACCTCGACAGAGTTGAAAAGTTGCCGGAAAGATTGTGGACAAAATATTTTCAGCGCCTAACAGGCCGAATATTTGATGCTTTAATTGAAAAAAGAAATGAAAATTTGGGGTCTTTATTGAAGAAAAGTTAAAAACTTGGAGTTGATTTTGAAGAAAATTGGGTTATTTTTAAGCGACCAAACAGTTTCACAAAGAATAAGGGTTGGAGGGCGTTAGGGCGGTACACGTAAACTCACTCGGGCCTATGGCCTGCTTAAAGGTCTTTTTAGCATTTCCTTTACAACTGTTGACCATATAAAGGACTATTTCGGGGCGTATTCGTTCCGCCGCGAAGAGGTGAACGACCTAGAACAACAAACAAACAACTGTCGTACAATTTTTTACGATACTGCTGAGCTTTTTTTCCAAGAGGCATGAGACTGAATCTCATCAGCCCCACCTTAATCCCGCCATGGACACAATCAGCAAGATATTATCGTTACTGAATCTCCTGACAGAGATTCTCAGAATTTTTCTTGTCATCATTGACCCGTTATTCGAAAAGTTGATAACCTAAGCTATAGTACAAGTGTCACAGAACGTTTCATTCGTCATAAGGATTTCAAGCCCTGAAGACATTTTAAAACAAGCAAT
The DNA here is from genome assembly GCA_029531755.1 of Holothuria leucospilota. Classification (NCBI taxonomy): domain Eukaryota; kingdom Metazoa; phylum Echinodermata; class Holothuroidea; order Aspidochirotida; family Holothuriidae; genus Holothuria; species Holothuria leucospilota. Next base: position 12,928,103 of record CM055965.1, read on the forward strand.
ATTTGACAAAAGTTACATATTTTAAGATTACTTCAACCAACATGTAAGCTCCATACTGATCTGTTCATCTCAATCCTCAGAAATCTACATCGATTTTGAGAAGGCTGATGAAAAGTACATGCTGATAAGAAGTTATTTCAAATTTGATTCCCTAGAGGGTTGGCAGACTAGGCAAACATTTTTCTGGGGTCAACATTCTCTGAGATTCTGGAAGGAATGGTGAAATTGCTTGCAGTCCTTGGGAAAAGCTTTGACATACTGCATAACATAATTGAGAGCCTCGTACTGTTGGTAAATCCATGACCAGAATACGCTCAAAACGGCCGTTTCTTTCAGTCGTTTTGCACCATTTCCGCAGGTTTATGACGAATGTCTCCTAAAATTAGACCCAAATAGCACTTTCCTGACATTAAATGAAGAGTTTACAGCAGAGCACTTTGTGTCTAAAATGTGCAAAATAGTGTAACCTCCTTCAAAACTGTCTGGATTTTAATTGGTAAATGATGTTTTTCCGTCTAAGTTTTGTCTCAGCATATATTGCCTTAATGCAACAGTCGCAGTTATCACCGATAGTAGGCGATTAGTTGTAACTGAAACCAACGTAAGATTTGTCGCTTCTCTCTAACACTATATTACTTTCTGTCCTTCAAATTGAAGTTCTCAGCGTAGCCTCCATTGATCAATCGTTTCTTGTAACTTAAGTTCCAGGAAGTACTGGAAAGAACAGGACCATCTGAGGAATTAAAGGGGGCACAAGTTCCTCATCTTTACCATTTTAAGGCTGAGACTGACATTTCTTACGTTTCAATCAATAAATCTGCACCCCAGCCCTGAGGGGAAAGGTTAGTGGGAGGAGACTGAGTTTTACGGTCATCCAACTTTGATGAACACGTCTATGGGGAAAGACGTGAATCGTTTGAAGTTGACCAGGGCTGGGTGTTGTTTATAATTTTTAATTGAGAGCGTTCTACGCATTCTCTATTCCCTTTCTTCACAGAGGTGTTTCATCCAAATTTCCCCCTTTTGACCCCATCTTGCCTTTCTTCTTTTGCATCAATTCCGAGCGATAATCAAATTTTTACGACAGGCGATGCTCTTCGCAACAATCTCGGCAGGTGATGAGAAGATGGGAGCGATGAAGATCCTTTCTCTTCGAGTTGACCGGAGAAAACCCTGAATACAGCCGACAAAAAACCAATATCAAGCCTGAGTTGCATCTTAGCTTTGCCAGCAACTGCAGTGTACACGTCTGCCCCAGGCCCCGGTTGAACTAACATATAAAATATCGTCTGCTTGTCTTAAAACCAACCTCGCTTCTGACGAAACCAAGACCGATTCATTATCAATGTAATTCGATATCGTAACTGTTCTTTCTTTTATCCGAATACCAATTATACACATCTATATGGCACGCGCATGGCTACCGCCATGCTCCTTGTCTACATACAATCCCCCGTTGTCGTCGCTTTCTCTGTTTTTATTTTGCGCCGTTTTTATATAAAAATGATTTTGAGGGGACTGACACTAATGACTCTGTTTAATTTGTCTAAGAGGCAAATCATTTCGAAAGATGCTTTTCGCCGGATCGTATTCTTTAGTTTGCCATGTAGCGTTAGCCTTGCAGTGCGCTCTGTTAGATGCAAAACGTAAGCACCAATAAATGTCAGAGTAGAATTGATGATAATTTGTGAGAAACATAGCTTATCAGTGAGTCAAAGACAGGCGAATGGAAGACCAACACGTCCGCCAATTTTCATTCCTAGGAGATTTCCCCGCGCATGTCACATTTTCTTTTTGAAACAACAAACTTAGCCTATACTGATGATCCTGGTGGGGGATTTAAGTTGGAAGGATCGAGTATTTTATACTTATCTTGATGACAGGGGTACGTTCTATCAATTGTCGCGTCACAGATGTTCATAGGTTTACGATATTGTAATTAGACTCAGATTGTGAGTCATAAGATATGGTATAAACCACAGAAACATATTATAATCTCTAGGAAATGTTGTAACCTATACACGCTGACGTAAAATATCCCGCAACAACATTCATAGGCTGTGTAGGTACAGACTGTACGTTGCTGTACAGTACGGGTCCAGTGTCCGTCCATTATCTTAAAGAAGGTGTCTGGCATGGCGATTATATACCTGTATCATATGCCTGTATCATTTAAATTCTGTGAAGAACCTGCTCCCAGTATTTCAACGTTTGTATAAAAAAGAAATAAATTGGTACACATAGGCATATGGGGCGTTTTTCGGGGAGGGGAGGGTGAGCCGTATTTACCCTCCAAAAAATCTGTGCTACCCGAGATAGTTTATCCGATATTTTTTAAATTTACCCCAGAAACAGGTTTTTCTCGAATTACCAGGGGCTGCACCCTCTATCCCCTGGCCCGTGAGTCAGTTCAGTGTTAATGCAACAGACAGACAATATGACTCGAGGACGAAGTAGCAACAGAGAAAAAAGGTGTACAATTTAAGATATGGGGACATGTAAATGTGACGCCTGCCTTTGTGGTGTAAAAAGAAATAAAAATGTTAAAAATAGCCACAATTCGCTGTAAACTCCATCAAATATTGACCATTTTACAAGATAATTACTGTTTTTCACTTACATCATGAATAGACATGAGTATACTTATGCAAATTGTGACGTACAGAGAGTGACCCATCAAATGGGTGTTATATTATCCTTTCACTGTTACTGACACACTACACAAAAAAGTCCGCTCAAAAAACTTCACTGTCGGCATTACTGCAAAGCATAGGCTAGCTACGGTTACTCGAGAAGATAAAATAGCCATTATTAATGTTCAGATTGGCTTGTAATGTCAACAAATCCCAACACAAAATAAACTAAAATATTGAACTGTCCTGCTTAAGAAAGTACAAAATAACGGAAAAAGTCATTTTATCCAACGTGTAGAGACCTTGAGCAGTTGAGTAACTGTAACAATTTGAATGATCGAGTATGTCAAGTAAAGGTCTGACAGAGGAAATAGATGTATTAATCGGAAAAAGCTGCAATGCCAACGCAACCTTTGAAATTAAGTTAACACCACTAAGGCTATACACAGTAAGATGACGTATGTCTATAGCTCTTGCAGTGGACAGTACTCATAGGAACAGAAGTTGCTCTTCTTTGGGGATAAAAGTTAGGGAAAGGGGTAGTCCCTTCCTCTTTGGATATTTCCAATGTTTGATCATCCTTAGATGTAAGTGGATGCAATTTGAAGTACATTTTATGTAGTTTCTAAAGTACTTTGGCTGCAAAAACTTGATGTTTTATTGAAGAAAGTTTTGCTATTCTCCCAGACGGAACAAATAAAGGGTGTTCGTCTTTGAAAATGGGGGAGAAACATATTTTAGCCTTAATTTTTTATCAAGAAAATCCCCCTTCTTCTTTCCTATATAAGCCTATGTTACTACACTGGGTAAGAAAGAAACCACAAAAGAGGTTTGTCGTCTACTTCTTCTAGAGTAGCATGGGGTCGGGGTGGGACATTTATCCACGGCTACAAAAGAACCAGTCGACATAGAATAGGGATTTATTGTTTCTTCACACATAATACATATAAGTACAATAACGCGTACGTGTGCCGTTTAAGGCCGTTAGGATGATGGGAAGTATTAATATACAAGGGATATCATGAGTCAACCACCTAAGGAACATTTTGATTGTAAAAATGTAGTAAACATGAAGAAAAACGGATGAAACTTTCCAAGAATATTTTTAATGTGTCTTTCTTATTCTGTACAGTTTGGTTGTGTTCAAAAAGAATAATCCCGAGCACCTAAGGTTTGAATTGAAGGTGGCAGTACAAAACGATATGTTTCTGAAGGAACGTTGAGTTGATCACGTCGGAGTAAAGAACAGCTTAAAGGCCATTATTCACCAACGTCAAAAATTATTTCATTAAAACGAAGAAAATGATCTTTTCTATCAATTTTTTGTCTGAAGGTTTCATCCAAGACATCCTTTGCGTCTGTTTTGTTGAAATTCTCTTAAAATAGGCTAACTAGTTATTCAAACGCCAAAAGTCAAACTTGATTGTAAGTCAAATTTTTCTTTTGAAAAAAAGAAGCAAAACCTGAATTAATACTTGCATCTGGTGTTGTCCGGAGCAAGCGGCGCTTACGTTTGAATCACATTGCGCCTACAAGCTACAGAGGTATTTCATGTGACGTCACGTGATTGAGATTGCCCGTCAGTGAAGGGCAAAACACTCGCCGTATTTATTTACAGCACACGAGCACGGCATAACCATACATACTACTGTGGCAAAATGTACGCTTGCCCTTCAAAACCAAAGAGACGGGCGATCACATGACGTCGGTGAAACACCTCTATAGTAGCGATTAGAACTCGGTGATCGGTGACTCCAGTCATCCCTAGTATATCTGTTCGTTTCAGCCAGTCTAGGACGGAGCTACGAATGTCATTTGCATGATGTAAAAATCTGAAGGCTGAGCAGTATTCACGTTCAATTTGGTATCCCTTCTGGGGACGTAGCTTCGCCAGGGGAGCAGAACTCTTTCTGGGGTAATTGCGTGGTTTTCGGAACTAGTCGTTGGAACTTTAAAAAATAATAAAAAGGTAGAAGAAACGTACACAAAAATCCTAATACGGTATGATCAAAGGTCTTTATTCACCCAACGTTTTTTTCTTCCCAGTGTTTCTAAACACCTTCAATTTAAAGTGTGCTGAAATTTTCTTTGTCTTCTCTTGAAATCTAAAAATTGAGAAAGAAGACCCAGTTCCTTCCAAGCCCATAGCCGAGAGGGCCGGGGGGGGGGGGACTTTGCCATCTGGAATAATTTCCGCCCTCTGAAGATAAAAAATATCATTGCCTTACTATTTTAGTATATCTCGCCCATGAAAAAATTTCGCCCCTTGAAGCTTTCTCGCCCCGTTTAGCACAATGTCTGGCTACGGGCCTGGTTCATTACCGTATCTGTTTATTATTAACATGGAGTGAGAAGGATTGATTCTCGTTTGATGGTATTTTAAGATCTCATGACAATATATCGCGTCGTCAACGAAACACTGAACTGTAGAAATGAAAATAACGTAATTTTACTCTACGTGCGAAAAATTTTTGGAGAAATGACGGCAGATAGAAAACACTCTTAAAGTGATCACGGTGGAAACAGGCCTCTTCTGCGTATGCCCTTTGGCGATGTTTAAATTTAAACAACGCAAACTCCGTATGGCTGCATCTTACAAACGTGACATCAATATTTTGCACTGTCAATCGATGTGTTTTTAGATAACAAAATGGGGCCCGCGTAACCTTGCTTACCCCTTAAATGACAACGGGCCCATATCTGAAGTTTAAACGAAAGTGTTGAATGATATCTACGTTCAGTCTGCTTCAGACTTTATGAATAAACATGAGACTCACATAAGCCGTGCATTTTTGATGTACAACTGTGTTTCGCAATTTTCTACAAGCCTCTTTCCAAGGATAACGTCGAGTGCGTACTTATAACTCAAGGCAATCTTCTCTAAAATCTATTTTCAAGATTTCCATTGATCATGCGCGAGAAACGTGATCAGTTTGACATTTTCATACGCACGAGTACGTAAATGACAGGTTTACGGTAACATTACAAGCGTTTGACGCCGTATTCTGCCCGTCTGACTGTATCGCTAACTTTCTACAAACAATGCCATCCTACAGCTTTGTCTGATTTTTTTTTTTTGGGGGGGGGGCGCTTTCTTAGTATGAAGTAGCCATTAAAAGGCCTCGTAAATGAATCTTAATGTCCCGATTGTAAGTGGTACTGACCAGTGCCCACATGATTATTTTCAATACTCTGGTACTCTCGATGAGAGCCCATGACCTAAGATTGCAGTGAAGTACTCCTAATTTGCCCTCTGGCTGTCTGGTACAGTGTGAAAGATAACTCATAGGCTATCTCATCAAGAGGCTCATACCAGGGAGCTGTGAGGGATGGAGATACATCGACCAAATCTGTCAGACAATATGTACTTGAGAATAATTTAATCCTTTTCAGGTACCAAAATTTGATTGACAGGTCTCTTTCTTCTTATTGTTTAGCCACTGTTGACTTTCCTTCATACTGATGATCCCCTTCTTTCAAATCCCAGTAATCCTGAAACAAAGACCATTGTCAAAAAAAAAAATGCTTTGAAGATAACTGCGCAGCCGATAAATGTTAAACGTTCTCACCGTTTTATATCAAAATGACTGTACATGCACTCTTAACTTGCATAATTCTATTATTATTCTAATTTCCTCAAGGATTATTTTCCTTTGGTAAACCATAGGGAGCCTAAATTTTAATGACGACATTTCCGACGATTCCGGATTGTTCCTGAAATAGTGGAAAATGTATCTAAATGCAAAAAGTAACAAAAAGATACACTGCACCCTTTTAAAGAGTTGGACCTGGCGGCACAAGATGGAAAATATTTTACTTTCTTTGAAGACTGGCAACGTGATACCAATGGGTGAAATCATCCTATGGGCTATCTCAGATGTGGAAGACGACAAGAACAATTGTCTTCACTGCCTAATCCTTTTAAAATTTAGAGAAATTTCGATAACCAGACAATGCATAACTTATAAGTGTCGGCAAAACACCTAGTTTCAAGGTAGAAACAAGCGTTGTTTCTCGATCTCTTACAGCTCCCCGCTATACCTTCCCTTTGTAGCTGAATATAAGGAGTCGTATTGCACACTACTGTGTAAAGGCTTATCTGAAAGGCGTGGCAGTGCTACTCGTTAAGGTTGCACCCTGCAATTTGGGAATGCAGCCTTAGAAGTACTTAAAGAGGTTTCATGTATTTACAGTTCATTACTATAGTTATTAGAAAGAAATATTCCCAACTTATGGGTATATTGAACTTAAAACGAATCAATGAGGAAGACCTATACTTGTACTGTGCTTTTAGATATTTCTGGAACTTGCAATTGTGACAGTAAACTGAACATTATTTAGTTACTTCTAGTTGACGTGAGAGTGTGTTTTGTACTGTTTCTCTATAGCTTTAAGCTTACCCTTGTATGTGATTTATATTTTTCTATATAACAGTTGCAAATTCATCTTCACATTAACTGCTGGTTTGCCACTTTTCGGTTCGGTTTTCATGGGTGAAACGCGTAGGTTAAATAAAATCTGCTTTTGAGAATTTCGAATTCTTGTTTTCCGTGGAGCCTATCTTCACTTCTGGGCCTTTCACAAACAACCCTATGTTGGTTGTGACACAAGTTGTGCTTACGGTGTAAGACATACGTAGTCAACGAAATCATGTTTATAATGATAATAAATTATCTTTCGTATATTTGATCGTTCGCTTTCTGTATGGAAGAGTTGGGAACAGAAGGAAGGATAGAGAGTGTGGTGGCAGACAATAATTTGACTAAGTTATTGGACTCGCTGGTTCGATTCCTGCCTATTGTTCCTATTACACTCTAAAAACTGTTGGGTACGTATGCCTCCTGCTAAACTGTTGCGTAAAAAAGTAACTCAAGTTGGTTACACAGTACCCATTGCTGGGTAAAGATAAACCCAACGAGGGTAAAGGTTTTACCCAATAGTTTAGCAGGAGGCATACGTAACCAACCTGGGTAAAAGTTTACCCAACTTTTTTTAGAGTTGGGCAAGTAAAGTTGCCTAGGGGGGGGCAAGGTTGCAGCTCCCCTCTCCCCTCCGAGATTTACAAAACAGGCCCTAAATGAAAGTTGGCCAATTACTACAGAAAACAAAAAATACGGAAAATGTTGAAAAGGTCCTCAAAAGCTGGGAAATTGCATATAAGGGATGTCATTTTCCCGAATTTCCCGGGGAGATCCCCGGACTATACTACTGATACGTTAAGTGGTTGACTAGTCCTGAAGAATAAGCCTTTTCTTTAAATATTGGATGAGCCCATGTCTGGGTACCCTTTTTGCTGCACTTACTATGACTACATGATGTCTAGAACACATCTAAGACTTGTGGGCTAAAGCTCTTTAATAGGCCTACTCTTTCTTTTTACGCATTTCACAGCATGCTTTTACGACATAAGCTGATAAAGCCCAAATAACCTTTAGATCAATGCTTAAATCAACGAGTTTGTAAAGTAACTGCAAGTCCTGATTCTCATTCAAAGCAAATTACTATAGTGAAAAACTTACTCGATTTTTCCATTTTATATTGCAGTCTAAATTCTAAAGCATGAAATCTCAAAACAAAGAATGTTTTATGTGAAAGTTACAAGACATAGAAAGTACCATTTCCCACAACGTGGGAGGCATTTTGACCAAAAAAAAAGTCTTGATAGGTCTACTGTGTGTGACAACGAAGGGGGCCTTGGGGCCATGTCATGGAATGACCGAAGAATATCACTGAATAGACCTTCTAAGAAATTTGAAATATCTAGGCTCCGACAAAAGCGACAGTTTGCCAGAGGGAAGATGACGCTTTTCGTCGCGTAAAGTGTGCAGATAATTTTATGCTTTTCTTGAAACAAACTTGGGGAGTTTATTGAAGATTTGAAAATTGTGGGTTCTGCTAAAGAATATACCCTCCTTGAGAGCAAAATCAAGTACACTGTCGGTGCGACTGGTCGCTGTCTTAGATTACATACTTCTTCGTACCCTCCTAAGTCTCTTCGACGAAACTGGAAAATTTCGTCGTCCTCACCGCTATCGTCACCGCCACCTCCGCGTTCACAACGTCATCGCCATTATTATGACTATGGCGTTTGAGCAGGCGTGTAGCCAGGATCTGTTTTCTGGAGGAAGTTCAGAAATAATAAGACAGCTATTCGCCATGGGTGCGCACACAAATGGGGCAGAAAAATGACATTTTTGAAAGACATGTTCAGATGTTGGTAATCTTTTAGTTCATTTTACAATTTAAAAGTTATCCATACACTGGAAGGGCGTCACATCTGAAAGTTAGCTTTAAGGAAATAAGGATTTAATTTTCGTACCAGATTGAAACAGCTCATTGCTACAATATAACCTATGTAAATATCAAGAATACAATATATAAATTACTATTTATGCCTGTAAGTCGGTGAATGAACTTGTATTACTTCAAAGTTTTCATAGAGATCTTTCACCTTCTCATCCTTCATATTTTGACAGCTGAGAAGATCTATCGTAACTATACCCTTGATATTTTCCGTATTCATGGTACCTTACAAGTAGCCCCTTGCTTTTTATGTTTCATCATCATTGATACAGATTTGAAGACGTCTCATATTTATCCTCTAACAAGAAAGAGACACGACCACGAGTTGCTAATTTGGGAAAAATTGGCGGTGACAAGGTGTTCTGGCACGTTATGTTTGTTTTAGGAAGTACACGTGAAGTGTCGAATTGATAGTAATTCCAGGGGCCACATAAAGTAAAGACACCCTTGACAGAATGAAGACCTAAAACAGAACTTTAACAAGTCTTTAATACGTGTGAGAGGTTGAGTTAAATGATTGGTGAATCATTCAAGTTATTCGCAAATAGAAACGAACAGTTCGTCTTTTTCATTGAATTCAGGGTTATTTGATATAGCACACCCTACATCCGGCCTCGATTTTGCAAACATTCCGACACAACCTCCAGCCATGCTGTCTGAGTCACTTGAAAATCGCCTAAAAGTCATGTATGGAGGTACAGCATCCATTAATCTTGGGGAAACCAATGCCCTTTTACGGAATTTATCGACTTTTATCCAAGAAACGTAAATTGGAATAATGTTCGCCACTCAGTGACTTACTGGGAGTGGCGGCTCATCCCATTTGCCACCCCAAAGGGTGAGGAGGCATCCCACAGTCCAACAATAAATTAGAAACTAAAAAATCCTTTCGTAATGGTAATTTCTACAAATTTCGTCAGTACAAAGCTCTTTCAAAGAAAGCACAAATTTGCATCTATGCAACCTCTTACGCAGAAGAGGAGTACCCCCTCTAACCAAACCGAACCAAAAATGTCGTTCGCCCTTAAAACCAGTTGAAAAAATTCACATTCATTAAAATTTGCGAAGTTTCACACACTGGCACGTATAAAAATCAAAACCTTTACCTAAGATGGAACAGTTTTGTGTGCCTGGCTTTACATACCAAACCGTTGTGCAAGGCGAAGTGACTGCCCCTTAGATATAGACCTCTCCCCCAGGACGGGTTTCCCTGCACGAAGTGACAAAGGAATGGTCCGTAAGGGAGCCAATAATTCTAGAAAGGCCACTGTCGTAATCCAGTAAATATGCTTAGCAGAAGTAGTGGGCATGATTTTTGTCATTGAGTTATGTTCTTGTTCGTGCGTATGTAGTGTGTGGCTCTCAAGCCTTCGGAAGATACCATTCTATGCTTCCAAGGCAGTGACGTTCATAAAGGGGTGTCACACAGGGTGAACCCCCACCCCGCTCGTTGTTTCTACGCCACTGTTTCAGGGTATCAGGGTATTTCTTTGAATATGTATTATACATCAATATTCTTTTACTACTTTTATGATAAACTGAGGGCATCCTCCAAGGAGAACACATTAATATACATTAAAGGGCCAATTTACTCATCCTAGAACAGTCAAGGTTTCCCCCAACTAAGTTCACTTCCGACTTTCCTCTAAACTATCTTAAGCATCTCCTTGTGGTGACAAGGGGAGTTTAATTACCAAAACGAGTCATCATACAATAATATTTCTTCCAAATTTTCTTTTATCTTCAATTTTCATACATTTTAATCGTTCCAAACCAGGCTCGTAACCAGTGGGGGTTGAAGGGGGTAAAATCCCTCCTTCCCCTCGTGAATTTCACTCACGCCAACTCCTTGACATACATTTCGTTCATAATTTGCGAAATGCTGCACGATTTAGCATCTTAGCATCCTTGATCAAATCATTTACCATGAATCTAAGTGATTCCATAACATTGCTGCGTGATACTCTCTGCTTTTATTGGATTACTGTTCTTCATTATACCTATTTATAATTCCGAGAGAAAGATCCTTCTCCTCCTACGTGTTGGCAGCGGTGGGTAAAATTACTAAACAGAAGACTTTACTTTTTCCAAAGACATGAAAATTCGCAAAGGATTACATTTTTTTGTAAAAAGCACGACTAAGGATTGTCAGTTGATTACAGATGTCATATTTAATAAAGTCGCCTCTCCGTAACAGAGCAATAAACAATTTCACTCACTAATTTGTTGCCCTTTCGCAATCTCATGCTTCAATATTACTGGAAATCAACCTTCTCCGGTAACAAATGAATGTTACTTCCTTTTGATCGTAACAAAAACTCTATCCTAATACAAGTTATTCATTTTGAAGAGTAAGTGGATGTATAGACCTGCGTCTTATTTCACTAATGACATCATCAATCAAACCGTTAACTTACACACTCCCAATAAACTTGTCAATGACTTGCATCGTTTGAGGATAGCCAAACTTTTGAAGCGTTAAAATGGGTTAATTTTAAGAATTTGTAGGAATTCTGGGGCTTCTTGTGCTCGCTTCGCGCTTGTTATATAATAGTAAATTTTATTCAAATTTTTTAGGTTAAAAGTAGCTTGAGGCAACTTACTGCGCATGCTCCTTATCACTCACATAGGCGTAGCATGGTGTTCTTGGTGGGAGGGGGCTGAACGTTGTTTTTGACCACCGTCCTGGGGGAGGGGTCAACAAGGAGGGGTGTCCCCCTCTCCTTTGAAAATTTTTGATTATTTGAGGACACTTAGGCGCAATTTAGTGATAAATATGAGGAAAGTTTAGGAAAAGTTTTTACAAATTTTTGACGCATTTTACAGAGAAAACAAATAAGGGGTTCTCGTCCTTGACTTGAGGGGGAAATCTTTTCGCCCACCAAATTTTTGAGTGGGGCTATCTCACCACATTCCCCGCTGTCCTATACGCCTATGCCTCTTCACATCATGCCGGTGGATTCTTTGGTGCGTCGGAATGTTCGCAGTGCTTGCCCGGCAATCAAATGGAAGAGTAAGGCCTTTCCCAATTGAAGTGGACCTCGTGTCCAAAATTACTAAAGAAAATTTATAGGATTGAAAAATGAGACTTATAGATCTAATTGCCATCTTCATAGCTTACTCCATAGCTGGACTACAAAATGTTGAATTTCATTTACTTAATTTTAAAGTAATAGGTTGAGTAATAGGTTGAATATGTCGCTTTTTGTACTACATAAACTGGACAGTAGTCACCCGAACTTTGAATTAGTATACCGTGGTATCCTAATTTATAATTTGCTCTTTTTAATCATGTGACAAAAAATATTTAATACTCAGAAGTGTTAGATTCAAGTGGGATAGGCTGTTAGCTTATCTTTAATATTCAATATTTAAGTATAAAAAAATGGAAGGCAAATAAGAGGAGATCTGTAAAAGTAAGCTTTTTCAAAATAAATATAGATCTACTACTATTTCCTTTCAAATTAAAAAGCTTATACGATCTTGGGAAAATAATCCATGAAAGCATTTTGTGGGAAGAAAGCTTTTTTTAGATAAAATTACTCTATAATAATAAGACACTGATCACACTTGAAAACATTTTTCTTTTGTTAAAGAAGACACAGAGGAAAATGGAAGGTCATGTGAGTAGTACAAGACTGACGTCACAAAGTATTGCGCAATTACTTTTAATCTACTCCTCCCCAACTTTGGCAGTTTGGAGAATGAGCAGCAATATCTTTCGCTCTTTTACATTTTATTCCAAACGGTTCACCAAACTCCGTTTGATGCTGAAATCTATGTTACTAGGTCTGATCCACATAGCCTTGGATTTGAAGAAATGTAGCATAATCCTCTTTAAGTAACACGGTTATAAACTTAAAATGCTTCTTATTCTCATCCAGGGATTGGCCTGGTTTCCAGTTCCAGAGGCAAGGAAAAGGTCTTTTAGAGGAATGACCTTCTTAACAGTTTACGGTAACGGTTGCATTATCAAAAAGTAGATCAAACAGCTACGAGCAAAATGAAATCTCCCAGAATTATTCTGGTAACATTGACATGATCTGCCTTAGATGGCCATGGTATATGACTAATATTTCACGTGATGACGTAATGGCCTGATGGGTATACCCCAGCGACTGATTGCTAAGACTGATTAGTTATACTTTCTGCTAATGTACAGATTCTATCTTTGCTTAACTATCCAGAGGCCTGCTTTGATGTGATCTAAAAAGATACCCCGGCGCCAAATTAGAGTAGTTCATCAAATGATTTGGTAAGTATAAGAAACCAACTTTGTCATTGGTTATAATCCCCGATTCCTTCTTCAGGTCATCATGAAATAGGCCGATTGGGGCCAAACAGCAGTAATAGTTTTGATTTATTGCTAAGTCCAATCCCACGTGGGATATATCAACCCGAAGCTAATATCGAAACCGAAAGAGAGAAAAAATTTGTTGAGACAGACAAAATTTATATACGGGATTTTCATTACCGTCCGAACTGAACTATCTCCCATTCGCGCAATAGGTATATATATGTATATATATATGCGAATTAATTAATGGTAGCTCTTCATAAGGACTTGTGTGGCTTGATTAATAGTACCACGTTCTGCACTGGTGAAGACTATTGATTTTGGGACATTACAGCAGGCGTCCATTTTTGTAATTAAACCTCTGGGAGTTTGCCACTCATGAGTAAGCAGTTCTGATGTATCATAACATTCAAGAAAAGCAACAAACTGTCCGCGTCATTAATTAACATACGTGTCAAACATATACGTATGATATCCTTAGTTACGTACGTAAATGGTATTGATTAATTATGGCTCGAATCGAAAGTTCTCTTCAATTCAATTTAGAAAGGAAAAACAAAAACAAACTCCGTTTCCAGACTAAAAATAAGCAAATTAAAGTAATGTGAAACAGATGTTTCAAGTTTGATCCAGCGATTAAGATCGTTACGCCTTTCCTATTACAACTGTAAACGAATGTTTCATATGAAAGTTCATGCAGGAATGTACGATACCAAACAGACCGATGTTGGGAGACCTTCGGATTTTCCCAAAGATCTTGGGAATTCTATACCTTCTGGAGAATTGTACCAAATGGCCTTGAGAATTTTCTTCTTTCCCATTCAAAATACACACTAACAATATGTTTAAATTGCTGGGAATTTACGTACGAAAATGAGGTATAAAAAGGGCCGAACGGCATAATGGCTGATTTGTTTCTACCAGCAGCGTAGCCGTGGGGGCACTGCCCCCAAAATAATTACAAGCGATGTGTTTAAAAGAAAAAAAAGGGAAGAGTTTTCTCTGACAGACAAAAATACGACATTTACACTATATACAAACTTTGATAAATATGACCAGCTTGGCAATTAATCAATTGACAGGTACGATCTTAACTGAACAAAATAACAAGAAATGATGGCACTCTAGTGTAATTTGTCAAAGCATAGCTAAACCGCATGCATGCAGTATCAACGTTATACCGTACCATAGTCATGTATAATGTACATTGTACATGCAGCTGCACGCTGCACCAGTACAGTAAGTGCTTTAAAACCTTATTTTGGTTGCCCCCCTTGAGAAAAGTCTTGCCCCCTAACAGAGAAATTCTGGCTTCGCCACTGGTTTCTACACTTGGTTACATTCTTTTCAAATCTATTGCACAAGTTGCAGTTTGGTCCTTACATTTGACCTTGGGAATTCTGCAGTGGCGCCGGCACGGGGGGGGAGGGGTATGGGGGGGCGCGTGCCCTCCCCCCATGAAAATTTTTTGAAAATTTTAAAATGATCCCAAAAGGCTATTAACTATAGATTTCTGTAGGGGGTAGGGTGAGGTGTGCTTAACCCGAGTGACAGATCTATTTAATCATTTTCTATCACAAAAGTTTCTGAAACTATCAGAATTTTCGCAAATCCTTCCCAAACTTTCAAAACTTTCGCGCACTCCGCGTGCTTCAACTCTTACTACAATGTTCTTATCATCAATATCTTCTGATAGCAACTCCCGGAGAAGTACAGCAGCAAAAGTTGAAAGCTGTTCACGAATTACCAGGTAAAAGACTGGCTTTTTGAGTGGCAAGTAGCTTTGTTGAGAAATTGAAAGTGTTTCGATTCAGATTCTGAATGCATGTTTTGTCATTGAAATCTTATTTAATGAAAAATTTTGCGCGTTTTGCGCGCATACTTTACGGTTTGCACTCCATCTCATGACCATCATTAAGGTAATAATACATGGAACTATAATAACAACATCTGTAGGGACCTAGCATCAATATGGGATTTTTCAGTCCAAGTTGTTGAAGCATGATTTGGAAAGTTGAAATTACGTATTTGCCGTTACACATTTTTAATAAAATTACCGAGCGCTTTACGCGCAGCCATTATCGGTATAGATGACAGGGGCGTAGCCAAGGGGGGCGCCAAGGGGCAGCACCTACCCCCTTGAACATATTTTTGGTATTTTTAATTTTTACTTTTAAAATATTGCTAGTGTTACCCCTATTTATATGCGGTAAATAGGCATGGGGAGTGCAATTTCCAGCGATCTGGGAGGCATTTTGAGCCAAAATTTTCTTGTGCGAAGCGCTGAGAGTCTGTCTATTTGCTTTGCCCCCCCCCCTCCCTTGACAAATTCCTGGCTACGCCCCTGAAAGATGGTGATTTTTAATATACTTACGACCAAAAAATATTCTGAAAACGCGTTTGTTTAGTCTTTCACCCCTTTTGCTATACCTATCAGGGAGGTTCAATATCACCTTCCTGCACCTATACTCTCCCTCCCGCACGTTCCCCATTGCTGAAAGCTGTTCATCTGGATTTTCTTTCAAAATTAGTAAAAACACGCTAGTGTTAAAGTGCTCTGCGTCATAATCTATAATTATCATTTGGACGCCAGATAATAAGCATTTTATCATCGCTCCATTTTATGTACTTGATCCAGAGCTTCCAGGAGGCCCTATGCAGGTATCTGCCAGCCTTAGATGCCTTTTATAATGCACAATGAAGGGGAGGAAAAAATTCGTTATAGTCCAACAATGTTTCTGTGGGCCCCACGCACGCATTTTTGGGTAAAAACTTTGCCTGAATAGAAAGCGGTAAAGAAGCCAAAAGGAAGTCTTCATGAGGTTTGTTGACAACGTATTCTCCTCTTAGACAACATACTCTCTTCTTTCATCTAACCAAAAATTAGAATTCACTAAATTATGGACATTCTCCAGCTATATATGATCAGCTCCAAAAATATTTTAAACATAGCACCATTTTGCATCTAAGAAACCTTAAATTAGCAAAAATTTCTCAAAGGGGAGGGGGACATAGACCCCTCCCCCAGGACGGTACCTTTATGTAGTGACAAGGGAAAGATCCCCACTGCTGTATACAAACGCAGGGAGCATTAAAAAAGGGAATATTTAAGCGTCGCCACTTAGTTCGAAGAAAAAACATCCAGCCAGTCGGAAAAATTAGAATTCATAAATTAGGGACATTTTCCAGCCATACAGGTGTGTGACCAGCTCCAAAAATATCACAAAGATAGCACCATTTTGCATCTAAGCAACCTTAAATAAACAGAAATTTCTTGAAGGGGAGGGTACACCCCCTCCGCTTAGACCCCTCCCCAGGACGGCACCTTAGTGTAGTGACACCTGATAAAGGAAGGATCCCCACTGTGTATACGAACGCAGGGAAGACACACACACACACACACAAAAACGCATTTTGCGCATACTTGGGAGGTTAACTGAAGTGCCTTTACGACTTCATCAGTTGTGCCCCCCCCCCCTCCCATCACCAAAGCCTGGCGGCGCCACTGAATTCAGGAATAATTTTGAAGCATGATCTTGGGAATTTTGAATAAACAACTGGCAAACTCTGATCAAAATTAATAAAAGTGACTAGTCAGCACAGACATCAACAGACGGGGGCGGAGGTGGAACATTTTCTTCCATTTGTATTCCGCATTGACGTGCGTCCTCCAGTTACTTAGCTCAATGTTATGGTCTTATTGAGCTATACAACTGGAGGACGCACGTAAATGGGGATACACCTCGGAACTGAAGTCGACATGGGAGTCACGTGATGTAGGTCAGCTTACTCAAGTCAATCCGCCGCCTCCGAAACGCGTTATATCTATAAGTGAAAACGCTGAGGCAGTGATGTCATGTTAACTCTCTGTAGCGGGCCTTATGGTCTTTTCGGCCTCTTGGACGCTAATTTGCGCGCTGTCACGAGTTAACAATTAACATATACATGAGTTAAGGAGCTACGGTCCCTGAAGGGACACTAAGACCTAGGCCCGAACATGACCGATCCCTTGGCCTTCAGACCTCTATGTCATTGCTCTGTCATGGTCTGTCAGATTGGCTGAAAACGACTGTACTACAATGATCTTAGACAAAGGCGAGACTCATGTACATCAAAATACTTTTTTGCAAAGTCTCCAAGACTGACTGGCGAAGAGCCAAGGGGCGAAACCAAACGTTACAACCGAATGAGTTCTGCTCCCCAAAGGAGATAGTCCCCGAGGGGACCACAAGCTTAACTGACCCATGTACATCAAAATAAGCATTATCTTTTTGAAAGTATACTCCCTGAATTGAGATAAGCTCATTTATGGAACTAATAAGTGTTTGAGGACAGATGCAGGGAATTATCGATTTAAATTTCTCCAATAACGCTCTAATGGTCGCAATGCTAACCAAAGGGCGACATGGAAACAAAGTAATTGTGTTTCCGTACTAAACTTGTAACAACCAAATCTGACCATACGCTAACATTCATCCGTCATGGTCACATATACCGCTTTTTCGGCACTTAATTGGCGGGAATCGAAGTGAAGATGAAATCACGTGACCCAACGATCTCTCGAGAAATCAATAGACGTCTGCCGCCCTAACGTCGTCAAATATATGATTGTATACAATTATCTTTGTTGCCAATTGATTTTTCCGAAGGGTGCGACATGTTATTAGGTTGTGCTACGTGTAGCCTATTCTTAGCTTTAGGTGTTACATTGTACTGATGACGTCATGTGCATATGTATATGGTGGTAGGCGCATGATGGTAGGATAACACAACAATGAATCAAGGGTAAGAGCGACATTAAATCACATTAGTGTATCGACGGGCAAAGAGTTTTATGTTGAGTGAATCTCATCTTTACAAGCAGACATGATCAGGCTCGTTTGTCCCCTACTTCATAGTCGTCGCATCATACAGTGCTTTCCTTCCGTAGAAATTTATCGTAATTAAGGTAATTTGTGTAATGTTCCGTCGAACTTGCCAAGAGACATGAGGCACGAGATTTTTGCCGTCTCTCCTTTCATACTATCTAATACAATATAACAGTTTTATAGTGACATCTAAGGGTAAAAACGTTACCACGAAGCCACAAGTTTACTTTAATACTCCTCACAGGGGTGGAATTCGATGTCTGAAAGTGTGGGGGTGGGGGATAAACACGTGAGGAATACCAATTGGCGCCGAAGCGCTCCCTCGGATTCGTGGGATCCAGGGGCCCGTTGTAGGGCCCTTGTTGGGGTCCAGAGGCAATGCCCCGGTGGGGTCCAGGAGGTAATGCCCCCGGATGCCACGAAGTAAGCTATGTAAAGAATTAAAACCATTAGAATAAAGCATTTTGCTATCTTAAAACTCTTCGGATGTGCATGAAACACATAACAAAAATAAGTTTGCTCATTTTGATAGAATCTTTACTGAAAAAAAAACAGGTCAGTTTTATGATAAATTAGGGGTTTTGCTTGTGTGTGGTTACAATGATAATGGAAGAGTTTGTAGGAAGCTATGGAACACGCAAGATGTTCTAGAAGAAGTAATCACGAAACCATATTTAATGCTGGTATTCGCAAAGCTTGTCGAAGAATACAGCGTTATTTGAGACATTTTATTGTCTAGGTGTAGCCTATTGTGTTTATTTATTTTTTAATGCAGTACTACGCACTACATAAAAATATACTTTCCCCAGCCACCCGTACTTTCTTTTATGTTTCATGTTTGTCGATGATCTGGGACAAAGGACCCCAAGTTCTTCATTACTGTGAAAAATAAGTAGTTTCGAAAATACAGGCTATAATTTTTCGGGGACGATCAAAGACTGATGGTTACAGGTGTATAATACCTTCCAAAACCAATTAAAATGTTGTCACGGGTAGTTCTTACATAGATATGATCATGGGCGTCCCCAGTAAGAATACCAGGGAAGAAAGTTTTATTCGAGGCTGCATCTTCTTAAGCTGAAACCGTCTGTAATGGCGAGCACCGAAGGCTGGGGACTGAGGATTTCCCCGAGGAATGTTGTCTTAAAATTTGATGGATTTTGCGGTCATTCTGGAACATTTCTAGAGAAACCTTGCGTCATCCGAAGGGTGATTTAAAGGGCAAGAGCAGTCCCCCCAAACTTATTTTGAAACAACAGCTAATTTTCACTAATTTCTTCTTATTACTCTTTCAAGTACCTTTCATGATAATTTAGGACTTTAATATTGCATATCCAAGGTAAACCAATGAGTTACTCCCCATAAATTTTAGAATTCAGTGAGAAAAATATTGTCACATGATTCTCAAGAGCCATTCATGAAATAGGATAGACTACTAGACTAATTCAAATTGTGATGACTGCATTTTACCTTTAAAATGCTAATCAAATATGTTTCTTATGATGATTGCCAATTTTAGATAGTAACCGCCGGTTAATTTGATGAGAATGGTGGTAGTTGGTGAAAAAATGAACAGTGGGAGGGTTTGCAAGGGTTTTGGAAATAGTAATTTACTCAAGCAATCCTACAGGAAGTAATAACGAAGCAATTATACCAAAGTTTTTCTACGGTCTGCAGTACTCATGAGACATCTATTTATTTTGGGCTTAAAGGCAGTGGGCAGTCACCCCAAACAGGGTGAGTGTGCCCTGTTACTCTACTTCATGATTGGCCTATTCTGATCATGTGACAATATTTTTGTTAGTGAATTGGGAAATTCAAGGAGAATTTCTCCTTGCTTTCCATATTGTTTGTAATAGTTATGTTTAAAACATCTTCAGAGGTGCTTGTAATGCAATAACAGGAGATTTGCAAGAGTCTGCTCGTTTTTCAAAGAAAATTTTCGGGCGACTGCCTACTGCCTTTAAGCGAAACACGTCGAAAAAAATTAAGGGTACGTTTCTGGATTGTGTCAGCAAGAACCATTGTAGGTTTAATGACGATATTTAGTACTTCCCGTGACCCTTATATCAGGGCTCAGTCAAAAAAAGTACGGCGGGGAGCCGGCGCCCATGCTCCGTAAGAAATTTTAACTAAGGTACCAAACAACACTTTTCAGCCATTGCCCCCTTGCTTCTGAGCCTCACAACTGCATTGTTATGTTTTCATTGGGGGTGAGGGCGAAGCGCGCAGAGGAAAATCTTCCTAGCATTTTATGGTATTTGATAGTAATGTTTTCCTTAATTTTACAATAACGTTATCTCATCATTTCTTTGGTCTCGCTTCCTTTCGCTCATTTTTACATTACTTATTACTTTATTTTTAAGGTGTGGAAAAAGAGGGGGCTAATGCCCCTTTGCCCCTGTAATCCCGCCTATGACTCCTCAACTTGTATTTAATGTGGTAGCAAGGACATTTTTCGTAGGCAACAATCGGGTTCCACCGTTTGAATGGGAGATGCTTCAAATGCGAAAGAGATACATTTTTCACTCTTGAGTAGTCAAGTAAGGCGACTGGAGACGAGAGATTTGTGGCTGGGGTTTTGCGTCCCCACCCTCAGTTACGCCGTTAGTTTGGTTTCAAAACTTGAACACAATAGGAACTTTTTGTATCTTTGTTTGTGTGGGACTAACAATGGACTATAATTGTAACTTCCTAACATAATTTAGCCTAATGTGAAGCGTATGTTACTCATCTACTCGTTTATCACTCGTCAAATATAGATTGATAAGTACTTTGATTTGAAGTATGATCCATTCATCAAGACAACCAACAACTGTCCTATACACTTAGGTCTCGACAACACCTCGAGCCAACTCGTCGGCCAGTAACACTTTGCTTATGGTGAAAAATCCTTGTACAAACAGCAAGTGAAGTTTGATACCGCCCGCCAAATGGCGAGTTTGTTGGAAACTTTCGAGGCCTGCCAGTACTGTTTGATTACATAATTACGGAAGCCGAGAACATCGCGGTGGTGTGAAATCTAACATGCCAGTTTTCCCACCCCTTTCTTCGGTAAATATGGTAAGGAGAAATCAAAATACGATTTCTCCTTACTATTATCCACCGATAATGTAGAGTGGAGAAAACCAAAGTTAGTGAGGGGGTATTTCAAGAAAGGGCCATTTCACAGTGTCTATTTTCGAGCACCCTGTCCATAAATGGACGCGCCCGCACATGACACGGATCGTTTTTTCAATAAAAGTAACATAGCTAGCTCGCTCGTCAACGATTTCTCCGTACCACGGTGGGATCATCCCACATTGGTAATAATATAACCAAAGTTATGTGGCGCCAATCTGTGTCATGTGCGGGTGCGTGCATTTATGGACAGGGTGTTCGAAAATAGACACTGTGTAATGGTCCTTTCTTGAAGTACCCCTCACTAACTTTGGTTTTCTTCACTCCACATTACCGGTGGATAATGGTAAGGAGAAATCGTATCTTGATTCTCCTTCCCATATTTACCAAAGAAAGGGGTGGGAAAACTGGCATGTCAGATTTCACACCACCGCGATGTTCTCGGCTTCCGTACATAAATGGCTATAAAACATCAGACTGTTGACCAACTTGAAGAAAGTTCACGAAAGTGTACGAAGACATTTACAAGGGGTCGGAGAAAGAGATTCCACAAAAGAGCAAGACTGACGGCTGCACACTGGAAATTTTCGTGATTGGCAAACAATCATTACCGTACCTTATTTCCTGCTTAAAGGCAATAGGCAGTCGCCCCAAAATTTTCTTTGAAAAATCAGCAAACTCTTGCAAATCTCCTCTTATTGCATTACAGGCACCCCTGAAGACGTTTTGAACGTGACTATTACAAACAATAGGTGAAGCAAGGCGAAATTCTCCTTGAATTCCACAATTTACTAACAAAAATATTGTCACATGATCAAAATAGGCCATTCATGAACTAGAGTGACAGGATACACTCACTCGGTTGGGGGTGACTGCCTACTGCCTTTAAACTATAGAGTGCCGGTGCCCTGAAATCGACATTATTTAGCCCGGAAACGCATTTTTGCATTTTATGGAGGTGGGGATGGAGGTAGGTTCAGGTTTAGAAGGACTGTCGCCCAGATTTCCACCTTATATATACCTTGACTTCACGATATTTCAGTCTGTTCCTCTAAACCTGTCGAGATCCCACGAAACGAAGGGTGGGAGGGGACAGGGGGAATATGCGTCACTGCTTCGTTCGGGCAAACACAATTAGAGATCATTGGTTCATTCGAGCAAAATGAGGCCACCAAACTGATATAGGATACCCTTACAGAATCAAACATTTTGTTGCCTTTTCATGTTCCAATATGCTTCACATTTGCAATGTTGCAACACACCTTGGCTTTCTGGATTTTCCTAAGAATTAAGAAAATATGAAATAAAAACAATCTTGAAATTGATAACATCATTTTGCACCCCAGTCCCCTTCCAAAAGTATTTCTCCCAAGGGGAGGGGCCTCCATCCTCATAAAATCTTCCTTAGTGTAACGATTCGTCACGCATGCAAACAGGTGGGCTTAAATCAGAAGTGTTGCCATGGAAAGATCAACTATTTAAAATATTTCTGCGTACTTCCTTTCATGCAACAATATGCACAACTCATATTGCTACCTCTTGTCAACCATACTGAAGAAAGATAAATTGACATGTCGAGGCTCAAAAGTTCTGAAATACGAAAAACCAGATCGGAACATAATATGAAGTAGCAATGTATCATAACCGTCCATGATCCTACTTATGTCGAGATGTATTAGTAGCAAAATTTATAATTCATGATTATTTTATTCATCAAAACTTTCATATTTTGAAATGAACCCGGATTCATAATTCTCGTAATGTTTTTGGGGAAAAGAGCTATTGTCAGAGTTTATAGTTGTGAGATACTGAATGTTTTCAGAACGATAAAAGCTAATACAGTACCACGGATACATGCGATGTAATCACGAGATTTCCCATTGCAAAACGGAGAATAAATAGAGGGCGTCAAGCAATTTTCCTTAAGTTCTACAATTTACGTGGTCATGTAGTTCTCATCCATAGAGTAGGATATGGGTTCCTCTATCCTACTCTATGTTCTCATCACTGAATATTTTATACCCATATATAATTGGCTTCACAATCAGGCCACCTTAGCGACATTTACCCAAAACAATTTAAGACAGATTATTCATCTAAATGTTGATTTTTCGTCTGTGGGAGGATGGTCTGAATAGCTTTAATAGAAGTTTTCCATAGCCTACGCGTGTACCGATTGTCAATACAAACTTGTTCAACAGTGGGTATGAAGAGGAAAAATCTAAGAACCTTTTTCCGGACACTTGGTAATTAAATGAACTGGTTTACCGATTTTCATAACTGTCACTCCCGAAACATATGTGCACTCAATAATTATACAACTGGTTTCTTTATACAAGCAAGGTGTTTTAAACTGGGTGAACGCCCCCTAATGAGATATTTTGTCATTTCCCGCGGACATTGTAAAGAAAACGGCAAATGGTCATATGGTGAGGTAAGAGATATGACCATGAGATGCCATGCAGTACAGTGGACATGGTCAAAACTAGTTGAAAATTACTGGTACAACCTGGTGCAACCTGGTGCAATAAATACCTCTATTTACGTGCTAGTCACATGCAAAAAAGACTGACAGATGTAGACCTGCACTATCTATTTGGTGCTGAATTACGGTAACTGTCACGTGACTAAACCAGTCATACTAGACGCCGGAAGTTCAAGTAATATATAATAACATTACTGAATTAAAAGTCCCAAAGGCCAAGCTAAGTCGAGGACCAAATATGAAACGAATACTCCGCTGATGAAGCTACGTCCCCAGAAGGACCCAGAAGTGAACGTGACCCCAGAAGTGAACGTGACCCCAGAAGTGAACGTGACCCTATACCTGTCAATGATGTAGCCAAAATTTATCATTGGTGCGCAAGGAGGAATCCCCACTTCATGGAGAGGTACAAATAAGAAAGCGGTATATTCATTTCACTCATCTTGAGTTTTCCAGTGAGGGCGGCCACGGCAAGAGAATTTTGGGGATCCTACCCTTACACCCTTACCCCCTCCCCATACACCCCAAGACCACCCTTAGTCAAACCATTAATATCTTTACCTCATAGGTCTGTCATGCCTGGCTCCGTCCTAAAATGACTAAAAAGAACAGACGGCGCGTCAAACTAATAGCCATAACGCCGAGAAGCCATCAAGTAAAAGTACTGTAGCCTACCAAGACTAGTAAACTTTAAGAGAAACAAATCTCACCTCAGACAATAAAAATTCTCCCTACTTAGTTCACTTCTACCCCTCGTCCAGTTTAAAATAAAAACAGTTGTCCTAGTGCACATCCTGTACAAAGGTCCAATGGCCCGAACTGAGTTAAATTTGATCAAGGTCATATCCACACACTACTGTGTAAGAATTTATGTCAATCGAAGTGCTGTCACCAATTATTAATAGAGACATGGGAGGTTCGTAAACGTGTTTGGGGTGATGCCACACCCCTTTAAATGATAAAGGTACGAAATTAAATACAGGCATTTTAGATATTTCGTCACTTCCAATCTGAAATTCCAAAGTTGCATTTTGAAAGATGTTCGACATCGCCTTTCAGACAAGCCTAAGTCCCTCACGTGCTTGATCTTTTGAAATCCCCTGTTTTTTGTGCAACAGAAGTTAAGTGTCCCAGTTTCCCAATCCAAACTTCTGTTGCAAGGGAAATAACAATGGATTTGAAAGATTTAGTGGAGGAATGTTTCAAAGATGAATTTTTTAAGGACAGTTATCCAATAATTTTTCCCTTCTTCCTGGCCCATTACCCCACAAATACCATAAATTTGTGATTACAGTTCTGCGGGAGAGGTTAAAGGGGTGAGGGGTGTACCTCCCTTTGAGAATTTTTGCCATAGATTAGGGTACCTACATACAACCTGGTGCAATGTTTTGCAATTTGTAGCTAAATTTAACTCACACAATAAACTACAGTCTTACTTTTTTTCTCTGCTCATCTCCTCCCAGGATGGGAAACACATGCCTTACATGCATCGTTAATGAGGTATGCTATCATAAGTAGGCCTATGGCATATTCAAAGTAAACTTCAGAATTATCTTGCATAAAGTTAACAATTTACCCCAAAATATTATTACATGATCAAAAAGAAAAATTCCTAACATAGCTTAAAGAGCGGGCGTGTGTGTGTTTTTCTCAATTTGGGTAACTGCATTTACTCTTTTCCCATCCTTTTAACTTAATTGATTTGTCTTTATTGCCTGAGTTTACTACATTGTCTGATTTTAATATTATACTGTCATCAGACTTGTTCACAGATAATGTATCTGGGAAGATGCGACAGCTCCTTTAACGTCACTGCTATTTGCATTTTAGACTAAAAATACAAAGAAACGTCAAACCGTACACTATGATATGTTTACAGATTACTATACCTGTCTTGTGAGATTATAACGAAAATGACTTTTGTCTTACAATAAAACACAAACAAACAAATAAATATAGGGCAGACAACTCACCTCCTTAGCTCTATGCTCGTCAGGAGTTATTTTCCGGTCGTGCTAAGGACCTGATAAATAGCAAATGATAGACTCAGTTTCATAAAAATCAACGGGTATCTTTCTTTCCAACATAGGGGTGATATCTATTTTTTCATACTGTGTAAACAGTTTCATCCAATCACATCAAGTGTTATATAATTTCATCTAACCAGAGCACTATGCCGAAAGAAAGTGACATTTGATGATTAAATCAGACAAGTGTAACCATAGCTTTGCTTAAAATGTCTTCCTTTCTAGCACTTACTAAGATAATTTGCGTCGAAGAAGCATTAGGGAGATTGTATCGTGTACACATTGGTCCTCCGTTTAGTCATCGAAATTCTAAATGGTCTTTGTTTCAAGCGGTTTAATTACTCGCTCGTAAATCACGTTAATCAGACATACGATCTGGCTCTCATGAAAATAGCAAATTTAACACGAAACGACTTTAAGCTAAAACTTATTGGTCTGGGTTTCTCGAAGAACGAGGGCACTATGCTAAAGCAGCTTTCGAATACAGGTTGGAAGGTGAACTTAGCTCCAGGTCTACTTTCTTGTATTTTTATCTGTATAAGTTCCTGGTGCGGTCGGTCTAGATTTGATCTTTTAGTTAAATTCAAAACATTCTGATCGAAGAGTTTTCACATTTTGCAGATAAAAAATTGACAGGTAACACGACTAAATTGCCCGAGAGGATTTAGATTGGAACAATTTTTGGTTGAAAACCACCATTTAATGTCGTTGTATTGAGATGCTAATCTTGTTTTGAAGAAAGTGTGCTTCTTTGCCCGCTGGGTTCAACCGGATGCTCAGTCTTTATCAGTTTATGTAGGTGCTCCTAAAATGATTCATTCGGCTAGAAAGAACAAGATACAAAGAAATGTTTGATGAGAAATAAAACCATAAGCGATATGAAAACAACAAAGTTTTTAACTTCCAGCCTGAGAAGACAGTAGATCAATGAAATTTAAATATTCAGACAAATTTTCACTCTAAAGTTTTAGATAAGGATGTAAAAGTGACCCCCGTGGTTGTTTTCCGAACTTTTTATCAAAAGGGAAATGAATTTTTACAGCACTAACTCAACTCTCGACCTTCGGCCGGGTTAAGATGTTAAAAAAGAAGAGTGTTCTTTTTCAGCAAGGAAGCCAGACAGACCGATGAAGTAGAGGTCCGCAGGCAGAACTGTCGGTCATGCATCTCTGTATTTGGGGGTTTTTGTATATATGATTTTCTTACTTCGGTCTCGGTTTGGGGGACTTGAGAAAAGAGATTTCTGAGGTCTTGTGAAATTTGGCATTCATTGTAAGTCACAAGCTAGTGACTTACAATGAAATCAAAACGAAAAATCCTCATAGCCTTTTGGCTGCTCCTAAAGGTGTCGCAACTAGGGCTTACACGGGTGTAGAAAGCGGGATGGGGAGGGGCGGGTGGGCTAAATCCCCCAGTCAAAAAGGTGGTGGGGCGGAACTATGCTTTCGCCCCCTTCAATTCATGGACGAAAACCCCTTATTTGTTTCCTTTGTAAGAAATGTCAAAAATTTGCAGTAATATACCTTAAATTTGTCTAATATTTTGCACCAAATGGCATCTAAGGACCCTCAAATTTCGAAAATTTTCTAAAGGGGAGGGGATCCCCTTAGACCTCTCACCCAGGACGGCGATCCGAAACAAAGTTCAGCACCCCAGTTTCGAACAGCTTCCCACGCCTATGAGGTCTTAGATTTACGGGTGCAGAACCATGAAATTCTCTTCCCTCAGAAATTACTATGTGTAAAACGCCACTTAGTTTTCAAAAGAAAGCTAAAAGTTCATTTTATTACAAACTATCTTTGATTTTCCTTTTTGTGCGTATCTTGTACAGTCATGTTGTTATTTCTCCTATATTCCCCTCTTTTTCCCCTTAGTTATGTTTTGTTTCTGTCTGCTTCTGTTGTTTATAGGGGTGTTAACCTCCATAAGCTCCAGTGGAAGCTTTAGTTGTCACTCCCTTGTCTCATCCATTTCTTTTTCAAGTAAAGAAATAATTTTTCAAGTAAAGTAATCAGTCTTTGAGGATATTTATACTTAGTTATTATTTTATTGAAGTTCAATTAATTTGGCTTGAGACTGAAATACAGGTATACTGAACTGAACTAAACAGGGGGTCATATAGGACGAAAGTCGACCTGGCGCGTAAACAGGACTTTGTCTAGGGGACCAGCGTGGGATCCAGTGGCCCGCCTTAGGGCCCCTGGTGGTTTCCTGGGGCAACGCCCAGGAAGCTCGAGGGTATTTACGAAATTGTGAGCATTAGAATGATGCCTTTAATCTTCTCTACATGGCACTTGATGGGTACTAAACAGAAAAGAAAAAATACAATTTCACGCTTTTTTAACTATACCCTTAAACCTTTTTTAATTATAGCCACTCTGACAAATTGACTGTCGGCTGCGATTGATGATGCAGAGGGATTGACTGCGGAGGGGATGATGGAAGATGGTGATTCCTTGGACTTGGAACAATAATTTCACCCAAGCTGTCCTACATGAAGTAGGCTAATAGTGGAAAACGTATAGGCCTATTAAGGATGTGTGTGCTCAAAGTGCGCGGAAAAATGCATATTTTGTAAATTGTCACCTTATTTTTACATACAAAAGTTGTCCATCTACACACCAAAGTAGCGATATGAGTAACAAAAAAAAATGCTGGGGTGGCGATCGGCCCCTTTGCCCCATTGACTACCCTTCTGAAGTAGACCTTACCCCCACTGTGTTCGGGCTGCAGAAAATTTGGTATCCTAATCGCCGTAGGCTGCAGGTAATCTAAAATACAAATCAGTTACAAATAAGTTAAAACAATTTTCGCTTACTATGCGTGGGGCGTCAGAATGGCAGAGAGGTGCCGATCAGGGTTCCATGGGGAGCCTCCCCAGGGCCTCCTTGAAGTCTCCATTTTATGTAACTTTTTTCTAGAAATCCAGCCACAGGGCAAGGCAATGGAATTACTTGTCATTACTGGAGAAGAGATTAAATTTGTGAAATAAATAAGCTGTTACTACAGAAATAGGCAAAGCGTTCAATATTGTCTCGAAGGAGCCTACACATTACCAACCGACATGGGGCCCCGATGCGACTGAAGAATGCTTACCCCCGAGAACGGCCCCGACAATGCCTAGGGACAAAACAAAGCAAAGGTTTCATGCATATTTTAAAAAGTTCAGTTAAAATTTGAACAGACCGGGGTTGGAGGCGCAGCTAACTGGAATCTGGTCATATATTTGACCAAATTTGCTTTAAAATTAAACCACTTTGGTCCAACTTTTCAGTTGTTGTCCATCAATAGCCTGCATAGCTGGCCACGAGGTCTCGTCTAAAATCAGTTATAGCGTTTGTAAAGACAGAGATCAGGGAGAAATCTACTAGGTTTTGCTCTGTAAAGTCCATATATATAGTTCTGCAGATTTTCTTCACAAACTCATTACCATATGGAAGCAGAGGCCAGATAAGCTTAGCCACAGTTATAACGAACAAAAATAAACATTTTGGCCGTACATTTCTGCCACATCTAAAAATATCAGAAACAGAAGGAAATGGGGGGGGGGGAAGGATTTGAAAATTTTGACGATTGACGAGTAAATCAGTGTGCTGTTGGGTGACACATAATTAAGTCATAGTCCTGTCCATGTTGCACTTCACTCCGTAAAGTAGCTTGACTGGCGCTCTTTGCACAATAGAGGTTACTAAAGGCGTTTTAGGAAAAGACATGCAGAGAGAGAGAGAAAGAGAATAAAAGGACATTTTAATGACTGGTTACACCTACCGAAGAAAACAATTAACTAGAAAGATTGGTATAGCGTTCAGGCGTGTAGTACATATCGAAGCCCATGTAGACGGTATGAAACGAAGACAAAGAGCCCAAATATTGGTGCCACCTGATTTCTTGATCAAATAAATATTGCTTGAGGTACAAAGAGGGGCAAACGGCCTGCCATCCTTGGCAAAAATGTTTTGCTTTTAAGTTGTCAAACCAACTTTACACACTGTGCAAGAAATGAATCTTCCAAGCAGGCAACAGGCGACCGTACTCATTTCTACAGTAGTTTCGGGCATTTGTACACGTGCAGTTAAAGCTTAGACGTTCGAACGAATTTGTGCGAGAGATCTACGTGTTACACATGCGGAGATTTCAGAGTTGGTAGCCTGTCCAATCAGGGAGCTTGAGTGTCTTCCAGCTCCCTGGTCCAATGCATAGAGCAAGATATAGGGACTATTTTATCCTGCTCTATTGTCCAGTGCCAGAACTAACCTGCGTAGCGGCGTTCAAATCTGTATTTTAGCCGGTGTAAAAAAGATACTGTCCGAATGTCCGGGACAATATTCCCCTGAGAAAAAGTGTCCGGGACGGGATATCTTGGGATAAAAATGTCTTCCCCGACACATTTTTGTCTAGGAGAAAAAGGTCCGGGACATTTGTGCCTCAGAATTCTCAGGATCAATTGTCCCGGACAGTGCAGACACTATATCCTTTTCCGGATCATACTTAACGACATAAAAAGACGGTTAATTAAACTGCGTAAAGGTTCATCTTCCTTCGAGATAAAGACTATGTCATTGTCTCAAATGAGCTGTAATTCATATTGGAACACGGCTGAGTTTGTGAAATTGGGAAATGGTAAAAAATTCCTCTTCAAGATATAGTCAGAATAACTGCGTGGCAGATGAAGTATGTTGGCATGTTCCTAGTAAACGTGTTCAAATCCATCCCTATCACACTAAAAAAATCATACGCCGAGGCCACAAAAGAAGGCACAAATTATCGTAACAAAGTGAGCAGTTTCAACAATCGAAGTTGTAGGCTTATGACAGCCTATCATGCCATGTGATACCATCAAGACCTATAGTATAAGATCACCTAAGATTATCTTAGAAGGTCACGTATGAGTAACACGCCGCTAGGGAAATTCCCCTAACCGTATTGGTCAGCATGGATTGGAAGGTATGTCAACTTCTGAAAAGGTTCGAGTTTTAAACTCAGCAAGCTGACTACTGTGCAAGCTGTGAGGGTTCGCCATATTTGACCTACAATCTGAAATTGAAATAATTAACTCTAATCTTCTTCCTTGTCAGAGTTCATTTAGAAAGCCAGGTCTCCGGACGCCAAATGAGACTTAACGTCGGACACTGCCACAGGGCGTCCCTAGACAGCTAGAGTCGAACTGTGCCCGACAATTCTTAAACTCACTCATTATATACTATTACAAAAGCTGCAAGCAACTGTGGGGTCAGTAGGCTACCCAGTTTTATTCAGGATTCTGTAGACCTCTTTGATTAAAATATTTGGCATCGTTAATACTTACAAATTGTTGGATTTACACACACACACACACACACACACACACAAGTTTATTCACCCCCCTCCCAGGCATTCCTAGTCTCGATGTAGATAATCATACATGAATGGAGTCTTTACCCACCTTAAAAGGGATTGTAAAACCATAACGAAGTTGTCACATCAGAGCCCTGTTAATTAAAATTTTAGAAGAGCACATGACCGATCAATTAATAGCGTCTGTCACTGAAACCATATCTGCCAAAACAATGGGGTCATGATTACATGGGGATAGGGGTTATTACCTGCTTTTTAAATGTAAAAGAGTGACTGAAGTGACCACTCTTTTATAGAGTGGAATCCGATTGAGATTCCACTCTGCTTGGAGTGGTAATTAACTCTAATTGAGTAAAAATGTCACTCGACGGAGAGTGGAATGTCACTCGAATGCGAGAGTGGTCACTGTAGTCACTCATTTTGGTAGAATTTCACTCTTTTAAATTTAGACAGTGGGAAATCCTCCTAGATAGTGATGGTAGCTAAAATCTAGAGCGAAACGTCACCTCTCATCCACAATTACAAGGATATGTAAACATAAGGGCGTAGCGATTTTGTTATTGGATTCAAAGGCGTTGATATGTTTTACTTCTAATCAGTAACACCTAAATGTAAAAGAGTGAAATTCACCCTTGAACGATTGATTACAGTGATCACTCTTTTTTTTTCGAGTGAAAATCAATTGG
The DNA here is from genome assembly GCA_029531755.1 of Holothuria leucospilota. NCBI lineage: Eukaryota > Metazoa > Echinodermata > Holothuroidea > Aspidochirotida > Holothuriidae > Holothuria > Holothuria leucospilota. Next base: position 12,959,856 of record CM055965.1, read on the forward strand.
AATTTCACTCTGATCGAAGTGGAAAAAACTGTAATTGAATGAAGATGTCACTCGATGGAGAGTGGAATTTCACTCGAAATAGAGAGTATAGTCACTCTTTCTGGTAGAATTTCACTCTTTTATATTTGAAGAGTATGTCAGTTATTACCTACGAACATAATGTAAATTTAGTTGTAAATACAATTTAACATTACAAATTATGTGTCGCAAACAAACCGATTTTTTGTTCACCTGTTTACCATTTTCCACCTAAAACGCTTTTATTTCATCAAAAAGTGAAAATTGTTGAAAAGTGCTTAACAGCTATCGATTACAAACACGAGCTGTCCGGAGACCTATGTACTTTTCACATTCGCTCTCGGTAAAGTGTCATATTATATGTATAGTCCGAACGAAGATACGCTCTATGATCCAGTTCGCCTAAAATCTAGGTTATGCTGTGCTAATCAGAGATCATCTACTTAGATTTCAGCCGAAGAAGAGTTAAAACACTGAACAGAACATGGAAATATCAGGCGACCGGCATCAGCACAAAGTGAACGTTACCTGCATCGCTTGTTTCGCCAAGGGCGGGTTTGAAAAAGACCGTCGCAAGTCAGTTGTCAGGTTGTTGAGTTCTGTTAAATGTATGAAATCTGTTTTCCCCCTGGAGTCCAGGGCCCCCGACAGCACGACAAGCAAAATACAATTTGCTCTAATTCTGACTCGCTCGCATTTTAACGTGAGTATTTAACTTAATTTTCGTACTTCAATTTGTGGAATTACCTCTGTGTTTAGTTGAATGCCAAAAACACTTTTATTAACCTGAAGTGAATCTGTAGTTTTCTACGAGGCTTAGTCACCCGTTTAAAGAGGAAGGCAAGCCATCCCATGGTGCTTGATACGATCAGTAAAATTAGTTCACTGCAAGTATAAAGCACTACTAATTCAACGGAATTTCTCCACCGACAATGTTACCTTACAAATTGAGTCCCCAAAATTTTGTTTAAGGCTCAGTATAGACCAAAAATATTTTGGAAAGGTTGACAGATGATAATTACTGGCACATTTGTTATTTTAACCCTCATTTTTGTTTCATATCTCAATTTTCTCTTGGTCGGATTGAATCGCCTCGGGGACCGGATGTGGCCCTCAGGCCGCCATTTAAGAACCCAGGGTGTAGACCATGTTACTGAAGGAAAGTGCTCAATATTGATGTACATATTGTAACTAATGAAGTTTACGTGATGCAAAAATGGAAGAAATTGCAAGTATTTTGGCACTTTTTACATTATTTTATTTCTTCGTATAAAATCGAATTTTGCGTAGAGTGTCAAAGGGGGACAACTAACCTGTTACAGAAGTTGTTCTCTTCTTTTTTTTTCAAAATTATAACGTTCAGGGCACAAAACTTCGAACATTGCGACAACCCTCTCTGTGAGCTTTCACATAAGGGGTACCTTGTATATCTGTTGAAGACTTTGCAAAGGGTCCGCAGGTAACGAAGCACGCAAAACAATTGGTATAAAGTCAAGAGAGGAATAATTGATAGTGTGCTGCCTGCAGACATTATCTTCGAATAATGAGGCAAAAGAACATGTCTTTTTGGATATGTTTGGATAAGTTTAATCATATATTGGACCCCCAGAGCGCAATCGGGAGGTTCCCCACCTGTTGGGAATTTCAAAGCTCAAGACCACCCTGTACTAAGAAAATAGGGGTACACTTTAAACGCATTCATATTATACAAGTACATTTCCACTCCCGCCCCTCCCTCGTTACAGTTGTGGGTGATTTCACGTATGCTTCAATTGTAGCACTAGATTAACAGACCCGAGGTCAATTTTATGGTATGATAAAATGGATGTTTTTCGCATTTCAAAACAGTAGCCCACTAAAGTAAAAGAAAACTTCGGTTTCTGGGCCTTCCTTACATGGTCCCCCACTATGGCCCCTGGACCCCACTGTGACTTAATCATTCCAGATGTCTGCCTTTGCAACCCTTGACTTAAGATTTGTTTTCCAATCGTCTGCACGCAAGTTAAGTCACCAGCCTCTCTCATTTGTTGACTCGTGATTGGAGAAAAGTTTTCTTTGCCTTGTTCAGCAGCACAACACATTCTGTACTTGACATTTGGTACAGAGACCACTGGACAGTCAAAAACTTTTGCTCCCATCTCTAACCAGGGAGGTGTTAGGATACTTCCTTGCACTAATATGAAGGTTATTGCCAAAAAAAAAATGATGAAGCCATAAACCATGTACTAAAAGATAGCATCGTGGCCACACCCCAAGCCTCGGTATCAAGGGTGGTTCCAGACACTTTCACCATGGTTAGAGCTGAGATCAGGTAATCACACAATTTTCTTTCTACACTTCTGCATCTACCGTATACGTTGGTTGCCAGAAGATCTATATGGGAGAAAATTTGACATCCCATCAAACCCTAAAGATTTGCAGGTACTCGCACCCTGAAATAATTACTTTCCATGATAGTTCTGCCACTCAGGTCTCAAAGGATCGGAACAATACAATGTAAAGCCAACAAAAGATTGTTTTAAATGTTTTTAATGTTCAATACTTATGTGTATAATGCAAAATGTAGTAAGTGAAGAAAAGTACCTTGCAAGTAGGGCTTATCTTAGCTTTGTGCTATCGACATACATCATGGCGAACCGTATCCTTTTGCTGCCATCAATGTCATGTACACTGCTTCGGTTGCCACAGGGTGTCAAGGTATCGACTTCGCTGGCCACATTTAGCTTGAACGAGTATCATATTAACGGCATGTTCAGCATAAGCGCGCTCCATGAATTATTTCTAATGACCTCATTTAGTTTAACTTTGATTAAAAATGAAACCGTATAGCTTTTTCGTTTCATATAAATCTTTCGATTTTATTCCGAGACTTCACTGTCACTTCACACTAAGCGGCTCTATTGAGACGAATTTATCGCCATTACTAATCATTCAAGGTGCGAAACGGTTTTGACGAGGAAATAAAAGCATAAGCAGAACTTCATCAAAGTGTGATGAATGACCATCTGCTCAATTATGATTGTAATAAAAAATTACCCCCTAGCTAAATCGTTTAAGAATGGTTTGGTGTCACATTATAAGCATTACACCATTCATCCACTGCGACCGGTCGCCCGGAGGAATAAAAACCATGACGGCGTCCCAAACGGTGTCTTCTCGGCATACAAATGAGAGAAGTCCTGTAAAACGTGTCGGCCGTAAATATGAACAACATGAGTTTTAAGCGGTGGTATCTAAGGGGCCCCTGTCCCCTGTTCTCGGGAGATTGTAAATTACTTATCATCCAGCGGTCTGCAGAGACAAAGGCGATCAATATTTTCAAATGCATAACAGAAATTTGCAAAATTATGAGAGCCACACCTGTAATAATCAATCCATATGTGACCATAATCACGTGACGAAAGATAAACCTCTTATAATGAAGAGGACATTTCCAAAATAGACTGTAGTTTATATGGAAATAAGGAACGCCAATGGGCCTGATTTAAGGTGAATGCATTCACTCTTTCGACCAACAAATACCCGTAGACTTCGACTTCAGTCAGCAGTTGGGAGTCGCTCCCCATAGCAAATATAGATAACGGTGTTAGTTGCACGCTTCTAGTAATTATTTCTTTGCACCTGGAGAAACAATCGGCAGAGGGGCACCAATTACAGTTTTCTAGTAGTTCCTCCCCATCCAATCGCAAACAACTTTATCGAGTGAAATGCCAATGGTTGAACAAATTAATCCCCTAGGTGTACAGTCATTAAAGCACGAATGCGAGAGGTTCTGTTTATATAAAAGGGCGGATATTCTACAGGTTATGGCAAGTAAGTTGAATTAGTGCTTTGGAGCAATTCACTTGTGTCTGACATTTACTCGAGGCTATTTCGTTAAGTTACGGGCGTTATCATGTTGAATCACCCTCAAACATTTCGTATACCTCTGACAGTTATACGACAGAAAGGGAAAATCAATTTGATTTGGGTTTGAGAAATAGTCGCATTCGGCCGGCCAAACATGTGACCTACATTAACGCAAAAGAATAATGTCGGCATGTGATCAGAACAGATCGCATTTGAAATGTCAAATGGGTGCCAAAGGCACAGACCCTTTTCCAAATAGCAATTACAAAGTATTATGGGACAGAGTTTTGGTACGCGTCGTTTTTGGCCACAGTAAAATGTCATTGACAAAAACGACGCACACCAAAACTCTGTCCCATAATCCTTTGTAACAGCTATTTGGAAAAGGGTCTTTGGGGATGTATGCATTCATATATTTCAAATACGGTGTGGCCGTGTTTCTTAATTGGGTTTTCCAATAGAGGTGATTGAGGAAGCGGGATTTTTGTTGCGACTTACGCTGCCAAGCCCTCCTCCCCATAGCTGCGCAATTGGAAAGTTGCTGACGTGCAAAAATGTAGATAAATGTATAAACGCATAAATGTACATGAACTCGTCGCGTCAGGCATTCATGAAGATAATTCGTGTGTACTCTTTCCAAACCGGATCGAATAAGCAATTCAAATTAAGGAAGAGTGGTTTGTGATACTCACTTTGATGCGTTACCATGCAAGAGACTAAAATTGCAAAAGGTATCTTATGTTAAATATGGAACTCCGTCGGCCAACTTGCATCTCACAAGACATTGCTGAGCTGAGATGTAAAAATAGAAGATTATTCAGTAAATTTAAAATTATGACAAACTGCGCAAAAGTTTGTTACGTCACTTCATGTTTCTCATCCAGATGATCTAAACCTTTTTTATTTTATTTTTTAAGATCACTGCACCTTATCCCTGAAGTGAGGTCAGCACAAGAACGACATCACAATTTATAGTGCAATCAACAGTGCATATCTAAACAAATGGAATATACCATAAACGATGAAGGTGGAAAGAGCATTAATAAACGAGGCACTGAAAGCAGAAGTTTGGTACCGAAATAATTGCGTGCTCTCAATCTAGAACAGATGACAATTTACAAAAAAAAAATGTCGGAATAAACACGAAGACATTTTATTAGAGGGCCTCCTCCGCAAACTTTCTTCTTAACAATGACCGACCAAATAAATTCAAGTTCCACAGTTTTAAAGTGCATATCGGTTTTCGTTTAGTTCGTGCTGCACTAGGTTTGTGCAGTTTTTAATAAAATTGAAAAATTTGTTTGTCTCTAACTTTTAATGTCACATCACCTTGTTTTATACTGTTTAATCATGCCTCAGTTTCGGTTACGATACTGAACTTTTCCTCTCTCTCAATTTCCCTTCACATAATTGCCCTACAGCAATAATCACCTTGTTCGTTAATGTTTCTCTTTTAACGATTAAACTGCCACGCAGTCTATAGCTAATTTCCGGTTCTTATGTAAGGTAAACAATCTTTTCTATTGCAACATTGGTAACAAGCTTACAGCTTGATTCCAATCGATCTTACCTTTAGATGAGGGATTTTAAGGGGAACAGCCCCGTTGGATAAATCGACATTATTCGTTATGTGGGAAAACGAGGCAGGCCTTCCCAGCAGGCTAACGATATCAAAACAAAGCAATACTTCATAATTGTAATAGCCAATTTAAATATGTAATTAAATGAAATTTATGTGTAGTGACGTAAAAGAAGTGTATGAAAGCTTTCAGCGCACTGTGCATCGTTTGATAATAAGATAACTGTGTGCACAGGGTACACATAGTAAGCTCAATAGTCAGTCTACAGACGTTATTGATCCATTGTTATGTGTGTAAACCAGGGTGTAGTTATCACTGGAAGCGATAACCACTCCCTGCTACATGCTGATTAGTATTAGACTATAGGTTGAATTTATTTTGTTCCACTGCGATGTAAGAGGTTCGTCCTCAAACAACTTTGTAACAGATCCTTAGCCAAAGGGTGGGGGAGGGGCGGTGTCTTCTTGAAAACCCCACCTAGAAAAGTAAAATTTTCAATTGCCTTTATGCATTGTAGTATGATCTCGTCCATTCAAAAATATTTTGACCCCTAGAACTTATCTCGCTCCCCTCCCTTTAGGTAGCTTGTCTGGCAACGGGCCTGCTTGGTGATGTAATGGTATTATTGCAAGTGGTCAGATTTTAACAGTTTTCTTTCAGAAGTAGATTATAATGATTAAATACAGACATACTAGGTGTAGGCCGAGGCTGGGGATGGCAGGGCTGCCTTCCCTCTCCATTCGGGCAGAAAGTTTGATATTTTTGGACGAAATATTCGCTATGCATAAACATGCTCTAAAAATTCCCCCAAAAGTGCTGCACCCCCTCCTCCCTACTAGTCTAGCGGCGAAGTCTGAAAATTTTCGACCCCCCCCCCGGTACAACTTTGTAAAAGTTGACACCTACCCTTAAAATGTTCCTTAGGATGTCAGCTTTCATTTTCTGTTGGTTGTCACCTTTTAAATTTACCCGAACATGGTAATTAGGAGGGTCAAAGGTCACGAGTCTATTTTCACCCAAACTTCAACAATCTTGGTACTATACATGTGTACTTCACCTTCAGGGGAGGCTTTACCTTGAGTCTAGTGTGGTAAATATTTTTAATAAATTTACAATAAACATCCCTGAACTCTAATCAATGCATAAAACCCTTAATTATCAATATTTACTATGGTTTCATTGAATATTTTCATTATTTTTTTTTTTTTAGTTTTCCCCATTACAAATTTACACGATATGATATTTCAATGCATCTTATGCATGTTTTACCACATGGAGCTAAAGCGTCTCTCAATAAAGACAGGGTAAGATCGTTAAATAGGCGTAGGAAGCGGGGGGACTGGGGGCCCCTAGTCAAAAATGTGAGGGGGCTGAAGTATGCTTCCGCCCCCCCCCCAAGATCCAAGGGCAAAAACCCCTTATTTGTCTCTTCTGTAAGAAATGTCAAAAATTTGCAATAAATTTCCTTTAAATTTTGTCCAAAATGTTGCACCAAATTGCATCTGAGGCTCCCTAAATACCCAAAAATGTTCCACAGGGGAGGGGGACCAAACCCCCTCCCCTTAGACTCCTCCCCAGGACGGCGATCCGAAACAAGATTCAGCCCCCCCCCCCCCCAGTCGCGAAAAGCTTCCTACGCCTATGTATCGTTATAAATTCTACATTGCAATATAATGCTCTTCTTGGATAAAATTGATCTGTCGAATGTTTGCCTACATAGCGGCGCTCCTTAACTTCTGACACACTGGGTAACCGTAGCGAAAGGCTAAACAAAAAACTTCGTCAGCTATGTGCAGACTAGTCAAATTTATAAACCATATCTGGAAAGTTTAACGAAAAAATGTGGCAATGTTGTTTCGCTTCAGTGTTTTCAAGTTACCATTTGTGGTAACAAATTAAGATTTTCTCATATAGACGAGGATTCTGACTATACTTTTATTAAAGCCCTTAGACTATATGGCGTTGGAAAATATACATCTGGCAGTTTTCATGTTGTGCTTCTGAAGGCGAAAAATCAGAATGGTCATTACAAACGCCGGAATGCACTTTGTAAGTAGGAAAAGTAGTGATGAACAGCTGCATTTTTCATTATAAAAATTGCGAATCCGATATCAGATGTGAGAGTAATAAAATACAATGCTCCACCTTCAAAACGTGTCACTAAAATCTTGTCCTGTATGGGTCAAAGCGGTAAACAATTAACAAATTCTTTGCTTTTCATAAAAAAGAAACATTTTAAGTATCCTGTCAATTGAAACTGCCTTCATTAATCTGCATATGAAAATTCAAATCACCAAACCCTCTTACAGCCAGTTTCATCCATACCCATAGCCAGACAACGTGCTGAAGAGGGCGAGGAATTTCCCAGACTGTAAGAGGGAAAATCATGTTCAAGGCACGAGATGTGTTAACATAAGAGATGTGTTAACACAATTTCTCCCAGGCGTTAATGTTTGTGGGTCCCTCCACTGCTTTTAAGTTATGGACCTGTATTTTCGAACAGAGTGTTCAACACATGGTTGCATTCAGGCTATATCTGAATCTGGTTGACCCGTGATGTAACCAACCAATTTATGTGCTTGTTGCTAGGCTAAAAGAATAATTGGTGGCAAAAACCCTCGAGTTTGCTGAATGCTTCTTACCTCCAATCATTTGTCGACAAAAACGTATATTGTGCTAGACAAAAAGCATGATCAGTCCTTAGAAAGGAACCTGTTTTCTAAATATCCGCCTCACGATGCTAGATGTGGCTGGAATTAAACACGTAATCTCTAATTGTGATTACTAAACACTGTCTTTATAACTTTACCAAAATGAAAGCTAGATCATATGTGAATTTGTACCGTATTAACAGCCCTCTACAAGCTCCATTGAATTCATCTCAACATAATCATTTTTTGAGAACTACGAATTATTTTATTTAGAGGATTTTCTTTTTGCAAGTAAAATCAAGTCTTGTTATGAATATGTGCCATTTCCATGTCCAGACTTGAAAACAACATAGATCGGTGCAAGAATCATTCACTGGTTTTCCAATACAGGGAAACAACTCATAATTATATTGCTCTGTAACCACAAATTATTAAAGGTTTATTTACCAGTAAACAAAATGAATTAAATTCATGTAACAATTACGATAGGTGTAAGGGACACTTTCTAGGGGGAGGAGGAGGCTAAGCCGTTTGCCCGACAAACTGTAATAATCAGACCCAATGGCCGGATTTTCACAACATGTGCCAGAGAAATAGGATTTTTTTTTCCAAACTCCGGCTGACCAAGTTCCATTGCGACTATGTTCCAACTCCCTCTTATAAAAAGATAGCAGAAAAATGTGTGTTGAAACAAAGCAAAAGCAAAGCAAAAGCGTACTTTGTCAGTTTGTAGTGTACATTTACGGTAAAATGTATTAGTTGTATGCCAACCTGAGCAAAGACGCTTTCTGCCTTACCATCACGTCCGAAAACATTTAAACAAATATCTACTTTTTTGCATAGGATATTGCTACAACATGCCCCTTTTCGCTGATCTGGTTCATGTTGGCAAATAGTTATTGCAATGACAGAAACACCGTAATGTATTTAATAAATAATTAAGTCAATTAATTTAGTTAGGCTATGTGATTTCGCACTTTTAATCTAATCAATGCAATGGTTCCATACATCCTAACAACCGAAACAAAAATTCAAATTTCTCTGATACAGCTACGAAAATAGCCTACATTTCATGGTAGGCCTATAAATATTTTCATTATATCCCACTCAATTTTAAGGATTGCAAGTTCTCGACATTGGTAGGGGCGGAAGCCATGGTCCAAAACCCGGACAAAAGCGACCGATTACTGCATGGAAGGATGGTGAATAAACATTTCGGCGCTATTGGGGCGGCACAAATTTGGGGCTTTTAGTGGAGAAATTTCAATAATTTGGTGTTTTTATTGAAGTAAATTAATTTAAAAATTTGGTTTTATATTGAAGTAAATGCAAAAGGTTAGGTTTGCAATTTATTTTGAAAAATAGCCCTCTTTGAGAGTACCGTGACTCAACTAAACTGTTGGGACGACCAGTCGCTGTCGGAGATTAAAAATTTCATCGCTCACACTCATTCTCCCTAAAAAAAGATTAGAAAATTTTCCCGACGAGGGCCTCAACCTTTCTCGAAGGGGCCATGGCCTCCTCACCCCACCTGGCCTCACACCTGACAAAGTTGCTTTAAAACATCTGAATAAATGTTGTTTGAAGTCACATGATTTTCTGAAGGGTCCTTATGGGGAAAAACGTAAAATGCAGATCAAGTTTAAAAGGTGCGACCTTTAATGACCCTTGACCTTAAAACTATGTTCGAAAACTAAACAAACATTCAAAGGTTGTATTTAAACATCACTCGTCTACAGTTTACAGAACGCGTGGGATCGTATCTGGACCAGGGGTGGCGCCAGGATTTGCCCGACAGGGGACCAAGCTCCCCGACGAGGGGCCAGCAACCCGAAGCCTCGATGAGGCGATGTAGTACCGAAACGATGTTTGAAGTAAAATTTCGGCGCGCGAAGAGCGCCGAAAACTTCAAACTCTTAATGGAAAAAATTGAAAAAGTTGGGCTTTTACCACGGAAAATTTGAAAAAAATTGGGTTTTTACAAAGAAAATTGGAAAATGTGGGGATTCTATTGAAGAATTTGCCCAAATTTAGACCAAAATTAAGTAAATCGTCGGAGCGACTGCCCGTTGTCAGGGAATACATATTTTATCGTATACATAGTAGCTTCCCGAAACCGGAAAATTTCCCCGACGGGGGGCAGCCTTCCCCTACGGGGGCCATGGCCCACTGCCCCCCCACCTGGCGCCACCACTGTTCTGGACGTTTTTCTTCTTACTCTTCACCAATGGTCCAGAATTGAAATTGAAAGGTGTTGAAAACAGATTGTCCAATGTGTCTAAGTCCGTCATTCAAATTTCTTTGTTAAGACTACGAAAACACTCTATAAACAGTTTATAATTCTTTTATTTTCTTTACATTTTGAGCACTTTAGGACTGTATAAATTGTTCATTTTGACTCACAGCATTTTATAAGTCTCGTCATATTGAAGTGTGTTAAAAATACTAAAATTTTGAAAAATTGACCTTTTTGACCTTTGACCTTGAAAATTTGCATGTTCGGGAACTTTTAAAAAGTGACAACCAGTCTTAAATTTAAAGTTACATTATAAACATTAGTTTTAGCATAGTCGCTATATTTTACAAATCGGTACCGGGTAAGTCAATTTTTAGAGCTCTTTTTCAAATTCGCCGCTAGACTATACCTCCCAATTAAAAGTAGTCCAATATTCTAATGAGTACATAACATGAACAAAATAACTTATGTGCATGGAGACCGAGGTGATGACGTCACCATAAACTTACGACAAGCACCCAGCTGGTGCCCTGGTATCGGTTTATATTCTGTCATACTCACTTGCGTGTCCAACATCTCTTCAGAAGAGAAACCGAATATTTCCCTCGAACACGGACACTATGCCTGGCTTGAGACTCGCGTAGGGAGGAGGTAATCCTAACATTTATTTATTGTGGCCATTTCGGATTTCTTTACACTCGTTACTCGTGCCCTTGTTTTGCTTTATTCTAAAGGCCGTGTTACAACTGATAATGTAGTAATTGACCGATAATGTATCACTAACCGATAATGTAGTAAAAATTGACCAATAATGTATCACTAAACGGGATAATGTTGTAAAATATGACCGATAATGTATCACAAACCGATAATGTAGTAAAATACTTTTAACCGATAATGTATTACCATTTGACCGGTAATGTAGTAAAATTTACTACATTATCCGTCAATTTTTACTACATTATCGATTAATGATACTTCATCGGTCAATTACTACATTATCAGGTTGTAACACGGCCGATCCATACTTTAGTAAAGCCCTTTAAAGCTACGAAAGTTGTACACCGTTCAACTCTGAGCTATGTCCACGATTGGCCCGGAGGAGGAATGACCATACTTGGTTCTTATAGCTTTATAGTGCATTGAAATTTGGAAGTATAACCCGGCTGCCCTTCGCTGTTTGTCCATTTCACTGTATGGATATGACGACGCCGATCCAGTGAAGTACCTAGGACAGACAGCACCAAAACAGATCTTTCCTTAGGTACCCCAAGGAGCGCCCTCTTAGTAGAGGGATTCCCACTCCTTTTAAATCCCTCCCCAGGATGGTACCCATACGTGTGAGGGTAGCCTATTCCCCTCCTGGAGTCTCCTTACATTTTTCGTTCATGTAAGGTTGCTTGGATGCAATATGGTGCTATCTTTTGCAAAGCTTTGAACTCATTATTTGCTTAGAAATTCTCATTCCCTAATGATATTTTGTCTGTAGCACCACCCTTAAGATTGGAACTCGGGTGGACCCCTGCCTCACCCTCGTCCCCCCCCCCCCCCTTGTAGACTATTGAGCTGATCGCAGCCGTCTATACTGTTATCTATTGTAGCACAGGAGTTTGGCATTACATACATTTCATCGTAAAGTTTCCTAGTTAAAGCCTTTCCCTCCTGTGCGAATTTGTAATTTAATTTGCCAGCCGTGTGCGTTGTTTCAATCAGTGTTCTGATCTCATTTACACCAACCCTATTCGATTGAGCAACATCAGACCAGCGTGATTCCAAACATGTTCAGAACAGAAGTTTTACAATCTTTTCATTCAAATTTATTTCCACTTTTAGCAGAAAGCTGTTCTCATAGAATGCTTTTAGGAAAAACTCTGTTGGCTTTAGGTATGCAAAAATTACGGACTCGGTATAACTTTGAGGCAGCCGGCGGGAAATACCGTTTGCGGAATGCCCGCTAATTGTCGCTTAAATGAAGGAATTAAACAATTCTACTGTGACGCCACTACTCGGGTAATTTGTATATTGCGATGAGATTTAATTTCCTCGTAATTATTACTGTTCAAGTTCAATGGCGTTGCAGTCTCCAGCAGATTCCTGCAAGGGCATTTTTTGACTTCTGTTGCGGAAACTGGAGACGCTTAGACACCTTGTTGAAGGCGAAAACTGGAAAAAATTGAAACGAGTAGTTTGCATTCAGTCCACTCATATACTGGAATAGAACTCCCTGATGAAGGAATGCCCTTTGTCTAATTTCGTATGTTACAAATAGTTTACCACAACTGGTTCCTTCAAACCATTTCTGAGAGGAGGTAATGGGGTAGATTGTTCGCATCCCACAGTCTTGCGAACAGAAGTAGTGACACAGGGAGGAGTAAATGGGTTTGGGTAAAATAAACAGTGAAAAAGTACCTTCCACATTTTCAGACGGCAGTCAAAATAAATTTGAGTCTCACTTTCATAATCAAGGGTCGCACCAGGGTTTGCCCGACGAGGGGGTCCAGCAATGCGAAGTCCCAACAAAACGTAACCGGCTGCCCGAATGATCCTGAAAGCAAAATTTTTAAGCGCGCCAAGCGCGCGGTAAAATTTGCATTTTCATTGAGGAACACTTAAAAAATTGGGGGTTTTGTAGAGAAAATTTAAAACTTTGGTGGTTTTACTGTAGAAAATTTTGAAAATTTCAAGTTTCTTGTGGAAGAATCTGCTTTTCTTGAGAGCAAAATCATGTAAACAGTCGGTGTAACTGTTCACAGTCGAAGATTACGCTACCCATCAAGGTATCCCGAAGAAATAAGAACATTTCCTCGACGGGGGGAGCCTCCCCGATAGGGTGGGGGAGGTATGGCTCCTTAACCCTTGCCTGGCGCCAACTCCGCTCATAAATTTAGGTATGACGAGAGGTGTGTCCATAGACTGATGTTTTAGAACCACCATGGTCGGAGATTACTTACGAGGGATGGGAAAGATGGTAAATGTTTCCCCTCTTTTGGTGGAGACAGAACACCTTTATCCCCCTCCCTCTATACGTAGCATTTTCTTATATTTATGAGTATAAGACAACTTTACCATGGTAACAGGAAGACTTCTTTTCCTGCGTGCATTGCGTGCACTAGTGTATATGTAAATGTATGACCACTATTCATACATAGACAAGTATAATTTTCAAGTACATACGTGTAGGTGTTGTGTTCGTATAGGCGTATACGAGTTCGTGACTTCCTATATGTGTGTTTTTATACGTACAGTGTAACTATATATAAGTGGACGTGTAGGTACATCAGTATGAGCGGTCCGCGTAGTTTCTCCCAGGGCGAATGGGGGAGATTCAATTTTTCACCCTATAGCCCTAACCTTGATCCTAACCTGAGCATCATTTTAAATTTTTCATGATTTCAATGGTAATTTTCAGAAAATCACCCCCATTTCTCCTGGGAAAAACATTCCGCCTTCCATCTACCCTGCGGAGCGGACTTTGTTTGCTCAGCTCCTCGCTGGGTTTCCCAAACCACCAGATATGACTGAACAAGGAATATGCCGTTCAGCCTGCTACGTAGGCAACCGTCCATCCCTCACAATGTTCCAAACAAAATGCCATCCTTGATTGAACCACGGCAAGCGGAATATGGTACCATAAACACAAGCCTCAAGCCGATGTGGCGAAGGAGCAACTTACACATTGAAAAAAAAACAAATTTGATCATTATAAGTGTTAAACTGAACGCCATGCACCCGACATGTAATCCCCAGATTCGTGGTGCCTTGGGAGTTATATCTCACTGTCCGCAACTGTATAGTAACCACCCGGAAATGGGGAGTTTGCCTTTTCAATAAAATTTAAGAATTATAAAACTGAAACAAAACCCATCGGAGCATTTCGGAAGTGCATGCTCTAAGTGTTATACCATTGCTCTTGCGAGATAACTGAAAATAAAATTATACATAAATTTAGAACAAATTACTGAGACTGCTATTTTTTGAAAAAAGCCACAGAGCAAAAGAAAGTCAGTACTGTTATAAATGTCATCTTGACAAAAACCAGCAAGATTGAATGTTGTTTTCCATTTTGTTTTTCTTTTCTATTTACTAAAAAACCGATCGAATTCAGATCAATGAAATTATTCCATGTCAGTTCGCTAATGATTACGAAAGGCCTATCAATGAAAAGTTAGCATTAATGACAGAGCATTCATGTGCATGATACCCAATGTCACGTGACGTCAACAGTGCGTGTTTCCTATCGACATTATACTCGGCTTTGCATAACCGCATCATGATTATGTACGCTATTTAATATGCGGTCGATATACTTGGTAATAAAACACAACTGCAGAGCATTCGTATTGTCGTGCTAACTTTTCTAGGCAACCTTCGAGAAGGTCATTTTGGCAGATTTAATCAAAGCCAAGACGAACCTGCTCGCTATACAAGCAATTATGAAAATTACAGAAAAAGATTGAAGGATACTCCTGCATAAGCTTTTATTAAATCTCTACAGTGTTTTGATTGGACCGCATAGGAATGCCATAATCTCACATGTGAAGATAATACCTGTTTTTGTCTTTAAATTGGGGTTTGTATTTTTTGCAAACTTGGATAGGGCATATGGAAGTAAGTAAATAACTAACAAGGCTTCCATGCAATCACAATGTGTAACAGATACGAGGAAATTAATTTGAACACAAAAGAAGGAGTCATATTACATGAAGTTTATTAAAATAATTACGTAGAACGGAAGCTGTTCTCGACGGGGGGGGGGGGGGGGAGGGGAAGAATGATGTTTCGGACCACTTTCCCCTCCCCTTAGCCCCAGGAAGGGACTAAGGAGAGGGGATTCCCCCTTTCGGAAAGTTTCGAATATTTGAGGGTCCTTAGACGCAATTCGGTGCAATTTTAAAGAAAATAACTGCAAAATTTTGACATTTTTTACAGAGGAAACAAATGACGGGTTTTCGTCCTTGAATTGAGGAGGCGGAAGCAAACTTCCGTCCCACAGTCCCACAGTCCCACAGTCCCACAGTCCCACAGTCTCACAGTCCCACAGTCCCACAGTCCCACAGTCCCACAGCCCACAGTCCCACAGTCCCACAGTCCCACAGTCCCACAGTCCCACTGTCCCACAGTCCCACAGTCCCACAGTCCCACAGTCCCACAGTCCCACAGTCCCACAGTCCCACAGTCCCACAGTCCCATGCTTTCTACGCCTATGGAAACTCTGCAGGACTTATCAAAAGTAAAGGTAGCAGCCAGTTGTAAACTAACAGACAAATACATTGGTTTAACCTTGAATGTATGAAATAGGTTCATTACATAAGATTTCTCTCAATATTTCGAGGAAATGTGTTTGTAAAGGTTTTTGAGTTGAAATTGGATAACTGACTGGCTTGCCTATTAATAAACCCATCAAGAGCATGGGGGTGGGGGTGGGGGTGCATACAGACAGAGAAAGTAGACTGGTTGTAACTTCTGGAAGGCTTGTAGCAAGGGGACTAAGGGTGAGGGCATCGCCCCATAGAAAAAATTCTCGACTCTATAGAAGATTTTGGGGAGCAAACACTACTATTGCCCTAACACAACACTAACCCCTAAATATATCTCACCCCTGAAAGGCTGAGGGCCTGGATTGTGGAGTAGGTCTATATAAGACCAATTGATACCTAGAAATAAGCTTCGGGTTGAATGTTGAACTTGAATGCCTGTCGGGGTGCATTGTTTGATCAGCAGGGGTGAGTGTAATGGGCCGAAATATTTGGGGACTAAGAGGATACTTTGACCGGGTCCTGTATGAAAACGGGAAAAAATTACGATCTGCAGGTACCATGATAGCATTGTTTTCAATAACATCCTGTTGAAATTATTACTTCACAGAAGTACTCAATAGTCGATGCGATCTGACCCAGTCCCGTAATCAGAGGAGGTGGGGACAGGGGAGGGGGTAGTAGGAAGAGTTTGGAGTTAAGCTCAGGCCAACTGTTGGACAGTAAAATGACTCCAACATTTTCAAAATGCTCTTCCTGTTGGTATATGACTATCCTTGATTATTTTTTAAAAAAAAGCCTCAATGTAATTTCCTTTAAGGCAGTATTCCATCCCAAGATTGTTTTCGCATTCATAAATTTATTCATGTGTTACAAACCCTGCCTCCAGTTTCAGTCGCATGGAAAGCGACCCTACCCCATTAGGCAACCTGATTACAGGGCCTGTGCTTACCAATAATAAGGAATAAAAATGTAAATAAAATACATTTTCTTTAATTTTTTTTTTGCCTGCGGAGCATGAATCATGGATGTATATGCTTTGTGAAAGTTTAATCACTTTGTATAAATCGTCCATGCATAGACAGAAAATTTGTGTTAATTTAAACAACACTGTAGGGGAAGGTGTAAACGCATCTCTAGAGCTTGAAAGAGTGACTCAGAAAGTCAGCGTTAATGCTTATATCAAGTAGCGGGAGAAAATGGCTCAAATTTCATAATTTTGTTTCCTTAACAAGAGTAAAAGTGACTGAGCAAAGTGACTTTTGCCCCATAACTGACTTAAACCGTCTTCGATAATCACATATTTAAATTGCTGTTCTTACTACATGCCCTTACCCCTAATTGCCTCTTTTTATCGTGCTTTAAGCGAGAAGTTTCTTTCGTTGTTAAAAATTGTAAACCAGCGAGCGAACGTCTGCAAGGCGTCATGCTCATTTCGATCAAATAAATCTTAATTAGTCAGTTTTCATTTTCACAATTTCCTGTTTGGCAGGGGCTATAGGCAGACTGTGCTAAATTGAATGGCTGAAGTTCGATTTGTGTTGACTTTACTCCAAAAATTGTTTCATTGCCGGGGGGGGGGGGACGTTACCGTCTCTGTCCTCGATGGTCTTCAGCTGGACCGTCAACCGAAACAGCTCGGGTAACTGTATTTCTGGTAAAGGACAAAAAGGAAGCGACTTTAAAATGTCAACTATCGTAAAGCTCCAGCGCTGCCTGTGACGTTGTCCTATATGCTAACTTTTAGTGTAAAGAAACAAGACGGTAAGTCCGTGGCGGGACACCCCCCCCCCCCTGGAAAAAAGTTTCGTCCTCCTTAGAAAAGTAAAAATTGCTATTGCCTTAATACATTTGAGTGTATCTCGCCCTCTAAAAACATATTTCGCCCCAAGCTATCTCGCCCCCTACCTCAGTACCATGCGAGCTTACGTAAGGGTCGGCCAACCGATGGGAGCAATCCGGTACAGGAGTCAGTTTGCACAACAGCAAATGCAGTAAACAGCAAAGGAGAACTTTATCAGATCAATTTTCCAATTATATATATAAATTATTGCGAAGCTGATGTGTTTTTTTTCTCTGATGGAAAGTCCATTAGAGTAACGCTCTTGCGAAAGGTATACAAAATCAAATGAACAGTCGGTTATAAGACTGAATATCAACACTGCATTTTATATTCAGCATTGAAATGATCCTTTCTGTTAATGTTAACATAATATTATTTGAATATTTCTAATTGTTTTTAAAATTAACTCAATTTAAGTTTTAAATTTAAAAAGTATACTGCACCATTTTGAAACTGGGCAGATTTAACCGTGAGAAACGCTTTCTTTAATGACTATAAAAAATGCAAAGAGGTGAAAAGAGCTTCTCCTTATAGCATGTAGGGTTTGGAAGATACTTATTTTCAACTGTTCAAAGAAATGTTATTTTTTCTGGAGATACAGTGTATTATAGGAAATGTGTGATGTCATCGCGGCACATTGATTAGACATGGCCATATGCGTGGATCATGAGGGGTGGGGTGGGGTGGGGGTGGGGGACGCGTCTCCCTCACTTTTTTGGAAGGGGGGACATCTCCAAAAAGTCCCCCCACACTTTTTCAAAATAATGAAAACTAAAACTGTGATGAATTGTAATATAACATAGATCACGAATTGACACTACATTTTAAAAGCTAAATTGCGCCCAAATATGGCACCATTTGCCATAAAGACACCTTCTGATTTCATTTTTTTCAAAGGGGAGGGGAAAACTCCTCCCCTTAGACCCCTTAGGCCTCTCCCCTAGGACGGCGATTCGCAAGTGGTGAAAAGTGCCCCCACTTTTAGAGATGGATCCACGCCACTGGACATAGCATTGTATTTCGACATTGACACCGATGTAGTGAATATTACAATTTTGTTTGCTTTACTCTACATATGATGCAGTTTTATGCTAACTCCAGATATTCAAATATTTCAACAATATGAAACTTCAAGGACAAAAAGGACGTTCTTTGTAAAGAAAAACAAATGAATCTGAGGCACTGTGCCCACTTTATATTACATTCTGTGACCTTGATGAAAACTGGAGGTATTTTTGTCAAAAGTAGCCTAACTAATATTTAAAATGAGATATCTTGAGTAAGGAATAGTGTATTGCTGTGTTGTTTGGGGGACATGAATTGGAATTTTTTCACATGAGATCCTTGTGAAATGCCACTGGAATATGCCTTTAAAAGGAAGACGTTCACTTCCCCTTTCTCATGTCTTGAATCGATACTTTGGCCCCCCGGCCCTTTTAAAGATTACCGACTCTTGCTCTATGGATGTACGTCATACATGCATTATTTGGTTAACTACAAGCCCTTGATGTAACAAGGGGGCCATACGCGTGGAAGGGGGGGGGATCTGAGGTGGTAGACCCTAGGCCAATAATGTCGATTTCAGGAACTAAAAATGTAATTTTTCAGGGCAAAATTCATGGCACGATAGTTGACCAACTATAGGAAAAGTTTCCAGGCAAATAACTTCCCCTCCCCTTGCGGAACGTCTTTCCAGCCTCAAGTTTGTGATCTGGACTCCTTTGCACAAAGTGTTACTCTCAATATCAATTTTGTTATAACATCCAATGGCCTATGTAAATCAAACTTAAGGTAAAATAAAGAGTAACCCCTTAATGGTTTCGGGGCCCAGGTTCGCTACGGGGCTTCAGGTCTCTTACGCATAGGCGTAGGAGGCGGGGTTGGGGGGCTGCATCCCCCAACCAAATATTCTTTTGAAAATTCGGGCAGTATGCTGAGAATTTTTCGGGCACCCACTGAAAGAAAAATAATGCAGTGATGTAGCTAAAGGTAATCAATAGTTAACAAACTTCCGCGTGGTAATTATAATAAAGTTTTGTTTTGAATTGCACAGCACCTATATATGCGGTATTAATTCACTAGTGTGTTTTTTAATGATTAATCTTCTATTATGATTATCAATGGTGTATTTAGACAGGCTATTGGGCTATCCCCACTCACTGATGCCGATATTTTATAAGTACCTAAATTTTTTTTACCACAAATTCTACTTCAAAGATAGCATATGTGGTACCAGATTGCATGTAAGGACACCTGATTTTTCAAAAATTTTCAAAGGGGAGGGGGACACCCCCTCCCCTTACACACCTCACCCAGGCCGGCGATCACACAACATAAAGCATACCCCCAACCCCATGAGAGAAATCCTGACTGCGCCACTGATTTTTATTATTATTACTGTAACAACTTCCCCCCAAATTATAATCGATATGGAAGGGTAGTAACACGACAAGTGATTGTATGTAATTGACATGCTGTGTGATAAAACCGATGCATGCCTATATAATATGTACATTAACACGTTGAACGCACATGGGGCGCGCGGAAATTTTTGACTATATTTTTCGGGCCCCCTAAATCAACTTGAGCTCCTACGCCTATGCTCTTATGGAAGCGTCGCCACCAACCCTCCTTCCTTGCATGCCAGGCCAATTTTTCACTTTTAGTTCAATCGCAAAACAGTTCTCAATGGAAAAGTCACAAATTTGAGGAAAACAATCTGTTATGAGGCTTCAAGTTATAAATCACGAGTAGTTGCTATCTTATGTAAGTAAGAGAGTAAACAAGTATACAAACAAACAAACAAACAAATGGTAACTTTTTATCGAGCATGAATTAGGAGCACATGCTACTCCTTTTAGAATGATTAAAAAATGAGAATACACTTGTAATAAACTGGCAACATACTTATAAAGCTTTGTCGTTCCCAGGAGATTTTAGGCGGAGGGTGTATTCAATAATAAAAAAGTCCCAATGGACTAGACATGCAAGATTAATACCTTTATCGCTGTACATCTTACATCAATACATAAGAACATGCGAAAGGACGAAAATAGATCCAATCGAATGAATAAAGCTTAATAAATGACATGAACTCTAGGATGAAATATTACAAACACTAAACATTCGTTTGAAGAATCCATCTTACAAAGATGAAACTAGACGGTGAAAAATGCCGGCTGTCAACTTATCTGGCTTTCTGCAAGTCGCCATCGACAGGAGAAGCCAATAAATCCCCTTGCACCTAGAGATTCATTTTCTTATCAATTCTTTAAGAAGACGTTCTCTCGTATCGGTGACTTCGTCACGATTTCATCTAATAAAGAGACGTATACATGCAAGCAAATTAAATGGTTTCAGTCTACAAAATGATATCTTGAAATTCTTGAGAGACCGGCGCAACGTAGTTGTGCTCTGATAGCTTACAAACTGACAAAGTCTTGCATAATTTAGAGAAATGGCTGCAGTGCCTAACATACTTGAAGTAACCGACTACTTATGGAAGAAATATTCAGGCAGTGTGTGTAAATATTTTTGTTTGGTTTTTGCGCAGTACATCGCTTTAAAGTTTGCAAAAATTAGCTAGCTATATAGTGAATTAATGAAAACACTTGTCATTAATTCCCCAACGTTCGTCGCCTCTCTTTAGAAGTTAAGAGCAAGATATACCGAAACAATCCCCTCAGGTTAAACTCATCCGATCACTGTCCTTGAGAGAGAGAGGTTGCAGAACAAACAGAAGGGATGTTATCGCTGGAAATAAAGGGGGCTAAAATGTGTCATGTGGAAACTGTTTATCATGAAGGGGGAACCGATAAAGTTAGTGCACATAAACACAGTCTGCATGAGGCCCGTATTCGAGCCTGGGCTCTTATTCAATTCTGGACTCGATTTCATTTTGACTGGGCTAGGAAATGGCTCAGAAGGAGCTGTAACTGGACTCGGAGTCGGGGATAATTCCAGTCGACTCCACAAAAATGGGAATTCCATGAATGTCTCTTAATCTGAGGTTCTATTGTTACCGTTGTGCAGTGTGTTCTTAATAATTCTTTAATTCCGGCCTTTAAGGGCAATTGTTTTACATCGCTAAGCGACCACGGATGTGGGACAATCCTACATGACTAATGAATTACCTCTTTACGTCGGGTGACTAACCAACTCAACAATTTAGGTCAAATTTGGTGTCTTTTGAAAGGCCAGTTCAGATAAGAAAACCGTAGATTGCTCTTGGGTGAAAAACCACCTTAGTTTGACCCAGCCAGGGATTGAACCCCAATCCTCCCGTTTCCTAAGCTTTCTTGCTTCAAATGCCACCGCCTCTATCCACTTGGCTACAGTACCGGTTTAGTTAGTCAATAATGATCACACAGAGTCCAACTAAATCCCGGCTCATACTTCCAAATTTCCACGAGCTATAAAGCTATTAAAACCATATATAGTCATCCCTTGCTCTTCCGGGCCAATCACGGACATATCTCAGAGTTAAACAGTGTTCAACTATCATAGCTTTATAGCACTCTACTGAAGTATGAACAGCCTGCCTTAAATGACTGAGTGGGCCAATCCATAAAATTGACGACTGACACTGAACCTTACCCTGACTACTGACCATGCAATTAATTATACAAGAACCGTGTGTATGATCATGCAATTGTCAAGTTACCTGACTCTAAATTGGTCCGGAATGGTGGTCACTGGAATCATAATTTGGAGGGTACAGGACTCGAAATTGGTCCCGAATGGGTGCAATTGAAATCGAAATTGGCTCTGACACGGGTCAGACGGACTCGGATACACGGATACAGTCCTGTTTATCTAAGAGAGTCAACAGTTTCTCAGAAGTGTGGAAGGGGGGATGACCTTGAAAAGAACTACTTCAAGCTCAAATCACGAAGCCGTAGAAGCAATTGATCCTGGGCTCATTGAAGGGCCCTGGAAACTTTCAGAGGCCAGATAATCTGTGTTACAATGTGACAAATTTTCGCACGATTTTAATCCATTAACTGGCTGTTTCTATCATTTTCGAGTATTTTTCCTTTATATAAGGTATATTGCAAACTATGGAATCAAACATGTGCCTACTACTTCTGATAGGGCTCAGGAAAAAGTGCGTGTGTGTGTGTGGGGGGGGGGGCAGTCCCCTCCATTTTCAAAGGTGGGCTAGGGCATGCCCCGTCTTCAACCTGTTGACGCCCATGTGTTTATCTTGCTTGCCTCAATGTGAATCTTCTGTCAGCTGGTCAGGTTCCTATACGAGAAAAAGAAAAATAATTTTACTAGGTACGATGACTTCCTGAAAATAAGTTTCGAGTGATGGCGACTGCTGCATATGCTGTAGTTTAAACCGACATTTCTTCGATGGCATGCACAGAAACATCCACATCCACTTAAGGTTCCCTTTGCTCAGAAAATATTATTTTGTTGATTGCCAGTATTAAGACATGTTGCTGAAAAACAAAGAAATCAGAATAGCAAAGAAACTGCAAGTAAAGGATGAGCGAGGAAACCTGGAGTCCGGTATTAACTCAATATCAATAGCAGACTTTAATGACTGCAATGCATGATTTGAACTGGGAGCAGGGCCAGAATAAATGCAGATTTCCCTGGAATGCAACTCAGATTTCCTGCAAGAACAGTTAGTGATCACCGTCCTGAGGGGTAGGGATATAAGGGGAGGAGGACACGGGGAGGGCGTCTCCTCTCCCCGTTTGAAAAAAAATGCTTTCAGGAGGGGACTTACATATAAAATGGTGCTGTCTTTTTCATTATTTACATGCATGCACTACAAATTATCATTTTTGTGACGAAGTCAGAAATAAATGGTTTCAAGCACTACAAATGAATGCGGAAGCCAAACGTTTGGTACGTGTTTAATTACAAGTCCAATGCCTGTTCTCAGCACACAGCATGCATTTTAATATTGAGTGAATCTTTCAAGCGGACGATGAAACTGTTCTTTCACAAATTTGCAGTTCATGATTACTCGCTGTCAGTATCGCTTATAACTACACAAATAGCATGATTATTAAGCCTGAAGTGTTCTCTCTTAAGAAATTGTTATTTTCTGTGCCCTATAGGTTGTGGAAGATTTTTTATCACAATTTTAAAAAATGGTGGATATCTATTCCGATCAATTTTTTTCACTTCACTCCCCACACTATTGGCTACCACATACAGTTCAGTGGCGCCGGCACGGGGGGGCATGGGGGACGCGTGCCCCCCCAATCGATTTCAAAAAAAAAATTTTGAAAATTTTAAAATGATCCCAAAAGGCGTTTAAGCTATAGATTTCTGTATGGGGTAGGGTGAGGTGTGTTTTCAATTGAGTAATGGATCTATTGTAACCATTTTTCATCACAAAGGGTTCTCAAACTATCAGAATTATCGCAAATCCTTTTCAAAATTTTCGCGCGCTCCGCGCGCTTCAAACCCTCCCTCAATATTGTCCTAATTGTCAATAATTTCCGTTAGCAACTCCCGCAGAAGCACAGCAACAAAAGCTGAAAGCTGTTTACGAATTCTCAGGTAAACTCGGACTGGCTTTGTGATTGGCAAATAGGTTTGTTGGGGAATTGAAAGTGTCTCGATGCAGACCATGAATGCAGGTTTTGTCATGGTCATCATATTTAATGAAAAATTTCAGCGCGCTTTGCGCGCATGCGTCACGGTTTTCACTCCAACTCATGACCATTTTTAAGGTTATAACACATGCAACTATTCTGATCACAACACTTTTCCGAAAAACAGAAGTACATCCCCAACATCTGTAGGGGCCTATGTGACCTTTCAGTCTAATTTGTAGCATGATGTGGAAGGTTGAAAGTGCGTATATTTGCCGTTATACATTTTTCAAAAATTCTTACCGACCTTCGGGCGCAGCCTCTACCGGTATAGATGGTGATTGTTAATACACTTACGACGTATAAAACATTCTGAAACGCGCCTTTTAGTCCTTAAATTTTGCTTTACCTATCAGGGGGTCTAATATAACTTCCCTGCACCTATATTCTCTCTCTCATTCCCCATTGGTGGAAGATGTTCGTCTGGATTTTCGTTCAAACTTGGTAAAAATGCCATTTTTGTAACGTGCTTGACATTATACTCTATAGTATCACTTGGATGTCAGGTAATAATCATCATTTCAGTGCCCCATTTTACATAATTAATCCAGAGTTTCTAGGAGTCACTATACCGGTGTCTGTCAGTATTAGATACCCTTTTATAATGCACAATGAGACAAAGGAAAATTTTCGTAAAAGTCCAAGAATGTTTCTGTGGACTCCACCCACGTATTTTGTCGTAAAAATTTTCCCCGAATAGAAGGCATTAAAGCCTTGCCAAAAGGGGGGCTCGGGGAGGTTTGTTGACAACAAAACCTTCTCTAAGACAACACACTCTCCTCTTTCACCTAACCAAAAACTAGAATTCACTAAATTATGCCATTTTCCAGCCATGTATGATCAGTTCCAAAAATATCCTAAAGACAGCACCATTTTGCATCTAAGCAACCTTAAATTAACAAAAATTTCTCAAAGGGGCTCACCCCCTCCCCTAAGACCCCTCCCCCAGGACGTTACCTTTATGTAGTGACAAAAAGGATTCCACACTGCTGTATACCATCGCAGGGACGCACACTCTCATCTTTCCCCTAACCAAAAATTAGAATTCACTAAATAAGGATATTTTCCAGTCATATATGATCACTTCCAAAAATACTCCAAAGATAGCACCATTTTGCATCTAGGCAACCTTAAATTAACAAAAATTTCTCAAAGGGGAGGGGGACCCTTAGACCCCTCCCCCAGAACGGCACCTTTATGTATAGTGACAAAAAGGACTCCACACTGCTGTGTACAATCGCATGGACGCACAGAAATGGTACAATTTAAGCAGACTTGGGGGAGAAACTGAGGTGGCATTATGACATCATCTGTTATGCCCCCCCAATCACCAAATCCTGTCGGCGCCACTGTGCAGATCGGTGTCATGTCGCTCCAAGATGCAGATTTTGCATACTGCTGTATTAGTGCTACCAGTTATGAAACACATTATCGTGTAAAGGGGATAATATTCAACACTTTTCGTTGACATTTTTCTTTTTTTAATATGTATTGAAACAAAGTCATTGTTCTTAGACCAGACCTTGTTGCTGGTATGGCTTCTGACGCTATTACTTGGTCTTTTTTAATGATAATTTTTTTTGGTCAGTGGAAATTTCCCGCGAGTGACGGCATTCACGCCAAATTTCCCGGGAATGAGCTTCCCGAATTCCACATTTTTTCCCGGTGGGACTGGGAGTATGAACAACAGGTGCCATATTAAATGGAGTGCCTGCTAACTTAGAGCTGCAATCTTGGACAGAACTGTTGGAACACCTCCCACCGTTGTACCATGTACAGTATGATGTCCTGCACGGTTTACGAAACCCCCGTCCCCCAGTACAATGTTGTGCACAACGAACGAAACCCTCGTCCCCCAGTACAATGCTGTGTCTAAACGAAAGCGTTGCATCCCGAATTGGCATTATTATCTCCAACATTGTACGGAGAAGCGGGGGTGCAGGGGTGTTCCAACGAGTTTTGTCCAAGACTGTAGAGCTACTACTGTACTGTTTTACTCTCAGTTCCCATACTACTTTTACATGCGTGACGTAATCATTAAAGTCTGCTATATACATGACCGTAATTTGCATAACACGAGGCGAGGGGAAGGGGGAGGAGAAAATAAAAGCTTATGAAGACCTACAAGATGAAAAAAATTAATTTTTTTCTGTTGAGCTCTAATAAATACAATACTTTCAAAACTTTCAAGTGCTTGCTAATCATAAATGAAGGATACTTAACGAAATTACAACAGCAAATCTTCACTAGACGTGAAAGAAAAATGTTTTCGTGATTCCTAAAATAATAACTTTACCTCTATGGTGACCTTGATTAATCCACTCTGTGCTTTCTGCTAAAATGTTGAAGTATCTACGAGGAAATAATTTCTCGATAAATTCCAACTATCTTCGTCAGATACTCTGGCGGTATAAATTGATTTAATTTTGTCCTCCTGCCTCATGCTAAACATAACATGCACAAAGATCAATATTATTCGAGTAGGAATAACAAAAAACAACTTTGTCGGTCTCTTTCCCCCCTTGATAAAAATCAAACAACGAAACTAGGACACTACAGCCTGCTGATACAGTAATCTTCAGCAGTATAATACAACGGGTCAAGTATTGTGAGATTGAGTTAAATTGAAAGGGGAAATTACGAGTGTTACGAAGCGAACGCACGGAACTGGGTTGAGTCATACCATCATGTTAAATAGATGCATTGCAACTACCTTGTAAACTTGTTTATTGTATAACACGAAAACGAGAGCGACGGATCTCACCTCTTCAACATGTAAGAAATTTGGAAAAAGAAAAGAAAAAAGTTGTTCTCTTTCTTCCTTACAATTTACGACCTATCTCCCCAGTCATCTTAAAGCAAAATATCTTCATCATGAGACGTATTGTGGCAGGTAATTCTTCCTGTTGTCGCCTCTTAGTTAATGTGATAAAGCACAGACCTTTCAGAATCACAACGATGCCCAAGAATTTAGACTTCGCTCTGACGGCCTTGTTTGATAGTCACAAATCGTTGTGCAAAGGACACTAATTAACTCAGGCGGCCATTAATTATTTTTGACTAGCAAAGAGACGGTCGTTCGCCTGTTTTAATTCTTTTCATTCCAGAACGACAAGACTTGACCAATAGTCCAGCCTATTCAGACCACAAGATCATTTAGCGTAACCAGCATGCCGACCGTACTTGTAACTGGCACACATTCAACTAATGGGAGGTATGAACAATCGATGGCGCTCTCCATCGAACATGTTCAGAGCGTGTCTAAACGGCTTTGTTAACTATCAAACTGCGACCCGGAAGGTGCTACGTACTACAGCACACCCCTGTTATAAAAGCACCTCATCTTGCTTTCTGGGTATAATTATGCATTGATACTGTCATTTGTCCACGTTGCTACCCTAAGTTAGTAGTTATTTGTAAAAGGGATGGCTTTTGCTCGGTTCGGTTATGATCCACACTGACGGAGGTGGGAGGCAAGAACGATATCAGCATTTCCGTATGGCTCTTGATAGTCTGTTGTTTTAGTTTTAATTTGAACAAACAAGCAAAGTAAACAAACAAAAACAAACAAACAAGTAAACAAACAAACACATGCTTGAAGTTACATTCTCATTTTCGCCTGCCCCTATGCTTGTCTCTAGTTGCAGGGACGGATAAATGATTTCATTTGGAGGGTCCAGATTTCCAACAAGCGTGATTTTAGGCATTGGCGTAGCCAGAGGGGTCCACAGGGGCCATGGTCCCCCCCAATCGAATTCTGAATTTTTTTTTTTTAGAATTAAAAAGAGCGGTCGGCTCTCCAGAACTCAGTGACGTGACTGAAGTGATGATATGTCGGGATATACAAGATACCTAAAATGTATCCTAGAACCGTCAAATTATCATGCTATGGTAACTAAAATAGGAAATCAAGAAACCAGGTGATGGGTCTGGTTGAAATGGTATATCTGACCTTACTTGGTAGTAAGTCATAGCTGGTATGCTATTGCTAGACGCGTTTCGATCGTGGAAGATAAGTACCAGGTCTCATCAGTAGCGGTAGGGTTAAGTCGGCGATAGAATGCCAACCAGTTGTCACTCTGAAATTTGGTGAACCAATAGTGAAATCTGAATTCTCGTATTTTTCGATAAGCTGTGCATAGCTAGCAACAGAGTCCAAAAACAAATCGGTTGCATAATAACAACAAGACCCCCTCCCCAAAGCAGTTCTTCACTTGATGGAATAATTTAAGAGTGTTACGATTCTATGCTTCTTTTCGGGTAACGTATGCTTAGTTTGTACCAGTAGCGGTTAGAAATATCACGGGTGAATGGATATTCATTTACATAGCACAAAACTGCGTCTATGAATGGTTTACGAAGGATGAAATTGAGGTGAAAGAAGCAAGGATGTAACTGGATGGAAAATTATTTTTCCAAAATAAAGAAGAGCTAATTCTTTGTAGGTGTGGAAAGTTTCCTGAATTTACAGAAGGATATGTTTCTGTTTTAGGAAGTTTCTCGAGTGCAGATAAACCTTGATAGGTTATCTCCCTGGTAAAGTGAAAAACATTCTTTTGGGGGTTTTATATTAGCTTTGAGAACACAAATGTCTCATCGGTATGACCAGAGAGGCGAAAAATAGACATGATGTAAGTTTTTTCAGATAAACAAAGGACACCTCCGATACGACTGATGTTCCGATGAAAACAGAAAACGCCGTTATTCAGTGTATTTGTATTCGGAAGAAATTTGGTAAAGTTGCTGTGACACTTTAAATGAAATTGTTACAAACGCATAGTACGACCTGTGTTCCGACGAGTTGGAAACGTCGACGGTGCGCGTAAAGTCTTACACTTATGTGTTGTAAAAAGGAAAACTTTGGCAATAGCCCAATCGCTATAACTTACTAGTACGTATAGTCAACCAACTACATAAATCCAGACCCTATACTGGTTACCTTGAAAATTTACTCCTATACACCATGAGATACAGATTGACTATTTCTATATCAAATTATTTTATTCCGATATAGCACTACTTTGGTCACGTCACTGAGTTCTGGAGAGCCGACCATTTCCTCTAATTATGCCAGTGCTCAACCCACGGATTCATTAACATTCTGAAGCCAAAACTATTGGCCATGTTCAGTTATAACGCTAATGACTTTTGATAATTTGTTTGACATTTTCTTATCATGAGTTACACCAACACTCCCGGAAAAATCTGCATAGGCTAGTGCCTACCCCTCGAGAAAGGCCTGACTACACAACTACACCAATGTACTGACAACCTTTGATTTGCTTAGCATAACTTTTCTTATGACAGTTCAGGGCCGGATTCAGGGTGCGTCCCCCTCCCCCTATTCTCTGCAGAGCAATTTTTGTAATGGAACAAAAAAAAAAGACCTCAAATGATGTTAAATGTTGCACCCGATTGTATCTGAGGGTACTTAAATATTTAAAAATTTCTCAAAGGGGAGGGTCACCCCCTCCCCCTTCACCTCTCCCTCAGGCCGGCAATCAGGTCCGGCGGTTGGCCACCCCCAATCAAAAATCGTGGCTACGCCAATAATTTTAGGGACATCAAGGGTGGCGATTGGCTTTCAAAAGTGGGGGCACATCAAGCGCTAAGTCTGGTTTACACTATGCAAAGGACTCCCAAGATCCAATCACCCAACGTACGGAGTAGTAGTTATGTACTTAAAACGACTTGTCAGAACACCAGGTTTGTAATATTCACCGACAGTGCTTCCTCTACAGAAGAGACGTAGAGAATGACGCGTAAGTCGCACGAACATACCACACTGTTACCCAGGGGCGTAGATTTCTTTTCAACTTTGGGGGGGATGGGGTGAACTATTACAAATGTGGAAAATGTGTACGCGAAGCGTGCATGGCGAGCGGGAAGCGCGAGCCCATGACGGGTGGGGTCCAGGGGCCCGCCTTGGGGACCCTGGTGGGGTCAAGGGGGCGAAGCCCCCGGGAGCTCCTGGTTTTAATGTCTCAGAAGTGCCAGGAAGACTGTTTTAAGGGGTTAATATCAGTGGTACTGTTCTTTGGTAGGCTATTGGTATATTCATACATTTAGGAAATGCTATTTTGAGCACAAAACTCGTTGATAAGCTGCACTGGATTGAAATTGTACACGGAGCAACAATGTCCTGTTAAGCTTTAAAAGGCAGGGATCAACATATAGGGTCATCCCAGACAACTGGATTTTGAATTCGGAGATCATTACGAGACCTGCAAGTTGGATTGACTGATTGAGATCAGTGGCGTCGCCACGTTTTTTGTGATTGGGGGCATCATAGATAATGTCGTAATAATATCTCAGTTCCCCAAAGTCTGCGTAAATTACACCTTATTTTTCATGCGTTCCTGCATATGCATGCAGCAGTTTTGATCTTTCGTTTGTCACTGCACAAAGGTGTCGTCCTGGAGAAGGAGATCTCCCTCCCCTTTAAGAATTTTTTTTTATTAATTTAAGGTTTTTTAGATGCTAAATGGTGCTATCTTTGGGATGTTTTTGGAACTGATCATATATGGCCGGAAAATGTCCATAATTTAGTGAATGCTAATTTTTGGTAAGCTAAAAGAGGAGAATATGTTGTCTATTAAGAGACAGATACGTTGTCAACAAATCTCCTGAAGCCCCCTCCATGGGCGTCAATCCTGGAGGGGGGGGGGGCACGGGGATACGTCCCTACATTTTGGAAATACACCCATTGACTTAAGATTTTTACACAGTAAATTTTTGACAAAAAATGGCCATGTTCCCTCCCCCCACATTCGAGTAAAGATTGACGCCCATGGCCCCCTTCCTTCTGTCTATTTTACTGCCTTCCATTTCGGGAAAGTTTTTACATAAAAATATGTGCGTGGAGTCCACAGAAACATTCTTGAGTCATTACGAAATATGTCCTTCCTTCATTGGGCATTATTAAAGGGCATCTAAGGCCAGCAGATACCAGTGTATAGGACCTCATGGAAGCTCTGCATTAATCATATTAATTGGGGCGGGGGGGGGGGAGCAATGACATAATGCGTATACCTGACATTCAAATGATAATATAGAGAACGACTCCGAACACTTTACAACTATCGTATTTTTACTACTTTTGAACTAAAATCCGGACGAACAGCTGCCAGCAATGGAAAATGAGAGGGAGAGAGAGTATAGGTGCAGGGAGATGATATTAGACCTCTCTGATAGGTGTAGCAAAAGGGGTGAAGGACTAATAAGAGCGTTACAGAGTGCTGTTTTCGTCATAAGTGTGTTAACAATCACCATCTATACCTATAATGGCTCAGCCCAAACTGGCGAAGCTCTGGTAAAAATTTTTGAAAAATGTAAAACGGCAGATATGTACTTTCAACCTTCTACATCTTGCTACATATTAGACTGTTTGATTGAAAGATCCCATATTGATGCGACGTCCCCACAGATGTTTGGAGATGTATCTCTGTCCTTCGAAAAGTGTCATGATCAGAACAGTTTCGTGTATTATTACCTTAATAATGGTCATGACATGGAGTGTAAACAGTGAAGAATAATATTTCCATTACAAAACCTGCATTCAGACTCTACATCGAGACACTTTCAATTGCCCAACAAACCTACATGCCACTGCCATGAGTAAGTCTTATACCTATTAATTCGTAAACTTTCAACTTTTTGCTGCTGTGCTTCTTCGAAAGTTGCTATCGGAAGATATTGATAATATGAGTGACACTGACGTAAGGTTGGAAGCGAGCGGGGCGCGCGAAAATTTTGATAGATTGCCAACGATTTGCTAAAATTCTGATAGTTTTTGAGAAACATTTGTGATAGAAAGTGAAGCGAGATTGAAAAAAAATTCTTACGAAAATGAAGAATAAAATATACTTTCCATCATACACATATCTGTAGACTGAAACATTGGGGGGAGGGGGTGGATGATTACATGGGCCATCCCCCCTAGTCAAATGTTGGGGGGATATATCTCCCAATCCCCCCGGGATTTACGCCCATGCTTTTACCTCATCATGCCTTTAAAGTAAGTTCCAACCATAGAGTTAGGATATAGGAACTAGAGTGCTCACTCCCCACTCCCCGAAACTGCTGTGATCGCATGGGGACTCGGCCGCCATACAGTTTGTACACACAGGCTCGCACACAGCATAGCGTCTTGCCTCCACCTATAATGGTAGACGGGTCCCCATGCAATCACAGCGGATTTACGTACGCGGTATTAGGAATGCGCACTCTAGTTCCTTTATTCTACTCTATAGTTCCAACAAAACTTCCCGAGACCATGGGCGTCCGGAGGGGGGGGGCAATGGGGACACTTTCCCCCCTGGAAAATCAAAAACTTGAAAAAACGAAAAAATAAAGAAAAAACGAAGAAAATATAACATCAACATTTCTTAACAGTTCAATCAGTGTGAATTTCTACTCTCAAAACAGGAATTGAATAAAATTATCAACACTCAGGTCCCTGCCCCCCCCCCCAGCATATTTTTGGTATTTTTTAAAGTTTATATTTACGATATTGCTTATGTTTCCCTTTTTTTATATGCGGTAAATAATAGGCCTTGGAAGTGCCATTTCCAGCGATCTGGAAAGCATTTTGGGCCAGAATTTTCTTGCGCTCCGCGCCAACCTATGGTGGCGCGGAGCGCTGAGAGTCTGTCTATGGGCTTCGCCCCCCCCCCCTTGACAAATTCCTGGCTACGCCTTTGTCAACACTGTGTGAAAAGTAGCATCTAAACTCTTTTCTGAGAGTAAAATATATTTCCCATGAAGAAAGTTGGGCCGCCTAAAAAGTCCCCCCCCCCCTTGAATTTTTTTTTCTGCGGACGCCCATGAACGAGGCTGCTTACACTTTAGTCAACAGGCGTCATGCCCAGAGCAAAATGGAGAGCGCTCTGTAAATGTCTGCTTCTGATTTGCGGGGGTGCTTCGGGTGGCACAACACTAATTTATATTCCTCCATTGACTTAAACACTAATTTTGGTAGTTTTCATGGCCACTGGAAGTTTTCAACGGGCACAAGCTACCCCTAATATGAAAGCTCACTAGAAGGCTTTTCCATACTGTTTTCAGATTTGTTTACTGTGACCGTTGAGATATTTAGCTAAGACAGCTTGTATAATAGGATGGTGGTTCCAGCCTGTTCACTTAATTTGAAACTGCCATTTTGCATCGCAGAATGATACAATGCAAAAACTGCCTAAAATACTACCTTCAGTTTTCTTTATTTTTGCATGATGAGTGCTTCACTGCCTCTTCTACCACATACACAATACAAACTAGACACAACACTTCAGAAACATGGTCTTCACTGTGCCTCCAAACTTTTCCTAGAGTGTTAAATTCTTAGGACAATATACTCCGAGGGGAATTCCTTTGAATTAGCGGTGCTTCAGAAATAACAGAGCTCAGGATCTCCATAGAGCAGGAAGCTATTCTGATATCCCGCTCTATAAGAAGTACCGTACAAAGAGAGGGCGCCCTTACGACAGTTGTAAAAGTTGGGATGAGCCCAAAGTCACAGTAACTCATATTTGAGGGCACATCAATGCAGGAGGATTGCCATCCCTAGGAGAAGCGGTATTAAATCCCCGTTGGACTTTTTTGTTTTGCTTGTCAGTCGGGGGGGGGGGGGGGAGGTGCCAAATGATATAACCTTCCGATAGTGTAACAGAAGTTTTATGTGTATCATTATAACAAGCCAGTAAGCCAAAACTGGAAAAAAGGCCGTGGTCGTCTCGATTTGAACCAATTGGTTGGGAACTGGGACGTTAAACCTCATCTAACCTAACATCATTATAACCTTGCCTTTCTTTTACTGAAGTTTTGTAGGAACGTCAACTCCGAGGCATTGCACCTGCCAACTGTTATTGCATGGGCGGCGATCCCGGGGGAGGGGGGACATGTCCCCCCAATATTTGAGAAATCGCCCATTGACTTTGATTTTTTACGCAGTAAATTATTTGAAAATGGGTACATGTCCCCCCCCCCCCAATATTGAGAACAGATAGCCACCGTTGTGTTATTGTATATATAAAGTTGAGCAAAAGCTAAAGAAATTGAGCCTTTGTCCAAACACAAAATAAAACTGTTTTGGGGAACTTAGGAGCAACTGCAAGGATATTATTTTTGGTAGTTAATATCATGGTTGAAGCTATTTACTATAAATGGTGGCACCATCAGATAACGTGTAGCTTGTCCCAACTTGGATCTTTTGTTCCAAAAGTACCACCCTCTGGAATGCCGGAAATACCATTGTCCAGTTTTATAAGTCGCATTTAAAGACGTTTTATTTTGGGGTCTCACGACAACCTCAAAACAAGAAGGTAAATTACAATTTTTCAGAAAACTATTTGTATACTGAAGTAAGTGAGATTGGAACGGAAAGGCGATGGACATCGGTATCATGTGGGTTGAGTGATTGTACCTGCTTTGTTTGCAAGTTAAAATGTTATAGATATGTGAGAACGCTAGTATTCATTGTTTGCACCATACATATTGATTTCAATGCAGTGGCAGGTGAACTCACTGGAATTTATGTTGATTTTTGCATGAACAATACAATTATCTACTTTCTTTTGAAAGTTTAATTGTAACGTTTGGAATTTTGGTATTCATTACTTGCAGCTTACTGACTTCAATGCAGTGATAGGTGAATTGACTGAAGTAATCTTGATTTTGTTAGTACAATGCCAATAAGTGCATTTATTGTCTGCAATGATGTTCATCATAGGCGAAGGAAGCGAGGGGGAGGGGGGGGGGGCTGCAGCAAAATTCTGAGAATTTTTCGGGCACCTACTGAAAGAAAAATAATGCAATGATGTAGCTGAAGGGTTTTAA
The DNA here is from genome assembly GCA_029531755.1 of Holothuria leucospilota. Taxonomy (NCBI): domain Eukaryota; kingdom Metazoa; phylum Echinodermata; class Holothuroidea; order Aspidochirotida; family Holothuriidae; genus Holothuria; species Holothuria leucospilota. The sequence goes on from CM055965.1 coordinate 12,994,741, forward strand.
TAGTTTAAAAAACTTCCTTGGTAATTAATATAAAGTTCTGATTTGAATTGCACCAGCATCTATATATTCCGTATTAATTCGTCAGTGTGTTTTTAATGGTTGAACTTATATTATGATTATCAGTGGTGTATTTGAGGGGCCATTGGGCCATGCCCCACCCTCACTGATACTTGATTTTTTTCTGCCTAAAATACGCAAATTTTTTAACACAAATTTTACTTCAAATGTAGCATATGTGGCACCAGATTGCATATAAGGACACCTAATTTTTCAAATATTTTCAAAGAAAGGAGGAGGGGGTAATGCCGATTTTATTAGTACCTAAAATACGTAAACGTTTTAACACAAATTTCACTTCAAAGGTAGAATATGTGGCACCAAATTGCATGTAAGGACACCTAATTTTTCAAAAATTTTCAAAGAGGAGGGGGAAACCCCTCCCCTTAAACCACCCCTCCCCCAGGCCGGCGATCACCGACTTCGGCCAAAATTAAAGCCAATAAAGAAGGTAGTAACAGATCAATGTAATTTGCATGCGGTGTGATAACCGATGCATGCCTATATGATATGCACATTAACATGTCGAACGTGCATGGAGCGCGTGGAAAATTTTGGGTTATATTTTTCGGGCAAGTCGGTCCAGCCCCCCCCCCCCAAATCAACTTGGGCTCCTACGTCTATGATGTTCATTTCAAAGCCTTGTTCTTTTTATCTTCTTTTTCACTTATAGAATTGTGGTTGTATGAGTGATTTCAAAGTAACTGTAAAATCTTGCCTGCAAGGCACTTACTTTAACCGAACTGAAATATTGAGAAATAAATGGAGATGAACAAAAAAGTGATTGCAAATAAATCACAGGTAAAGCAAATTCTTCTTTCACAAATGTGACCTGACCTTTGCCGGGTTCAGTAACAAGGAGGGCTGGTACATGCCCTTTGCTCCCCTCCCTGAGTGACCAGTAAGCCCCTCTTAGCAAAGAAAACAAGAGGGTTGGGAGCTTATCAAGATATTAGAGGTTGAATAACCTTTCTTTTTGGTATACTATAGAACGATATTCTGGGAAAGCAGGGGGCCACACTAATTCAGCTGAAGTGAAAGTGCCCAACTTTAGTCTGATGTTCATGCCGAAATTTTCAAAGGGTCTAACTGCACTCCTGTTACAAGGTGTCTCCTGACAGGCCCAACAGCCCTTGCAAATATGTCCTGCCCCTCATTCTTAATTGTATTAAAGGGTGCTAGGCTGATTGACAAATAATCCCCTTGGGATTTTCTTACTCCCCCTAGCCTACAAGGCTACTTGAACCACTTATCATCGTTTCCAATGACTTACAAAACTTTCAGTTGAGAAACAGGGTAACTAAATCTCCACGTCCATCTGAGCATTTTAATTCAAAAGTAAAACCAGGTAATTTGACAAGTACCTGTCAGACATTTCACCTTATTGTGCCATCAGAATTTAAGAATAAAAGCAACCAGGAAAAGGGGGGAGGGAAGGTGTGGGGTGTGTAGAGGGGAGGATGACCATCCCCAATGCCTATATGGACCCTCATATGGTACCCCTCTTCACCATACCGGTACTGTTAGGCAGGCCTACAGCTAGGCTGGTGCCCTCCCCCCTCCCCCATTGTGGACCACTGTGCCCCCATTTGGAAAAAAAATCGAAAATCAATTTTTTCTACCTGTGAACAATGGCCTTGGCATGTCTCCAAGCCCTTATTGAGCAAAATTTAAAATGATCACAAAAGGCATTTAAAGATGCACATATTTTGTTTTCTGTAAAGAAGTTTTCTATAACTTCAAAAATTTTTGCTGACTTCACACACTTCAATCTTCAGTTCTATTTTACTTTAATGCCTACTGTTTCAAACGGATTGGCTTTATCGAATGGTAGAGATTCCACAATTTTTGTTCTTCCATGAAGGCCTAATTCTAGGAAAATGTGAAGTTCTATCCTCTTTTTCCTACCCTAACAATGTTAGGGTAGATGTAGAACTATAGTGACCAATATGTGGCTAAATGTGCAATTTCCTGCAACTTTGATCATTTGGAGTGCCAAATTTTCTACCATACTGGTGAGCCAGGCATGGTAAATCACAAATGTAGTAAAAAAATTTGTATTTTAGGTGAAGTTTTCTTTAACATTATCTCAGGGAAACAATACTCAAATATAAGAAGTTGGACCACCAAATTTCACTCTGCATTCCTCTTTAAAATATTCTACCCATAACATTCTGAAGGTGTTTGTTAACTTTTTTGCCATAGCATTGTTCTAAGGCCAACACGCCTCACAGATGGTGACTATTTACACATTTAAAATACACTGAATAACATTTCATACCTCACCAAATTTTGCCTAAGCAATGTTTTTAGGGACTACTATACTTTTCCAAAAAAAAAATGTAGAAGCATTTTCTATCACAATACAGAAAATTAGCATTGAATAACTTCATAAAACTAGACAATTTTGATAAGAAGATAGCAAGTTTATTCTGATATCAAAACCAGGCACAATTTGGCAATATAAAAGATATGTGTGAATTCCTCTGAGAAGAAGTATTAATCCACACAACTATATACACCTGTATAAGCACCATGATGGGGTTACACTGACAATAATAATAATTACACTTTCCTTGTAGTAAAAATTCTTACGAGACTTTTTGAAATGAAAGCTGACCAATCATCACTTGCTCAAACAAGACTTTGTCTCCCACAATCCACTGCAGCTATTTCCCTTTCCTCCATTCATTTCCTGCATTTGCAATTATACACTTGTAACTTGCAAACACCACAAATGACAGAAAATACGCACTTCCTGTACTTTCAATAATTTTTGAAAGATTTGAATGACAAATATCCAGTTGCTATCGTTACAAAGAAATTCCATCCCCATACTGCACTGTGACCACATTATCCAAACTGACTTTTCCATTTCTTGCTTTGCAGTTATACTTCTAAAATTCCTGAAATTTCACTGCTATCTTGACACTGTTGAGCTAGTGGCTTCTTCTGGTCCATTTAATTTAGGTCCATTTGTTCTGGGCCCATTCCATTCATTGCCCAACTTGCGATTTATTTCTGCTAGAGTCACGGCAAAGATATACTGTTTTTCTGCAGAATTATTTCTATAGATGTCAAACTCATCTGGTTCAGCCTTCTCAGTTTTTTCTGTAAACAACATAAAGAAGGGAAATTCATCAAAAACTGAAGTCTGTCAAGAATTTTTCATTTTCTTTTATTACTCATCTGCTTTGAATAATTCTATCCATTACAGAAAGATAGAGGTTCCATCTCCAAAACATATCAGTGCCTTGATAACAATGGTATACTGTAATTCAAAGAAACATACAATGAAATTTTCAGCCATTCAAACTTCTGACTGCCCTGATGCGTGGACTTTTATCAAATAAGTACTTGAAACAAGTATTTTAAAGTGACAGATTCCACACCATCAGTACTGATTTTCATCTTAAATAGAACTTTTTCCTAAACTTCATTTCTTTAAATTATTTTACCTTTGTCCTTGTTCACTTTCCCCTTCCCCATTCCTTTAGGTCTTCCAGGTTTCCTCTTTTTCTTTCTGGGAGAGGCTGTTTCTTTGTCCCCTGTACTCTTTGATCGAGTGTTTGATACCTTAGCAGCTCTCTCTGAACGGTTGGAAGATGTAAACTGTAAAATAAGGGTCCAAATAAAAATAGAAAATTGGGAAATACACCTTTTTTGAAGACATGAGGGCTATATCGTTACATGCCCAGTAGTATTTCCAACCTTCAGAGTTCCATGATGTATCATCACATATTATAACAACAACCCCCACTGACAGACCAGTATACTTAAAAATTTTCACACGCTTTAAAGCTATAAAAACCCATATATGGTCATCCCTTGCTCTTCCGGGCCAATCACAGACATAGCTCAGTGTTGAACAGTGCTCAACTTTCATAGCTTTACAGAACTATACTGAAGTATGAATCGGCCATTATAATGGAGGTTAATTATAAATTCTGGTTACACTGTTTGCTGTATGAAAATATACAAACAATTTTAATGGAAGTCTAGGTCATTTCAAAACCAAACGATCATAAAGTCTGGATTAAGGAGAGCCATGTTAGCACTATAAAATAGGAATACAATATCCTGCACAAAAGCAATAGTCAACATTGTGGAGAACAGAATGCAATGTCTTTTCAAAGAACTTAACTATCTCTGTATTAAAATCTCTTTTGCTGTCCTTCTATAACATTTTTCACTCCCTTCAGTGAGTATTCTCCTTACAGAAGTCAAATGTGGATCTGAGGCCTAGCAAAGATGTGAGGTTAGAGTGCAAATTCTGGAAGTCATTCATACAAGCAGAGATGAAAGAAACGAGAACCAAACTTCCACAAAAATCATTTCAAAAAGACCACATCTCAGAATCTCTTCCACGTTGTATTCCAAAATCTGTGCCATGGTCAACTCTGTGCCAGGAACAACAAAATAAATTACTGCAAAGGGTTTGGAGTAATTTTTTTTTGCTTCTCTAATGGTACCTATCCAGAGCAGCTTTCTCAGCAGCGACACAACTTTCTGTACAGTAAATCTTACGGAAAAAAAGAAGAGCTGGCTAGTTAACTGGTCTTCCTCAGGTTGCTTCAGCCTGGTGAGTAGCCGACCTCTTTTGTTATGCTATAATATTTTGATGGGAGAAAAGCTTGAGTACCTCAACTTAAGAAGGAAACCACCTATAAATACAAGCGGGATTTGAACCAACACACGTGTTAAACACATTAGAGCATGACAGAGAATGAAACCACTCTGCTCCCAGAGGTTCTTAAATCTGACAGAGATGTGCACTGATTTATGAAACACTCAATGTCACAGCTTTCTACATCTCTACTCTGTCTGACCCAAAAATCTACAAGGGTGGATTTAACAGTAGACACAAATCTAATCATGTGATCTTACCAGAAATCACACTAATAGTGAATAAAGGTGTGAGTCAGGCTGGTTTTGGTGCCCAGATCATCGGTACAGACACAACCAGGGCGACCCAGGATGGACGAAGCATCACATTTTTACCACCCCTGACCATGCCAACATATGTTTGAGGGTTAGTCAAACCACCCAAACCAACAGTTCTGAGACCACGAGAGACCACCCCCCAAAAACCCGAAGCAAGCTTTCATGGAATTATAAGGCCTATACCTGATAATATCTTCTCCAAATTAACAGAGTGCAAAATATACCGAAACATGATATAAGCAGTTATGTTGACTTCAAACAGCATTTACACCAGAACACAGAGACTACAGCCTTTATGGTTTGGGCATTTTTGATATGTGGGGGTGCTTATTATACTGTACCTTGGAAAAAGGCCCCTAAATTGACACCACTTGAATCATGGGGTGTGAGGGGCTTTTTCTTGGGGTAGGTAGAAAACCAGCAGACCAAGACCCAAACGATATTGGTTTTTTGACAAGTCATATCACCCTACCATTGGTCTGAAATCACCGACACCACCCAAAACCAACTTCAGTTTCAGGTGGTTCTGGTTTGGTCCCAGTTTTGGGTGTCTATGCATACTGTACCTCTAAACGTGAAACCTAAGATGTATTGAACCTGATGCATTAACTCTTCCCTTGTACTCTCATACTCCCCTAAGAATTCCCACCATGTGTGGTTGCTGTTAACAAACCTTTCCAGTGCTAGTCAAATATGTAAAGACAGGGGTGAAATTTGATCTACAGTTCCAGTTGATCTTGGTGCATTTAAACTACAAACTTGATCTTGTGGATGAGATTAGTTCCTCCCCACACCCCCACTCCTTGACTGTAAACTTTGGTTAATTAAAGTATACAATAGCTTATCTAAAAATTGACCTAGTTCACTGGCTGTATTGTGTAATGGGTGTGAAAAATACCAAATGTAAAACTTTTGGCCACGATAATGTTATCAAAACTAAATTTCAACTTTTTCTAAACTCACTGTTCTAAATGGATTTTCAAATTCACTGGCACTGTAATATGCAGGACGCCCTCTACTAACTCTTCCAGTTCTCCTTATGCTAAGGCCACCTCTGAGATCTCCCTGCACTGTAACAATGATAATAAAAAATACAACATTAGTAGTCACAACTTTAAACATACTAATCTGTGTTTTATGATAATATAATCTTAATGGATGAGGCCAAAAAGGATTTTACAGAATCAAAAGAAAGCACAAAAGAAAATAAAAGTATAAAGGTGCCAGCTAAGATCAACTACTACTGGATATTGTAAAATGGTCAGAAAATATGATGAGTGGCCATGGTCATATATTTCACAGTTAGTAATACTAGTGTTCCAGTGGGCAGCACAGTCATGCAATGCAGGTCTTTCTTGAACAATTTTGCAAGTTGAAAAATTACTTGCAGGAATTTCTCTCAATGTTTTTTCATCAACTGGTTGCTTCCCTAATGTTGCATCTAGCAATGCAACTCATTCAGATTCCAACATTCAAACCAAAATCCCCTCCCCACAATGATTAGAAGGGGGTTATTCCCCCCTGATACATACCACTTTAGAGTGAGATAAGACCATTCAATAACTGTAAAAGCCCACATAAAGGAATGATTGATATACCTTGATGTGCTGGTTTAGGATGATAAAGTCTCTTTGCGAAGAAGACATGGCCACACGCACAGTATTTAGTTGCAACTGGAACCTGAAGAGAAATGACAACAAAATTCACATGTATGCTTGTCCATCAACTATGCATGCAAACTTGCTCAAGTGTGCAAGTGAGCACGCCATTGACTTCCCAAGGTAACAGTCAGTTTTTCCCTTATGAAACATAAGGTTACTGCCTAGTTCTCCCAAAATTTCTAATTATATAGTATTACACTTGTTCATCCTTGCCACTTGACAAAGGCTTATATTTTTTGTCATTATTCCCCTTTCCTCTTTTTCTGTTAAAAAGCACTCTGTTGAAGGGAAAGCATGACCTAATTATGTAACAATCCTACGTAAGTTTTTCAATGATCCCAAGAAGAGTTGAATATTTATCATCAGAAGCTACAAACTTTCAAAGCTGACTTTAAGATTTTACCCAATTTGGTTGAGGCAGACCACTACAGACCACATCTGATTGCAAAAGAGGGGTATGAAAATTCATCTTTTTATTTTGCTTAGTTTCAATTTTCAGGTTTTAACTTTAACTTCTGTGTAGTTTAGTTGTTTTCAAATGTTGTCAGTTCTCATTAACATAAATATTCTCATAAACACAATAAGCTTTCAATAAGCCTTTTTGCAATTTCCATTTATGCAAAGAATTAAAGGATACATGGAAGGTACACAAACCATGCTAAGCATGCACAGCAGGCTTGATTTTTAAGGAAATTTTCAGATTGTCCATCTGAAAACCTGAAGCCAAATTTAGGTTGTTCAAAATATTTTTTTTGTTGTCCACATGAAACTGAAACACAAAAGATGAACAATTGTATATCCCATCTCTGCTACAGAAAACAAATGTTTTTATTTCTATGGTTCAATGATGCAGGCATGTAGCCAAGGGAACAAAGGGGGTACCCCCCCTTGAGCACATTTTTGGGATTTTTTAATGTTTATTTTTACAATATTGCTACTGTTTCCTCTATTTGTATGGGGTAAACAGGCCAGGGAAGTGCCATTTCCAGCTATCTGGGACGCACTTTGAGCCAAAATTGTCTTGCGCTTTACACCAACCCATGGTGGAGTGCTGAGAGTCTTTCTATGGCTTCTCACCCCCCCCCCCTCACCTTGACAAATTCCTGGCTATGCCCCTGCAATGATGAATGACAGTCCATACCATTGTCTCAATACCACTCCTTAAGGAGTTTAGAGTTTAAAGAGTTAGATGAGGTTTTACAGCTCAGTTTCTAACCAATTGGGCCAGCCACGGACTTTTTTCCAGTTACGGCTCGCTGGCTTGTTTTCCCTACTCCATTGCTTATGCTGAGCACCAAGCACAATGGCAGTAGGTTCCATTTTCAAAGTCTTTGGTATGACCCGGCCAAGAGTCGAACCCAATTTCTTGCTGATGTAGTGAACTATTCAATGACAAATAAAATCTACTTGTCCTTCGGACACGCTCAAAGAGAGAAAGTGGTTGTCCGATCCAACGTTTACCTGTCAAGGACGATAGAACAATTGCTAAATTTCAGTCCTGCAGAGTATGGCAAACTCATGTAATTCGTGGAAGGTTACAGGACAATTGACCAAAAAGACACAAAACTACAGCTACAGTAAGAACCCTCTGTATACTTCCCTTGTATCTAAAAAAAGAATATCTTTTAAAATAAGCTCAATTTTTTGGGCATATGTTGCAAAAGTATCACTGTTTATGACCAGATTTTCAGAATGGGTAAGAAAACCTTACTGAGAACAGCGAAAATTATCTTCTTGAATTACTATCCCAGTCATGTCCTAGCTTACACCCTTAAAGAATATGGCATACTAATGTTTTTTCTGCAGATGTCAAAAATTTCACTAGACCATTATTTACAGTAGAAGCTGCACTTAAATAAATGCCAAGTAAGAAAGCAAAGATTTTGTCTTCACAATTAAATGAAAATGAAGTTCATTTTCTGGAATGGCTAAAATGAGAATGATTTAACCTTGTCAATTTATGTCCTTTCTTTGCTAGGCGGCATATTAACTGGAGTTATGATAATGTATGAGTTATGTTTCAAGTTGGCTAGCATAAGGCAAAATATCCAAAAGATACATAATTCCGTTATCCTCTGCATTAGCGGCATTGAATTCTTCCAGTTCCACTACGTAGACCAACTACATGCCTGTGCTTGTGTATATATTGCAGTTAACATGGCTGTTCCTGTCATTAAAACTGAAGAGGTAAACCCACGTAATGCAAGGACTGAGCTTCATTCGAAACTTGAAATAAACTTCCAGTATCAGTTTGAAATGCTTGTATCTGTCATAAGTGATAGGTCAGTGCACATCAATATTTGTGTGTACAATATTGATATTTTAGTAGTATTGGTATTCAAACTGTTGTATATAACCAATATTTTCTATAATATTTTGTTTTCTATAGAGTGCTATGTATATTCCAAAGTGCATATCAACAATATTACTATTAGAGTAATATGCATGTTATCCGTATTTAGTGACAAAACCAAAACCACTTTCAAATTATGTGCATCGATCTAACCAACAACGTGGGTTAATAACTGCTGACACATTTAAGCTTGTCAATTTTGATTGCAGCATGCTCACCTTAGGCTCCCTTGCAAATGTGTGGGAATCTGCCATATATTTCAAGCATGCACATGCAAAGACATGCAGCCTCAATTTAACATGCAATGCCTACACAGAGCCATGTATATGCAACTCTGTACTCAATTTGCAAACAGCGCCCGTTACCCTTATTAGGTTACTTTGGATCCACTGCTTATGCTGAAAAATCTGAACTTGCTGAACAACTACCTCTCAGTAGGAAAACTCTGCGGCAAAGATTTGTAGCTCGCAAATAAGATCAAGTTCGCCAAAAGATTTGCAGGTAAAAATAGATTCCTGTTCCTTTTGCTTGTTTTAGAAAAATGAAAACTTTCTTAAGGTGGCCTTCTTAGGTTTCACCATCATACTGCCACTGCTTAATTCTGTGTAACTCACATAAGTTCCAGTAAGGTGTGGCACTTACAGCAGCCCCAACCCACAGGCGCCCCTTAACATTGTATAGTATACCATATACTATGCAGTATATATAGACAGAAAGGTATGTCACAAATTTCCTAGCTCGAACAAACAACGTACGTTTCTGGCACAATTACTGCACTTTTCTCGCCAAATTTGTCTGTGTCGAGACTTTTGATCATAAGGTACCTCAAGGCAGCTCTTTTTCCCGAATAACTTCACTTGGCGTTGTCTGAAGGATGAAATTTCGATGGAGTAACAGTATGAGGATGGTAGCTGCTGACAGGAGAGCATTCAGCACTTCCACACTATATAATAAAATACTCCTAAAATATTCTCTAAAGTTCTCTTAACTTTCTAAATTTCTTCCAAAATTTGTTTAATTATGGTTCACTTTTTATTATTACAAATCTTGCAGGTATATATTAGCATCAATATGAACAATTTTTTAACATTAAATTTCATAAAATTTGAAAACCTTTTGAAAAGTGGAAGGGCTAGCATTTTCTACAAGTACTTGTGACAGTTGAACTGTAACTGTTTTACAGTCTTCAACTGCCACAAATGCTCATAGTAAACGAAGCCCTTCCACTTTTCTAAAGGTTTTCCAATTTTATGAATTTCTATGTTCAAAAATCTTGCATATTAATGCTAATATGTATCTGTAAGATTTGTAATAATAAAAGCAAAACATAATTGACAAATTTTGAAAGAAATTCAGAAAGTTAAGAGAACTTCAGAGAATATTTTAGGAGTATTTTATTATATAGTGTGGAAGTGCTGAATGCTCTCTATCAGCAGCTACCATCCTCAGACTGTTACTCCATCGAAATTTCATCCTTCAGACAATGCCAAGCGAAATTATTCCGGAAAAAGAGCTGCCTTGAGGTACCTTATGATCAAAAGTCTCGACACAGACAAATTTGGTGAGAAAAGTGCAGTAATTGTGCCAGAAACGTAAGCTGTATGTTCGAGCTAGGAGATTTGTGACATACCTTTCCGTCTATATATACTACATAGTATATGGTATACTATACAATGTTAAGGGGCGCCTGTGCCCCAACCATGCCTCGATAAAAAATGTCCTCACATGCATGCACAATGTGTGGTCCTTACATGCTCCCTTACGGGTCTTGTTTAGGCTGCAAACGTAAAAACGGGCAGTGTAACTGCGTTTACTCCCACTCTGCCATTTTTATAAATATTATCCTGCCGAGGACAGTGTCCTGATCATCCTGATGGGATCAAATGGTCCCTTGCGAATACATGCATGTATAATAGGCCTAGGCTATTTTACTCTCATAATACATTAACCTAAAGTTAGGCTAGGCTAGGCCATTTTAGTAGGCATGTCATTAGGCCTATACCGAAAGGAAATACGACTAACAGAAGTTTTGCAGGCTGGGCAACTCTTGTAGACCATCTTGAACGATGTTTTCAGAACGGAAAATGACAAATCTGTTGTACGAAAGTATCCATTAACACCAGCATTCCCTTGTCTTCCAATTTACGGGATTAAAAATAAATGCCAATGTTATTTATTACCGCAGCTATTTGTGTTTCTTAAACTGTAACAATAGGTTTACCAACGTAATCAGCTGACTGCCAAGCTTCAAGTATAAGTATCAGGTGATACCACCTTGATGCGCGCAAAATGCAAACTGCAAACTATCACAAGTTCCTGCTCTTAGAGGAAATTAACTTTTTGAGGAAATTGTTAGGCATAAAAAAGCTTTGGGGGAATGCTTCTAACACTTTAGGGTCGTGAAAGGGACCGAGACTGCTCCTGCAAAAGACTGATTGTTTGGGTTGAAAATCTACATTTAAAAGACATTAGACCAAATTTACAGAAATTTTCCCGGTTCACTTTTGAAATTGGATTTTCATTTATGGAACGACCGTCAGACTGGTATTGCTATGCCCTTGCACTTTAGACTCGACCCGAAAAGGGCGGTTCCAGCACATATTCGATCTGGCAGGAGATTTATGTTAGCAAAGGAATTGTTTCCCAAGTAAAGCACTCATAGGCATCAACAGGGGGACTGCTCAGGGGAATGTCCTCCTCCCCATTCACCCCCACCTTTAAAAGTGGAGGGGATTGTCCACCCGCAGAAAAATTTCAGGGGGGAGGGGCAAATTTTTAATTGATCAAATCAGCAGGCCCGTAGCTGGAGTAACCACTTGGAGGGGTCACATCAATGTGCATGGATTGTCACTGGCCTGGGGGAGTGGTGTAAGGGGAGGGTTTGCCTTTTTCAAGATGCAAAATGCAAAATGGTGTGAGATTTTTGACTTTTGACAGAATTAGTCTTGAAGGTTAAGTTATCTTTTTTTTCAAGTTTTTGATTTTCCGGGGGGGGGGGGGAACAAGTGCCCCCATTGCCCCAACCTGCAGATGCCCATGTGTCCACCCAAACGTTTTCCACGACAACAATGAAAATAATGACAAGTTTGACTTCATAGCTTGGAATATATCTGATTCAATGAAATTTAACTGTAAAATGGTGAAAAAGCCATTTGATGGCTTACAATTGTGGGAAAGTACCTCAAATTACACCACCATGGCAGAGTATCTGGCCTCCAAATTTTCCCAGGGCCTTAAGTGAGTCTAAAATGCCTCCCTTCTAGGGCTTGCCGTTCTCGCATGAAGTTCTGGTCAAAGTAATGTCCCTCCTTCTGAGAAGTTTCATGGCATTTCCAAACCTTGGAGTGAAGAATAGGTCACACTGACATTGCAGGAATTAAGTTCTGTTTTCATGGAACCCATAAATTTGGCTTTGCTTTCCCTCTAAAGTCAACATCCTTGTGGATCTATATTTCTGAGATGGAATAATGAACATGCTTCAAAGACATTTGTACATATTTTGTGCTAACGTTCACCTCCTCTTGGATAACTGCCTTGAACTCCTCATCAATTTCTCCCGTCTTAAAGAAAATTTGAAAGTAGCATTGCACAATTTTTCCCTGTGGGTATCAAGCCCCCAGAACCCAAAGCAGCAGATCCCCTTGTGTGTATTCAGGGATGGGATAGACTTAGCTACAAAATGAAAAATAATAGACCTACAATGCAAACTGACAAAAAAAAAATGCGATACTGACTGACCAATTTTCCTGACTGTCCCTTTTTTTAAATAGAAAAGAGAAAAACATCATACCATCAATAGCAGTTACAACAGGTCTTTCTGTACAATGCTTTGTGAAAAGCAACTAAGTCCAGGAAGACTAAATAGCACAAGAGGAAAAATATAACATAACATCTGAATATGTGGTCACCTTTTCATGTATTTATATAGCTGTTATTTTACCTTACATTATATTATAGAGGTCTTAAATCTGGCAAGATGCTAGATAAAACAACCATCACAATTCTTTGAAAACAAAGACACTCTTCAATTTTATTATGGTTTTGATACAAAGAAATTATGACAATTAAAGAGAAAATAAGTCATTTTATAGGGTCATGGACACTTCCTAACCAAGACTTATTCCCCATAACTTGAAACATAATGGAAAAACTGGTTTTAATTCTACTCATTCTATCAATTTGAACAGATCATGGTTATTACTTGCCCGCCCGGCAGACGTGAATTGCTCCTGCACCCACACTGACTGCACTCGCAATACAAACCGGTCAAAAAGAGGCACATATTCGACACCTGCTATGAAGGTTAGATCATTACAGAAGTCTGGTACCATTCCTAACTTCAAGCTTTGATTCATGTTGGTCAGGGCTGACTGATTATTTTTCAAAGATTCCATTTTCTTTTTCTCCAAATGCAAGGTACATACATCTTTGAGAATAACAATATCCTCACCACCCACCGTTAAAAAAATAAACGCACCTCAACTGCAGTGTCTGCCGGAGAGTAGCATTACTGAAATGCTTTTTGTAAAGAGTCTGAACATTTCTTTGGCCGCATTAGACATAACTCATACTTTGACACTCTTATTCTAAGCTAGCATGTGTACTACTTTCTCATCAAGCAGCTTTCCTTGTTAGTTACATAGTTGAAGATTTAAGGGAACCGTAAGATTTCAAGCAGAGTGGCATCTGGGAAGCTCTCCATACCAGCGTGCTAGACAAAGTAGACAGGAAACTGGTTTTATTGTCAATTTCTGCAATACAGTGGGGCATTTAGGATGCCAAATTTTCTGATCACAGCCCCTAACCATGATGGGAGAGGGGTCTGTTTTGGCCCTCCACAGTGCCCCCTTTTAGGAATTATCAAAATGAAGATTTCCCAGATCTTCACTAACAACACATCACTAATTGTTAAAGTTATGGTGACATAACACCAAAAAGAGCTGTTTTCACTTTGCAGTTAAAGAATAAAATCCCCCAATGAAAGATCTGTTGGGATTTTTTCAATATCTTTTATGGTTCTCAAGATATACCTCTTCAAAGTTTGATGGTTTCTGAAGTAACTCATTGCCTATGCAAAAATAATGATGTGAAGTGTTGCACAGTGTTAAGATTTCTTTTGTTAACCCTACATAAAGTATCTCTTAATTACTGATCAGATAGTTTACAGTTTGGTAAGTGATATCAATATTTTTCAAGAAAACAATTTTAACTTCCATAATGGACCTCAGGAGATAACAATACTACAAGTGTCCTTAACTTGAAGGTTGAAAAAACAAAGGCTAACATTAGCCATTTTTGGTATGTCCATCTTTTGACATCACAAATTTGCATATTTAGCTTATGGTTATTCATGATACAAGTGTGAAATAGAAATTACCCTGTAAAACGGTCAATATTTGATGAATTTTGATGGGAATTGGGGCTATTTCCGGATTTCAATGCTTTTTACATCAAATATCCAACTGTAATTTTCATGTCACCAAACCTTTAAGTGTGGCTAGAGGCATTTTCCCTACAGGCACAAGATCTATGTGGTTGGTATGCATAGCTTTAAAATCTCTGTTTGTTAGACATAAATTGACATCACCCATTTGTCAAAGTAAGGATCACTTTTTAAAAAAAAAGGCAAAAAAATGAGACAATGGGTACAATAGTATTGACTAATGCAGCATGCTAGTGGCGTAGCTAGAGGGGGGCAGTCGTGCCCCCCCCCCCCACAAAGCCTCCGAAGGCCTCTGTCGGAAACTTCTAGTCTCTGTCGGAAATAAATTAAAAACAATTCATTTGAAACACTTACAACACTTGTTATGTTTTTAAGCAGAATTACACATTCGAAAGTGAACGTGAAAATCAAAAGTCGGTCTCAAATTTCCCAGAAAGCAAAAAAAAGAAAAAAAAGTCCCCAGATAATAGTCTGTCAGAAATTTTTTGCTTTTGCCCCCCCCCCACAAAAAATATCTAGCTACGCCACTGCAGCATGCATGGTAAATAAACATGGCAAACTGAAATTAAAGGTCATGGCCATCTACAGAAAATAACAAGGAATACTCGGTTGTATTAAGAATTAAATTGGGCACATTCTGCAGTCTTATTTTCAAACATTAGCTTAATATTTACAATTCATTAGCTTAATATTACAATTATCATCTTGGTTCCCTTTGAAACAGCTTTCATGATGTATCAGAACAAAATTATTGCATTTGAATAATAAAACAAGGAGCAATTCTACATAAATTTAATAATTCTGTAACCAAAATGTCACATGATTATGAGAATCATACAGGCTGAATTAGAATACCAGGGTGTAATGATTCAGTAAGGTGAGACTGTTTAAACCCTGTAAAGGGCAACAAATCTTGCCACAGACAGCAAAAATTCTCCATGCTAAGTTTACTTCTAAAACCTCCTTCAATCTTAATGAAAATGCCTGTTGAGCAACTAGAGTGCAAACCCTGGGCAAAGCTACAATGACCTGTACTTAGTACAAACTGCTCAAGGTCACATTAACACAACTTTATGTGTGGCTGTGAGCTGTCTGCTACACTGAGTAATCTGACCAAGTCATCATTAACCAATCATAGTCATGCTACTGTTTAAATTTATGTCAATCAAGGTGTAGTCACCAATTATTAATAGAGATATGGGGATATTCGTAAATAAGTTTGGGGTGATGCAACATCCCTTTTATGTTTGATTGTCCAATTGGTAGTAGTTTACTTTCTTTCAAATCATTGATATAGAACATTGAAGATTCACAAGTCATGAAAGATTGTGTACCACTTTCTCCCAATGCACAGGAAGCAGGGGCTAAAGCCCCCAGTCAAAAATGTGGAGGCAGAAGTACGCTTCCGCACTATTCAAGGAGGGAAACCCCTTATTTGTGCCCTCTGTAAAAAGTTCCTTAAAATTTGCACAACATGTAGCACCAAATTGCATCTAAGGATCGAGTCAGGACTCCAGTTGCTAATTTTCAGAGAGGAAATGACTCGAGCAATTGTATCAGAATTTTCCTCACAGAAATAATACAGTGACTCGAGTCTCTGACTTGACTCGAGTCACATTGAAAGTAGTAAATGACTTGACTCAACTGCATAATTGAGTGACTCGATACAACACTGTTAAGAACCCACAAATAATAAAGAATTTAACACCCTTCCACCAGAATGGCGGTCTGAAATCATGAGGCTTTTTGCCGGTTAGGATGCTGGTTCACACCTTCTTGCTAGACTTACCTTGCAATAAACAACCAAGGAGTTAATCTGCCTTGTCCATTTCCTGTTTGCTATCTCCTCTGCATGCAAGCACAATTGATTGTTTATTGAAGCATGCACACAGCCCTTTGTATGACTGGAACTACTGAATTAAGTTCAAAGGCAAATAAACTCCCTCTGGCTTCTTTTGCATGCTCAAAGTGGAAGATCAAACATGAACTGGTTTCAGAAATCCGGCGATCGCCGGTGTTTCAGGACCAAAACACCATCCGAGGATTTGCAGCATGTAACGTCCAGCCACCAGCTGACAACAGCTTCCCACAGCTATGATTTTCTCAAGCACAATAAAGAGGGTTAAATGAAGGTGATTCAATTGATGAGGGGCAGAAAGTGAAAGAAAGGTTGCACAGAGAAAAGAAACAACCCCTGCAATTGTAGAGATTACATTTTTTTTATTTATTACAATTTTTCTAGCACCTGTTTCCCCCTAAACCTACAAAATGGGTGGAGAAACAGAAGAGGAATCCCACAAGTCAACTGTACCCCTCTGGCATTTTTTCAATTGAATTTGACCAGACAGACACTAAAATATCTCCCTACTTAGGTGGTAATCTCATCTGCCTGGGCAAAGGGTCTGTATAGGGATAATTATACAAGCATTGAGCTACTACACTTAAACAGAGCTAATATCACAACACACAGCTGTGAGACTTTTACTTCTGCATTTCTTGATAAGGAACCACTTCTTACGACATGATCTAGGTTTGTGGGTTTCATGGTGCTGAGGGGAAGGGGGGGGGGGGGTTTGTGCATTTGCAAAAAATTTGGGTCCCCAGTCACCAAAAGTATAACCTCACAGCTAGGATTTTACTGAATCCTAAGAAGGCACTTCAGCAAACTTGACTACACTAATATAGCAGCACAGTGCTCAAATACCGTTCTTCTTTGAGACACACAGGGAACACACCAGCAAAGTTTTGAAAGAGGTAAATGAGTCTTACAGGTGTGTATTTGGTCATTGTTACAAAGGACACATGAGCCACTCAGTTATATTTAAGTGACATTGTGACCTTTGACCTTGTCAAGCACCAGTGAGACACAGCACAGATGTAAAATCTCTCCAACATCTACTCAGAGATAGTTCTTATTTGATCCAGCTGTCACTTGTCAACTGAGTTGTTCTTCACATAGAGATTGTAAATATTTCGACAATACTAGCTTTGACAATGCATCGATCAACACTTTTTCCATTCCTCACAGCTGGTGCTTTTCTTCAAGTCTTAGCAGAATCCAGGTTTAAAGCCCTTTCAAGCCCTTTTAGGTCTTTCAAGAAGCTTCATACTCTGCTACCTGGAAAAAAAAGAAAAACAAAATGAGTAAAGGAAAAATGTTTGTGCCGAAATACGCCCCCCCCCCTCCCCTCATGAGACAGACTGTTAATCTGTTAACCCTTTAATGCCTATCTTGCCCCAATCACATTTATGCTAATGAAATCTTAGCTCTTTTGAGAACTCTCAACTCTCAAAGAATATTCCAGATCTAACTTTTTACTTGGTATGTATGCTAAAGAAGAATTTCATCTATGCATTCTGGTGTACTGTTCATTCGATTCCTATGCTTGGTTTTAAAAATACTAGCAGCTGAAGTGGTCTAATTTTGTAAAAAACATGAACTTAAAGCAAGCAAGTGGAACATCATGGTTTTACATTGTTGATTCATGTTTAGTTTCTCTCTTTCAACCTATTGTTTTGAACTTGGTTAGGTTGCAAGTTTACCAATACGGTATTTAAAGGCTCTATAACCTAATCCCAGACAGTAAAAATTCTCCCCACTAAGTTTCCTTCCAGCCCCTCCTCCAATTCAAACGAGAAACACCTGTCTGGTACAGTTCCCAGACAAAGTTACAGTGGTTTGTCCTGGGTTTAAATTGCTCAAGGCCACATTTATGCAATACTGTATGAGAGCTTCTTGGAAACACAAGTGACTGCACAAGTCTGCACTCATTGACCAACCAGAGTGAAGCTGTTGTTTGAATTAATGCCAATCAAAGTGCAGTCACCAATTGGATTTAGAGATACGATCATATTCCCAAATATGTTTGTGGAGTGATGCTATTGCCCCTCTAAGGTTAACAAAGTCCAAATACCCACAATTCATCCTTTTTTGTAGTATGCAGGTATATACAAATTTTGAAGACAGTTTGAGGTCTAAACTGTTCCTTAAATTAAATCTCTTCATCTCGCATATCCATCCTCTTTCATCCTCCTCTAAAATGAGTTTCCTACCTTCTCCTTTTCTTGCTCCTCTTCTTCTCTAGCATCTCCTGCCTCTTCTGCATCCTCTCTTCCTTCTGTGCTTCTTTAGCTCTGTAAATTGATGAAAAAGTCATCAAAATATGTAAAACTTGAAAAAAAGTCATGTTGAACTCCTTTAGACACTAAGCTTGGGGTTTCTGGAGGATATTCTAATTTCTGGTCAGACCCTTTGAAGAGTTCATGTGCAAAAATGGTGAATGAGGTTACACCTCTATGTTATGATGTCTCTGTGTTCTGAGACTTCCACTACATGCAACTTTCATACTCTCACCCCACCCTAAACCCTTATCGTAACACCGACTTTCATGTACACTTGTCGGAATATACAAATGTCAGAACATAGAGTAGTCACCAATAAATGCCACATTGATCTTAAACATGCATACAAGACCTTGTTTCTGAATACTACTTCATTGCTTGCAAAACCCAACATTCACCATGCAGATTTCAAATTTTGTGCTTTCTTGCAAACACTGACAATTTGAGAAATGCCTGGGTGGCAACAGAAAACTAAGAGATTTTAGTGAAATTCAAATAATTGGACAAACTCTTCATTCACACTTGTATTCTTTGGCAATCACTTCAACTTAAGAAAATCTTATAAAAGTGGTTAACACCTTACACTTACCATCAAAGATTACTGGTTTGACTCTGACCTAGTTCAGTGTTTTGTTATTGGGCAAGAGGGTCAACTTCTATTGCATCTCTCTACACAGGGGTTAACTAGGGACATATAAAGTAACTTGTCATTTGGGTGTGGTATATAATGCAGTCATGTTCCAGGGGGATTTTCTCTAGGGCAGGCTATCTTAGGCCAAGGCCTTGTTTCATAAAGTGTTTCTCTCCATCTTAAATTTGATTTCCGTCGGACTTTTGCAAGATAGATCAAACTTAAGATCCATCATAACTCTTTATGAAACAGCCCAGGGCTAATGAAGAATGTACCTTTCATTAGGATTGTTACTAAATACAAATATCTCAAATTTTTTTTTTGGAAGTACTAAATTTTAATGCTAACTTATAACTAGGTGCTCATTTCAAAATTGCCACAAATATTTTGAACAAACCTGAGGAAATTAGCTTACCTATATCGAATTTCCCTGACAGACCTATCACTTGTACTTGTCAATTCTTTTGCAAATGAAGTTTTCCTCTCCTTTTTACGTTTTTTCTCTTCATTCATTTTCTTGTACACTCCTGAAACATTTAAAAGAGGATAAATAATTCATTAGCATAGAAGGAAAAAATACAAAAACTTTAAATGAAACATTTTGAGTGAAAGCTAAACATTCAACAATATCACACTTTCTGAGAATTCATGTTGATCATCTTAGTTATGCACTCTCCTTGATAGACTAATTGTTTACTAATTGCATTGTTCCTCCAGTCACCAACTTTGTGCACATTTAAATCATACCCTTTATTTTCTTGCATGCAAAAACAGTGGTTCTTCACCTTTTGGCATTATGACCCTATCAGACATTGGTGGTCAGTGCTGTGACCCCTGTAACAAAAACTGTTTAATACTGAATCTAAATTGATTGCTTTCATTTATGATTCCTTCATTACCCCCAGAAAAATCTCAAATGACCCCAAGGAGGGTCACCACCCCACAAACTGCTGCGCTATTTCAAACCCAACCATTTGAATTTTTTATTAATTTCATGATAAACATGTTCCTTTTACCTAATTTTCACAAATGAAAAGTAAAAACAAAAACACATCACACACCATTTATCCAAAACGGACTTTTGTTGTCTTTCTCATTCTTCCTGGAGGCTTGCTGCACAACCCCCCTTCTCCCTCGTTTGGCCTGTCTAGCTGCAAACAGCTGGGCTTTCTGTAACTCCTTTCTCATAATTTCATCAGCCTTGATAATGTAGAAAATAAAAAGATTTGGAAGTACTCAAGAAATTCTGACTTCTGGTTCAATTTCTAACTTGATGACAGAGAATGATAATAATACTAATAATGATAATAATAATTATATAAGGATTTATAATGTGCAGATAGCCACCCTCATCCACAAACCTCATAAAACAACCAACCAGTTTAATATCTCAGTGTTCATTCAACAATTCAAGGGTACAAAAATTTCTTTTGGGAAGGGGGTAAGGAAAATTCTAATGATTTTCACAAGACTTAGGGCAACTTACCAATACACAACCCAAGTCACGGAAAATATGACAGTGTTGGACCAACCTATTAGTGCTCCACAAGCATGAGTTGATATTTGTCAAACTAGTATCACTAAATTTACTTGAATTGCCAATAGTACAGTACTAATATAACAATTGTGTGATAAGGACTTTGAAATATCTCACCGGTAAAGCACTATCTAAGATCCACAGACATTTGATTAATTGATCACACAGTGCTTCCACTATTTTCAAAATTCAGGAAATTTCAATGTTGTTTGGGTAATTTTCAGGAAAGGGAATAATTACAGGAAATTCAGGACTTGGAGGGAGAAGTATTTCTTTTTTCCAATCAGAAAGACAACATGAACTCCCATTCACTTTCTTTTAACATGTATAGTGGATCTCTTTTAGGAAATAATCATTAAATATCAGGGAATTTCAGACTATCTTTCAAAAAATTTTTTTTAGTTGTGGAAACACTGTGACTACAAGTATAGAGTACTTTCTGTTTTTGAGCTATAGGTATCACACAAGTGTTTCGCCAAAGGTCGAAATTGGACTTATAAGGTTTAGTGCCCTCTTTTTCTATTCTAGTTTGTTAGCCATTTTGTTGTTGATGTAGAGTTTGTTTTGAGTATTTTCGTCTGCATTGTTGTGGTCTATGAAATGCTGGAGCTTTCTGGACACTTACATGATCTCGTGCTTAACTGTAGAGGGGTTCAGTTTGGAAACAAAGCTCATTAAACACCAGCACAGAAAGTGATTTATCATCCTTTTCTAGCAGACAAAACACCCAATACTGGTTGGTAAAGGGATTTAAAATAACCAATATTGGTGAAAGATACCAATGATGATATTCGTACAACAATAAAATAAGGTATGTCTTACATTTTCGTCATCCTTTTTTCCTCTCTTTGCTTTCCTTCTAGGTTCTGAACCTCCATCTAACCTCTGAGAAGCTAAAATAAATGAAAGAACACATACACTCTCATTCTTTTAAAATGTCATATTAAGTCAAATACAAGACACAGGCAAGTGCTGTACATGTGACCAAATCTGAAGCAAATTTGCCCAAATTTTATAAATGCAAAAGCATGATTATATCAAGACATCAAATGCTCCTAAAAATACAACTAGTTTTCACTGATCTACACACTTCTTTTACGCTGTTATGGCAAGTGATACAACTTTATTCGTTCATTAATTATAGCTCCACAAATAAAAGTCCCTTAAGGGGAAGCTCTGTTGACATATTAAGCATATAATTAAAACAATAATTCTCTGAAGACTTCCCACAGAAAAATATGTAAACCAGCTGATACTAGCAACTCAACTTTTCCATTTAGAAGCTTATGACCCTTAATTTGTTTTTATTTCTACTACCAGGCACTGGTCATAAGTCTTCCTAATCATTTCCCTGGTCTTTTCATCTTCTTGAAAATGCGTTTTTGATATTTTTCATCTTACCAATAGAGTAATCATTCAGTAACCAACAATTTTCAACCAACTGAGCCATTTAGAATCATAAGGCCTATGAAAGGGGTTCTCAAGTATCATGGCTGGTGGGTCCCTTTACTTGAGTTTTCACTTTATAAAAATTGTGGCAGCCAGACCTCAATCACATAGTTTGATTTCCTATATAAATTTTTGACTGTGCGAGTATTCCCCTAGCCTTTTACATGCATGTTGCGGGCCACAAATGCCTGTGTGCTGCCATTTGAGAACCTAGGCCCCAGGATATATTTTAAGATCAACCATCAATACCAGTGCTGTGGCCATGTGGATAAAGGTGAAAGCATTTGAAGCAAAGAAGCTTAGCAACCAGGAGGTTTGGGGTTCAATCCCCAGCCAGATCAAAGGTGTGTTTTTCATCCAACAGCAATCTACAGTTTTCCCATCTGGTCTGGCTTTTTAGAAGAAACTGAATTTGAGCTACATTGTCGAGTTGGTTAGCCACTCAACATGAAGTTGTAATCTGTACGCCATATAGGCGTCTCTTACATTTGTGGTCACTTAGCAACGTAAAACAACTGCCCTTCAAGGTCTTAATTAAAACAATTACCACTGTTTTACCGAAGTAGAAATTTTGACTGAATACAGCAAACATCTTCTAAATTAGAGATAACTGAGGTTTCATCTTAGAACAGTGGGGGCCAGAACTGTACTTCTGCCCCCTTTTTGACTGGGGGTTTTATACCCCCCCAACCCCTGGACATCCTATGCCTATGCAATGAACTTCATGTAATGAAGTTCATGTAATATCCATTCATTCACACAATTCTATCAAAAGTTGCAAAAAAAAAAAAACCTCACCTTCTTTAATCTTTCTCTCTTGATGTGTCTGAAACCATGTCCTTTTTGGTCTTCCCATAATTTCTTTTTGATGTTCCAAGATCTTTTCTGCTTTGTGAATTTGTTTTTCTGAGATTTGTAACTGCTTCTCTTCCCATTCCATCTTAAAAATAGTTCGGATATCATCTTCAAGACTGTCAATTTTGTCACGGTATTTCTGGATGACCTCTTCACAAGACAGGAAAATTAAATGGAACACAAATGGGTGGATTTATTATTCCAACAAAGAATATGGTAATCTACAAAACCACCTTTTGGATACATTTTAGACTTATATTAACATACTTCATGACCTTCCAACACCTGAAAATGAAGACCACAGTATGTTCCATTCTGGTTACATTTTGAATTCACCAATAATCTGGCTACATCTCAGTGAAGACTGACATCGCAACATAACATTTTTTTGTTCTCAGAGAACCCCTTCTTTGTTCCAATCAGATTAAACAAACCTATGATGCAGCCAAATCACAACAAGAAGAAGGAATCAGCATAAACCATCTTACATTTGATCTATCACACAGAGAGCCTTCTCCACAAACTCCAAGGTGAACACACCTCCTATCTTATGTGAACAATGCAATAACACACTTCTTTAAATCAGATAATTTGTGACCACTAAACTAACCACCTGCTTTAAATACTTCCACTCAGAGCTTAACTTCTTCACTCAGAGCAACACAAACTTGCCTTGAGAACACAAAGAACTGATCAAATTCTTACAAAACTGTGGCTAACAAACTGTTCCTTGAACATTAAAGAGACACCAAACCCCCGAATGAAAGAATTTTTCTCACCATGAGGGACTGTTCTACTTTTCACAGCTGTTTTAGATCTTTTAATGACCTCTTTCAGCATCTTCCTCTCTGATTCTCCAATCAAACTAACAGATCTGTAACAAGAGGCAAAGTTTAATCATTACTATTTTATGAAACAACTTCAGAATTATTTGATCAAGCAAATATAATAATAGCCCACTTATTCAACCATAACAAAACACAACTGCTGTCTAACTTATTTCCACAGGGATAAGATGTGTACGTGAGGGGGATAGGGGGTGGTAGTGTGCTGGCTAGGCATAAATGCACAACAAATGGGAGAACTGCTTGGCTGGTGTTACACAGATCAATTTCACACCTTGCTTCAGCCCAGCCCCCCTTCACCCTCCCCCAAACAATCTCAGTTCTCAAGTAATAACACAATCTGACATGTCTGATCGTTTACAACATGTATACTCATCATTACCATAAACTAATTACTGTATACCACACAATGAGACCAATACCTGGTATCTGACCCACTGTCATGCAAGCACTAATTACAAACATGTTGCTCAAAATAAATGATACATCCCCTGCCTCAAATCTGCACCACAAAAACGATGCCTAGACAACCAATCTTTTGTTTTAGTATAAAATAAACAAATGTACACAAATGTACTGTCAATTCAAATGCCCTGTCAAGTACTGAGAATTCAAAAGACAATAGGTTACTAAGCAATAAATAGCACAAATAGCTTAATGGACACACACAGGAGTTCCCCCTGTCTTTCTCTGAGATACCAATAAATCTTTTCACTCCCAAAGCCATATCATTTCTTTTCAAATGTAAGCATTGCATAGAAAAGGTAAATGGTTTATTTTATATGTTTAAGCAAGTAACCACTCACAAATTCCTTCCCATGACGTCATTTACAAATGGGTAACATGATTCAAAACAAACAATCACAAATTAGTACAGGAAGTATTCCAATTCAAAGTCATGTGACTGCATTTATCAGTTAAAGATATAACAAAACATTTATAGAGTGACTAATACTCACCGACCACCTTTGCCAGCCCTAGCTGTTCTCCCCACTCTATGTACATAATGCTTAGTTGTGTTGGGCATGGTTAAATTGATGACCTATGAAGATATAACAAACAAATGTAAAGTAATACCTAATTGTTGGAAGCGTACATGCATGGATTCAGATGGGGGCTCAACCAGCCTGAGTCCTCCCCACCATGCCACCTCCCCCTTTGTACACTTGAAGCAAACACAACCATCAAATACTTCAGCCAGTGACATCAAGGTAGCAGATACTTCACAAGATTACAAATGTCATTCTGAACAACTTCACTAGAATTTCATCATAATAATACAAACCCTCAAAACCATTAATCAGAAACTAACTTCAAGCTATTGACTAATTCACCAGCTGACTATTGACAAGATCATTTTTCATTAAACTGAACATATCTAAGAGAACATGTAAACATTGCATTTTAAAGTCAACGAGCAATCTTTCTAATAAATCTTACCGTTTTTACCCCTTCAATATCAAGACCTCGAGCAGCTAAATCAGTTGCAACCAGAATATCAATCTGAGCCTCTTTAAATTTGCGAAGGGATTCCAAACGCTGAAAAAACAGAGATAAACACAGCCATTATGTCACATTTAATTTCTGATAACCAATTAAACAATACATTACAAGCCTACATCCAACTCCCCAAATACACCTGCATGCAAAAATATGAAAGGCATATGCAATAGTTTTCCAGTTTTTGTTTGGACAAAACTTTGAAGTAACAGCCACCTCTTTAATACTTAATTCCAGGGATAAGGAATTGCTCAAAATTTTGTCATGAAACAAAACCAAAGGGTTGAAAAGGGGGCAGAGGAAAAGGAGGATGGGAAGAGGGTACAGTCACAGGAGGGTAAATTCCACTCACACCCAGACCATACTGTTTGTGACCTTGCATCAGGAGCCCCATCTCCCCACCAGACTGTTTAAATCAGTATCATGAAAATAGCCTCTTACTAGGTGCAAAGCATTAGGGAACCCATAGATCTATATTACTCCAGGTAGACATAAATTTCTGCATGACAGTGTTCTTCACTGTTTACCCTCCAAAATGATGTCACATGATGTCAAAACATGAGGTCTACTGACAAACTACTGATAACAAGGTGTAAGATGTGTCCTATGCAGGTAAAATCCTAAATGTGCATGCTACTTAGGACCTATAAACAGCTAACTTCAAAACTCACTTTTGGTTGTGACAAGTTGCCATGGAGTTCACCAACATTAAGACCAAGGAGTCCAAGGATTACGTGTAAACGATGGGCCTCTCTTTTTGTCTGGACAAACACCAGGCAGTGGTCATGGAATGTTCTACAACACAGAGCTAAAATTATGAGAAAAAGGATTTGGTCTTTTGCTGAAGTTCTGCTACATATTAACTTCACTCCATAAATTACACATAAACTAGTACACACCTACAAACTCACCCATTTACACACAAGATTTGTCAGTAGAAGGGATCAAAATAACTGGAGCCTGTGATTCAATTATTCTGTACAATTAGCCTTGACATGTAGATGACCAATACAGAATGGCTCAGTTTGCTCTTAAAATACGCCATCCACAGATGTTCTGTTACCAGTGCAGTGACTGATTGGATAAACACACTGGTATTTGAAGAGATGAAGCTTAGCAACCAGGAGGTTTAGGGTTCCATCTCAGCCTGGGTCAAAGTAAGGTGGGTTTTTGTTTATACAAGAGCAATCTATGGTTTTCCCATCTGAACTGACCTTTCAAAAGAATCCAAATTTTTTTATGTAAATGTTGAGTTGGTTAGCCACCTAACTTAAAGTTGTCATTAATAAGCCACACAAATTTTCCACATTCGTAGTCACTTAGCATCTTCAAACTACCCTTCAAGGCCTGAATTATTAATAAGCAAACATCAATCAATCAATCATTAGTGTCATCTTTGATACCAATGTTGCCTTTACTGGTCCTCCAACCATTTCTTTAGTTGTTTCTGTATTCTTTTATAACTCCCATCTCTTTATTTCATCCAACTACATTTTGCATTGTCTTCCCATAGACCCCTTTCCAAATAGCAATTACAAAGGATTGTGGGATAGAATTTTTGCACACATCCTTTTTGGCCACAGTAAAATGCCATTAACATTAACAACGCGTACCAAAAACTCTATCCCACAATCCTTTGCAATTGCTATGTGGAAAAAGGTCTATTTCTTGCTTCCCTTCAACCATCTCTGCCAGTCCTATAATCTTATTCTTTGAAAAATACCTTCTCCTGCTGTTCAAATAATTCCCCTGTAACACCTTATTTCAAATGCATTCATCTTTCTTTTTGCTTCCTCCCTTAGTAAAATGTAACATTTTTCACACATTTGACAAATACCTGCAACAATGGCTTCCCTGTCACCTTCCCTATTGTTTCTGATGCGAACGAATTCTTGTCGGAGATTGTATGCCACCTCTGTGTTTTCATTGACAAATATTCTCACTGGGTCTTTAAGAGAAACAAGGGCTAGGTCCTTAACCTATTAATGTGGTAAATAAAAAAAGCAGTAATGAATATCAAGTATGTCAAGATGTATTTAACCATTCAAACACTGATATTCTCTGTCCCAGGGTTTACTCTGTTGAGCAATGTAGACAGACTAAACATGTGAAAGCTCCCTTACAGATCTTAACTCAAACTTAATTTAAACATTCTTTAGTCTTTCTTGTAAGAGGGAGTCATTTTGCTTTCATGATGTGAGAACTATGTAGTTACTTTCACAGACCAGGCAAAAACTTGAGGGGAAGATGAATTGAAAATTATCAGTAATTATGGTGTACATACTACTTCCAGCAGGGAATTGCTGGAAATTTTCACACAGTATATGAGGCCTTTGATTATAAATGTATAACCATCTTTTGCTTTTTAACAGTTTCCACCTCACTGACTGAGTCTCTGCAACTGCATCATGTACAGTATACAATATCACCCTTCCAACATCAATACCACCTCAGTTCTGCATGATGGGATTGCCCCTGGAGTTACACTGTTTCCTCAGGCCCCAACTTATCTTCCCAAACCACCACTAGGGGTGTGACTGATAGAGACACCCGTCATACCACTTTTCGAGAACATCTCATCTTTTTCTTAGGATTATCAAGCTCTAAGAAGCTCATTAAAAGCACTTTAAGTATCTTGTCCATATTTGCCCAAAATCAGTTTCCAGTAGTTTGAACTACAAGCAAATCTTACCTTATCTGTCATGGTAGCTGAGAAAAGCATGGTCTGTCGAGTTACTGAGCACATTTTTACAATTTCTTTCATCTGTTCATCAAAATATTCATCCAACATTCTGATGAGAGAAGAAAAGAGGGACTGTCAATTTATTCCCAAACTGTAGATAACAAACAACTTTGTTTCACTATCTTCTGTCTACCTTAAAAATACATGCAAGGGAGCATAGCCAAACTTGGCCCATGGTAGCTAGCAGACAAGGGCACAGGCTTGCTTGGGGTACAAACAAAGTAGGAGGAGCTTAGTGCTATAGGCACAGCTAACTGGTTGTCAATGCAGACAACAGGACACTCATTAGTACCAGCCAAGTATGCAACTAAGCTGTTATTCATGAAGTTCTGTCACTCTTTCCTGTTGCTAGAAAAGTTCATTGTTCCCTGTTTGAAGCCTCTACCCATGGCTGCCTCATTAACTTAATAGCAGGTGAACTGCTTGTGGTCACTGGGCTGTAAAGAATATTCAGTAAGAACACAAGCAGCTGGGAGGCTCTTGCCTCCCAGCTGCAGGGGGATAAGTTTGGCTATTTTCCCTAAAAACTTCCCATGCCCTTGAGCTCATATGGCTAATGCTCCAGTTTAAAAGACTGAAGCAGATTAAGAATGTGACACTCTCCTAAACTGGGACTGTGGTCCATAGCTGGATAACCCTCTGACCAAAGCTAGCATCTTTTTAGCTGGGTAGACTGAAGCAGGCAGAGAGAAAAGTCTTGTTCAATGATACACCCAAGTGTGGGTGGGGGCTAAACTTCAGTCAAAGATGTGGTATGCGAATCCACGATATGCTTCCGTTTCTCCTCAATTCTAAGACTGCAGCCCTTTAATTTAGTTTAAAATATGTGAAATTAATTTGCAGTAATTTTCCTTTAAATTTATCCAGTATGATGTCCCACCAAATTGCATCCAAGGGCCCTCAAATAATCAAAAAGGCCAGTCGTCCGAAACAACGTTCAAACCCCCCTTCCCCTCCTGTGGTCGAAAACAGCTCCCTCCATGCCTAGTAGACTACGCTTTTCGTATAATATAGCCTATTAAACTTCTGTGAACTACTAGTGTCATTTAGGCCTACATTTAAACCAGAATGCAAAAATGCATTGTGGTTTCGATGATTCATACACACCTACAGCATCATGGAATTACAGTAGTATGAAGTGACTGCAAACTTTTTTAAGGCCAGACCCCTGATGACCCCAAATGACCTTTGACCTCCACCAAAAGTGATAGGGTTCTTCCTCTCACCAGTAGGCATCTACATACTAAGTATGAAATTCATCCAACTTCCTATGTCAAGATATCATGTTACCAGGGTTTTCAGGGTTTGACCCCCGGTGACTCCAGATGACCTTTGACCTCCACCAAAAACAATAGCATTCTTTGCCTTTCCATAACTCATCTACATACTATGCACAAAATTTATCCATGCTTCCTACATCAAGATAGCGTGTTAACAAGGTCTTCAGTTTGACCCCAGTGACCCCAAATGACCTTTGACCTCCACCAAAAACAACAGGGTTCTTCCTCTTTCCATAATGCATCTACATACTAAGTAATAAATTCATCCCAGCTTTCTACCTTGAGATATTGTGCTAAAAAGGTTTTCAGTGTTCGACCCCCAGTGACCCCAGATGACCTTTGACCTCCACCAAAAACAATAGGGTTCTTCCTCTTCCCATAATGCATCTACATACTAAGTATGACATTCATCCAAGCTTTCTACCTTGAGATATTGTGTTAACAAGTTTTTCAGAGTTTGACCCCCGATGACCCCAAATGACCTTTGACCTCCACTAAAATCGATAAAGTTCTTCCCCTTTATATAACACATCTACATACTACGCATGAATTTTATCAAAGCTTCCTACATCGAGATATAGTGTTAACAAGGTTTTCAGCATTTGACCCCTGGTGACCCCAGATGACTTTTGACCTCCACCAAAAGAAATAGGATTCTCTGCCTTACCATAAGGCATCTACATACTAAGTATGAAATTTATCCAAGCTTCCTACATCGAGATATCGTGTTAACAAGGTTTTCAGTGTTTGACCCCCCATGACCTCAAATGACCTTTGACCTGAACTAAAAACGATAGGGTTCTTCCTCTTTCTATAATACATCTACATACTAAGTATGAAATTTATCCAAGCTTCCTACATGGAGATATCGTGTTAACAAGGTTTTCAGAGTTTGACCCCTGGTGACCCCAGATGACCTTCGACCCCCACCAAAAACAATAGGGTGCTTCCTCTCAATATGGGGCACCTATGTACCAAGTTTGAGAAGGTCAGAGTTTCCCTTCTTGAGATATCGTGTTAACGAGAAAGTGTCACAAACACACATACACACACACACATACATACACACGCCAGCACAGTTGCATAGGTTTCTCTTATCATCGAAACCAAAAAGTCTTATGGGCGAACATAAATTATCGACCAGGATGACCTGTCTCTCACTGCAGGCGAAACAATGTGTAAGTCATATTCCCTCAATCATAATTATCATACCAAAATTATTATGGAGGTAACGGCATCACTAAAATAAACAATAGATATTCCTTTCGCAGCTCCCCGATTCACACATAGGCTACACGGGCAACTACAGCATAACCTTACTATCAATCAACACAGCAATATGACAGCATACAATATTTGTGACACTTATTATTGTTAACATGTTCGCACACATTGCTTCGTATCGTATTTCCTGGGAGGTGTCCTACTCTCTTTTGTGATCACGTCAAGTCATGAATATTCAGCCGTCCAATTTATGCTTTCCCTTCATATTTGGTATGTAGCTTTGTTTTTGGTGTAGGTCAAAGAAGGACTCGAGGTCACAGCCTTTTGACAGTGAGTTGACCCCCAAAGCAGGAAAAATAATGTCACACATATACCAGTCATTTATAACATTAGTTCTGCTTCAGTACAGTACCTTTTAATCCAAATTCACAAGATTCTCAATTTGAATCATATGCTGTAACTTCTATACCCTAGTTCTGCCATATTTAATTCTTTAAGCGTCCAGTGCTATGCTGCTATGGCTAAGGCAGTGGCATTTGAAACAAAGAAACTAAGCAACTGTGAGGTTCTGGGTTGGATCCACCAGCTGGGTCATACTAATATGAGCCTTTGGTTCAACTGCAATCCAATACTCCCACTTGAAATGACCTTGTAAACTGAAAAGCTTCCAAATTTGAGTTAAAAATCCTAAATGTATAGTCACCTGACCTGAAGCTGTAATCCTTACTGGCCCTAAGCAGCCACTTTTGTCATCATTTCACATGAGTGCAATATGGACGGACCCCCTCCCCTCCCACAACATACTTCGAAAAAATGTGCAAAACCCTTATTTTGGGGCAACTGTCATTTAATATGTTTTAAAGGTCTACATGGGTCTTTCACCCCTTCTCCATAACATGTTTTGTACCCTAATGAAAATTATGAAAAAAGGTATAATTCCTGACAGGTTTTTCAGCATCATAACATAATTGCCCTCAAGGTGAGAAGCTTTTAATTATGTGTTTCTCACCTGTCAGCTTCATCTAATATAAGAATTTCAATACTGCTGAGACTAAATGACGGAGTATTGTGGAGATGATCAATAAGACGACCTGGAGTGGCAATCACTATATCTGGTCCCTTCCTCAAAGCTGCCTCCTGTAGTTTGATCTCAAGACCACCTGAGAGACAATGATATGGATACAAATAATGAATACTATGTAAAGCCATGCAGAGATAATGACATAAATACGGAGCTTCCCAAACTACGGATCAAAACAAAAATGGTTCGAAGAGTTTCAGCTGTGGGTTGCAAGCTACCTTCGAGAAAGCAAGTACCACTTAAAATGAAACTTTTAAATCCTAGTGATTGAGATGAGGGTTTGGCAATAGAGGTATGCAAGGTTAGTTGTGATGTCTCGTATTTTCTCTTTGAGAAAACCATCTAATATACCATTAAATAAGGTCATAGAAATATGTGCACTTCCAAATGGAGCACTGTTGTTTAAATACATCTTAACATACGAATGAATCATAGCAATTTTAGGAAATCAAACTATTGGTCACCAATGAAAGTTTGGGAAGCACTGGCAATCTACACAATGCAGGTCACTAAGATAGTAATGGCCACCAAATACTTCATTTTGGAGACTAAGAAATGTTATTTGTGACAGTTTAGCTCACAGGCAAAGAAAGCCAATTATATCTGGGGCACTAGATTTTAGACCAAAATCCAGAAGAAGGCAACTTTGGCATTAGCCAAGTCTTTCAAGTTTAACTACTGTGGCTGCCAAAAATTCACTGGTGACAAAAGTTTTAGGGTAATTGCCCAAGGTTGATCACTGGTACAAAGTTATTGCTGTTACTAAATTTTCAATGGCAAACTTGTCTTGTGTGTAAGTATTAATAGACATAGGTATCAAGAAAGCAAGATCTTACCAACAGCTAAGCCGACTTCAACCTCAGTGAACTGACCCAGCAACTTTGTGACCTGAAACACCTGTACTCCCAATTCTCTGGTAGGTACAAGGACTAAGACCCTACTTACAGGACGTGCTTGGCGAGGCTTGTACAAGAGACGCTCCAAAACAGGTAGCATGAATGCAGCAGTTTTTCCTTAAAACAAGAGAATGTGAAAAAAATTCACAAGGAAAACATACTTAATGAAAATATATAAAATATTAACATATTTTCTTGTGTACCTTGATTGACATGTCAATACAATCAGCAAAAGAAAGAAAATACAAAGAGAAAACTTCCAGGTTTTTTTTTTTTTTGCTGATTATCATGCTGCTTTAAGCGAAGTTGGGAAGATGTCAGTTCCGGGTAACAAATGAATGAAGTGATGAAAGCAAACATTCCTCAAGAGGCTGACAGTTTCTTACAATGTGCCAAGTGTATTATCATGCAACATCAGCACTGTGGTTGCTGTAACTGCATCAGTCCATAGGGACCTCAGCTAGTCCTAATCTTACATTGATCCATCTATTCCTACACCCCAAGAAATAGCTTTAATATTGTTCCAGACACACACACCAAGACAGCTGAGGAGTTATCCATTTTAAATTAAGCATAGTTTTCACTGTATGAAGAACAGGCATATGGTTCCCAGACAACACCCTTGAACAATTCTCTCTTGGACAATTTCCCACAGATAATAATTCCCATCCTGGAAAAATCCCAAAATTTCCTGTGGGGAAGATTTCCGACATTTAATTGTCATGACTAGGAATTGTCCTGGTGGAAACTTTCTGGATGAGAATTGTCTGGGTGCAAACAGGCCTTGGTGGGAATCGTCCTACTCCTAGGGAAAGTAGTCCAGGGGAAAGTTACCAGGAAATTATTCAGATGGCTAATGCCTAGTTATGCATACATACATGTAACAAGAGTATAGAACCATGATTTCTCTTCTCTGATTGGCATCATTTTCTATTATAACCAATATAAAAAGAAGGTACACTAACCAGTTCCAGTAGCAGCACACGCACAGATGTCCTTCCCTAGAAGTGCAACAGGTATTGTCATCGATTGAATTGGAGTTGGTGTCTGAAAGTTCATTGCTGTTACAGCCTGTTTAAATAAATGGCAGCTAAATCTCTACTTGAGTCATTACAAACTATTAAGGTAATGCAATTTGGTGCAAGCCACATGTAATTCAAGGTATTCACAAACCTACCCTAAACTAAATGTTCATCAATTTTCCACAAAAAATGGTAAAAGTCTTTCCTTTTCGTTGAATGCATTTACAATACCATCCCTACAATTTGTAATTGTTGGCAGTATTTTGACAGACGCAAAAATAGGGCAAATTCAAACACTACCTTCAAAAATATGCTAAGCCACTTTGACTGTCCTGGCTTAACAGGAAAATTCTCAGATTACAACAAAGCACACAGCAGATTGTTTGAAAAGGGTGTACAAGCTACTCAGTGCCTTTAGCAGTAGAGAATTGACTTTGAACAATGGACTTACATCAAAGGAATATATCAAGTTACTAATGGGATTTGAGTAGCATCTAAAACCTAACTTTGTTGAGAGGATTTGAAGAATTTGATTTTAAGGGACAAAAAGCTGCCTCAAAACTGCCAATTTGATTTTCCTTGCAATGACGACTTTCCTACCCATCATGCAGTAAGTATGACCATTAATTTTCTGAGACAGACAGAGCCTTTAATATGGCATTTTCCATCAAAGCATTAAGTTGAAATGGACTATGCATCATAAAACTAATGATGCCTTTTCCAATTTGCTAAATTCACAAGGATCATAACTCTGTTAATAACAGTGCAATATTTTGTTGCAAACTTCAAAATTTAGGCCTTTAATTGATCTTGATTGTGTAAAACATACACAATATCTTTACACATAACATAGAAATCTTGTTTATGTAACATGTACACATTAAGCAGTAACAATTCTACATCAAACCTTGCTATTATGGTTACAAATCCTCCATGCAACATTTCCAAAAAGTAACAAAAGGAAATTGTTTCTTTGATTAAGCACTTAAGTATAAAGTTAATCAAGGCATCATTATACTACAGTGCATGTCTAACAGATACCATCACAATGGTATGTACCTTCATTAATGGCCTGGATAGATTCATCTGATCAAAAGATAACACTTCGTCTGATTGTTCTGGTAACTCTTGGAAAAAAGGCTTCTCTTCTTCAGCTGTAAAGATTCAAACAGATGCCAGGTAAATATGCTGCTTTTTAAAGATTTAATGTTTCTGCCATCAACTGTAGGACTTCCATCAAGACAGAAAATTTTTTGAGTTACATTATATACCAGAATACTTGTGTACCAAAAGGTGTAAGTTAGATTTACACAATGTATCTTGCATATTTGGTATTTACAAAAGGCAAAGTGGGTAGCCACTGTGTGTAAACACAGGCAAGCTTTAGAGATGTTTTTAGTTCAATAAGCCATAGCAACACTGACAAGGCAAGCTTACATGATCTGCTGAGCAGTTTTGAACAGCATTTTAAGCACAGAAGACCAGGCATGTTGCATCTAAAATAAAACTCAATGCAACTGGCTTACGATGTGACAAAGAGATGGAAATGCGGACACTATTGGGCTTATGTGTATCTACAGTACTGCAGTTACCCCACAAGTAACATGAAGTTTAGAAGTTGGCTTTTCATTTTGAAAACAGTCTGTGAGCATTATGACTAGTTCAATCCAGCTCCAAATCATTAGACCATCTCCAACATTTTCCATTGAAATAGGTTTCATTGTTCTGAACCTGGATCATAAAGCTATCATAATATTCACATTACGCCCTTTCAAAACTTTTATTATTTCAAAATCTGGCCAATGGGCATTTGTGAATTTCACGTACCGCATTGCTAAAACTGTGCTTTGTGGTGTTTGGTTGATCACTTAAATGTAAGAAACAAGTTACACGCCCTTTAATATTTCAACAAAAGTTTTCTCTATGTTCATTAAGGAGGCATTCCAAAAGCTGACGGAAAACTTAATGGCCAACTGGAATTTACATCGTTTCAAACTTTCCATGGGGTAAATTTTACAAATCAGAATGATGGACACACGCAGTTATGCCTACAATCACCATGTCATCTGGGGCACACTGTAATTGCAAACTTTATTGAGGGCAGTATTCCATTTCTAGCTACTGAGACATACCTTCCTTTTTCTTCATCTTCTTTAGTTTCTTCTCACTGCTGGTCTTGTTCTTGACTTTATCCCACTGATCATTCATCTCACTGATGCCAACCTCTTCATCTTCATCAGATGAAGAGGAGTCCTCCTCCTTCTCCTCTTTGTTTTCTTCTTCCATCTTTTGTTCACCTAGTTCTGTGTTTACCCCCTCTACCTTTAAATCAGAATTGTTACCATTCTCTTCCTCTTTACTAGATGTACCTGTAGCAGCTGCTTTCTTAGCATCAGCATTTTTCTGCAAAAAAAAAAGAAAAAGAAAATAAATAAAAGCATGCTGATGTTCAAAGTTTCTCTAATAGGAGGTGAAATATCCCTCCCCTTACACCCATTCCCCTGAGTAAGAAACATCCACTAAATAATGCAATTTTTCAGCATATGATCTGTCCAAAGGTTTGCCAAAAATAGCAAAATTTTGCACCTAAACCATCAAATATATATGAAAAAAAAGTCAAAAAGGAAGGGAGAGATCCCCACCCATACGATCTCTGCAGTAGGTTCTTCCTTGATTTATTTTCTTTCTGTAACAAAAATAAAAAAAATAGTAATAATAACATTCTAACAAAGTAGATTACAAGCAGAAAAAATTACTCCACTAGTAGTATTTGCTATAAGAGCAAATTTTAGAGCCTTTTTGTTTTTCAGTTTTCTTCTTTTAAACAATGAAGGAGTAGCTATGAAACACTGGAGGGAATGAACAGCAACAACAGTACAAGTATTTAAAAGAAATCCAATCATGGCAAGTTAAGTTTCCTAGGAAAACATGTAGATGGCAAAATGCTTCATGGTAATTCTGTTGAACTGTGCATGGCTTCCAGCCAAAGAATAACTTTTTGAGATCTTTTTACAAAATTACAGTCATAGGTCTTTTCAATTCTGTAAGTGAACATTCTGGAAGGGTAAAAATTAGTTTATAGACAATAGCAACAGGATGAAAATTGTCTTTAGGACAACAAAATATGTACAGCATCATACCTTTTTTCTTTCTTTTCTGAGATGGGCAATTTTTTCCTCTAATGTTGTCTTCATGGGTCTTTTGACAAACTTGTCAAGACCATCACTCCATTCATTGTCCTCAATGAGGGACTTCTCTGTAAATTCAAAATCTGTATGAAAGGAGCTGTGACCTTTCAGCTTATTGCTGGGGAATCCTTTTGGTGCCACAGCCTATCGGGAAGGAAAGAAAGGAAGATGAGCTTCAAAGCATGGACTGACAATGATTTGTAAAGTTTGAGTCATGAAACTGCAGTCTGTCATGTGCATATTTAATGTACAGCCTACTGCACACTATGCAACTTCCCACATTGCTTGGTACTTAACTACATAACAATTCTCACAGTATGCATTATTCATGGCTCATCAACATGCATACCTGAAAGGCAGTTTAATACTAGTTACCTATGCTCCTGAAATGGTACCAGCAGTTTATGGCAAATGATAGTATGATGGCATATTTTCTGCTGGTACAACTTTTAATTTTAATTGAATTTACCCTTAATTTCTTCTTAATTTGTTTCTAAAGCATGAATTTATAAAAGTGCCATATATCTTTAAATGCAACCTACAGTATAGATATACAAAGTCTGGAATGTGTCATTTCCCCCTTCACCCCCCCCCCCT
The DNA here is from genome assembly GCA_029531755.1 of Holothuria leucospilota. NCBI lineage: Eukaryota > Metazoa > Echinodermata > Holothuroidea > Aspidochirotida > Holothuriidae > Holothuria > Holothuria leucospilota. The sequence continues at coordinate 13,032,169 of CM055965.1, forward strand.
CCATGTGGAGGGCAGGGCTGAAATTTAGCACTCGTCCGATCATCCGTGACGGGTAAAACTTGCATCGGACAACCGCTTTCTCTCTTTGAACTTGTCTGATGGACGAGTAGATTTTATTTGTAACTGAATAGTTCCCTACATAAGCAGGAAAGTATGTCATAAAAATCCCCTTAAGAAGTGGCATTGAGACAATGGTATTGACTACCATTCATCATTGTACCATGCCAATAAATATGGAAAAATGCAGAATTTTAAGTAAATGTTTGTTTTCTATGGCAGAGACAGGAAATAGAATTGTTCATCTCTTGTTCGTCTGACTTCGTCACTTTCATTGGGACAACCAAAGACTATTTCGGACTATTTTAGCTTCAGGTTGTCCAATGGGCAACCTGAAAATTTCCTTAAAAATCAGGCCTGGAGGGTATTTTTGACTAAAATATTTCTTGGAAGGCCTTTGCTACTGCACTATATAGTCGGTTCCAAGTAATACCAAAGACAGCACTGTTTTGGATCTTAAAACCTTAGAACATGAACCATTTCTCAAAAAGTAGTGTAAGATGAGTCAAAATTTAAGTTAATTTTCACATTTTCAAGCTCTTTTCAGCAAATGAAAGGAAGTTACAATTTTGTATTTACCAGAAAATGAACTTGTTTTGCTAATTTGTACACGTATAAATCATGATTGCTTTCTAAGTTTTAACGTTACCACTTGTACCGCTGCGTTAAGATGTACCCTGCATGCATGATCGCGAACTTTCGTAAGTTTCGCGGGTTCACTGTACATACTACTATAATTAGGCTTTTTTTTTAGCTAGCTGAGCGCACACATACATGTACACATTCGTGCATAAATGAGGAAATCTCTCTCTGACTCAATGCTGAGTAAGGCAACACGTATGCATCACAGAGGATTCCCCTCTTTCAAGTTTGTTTACGTTGTGCATCCAGACACAGTAATTTTTGTTAGTCATTGAATATTTGAATTATTTTCATGTTTTGAACTGAGTTGTAAGAAATGAGAAAAGAAGGAATTCAGAGATTGGGTGGCGAAGGAAATGGACATCCATGTGGTGTGATTGAGAACAAGTGAGAGTGATTCTTAATGCTGAGAGCTAAGTCATTTCACAATTTACAGTCATTTTATTATCTTCACTGATTGCCTGACTAAATGACTGATTTCTGTTTTTGTTGAAATACTTAGGCTTGAATCAAATTGTAAGGGTCAGGCATGGGATATTAAATTGGAACTCTGTTAAAAATAAATTGTCTGTCATTATTCTGGTCCCCTGTGAACCTCCAAATTCTAAGGCAGAACGTTCCAGCTCTTTTGCCAGTAAAACCAACCCTCTCTTTAAAGTAAAAAATGTCCTCCATCTCATGTTTTTACAGTAGAGCTGTCACAACTCCCCTTAGGAGACATCCCAATCAAAGATAGAAACATCACTAAATAATGGGAATCCCAAACATATAACCAAGTGAACACTTTATCCAAGCTTTACCAATAATAGCACCATCTTGCATCTAGCCTAAGCCACCTCATACAAACAAAAATTTCAAGTGTTGGTGTGTCATCCCCTTTCTTTGCCTTACACCAAGCCACAAAAATGGAAAAAATCACCAAACATGGCAATTTGTAAATATACACTCAGTTCAAAGCTTTGCCAAGAAATGATAACAACATTTTGCATCTCAGCCAATTTTACATATGATACCTCCCCCTTAGCACTTCCCCAGGATTGTACCAACCAGGGTAATCCACTCAGGTGTCAACTAGCTATGGCCAAGTCTAGGTACACCACTTAGTGCTCAACTTCCGTGGTGATCAGGGGACACGCCTCTCTCAATACTTATAGTGGGGGAAGCAATATTAAATGCCACCCCCCCCCCGCCCCAATATTTAGAGGTGTGCAGAACAAATAAATGTTACACACACATTTTTGGTATGAATAATATTAGCCTATTAATGGCAGCTGGGGAGAACTTAAGAACAGAAATATGTGATCTGTCCTCTAACATTAGAATGCACCTACAGTAATTGCTTGGCTTCCCAGGGCTTCGCCTAAAGTGTTCACTCAAGCAGGTGTCCCCCAATAATTTTAACAGATTGCAACGCCCCTGGTGCTCAGTTTAGTGTCATGAACTGCCCCCTTTGGAGTAACTATAGAATACCCCACCACGGTCGAAAAACACCTTTTTGAAAACTAGGAGGCGAAGTCACTGTGGCCACAGTTTCCCAAGATAGTGTTTTTTGCAAAATGTCCAAGTCCACCGGTCCTCCAGTTTTGAGTGGAGGTGCAGTGGCAGTCACAGTGGCCATTTATGAATTCATGTTATGTTGCAACACAATAATTACGTGTGTTTTTATGTACAGTAAATGTTTTTTGTAAAACGTCCACGTCCATTGCGCCTCCAGTTTTGAGTGTAGGCACAGTCGCAGTCACAGCGACCATTCATGAATTAGGGGATAAATGCGAGGGTCCCCGGTCTTAAATGTGATTTAAGACCGACGATAACGTCATCACAGAGGCTGAGCCGACCGAGGCGACAGCCGAGGTCCGCCGCCTCTGTGATGACGTCATATGAGGTCTTAAGTCACATTTAAGACCGGAGCACCCTGCTTTTATCCCCAATTCATAAACACTCAACATTAAAATGCTGTAAATCGACAGAAACATTAAATTTTCGACAAAATTTTACAAATCACGTTTTAATTCTCCCAGCTAACTATGGGCTCTATTATGACGTCATGTTTAGTTTCTTGCGATAGCAGCGAACAACTTCAAGCCAAAAGAAAGTGGACAACAACGCAAATATTTTCACTTCTTTAAAACAAATTCATTTAAAATTCAATCGTTTGATCAAAATCTAATTCAATTGACATAACGAATATGATATCTTTGTTGAATATGCTTTCTTTTGTCTTATATCACTTACCTTAAGGGTAAAATTGATGCGGGTTAGTGCCAGGCAGTAAGCGGCGTAAACATACACAGGACACAACTGCAATATATACAATACCCAGTAACACAGTAGTTACATACACACACAGTGGCACACAGTATAGTACGGGGTTAATTACTGCATGTACCTGGAGTTGTGAGAGACGCGTTCGCTTTCACAATGTAGTGCGTTCGTTTTCAGTAGTACACGTACTCCAAAAAAACATAGCAGGGATTCCGCCAGAAATGCAAAAAAGGGGGGGATTAATTGCTCCTAAACCCCTAGTCCAAATTGATGCTGTCCCTGGCTAAAGTTACAAGTGGGTTCAGGGAGACTAAAGCTTGCTTCAAGACCCCTATAAGGTGCATTTTGAAGGGTTTTAAAGGCCATTTACTTATGAAAGTCCAAACATTGCTGCAAAGGTGCCCTCTTCTTAAGTAAGAAACCAAGATATGGACATTTTTTTTAATTTTGATGGAAATGAAAAGGGGGGGATTTTACCCACCTTCTTCTGGAAAGGGGGGGACAAATCCCCCCCTTTCCCCCCTTTGGCGGAAACCCTGCATAGGGAAATGTATTACATGCTCAAACCATGCGCACGTAAACCACGGCATTCCAATTCTCCTTACTCTCAGCAAACCGGTCTTAAATGCGATTTAAGACGGGTCTCAAATGGTTTTCCGCCAATCAGAATGCAGTAAATCAATGAAAGTGTTTATGAATGCAAGTTATTTTGTTACTCTGTGCTTCACTGCAAGGTGAGGTTTATTATTGGCGGGGTATCTGGTATTCTATAGTTGTAACTCCCCTTTGGCCCAGACTGCATAATTTGTCAGTCGCGCGGAAGAAGTTCCGCGCGCATTTTCAATTTACATGCTGATTTTACCACGAATTTGGCGCACAATAATTCAGTTTGGTGTGCGGCGCGCAGAGCAAGACTCCATCCCGGCACAGCGGTGGCGAAACGGTTACAGTACCTCGGTCTGTCAGCGTACTGTGCAATGCAAACTAACCTCATCCAATACACACACGGCAGCCATGCAATTTTGTGTTGTAATGTGCCTCCACTTAATTCCCACTGAGTACCACACAAAATATGATTATTTCCTGCCAAATAGGAAAAATGTAAATAAATTTTGGCAGTAGTATGATATGTATAAGTGTAGCGTACATATGTACAGTATACATAGTATGTAGCATACATAAATAGGCCTATAGTATACATATGCGTATATGTATACGTACACATATAGTTAAATGTATTGTGTGTATTCAGTTTGTAGCGGCATTGGCGCGCAATTTTGGAACTTTACAATTACATTCCGCGCGCAATTAACAAACTATGCAATCTGGCCTTTGGCCCCCCAGAGATTTCACCCAGTCGATGGCCCTGGCATGCCTAAGCTCCTTTAGGCCTAGGTCTTTATAACTAGGCTACTGTGCATGTGCAAAACACATTGCATCAATGATCAACTTTCAAATTTGATCGTTGGGATCCTAACGTTGATTGTTAACATTAGGCCAGAGCATGCGCTATGAAATAGACGATAGGCTATGTACAAACATCACATGGTAACGCAATGCGCCACAAACGTTTGTTTTCCGTACACTAATTAGAACAATTTCTGTATGAAAGACAAACAGAGACCTCTTCATCACTGCTAGAGTCTTCCGATTCATCTGGAACTTCTTGGTCTTCCCCAATTGTTCGAATGAAGTCCATTCTTTGAAATATGCGTGCACAATTCTCGAGACTGATGTTGACATTAGCCTTCCCTTTTCAGTCGTTTTCTCACATGCCGTCTCATACTGCTTCCCGCGACATTCAAGCACACGGTGGTGGCGCGAAATGTTAAATGGACAAAACATCAACTAAAGATCGTAAAACTAGTAGTAGGAGGTGAAGTGTGTCACATCTTTCTGCAGAGCAACGTTGCTTTGGTCGAAGAATCAAGAATTATTCATGTGCAAGTATGACTTGTTTTGTCTGACGAGACTGACGTTAATTTTTGTGTAGGCCTAGGCCTATGTACTAATGTATGTACATATAATCCTAGGCACCATTCTTATAAGCCACCAGATAGCCTATGGGACTAGCTTAGTTTTATTTGTTAGGCCTAGCCTACACTAAAGACTGCCGATCACCTGTACAGGGAGGGAACCGTGTAGGCCTATGCCAGATTGGAAAGCTTGCAATGGTGCGCGGGGGATATTAAAAACGGCCAAGAGAATTGCGCCGCCGATACTATCTAAGCGGAGTGCCACCATGAGTTGGCACGGAACATACAGTAGCAAGAAAATTTAAGCCCAAACTACCTCCTACATTGAAGGAAATTGCCTTTCCCAGCCAACTTGCTTGGTTGCTGCCAACAAGTTTGCGCGGTTGCAGTTGTCAGTTGTTAAATTGCGCGGCTAGCAACTTCGAAATTCATATTTTTGCGCGGGGGATTTATCCCCCGCGCAGGGCAAACTTTCCAATCTGGGGCCTATGTGGTTACTTTTGGACTTTTCACTTACCCCTCAGTGTCAGGACCTACTGAAAGATGGGACCATTTTGGAAGATTTTGGACGTTTTGGATGTTTTTTCATCTTCCATGTTCGTTGTACGTCATTTGGATGATTTTGGTGGGGAAAATCGGTAGTGTTGGGCCATATTGACTTTTTTTACCATCACGATAACAGGACAAAATTTATCGCGATAATTCAATATCCACGATAATTTTCATAAAGACAATTTCCCTTGGAGTTCCCTTCTGTGCTCATGCATGTTAGGATATTAAATGATGAACTTCCATCGATTTTTCATCAGTTCAATGTAAAAAAGAATGTCTTCAATTCAAACAACATTTTGAAGACAGCAATAAGAAGAAATAAAGCATTACAAGGCATTTTTTTTTCATTTTTTTTCAAGAATTTATTGTCATTTTTTAATTCTTGTTATTGTATCATGATAAAAAGAAATTATTGCGATAACGATAATTTCCGATATATCGTCCAGCACTAAAAATCGCTACTTTCGGACAATTTTTCAAGGTTAGGAAGAAAGGAGTATGTTATTGTGTAATCAGCCAACTGTTCCACTATAAAATGAAGATTTTCTATCTCAATTATTTGCTGCTTACAGCTGAGGGACAAATTTAATTGCTTCCATAGCCTAATATAAGTACCTTGAATGTTTACGACCCTGCTCGTTAATTTTATCCTGTTAAATGCAAGGGAATAGTTCAGGCAGCAATACTGGAATGTATAACTGTCCTTGACAACTTTTAATGGCAGGAAGATTTTGGACAAAATTGGTCCAAAAGCAGTAATTTTTCGTCCATTTTTCATGAGGGAAGCATACTGTATTGTGCAGATTTTCACTCGCAGTGAAGGTGCAGCATGGAGTCTAATGTTTAGGTCTAGCATAAATGTTCTCATTAATTAGGACTGCTATCACTATTGGTTACTTGAAGAGTTCAACCAATAACACTGACATTTTACAAAGTACATGGACAATGTAACAGTGAACTGTGACGTGTGTCAGCCATAGCATACTTATCGGGAATATTTTCATTGTCTACTCATGATATGGTGTAGGGTTCAAGTTTCAGTAAGGTATTAGGCAAATATTATGTTCAAGTACTTGACATGGTTAGTACAAAATGTTATTTTGGTTCAAGAGGAGCCTGTTTCCATTAACACTTTTCATTGGCTTCAAACTCAACATGTTGTGGATATTCAGGGAAGAAAATGGGACCACTCATGACAGCACTTTTATGTAGAGGTCTGAGGGTCGAGAGGCTGGTCAGTTTAATTTGCTGGCCTTTCGGGGATGTAGCTCCCTTGGGGAGCAGAACTTCTTTGGGACTAACATTTGATTTTGCCCCTTGGCTCTTTGCCAGAGAGTCGAGGGGACTTAAGAAAAAGAAATGGATATTAATAGAAGTTGAGTGTTCTTATTGCAAATTGGACCTCCATGTTTTTTTTTTTGGTTCGCAAGTGAGTTTTTTCTTATTGTGCACTCTGACGTTGAGGGTTAGTGAAAGACTAAAGACTAAAGTTCCTTGTGGCAGGGTTAACCTGACTAGCTCATATCATGGTTGCCACAGCTCCTGGGCAATGACAACTTCCCTGTAGCCTAAACATTTTGCCGCTGGATCAATGTCAGTTTTAAACTCTTAAGACAGCATCTACATGGGACTGACATCAGCTGTGTGGCCGTTTGCAAACCTGTTCAGCATTGGATTGACATTGGCAAAGACGGACATCAGATGCGTGAATGTAATTTCTCAAACTTATGGAGTCATGAAAAGGCCAAAAGTTTGCACAGCTTGTACTGTAGCACAGAATGATCCTTCATTTTTATGGATAGCTATGTGGCATAGCATCAAAATTTGCATCTTGTAGAACTTATTGTGACAAGTAGCTAGAACACACTTTTTCTTAAAAAGGAATCAAATATTCAGAATCATGGAGTTTTTGCTTCATCAAACTTGCAGAACCTTGTATAAGGCTCAAACTTTGATCCATTTTGCATGTAGACACCTTCAAATCAAGTTTTTCTTCAGATAGGGAGGGAACCTTGTAAAAAGTACCCTAGTCGGCGATCAGTGTCCTTTTACAAAAACTAAATATGGTTACCCTAGCCTAACTCCCCTCCCCCTCCCATCCTACCTTAGGTTACCTGAGGCCTAAGTAGATTTTTGGTCTGGCAAACCTTTGGTCAACTGTACCAGGTCTAGTGAACCTCCAGTCTGGTAGAGCTTTCCCCCCTGTTTCAAACATACTGTATAGCCCAGCACAAATAATTAAAATTCAATGTTCATTTTTATGCCTACTCTACTTGTTCAAGTAATTCTAGGCCTAGGCTATAAATGGATATTATGGCTACAGAAGGAAGTGACCACAGTTTTTATTTTCTTCTCAGCTAATACAATAAAGAAGGAAAAAGATGGGTATTCATAACCTAGCAAAGCTGATTGCTGACCATGCACCAAATGCCATGAAAGAACATGAAATGAAGAGCTATTTTGGTGAGCTGTAACGTAGTTATGTTGCATAGAAAGAATAGCTACTTTTTGTAGAGACAGTAGCATTAAATAGCTTACACAATAGGTCTAGCTGGTTTGGCCAATACTGGAACATAGCTGCATTGGTACTTACAATGTATATGTATTCCATTATAGGCCTAGCCTACTTGATCAATTAATTCTAGGCCTAGCCTTTGAACACATGTATATTTTGTCTGCTGAAGGGAGTGACCACAGCACCAAGTACTGGCATGTTCGTTTATCCATTTATAAACTTTGCGGTGAGATTTTTCATGTTTCAGGGCTCGAAAATAAGCTTTTTCTCTCTGGAGCTCGGGAGCTGAGGCACCTTCATTTTGAAGATTTTCTGGAGCTGTTTTCCTGTTGTCTCTGTTTCAATTTTTCAGAGAAACCACTGTTCCCTGCATGTAACATTCTCTGATCGTCCCCCGAATGAACATTACTTGTGCATTTAGTAAAAGAAATTCAACATAACAGAGACAAATTAGACAGAGCATTTTTGGTGTAATACCAGGTACAGTAGTACTCAGCATGGTGTGGTCACTCCATCTCTGAAAAACTTGAAAGGGGCCAGAGGGGCTGGGTGCATGTATATAGCCTATGACAGGTTTAGATTGACCTCAGTGGCACCTTGAATGTGAAGAAGGTGGGGGAGGGTGGGCACAGGAGTTCTTAAATTCTATTGCCTCATGCACCTGGTGCTATTTTTAGCGCAAGACAAACACCTACTTTTCCGTTTTGCTGGTGCAGTTGTGGCGGTCTCTGGCACTTTTGCGACATAGGGCCAGTCTATTTTCGAGCCCTGTGTTTATATAACATGCAAACTTCTGCCAATATCTAGTTTTAATGTAAGCATGCAAATTGAATGACTTTAAAATTTTATCACAGTGACATCAGTACAGGAGGACACCTTATAAAACACTTTATAAAAGAAGATTATGGCTGGTTTAAAATGATCTGTAGCACCCCCAACACATTTAGGAAAAGCTCTTTAATTCTAATACAGTTGTTGACTGGAATCTGATTGCCATAAATTCAAACCATAGCATCACTGTGATTGGTCTGTCACTGATGACTTGTACAGATCACCACCCAGACAGTTCACACATCCTGTATGGATATGGCCTTGAGCAATTTAAATTCAATACAGGCTACTTTGCTTTGCTTTGGAGGTGCACTAAAACAGATGTTCTTTTTGAAATTGGAGGATGGGCTAGATGTAAACTTAGTTGGGAGAATTTTTGCTTTCGGGGTGAGATTTTTTGTGCTTTAATTGGGCCACATGGAGGTTGAAAGATGTAAGATTGGAAGATGCAGATCATCAATACTTATCCTAGACCTGTGGACCTGCAATGATGGGTACAATTAACTTCTTGCACATTATGCAAATTTCCTATCATAAGAATCAGTCCTTCCTCCTGGACAGCCTAAAAACATGTGTAAAGGGTTCCCCTCAGTGGAAAAATTGGAAAGTCTGGAATTTTGTTTGTGGCTTTGAATATCCTTGAATTTTGCAAGTGTGGTCTTAAAAATAAAAAAAATGAAAATTTCACAGACACATTCTCTACAGCTGCAAGCAGTGCATATTTTCTGTGACTCGTGGGTTGTGTCACTTTATGTAAGATATTAGTCACAGAAGTGACATTTGAAACATTCAGTGACTGAGCATGAGTGGTGGTGAGTGTGACGTCATTCAGTGGATAAGGGCATTAGTATATTATTCTGAACAAGAGATGAGAATTTATCCAAAATTCAACATTATGTTCAATTTGAATCCACAGGAAGAAAGATAGCCATTGATGCTTCCATGTGTATCTATCAGTTCTTGATTGCTGTCAGATCAGACGGAGCCCAGCTGGCAAATGAAGATGGAGAGGTGACAAGGTAATGCCCAAGCATTGCATTTAAAGCATGAGCCAGGTGATTTTTATCCCATGGTCCATGAGATTTAGTGCCTGGTCTACTTCAAAAGATTTGACCTAGTGACTCTATTTTCCTTTCAAAGTGCCTGATCATATTCTGAAGGTATATAATCCAAACCTAAGGTTAACATTTGAGTAAGTGAGTATTTCCTTGGTTTGTGCACAAAACACAGATGTAGAAGTTGATGAGCTTATTTCATGTGTTTTCACACATACCTGTTGTAATTTGTAACACCTGGGAATTCCAGGAGTCTGGATGGTGCTCTGTCATCATGCCAAACACTGTGCATAATTGACACATTTAGTGATTTAAAGGAAAGGGTCCTAGTGATGAGGAAATGGCTCCTGCTTCTATACTGAAATCAGTGAGACCAGGGACCAAATTATTGATGGACATGTGCTTGGCCCAAGCTCACTTAATGTTAGGCTTGGTAATGCCACAGTCTTTACTCTTTATATATCATTTCATTTCGTAAGTTTCTTTTCCCATCATATAAGTTATATATACCCCACCCCTAAAATACAATAGCCAAACTAAAAGCCATAAAAATAACTTTTTCTCATAGACACGTACATTTTGTTTGCTCTTCGGTGACCATGTTTTCTCTTTTCAAATTTCATTGACAGCCATCTGGTGGGACTGTTTTACAGAACTATTCGAATGATAGACAATGGAATCAAACCAGTGTAAGTTTTCTCATTGTTCTACACCTAAAGCTGAAGATTTCTGGGCCAAAGGTTGGTAGCCTGGTCTGTTGTATCATGGTCTTGGATATTTCAGATGATTTCAGTAAAGAAAATCCCATTGTGCCAGTACTGTACATATGGTTCGCTCTCTGAAAACTTAGTTTGTTAAAGGATAAAAAGTTAAGAAACTGACTTAAAATTTACATTTGTTGTAACTTTTATGAAGAATGACCTTTTTTGAGGATACAAAGATAGTATGCATTCAGGGTAGCTGACTCCTCCATTCCACAATTGGTTCCCCTCCCTAACATAACATTCTGATAAAGAAGGGTTTAACAAAGATGCCATCATTTTGCATCTAAGCTCCCTTATATATGCAGCCATCAAAAAGGGGAGAGGGACACTCCTTCTTAGGATTTTCCAACCCCTCCCCCCCCACCTCACCCAAAACAAAATTCTAAAATAAACTGCTTTTTATGTGATTTACAGTACGTTCTTGCTCTGGAAGCATCTGATGTCACAAAAAAAGCGTTGTTTATTTTCTTTTCTAGGTATGTCTTTGATGGCAAACCTCCTGAATTAAAATCTGGAGAGTTGGTGAAAAGGAAGGAACGCAGAGAGGAAGCAGAGAAAGAGTTAGAAAAAGCTAAAGAGGCGGGGGATACTGAAGGGGTACAAAAGTTTGAGAGGCGTCTAGTGAGGGCAACACCCCAACACAATGAAGATTGCAAATCGCTGTTGAAATTAATGGGAGTTCCTTATGTGGAGGTAAGTTAAGGAAGAAATATTTACACATGCTACTTGTAGTAAGGTAGAAAAGGAGGTCAGGATGGAATCAGGATGAAATCCTCATCAAATACCTTCTCTACCAACATACTTCCATCCCCCCCCCCCCCCCATAGGCAGAAATCCTGGGGAGATGGGGAGGATATATCCCCACTTTTTGGAATGCTCCCATTTACTTTCACTTTTTCACAGAGAAACTATTGCCCCAAGGGCCCATTATCCCCCCAATTTTTCACATAAATCTCTGCTACTTCCCCCCCCCCCAAAAAAAAAGAGGAACGGAAAATGGTGGAGACCACATCTCTTTTTTTTTGCCTTAAAATATGCATCCAATCCCATTTACACTATTTGCTAAAAGGATAAGATTTGCAGACCATTCTATTCATTAACAACCCTCTGCCAAAACTGTTCTTAGTGGCTGACTTTAAATTTGCAGTGCCTCTTTAAATTTGAAGTCATTAAAAAAACTCAGCCTATCAGCCAAGTTTGTTGTTACAGTAGTGCATGCATTATAAGATAATATCCCTGAAACTGAGTGTAGTGACATAATAACTTTAGGCAGAAAGTTACAAACAGTACTAGTATAGAGTTAGTGTCCACCACAAAGCCCTTACTCCCCTCATAAGATGGGGAAGAGAATGCCTTTAGTATCCCCAAACCTCCTTTTTGACCTCTTTGACACCAGTCTGGCTCTTTTCCTCAGGAGAAAGCTGGTTTTACCACTTTTGGGGAAATGACATGTACTGAATAAATTTCAGTGTAATTTTCAAAAATAACTTCATGGCATTCAAGTACTGATGCAGCAGGTTAGGTTTGTTCCTTCATAGATTATCGGTGGCAGCGCAGCCAGGTACTGTCTGCTTTCCAACGGGAATGAGTCTACTTAATTAAAGGTCCTGGGGCTGGACGACACCATCAGTGAAGCATGTTGTCTCTTTGTTTTTCATTTGTATAAGTTGTGTTTACTGATTTGTTATGCAGGCTCCAGGGGAAGCTGAGGCCCAGTGTGTGGCACTGGTGAATGGTGGGAAGGTGTTTGCTGTAGGTACGGAGGACATGGATGCTTTGACGTTTGGCACAAACGTTATGCTCAGGCACCTGACAGCAAGTGAAGCAAAGTAAGTTTTATAAGGCCACTGTGATTTTCAGCAACTGTGGTATTACAATATGCTGTGAGTACAGGTTTGGGAAAGGGTAGAGAAGAAGGGGTGAAGGAGATTTTTTGGAAGAAATGTATGCGAACATGATTGTCTGCAATTAAGTAGCAAAACCGCATTTCCCCCTTGTTTTGCTATTCTCAAGTCTGTAGGACTGTCACTGGTTTCCACAGTGACAGTTTTATTACAAAAGAGAAGTTTCTTAAAGCAGTGCAATTGTGAATTCACTCAGGATGGCACACAAATCCTAATGAGGTACTTGTTCAACTGTGTCTCTGTAGTTCGAGGTGGTTAAAGTGATAGATTGTTCACCAAGAACAGAACTTATCTCTTAAAGGATGATGTCACTAACATGGGTATGAGAGAATTAATTTCCTCATCCCAGACAGCTCAAATGCTCCCAGCTAAGTTCAGTTTTAGCCAGAATTACATTTTCAAAACTCTTTTGGGCACCTCTCAGCAATAGTTTCATTGTCCAGTGCCAGTTTTCTACTGCTAAAGACATTAAATTAGCTTGCAGACCCTTTGCAAACAATCTACTGTACACCCTGTTGTAAACAGACAATCTGAATGTATTACCTCTAGATGAATTGAATGTTGTACTGCTACTCTTTCTGCCCAGTGAGCAATGTGTATTACATCTCACATTCTTACATCACAGATCTGCACATCAGTGACCAATTGGAATGGCTTATTTATATTTGAAGTTATAGCTGGAATTTGCTCACCTTTTATGTCAATCAGATGAAGCTGACCAATGCCAATTTTAAGAGCTAGGCACAAAACAGACTCAGAAAATTGATAAGCAGTCATTGCTAATCAATGTCTGAATTCCGCATTAATACCAGTTACTCCATCTTGATTACCAGAACAATCGATGATCAAAATGCACACCTGTAGGGAAAACATGTAAAATTTATTGATTTGCAACTTATGCAAGACCCAAGATAAAATTGGTTGGCAACTGAAGTTTCTGGGGTGGCAAATTGTGATTCAAATGTATTTCATCCCTGGAAGAAATACTACAGAGAATGCAATTTGGGGTGGTGAGAGTGTCTTTGAAGCTGAACCAGTTAAAAAGATAAAGGAATCTCTGCCAACCAATGAGATAAAGTACCCATAGCTTGCTGTCGTGATTGTTTCAAGAACATTGAAACGATTTTATGGTTGCGGAAGGTTCAGTTTCCGGATTATGCATTTTTTTTTTTCCTTTTGCGTTAGAAAATTACCAGTTCAGGAATACAGCTTCAACAGAGTTTTGGAAGGTCTTGAGTTGACCCATGACCAGGTAAGTTTCACATTTTATGCAGCTTGAAGCATCAAAACTGGTGTTATCTTATATCATCATGACTTTCCTACCTACCTGTCCATCTGTCTGCCCCTCTGTATTTTCATCTGTCTGTCTGTTTATCCATCACATAAGATGCTTCATATTATATTTCATGCAGTGTTTTATGAATTGATCTGAAAGTTGATCACAATTACCAGTGCTGTGGCCTAGTGGATAAAGGAGGTGGTACTGAAGCAGTGAAGCTTAGCTATGGTGGGTGGTTTGGGTTCAGTCCCCATCTGGTCAAAATAAGGTGGGTTTTCATCCAAGAGCAATCTAAAAATTTCCCGTTTGAACTGGCCTTTCAAAAGAAACTAAATTTGATCTAAAATGTTGAGTTGGTTAGCCAGCTGAAGTGAAGTGGTAATTTATAAGCCATAGGCTTCTCCGAATTTGTGGTTGCTTAGCGGTTTGAAACAGCTTTCCTTCAAGACTAACTTATCTTGGCATGAGGGCCCTTCAGAGGCATGTGAAAAAAAAATGAAGGTCATCTAAGGGTCATCAAGTATGAGAGTGTCACTGTAACTGCATTTTGGGGCAATCAAAGCATGCCTTAGGACTCTAGTGATGATGTTTTTCTATTCAATAGTTCATCGACCTTTGCATCCTCATGGGCTGTGACTACTGTGGAACAATCCGAGGAATTGGACCAAAGAGGGCGATAGAATTGATTCAGAAACACAAAACCATTGAAGCAGTCCTGGAGAATATTGATCAAAAGGTATTATACTTCAAGGTGCTCTTGTCTGTTGAGGACTCAAACAAGCTGATTTCGTATTACCTTTCGTTTAAAGGTGTCAAGTTAATATCCACTGGTCGCTACCATGATTATTTGGAGGAGTAAAATGGTTTTCATGGCAATATTTTGATTGGCATTAAAAAAGTGCAAGCAGGTTGTGAAATGTTGCATCATCAAGTGGGGGCATTGTTTTTTGATTCCTTGACGAAGTCAAAGGAATCTATGCGATGGTGATGTCGTGTGTGTGTATGTGTGTGTGTATGTGACGCTTGGCTTGTAAACACGATATCTCAAGAAGGGTAACTCCGAAGGATCTCATACTTGGCATGTAGATTGCCCATATGGAGTAGATGATCCCTATTGTTTTTGGTGGAGGTCAAAGGTCATTTGGGGTCACAAGAGGTCAAAATGTCAAAACCTTGTAAACACGATATCTCAAGAAGGGTAACTCCGAGGGATCTCATACTTGGCAGGTAGGTTGCCCATAATGAGTAGATGATCCCTATTGTTTTTGGTGGAGGTCAAAGGTCATTTGGGGTCACAAGAGGTCAAAAGGTCAAAACCTTGTAAACACGATATCTCAAGAAGGGTAACTCCGAGGGATCTCATACTTGGCAGGTAGGTTGCCCATAATGAGTAGATGATCCCTATTGTTTTTGATGGAAGTCAAAGGTCATTTGGGGTCACCAGAGGTCAAATGGTAAATATCTTGGAAATTGCTTGTAAACACTCTATCTCAAGATGTGTAACTTCCAAGAATTTCATACTTGGCATGTGCATGGCCCATATGAGAAAGATGATCCTTATTGTTTTTGGTAAAGGTCAAAGGTCATTTGGGGTCACCAGAGGTCAAAAGGTTCAAAATCTTTCAAGCAGAATATCTGTGATTGTAAAACTTGGTTCAACTTGAAACTTGTGGTGTAGCTTACTTTTATTTTGTGCATATTTGCCCTAAAATTTCACGGATATTAAAAGTCATTTGAGCTCAAAATTGGCATTTTCTAAACGCGGTCATTCTACGGTTGCCTAGATGGACCATTCACGTCAAATGACGTCATGACAATCTATGTAGACTTACAGTACGACACGCGCTCTAAAACCCCTAAAACGTAATCGTACCCATGGACATCCGTATCCATATTGCTGCTTTATAATGATATCTGTAAGCGCAGTACATACGTACGTGTATTTCGTACGAGGTACGTACAGTTGCATGGTGATACCATGAGTCGATCACCTAAAAATTGTGTAAAGTCTGTGTTGTATACGTTTTGTGTGTAGTGACCGACTCGAGGTACCGACCTACTCAAGGTACAGTACAGTCACTATACATCTGTAGCTAGCGCAGCTGAATCGAAGTAGTAAATACGAACAACAAGCTGTACGTAGGCTGTGTTCCATTTGACAGGTGAATGCACCACGTCTGTCTTTTTTCTGCAGCACAGGTAGCTCAACATTTTGTCTGCTACTCCGTACTGCAGTAAAAAATGCAGTGATTCACCACTTTACGACCTGAATGGATGCATACAGTACAGCATTCAAGAATATACAGGCTTAGGCCTTCGAGAGGTTGGTCTGTTTTCGTATTCGGGGACGTAGCTCCTTTATGGAGCAGACCTTCGGGAGTAACGTTTGGTTTCTCCCTTTGGCTCTTCGCCAGAGAGTCAAAGGGACTTTGGAACAACCTGAAGACTGAAGTAGACTAGGGCCTACAGTACTGTAACGTTACAGTACGGAGTAGGCCCTAGGCCTAAACGTGAAGTTAGGCCTAGCCTAGGTAATGCAGTACTACGTAGTCTAGCCTAGGCCTTCTGCTGCTTGTTGCGTTTTAAGAAGTGTGTTGGATATCCATATACTCTTTCACAAAGGTCTTTGATCGATGTGACCTGGTGTTACCAACAAGGCAGCCTAGGCCAAGCCCAAGGCTACTACTACGCCTAGGACTATACTTTCATATTAGGCCTAGCCTAATATAGTTCAGGCCTAGTTCTCAGTCTCACATACATTTTGTTCCCTGAACTAGGCCTAGACCATTCACGATCAAAGATTTAGCAGTCTGATAGAATATTTGAAAAAAAAACAAGATCACTTGTACTTGTAAGCCTAGGCCCTATAGGCTGAACCAAAATTTACAGATATTTTTGAACACTATCGTTACTGTTATGAACTTCAAGTGTCATGTTTGGTTTCACCCCTTGACTCTAATTCGCCAGAAAGTGGAAGGGACTTGGGAAAAAGTAGGAAAGTAGGGAGTAGAACCAAGGCCTAAAGCTCGGCCTAGCCTATGTGTACTGCAGTAGCCTAGGCCTGCAGCTGTTTGTTGTGTAGTAAGAAGTGTGTTGGATATGTAGCCTACATTTAAGCCTAGGCCCTGACAGAGGTTTGTGATTGATGTCAGTTTGTGTTACCAACTTAACGGCTGTTTCGGTTCGGCTGGTTCTGCTGCAACATGGGTTCTCGTAAGAGTGTAGGACCCACAGACATTCTATCATATGGCCTAGGCCTACACAGGCTATTAATACACTTTTCATGTATAGGTTAGGCCTAATTTAGTGCAAGCCTAGGTAACCTAAGCCTAGTCCTCAGTCTCACATAACTCTGTTCCCTGAACTAGGCCTAACGTTAGGCCTAGGCTATTCACGATCAAAGGTTGCGTGCATGTTTCAGAGAATAACATGTCTAGCCTACATTTATTGCTGGAGTGATTGTTGCTAGGGCCTAGGCCTAACTTTGGAGCCCTAAGTGCAAGTATGAACATAACCATAGCTAGGCCTATGGGTATACTGTGTCACATTTGAACAGCAATACTTGCTATTTATTAAAAAGCATACAATAGTGTGACCACCCTTGTAACAAGATTGATAGAATGTTTAATAAAAACAGGATCGCTTGTATAAACCAAAATTTTTAGACATTTTTTGAACATTGCTGTTAGGAACTTCGAGAGTAACATTTGGTTTCACCCCTTGGCGCTTCACTGGAGAGTCGAACAGACTTTGGAAGAAGTATTTAAGTATGCATGGAATAGGTTCTAGGCCTAAAGTTAGGCCTAGCATAGGCCTACAGCTGTTTGTGGTGTTTTTATAAGTGTGTTGGATATGTACATTTAAGCCTAGGCCCAGACAGCTTTGTAGGTACATTATGATTGCCACAGATGGAGGTTTGTGGTCTGTGAGTTTGTGTTAGCGGCTGTTTCGTTTCCGCTGGTTGTGCAATGTGGGTTCTCGTAGGAGTGTAGGACCCACAGACGTTGCATCACATAGGGTCTACATAGGCTACTAATCAAAAGTTAGGCCTAATGAAGTGCAGGTCTAGGTAGGCCCTAGCCTAGCCTAAGGTACCTAGACCTAATTTTGTATGTGTGTGTGTGTATTTGTGATGATATGCTTGTAAACAGCCTCTCAAAAAGGGTAACTGTGAGGATGTTACTAAATACATCATATTGAGTAGATGATCCTAATTATTTTTGGTGAAGGTCAAAGGTCCCCTTGCAGGCAAGGAATCACTAAGCCTCCTGGCTTTCTGGTTTTTCTTTAAGCATCTAATTTTACACTCATACTCACCTACAGATAATGCTAAAAAGAAGTCAGTGCTATTTGAAACATTATTGGCCTCAGGTGACCCCTGGGTCCCCTAAATTTATTGTAAATCAGGTAAAACTTTCTAGGACAATATGGCCTTTCACTCTCCATCTTTGATGTGGTATGAAGTCAACATAAATCATTGTGCTTCATAAGATTTATGGGAAGCATTTGCATTTATAATTTTGTTTCCCCTGGTTATCCTAGGTTTCTTCTGGTTATTCCAGGTTTCCCCTATTTTATTCAAAAATAAAATTCCCCATGTAATCAATCTGAGGTTAAAATATGACATGCTCATTTCTGAAATTGGGTATCATCCCCTTGTAAACTGACATGGTCCCTGGTTCCACAGAAAAACCAGGGACAACAAGGCACTTTTGGACTGAAAGTGGTCCTCAGGTTCAGCTGCCTTTTGTTTCACCCTTGGTATAGAGTTATATGTTTGGTTCACATAGATAAGATATTGTGCCATTGCCTGTCTCATCGTAGTGATTTTGCCAGTTTGACAATTATTAGTCATTTATATTACCCACCAGAAATACCCCCCTCCTGAAGAATGGTTGTTCAAAGAAGCGAGGGAGCTGTTCAAGAATCCAGACGTCACACCTGCAGATGAAATAGAGGTATGTTTCTAGTGCATTGTGGGTTAGTGTGTGGCCAATTATTGATCAAGAGGGTTTTCTCAGTTAACTTTTACTATTCCTCCAACCTAGATGAAAGACAACTGCTTTTAATTAACGTTACTCATTTTAAAAATGTTGAAAATAAAGCAGATGTTTTTATAGATATTAACTGTTAGGAAAGGACAGGTGATAATATTTACTCAAAGTTGATAAACTGACAATATGAGACAGCTTTATTCATTTCTAAGTAACATCATGTGCTGTGTGCATGTTAAACACATCTGTGTATGCAGAAAGGAGAAATTTGAAAGGGTAGAGATATGCCACAAGAGTAATATTTCTCTCACTCCATCTGCTTGATGACAACACCTTTTAGGTGTAAGTTATATTAAGTAATTGACTGTATGTTCTTAAGTTAATGTGATAAAAAACATTCTTGATGACAATTCTTTCAGTGTGACTTTTGATGGGACTTAAAATTGCTATGAGGATGTCTGAATTTCACTCTACAATATTAGTTGATCAAGGAAGGATTTAAACATGTGACCAGATGTACATACTGCTACGTTGTCATATAAGAGTTAATCTTGCATTTCATAAATGAAAGGATCAAGTTTAAGGCTGTATTTTATATAACTCTCATCTTGACTAATCTGAGGGGGGTATTTAAGTGCCTTATAACCATAATTATCAAGTGTTTTTATCTGCATTTTATTCCCCAGTTAAAATGGAATGACCCAGATGAGGAAGGTGTTGTTGAGTTTATGTGCAAAAAGTTTGGATTCAAGTAAGTCAAAATCACCATATCCTCACATTTTATTTTGTATTGTGTCATATTCTCGTCTTGAGAAGACATCCTGCAAGATATCATATCACAAGGTTTGTTGGGAGGAGGAGGCATGGAATAAAGTTGGGGTTAGAAGTCTCGAGAAGGTATTATCCTACATGATATCATGTGAGGACTGGGTCTTCAAAATCCCTCAGATGTTGAATATTCATGAACAGTCTGAAAAATTCATTTAAAGACAGTCTCATCACACCAAAATAAATTTATAGTAACATCACTGAAATTTGTTGTTGGTAATCCTGCTTTTATTGATATGAAATGGGTCGAAGTCAGTACTGTTCATAAATGCAGGGCTCGAAATAACAGGGGCCTGTTGGCCCGATGCTCCTAGAAATTCGCTAGGGCCCGAAGCTTCTACAGGGAAAGGGGCCAGGTTGGCTTCTAAATATTTCAAGTCATGGGCGGCTCTAAGAAACTTTGTTTGGGGGGCGAACTCGAGTCCGTATTCAGGGAGGTTCGGAAGACCCCCCGGCAATATTAATGGTCAGATCCGGATAGTACAATAGGAGTATGGTTATTATTATGTATTACAGCGATGCCCCATGTAGTTTTCAAGAGCTCTTCAAAAACCACTTGACGCAGTCAGTCATGAGCTGACAGCTTTAAAAATGAATACAACCATATCAGCCGATCGCTACTCCATATGGGGAAGTAAGAGGCAGGTGAAGTGGGAAAAGTAGCTTGATCCATTTGTATAAAATGAGCTCCACCTTTAAATATTGTTTGTTTTTTTTCATTGTGTCACAATATGTGTCAGCTTTGCCAAGAAGCCATAAAATGTTGGTTTTCTGGATTGTTTTCTTAAATAAATGAAAATTTCGAGCACTGAAGACACTTGAAAACGATGAAATGATAGCACTGTTTTGGATCTCAGTACCGTTCTGAAACCAAATTTTTTTTTAAGGGGGAGGGGAATTCCCCTAACTCAGAACGTCTCATCATATATAAAAATAGCTAGGCCAAAAAGTCTCACTACACTGAGCTTAGACTGACTGTTTGGTGTCTTTATTTTAAATCAACTGAAAGGGTATACTTAAGCACAGAGGTGGCGACCCTTTTGCTTATAACATGCCATTTGACAGTCATAAGACACCTTGTGGGCCACAGCGCTGTCAGTTTGGACAAGGGAAGGGAAACCTCTCCTTCTATGGGAAACTCAATACATTTAGGCTACATGCCCGTTACAACTTTTTGTAGACAGATACCTATGCTGATCTGGCCACGTGACACCTAGGCAAAACTGCTTTTAGTCGTGGATGATAATCAGCATGGCTAAAGAGTTGTGTATCTAATCACCCTGAAAGCTCTGAAGTGTCTGCAAAACTATGGGCATTTAACTCCAGCATTACCATTACCCTCTGTAAATGATATGATGCCTAAGCTAATCAGATTACAAAAATCTCAGCGTGGTCATTTGTTTTGATAACCTTAGCTCGCACTAATGGTAGGTCCATTTGTGATGTCTGAAGTACATATAGTAGCAAACAAGCAACAAAGAAAACACGCGAAGCACGACGAAAAAAATGTCGTTTTGAAAGCACTTTATTAATGTTTAACTTTGCGACATTGCATTGGAAAGTTATTCACTTCGTTAATTTTAAACCCAGCCAAGGAAAAGGGAGGGACTAACCCATCTCGAATTACATGTTTTATTTATTATTTTTTTTGAAAATTGAAGACCATGCTTTGCAAACTTTTGGGGGGGCAAGTGCCCACCGTGCCCCTGTGGCGAGCCGCTAATGTTTCAAGTATAACTGTACAGTCTGCAAATGAACCTCTCCACCCACAAGTAAACAATCTTATATCTCGCACAGCCTGTGTACAGTATTTTGTACCCTGACAGTCACCAAAAACCTGCGAAACACACATTTCTGAAATCAGTTCACATCGCTCATTAACAGTCTGCTTTGTCACAACACGGAAGATCACTCACGCAGACACACACCGATGTAATGTAGGTAGAGCCTCACAAGTAGAATAGTAAATTAGCTATATTACAGTACAAAACTTGGCAAATGTACTGTAGTAACCCATTTGTACAGCAAAAGCAATGCAGTCAAAAGTGTATCACATGTAAAGCAGTAGCGTAGTTCTAATATCGCAGATTGGCTTGTGTACTGTTACGCAAACACTGTAGGCCTAGATGATTGACTGCACATATGAATGATGTCTAGCTTATCCAATCAGGTTACAATAAACAATAATATGATTGAGTGACTGAGGGGATTTGCAAAACCTGCCGTACTACAGGTGGGCCGCTCAGGCAAATACTTAGCGTTCATGATTGACTGGTTGGCGGGAATTGGACAGTGCCCTTCATTTTACTGGGGAATAAATTCCGGAGTTACGAGCAAATTTTGAAAATGTACATTACATGCAACATGTACAGTTGTTAAGTACTGGTCTAAGAGATTGTGGAGAGATTGGTTTCAGGCTAGTTTCAGCATCTACTTATAGCCTACCTTAATTATACCTATGCTACACATCTAGGCACATAAAAAGCACCAGTACACTTTAACAGTCCTTTTTTCTTCGTTAGTTTGGGCCCCTTGATTTCTCATTCGGCCCCTAGATTCCATGGACTAGGGGCCTGGCTGGTCCCCAAAGGTTGAAGGCTTATTTCGACCCCTGTAAATGATTCTATTCCTTCCCCCCAAAGCTTATTCCTATTCATGACACTCCTGCCAGCTCTCAATTATACTTGGTGCTGTAGTCTTTTGTTACATATCAGAAGGCCTTTCCCACATCTTGCTCATTACCTCTAACTGCTGTCTGTCAAATAGCAACTCGCTGCACTGGTACAGCTCAGGGCTGTGTGCACTGATGCATGGAGACATGCAAGGAACACACAATAGGCAGTTTTTGGTTTCGATGAAAAGAGAAACCTATGCGGTCATGATGGCGTGTGTATGTATGTGTGTATGTGCGTGTGTGTGTGTGTGTGTGTTTGTGACACTTTGCTCGTTAACACGATATCTCAAGAAGGGAAACTCTGACAGTTTTCAAACTTGGTACATAGATGCCCCATATTGAGAGGAAGAACCCTATTGTTTTTGGTGGGGGTCAAAGGTCACCTGGGGTCACCGGGGGTCAAAACCTGAAAACCTTGTTAACACAATATCTCGAGATAGGAAGCTTGGATGAATTTCATACTTTGTATGTAGATGCGTTACGGTAAGTGGAAGAACCCTATCATTTTTGGTGGAGGTCAAAGGTCATCTGGGGTCACCTGGGGTCAAACCCTAAAAACTTCGTTAAATCGATATCTCAAGAAGGGAACCTCTGACAGTTCTCAAACTTAGTACATAGATGCCCCATATTGCGAGGAAGAACCCTATTGTTTTTGGTGGAGGTCAAAGGTCACCTGGGGTCACCAGGGGTCAAAACCTGAAAACATTGTTAACACAATATCTTGAGGTAGGAAGCTTGGATGAATTTCATACTTAGTATGTAGATGCATTATGGTAAGAGGAAGAACCCTATCATTTTTGGTGGAGGTCAAAGGTCATCTGGGGTCACCGGGGGTCAAACCCTGAAAACTTTGTTAACACGATATCTCAAGAAGGGAAGCTCTTACAGTTCTCAAACTTGGTACATAGATGCCCCATATTAAGAGGAAGAACCCTTTCACTTTTGGTGGAGGTCAAAGGTCACCTGGGGTCACCGGGGGTCAAACTCTGAAAACCATGTTAACATGATATCTCAAGAAATAAAACTCTGACAGTTCTCAAATATAGTACATGGATGCCCCATATTAAGAGGAAGCACCCTATTGTTTTTGGTGGAGGTCAAAGGTCACCTGGGGTCACCTGGGGTCAAACCCTGAAAACATTGTTAACACAATATCTTGAGGTAGGAAGCTTGGATGAGTTTCATACTTTGTATGTAGATGTGTTACGGTAAGAGGAAGAACCCTATTGTTTTTGGTGGAGGTCAAAGGTCACCTGGGGTCACCGGGGGTCAAACCCTGAAAACATTGTTAACACAATTTCTTGAGGTAGGAAGCTTGGGTGAATTTCATACTTTGTATGTAGATGCGTTATGGTAAGAGGAAGAACCCTTTCACTTTTGGTGGAGGTCAAAGGTCATCTGGGGTCACCGGGGGTCAAACTCTGAAAACTTTGTTAACACGATATCTCAAGAAGGGAAGCTCTGACAGTTCTCAAATGTGGTACATGGATCCCCCATATTGAGAGGAAGAACCCTAATGTTTTGGTGGAGGTCAAAGGTCACCTGGGGTCACCGCTGGTCAAACCCTGAAAACATTGTTAACACAATATCTAGAGGTAGGAAACTTGGATGAATTTCATACTTATTATGTAGATGCGTTATGGTGAGAGGAAGAACCCTATCATTTTTGTTGGAGGTCAAAGGTCATCTGGGGTCACCGGGGGTCAAACTCTGAAAACCTTGTTAACACGATATCTCGAGGTAGGAAGCTTGGATAAATTTCATACCTTGTATTTAGATGCCTTATAGTAAGAGGAAGAACTCTATCATTTTTGGTGGGGGTCAAAAGTCATCTGGGGTCACCAGGGGGGTCAAACCCTGAGACAGAGCTCCCAACCAGCACGGACTTTCCATATTCAGTACGGAAAATCATTATAAATATGGGAATACGGATTTTTCCTTGATAATCCAAATTTTGAATGAGTAAATAGGTCCTTTCACGAACTTTATTATTCTTTAGCCAACATATCAAAAGACTGAGAATAGACTACAGTATTTCACTTTTCTGTACAGTACTGTAGTGTATTTATTTGAGCCCAGTAATCTATGCTGTTATGTTATTGGTTAAATTTCTGTCAACAAGTTGATGTTAAACCAATCAGTAGATAGTTTGCAGCAGATCCATGACATTCCATAAGCTACCATATCATTGGTTGATCAGTTGTAAACAGATCCACTTTCAACCAATCAAAAACTGTGTTAAAAGCTAGTTTCTGAGTGCAGTGACAGACTCCTGCCAAGGTCTGTTGAGCTGGCTGAGTAGCCCAACGTTAATGTTAGATTTGACTGTAACTGAATTGGAAAAATAGCACCAAGAAATGGAATAATAAAAATTACAGCAGGAATATCACAGTATGTTGTAATATGGCGCCTCTTCAGAGTAGCAGAGTAGTATGAGTAACTTTAGTGGAAAATTTACCAGGCAGATCAAGTTTTAACGTAGGCCTAGGCCTAACAGTTAGGGCCTAGCCTAGGCCTAAGTGTTGTTACAGAACCAACAACAAACATTAGCCTACACACACAATAACGTTAGACTCAGTACATAAATCTAATGCAGAGTTCCAGGTTTATGGGCTAGGCCTAGACAAAGTCCTAGTCCTGTGACTAAGTCCTAGCCTAACTGCCACAGTACAGGCTAGCCTAATTGTAGTACAGTATGTATGGGCTGATATTACTTATTAGAGGTAGGCCTAGGTTACTGTAATAGCTATGGCCTAGGCTAGGGCTAGTCAAAGCAGTTATTGCCTGTCAAATGTTGGTACCCATCTTCTAAGTTTGTAGTATTTACAGAGAGATTTCTGTGACCAGCTGTGCATAGGCCTAGGCTAGGTTTATACTTAGCTAGGCCTAGGCTAGACCTAGGCTAATGTTACTTAGGGCCTTGCCAAGTATTTAGCATAGCCTCTAGGCTATACTGTAACGTTAGGCCTTGGGAATACTTGGGATATTTTGCATTTTGTCCTTTGGTGACCCTGATGACTATCTTGGGAATTCTTGGGAAATTTTGCTTTTTGACCTCTTGTAACCCCAGATGATGATCTTGGGAATTCTTGGGAAATTTTGACCAGTGACTGAAAGATATGGGACATCATGGCATTATTTGGAATAGAACATATATCATCGAAACCTCAATGCATTTTTGCATTCTGGTTTACCTGACAGAATCCTTCAGAATGATTTGGTTTTTAACCCTAATGTAGCTATGTTTATTGGTTTTGTTGATAACTGTAAGTGAGGGCAGAGGGTAATTTTCATAACATCTGGCCTTTATTTCCATCTAAACGTCTTTCTGGGGATGATTTTGCTATAAGCGCAAATTATCAGTTGCCTTTGTGTATTATGTAGGCTGTTACATTGCACAGTAAAGTGGCTGTACCTAGAGAAACAACACATTAAAATTCTCAAATTGTTGAAGGGCACAGGTAGATTGTTTGGAGTGGGATAAGCAAGCTACTCTAGTGTCTCCAACATAAGAAAATTTGCTGTAGGCAATGAAACAGATCAAGGTCTTGGGGAAGTGCCAATACACTTGATGAAATTGGAGGAGAGGCTACTTATAATAAATTTTGATGTTGATGCTTATTAAAATATTGAAACATTTGGGATAAGGAAATTTTAACTTAAAAAAAAGTTTAAGAAATTATTGGATGACCATACCTATCTGTTCAGATATGATGTTCTAGTCCAGCAATCTGGAAAATAGGGTACGAGGTTTTTCACCTTGTTACCATTAGACAACGTGATAGTTAACATTATATTATATGCCACTTTCGTTGAGTAAACCTTTGTTAATACTCTTCCATATTTTTTTCATTATATGTACACTCCTGACATTTCTTAACTGTATTGCGATTCATTTGGTCTGCAGTGAGGAGCGTATTAGGAATGGTTGCCAGAAGCTCAAAAAAGGACGAAAGGGTGCGACGCAGGGGAGGCTGGATAATTTCTTCAAGGTTATCCCGAGTAACAACAACAACAAAAGGAAGGTGAGAATGGGGATATGAGCAAGCAACGGGTTCTGGTTGGAGAAGGGGAGTGGAAGTTTGGGGGGTTAAGGGAGGGAGGGAACTGTAGGCAAAAGTAAAGACAAAAAGGGAAGGTGTTTAGTATGTGTTTCCTTTCTCAGTTTCAGTCAGCAAATTGCAAAGGAAGTCAAAAGCAAACATGCCAAACATAGAATTTGATTGTGAGTGGGAGACAAGTAATTAAATTGGTCAATTTGCCTTAAACATAGCTGTAAACTGAGCTTGAGGTAGATGAAAACTCTTATACATTTATTTGCTTTAAAGAAATTAATCCCCTTACATTAAATATTGCCGACTGCAGTGGTAAAGTGGTTAGAGCATCCGACTTGCAGCCGGAAGGTCTAGGGTTCAAATCCTGGCCAGGTCATACCAAAGACTTTAAAAATGGAACCTACTGCCTTTGTGTTTGGTGCTCAGCATACGCAATGGAGTAGGGAAAACAAGCCAGTTAGTCACAACTGGAAAAAAGGCCGTAGTCGTCTCGACTTGAACCAATTGGTTGGAAACTGGGACGTTAAACCTCATCTAACCTAACCTAACCACATTAAATATTATTTTTCTGTGTTTTGAGGTACAGTCAAGGAAATAATGTTCATCAAATTTATAGGTGTCAAGTATCAGTTGCACATTTCTTAAGTGTGTCAATTATTTCATGTCCAATGAACACATCTTTTGTAGTAAATGGTTTTCCAAAACTATGACATAAATTTGGGTTATAAAGCCTTCATTTGTGAAAAAGGAAGAAAAAAATGCTGGAGAGAGATTTGTTTACCAGGAAGTGTAACTTCTTTTTTATCTCTATTCCACCTAGGCCGATGACATGAAAGGCAAAAAATCAAAGAAGGTGAAGAAAGGAAAGTGATTGTCAGAGACAAGACAGAAGAATGTGCCTCCATGGTTTTAAAATTCATATTTGTGAATTTGAGCGGCTTGTATCATAAGCTATGTTTTTGTCATGTCAGTGGTATGTTGTAACAGCATTCACCAAAATTTAATACAATTGGTATTGTGTATAGATACAAACAAGGATTTTTCTTTAAGGCAAGCATTTATTAAAATGATGTACCTAGGCTGGCTGTGTGCAGAAATGAACATATGACCACGTAACAGTCTGTTGGCTGTGTTATGGCATCCAACATATACTCAGCAACATTATTTTGTATTAAGTTTAGTTAAGTTTAGGGACCAAGTCTTCAGTTGATTGCTTTTTTACCTTTTTCAAATTAACAAATACTCCTCATGTTTTTGATCTGTATGGCTCCTTTACATGTTGAAGACATCTTCATTCCAAAGTACTTGCATTAATAGTGAGGCAAACATATCCAAAAAATAGTTATGTCCACATTCAATCATGGTTTTGTTTGTTTGTATCTTGCCAGGCTACTACGCCTTGTTGGCAAGAAGTCCACATGATTGTATGATAAATAGATAAAATGAATAATGTGTTGTTCAAGCATAATGTAGTCACATTTTGTTTTGGTTAATACATGCCCACTTCATATGACTGACATCATGGAACTGAGGTTTATCACGATACTGCATGGCCACAGACCTGAGCTTAATTCTGGCCTAGTTCAGGGAACAAAGTGCATGGTTATACTAATAACTAGACCAGAGAACCTCTGGCTATATAAGAATATGTCAAGTTGCCACCTGTAGAAAAGCAGTTCTTAAACAACTTTTTTATCAAGCCATGAACTTTGGGAATACTTTGCTTAGGGTTTTTCCTAGGAGTCAATTTAATGTAAATGTTTTACACAGCAGCTTATGGTTCAAAGATGTCAGCATATTTGTGGGAAGAAGGACAATAGCATGTTTTGTTGAAATTAAAAACAGACTGTAGAAAAGTCATTTTAAAAATGTTGTCATCATGACTAAGCTGAGCTTAAGGGGCAACAAATCTTGCCCCAAGAGGTAAAAGGTCTTCCAAGTTGACTTCTAGCCCCTCCTCTGACTTTAATAAATGAAAAACATCTGTTTAGTCACCTCCTGGACAGAGCTATATTTAGCCTTTACTAAGTTTAAATCACTCATGCATGGTCATATCCACTAACTGCTGTGTGAGCCATCTGTTATACTGACTAACCTAAATAAGCCATCATTGATCAGTCAGAGTGATGCTATTGTTCGGATTATGTCGATCAAAGTGTAGTCACCAATTATTGACAGAGATATTAGAATATTCCTTAATATGGTTGGGTTGATGCTGCAGTTTCTAAGTAGGTTTGGGGAGATACAACAGCCCCTTTTAAACTGTGTGACTTTAACCATGCCAATCATGCATCTAAAGTTTTGTTTTCTTTACTTTGTGAAGTTACCTTTAGACTACTCTGCACTTTTAGTCAGATACACTATCTACTGAAGGTACATTCTTATGAAATGGACAGTCCCCTGTCCATCTATTTCAGGATGTTAGCATGAAATGTGGAAATCCTGTAGCCAGAGGGGCAAGGGGAATTCCCCGTTTTGAAACATTTTTGCCTCCTAGAAATTGAAAATTACCATTCATAAACACCTTTATTGATTTCCTGCATTCTGATTGGCTGAAAACCATTCGAGACCAGTCTCGAAACGCAATTCGAGACTGGCCTTTACCAGTTAGGAGATTTACTTTTTCAAGGTGAATTGAATGTCACTGTTACTACTGCACTGTGTACTATGCTTTGTCCATGTGTTACCATAGCAACATAAACCATAACATCTGAGTAAGAAAACCAGTTACTGTAAACTACTGTTGTATTACACTGTTAAGCCTAGCACCCCTGTAGCTATAACCATTCCATACCATAATGCTCATTTCATCCCATAAATGAATGCAATTGCAAAACCATATTCATCTTCTTGGATACTGGCAGTGGTATATGGCTAAAAGAGCGTATAACCTTACAGTATATGCCAAGGGTACATTTTATTAACGGTCTGCCTGTTACAAATATTCCACTCCTAATTTTCCTAAGTTGGATGCATGGTAAAGAAAAGTGAATTTGGTCTCTGTGCTGCTAATGCCAGCATGGGGCCTGTGTTATTAACTATGACATGCAAAGCCAATGGTAAACAGGTTTTACTGACAGTGTCACTGACAGGTTTTTACGTTTGAACCAATTCTGCTAACATTAACAGGCATAACAGGCCAGCACGGTCTTCATTTCTACTTCTACGCCGAGCTAGGCTTCTTTTGAACTAATGTTGTAAATAGTTTAAGCTAGGCCTAACGTTAGGCCTGCATTATCTATATTAAAAACTTGAACACATTTTCAAAGTTACCAACACTATAATTCTCTTCCAAAGAGGCTAAAGACACCTTAAATCACCGTCTTACTTATGGATCATAAATGCAATTAGTGCGTTAACTCCTTACAGTCAAATGTCCGCATGCATGTCGTTGAAGGCTGCACTGCACTGCACACAGTATATTGCAGTACACCGTAACTGCACAGCACTGTGTATTGTGAAACTTTCGTGGTGTAGAACTTCACTGTAAACAATAGCCAGCTAGAAGTTAGTTTCCTTGTTTTAATGCTCAGCCTCATCTCTACAACGATGTATGAGAATTCAGAGATGAACGATTTTGCGTTAAATGAATCTAATTCAATTTCGTTAGATGAATTGAGATTCCAAACAATATGTTAAGTGAAAATATTTGCGTGGTTGTCCACTTTCTTTTGGCTTGAAGTTGTTCGCTACTATCGCAAGAAACTAAACATGACGTCATAATAGAGTCCTAAGTTAGCTGGGAGAATTAAAATTTGATCTGTAAAATTTTGTCGAAAATTCAATGTTTTTGTCGATTCCCAACATTTTAATGTTGAGTGTTTATGAATGGGGATAAAAGCAGGGTGCCCGGTCTTAAATGTGATTCGAGACCTCCGATGACGTCATCACAGAGGCAGCAGACCTCGGCTGTCGCCTCGGTCCGCTCAGCCACTATGATGACGTCATCGTCGGTCTCAAATCACATTTAAGACAGGGCACCCTCGCATTTATCCCCTAAGTAGAGTGTATCTGCCTCCCCCTCCCCCCAAATACTATTTTGCCTCACTGAAAGCTCTCTGGCCCCCTTCAGTTCCTTGTCTAGCTGTGGGCCTGGTGGGGAGAACAAAAATGTTCAGCAAAATTCAAGGCTGCAAATGTACTAGTAAATAAGTAGCCAGTTATTTTGTCATAAGGTTCTTATGTAATAATATCTCTTGATTTAGTCACTAACATAACCTTAGAACACTTAAAAAAAATTGATGCAGGGGAAAATATATTTGCATTTCCTTTATATCCTGCCAGTGTTTATGGCCCTTAGCTGGTGCAACTTTCTCTCAGTCAGCATATGGAATATCTTCAAGGATTTTCAATGAATCAAAATCCAATACGCACATTCGTGAAGGATGTTAAGATTGTGGAGAGATTTACAAGCCCTGTTTCCTGTAAATAAATCAGTTAGCCTACTGTAGATACCTTCTTGTGCCTTCTCTTGTGCCAGTCTGTTATTCCTTCAAGATATATGTAAAATGTGAGTACAATGTCATGAATACCTATACAAGTGTAGCAGCACTGGTTGACAGCAGAAGGACATTCCTTTTTTCATGAATGCAAGTACAAAAGTGTCCACTAGTATTAGGCTTGCCATCCCCAAGTGAATAAGTTATGTGGCACTACCTAAGCCTACATAACCCTACAATGACTAAGGTGTTCCCCAAAACTTTTGGCCAACCCCCACCCAGCTCATGGCTGAAAATGGCACTTTAAGGCAATAGATATTAAAATTGCAAAAGTTTAATCAGAGGTCTAGCATACAATGGAGAAATTGCTTTTAACCTTCAGCCTGTACAAAAATTGTAGTAAGAAGTTACCATTTCATTTCACAGTAAATGCAAGTTTTTACGAGTAAATGCAACAAGACAGTGACTAAGTTCAAGGTACTAAAGAGACCCTGATTATTTGTTTTGTGTAACAATGAATTTGGGAACAACATGCTCCACAAAGGGTATGAAAGGTAAAAAGAACCATGACATGCATGGAATTCCATGACAAGGATGAAAATCCATGATGAAGGTCATCGATTGGTTAAATTTTGTGATGTCATGGAAATTCTTTGACAGTTGGCAAGCCTAATCAGCATTACTGTGTAACTCTGAAATTTGTTAGTTTTAGAAGCAGGACAATTGAATCTTGCGAGTGCAGGCAAATGTGTCAATGCATGAGTATGTGAACTAAATCACTTAATATCTTCTTCATGGCTGTATAAAAAGTCATTTTCATGAGATTTTTGTTGTACATTACAGGTTCAAAAGCACAACTCTGAAGTGAGATCTGGAAATAAACTTCACATTGAAACAAAGCCCTTCAATATTGCTATATATTTATTCACACACTTGTATTTACAACACTATAAATTCATCAAGGTGAAAATATTGATGGAATGGTCTTTTCAAAATAATACATCTTCTGTCATGACCAGAAGAAAATCTTTTGAGCCTAGTAACATTAAGAATGGAACACACGCATTTTCTAGCCAAATCCTTTTTCATCCTAAACCATAATCTATATAGAGTGTCCTAAAGTATATCAACACACGTTAATGCTGTTTGGGTTGTCCCTGTAGCCAAACTGGAGGTATGCACCGTCATGTAAAACAGTTAAAGTGGCATATTGTGCTATTCTATGAATAAATGTCATTGGTATTTTCTGAAATACCCAGCATACTGTACACTTGTGAACATGACACTGAACACCTCAAGCATATGGGTCTAACTCTTTAATTGCACAAAAGACATTTTCTGATTTTTCTTTGACATGAGGAATGCTGATATATTCGATATTATCAGTATTAAGAAGATGGTATACCATTTTTTGGTTTTCACCATAATGCCAGAGAGCAGTGCACACTAAGACCAAAATTGTGGTAAGTACAAAGATCTGCTAGACTGAAGGCTAGCTGTTCACTAATGTACCTAACCTAACCCAATTCACAAAGCAAAGTTTGGTGTACATAGTAGGCACTTTTCCTGCCAGATCCCACTACTTGGCTATACTCATTCCTTTCCCCATTGCCCTGTACTTCACACAATCAAAAAAGCTAGCTGACTTTAATATCAATTTGCTGTATTGTCTTTGGTTGTAGGAAAAATTACATTTGATGCATAAAAATAAAGACTCCAACATTGCCAGATATTCCAGGTACTTAAATTATATAAATAGTAAATACAGAATGAAAATTCCATGAAAGTTCAAAAATATAAGGACTCTAATCCATACATATAGCACACTGTTAAATAGCAAATACCAGGTAGCACACTAACGAAAGATAAAATTTTCACGCTGTCCCAAAAACCCTGTAATCTCATACCTACTAGGAAAGAAATTTATTGGATCTCTGATGTAAAACTTTGAACTTTGAACAAAAAACCCTTAGTTTTTATATTCCCTATGTAAAGGGTTACATTTTGGAAGACTGTCATCTTATCAAAGTAAGATAGGCATTTTCAATGTGTTAGAACAACTTGCCAACATCAATTGTAAGGCTCTCTAATCTCAATCCAGACAGTAAGAATTCTCCCTACTACGATTACTTCAAGCCCCTCCACTAATTTAAACCAAACCATTGCTTAGTGCACCTCCGAGACAGAGCCACAGCAGCCTGCACTGAGTTTAAATTGCTTGAGGCAATATTGTCACAGAAGTATGTGTGAGCTTAATTGGGAATGCAACTGACTGAAAAAGTTACTGTTGACCAACCAGAGTGGAGCTATATTGTTTGAATGTATGTCAATCAAAGTACAGTCATCAACTATATTTAGGGCTCTAGGGCTATTCCTAAATATGTCTGGGCAGGAAGTTGCTAGCAACTCCTTGGTTGGGAGGATGCCATATCCCCTTTAAAGTAACAGTTCAATTGTCTTTTCTTCTTTACATGCAAATACCATTTTTAAAGGGGCAAATGTGGTCAAGCCAATTCAAAAAGGCATACCTTGGTTTTATTAAATAATATGCAATTCTTTTAAATGTTTATTCATGAACTGTTAGATTTATGCAGATAAATTCCTACGTTAACCTTTGAAATGATATATTTTTGTGGTGAAGCATGAGAAAAGACACTTTTGATGGAAAAAGTAAAGATGTGATCTGATTGTTCAACAATTTTTTCAGAGCATGAAAGAAGTGACTGCTTAAGCCCTTGAAAGGAAATGTGTTCTGTTGCATCAACATGGTATGCTCACAGAAAGAAAATACTATATCATTATTAAACCATTCAGTATCACCAATGAATTCTGGGAGTAACCTTCCTTCCAAAACATATTACACATCACCTGCATTGTGACTGTTGCATCATTTAAACTTTGGAAGTTTGGGTGGACAAGTTATTCATGAGTTTTAGTCATTTTTTTCTGTGAGCATTACCCAGCTATTTTATTTTGGACTGCCATTCATTCTATATGTGTAAATCATGGTTTTGAAGATGTGGAAATTTTAATTTCCACAAATGCAGTATTTCCCTTTATATAAGTTTCATGCATACAGCATGGACATATCTAGAGTGAAAGTACAAAATTGCACAAAACAGTTACTTTCTGCTTCTCACTAATAGGCCACTTTATAAAGTGTTTTTGAACAAGAAATTACCATGGGTCCCACCTATGCATCTTTGCACATAAAAAAATAAACTTTGTAAATAAATAACTTATCTTTCAATATGGTAATCTATTAGTTAAGGGTAGAAGCTTCAGGAATGTATGACAGCTCATCTGTAAAGAAGACAGCTTCATAAGTAGTGTTTGCACCGGGTACCCGACCGACGATGTCAGGACCCGGTTCTGAAATTGCTACCCGGATCCAAAGTTTCACTAAAACAGATTGCACGAGTGACAGAACACCTAACATGTTACTTTTCTCTGGCAAAATTTATCACGCACACGCCTAAGAACACTTGTCATGCCCATACGTAAGATACATTGGTGTTACATTATATCAACGTGCAAAGCAAATTTCTTATTATGACTTTACAACAAACTTGTAGCCTAACAGAATTTATATTTTCAGGTACTGGGGTACCTGACCGACCATCGACTTCGGGTACCCGGTTCCGAATTTTGGACCCGGTGCAAAGACTATTCATTAGACAAGGGAAAGCGGTACTGCCTAGAATGGCACCTTCATGGACAAATGTACCCCACCTCCACCCAGTCTCCCAAACCAGTGTCCCTTTGCCCCAGTCCGAAGTCAGACAGTCCTTTTCACTGTGGAAATGCAACACCATAGAAGTGATGCCCTGGCGAATTAAAGCACTTGTAAGAACACAGTAAAGCTCTCATAGGTATCTGCCCAGGGGAATTCTGAACCTTCAGATCCTGTAAAGGAACCAATCAAATTTAGAGAAATAGCAAAAGGATTTCAATAGATCATTGCAAAATATTACATGATATAGCGAAAATATCAGAACATACCATTGTCTATAATAAATGATCTAAAGATGTTAGAAACATTTTTATCCCCTAATTGTGCATGGTTTTTAGACATTTTGCCCATTTTTTCAGCTGATGGCTAATACATAGCACTCACCTTTTTTTCCCTATCTTTTGTGATGCTTTACTGAAGTGAAAATCTATTTTGTTGACTGTAAGGTTAACTTTGGACCCTGATTACTTGCAGAGCCTTGCCTACTGGTATGACAGGTCCCCTGGGCACCTCTTGGAAGTAGGGGAGGGTGGGGGTTGCCACTGATCAGTTTCTACTTAAAGCTGCAAATGTCATCCTCCAATAAAGAAAACGTTTCTTCCAACTTAAGGTCTATCTTAACCCCAACCCTCTTTTTGCCCCTCCCATTTTTGCTTTCCCCCTATTGTCACCGACCTTTGAATCCTGGTGGCGAAATTTGAAGGCGGTCTGAAACTCTCAGCATCCGGCTAAGAACAGATTCTCACGCCTGTTGGTAACATCTAGTGGTCATGTGAAAAAGCATTAATCAAAACATTAACAATGTCTGTGCGGCCACTGTAAGAGAGGCCGCTTTAAACTCGGTAAATTTCACATCATCCAGGGATTTTGAGAGAGTGTGAGATGGATGGAAAGGAAGTACTCAAGTTTCAAATAACTTTTCAAGCCCTCTCTCTTAACCCTTTCTACAATCCTCGACTAAAATAATGGGACAAAACAAGCAAAACAAGCAACAGTGAGATCACCACCCCCTATCTGCATTCCCATTGCCCTGTTCATTGTTGCGGAAGTCCAACGTGTTTTGAGACTTCAACATTGATACAGGGAACGGGGTTTGTCCCATAAACTTTTGTCGAGGCTTGTAGCTCTACAGCTGTACAGTGCACCAACATTTTTCTTAATGTAATCAGAGAGATATAATTAGCAACTTTTCCCTCCTTAATTTGATCCCAGTTAAAAGAATTAGTAATCAAGTTTTCTTTTGGCATCTACATGAATGATAAATTTTTCAACATATTGTTTTTCTGTTTTTGTTAACGAAACGGCAAAAGAAGTTTAGAAAGCACAAATGGTGGGTTCATCGACTGTTCCGTAACAGACGCAGATATGGGGCTTACTACACTTCGGTTAATGAGCTAAGATTTGACGAATAAAAATTCAAGCAATACTTCCGTCTCAGTTTGCACAAGTCCTGGAGTTGGTGGAAAATGATCTAGTTAAGCACTGTAGAAGCAGGAAAGTCACCTGTCCTTGCCAAAGACTAGCAATATGCATAAGGGATGTATACAAAAAGGAGAAAAGACAATTTTGTATTTGCGAGAAAGCGCATTAACAATATAATTTCAAGACAACCACTCCTAAAGCTCAAATTGTTGTAACAGAAAAGTAAAAGTGTTGAAGGAGACTATATTTGTTTACCCTAAGATTCAGGTGCTTCAATTGTAAAAATAGGTGTTGCCATTTGAGGTAGCAATGGCATTATTGGCACGGGTTCGGCGTCTGGGTTTTCTGCATTGAAAAACAATTAGGATATTTGCATTTTCAAATAAGATGTTAAACTTGGTTTTATACGCTGCGTACAACTTTGAAAAAACAACTCATCGTCATCTTTAGCAGATGGCTCAGTCGTATCTTTTTCAAAATCCTCCCACGTTCGCTTATGCTGTTCGATGAGCTCTTGCAGCGCAACGTCCATTCAACTCTCCTTTTCTCTTTTCTGCTTCTTTGATTTTAATGTAATGGGCGTTTCCTCGCACCTGTTGAATGTTTTGGCCTGACGCTTGACTCTGCATCATCACACATGGTTGGTTATGGAGGTAAGTCAGGACAATTTGCTTCGCTTGTACTGTGAAAAGAACACAAAACTTATTAGGTGAATACTGTCTTATTTTTGAATGGGTATGTATAAGAGGAGCGTTTTTTCGAAGGTAAAGTTTGGACTGATTGTATGTTTAGGAATCTATATTATGTTGTGTTTTTCTTGATACGGCACCATGAAGCTGATACCTGAAGAGGAGCTTCCCGGCCTCCTAGTATGCCACTGCTCGAGATTGTTGAAAACGTTATGGGCTAACTTTAAGCAGTGTAACTTGTAGACAAAGGCAGGTTAATTCGTTTTTAAATGTTCAATTAAATGCAATATTTGAACTATGACTGAGAGTTTTCCTTACTCTTTGTTTTTCAGATTTCTTGCACTGGATAATCCTTTCGTTCCATTGCATTTGACTATCGATTAGGCTATACTACTGTTGGCAATATTGTAAGTGAAGTTTGCAAGGTGATATGGCGTCGGTTGTCAAATGTCTTTATGCCATTTCCAAACACCAGAAACAAATGGAAGGTAATTGATGCTAATTTTTGGACAAAGTGGCAATCCCCCCATTGTTTAGGGGCAATAGATGGGAAACACATTCTAATGAAGGCTCCACCTAATACCGGCTCACTTTACTTCAATTACAAAACACCTTCTCCACAGTCCTTATGGCGTTAGTTGATGCCAACTTACAATTCATTTGCATTGATGTTGGGACATACGGCAGAAATAACGATGGGGGTGTATTCGCCAACTCAAACTTGGGAAAAGGTATGGCAACAAATCGCTTGAATTTACCTGATAATTCGACCCTACCAGAAGGGGAGCGTCTTTGGAATGTTCCCTACGTATTTGTTGGTGACCAAGCATTCCCACTTCAAAAACATATCCTCCACCCTTACCCTGGAAGGGGTTGTCCCCATGACGAGCAAATTTTCAACATGAGATTGTCAAGAGCCAGGAGAATTGTTGAAAACTGTTTCGGGATACTTGCTGCTCGATGGAGAGTTTACCACACTAAAATTGCTGTCCGAGCAGAATGGGTTAATGACATTGTTAAGGCAACTTGTGCTCTGCACAATTCCACTCAAAGAGAGACCACACCAAACTGCCGAAATGAGCCAAGAAGCCGAACGAACGGCAATAGAAGGGATGAGAGAACTCCCACGGGTTGGAAACCGAGCTGGGGTAGAAGCCATCAGATGCAGGGAACTATTTAAGTTTTTCTGCAATATTGCACCAGTAGACTGGCAAGAGGCCCACGTGACGCGTGGCATCTTCGTGGAAAGAAATGACACAATGACGTAATCTTCGACGCTATGGGACTATTTTCAGCCTTCGCACTACCACTAATGAAACGAAAACAATAACAAAAGAAAAGTTAACCAATTTTAGAAATAAAAGTTGAAAACTCAGAAATTTCCCCTATGTCTCTATAGAAACTGTGACCACTGTAAGCCAGGCATGCATATATCGTGGAAAGCTTTTCTATTACGCGGTCCACCATTCAATCTGACAGAAAGCATTTTAGTAATTGCACTTAAGAGACTGTTAGGAAAAAGCCTTGCCTTGATACAATTTTCACTTTGCCTACTAGAAAACCGTGCCTAGATATGCCACTGTCCCAATTTGATACAATTTTCACTTTGCCTACTAGAAAACCGTGCCTAGATATGCCACTGTCCCTTTCCAATTCTGAGAAAAAAAATCGTGTTTGCAATAACCTGTCATGGCTCACCTTGCAGTTAAATTGCCAAAGTATAATTCATCTTCAAGAGATAAGGCACACCCAGACTCAAAAAATGGAACGCTGTCAGTGCTGAGGGAAAGGAAAAGATATGAAAGAAGTAATAATAAAAGGCGGAGTGTCAGGTTAAAATAAGGTGAATCCTTTCAGTCACCGTAATTTTTCAGTCTTTCTGGTGGTTTTGAAGACTGTATGCGATATAATTCTGATAAACAGCGTATGTAGGCCAGTATCCGATTTGTTTCATACTTATGTATGGATACTATTGAAACTCGGTTTACTTTAAACATGAGCAGATTAATCGATAATGAGTTAAGCCCGGATGCAAGAACAATTAACTTGTCGGACTTTGCATAAACGTATACAATAGTTACCTCCACTGCATTAACATAATCTTCGTTTGTCTTCTGCGACAAACCACAAACGTGACGGTTTTCAACATTTCTCACAAACCAACGTTAGGCTGCCGATTAAATCATTGGCAAGGGAAAGCTTTGGAACAACTCTATCTGTTAATTTTATTCAATGTGCATTACTTTAAATGCATATAATAAGTTGACTGAGCTGAAATTCGTACTTGTTTTCTTCAATGAATGTATCTAGAAAGGACGATACCTCAAAGAAATGCCACTTTTTGGCCCTTTCGGCGACCTGTCCACTTTTGTTGGACTTAACCTCTCTGCGTTTCTTCATGTAGGTGTCACGTTGGTTACGCCACTTTTTCTTCCACTCTAAAGCTGGAAAGATAAAGAGAATATCCCACATAACAGCTAAAGCATTTTGATTATGAACTGTGCTTCTTTTTTCCTGTCTGTGGCCCTCCCGATTAAAAATGTGACCCGCCAACAAAAGCAAATTAGAACCCCATTGCCGGCCTATATCGCAAGATAAGAACGACTTCAATTTTCCTGGGTTTTAAGAAAGCAGCAGTGGGCATCACGTAAAAAGGTTTCCCCCATCCCCTTCCCTACATAGTCCTCCCCTAATTGCCACCCTCTTGTCATTATGGGCGTACAATCCTGGGGCTGAGGGAGTGCGCAGTCCTCTGGTCCCTGAGTTCGAGCAAAAGCTTTTTCCCTGATAGCAGAATTTTGTGAAAATCGGCCAAATATCTGGAGTGATACAGGCTTTTCTTGTGTTAAAATAGCTAATCCGCCCAAAAAGTGTCCCGTACTCTTATGCTTGTTATTCTTTCATACCAGCCCCCCCCCCCCGGTCGGGCACATTCTACGAGTAAATCCTGGCGGCACATGTGGGAAACTTCAGTAATGGAATTGAGGGAGTAACGTGGGCTCGTTGGGGGTAATTTTATAACTATACTGTTCAAGCTACGGATTTAGCTTTATAAACACATTTGTATCCTACTGAATAATTGGGACTGACATAACGTTGCATCGCAGCGTACTTTGCAGTAGATCGAACATAATGGTGTCCCTTTGTTCCATGTGCACTGTACACGCCTGCCACGAAGAAAAGTGCTTTCATCAGTTTATAATACCCAAGCGTAGCGCGCGTGGGCTTAGGCTTTATATTCAACACAAAAGAAGATAGAATTATTTATGATGGCACGACCTTATAAGGCCACTCTAAGGAAGTTTTCGTTTTTATAAAACAAGACAAAAGAATGTGAATCTATTTGTACCTGAAAATCTTTTGGCGTACTTGACCTTATTTGAGAGCCATAAATTTTTACCACAGAATTTTCCTTTCGAGAGATACAGTTACGACAAGTTTAGAGTTTCCAGCTCAAGCCCAACATCAGAAATTACCTAGTAAGTTCAGCGGGCGCTGTTTATAATTTTTGTAAAGAGCTGTATGTACGGGTTCAGTGCACCGATTTAAATGTAGGACTGGATAAAACGCGCGCTATTGTTTAACTCTAGGGAACACACGTGTTCACAAGATGGCGCGAACTACTCCTTAACAAATCATCGCGCAACTAGTGCGTAATGGTTAACGGTGCGGGATGTACACGAACATCGATAAATGAATCAAAAATATTGGAAATTATTCTTTAACCGAAGGAGAAAACTAAAGGTCATTGTGCAAAAATATTTTTTCAATTTTGTCTACATTTTGTGTAAGCAAATTTTCTGTAATAACTTCACACTTTTGACATAAAAAGTGAATCAAAGAGATTATCTCCATGCAGACAGTGGTTTTGATGCATTTACGGTAGGCCTATCAGTTTAGAACACCGTGGGAGAATATTGAAGAGGTTGATTGAATGGTTGATAATGGAAACTGATGTTCTGAAAATTTTTGATAGTAAAGCTGTTGCAAATTGTTTCCACTAGGGACATACCTATGGAATTCGTTAATACCTCTTCACTCAACTTCTAGGTTCCGATGTTGGATATCGGAGTTTAAGTATGCTGATTACAGGTAAAGGTAACAGGATTATCAAAGTGTCACAGTTGGTAGAAAATCTTTAAAAATACAAGTGCTTATTTTCATCTGTTAGACCCTACTTTAACTTACTAGATTAAGAAATATTTGAGGGCTTTATTGATAACGGAGATCTTATATGGTCTCTTGTTATGTTGCTCGCAATGCCCTTCTCATTTTTACCGTTCTCATACAGTATATTTGAATATTGCACATTTGAACATATTCTTTTATTTCTAATTTTCTTCGTTCTTTACTCCCTAAATTTCTCTCTTTCTGGCAGACTTGTTTTATATTGACTTTGCTATTTCGGTTTATCCACACCTCGACTGTCATTTCATGTTAAGTGAAGTAACTTGCGAAATGAAACGAATCAAGGGGGAGAGGTGTACCTCTGCTTTTCAGAACCCATGTTTATGTCAAAACCATGCCCTTAGAGCATATGTATTGAGAACTTGGCCCTGACAATTACGTAGCCTAGTTTACCGTATAGGATTATGCCTAAACTGCCAGTGATCTTCTTTACAATCGTACGACCTATATATATTTTACCGGCAAATGCTTAACGTCATCACTCGTTGGCAAAAGAACTCGCAGCCTTATTCAAAATAACCAGACATTACACGCTTTACTGTCGTCACAATGTATAACTTAATCCTTAAGCCAGCCGTACACTACACGACTTTGCACACCGCAACTCAACTCGATCGTCGGATCTCCAACAGTCGTATAGTGTGCATGAGTTTATGACTGTGACTGGAAGTTTTAGGACCAGTTTTAAGTCGCGCCGACTTCAGTCGGGAAGAACGAACATGTTGGTTCTTCCCGACTGAAGTCGGCGCGACTTAAAACTGATCTTAAAACAGTGCCAATCGCAGTCTTAAACTCTTGCACACCTCACGACTGTTGGCGACCCGACGATCGAGTTGGGTTGCGGTGTGCTTAGTCGTGTAGTGTACGGCTAGCTTTATTCGTCTATTCCTGCGCACAACGGTGGCAGGGTTTACCATGTGCCGTAAACTTTACACGCACACATACTTATCATGGCATGGGTTTTGTCAACCGTGACGTCATCATATATTGTCCGGTTAGGCTACATCTTCTTTCTTACAAAAAAATAGTTTTTAAAACTCATATTGCTCACGATTATCGCATGTAGCGTTTAACGACGAGTTTTGCATTGACGGTTGGTGCAATTGTAGGCTGCATATACTAACATTTTGTAGCAATTCTAAAAATACGCCGCTTTCATAGCGTCTTTCCATTGAGCTTGTACGTGGCTAGGCGTTTTACGAGGAGTAGTTGCTGTGAGCGGTGTGGTTCCCCTTTTTAGACGCACATGTTCTTTCCAGTCCTACATGTAGGTCGGTGGTTCAGTGTAGCCTAGGCAGTGTGCGCGTTCAATTTGAGACTGCATCTTAGCGTGTGCGTGCTTGATACATTCAACAGGTTCACGCGCATTTGCACGGGAGTTTGCTGTGCGCGTGCTGCATCAAAAGCTGACGCACTGATTGTAACAGCAGTAATATAGACGCGCACTGTTGGTTGAATCGATGCGCGAAATTTGAACGTGGCCTTATTTGGTCATGTCAATATATGACTAGCTGCACGCCAGCGCAATAGCGCAATGTAACATACTACCGATAAATGACATTACCTTATTACGCGTACGCATATGCACTATGTAGCAGGCCCTATAGCGGGGTTTCAGTCATGTGACTTTAACCAACTAGACGCAATTTGATTTTGAAGGGCAAGATTGCGCGTCTTTTTTGTTTTGACGGGCACGCGTTCATTGTGTCACAGTAGTATCTATGGTTATGCCGTGCGCGTGTGCTGTAAATACGCTTACTGCGTGCGTGTTTTGCCCTTCAGTGCCTGGGAATCCATTGCGCGTGACGTCACATGAAATCCCTCTATACTATATAGCTAATTAGACAGGTGCACGTACGTGTAGGGTGCAAAGTGCAGACCATGCATATAGAGCAGGATAGGCAGCTCTATGGAGCAGACTTACAAGCCTAGGCCCCTACTAGGCCTAGGTCTAACGTTAAGTACTTTGAAACAATGCATTGCAGCCTTATTATCTCATGAGGACACAAAATGTATCTTATGTATTATTTCGAAGGGAATGAGTTCGGAGCTGTTAAATTTGAGTGGGGGTACGGGTAATGTACCCTGTCACTTTGTGTGTCAGTTGACACCATTTTAATTCTATGGTTGACACTCATCGCTCGACAATCTACACAAAGCCTTAGGCCTAGGCTTATAGGCTATAGCCTAGTAGGCTAAGCAAGAAAGCACCCTCACTTGTAACGATTGACCTAACATTATGTTAAGTTAGGCTAGGCTAGCCTAGGGTACCTAGGCCTAGTTCTGACGTACACTTTGTTCCCAGCCTAGGGTACCTAGGCCTAGTTCTGACGTACACTTTGTTCCCTGAACTAGGCCTAGGCTATTGCAACACAAACTTTTGACCGCATATTACTGTGAGAGTAATATCGTCTGCGTGCGTTGCTGCAGTGATTGTTGCTATATACGCGTATGCGCGTGTATGAACGTAACTATAGCTATGGACTATGTCACAATTAAACAGCAGTGCGTGCTATTTAGCATACAATAGTGTGAACGTCCTAGTTACACGATTTGGCAGTTTCATAGAATGTTTAAAAAACAAAACAGGATCGTTTGTGTAAATCAAAATTTTTGGTCTTTTTTGGACACTTAAGTGCTAATAATCTTAGAATGAAGGGTGTTAAACATATAAGGCCCCGTAGAGGTCAATTATGTAGGAGTATACGTGAATTTGAGAAAGATCGAGACCATTCAAAATTTTTGAAGTCGCGGTAGCCCAATTTTGACAATGGGTATATTGCTGACCTAGTATGGGAAGCCCCAAAGCTTCCCAAATACTAGGTCAGCAAACTGCGGACTAGGCTAGGCCTAACATTAGCGTTAGGCCTAGGTCCTAGGCTAGTTGATCATGTGGGTCAAGGCACGGCGCTGTGTTGTTATGTAAGTTAGCCTACAGTAAAAAAGGACACCACGATGTTCCATACATCCAACGTCAAAGTGCTGCTCGCCCCTAACAATAACATTGATCCAAGTCTAGGCCTAACGTTAGGCTTGCTTGCAAGTTAAAAAATACTAGCCTAGGCCTAGGCCTACAAACGTTAACTAGCCTAACCTAGCCTACAGGCTACAGTAGTAGTAGCAGTAACGCTAAAAAAATAACGTTATTCTCTAAGACAGACAATCTCGAATATCCCTAACGTCATTCAAGTTACTTTCAATTTTGACTGAAGATGAAGTAGCCTAGGCATAGCATTGGCCCATGCTATGTTGTATGTCACCCTAGGAAGCATGCCTAGGAGCAGGAAGCTAGTACCGGGCCTATAGTGGGCATAACATTAGGCTATACCAGGAACTTTCGTACACAGCCCTTACGTTTAGGCCTACAGTATGTGTACCAATAGCGTGAAACCAATAAAACTGTGTTTACCGATGTCTTAATAAAATTTGCGAGATTATTTTAATGCTGTATGAAAGACTTTGTCTTTTTACTGAATATGGATGATACTCGATGTACAGTTTGATAAGTTTTGAAAAATACAATCAATAAATGTGTTTCACGCTATTGGTACACATACTGTAGGCCTATAGCAATAACGTTACTTCGACTCATCAGAAAGTCTATAACGTTACGCTAGTGTCTACTGTGCAGTTAATTTCAACTTTTATTGATTTAGTCCATTAATCTGTTCCCCATCATATTGCAATGTAATATTTTTGGCCAATGGAAACTTGTCGAAATGGTCGAAAGTAACATCAATTCTTTCGGGCCAAAATATGCTCTAGGCTATGTAACTTAGCCTAGTCTAAAAATCTTTGTTGACACCAGCATGCTAATTAGGCAGATCATTACGTCACCCGGGATGTTAGATCCGTATAAAGTTGCTTAATCAACATCACAAGTTTTCATAATGAAACATTTCAGGTGACGCAACAGTTTAAGTACTGTAATCTTGCGATAAAGAATGAT
Source organism: Holothuria leucospilota (assembly GCA_029531755.1). Lineage (NCBI taxonomy): Eukaryota > Metazoa > Echinodermata > Holothuroidea > Aspidochirotida > Holothuriidae > Holothuria > Holothuria leucospilota. The sequence continues at coordinate 13,076,980 of CM055965.1, forward strand.
TTCACATTAAATTTTCTAACCTTTAGGCCTAAAGCAGTTTTCAGTGCTTAAAACCCGTTGCGGTACCTCAGTAAAATTTGGAAAAGAAAAATAAGCAAACGAACTGGGTCCTAACAGTTTGTTTTTTATTAAACAACGAAATCAGTTTCGATTGTCATAGGACCTAACGTTAGTAGCTATTCACTTTTTTTACGTTTAGTACTAACGTTAGTAGTAGACTAGTAAGATAAAGGTCGATATAGGGCAGTAACGTTATAACACGGTCTATGCAAAGTTGTTCATTTTAGATCTCAAATAAATCATGCAGCTATAATAATACTACTGCCTTATTTAATGCTCAATAAATCAATGCTACGCGCCTATGGTAGTAGGCCTAAGTCAGGTCATGGTATGCAGTCCATTTGCAAAACAGTATAACTGTGCCGATGAATGTATTCATCATGATCATAGCCTAGGCCTACCAAGCCTTTTTGGTAGTGTTACTTACAATCACATTGTGCGAGGAACGACGCTCGGCATATTGTAGAATTTCAAACGCTGACTATTAATCCTTGGATCTAAACATGTTACTATATTCATTATGGATATAGGCTACAAAATGCTAGTCTCTGTGTAGTCGTGATGCCGAATGTGCCGGTTACTTTGGTAAGTGCACAACCACCAACTTTACGGAAGGCTAAGCAGGAGTTACACATTGTAGGCTCAGGTCTAGGCTAGACCCTAGGTTATACGCACCATCGATATCCTCTCTTCCCATGACGTTGGCAATGCTTTGCCAGGTGTTGTGGGTCGATTGAGCATCCCTATGCTCTGCAAGTCTGGCGTCATACAGAAACGGGTGTTCCCTGACAAGTTCAATTAGTTTTTCGACTTCCAAAAGACTTACATCGTGTTTTGCTCGTGGCATTTTGTTTGCAGAGACCTAGCTTAACTTGGTGGAGATGTCAATTATCGTGATTAAATGACGTCATATCGTATGCGAATAGCTTCCGATCTACCGTACCAATCGCCTCATGCAGCGATCGAATTTGCCGCATGCGTTTCCGGATGCGGAAACGCATCCGCATCAGTACAGATGGAATCAAACCCATTAAAATCGATGTGAGCGTTTTTTTTTTTTTTTTGCCGCTTCCGTATCCGTATCCACATCCGTACTTATGGAATCCTACCTTTACGGACTCGAGTAATGCAGCGTTTTCGAAAAAGCCTTGGCCTCCCCTATGTTAATTACATGTACGCACTGATTTGCATTAGGGATGGTAAACTGCATGTGGTCCGTCACGGAATCGTATGGCGTTTATTTCCATGATCGTACTTTCCCCAACAATAGTCAGGACTCACTTTGTCTCTGCACGTGTTAGTGCCTCTGAGACCAACAAATCTTCACGGTGCTTGATGCCCTCGCTTAATTCGGATTTATGAACGTCTTGCACCGTTGGCGTTTTTTCTTCACTATTTTACCGTTGGTTTACCGTTGGCTGACTATAGGTATAAAATACCGTTCTTCCTGAACAATTCAAAACTATTTCAAAGTTTCCTCGAAAGACGTAAAACTTTTCCTATAGGGGGCTACTTTTGTGCTGAACGTGGAGAAGTGTATACCTTTCATACTGCCACAAGTGACACAGGAAACATAAAATTAATTTCTTTAATTCCATAATTCAGAAACTGGACAATACCCTCAATGTTCAAAGAAAAAAGTTGGGTGATAGTTCAAGAAATCTCACTTGTTTACCAATTAGTTCTTCAGGTTTGATTTAATTCCCAGCGTTGCTAAAACGACATTTAATTAAGTTTTGACCAAAAAAGGATAATCCTGTGATCCATGCATTGAAGCCAGAAAGTGGGTGTGAGTTAATCCTGTTTGTCAAAAAATTCCTTGCTTCATCAAAGAAATTACCATTAATTTAAATATTTGTTTTTATCTTCTGCTAAAACACTTGTACTTTGACTGTTTTTCTAGATACATGTCAGAAGTCAGTGAGAGCTGTTTGGTTCCAGAAAAAAAGACGTAGAAAGTCAATTTTTTATTACTGTGAAAAGTAAAGTAGTTTCAAAAATACAGGTTAAGGTATAACTTTATAAGGACGATCAAAGTTTGAGGGTTACAGGTGTAAAATACCTTCCAAAGTCAATGAAATGTTATGGCTGGTTTTTGCATCGATGTGGCCATGGGTGTCCGAAGTACAAATAACAGGGAAGTCATTGGAGGCTTCATCTTCGTATAAGCTGTAATCACTTGAAACCGCGAGTGCCGATGACGACAAGCCGAAGGCTGGTTTCTGACGGATGGTCCTGCCCGTTAATTTTTTCGTAATTTTGATGACTATTGTAATCATTTTGGAACATTTCTAGAGAAAATCCTGCGTCCCTCAATTCCACCACATACTTTTCCTGCTGACACCGTACACACCTATTTATATTGGGCTCACGCTAAGCAAGCCGAAATATTTTTTGAGAAGGAATTTGTATGCAAGGATCATGCATAGTGGGTGGAATGACGACGATTAGTACTGCCAGTGACCCTTCTTTCAGGCCTCCAAGTCACAAAAGTTAGGGGAGGGGGAACTGGCGCCGAAGCCTGTACAGAAATTTTAATAAAGGTACCATTTCTTTCAACAATTGCCGTTTACCTCACTGTCTTTGAGCTCCGTCGCTGCAATAAGGAGTTTACATTGTGAGAGCGACAGTGCGCACCCACAAAAAACTTCCTATAACTTTTAATGGTATTCGATATTAATTTTTACCTTCATTTTTACATCGCAAAGTTATCCATAATATCAAAATCTCCCTCATAATTTATTTTTCTCCATTTTCTTTCATTCATTACTTTATTGCTCTAGTGATCCTGCCTGTGCAGGGGTCATCAAATAACCTTTCATTCTTCTGAATTATTTGTTATTGGATCATGGGTGTCAACAGGTGGGGCGATACGGGGAGGGAAATTCCCTGCACTTTTGAAAGTGGAGGGGATCCTCCCCCCCCCACACACACACATACACACGCACGTACCTCCACACACATAGGCACAAGCTCACACTTTTTTCCAGACCCCTAATAAAAATAGTAAGCACATACATTTTAAGGTAAGTGCTTGAGCAAGAGGATTTATCATGGAATGTTTCAGGTTGGAATGGACTCTATGCGATTAAGGCACTCAGCGCTACCCGGAGGACATGATGTCCAGGAGGCCGCTACAGGATTTCTGGTAATAACCGATGAAAATCAAATAGTGATCTAAAATAGGGAGCAGCTCGACAGGTGTTTCCTGGTTTCATGGAAATTGTGCATTGGTCTCTTACAAACATTACAGTATGTCTTTATTTTTTCTAGAATTTCTATGATGTTGAAGACTTAAGTGATCTGGTGGAGTACAAAAAGGAAATACGTAATTTTGAGTAGATGGTGATGTCGCTTTGGTATAATGAAAATAAAAGGAGGAAATGGGTACCGTGAGTCATCATGTTGGAGTGAAGGGACGCATTGAGTCCAACGACATCTAGTCTAAAGACGTAAGTCAGTAAGAAGGACATGAAGAGTCAGTTGAGAACACATTCCGATCGGAGCACAAGGCAATTCAGACGAATGGTACTTTTCTACGTGTTAATCGTCTCTGGCGACGAAGTCTGCATCGGTTCCGACGGAAATTGAAGAGAAGTCTCTTTCTCCTCGTTACAAATATGACATATGCTGTATAGTTCATATGAACTGGGTCGAACACCGCAAAAAGCAGTGAAAAAGAAGTTATAAATCTCGTAACATTCTCGGGCTGATGTCTCAGAGAAACCCTCGTTAGTTTCTGGTTTACTTAAGGCCACGATTTCGTAGAAACGGTAACGGTGGCGTGTTTCCTCTTCGACATGAAAGAGACCATAGTAATCAAAATTGTCGTCTTTTAAACAATCCCACTCGTCAATGGGATCGTCTAACAAATCCGGTGGTTGGTTGATGTCGTTGATTTGATGGTCAGAATCGACGTCGGTGACCATTGAATCATGGTCATCAGATCCCTGAGGTCCGATGAGACCTGCGAGATAAACAGTGAGAGAACTAACAAGGAACTGATAACTCTTACAGCTTAGGTGTAGAGAGCTGATGTTTACTGGATTATGAAGATTTTACATGCGAGAACCAAGGGGGCGTTGGGGCGCACTGCCCCGGGTTGAAAACTTTGCTATTCTCCACCGTTGGCTAGGTCGCCACACGGCGTTTGTCAAAACTTAGGTCACATGCATACGTGCATACGTGGATGTTTTAGATAGTCATACTAGTGTCTGCTTGGAGAGGGTTTTTAAGTTGAAGCAGGAACCTTGTGTACTTCCCTCGCCTTTTTTTAAAAAGTTGGCATTTTTATTTCATTCCTTCACAACAACCACTCCACCGGCCCAGGCTTTCTTCATCGTAACCTTTTGGAGAAGAATACACTGGCCTTGCTCAAAAGGAGTGAAGGACAATTTCATATATGCTTAAGAAGGTAAGTCGGAAGTCACTTTTATTCCTTTTCTTTCATAGTATACACCCTTACCTTCTTTGCAATAATCGTTTAATTGAGTAGAAATGAAAAAGTTCTCTAAAGCTATCTTTTAGATCGAAAGCTACTGAAAAAAATGATTTAGTTCTCAGTATTTGACTTAGGCCTACCTAACTTGATAAAGTGCAGGACAGCAGTCACCACATACAATATCACAAGACGTTTGCATCGAGCAATGGAAAAGAACATTTTTAATGAAAAAATAAGCAGCGTTGGTCAATTAAGTGAAGTTAACGTAAGAGAAACTCTCAATTAACTATTGAAATGGTTTGTTGTATGCAGTTGTATCACGAGCACCATCAATTATGACGTAACAAGTGCCAAATCATGTCGCGCTTTCATACACTCATTGGGCATAGCGCGTAACGCGTGAGTCTGAATTCTGCTGATCTAGACGAGGCTTGTGCGTATTTCATAACGAAGGATCGCACTATGTTTAACGAGTTTACATTGCATGTTCATTTGAGTAGTCAACGCGTTTCTGATTGTAATAGACCTTATGCATTAAAGTCACGTGGACGTCACGTCACTTTGGAGGAAAACAATGAAGCACACTTGCACGAAAGGCGTAGATTTCACACACACATGTAGCAGACTTAAGCGCGTGTATTGGTTGACAATCAGCTGTCTGCTTTGTTGGTGTTACTTACAATGATACGCGTTTTTCTCCAAACGAGGGAGCACTTTCTGCTCTGTGACATCATAAGCATAAGGTCTATGCTGACCGTCACGTGTCATTAGCAGAGGGCGTGTAAAAAGCCTACGCACAAAGATAATATATAAGCATAGATTCCAAACTCCAATACCTACACTGTCTGGTACGGAAATAGACTCCTCGTGGAGACGCAAATATCGGGCCGAAAGTGTGAATTTGACATGCGCGCTGTTCTACCGTTCTATTGGGTGATCTGTGTACAAAAAAGAAGAACAAGATACAGAAAATTTCGTTGTAAAAAGAAGTTAGCGTGCGTGCGATTTACAACGCGTTCTATACGGGCAGTATATATTTCTCAGTGTATTAACCGGAAAACTTGAAGCACACTTCTGCGTGTTCTACGAAACAAACGCGCTAGTTGATTTCCCGTTGTAAGCGCGTAAGAAAAAAACGTATGAAAGAACTTTACCTAAAGATACCATAGAAACAGGCCAATGAATAAGTCTATGAACTTCAAACAAGTCATTGTGCGTTCATGTTCAAGTGTACTTATGTGGAATGCTGCCAGGAAGAAGTGACCTTCTTCTTTGGAAGTGGCAATTATTGAGGAATGATACTTCTTACATTTACAATGTTTCGAAATAACAAGTATTAACACATTTTTAATACATCCATTTGCCTGTATGTTTTCAAAACGACTGAACAATGATCAACACTTCCGCCCCGATATTTCGGTTCCATGGGGAGTCAACAGGCCATTTTAAGTTTGAAATCTATGCTTATAATATCTTTGCCTACGCACAGGGCCCTAGTTACGGAGTAATGCAGCGTTTTCGAAAAAGCATTGGCATCCCTTATGTTAGTTACATGTACACACTGATTTGCATTAGGGATGGTAAACTGCATGTTGTCCTTCACAGAATCGTATGGCGTTTATTTCCATGATCATACTTTCCCCAACAAGAGTCAGAACTCACTTTGTCACCCCTCGTGTTAGTGCCTCTGAGACCCACAAATCGTCACGGTGCTTGCTGCACTCGCTTAATTCGGATTTATGTACGTCTTGCACCGTTGGCGTTTTTTCTTCACCATTTTATCGTTGGTTTCCATTGCTGTCTAGGATCTCCCTGATTACTCCAACACACACATGCACAAAAAGGCTGACTATAGTGTATAAAATACCGTTCTTCCTGAACAATTCAAAACTATTTCAAAGTTTCCTCGAAAGACGTAAAACTTTTCCTATAGGGGGCTACTTTTGTGCTGAACGTGGAGAAATTATACCTTTCATACTGCCACAAGTGACATAGGAAACATACTATTAATTTCTTTAATTCCATAATTCAGAAACTGGACAATACCCTCAATGTTCAAAGAAAAAAGTTGGGTGATAGTTCAAGAAATCTCACTTGTTTACCAATTAGTTCTGCAGGTTCGATTTAATTCACAGCTTTGATAAAACGACATTTAATTAAGTTTTGACCAAAAAAGGATAATCATATGATCCATGCATTGAAGCCAGAAAGTGGGTGTGAGTTAATCCTGTTTGTCAGAAAATTCCTTGCTTCATCAAAGAAATTACCATTACTTTGAACATTTGTTTTTATCTTCTGCTAAAACACTTGTACTTTGACTGCTTGTCTAGATACATTTCAGAAGTGAGTGAGAGCTGTTTGGTTCCAGACAAAAAGACGTAGAAAGTCAAGTTTTTGATTCCTGTGAAAAGTAAAGTAGTTTCAAAAACATAGGTTAAAGTATAACTTTATAAGGACGATCAAAGTTTGAGGGTTACAGGTGTAAAATACCTTCCAAAGTCAATGAAATGTTATGATTGATTTTTGCATCGATATGGCCACGGGTGTCGGCAGTACAAATACCAGGGAAGCATTTTTCGTTGGAGGCTGCATCTTCGTATAAGCTGTAATCACTTGAAACCAGGAAACACCTGTCGAGCTGCTCCCTAATTTAGATCACTATTTGATTTTCATCGGTTATTACGGCCGACGGCGGCCTCCTGGACATCTTGTCCTCCGGGTAGCACTAAGTGCCTTAATCGCATAAAGTCCATTCCAACCTGAAACATACCATGATAAATCCTCCCGCTCAAGCACTTACCTTAAACTGTATGTGCCTAATATTTTCGTTAGGGGTCTGGAAAAAAGTGTGAGCTTGTGCTTATCTATGTGGAGGTGCGTGCGTGTGTGTGGGGGGGGGATCCCCTCCGCTTTAAAAAATGCAGGGAATTTCCCTTCTCGTACCGCTCCACCTGTTGACACCCATGATCCAATAAGAAATAATTAAGAAGAATGAAAGATTATTTGATGACCCCTGCACAGGTAGGATTACTAGAGCAATAAAGTAATGAATGAAAGAAAACGGAGAAAAATAAATTATGAGGGGGATTTTGATATTATGGATAACTTTGCGATGTAAAATGAAGGTAAAAATTAATATCGAATACCATTAAAAGGTTATAGGAAGTCTTTTTGTGGGCACAAACTGTCGCTACCCCAGTGTAAACTCTTTATTGCCGCGACAGAGCTCAAAGGCAGGGAGGCAAACGGCAATTGTTAAAAGAAATGGTACCTTTATTAAAATTTCTGTAAAAGCTTCGGCGCCAGCTCCCTTCCCTAACTTTTGTGACTTGAGGCCTGAAAGGAGAGTCACTGGCAGTACTAATCGCCGTCATTACACCCACTATGCATGATCCTTGCATACAAATTCCTTCTCAAAAAATATTTCGGCTTGCTTCGCGTGAGCCCAATATAAATAGGTGTGTACGGTGTCCGTAGGAAAAGTATGTGGTGGAATTGAGGGACGCAGGATTTTCTCTAGAAATGTTCCAAAATGATTACAATAGTCATCAAAATTACGAAAAAATTAACGGGCAGGACCACCGTCAGAAACCAGCCTTCGGCTTGTCGTCATCGGCGCTCGCGGTTTCATGGAAATTGTGCATTGCTTTCTTTCAAACATTACAGTTTATGTCTTTATGTTTTGTAGAATTTCTATTGTGTTGAAGACTTTAGTAATTTGGTGGAGTACAAAAACAGGAAAACAATAAAAATTTAACTAGATGACAGTACTATGGGTTCCGTGTGAGAATGATCAAGTATACAGCTCGGAGACCGAGTGCGACTTCAGGAGAATGTTCTCAAGTACGATCGATTACCTGGTCGAGTATTGAACTCTGTTAACCGAGGAAGTGTTGAAACATCGACCTTTACCAAGCGATGTACTGTTGAAGAGACATAAGGGAGGGGAATTTACGAGAGTTGGCTGGAGGAGATTCCATAGATGAGAAAAGACACGAAAAAAGATCGTAAGTTAAACTGTAAAATTATTGCTGTTTGCAAAATTGTCTCATAAAGATGACAAAAGGAAATACATAATTTTGAGTAGATGGTGATGTCGCTTTGGTATAATGAGGATAAAAGAATGAGGAAATGGGAACTGTGAGTCAATCATGTTGGAGTGAAGGGACGCATTGAGTCCAACGACATCTAGTCTAAAGACTTTTCTACGCGTTAATCGTCTCTGATGACGAAGTCTACATCGGTTCCGACGGAAATTGAAGCGAAGTCTCTTTTTTTCGTTACAAATATGACATACGCAATGGAGTTCCAATGAACTGGGTCGAAAACCACAAAAAGCAGTGAAAAGAAGTTATAAATCTCGTAACATTCTCGGGCTGATGTCTCAGTGAAACCCTCGTCAGTATCTGGTTTACTTAGAGCCACGATTTCGTAGAAACGGTAACGGTGGCGTGTTTCCTCTGCGACATGAAAAGGATCATAGTTATTAAAATTGTCGTCTTCTAACCAATCCCACTTGTCAATGGGATCGTCTAACAAATCCGGTGGTTGATGTCGTTGATTTGATGGTCAGATCCGTCAGAATCGACGTCGGTGACATTGAATCATGGTCATCAGATCCCTGAGGTCCGATGAGACCTGCGAGATAAACAGTGAGAGAACTAATAAGGAACTGATAACTCTTACAGCTTAGGTGTAGAGAGCTGATGTTCACTAGGTTATGAACATTTTACAGGTGAGAATCAAGGGGGGGGGGGGTTGGGGCGCACGGTCCCGGGTTGAAAAACTTTTCTATACTCCACAGTTGGCTAGGTTGCCACACTCGGCGTTTGTCAAAACGTGAGTCACATGCATACGTGCATATGAGGATGTTTAAGACAGTCATCCTAGCGGCTGCTTGGAGAGGGTTTTTAAGTTGGAGCATGCACCTCGTGTATTTCCCTCGCCCCTTTAAAAAATGGAATGCTTATTTCAGTCCTTCATAACCACTCCACCGGTCCCAGTTTTCTTCATCCTAAACTTTTTAGAGTACCCTGTAGGCTGGAGGTTGTATAGTATGCCCACGGTATTTCTCGCCTGTCGCAAGAGGCGACTAAAGGGAAGGACTTGCACTGAATTTGAACTGTACTTGGAACCGAACTTGAACTTTAACCATGTTTGAAATCGTATTTGAACTTGACTTTTTATCTATTTGACACTACATAACACATTCGTGTTGGTGTTTCGTTAAATCTCATCTAACTAACTAACTAACTAACTAACTAACTAACTAACTAACTAACTAACTAACTAACTAACTAACTAACTAACTAACTAACTAACTAACTAACTAACTAACTAATTAAATAATTAATTAACTACGGTAACTAGCCAACTAACTAACCTAAACTTTTTAGAGAAGATTACACTGGCCTTGCTCAAAAGGATTGAAGGACAATTTCATGTAGGCTAAAGAAAATAATCCTTTTCTTTTCATAGTACACACCCTTCTTTACATGCAACAACCGTTTAATTGTGTAGTAATGAAAAAGTTCTCTAAAACTACGTTTAAGATCAAAATCTACCGAAAAAATGATAAATGATTCCGTATTTGACTTACCTAACTTGATAAAGTATAGGACAGCAGTCACCACATACAATATCATAAGACGTTTGCATCTAGTACTGGAAAAGAACATTTTTAATGAAAGTATAAGCAGCGTCGGTCAATTAAGTGAAGTTAACGTAAGAGAAACTCTCAAGAAACTAATGAAATGGTTTGTTGTATGCAGTTATATCACGAGCACCATCAATTATGACGTAATAAATGCGAAAGCATCTTGCGCTTTCATACGCGCATTGGAAATAGCGCGTACCGCGTGAGAGTGAATTCTGTTGATCCAGGCGAGGCTTGTGCGTATTTCATAACGAACGATAGCACTGCGTTAAACGAGTTTACATTGCATGTTCATCTGAAAAAGTCACCGCGTTTCCTATTGTAATACTGACACATGTCATTTGCAGAGGGCGTGTTAACGTACGCACAACGCTCTAGTTACTGAGTAATGCAGCGTTCTCGAAAACGCCTTGACATCCCTGATATTACATGTACGCACTGATTTGCACTAAGGAAGGTAAACTTGCATGTGATCTTTCGCGGAATCGTACGTTTTTAATAGACGAGTTGGGAAACTGCGATACACAATGCATGCTGGGAAGGAAAATGTACCACAACAGAGACTGCATGTGCAAGATAGATATTTTGTATAATCACGCACAATTTTCGAGTTTAAAACTATGGTTCTGCAGACATCAAGTACTGGTCACAGAGATTTTTTTGTAGATGTAAAGTTCTTTAAAACACAATCGCTCGAAGCCTTTGTATCCGGGCGAAAATGTCCTTAGACTTGATCTGTGGTATTACATGGTACAGCAAAATCTAATTTCCCAACTCGTCTATTCATATGACCGTATTATCCCAACCATGGAGCTACAACGAAGTCTCAGGAGCCCACCGCTCGTGTTATTGTCTCTGAGACCCACAAATTGTCGCGGTGCTTGCTGAAATCACTCCCTTCGGATTAAGTACGTCTTGTACCGTTTGCGTTTGTCTTTACAACTGTTCCGTTGGCTTCCATTGCCGACAGAACTTCCATTTTTTCCAACACACCCAAATACAATAGAATGCTGTACACGGCTGGTTAGCAGTTTAGCCTGGGATACGGTTGTACCTGAAAAATTCCCAAATTTTCAGATTTCCCCGGAAGACGTTAAACTTTTGCTATAGGGGACTACTTTTGTGTAGTCTTGGTCAAGACGTTAGTAAAATTGTCACTCCTACCGTTACTTTTTTAGAAATAAGGGCGCTTGTCAACAAGACTGTAAGCACTCGAGTATTTCGTTCAGTATCGCACAGAAGTTAAAAGATGAAGAGGGCGTCTTCATGGTAGTTCCCAATGAATGTGTACTGTGTACAACTAATACTTCGGTCTTGAGCAAGACCAACTTTTGTGCTCAATGTGGAGAGAGCACCTCTCATACCACAGTTTTGATTGTATCCCGAAGTTCTTAGGGTTTAGGCTTGGGATTGCGACGGTAAAGATTTCAATCCGTGATGTCCATAGGTAGGGCCGCTCTTAAAACAAGTCGTAGAAGAATAGTCCTCTGTTTTTTTTTTTTTTTTTTTTTTTTATATGTAAGGTAAATTGCATGATAATCGTTTGTTAAGAGAGTGGTTACGCTTATTGGAAGGAGAAACATCGCTTGGAAGTCAAGTTTGCACCTCCCCTGAAGGTTAGATAGTAATCTGTCTCTTGTATATTTCTTGACATTTCTATCTGACTTACACTGGATCAGGGATTAGAATCGGAACGCAAAAGAGTAGGATTTTGCGGTTTTTTCTCCACTGCCACAACACGCCAGCAAAACACCCGTTACTGAATCTTTGGACACTCAGTGACGCACATGAAAGTATATCAGTTAAGTTTTATGTCAAAATGTAAACATGAATCTATAATCTACTTATACAAGAGAATTTCTGGAAACTTCCCACTTGCTTTGAGAAAAGAAAAGAACAATGAGATTATTGACTTAGAGCTTTTCAAAACAGAAATACAACGCAACCGATCGAAATGAGTAAAATGTGATCACATGACCTACAATAGTTTTATGATCTGGAATTTGTCCCTTTTCACATTCTATAGGTGGTGCGTAGCAAAGCTTCGCCAAAGAAGTAGGACCGATGGATGTTTTGACTGCCACCTTTAAAAAAATGTGCACAGTCATCGTTGAAGAAAGTTGTGAGTGGGATAATAGTAGTAACTTGTTCATATTGTTGTGGGCTGTCAGGAGAAAAATCGTGGGTCTTTCGTAAAGCAACAAGGCACAGTTCATTTGGCTCAAAATGAGTGTTTGTTCCTCGTGTTTCCTCATGTTTTACTTTTCGTCTTGTGAGTAGAAGATTGCAAATAAAAGTAGGAAGGGAATAAAGGAGGCAGGGACGGGAACATGCATTCGCAGAACTTATTCAAACCACGGATCCAGGGTTTAACAATTGAAAAAGAAGCTAATTTTGTAAGGGTGAAGTCCATTTCGTAAACCACATACTTTTTAGTTCCTCTTTCATTTTCTTGTAATCAGCCCAGGTGAAATGGTGTGTAGGTAAAAACTCAAACGGCAGAGATTTGCTTCCCCCTCCCCATGAGTATATTTATTTGTTTCTGACTGGCGATTTTAAGTTTAAATTTACTCTCATTGGACACTGGACATGTGGGATATCAAGAGGCTCTTTCTTGGCAGTAGAGGCTTAATTTTACAACCGTACACCCAGTACGTCAGCGTAAATTCATATGCCCCTAAATGACTTTCAGATCACATGTTTGCTTTTCTCTCTCTCTCTCTCTTTTTATTTTTTTTTTCTCTCTCTCTCTTTTTTTTTAAGCAAGATATCACCCCATCGGCACCTATTTTAAACTGCAGTGTCATCGCACAGATACTTCAAACAAGAATCAGACTTCCATTGTGCTCCGATTATTGACAAACACGAGTGCGTTCGATTTTGTATTGTTACGTAATAAACCAATAACCCTATTTGCTGTTAAATTTCGACTTTGCATTTGAAGTGAGTGTCTTTCTCAAAATCGTGACGGTGGGCTTTTCAGTTTCGGATCCCTGCACAATGACAGTGCTCTGAGCATGAATAAGTTTGTACAAAAGTATGTGGATAAGTTCTTAGTCCCGACAGATGCATGCCGATATATGCAGTGGATTATCTAGGTATGTTAGGTGAGAAGGCCAACGGACCAGGGATTTCTACCACATATCTGAAGACTGCATACATTTCAAACACTCAAAATAATAACATTACACGAAACATTACACAATCTAAGTTAGAGAGTATCCTGCTATGTGCACTATTCCCAGCTATTGCAAAGTTTCTTGTAATCCTAACCATATGCCTATAAATATAGACGACCTTGTAGCTTGCTAAGGGAGAGGGTGTCGCCCTGTGTATCAGTTTTTAAGAGCCCCCCTCCCCCCCCCAAAAAAAATCATTTAATGATTAGAATTTTAAAACTCATCAGTTTAGAGCTTTGATAAAAAAGTGCCATTTTACACCTTAGCGACCTTGCATAAACAAACGTTTCTCTTCACGGCACCCTTACCTTTAACCTAACCCAAACAAAAAAAAAAAACTGTCTTAAAGATGAAAATTGCCATTGATAGTTTCTAATTTATTCAAATATATGGTCAAAAGAAGCATCACTTTGCATCTATGTAATCCCATACGTGCAAATTATTTTCAAGGGAAAGGGATCCCCAGGCCCCCGACTTCCAGGGCAGTACCTCCTGCATGGCGTAGCAAAAGAAGAAACCGCTTCTATTGCCAACTTCTATCTTATTTACTCAACTATATGACATCCACATTTATCAAAAATTGCAGATGTGCAAGTACAGGGATGATGCCAGGTACGAAAAGGCTGGCCCCGCGTAGGAGAAATTTTCGTCCGGGAATTTTAATGGATGCGGTAAAGTATCTAATCTCTGACAAGTTCCTTGGTTTTGCTTCTATTAAGAAGAAAAATTGTAAATTTGAAATCCGAATCCCCCCCCCCCAAAAAAAAAAAGAGATTGTTTTTTGGATGTTCCAAGCAAGTCACACTTTCTGACGATAAATTCTGTTGGGATATTGAAAGAATGCGTGTTTGCTTTATTTCCATTATTATGCAAATTACAACCAGGGTTTTACTTATGTAACAGTCAGTAGTGAACCGATCACTTGTGGTAAAGAGTTTATTGACCAAAAAGCTGTTTGGACTTTGAGTCCCTGGGTGGACAGAAGTTTGTTCGGTAAAGATCTTTTACACTTAGGAACCCTGTTCCTTTCGAGAACGCTTTCTGTTCTGCGTGTGTTTCGAGATGAAGTTCTCCGTGACTATCACGGTTGCGCTACTTTTCGTCGCCTCAGCGTCAGCGATAAAATGGGGACGATGCACTACCACAACCCAGTTAGAAGATTTTGACCTCATGCGTTTTCAGGGTCCCTGGTACCAAGCTGCAGGAAGCAAGAACGTTGGAAATGGGGTAGAAGGTCGCTGCCATGAGATTGAATATTCCATCTCGGGAGAAAGACAACTGTCCTTCGTGGCATATTCAGTGTACGACGATTTAGACACAAACATGACATCGATAATAGAGGGCGTAATCAACTTTGACCTCGAAACATCAATGAAGTGGGAGGTCCAGCCCAGCAAATGTAAGTATTCCAGTGATGGCAGATAGCAACAGGGGACGGGGTGGGGGCGGGGGAGCCACTCCTAAAAATCTGACCTTGGAGACTTGTGCTGGGGATTGATTTGAGAGGGTATTTCTATTGCCTTAAAATATATCACCCCTTCAAAGTATGTCCTCGCCCCTTCAATATATTGTCTAGCTACTGGCCTGATTAATACTAACTGGTTGCACTCTGTAAGGTAGAGTAATAGGGGCTCCAGAAAATGTTGATTTCAGGCAAAAAGTGTGATTTTGAGGGCAAAATTCATGTCATGATTGTCTGACAAACTAGGCAAAATTTCAAGGTAACACAACCCCACCCCTTGTAAAACATCTTCCCATAAGTATTCGAAAGCTCATAACCCAGTTATTTCAACATGTGACCTAAATTATTTAATTTATTTTATATATATTAATTGCTGTTTAGGAAAAAAAAACATCAATGATTTTCATTTTGTTTAAAGCCTCTTTGATAGTCAAAATATGTAAAAAATACTGTATTTATTAAGATGGGTCAGCTCCTCAAGAAGATCCTTTCGGTTCCGATGCGAGTTTGATAAATGTCATATGCTGCACTTATATAGTTTGGGTATTTTCACAATTCAAAGTGATTTCAGAAATATTAATGCTGAGGACGGTTGAGAAATTTTGACACAGCAAAAGTTAGTCTAAATTCTTTGAACTTGTGTAATTGGAACAATACACAAACCTCTCTAACCCTGGCCATGGTGCAATCAAGTGCTGTTACTAGACTTGTTACAAGTCTGCTCCGTCAATACGTTCACATTCAGGAGATACCAAGAAAAACGTAGGTAACGTATCATTGTCGGTTTTTGATCAAGGATTTTGCTTGCTTTTTATGTGTCAGAATCTTACGTTGCTAAAATCATACGCATAGGAAACTTCCCATCTGGAGGCCAAACGTTTCAAACTGCACATCTGGCGAGGGGTCTACGAGGATAGGGTGTCCCCCTCTCCCCCCCCCCTTTGGAAAATGTTTATTTTAGCGTCCTTATGTAATTGTTTGCTACTTTTAATGCAGTTTTCAAAGTGTGTTGCTTAAAAAATTACTTTATTACTATAATGTTTGATATATTTCAGAGGGGATAAATAAGGGTTGTTCGTCCTTGAAAATTGGCATCGGAGGCATACTTTATCCTCACACTTTTCTTTTGACTGGAGGTGTATAAGGCCCCTAGTCCCCCTCCCGCCAGCTTTCTCTGCCTATGACTGAAATAACCCCAATCTTCGACTCTTCTCTTTACAATTAGGGATACCGGTTACCATGTTTTGGGTTCACGACACCGACTACGATAGATATGCCTTCATGTACTCTTGTGAGAACAGATTCTTGTTCTTCCGCCATGAGATGATCTGGGTATTGACGAGAGAGAGAATGATCGATTTCGAGTCATCTACATACCAGTACATCAGTGGCAGGCTCGATATGACTGAACTAGACCGCAGAGACCTTGTAGCTTCAAACCAAACAATGTGTAAAATGGAAGGCTATGATGACGATCATGTTTGAACCGAACGAACTGAATTTGAAGGGCAGGCCCGTAGCTAGGAATTCTCACATTGCGGAGAAGGCTGTCAGAGGTCCCTAGCGCTTAAAAAGGCGGCAGTGGTCAGGGTCACTCATTCTATCCCTCGGCAATCGACTTTTCAAGGGCACGTCATGGGGGGGGGGTGGGGCAGTGGGTGAGGTAGTTAAAAAGGGATGATATAATGTATAGTCGACTTACCTGTTTATGGTAAACGAATTTTATTTGACAGTTTCACTTGGTTTTATTTCATCCTGGTAGTAAACAAGTTTTATATTCGTTTAAATTGAAAGTCAAAACTGTTACAAGTTTAAGTTTGCTTTCTTTCCCGCTGTCAAATGTCAAAACTTCTCAACATCTTGTGGGCTGTGAGACATTTGGCTATCGAAATTTGAAGCCCGGTGACAAGAACAACTGAAGGTAAAGAATGAAAAAGGTTTACTGCGTTACTTTATTGTTTTAATAGCATGACATCCGAATGAATCAGTAGTCACAAAAGTGAGTTATTTCCTATTTCCGTAGACTAGATGTGGGGAACCTCCGGCCCACCGGCTGTATGCGGCCCGCGAGACCAATTAGTCCGGCCCGCGAGGCAATTCATAATTGTAAATACAGAATCAATTGAAAAGTAATTGACAATATTTTTATCCCGCGGTGCCCACCGTTTATTCCGCTTACGCCTATACAGTACCAATTTCCGTATATTTCACGTAAATATGCCGCGAAACACTACCAGTAGGCCTGTATTATTAAAACCCCTGCACAATGTAACATGCCAACCGTTTCGGCGCAGAACCCTTGTAGCCTACTTCTAGAGGTAACGTAAACTTTGCGTTGCAGATAGGCTACATAACATTGTACAGGATTATACTATCACAAGTGTAGGTCTATCTTTTAGAGTAGGAAACTCAGTGGGCATTCTATCTATTCCGGTAGATTTGGAAAGGGGTGGGAGGTAGAACTGTCCCTCCGAAGAGTGAATTAAACGTTAGAAAATGGGTAAGTTTGCAAAGAAAATAAGAAAAGCATAAAGTTGGTCTAAAAGTACGCGATTTTTTCGGCGCGCTTCGCGCGCACTTTTCATATGTACTCACATTCATTATTAGTTCATACATAAAAGACAAATGGTAACATTGTGATACTTCTGGTCTTTGCAGCCTTGTACATTCTATCTCATTTAAAGATAGTGGATGAATATTCTATTACCTACTAATTAGTACAAACTGATTCCAGGGTTTCCTGGGGCTTCTTGCCTAGACTTTGCCTCTAGACCCCATCAGGTCCTGTTTGGGGACCCTTTGCCTGAGCCTATGGGGAAAGCTTATTGCAACCTCTCTGTGTGCGGCCCGCGAGTGGATAATGACCTTCAAAACGGCCCGTCAGAGAGGAAAGGTTCCCCACCCCTGCCGTAGACATTGCTTTGAATGCTGTCTAGCGACATTGTCACGTGGGGTATGAAGATGTTCGTCTGTTGACTGCATAATGTGTCATTAAGTTGATGGTACACTACTTAAACTGGGCTGCGAGCACCTAGGATGATACAATTAGGGCTAGGCATGGCTCCTTGTGGGAAAGTCCCCTCACCTCTCCCACTGTCGTTAAATCACCTGTAACATTTGTAATTGGTACCAATAGCAGTCGGAACTTTTTATCTTTGTTTTGAATACAAATTTCTCCCCTAGGAGTACGCATGCCTGCTGTCAGAGTTCAATACCTTGGTGCTTAATATAACAAAGATTAGGAAATGAAATAAAATTGTCTTGTCTGATTTTTTTCGTTGGGCATTCTTTCAAACGTCCTTTGGATACCTAATTAAATAATTTGTTCTCCAAGTTTAAGATCTCAGTTATATTTTTTACATTAAAATAGAAATAATGAAATTCTCACTTAACGACATTACAAAGTCTGCCATGTTTTTCTCTTCAATTGAATTTCCACCTTGAAATGTTGAAGAAACCGTGTATGTCCTCCCGATTTTAAATGATGATCTAAAACATAATTTCAAGCGTTTGAGATTGCCTTACTGCCGGGCACAGCACATGCGCAGTAAGAGTATTACAGTACACACGCATGACATGACCTGAGATCCTACTGTGACCAGGTAGTTTTTCTGCGACCTGCAGCTCCCTAATCAACCAAAGAGACGGGCGACGCCGTAGCGTCAGTGTAACTCCTTTATAATCTTGTTTCCCTGTATACAAGTTCGCCCCGATATCTCAGATCACCGGCATCAATCCCGTAGCTAATTCTGATAATGCCCCGCCCCCTATTTTGATGCTACAGCAATGATTTCATTTATAGCTACTAGTGTAATATTAGGATTCATGCAAGTGTCCCTCTTGACATTACGTTTGCCCCATCAAACCTCCCCAGCTTGCTAGAAGCCCTACTAGCACGAGTACAAGACATGTTACAAAGAAAACATGAAGCAAGACCGTGTGTATGGGTGGTGTGCAGTATAGGACATCGGACCAGAATAGAGGCGTTGGTAAACCGAATATGTTTTCAGATAAAATAAGGTCCCGGTTTTCAGGCGGGGTTGTGGGTTAAGATTGACTTCTTACGGGCGCAAGCACAATGTCTAAACTGAATCCTGCAATCTGCTGCATGTAATGCCACGCATTCCAACACTAACGCGCCAAGAGGTCAGTATAAGACCTGAAGGTTTTTGAGACCGTCTGAAATTCCAAGCAGGGTCCTTGCTTTTAGCAAGCTGTGTTATGAGACGAAACTACCCTTCCTCGTTGCTTTGTAGATAATTCCGACGTAACATAGGCGTAGGAGAAGGGGCAGCGGGGGCGACCGCCCAGCACTCTGATTGATGGGGGCGGAAACCTCGTCCCCCCCCCCCCGGCTTTGGTTGATATGCTGACAAAATATGGCATTGAATAGGATGAAATTACTTCAAAGTTTGTCAAACATTACACCATTTTGCATCTAGGGCCCTTTAAATAGTCAAAAAATTTCCAAAGGGTAGGGGGAACGCCCTCCCCTTAGACGTCTCCCCCAAGACACTGATCACTAACATCCACTTCCGCTCCCACTTTCAAAAAGCCTCTTGTGCTTATGCGTAAATAATGAAACGTATAAGTCCCTGCCTGGGTCTCTTGTTTTAGCGGAGAGGTAACAATTTACTGGATCTCAGAGCAGGGAGCTGCCACTGGGCAGCTCGGCAGCTCCCTGCCCAGAGGATGTTCCTAGACGAACTGGTCATCTCAAAAAAGTTTGTATATTTGAATGGAGCTTTAGTAGCGACTTTTCGATTTCAGGACGGTAGAGCATCAGGACGGAGAGTTAAACGTACGCGCGCCCGGCGTTCTGTCCTGATATTTGAGGCGTTTCGATTTTAAAGACGACGGTGCGGTAGAATGACAACAAAACAATGACGCGCTCATTTATTAATTAAGTTGCAATGCTTTGTTAGCATCCACACTCATCGCTAAGTTGTAACAATGACGAACCTACACAGGATTAGAGACGCCGTCGTTACTGGGTATTTTACAAAATTCTGAAAGTTTCTACCTCAAGATAGCTTTTCTTAGCTTAGCACGGAATCGTTCGTACAATGGCTTACCAGATATGCACTGCTGTTGTTCGTCATGTTCATTTTTGTCAGCGGCTTGCATGCCACATGAACAAATGATGTGCGTTTGCATACAGCTAACTTCAAATTTAACGTCACAGAATCACGTACGTTATATTGACGAGGGAAATTACCATGACAACCCCTGTACCGTCCTGTTTCTAACAGAACGTTAAATCGGTCGACGACCGTCCTGAAAATCAACAGGACGGAGCGATGCTCGCTTCTACTCATGCGCAGTCAAGTTTTTTGCTGCGCGTTCCGTCCTCTTTGTCTACCGTCCTGAAATCGAAAAGTCGCTAGTATCTCTTAGAGTACGGTGTTTTGAGAAAGCAAAACTTTCAAATGGCCAGTGACACCGTTTCTTCTCCCCCATCCCACCCCCTGCTCGAAAGAGGATGAATACGCCCATTAGAGTGAAGTAAAAATTTATTCCTTGCAAAAGGGTCATACTCGAAATAAACACATACGACTAGAAGAGAGGCTGTCATGTTTTCTGGTAATAACTCATTCTTATAGCAGAAAGTAAGAAAAGAAAACGCCAAACTTTGTAAAAGGGAGGGAAGGTATACAGTTCCCATAAGATGCAAATGTGCTTAGTTTCTATGTTGGTTGCCCTCCGAACGAATTATCAATGTTTTACTGAAAACATCTTCCATTCTCCCCTAGTAACCCCCTCCCGTCCCGTCCCGTCAACATGTGTCAAAGCTAATACTTTCAAAGAGTGAAATGGGTACTACCCTACCCCTTCACGTTTAGATGATCATGTAGGCTATTATGACTAAATTTTAAAGAAATAAAGTATCCACAGAAAAAAATTCACTGCTTTTTTGGATGAATAATTTTTTTTGGAAATGATACAACCATTTATAACTCTTGTATGAAACAATAGGGAAGAAAAGCCTACTACCAGGGCTGGACTAGGCATGTGGGGGAGGGGGCCGGTGCACGCATTTTGTGGGGTCCTCCTAGGTCAGTGAAACAAGTTATACCGGATAACCCGCGACATAGACCATATGCCATAAATGATCGATTTTTATACGCACACACATACTTCATCATCAGGGGCGGATTCAGGTAGGCACAGAGGGGCGTGTGCCTCCCCTTTGCCAGCCAAAAAAGCTCAGAAGAGAAAATTTATTCCTTTTTGTACTTTTTGTGGTTACCTCATGCTTCACTTACACTGTAAACCCAATATTCTGACTCTGTTATGTTTCAAAAATCTATAACACTGTTAAATCGCAGAAAATTGTCGGACCCACACTCCACCGGGGACTTCCGGGTTTCCCCACAGAAAGTGCGTCTCCCTTTTTGGAGCCCTGGATCCGCGCCTGATCATGACTGCATACATTACTTTCGGCGAGGAATAACATTATTTTTGAAACAATTGGAACAGTTGTTGGCGGACAGCGCTTCGAAATTCGGACGGTGTGAGTGATGTGACCATAAAACAATAGTAGTTAGGTTAAAAGTAGAAAGCGCATTGCTTGGCATCATGGAAACAGTCGTGTTGCAATAATTATAGGTTTGCCCGGCGCCTGGTACTGGATTTGGTATGGTAGTCGGCAAAACATCACAAAGGACGCATTGCGCCAACGTTACTTGCTAAAAATTACATGTCATAGACCAATACGCCATTTCTCAAATCTTAGTGGCCCCTAAATGAGGGAAGTCCGGTGCATTGCTCCCTCCTGAATCAGGAGGGAGCAATCAGTGGATAATGATTGCAATCAAGGGATGATGTCAGACGAACTTTCGCCGGGCTCCACCCATCAAAGGCCGCCGGGCCAGATAAGCTCCCCCCCCCCCCCCGTATTCTGAAACTTTGTGCAAATCAATTAGCGAAATTTTTTACCGTTATTTTTAATCTTTCTTTTAAGTATCAGTCAGTTCCTGTATTATGGAAACAATCGTGCATTGTGCCTGTCCCTAAGAAATCTGTAGTTTCTTGTTTGATTGATCTTCGTCCTGCTGCCCTAACAGCAGTACCAATGAAAGTATGTGAACGGATGTTTCTTCAATGTTTTAAGCCTTACGTGGACCGGTTTTTAGACCCTTTACAATTTGCTTATCAAAGTGGACGCAGTTGTGAAGATGCAATCCTTGTTTTTCTGGATAGGTTATATATTCACACTTAGAGCGAACTAGGTACGGAAACTGCGCGCGTTATTTTTTTTTTTTTTTTTATTTTTCGTCCGCTTTTAACACTACTCAGCCCCATGTATAGCCAATACACTTTTGAATATGATGGTACCTGCTGGGTTCGTCCGCTGGATTTTACACTACCTTACAAATAAGTCTCAGTATGTTAGACTTAGCCGTTCTTGCCGTTCACGTGTTTTTCAGTCTAATACGGGGGCTCCTCAGGGCACAGTATTGGCACCGTTTCTTTTCACTTTATATACCTCCGATTGTAAATTTTCTGAGAAGGATTGTAATCTCGTCAAATTCGCCGATGATACTGCTATGACAGGTCTTATTGTCGGCGATGATGAAAGTGCATATCTCCACCAGCTTCAGTGACAGCTTTGTAAACTATTGTGATTCTAACTTCCTTGTTTTAAATGTTACAAAGACGAAACAAATGATCATTGATTTCCGTAAGAATTCTGTTCTGCCACCACCAGTAATTATCAAAGGTACTGAAGTCGAACGTATTTCTTCTTATAAATATCTTGGGGTGGTTATGAATAATAAACTGACTTGGGATGATCATGTTGATGTAACGATTAAAAAATTGCATTCCAGGCAGGGGCGGCGCCAGGGTATTTTGAAAGGGGTGGCAAACGTGGGGTGAGTAATCGCCTTCCTGCGAGAGGGGTCGAAGGGGAGAAGGATACCCCTCCTTTTTGAGAAAATTTTGTTAATTTAAGGTTGCTTAGATGCCAAATGGTGCTTTCATTTGTCATATTTTTGTACTGTCACCCCACCCCCACAAAAGTATGCCTTAAAAACGTTATTTAGACGATTTTATTTTTTGAGCTAAAAGCCATAGGGGCGGCAAATGCCTGCCCTGCCACCCCTGTGGCGCCGCCTCTGATTCCAGGTTGTATTGTTGAAGGAAGTTATCTACTTTAATGTGTGTTCTGAGATTTTAAAGATCTTTTATGATGCTTCTATTTGTAGTGTTTGGAAGTATTGTTTAATTTGCTGGCGTGGGAACGTTTGTAAGAAAGAGAAGGATCGCATTGATCGTATTATTGAGAAAGCTGCAGCAGTGGTAGGGGAGCCCCTGAGTAAAGTTGATCCACTCTACCAGTGCCTCTTAATGAATAAACTTAACTTCATTTTGGAGGATGGTAGCCACCCACTCCATAATCAACTTATGGAGATGCGTACACACAGAGGAACTGGTAGACTGTGTCTACCACTAATGATCACTAATCGCTACTGGAATTCTTTTATCCCTAGTGCAATAATGGTTTTTAATCAGAATGTTCATCGCTAATGATTTTATGGGAGTTTTTTCAGCTTCTAGGTTTACGCTCAGTTTCTTATCCATTTTATTTTAATTTATGTTTTTATGCATTATTTTACTGGTTTTTCAATTTTGTTTTCCATGACCGTTGGTTGGGAGTTGGTTGGGCTCTTTTACCGGGTGGTAGGGTGGTTTTTTGTTTAGTCTTGTATTGTTGTTGTTTATCTTCTTGCCCTTTTATTGTAGCATTTTACTTTCTTATGTTCCCTTTTTGTACTTTGGTATTGACTGTGCGAGTGTTTGAATTTCCTTCACGGAGAAATAAAGTGAAATCTAATCGAATCGAATCGAATCGAATCGAATCCGCTCCTGCCTGCTAGAGTAGTTTTTTTTCCAGAACGAGTCAGGCCAAATCTGGCCAATGGACCAATCAGCTTCTTTGAAATAGGCCACACCTCTAATTTCCAAAATGACAGCTTTTCGACCCTTTTTTGTGATTCTGACGCCGGATTATGAAAGAACAGGCCAAATAACCTCAATCCACGTAACCCCAACCTTAATTCTAACCCTGACCATCATTTTGTAACAAATTTAAAAATTTTTGGAAAACCGATTTCGACTGACTCGTCCTGGGAAAAAATTAGGCTGCCCGCTAACAGCGTTTACTGATGAGACTGAATAGTTTAATACTGATAAAATCTGTATTTAATTCTTCCGCTCCATTTTAATGGAATGTAAGCACGGTCCGTACATAGTCCACACATTTTCAACTCGATTTTTAATCTTTTAAGGGTAGTTCTTCTGATGCCCGTAGGAATTTTCCGTTTAGACCAAAGTTCATGAGCACCGCACATTAAATTGGCAGTTACGTAAGGAATGTTAGGGGCAAAAGGAGCAAGACAGACGAAAGGTCAAGATGGGAAATCTCGTTTCATCCATCTTACACTTTTTGACATGTGTTTGCTCCTTTAATTTAGCGAGTTAAGAGAGTGAGTCAAATTGATCTTCCCGCTCAACTGCCCCCCCCCCCCTCTATTGTCCCAGGCAAAACCCACTTCAAGGTGAGCCTGCATTGTTCATTCCTTGTCTTGCAGTGACTTTTTCTAACGTCCCCTCGACTCTCTGGCGAAGACCGGAAGGGTAAAAGCAAACGTTACCCCAGAAGGAGTTCTGTTCTCTCCCCCAAGTAGCCACGTCCCCCAAAGAACAACAAGACTCAACATGACCACCCTCTTAATTGAGCTTCAGATATCTACATCATGGGTCTGTCATGTGTGGCTTCATTTTCAACCAGCTGAAAATAACAGATACTTATGATCTTAGCCAAAACGCCGAGAAGGCTATCGTCAGGACTGACTTATCATTTTCAGTCTTTCTTCCAGTCTTCCCTATACGCCTACATGGCAAATAACTTGACCATTTACCTGCAGTATTTACGAAGCCTTGCTAAAGTCAGGGATCAGTGAGAAAAGTGTTCCATGATATCTACTCTGTGCAATTGGCCTAAAAGAACAGAAAAAGAGGACAAACATCGATTAACTCTCACTATTCTTATTGCCAAAAACAAACTGTCGCATGGTGAAAGTTTCAGAAATATGCAAACCTTTACCTGCCAACTTACACAAAGTTGCTTGCATTTTCGATTCTTATTTCATCTTGTGGGTGAACAACAAACAACACTCGAGTACCTTTACAATTAGTACCGTCACCATAGCAATGAAAAGGTTTGTATTGTTATGTAGATTTTTAAGTTTCTAACTGCAGTGCAGAGGGAGGGTCCAATGGACACGCCCTCCTTTGGAGAGGCAGTGGTGCTCGGTGGTTACGTAAAATAGAACTTACACTTGCGATTCTAATCAGTGTCATTTTTGAAACGAGTTTGACGCCATCCCAAACATGAAGTTTTCCGTAATTGCTCTGATCGCCGTCCTCTTTGTCGGCTCTTCGTCGGCTACGTGGCAGTGGGGACGATGTAGAACAACGACCCAACTAGAAGACTTTGACATCAGACGTTTCCAGGGAACTTGGTACGAAGGAGGTCGAACTAACAATGTCGACGTTGAAGAAGGAAGCCGCTGCCGACAAGTCGAATATCGGGTTTACGAGGAGGGCATGGTGTACTTCAAGCTCGTGGCCATTTTCGATGATGCAGACACTAACATGACTGAGTCTATTGAGGGAGTGGCCAGCTTTGACGAGGAAAACCCTGCGAGATGGGCTAGTATGGAAAGCAGATGTGAGTAAAACTATATTTATTTTAGTCTTACAAAGGCCTGTCTGTATATACCACATGCACTCTGAAACGTGACGCCGGCCCGTAGTCAGACACGACATAGCTTGTTGCGACATAGCTTGGGCGAAATTTTTTCAGGGGTGAGATATACTAAAATGCATTAGAGCATTGGTAATTTTTGATCTTCGAGGGGAGCGAAAATTTTTTAGGGGGGCTTCGCCCCCTGGCCTCCTCCCCTTGACTACGCGCTTGAAAACGTCTTGAGTTCAAATTTGTCAAGATTCTTAGTAATAGAGATACCACACGGAATCTTGTCAACCATAACGTACGGTTTTACTTCCAATAGGGAGGGGATGTAGTATATCGGTAATTTTTCCGGCAATTTCTGTGCATGTTTCCCCCCAAAATAGCATTTGTTTTTCCAGAAAATCGTAAATTGCCTGAATAAGAGGCTGTAGCTCCCCCTCCCCCCGGAGGCATATGTTGCAAAATGTTTAACTAGATTTGGCAAAAAATAAACCGAACTGGTTCATATTTAGCACACTCTGGTCAGTTCTGAATCGAATGTAGCCAAATATTTGACAAAACTCCTGGGCGTGCCCCTGGCTAAAATGTTTAAAGGCAGTATGCAGTCACCCCAATCAGAGTGAGTGTACCCTGTCACTCTAGTTCATGACTGGCCTATTTTGATCATGTGACAATATTTTTGTTGGTAAATTGTGAAATTCAAGGAGAATTTCTCCTTGCTTTACCTATTGTTTGTAATAGTTATGTTCAAAACATCTTCAGAGGTGCTTGTAATGCAGTACGAGGAGATTTGCAAGAGTTTGCCGATTTTTCAAAGAAAATTTTGGGGCGACTGCCTATTGCCTTTAGGTGTGGAAGGTCGGCAGCAGTGGTTTCACTTACAGGAGCAGTCTGGGGCGGCAGCTATTACCTGTCACTTCAGGACCAGGATTTTGATATAACTTTACAGAATACTGTTTTCTGTGAAATATCTGCATTGCAATTCAAATTATATTCACGTGCACAAAATGTACTATGAGAAGGCGTATCAGAGGGGAAACGTCAATAGCAAATAAAAGCCTTAAAGAAACTATTTCAGAGAACATTTGTTCACATTTAGTAGAGCATTAAATTCTGTATGTCTCACGTTGTACGGTTTTCCCTACCTATGGTGGTCAGTTTCCCCTGTTTCCGAGTTTGACCTGATTATATTCAAAGGTTCGAAAAAACTAGTCGTAGCTTCCATTAGGCAAGGATAGATTGTGGGGTAAGTTGTCACGGCCGGAAAGCCAGGAGAGTGGGGGTAGGCAGAGCCGGATCTAACTGGGCGTAAGAGGCGTGCGACCCTATTTTCGGCAAAGCAATGATTTTTGTAACCAGAATTTTTCATCTTCAAGCCCATGAAAAAGGTATTATCAGAAATAATCCTAACAGAATACATAAAATCAAGTTTAACCAGATGTTGGCAACTATAAGAACTTTGCATCTGGCAAAACTTTTCTGAATCATGCACTTTCTGCAGACGGTTAAGCCCCCTTTCTCATATTCCTGGATCCGGCCCTGATAGGGACAATAGACCGGGCGGACCATTCCTCCTTCATTTAGCCAACCGATTTAGCCAAAGATTTTCAACTATATAACCTTTATCAAATATATCCTTTGGAGTTCTGGCCCAACCAGTGGCGTAGCCAGGGGGGGGACAGGGGGGCGAGTTGCCCCCTCTGAAAAATCTTGGGGGAAATTTTGAAAGTGAATATATGGTGAAATTTGCGCATGATCTGGAAAAATTTTAAATTTCTCAACCAGTACACTTTACTTATTTAAAAGTATATGCCACACTGGCACAACCAGTCCTCATTAAGGTTTTCAGAGATGGAATGATGACACCATGCTTATAGTTGGACTAGTTATGTTTTACTATCTGTTTTATACAGCGTGGGATCTCTGGACCTCTGACAAGGGACTCTGTCCTGTTACTGTATACTTCCAATGTTTCTTGATTATTAATTAAAGCAGCAGCATTGTGGTATATGCAGTTTGTTAGAATGGGTCAGTGGTCAAGTGCTATACTCTGCTACAAGGGCAGGTCCTCGTAAAATTTGGACTGAATGTGGTGAAAGTGGTGAACTGATGAAGGGAATGGTGTACCAGGGTTCACTTAATTACTGTACTTCACCCATTGTGATTCTGATCTACCAGAAGGACTCAGGAAAAATTCACCAAGACCTGAAGACAAGCAAGATAAAAAGCTTCCTAAAAAAATAGGAATTCTTGGTGATGTATTCAGTTTACATTTAGCACCAAATGTGGCACCATTTTGCATCTAGCCCCCCTTATATGAGCAAAAATTTTCCACAGGGGAGGGGGACACCCTTCCCTTAGACCCCTCCCCCAGGACGGCGATCAGTCACATCAGCCAGGTAAGGGGAAAGCACCCGGACAAAAAATTGGACCTGCGGAGAACACTGATTATTAGGAAGCAGATCACTAATTGGGGGAAATCTTGGTGCTCTTGCCCCCCCCCCCCTGACAAAAAACCTGGCTACGCCACTGGGCCCAACTCAGGATTCATGGCCACCGGGCTGCCGTTATTTAGAAAATTATGTAACATCAATTTCACTCCCTGCGAATCCCTGCATAACCTCATACTGGAGAAACATTTTGCCCATAATTGACGTTCTCTTAAAAACTTTCCCATTTTTTAATATTCTAATGAAGAGAAAAACTCCATGCATCTTTGGGGTCATGCGGCTGAAGAAGAGAGACAATTTCTTAAAGAAAGGGTCTGAGATCGAATTCTTTCATGTGAAATTTGATTAATTTTTCCTGAATGTCCCGACTTCGTTTTAAGATATTATAATGCTAACAGGGTCTTTTCGAGAAAAAAAATTACATGAGACAGCCCGAATTCTGCAGTAAGAGCTATGTGATCCGTGGGCTGGAGATGAAGCCTTAAATTATTTTCAGTTTCAAGTTTTTCATCCAAAATTTATTACTATGTCTTACAATGGCCAAAAATTACCCTCGGAGATACCAACCTCCAGACCCTGAGGGTACACCCTCCCGCATCTTAAACCTGACGGTCCTTCAAAGTTAAAATCTTTCCCTAAACGTACGAAGTGGAAGGTTTTAGAGAAATTAATTTGCAGTGCGAAAATTTTGAAAAAAATTATGTAAAAAAAAAAAACGCCAAATATTGCATCAAAATCTGTTTACAGATATGTTAGCACCATTTATGGTGTGTGTGTGTGTTAGGGGGAGGGGGGTTACCTGAGAAAATTGTCCGTTTTTCGAAAAATCTGCTCAAGAAATAAGTATTTCCCAAACATGGGGGAAGGGAGGAAGTCTGTAGACCTAGCCCTTCCCTTTCCCGGCTAGTGCGTTTATTGCTAGCCTCGCAAGGTAGCAAAAGTTCCGTTAGTGGCTCACGCATTGGAATGGACATGAACGTTCTTTTTCAGCTGTTTGATTGGTTTAGCAAAATTTTTTGGGCGAGACTATAATTCTCAAGTTGTATGCATGGTTATGCTATGGAAAAGAGGAAAAACATCTTGGCGTATATTGTAAAGCTACATCAGTACATATTACCTGGCCTGAAAACATAATCAGAAGGAAAAAATAAAATCGGCAAGGAGAGGGAATCTAATACCATAACCTTTAAAGAAGTACTGTAAAATCATAACATAATAACATTTAATAATATTTGCATTTTTTAAGGCGCCAATATCTAGGCCAGGATTCTCAGGCCGCGGACCTCATTGCCCCGAGTTTATGCTTTAGCATTGCTGTAGTTGCCAGCAGGGGGGAATCCAGAGTTAAGAGAAAGAGGCTCATTCTTCAGGGCGAAACCCATACCAAAGAGCTCCGAACGTGCCTGAACAAAAGGCAGTGACGATTCAAGAGATCTCAATTTGGGTTGGTGGTTTCTCAATGGGGACACTGTCCGGCGGGGATCATAACCCACCCCAACCCCACAAAGGCTGGGGCTGAGGTGGGAAGTTTTGACATTCTAAACGTGCCAGATAGCAGGAAATCGCACTCTACAAAGCAAATTTTCCACCGCAGTTCCTCTCCTTCCATGCGTGTTTCGTCAGTATGGTGAGAAAATGTGGCATGTCAAGAGCCCTAGATTGTACAAAATTGTATTCTTAAGCCACAAATTTGTCATTAGAACAATGCGTCTAACGTGGGTAGGTCACCTATACAGGGAGAAAATGGTATTCGAAACGATCTAGATTGGAGAAAATATCACTTAAGTTTAATCTTGTAACTATCCTTCTTTGCGTCTAACATGTGACTCACCAGATGGCCTGTCGAAGAAAATGTGGCATCCACATGCTCAAGATTGTACTCAGGAAAATGCATGTAAAATAATTTTCTGGCTCCTCGAATCTACTACGGGCCGCATTCATGGACTTCGCGGGCCGCAAATAGCCCGCCTGCCAGTTGAGAATCTATAGGATGTAGGCAATCCTAATAAAAGTCCCATCAAAATAAAGCTTGCTTTCAAATGAAAACCATTAAGAGAACAAAAATTTCCAATAACAATAATAATTCTGTTTTGCATCTATTTAAGACCCATTATTATTAGCTTTCTATAAGACCGCTGTATTTTTGATGACCCCAAACAAAAATGTCTCGTTCAGTTAATACGCCCTTAATAAGCTTCAAGTTATGTTCGAAAGTATGTCATAAACGAAAAAAGTTCTGTAAAGGGGATGGATATAATACGAGCATATGTTGTATGGTCCACTAGTCTCTCTTTGCTTTTCCTTGAGGAAAATATTTCAAACCTTAGGAGGAATTTTCTCCAACTTTTTTCCACCTCCCACCTTCAATAAGGGTGCTGGCTACGCCCTTGTTAAGCATCACCCCCTCTCCCACCTGATTTTGAATTTTTCAAGTTCTCCATTCTTTTCTCAACGAGTATTTTAAATTATTTTCAGAACATAAATATTTCATAGAGAACGTAAATCTATAAATTATCATGTATAAATTTAACAAATCAATACCAAAATTTTTTGGTAACTCTTAGGATAGAGTTAGGGTAGAGGGTTTATGCTTCTGCAAACCTGGATGACTACCTTCCCCTTTCAAGAAGAACATGAGGAAATCTGCCATTACAGAATGCTACTTTTTCCAAAGTCCCACCGACTCTCTAGTGAAGAGTTCGAAGGATTTCTGCTCCTCAAGGGAGGTACGTCCCCTGAAGGGACACCAAGACTTGTCAAAAAACTGTATGGTACTTTCTGTTCATTTGAACCTATATTTCGGCAATCAGAGTTATTTCCACCTTGTATAAGTTAAAAGTACTGCTCCAAATAGAGGGCAACTTCACACAGGGGAACGGATCCGGAATGGGAAAGAATACAGCCTCCTACAAAGCAAACGGTATCAAAGTATTCTATCCCAATGTGTTAAATATCACATAGCTTTCGGGGGATTAACTATGAGTCTCCCTGACCGTTCCCTCTGAATCATGCAAGGAACCCATAGACAGGACCCTAGGACCCCTCTGCTCTTCGGTGCGTTTGGGCCATTCCAACTTAAAGTCCTTCGTAACTAAATCATGATAATGATCCTGGTTCCCTCCGCTTCCACATTGCAGGGGCGTAGCTAGGAAGATTTTTTGGTGGGGCCTAGGCTAACGATGATGCATCCGTCAAAATGGCTAAGAAAGAGGTCTGGGCTAGGGGCGTAGCTATGATGAATTTTTTAGAGGGCTCAGGTATCAAAAGGGTGGTCACGGTGTTGATCGCCGTCCTTAATTCTTACAAATTTTATTAGGACACACACAATTTTTGGGGGTCTAGCAAACATCTGGGGGCTATAGGCCCCCGTAGCTACGCGCCTGTCACATTGTGCCCCCATCGCTCATGTAGCCTATACATTAAGTCTGTGCTACTGTTGCACATACAAATTAAGTAACATTTCGTTTTGTTTGCATTTTTATCTTACAAATCAGGGCTACCAGCCACCATTTATTGGGTTCACGACACTGACTACGACAGCTACGCCTTCTTATACAGCTGTAAGAACAAATTCCTCTTCTTCCATGAAGAAATGATCTGGATCCTGACGAGACAACAGTACGTTGAACCCGACTCACCTCTTTATCAGTACATCGCCGACAGATACGAGATGACGGAATTGGACGGCAGTAATCTCGTACCATCTGAGCAGATGAGATGCCCGTCCCGTGATGATGACAATGGTGAAGACGACCATGGTGACGACGATAGGGGTACCGAGCCCCCACGTGCTGATGACTCCAGACCCGAGTGAAGAGGTTGATAGGGTGGTTGGGGTTTAACTTTGTACTAGAAAATTATTAATTGTCATGAACTACTTTCAATGAACGTTTAAGTTGATAGTTTATGTGGCGCTGTCACGTGACATTAAGTTCGACAACCTAATATCATTATCTCTAAAGTATAAACTTGCAAATTTGGTATATAGCCTCAATGTAGTTTTCTTTACAATTTTTTTTTTATAAATTATCGCAAGAGGGTGGACTTTCAAAGAGTATTTTGTTTTTCTTTTCAAACAGTTGCATACTGTGAAATACCGTATGATTGACACTGCGCAAATGGTACGTTAGAAAACCGACGGAACAATCAGATCAATGAATATATTTCAAGAAGCATGAATTTTGTTCCCTTTTATCTTTTTGAAAAATTTTACTCTTTTGGTATTCTGGTGTGATAAAAGTATTTATAAATTGACGAAGTTCCTTCTAAATATTGCTATTATTTTGACCGAACTACTGCCAAACGGATAAGAGTACAGAGAAGGACAAAATTGGTCATCAACCCCCCCCCCCCCCTCAGCCATTCTTAATTTCTCTAGGTTATCGGGATATCCATTGTTAGATTAAATGAACCAGTGAAGACGGTGGCATGCATAGAAGGGGAACTCCCAGATTTTATCGAGGATGTGGGGCATCCCCAAAGTCTTTAAATCTCTCGCACTTGTCTCAATACGCCCAGGTAAACCAGTGAATGAAGACACGAGAGGGATGAGAAGAATATCATTCATACAGTCGTAAGCAGGAAGTGGGAATGCTATACGGTCCTTCTCAGTGTGTATGTGTGTGCGTGGGGGATGTCATTTCCTCTGTTTCAGGTCTCAGAATGTTTATCTTAATTTTATAACTTTAGTGACACTGCCCCTTTTTATCCCTGAAGGAAATCTCTGCCCTCTGCTTTCAGCAGCCTTCACTAGCGTAGGTCAGAAAACACAGAGACAAAGTGCACCGAAATCTCAGCGAATGCACTGACAAATCTCCTGTTAACTCAAAGTATGTGTATTAGTGGCGTAGCCATGGGGGCCAGGGGCACTGCTCCCAAATTATTTTGTAACACATTCTCCCCCCCCCCCTCAATAATTTCAAGAGATGTGTTTAAAAGAAAAAACGGTGAGAGTTTTCTTTGACAGACGAATATATGACATTTAAATTATATATTTGACATTTATAGACCAGGGGGACATCATTTCTTATTGTTTTTCAGTTAAGATTGCATACCTGCCAACTGGACGAATTGATTCATTGCCTGGTTTGATAATGACCAACTTGGCAATGAATCAATTCGGCCAGTTGGCAGGTATGCGATCTTAACTGAAAAACAATAAGAAATGATGGCCCCCTGGTCTAATTTGTCAAAGCATAGCTTAACCACATGATGCAGTATCAACATATCTCGTAGCAGAGTCATGTGTAATGTACATTGTACATGCTGCTACCAGGCTTCAGTACAGTAAGTGCATAAAAGCTTATTTTGGTTGTCCCCTTGAGAAAAGTTTTGCTCCCCTAACAAAGAAATTCTGGCTACGCCACTGATGTGTCGGGGGTACCCTCTCCACCCCTTGGCTAAGAGAACGTCACCTAGCGGAGAGGATGAAGTATCGATGCTGACTAATAAGGTCCACTGAAAGGGCCCATTATAGTGGCGCCACCAGAACTTAAAAAGTGGAAGAGAATGGGGACAAGGAGTAAAATGTTATGCGTGAGCATTGCTCTGTAAACTGTATACGTTTGCAAAGGAACGGGGTGGGGACAAGTGGGGCGACAAAGGCCATGACGGGGGAAATACCTCCATCCCCGAATCACCCCTGGCCGGTTACTTCAAAACTCAGTGGAATAATTTATGTTAAAAAATGAGTCATTAAAAACTCTTCAAGCAAAATTTAATACTGTGGAAGTATTGTAAATTAACGGAAGCATTTTCCAAAGTTTGGGTGTGTATATCCTTTCCATACCAGAAGGAGTTTTTGCTCATGTCAAAATTTTTCACCTACCTTTCTCCCTCCTTATCCCTGTTATCTTGTTCCGAGGAACTGGTTGAATAAAAGTTTGAGCCTTTAGCTACGAGGCTGATGTTGACATGACGAGACGGCTGAACTAAACAGGCGCGCAGGATCCAGGATTGTACAGATGGAATCCGACATTGGGAGCACAGACATGCAGGTCTTAATAAATGGATAGGGGAGGGGGCATCTGGAAATCCTCACTATGGACAGTTTCAAATAAACACTGTTTGATTCGATTTCTCATCATCTGACAATCAAAAATATAAGAACAGTCCACACAATTATTTCTTATGCCATTGTGAATTACTGCGCAGTGCAACTACAGTTACTTCGAAAAAGGCCGCCAGCACTGAATGTATTCATTATACCGTCAACATGACCAAGATGGGAACCTAGGAGTCTCCCCCCCCCCATAAAAAATAAACTTTTAAACACTTTGGGATGCAATATCTCGGGCGGTTTAGATAAATACACGAAAATCATTTGGGTATATGTATTATAAGACGGAATATAACACTCTGGAACTGTGCAATTCCAGAGGCGCTTATCCAGTATAGGCTAACGATGATGCATGGTCAAAATGGCTAAGAAAGAGGTCTGGGCCAGGGGCGTAGCTAGGATGAAATTTTTAGAGGGCTTAGGTATCAAATGGGGGGGGGGTTCACGGCATTAACAGCCGTCCTTAATTCTTACACACTTTATTAGGATACAAACAATTTGGGGGAGCCTAGCAAACATGTGGGGGCTAGGCCCCAGGCCTCCCTTAGCTACGCGCCTGGTCTGGGCCTCCCCCAGGAAAATTTCTGAATTCTAATATAAAGACTGTGTGATGCAGTTTCCTGTATTTGGCAATTAAGCCCTTCGGTTCACTCGTTAATCAACAATTATTGGGCAAACTTTCCCGAATTCCAGTATTTTCACATATGCCCAGTGTTGCTGACTTTTCCCCAACTTTACTTTAGATTGTGCCGGAAATCCCTTTGTCTAATTTTTCGCAGACGGTTTTGCATTTAATGCTAAAGAGAATGCTGCAGTGTTTATTGTCCAAACCCAGGGCCCTCAGAACCCCGTAAATCGCACGTAGTAGGGACCACTTTTCCCCGAGTGGTTCTAGGATGCCAGACAACGGACCGTCTCCCTGTCTGGCTGCATAGATATATCTTTGGTTTTCTTATGAGAGGGTCCATTCCTCACGAACGAGCCTTATTTCTGCATATATAGCTTTCACTCCTGGGAATGACGCTTACAGTGCACTTGTGACGAGGGGGCTTCCGAGATACACATATAGAGGCTTTTCATATGACGTAATAATATATTATACTCCCTGGCGCCATGTTGGAGTAACATGTAACCTCGTAGTAGACCACACTCGACGCACTTGCTAGATGAATGTGTACAAACCGCGTATACCGCAGGTCACACTGTGCGCGCGTTAAGTATACTACTGCACAAAACCATGAGTTGTTGTCATGAGTGTCCTCCAGCATGGCAAATCCTTGACGTAATTGCAAAGCCTCTATACCAACAAACGACAAATGCGCCGACCATTCAAGTTTTGGAACAAAAGTGAGTGCACCCGAGGAGTGTTTTATGACTACATCTTGTTCAGACTAAAGATATGATTGACGGGTCTAGATGTGGTAATTAGAATTTTCTGGCTTCGAAACCCAACTGGAATTTCAGCTCCTGTCCACATCATTAGGTCCTACGTACGTCCTTAGATACAAACCCTACCGTCATGCACAATCCTCCCCAGCCCCATAATATACACTCACTGCATAATGAAATGACCGTTAGTCCGACATAGGTACGCCAGATCGGGGAGGTAGGGTGGGGAAACCAGGCAGGCCAGTTGGTATAGACTCATAAAATTTGAGGGCTGGGCCCTTTGGGAGAATTTGTTTTCCACCTTTTCTTATCAGAAGGGCGGATTTTTAACCGTGATATTTAAAAGTACAGAATAGGACATAACGGTATAACTTGCAAAGCTTGGTAAGTGCCACTCACGGCAATCCGAGACACATTTGGTCAAATAGTCTCGGGTTCTCTATGGTGAAGCTTGCTCAGATCATGCCAAGTCATTATCACCCCCTGCCCACTCACACACACACATTTCAGAGTGGCTGTTGCCCAACTTAATCTGGCGTAAGCTCATCACCAGCTATGCCAAGCCTACGTTCAGGCTATGACAAATTGATGATCAAATTGCGATACTTGTGATTATCTGTTTAGTGTGTATTCAATGCCATTCAGAGATAGTTAAATGTCTCAGTCTAATGTCCAGAATCTTTAACATAGGCTACCACAGACCTTCAGGGGGTTTGCCTCAATACCGTACTCCAAAAGCTGTTGCCCTGGATCTCAACAAGGGCCTATGACGGACCCCAGAAACACCATACTCTCGACGTAGCAGGAACGTTCCCCCCTTCCTCGGCTCCATATAGATCTTACAGAGAAATCCTAAGCACACTGCAACCACAACGTAAATTTTGCCAGCACGCTTAAGCGCGGGTCACACTACAGCGATTTTGGATCGGATTACGGTCCGATTTTTGAGTTTTAGTTAAAATCTTCTCCATCTCTGGTCGGAAAGAACCAAAAATTTGCCACTTTGTGTAAATATATGATTTGTATCACATGACTATGAAAGAGAAATGTATACTAATTATTTCGTGACGTCACATTGACAGACAGCTTTAGGTTATATTTTATTTACATAGTCCTCTGATACAGATCAAATATTTACACAGGTTGGCAAATTTTTGGTTCCCTCCGACCAGAAATGGAGAAGATTCTAAAACTAAAAAAAAAAAATCGGACGGTAATCCGATCCGAAATCGCTGTAGTGTTACCCGCGCCTAAGTAGACATACGCGCGTATCTGACACAGCACAAATCAGTTGTTTGCATTTGCTGGTGTAAGTTGCAATGATACACGCTTGCCCGAAACGAGGGCGCACTTCTACTCTGTGTCGTCATAAGCACAAGGTCTATAGTCATTTCAAAATGAGAACCTAAAGATGGCAAAACCTGGGATGTGGGCCTGTTTGTGCCCCGAGAGATATTTCCGATGGAAAATGTGTCCGACCAACGAAAATAGACCTTATGAATGACGTCACGCGACGTCATGTTGGATGCAAAACACAATGCCCGCAAAACAAAATCGTAACACCCGCGTGTAGTAGAGTTAAGCGCACATTCGACGGGTCCACAAATAAGCTGTCTGCATTTGTTGTTGTAAGTTGCAATGATACACGCTTGCATTCAAACGAGGAAGCACTTTCTCCTCTGTGACGTCATATGTAGGTCTATAGAATCCCTGGTGTAGACCATTTCGCTGTAGATATGTATTCAATTTTCTATGTGGGTGGAGTAGCAAAGGGACTGAGGAACTCATTATGCAAAAACAAAGAAAATTGAAGATAGGCCTATATTAGACACTTTTGCAATATATCCTTCTGCAATGCAAAATATAAAAGCTCTTTCAACTAAAATATTTCAACCGTCATATTTCACAAATCTGAAATCAGCGTAAAAGGCCAACTTGCGACTTTCGGATAGCACATCACTAATTCAAATGGAATCCCGGCGGAGGATATTCCCCTACGAATTTAACACCCTAGAGAAAAAAATTGGGGCATAGTGTAGACTATGTTGCTGAAGTGATGTGTTCAATTTCTAATGTGTACGTTGTAGAAAAGGAATTGAAGCACTCATCATGCAAAATAAAGAAAATTGAAGGTATTTAAGCACTTTTTTCTTTTTTGCAATATATCCTTCCTCGACAGAAAAATGACATTTTGAACGAAGTAAAAAAGCGGGAACCACCCTCTTATTACCCAAGCTCTCCTAGCTCAAAATCTCAACAGTCATGGTACGCAAATATGAAATCATTGTGAAAAGCTTTCACGGAGGGCCAGCTTGTGCCCGTTTAAATCATGTCCAGAGACCACAAAAGGGACCAAAGTTAGTGCGGAAGTCGATAGAGGAATAAGTAGCAGTGCGCTGCCTATCTGTTCTGTCATTTCAGAGGGAGGTGTCCTAACACCTTCCTGGTGAGAAAGGTACTGCTGAGACAGTCGTCTGGATTTCAGTACTTATGTATAATCTTTGACCAAGGAGTTCAGCTCTCTGCTACGACACAATGCAGGTGTAGACATCTGCAACGCAAGCCTCCGCAGAGAACCGAGCTTCGTAAAATCGTAAAACCCGTTCAAGGTCCGAAAAAAATAAAGGTTTTTATTTCCCCTCTGCCTAAAGGTAATAAAGCTTAGTTACAAGAAACTCACGCCCGCTGCGTAGACTATGCACCTGTTATTGAGATGAAGCTGTTTTGAGTGCGGCCTTAGGTTGAGTCGGGTTTAGAAGAATAGCAAAGTCTTTTCAATTTCATTGAAAAAGGAGAATTTTGCATAAAGCAATCCTCTCTGTAAAAGAAGCCTGATACAGATTTCATGACATTTCTTTATGTCTTCACTCAAGAATTGTCTGAGATGGCTTCGGCCCATTGGGCCTCTTCTTGAAAGCAATGCTAGCTCAGCCAATATTTGCCAAATACTTTGGGCGATTTTCGTAACTGTTAGTATGTATATTTAGGTTGTTCTCGCTTTGTTTGCTCGTGGAAAACTTTCTTTTGACTGTACTAAGTCGTCATCTATAGCAATTGCTCATTCGTTTTAGCGGAATTTGTTATTGGCAAACAAGTTCCTAGCGGTCTCAGCTGCGTGAAAATCATCTCTGTTTCTAGTTAAACCCTTGCAGGATGCTTAGAACTTTTGTTCCGTTACATACATGCCAGTCATGCTAGTTCCCAAAAACAACACCAATAACTTAAAGGACCTGTCACCACATATCTGCATGTGTTAAAACTTCTGTATCGGCGAGGGGGGGGGGGGTTGTGACATTCCCCCTCAATATCGACACGTATGTAAAAATTGTCCCACACGCAGCGCCCTACCTTCTGATTCGGGAAATGGCCATTTCGGCTATATCTGGGGATGTCCCCCTCGCTCCTGGGCTAAATTCTGCGTACGCCACTGTATATAAACCACAGGGGATGTCTGGTAGTTCCATAGGAAAGAAACAAATTGCGTGGCTGCATTTCTCTGAAAAATAGTCGTTTCTAACCGGTTCATATCATAGTCAAATTTCGCTGAAGGCACACCAGATAATTCTTGCTTACACTATAGTCAGAACATCGTGCTAACATTTGGTCTTTTCACTTATACCTCGTCTAGGAATAATTGAAACAGGGGCGGATCTAGGGGGGCCGATCCGGCCCGGCCCCCCCCCCTTTTTGAAAATGCGAAAAAAATGAAAGGGAAAAAAGAGAGAAAAAAAAAGCGGAAAGGAGAAGAGATAGAGAGAAGGACAGAGAGTGGAGTGATAGAGAATGAAGCTGCAATTTACAACCTCAAAGCATGGGAGTCATAGCGCACAGCAGATCAGTTTGAACGTCGATTTGGACATTCACACGCATGCTATCTTACTACACATGATTGGATACAATCAATACGATACAATACCGATAAAATACCATCAGCCAATCGAAAAATACCTTACGAGACAGTGCGCATCAGTTGGGATGGGCTGCTATCAAGCCTGGCAAGTGCCATTTCCGGCCATCTGGGATGTATTAAAACCTCAAATTTTCTTGGAACGCTCCGCGCCAACCTATGGTGGCGCTCCGCTTAGATAGTAAACGCAGTGGCGTACACAGGGGGGGAGGCCATTTTTTAACACAAGTTTTACTTCAAAAGGTAGCATATGTGGCACCAGATTGCATATAAGGACACCCAATTTTTCAAAAAATTTTAAAGGTGAGGGGGACAACCCCTCCCCCAGGCCGGCGATCACACAACATACTGCATGCCCCCCCTCCCTTGAAAGAAATCCTGGGTTCGCCACTGAGTAAAACGGGATTCAGATATGCAAACCTTGGACCAAAAGTCCCACCAGCTGAACTAATCCGTCCTCACAGAAATTTGTAATAAAGTAAAATCAAACTTTACATTTTGTTCACAAAAATTGCACTTCTTGATGACTGCTATCAAGCCTGGCAAGTGCCATTTCCGGCGATCTGGGATGTAGTAAAATCTCAAATTTTCTTGGTACGCTCCGCGCCAACTCACGGTGGCGCTCCGCTTAGATAGTAAACGGAAGCTCCGCCCCTCCCCAAACAAAAAATCCTAGCTACGCCACTGCAAGAGAATTAAAATGGAAAATCATGCGAATTACAAGGCCTTAGAAGTGTCTTTTCCGGCTATCTGGGATGTGTTTTTACCCAAATTTTCTGGTATGCTACGCATAGGCGGCGGTAGCGGGAGAACGGGGGAGGACACGTCCCTCCCTAAAATTTTCAGTGAAGGGGACGTCCCTCCATAAATAAATTCCTAAGGAGAAAAATGAGGAATTATAAATTAAGTAAAAATCAGCAATCAACAAGTATAACCATAATCAATGACAAACTAAATGGCCAAATGCTGTTCTGTCAGTTAATTAATCCCTCGATTTTTCTCTGAAAGACGTTAAGATTGGCCTACAGTGCACGTCACCAACAAAATTTTATTTAGAAATATAGTGGTCGGAATCATTACAATTCGGTCATTCAGTCTTGATACTATGTAATGCCTACAATAATACCATGATTACACTGCCTGGACGTACCCCCAAAACAATGACAGGGCTGTCAATTCTCGTGCATTTTGGGTCATTTTCACTTTCTCACTGAGTCCACGCAAAACAAGAATTTAGGCAGAGGGGAACATGCACGTGATAAAACGTACATTTACGCCCACATGTCAATGCAAGGTACCTGGGTCCTGGCATCTAGTCGAACTAAGATATGGGTCACAAATTTCTCAAGGAAGTCCCTCAATATTCACCAAGTTAAAACATGACTACTACTGAGAGCTGATTAGACGCCTTGAACAGGATGCATTGTAGTAAGGCACTGTACCTATGATAACTGTCTTCTGTTAATAACTTGTGGAAAAATTAATGTGTTGAGAGTTGAGACGTGAAATTATAGGAAGCAGAAAATGCAAAAATAAGACATGGGAAGTGGTATTTCCGGCGATCTGGGAGGTCTATTTTGTCAAAAAGTTTCTTGTACGCTCCGTGCCAAC
Source organism: Holothuria leucospilota (assembly GCA_029531755.1). Taxonomy (NCBI): domain Eukaryota; kingdom Metazoa; phylum Echinodermata; class Holothuroidea; order Aspidochirotida; family Holothuriidae; genus Holothuria; species Holothuria leucospilota. Next base: position 13,117,955 of record CM055965.1, read on the forward strand.
TGATGGTGGCGCTCCGCTTAGATGGTATAGTGCCGTCAATCACAGGTCGAACGACTTCGCCCCCCCCCCCTTTTCAGAAATCCTGGATCCGCCCTTGATTGAAAAGACCAAATGTGAGCACGTTACCTTCAGGCAGGGTTACCCTGACTACTGTAAGGCTGCTCGTTAAATCTCTTGTCCCTTCGGGTCGTTCCTCCTTGTGTGGGAGCAGTTTAAGGTATTAGCCTGCAGTGGGAGACATCCCCCTGTAAAAAGTGTGAACAAGACGATGTGGTATTGGGGATGAAATGGAATGGTTAGCAATTCATTTGCTTTTATTGTTTCCAGAGTAACCCCTGAAGTACCTTTTGGAATGACAGTGTAGTTGAATGTTAATGTAATGAAATGTAAATGAAAAGAAGATTTCTATCATAAATCTTACGTAAATTTCCTAAATTTCCGTGCACTAGGCTCTCTTTTACCTTTTTATTCATTTCTGTTTCTTTCTTCAATGCCAGTGCAAAAGTTTTGCTTCTTTTTAACAACCAATGTGTCAGGTAATTATGCAAATCTCCATAGGCGTGATTATGCTAGAGCAAAGTTTTGTAACTTGTAATGAAGGAGAATTCTTAGTGCTTTACACTACTTTTGAGAAGATAAACTTACTGGAAAAACGGACGGAAATGGTTAGAAAATGCCTCGACTTACACCACAGAAAATGTTGAATCCGAAAGTTTCCAGAGCCCTTCAGTCGGGCCGAGATCTTCTTTAGAACTTAGTCCTCGCGTTGGTTTTGGTCAAGGTCATGCCCATTATGGAAGCTCTTGACGTCCTTGGCGGATAAAGAGCTAATCACACAAATTGTATTTCTTATTTCGATTTCTTGATCTCTAGGATTTTGTGAGTGCCGAATTTTCTGTCCTTCAGCCCCATCTATGGTGTGGCATGGGGTTGGTTTGGGTCCTTTGGTCCTGTGCCGCTGTTCGGCTTCCCCTTAAAAAACGGCCCTCGGTAATGACAATATCCTGGATCGGACACTGTATAAAATAGGTTTAGATGTGGTCGGTCCATTCTGGGACTTAAGGGTGTACTCCAAATGTTTCTCGTCTTGGTACTGACTGACCCACTCTATGTGATGTAACAAGACAATGTGTATAACTCGTCTATCATTGGCAGAAACAATTCACCGCACCTCCTTGTAGGAATCAGCCTGCTGCCATCTTAACGGAACGCCACATGCAACACACCAAGAGCTCTCCCTGAGCAATTCATGATTGGACCCCGAAATGGCCCGTCTGCCAAAGAGCTTATGTTACAGGTTGCAAGTAATGTGTGGATACCAGACTTGTAGTGTGAGTACAATGTCATGAGTACGAGTACAAGTGCAGTGTCTGTGTTGTGAGTACGAGTACGAGTACATGTCCCTTTTCATGAGTACGAGTACAAATTTTGCATTAGCCCCTATGCATAGCTTTCAAAATCTGTGAGTATGAGTACGAGTACAAATTAATTCTCATGAGTACGAGTACAGGCAATTGTGCAAACCCATGAGTACGAGTACGTACTTACTACAAGTCTGCTGGATACCTTCATCACCCAACCCCAATACACATCTACCGCGTCTACAACTTCCGAGGAACATTTAATCGGGCAAATTCATGTATGAATTAATAGCGTTCATTTAATGGACTATGTCAGAAATTCACTAGCTGGATTAAGTGTATACTCGGTGACTAACATCGCATTTCATAAAATATGAAATAAAATCTCCTTAATAGAAGTGGATCCGATTAAAATATGAAATACTCCGAGAGCTTACAGGGCCTTCGCCCCTGGACCCCTTCCAATGCTCCGCCCTTTGACCCCGTTAGGCAAGGGCCGCAATTTGTGTTGGACTTTGGGGAGGAGGGCGTGGGTGGGAAACCCCAAAATGATCGTACGTATATATATGCGTTCATGTTGATACCTACAAGTCTACGTATACGCATATGCATTCGTTGACATATATACACGTATGCGTATACGTAAACACACAAAAGTGAGCTACAGTGAGAAGACTATTGTGTTGAAGAGGAATCCGAAAAGGATTCAGAAAGCTTACAGTTCTTACTAAAGGAGTTTCCTTCTTTTTACATGATTGCATTGAGCATCTGTTAATGGCAACTGGCAAGGTACATGTATCTATACCTTACAATGAACCCCACAAGATCCTGACATTTGTATTACTAGTAGGCTACTAGTGAAAATGATTCAGGATAGCCACCAGAACTAACTTTTCTGACATGAAATCAAAACGCATATCGGTGGTATAAGACCCAGTCTATTAAATGTCCAGGCAATTGTATGGACACGTACGTGTGTTATATTTGCTTCTCATGTCTTTTTCCGGCCTTGTTTCCAGGCTGATGATGCTTGTAGCATCTCTCCTGAATGACAATGGAGCTAGGCGTTTCCCTGGTAACTTACATTTACCGATCTTTTTTTTCTCGCAAAGTGGTTAACTTCAGCTAAGAGTGTTTATGTACCTCAGTCAAAAGTTGGTAAGTTAGAAGGTAAACACTTTAAAATCAGTTCCCCGTATTCAGGGAAAATGACAGTGGGGTAATTCTTATGCAGCTGCTTAACAGAACTGAAGAAAACGGATGAGTAAACAATTCTATAGACTAGGTGGCTATACTTCAGTCAAAGGCCTCTTTTGAAAACTCCCTAAACGTATCGACCGAACCCTATTGCACTATTGCTTGGTAAACATATCACTGGAATGACAGTTTTGTTTGCACTTACTCTGAATGGTGATTGGGCTATAGACCAGGAGTTGCCAGTCATGTGGACAGATCGACACGCAAACATTCAAGTCTATGTCACTGTAGAGTGGCTATATCGCCGGTAGGGTTCCCGAACAACTTCCCACTGGACAATTTTACTCAGATAATTCCCCAGGCGGACAACCCCTCCCCTGGACACTTCCCACCCGGACAATTCGAAACGCAGGCAATTCCAACTCATCTGGTGGGAAGTTGTCTGCAGACGGGATATTTTAATGGGTGTGGATTGTTCAGAGGGATATTGTGTGGGTGGGGATGGCCCAGGGATAGATGTCAGAAGGGGAAATGGTCCAGGAGTGGAAATTGACCGAGAGAGTTGTCCGGTTACGACATCGTACTTCTTAACTAATGTAGAGCATGAGCCTCCTCCAGCTTTCCACTCACGCCATTTTCTTTAAAAAAATTATTTTACAAATATCGAAGCTCCACGGGCTCATTTATAGGGCTGTAGCCTTAGCTGTCACGGTGGGCGACTGGCACTCCTTGGGGAAACCTCGGGGGGCAAATTTGTAGTCACACAGTGCACTGTCTGTGGTCTCACTATATGCTCAGTTTATTTTCGGAAACCTTAGGATGTTCCCATTATTGGATGGATGTTTTTCCATCCTCTTGTCCCTGACAAACCTTGAATACCGAGGGCTGTCTACCCACCCTTCTCATTCACTGCAAAAGTGAAAAATTCTTCTCGTCTGAAGTTTAATCGTTCATATCATTTTACGTAGAGTATTGTTTCTAAAGCTATTTTAGTTACTGGAATCTCTATGTTCGAATAAGCTGACCGCTTTAATCTCTTTGTACTCTAATTCGTTGACCCTTTTTTTAACTGAATTACTTGCCAATGCAATTTTTCAGCTCCACTAGTGCAGATCATTGGTGATTACTTTTTATTTCAAAATTTATTATTTGTAAATATTTTAGTGCTCATCGGGGGCTCCGCCTTAATCCGCCCAACAGGAGTGTTAACTCTGACGCCATCAAGGACTCTTGAGGTTATCCATTGGACCCCAAAGGACCCTGGTACTTAGCACTCCAGTGATGGATGCCCCAAGCAACTATGTGACACCCTTACGGCTTATGACATCCTCCCTCCCCCGTGCGTGACAATGCCTTACCACGACACTACTCACAAGACAGTTGAACAAGGAAATCACAACAGTATTTGATAAATAGTCACCCCTTGATTTACCTACGTAGCAGGCTGTGCGTCATAGTACTTGCTCAGTCTATTTGGGAAGCCTTAAAGAGGGACTGATCAAACAGAGTCCACCCAGCTTGGTACTCCCTGATTGGACATACCGTATATTTGTACCCCCAATTAGCATGAAGGTGTTTTTTCTAAAGTCCCTTCGGCTGGATGCCGAAGGACGAAATTAACTCATATGTCCCCCAAAGGCTCTCTTCTCCCCCCCAAGGGGCTTCGTCCCCCGGAAAGGACACAGGACCTAAGGCCGGTTTATACTTCCAAATTTTTACTCTCTATAAAGCTTTTAGAACCGTATGTGGTCATTCCTTGCTCTTCCGGGCCACTTACGCGATTTATTGCGCTTTACTGAAGTATGACTCGGCCTTTGACGTGACGTGACGTAACGTTACCCCTCGACCTTCAGATATCTACATCATTTGCCTGTCATGCATGGGCCCCGTTGTTGACTGGCTGAAAAGTACACAAGTAGACCTACACACGATATTCCGCCGCCCCCCCCCCTTCGGGTTCGGGGATGTAGAATTGGCCTGAGGCTTTCCCAGCATGACGTAAGAAACGACTAACAGAGACGACTTAGCGCAATTTTACCCCATCTTTGCTTTTTTTGCTTGATTTTGACCCAACCACTCTTTTTTATCCAGCTGACACTATATAACAAATTCGTGTTGGTGTGTCGTTAAAACACAACTAACTAACTAACTAACTAACTAACTAACTAACTAACTAACTAACTAACTAACTAACTAACTAACTAACTAACTAACTAACTAACTAACTAACTAACTAACTAACTAACTAACTAACTAACTAACTAACTAACTAACTAACTAACTAACTAACACACAATATTAGCCAAAAGGCAGGGACAAGAACAGATACAAAAGTAAGGCCGATTTATCAGTGCGTATTGTTGAGGCTTCCTTACACACGACACGTCACGAAGACTTACGTAATCATTTCTGTTAGGTTCTGATGGTCTTTTGCGATTGTATCCACACAAAGATCTGGTTCTCGATTTACCTTTCTAGCGAGTGTCAAATATGTACGCCTCTCTTTTGGCGTTGGTATAACGAGTGCCATCAATATCGGTGCGGTAACTAACTACACGTCCGCCGGGCGGGCAGGTTATCGATTTGTTTAGACTGAGTGGAAAACAGTTACCTCTACAGAAAGAGTGGAAGCAACTTTTTAAGAGACAGAAATGGCTTTTCACTTTATTACTTTGAGCTTTTTAGCTCTTTTCTCACCAACATTGGCCATAAATTGGGGAAGATGTCCATCTGTGCCTACCGTGGATGATTTTGACGTCACGAAATATTATGGAAAGTGGTATGAGATCGCTCGGTCCGATAACATTCCTTTCGAGAACGGTGCCCGTTGCGTAACTGCTGAGTACACGCCAACCTGGTCAAGGAGAATAAGTGTTCAGAACACTGGCATAGTTGATGGGGACGACGGTCCCGAGGTACGCGAGGCCCAGGGTGAAGCTTGGATCCCTGATGAAGATTACCCAGCTCAACTCAGAGTAAAATTATCTCCTTGTAAGTATACAGTGTTTGGCTAGATTCTTTTGTTTCTTCCCGTGGGTAGGCGACCAGACCAATTTCCAGAGATAACCAGGGGCATCACTGCAGGTTGAATGCAGTCCTTGGAAAGGATATAGCTGAGGGATGTTGGGTATTTTGGCTTATTTCAGGATCTAAGATTCCAAATGGTGCAATATTACCATCTTTTCTCCTATGGGCTCTTACATAGGTTATTCCATTTCTGCTTATTTTTCATAGGTCTTTGCTGCTAAACCTAGTGATCTACTTTTGGGAGGGGCGATCATGAGACCTCTCATGCAAGGGCGTCGGCAAAAAAAAGTCAAGGGGGCAAAAGTTTTTAGGCGGGCCAACTTTTTTCATGGGAAATATTTTACTCCAGAAAACAGTTTAGATGCTACTTTTCACACATTGTTGACAAAGGCGTAGCCAGGAATTTGTCAAGGGGGAAGAGCGAAGCCCATAGACAGACTCTCAGCGCTCCGCGCCACCATGGGTTGGCGCGGAGCGCAAGAAAATTTTTGCCCAAAATACTTCCCAGATCCCTGGAAATGGCACTTCCAAGGCCTATTTACCGCATTTAAAAAGGGAAAACATAAGCAATATCGTAAATATAATCTTTAAAAAATACCAAAAATATGCTCGGGGGCTGCTGGGGCCTGAGTGTTGATATTTTTATTCAATTCCTGTTTTGAGAGTAGAAATTCACACTGATTGAACTGTTAAGAAATGTTGATGTTATATTTTCTCCGTTTTTTCTTTATTTTTTCTTCGTTTTTTCAAGTTTTTGATTTTCCAGGGGGGCAAGTGCCCCCCTTGCCCCCCTCTCCGGACGCCCATGCTCTCATGCCCTGTAGGTGAATATACAGACCTTTAGGAGAGAGGAGATAAGCATGAATTTAGTTCGTCAATTTATTCCTTAACAACGCTATTAGCTTAGACCTGTTACAACCGATAATGTAAAAACAACCGATAATGTAAAAAAATTTACCGATAATGTAAAAAACTCTTTGGACCGATGATGTAAAAAAATTTACCGATAATATAAAAACTGTTCTAAAGACGTTTTCATATGGAAATGGAAACGTGGAATTTTATCCTGAAAGTCATATGTTAATTCAGAAAGGTCGTAGGTCATACCCCAGGGGAAGGGGCTCTCACCCCTATTTTACAGCGCCCTCTTGAAGGTATATTTCCCTTAAAAAGGTACATTGAAAGACAGTAGAAGAATTAAAGGTCACTTTTTCTCGATTGTCTAGGCCAAATACATAATGCTATCATATTTCTCCTTCATATATATACTTAAAGCGCCGTCACTCTCTGTTGCTCCGCAAGCTCACCAAAAAGAACATATCTACGATAAAATATCATGAACCATATTTTATTACATAAAGGTGGGCCATACTGATGGCACAGCTTGTTTGCATATAGGTCTATGGCCCAATAGAAGTCGCCCTCTAATAAAAAACCAGATATTTCAAAAACTAAAGGACTGAAAATTATATTTTTGAAATGAGCATGTCAGAAAACCCAGGAGTGTTATTATCGTTATTCTGAAGCTGAAGGAAGGTTATTCCCTCTCACCCGTTCCCCACCTCAGGGGAAGAAGGGGATAAAATTGAAGCTACTCACGCTTGATAAGAATTGCATTCTAGAGGTTATCGACCACGCTGATCACAGATCCGAAGTCAGTCGTCCCGTCTCTCGGTCGTAGTTGGATGTGCGGGCCGTCAAGAGGCCCACTTTTTAGGGTCAGTGTCCCCAAGAGCAGGTTTTAGGCATTTCAAAACACCCAGTTTTCATACTAGATGGTTACCAATTAAAACTTACGAATATGATTTCGATTGGATTGGATTGAATTTAGCTAAAGCAATTTTCTTTTGAATTGTTGTATAATCGTCAGGCTCGTACTGAGCTAAAGCCTGTGGGAAGAGGGAAGGGGGAAATAACAAAGACTTGTGAAAAAGGGCTGGGGATGATGTGCCGTTGGAGCAAAATTTACAGTGCGAAAGAAGTGAAAGTTAACGGCATCTCCAAAAAGTGGAAGATACATTCCTAATTCCCACCAAAAGTTGTTGCTCTGCATGGAGGTTTTATCTCCCATGAACCAACTGCGAAAAATAATCACCTGTTTTGGACTGAAAATATTCGGATATGACTCCCCCCTCCCCCGACCGGCAATCTTCATTACGCCTTTAGACGGGCGGCTGGCCCATGGACCCGACGCCCATAGGGAGGGCTCTGTGATCCGACAGTGCCTCTGGGGTCATTGGGTTTACAGGGTCTGATCCAACTCCACGAACCAAATCCTGACTCATTTATTCTGATCTGAGACTTAAAAGAAGGGTCTAAGCTCAAATTAAGTTTTGATATGTTAGAGGGTTACTAATTTTAAGCATTCTGGTGAAATTTGCATTGAAATCCGGTGTGTGGTTCTCAAGATATTAGCAGTTGAAGTTATCACATTTTCAACCTACAGTGAACTTGAAGCAAGCACATATGACGTCATACCCTCACATTGATGGCCAGTCTTTTGTTTTTCTTTAAACTTTACGACCAATTTTCTCCTCCACAATCACATGTTATCGGAATGTGATTGCATGAGAGGCATAAGAATTTTACAAACTTCACATTCCACATGGGGAGGTCCAATCCCTATTAACTTCAAGGTCAGCACAACAGACTGAAAAAAAATAAAGGAAACAAAGCATTTCTCATCAATGCGAGGAAGTGATATAATCCCTGCTTGCCTAAAGCTCACTTTGGGTTACAAATGCAGTAGTAACTTCATTTGCAGATATCTTGAGTTCTACATGTCCGATTTCAATGAAAGTTTTACCAAATTGCGTAGATTTAGTTCCTCTTTCACATATGAAAATTAATTTTTTGCTTTGACCCTTCCTTTAAGATACGGACTCGTCAAACTGGCACCTTCGTTAGTGACACAGAAAAGAACTTACTTCTTATGCGTATAACTGGCGTCAAGTCAAAAAATCAAATCGATGGTTAGAGATGCCGGGATAGGTATAACGGTTAGAGCAGTTGTACTGTATATTACTCAGTTAGTTAGTTAGTTAGATGAGGTTTACCTACCAGTTTCCAACCAATTGGTTCAAGTCGAGACGGCCACGGCCTTTTTTCCAGTTGTGGCTCACTGGCTTGTTTTCCCTACTCAGGATCGCCACATTGATCATAGCTTTCGTCACGTGGACTCCCTTTAAAGCAGTATTAGGTAATTCGTTTTCCTTTCCGTTTTCTGCTACCACTTTATATGCTAAACACATGCGCCATTCAAACATTCCTAAAAGTTATGCATTAAAACATGTTGAATTGGTAGACATTTATACAGGGGTGGCGCCAGCGGGGGCATGCCCCCCGTCGGGGAAGGCTGCCCCCCCGTCGGGGAAATTTTCCAGTTTCGTCGGGGAGTCCCCCCCCCCCTTAATCCGTAGGTCTACGATAAAATATGAAGTCCCAACGACCTTCAGTCGCACCAACGATCTGCTTGATTTTGCTCATAGGAAGGGCAGATTCTTCAATAAAGACCCCAAATTTTCCAATTTTCCTTACCAAAAATCCAAATTTTTGAAATTTTCTTCAATAAAACTTCCAAATTTTCAATTTGTTGTAAAAAAAACGCCAAAAATTTTTCGGTGGCGCGTTTTGCGCGCCAAAAATTTTGCGTTTTTAGTCCTTTTGGCCTTTGTCGGGGCTTCGGACCGCTGCCCCCCCCCCGTCAGGGAGCTTGGCTCCCCTGACGGGCAAATCCTGGCTCCACCCCTGCATTTATAGAGTAGGATGAATTTGTTTACGGGGGGGGAGGGGAGAGTCAATTGCTAAACAAAATTTTACGGTGTATACTTATGACTACTATCATACATAATCGCTACCATGAGCAACAACATGCAGGTAAGGTACGGGGGAAGTGCCCCCTCCCCACTTTTGAAAGTGGAGCTGATTGTCCACGGCACTTGTTTCAAGAACTCTAACGGAAATAGTAGGCACATGTTTGGTTCCATATGCTTTGCGAAATATAGCTGATTTAATGATATCAAACTAACAAGTTATGGAAACAGTCATTTTTTGGATTGAAATCGTGGGAAAATGTTTCAGATTACCCTACAGATCATCTGGTCTCAAAATTTTTCCGGGGACCTTCACTTAGATCCGGATCCCTCGTATCTAAGGTTTCACTATTTGCGCTTGGAACAGTTATGTTCAAAGTCATGAAATTCCCCACTTTAGAAAAGCTGTTGACGCATTTGATTGTTAGAAACTGTTACCCTCTCTCCAACGATCCTTCCTGAAGTGACTTTCCTGCAGTAAGAAATTAATAATGTACATTTTCTTTAACAATTAAATTGCATTCCATATACGTGAGGTTTAAGATGGGGGCGGTGCCATTCCGCCATAGGCACTTTCCGCCATTGAAATGTGTTCATTCCGCCATAGAAAACATGTCTTTCCGCCATGGCAGTAAAGAGTTAATTATGATTATTTTAATAGTGAATGATGCGTCGTTCTCAAAATAACAATTTGAAAATATTTTTGCAAGGAAAACAAGTCCTTTTGTTTCTCAGATTTTAAGAAAGTGCCTTTCCCCCATAGGTTTCGCACCTTTCTGCCATATTTTTGCACCTTTCCGCCATGGCGGAAAGGTGCAAAACCCATGGCAGAATGCTATGGCGGAGTGTACCGATGGCAGAAAGACACTAGGTTCGTTTAAGATAGACGTCTTGTACACCCAGAAACAGATAAAAAGTACTGCACACTGGCAGACCCAGGAGTAGAGCTGGGACCCCACCCAGCCCATTTTGTGAATTTCTTGCCATAGACACTTTAAGACCGATGTCCCGATATAATGATATCTGACCATTTGCCCTTGGGTCCTCTTTGTGTCCCCCATCTCGAGAAATCGTGGATCCTCCACTGACACAAAAAGTACCTACCTACAGTTTTTTTTTTTTTCACTTTGAAGCTACAGATTCAATGGGGAAATCAGTTTTCGAAATTAAAAATTTTGGAACATTTTTCATTGTTGATTTCTTATGCGAGGTATACTAATAACTGAATATTTATAACGTTAGCTAAAAAGGCAGTGAGTGCCTGTAAGAAGACGGGCTCTGACAGTAGACTCGTAAATTCCAGATGGTCGCTGATAGTGTGTCGACGGTGGGTAGTCGACAACATCACAGAAACCCCCCTTCATTTTTACATTAAAAGAATAAGTACCAGTCTGAAAAGAAGCAAAGTTACGTTGAAATAAGTTTAAGGTTACGTTTAAAATAGACGTGTTGGGAAACTCCTATGTACAATGCATGCTTGGAAGGAAAGTGTACCATAACAGAGACTGCATGTGCAAGACAGATATTTTGTATAATCAAACACAATTTTCTAGTTTAAAACTATGGTTTTCTAGAAGCCCTGTCTGGGCTTCGGGTTGCTACCCCAGTCGTGGAGCTTGGACCCTGTCGGGCAAATTCTGTCAACACCAATTGCCACTTTCCAACGCAGATTGCCCTCCTTGCACTCGCAACATTTTCTTGTCACCAATGCACTACAGATAACCTGTAAGAGTGAATTAAAAGGAGAACTAAGTTACCAAAGGAACGACTGCAGAAGCAGGATTTTACAAAAGAATAAATTAAAGGGTTTAAGAGTTCCAAACTGAAGTGTGCCCTCTAATCAGCATTTACTGACTTATGCATAAGGTAGTAAGTGGCACTTACGACTACTGCAAATTCAACCGTTACTGATTTCGAAATGCGTGTGTGTTTGTATGTGTGTGGATCATGTCTTGTTTGCGCACAAACGTACGTGTGCGTTTGGGGATGTTGACTCCGAATAGCCTGAGGGATAGAGTCCCTGTAAAATGTTTAAAGAAGCCTGCTAGATCCCCTGCTATCTTTATTTTTCTAAGAGTTGTAGAGGCAAACCATTCAAAAACACCTTTCCAATGGCACTTACAACTTTTGAACACTGGTACATGTCAAAAAGTTAATAATAGTGAATAACCTCTGTTAGTTTCGCTCCAGATAAAGGCCCATATAGATATGTGACCCTTTTACTTCTTTTTGAATTAATAATCCTATATCCCTAACATTTGTAGGTTTGTTTTTAATTTGATTGTGTATTCTTTATCAATATTTCCATAGATATGTTCGGAGCTCGGTACTGGGTTGTTGACACTGACTATACCAACTTCGCTATCGTCCATTCCTGCTCAAGGATTCTGTTCACCAACGTACAATACACGTGGATCCTTGGAAGAGCGCCACGCCTTAATACCGCCAGCTATTATCACGTAAATCACTTCCTAGAAGAGCTGGACTTGGACGTGGACTGGATTGTGAATGATAATTCCGTCTGTGAATTCTAGATTTCCCTCGTCGCAACTCACTAATATGATGAGAGTAACGTCTGTAAATTACCGGAAGGACTGAGCTCAGTGGGCGGGGCTTAGGCGATGAGGTCATTAACAAGTTCAAATGTATGAATTATATACAGAGAGAAATTTGTCTAAGATAGAACGATGTATGGCAAAAATATGTAAATAAGACTTTCCATATGATATTAGGAGGGAAACTGAAAATTTTTCAGGGCTAAGTATATTTACCAAACCTCCCTAAATAACTACTAGATCGTTTAGGTTATTGATTTACCAAGGGGTGGGTCTTTATTTTGTTTATGAGACAGCTCTGCTCAACTCTGATAACCACATGGTCTTGTGGCCATGAATGTGACCATAAAGTTACCACCTCTACTCGAGTAACTTAATTCATAGTCATGCAGATCCTGGACATAGCCTTAGGCCAATCAATCCATCCTATGTATAATTATGGGGCCCTCTAAAGGTTGAAAGGCGAAAAACAGTCATGGCCAATTCGACAGGATGCTTTTATATTGACGAGGTTTAATTAACGTGGCCCTATGTAAAGAATGTTTTGTAGATTGTATCAGTTGCAGTTCAACGGTGTCATGTTTTAACCAGTTAGCAAAACACTCCTTAAGGTTGTCAACTATTACAGACCTAACATGACCAATTTTGCGACACTCCAGTACAAGGGCAGCAACTTGTGGTGGATAAGTTCTTTGGAAAAAGTTGAATCGTGAGATTTTCTACAGGCAATGAACTAACGTGGGCCTTCTAAAAGGTTTAAATGACCTCTGAAAGTGATGTTGACATGCCACCAAAAGGAGCTGTTGTCACTTGGCAGTGAAAAAATAAAATCCCTGAATGAAATATCCGTTGGAATTATTTCAATATTTTTTACCGTTCTCAAGATATACCTCTTCAAAGTTTGAGGGTTTCTGAAGTTACTCATTGTCTATGCAAAAATAATTATGTGGAGTGTTGCACAGTGTTTCAATTTCCTTTGTCAACCCTTTATAAATTATCTCTAAGTTACTGATCAGATAGCTTAAAGTTTGGTGAGAGATATCAACATTTTCATGAAACAATTTTAACTTTCATGCTGGCGTCCTTGACATGATGGTTGAAAAAGAAAGGCTAAGATTAGCCATGTTTGTTATGTTCATCTTTCGACGTCACACAGTTGCATATTTACGTGATGTTTATTCATGATGTAAACAGGAACTAGAAATTATCATGTAAAATGAACAATATCTGATGAATTTTGATGGAAACTATTTTCTGGATTTTTAATGCTTTTTGCCAGGGCTGGAGTCGAGTCCATACATCTCGAGTCCGAGCCGAGTCCGAGTCCAGAAGGGCCCGAGTCCAAGCCAAGTCCGAGTCCAGAACACCTCGAGTCCGGGCCGAGTCCGAGTCCACAGGCTCCGAGTCCGAGCCGAGTCCGAGTCCAGCTGCATCTTGGAACCTCTCTTTCGATAGGGTTCAAAGGTTGCCCTGGGGGCGGGGCAGCTCATATAACAGATGACTAGCTGAAACCTGTATGGCTAAAATTGTTCCACACAAAAGCATAGTCTATTGAGAATGAAACTGTGGACTATCAGCGTTGTTACCTGCAAACTTAAAAACTTGCGTGGGGATGACAAGGTCCCCAATGGGGCGAGGCAGGGACTGCGGTGAGGAAGGGGGGGTTTCGGGGCTATAGTCTCTGCACTTTTTCTGCCATGGTCATGTAGGGCCACCTTAAACTGCTTTTTTAAACATATAATTCGGCTGCTTTAATGATTAGCCCCACCCCCACTTCAAAATTGGCTCTAGCTGCAGCCTCTGCAAGGGGCAGTAAATTTTACATAGAAGGGGAATCAAATATATACAGAACAAGCATGCAGGGCAGAGGAATGGAATAAGATGTGTATGGAACAAACATGCAGGGCTGGGAATGAAATAAGTACAGAACAAGTATGCAGAGCATACCTAAGCATAAAAACTGAGGATTTCCCTATGATGGCCACTTTGATGTCCCATCAAAGTGACTTGACTTGTATGTGGTAATTTTCCCCACCTACAGTAGTTTGGAGCTTTGGGGTCCATAAGTACTGTATGTCACCAATGTATTTTTTGGCAAGGACATTGCCTCTTTGCAAACCCCAAATTAATTGTTACATATGTACCAAATGCCCTTCAAACACTTTCTTTACTGGTATTACCAATAACATATAGCCACATTAAAGAACATTTGCTTTGCTCCTAGCTACCATTAATTTCTTATTTACACCCTGCCAGGCTACAACTAAACATACAAAATAAAAGACCACATGAAAATGTGCACTGCAGCTTCTGCATTGGAGAAAGATGAAATGCGCACTCACAGTTCGAATGATGGAAATCCAAATTACTAGTTAAAAACCACCTACAGGTCTTAAAAACAAATTCTGTTAATTTTATAACTAAACAACAGTCATACAGTAAGCTAACAGCATACATGCCTGGCTATTTATGGTCTGATATCACTATTTTCATAGGCACAGGAGCTGCTCTTAGTTTCTGATGGATGGGGTGTTGCTCAACATTTTAAACCACCATCTTGGGAGAGAAGGGAGGGGAATTGTCAAAGGAAGAGAGCAATCTTCTGTGGACCATTATTGTACATGTTGCATGGGGGCCAAAATTTCCAAAAATGGCAAAAATGGCAAAAAAATGGCAAAAATGGCCTCTACTTGAATGGCTTCCTAATTTAACCTAAAGTGCAGGTCTCACTGCAGTAGCATGCTAATCTGTTCAAAAGCTCAACCCTCCCTGTATTATAATTAAGACACAAGCCTATGATCATTTTGTATTGTTTATGCAATTCATGTCTATACCTGGGCCTTGTACCTGCAGCTACTAGTACTACATACAGTACAACACATATGCAGGTAGCCATGATAAAATTTTGACGGTGGTACACAGCGAATGCACATTACGCACAAGCACTGAGTTGCACAGTCTACATGCAAGTTGGTAGCGCCTCACAGAACTGGCTAATTCAAGTTCATGTGCCCAAAACTAGACTGGTGTTTTCGTGCAGTTTATATACTGGACACAGAGCGTGCACACTGAACAAATCAATACATACAGTGCACATAAGCTTAACGTTAGTTCCTGCCTGATCACTGAGAAGTAATTCTGTACTAACGTTACACTATTCAAAGAAATTCTAGTACAATTTACATGTTACAGACCGAAAGCTATGCTGCGGCCTACAACTGGCATGCATATGGTAAGTGGTGTGTACTTACAAGGATCATGCTTTTACTGTAGCCTACAACTTCCAGCAACAAAGTGTTTGCAGTAACTATTTGATAGATCTATCCAGAAAATGAATATAAAGCTGCTTACTCATACTGTACGTGTCTTCCAAGCAGGGATGTGAGCTCCACAATTTAGAGTAGTACTGTAAGCATGATGAAGTTTTTACAGCTAAAACGACACAGTAAATTAAAGCTATCATTGAAGGTTGGTCGATCCCCAGGTAAGGTAGTAATAAGGTAATGTGTAACTTAATGTACTGTGAGGACGTTCTAGCAGAACTAGTACCACATGTACAAAACTTACAGGTACAAACATTGGGACTGGAGCACATGCATACAGTAGGATCCCCACAACATTAATTGGTATGCACAGTACAGTATGCACTAAATTATAAAAATATTATTGCCTATGGATAAAACTGCTGTAAAGCTAGCATGGCTTCCTACAGGGTCAGATAATTGAAGAGGCGCTTTATAAAAATTGTGACCAAACTTTGTAATGTGGACAATATCACTAATTCCTGCTCACCCATTTCATCCAAACCCAGTCTCTTCCCTCATAGTACTATACATTCCCATCAACAAATATAGACTTTAGCAATAAGTCCCCTGAATAA
Source organism: Holothuria leucospilota (assembly GCA_029531755.1). Taxonomy (NCBI): domain Eukaryota; kingdom Metazoa; phylum Echinodermata; class Holothuroidea; order Aspidochirotida; family Holothuriidae; genus Holothuria; species Holothuria leucospilota. The sequence goes on from CM055965.1 coordinate 13,133,787, forward strand.
AATGAACTGAAAATTTAAGCTCTGCATGATATTATAGTGCATTGTGTAAATGACTGTTGGTCCTACAAAGGGGGACTAAATGAGTGAATGGCCAATCTGCATCCTACATAATTCCTCTTCAGTAAACTTAGACAAATCAGCAGCCACCAGTTGACCTATGCAGGTGGACAGTTTATTCACATACTAGCCTACTGATCAGGATGACTTAATATAAAAGCAAGAAGTCCCTGTGCAGCATTACTAAGCATTGTCTGACTATATACAAGGTTGATTATTTCTCTCTTCTTTTGTAAAGTTTCTAAACACACAGAGAGCATAATGCTGGAAACAACAATTGCCCTCTCCACAAAGTCCATGATAACTTCATGGTTTGAATAGGAAGCTTTAGGAGATTCAAGTTTACTTACAATGTGCTGCTAAGCAAGGCACAAACCTGTAAATTGTTTGCAGTGTGCAAGGTGTGCAATAATCAATAAGCATCAGGCCTTCTTTATACCATAATGAATGGAACTAGGTTCAAGGCATTGGTTCTATTCTTTGGATCTTCTTAGTAATTGAAGATTTGTGTAATCCTCCTTTTAAACTTTCAGATTCAGCAACTTGAACTAACTACTGTTGTTGTAATTTAATCTGTTAATTAGCTTTGATTGGAGTAATATAGATACTACTGGTTGTGTAACATGTACATACATGGTCATGTACTGTACACATCAAGAGCCATTGGTGCAAGTTTGCAGCTGTATATAGTTATTCTGGTAAAGCTATGTAGATAAATTGTCCTGATTACTCAAAAAGTCAACATGCACTTTTTGCAAATTTTGAAAGTAATTAGACCTAATCCTGGTGGACTCGACTGGACTCGGCCTCAAGTCCGAGTCCTCAGAGGTTCGAGTCCAAGCCAAGTCCGAGTCCAGAGAGGTCCGAGTCCGAGCCAAGTCCGAGTCCACAAAAAAATGGACTCGAGTCCGGACTCGAGTCCGAGTCCGGACTCGAGTCCTCCAGCCCTGCTTTTTGCATTCAAATATCCAACCAGGGAGTTGCAACAGACTCCCTGATCCAACTATGTAATTTTCATGTCACCAGATCTCTTATGGTAACGAGACTGACACTAGACTGACACTGTTAAGGGTGACATCACTTCCCGTAAAGTACTCGAAATTGGAAGGAAAACTCATCAATTTCTCTGCGCTGCTGTCAATGTTCGATGTGTCGTAATGTAAAAGCAGTACATGTAAATTATTGTTGCATTGCTCGCCTATGCGTATGACGTCACCGAAGAAGTACGCCCTCCAATGGAGTCAAGCGCTTGATCATTGCAACTTACACCAACAAATGCTGATAGCTGATTTGTGCACATGGGAGATACGCCCGAAAGTCGACTACACGAGCTTGCAAAATCTACGCCGTGCGTGCAAGGGTGGGGCCAGTGGGGGCTAGAAGGCCATGGCCCCCGTCGGGGAAGGCTGCCTCCCCGTCAGGGAAATTTTCCAATTTCGTCGGGGAACTTTAATCCGTACGATAAAATATGTAATCCCAATGATCTGCAGTCGCCCCGACGATCTGCTTGATTTTGCTCATAGGAAAGGCATATTCTTCAATAAAGACCAAAAATTTTCCAATTTTCCTTGAAAGAAAAGTCCGAATTTCTCAAATTTTCTCCATAAAAATCCAAATTTTTCAAAAGTTCTTCAATAAAACTCCCAAATTTTTCAATTTTTATAAAAATCCAAATATTTATCGGCGCGCTTCGCGGGCCAAAATTTTGTGTTCCTCGTCCTTTTGTCAACTCATCGCCTTTGTCGGAGCTTTGGGTTGTTGCCCCCCCCCCCGCGTCAGGGAGCTTGGCCCCTCTGTCGGGCAAACCCTGGCGCCACCTGCGTGCGTGCAGTGAGCTTCATTGTTTTCCTCCAAACTGACGTTGCGTGACGTCAGTGCCTAAGGTCTGTAGGTACTAGGTATACTAGACCAGCGTTTATATCGATGTAAGTAGAAAACCACATTTCTCTACACAATGCAGACGGTAATGAATCATTACATTTTCCGAGAAAAGAGAAATGGATGTACGATGCCGAGGCCGTGTGAGTTTATATAGCTAAGTAGCGCAAGCAGCGCAGACGAAGCAGTTTTGTTTTCATTCCAATTCAATTAATTTACTTCAAATGCTGCATTTATATACAAACTATTGCTTATGCTCAAATATAGAGGTAAAATCAAGCTTTCTTGTAAACTCGAATCCCCCCTTACGATGACTCAAATTGAAGCTCTTGCAACATCCCAAATATATGTAAGACCCGTTGGGCATCTATAAACACAGCTGAAGCACGCCCTATGCAAAGATGGGGCTTGAGGGGCACTCCTTAGAAAATTTTTCATCCCCTGAAAATTTTGAGAAAAAAAATACTGCCTTCATACATCGAAATATGTCTTGCCCCAGGAAAGATGTTTCACCCCGTAAAAGCTGTCTGTAACTTGTCTGGCTACGGGCCTGGATTAAGGCTGCAATTTGATTGACATAAATTCAGACAATAGTTTTAAATAAACTCTATTCTGATTGGTCATTCATAACTTGTGCAGATCACTAAAGTTTATACACTGTAAAAAATGTCTGTTAATTTACAGAAAATAAAACAAAGAAATAAATAAGAAATACAGAAAGTTTCTGGAATTATTTGCCAGAACATTTCAGTATTCCTTTTGTATTTCTTTATTTTATTTTCTGTAAATTTACATTTTACAATTTACATTTTTAACAGTGTAGTGTAGTCAAGGACTAGAAAACAGGCATTAATATCTTACAGAGTAGTGTACTCAACAAAACATGGCCTTGGGCAATTGGGTAACCTTTGCCTGTGGGATGCAGTAAGTGTATTTTTTAAAGTGGAGAGCAATTTAGAAACAGCGGTCCCGAAGGAGAAGAAACCGTCCGTCTTTTGCGGCGCCGAGTTTCAGACTGTCGCAGATATCATTGAATGTACTCTCAGCAGCTTACTACAACCAAAGTGTTACTGTGGTAGATGGGAAGAATGAAAGATCGGAAATTACAGAGCTTCGAAAGTAAATGTTTGAAAAATAGTTTCTCATATGGTCCCTGACTGTGTCACAACAAAGCTATAGGCCTACGTGTGCCAGCGAAGCGTCTGTTACAGCGTATACTAAATACGGCGTCCCGTGAGGTTATCGAAATACTACACGATCAAAGTGTGATCAGCTAGGTGATTACACGGTTATATTCGGGCGAATCCCCTCCTCACGCCTCATCTCCGGCTCGTATTCAAAAGTCATCACCTGAATAAGTGGCAAAGCTTGTATGAAAATCAGTATAGTTTGATAAGCTGTTCTACAGTTCTAAGAAAGATGAGACTAGAAGCTGATCATATTGTAGGACCCGGAGTCAGGGGCGTAGCCAGAACTTTGCCAAGGGGGGGGGGGGCTGTAGGCAAACTATCTAAGCGTAGCGCCATCATAGGTTGGCGCAAAGCGTACAAGAAAATTTGGCCAAAAATACCTCCCAGATCGCTGGAAATTGCACTTCCCAGGCCTTGTAAGTTGCAGCTAAAATTTTTTTTATTTTGAGTTACTAGCAATATCATAAAAAATCATTAAAAAAATACCAAAAATATGCTCAAGGGGGGGGGGCTGCCCCCTTCGCCCCCTTGGCTACACGTCTGCACGGAGGGTGTGACTGGAGAAAACATATGGGCAGAGGGTCACGTGGATTTCGAAATAGACTTTCGGAGCATTTATTTCTCATGGTTTCCCAATCAATGCTGTCAGACACCACTAACTTACTAATGGGTGCGCAAAGACGACGCTTCCAAAGGTACCCAAAATGCTGTTGGTTGGGGAACATGACCCAAAAAATGACGGTTTCCTTGGCGATGTTACTGGTATTCCGTCCCTAAATTACACAATAACCCCCGCCCTTCAAGTCCGTAGCCAAGGCCCTGGAAAAATAGTTCACCCCCTAGAAGATCAAAAGTACCATTGCATTAATGCATTTTAGTATATCTCACCCCCCCCCACGTTGACTATTCTCCCCCTTTTTAGTACCTTGTCTGTCTAATGGCCTGCCGCCCTTGTGTATAGTATAGGCTGTATGTATCTACGAATATTTCTATAGCCGTCAGCTATGCGAGAAGGATGACGGAAATATCGTTTTCCATAGCCATTGAGTCACTGGAAAGTCGTCTAATATCTCACAAATATCAGCAAATGTTACGGATTTTGAAAAATTTAACCCCCCCCCCTTAACCAAAACATTAAAAGGGACAAAGCCTTACACTCACAAACATGAGCGTCCGCAGAAAAAAATTCAGGGGGGGCAAAAATTTCTAGGGGTGGGGAAAAGGTCCGCGACACCATGAGTTTGCGCGAAGCGCAAGAAAATTTCGCCCAAAATGCCTCCCAGATCGCTGGAAATGCCATTTTTAAAGCTTATTTGCCACATATAAACAGGGAAAACACGTTTTGTTCGGTTTTTTCTTTATTTTTATACGTTTTTTCAAATTTTTGATTTTCCAGGGGGGGGGGGCAAGTGCCCCCCCTTGACCATGCCTGCGGACGCCCATGCTCACAAATATCAACTTATGTTAGGGACGTTGACCAAATATTGAAGGAACAAAAAGGTGTCCACTCCAACCATAATATTGAGTGGACACGTCAATCCCCCATGATAACCGCCCAAGACTGAGGGGATAAGGTCAAAGGATATCCGAGTTGTTCTTTGAAGAAAAATAATAAGTACTGAGTAAATGAATAGCTGTCTCGTGATGAAGACGTTGATATGAATTCATCAGTACGGCGATCTAGAAGGGGGCATCTGCTTGAGTGGATACTGTGCACCTCGGGTCAGGGGTAAAGGGGACCTATGGAGGCCCCTGTTGGGGTCCAGGGGCGAAGCCCTTGGAAGCCAAGCAATTTGGTGCGTTCTATAGGACGCAGATCACATATTTCTGATCTAAAGTTCTCCCCAGCTGTCATTAATAGGCTAATGCCACAATTATTCATATCGAAAATGGGTGTAACAACATTTATTTTTTCTGCATACCTCTAAATATTGGGGTGACATTTGATATTATGTCCCCCACTAAAATATGGACATGATCCCCCGTGATCGTCGCCCATGCCTACTTGTATTGAAGACTGTAACAGTGGGAAAAGAAAATGTCACTGTTGCAACTGTTCATCATAGCGTAGTTTGTATACGCCACTGTTACCGCAACGGTACACAGTGACGGCTCCTTACGGGAAGGGGAGGGGGCGTGAGTTAGGACATTCTTTCTTCAAGTTTTCCTCTTGAAACCACTCCCATTTCTGCCAACTAAATCTGGGACTTATTCAAAATATGAGTTCATCGCACATGATGAGCACGCATGAATATGAGGCGAAGACGTGTTGTTTATTCATGGTCATATATTACATTTTATTCCAAACAAGGGAGGTTAGAGGGTTACTTGGAATTGACGTGAAAGAACAGCTTAGTTTTACATTTCATATGAGTATGTTTTCAAGGGGACAAAGGAAATGTACGGTAAGTAAAGTGCGTGTACTGAGCAATGCTTGTACAGTAACTGGTCAAAGAAGTGGAAAGACAACGCTGTTTCCATTTGTCAGGAATGGAAAGGTGGGAAAAGGCAGTGAACGCGGCGCGGAAGGGGGTGGGAAGTGGCGCGTGCCCTCCGCCTTCAATCGAGTTCTTTACAAACCAAAAAGGCGAAAGCCATAGATTTCTGTAGAGGGTATGGTGAGGTGAGTTTTCGACCGAGTAATGGATCTATTTTAATCATTTTCTGTCGCAAAATCTTTCGCAAACTATCAAAAGTTTCGAAGATTCTTGGCAAACTATCAAAATTTTCCCCGATTCCGCGAGTTTAAACTTCAGTTTTATTTTGTCTTTAATACCATCCCAAACGTCAGAACGTATAGTTGTTCAAAGGTACTTTTACGGCTTTATAAAAATTCTTATGCAATTGCTACCGTTTACGAAATATATTGGTTACCATCTCTGGGTCATGGACGATAGCATGTGGATAGGATTTCTTAACAATTGCCCTTTAAGGAGTATGAACCTTTCTTGAAATTCGTACAAATTTGTCGAGCCGGGTCGGGGCAAGGAAAACGACAGAGAGATGGGGGTGGAAAGAAAGAAACAGGGGCGTAGATCGGGTTTGGGGATTGGGGTGGCAAAAATTGTTCCGACAATACTAATTTCAATAGAAAATGTATAAATAGTTACATGAAGTGTTGAAAAAATAGCCTATGGGATATGGGGATATACATTATGTTGAAAGGGTTAGATGGGAGATTCATATTAATACTTTAATAGGCTCAAACTGGCGTTTTCTCGAAGCCCTAAAGTCATCTGTAAACACAATATTATATTTTTTTGATGTGTCTGCTTTTTTTTTACTCTGTCTGAATTATTGGGGGCAAAACGATATGTTTGCCTCTTCAATTTTTCTTTGGAGGGGCAATTGTCCGCCCTGCCCCCCGATCGACTCCCCTGGAAAGAAAATTGTCACTCACATAATATACTAGCTCGTAGCCAAGAGGCTAAGGGGTCCGCCGCGGCCACCCTAAAAAAAATGCCGATAGAAAATAAAAATTACCACTTTGATATATCTGTCTCCCCTAAAATATATCCCGGCCCCAAGCCAGTGGCGTAGCCAGTGAGGGGCAGGGGGTAGAGTGCCCCCAGAAAATTTCGAAGGGCAAAATCGGGAAATAGAAGGAGAAAGAGGGAAATGAAGGAGGTAAAGGAAAAAAATGAGAGAGAAGAAAAGGAAAAGAGAAGTAGGAATAGAAAAGGGGAAGAAAAATAAAAAAAAAACACCTAAGAAACGAGAAAACAGGAAAGGGTTCCATCCAGTGAGGCTTATATTCATATTGTAGGACAGCCAAGCCTGGTTGACAGTGTCGAGTGCTGGAGTGAGTAGGCTTAATGACAGGTCATAGCCTACTGCCTAAGAATACGGTCGGAAATATCTTCCGATGAGCATGATTTTGACCTGTTTTATCCCCTCACTTTCAAGTTAGCCATTCACTCCACGAATCAGGTCGAACCATGATCGAACCAGTCTCATTAACGGGATAATTTAAGACATGTAGGGCATTTCTGCCAGATTTCCACCCTGCCCGGGAAATGGGAGCCGACCTGAGCTGGGTAAATTTGAGAGTAATCTCACTGGGACTGACTGCTCATATGATACATTATTTTAGCCAGAAGACACTGTTTATCGGGCTGCCAAAGGAGATTTGCAGGGACATGGCCCGAAAAATGTCAGCTTACAAGCCCATTAAATTAAAAGGCCATGTTCCGCATGTGGAACATTCTAACCGACCCTTACTCCTAAGGGCCTGCATCTGGCATTTCTCAGAAACGTAGGCCCCTCCCCAGGTTTATCCGAACGTAACCCCTCCTATGAAAATTCTCTAGCTATACGCACCCCTCCCCCGATGACTGAAAGCAAGTTCAATTGGCAGTTCATTCTGACATTCTTTTCGATCTCTGCCCGGTAAAGATGGTATTATACTCTCAGCTTTCTCGTCGCCGAGTCGTCTTTGGTATGGGGTAGGCCTCTCCCGAATCCGCTCACACTCTGCGATCACGAAACTGGGGCTACGGGAAGTCCGGGACGAGATGTCAAAATCAGGAAGAAACATGTCCTTGCCCCCCCCCCCACCCGACTGGAAAAGCTGGCTACGCGTCTGCCCCAAGTAATCTCTCTCCTTCAGTATCTCGTCTGGCTACAGGGCCTGTATGGCATATTTGACACAATATAAATACTTGATGTACCGTGTTTAGTCACAATTTACACGTAAGATTGAAAAATTTGGATGAAGACAAGAATTTTAATCATTGAAGATAGAAACAGTTCAACCGTCCGGGAGGGTGACCACGTATCGGAGCCAGCTTGCATCGTATCGTATCCATCGTCTGCCGACGAGATGGTCAAACCTCTGGGATACGTACAATGGAACATATAGAAGAGAACATTTAGGCCTATGCGATTGAGGATGAATTCCCATTTGCCAACTTTTACAGAAGCTGTGTAGGCGCTGTATGTTATGGTTTATCTGCAGGGGTCTCTCTTTTGCTGTATGAATCCAAACTATAACTGAAGAGGGAACTATCCTTAAAGCGCGCAAATAATTTTTGCTGAAATTTCGTACAAAATCTGCAGAATCTCGGAATACACCGAGCCCCCACAAAATTTGTAAAGACAAACAATACCGTTAAAATTTATTGGGAGATATACTTAACATATCCCACCCACCCACTTTGGTGGGAGATATATATTCCTTCACCCACCAGGATCGCCGCCCATGCCTTTTACACTTCATGCATGATGATGACCATTATAAGGACGATAATGCACGGCATTATTCTGGACAGAACTACTCACCGAAAAGTTCAAGTCCAACGTCAGGCTTACATCAAAAGCAATTATGTGGTGATTTTATTTTATGGGCAATATTTATAGAGTGATGTACATGATCTGAAGTGCATTACTCGTTAGAAAAGCTTATTCATAGGTAATTAAGTGCATTTGTAGACAATTAGCATGATGAAACATGCTTTAACTATTAGTCCTCTAACCATTTTATTACATATTTACTCTTCTCTCGGTTATTCCTCCATATGATGTTGTTCATTTGGATTCTCGTTCACAATATACGATATGTGTCAAAGGCTTGGTGTACTCGCCGGTATTATCACTTGGATGTCAGATAAAAGCATCACCTTGTAACAAGCGGCAAAAATATAACCACATTTTTCAACAAGTCGAGTGTCACCAACTGAGCCTAACTGAGCTCTTTTGCGGGCCCGAAAAATAACTGGGACGCATATATTCCAAGCCATAAGCGGAATTGAAAGGACAAGGGGCGTGGGAGTTTCCGGTACCATACCACATCTATAGAACTTCAGCCAGTACATCACAAGAAAAATTATCGAAGGGAAGAGGAAACACCCCTTCCACATCCAGATTTTCTCCATCCCCAGTTTTAGGCATTAAAACCTTTTCTATTCCAAGCACAGCGATACCACTAAAATCCCACGGGGGAGGGGACTAGGGAGGGTATGCTGGCTGGATTGACTTGGATTTAGCCCGTACAGTCTGAAAATTTGACCTGAATTAGCTTTAAAGATACTTCACCGTAAGGACGTGGTCAGAGGGGTTGTAGAATTCATCTCTGTCAGGGACTCCCCCCCCCCCCCATGAGATTAGCACAATGGTGTACGTAGGCCCTAATTGTACAAAATTATATTTTCCACTACTGTTCATCTCACCTCACAAAATGTAACCCTTCTCCATTTCCAACCCCCTAAATGCAATTGTCTGGCTATCGTCTCACCGACTATTAGGAATGTAAAGAAAACTCTTTGCTTTGAGGGGATAATTTTTGGCACGCTTTGCGAACTAATGGAACCTCTTATGTTAGATTTTCCGGAAAGACACTTAATTACTTAATACTTAATTCAGTCGGTACATCAAGTACGGTATGTACTTATATCGTGCAAAAAATGTATTCTTTCATGGGGTGGCACTGTATAAATATTTTCTTACAATTTCCTGCTCATCTCACCCTTTTCCATCCTCGTCCTCCCCTCCACTCGGCTCCCCGACGGGCCTTAGATTTTTTTTCACCCGCCTATAAGGACTTGGTCCATTTGAGTAAATCCTGGCTCCACCCTTGTGATCCAGAATTAATCGTAACCCCCCCCCCCCCTCCTGTGGTCCTTTGGTCAGAGCAACATGCCACGAAGGGAGTGTGCTTTCTTTTGGTCGGGGATCCCACAACCACTCCAAAAATCTGGCCAACTCCATTGTCTCTGGGTTCGAACAGAGCGTCACCTGAAATTTAACGCTCTTTTCCCAGAAGAGGTATTACGTTTTTGAAAGTACCACAGGTCACATTATTCTTTTAACAGCTCATATATGTTCATTTCACTGAAATATATGCTGGTTCATTTACGGCTGTTTTCGAGGTAAACCTACAACTACGTACGACGTCCGCATCTCTTGGAATATTCCACTTGGAAAATAGGTTTATACTGCAAGAGCCCGTAGGACTGGCAACTGCCTATACCGTGTGGTGCACCTGAATACCTCCGATATTTAGCAAACCAATCGACGTCAACTTACACATTAACGATGTTTCGTATTCCATTTACTGTCTTTATACTATTCACAAAGACGATAACGCTTATAATATCAAAGGAGATACCACTGGAAGCTCCACAACAACATGAATTCCGAGACAGCAAAAGCTCCAAGATGGAAGATTTGGGCTCAAATCACGCGACAGTTTCTCATGACGCACCGCCGTCTGAAGACAAGATAGCATTTCTTGAGGTAATAGCTACACTGCATATTGGCCTATTGGCTTATGGCACCCTTAACAGATATATGTCATGCTTTGTAATTTACGGAAAAAACCGTGTCTTGAATATTTGCTGCATGTAAAAATAATGATCAGTCTGGATTAGGCATCATCCATCTTTTATCATTTTCACAAGAGTGTACTTGAAACGCACATGCGGTAGGGTCTTGAGGGGTCAAAAATTTATGTGTACTTTTCAAATTATAGTAAATGACCCTGAAGTTTTGCCGAAAAATCCTTTTTAACTTGTTTTAAAGTTAGGTGTACCCTCTGAGAGAGGGTAGTGGCAAAGAAAGAGTACGTTTATGTTTTGTACTCTTGTGAATTGCACCTTCCAAAACCAAGCATACATTTAGTGAATTTCAAGGGTTTTCTTAAAATGCTGTGATACTAAGGTTAAAAGTTCATGATCTGAGGTTCAAGTGAAATAAAATGAAAACCTGGTGACCCTCTGTATCACCGGTCTACTGTAAATGTCCCGTACCTGTGTCTTCTATGAATAATATGTACAATCAATTAGTGTTAAAAGATCGTTCGCGTTGTAGGAAGATTCAGATAACATCTTTTGCTTTTAGTTGATCATTTGTCGTTATGACGCGAGACACATGCTTTGCATCAATTGTTTTAAGTATTGATGGAAGGACCAACGCCCCCTACAAAAACTGGTTTTCAGATATTCCAAATAAGCGAATTAAAAATGGGTTCCTGGCAGGCGCAACCAAGAGGGGAGAAGACAGAGGAGGCCCCTTAAAAAATTTTTTCTCCCCTTAGTAAATTTAAAAATTATTTTTGCCCCAAGAGATTTTAGTATATCTCACCCCCTAAAAAATATTCCCCTCCAGAAGCTATCTCGCCTGGCTATATTGACCTGATTTTGTCCAACACAGGGAATTGGCCGATTCAGGACTGCAGTTATTCACTTTAAGGTCTTTGCTCGGTCCAACTGTCGAGCATGCAGCAGGGGTGGCCGCAAGAAGGGGATAGGGGCAGTGTTGTAACGAGTCACTCAATTTTGCAGTCGAGTCAAGTCATTTACTACTTTCAATGAGACTCGAGTCGAGTCGGTGACTCGAGTCACTGTTTTATTTCTTTGGGGAAAATTATGATACAATAGCTTGAGTCATTACGTTTCTGAAAATTGGCGACTCGAGTCATGACTCGTTACAACACTGGATAGGGGCCATTGACCCAAGTTCCGAAGGCTGCCCCCCCCCCCTTCGGGAAAATTTTCTGTTTCTGTGGGAAGATTTAATGGTACCAAAAGTATACGTAATCCAACACGTCAACCTGTTTCCCCCACAGTTTACCTGCTTTGGCTATCAAAAAGTGCAGATTCTCCAATAAAAACGCCAAATGTTTTAAATTTTCTCCAGTAGGAGCCCAAAATTTTCAAAATTTCTTCATTAAAACTACAAGTTTTCAATTTCCTTTATATTAGGCCCAAATTTTAAACATTTCTTCAAAATAAGCCCAAAATTTTGCCCGCCGAAAATTTTGCATTCGCATTCCTTCCGGAAACCCTTTGCCTTCGTCGGGTCTTCGGTTGCTGCCCCCCGTCGGGGAGCTTGTCCCCCGGCAAATCCTGGCCCTACCACTGGCATGCAGTGGTGTATCTTTCTGAGAACTTGTCACAAAGAGATGGCGATTCTCGCTGGCTTTCATCCACGATCGAGAGATTGGGTCCTGGACGAGCCCAATAGACGAGTTGGGAAATTCGGTACTTCCGGTCGGGCCACAAGGTCAAGTGTACCATGACAACGGGCAACGTGCCGGTAAGCTCTACATGTTCTTGCATAACACCCGTGCTGGGACACCGTAAGCGTGGTACACTTCACCTTTGACCCATTCCCATATTGCATTGCTTGGAAACATTTCCCAACTCGTCTATTAAGAAGCTTCTTGACTCTGAAACGTTAAACCTAAACTTGATAGACACTGATCATTCTAACTTTATTATTGTAACTAAAGAAATGACGAAATTTCAGAAATAGATTAGTAACTTTAAAAAGTATTGTAAACAACCTAAATTTTTGTTAAAAATGTCCTTTCGTTTTTTTATCAATTCAGAAGAAACTGAAAGACCTAGAATCTTTGCTTTCCTCTATGCCACCTGTTTATACCGAAAAGGAAATTGATAACGACTTGACTCGCCGCCAAAAGAGAAGCACCCATTCTGGTACTATGTTGCCACCGCAAGGGATGGAGTCGGAAAGTGGTAAGAGCCACCTCACGGTGACACTAATGCTTTTGATACCGTCGTGCTAATGAGAAAAAGCCGACAGTATTGTGTCCATGTTGGTACTGTAATTTATCGTCTTAGCCGGACCACGGTCGTGCAGAAAAGATGGGTTATAAGGTCAGGACTCCGTAATCAAACAAAAGTTGTGAAGGGAGGGGGTTAGATAGCTTTCGGGGCGATATATTTTTGAGGGGCAAAATATGTTAAGGTGTATGAAGGCAATAGCAATTTTTGTTCTCACAATTTACTTCGGGGTCTCTACACCTGGCCCCAAGTTGGCTACGGGCCCTCGCGCCATGGAAGGATGTGTACAGTTTATGGAGGGACAGTTACATTCTGCCTATTTACCTCAAATTCTTTCCTCTTTTAACTGTCTCAGGTAATTGTGGAAGTTACAACCCTCCCTACTACACTGGCTACCCATTATTATACCCCTGCGCCATTGGCTGTCCTCAGGTGCCACCCAGTAGAGAGCAACCGTCACCAAACGATCAAACGGACAGAGGTTTGTTTTGCAATGTCAACATTTAGACTAACGTTTTCAATTTTTGTCAAAGTTTTGAATTGGAAATTATTCATTTCAATGTCAACAGCTCGATGGAATAAAAGATTTCTCTATACTGGCAGGGGGTGGTATTCCGTAATACCACCTCCCCACCTCCTTCGCACGGATAACCAATTAAGTTACGGACTCCGATCAGTTACTGCTAAAAAATTGCTCTATAGAGGGCGTTTAAGCCCCCTTAAAAAAGGAGTTTGTAGGCTGAATTAACCTTACCATGGTATAAAAACACACTTTGGATATGTGCTACATTATGTCTTATTATCGCTACCGAGCGTGATCACACAACGTCTGGTCAGTCATCAAGTGAATGTTTTGTATACAATATTGTCTTTCCTGTTCAGGTCCAAAAGGTCAAGGGACATTTGGCGCAACTTACGTGAGGTGGGGACGGTCCGATTGTCCAGAAACTGCACAAAAAATATACGATGGTGAGTAATGTACAGAATATAAGTTTGACGTGAGAATGACTGAATGTTTTAAACATTGGGTGCCATAACGGATCACAAAATGTGACCACCATTTTAGCAGCATTTTGAGTTGATCTGCCATTTTTCAAGTATTTTCCTCAGCTCATCGAAATCTTTTCACATTGCAATCACCACATGTGTAACGCAGCCATTTGCAAACGTTTTCACGCTTAAAACAGTCGCTAGTTTCATAAGAGTTTGATTTTGTGTCGTCCGACACTTCTACCTGTTTAAAAGCAATAGGCAGTCACCATTTTCGTTTGAAAAGTCCGCAAACTCTTGCAAATCTGCTCTTAGTGCATTACAAGCACCTCTGAAGACGTTTTGAACATAACTAATACAAACAATAGGTAAAGCAAAGAGAAATTCTCCTTGAATTTCACCATTCACTAACAAAAATATTGTCACATGATTAAAATAGGCCAGTCATGAACTAGAGTGACAGGGCATACTCACTCTGATTGGGGTGACTGCCTCCTTGCCTTTAAGCTACATACAAAGAGCAGGGAGGTGTTATTAGCTAATAACACCTCCCTGCAAACTGCACATACTGTTCCTGTCCTACTGCCATTTCTCACCATTATTTACAAGGAGATGTATTTCCAAACAGCCCCCAGAGACAGGGATTTGAAATAAACCAATCGGTGAAGGTATCTGTGAAATGATGTTTATGCATGTCTTAATGAAAAAAGTCGTATCTTGTATGTATATTGAAGACATACGTAAGATAACAACTCCATAACGTGCACTTGCAAGAAATCGCTCGAACTCTCAGTCTATATTCATGTTAACTGTTTAGCCGGTACCTTATTATTCCATTGAACTTTGACATACTAGTAAGGCAAATATTAACATCATGGGCGGACCGTTCATAGCAAGGGGACATTTCAGAGTTTCTTTATATTTACTGAATCTTTTGAAGTGATTATTATACTACGTAATTGTTTTGTTAAAGTCTTGTAGACCTGTGAGTGGATGCCTAAACTCAGTGTAACTAAAACTCCAAACGCTGCTTTAACCTGATATGCCCTGCGTGTAGATGTGGTAACTTGCGCGTCATCAAATTTAGAGCTCGTTATCAGACCTTGATCATCAAAAACTTCATGTGAACAGACGTGTTGGGAAATTCGGTACTTCCGGTCGGGTCACAAGGTCAAGTATACGTACCATGACAACGGGCAACGTGTCTAGCTCTACATGCTCAGCATGCAACACCCGCGCTGGGACACTGTAAGCGTGGTACACTTCACCTTTGACCCATTCCTATGCTGCATTGCGTGGGAACCTTTCCTAACTCGTCTATTCACTCGTCATCAAAATGCTCTGCCTGGATCAAGAACAGTAAAGACCACGAGCTCGTTATCGGATCACCCTTAATTCTCCATGTGAATGGTGGCGTCGTCTTGATAACTTGCTTACTTTCAAATGTCATGCTGGTCACTAGGTGGTAAACACCAAAACAATTCCTAACTTGGCTTTATTTTTCATAAACGAGCTCGGCATTTGAAGTTTGCGGGTAGTATGATGACGCGCTCGTTAGCTAAACCACTTGATTGTCAGTCCCATGTTAATGCAGCTGTGATCTGGCAACTTGACGAGAAACATCAGAAGTTTCTCGTTATGAAGATGACGTGCTTGTCATCTTGATGTGATGATATGAAGATGACGTGCTTGTCATCTTGATGTGATGGCAAGGAAAGTGGGAAGTACGGAGGGCGACAATACGAACCGTCACTTAAACGATAAATTTAGTCACCAAATGTCACGAATAAAAGTAAATAAAAAATAAGTGACAGCAACAGGTTGCTGGTTTGAAATTAGATAACTGCCATACGAAAAGTATGGAGAAAAGTTAGTATGTGGATCCCGGGGTGAGGTAATCATTGACAAAGCAGCTTCAACTCTCTCTCAAACAGTCAAGCAGTTTTATTTAAACAGTTAAAGTAGAACACAGCAAGAAGCTAAATAACGAAGTGATAAAAATCTGTAAAATTTATAACATAACAGATCGTGAGCGTACCACTTATTCTTAGTATGGCACAGGCTGGGAAGGGTGAGGGGGATTCGATGAGGCTAAACAAAGCTTGTGTAATGTGTTTCTTCGGGGCTGTGGAAATACTTTTCTCGGCGCCACAACTGAAATAGAGTCTGTCTTGATAATTCTGGTTTAGTTTTTGCAATCGTTTGGTCTTTACTCCCCCCCCCCCTTCAATCTGTAATTCACTCCTCAAATCACTACATGCATGTCTGGCCCCTTCCTTATACTTCTGGAAACCCGTTACGGCGTAAAAAAGATGTTTATCACCATTAAAAGTTTCCACTCTGACCGCAGGTCAAAAGCTGATCATGGAATAAAATTATCTAAGGATGCTAGGAAAATACTCTTACTAATTAGCTCTGCTTTTACTGCAGTACAGTCCACCTCACGAAACACAAGGGAGGCTACAAGTTGCTAGTCTAAACAGGACATCCATTTCAGAGAGAGGAAAGCTCCTCATCACCCAAAGTCCTGGAAGTGGCTATTGCATGACCCAAAACATGTTTAGGAATCTCCCTAACAACTGGTGACTGCACTTTGATTGACATAAATTCAAACACGTGCGTCACTCTGATTGGTCAATAGTGAATTGTGCACATCAATGGTGGACCCATTGCATAGCAGACAGTTCACACTGAGAAGTATGCAGATATGGCTTCGAACAATTTTAACTCAGCACATACTCACTGGAGTCAGGGTAACCCTGCCGGGGTTACTTGTTTACATTTGATCTTTTCACTTATACCTCGAGTTATAAGTGAAAAGACAAAATGTAAACAAGTTATCTCGCAGCAGGGTTACCCTGACTAATGCTACTGTAGTTTTGTGTAACTGGAGAGGTGGACCAGAAATAAACTTTACTATCTGGAGCGAGATTGTTGGACAAAAATGAACAATTGGTGGTAAAAAATCATTCCAATAACCGATCAACAGTGAACAGTCTACGTATAGGTTGGATGTTCAATACATTAAGCTATCCAGAAGCAAAATATAAACATGCGTTGCTACTGTTTCGATGGCACTATAGCAAACTTAATCAGTTTCTTGTCACAAGTAGTACGTGAACAGAGTGGAAGTCAGTGACTTAGTTAGAGACTGGGAGCAAGGGGCACACTTCCCTTCCCACAAGGCCCCTTAAGTCTCTGTCGGAAATTTTTGTCATCTTAATATTTGTTGAAAACGTATGGTTCTCAATAGTTGTGGGAAACACAGTGAGTATAGCCTCAAGTTTTTCAACAAATTTTTCAAAGGGGGGGGGGGGGGAGTCCATCCCTTACACCCGTTCCTCAAGACAGCACATAAACTTTGAGCTTTAACTCCCAACACACTTTCGAAAGCAAAAAGGACGCCCCTGTTACAACTGAATTAGTATCAAACTTGTTATTTGAGGGTAGTAATCAGTCGAAATATTTTTACCTGTCCCATGCACAAAAATATCTAGCTAAGCCACTGGTACCAGTTACCTTGTTTACGTGCTTCCATTCATAGTGTTGATCACACTATTATACGAGAGATCAAATGCGCAGTATATAGTCACAGGCTGGCCAAACCGCCAGTCGTTGCTTTCTGGGTTTCTCAAAGTCTACACGAATCAAGATTGAAAAAAGTAAGTCTTGGTTTACATGGAGCTGTGAGGCTAGCTCGTAGAGATCTTTTGGAGGGGCAGAATATTTGTGTGTGTTGAGGGGATGGAAGACTTGCCAAGATTCATCCAAGTCTCTTCTACTCAGCAGTAACATGATCGAATATGCACCAAACACGGTATGATCCCGAAGATACCCTTTTCTCCGAGATGAGGGTTAGAAATTCACAAATGGTGGGTTTTCATGTATTTAAACAAAGACAGGAAGCAGAAGCAATGGAGAGGGGACCAACATCCTTACATGACAGTCATACCCAGAATTCCTTTGTGCGCCAAACTGTTACTGACATTCTTTTTAAAACGACAAACAGTTGTCGTGACCGTTATTAGTCCAATTTTAAAATCAAATTTTAGTTAGAAAACAATAGAGGTTGGTTAAAACTCCATTTAGTTTGTTTTTCTTTCTTCTTGTTTTTAAAGTCCCAGCAAAAATATGGGGCTAAAAATTCGACCCCACGCTTCATCCACTTTTGAATGACAAAATTCCCTTCTTTGTCCTTCTTGAAAATATATCAAACTTTTCCAATAAAGTATCAAAATTATAAACACACTATATGTCCTTCCAGTACTCACAAAATGCAGCTTTGGATTGTATCTAAGGACGTTCAAACATTCACAAATTTTTCAAAGGGGAGGAACCACCCCTCCCGTTTAACCTCTTTTCTAGGACAGCGGTCTTAAACTTTCACCCCCACCCCCACTGAAGAAAACTTTCTACGTCTGTGGTCACTAGTCTTCAACTAGATCGACCACAATTACAGTGACTATTGAAGTGCCGAGAAAACTGCGCGACCAATATAAGATCCAAAACGCAGACAAACTTCACAATTTTAAATTTGTTTAATTTATCCACAGGAGTGGTTGGTGGTTCTTGGACATTAGAAACGGGAAACGGGGCAAATTATCTCTGCCTACCAAATAACCCGACTTCTTTTCCATTTGTGAGCGGTCTGCAGTCGGAACGATCTCGCATTCGAAGCGTTGAACTACATGCGACGAGTTTTCCAATTTTTTCTCACATCGAAAGGGACTCAAGACATGACCTCGCCTGTGCTGTTTGTGGAGTGACGTCACGTTCGACAGTGCTCACCGTTCCAGCATGGAACACCTGTCCATCAGAAGCTTGGACCTTTGAGTATACAGGTTTCATAGCATCGCAAAAATTCGATCATGATACGCGCTCGGAGTACATTTGTTTGGATGGGGAGTCGCATGGCATCCCTGGAACTTCAGGGGATTCAGCTGGGGGTAATATTTACATCACGGAGACCGTTTGCACGACAGGAGGATTACCATGTGGCCCATATGTAAATGGTTATGAACTACCTTGTGTAGTTTGTACCATGTAAGCAAAGCAGAAACGACCAAGAACCGGCTGACCAGACCAAAAAGGTGCGTAAGCCAGTCTTGCGCAGCAAATCTTGCTTCAGTCGGTATCCTTAAAATGAAAACATAAGAAACTGACGATCCATCAATACATTTAATTAAAAGATTATTCCAGTGCCAATTTAAGAGGATCAGGAATGCAAGAGAACAATTTATCCTCACATATCCTCCAAATCACACACCATTGTCTAGTGATGAGGGAGGTACTTTTTCAAAAGTCCCCTCGACTCTCTGGCGAAGAGCCAAGGGGCGAAAACCAAACATTACTTCCAGAGGGTGTAATAACAACGTCCTGATGCAGGTCTGATCTGTGGCCAGACAAGGCACTGAAGGAGGGGGAGAGATAGGGCGATATATACTAAAATGCATTTAGGCAATGGTAGTTTTTCCTTTTCTAGCGGCGAAAAGTGTTCTAGGGGGAGACTGTCCCCTTAGCTACGAGCTTGTCATTATCTTGTCCGTAACTCGAGGCATTCCTGATCATAGGCGTACTGACGATGCGGTACCGAGGGGAAAAGTTTACGGGGAGAAACACACTAAAAAGCAACTTGATAAGGCAATGGTAACTTTTATTTTCTAGGGGGTGAAAAATTTTTCTAGCAGGACGTCGCATCCTTGCCTCCATGGCTACTAGCTTGCCATTAACGTTTTTCGTAACTCAAGATATTCCTGATTATAGGCGTAAGAGGCTGGGCCGGAAGGGGACACTGCCCCCAGTCTTTGAATAACCCCAAAATTCCGGCATAATCGAAATTTGGGCGAAATTTGTCTAAAAAGGCTCAGAGATTCGGGCAAATAAATCTTGTGCCCCCTCCAAATCCAAATGGTTCCTTACGCTAATGGTCCTGATTGAAGACACACTATGCTTGTCAACAAAAGACATTCAGTTGCTTCCAGCATGGAAGTGCTACCTCCGAGGTACTACTCCCATGCTTCCAGGTTACAAAATTTTATGTAATAGATAGTTCTCACGTGACGTCATAGGAGCTTTTCACTTGTATTATTTCAGCCATGTCTGAGGGCAACCCCGGCATGTGTGTACAGGCTTGCCCTCAGACATGGCGGTTGCTAACCCCTAGCTGTGACGTCACTGAGAACTATCTATATACCGATAAATTGCTTCCTAAATCTTTTGTTCTTCTTTAACATTGACATCTTTAGTTTGACCTTGAAACTTGACAAAAAATTTAAAAGTAGTCTTTAAAGACTGAGCTTAAATTTGGAAGGAATGAAAGTTACAACTTTGGAAGTGTTTTACAGTTTCATTTAAGTATGTCAAGATGATATAAAAGAATACAAAAGATGCTCAATCAGCCTGTAAAGCACCAGAGATTTCCCATAATGCAATGCAATGCACTGCTGTGAAATAAGTATTTGCTTGAAATTCTATACATCCGAATGTAACTTGCTATTCAGATGGGGTTTACATTCACAACGACAGACAAAAAATGCTCTCTTTTAGAAACTGTCTTATTTTTCACCGGAATATCCTTTAAAATCTTTTAAATTGTTTATATAAGCAATAGCATTTTCATTTATTTTCTCTAAGGTTTAATCGCATTTTGATCGTGCTTCGTTTCTCTGTTATTTAGGTGTTTCTCTGTTATTTACGTGTTTCTCTGTTGTTTAGGTGATCCTTCTGCGCATGGTGTTATACTTTTGTTCCTCTGCGTTATGATGTTTCGGGGTGATCACCCTTAAACTTTTTGCAAGCCTCTCGTAATCCTCGGTTTTTTCTATCATTGCATTTGGTATACTACTTCTGTTATCAAAAATGAGAGTCTGAAATCAGTTTTTTTATGAAACTGAAACTGAAAATTGTTTGAACTTTTGGTGCAACTTTATGGCATGGGTGGCGCCAGGTGGGGAAAAGGAGGCCCATATGCCCCCTCCGGTCGGGAAGGCTGCCTTCGTGGGGAAAATTTTCCAGTTTCGTCAGGGAGCCTTAATGGATACAATAAAGTATGTTATACCCTCCGACGACCAGTTGCCACAATGGTGTACTTGATTTTCTCTCAAGGCTATAATGAGGGCGGGTTCTCTAATAAAAACTCGAAATTTTCAAATATACTCCAACAGAAAATAACATTTTTTCAAATTTTTGTCAGTAAAATCCTCACATTTTAAATTTTCTTTAATACATTTTTTCAATATTTTTTGTAAAATTCCCAAATTTTGGTGCCAGTGGCGGCGATCTGTTAATATTATTCGGGGGACACCTTCTTGAGTGAACACTTTGCACCTCTTGCCAGGGGTACAGAGGCGACCTCCATACGTCCCCTGTTGGGGTCCAGGGGCCAAGCTCCTAGAAGCCAAGCGATTTGGTGCATTCTAGAGGACACAGATCTCATATTTCTGATCTAAAGTTGTCCCCAGCTGCCATTAATAGGCTAACATCACAATTATTCATATCGAAAGTGTGTGTAACAACATTTATTTTTTCTCCATACCTCTAAATATTGGGAGGACATTTGATATTATGTCCCCCCACTAAAAATATTGAGGGGACATGCCCCCCCCCCGTGATTGCCGCCCATGTTTGGTGCACAAAAGTTTAACTTTTCTTTTCCCTCTGTCCTTCCGACAACCCGTCGCCTTTGTGAGATCTTTTGGTTTCTGCCAACCCACCCCGCCCCCCTTGGGGAGCTTGACCTCCATTTGGGCTAATCCTTGTGTCGCCCTTGCTTTATGATCATGTCGGAATCGCAGAAATACGCTGAAGTTATGAGCCTCAGATTCATTATAAAATTAGGAATTTATAAATGGCCATGGGATATTTACCGAGAGTACTGCAAATTGCTTCAATAACCCACCCTACAGTATTGTCTTCGAAGTTGCCATATGGCCAGGTCAAAAGCGTGTGGTATCATAATTTTTATTATCCTTCCTCATCATGACTAGGTCACATATTTTTGTCTTTATCGATTAATCACCAAAAATTAAAACAGCAACTCTTCCAGTGGAATTAAGAGTAAATATTAAAAACAAAATGCCTTGTTCGGTCAGTTATGGAATATGAGGGTCAAAAACCTTAAATAAATGGCGCTATTTTACACTATGTATCATCAGAATCAAATTAGTAACTTTTCCCGAGGCCACAGACATACACAGGCAAATTATTATCTCCTCTCCCTATAAAGGTAATGTATAGATAGTTCTCACGTGACGTCATAGGAACTTTTCACGTGTATTATTTCGGCCATGTCTGAGGGCAACCCCGGCATGTGTGTACAGGCTTGCCCTCAGACATGGCGGTTGCTAACCCCTAGCTGTGACGTCACTGAGAATTATCTATAGATAGCTCTCACGTGACGTCATAGGAGCTTTTCACGTGGCGTATTTCAGCTATGTTTAAAGCCGCGGTCACACTACAACGAATTCGGATCGGATTCCGATCCGATTTTTGTGAGTTTTTATTAAAATCTTCTCCATTTCGGGTCAGAAAGAGCCCAAAATTGGCCAACCAGTGTAAATATATGATTTGCATCAGAGGTCCATGAAAATGAAATGTTAACTGATTTTTTCCTGACGTCACATCGATGGACAGCTTTTATCGGACACGCGTAGTTCAATAAAAGCTGTCTGTCGATGTGACGTCACGAAATAATTCGTATAAATTTAATTTTCGTAGTCCTTCGATAAAAATCATATAATTACACAGGTTGGCAAATTTTGGGTTCTCTCTGACCCGAAATGGAGAAGATTTTAATAAAAACTCACAAAAATCGGATCGGAATCCGATCCGAATTCGCTGTAGTGTGACCGCAGCTTTAGGGCAATCCCCATATCTACGTACAGGCCTGCCCTCAGACATGGCGGTTGCTAATGCCTAGTGGTGACGTAACTGAGAACTATCTATAGGGAGTTGAGATATTGTACTTTGCCTAACATCAGAAATGTGAAGCTGTGTGTGAGTGTGTGAGTGTGATCTATGAACAAAAAAGTGGGTTTCGCGAACTCTTCTTAAACCGTAAGTCTGATGAAGTTCAAACTTGGTGGATAGGTATCTTAACCTTGTGTATGCGTAACTGATGACGTCATAGGTCAAAGATCGGAGGTAAAAAGTCAAATTTGCTAAAAATTGTTCTTTTCCATTATTTGCCTAAATTTTAAAACTATACTTTTTGGCTGTTAAGATGCGAGTTTAAAGGTCAAAATAGCTAAAGGGTCAAATTTACCCAAATTTTGTGAAAACTTCTATTGTCAACTCCTAATCAGAGTCTCATCAATTTCAAAGTTGGTGAATAGGTATCTGAACACGAAAACTTTTGCATGCTACGGTAATCGTTGGCGTCATATGTCGAAAATCAAGACGCCAAAGTTTAAATGAGCTAAAATGGTTTTTATCCATTATTTGCATAACAGTATGTTAGAAAAAATCATTAAACCGCGTGATATATATATATATATATATATATATATATATATATATATATATATATATATATATTATGTATATATAGTATATATGTATATATATACTATATATATATATATAATATATATATATATATATCTATATATATATATATGTATATATATATATATATATATATATATATATATATATATATATATATATATATATATATATATATATATATATATATATATACAGTGATGAGAGAGAATTTTAAATAGTACATTCTATTTGCTTCATTTTGAGATCGACGTAAGTTTATGACGTACAAATTGTCTATTGTCACGATTTGCTTATCAGTATGTTTGGAAATTTGTTTAACCTGCAAGGCATTTACAGAAATATGGGGAAGATGAGATTTGCAATCTCCATGGATTGCACTCTTGTTGAGATGAGTAGTAGAAAAACATTTCGCTCCTAAAACTCCCGGCAATGGATGTTAACATGCAGGGACTCGATGTTACCCTCCCTGGTATTACGGAGTTTTCGATTTCAGGACGGTAGACAAAGAGGACGGAACGCGCAGCAAAAAAACTGGACTGCGCATGAGTAGAAGCGAGCATTGCTCCGTCCTGTTGATTTTGAGGACGGTCGTCGACCGATTTAACGTTCTGTTAGAAACAGGACGGTAGAGGGGTTATTATGGTAAATTCCCTCGTCCATAACGTACGTGTTTCTGTGACGTTTAATTTGAAGTTAGCTGTATGCAAACGTACCGGTACATCATTTGTTCATGTGGCATGCAAGCTGCTGACAAAAATGAACATGGCAAACAACAACAGTGCATATCTGGTAAACCATTTTAACTAAAGATTCCGTGCTAAGCTAAGCAAAGCTATCTTGAGGTAGAAACTTTCACATAAGAAACCCTGTAACGATGGCGTCTCTGAACCCTGTGTAGGTTCGTCATTGTTCCAACTTATCGATGAGTGTGGGTGCTAACAAAGCATTGCAAATTAGTTAGTAAATGGGCGCGCCATTGTTTTGTTGTCATTCTACAGCACCGTCGTCTTTAAAATCGAAACGCCTTAAATGTCAGCACAGAACGCCGGGCGCGCGTGCGTTTAACTTACCGTCCTGTTGCTCTACCGTCCTGAAATCGAAAAGTCGCTACTATCCAAAGATATTACAAGCATAGATTCCAAACTTAAAATGGCGCGTTGACTCCCCTTGGAGGCCAAAACATCGGGGCGGAAGTGCTGATCACTACTCAGTCGTTTTGAAAAAAAAATAGGCAAATGATTGTCTTACAAAAGTATTAATACTTGTTATTTCGGAATGTTGTTGACTGAAGAAGTACTACGCCTCAATAAATTCCACTTGAAAAAGAACAACTTATTTCTTCAGCGCGGCATTCCACGTATTTACACTTGAACATGAACGCACAATGACTGGTTTTGCAAGTTCATGGACATTCATTGGTCAGTTTCTATGGTATCTCCAAGTGACGCGCTTTTATATGCGCGTTCAATTACTTACGCGCTCAGAACGGGAAAGCAACTAGCGCGTTTGTTTCCAGAGAGCGCAGAACTGTGCGTCAAGTATTCCGGACAATACACAGAGAAATGTATTCTGGGCGTATAGAACGCGTTGTAAAAGTGCACGCACGCTAACCTCTTTTAACAATGAAATTTTCTGTGACGCGTTCTTATTTTTGTTCGCAGATCGTGGCATAGAACGACGCACATGTCAAATAAACACTTCCGCCCCGATATTAGCGTCTCCATGAGGAGTCACTGAGCGTAACAGTGTAGGTATAGGAGTTTGGAATCTATGCTTATAATATCTTTGCTACTATCAATGCGAAGCGCTCCCAGGAGTTGCAATGCGTGTGTATGTGGAGAGGTGAAGGGCACACCGAAACGGGCAACTTGAGAAAGTTAACTAAAATGGCAACAATCAGCATTACGACGATCATGTGTACACGTGCAGGCAAGCACGAGGACGTCAGGGGCGTCACTAACGTTGGCCTACCCGTGGGGTGCTACACCCCCAGAAACTTTCAAAGTGCCGTTTGTCGGTAAAATTTTTGCGGTTCGTCGGTAAAAAAAATTGCAACTTTGTTTTGCAATTCATTTATTTTGTTAGAAAAATTTTTTATTTTGGGCTATAAATATGTGGAGAAATTTATGATCACAACGTTTTACTTGAATTAAAGTTTGGAAATTGCTTTGTATACATTTAACCAGAGACTAACTAACCGCTCCCAGATTTAACTGTATTGGTAAACTATTCTCTTTGTCGGAAAATTATTACATATAGTTGGAAAAGTAATCACAAATAAGGTTCTGTGTTGTCAGTAAGTGATCTATACTACACTATTCGGGAAGCCATTGTCTTTTGAAGAAATCCGGCTGTCGAGAAGTAAGCAGGGAGTTGTAACAACTCCCTGCAGGGTATAAGTACCGTACTGCATAATTGCCTGCCATAAAACCGACACCATGTCCGACAATGTGAAATAAAAGACCTTTGGAATGAGATGCAACTCAACCTGACTACTCGTCGGGATGAGTTGCAGGTATTCTTTGCCAGTTGCGCCGGGTCGCAGTCGGATTACAGGTTTACCACCCAACACACTGCCGAGGAGGTGGAAACAGTCTACTGTTCATCAATCACACATGGGGGAGAGCACATTGAATTTCTGCAAACGTCGTCTGGCTTCGCAAACGCTTCTTTATTGGCCACTTCATATATAAAAAGGTCGCACTTGGGTCGATTAGAGCTGCACACTGCCTCGACCTTTCCCAATTTCGAAGCGATCCGCCTCCCCCACACCCGGCATCACTACGAATATCACTCAGTTTGATATTTCTGAAGTTTCCGTTATAGTCACGAAGAGCACTGTCGGATAGCAATGGGGACTGACAATCGGACAGGAAACAAATTTCGCATTTACTTATCCCGTCTGCCACGCGACTGGTGTTTACTGTCGCACTGGTGACACTATAGCCACGCACTTTCGTGGGTGCCACTAAGAGGGGTGGGGGAGGTAGTTCCCCCAGTAAATGCCTTTCACCTCATACTTGTACCCAGGGGAGGAGAAACAGGAGGTTGAGGGGCTACAACCCTCCCCCACTTTCAAAGAACTGCCCCATTGGCTTTGTGTTTTTCACACAGTAATTTTTTTGAAAGATAGTCAAACCCCCCCACCCCCACTGTTGAGAAGAAATCTCCGCCCCTGCTTGCACCCTGAATACGTTCCGGTACAAAGGTACACAAGTCACAAAAGCAATGCGCTCTCGAAGCATTTTGCCTCCGACACTCCAGGCTGCTCCCGCCCGCGTTCCACTTTTGAAATCCTGGCGATGCCACTGCTACTTTTTCTTCTTCCTCCACATTTCGCCCCGACTGTCATCACCCTCATTAACTCGACCGACGGCCAGTCTGAGTTATTATTTAAAATTTGCAATCATCGTCAGCTAAACTATTCATAAGTAGTGTTGGATCGATTATCGGTATTCACCGTCCAGTATCGGTATCGGTAAAATTTACCTGAAATGTCGGTATCACCAAACCTGTATATTGCCCTAAATGCAGGCCCGTAGTCAAGGGGGCCCAAGGGTGGGGGCGAAGCCTCCCTTGGAAAATTTTTCGCCCCAAGACGCTTAACAGACGGGGAAAATAAATTTGGCTTCTCAAAGGCATTAGAATGCTGGAAATCGAACTCGAAAACACAGATTTTTTTTCTGTAGCTCTGCGTCTATCACGTGTAGCTCATTAGCGGATACAGCGGAAGCAACAGAGGCGCGCCCCCTATTGGAACGTAACCTTAAAAAAATGTCCGACAAATGTTTCCAAATATTTACTTCTTTAATCCTAAATAGATGTGTAAAGACATGTCGCTATCCTCACAATTGTTCATTGCGTTTGTTGCTTTTTTATATCTCTGACCCTGGTCGGCTATTCAGTTCCACCCCACCCCCCCCCCCCCATTGAAAAATCCTAGATACGCCACTGCTGGAGTCGCAACGTGGGTCGCAAGGTATAAATGATGTACCCAAGGGGAGGCCCATGGGGCTCGTGCCCTTCCTCAAAGCGTCTGCAGTCAAAGTTAAAAAAAATCGTTCAAAAGTTTTTGCTATTACTATATTGTAGTCTGGATTGCGACTTGTGTTTGACTCTCAATTGTCTTTACCGTTTAACAATGGTTATCCCCACCCCCCCCCCCCCCCACCCCCCCCCCCCCCCACCCCCCCCCCCCCCCACCCCCCCCCCCCCCCACCCCCCCCCCCCCCCACCCCCCCCCCCCCCCACCCCCCCCCCCCCCCACCCCCCCCCCCCCCCACCCCCCCCCCCCCCCACCCCCCCCCCCCCCCACCCCCCCCCCCCCCCACCCCCCCCCCCCCCCACCCCCCCCCCCCCCCACCCCCCCCCCCCCCCACCCCCCCCCCCCCCCACCCCCCCCCCCCCCCACCCCCCCCCCCCCCACCCCCAACCCCCCCCCACACCCCCCCCCCCCCACCCCGCCCCTCACCCCCCCCCCCCCGCCACCGCCCCCCCCCCCCCCCACCCCCCCCCCCCCCCCCCCCTCCCCCCCCCGACCCCCCGCGACCCCCCCGCCGCCCCCCCCCCCCGCCAGCCACCGCCCCCACCACCCCCCCCACCCCCCACCCCCCCCCCACCCCCCCCACCCCCCCCCCCCCCCACCCCCCCCCCCCCCACCCTGAAAACTTCGTTAACACGATAACTTAAGAAGGGAAGCTCTGACAGTTCTCAAACTTAGTACAAAAGATGCTCCATATTGAGAGGAAGAACCCTATTGTTTATAGGTGGAGGTCAAAGGTCACCTGGGGTCACCAGGGGTCAAACCTCTGAAAAACATTGTTAACACAATATCTTGAGGTAGGAAGCTTGGATGAATTTCATACGTAGTATGTAGATGCGTTATGGTAAGAGGAGAAACCCTATCACTTTTTGTGGAGGTCAAAGGTCATCTGGGGTCAACAGGTGTAAAACTCTGAAAACCTTGTTAACATGATATCTCAAGAAAGGAAGCTCTGACAGTACTCACACTTGGTACATAGATGCCCCATATTGAGAGGAAGAACCCTGTTTGTTTCGGTGGAGGTCACAAAGTCACCTGGGTCACCAGGGAGTCAAACCCTGAAAACATTGTGAACACAAATATCTTGAGTTAGGAAGCTTGGATAAAATTCATACTATAGTATGTAGATGTGTTATGGCAAGAGGAAGAACCCTATCGTTTTTTGTGGAGGTCAAAGGTCATCTGGGGTCACCTTGGGGTCAAAATCTGAAAACTTTGTTTACACGATATCTCCAAGATAGAAAGCTTGGATAGATTTTCATGCTTGGTATGTAGATGCGTTGTGGTGAGAGGAAGAACCCTATCGTTTTTTGGTGGAGGTCAAAAGGTCATCTGGGGTCACTGGGGGTCAAAACCTGAATACCTTGTAATGCACGATATCTCAAGGTAGGCAAGCTTGGATGAATTTTATACATGGTGTGTAGATGTGTTATGGTAAGAGGGAGAACCTTATTGTTTTTGATGGAGGTCAAAGGTCATCTGGGTGTCACCAGGGGTCAATGCTGAAAAACCTTGTTAACATGATATCTCAAGATAGGAAGCTTGCATGAATTTCATACTTAGAATGTAGATGCGTTATGGTACAAGGAAGAACCCTGTGTTTTTGGTGGAGGTCAGAGGTCATCTGGGTCACTGGGGGTCAAACCCTGAAAAACTTGTTATCATGATATCTCAAGATAGGAAGCTTGGATAGATGTTCATACGTAGTATGTGGATGCGTTTTAGTAAGAAGATGAACCCTATCACTTTTTGGTGGAGGTCAGAGGTCATCTGAGGTCACCGGGGTCAAACACTGCAAACCTTGTTAACACGATATCGCCAGGTAGGAAGCTTGGATAGATTTCATACGTTGTAGTGAAAATATGAATGCTTTCATTTTTGGTGGAGGTCAAAGGTCAACTGGGGTCACAGGGGTCAAAAAGCAAAATTTTAAGAATTCCCAAGATCGTCTCATGGGTTCACCAGAAGTCAAAATGCAAATTTTTCCAAGAATTCCCAAGATCAAATATGAACCTAAAATTATTTTTCCAATATGTTAAGATAGCACTTGACCAGTGACTGAAAGATATGGGACATCATGGCATTATTTGGAATAGAACATGTATCATCGAAACCTCAATGCATTTTTGCATTCTGGTTTTATGATATCGTTAGAAAATTTCACATTAGCTTTCAAAATAGAAAATGAGTAGATGGGCTTGTCTACAGTAAAGGAAAATATTCAGTGTGTGTTTTTTGCTTTGATGATATTTAGAAAGATGTCACAATGGTTTGGTGATTTTACAGTTCACCATACTTGGAGGACTATAGAGAGATAATAAAGACAATTTCATCAATGTCCAACTTATATAATGGATGTTTTGGGCAGAATTTGGGGCTATTTTGGCCTTTTTTACCACCTATAAGTGTTACATAGGATGTGGAATAAATTTATGATGTGAGTGGGACCTTTGCAGATGTGACTGATGCAGGTTATTTGTCTTCATTCATAAATGTAATGTACAAAATAAATGGTAAATGATAAATAAATTTTTTCTTAGGTGCACAAACACCGCAAAATTTTATCAGCAATTTGGAGTAAAATTTTGAGATTTGTCCGTCCATCTGGATATTAAATCTTAATAGTTGATATTTTAACTGAAAGAAAAGATTTCCAGAGCAAAGGTTATGATGTAGCACTTAACCTTGATCATGTGCAGTACCACAAATAAAATAATCCAGCAGTAAATGC
Source organism: Holothuria leucospilota (assembly GCA_029531755.1). Lineage (NCBI taxonomy): Eukaryota > Metazoa > Echinodermata > Holothuroidea > Aspidochirotida > Holothuriidae > Holothuria > Holothuria leucospilota. The sequence goes on from CM055965.1 coordinate 13,163,706, forward strand.
ATCATAGTCAATTGCGGAGCACATGATGGTTACGTTGGTAACATGTCTGTCCCCTAATGGTTACGTTGGTAACTATCATATTAACAGGCCTGTAGGACACAAATTACCAGAGAATTTGATAAAACTGCATCTGTTTGCAGATGGCCATATTTGTCACTGGTTTGTGTGCTTTCCTCCATCTTTTTGCTTACAACAAGGGTATGAGAGCCTTCAAGGCGATGTCCGTCCAGATGTTACCAACGTAACCATGTCCTTGTTGGTAGTATAACGTAGGCACATGGGGACATTGGTTTTTGATGAATGTTTCACATGTCATCAGTTTACACTTCAGGAAAGAGCAAAACTTGTGTCAAAATGCATTCAAGTGTTTAAAGTGCTTAATTTTCTAGAACATAGTTTGATTACGTTGGTAACGAGGACGGACATGTCCGTCCTTGTTACCAACGAAACCATTGACCTCCATACTAGTCCATGTTTTACTAATGGTAATGCAATTTCAGTGAAAAAGTATTTGTTCTTTATCATTCTATTAAATACAGGGTTTATTTATACATATTGTCCTCCTTAAAGATTTCTGGAGCAAAGAGTTTCCATGTCTGTCCCCGTTACATACGTAACCAGTAACACTTACCACTTAAAAAGTGGTGATAGGTGAAAAGAACTATCTTCCTGCTCTCAGGAAAAAATTGGGACTACCAATCAAACAAAATAACACAACAAAAATTTATTCTTAGAGGACTTCAAATTTCACCACCTTTGTAACACTTTTATACCCCTTTATTGTAGACAAGCCCAGATGCCACTCACAAGGCTTGAGAAGTGCCATTTTCAGCGATCTAGCAGGCATTTCGGCCAAACTTTTCTTGGCGCTTCACACCAAACTATGGTGGCATTACGTTTAGATAGGTTGCACGGTTGCCCAAAAATATGCCCCTTGGCAAATTCCTGGCTACACCCCTGTAAAAGGCACCAACATTTAGCAATTATGCACTTTTCTGGCAGTAAAAATTTACCCAGATTTGATCAATTAAAAGTTTTGCCTCCCCTAAAATTTTTTCTGTGGATTCCCATGACTAGGCCCATTACTTGGAATAGGCCTAAGCTTAGCCTAGGTTAGGCGTAGCCCACCACGGTCGAAAAACCTTTTTGTAAACAAAGTTGTTATTGGCACAAAGTTGTTATTGCCGTGTCATTAAGATGTGAGGAAGTCTTGGGGGCACAGATATTATTATCGACCAATCGAGTTGAAAGATTCCGCACTATGGACGATGAACTGATGCGAACTTAGTGAAGTGATAAGCCTAAATGTGACATTGCATGTCACTGTCAGTAGTGCGACCAGTGAACAGCTAGGCTAGTGCTGTTTGCTGAAGATGGAGATAAACAAGTTTGCAGATTCGAGAACAATTAAAGTAGCCAACAAGACATAGGGCCAGGGAATAATTCAAATTTTGCATAGAAGTTTTGAGAATTTTTTCCTTCTGTAGTGTAAAATCACTGAAAACCGTATGGTTATGCACACAAAAAAGTGCTTCACATTTTTGCATTTGTGTAGCAATTTGGCCAGCTTGTGTAGCAAACTGCGATGTGATACCTTATAAATTATTCCCTGAGGGCCTAGGCTACTTACACATTACCATAGCCCACAAGAAATTAGGACATTTTGTAGGCCTACTTACATATGGCATACTCGTAATTCAGATGTTTAGTCCAGATAAGGTGACAAAATTTGTCCATACCATCCAGATACTGTATGCCACTAAGCAATTACTAAAAACACATACCAACTCAAAAGCGGGGGTATCTGATCAAAAGCCAACCCCCCCCCTGTTTCTCATTTTTTGATATTTGTTCATGCCTTACTGCTGTAAATTTCCCAAACAAATATATTTAAAGAACTAAAAGAAGGCTGCCAGCAGGGTTGTAGCTGACAGATTGGAGCAGTGGTTGTTTCGAAAAAAGAAATGGCTAATTTGTGGGTCGCGGCGAGCAAAGCGAGCTCGTAAGCGCAGCGAGCCTTCATAGGGCCAGGTCAAGTTCTGACAAAAGTAGTGGTCTCCACCATGTCCTAGTCATGGTCAGTATCTGTATTCTCATCTCTTTGTGGTGGTCTCCACCATGTCCTAGTCATGGTCAGTATCTGTATTCTCATCTCTTTGTGGTGGTCAGCTAAGGTGAGTACTGGCTAGAGCTGACCACCGCCAACCACCAAAGCTACAACCCTGGCCGCCAGTAAGAAAAGGAAATTAAACACCGCGCCCCCCCCACCCAAATACAAAGCTGTCAGTGTACCTTCAAACCACCTGAAAGTTCTTCAAGTGCAGTATGGCAGTCGTGTCTGAAATTTTGTTACTGTGCCTATACTATTACAAACTCATTAGCCAAGAGAAAATCTTGGAGCGGCACACAGAATCTCATTCTGTGCTCATAAGATGAGTGCAAAGCTTGCAGGCACAGAATACGTGCTTATGGGACGAATGAAAATCTTGTGGACATTGAATCCGTGCCAATAACGCCCACCAAATTGTAAATGAAGAAGCAAGCCTAGTTGCAGTTAGTCTGCAGTCTGCTGACCTAGTGTTTGGGTACACCCTTTACTGAAATTTTCGCTACAGTACCTGTTTGGGAATTTAGGTTACTTTTGACTTTGGGGAAGCTTATGCCTACAACTTACAAGCGTGTTTCAGGGGCAAGGGTGGGGGGGGGGGTGGGGGTGCTAGCAGTGATTTCACTGATTTGGGCACCAGGGTCAATGACGCACAACTTTTAATTTTGATGCACAGGCACAAATACTCTGGGGTCAAACTGACGCACAGCTTTTCACCCCAACAATATGTAATAATATAGAAAATAAAGATAAAACAGGAATAAAGTTTGTTGCATTAAACTCAAATTTATTTTGACCCCTTCTATTTTAGTTTTGACTCTTGTTAATTTATTCTCAAGGGTCAGTGACTCCTGAAAAAAATGGTGAGTGAAAACCCTGTGCTAGGATTTGAGTGAAGTTGTGAACATAATGGCGAATGGCTTAATTAATGGCAATGTTTTGTACACTTCTGGGTCTAATAATAAAAACAGGTTCTCTGAAATTAAAGTGACCAAAAGTGCAAAATGTCACTTGCCATTGGCTAGCAAACAAATGAAATGGTCGCTTGGACAAAAAAACAATGTGTTCTGACTTAGCATTAAAAGTGGCTTTATGGCTTTCCACATAGAGCATGGAGCCAGCACTATTGAAGTTCCACTATTAAAAGTTGGGCAACTTAGTCTTGAGTGGATTCAGTATTTTCCAATTTCATGTGAACCATACCATGTGTCTCCTTTATGTGTTGAAAACATTTTTATGTCTCTGATTACTCACATTCAGACTGTGTTCTAAACAAATCTAAACTAAAGGCCGGTTCATACTTCATTATAGCGCTATAAAGCTGTGTTTAAGAATGTTAGCTGGGTCTCGATATGCCGATGTAAAATTGATTCATACTTCAGTTTTCTCGCACAGCTCAACTTTCGCAGTACTGCCATGCAATGCACAGTCTCCAAATACCTGCCTTGCTATGCAAAGGCCAAGTACAGTACATATGTGTATGCGGTTTGATCGGCTCTACGACAAAGCACACTATTGATTACCGTGATAATTTTAGGGAATACAAGAAAATCCTGCCTTACTAACCTTTATGTCTTAATTTGTGGGAAGTAATAAATGTTTCCATCCATTCCGACAACTCTCACTGTCACAATCAGGCCTCCGATAGTTGCACGGAACCCGAATACATGTAATGAGCCGGCATCTGAAAAGGTCCGCTATTGTTGTCGAGTAGGATCGTGAGCTCGTTTCAAAAGGTCGTTCACCTACCAAGCAGCCAATCAGAAGTCGTTTCCTTTGCGATATCTCGAGAGCTTGCGAGAAAAGTTGAACAATGTTCAACTCCAAGCGATGACCGTGAATCGAACTGGCGGCAAAGATATTTTGACCATATATGGTTATTGATCGCTTTATCACGCGAGAAATTTGGAAGTATGAACCGGCCTTAATGATAAAATGATTGATTTGTTCAAGTTTGTTGATATTTTGCTAAGCTCCTACATCATGTTGCTAGTTACAGTTAACAACTTGCTTGAAATTTTGAAAAGTTTATTACTGTGCTTGTTAGCTTGTTGGGTATATTGAAAATTTTCTTTGATGAGACAAAGTATGTAAATTTGCAAAATCCCCAAAAGGCAAATAGGATACAGTGTAGCTGTACCAATATAAAACTTGTAGGCCTAATAGGCTACTAGCCCACATAATGTGGTTTGAACTACTGTAGCCCCAGTCTTGCAGTCCTGCATATTTGCAAACCCCTGATCTATAAAATGTCACTATGAATTTATGCAGTACAATTTAAATTTTTCCTTTTGTCATATTTCAGATTATCATGATGAGGAAGACATTATTCCCAAAGCATTTACAGAGAAATCTTCAAAAATAGTAGACACAGTTGAGTCAACTTCCCAAGTTAAGGTGGAAACAGGTTTGTGCTGTAACATTGGTGATTTGTCAATTTTGAGGATGTTTATTTCAGAGGGTTAAGTAACTAGATATTATAACCAGCAATATACTATACATACAACCTTCCTACTACTGTAACTGACTATTGAGCCATTCCAGTACAATTCATCCAAACCAATATTCTGAAAATTGGTCTTTGAAAGTTTTGAAGTACAAAGCTGAAAATTGGTAGCCGAGGTTAGGGCAACTTCTACTTACCTTTAACTCATGTAACTCTGAACAAGAAACTAGTGTATTTTAACTCACATTGTTTTTCAACAGGCAGATCAAAAACTGTTTACATTAGAAAATTATCTGAAAGGGTTGCCTACTTTTGAAATACTTTCTTTGCAAGATTGTTTTTAAATTTCTTCTGGACTTTTTAGTTTTACCATTGTAGATAACTGTTTTGTATAACTGGCTAGTTAGGCAGGGACAAAGGTGTTGAAATTTTCCACAGACAGTCACAGAATTAAAGATGCTATGACACATTGTACATGTACACATAACAACACCACATAGTTGTGTTGAAATGGGATTGTGGTAGATAATAACTACCAGAAGACATCAAGGCTGGATGTAAGACACTAAGAGGGTAAGGCAGGGTTTCTGTCAGAGGGGGGAAAGGGGGGGGGGATTTGTCCCCACCTTTCCAGAAGAAGGGAGGTAAAATCTCTCCCCTTCATTTCCATAAAAATGTAAAAAAAATTTCAACATTTTCTTTTCTTACTTATTGAAGAGGACACTTTTGCAGCAATGCTTGAACTTACATAAACAAATAACCTTTAAAACCCTCATTTTGCACCTTAAAGGGGCCTTGAAGCAAGCATTTTCCCCCCTGTAACTTTGGTTTAGGACTGCATCAATTTGGACTCGGGTTTAGGAGTAACAAATCCCCCCCCCCCTTTTTCGAATTTCTGGTGGAATCCCTGTAAGGCCATTGTTATATTAGCTTTTATGGCAAATTTGTGCATCTAAAAGGGCACAAAGGCCAAGCAGCAGATAAAGTGTAATCTGGTATATGTGTGGTTGTATTTTGTAAAAAAGGGCACAAAGGCCAAAGCGGCATTAGAAACTGTGCCATCTTGTAGGGCATCAAGGCATTGCCTAAAATAGGACGGCAATGGCTCTTGTGGCCTTTGCTTATTTCCAGCCGTGGGACATGTTTGCGTGCAGTGTATACTTCCTGTGATTTGAAGCCTGAACTGCAAACATGTGTTTGATTCTTTCAATCGAGCTCAATTAATACAAGTAACATAACCTCATGGCTGGTCATTAGCTGTACAGTACGACCCTTTATCTACAGTGCAGTGTCTGTGTACAGTGTGCTTTTGGTACTGGTGCAAAACCTTAACTATTTACAGGAGGATTTTCAAATCTCCAAAAAAGGTCGCAGGATTGGCCATACCCGAGAAAAGGCATTCAGTAACTAGGGCACTGAAATAAAGTAGTTGATACCTCTCACTCAGAGAAGCCAGATAAATTGACCACGGATGTTCCTATTTGATTGAGTGCCGGGCAAATTTGAACCATCATTGCAGAAGCGTCAGAAAGGGTTTAAAAATGTTGTGCCTTTTTGAGGCTTTCATAACGGTGAGTGGTGCAAGAGAGTTTCTGTAATCAGCAAGTTCATGCTTTTACATAGAGTTGAAAATGCTGTCAAATAGTGATGGTTAAATCTGGCATTTTTAACATGAGTGCCAGGTGTTATGACCTATAGTGCTGGGTGTCATCGTGCAGAGATGGCACATCCCTGATTGACACATTTCAAAAATAACCACTAATTGGTGTTGAATACCAAAAACAGCTATGTGGCAACTGTAAAAGACCCTTCCTAAAATGTCTGCAGTTAGACTGTTGACTGTTAGACTGTTGACATACTCCACAAAGTTTTACTTTTTGTTTCTATTTTTTTTTTTCCCTTCAGGATGACTTTTTTCTTTGACATTATCCTGACATGCTCATTTATTGATTCCTTGCCGAAGGCAGGCAAGCAATCTATGCGATCGTGATGTCGTGTGTGTGTGTGTGTGTGTGTGCGTATGGGTGTGTGTATGTGTGTATGTATGTGACGCTTAGCTTGTAAACACGATATCTCCAGTTAGCAATGACCGACAGTTTTCATATTTGGTATATAGATTAGTCATGTTGAGAGGAAGAACCCTATTGTTTTTGGTGGAGGTCAAAGGTCATTTGAGGTCACCAGAGGTCAAAAACTGAAAACCTTGTAAACACGATATCTCAAGATAGCAATGACCGACACTTTTCATATTTGGTATACAGATTTGTCATGTCAAGAGGAAGAACCCTATTGATTTTGGTGGAGGTCAAAGGTCATCTGAGGTCACCGGAGGTTAAGCTGGGAATACCTCGTAAATGGCTTGTAAACACGATATCTCAAGATAGCAATGGCCGACACTTTTCATATTTGGTATATAGATTTATCATGTTCAGGGCTGAAATTTAGCACTCGTCCGATCGTCCGTGACGGGTAAAACTTGCATCGGACAACCACTTTCTCTCTTTGAACTTGTCCGATGGACGAGTAGATTTTATTTGTAACTGAATAGTTCCCTGCATCAGCAGGAAAGTATGTCATACAAATGGCATTGAGACAATGGTATTGACTACCATTCATCATTGTACCATGCTAATAAATATGGAAAATTGCAGAATTTAAAGTAAATGTTTGTTTTCTAGGGCATAGACAGGTAATAGAATTGTCCATCTCTTGTTCGTCACTTTCATTTGGACAACCAAAACTATTTCGGACAACCTAAATTTAGCTTCAGGTTGTCTGATGGACAACCTGAAAATTTCCTTAAAAATCAGGCCTGATGTTGAGAGGAAGAACCCTATTGTTTTTGGTAAAGGTCAAAGGTCATTTGAGGTCACTGGAGGTTAAGCTGCGAAAACCTTATAAACAGCTTGTAAACACAATATCTCAAGAAAGCAATGACTGACACTTTTCATATTTGGTATACAGATTTGTCATGTCAAGAGGAAGAACCCTATTGATTTTGGTAGAGGTCAAAGGTCATCTGAGGTCACTGGAGGTTAAGCTGCAAAAACCTCGTAAATGGCTTGTAAACACGATATCTCAAGATAGCAATGACCGACACTTTTCATATTTGGTATATAGATTTATCATGTTGAGAGGAAGAACCCTATTGTTTTTGGTAAAGGTCAAAGGTCATTTGAGGTCACCAGAGGTAAAAAACCGAAAACCTTGTAAACACGATATCTCAAGGTAGCAATGACCGACACTTTTCATATTTGGTATACAGATTTGTCATGTTGAGAGGAAGAACCGTATTGATTTTGGTAGAGGTCAAAGGTCATCTGAGGTCACTGGAGGTTAAGCTGCAAAAACCTTATAAACGGCTTGTAAACACAATATCTCAAGATAGCAGTGGCCGACAGTTTTCATATTCGGTACATATAGATTTGTCATGTTGAGAGGAAGAACCCTATTGTTTTTGGTAAAGGTCAACATTTGAGGTCACCAGAAGTAAAAGACTGAAAACCTTGTAATCACGATTTCTCAAAATAGGAGTGAAGGACACTTTTCATATTTGGTATACAGATTTGTCATGTCAAGCGGAAGAATGCTACTGTTTTTGTAGAGGTCAGTGGTCATCTGAGGTCACCGGAGGTTAAACTGCAAAAGCCTCATAAATGGCTTGTAAACTCGATATCTCAAGATGGCAATGACCGACACTTTACATATTTGATATATAGATTTGTCATGTTGAGAAGAACCCTATTGTTTGCGGTAGAGGTCAAAGGTCATCTGAGGTCACCGGAGGTAAAACTGCGAAAAGCTTGTTAATCGCTTGTAATAACGATATCTCAAGATAGCAATGATAGACACTTCATATTTAGTGTGCAGAATTGTCATGTGGAGAGGAAGAGCCCTATTGTTTTTGGTGAAGGTCAAAGGTCATTTGAGGTGTCTGGAGGTCAAAGACTGAAAACCTTGTAATCACGATATCTCAAGGTAGGAATGAAGGACACTTTTCATACATGGTATATTGATTTGTCATGTTGAGAGAAAGAACCCAATTGTTTCTGGTAGAGGTCAAAGGTCATCTGAGGTCACTGGAGGTCAGAAAACAAAATTTCCTAAGAATTCCCAAGATCGTCATATGGCGTCACCAGAGGTCAAAAAGCAAAATTTCCCAAGAATTCCCAAGATTGTCATATGGGGTTACCACAAGTCAAAAGACAAAATTTTCCAACAATTTCCAAGATTGTCATGGGGTCACCAGACGTAATAAAGCAAGAATTCCCAAGTGTCATTTGGGGTCACTAAAGGTCAGAAAGCAAAATTCCTCAAGAATTCCCAAGATCATCGTCTGGGGTCACTAAGGGTCAAAAAGCAAAATTTCCCAAGAATTCCCAAGATTGTCATCTGGGGTCACCAGAGGTCAAAAAGCAAATTTCCCAAGAATTTTCAAGATCCAAGATCCATTGGAGGTCAGAGGTCATTTGAAGTCATCAGAAGTTAATACCAAATGCATTGAAAAACACGATATTTCAAGACGGGTGTTAGATACTCGTAATACTTGTGAATTTGAAGGATAAACCTCAGTGCAACAAAGCATCCACATTTGGCAAGGAATCACTAAGCCTTTGGGCTTTCTGGTCTATTCACAAAATTTTGGCTAATATATGTGTCTTTAAAAATTGATTTCAGAAATTAAAATTAAGGAAGTATTAGAGGAAAACCACAATAATAATGATGAAGAAACAAAGACAGACACTGATGTAAAACCTGACGTCAGCATCAAGATGAAACCAGAAACTGATGAACTTCAAGAACAAAGAACAGAAGACAGGGAAACCAGACCAATTCACACTGGTAACACTTTATTTTATAATTAATTAGACTATCAGAAAATGTGCCATTGAAGAATGGTGATGGGTACATTTTACAATGACAGTTGCACATTCATATGGAGAAGACAAGGGTTCCAGGGGCAAAATTGCTGTGCAAATTTCCCTTAGTCTGAAATTTTAGTTTTCCAATTTTAAGTAAAAGGGAACCAAAGTTAGAAAACATAGCATTGTTCTTTTGGAAGGACAAAATTTGTGAGGAGTGGCAGGGTCAGTTTTATCTACAGGTATACCTTAGCAGTGGATGAGGTAGCCCATCAGTTAAGTGTGGTTAAAACTATGTGCACAGTGCAAGCAAAAACATTTGCAAGCTTAGGTGCAGATTGTTCCTGATATGTAACTAATATTCAGAGTTTGACATTGATAATTTTTATGTCAGTTCTTGAAACTTAGTTCAATTTTTTTTTTTAATTGTTCTTGATTCCAAAGGTCAAAGTGATTCTATTTACAATAGTCTGTTAATATTTAATACATGGTAACACTGCAGTATTTAGAATATTCAGTTATAGATCTAGTTAATACATTATCCCTTTCCTGCATTGCTTCATCAGTTAAATGCTTCAGTTGATATCATTGGCTGTCACTGTAAATATTTAGAGACAATTTATTTCAAAACACAGCACAGTGTGAACTGTTTAGTAATTGCTAATTGCTTCATTTGAAATTTGAATAATGCTTTGCAAGGAAAGTTAAGTAATCTTCCAAAGATTATTTGGGAATATTCAATGTGCTTTCTTTTTGTTTCCCATTAATTAGACACTGAGGAGCCAGTGACTGTAAAATGTGAAAAAATGAATGGAAAACCTGAAACACCCAAAAGGGCGCCATCAACACCAGCCAAAACATTACGTAGTAAGTAAATCTCTTGTGATTCTCTTGGCTCTCTTCATGCATACATTTTCAACTACTGGTAAAATATATTGTTCCTAGTTTTCAGCTCAGTTTCTTAATACTCCAGCCAGGGTTCCAAGCCAGTAATTTATGAGGAATTTCAATTGCTTAGTCTGTTTTACATGCCACAAAATTCATGCGCCCATCGCAGCCATGACAACTATAAATTTTGTTATGGCATCTGACAGCTGTTTTCCATAAACTTATTGAAGGCCACTTTTGGCTGGGGATGTATCAGTTAAGATGTTCCGTATGTGTTCTACTAGATACCAAGCTCACTTCATTCTTTTTGCACAAACATTTATGATGCAGAACATGGGAACCAACATTTTTTCACTTTCAAAACTGTTCTGTTGATATTCGATTTGCAAGCTATGCGAACCAGTCATTCACATTGCCTATGTACAGACTGCTATTTCTGCAATATTCGTGTACACCACACAAATATGTGGCCACCAGATCTGGCGTACATATTTTTCACTTAAGAAGGCTTTGTTGCGCAGTAAATACACAGTCTTACGGCCAATACTGTATAAGCTATGTGGATTATTCTCAATAATCGCTGCTTTCAAAGCACCTCACCATCAAAATAGGTTCCCACATAAAGGATACCCACTGATAGAAATACAGGTATGTGACTGTGGAAGCATCACATTGACCCAAAGTAACAATGCTTGCTACAGTTCTCGTGCCATACTTGCGCTACTTGAATATATGTACGTACGTAAGTCCACTTAACCATTCTGTGCTTATGTTTAGGCCTGTCTGCATTGAATCTGATTCTGTATATGAAGTTCTTATCATCAGGTGTATTACATTTTGGCCTTGGATGAGAGAGTTTTGGCCTATGATTAACCTAAAAATTGTTAGTAATCAAAGCCATGTTTGGCCTTGGACTAGAAAAACAAGTTTTGTGGCTTGTTTTGTATTTGAAAAGTGAGTTCCCACAAAGTAGAAAAAATAGAAAAAGACTAGAAAACATTTGGAAGTTTTTGTGTGGTGTAGAAAGTTTTTGACATTAGGGTGTTTGGTCTGGAAGTATTGACTTAATTATGGTCAAGAAAACTGAAAACTGAAAACTTACGCTCACTTTAGTTGAGATCATGTTAGCACTTGAAATGGCCCCACAGTGTGAAATTTATGAGTTTATAACAAACGTAATTTCCTCCCAGTGTAATTTGTTTATCTCGGTTCTTTTAGGCTCGCTAATCTCACCCCAGATAGTAACATTTCTACCTACTATTAACTCCTAGCCCCTCCTCTAATTTAAACCAAACCACCTGTCTAGTACACCTTTAAGACAGAGTCACAGAAGCATCAGTGGAAATACTTGGGAAGCTGGGAGGCTCCTTCCTGGGAAATTTGGGTACTTGGAGGGAAATTTTGGCAATTGATGGGAAATTCAGAGATGCCAACTAGCAGGGTTTTCACTCATCATTTTTTTTTCAGGAGTCACAGACCCTTCAAAATAAATTTACAAGAGTCAAATTCAAAAGAGAAGGGGTCAAAATAAATTTTAGTTTAATGCAACAAACTTTATTCCTGTTTTTTGTTTATTTTCTATATTTGTGATGCTTTTCCACTATCTTTTTCTTGGAAGACATCAGGCCTGATATTCAATCTGTCAATAATCAATATGGGAATTGGAAAGTGCTACATTTTGTGAATTAATTTGCACAATGAATGTATTGGCAATATTGCGTTATCATTACTGATTGTTGGGGAGAAAAAGCTGTGCGTCAGTTTGACCCCAGAAGTTTTGTGTCTGTGCGTCAAAATGAAAAGTTGTGCATCATTGACCCGGGTGCCCGAGTCAGTGAAATCACTGCAACTAGTACAGTTTTCCTGTATTTTGTACGTATGTTGGTAGAAAATACTGTAATATACTGTAATGCGCTTTGCCCGGTATAAGTACGTAAATAGGATTGCTAAAAATACGGAAATCAGATCTCTAAAAATAACAATGTAAATAAAAGTGCGACTGGAGTGGGAGACTACAGCAGAGGTCACAATATCACGACCCCAACCTGCTGCCTGTAGTGCACACTGCACAGTAACCAATTCATTCATTGGTCTGTTTATGGCCACCTCCCAAATACGACCAATTAGATACAGCGATGTAAACTTTGACTCCGTTTCGTTACTTGTATACACTAGAGACACAGTAAGGCATGTGTACTGCTAGTGCCAGCGCAGCTGTATAACTGTATAATATTGTTATGTAGCGTACCGTGATGGACTCATTGAAATATGCCACACATGGAACTGCTTAATCTGGATTAATTAGGCCATCGTTATTTGTTTCATAAATGACAAAATTATGCATTCCCCTAAGCCAAGGGAACAAACATTCAAGCCCGAATACATCAAAATGTGGTATTTCATGGTTAAAAGTAGTCCAGATTATGTGGGCACATTAGGCGTAGCCTAACGAGTAACCTTAGTTGACTAATCTCAGAACGTGGCTATAGTCTAGGCGTAGGCTAAGGTAGCGTATGTCAGTTTTAAGAAAATACTCTTTTGATGTCCAAAATTCGCTTTTGTGATGTGAAAAATACTGGAAACCATATTGAAAAGTTGGCATCTCTGGAAATTCACCTTTTTTATACATGACCATATAGGGAGAATTGCAGAAAAGTTAACTCCCTCACTAGGAAATAAACATTTTATCCACCCGGGCACAGAAGCCTGCACTCAGTTTAAATTGCTCAAGGCAATATTGTCAAACACAGAGTGTGTGAGCTTAATTGGGAACACAACTGACTGTATGTGTCATTGTTGACCAACGAGAGTGAACTGTATTGTTTGAATGATTGTCAATCAAAGTTCAATTATCAACTGCATTAAGAACTCTAGGACTATTCCTAAATGTTTGGGCAGAGAGTTGCTAGCAACTCCCTAGTGTGGGGGGAGATGCCATATCCCCTTTAAAATGGCCATCTTTGTCTGGAGTCTAAAGTCTTTTAAAAGTCTTGAATTTCAGTATTTCATGGAAGTAATCTTTTGTAAGTATTATTTGACTTCACAAAAAGAAGTGCATTGTATCTAATTTTAATTGTATACATGGGGAAAAGACAAATGCACTAGAGCAGATGGTAATACTGTTTCTTTTAGTTATGAATGCCTTTTTAAAACACATGGTCAGATGTGAGGTAATTTTTAAACTGCTTTATTGTCTTAAATATTCCTTTTGCATTCCTTGCCGGAGGCCGAAGGAATCTATGCGATGGTGATGTCGTGTGTGTGGGTGTGTGTATATGTGTGTGTGTGACGCTGCTTGTATACACTCTATCTCAAAAGTGGTAACCTCGTACTTGGCATGTAGATTGCCCATATTAAGTAGATGAACCCTATTGTTCTTGGTGGAGGTCAAAGGTCATTTGGGGTCACCAGAGGCAATTTAGTGAATTTCTTTTAGTAGCTGTAACTCGATGTGTGTTCAAATTGAGTCATAATTTCAGGATAAGATAGATCGGTAGGAGGTGGAAATATTGTAATATGAACTGCATTAATCGTAAAGGGTCAAAAGGTCAGAAAGTGATGTTTTGTTGATATCTTGCCAACGAAACATTTTAGAGGGATGGGATAATGGAAAGTTGTGTTCGTCTATGTGAAATACACATGATGACCTACTTTGACCTCAGTTGACCTCATTTGACCTTTTGACCTTTGTGGCTTTTTTGTGACCCCTGGATTTGTCTTGTTGAGACAAACCAAAAAGGCAATAATAGTACTCTCCTACGATGTTCCTAACTCTAGTTATTGACATTTAAGTGAAATGTTAGGAGTGTGTGTGTTATATATGCAGTGGAATGTGAGGTATGCAGTGCAATAACTCAGTAACGAAGTGACATAGGGGGATGGCGTAATGGAAAGTTGTGTTGGTCTATGTGAAATGCACCTGATGACCTACTTTGACCTCAGTTGACCACATTTGACCTTTTGACCTTTGTGGCTTTTTTGTGACCCCTGGATTTGTCTTGTTGAGACAAACCAAAAAAGCAATTATACTGCCCTTCTACGATGTTCCTAACTCGAGTTATTGACATTTAAGTGAAATGTTAGGAGTGTGTGTTATATATGCAGTGGAATGTGAGGTATGCGGTGCGATAACTCAGTAACGAAGTGACATAGGGGGATGTGGTAATGGAAAGTTGTGTTCGTCTATGTGGAATGCACGTGATGACCTCAGTTGACCTTTTGACCTTTGTGGCTTTTTTGTGACCCCTGGATTTGTCTTGTTGAGACAAACCAAAAAGGCAATTATACTACCCTTCTGCGATGTTCCTAACTCGAGTTATTGACATTTATATAAGTGAAATGTTAGGGAGTGTGTGTTATAGGCCTATGCATTGGAATGCAAGGTATGCCGTGCGATAATTCAATAACCAAGTGACATAGGGGGATGGCATAATGGAAAGTTGTGTTTGTCTGTGTGATGTGCATGTGATGACCTACTTTGATCTCATTTGACTTTTGTGCCTTTCTTGTGGTGCCTGGATTTGTCTTGTTGAGTAGAACTAAGAAAGGCAATTAAACTACCCTACTACGATGCTCCTAACTCAAGTTACAGACATTTTAGTGAAAGGTTGTGATTGTGTGTGTGCATAATGCATTGGAATGTGAGGTATGTGGTGCGATAACTTAATAACCAAGTGATATAGAAGGATGGCATAATGGAAAGTTAAGTTCGTCCATGTGAAGCACATGTGATGACCTACTTTGACCTCTTTTGACCTCTGTGGCGTTTTTGTGATGCCAGGGTTTGTCTTGTTTAGACAAACCAAAAAGGCAATTATACTACCCTCCTATGATGCTCTTTACTCAAGTTACTGACATTTTAGTGGAAGCTAGGTCATGGCTTTGTGTATGTTAATCATTGGAATGCGACTTATGAGGGTGGGATTTCTATAATTGAGTAATCAATTTTTGATTTGTCACAAGATTTCAAAGGGGTTGACCTTATTAACATGATATCTTAAGTATGATAACTGTGAGGGATCTCATGCTTGTTATGTAGGTGATTCATGTTTGTAACAATATATATCATATGGCAAGGAATCACTAAGCCTTTTGGCTTTCTGGTTTTTTCTCTGGCAGGAATTGGGAAAAGGCTGGGATTTCCCACCTTGCTTTTGAAAATCCAGCCAACCCATCCTCCCATTCTGTTTACAGAATCTCTGAGAAAGCTCATCAGGTTGAAAAGATAAACTTGTGTAGTACACACTAATCTATATCAGAAACTCAGTCAATTTATATATTTCCTCCCTGATTTTACTGTTACATTTTCTAAGTCTGATAGTTTCATTACCTTTCGTCATTTTTTAGTCTTACAAAGTGCATTCTGTTAAGTCTTTACAACTTTACTTCCTGATAAATACAGGATTTAATTAATTATGCAATTCCAGGCAAAACCTAGCTGAAAAAATGTTAATTTATTGTTGTAAATCTCTTAATTTTTACAGGATCTATGAGGAAACGGAAACCTTCCAACCTTGTGACATCATGGGATCATGTAAAAAAACCTGTCACAGTTTCACACCCAGGCAGCCAGCCCATTACATCAAAGTTGTAAGCTGTTAGATTTTCAATTTTACATGCAATGATATTTCTTGCTGTCTCAACCATTTTCCTAAAATTCCTTCACAAAGGAAGGCGTCTAGAAATGAAGCATTTTTCATGGGCTACACAACATTTGCCTGGTCAGCTCAATTTGGAAAATGGCAATTATGATAAAAAAAATTACCAACAAAAATATAAATAAATAGACAAATGAACATTGGTATATCCAAAACTAACACAATTAAATTCATTCATAAAACAGTGTAGCATGTCTTTAAAAATACTGAGTTTTTATTTCTAGAAACTTCTGCAATTGTAAGTCTCAGAAGTGAGCAATTTGACTTTACTTCATGGTATTTTAGGGAGGTGAAATATTATTAGGGCACTGCAAATAATTTTCCCAATTCTGAATTGCCAAAGTTGTGTTAAAGTTGAGGTACATTTCTGTGTATACCAGATGGTTCTACTCAGCACCAAAAATTTCCACCCAGCACCTATTGATACATCGTCAACCCCCCCCCCCCCCCGTCTCTATATTTTCTCCAGACTGACACAGGCAAATCTAGTATATCCCCTCCCCTTAGGTCCCCTTCCAGGGTGGTGATGATTTTACAGGGGACTCAGAAAGCACTGGGTACATCCCTGTGTGTACATGAAAAAAGTAAATGAAACTGATCTGTTTATAGAGAATAATTTTTTCATCAGTGAACAAAATACACAGGGATAGCAGGTGACTCCCCCCCCCCCCACCAGCACTCAAAAGTTTCCTCAAAAAGATGTTGAGGTTGGGGGAGGAATACAAATTCTAACAAATATTGCCCTTCTCCCCTCCAAGTTATTGCTAACAAAACAATGGAAATAGCCCCTGTGGCAGCCCCTGTAAACTTTGCAATTAAAATGTTACCCTCACTTTTATATTTTTTTCCTCTCTGACTTGACACCTCAGGAACAAGCCAGTTAATCCAAATTTGAAAAGCACTGAGGAGTTGGAGATGGAAAAAATTGCAGAGGCAAAGAAAGCCTTGGAAGAATCCAGACAGATGTCCCAGCAGTCCTTGCAAATGGTTAGAGCATCCAGGAACTACACTCCTGGTCGCTCTACCCAACCTCCCACAAAACCAAAGGAATTCCATTTCCAGACAGACGACAGGATAAAGGCTACAAAAGAAATGGAGGAAGCTGCTAAACAAAAAAAGAAAATGAGGGTAAGTGATATTGACTAAAGGTGTGTGTTGGTCTGGAGTTAGATGTCAAGACCACCCAAGACCAACAATGTTTTGTATTGAGATCATCCAAGTCAAAACCAGCCTGGGTTCAGGGATGAGCCAAACTGACAAAGCCCTCAGACCTCCAGAGACCCACATGATAAAAGCTGAAGCAATTCATGGAATGAAAAGTATACTTGTTGAGATGTGCTACATGATATGCAAATTGAAAAGAACATAAAATATCCTGAAAAGTTATTGGGAGATTTCTCTGCACCTCTTACTGTGCTTTCTTTGGTATACAAAGACTACATCATGCTGTTTAGGCATTTAGGTGGTACAGGGGGATGGTTATATGTGCCTTGCAAAATGGGCATTAAATTCACCCCAATTGAGTTGTGGGTATTTGGGTTATCTTGGTTTTTGTCAAAAATGGACAGACCACCCAAAACCAAAATGATGTTGGACATGGTCTCAGGACTGGTCAAACCACCCAACCTTTGGTGCAATATCATCAAGACCACCCGAAACAGGTTTCAGGTGGTTTCAGTTCATTTGGAGGTTAGGGTGGTCTGTGCACATCTTTAATATTGACCTAATGCATATGATGCCACAGAACAGACAGTGTGCCCTTAGCTAAGGTAAGCGTGTAACATTACAACTTAGACCAACACAAATGTAGACAGCTAACTTTTTGCCAGTGCGATACGGACCTAAGTCTATGTGAGTGGGTGAAGCTACTTCGTGTGTCATGTACCTTATCTCAAAGATGTAAGAGTTAAGGAAAATTCCTGATTTCAGAAACTGGAAGTCTTGAGCAAAATTCTCAGGAAAATCCATTTTACTAGCCAAAAAGGTCTGCAATGGTCATGGTGGGTGAAATGGCCAAGGGTGGGTAAAGTGTTGGGTTTTTTAAAATCTCTTTACAAAAAAATGTAAATTTCTACTGCATGAACATATTTGAAAAAAGAAAAAGATAGCACCATTTTGCACCTCAGCCTCCTCCTGATGTGAAGAATTTTCTCAAAGGGGAGCCCTCCCCTTAGACCCCTCCCCCAGGCCGACAATCCTGGACAACTCACTTTCAGGAAATGGACCTCCACTTCGCTTACATCTCTGTTATCTAGCTAGAGCTCTTCATTGTTTGTCCTCTAACATAATATTTGTGTGACATCAGTGCATAGGGTCTATTGACACCTCAATTGAGCCAATATGTTGAACTGGAAGCCTCAATAAGCTGTTGCATGCTGCCCTCCTTTTTTAAATGAAGATATTGATGTGACAATAAGAACTCAATTTGCTTAAAGTTTATCTCAAAGGTAAAGGTTTACATGAGCATGATGGATCACAAGCTTCTAAGTGACCCACAGTTGGAATAGTGCTATGATCTCTTGTCATGTTGTCAATAACACGACATTGTAAATGTGTGAAAACAAATTTTTAGTAAAGCTCCTGACTCCTTGATGTTGGTCAGTGTTTTAATATCTTTTGCAGAGGTCTGAAGTTGCAAGGAAACCATCCATTAAGGCATCACTCCTCGCAGAGAAACGAATGGAGAGAATTAATCAACTGGCTAAAGCTCCTGTCCATAAAGATGTCAAAACACAGGCACTGAAAATTAAGGAGTTTCAAGAAAAGACACCAGACAGGTTCCACTCTAAGCCTGCTAATGAGCAAAACAAAGGTAAAGAAATTGACCAACTCAGCTGGTTAACTCTGGCTTTTTTTTCCAAGAATTGTGTTTTTTATCACAGCCCTTATTATTATAAGGTTAGCAAGGTAGGAGTGATTGTTTGAAGACTAAATAAAAATAAAATACAACTTCTAAATGAATGTGAGATAATTTAGAAAATATGGTGTGTCTTTTCATAAAATTGTTAGATATGTTTTTCACATCATTTCTGATTTAAAGCCAAAGCTACTGACATGTTTCTTAGTCTGTGTCTGACAGCATTCTTGAACAAACATCAAATGTAGCCACCTCAGCTTCCTTAACTGGCATCACTAGTAACAAACACCCCCTCTCCTCCCTAATTCACCCCCCACCCACCATCCCACACCCTGAATCATGTAAGGCTCTTAAAGGTCTGGTGACATGAAAATTACATAGTGGGATATTTGATGTAAAAAGCATATAAAACCTACAAAATAGCCACAATTTCCATCAAAATCCATCATACATTGACCATTTTACATGGTGATTTCTATTTTACACTTTAATCATGAATAGACATGACCTAAATATGCAAATTTGTGATATGGAAAGAGCAACTCACAAAATATGTATAATGTTATCCTTTGATTTCCGACCTTCATGTCAAGGACAGAGTTACATTGGTATGTCCTGAGGGATTTATTTTTGGAAGATAAACTTGTCTTCCTGAATAATATCAAAATCACTCACTACTAAATTGTAAACTGATGAGTAGTTTAGAAATGATGTGTAAAGGGTTAGCAAAAGAAATGCTAACACTGTGCACCACTCCACAATACTATTTTTACGTGGGCAAACAGTTACTCCAGAAATGGTCAAACTTAAAGAGGCATAAATTTAGAACAGTACAAGATATTGAAATAATTCCAACAGATATTTCATTACGGCATTTTATCCTCTAACTACTACCAAGTAAAAATCGTTTGTTTTTTTGTTTTTTTTTTAAAAAAAATTGTAAGTCTGTGCAAGCATATGATTTCATATTGTTACTGATTTGTAACCTTGATACTAGTACTGGACCAATTATTGGTATTCAATGTCGGTGTCTGCCGATATCCCCTGTTTTCATCCTTTATTGGTATTGGTAAAATTTGCCTTGAATGCTGATACTACCGAACTGATATTTTTTGTCCTATAATTCATAAAATGTTACATATTATTTTAGTATGTTTGACTATTATTCCCAGCATTTTACTCTGTGTAAATGACACAACACTTAGTAGAAGTGCACAATAGGGTATGGTTTCAGCGAACAGTGCGCTTATTTCTCAGACATTGACATCAGAGTGGTATCAGCTGATAGTGAGAATTAAAAAATCTGTATCAGTAATATCTGTTAACTTGTAACATCAGTATAACACTACTTGGTACAGGATAACTCATGACTCCCTTTAATATGCAGTTAAGCGAGTTTGATACTGTAATCGGACCTCACATACATGCACATCCTCAAAATTCCCAGGATATAACATAATTACATGGCTGTACCTGCAACCTATTCCAAAATTTAAGTTTATTTTAGAAAATTGCCAATTGAATCATCCTTTTTTTAGATCCCTCGCAAATATAAGGAGGGTTTCTGTATGCAGTTTTGTGTTCTTGAATGCATATAAGCTGCCCTTTTGGTATTTAAATTTGCATTATAATCTGCCACAAAGTATGTGTATTTTGAGTCATATGTACCAAGCTCCTGGTTTGTTTGTCCCCTGTGCATCCCACAAATCCATGTGGCAGTGGAATTATCGAAGTCCCTTATTGTTATGTACTAAAACATCGTGAAAGGTGCTCATAAGGGGAATTAAGTGGGAGATCTCAAAGATTTAATAGGTTATGTGTAAAAGTAAGGATGGAGTAACTTTATGTGCCCCTTAACAGTAATGATTTCTTGTGATTGTAATAAAAAGCAACATTATTTACATTTACACCAGTAAAAAATATGTTTACAACATCTGTGAGCTCAGGTAGAGAGTAGTTAGTGCTGATAGTAGACCCTTTTTTTTGTAGTTGATTAATTGAGCAGCTCTTCTCGAGATTACAGCGATTAATGGGTAACAGCCATGATGTCATCCAGGCCATTCTTTTCATTGCCAAAATACAGCAATAAGAAATATTTCTAAGTTTTGACACAAGATGAATTGAAAAATAACATTTGTAGAGTAGTGCAGCATTGTGAGAAAACCATCACTGCACTGAGGGGATAATATATTTGCTGACAAACTGATTCAGTGATATTTTTGATAGGTCAGGCTGTATAAGCACAGGAGGTATAAGCACAGGAATGTAGGTAAGACTCTGAATACCCACTGCAAATGTGTTGGTTTCTCTCTTCAGGTCCCTGTCCTGTGAAAGCCTTCAAGATGGGCCTAACCATTCCGCAAAGCCCAGCTTTGACGACAAAATCGAGGAAAAGGCCAGCAGCAGTGATGAGTACAGCAGAGAAGGAAGAACTGGAATTAGAAGAAATAAAGAAGTAAGAGCTTTTACTAGGAATTTCTTGAAAGCTGAGTTTAAATACCCAAAGCAGTCACTTCAATTGGAAAAAAGTATCCCTCCCTCCCTCCCCCACCTCATGAAACTTTATGTATGACTATTGTTAAGCACGTGACAATATTGTTGTTAAGTTTTCCCTTGTTTACCTTTGATATGGAACATTTTTGTTCTGGAATCTGGCATGTGGTTGTAGTTATACCATTGGCAATGATGATTTTTTTTTTGCCACAAAAAAAGATTCATTTTGCAAAGTATAGCAGTCCCTGGGGAGTGGTGGGTTAAAGAATTGCTGTTGTTTGAACACTGGTGAAAAAGAAAAAAAATGGATTACCCCTTAAATACCTCTGTCTTATACTTCAATCTCATTTGTAGGTATAAGTTTAAGGCTAATCCAGTGAATAGCAAGATTTTAACTCGATCATCTGCGAATACATCGATGACTTCATCCAGCTCAAAGAGCTCAAAAGAGGAAGAAGAAGAGAAGTATGAATTTCATGCAAGACCTGTACCACAGAAAATGCTAGAGGGTGTCACTGTAAGTATTATTTCATCAAATGTGATTGGGAAAAAATGTTTCTGATAGTACTGTTGAGCTGTCACAAGCAGCTTTTAAAATGGCTGTTATGGCAGGGCAAAATGGGGACACATTTTGATGCAATTCTCAAAATGTATAGCCTAACAAGTAGGTGCTGTATGATTGCCAGTCTATTGAAAATTGCAAGGAAATGAAGTAAGCAGACACAATGAGGAAAACTTGCTACACAAAAGTGAAGAAGCGTTGTATGGAATCATTTTTGTGTTGCATTTTTTTTTTCTACGCAAATATGTGTGCCAATTCCAATGCTGGTTACACAGCAATGTTCAGCTGCCCCATCCAGTCTTAAGGAATGTGTCTTAAGGAATGTGTCTTAAGAGTTGTAGATTCACTCCCTATTGAATGGGATGTTATAATGAACCTGAAGTCTAAAACTACAAACAAATACATTACAGGCATTAAATGTCACAGGGTCTGACTTTTATCATCATAGCTTCCTCAGTTTTTGATTCCTTGCCGTAGGCAGGCAAGGAATCTATGCGATGGTGATGTCGTGTGTGTGTGTATGTGTGTTTGTGACACTCGTTGTAATCGTGATATCTCAAGATAGGAATGACCGATACTTTTCATAGTTGGTATGTAGGTTGGTCATGTTGAGGGAAAGAACCCTATCGTTTTTGGCAGAGGTCAAAGGTCATTCGAGGTCACCAGAGGTCAAAGTCCAAAAACCTTGTAATCGCGATATCTCGAGGTAGGAATGACCGATACTTTTCATAGTTGGTATGTAGGTTTGCCATGTTAAGAGGAAGAACCCTATTGTTTTTGGCAGAGGTCAAAGGTCATTCGAGGTCACCAGAGGTCAAAGTCCAAAAACCTTGTAATCGCGATATCTTGAGATAGGAATGACCAATACTTTTCATAGTTGGTATGTAGATTTGTCATATTAAGAGGAAGAAACCTATTGTTTTTGGCAGAGGTCAAAGGTCACCAGAGGTCAAAGTCCAAAAACCTTGTAATCGTGATATCTCGAGACAGGAATGACCGATACTTTTCATAGTTGGTATGTAGGTTTGTCATGTTGAGAGGAAGAACCCTATTGTTCTTGGCAGAGGTCAAAGGTCATTCGAGGTCACCAGAGGTCAAAGTCCAAAAACCTTGTAATCGCGATATCTCGAGATAGGAATGACCGATACTTTTCATAGTTGGTATGTAGGTTTGCCATGTTGAGAGGAAGAACCCTATTGTTTTTGGCAGAGGTCAAAGGTCATTTGAGGTCACCAGAGGTCAAAGTCCAAAAACCTTGTAATCGTGATATCTCGAGATAGGAATGGCCGACACTTTTCATAGTTGGTATGTAGAGTTGGCATGTCGAGAGGAAGAACCCTATTGTTTTTGGCAGAGGTCAAAGGTCATTCGAGGTCACCAGAGGTCAAAGTCCAAAACCTTGTAATCGCGATATCTCAAGATAGGAATGACCGATACTTTTCATAGTTGGGTGTGTAGATTTGTCATGTCGAGAGAAAGAACCCTATTGTTTTTGGCAGAGGTCAAAGGTCATTCGAGGTCACCAGAGGTCAATGTCCAAAAACCTTGTAATCGTGATATTTTGAAGTAGGAATGACTGATACTTTTCATAGTTAGTATGTAGATTTGTCATGTCAAAAGGAAGAACCCTATTGTTTTTGGCAGAGGTCAAAAGTCATTCAAGGTCACCAGAGGTCAAAGTCCAAAAACCTTTTTTTTTTGTTTTTTTTTTTTTCATTTTTTTGGTTATTCAAGTTTTGGTTCAAGGTCATGTGGCATGAGCTGATGTGAGCAGGGGTGAAATTGTGACCACATCATAAAAAATGATGAAGTAGAGAAGTATAAATTTGATGGATGAACCTCAGTGTAACAAAGCACCCCCCTTTCGGCAAGGAATCACAAAGCCTTTTGACTTTCTGGTTAAGAAATGACATGATGAATTTTGTTCACGTTATTTGAAATAGACAATTATGCAATCAGGGTTTCCGCCAAAGGGGGGAAAGGGGGGGATTTGTCCCCTCCTTTCCAGAAGAAGGTGGGTAAAATCCCCCCCTTTTCATTTCCATCAAAATTAAAAAAAATTGTCCATATCTTGGTTTCTTACTTAAGAAGAGGGCACCTTTGCAGCAATGTTTGGACTTTCGTAAGTAAATGGCCTTTAAAACCCTTCAAAATGCACCTTATAGGGATCTTGAAGCAAGCTTTAGTCCCCCTGAACCCACTTGTAACTTTAGCCAGGGACAGCATCAATTTGGACTAGGGGTTTAGGAGCAATTAATCCCCCCCTTTTTTGCATTTCTGGCGGAATCCCTGGCAATAGTTTCTAATATCCTTGTTGTACACTCACCCTTGAATGCTTTTATTTCATTTTGAAATTAAAATGTTTATATGACCTTGAAAAACTCTTTCATTGCAAAACATGTAAGGAGAGGGCTTATATATATAGTCAAGTTGCTCAATAGCAATGGAAAAGTGATCACATTTTAATTAAAGGTGCAGTAGATTTTAAGATTATAATTTGAGTAGTACAAGAGTGAAATCACAAATTATTCTGCGTTCAACTATTTTCAGTTTAGTGAATAAACTTCAACATTTTATATCTTAGTACAGGAATGTCCTGTGAGGTTGGGAGATGGAACAATGGGATTTTCAATCTTTTTATCATATATTTTTGTAATTTTAGACTTTAGGAACACTTCAAATGCTGGTCCTGAGTTAGTTAGATGAGGTTTTACGGCTCAGTTTCTAAACTGGTTTAAGTCTGGGCCGGCCACTGCCTTTTTTGCCAGTTGTGGCTCACTGGCTTGTTTTCCCTACTCCATTGCTTATGCTGAGCACTAAGCACAATGGCAGTAGGTTCCATTTTTAAAGTCTTCGGTATGACCTGAGAGCAGGATCAGAATAGATTAACACACCCTTGCCCCAACACCAGGGTGAATTATGTATGCTGAAAGCAACATTTTCCATAGAAAAAGAAACCGGTTTCCTTTGGTAGAAATTGGTGTCACTTCAGATGCTGTGACTACTATGGGAATATTTTTAAGACAAGTTTCAGGATGTCAAGTGACCTTCAGCCAGCAAAAAGGAAGATTAGTTTTTCCTAACTTGAGTATGCAACAATCATAAGGTTTAAGCAGGGATGGAAAAAAAATGTTTCATTTCCTGCCACACAAGTCAAATTTTCCACAATTTTTACATTCTCTTATGTACAAAACTAGCCAAATTTCCCACCAACTGCTCACATTTTCCTCTAAATACCAAAATTTCCCTGCAAGGAGCTCCCCACATTCCTGATTTTTCTTTCTTTAAACCCTTGGCTTTAAGTAATTTAACCAATCAGTTGTCAGTGATGGCAGTGAAACTCAGAGAGGGTTCTCAACTGTGCCTATGTAGGCTTGTCAGTTGTGTACTTGCATAGTGTGAAATGTGAATCATTAATTACGTGACTGAAAGTTGTGGTGTCCATAGGAACTTGGGTCACAACAGACAACATGAGGTGTCAGTGTGCAGCTGGCTTAAAGATGTTTTGATCATGAGATCATTTTTTTGTTGATATGTCAAATGTCTTTGGAACCCTGATTAAATGAATGTGGAATTTGACATTGAGGTAAGAGTAGCTTGACTAATAAATTTATTAACTTCCTCCATGTCAGGGAGTTGGAAAGTTTAAACAACTACCAGTGACATGCCCTAAATCACCTGCATTCGCTCTCAAGAACCGAATCAGGCCAAAAGAAACAGAAGTTCCAAAGGAGGTAAGTTGCATTCAACCAAGAAGAAGCAGTTGCTGTGTGTGTATCTTCCTTCCCTTATTCATAAAGTTGCCGTCATATAATATGTACATGTTACATAAACAAAAGTACCATGCGAGGTGTGCAAATTTTTCTTAAATGTTACATATACACAGTAAACTGAAGGGTCATATTGTACCCTCAAATTACATTAAAGGGAAATGTGTGGTGGTACAGAAAATTTACCCAGGGCTAAAAATAAGACATGAGGGCAAGGCCATTTTCGTAATAGCTTTTAGGGCACTTTTATTGATCTCAAAGGGCACCAAGGCCAAATAGAAGATAGTGTGTTATCTGGTTTGCATTTGGTTGAATTTTGTTTGGAAGGGCACAAGGCCATTGCCAAAAATATGAAGGCCATGGCTTCCATATGGCATCTGTAGCTTTCGTATATTTCCAGCCTTGTTTTCACATTTTTAAAACCAATATTTATAGATATAAAATCACAAGTCATTCAAGGTAATGTGGCTGGGTATATTTATTTTCAAGAAATAAAGTTGTCTTATAAAGAAATTTACTCCATTGTGACTTATGAATAATTTGTTTGCCCAAATTTTCAAATGAGTCAACTCTCGTAATTCTTTTATTCAGTACCAGTTTTGGTAAGAACAGCTATGGTTAGATTTCATTAGTGGTACTAAACGTTTTAATAATGAGTAAAGCTATTTTTTATGCATACCATTTTGTACAATTTAGACAATCTGTTCCTTTAATATTCAAAACTAATGCATATTAGCATTGCTAGGCATAAGGGTGGAATTTACTTACTGCATTATTTAGATTTCACAGTGTGAAATTTCAACACATGCAATGTGCTACAAGCTACATGCAGACAGGCAATGTTACAGTTTCCTTTGTTTCCCTTGTGTAAATTTGTTTAGCTAACCTTTTGTTGGCTGATAAGTGCTTAATTTAGTTCTTAAGAAAATGTATTGACCCTGATTGTGGCTCTGACAAAAGATTATCACCTTTCGGACCATGTGAGGACGTACAGGTTGAAACCGCTTTAGTTATGAATGCCTTTCTACTTATCTACTGATACTCTTTTTTGATGGGCAATTAAATTTATTCCAACCATTAATTAATTTAGCCACTTTTTTGAATATTTTGCAGGAGGAAGTTCAACCAGTGATTAAGTCAAGACCTGTACCTCATATAGGGGTACCCTTCAAACCAAACCTGGACCATAAAACAACAACACCAGAACCTTTCTCCTTTGAGACCAGGGACAAGGAAGTTTTGGCCAAGAAGGAAGCCAAAGTTCAAGAGATTTACAGACAGGAACAAGAGGTGTGTTTGCAATAAGAACATGAATTTCTTTTGCCAGAATTAGCTCCTCCATGAAAAGACCAAATTCTCTGTTATTTGAATTATTATTGTTGTTGAAGTTATTAAAATTATTTTCGTCACTGAAGTTTACAATTCATTCACACCTTTGTTAGAATGTATCGCAATAGGCTCACATGGAGCTGTACATTGTCTCTGTGAAGTTTTGGATAAAGCAGCTTAAAGGGAAAATGCTGTCACCCCAGTTTGGATTAGTGTACCGGGGTATCCTATTTCATGAATGGCTCTTGAGAATCATGTGGCAATATCTTTCTCACTAAATTGTGAAATTCATGCAGAGTAACTGCTTGGTTTACCTTGAATATGCAATATCTATGTCCTGAAATATCATGAAAGATACTTGGAAGAAAAGTGAGAGGATATTTGTCACATTTAGCTGATGTTTCAAATATAAGTTTGGGGGTGACTGCATATGTCCTTTAAAGTGACCTAACTCTGTATTGACCATCCAGTCAGATCAGTTTTAGCCATAGTAGGTGTCTTCCTCAATTGTCCATTCTATACAAGTTTGACAGACTTTAAAGAGGAGCAATTGCAGCGTCAACCATTTAGTGTTATAAGCCTATATACCTTACCAGTCAAGGCCTTTGCCCACCAGTCTGCTCTGGTATAAAGGTATACAGTGTGCAGGAGCAATGCACACAGACAACCAGACAACATTTGCACCCCCCACCACCACCACCATACTGTCAAACCTCAAAATGTTGCATTTTGGTAATAAGGCCTGAAACTACTGCAAAATGTCTTCAAAAACAGTTTTGCGCTTACAGAACCAAGGGAAGTTATTTTCTGAAGACCTGCATTAATTAGCAAATTTATTGGCATTGCTAGTAAGGTATGTAGTAATTTTGCCAAATGTGTATAAAAAAGATGCTTTCCATGAGTATAAGTATATAGATAAAAATACAAATAAATGATTTCTTTCAGTCAATTTTTAAATGTTTATTACGTGTCATAAAGATAGAATACCCAACACCGTGTGCCAAGGATTGTGTAGAAACTATGTCTAATTGCTTGTACAAGCTATTGCAACCAGAAGTATCATGCAGAGTTCCAGCGACCTGTAAAAGTTTCAATTTTTATGCTAGAGTGAAGTTTTTAATCATAGATTTCCATAATTTGATAATGAAATGGTTGAGGAAAAGTTGTTTTATTGTCTATGAGGTGTGTAAGCCCTAACGATTCATGTTTTGTGACAATTGAAATGGGTTTTGTAATTTTTTCTCATAAGTGTAACACCATCTTTACTTCATTTATAGGCAAGGATATTTCATGCTCAACCTCTTCCTGACCAGAAGGAACAGGTTGGCATTCCAGTCAGGAAGACTAAACCAGTCACCAAACCTGAGCCGTTTAATTTAGAAGGAGAAACTGATGGGGCTAAGCTAGCAGAGAGATGGGCCCAGCAGGTACAAATTAATCTTCCTTTAATAATTAAAAAACATCTTCTTGGAAACTGGCCAGATGTGTTTAATGACTTTCTGACAGGCCATTATTTGTGAATTATACTTCAAAATGGTTCCTTGCATATTCTCTAAAAATTTATTCATCCTTGACGAAATTGACAGACTTAAAGATCCTGGGAAATTCCCCTGCCTGTTCTGTGAGGTATAATGGTTTGGGGCTACTTATTTGATAGGCCTTTTTCGGAGTATCTGAGGGTTTTAGGTAGGCTCAGTTTTTTAACAAAAAATGGTTAAAGTTAGTATGTAAATTCTTCAGTTTATACTTAATGTATTCAAGAGAGCCAGAAATAAATTTTACATAATTAGTGATAGAACTTTTATTTGTAGGGCAGAAGGGATGGAGTAGGGCAGGGAGCTACAATCCCTCCACCACCCCCTCCCTCAACCAATAATTTTTAGTTTGAAGTTTTGCCTCCAAAAGTATCATTAGCTGTGCCTGAGAATGGCCAAAAGTTACCACAGAAAATACCAAACTCTAGGACCGTGGTTCTTAAGTGTTTCAGCCAATTTTAGTTGAGTTTTGCTTTAAGTTTATTGTTGGAGCCAGGGCTTTTTTCAACAGCTTTTGTTATTTTAAAATTTTAGGCTTCTCAAATGGCTCGTAGGCCACCACTCGAGAACCTTGGCTCTAGGAACAGAGCTCCCAACCCTCCCTCTTTGAGAGGAAAATTCTCGAAAATCCTCCATAGTTCCCGCCTTTCTGCTTTGTCCTGTTATTCTCCTGCCTAAAACGAAAATGTTGGCTGATGCATGCCAGCTTTCATGAGCGGTAGTCAGAAAGCCATTACATAGGCATCTTTAGTATGCAAAGCATGCAACACAGCTTTTATAAACTTTTTGGCCTCAATTTCCAGTCATCATTGTGCAAACAGTATTCCTATTCATACATCACAGAGACTGAAACAAACGGGTCTTCTGCAGCTTCTAAAACACTTAGAAGTCTGGACATTCCAGGCACTCTGCCCACTGGACCTCCACTGGGATTTTGCCCCTGGACCCCACCCATTAAGGGCTATGCGCTTTGCCCTCGCTGTGCACTTCATGCATATTTCCACTTACCATAACCTTATATCCCTATTTTGAAATGTTGGGAGCTCTGTAGGAACTTAACAGTTTCAGCACCCCATCTTTGAAGCCTTCTGACAGCCCTGGATGGCAGGGGTAAGGCCTGAAATGTTGAACTCCTGGTCTGGGGTGGTGTATTCTTACTGGCTGCTATACAGTTGTGATTCACATCATACAAGCCAACAAAATTTCCAGCACACAGAGACACAAGGTGCAGTGACTTAGGGAAAAATCTTCTAGAGACACATAAATCTAGGGACTTTCACGTAAGATGAACTCCATATGGCTTCACTACAGCTTTGCAAACTCTCCCCACAACTCTAGCCAGAGGTTGGCCTGAAAGTTACAGTATTTTTCTTGCCTCTGTTGTTGAAATTTGGTATTCAGTTTACTGCCTTACTTAACTGGCTTTCCAACTGTGAAAATTGCTAGAAGCTATTCATGATCTCTTCTGTTGTGGGGAGGTTCCTTTTTACAGAAACCCAGTAGATATACGTTTTGAAATGATCCTCAGTAGTTGCAGTTAACATTTAATCTCCAGCTGCCTTTTCTGATTCCAACCCATTTTCAGTTTTATTTGAGATTATAAGCTGTAAGATAGTTTTTTAACATTTTCATCGTAACTAAATTTTTCTTCCTCCTCAAGGTCCAAAGGGAATTGGACGAGCAAAAAAAGAAGTGCAGCTCCTTCCGTGCTAGACCAGCCAATGTCCTTTACCAAGAGCCCTTCAAACCTGAGAAACCTACCAAGCCACTCACTGGTATGTACTGTCAGGGAAGCAAATATGCTCCTGCCAGATTTTGTACAGTCATGTAAAATTCTGGAATTGAAAGAGACTGTCACAGATGATCATGGGATTTTGTAATGTCATTAGCAAATAAAAATTTAATGAATGAAGTCATGCAGGGTCATGGAATCATAGACTCTTTTCCAAATAGCAATCACAAAGGATTGTGGGACGAGTTTTGGTACACATCGTTTTTGCCAATGGCACTTTCACTGTGGTGAAAAAGGACACATACCCAAATTCTGTCCCACAATCCTTTGTAATTGCTATTTGGAAAAGGGTCTATGGAGTTGCACAATCCACACATAATGATGTACACATGCTATTTGTTGTGGCAGCCTTTTATTTTGAACTCCATTGTATGAAAATGAATGTGGATAATTCTTGTAAGGTGTTTTTTTTTATATAATGGTTAAGTTGGTGGATAGAATTACCCTGAAGCAGTGGTTCTCAAAGTGGTCCATACCCCCCTCCCCCGGTGTCCGTTGGGAAATCTTAGGTGGGCGCTACAGAGTACACAGAGAAAAGAGGATCTGGCGCTGATTTGGGGTCCCTGGCGATTACGACACATCAACTGCAGTGATTTAAGGCACAATAAGGCATACAGGGGGTCTGTTCTCCTCCACTAGTTCTTCCCCTCCACTTTTCACTAAAAGGGAACCAGACACTTGCAATTTTGCAGCATTACACCAAGCTCACCCTTCACACCAACTGAACTACATCTGGGCTCTCTATACTAGTTTCACAGTATGCCTGCCTTTTGCAGGTTTTTGTTGTTCTTGCAAATTGAAAAAGTTAACTGAGAAAAAACTATTGTTAGCGTCCGACTGTAAACGGTAGGACAAGGCGATGGGACATTGGGACAGTTCAAGATGGGGGAAGGGTGCGGAAGTCTAAAAAAGTTTGAGAACCAATGCCCTGAGGTGAGATGCCATCTTGTGGAAGATAATGTAGAGCAATAGACTCTTGATATAACATAACAAAATTGCAAGTTTCTAGCCAGACTTTCAAAAGCTTTGATTACTATTGCTTACCAAGAGAAGGAAATTTTATTTATCACGGTAATAAAAAATACTTCAGATGCAAACCTGCCAGCATTGAATCAGTCATTTGATAAATGTTTAGGGTATAATATGGCTCCCAATGTTGTAAGTTATTTTTTTGTTGTAAAAGGTGGTCTGTGAGTTTACAGAACACCTGTTTCTTACACATCTAGCTAGTTTGATAGAATGGCTTGGTGTGTATGGCATGAATACCAATACAAATCATAAAACATTGACAGGATCCTGTGTTTCATCATCAGGGTTCAAAGTGATCCTATATTTCCTATAATTTCCTATAAATTTCAAAAAATCCTATATTTCCTATATTTGTATGATTTTAGGCTTGTTTTCCTATATTCTCCTATATTTTTCTGATCTTGTCCAAAAAACATTTTTCTTTTATATGATGTTTTGGTGTGAAAATTTCAGATGGATTCTTTTTCCAAGATACTTTTGTAGACTCAGAGTGTCTTAGACTCAGAGTGGCTTATTCAGACAGGAAGCAGTGTATAGATCCCAAGTATCTTAATTAGATGCAAGTACACAATGGCCAATTGTAGGATTCAGAAATATTCTCATATGAAACAGCTTTGGGCACTAATGAACGCTTATTTCATCACCCATAAATGTTCCACTCTCACACCTGTTATTTTAAGTACTCTATGATTTCATCTCTTTGAGGGAATTTTAGTTGTATTGTAAGGGGGTGGATTAGAGCCCTTTGACTGGCATCCCCTGTAGTCATGCAATCTTCCACATTTTAAAACCATGCTTTGTATGCACAGATAGCTGGTCTGCAATATAACTGATTCTTTCATTCAAAATATTGTAGTACAGTGGTTTGAAATACCAATATTTTCCCTGTCATCTTTCCTCAAACTTTGTTAACCATTAGATCAACTAATTGTCCAAAGTGTTGTACAATTTTAAAATTTTCCCCTAAAGAATAAGAACTTAGTGCTTTGAGAAAATTAAGAATCTCACTGTAATGTTTACAAGTTTACAATGTGCAGATCTCTAAGGAGGTTTTCCCTAAACT
This sequence comes from Holothuria leucospilota, assembly GCA_029531755.1. Lineage (NCBI taxonomy): Eukaryota > Metazoa > Echinodermata > Holothuroidea > Aspidochirotida > Holothuriidae > Holothuria > Holothuria leucospilota. Next base: position 13,196,096 of record CM055965.1, read on the forward strand.
CCACTAGAAGCTCTGTGGTCGGTCTCTGGATGCCACACCAATTTGTCCAACAGGCCAAAGTGAAAAATGTAATCCATGTATGGGTCTGGTGCTGCTGTGCCCATCATTGGTGATGAGTAGGGGCACTTGCCAAGTTGCCCTTTTCCTAATTTTGTCATGTAATTACCTCAGTTGAGATTTTAGATGTTAAGTATGTTAATGCACAGACAGTTTTGCTTACTGTAGGCATCTTGACATATGTGGACAACACTGTTCTTCCAAGTTGTACAGATTCAAAGTGAGCAGTCAGCAGTGGCATTTTAGGTTGAGGGACCATTGGGCCATGCCCACTTTCCTTCCCTAATGCTGAATTTTTTTTTCTTTTAATTTAGTAACCTAAAATCTGATTTTGGAAATAAATTTTACTTTAAAAAGATAACATATTTAGCACCAGATTGCATGTAAATGCAGCACCCAATCATTCAAAAAATTTTCAAAGGGGAGGGGTACCCCCTCCCCTTAGACCCCTCCCCATGTTGGAAATCAAAGAATAGACTGCATGGCCCCCATGAGAAAGTTCTGGTTATGCCACTGGGGAAGTGAGTTGGAAGGTATTCATAGCAACCATACAGTTGTCATAGGCCTGTGATTTTGGTCTATCATCGACCCAATTATGTCACACTTAATATCAAGATTCACTACTAGCAATACTGTGTGTAGTTTATAGTGAAATGTTGTACTGAGAGACCATTTTCTTTTATTTAAGCAGCAAAAAAATCAAAAACTTCCTCACCTCAACCCCATTATTATTGGAGCTGAGGTGAATTCTGTCTGTGTACTTTAGGACATACTGTAAGCAACAGTTTATTGTCCACATTAACTACCCATCCATTCAAAGCACCATCATGGTCCCATTCTGTGTTCTCACCTTCTGATATTGCAAATTTTGGTGCCTTTTTGGTATGCACAAATAATAAGATTTATGGATACTTTATTCCGGGGTCAAACTATGCAAATACACCACCTTCAGGGGATTTACTTTTTCCCTTCCACCATAATATTTAGGTGGTTTTCTTAATCCCTTGTTAATGGTAGAACCACACTTTTCTGCCACATAGCCCACACTTGTGATACTGTTAATCACATTTGTATCATTTAAACAGCATAGTTCATTAGTTTCCTAAGGTACCATATTTTCCTCATCCACAGCTTGGATGAATTTTGAAGATAATTAGAATGGTTAGTGTATGACATTCCTATATTTACTCTATATTTTCCTTGAAAAATCCTATAAAACCCTATATATTCATCAGGATCCTTCCTATAAAACCTCCTATATTTCTGTGATGGACCACTTTGAAGCCTGCATCATAACTGTATTCAGATATGACTTTGGAACATTCTCCCTAAATATGCAGTTGGCTCCTTCATTTGGTATTTGAAAACTTTTGCTGAAGTCTTATCTACTCTCTTCTTATGTTTATTCAGAATTGTACAGTGCCAAGAATAGATCTCTAGATTTGGGCATTTTATACTGTAAATGTATATTACATATAATTAATAAGGACTTTATTTTGCAATGCAGTTGTGTCAATTAGGAAATAATTAGTCTGATATCACATGCATCTTATCTTGCTACAAAAGCTAGTCAAAGTGCTACACAATTGCCAAAAGTGTGTATCCATGTTTTGTTACATAGGATGCTAGGGTTTGCAACAATAAACCAAGCTCAACTTGAAATAACTCCAAATTAATGTGAAATTTAAAACACTAAATTATTCTCTCCTTTATAGATATCTCAGATTTTCAACTGAACACAGAGAGAAGAGCTGAATGTCGAGAGGAGTTTGAAAAGAAACGACATGACATGGAGATGGCAAGGCTGGAGGAGATGGAGAGAAAGAGAAGGTTGGAGGAGGATGAAGAGAACCAGGAAGTCGCTCGATTGAGGCAACAGACAGTCCACAAAGCTCAGCCTATTCATCGATTTAAGAATGTGATTGTACAACCTAGTGATAAACCTCTTACCATGGCCGAATCCCCAAAGTTTAGTGACAGGCGTAGGAGCCAGAAGAATTCCTAATGTATAGGAACTGTGATTCCCAAAATTCTGTCATGTATTTTCTGCAGAGAAAAGTCATGGACTTGATGCTGTAGTGAAAAAATTGCCTGCAAATATGGTTAGGAATAAAGTAGATGCATTAATGGGAGGATACCTCCTGTAAATGTGGACCAAGAGGAGGGTGGCTACCTCTCAATACCAAGTTAACCATTTGAAGCAGGTTTAAATAATTAAATGCTTAAAGCTTGCGGAGCACCACTTTTGTGTTTCATTGGTATTATCACCATAAAACTAGTGACAAAGCTAGGATTACACATACAAAATTGAGCTACTACTTTCTTTCTCCCTTTTTTTTTGTTTTTTTTTTGTATCACAATTTGAGCTAAATATAATGTTATGTGATACAACTGGAAGTCTTCCCTGGGTCCTACATGAGTAGGAGCCCATGGGAAAAATAATCTCTCCATTCATGTAAGGTACAATCTTTAAGGACTTTAATAATATTGTACCTTGAACCAGTTTCATGCAGTGTGATGCATTTGCCTCTCAAAAATGCTCTCCCTTGGTTTTCAAGCTACTGCCTATGCACTATTGCAAGTTAAACTAATCAATTGGTGATAAAAGTGCACCCTGGTAGACACAAAGGCCAGCCAACTACCCCTCCACCTGGGTTATTCCCATCAGGGACAATTTCCACCCAGACAATTCCAAATTTTCTGGTGAGGGAAGTTGTTGGTAATTGTCATGGCTGTGAATTGTCAGGGGGATTGTCCAAATTTTTTGGGGTGGAAATTGTCCCTGCAGAAATTGCCCTGATGGAAGTTGTATGGGGGAGTGGGGGCTGGGGGAGGTAGTTGTCCTGGAACTGGCAACCACAGTTAGCTTGAGGATGTAGTACTTGCAGGTAGTAGGTTTTCAAAGCTCTGACATGGGACATTGAAGTTGTTTGTAAAAGAGTGTATTGCAATATCCATATTGTCAGTATGGAATTTGTTTGATAGCAGTAACAAGTAGTGTAATTGTTAAGTCCATAGTGGAATGAATTCACATAACTTTGAAATATATTAGTTTGAATTTTTACTTAAGTTTAAAGTTAGTTTATTGATTGATTGATTGATTGATTTTTCTTCCTTAAGTTTAATAAATCCTAGCTCTCATATACTGTGCTACAACTGCATGTTTTGTATCAAAATTTCACAAGTTCTGCATTTCACGTATGGTACAATGAGTCAAACTTTTAGGACAATTCACCAGTACTAGCACACTTCTTAGAGAAGCTACAAAGAAAGTCAAAACTTTACGCAACAGAGGTTGCTAGTTATCTTGAAGCTTTTACAGTCCTCGAGGCAATTGCTCTGCTTTTAAACAGTACATCTAATTTGATACTCTTTTTGGCCAGAAGCTGAAATGAATTTGGAATAAAAAGTGAACACATTGTGGATCATCTTCTGAATTTTGCAACTTAAAAGATATGTGCATAACAGAATGAAACAATTTGACAAGGGATGATGAATATTCATTAGTATTATGACCTGATTTTGAATGTCTCTAGCAGAGAGCGAGCCGATCTATAAAAAGAGACTATTTTACTTGTACATAGAGAATGTTTACTAACTTGTCTGCAGGGATGTAGCTAGCCAAGTTTGAGTGCCGGGTAATTGTCTAATCTGGGGAAAACACCTCACCCCACCCCATGGCATCAACCCCATTTTTCAGCCATTAATTTTTCATTTTTCCCTCATTTTACTTTAGGGAGTAAATTTCGGGCTAGTTTTAAGTCTCGGTAGGCAGATTTGTGGTGGGTGGGGAGACGTGTGTTTGTCTGGAGTGCTGGGCGGAAATATCAAGTGCTGGGTGTCACCACCCAGTGCCACCCACCGTAGCTACATCCCTGCTTGTCTGTAATCTGTAAATACTGCCCTCTGATTTACACTAGTTCAATATTTTTCTCAACAAAATATTGAATTTTATTAGAGAGTCAATGACTGTCTGCAGTATTTATGTATTACAATCATTCATAATGATACTCTGCATTGTATAATATATGCAGGCTATAATAATTTGCTTAACACAGCTAAAGCTCATGTTTGCATGCCAGTGAATTTCAACCTTCACAACTTTATCATAGGTTACAGGAGTCTTTAAGAACTGTTTATAAATGCTGAAAAGTTAACAAATGTTATCGTCTCATCTCTACTTACAGCTTATTTAGATACTATCTTGGTCTTTTCCTTGTAAAGGTACATTCCTTACAATTTAACCTATTTGTCATCCAAGCATATTTAGAAGGACTTAGTTCACTGAGACTTTCTTGCACTTAACCAAGACACATGCATTTAAAAATTTGCAATTCAAAACAAATCATCCCTAAGAATACAAAGTATCCAAGAAGGCACCTTACTATTAATAGTTCAAGGATGTACTTACAATTACGTCAATTTTTTTAGTGCATTGTTGAAGATATTTTGAAGGAGAATTTTGCAACGGTATTTCTGAGAATGGACAGCGTTACGTGTAATAACTCTGTCACTGCTGCTTTTTTTTTTTTCAAATTAGCTGTTTAAAATTTCTTTGAGGTCAGATACGCTGAAATCAGGGAGCTGAGTCAGTCAAATACACATCACTTCCCCACGACATCGATGCTTCGGAGAGATAAGAATGCATAGCACATATTGCACGCAATGGTCAAGGCCAGTTCATACTTCAGTATAGCGCTATAAAACTATGAAATTTAAACACTGTTCAACGCTGAACTATATCTGTGATTGGCCTGGAAGAGCAGGAATGAACATATTATGGTTTGAATATCTTTATAGGGCGTGAAATTTGGGAATATGAACCAGCCTTTACCATAGATGGTCATCTAAGGGCACATTTCTGACCTGCTTCATAAGAACATTTTATCAATAAGTTTGGATAAGGAATATGTTAATCTATTATAAAAACAGTTGACAAGAATTTTAAGATGGTAAGAAGCATCCTGTGATAGGAGAGTGTCATTTGCCATTTAATGTTCATAACTGCAATGAGAAGGGTCTTTAGCTTGCAGGTTAAGTTTTATCAGAGAACAGCAATATGTACTCCTGATAAATAGATTTAATTTCTCAGTGAAAGTGCCTCATAATCATTATTCAGTTGCTAAAGTTGTGTTTTATATTCTCTCCTAGCATTACTGTGACAATACTTAGTGTCCTTTTAAGAGGACCCAAAGTCTAAGCTTTCAAAAAAACAATGTTATGAAGGTTGAATAGTGAATCTCAATAGTCTAATAGCACAGAACATTTGTGTATGAGATATAAAGCTAGCCACACACTCTATGACTTTGTGTGACATAACACTGCCGTTGCAGTGCCAGTATTCTTGTTGTATGCTGTATCTATGATTTTGTCTGGTACATCTATTATAAAGATCAGTTTCAGCAAGTTGTGTCGCCGTCAGTCAGAAGAAATAAACATGTTCGTTTTCCTGTCTGAAATCTCTGACAGTAGCAAGGTTGAAGCAATTTGACCCATCAGGTACCAGCGATTGTGCGTGCACAAAGCAGAAAGAGGGTTCTCAAATATCATTGTACAACCACTTTAAAAAAGGACTAGCCAGTTGGGCAGTGTGCTAGCTTTACAATGCTTTAGAAAGGTTTATTCAATTCACTTAATTAAGAACTGTAGATATTGTGCAATAATTTGTGGTGTCACCCTCAAACTACTCATTTTAATTTCATTTGCTTTTGAGGCATTATTCCTAAAGAACATGAACCAAGCAGTAGGCCTGTCATATGGCTAAAAAATAATGTGACCATTGAGTAAGTAATGAACATGTGACTCACATAATAATGCCCTGGAGTGAAAAGAATGTTTAGCATTTATTGTGCATGTAGTGCAGTCCAGTGAGCATCACCCCCCTTCCCCACCTCCAACAGTTTGGTGGGTAACTTAGATACACACTTTTATGAGCCCTGCTTCTTGCAAAATAGTTTTGGAAGGAAGAGGTCATTTTCCATGGTCATGTTAGCTTTCTCATTTCGAAGGGAATTGAAAATATGTAAGGAAGCATCAGAAATACCAGTGATCTAGTTTTTTAGCATATTATGAATGGGAGTACACAACCATTGTGTGTGTAGTTGACATTGAGTAGGTTCATTTGAATATAACTTCAGCTCAGCATTGATGTTTCTAACAGACATTTTTGTCCTCTTCACAAATGACTATAATTAGATAGCAATAGAAAGTATATCAACTCAGGAAAGCCCTATTTAGGTTAATTATTTCTAAGGGTATGCAACAAATGCGTCATTCTGTTGTTGCAATATCAGTCACAGTATAATAATCACACAGTTATTAAATGACACAAGTACTCGTTGGTGGATAATTACTTTATTATTGTTTCATCTGTAATAAATTGAAAGACATTGTAGAGTGATGTGTACTCATCAAGAACCATTCTTGACAGTTTACATAGGGGTTTTAAAAAGAGAGCAGGCATTTAATGGTATCTCATATATGGCATACATTTTCGTTTGTTTCTTGTATTTTGCAAGTTATGCAATGCAATGATTCCAAAATGTATTTATGCAGCCATGGGTCACTTCATATAGCCATATAGCTTCAAATGGACTGAAAATCCAGGAATAACTGCTTTGTTTTTAGGTGAAGTATTGCTTTGTGTTTGAACTTGATGTTGCTGCTAACAGAAAAATCTCTGCTTCTTCATGGGGGCTGATCAAAAGTTAACATGGTTGTATCTCACAGCAATTTAATGTTCTGTAAATTTGACATTGTAGATCAAGTATGGTTTGAGACTGACCTACTAAATTTGTATAGTGAAGCTAGATTCTAAAATATCAAGCTCTTGAGCCACTGCGAAAGGGAGATTGATTGTATTGAGCAGAGGTCCGGAAACTTTTCGATGGCATATTGACCATACCACAGCCCCTTTGACTTGTACATTTTGCCGTGCTGGCATCCTCGTGTGGGCCTCTTACTTTTCTGACCAGTGGTATGGAGCATAGGTTCTCAAGTGGTGGCCTGTGGGCCATTTACAGCCCACAACATGCAGAAAAATGGCCCGCAGAAGAAATCGAGGACAAAATTTTAAGTAGGACCAAAGCTGTTGAATGAAGCTGTGGCTACTAGAGAAATTTTAAGCAAAAATTCCAAGTGTAAAAGGCATGTGCCACAACACACTTGAGAGCCTGTGGTACGGAGGAAATCCTAATTAGTATGGACCTACTGCAGAAGTGTAAATAAAGTGGATGTGCTTTTTTATGGACATTACAGTGTGTGTTGGCAAGTGTTTACGTGGAAGAAGTGTGAAGGTCTGAGAGGTGAACCTGTCTGTAATTTAAACTACTTTTGCTTGAAAAGTGTAATGTATATATAATTCCCACTTTGATTTTAATTATTGTTTTTTTTAACATGTTGGTATCTATAATGAACTTAAATGCAAGCTTAAAAACTAGTTGTGTGCACAGTAAAGCTGTGTTGTTATTTGATGAGTTGCAACTTGTGCTCCACCAGTTATAGAATGTAGCATTAATAATGTGTTATCAGATGTAACTAAATATCCTCGGAGTTGACATGATAAAGCGCCATCTGGACAACGAGAAATCACACGGACAACGAGAAATCACACGAACAATGGCCATGTGCAGTTTCTCGTTATCTGGATTACCCCCTCTTTTTCCAGAGCTCAATAATGAAAAAAAAAGAGCGAAAGGAAGTGAGACCAGAAAAATTGTGTAAGAGAATTTTCAGTAGCCTATTATGATTAAATTTTGCAATGTTAAATGAAGGAAAACAATATCAAATAATATAAAAATGCTAGGCAGATTTTTCTGGGTGCGTCCGCTCTCGCCCCAGAGAAAGCTGACTGATACAATTGAAAATTTTGTGTGGTACCGTAAAACTTCTTTGAGAGTATGGGCGTCTCCCACGCGCCACACTATTGTAACGTGACACTGAAAAAAGGGGTTACTGAAAGTACTAATGTGCGTCATTAAACGCACCATGGTCCTTGCAAACAAAATCCCAAACCCTACCCATGTATAGGAAGGGAAACGCAATTCTCGACAAATTTTTCATCGCGGTCCGCATGAGCCTAATACAAATTGATGTCTCATTAGTAATGCTGTGCATGGCAAAATTTGGTGGAATCGTCTCGTTATTACTCCCTGTGCTAGGAAATTTACTATTCCCCAAACCCTCGCTACACCTCTCGCTGTTCACTTTCCCCACCAACTACAACCATTCTCAGTCAGCAAATTGACTGACGGTTACTCTCTTAAATTTGCAGTCATCATAAGAAAAGTATGTCATTAGCATTTCAGTTGGGGGATGCAGGGTTTTCCCAAAAAAACCACCCAGAATCATGGGCGGCGATCCTGGGGGGGGGAATGGGGGATATAACCCCCCCCCCCCCAATATTTGAGAAATCGCCCATTGACTTTGATTTTTCACAGTAAATTATTGGAAATTCTGGTCATATCCCCCCCCCCCCCCCTATATTGAGAACAAATCGCCGCTCTTGCCCAGAATAGCCGGACAAGCTGTCAAATTCAAGAAATATTCGGGGAGGACCCTCAGTTTCCGGCTTCGCGCCTTCGGCGATTGCGGTTAAAGGCTTCGCCAGCCACAACTTCCCAAGATGCTGCCTCCGATGAAAATTACTTCCCTGGCACTTTAACTGCCGATGCCTTTGGCCACGTCCTTGTAAAAACTACCCATAAAACGTTTCATTGATTTTTAAAGTATCATATACTCTATGAACTTCAAAAATCGACACTACCTTGTTTTTCAAACTAATAAAAAAAGTTGAGGGGGTCTTGTCCCAGACCAACAAAAATGAAACGTGAAAGAAAGAACCATAGAGCAGGATATAGGTTTCTACATCCTACTCTACGAGAAGAACAGGCACCTGGGGAAAGTAGAAAAAAATTTTGATGTAATGAGCAACACTGCATTTGAAACTAAAGAAAAACAGGCTACAATATGTCTCAAACATCACTGTCCCAACGCTGTTTTCTTCGGCGTGCTTCGTGTGCACCCATTTTAAATATTGTTTCGGGATTTGGGCTTACTACCCATAGAACCATCTCGCTTGTCATAGCTTCGCACAAACTCTTTCATTATAATTCAAACCACCAATTCTCCATGGTCGTACGCAGCGGAAGAGAAAGTTCTCCCTACCCCCAGAAATTTGCAAAGCAAATTTTTTATCACCATCGTTCTGTATTTATCGACTTTTTCAAAGATTGTTTAGATACAAGTTGAAAGGCACGTAAAGTGCCATTTCCGGTACCGTAATATGGGACAGGCACTCAGCGAAGGGGTGGGCCGGGGGGAGGGGGCAAGAGCCTTCTCCTGAAGACACTTTTCTTAGCTTTTCCATTACTCATATCGCTAAAATGTCTAAGCGCACTGCGCGCACCTACCCTGAGTTCTAGATCTCCCAGTTTTAAAATTATTGTTCCAAAGCCCCGGGAAACCCTCAAAATAATCCATTCTCCCCTCCTCCGTCAAACCCTATGCTTTATCAGTCCCGGCCGCATTATTTTTTTTCCCAGGACGAACGTGGGCAAATCGAATTTTCAAAATATTTTAAATTTGTTTCAAAATGGAGGTTAGGGTTAAGTTTAAGGTTAGGGTTAAGTGGATGGGGGTTATTTGGCCCGTTCTTTCATAATCCGGCGTCAGAATTTCAAAAAAAGGGTCGAAAAGCTGTCATTTTGGAATTAGAGGTGTGGCCTATTTCCAAGAAGCTGATTGGTCCATTGGCCAGATTTTCCCTGACTCGTCCTGGGAAAAAAAACTACGCGTCCCGGCCGACTGTTAGTCATACGGAGTAAGAATGTAACTGAAAAATTCAAATTGTAATTTTTGTGTTCTCTTTAGTGCCCACCTTATGTAATTGAAGTAGAAGGTAAAATGCATCATTTTAATGCCTACAATTTCGTAAATAACCCAGAGCTTCCGAGAACTTCGCCCCCTGGACCCCCACCTGGGCTCTGCCCTGATCCAGGGGCCCTAAGGCGGGCCCTGGACCTCAAGCCGTGGAGTCTTTGGCAGTCCCCCGGGTTTGCCCCACACTTTCAAACATCAAATCACGCCCTTGGAAGAGTGCGTTCACATGGAATTTTTGTCACGCTTTGGTAACGATCTCGTCAGTTGACCGGGCAGAGAGTTGCTAGCTGGTTTGAGAGGATGCCATATCCCGTTTAATGCCCATCTGCATGTCCATGAGCAAATGGGGAATTTTCATATTTGACGGCCTAAGCGCAGTTGAATAGACAATTTCACTCTGGCTCATCGGTGCTCTTACAGGTCATGAAAAACTTGGAAAGTAATAGGTTTTTTCTTCGTATTTTTGGGAGGGGAGGGGGGATTTTGCCAGGCCATGAAAGTCATGCATAACTGCTTTTCTAGCTTGCGCCACACGGAATATCGATGGGCTAAGCGAAAAATCGTTAGGTCATCGAGCTATCACCATGGCGTTTATGGCGTTCACTCCATTTCCTTCAGATATTATACGCCCCCATGTATTGTAAAAGGGATCAGAGGGTAAAAGCCCTTTGAAGAAAGCGGAAATTTGGCTCCCGTTTTGCTTCTCACAATAAGATTATTATTTAGCAGTATGTAGTGGGTTCCTCGATATAAACCTCAGTGGTGCACCAGTCTCCGCCTCTCACATAATGAATGTCTTTTTCAGTACCCGTAGGCCGAGCCAAAGGAATCATTTGTTTTCCGATTTCTTCCAAAACAGTAAAAATTTTCTTACTGTTACCAATTTCCGAAGTCCTATAGATCTTCGAAGAGCTGCTTGCATAAACCCATCCAGTAATGCGCTCTATCTGCAATAACTCCCTTGTGATTGCGGGAACTTGGCCATGCAGAGTTGTAGACTCTAGTCACGCGACTTGGTCTCGAGTCCAGGCGCGTAGCTACAGGGGCGCCTGGGGGCCCAGGCCCCAGATGTTTGCCAGGCTCCCCAAAAATGTGCGTGTCCAAATAAAATGTGTAAAAATTAAGGACGGCGATCGATGCCGTGACCCGCATTTGATACCTAGGCCCCCTAAAAATTTCATCCTAGCTACGCCATTGCTCGAGTCGCTATTTTTGTGACTTGACTTGGACTTGCCAAAAATGCCAACGCAAGTCATAAGCTCGTCGTTGACGATTTGCATGAATCACCAAAAATATTAAGATCTTGCTTCGGCCACGCATTGTTGATTCTGGACTGACCTGAATAGGATAAATTGTGTAAAGCGCCGTGATAATTAAGCGACTACTTGGGAAAATAAGAGCAACCTTCCCCCACTCTTTCCTCTTGCAATTTCTGCTATGAGGGCCCTACACATCTGTCCCTGCTAGAAGTCAAATGTGTTTTCAGTCGTGGAGGAATCATCATGAGACCCAACAGGACAAAGGAGGGTTACACTGTACTATCCATTCTATTATATTTCAAATGCAACAGTTTGTTCAAGTGAAACTGATCCTTCCTTCCGACAAAACAGAATTAGTAAGAAAGCTCATCTACGCTATACAGGGTACCCACATGGCCGTACTTTTCAAAACATCAAACATCATCTTAGATATTAAAATAAAGATTGCTCAGATGCAACTTGAAAGGCACGGAGAGTGCCGTTTTCAGAAATATTTGGACATGTGTGTAGCAATGTGGGAGGGGCAAAGGGGGACAAACACCCCTCTTGCGTAAATATTGCTTATTTTTTTTTCTATTACTTATATAGCTGAAAATGTCAACAACTGCTTTTTCGTCAGTGTGCTTCGTGGGCACCGATGATGAGTGCTTGTTTTTCCATTATTTATTCCTACTACTGGACAATTTTGGTGAGATTATTATTCTAATACCACAGGAAGACATCACCATCATCCATCTTCCCCTCCACCCTCTTTCCCCCTGCATCATCAATCCCGGTCGGCTGTTAGTAGCACGGAGCAAGACTATGAAAAAAATGTCAAAATGTGATTTTGTGGTTTTATGAGTACCCATTCAATGTCAATTGAAGGAGCTTAAATGCATCATTCTAATGCCCACAATATTTTGAGTACCCCTGAATCTCCCACAAGGACGTTACTCCTTAACCCTATCAGGGGCCCTAAGCCAGGCCTCTGCGGCCCACCCCATTGGCTGGGATTTCCTTATTTCATCCTGAATCCCCCCTTCCATAACAAAATCCCGGCTACCCGCCTGATAAGAAGAATTTTTGGCAGTTTTCATGATACCCTACTGCCTACCATGCCAATTAATGGTGGCCCTCACCTTAGACTTTGCTCCCCTCCTCCGGACTTGCAACAAATGACTTGCTATCATCTCTAGGGCTATGTTCCTTTCATCTTGGAGACCACCATGCCCAGATTCCCAGACTACGGTACCTGTTCGAAATCATAATCACGTTCGACGACACTGGTCTCAAAATGCATGAATTTGTCTGATCAAATTTCTGGCACCCTGTTTGGGATGGAGAGAGCGATAGGGTAGATGTAGAAATAGGTATGGGATCAAGGGCCGTGGTCCGGGCCCTGGGGTCTGTGTAACGTTGCAGTCGGTCTTAGATGTGCTTTACAGCCGATCTGTACAAGAATGGTTCAGGGGAAAAGTGATAGCTGTGAGGAAAAATGACAACGGTAGCTAAAATGGTTAGCTCATTAGCGGTGGAACCGGGGGAGGGGGACATGGGGACTCATTCCCTCCATGAAAAAGTGGGGGCTAAAGGTATGTTCAGCCCCCAACATTTGCCAAGTTGAGCTGGGCACATGCAGCTTAGAACACTCGGGAAGTGCTGTTTCCGGCCATCTGGAGGGCTTGTAAACCAAAAATTTTCCAGTGGCCTAGGCCCCCGCAAACTTCCTCCAGCCCCCCCCCCCCCAAAAAAAATAAAGGTTATGTGTTAAATGTCTAAATATCACGGACGGATTAGGCCTATCATTTAAATTTCAATCTTTCTAAATTCTCACGCCTTTCAAATTGTCAAACTTCCCGATCTAAACAGGTTAGTATAACTCTTTGGCTATAACAGGTTTCTGTTTCCAACTTTTATCAGGTTTATGCGTCGACGCCGGAAGTATTTTTCACAACGAGAAATAGATTTCTATGTTTATTATAGGCTGAGCCATTATGTAGGGCTGACAATTCTAGACGAAAGCACAAGCTAACAGAAACTTGTCACGGGCTAGTCACGGCTACTTGTAAGTGGAATATCTGGACTCTTTGTATGTACTTTAAAAACAACCATTAAGAGTTGATTATCAATTAAGCAAGCCAATTTCTGGTTGTCGCGGATAACTATAAAACTTTGCCCCTGCCTTTCTTACATTTAAAACACATCGCAGCTCTTGCAAAACTGTAATCCAGGGACGCACATCAGTAACTGTTAATAATCACTTTGTGCTCAAACTAGCCCTTCTTACAAGTCGAAATGTACTAAAACTCAAAAGATTACACTGGAAAATTTACGTTCGAAACAGTTTTCCTGTGGCTTCTGAAATACTAAAACCCAGGGGCTCCCGGGGGCTTCGCCTACTGGAACCCAACCGGCTTTGCCCCTGGACCCCCACCAGGGGCCCTTAGGCGGGCCCCTGGACCCCACCCATTTTGGACTTCGCGCTTCGCGCTCCGGGTGCACGCTACGCGTGCACAGTTTCCCCCTAAAATGTGCTTTGCCCCCCCCCCCGCCCCCAGCTATTAATTTCTAGCTAGCCACTGAAATTTTCTTATCCACTCCGCGCCAACTGATGGGGACGCTCCGCTTAGACAGTCTTGCTGGCACTCAGCCCCCAATCTTTTTTTCCGTTCCGCCGCGCCTGGTTAGCTACCATGTAAGTTTTAATACATGTCCTTTCTTTCGTCGAAAAGTTGTGGGTAGGGGGTTGTTAGAACTGGTCCTCAAAAGAAACACGTGAGCCAAAGTCGGAAACACAGACATGGAGGTAGGGAGAATCCCCGGACTTTTTACTGGAAAAGGGGATAATTCACCTTCGTTATAACTGTTTCTTTTTTGGTGAGGGAGGATGGCGGAGAAGGGGACCATTAGAAGTATGCACAGGTATGGCACCCTTTCATTTTATGCTCAAAAATTTTATAAGAGAAGCATATAAATAATTTACCTTCACTATAATGGAAAAAGTCTCCTCATGTAGCTAGCCTAGACTCAAATATCTGAGCGGAAGTGTGAATTCGGCACACCTGCTGTTCTATTCTGCCATCTGAGTACTAATAACACACACATCAAGCAAATAACATTGTTAGAATAGCGTGGCTTGCTAGCCAGAGCGGCTGTCATGGGAGAGGTGGCAGGGGCCATAGCCCCAAAATAATTTGGATTTGAACGGAACCCCTTTCGTTACCCTCACAATATCTGTACAACGACCATAGCATTTGCTGATATATGTGAGTGTGAATAATTACCGTATAGTCCCCCATTAATAATTTGGTTGAGGGATACGAAATACCTTTATGTTTGGTTGTTCTTTATATTGTTTGAATATTACTGGTACTTTGCAATGACTCGAAGGCCATGAGGTTTCGGGTGCGTTTCGCCCTCAAACTTATCAGAGCGCATGTTTGATGATTATCAAGACATTCATAGACACACAACATTCTCTTTTTATTGGATCGGTAAGGAATACCTTTGTTTGATCCTGAAGGTGGTCAACCGCAGTGATATTTGCTAAAAAAGTGTGTGTGTGAGTTTGTGCGTGTGTGTGTGACATAGTCCCATCCAATAATTTGGTTAGGGAGAACGGGTACCTTTAATATTTTGGCAAAATCCGCAGCAATATTTGCTGATATGTTCGTGTGGACCTATAAGGCATGATCCCTTGTATTTGATTGAGGGGACGGAATATCTGCGTCCCTCTCATTTTTTATTTATTTATTTATTTATTTTTTATTTTGTAAACGACAGTAATGTTTAGCTCAATTGACCATTAAATGCCAGTTATCGCATTTATTGCCACATGTATGGCAGATGATGAACAAAACATTCTTAGACGCCCACAGACAAATATAAGGCCTACATGCAAATAAATAAACTTCTCAGGGCCTTCAAATTAATGCACAGAATTGAGATATCCTAATGCAACCCCGCAAGCTGCTCTCAGAACTTCAAAAGTAATCCAACCGGAATTTTGTCAAGTATTTGACTAAACTTGATTCAATATTGACTAGATCTGGTTAATGCCCGAGACCGGACTCGGACTCGATTCCGGACCCGAGTCGGATTTTCATTGGACTCGGAATTGGCCCGGAATGAGCTGTAGCTGGACTCGGACTCGGAGCCAATTCCAGCCGAGTCCACGGACTGAAAGTTTCTTGTGAAACCTAAGGCTATGTTATTGGTGCACAGTTTGAATAAATGAATGGCCCAATACAGTCAACTAATAGACGAGTTGGGAAATTCAGAACTTCCGGTCGGGTCACAAGTTCAAGTGTACCATGACAACGGCAACGAGTTGAGCTCTGCGCGCTCAGCATGCAACACCGACACTGATCTACATACAACACCGCCCGCTGCACGCCCAATTTTTTTTTCCCACGAGGTTATGGGCAAATCTGATTTTCAAAATTTTTTCAAATTTGTTTCAAAATCATGGTTGGGATTATTTCTAAGGTTAGGGTTAAGTGGACTGGGGTTATTTGGCCTGTTCTTTCATAATCTGGCGTCAGAATTACAAAAAAATGGTTCAAAAGCTGTCATTTTGGAATTAGGGGTGTGGCCTATTTCCAAGAAGCTGATTGGTCCATTGGCATGATTTGCCCATAACCTCGTGGGAAAAAAATTGCGCCTGCTGCACACTGTAAACGTGGTACACTTCACCTTTGACCCATTCCCATATTGCATTGCGTGGAAACATTTCCCAACTCGTCTATTTACCGGTTGGGCCAGACTATGAAGCGGATTCCTAAAATGACCTTTTTAGTTAACTTTGTAATGGTAATATCGCGTACCTTTTGAATAAATGAATTATACCATTTGTATGCTATTCTACATTGGCAAACCGCCGAACTCGGAACTAGCCCTGAATTGGGAAGACTGGAATTGGCACGGAATGGGAAGGTACTGGGCTCAGGATAGGCCCGGAAAGGTGGCCTCTGGAATCAAAGCTCGAAATCGGGTTAGGTGAACTCGGATACAGCCCTAAAAAATTCGTTTATTTTTTTTTTATCCAAATCAAGTGAACTATATTTGACAAAGATTCCTGGTCGTGAGCATATTGATAAGATTCTTTTCAAGTTTATGGGACTTTTTCCATAAGAAAATAGCCCTTAACTTATTTAAACTATTGCTTGTATATTGTGATAGTAAAATACTTTTTTATATCCCCTCGTTGACCGACTGCAGTTGTCAAGTGGTTAGAGCATCCGACTTGCAGCCGGAAGGTCTAGGGTTCAAATCCTGGCCTGGTCATACCAAAGACTTTAAAAATGGAACCTACTGCCTTTGTGCTTGGTGCTCAGCATAAACAATGGAGTAGGGAAAACAAGCCAGTGAGCCACAACTGGAAAAAAGGCCGTGGTCGTCTCGACTTGAACCAATTGGTTGGAAACTGGGACGTTAAACCTCATCTAACCTAACCTAACCTAACCATCCCTTCTATTGATACAACATCATTCCACGACAGTGGCGTAGCCAGATATTTGGGGGGGGGGGGGGCAAAAGGAAAAAATCCCTACACACTATTATCTTGAAGTAATGATGTACTATCTAAGCGTAGGGCCATCAAAAAAAAAAAATTAGATTAAAATATCTCCGAGATTGCCTTAAATGACACTTCCAGGCCTTGTCAGTAACCATTTTGATGTGTAATTCTGCTTAAAAACATAAGAAGTGTTGTAAGTGTTTCAAATGCATTGCTTTTATATTTCCGACAGAGATTAGAAATTTCCGACAGAGGCTTCGGAGGCTTTGTGGGGGGCGACCGGGCCCCCTTGCCCCCTCTATCTACGCCACTGTTCCACGATGCATTTTTCTAGGCGCGCTTCACAAGCAGCTATCATCAGTGGGTGACTGATGGGGGCAGGGTGGGTGGGGTGTGGGTATATAAAGATGACCATAAAAATGGAAAAGTTATGACTTAGGCTAAAACTCCTTGCGTGGACCCCTCAGATTGTCCGTTTCATCATAGTGTCTCCTCTTTGCAATGCTATTCTTTATTTATTGTCCTAACTTTGCAACAAACTGCCACGGGAAGCGTGTACTTGACTGGAATTTTCTCCTGGGTAACCTTGCAGAGTATTGATTTATAAACATAAGCTTTCTTCAAAAGACTAATGCTCTGCCCACTTCGCGCGCACATGTGTAGCTAAGTTCCACGTTCCTCTTGTTAATTTGCAGGGCTTCAGAACAATCCATGGTCCTGTTCTAGAGTGTCTTACGAAAAAGAATAATGAGACTGCTACGATGCGTGCGCGCGATGGATGAGCCCGAAGCGAGCCAAAATTAGCATTTTACAGACATGTTTTACAGGGGTGACACAAGGATTTGCCCGACGGGGGTGGGAGGGGAGATCCCTGACGGGAAAAGGGGAAGTAACCCGAAGCGCCGGAAAAAAGCGACGGCCGGGTTGTCGGTAGGGTGGCGAACGCAAAATTTTCTGCGGCGTTTGAGCACCAAATTCTTGCCTTTTTACTGAAGTAGGCTCCCCGACGAATTTGGAATGTTTCCCTACCTATCCTACTACGTCACTGCATCGACGGTTCAGTTTCAGTTTCGGTGGAATCAGGTACAGTCCTTGATATTGAAAACAATGCAGTTAGCAGTTTGCACTTACCACACGCAAATGCTAATCCTCTCTGTAGCATTCGCACCTGTTTTCACTTACTGTACTCATCCAGGTACGTACGTCGTTGACATAAACAATCACAACGTGTCCATGTTGGAGATACTTATATAACGTTCATATACATTCTATGTTCATATCCGATCAGCCCACCCACACCTCTACTGCCACCCCAGGTTTTCAGTCATTGCCAAATCACTGAAATCAGCCCACATTACTGGGTGAGTATGCCTGTACCACTTTAAAATTATAAAATTAGGCTTCTGTGGAAGTTATTTCCAAATAAATGGGTGGTAGGCTAGGCCTAACTTACGAGTGTTTGGACAGCAGCTAACGTTAGGCCTAGCCTAACTTAGCAAGGCCTAGGCCTAGCTGCACTGTGAACTGCACGATGTAGCCAAACGTCAGGCTTTGGCTAGGCGTTAGATGGGATTTAACGACACACCAACACGAATGTGTTTTATAGTGTCAGCTAGATAAAAAGGTAAAGTTCATAAACGGTTTCAAATACGGTTCAAGTTCAAGTTTGGTTTCAGATACAGTTGAAGTCCTTTAGTCACCTCTTACGACAGGCGGGGAATACTGTGGGCATATTCTACACTAGTCCTTGAACAGGTCCGTGTACTGCGTTAACGGTAGAACCTACTCCGTAACACGGTCCTTGTCCTGCATACACAAAATTTCCGGTAGTTAGCCGGTCTGCCAGCAGACCGGCATTCCTCACAGCTTCAAATATTCACCTATGATTACCATACTTTCCATGAACGTTCTTTGTCATTGCATCTATGCTTCCTGGCCAGTTTTCTTGGGAATAGAGGGGAGCAAGAAGGTGAAATTTGGAGGTAAAAACTGACCTTAACACTAAGTCAGTTACAAGATTTTTGAGTGCCCGTGCAGTCACATGACTGACTTCCCTGTAAAAAGTTGTAACCAGGGTAGTATGCAAAAGGATACAGTATGTCGTATAGATGCACATTTTTCGACTTTGGAGAAAATATTTGTATATTAGAAATGGACCTTCACCTCAAACTGGTATATATTGACTTCAAAATCTGAAATCAAGAAAATGTAACAAATTTTAAGGAAATACTGCACTTAATTTCAGGAAACTGGACAGCAAAACGTGGAAGCGCTGCCACGAGCCATTCTGACAATATGGCTGCCGTTCTTTGACGAACGACAAAGCGAGTTCCGTGAGTTTTGGCCTTGGAACGCACCTGTGAGCTGTGTGAATGCACATTTTTCTACAATATAATGATAATAAACTGAATTGCATTGTTTTAAAATGGGAGAAATGACAATTAGTGTAGAAACGATCAGTTTCTGATAAATTTTCCTCCCAAACCTTAACTGCAGTGTTTTTTGTGAAGGCAGGACAAGGACTCTAGTGCGCAGTAAAACAAAGTGTACGTAGCATAGAGTCCTGTTCAAGGACTAATTCTACACCCCCAACCCACAGGGGGAAGGCCATCAAACAGTGTAATGCATTGTCAATGTACAGCATTACAAGTGTCTTTTGACACCACCTCATTGGCAGGCCCATAGCTTAACAAGGGTAATGAAGGGAAGGGGGAGATGGCCTAGGTGCAGAACATTTTTGGGGAAAAAAAGCGAAATTGAAAGCTGTTCATCGCAATGCAAAATGTGGTTCTCTAAATAGAAGTATTCTACAGTTTCATGAATCTCAGATTTATGTCCTGATGAATTCGACGAACCCCATATTTTTATGAAAAATTTTAAAAATTTGGGATAGTGATTTTTAGAATGCAGAGATTGGTCAACTGAGAATAATGTAGAGATTGGTCTACGGCAAAATCATGCCACCATTTCTACGTATAAACAGTGGCAAACCAGCTGCTACAGTGGCTTTTGCCGTCGATGCCATCCATTATTTTTACCTCTGTGAGTGGTGTAGGCCATCTGCAGTGTATGCACTGTAGTTTATGGTCACAGTGTTGTAACCTCTAGAGGCACCTATTACTCATCTCTTGCAGGGATTTGGGAGACTGCCAGCTCTCAACAGCTTGATGTCGAGTACATTGGGTTTTGACATTCAGATATGGCAAGGTTTATTTCTTCAACATGTATCTGATTAACTAGAAAATTGCACATGTACAGACATTGAAATGTACGTACAGTGCAATGGGCATGCCATGAAAATGCCCATAAGCCTACATTCCCGAGTAGTCCCGCACAGCCCGGGAAAGTCAGTAACTTTCACATTCTGCGGTTTTTGTCCAGCGAGTTGTATCTTCACAACCGTGCTCAATCTGGATATATGATCCGGCCAAGCCCTAGTAGCCACTGGAACTACTTATTAAGCACCACAAGTCATTATTCGCTTGAGTGCACATTGTGCTGATAGAGCTGGAGTTTTGTTACCTTGTTTTGATGCAAGCATGATTAACTGTGGTCAGCTTCTACAAGAATTTGGGCTAAAAGGACTTTCATGTCATGGGAGTGAAGCAAGCTAATACAGTAGTAAAGGTCTTTATTTGATCATAATTGTGATAATAATAATCACAAATCATCTAATATAGTGCAGAATCCAAAGAGAAACAATGCTCAGTGTGCAGTATGGGTGCTGACAGTAATAAGACAATATTTAAAAACATCAAAAAGGTAAGTTTTCAGAGTCCATATAAGGTGACTTACAGGGTTGTCACCAGGCCAAACTTAATGCCGGGTAATTCTTGACTGTGACCCATTTAGTGATCACCGTCTGGGATGTAGAGAAGGTGTGGGTATTTTCTACACTCTAAATTAATGCTCCTATTGGCCGTCTCATACTGAGACTAATGTTACATCCAATTTTCTTTCAAAAATCATAAAATTATAGTACCATTATTGGGGAGAAGTGCTGGGCGGAATGTGTGTATTTTAACATGAGTGACAGGCGCAGTTTACCAGTCCCGGGCTTGAACCCCCAGTGCCGCCTGGCGTAGTGACATCCGGCCTGGTGACTTACATGCATACTGTTGCTATCTTTTAGCATCAATTAGAAAGCCCAAAACACAATTTGGAAAAAAGTTCAGGGGAGGGGAGCCAGGCTGGGAACAGTGAGACAGAAGCCCATCTTGAAGGGTAGATACCCTGGCTGACCTACTGTATGGAAGAGAAAACCCACAACATCTTGTACACAGACCTTGAGTACAGCTTTTGAGTATAAACAACAATGTGATTGGTTACAGAGAGTATACACACTACCTCATACCAGTGTGTTTTTCCAAGACCGTGACAAAGCCAGTTTGGGGGGGGGAGTGGGGAAGGGGAAGGTCAAGAAGGTCAAATGCTGATAACATGACGACAAAACTTAGCTGTGTAAAGTAAGAAAATATGAATCCTCTCAACATTAACAGGGACACAATTTGACTCCTCCCCCCCCATATTGAGATGGTTGTCATGTGAGCCATAATTAACCTCGTGTTGTACCCTTGATATTAAAGCCTATAGCAGTTGGCTTTCTGACCCTGAATTCCACAAATTAAATGTACACCATGAACTAGTGGTAATATACTGTATGCCAGCTGAATGTGTAGACTGGCAGGGTTACCCCTGGGTTTTTGAGAGTGTGAGGTGGTATTAGTTCATGAGGGTGATATGATGCCAGCTTTTGCACCATCAGTGAGTGAAAAGTATCAATACTTCCATAGCTAGTACAGTACAGGTGGCAAGTGTAGCAAATTTCTGTGAGGTGGTGGCCAAAAACTGTGAGGTGGCCGCCTCACAAAAAGAATGCCAAGGGAAACCCTGGACTGGTACAAGTCAGCGAAAGAATTGAACTACATAAAGCTGGAAAAGTCATGCTGCATACTGTATTTAGTATTTCTGAATGAAACTTGACTGCAGCTTGAATGTAATTGTGGAAGTGGTGAAGGGGGGGATAATATTTTCCCCATTTTGAGAACTTTGCAAGGAGTGATTATCTGTGTAATCTTTCTCCTAAAAAAATTCAGAGAAGAGCAATGAAAATAGTCTTTCCATCATGAAGTGATGGGTAGTGCAGTTTTGGTTTCAAGTAGTATGATATGAAAAGTGATTTAAAGTTGTAAAGATTCAGCGTACATGTGGATTCTGTGTTTAGGGCTGCTTATCCCCCAGAATGGTGAAGATATTGACACCATAGACAGCAACTACTCTCTGCAAATTTAAACCCTTCAACATTCTGAAAGTCAAATTAAGATTACTTTTCTGTGTCTGTGACCATGAGAGGAAAAAAAAAAACAGAATCTGGGAAGCCTCCACGTTGGGTACTTTGGTATTTGGAGGGAAATTGTAACAATGGAAAATTTGGCTATTATCCATAAAGACATTAAAAGCATAGAAATTTGACTTGGTACTTGGAAAAGAAACACTTTTCCAGCTCTGCCCTGTGACTTTTCCCCTAAAGTTACAGTACGTCTGAAATTATATGTGACTGGGATGTTGGTCTAAGCCAGGGGATGGGAACCTTTTTCCTCTGGTGGGCTGTTAAATATGGATAAAGTGGTCTCACAGGCTGAAGGTTCCCCACCCCTGGTCTAAGCCATGCATTCATGTTTTGTTCAGGTGCATTTAACTTTGCCATAGGTAATGAGCAGTGAAACTTCATACACGTAAGTACCCCGGCGAGTCTTTGAGGTGGTTTGGTATGCATGTATAATATATTGAAGGGTTTATACCTTAATTGCATATTTTAAATTTTATTCATTACACATACTGTATGTTCTCATTTCAGATTCCATTTCTAAATCTGCAACAGTCATAATGGGCAAAAAGGACTCGTCACAGAGGGCAAACTTGCCAGTCGATCAGTATCGCAAGTCTATCGGTAAATCAGAGTACAAAAGAAATAAGAAGGAACTCAAGCGAGTGAAAAATACAGCAGAAGCTAGAAGATCATATGCTGGTTACAGGGTAAATACTGTATATAATTTCACATATGGATCTTTTTCCAATTAAATGTAAGTTAGTGTATATTAGTCAACCAGTTTACCTTCAAACCATGTTGTGTCAAGTGGAGAAATGGAGAGGCATACCTGTCTTCACCTCTGACCTCAAGTTTGGTCTTGTGAACTGGACCAATAGGGCACACAGGGGGAGGGAGCTAGACTGAATAGAATTCACCATGCCTCCTCAGTCAGCAATTTCAAGTCTACACTAAAAATCTACAGTATTTCCACAGAAGCAGTTTTCATAGGCAGACACTCATCACCCTAAATACACTTTAGGTTTGAGGAAAATTGGTGACTGCACTTTGATTGACTTTAAAGTGTGCAGATTCATATTATGTGTAAACATCTCTGATTGGTCTTGTTTCAAGCAGATTATGCAGAGTGGTATAGTCAGGAGAGTATGGCCTTGATTGCCTTGAACAATAAGGCTATTTCAGGCCTTTGTCTGGGAGGTGCTGAAGTCAGTTATTTGTAAATTGGAGGAGGGGCTAGAAGTAAACTTAGTTGGGGAAAGTTTAACCATCTGGGATGGGAAATTTGCTCTCGAAACTTAATTGCTGTAGCCTCTGTATGTCTTATCTAGTAGTTTTTCCTCTGTTAGCATCATACAAGTTTTTATGTTATCAATTATTAAACCATAAATACAAGTTATGTGATTTCTTTGTTTTCAGGATTCCTTTCTCTTGTTGATATCAGTTTTTGCCGTGGTGTGTGTTGTCTACGCCATCCTTTACTTCCAGATGTCGTCATGACGAATTGACGATGAGTTGGTGCATTTACCAAATCTCCCAGGAGCATTGCAGATGAATTTTCTTCCACTGCTGAGCCTCCTTTCTCTAAGAAGTTCTTCAGAGGTCTTTTGGAGCTCATGATGCCTATGGTCAGGTAAACACAGGTGATGGGATTTGAAATGGTGAAACTTCTCACAAAATGATTGTTTTAATTTAACAACAAGGTTAGGATGTTACCATAATCTCAGGTTGTTTGAAGGTATTTTATTTGAGTAGCATGCAGAAGAGATTAAAATGTTAAAGGTTGGAGCATAAAAGCAGAAGAAAGGTCAAGCTAGGTTTTGGTCTTTGAAGGTTAGGTGTGGATTCCATAGACTTTATCAGTGATCTCTTAGAATTGGGGTTGGCAATTTGGCCTTTGAAAGTCAAAAGTTTCAAAACTGGCATTTTTAAAAAGTGATGAATTCAATAAACTTTTATTTTCTTGGTTGGCCATGTAACTGCTATCCACATATAATTTCCTTAATTTAATTGGTTCACATTGCCTTATGTACCTAGGATATGTTTAAGTTCAACAAGTTGGCTTTTGGCACATTTTAATTACATTTGGGTGCCAATTGGCCATTTTCTGTCAGAAAAAAAGCTGGCAGTCTTGTTTAGGTAATAGAAGTCCAGTTTTCTACCATTTAAGGGTCTGCAGTGTCTTTGGAAAATATCTGCTGGTTAAGTAATTTTAACATTATTTTAGGTCATAGAAGTACATAATATTTGCTATTTTTCTTTACTGTTTGTTTGGTATTCTTTTGATCTTTTGTTTGGCAAGGTTATAATATTTACTTGACTTTTAAGCATACTTCTTGAAGCAGACAGCCAGATGCTGCAGTCTGGGTGAATGTAATATCTTGATTATGTAGAATATTTAACATCTAAATTTAGTCTCAGGAGTGCCTGAAAACTTCTCCAAATTCTAGGTCCAAGAGCATCTTTAGATTGTTTTAGTAGTGATTTCTGACTCAGGAGGGACACATCACTTATTCAAGATACTGAGAATATTAGGTGCTCGACAGGTTTTAACATTAACTGCATGGATTTGAGTCAGACGTTGAATCTAGCTTTTTGCTGAGGTCTGATTTTGCACTTGTTGTTGGGGTGGTTCAAGTTGAGTACCTAAGTGAGGTTGATATTAGAGACTTACAGTGCATGCTGGGACTTAATTCACTCTACCAAGACAATGCTACAAAGTGGCATTGCATATACACAAACTCCTTGAAGCTTTGAGTGATTTCCTTCTTACTTAACTACAAAAAACTTTCCTCAATCATACTTGTCAGTCAGAGTGGAAGCGATATACTTTTAACAAAACATTTTCCCATCAATCACTATATACTGTGCACTTGTTAAGGGGACATCCAAAAGTCTAATGTAGAGCTTTTGTGTGCTAATACTTCAGCTTGTTACTTTAGACAGGAGTTCTCAAGTGTTTTGTGCAGAGGGCCACATTTTCTTGAGTATATGCTTTATCATTGTCCAGGTAGCCAGCCAACAGGGGCAAATCCAGGATTTGAAAAAAAGGGTCATTATTTAAGACAAAATCCATATGTAACATCTCCAAAAGTGTCTACACAGCAGGCAGCAGGATTCTTAATTTTGGTGGTGGTTCCTTAATGTGGTATCAAAGTCGACCTCAGCCCCAGCAAGGTTGGGGCTGAGGTGAGAATATTGACATCTGAAAAGCACTAGATAGCAGGGAAAAGCACCCTACAAAATTTGCCGAAGTAGTCCTTCTCCCATTCATGTGTTGCCAGTATCAGAAGCCTTAAATTTGGCATCCTGACCACACTTGATTGTAGAATATTGCACTCTTAAAACACAAATTTGTCATTAGAGCTCTGTTTTTACCATGCATGGATCGCTAGTAGGGGAGAAAATTGGCATTCCCAGGGTTCTAGGTTGAAGGAAATCCCACTTTAAGCATTAATTTGACACTAGACTTTTTCGACCATGTGTGAATTGCCAGCTGGCTTATGGGAGAAGATGTGGAATTCAATAGCTCTAGGTTGCACATAGGAAATTGTGTGTAAAAACAGTTCTAGATCCTCAAATCTTCTGTGGGCTCTGGTCATGGATGTTGGG
The DNA here is from genome assembly GCA_029531755.1 of Holothuria leucospilota. Classification (NCBI taxonomy): domain Eukaryota; kingdom Metazoa; phylum Echinodermata; class Holothuroidea; order Aspidochirotida; family Holothuriidae; genus Holothuria; species Holothuria leucospilota. The sequence continues at coordinate 13,221,729 of CM055965.1, forward strand.
GCCGCCACTTGAGATCCTAGGCTTTAGACCGGAGGTTTGTAAATGGAACCCATGGGCCTTTTTTGGCCTGCCATGCGCATTAAATGGCCCACAGAGTTTTAGGAGCCAAGTAAATTCTAAAGTTAAATTTCAAGTAAAAATGGGCCCCTGGCCCAAAACACTTGAGAACCCCTGCTGTAGACTGTCTTTGTTGTTGATACAGCTCAAAACATCAAACCTCACAATTTATTGAAAGTCTCTATTGTTGAACTTGCTAAAAGGTATTTAGGCAGAACGTGCCAATTGTATACTAAGGCTACAGGCAATGACGTATGCAATTTAGAGGTGTGCCAGTAAAAATGAAAGGGAGACAAAGAGATTCTCTACTAACACTCAGTAATGTCTGTCTCAGTAAAACAATAGATCAAGTGCCTTTGCTATTTTGGGGCAAATCATGACAAATTGACCAGTTTTGAACATGCTTATGCCGTAGTGACAATAAAAGCAGGAGAGGCAGTGTTGAAACAATGAACACTTTCACTTTATAAAACCAAGATCTGATGTCGTGATCCTATCAGGAGATGACGTTATCAGCAAACTGTATCATACAATTAGTAGTGGTGCATTTTCACATTTTTGTGCTGAAAGACTCCTTCCAAGTATGTCCACCAGATCTTGTTGCTATAAACAAATATTTCCTCTGTTTGTCAATTTCGTGAGTGGAGGTACCATTCCATCAGGGAATGCTGACCCCTTGTTGGGCAGATCCTTGCACTACCCATCTGAATTGCTTGAAAGTGCTAAGTGATGCTCACTTCACTCAGCAAGGATGTTTCAGTCATCCACCCTTCATCAAGCTGTGCTTTAGATTCCATGTCACGTTTACATTGTGAAAGGAATAACGGTGAAAAATCATTAATAGCCTAGATATTTATTCTTAAATCAGCTGGAAAACTTACTGTAATGTGTAATTTTCAATTTAAACTTTAAATTCAAACATTTTTAAAATTAAAAGGTTAAAAGTATTTTTCTACCATTCTCCTAATTTGTATTGAAACAAGTTAGCTTTTGCAATGTAACTTAGACACGTGTCATTGATAATATTTTTTATGGTCTATAAAGTTCAGCTAAAAATATTTTTCTGTGGGTGAATGAAGCAGATTGTAAAATTTTCCAAATTCCGTCTTTTGATACATAGGATAGATATTTTTGTGTAATTTTCATCTGAATTAATAAAATAATCTATGCTTTTTTATTGGGGACATGTGCTCTGTATTCACGTTTGTTCTTGGAACTATCTGTCACAAGCATGTGGGAGAAAAAATATTGTAATTCTGTAAAAAATTTAAAATTATATATTTCTAATCATGTACACACCCACATATATAATTTATACATAGTTGTGTGACCGTAATATTTTTTATATTGAGGGTTGAGTTGTAACCATACTACAAGCAGGGAAGAGTCATGGGTTTCATGCACAGGCACACTTTACAGAAGTTGCAGTTGCATGTGTAGGTATCTGCTTATGCAAATATCGAAGTGTTTCTGAATATTGGAATATATGCCAGGGGAAGAACTTGTAGCAGGGACAAGGGGGGTGGGGGTGCAATGCTGCAGACTTTATGTGCTGACATTGTACTTATTAGTCCTTGAATAGGATAAGCCTCTCTATTGTCTGCTGTCCAGCAGATCTTGCTTTAGAATGCACTAGAATTATTCTGCACCATTACTATTAAAAGTAGTTTGATCCCAACCATATGAACTTAACAGACATACCAGGAGGATCTGGAGTTGTTATCTAATTCCCACCAGCTTTTGCCGCTAGAGTCATTATACTCAACCTGCTGTTAGCCTTGTAATGTGGTGGTATGCAAAGAGATGTTGTACCTTGTGACATGAAAGGGGTATGTATGAGGCAAAATACAAGTGTTTCATAAAGTCTGGAAAGATATTTCCAGTTAAAGCCACCAAAGTCACACTAAAATGGCACTCTGCATTTGTAAGCTATGGTTGAGTAATTAAAAGCAAAATAAAAAAGTGCACCCAAAGTGTTGCATGATGGGAAATCTGCAGTGTTATAACAATTTGTGTCTCTTTGAAGTATTGACATGTGTAAATGCAATATGTAAACACTTTGTGTGTTTTGACCTTTAATTTCACAAGGTGGAAGATACTGTTAAATCTCATGAACGTCAAACTGCAAGGTTTCAAATGAATTTCATTGTAAAATACAACAGAAAATTTTCATGTAATTTAAACTTTGTGTATTGAAGAGAGAAAGTATGTTTGGATGAGAAATTACATATCCTTTCTCAACTGAATAACTATGAGTTGTGGATAATGTGCAGTGGGTTTTGTGGACATATCGTCTCTTTCTTGGTAGAGTGACGAATAGACAAAACCCATGTTCAGTGTAGTGGCAAATGTCCTATTGAAAAATAGCATGCTATTGAAAAATAACATCACTTTCATTAGTATGCCAAACATGAGCTTTGCCTATTTGTCAGTATGCCCACTAAAGGGGATGATACTTTATGTAAAGATGGATCATTTTCTTCCTGGAATGATTCTCTCAAGTTTTACTGAAATATTCCTTAAATGTATATGCCATAAATTCCTCTTTGTAAGGTGTAAACACACATTTTGAATAAATCTGAGTCATAGTTTTGACCTTGACATTAAAGGTGTCTAATAATTTAATCATTAATTATAATTTGAAACTTGCAGAGAGATGTGAAGCTAAGTGTATTCAATATAGTGGAGATATATTCTGAGGAATATGTAGCAGAATGATCTGACTATATTCCTAGAGTATTTTCTTGTCTGCTTGAAAATAACAAAAGGTTCACAGCAGGAACAAGATCAGTTTTGTCTCAGTTTCTGATGCTAAACAGGTTAATTTTCTATCCTAGTGCATTTGCTTGCCTTCCTAAATAACTTGGGCTAATAGTATGGGAGAGCTATGCACACACAGAAGTGGATGCCTGCCATATAGGCTGGCAGCCATTTTAAGGGTTAATGTGCCCATTGCACTGAAATGCAAAATGTGGACAGAGAGTCCTACATGAATGTTGTATAGGTAGATTGCATGTATACTGAAGTACAGTAAGGGAGAATGCTGACACAGTCTATTGCTGTGTGCTTAATAAGTGAAGCCACAAACTAATAGTGAGGGAGCTTCCCCTGTATGGCAACTTGAAAAAGCCAGGTGATTAGCATGTCTCCACATATAATGTACATTCAGCTTAGGAAGTAAAATGTCATTTTATCAGTTTTTGAAAGATCAGCAATTTTTACAACATAGATATAAGTCATGGTGCTGAAAGTTTTTGTTATGAAGTCTGTGAAAACTATTAGTTCCTTCACCAATAACTGGGGCAAAAGCAATGACGTGATGTTTGTGTTACACTGCGTTGCTTTCTTTCTGTACAGACAGCTAGATCAGTGGCTTCAGTCCAGATTGCAGGAAATCATTCTCCCTTATTTTAATTTCTATGGTAGAGTGTCATCACTGAATGTGCATGGTTGGCTTAGCACAGTGGCTGCAGGCTTATGCCTTGTGTGTTAAGTATTGACTTAATCATATGGTAGAGCATACATTTATGTACCACATTTGAGATACGAAACTTCAGAAAGTTTAGAAGACAATGCTAGGTTGGGAAAAAGGCAAAGATTGGTGTGATAAATTTCAGTAATTTGTTTTACTCATTGTATTTTGCCCAAAATGGTGTATATTCATGGTAATATACACAAATGATAGTAACATGGTGCCTGTTTTGGAAGGCCTTAACTCATTGGTATGATGGCAACACTTTTGGTCAAGTGATTCTCTTCATATGTTTTCATGTCTCCAACTCCTTGCCATGTATGAGGCATTTAATATTTCAAGTTGTTAATGCAAGCGGGAGTACACATTTTTTTCTAAGCACAGACTATGGTAATCAGTCTGTTTGTAATGTATATATTAAGGTAGTACTTTATAATTCACATTTTTGGTGGGAAAATAACAAACTTGAGGGAGTAAAACCTCTTCATGCTGCTAGAATTGAATAGGACATTTTAGCCAATATTACCCGAGAAAAGGCTTTTTCCCAGGTGAAGCTTATTTCTATAGTTGCAACAGTTACTCCCTTTTACAAGCAAACTTGCTCTATTGACCAAACAGTCTTTAAAGGGGTTTAAAACCCTTTAACTTTATTGATCTCAAGATACTTGAACAGGAAGTTCTCTGAAAGATTCTGGATTAAGAGTGGTCAACTAGAGATGGTTAAAACTTGCTATTCATTTCTAGCATCATGTGGTTTTTTGTCTCATATGGGACATGCTGTATGATGAATTTCCAAGTATAATTCTTCTTGTCATACAATATTTCATACCTCAAAGTGTGCATCTGTTGTAAATTTAGTATCAAAGAGATCACAATGATGTAAAATTATATTTTTGATACTTAGTAGTAAGTGTTTCATTACGTTCAAACTTATGAAAAGAGCTGGTGAAGTACTTTCTAAAAGCACAGGTTTAGGGTAGGAGGAAAACCACTCTTCCTGTTATTTTCAGTTGTAGTTATAATTGTGTCAGCTGTTAAGTAGTTGGATTCTGCTCTGAAAAATGTTATATGTTGTTATTTAAAATGTTCTCCATAAATATTGCAATGGAACTTTGGTTTCTTTGTTTGGAAATAATATGAAAATTAATTACTGAGCATGAAATGCAGTCAGTATTATTTAGACAGTGTGAGTACAGTGTCATGAGTATAAGTACAAGGTGTAAGTATGAGAAGACTGTTTTACATTCTTTTTTAATGAGTAAAAGTACAATATTTTGCACTTGCAATACTCAGCTTTCCACACAAAAGGATCATCTGTGGGGAGGGGTGTTCCCTACCCTTTGAGAAACTTTTGCATATTGTAGGGTATAAGACACCAGATTGTGCAATGTTTGACATCTTTTTATCTGAATTGGTATTCTGTTTCATCAAGTTGACTTTTGTGTGAATACTATTCATTGGAAAGTTTGGGAGAAGGGGGAGGGCATGTGCCCTGTATAGCTACATACCTGGTAGTAAGTTAGTACCAAGTCTGAGTACTAAGTTTGCAAGACCATCCAATTCAAATTTTGGGGGATGAGTAAAAGTACAAAACTATGCTCACCAGTACTAATATAGATTAATGTGCTAAAGTGTGAGTATAAATACATGCTTACTACAAATCTTATACTTAAGGCATAAATTGCATTTGGCAGACTATTATTGGTGAATAAATTGTCAAGACTCCAAATTTGGCAAAATAACAGACGAGGCAAAGCCGAGTCCGTTATTTTGCAAATTTGGAGTCAAGACGGTTTATGAGACAATTATAGTCTGACAAATGTGGTTTATTCCTGTTCTACCACCAAAAATGTGTGGGAAACATGGCGTGTTTAACCAATCAGAATGCAGGACTCTCAATAATGGATGCCTAGAGTTTGGTAGAATAACTTAACTCACTATCAATGGGTTGCTTTTAGACTTATGAAATTGTTGATTGAAATTGTAATAGTGTCTTGGACCACTTCTGTATATTTCAGGATATATGATTGTATACATTCTCCTTGACTGTCTGAAACTCATCCACAAATAAAAATTTAAAACCAGTCTTGTAGGTACGAATGATCAGGAAATATGTCACTTTGAGATTTAAGTAACCTGTGTGTCCTTAAAGGATTTTTTCTGTAAGTTATTGTTACCCTACAATTTGAGAAATCAGTGACTAAGTTACTTCTAGAATTTGTACACTTGTCTTCAGTTGTAGTTTGTGGACTGTAGTATAAAATGTAGAGGTGAAGTGTCAGACAACAGCTTTGAAAATAGTGTTTGCACCGGGTACCCGACCGACAATGTCAGGACCCGGTTCTGAAATTGCTACCCGGATCCAAAGTTTCACTAACATAGATTGCACATGTGACAGTACACCTAACATGTTACTTTTTCCTGGCAAAATTTATCACGCACACGCTTAAGAACACTTGTCATGCCCATACGTAAGATACGTTGGTGTTATATTATATCAACGTGCAAAGCAAAATTTCTTATGACTTTACAACAAACTTGTAGCCTAACAGAAGTTATATTTTCGGGTACCTGGGTACCCGACCGTCCATCGACTTCGGGTACCCAGTTCCGAATTTTGAACCCGGTGCAAACACTATTTGGAAAAATAAATAATAAAAGACAAGAAAGAATTGGTAGAGAAAACTGATGTGAAATTTTAATTTCAGTATGAAAAAAGGTATCATTGAGAATAGGTGGAGTTGCTTAATGTTTAGGAATGTGAAGAGAATTTGACAAAAAATCATGTCATTTTGTTTTGAGTTCGAAAGTTTGGAATAGTTTCTGACAAGAGTATACTTTATTTCCTTTTGAACTGCTTTCATTTTTGGTCATTTTAATTTTTAAATGATGGGAGTTTGTTTTGTTATATATTTTGAAATGTTGAAAGTAGTGCATGATCACATCTTTCAGGTGGTCAGGACAATGATAAACTTAACATTGAATGAAATGAACAAACTTCATTGACATTAATTGTCATGTATGAAATACATGATTAATATTTTACTTTACATTGCCAAAGAAGCCTTTTGTTAGAGAATACCATGGTGGAGAGAAGTGTTTCATTGATTATTAATGCAAAGCAATAATAAAATGATGACTATTATAAAATTTGAATTTCCCAATTATTTAGTATTGAATTTGCTACCCAGACCATCACAGCAAGCAAATCCCAGCTATACATTGTCAGCATGGGCATCAGAGGAGATGTATTTCACTGTGCTTTTCTTTCAGAAGGTTGTTGCATCACCACAAAAACATAAAGGAATATCCCTATATCTCTATTTACAGTTGGTGAATGCACCATGATTGACTCAAACAGTATATAGCATCACTCTGATTGGTCAATGATAACTTCTGCAGTCAGTGGTGTAGTCTGGTGCAAGACCTTTGTATGCTTGCTCACTCAGTATAACATTAATTAGGAACACTGTGGGTGCAACTTCTGCTCACTCCAAAATTTCTACTCTAGAACAATGTTAGTTATATATAGACATAACACTCAAGTTACATACAGTTCAGTTGGCAGGCACCCATATTTTGTCTTAATGGAAGCAAACAGTGCACACACAGTAGAGAGTGTGTATGGCTTTGAGCAATTTAAACTCTGCAGAGGTTACTATAGCTTTGTTTTGTTGGTGTAATTAACATATTTTTAAGTGGAAGGGGTGCTAGAAAGAAATTTAGGATCAAGAATTTTTGCTGAGAGGTGTGATTCACAATATCATTTAGCCAGTTTTATTTAATCATTGAAGGTGAATACGTGAGAATGCTTTACTTTACTACTATAGCCACACACTAGAAAAACTGAATTGGGGTAGGCAGCAATTTGGGGGAGAGGGCTGGGGTTAATGTATCTGTTTGGAAGCCAGGGTACTCGCATGGATCTTCCAGTAGTATCGTTAACTGAAGTCATCCCTTTGAAAAGGCCTTTAGATAGATCAAATTGGGTGGATAGGGGAGGAGGGGAGCATTGTCCCAAAATGCATTGCCACCCCTTACAAGGCCACTCTCAATATCCAGGTTGTCATGGTAAAGGTCTGCTAATTTTTCTACTAAGTCTAGCTTATAGGAGATTAGCATTATGTTATGCTCTTAGGATGAAAACCAATTAAAACAGTGGACTGTCAGTCAATGAAACTGATGTTACTCCAACACTTGAGAAACGTGACCCCCTTCTAAAGGGCAACTGTGAATGAGTCATCCAAGTTTCAGTTAGCATACCAGTGAACCACTCATATGCTGATTTTTTTTTTAGGTGCTTTTTAATGGTGAAAATTTTGTACATTGAATTATTTCACTTGTATGTGAAGTATTTAACCCCTTATTTACATCAGAAAAATTCATCCCATGAAAACTGGCGGCGGTTTCAAACTGGGTGAGACTTCATCGTCATCTGACCGAAGGTAATTAAATGACCTTGGCTGGATGAAAGTCGTTAACACTTTAGTAGAAGCAGACTGAGAGTCCACCAAATAGCTTGCAGATTTCCTTGGAAGTATGGTCAGTATTTTCACTAAATGAGGACCAATTTTTTTTGTTTTGAAGTTTAATTTCATATTAACTAGTGCCCAGATTTTGCTTTCAATTTGTACAAATGCATAGCTTTATTATTTACGTCCAACTATATCAGGCAAATTAATGGTCACTCTGACCATGTAAACTGCATGAATATATTGAGGCCAGGCTTTCTTGTCAGTCTCTAAACATGCAAGGAAGTTTGTCCAGCTTTCATGGGAGCATTTTCTCAAATGAAAAGTTAAGTGCAATATTTATGATCTGAAATATTATGAAAGATATACATGCATGCAAGATATTAGGGAAATAAGACTGTTTTAATGGATTTAGCAGAAACTTCAAAGTAAAGTTGGAGCATAACCCCTTGAAAAGGGGGAATGCAAATCAGCAACATTCCAAGAGGATTCTTATAAATTACTTGCAAACTCCAAGGCAGTGTACAAATGGTACTAATGTTAAAGGACCTATGGCATCGCCCCAAATATAATTAGACATATCTGCATAGTTCTAAATTCAGTTGGTGACTGACATTCAAACAATGATAGCACCACTGTGGTTGGTAATGATGACTTAGACAGTTGTATTCCTAAATAGGCTCACAGGGTGCATTTACACTTGATCCGGATCTGATCGCCTGCGTGGAGTCTGATCCACTGCTCGAGATCAAATCTGTAGTGTAAACGCAGATCAGATCCGGATCTGACCGCCCGATTTTGATCCTAGTAAGGGGGGAGGATCAGACCCCGTGCAAGCGATCAAACTTGTAGTGTAAACGCTCCCCGGATCAACGGTAATTCAATGTAAATTATTTGGAGGTCACTCCTGCAAAAACACTCATTATGCAGGGAGGTGGATCAGAGTATGAGACAAGTGTAAATGCACCAGGATCAAGCCATACACGTAATTCGATATGCTGAAAACATAGGGCCATCAGATCCGGATCAAGTGTAAATGCACCCACAGTCACATAGTTTGCTTTTCAATAACAAATTGCCTCAAGCAATTGAAACTCGGGGCAGGCTACTGCGGCTCTGTCTTGGGAGTGTTCTACTACTAGAGAGTTGTTTGTGTTTAAATTGGAGGCAGGGCGAGAAGTTAGGGTAGTCGGGAGAATTGTTACTGTCTGGGGTTAGCTTAGAGGGCTTCTAACAACTAATGCTGGGGTTCCATGAAAGTGTTTGTTACTGTGTAATCTGCAGAGTTAAAAGACAAAACTTAGAGCAACATAAACAGCTTACTTGAGTATTACAAATAACCTTTATTGCAGGAAAATTAAAAAATTTGGGCCAAAACTTGATAAGAAAGAACATTACGAATTACACTGTACATGGCAAGCATATGAAAGCATATGGTTTGAATTATTCATCCAAGCTGCTCTCAAAAAATTAGTACAAGTTTTACCACAAAGCAGCTTTTAAAATCTGTCATGCCACTGGCATGCATTTAAAATCATAGTTTCATAAATTTAAAAACTTACATTTTGAGCAAGAACTCAGCTGCCTGCATGGTTCAACACAATGAAGTTGGTTTGGAAAACAGAACAAATTGGCTTGTTATGAATATTGTAACATAGAATGTGATTGTTGGCTATTGAAACTCTTCACAATGTGGAAGATGTAAAGATCATGTCTATGCCAACCTCTTGAGCCTTTTCCTCATCACAGATCAATAATTTGGCATCATGATTACCCACTTTTAGGTTGTACATGTCTGGTTACACTTTTCTGTTTCAGGCCAAATACAAAAATCATGCACACGAACACACACACAGTTGTACCTTACACACTTAATGAGGACCTCACTGTTATCTCCATTGTGTTTGCTTCCTTAACCCTAACTTTAACAATAGACTGTCTATTGTTAAACTTCCAAGGACTTGAGAAATCTATTGAATTCAATTCTGAGGATCTAGAAATTCATATTTAGGGTCCTCAGTCTTAGCTAAAAACAAAGACACACACACAATCCAAAACACACACAAATGCTGATATCATCCTAGTCTGCATAGATGGCTTTACAGACTCTCCCTAGCTGTAAAATCACCAGTCTTGTCTGTCAAGCCATTAATGAGTGAGTAATTAATATACCACCGCTCTGCAGGGTTATGTCACCTAGGAAATTAAATGTGTAACATGCCTCATGTACACAATGATAAAACTTGACTTGCACTAGCTGGATAGTATGGAAAACAAGAGCCCAATGGGCACTGTGGTTCCTTGCTGAATGTAATGAAACTGAGCCAACTACTGAATGAACCAGTATTTCTGTTGATTCACAAAATCTGCTCTGTAGACAATGCACATCTTGTGTTAACACATTCAAGCATAAATAAATTGCTCTGAAGAAATACAGCCTACAGGCACTTCAGGGGATACCAACACAGAGGGTGCATTTACACTAGATCCGGATCTGATCTCCTGCGCGGGGTCAGATCCCCTGCTCGAGATCAAATTTGTAGTGTAAACGCAGATCAGATCCGGATCTGATCGCCCTATTTTGATCCTGGTAAGAGGGGAGGATCAGACCCCGCGCAGGCGATCAAAACTTGTAGTGTAAACGCTCCCCGGATCAACGGTGACCCGAGATCAACGGTAATTCAACGTACATTATTTGGAGGTCACTTCTGCAAAAACACTCATTATGCAGGGAGGTGGATCAGAGTACGAGACAAGTGTAAATGCACCAGGATCAAGGCATACACGTTATTCGATATGCTGATAACATAGGGCGATCAGATCCGGATCAAGTGTAAATGCACCCAGACAGTATACAGTTACAATTTGTTTTATTCAATTAAGCAATCACAATTCATGCACGCTCAATGGTATCTGATCCAAATGATCAGTAACTTGGTTCTCTTTATAAAACTAACAACCCATAGTAGCATTTAATTAATCAATTCTAATTTCCAATTCCTGCCAGCTCACATGTCCTAATCTAAGGACAACTGTTGTCTGTCTAGTGAACTTTCACAAAAGTCCTCTGCTTTGTGGGCAGAGAATCTTCTGCAATATTAAAAAGTAGTACTTGATGCACGTTTTCATAATGGCAGGATTATGGATTAAAATCATAATACTATAATTTCAATTAAAATTGAGATACTTGGCATCTCTGAAAGATGTCCCACATCTTTCAGTCAATGATACAGTTTTGTGCTTATATTTTTTGACTTTAGGAATTCTTGGGAATTTGCTTTTTGGCATCTGGTGATTTCAACTCTGACATCCAACAAATCTCATATGGGTTTTCTGCTAGATTTAATGCAACACCTCAAAGCAAAAATCTATTCAAGCCTCCTACACTGAGATATAGAGTTGAAAAGGTTTGCAGAGTTTGACCTCCAGTGACCCCAGATGACCTTTGGTCTCCACCAAAATTTTTTCCCCACCATAAGGCATCCACTAAGTATGAAATTTATCCAAGCTTCCTACCTTGAGATATTGTGCTAACAACAAGGTTATCAGTTTTTGACCCTTGGTGACCCCAGATGACCTTTGACCTCCACCCAAAACTGTATGGCACAGCTTCTCACTATGGTGGATCTATATACCAAGTATGAAATCTATCCAAGATTTTTTCCTTGAGATATTGCGTTAACAAGGTTTTCAGTATTTGACTCTCAGTGACCCCAAATGACCTTTGACCTCCACCAAAAATGACAGGATTCATCTTCTCACCATAAGTCATCCACATACCAAGTATGAAATCTATCCAAGCTTCCTACCTTGAGATATTGTTTTAACAACAAGTTTTCAGTGTTTGACTGCTGGTGACCCCAGATGACCTTTGACCTCCACCAAAAGCTACAGCATTCATCTTCTCTCCATAATGCATCTACATACCAAGTATGAAATTTATCCAAGCTTCCTACCTTGAGATATCGTGCAAACAAGGTTTTCGGTCTTTGACCCCTGGTGACCCCACATGACCTTTGACCTCCACCAAAAACAATAGGGCACACCTTCTCACTATGAAAGATCCATATACCAAGTTTCAGTTTAGTCCAACTTTCCCTTGTTGAGTTACAGCGTACCGAAGCAAGTGTCACACACACACACACACACACACACACACACACGCACACGCACACATACACACACACACACGCCAAGCTGACTACATAGGTTCCTTTTGCTAACGCAAGGAACCAAAAATGGAAAACTTAGAAATCAGTATAAATTTAATAGAAAAATAAAGACATAATCTACATTTTGGGTGAAAATTTATGAATATATCAGCATAATTACTAAATAAATGTACTGAAGTATAAAGTATTCTGCAAACAATTAAGCTTCCATTTTCCATGATGTATGCTGGACCAGGAAAAGAATGTTTTCTGAAGACAAATCTCAATAGCTCGTATATCTAATCTAATGCAGCATATTTTATAGGATTTGAATAGCAGATGGAAAACATTTCTTGAAACCCTACCAGGCAACTCAACAAATCCTGCATGTGAAGTTAAACAGCTCATCAATCATACAAACTGTTTACAGATGACAAATGCAGTCACAGATGGTTGCAGAAAATTGCCTGTAAGTAGTGGGGAGGCAACATACATATTCTGAAGACAATGCCTCATAGGACTCCCTTTCCCTTATGACAAGCTGCTAATGCTATCAGGTTCAATACACAAAATTCTATTCAGTCAATATACTACACTTACTATCCCATATGAGTCAAATCAAATCTCCATCATGTTTTCCAGACTTGTGGAAAAAATGTGAGTAAATATATATCTCGCAGACTGGCACTTCTCGAAGTGATATAAACATGTATGTGGTATAAAAGCAAGTACAATGATGGCAGTATACAATAATTATAATCAATATAAACATTTGTGACGTACATATCTTTCAGCATGAAAGTGATACATATATGCATCCAAATTGAAAGTCAAAATATGTTTATAAATTCACCCATGGGAATATTTGCAAGAAGGCATATAGCGCCCTAGGTAAAATCTATGGAAGAAGATATTTTGTCATGTGACCATCCTGCCAATCTTTATCGTCTATGTGTATACTGAAATGGTTTTGATTATATTCAATATTTTGCCTGGATAAAAATTTGAAACTTAAAGCTAGTGATGGCAGTTTATACCTTTTGAGCGTTTTGCAGTTTTTGAGTGAATATTAGAAGTACCCTGTTTCCATACTGAATTGCTTTTGATGTATTAACATCATCCCGTCTGCCACACTTTTGAAACAAGAAGTAATTTAAAGGGAATAAGCAGTCGATCCCCCCAAAACTTACTTTGAGAAATGAACTAAAATGTTACAAATCTCCTCTTATTTCTATGACAGGAATCTTTTGTAATGTTTCAGAACATATAAAGATGGCATTCTGAAAAGGAAATAACAGGGTTATTTTGCATAAATGTACGACTTCAGTTACAAAATTGTCACATGATTTGAGACAGCTATTCAAAAATTAGGATACATGGGTATACTAATAAAATATGGGGTCACTGCATTTTCCCTTTAAAATGCATACCTCTGTGGCATTTGTGCAATAAAAGTGACCCCACTTTTGCTCTCCGAATGATGTTTATAGCTAAGCGCCCTTGCCAAGATTAAATTCTGATCATGTGTAGTTCCATGTTTTGGCAGATTACATCAAATTAAAGTGTGAATTGGTACGATAGTACCGTGACAAGACAACTTTCGTACACAGACCCTTTTCCAAACAATTACAAAGGATTATGGGATAGACTTTTTGTCAATGGCATTTTTACTGACAGTGGCCAAAAATGACATGTACCTAGAGCTCCCAACATTTCAAAATTCAAAATAGAGATACAAGGATATGTAAGTGGAAAAGTGCATGAAGTGCACAGCGAGCGCAAAGCGCATAGCCCTTAATGGGTGGGGTCCAGGGGCTTTCCACAGCACCCCTGGTGGGAAAAATCCCAGTGGGCCAGGAAGGTCCAGACTTCTAAGTGTTTTAGAAGCTGCAGATGACCTGTTTGTTTCAGTGTCTGTGATGTATGAATAGGAATACTGTAAGCACAACGATGACTGGAAATTGAAGCCAAAAAGGTTATAAAGCCGTGTTGCATGCTTTGCATACTAAAGATGCCTATATAATGGCTTTCTGACTACTGCTCATGAAAGCTGGCATGCATCAGCCAACATTTTCGTTTGAGCGGGAGAATAACAGGACAAAGCGGAAAGGCAGGAACTAGGGAGGATTTTCGGGAATTTTCTCTCAAAGCGGGAGGGTTGGGAGCTCTGCATGTACCAAAACTCAATCCTACAATCCTTTGTAATTGCTGTTTGCAAAAAGGTCTCATGGACAATCGAAATTCCCCCACAGTTTCTCTCCGGAAAATTCCTACCCTGGACAATTACCCCTCACACAACTTTCCCCACCAGACAATGTGGAATTTGCAATGGATGGGTATAATTGTCCAGGGGCAGTTGTCCTGGAACCCTACAGTATATGCCTATTATATTCCACGGAAGATGTGTGTGGGAATTAAGGTTTATGGAGGGGGAAAAGAGGAAGTTAGGACACTCCCCCTGCATGTTTTTTTGTAACTGAGAGCTATATTGTTGGCCAATGTTACACTTGTTTAAGCTGTTTTATTTTGGAAGGAAGGAGGGGACTGCTATATTTGTGTCCATGTAGCGAGAGGCCTATAGGGAGTTGGCAGCAGCTTCCCCATCGCTGTGTAGACTGCTCGTCTAGGGGAAGATTCTTCAACATGTTTCACAGGTAATGTTAGTTCTGAACAAGCTTACTTTTTCCACTTTGGCCTTTCAACGTCAACTTTCAACAACACAATTAATTCTGTGTGCTTGGCTTTTCAATAAAAGTTTCACACATGAAAGTATTTTGCACATATTTGTTTTCAGTGTGAGTATGGATGGCCTTAATTATGGTCAGTGCATTGGAAATCAACTTTTAAAGCAGTGCTATTCATATCTCATGTGTATATCAAACCAAGGAAGTAACATGGTGCCCATGGTGTAGCCACGTAAATGAAGTCCCCTTCCACTGGCAGCAGGTATGAAGTCACAAAATTGTAATGTTATGTTTATTGTAAACCTACAAGATTACTGGAGCCAGTGACTACAGTGAAACATTTGTGACTAAATGTGGGTTATTCCAGCATGATCAACCAATTTCTCTAATTAGAAGTCCAAGTTATCCATACAATGATACAACCATAAGGCCTCAAATTTAAGAAAACATTATGGTGTTCTGTCGGACAATCTGTCAGCATTTTTTGGTTGTATTTGTCCATAAGAAATTTTAAAGTTGGGTGTGGTTTCACTCTTCCATGAAATCTGGTTGGACAACCAATCTTTTACTGTGGTTGTCATGAGATGCAGTATGACTTAAATCTGAGCCCTATCTAGATCTGGAGTTCCCAACTGGGAGGGGGTAGGGGGGTCACTACACAATCCAATCTTGTAGGGGTACAAGACTGGGTTGTCGGAGATACACAAAGTAGTGTTTTTCTTCCACTGTGGGTGTGTTCACTGGGTAACTACAGAGCTGGAGAGCACCTGAAATGAGGAGGGGGACATGTAGGTGGAAAAATGGGTCAGAATCACTAATATCAATAGTGCAGATTCTGTCAAAAAAGTTGAGGAGGGGCGAATAAAGGAGGGGGAATACAGAGCCTTTGAAGCAAGATTTGTCTGAAAATAGCAATGGGAACATCTCCAAAAGGTGGGGAAGGGGTATTCTCCCCTCCCTATTCCTCCAATTTTTTGCCTATGGATATCTGTGTATAATTACAAACAGTCATGAAAGCTGACAAACTTCGTGGGAAAGAAACATCCTCCAGTGCTGCCCTGATCTTTCCATCTCTCCAGATTCCCGGCTTCTGGCAGAGAGTGCTAACTGCTCAGGTAGAGCTGTAAATTGGCATCACAATCTTGTAGCAAAGCTGAGGGCATTATCAAATGATAAACTTGCACTGTCCACAAATGACTGTATTTTCATATTCATTTCTAAGGGACATCTCCACTGAATATGTACCCTGCAAAGATCAGAAAAAGAAAAAAAAAAATAATGAGTAATGATGAAATATTGAAGACCTTAGCAGCATAGGTTCATATATCAAACAGGTGACAGATAAGTTTTACAGTTTTTGTAAAAAAATTTTCATTATTTAGGAAAAGTACCTTATGTAATTTAAAATGTCATTATGAATATCATTCTATCATGGCAGTAAGCCTAAATGTTTAAATAATAGCTATACTGTTCTACACAGTGAATGTGTCAGACAGATTTGACAGGGGGCAACCAACAAACAGATCTTACACCCATCCCATTTAATTTACTGATGATATGATTTACAGTAAACTGGGGATCATTTTGCACCTTTCATTTTTACCCCCAAATATCTAACTTTCTCACCTCCCTCCTACCCTCCACCCCCCCCCTGTAATGTGATGTTTATTCTTATGTAAATCACAGTGATAATTATTTATTTGTAGTTCATGCATATTCTTATTTATGCAGATCGATACTGTCACGTGTATGCGTGGGCCAATCATAATGCGTATTTATGTTGATATATAAAGGGTAACACGTGCTAAGGCGTCACTTCTCAATCTTGTCTTGTAGTTGTCAGCAAGGAGACAACCTTCTTTCCGTTTTCTCAGTTCAAGTGTAATATATTTTACTGGATCCAGAACTTATAATTTATCTTCGTCTCTTTTTTGGATTGTGTTATGTTTCATCTCATTACATGGTGGCAGCGGATGCGACTTAATTTTACTTTTTTACAACAAGATTGAGATGTCGGTTCACTCTGCGACCTGTTCTTCATCATTACCGCGATGAGATGATGTTACGTGAGTTGGCAGTTTACGGAGAACCCAGGCCTCTTCCATGTGTTTTCAACCACGTTCTACCGTTTTACTAACTTACAGACTGACAGTGCAGTGTTTATAATTAATGTCTGCGTCATCAAGGACTACGGAACACATGTTGAGTGAGTTAAAACGAAGTTATATTATCAACATGAACATAATATGCCTGCAAACAAATTGCACATTGACCAGGTTGCAGCACCAGACAAAGAAAGCCAGTAAAATTCAGAAGTAATCTAGGCCTACTGGAATTGTGAACCAACCAGCACGAATGGAATGCGGCAGAAGTCACACCTGTACAAATACTATTTTGTGGCGAAGGAATTTAGTGACCAGATACGGTATGTGCCAACTACTGCAGCTTAACGAAGCCGAAGTTCCAGGACAGTATGTTTAGCCTGCACATTGAAACGTTACTATTATAAGCCAACGGTCTACATGCACTAGCGAAAAGGGTATGGACACAAGCAAGAGCCGACTTCGCAGATGTCCGAAAAACCACGTCTAGATGCATAGCAGCTAATATTGCCGTGAGCATGATAGAACTTGTTGCCTCGTGAATGTTTGATGAACAGTCCAAGAACCTTTAGTTACAAAAAAGCTGTACTTGAATGTACTGAATGAAGTTTATATTGACTCATACCGTGTGTGACGGAATACTCACAAATGTGTCGAGTTGGTAAGACTTTCATTTTGTTGTATATAGGCCTAACGTTAACTGTTGTGCAAGATACAAGTACAATAAGTGCCAACTATAATTACTATAGTGAGCCTAGGCCTATTATAGGCCCGAACGGCAATATCATGGCCGAGATGATAGCATTTGTACCACCTACGTTTGATTGGAAATCAGATGATTTGCCATCAGCATTTAAAAACTTCATGAATTATTGTAAACTAATATTTTCAGGCCCACTGTCAGCTAAAAACGAACTTGAAAAAGTAACCTACATACTTCTATGGATGGGACAAGAAGGCATTAATGTTTATGAAACCTGGGAATTGACAGCAAAGCAAAAGTCAAACCCAGATGAAATTTTCTCGCTTTTTCAAAAGCACTTTGAGCCAAAAACCAATTTTAGATTGGCCAGGTACAAATTACAGCAGATGAGGCAAGATAGCCTCGAGAATGTAGATGAGTTCATGACACGATGTAAACTTCAAGCTGAAAAGTGTAAATTTGATGCAAGTGAATTAAAGGTTCGACTCATTGAGCAATTAATTGTAGGGACTCCTCACAAAAAAGTTCAAGAAAAGCTGTTATGCAAGGATGAAAAATTAACTTTAGATGATGCATTGGATGTTGCACGAACGTATGAAGCCACAAAGGCACACATGTCTGCTTTTTCGGCAACAGCAACGGGCATGAAAGTAGATTCATTGAAGGGACAAAAGACCCATAATAGTAATCGTAAATGCAATAGATGTGGTTTAAAATTCCCACATAAGGGAGACTGCCCAGCAATGGGCTCTAAGTGTTTTTCATGCGGGAAGTTGAACCATTGGAGAACCATGTGCAAATCCAAACCTAAGGAGAACAATAGGCATACTGGGTCATCGAACTCAAACAGATTTAGGTCTAAACATAGATCTAGGTCTCGTAATAGATCGGAACGACCGAGTTCAAACACACTGAGTCGAGAAAATCATAACAGTGAAAGCTTAGGGGTTGAACAAATAAAATTTGAAGTAATCAAAATTAATAATATTCAAGGATCTAAAGATCCAGGTGGTGAAATTTTTGCAACCTTAAACACATCTGTTGAGGAAAAACAAGCAACCCTCAAAGTGAAAGTTGATACTGGAGCAGAAGGGAATATTCTTCCAATGCGTATATTTAAATCAATGTACCCACACAAGGTCAATGCTAAAGGCAAACCTCTCCCAAGTGCTCCGCTACAGCCTAGTGACACAATAATTACAGCTTATAATGGTAGTAGAATAAACCATCATGGTATGCATTTTCTAGATTGTGCATTTGAAGGCAACAATTCAAAGGTTAAATTTTATGTTACTGATGTGGACGGCCCAGCTGTACTAGGTTTGAACTCATGTCTCAAGCTAAAGCTGGTGACCCTCAATTGTAACCTGAACTTGACTCCCTCTAGTATAAGAAATATTGATGACCTTAAGAGAATTTATCCTGATAGATTTCAGGGCATTGGTAAATTTGAAGGAGAATATCATATCGTGTGTGACAAGTCAGTACCCCCAGTGGTACATGCTCCACGCAGGTGTCCTGTGCAAATATCAGGTGATGTTAAAAAGGAGTTAGACGATATGGTATCCTTAGGTGTAATTGAATCAGTCACAGAACCGACAGATTGGGTGTCCAGTCTAGTTTATTGTCGTAAACCCAATGGCAGATTGAGAGTGTGTCTTGACCCAAAAGACTTGAATAAGGCCATCAAGAGGGGTCAATGTCATATCCCTACATGTGAAGAAATTACATTCAAATTAGCAAACAGTACAGTGTTTTCAAAAGTGGATGCCAAGCATGGATAATGGTCAGTAGTGCTTGACAATGATTCCAGTAAACTAACAACATTTAACAGTCCTTTTGGGCGTTTTTGTTTTAGACGGTTACCATTTGGCCTCTGTCTAAGCCAGGATGTTTTTCAAACAAAAATGAATCAAATTCTTGAACTCTGCCCAGGCACAATAGGTATTTCTGATGACATCTGTGTTTTTGGCAAAACAACACAGGAACATGACCAAAATTTGAAGAGGCTTATGGAAGTGGCCAGAAAGAAAGGTCTGGTCTTTAATTCTGAAAAATGTGAAATAAAGACTCCAACTATAAAATTTTTCGGGCAGATCTATGACAAGGAAGGTGCGCACCCTGATCCTGAAAAGGTGGCAGCTATCAAGGAAATTGAGGTGCCTAAAACGGTAAAACAATTACAAAAGTTTATGGGAATTGTCACTTATATGGCTCCGTATATACCACAGCTGTCCAAAAATACAGCATCATTACGTGAGTTGTTGAAGAAAGACGCTGTGTTTGAATGGACGGATATACATACGAGAGATTTTCAGAGAATCAAAGATCTCATAAATGAACAAGTAACATTGGCTTATTTTGACCCCAATAAGGAGTCAGTCATTGAAGTTGATGCATCTTTAAAAGGTGCTGGATGTGTATTAACCCAGGATGGCAAACCAATTTATTTTGCATCAAAAGCTTTTACTGAAACTGAGCAGAGGTACGCAAACATAGAGCGGGAAATGCTTGCCGTTGTTTATGCATGTAAAAGATTCCATAATTACATATATGGTAACCATTTTATTGTTGAGTCTGATCACAAACCATTGGAAATGATAAAGCTTAAGAATCTGAGTGCTGCCCCACCCAGATTACAAAGATTATTATTAAGACTTCAAAGTTATGATATGACTATCCGGTACAAACCAGGGAAGGATATGGTGATGGCCGACGCCCTTTCTAGGTTAAACCCACTTAAAGGTGAACCAATTGAAAAGGAAGAAGTGGTTGTAAATTTTGTACAATTTTCAGAACAAAAGGTAAAAGACATTAAGAGAGAAACAATGTCTGATCCAGAGCTTAGTAGTCTCATGGAGATTATTATTGATGGATGGCCTGAAAAAAGACGCTCTGTCCCAAAGCCAATACAAAAATATTGGGCTTTTCGAGATGAGTTATCGATCGAAAATGGAATCATCATGAAAGGTGATAGATTAGTAATTCCGCAAAGTATGCAGTCAGAGATACTTGACAAGATACATGTTGGCCATCAGGGTATTATTAAGAGCCAGCTCAGGGCTAAAACGTGTGTATTTTGGAACAACATAAATAAGGATATTGAGAGTATGGTGAAAAAGTGTATTATATGTCAAGAGCATGGTAGCTCATTACCCCCTGAACCATTAGAACAGTTTGAAATTCCAACTAGGCCCTGGCAGGTATTGGGTTCTGATTTGTTTTATCTCAATGGTGTAGAGCACCTGTTAGTCACACATTACTACTCAAAATTCTTCCTGGTCAAGGAGATACCTAAGGGTCAATCAAGTAGCAATACTATCATTGAAATGCTCAAACAGATGTTTTCTGAGCATGGAATCCCAGAGAAAATGGTTACAGATAATGGAAGCCAATATGTAAGCTATGCTTTCAAACGCTTCAGTGAAGAGTGGTCATTTTGTCATGTAACGTCGAGTCCGAGGTATCCTAAGTCGAATGGGTTCATAGAACGTCAGGTACAAATTGTTAAAAATTGTATTCGCAAAGCTAAGCAGTCAAAAACAGATGTCAGTATGGCCTTACTTGCACTAAGAGCTACTCCTGTTGATGCAAAGTTACCATCACCCGCTGAGTTATTAACTAGTCGTAAATATAAAGCAAACCTTCCTGTTAAAATTGGTAATAGGTCCCACAACAAATATGAAGTGGGACAACGTTTGCAAGAAAGGCAAATTAAACAAAAGTACTATCATGACCACAACACCAAGGGTCTCAGTTCCCTATCCCCAGGACAGAATGTCTTCGTCCAAAGCCAAGATACTGGAAAATGGTCTCCTGGTAAAATAGTAAGCCAGAGATCAGAGCCAAGATCCTATGATATTGAAACTCCTACTGGAGGGATACTTAGGAGAAATCGTAGGCATATAAAAGTAGGGGAGAGGAGTGTTTCATTTGAGGACCAACAGTACCAGGATGGTGATGATAGTTCAGATACTGACAGTATAGAATCAACCACTCAGGGACAAGTTTCTGAAGGCGATGAGTACTATCATACCAGGGCAGGTCGTAGAGTGATCCCAAGAAAAGTTCTAGATTTATAGTTAGCTATTATTTGTGTGTTTGATGAGTGTGTTATGTATGATCCCCTTAGTGAACAGGGGGGATGTAATGTGATGTTTATTCTTATGTAAATCACAGTGATAATTATTTATTTGTAGTTCATGCATATTCTTATTTATGCAGATCGATACTGTCACGTGTATGCGTGGGCCAATCATAATGCGTATTTATGTTGATATATAAAGGGTAACACGTGCTAAGGCGTCACTTCTCAATCTTGTCTTGTAGTTGTCAGCAAGGAGACAACCTTCTTTCCGTTTTCTCAGTTCAAGTGTAATATATTTTACTGGATCCAGAACTTATAATTTATCTTCGTCTCTTTTTTGGATTGTGTTATGTTTCATCTGGTGCAGCTTGGTCATAACTTCATTCATTTTCTAAATTTTTGTGCCTAATTGACATCATTCTGATATAAACTGATAAATGCCAAATATTCAGTTATTTTACCAAGCTATTGCAACCAGAAATGTGGAGGAAGCCTTGCTTACAAACAACTTTTTGCTTGGTCGCTCAGACCAGTTCAACAATTTTAGACCAACTGACATCAAGATCAAATTTTCAATGAAACATTCATTTTGTTTGAGTTTTCTACACATGCTTAAATATTCTTTGTTTTTACTGCATGGATCACAAACCTTTTGAGAATAATTCATACCACTGAGAGGTCAAAGGAGAGCAATGTACTTTTCGACCCTTGAGCCAAATTGAGACTGTCTAAGAATTAGCTCACTACAAAGAAGCAAGAATGATCCGATAAATCAAAGGTCAACCAAATTAAGTAAAGTCTTTAGTAGAATGAGTTTACTTTCTGGGTCAGAGATAAACACTAAAGATTAAATATAATGACAAGAAGGTCTGCAGACTATTTGTCACATGTATACTGTATGACAATTAAGAGTGGCTTAATTAGCTAGACATAGAACTGTCAGATTAAGACTAAAGGTACTATTATATACAGCCTACAGATAATGGTGCATGGTGCCACTGCCAAACAAAACAGCTCAACAATACAATTACACCTGTATGTTTCAATGTCTTAATTTATGTTTTGACAGCAATGTTCTGACACTGCTGTATTAACATTCAGAAGTGATTTAAAGAGCAGAACCACACTGTTACTTTCATTTCACAGAGGCATTAGGATAAGTTGCTTCTGTTTTCAACTCAGTACAGGTCTGACAATGACCATAGCCTAAGTAGTCCCTAACCTTATCCTACTTACCCTAACCTCTAAGGTGTCAGAACATATGTTTGTCTGACAAAAAAGACATCGCAACACAAAAGTCATCCAACAAATCCTCTGAACAAAAAAAAAGAAAAAAAAAAACAGGGCAGAACAGTACCTAGCTCCTCTCAATAATTCCTCACCTATTAAATGAAGATGGCAGAACCTTGTACTGTCAACAATGCATGCATCTATTAAGAAAGTTATAGCCAGCTTCTCAGGTCTGGGGGAGAATTTTATAAGTGGAGGGGCAGTTGCACTGTATGAATCCAATGTTGGAGTCTGTAACTAGAATCAAAGCTGTGAGAAAGGGGGGCATATACTAAAACTTTGCAACATTGCCCCAGAATGCATCCCCCTCCCTTTATGAGGCTATGGGTCCACAAGTTATGGTGTCCACTTGACATTTCCTTACAAATGCCAGCTTACAAACTTTTAGACCATTTTCATACATTTTCATACTGTCTAAACTTACACCTACCTAAAACTATGTTTTACATCTGAAAAAAGAAGATTACAATATTATTGTTGTAGGTGATTGACTTAGTCAATTGCCTGATTCTAGCCAGCATCTTAATTAATAATTTTGATGGATTCCCCAAGTATTAAAGTCCTCTGTAGCATTCAAAGAAATGGTCATGCATCCATCAAGATTACAATATTTCTGCTTTATGTGCCTACTTGCATTCTTGTATCTACAAGAACTGCTGTGTACTTACTTGTCTTCTTGAAACTAAAATGAAGAGGACACTGAACTTGTTATATTTATGAAATATAAAAAAAAGTTGTAAAACAAACTTATGAACTTACAGATGGAAGAAACCTGGATAATGTCTGTTCTTTGAAGAAATATTTATCACCTAAAAAAGAAAAAGAAAACATTGTACTCAAATTCACATTTCAGAAAGACTTGTGTCTCCAGTACTACTGTACCTTGCATAATTCTTTCTCTTTTTTGGTTTCCCATAAAAACCTGTGGCAGGAGTCAACATCCTTTGCAAATCATCAGAGGTATAGCTAGGGGGTACACCCCCTGACAAGTCTCCCATGCCAGGATCCCTCTTCTGAAAGCTTCAAAAGAGAAAACACATGGTTTCATATTTAAAGTCCCCCAATGAAATTTCTGGCTATGCTGCTACAAAGAAGGGTACTTTCTTGAAGAAACAAACTCTCCATTGTGCAGAAACATTGCCACACAGTGACTAGTGGTAGGTCTAGGTTTCTTGAAAGGAGTCCAAACGGCAAATACGGCCACTTAACAAAATATCACAACATTGTTTAGTGTAGTGTCTATGGCAAAAAAGTCCAAAGGGGGCCCAGAACTCCAGTTTCCCCTCCCCTGAATCTGCTCCTGGTACCTGGACTTTAGTAACAGCAAGACAAGCTAGAGAACTGTCCAGCTGTCAGTTTCAATTTATCTTCAGTTTGAATGCTCATCCCTAATTTTTGTTAGAATCACTCATCAATTCACCATACAATAACGAATTCTAGTGATACAAAGTCAGTTCAATTGTAGGTGTCCTTGCATCACTCCACACATTTTTAGGAGTCCCAGGTATATGCTTAGCCACTCTGATTGCTCAATGAGTACTTGTGAAGATCAGTGAAATGTGATGAAGTGTAGCCTCTGCATCAGGGACTTTCCATCACACACAGAAGTATACTCAGGAGAAAATGGTCTTGAGCAATTTAACTCACTACAGGCTAGCAATCTGTATGGTAGGTGCATAAGATGTATCTTTTTTTTTTTAAACTGGGGATCTTTTTTTTTTGAAATTGGACCAGGGAGTTGCTATTTGACTCCCTGATTAGACAAAGTGCTAGAACTTAGATGGGGGAATTTTTTAACTGTCTAGAATAGCCTTTAAAGATCAGTATATTTGTCTTTCAGGAAAGCTAGCATATAGCCGCTCCCACCAGGCCCATAGCTAAACATGGGACTGGGGGGAGGGAGATGCTAAATTCTAAAATGTAGTAAGGCAATAGTATTTATTTCAATTTTCTTGCGGGAAATTTTTTTCTAGTGGGTTGCCACCCTCCTATCACCCCCACTCCCACCCCCTACCCCAGCCCTTCAGCTACAAGCCTAACTTCTACTTCTGGTATATTTTCGATTCCTTGCGGAAGGAAGAAGAAATCTATGTGATGGTGCTGTTGTGTGAGTTTGTGTGTGTGACGCTTTGCAAACACGATATCTCAAAAGAAGTAACTGTGAGCCTGCGGGATCTCATACTTGACATGTGGATATACACCCCCTACTGATTAGATGATACTTATTATTTTTGGTGTAGGTCAAAAGTCTCCTGGGTTCACCTGAGGTCAAACTGTAAAAGCCACAAAAAATGCATGTAAACAGGATATCTCCAGCCAGGAAACTTCAATGAATTTCATTGTTGGCATGAGGATATTGAGTAGATGATCCCTACTGATTTTGGTGAATGTCAAAGGTCACCTAGGGTCACCAGAGGTCAAAAGTGAAAATAAAGGTGTAAATCGGTCTGGTTTTTTTTATGTCCAAACCGCCCACTCTTTGGTTTGGACACAACCAGGACCACCCAAAACCACGGAAGCATCATACCCAAGACAAAATTGGCATCGGCTTGGATTTTAGCCAAATCCTCCAAACGAAGCTCTCAGACCACCTGGGACCAACCCCAAAAACTGGAAGCAACTGCGCGCATGGTAGAAGTATATGGCCTACAGATGATCAGATCTTATTCATATATGGTATGCAAATGAAAATATACTGAGATTTAATAAAAGGATTTACAGGGACTTTTCATAGCGTTCACTCCAATACGCAGGCACGTATAGGCTAAGCCTATACAGTTCTGACATTTTTGTTCAGTTGGGATAAACATGTTATCTCAATGTGGGTAAGCATAAGGGATCTCAAACTTTGCATGTAGATGATACTCTGTAGGTAATATTATGTCACGAAGGGAAACTTCAATTAGTTTCATACTTAGTTTGTGAGGTCTGCCCAGCATTACTAAGTATAGAAACAAGCTAAAGATTTTGGTAGAGGGGCAAAGTTCATTTTGGGTCACTGGATGTCAAAGAGTGAAAACTTTGATAACTGCCTGAAAATCCATCATCTCAAGATATAAAACAGTGAGAGACCTTCTTTTTTTGCATGCAGATGTTCTATATTGAGAAGATAATCACTGCTGTTTTGTAGAGTACGTGTACAGGTCATTTGATGTCATCATAGGTCATGCAGACTTGTTTATAATGTATCAAGAAAGAAAATGTGTACATATCTCATACTTTGCAGGGTGGATATACTCCATATTGAGGATATGGTCTTTGCAATAGTTGGTGGAGGTCAAAAGGCATTTGAGGTCACTGAAAGTCTTACCACAAACCTTGTAACGTGATATCCCAAGGAAGAAATCCTATATGAATCTCACACTTGGCATGTGGGCATCCCACACTGACTGTATTACAGTATTTCTTTTTTGTGAAGTTCAAACTTTAAAGACCAAAACATGAAAACCTTGTTAACATGATAGAGTTGTCAAGTATGAAACATGTTTGAATCTTACAGCTGGATTTTATTGCCCACAATTAGAAACAAGAAGCTAATTTATGATAATTTTGAAATGATATGAATCTGCTGTTTCATCTAAGCCCATAGATTTTCAACTTTCTATGTAGCACAGTAACTTCACCATGGTACTATGTCAATGGCAAACCATTAATATTGTACTAAAATTAGGAATCACTAAGCCTATTGGCTTTCTGGTTTAGACAAATAAGCACTGAGTAATAATCATACAATTATCATGACATAAAAAAACATATATGCTTACGACTACTGAAGTATAGTAAAACCTCTTCCCCTTCTCCAATGACACTATACTTTACCTTTTCTTACATAAAACAAATATTAATTACCTTTTGCCATAGGGCATTGAAAGAAGTCATCCTCAAAGTTAGCTGCCATGTCACAAACATCATAAATTTTATGATAAAACTCTGCATCTGAGTAAAGCACTTTAACTTCAACTTTGCCATAAGCGATGTCAGCTTCTGTGTAGTGGGGTTAAAGGTCAAAAGCAAAGTGTTAATGATAATCATAATGAATGAATTCTGCCATTTCATTAAAAAACCTTTAAAAACAAAAAGACAAATCAAAATGATACCAAAATAGTCAAATCCATGAAGAGATAAAAATGAAGTCGACAAGTAGGCCTAATATTCCTTTTTCGGGTGAGCTACAAGGTTTGGGAATTATTCTTACTGCTAGATGACAGGAAACAATATCTTACAGCTTAATTTAAAAATTTCTTGGTGAGAACCCTCATATTCCCATCAGTGGCAGTGAATGCTAAAATTTACCCTCCGCTTTTACCAGCCTCTAATTTAGTTTTGTCCTGTTTTTTTTTTCTTTACACATGAAATACTGACAGAAGTGACAATCGTAGATAAACTTTTGTAATGTACTGTGGAGAAAAACATTTAAAAATTGTCAAAGATGCAATTTTTCGGTGCCCTAATTAATTCGGCTTTCTCATTTTTGCTACCTGTAGAACAGCTTCAGTGGCATCTAAGTCTTTCAAAGCCCCATAAGACCCATACCATGTTTCTTCCTCCCACCCACAAGACAAGCCCCTTGCAGCATCAAGGGTGCTTCCACTAGTACTGTAACTATTGAAATTAAAGCGGTCTAAGGATGATTTTTGTTATCTCTCTAGTGCACATTAATGGTTACATTCCGTGATGCGAAGATTTAGGGAAAGATTGTACAGAAGCTATGAGATATACGATTAATTCAACTACTGCTGCATGGCACAAGTACAATTAACTTCACTTGAAACAACTTTTTAACACAATTGAAAGGGTAAAGAGAACTAAAAACAGGTGGAATTCTATATCTGTTCATCTTTTTTCAGAACTTTAAATGTGGAGTCAGATCATGTAAAAACTTTGACTTTCAAAGTCATAGGTTGTGTCCCAAATGGGGATCAATGAAGGCTTTCAATCGATCATCACCAGATTTTACAGCACTACAGAGTCTGCATCACATGATGGAGAAGCTCATACCACATAAGATAAAGAAGAAGTCTCCTAAAATGAACAGAATGATCCTACGTAGAAGCGCAACCCTTCATCCTACCATATGCATCAAACTTATAGTGGCATGCCTACGGTCACCCTGTGCTAGACCCACTGGCATAGAATGCACAAATGCTGAATAACTGTGTTATTGGAGTTGGTAACTTCAACAATCTCCTCACTGGAACTTAACATAAACCCTTCATGCTCTCATACAGGCTCCCTGCACAAGGTTTTAGTAGAGGCAGCATTGAAATACCAATCATACAGAGTTTGGCCATTTTAACTTAATCTAGACACACTCACAGAGATGACCTCTCATGTACAGATTGTTTTAACCAGTCTATGGATCTTGTGAGACTCATTAATAATGGGTGCTGGGTCCAAATAAAACCAGTTAAAAAGGTCCCAGGATAATATTTGATCTGGAATCTGAATACAGTCAATATTCCTTACATGCCAATGATACTTCTGAGTAACTTTGATGATAACAATAATAAAACACCAGCATCACGC
Source organism: Holothuria leucospilota (assembly GCA_029531755.1). Lineage (NCBI taxonomy): Eukaryota > Metazoa > Echinodermata > Holothuroidea > Aspidochirotida > Holothuriidae > Holothuria > Holothuria leucospilota. The sequence continues at coordinate 13,250,273 of CM055965.1, forward strand.
ATCACTAAGACAAGAAGCTAAATTTAAGGAGGAAGATGTTAGTTAAACAGCAACTCCTAGTCTTGTCTCTTCTTTTGATTCACTGTAGACTGCTTTGGAAATCTTTGGTCTTTGGAAATCATCTTACCCAGTTCAGGTGCTGTCTGATAACTTTTTCTCTCAATTTGATTTGTTTTTGCACCTTCAGCAAATGTAAAACACGTTGAACATCCCGGACTCAGTAGACCAGTTCATATCAGTGATGTAAAGTAATAAAGGCAGAATTAACTGACCAGAAAACCAGAGATGAAAACTCTTCCTAACCTTACTTCCCAAATTAAAATTATCTGACGGTCAACCTAAATGTTGAAAATAAGCACATGATCAGATTCATATATGGCATGTTTAATTATTTGACCCATTTCCATTTGCTGTGAAAATCACGCCTTATTGCTATCAAATTGGGCAGATGATGTACATACTGCAAATTTAAGGCCCTTTCACACATCATAATTTCAAAACATCTAACCTTAAGCTACTAGTAATCATGCAGCTGATCGTTTAGATTTTGCCCAATGTTTTCAGAAAATCTCCCCAAGACATACAGTAGGTTTTGCCCAAACTCCAGGAAGGTGAGGGGGGGGGGGGGGAGGGGCTGCAGCCCTATCTAGCCCTCTTGGCTCTTAAACCTCTAAATTTTCAGAAGCCTCTGTCAGTTGTGTATTTGATCATTCATAAACACCTTTATTGATTTCCTGCATTCTGATTGGCTGAAAACCATTCGAGACCAGTCTCGAATCGCATTCGAGACTGGCCTTTGCCAGTTTAGGAGAATTACTTTTTCAAGGTGAATTGAATAACACTGTTACTACTGCAGTGTGCACTATGTTACCATAGCAACATAAACCATAACATCTGAGTAAGAAAACCAGTTACTGTAAACTACTGTAGTATTACACTGTTATACCTAGCACCCCTGTAGCTATAACCATTCCAAAGCATAATGCTCATTTCATCCCATGAATGAATGCTAGCAAAACTATATTCATCTTCTTGGAGTTGGATACTGGCAGTGGTATGGCTAAAAGAGCGTATATAACCTTACAGTATATGCCAAGGGTACATTTTGTTAACGGTCTGCCTGGTACAAATATTCCACTCCTTATTTTCCTAAGTTGGACTGCATGGTAAAGAAAAGTGAATTTGGTCTCTGTGCTGCTAATGCCAGCATGGGGCCTGTGTTATAACTATGACAGGCAGAGCAATGGTAAACAGGTTTTACTGTGTCACTGTCAGGTTTTTACGTTTGAACCATGATGGCCAATGCAGCCCATTAAAGATTGGTCCTGAGATTCATTGAGGGTGTAATAATTTGACACTTAATAGTAAACTAACTACCAAAAGTACTGCCCGTAGTAGGATTTACCATTGAGTGCACACAATTAATTACACCCAGCCATGTGTGATTGTAGACATACTGACCAACTTTACAAGTTGTTTATAGTGCATTATATGCTATTGTGAACATTTGTAGTCCACTACCTTTGGAAGTCAACTGGTGGTTATCTAAGAACCAATTTGTGCAGTAGAGCGTTCAATGAGGCTAATGTTACAAACTCGGGTAGATATTTAATCTCCCCTGTTTTTGGCCAAAAACAGGGGTGTCGGGTGGTATTCCTTATGGGCTGAGAAGACTGTAATGCCAATTCCGCTAACACTAACAGACATAACAGGCCAGCACGGGTCTTCATTCCTTCATAGTTCTACGCCGAGCTAGGCTTCTTATGAACTAATGTTGTAAATACTTTAAGCTAGTCCTAACGTTAGGCCTACATAATCTGTATTAAAAACTTGAACACATTTTCAAAGTTACCAACACTATAATCCAAGAGGGCTAAAGACACCTTAAATCACCGTCTTACTTACGGACCTTGAACGATCTTGTGCGTTAACTACTTGCAGTCAAATGTCCGCATGCATGTCGTTGAATGCTGCACTGCACTGCACACAATATATTACAGTAGACCGTAACTGCACAGCACTGTGTATTTGTTTACCTCTGTGAAACTTTCGTGGAGTAGAACTTCACTGTAAACAATAGCCAGCTAGAAGTTAGTTTCCTTGTTTTAATGCTCAGCCTCATCTCTACAACGATGTATGGCAATTCAGAGATAAACGATTTTACGTTAAATTAATCCAATTAAATATTCGTTCGATGAATTGAGATTCCAATCAATATGTTAAGTGAAAATATTTGCGTGGTTGTCCACTTTCTTTTGGTTTGAAGTTGTTCGCTACTATCGCAAGAAACTAAACATGACGTCATAATCGAGTCCTAAGTTAGCTGGGAGAATTAAAATTTGATCTGTAAAATTTTGTCGAAAATCCAATGTTTTTGTCAATTTACAGCATTTTAATGTTGATTGTTTATGAATGGGGATAAAAGCAGGGTGCCCTGGTCTTAAATATGATTTAAGACCTCCGATAACGTCATCACAGAGGCAGCAGACCTCGGCTGTCGCCTTGGTCCGCTCAGCCTCTGTGATGACGTCATCGTCGGTCTCAAATCACATTTAAGACCGGGCACCCTCGCATTTATCCCCTAAATGAAATGTGTTCATGATTCCATCAGTCTATTCTTATCTCACTGTACATAAGGTTGAGGAACTACAACAGTTTCAAAGTTCATTCACAGTTGGAAAAATTTTGCGTTTGCTTGAACACAGTGATTACCCTCCCATACATTTCGATACTCATATACTCAAATAAATAATATTCACGGATCAAAGAGAAACCGCAATGAGTTTAAGCCATTACTGCAGGTACTTTGCATACAAGTCAAGTATACTGACCTTTGGTCCAATCTGTTCATCTTATGCCTTCTAGTAACTATCTCTAAATTATCTCATACTGATATCAAAATGAGCATATCTCTATCCTCCTAAAATATTTATTTAAGACATATTTAATGTTTGTTGTTCTATAATATACATAGCCTGCAGAGCAGCTGCTGGAGAGGAATTAAAGGTCATGTAACATGCCACCAAAAAGAGCTGTTTCACTTGTCATTTAAAGAATTAAGTCCTCCAATCAAAGATCCGTTGGAAATTGGAATTATTTCAATACCTTTTACCGTTCTCAAAATATACGTCTTCAAAGTCTGATGGTTTCTGAAGAAACTAATTGCCTATGCAAAAAGAATGATGTGGAGTGTTGCACAGTGTGAAGATTTCTTCTGTTAACCCTGTATAAAATCTCTTAATTACTGATCATACAAATTACAGTTTAGTGAGTACGTGATATCAATATTTTTCAAGGCAAAAATTTTAACTTTTATAATAAACCCCTCAGGGAATAACAATGTGTCCTTGAAATTAAGGTTGAAAAAACAAAGGCTAACATGTGCCATATATGGTATGTCCCTCTTTTGATGTCACATTTTTGCACATTTAGCTCATGTTTATTCATGATACAAGTGTGAAATAGAAATTTACCTGTAAAATGGTCAATATTTGATGGATCTTAATGGCAATTGTGGCTATTTTCTGGATTTTTAATGCTTTTTACATCAAATATCCAACTATGTTATTTTGATGTCACACGACCTTCAAAGGGGATTCGTACAGTTTTCTAATTCATATGATATCCTTGCATAATGGTGTTGGTTTTCTGTACCTCCCAAAAAAATGCAAAGACCAGTCACCTTTACTAACTAGAGACTGCATGAGCATGTGTGACATAAGTGTGCCAAGTATCATGTGGCTTTAAAGGACATACAAACTCACCCCAGACTGTAGTGTAAATCCTCCCTAAGTCAGTTTCTTCACACTCCTCCTCTTCCCCCCACCCCACCCTTCAAAGAAAGGTTTGGGCCATATCCACACACTACTGTGTGTGAGCCATCTGCTGTGCACTGGCGACACTGATCTGCACAAGTCACCACTGACCAATCAGAAGGATGCAATTAAATTTATGTCAAAGCAGAGTTTCAACAATTGTTTATAGAGATACCCATATATTTCTAAATATATGTGGGGCAACAGCCCCTTTAACTTTGTCAAAATTTTTTTCAATTAGGAAATCAGTGTCAGGAAGATAAAGGAGAAGTCACCAGAGAGAAATTGAACTTGTGGTTAAAAGTTAAAGGGAAAATGCAGTCACTTCAACTTGAATTAAAAGATATTATATACCATGGTATCCTAATTCTTGAATGGTTCTTTTTAATAATGAGAATTATTTCTAGGTTTAGCTATAATATTCAATTTTAGTTTGCAGGAACATTAAGAAAAATATCTGTAAGGAAATGCAAGGAGATTTGCAACATTTAGCTAACATTTCAAAATGAGTTTAGTAAATTGCTTCTTCCCTTTTAGCATACTATATGTACATTCCACAGAGCAGTTCTCTGTGGCCTGTTCAGCACAGGGAATTCTTAGCCTGGCTGGCTCTGTACAGTCTTTCCCTAATTCAATGACACCAGGAACAATTGAGGGCAAACCCTTCATATACATTGTATGCTTTGCACAGTACACAACTCTTTGTTTCAGTGCATTAATGTCATTTTCCCATTGAACATTTCAGCATTCTTCTCTCTTACTAACATGTAGAAACATGAGGTTCAGGGCCCTCACAAAGAAAATTTTAAATTGGAAACATTCACACTCACACTACATATCATGCACATGAAATTCCTATGGATTTTTCAGTCCCTGTTACCTTAAAAGATGGATTCTAACTATTTTTTGCATTTAGCAAATCAAATCAAAAGGGGGGGGGGGATGGGGTTTGAAAATTTTGAACCATTTTTCACATTGTAGGGGGATTTTCTACTGTTTAAATAGCTGGTTTAGGCTGCTGGAACTTAACCAGGGTGGCAGGAATTTCCTACATACTTTATTTTCTCTGTAAGATAATCTGACTGGTGTGTGAAAATTCTGCAATCTGGCACCTAAGCCTGAAGACTAGATTCAACTCCAAACTAATTCCTCCCAGGTATGTTACATGCAACCAGGACAGATCATTTCATTGCTTCAAAGTCTCTTGTAGGTTAATTACTTATATCATCAATATCACAGGTGAAGGACATGTCTTAGTTCCAAAAATAAGCACATCACTGAAATGGACACAAATTTCAATTGACAATGGTCAAAAATAAGCACTGTAACTTAGCACCAAAATGGCTTCTGTGATCTTTGATCACCATTACTGTACATATCTGGTGATTACTTCTCTAGAGGTTATTATTTAATAGGTTTTGTACAAGGCCTACTATAGATATGTATCATTTCTGTCAAAATAATTGAAAAAAACATTTTGAAGTTGCAGTGAGAGAAGGACTACTAAACTGGGTTTAAGCAAAAATTTAGTTTGATATAAAGAAAGGAACCAGATGTACGAATTCTGATGAAAATTTTATTTCCTTCCTTTGTGTGGTTCTGGAGATATTAGCAGGTAAAGTTACCATGCTGCTAGAATTGAATAGGACATTTTAGCCAATATTACCCGAGAAAAAGGCTTTTTCCCGGGTGAAGCTTATCTGTATAATTGCAACAGTTAATCCCTTTTACAAACAAACTTGCTCTATTGACCAAACAGTCTGTAAAGGGGTTCAAACCCCTTTAACTTTATTGATCTCAAGATGCCTGAACAGGAAGTTCTTTGATAGATTCTGGATTAAGAGTGGTCAACTAGAGATGGCTAAAACTTGCTATTTGTTTCTAGCGTCATGACATTTGCTACCTAACATGGATGTAAAGCAGACAGAAGTGACATCATCTCCTCACTCTGATATGAACAATATTTTCTTTCTTTTTAAGTCTATTATTTTGACCTTGATATTGATTGGGATATGAGTTAACCTATGTGAAATGCAAAATTTGAAAAATTCCCAAGCCTTTTATGAATTCAAATAATGGAAGGTTAAAAACAGTAACAGAAAAAAATTGGTTACAGTATAATTTAAAAGAAACCACTGTAAATCTTGTTAAATGCAAAGCTATGATGTTACCTGCACTTGTTCATGTTTACATAAGGTTGAAAATGTGGTGAATTTATTTGCTAATATTTTGAGAACCACATACACAAGAAATTTTACAAGAATGCTTATATTTAGCTGGACCTCTTTAACTTCAGCAATACAACTTTTCAGGGTTTCACCTGGGTTTTAGAGAGTGTGAGGTGGTATTATAGTCCACTTGGGGGATAGGGTGCCAGATTTGGAGGGAGACCTATCAATATGTCCATAGCTAGTACAGTAGAGGTAGTAATTATAGCAAATTTCTGTGAGGTGGTGGCCAAAAACTGTGAGGTGGCCACCTCACAAAAAGCATGACAGGGGAAACCCTGCTTTTGTTAACTCTCTAAAATTGAAAACTTAAAAAATTATCAAGTGCCAATTCAGTGGACTTGCTAATCCTCTGAATACATTGCTTTCTGGAAGGAAGGGGAAGATACTGTGCTGGAAACCAACTGTTCCTGCATCACTCACTGCTCTTGTATAACTAACAGAAAGCATGCTGAAAAGTGAGGGAGTTTTCTAACTTTGTCATTCAAGAAAGTCTTAATAAAATAAAATTTCTTACAACCTACAATCCTGGACAAAATTATTGGGACACTTCCGAACCTCCCCCTCCACCTCTTGTTCAATGTTGAGAAAACAAAAAGCACGCTCTTTTTTCAGCGCTCAACTTCAATTCACCTTCAAAACCAACATTGAGGTTGGGCGTGAGGGATTTGTCCCAGATAATTTTGTTCAGGATTGTAGATCAAGAAAAAGTTGTGTTTAATCACCAAATGTAGTATTCATGACTAAAACAAGGGAGAGGGTGCCATCATTATTGAAAAGGACAACTTTTCCAACCAAAGGTGGATCATCATCATCTGAAATGACAAAGGTGAAGTTGTACTGTATTAGATAATCATGAGCATGGGAGAGGGAGGGGAAGATTGAGTACCGTGTCCAACCTGCTTGCTCCCTTCTCTACCACAGCAGGCCTGGTCAGGAGTTTTTGGGCAGACGGGCAATGGTTGCCCGTCTTAGGCAAGTTCTAATAGTTATTTTTAGGAGCCAAGACGGGCGTTTAGGTGGGCACAGGCAATTGTCCGTCTTATAATGCCAGGCCTGTACCACAGCCCAAGGTAATAGATAACACAGAAACTTTATTGCTGCTCGTATGAATCAGCCCTGACTGCACCTTGACACAACAATGAAAAATATGTGAATTCCCATTCTCCCCCCCCCCCCCCAGCTTACAGTACTTAAACTTTTTGCAATAGTACTGCGTAATCAGAATGATTTAACAGTGAGTAAATATAGAGGTGTTCCATACCATGTCATCATTGCTTGCTGGATGGCAAAATATGAGTGCATACAGGGAGCTGCAGGGAAGATGCCAGTGTCCTAATGCATTCAAGCTGAAGAACATGAACATATTCCCATATACAGTGTACCATAAGATGCCTTCCACTGGTTAAAGGGAAAATGCAGCCACCCCAATCTGAATTATTGTACCCCAGTATCCTACTTTATGAATGGCTCTTTGAAGTCATGTGACAATATTTTTATTTAATTCTAAAGTCAAACTCCTTTGTTAATCTTTATTATTCAAATATTTATCTTTAGAAACATCATAAAAGGCACCTGAAAGAGTGATTACAGGGATTCATGAAATTCAGCTGGTGGCTCAAAATAAAAATGGGAAGACTGCTTATTCCCTTTAATCAATGCAGGAACTCTAGATGCATCTGTATGACTATAATATGGGTCAACATTAATTCATCACCATGGTAATATCTTAAGTTGACTTCAACATTACAACATATAGTGGACAGAACTGTGTACTGCCAGGCACCTTAACAAAAAATGTTACCAATTACAGCTACATACTCAAACAGAGATGTTCTGCACACTCTACAGTTTACATACAGATGTAATGCATGTGACCAGAAGGGAAATTTGTGTGGCAAAAAATGAGGTATTTTGGCTGTTTGAAATATTAAATTCCAAAAAGTGAAAGAAAAATGAATGGAACTGGAAAAAGGCATGAGGGCAGGGATGACAAACTACTATCCCACCCGTAGAAATTTCAAAAAGACATACTGAATGCATTTTAGTGTTCTCTTCCACCTAAAAATATTTAGCTCCCCCTGAAGCAAACTCACTCCCATCTTGTGTGACTACAGGTCTGCATAAAGGACACAGTATTGTTATCTTTTTCTTCTTTTTCCTTTCTAGAAAGTACTGAACTTAACTTGTACAAACTGATATTTCTCACAAGAACTAGGGGAAACTGAACAATAATGAGAGATAACTTACCACAATAGCTCCACAAGCTACCAATATTTACAAAGTCATTTTCTTTGACCCAGTTATCCCAGTCGAACAGTTTAATACCATGTGGTCCTCTACCATCTTTGACTAAAGCACCTTCATGGTCGTCAACCTCTTCTGAGTCAAGCTGCTCTAGTCCCTCCTCATCAGGTGCCATGGTTTTATTTTCAAAAATATCAGAATTACTCTTATTGCTAACTATTTTAAGAACATCAGTACTTGAATTGAGTTCTTTTGTTTGGTTTTTTAACACACTATATTCCTTCAGTGCAGCTGACTGATGTACTTTTTTGATAAAAGATGGTCTTTCCATATCATGTATCATTCTGTTGGCATCCATGGTCTCTGATGCTGCAGGATGATCAAAAAACTTGAGATATGTTCCTAATATCATGGTTGTTATGAACAACACACCAACAATAGTCTTCCATGCCATTCTAAGACCACGCCGTTGCCGACAGCCCCTCAGAGTACAAAACTGTTGGTTAAAAGCAGACAGTTATGACTTTAATCTAGTTTTTAAGTTTGAAATGACTGACATGGTCATGTAGATCCCATATCCCATATCCCATATCCCACTAATTGTTTAAAATAAATTGGAGGGGGAGGGGGATGCGTGGTGAAGAATCATACTGTAGGCCTACCAGACTAGAAGATCACTAGGCTGGTCACAAGACTAAAAATTTTCCCAGGGTTAGAGCTAGGATAAGGATTATTAGGGTTTCAAAAATACAGTTAGGATTATGATACAGGCTTAGTGTGAGGATTAGGATTAAACTTAGGATAAGGGTAAGTGTCAGCCCACCTTAGATCTACAGTGACCCTTCAGTCTGGTAAACCCTGCTCATATATTCATAAATAAACATGTATGTTTTGGATGCAAAGTTTGCAACTGGCTCCATTTTCCATATACATAAATGTCTAAGCTTCACTCAGGGGCAGCTCCCTGCCCGGCCAAAACTGGACACTTTCTGGCATAGTAATATTACAAGGTATCCATTACATACAGCCATTCTATCACAGAAAATATTTGCAATATTAGCAATGTCAGCTTTAAAGATCCATAAAGGCATGCAACAAATTATGTCGCTTAGGTAACACCAGTGCATGAACCCCTGGACACAAAGAAATCCTTTTTTACTTATTTTTATAAATCTTGTTGATGTGGGTAAAAACGACTACTCCTTCTTTTGCATACCAAGATGTGCAAATTCAAATTTGATGGAATTTCATTTGCCTTTTGTTATAAAAACAGCTACTGAATGAACTAGGCTTGGATGGTTCCAATACTTTTGGAATCAAGTACTTGTGGCCTTTAGTAGTTGCTACTCTTTCAGTGACATCAGAACTGATGCAGTAACATTTACTGTACCTCAGCAGCTATATACACTGTCCATTACTACAGTATGCCTACAGATGAGTGTTAATACACTAGCCTTACACTACAGGCTTATCAATGGCTCATGAGGTGCTGAACTGACAATGTCGGAGAATCGTAGCAGTCAACTGAAGAGACAACTGGCTAATGATTAGAGAAAATGATCAAAAGAGCCAGAAGTGTTTTAATTCTTCACTACAGCCTAGGAAAGAGGCTTTCACCTTCAATTTCCAAAAAATCATATCTGTGCATACTTTTGACTGTACTGAAAATTACCCAGGAGTCAGGATTCCAAGGAAAATAGTCACTTTCAACCCTTGGTTAGGAGTTCCAACTCTGAAGTAGATTCGAGAAGCCCAAGACTAGAAAGAACACAATGAATGGAAGGGGGTCCCCACCCTGGTGCCACCACTGCATCAAACCATCTTTTATTCCTGTAAAACATCTTTCCTTTGTCGTGTCTCATGACACAAATAGTTACCTACACTGTAGTTGTTTATAAATATCTTGTGATGTGATGTGAGTGAAAGTATCTATGGTAATTTAGCATACCAAGGTGTGTAAATCAAATCTGGGATAACCTCATCTGCCCATTGTCTGTTAACTGCTATTAAATGTACACAAAGAGGGCACAAGGATACAGGCAAGGCAAAATGCAGTTATCTTGTAAACATACAAGGTTGTATCAATTTACTTAATTTGGGTCTTTATTTGAGATCAGTGGATTACTGAAGTGAGCAGCCATGAGTCTCATCTTTTATCAGATATGGACTCCCAACATGACAACCACTGACAGTCCTATGTTAATCATGCACCAGACACAACAAGGTCATGAGTAGGTTTTTTGTGTTCACATTTTGAAAGTATTTGACACTCATGTGTCATAACATGTAAATGGATTAAAATAAACAATAACATGATGACAACCTTGCCCTTAAAGAAGGAATGACTACAGTGTAACATAGGCCGTGTTCCGGGGGCATAGATTTCTTTTCAACTTTTGGGGGGAGTGGAGTGATCGAACTATCGCAAATGTGGAAAATGTACACAGGAAGCGCGAAGCACGAGCCTATGACAGGTGGGGTCCAGGGGCCCGCCTTAGCCCCTGGTCCAGGGGCAAAGCCAGGTGGGGGTCCAGGGGGAGAAGCCCCCGGAAGCTCCTGGGTTTTAATGTCTCAGAAGTGTCAGGAAGACTGTTTTAAGGGGTTAATTTCAGTGGTAATGTTCTTTGGGTGGTTATTAGTATATTCATACATTTAGGAAATGCTATTTTGAGCACAAAACTTGTTGATAAGCTGCAATGGATTGAAATTGTACAAGAGCAATAATGTCCTGTTAAGCTTAAAAGGCAGAAATCAACATATGGGGTCATCCCAGACAACTGGATTTTGAATTCAGAGATCATTACAAGACCTGCAACTTGCAAGCTGGCTTGAGATCAGTGGCGTGGCCAGGTTTTTTGTGATTTTTGTGATTGGGGTCACCATGGATGATGTCCTAATAATACCTCAGTTCTCCCAAGTCTGTGTACATTACACCTTTATTTTTCATGCATTCCTGCATTTGCATGCAGCAGTTTTGATCTTTCGTTTGTCACTACATAAAGGTGTCGTCCTGAGGAAGGGGTTCCCCCTCCCCTTTAAGAATTTTTTTAATTAATTAATGGTCTTTTAGATGCAAAATGGTGTTATCTTTGGGATGTTTTTGGAACTGATCATATATGGGCGGCACATGTCCATAATTCAGTGAATGCTAATTTTTGGTAAGGTAACAGAAGAGAATATGTTGTCTATTAAGAGGCAGATATGTTCTCAAAAAATCTCCTGAAGCCCCCTCCGATCTGTCTATTTTACTGCCTTCTATTTCGGGAAAGTTTTTACACAAAAATAAGTGTGTGCGTCCACAGAAACATTCTTGAGTTATTACGAAATATTTCCTTTCCTTCACTGTGCATTACAGCAAGGGCACCATCACCTCCTGGAAGCTCTGCATTAATCATATTAATTGGGGCAAGTGGGGGGGGGGGGGACAATGACATAATGCGTATACTACCGTATAGTGGGTAATTTTCACAGGGGTTAAATTTTCATGCTTTTCCCGACCAAGTATCTAATTGCAAATTTATCGTTAGCTTGTACAAGACTATGTTTGTTGCCTGCTACAGTGAATTCTTCACTCCACAAATATGTGAACATGGTACAGATTCGCCAAAAATTAGCCTCGCGGAAATTTCCCGCACACTTAACGACTATCGTATTTTTACTACTTTTGAACTAAAATCCGGACGATCAGCTGCCAGCAATGGAAAATGGAGGGAGAGTATAGGTGCAGAGAGGTGATATTAGACCTCCCTGATAGGTGTAGCAAAAGGGGGAAGAACTAATAAGAGCGTTACAGAGTGCTGTTTTCGTCATAAGTGTATTAACAATCACCATCTATATCGATAGTGGCTTAGCGCAAAATGGCGAAGCTCTGGTAAAATTTTTGAACCAGAATGCAAAAATACATTGAGGTTTCGATGATATACTGTACTGTATGTTCTATTCCAAATAAAGCCATGATGTCCCATATCTTTCAGTCAATGGTCAAATGCTATCTTAACATGTTGGAAAAATACAGTTTTATATTCCTATTTAGTCTTGGGAATTCTTGGGAAATTTGCATTTTGACCTCTGGTGAACCCATGTGATATTCTTGGGAATTCTTGGGAAATTTTGCTCTTTGACCTCTGGTGAACCCATGTGATATTCTTGGGAATTCTTGGGAAATTTTGCTTTTTTTACCTCTGGTGACCCCAAATGACCTTTGACCTCCACCAAAAATAACAGGGTCCCTGTTTTCACCATAACACATCCACATACTAAGTATAAAATCTATCCAAGCTTTCTCCCTTGAGATATTGTGTTAACAAGGTTTTAAGTGTTTGACCCCTGGTGACCCTAGATGACCTTTCAACTCCACCAAAACCAATGGGGTACATCTTCTCACTATAACACATCAATTTACCATGTATGAAATCTATTCAAGCTTCCTACCTGGAGATATCATCTTAAGAAGGTTTTCAGACATTGATCTCTGGTGACCCCAGATGACCTCTGAGATCCACCAAAAACAATAGCATTCATCTTCTCACTATAACGCATCTACATACTAAGTATGGAATCTATCCAAGCTTCCTACCTGGAGATATTGTGTTAACAAGATTTTCAGAGTTTAATCCCCAGTGACCCCAAATGAACTTTGACCTCCACCAAAAATGATAGGATTCTTCCTCTTACTATAACGCATCTACAAACAAAGTATGAAACTTATTCAAGCTTCCTAGTTTGAGATATAGCGTTAACCAGGTTTTCAGGGTTTCACCCCCGGTGACCCCAGATGACCTTTGAACCCACCAAAAATCATAGGGTTCTTTCTCTAACTATAAGGCATCTACATACAAAGTATGAAATTTATCCAACCTTCCTACCTGGAGATATCAGGTTAACAAGGTTTTCAGGGTTTGACCCCCGGTGACCTCAAATGACCTTTGACCTCCACCAAAAATGATAGGCTTCTTCCTCTTACCATAATGCATCTACATACAAAGTATGAAATTCATTCAAGCTTTGTAACTCAAGTTATTGTGTTAACAAGATTTCAGGGTTTGAACCCCGGTGACCCCAGATGACCTTTCACCTCCACCAAAAATGATACATTTCTTCCTCTTACCATAACGCATCTATATACAAAGTATGAAATTCATCCAGGCTTCCTACCTCGAGATATTGTGTTTACAAGGTTTTCAAAGTTTGACCCCCGGTGACCCCAGGTGACCTTCGATCCCCACCAAAAACAATAGGGTTCTTCCTCTTAGTATGGGGCATCTATGTACCAAGTTTGAGAACTGTCACAGTTTCCCTCCTTGAGATATCATGTTAACGAAGTTTTCAGGGTTTGACCCCCGGTGACCCCGGATGACCTTTCACCTCCACCAAAAATAATAGGGTTCTTCCTCATACCATAATGCATCTACATACAATGTAAGAAATTCATCCAAGCTTCCTACCTCAAGATATTGTGTTTACAAGGTTTTCAGAGTTTGACCCCTGGTGACCCCAGGTGACCTTTGACCCCACCAAAAACAAAAGGGTGCTTCCTCGTAATATGGGGCATCTATGTACCAAGTTTGAGAACTGTCACAGTTTCCCTTCTTGAGATATCATGTTAACGAAGTTTTCAGGGTTTGACCCCCGGTGACCCCAGATGACCTTTCCCCTCCACCAAAAATGATAGGGTTCTTCCTCATACCATAACGCATCTACATACAAAATATGAAATTCATCCAAGCTTCCTACCTCAAGATATTGTGTTAACAAGGTTTTCAGAGTTTGACCCCCGGTGACCCCAGGTGACCTTTGACCCCCACCAAAAACAATAGGGTTCTTCTTCTCAATATGGGGCATCTATGTACCAAGTTTGAGAACTGTCAGAATTTCCCTCCTTGAGATATCGTGTTAACGAGTAAAGTGTCACAAACACACACACACACACATACAATCCGAGGACCTCATTGTTATTTCCTTTGTGTTTACTTCCTTAACCCTAACCTTGACAATAGACTCTCTATTGTTCAAACTTTCGAGGACTTGACAAATCTATTGAATTTCCTTCAGAGGACCTGAAATCCATTGTTCAGGTCCTCAGTCTGATAGGAAGACAAGTTCACACACACATACACACACACACGCACACACACACACACGCCATCATGAATGCATAGGTTTCTCTTATCATCGAAACCAAAAATGTATAACGGCAGTTATGTACTTGCAACCTTCTACATCATGCTACATTTTAGATTGAAAGATCCCATATTGATGCGATGTCCCCACAGATGTTTTTCTGTTCTTCGGAAAGTGTTGTGATCAGAACAGTTTCGGGTATTATTACCTTAATAATGGTCATTACATGGAGTGTAAACAGTGACAAATAATATTTCCATTACAAAACCTGCATTCAGACTAACAACAAACCTACATACCACCACCATTGGCCAGTGTTTTACCTATTAATTTGTAAACTTTCAACTTTTTGCTGCTGTGCTTCTCCGAAAGTTGCTATCAGAAGATACTGGTAATATGAGTGACACTGACATAAGTTAGAAAGCGCGCTGAGTGCGCAAAAATTTTGATAGATTGCCAACGATTTGCTAAAATTCTGATAGTATGAGCAACATTTGTGATAGCAAGTGAAGCGAGATTGAAAAAATTTCTTACGAAAATGAAGAGTAAAATATACTTTCCACCATACTATAGACTGAAACATTGGGGGGATGATTATATGGGCCCTCCCCTAGTCAAATGTTGGCGGGATATATTCCCCCATTGCCCCCGGGATTTACGCCCATGCCGTGTTCCCATTTGACTAAGTGCGGTGGATCATGGTTTTATTGCCCCACAGGTGTTAGTTAACTTGATCCAGAGCCTCATCCACATTTAAGTGAGCACGGTAGATCAACGTGCTATATGAACACAATGCGCAAGTGTGAAAAGGTCACCAATGTTTACAAGTCGGCATGCCATTTTGTCACGCACTGTACGTACCATGCACACAAGCACTGGAGATCCGGGTCACGTGATCTACAGATTGTGTTCACATTACAAACTTTGATCCAGCGCGGTCGATCTGATCTACCCCAGTAGGTCAATCAAAATTAGTGGATCTTGATCTTGAGTGAGTGTTGTTGATCTACGTTCCCATTAAAGTTTGATCTATTGTTTTGGATCAAGATGCACCACGCTCACTCAAATGGGAACACGACCAGAGCTTAAGAGTATGGAGCAAAATATTTTTGGGTCGCAAAAGTGATATTCAGTATTTAATTTGCATGTATACTAGCATGAATATATTAACTCTTGTAGGGGAGCTTCCCAGGGTTCGATTTATAATTTTTTTCCTACATGCATGATGTGCATGTAGGTGAACCAAACTACGTGCACAGCAAAATTTCTACATGCACGAAACAATCATGCTGAATCTGTTCGAGGCAACTAAGGCGCCTTTTTGATCATTTATAAGTCTCATGCGGCTTCATGATCACGACCAGAGCCAACTACTGCCGTCTGTTGTTATACACATCAGTAATTTAGACATTCGTGCATGATTCGTTGAAGATGCAGATAGGAAAGCTGCTTAATATTTTCTCACATACTGTAAATCAAAAAGTCAGGAACAGTGAGAAATTTCAAATTTTGTTTGCGCAACATTCCCTCTCAATCCTTTTGTGATTTGCAGGGAATGCAGGAGTTTGTTTGTTGATGCACAATTCTTTCAATTGCGCAGCTTGGCACCACAAGCCTGTGCCCAGGCAAGGCTAAGCTACATGTATGAAGTGCACGTAACCCTCCATGGTTACATGCACGTGGGGAATTCTACATGCACCTGTGCATGCATGCACTCGGGTAAATCGAACCTTGAAGCTTCCTGTTAGCATAGGTGTAGGAAGCAGGCGGGGGGGGGGGGGAGTCAAAAATATGGTGGGAAGTATGCCTCATGCAATATGTTACACCAAACTGCATATATGGTCCTTAAAGGCAGTAGGCAGTCGCTCCAAAATTAGCTTTGAAAAATCAGCAAATTCTTGCAAATCTCCTCTTATTGCATTACAAGCACCTCTGAAGACGTTTTGAACATAACTATTATAAACAATAGGTAAAGCATGGAGAAATTCTTCTTGAATTTCACAATTTACAAAAACATTGTCACATGATCAAAATAGGCTGGTCATGAACTAGAGTGACAAAACATACTAACTCTGATTGGGGTGACTGACTATTGCCTTTAAATATTCAAGTTTTCCACCCCTCCCCTTAGACCCACCCCAGGATGGCAGTCCAGAACAATGTTCAGATTCCTACAGCTATGCCTGTTAGTAAATATAGGCATCCAAAGCAGGGGCAAGCGGCTGCAGAACCATTCCATATAAAATTTGCTACTTTTGGACACAATACCCTCTTTTTGGGCAAATGCAATAAATTTTCTGGGAAAAGTGCTGCAGTTCCCTCAATCAGGAGTAGCCCTATATAAGAAAGGAAGTGGCTAGGCTTGTATAGAACAGACTGCAAGGTACTTTGATCAAAGGGAAAATTTTTATTGGCTGAAACTTTAAAATATCTTCACTCTGGAATAATGCTCTGCAATAGGCCAGTTAAAACTGATACTCTCTAGACATGTGTAGTACAGGCTTATCATAGCCCTCATGCTATTTCAAAGACCAAAATTTTGCTACAGAAGTTGAATATCTGGAAGTTTTGAGCTGCTGAGCTGATTAAAAATAAGACACCAAATGGCTCATCAGCAGCTATTAAACTCATAATGACAAATGTAAATAAGTCATCATATGTGTTGTGATATCTATCCAATGAGCTATTAACCTAATTGGTAACTATATAGTGCACTCTCTGTATTTTTCCAAGAGTACCCTTCAAATTATAAACAGAATCCTATTTTGGGAACTTTTTTGATATTTTCTTTAACTCTGAACAGTATTCAAATGGTGCTATCACAGGGACAAGACCAGGATTTTCTGAAAGCTGGGTATCTTGATCACCACCCTGGGGAGAGGTCTATGGGGAGTTTTGCCTTTGCCTGCAGATACAATATAGCACTGGGCAGGTCTAAAAATTTTTTAGTTTCTACGATAAAAATGATAATCGGACTGGCTGAAAAATGAAAAAGAATTTTTCTTTGGTCTGGCAAGGGGTAACGGATATGATGTGGTCATATTTGTGTAATTAACTCACTTGTTAAATTAATGCAGAATAGTGTACTTTCTATATTTAAACCTTTAATGTGCAATGTTCATGTACTGGAATATGGGAGATATTTTGAGAGCTAAACAAAAGGACATTTGAAAGATTTTTCTTAATGTTACATGAGGTCGGATGATTGCTCCTCCCCTTTCAGACTAGTAAGGTAGCAACTGATATCAACAGTTTAAAAGGACTGCCAATCATGGAAATCTAGGCTATTTTTTGCCAATTTACTGCTCTCACAAATGATGACACTCATGAGGTGTAAAAAATATAAATTTGCTTATACCTACCTTTCTAGCCATTAGAGATCATACATCTTTCTTCATACCTGAATGTTTGGGCTGAAGTTCAATAATCTCTTATTATTCTCATATGGCAATCCTATATCAGAACAAACGCACAGTTCATATTGGAATTTCACCAATATGAGTTTCATTGGTAGCCTACCATCTTCTTGTAAAGACTGACATCCATCACACATATTCCAACTGTTAATTTTGTCCTGTAAGCACCAGCTAGGCTCAGCCTGCAATTACCAATCATAATGGTATCTGCAAAATCTGTAGCTACATGCCAACATAATAGTTTCCTCACCCGCGCTATATGTAACAAAACTCTACCTGAATGATCAGTTACCAACGCAATGGGAAGGAGAATAGCAAGCCTCAAACTTCACAAGACACCAGAGCGGCTTACATGACAGACCGAGCAATTTATTACTTTTAGCCTAATGTTAAGCAGTTCCCAACTCCAGTGTAAGCCTATATGGTGCTTAGTGCTTACAAAGTGTGAGAAAAGCTTGCAATACCTGTAACGTTAGCTTCGAAGTTCTGATTCCGTCGGGTCGTCGCTGAAGATAACGATAACAAGAAAGCAAAGTTCTACTGCATTCGTTTACCCTTTTGGTGTAGAGAGTAACCAGACCTAGGCCTACTTATCCGAACTCAACAGAAGTTCGAAGTGTCACCATGATGCGCTAGCTGTGACATGATCGTGAGTGAGAAAAAAACATTATTTACCATCATTGATAAAGACTTTGTGTACACGTAACCTCACAATCAGGCTGTCAGGGCACTCAGTGTCTGCCGAAATCAGCTGATCCTAACTTGAACTACAGATGAGCGCACTGCGCTGCCAGCTATGTTCGTTTTACACTGTGTCCACACTTATTGACTGTCGCTATTAACAACAACCTTGAAGCGACCTTCTGCCTGTGTCTTGTGATTCGTCAAGAGTTTATTGTATTTAAACTTCTTGTAGGGTCAAAAGGTCACCAGTATGTTTGGTTTCAGCAGGGAGTTGCTATTTAGCAACTCCCTGGTTTCAGTAGCGTTGACGAACTGCAGACTGGGCAGCGTGCATATAAATCTGAAAAGGGAAATCGCTGTACCGGGAACAATGAGGGTTCCCTTGCCAAGAAGCATCAAATAACATGAAAATTGCGCGAAGTTACTATGGGAAGTAGAAATTGTTTGAAACACTTCCTGAATTGCTATTTCTGGCTGTACTTTGTTGCAAGGGACGTATGGCATCGAAAGTCGGGAACCACGGAATGTTGTAACCTGCTGTTTGGATCACATTATAGTATCGATTGACTCGTAAATTTCCTCCTCTGTACTTGACAGAGGTCTACAGAGGTCTGCCATTCAGAATAAACAATGTTATGAAAATCCGCCACGTATGCATGCACATGATTCTGGCCCATATCCTGAAGTTGGAGCTTTTTTTCGTTTGTTTTTTAAATTTTTATTTTATCTTATTTTCCTTTTTTGGAAAATATAATGGCTCAGCGCGAACTGGCGAAGCTCTGGTAAAGTTCTTTGAAAAATGTATAACGGCAGATACTGGCGAAGCTCTGGTAAAGTTCTTTGAAAAATGTATAACAGCAGATACGTACTTTCAACCTTCTACATCATGCTTCATATTAGATTGAAAGATCCCATATTGATGCGAGGTCCCCAGAGATGTTTGGAGATGTATCTCAGTTATTCGGAAAGTGTTGTGATCAGAACAGTTTCGTGTATTATTACCTTAATAATGGTCATGACATGGAGTATAAACAGTGACGAATAATATTTCCATTACAAAACCTGCATTCAGACTCTACATCGAGACACTTTCAATTGCCCAACAAACCTACATGCCACTGCCATAAGCCAGTGTTTACCTATTAATTCTTAACTTTCAACTTTTTGCTGCTGTGCTTCTCCGAAAGTTGTTAACGGAAGATATCGATAATATGAGTGACACTGACGTAAGTTTGGAAGCGCGCGGAGCGCGCGAAAATTTTTATAGATTGCCAACGATTTGCTAAAATTCTGATAGTTTGAGAAACATTTGTGATAGAAAGTGAAGCGGGATTGAAAAAAATTCCTATGAAACTGAAGAATAAAGTATATTTACCATCATACACGTATCTGTAGACTGAAACATTGGGGGAATGATTATATGGCCATCCCCTCAGGTCTAATGTTGGGGGGATATATCCCCCTTCCCCCGGGATTTACGCCCATGATTAATGGCTGTCAAGTTCCACCATTTTCGAGATTGATTTTATTGAATTAGCTATTTTGTAAGCTATGGAATCTAAAATGTACCTGCTATTTTTGTTAGGGTTCTGGAAGCTTTGTCACTACCAGTACAACTACCCCGCAATGCACCACTATACACAACTATATGCCATGTGGATAGCATGATTGTCAACAACTTAACACCGCACGCGAAATAAATCTTGGCTAGATGACTGAACAAGTAATATGTCGTACAGCCTGCTACGTAGGCAGCCTAGTGCCCTTTCAGGAGAGCAAACTTAGAAGGAGTCGAGTAGTGACTCTAATTTGTATAATTAAATTTCCTACTGTGCTACGTTTAGTTCTGTCGAATATGATTTTCTCAAAACGTAAAATCAGTTCAGGGGCCGTACCGGCAGGGCCCCGGGCCGTATGCGGCAGTGGCGTAGCCAGGATTTTTGAGCAGGGGAACTGGGGGATAACGAACCTTTCCTGGGAGGGGGGAACGATTTCTGAATTCTCTCCCTCTTTATATAGCTTATATACAGAAATGTGCATTCCAAAATTTTCCACGGGGGGGGGGGACCTGGGGCGGCACGGCTTTGTCGTGGGGGGCACGTTCCCCCTCATACCCCCTGTAGCTACGCCACTGGCATGCGGCCTTATGGGCTGCGTTTGAGAATCACTGTTCTAGAGGATGGCATCTAACTATTAAGGACTCTATGGTTCCTATAACCGACATGCCAGTAACGGTGCGGACCTTCCGTCATTCATTCCGCCTTTTTTAAAATATTCAACATAAATTAGTCACTAAAATAATTATTATATGCTATAGTTTTAAATCCAAGTGCAGATTCGAGTCATCCAGGGAGATGTATTCAAGGTCAGCAGCCTCAGGTTAATTTAATAACTTTAATTGGTATCATACCAGACCAAGTTGCATGTATCGTAAAGGGAATAACAAGCCCCTCCCCCGGCATTCTCCTGCTAATTTGAAAAAAAAAGAGAGAAAAAATATTTTGAAACTATTTGATTTGATATACTGTATTCAAACCATTAAACATACAAAAAAAAAAAAAAAAAACGCAAGGTGTAGGGATAACAAGAACTTAAGTCTGATCAGCATACTTAATTTCACTGTGGTCCCTGTACAAAAATACAAAACCGTAAAACAGCGCAAAGAGAAACACCGAGACGAGAAAAATCCTAAAACAAAGAGAAAGCTAGAAATAAATAAAAAAAATAGATACAATCATCGGATTCTTCAGATAAAAGTAGCTCAAGGAAGTACCTTTTCAATTTCAACTTAAAACATTTAGGCTAGTACTCTGAAACACATTTGGGAGAGAATTCCACAACTCTTTATATAAAGAAAGGTAAACTGACCATATCTAGCTGTCTAGAGCTGCGATAATAAATTTGGATAGAATGCTCGCTTCTTCTGGTGCTTTGACGAATTTTTCAACTGTTCCTCATCCAAAATTTTTTTTTTTTTTTAATTTTTTAAACAAATTCTAAAAATATAAACCGCTATTCGCCTGGTAAAACTTCGCCTTTGTCGGGGTTTCAGGTTGCTCCCCCACCTCTAACAAATCCTGAAACCACCCTTAGACATGCATGCTCCCATTACCTTTCACTTTTTCACACAGTAAATTGTGTTGCAACAACCCCTCATTCCCCAATTTTTTTCACACAAATAGTTGCTGCTGCCCTCACGCCCGTCGCCACTGAATGCAGATAAATAATTTGCACCCCAGTTTCATCCACAATATCTCTAGATAAATCTTGGCAGTGATCTTAAATTGAATCTATTTGTGCAGACGGCATAAGCTAAGCTTAAGACAATGTAATATTTACAACCTCAATTTAGACTTGGTAATACTGTGTGAGGAGTAACAAGGGTTCAGGCAACGCCGGATAGCTCCGCAGAGAGTCTCATCAAACTTGCGAGGAACAACGGACGTCTTGCACTGGAAAGAATTTGTGATGGCGCCGGGTCAGACTCTAAAAATTGGATTAAAGTTCCAAAACCCTCCCCCACCCCCATCCATGTATACGCTCTTGGTTGCCGTATATGTATTATGCTATCACATGGTTGATATCAGAGGCGCACATTCGAGGTTGTGGGCATGATACATCTTGTGAACATCATAATTCGATCTCCAAGCTAATCCAAGCCGGTCTCCAGAAGTCAAGGACAAAGTTAAGGACAGGAGAAAAGGAGACCCAGGAAGACATGAAAGATGACTTGGGCAATGAAATTGAAGAAAAACGTTACTCAGTGCCTGAAACTGCCAATTTTCTGAGAGTTTTGCGCTCACCCATTGTGTGAACTCGCCTCATTAAAATTTTTGCAGAACGACTTGAGTCGAATTTTGTTCCAAAGCCCTTGCAAACCCTATCATCATATGCGTAGGAAGCTGTTCGAGACTGGGGGCTGGACCTTGTTTCGTACCTTTGTTCTGGGGAAGGCGGTCTAAAGGGAGGGGGAAATTTTTGAATATTTGAGGGTCCTTAGATGCAATTTGGTGCAACATATGGGCAAATTGCAAGCAAAATTACTGCAAATTTTTGACCATTTTTACAGGGAAAACAAATAAGGAGTTTTCATTCTTGGACTGAGAATGGCGGAAGCTATATACTTTCGCACCACCACATTTTTCACTGGGGCTAAAGCCCCTTCCCCGCTTCCTTCACCTATTTACAGTGGCGTAGCCATGGAGGCACTGCCCCCCAAAAAATATTTTGTAACACATTCTTGCCCCCCCCCCCCAATAATTTCAAGCGATGTGTTTGAAAAACGGGAAGAGTTTCTTTGACAGACGAAAATACAACATTTACAATATATTAACTTTGATAAATATGACCAGCTTGCATGGCAATTAATCAATTCGGCCAGTTGGAAGGTACGATCTTAACTGAAACAATAACAAGAATTGATGGCGCCCTCGTCTAATTTGTCAAAGCATAGCTTAATTAACCGTATGCATGTAGTATCAGCGGGTTGTTATTCGGAAGGAGATACATCGCTTTGAAGCGAGGTTTGCACCGCTAAGGTCACGCAGTAATCTGTCTCTTGTATCTTTCTCAGCATTTCTATACGACTTATACTGGTAGTTCATACAAAAGGGATTTGTCGTCTGCTACATCTACAGTAAGACTGGGGGTTTGTCGCTACTACCATAGCATTGCCAGTCGCTGGAAAATTAAAATATTGCGTCCTTGGACGCTCGGTGACGCGGATGAGAGTATACCAATAAAGGTTTATGTAAAAGTATGAACATGATTCTATACCTGTCCATTTCAGGAAACTTCGAATTGTTGTGAGAAAAATTAGACTTCTGTCTCTGCAGCTCATTTACATGACGTTCGTTCTTTAGGAAGGGGAAGACCTCACTGATTTATTTCAATGAAACAGTCGTTTCGAGTTTTGAAGCACCTGCCCCTAATTTGGTTGCGGCGTAAAGCTACTCATCAACGCATTGTATTGAGTAAGCCAATTGTGATAGGATTACTAGACCTGAATGATGTTGCTAGCATATGGTCTAGGATATCAAATTGAAGTCAATGAATAAAAGAAAGAATTCCCTATCAACGGAATAAGTATAGCTTACATCATTGATAATCCCCTCGGAATTTAGTGGGTCTTAGAATATCAGCATAAATGAAACTCCGTTAAACCTCCTTCCGAATAACAACTCCCCATGGTAGTATGAACATATACCGTACCATAGTAATGTAAAATGTACATTGTACGGGCTGCTGCACGCTGCACCATGCTTCAGTACAGTAAGTACATAAAAAGCTTATTTTGGTTGCCCCCTTGAGAAATGTCTTGCCCCCCTAACAATGAAATTTTGGCTACGCCACTGCTACACACCTGTCATGATTATTCACCCTTCCACCCACAAGTCAGCCTTTACGATCCTACCCCTTCACCATCAAATCGACAGGCCTTAAGTTCGAGTAAACATATTTTAAAAAATGGTTATCAAAGACTTTAAGTTGGTATGTTTGGGGTCTGTTTAGCAGTTTAGTGCGCACCTAAGACCATTTGAGGGCAGTTCAATTCCTCATTCAAGTGTTCATGCTTTTGTTAATATTCCAGAGCTTCCCGGGACTTTCCCCTGGTTCCCCACCTGGTCATTGCCCATGGGCTCCACCTGGGGCCTTAAACCTCGCTCTCAAAAGATCCCTTGGGGGTCGTGCACTGTCTGTCATGTTCGGACGTCTAGTCCCATAATATCATTAAGAATTACTCTCCAACACCAGTGACAGGAGGTCTCAAAAAACTAGTGAGTCTAAAAATCTACCGACGCCAGTGTTGTATGCACTTCCCTCGTAGGTGGGCAGGGTCGGTCGTATAGATCCAAGTATTTATAAAGTTCACACAGTCTCACGTGCGGTAGCCAATCTCTTTTGTCTTACAATAATCATTTTCAACATACAAGAGTGCAGAAAGTACTCTTTCTCCTTCTTCAGATCACCTCCAGTCTCCCAGCGCCCAGGACTTACTTTGACAAATGTTACAAATGATGATTTTTTAGCAAAAAAAAAAAAAAGTCGTCGTCGTCATCATCATCATCATCACCACCGCCGCCGCCGCCGTCACCGTCATCGTCATCGTCACCGTCACCATCACCGTCACCATCGTCATCATCGTCATCATCATCATCGTCATCGTCATCGTCATCGTCATCGTCATCGTCATCGTCATCGTCATCGTCATCGTCATCGTCATCGTCATCGTCATCGTCATCGTCATCATCATCATCATCATCACCATCACCACCACCACCATCATCACCACCACCACCATTACCATCACCATCATCATCATCATCATCATCATCATCATCATCATCATCATCATCATCATCATCATCATCATCATCATCATCATCATCATCATCATCATCATCATCGATATATTTTGAAAAAGGGGCCTTTGACCCATTTCCCTCTCCCCCAATGCGGGTTTGTGCTTTTGCCAAAATGATGAAAACATGTATGATCCTTCACGCATCAGGGTTGTACGTACGATAAGAGTTTTCGAAATTCAGTTCCATGCATCGACCACCATTGTGATCGAAAGACAACTGTAAGAAACCGTAGCGACCGTCCTTAGCAACCAAAATGTGACGCAGGACCACCTTTTGAACGTATGATTTTATTGCAAAACGTTTATTCTTATTTCCAGCAGTGTTGTGGGAACTGCACGTAGCACACATGTTAACAACATTTCTTCTAGACACGTGCGAACTGTATACTTATGATCCCATACAATTATTCATTACTTTACCTGAAACGTATATAGGCCTACATTTGTATGTTATTTTGGACTGATATATAGGACTCAACTGAACTAAAACGTTGTAAAGTGCTTATTCGTAACTGCTTTAGGAGGATCATGGAGATCGGACCGGGGGAGGGGGTTAGCTATGTATAGCCAGTCAATAATTTTCAGTTTGAAGTGTTCCTTCTAAACATTATCATAAGTTGTGCCTGAGAAGGGCCAAAACTTTCCTCAGAATATGCAAAAGCCTAAGAGGTATAGGGTCTAAGCCCCACCCCCTATCTCATAAGCCTTACGACCGCCCTGTTTTGTCAGCTAGTCCCGGTGAATTGAAACAGGAACATGTTGTATGTCATGGGTCTTCCAAACTAATGTTCTGTGAGATGAATCAGGGAGGTGATATTAGACAGCCCTCCCGCCATGAATTGAGTGAAGCCGACAAGAGGAGGGCTTCTTGTAACGCCTGCCCACCCACCACAACGACGCTGAATCCACTGTCCAGAGCATTTCCACAAGGAGATCGACACAAATAAATGCATTGACCCGAAAGCCTCTGGTAGAGTTTTTCCCTTCCTACATTAATTGTGACCAGACAACCCTCCCCCCGGGCCCCCGAAAATGTCCAAACCGGACATTCCCAACAATGGCAATTACCATTCGGACACCTTCCTCTACCAGAAAATTTGGAATTGCACTGGGGGGGGGGGTTGTCCGGGAACCAAAGAATGGGCCAGTTTCCCTTACCATGGCTACAAATATATCGTACACTTTGTGTTCATTCACAAAGTGCATACTGAAACATTTTTATTGTCATAAATTTATATAACAAATATATTTGACCGTTATAGTAAAGGACAGCGATATCACGAGGAGTTCATCTTGGGGGAGCAACTTACGAACTTACGAACCACCCCAATACACACATACACACACTTTTTCCAGAATTCTAACAAAAATAGGAGGTACACGCATGATTCCATTGCTTGCAATGTAACTAATTCAATGAAATCAAACTCGAAAATGGTGGGAACAGCCATTTAATGGACTAAAATTTTTCCAGTGACTCAAGTGAGCCCCGGATTCCTCGCTTCTAGGGTTTCGCTATTCGCGTTTGAAATAGTTCTAGTCAAGGTCACCAGGTCATCCCCGCCCCCTCCGGTCCACTTTTGCATAGCTGTTGACGCTCTTGTTGTAAGTGATGTATTTCCATTCACATCCCTTCGGTTAATGTATGTGTTCCCTTTTGTGTTCCCCTTTGGGTCTGAATCGTGTGCCTACTGCATAGCTCATGTGTTTCCAAACTTTGTTGCGCTTTTGAGTTGTACCGATATAGTTTGCCAAAAATACCTATGTGATCCCTCCGCTTGTGTGATGTGTCAGTAGAGTCCTAAATCAAATCCCATTTAAGTCTGGTTTGTTAGATTTCACCATTACCACCATACTATAGATACGGTACTGAAAATCTATACCTTCTATAAAGGCTACATGGAAGTACGTCACAGGCTACATGGAAGTACGTCACTGTAAAAGAAATAGTTGTTCCCCAAAAAGTAGATCAAAAGTTGACCGTCAATTTTAGGTTGTTTTGAGGTGTGAGCTAAAGTAAGCTAACAGAAACCGTCGCAGAAGAGTAACATAAGAAGTACAAGGGGGACGATTGTCCTTCTATAAAGCCTCCAAGGTCTTTAACGAAATATTTTTGGTACCTTAAAAGAAACTGTGGGTGCAATTTTCAAAACAATGCATGAGATCAAGTGTAAATGGTATCATTGTATTTGTAGGTGGCTTCAGCACGTCCGTTTAAAGCATGTTTCGACCTCTCTGCGACTTTCCAAAATGGCGTTAATTAACACAACATCAGAAAGTTGCCTTACGATGTGCAATTTTTCGCCTGTGACAACCCAAATAGGAAAAAGTGGCCCTGATCAATTTATAATTGTCCTGTAAAACTATGTTGCAACCGGGGTGAAAATCTTAGGTAAAACAGCGACTTTTTTATGTTGTGGAAAAATTTCGACTTAATATTGTTATTAGGCTACATAAGTATTCATAACAACATTTCATTGATTTTGGAAAGTATCATTATATATCTACAACCCTAAAACTTTGATCGGCCTTTATACGTCAACCTATATTTTCGAAACTATCTTATTTCTCACAGTAATAAAAAACTTCAGAGGGGTCCCTTGTCACAGCCTGACCATCGACAAAACTGGAACCTAAAAGAAAGAATAGGTTAATGGGGAAAGTAGGAGAATCTTTTAAATAATGGATAATATTGCATTTCCAAAAATAACGAAAATCACTAAGCTACGATAAAATGTCTTAAATAACGTAGTTTTCTAATTCGGCGCGCTTCGCGCTCACCCGTTTTAAATAGCCTATTGTATCCTGATTACTTCCTATAGAACATCTTGCATTTTCTATAGGTTTGTGCACACTCTTTCATATCATCATTGTAACCACCCACAATCCAGACCTTCATCATAAACAAGAGCCCAATGGGCACTGTGGTTCCTTGCTGAATGTAATGAAACTGAGCCAACTACTGAATGAACCAGTATTTCTGTAGATGCACAAAATCTGCTCTGTAGACAATGCACACCTTGTGTTAACACATTCAAGCATAAATAAATTGCTCTGAAGAAATACAGGCACTTCAAGGGCTATCAACACAGACAGTATACAGTTACAATTTGTTTTATTCAATTAAGCAATCACAATTCATGCACGCTCAATGGTATCTGATCCAAATGATCAGTAACTTAGTTCTCTTTATAAAACTAACAACCCATAGTAGCATTTAATTAATCAATTCCAATTTCCAATTTCTGCAAGCTCACATGTCCTAATCTAAGGACAAATGTCTGTCTAGTGAACTTTCACAAGTCCTCTGCTTTGTGGGCAGAGAATCTTCTGCAATATTAAAAAGGGTATTTGATGCATTTTCATAATGGCAGAATTATGGATTAAAATTGTAATACTATAATTTCAACTAAAATTGAGATACTTGGCATCTCTGAAAGATGTTCCCACATCTTTCAGTCATTGGGTGAATGTGATCTTAACGTGCTGGAATGATACAGTTTTGTGCTTATATTTGACTTTAGGAATTGTTGAGAATTTGCTTTTTGGCATCTGGTGATTTCACCTTTTGACACCCGACAAAACTCATGGGTTTTCTGCTGGATTTAATGCAACACCTCAAAGCATAAATCTATTCAAGCTTCCTACACTGAGATAGAGGGTTGAAAAGGTTTGCAGAATTTGACCTCCAAGTGACCCCAGATGACATTTGGTCTCCACCAAACAAAATATTTTCCCCACCATAAGGCATCCACACATTAAGTATAAAATTAATCCAAGCTTCCTACCTTGAGATATTGTGCTAACAACAAGGTTATCAGTTTTTGACCCTTGGTGACCCCAGATGACCTTTGACCTCCACCAAAAACTGTATGGCACAGCTTCTCACTATGGTGGATCTATATACCAAGTATGAAATCTATCCAAGAATCTTTCTTTGAGATATTGTGTTAACAAGGTTTTCAGTATTTGACTCTCAGTGACCCCAAATGACCTTTGACCTCCACCAAAAATGACAGAATTTATCTTCCCACCATAAGTCATCCAAAAACCAAGTATGAAATCTATCCAGGCTTCCTACCTTGAGATACTTTGCTAACAACAAGTTTTCAGTGTTTGACCCCCGGTGACCCCAGATGACCTTTGACCCCCACCAAAAGCTACAGCATTCATCTTCTCACCATAATGCATCCACATACCAAGTATGAAATTTATCCAAGCTTCCTACCTTGAGATATTGTGCAAACAAGGTTTTCGGTCTTTGACCCCTGGTGACCCCACATGACCTTTGACCTCCACCAAAAACAATAGGGCACACCTTCTCACTATGACAGATCCATATACCAAGTTTCAGTTTAGGCCAACTTTCCCTTGTTGAGATACAGCGTACCGAAGCAAGTGTCACACACACACGCGCGCGCACACACGCATACACACACATACGCCAAGCTGACTACATAGGTTCCTTTTGCTAACGCAAGGAACCAAAAATGACCTGTTATGATGAGTAAGGCTATTATTAAAATGGTCAAAATGTGCTTTTTGCCATCTATTTAGTGCTCATCCAATGAGTTTTAAGATGGTCAAATGCTTCATTCTAATGTTTTTAATTCCTTAAATACGTCAGAGCTTCCACGGCATTGCCCCTGGACTCCATCATGGGCCCCTTTGGCGGGCCCCTAAACCCCAAGCCTTCAAGGGAGCGCCTCGCGCTCCCGTGGCTCATTCGACACCGTTTGGTAATTCGCCCAGGTTTGCCCCTCCCCCCAAGTTCAGACATTACATCCCGACCCTGCTGAATGGAGTTACAACTCCTACATTACGTCACAACTGATCCAGCCGGGAATACCTACACCAGCGGCTGTAAACTTAAGATTGCTATACTTAAAATCCTAATATACGGCTCTGCCGCTCCGGAGAAGACAATGCCCTCAACTAGAATTAACGCTCAGGGGGCTGAGGTAAACCCTGAGTTTGTGCTTCCTATAGACACGCAAATAATGCCCGATTCCGAAGATGTCTTGGGCGTAGTAATGTTGGTTCCTTATTTATATACTCGTCACTAACGTAACACCAAAACGTAGACTACATTACTCTTACTGCACAAGAGATTTTTTTAATCCACCATTCTGTGAATATCATCACCTGCCATTAGATCTTAAATGGCTTCCCGCTCAGCCCGCTGGCAACATCCGGCCCATGGGCGTATCCATACCGTTCCGCGGACCACATCATGATAAAACAAATGGTTATATAAATAAAAGAAAAGGAACGGAGGCGAAAGAAATAAGGGGAGGAAAGAAAAAGAACGGAAGCGAAAGAAATAAGGGGAGTTATAATTCCCGGGAACATCCAAAGTCAACTCCTCTACTCATCAAATCGACTGGCCGGTTGACGACTGTTTGACAGTCTGAAGGAAATGATTTCTGGGATTTTTTCCCCTTCAATTTAGCACTTCTGCCTTACTGTTCTTATAAGACTTACTTAAATTCACACTGTGTACGTTGACATCTCATGCTTTATATTCCTGAAACATTTCAAATCATATATTGTCAATTTTTAATTACCGATAAGTTTCATACGTGTCCAATTAATTTGCATGTGAATCAGAGTATTTTCAAGGTATTCTCTGAGCCGCACGGGCCATTTCTTGTCCGGTTCGTCGCCTTCGATAAATGTATAATTTCTAAGTCAATTACATATTATACATTCCTTTAAACATTTTTCGGTTTCCAGTAATTATCATTTAATTTCTGCAAAATACCTTGTCGTCCAGTACCTTGAAACTGGTTTTCCTGAGTGACACGTACCTATCACTAAACGACCGTTTCGTCGCCCAGTCATTACATTAAAAATGCTTTCATGTGAATAACATCGGATCCCGTAGAGTGATTATTGAATTATTATTACTTGAAGATGGTAATCTGTCTGAAATGATTGATCTTTGCCCCCAAACAAAATGTCTTAGAGCGTTGCTGAGCAGTTGTCGTTGAACCGCCATGATTTTGCAAGAATATAATGTTACTGTATAGATCAGGAGTGCCCAACCAGTCGATGGCGGTCTACTGATAAACCGCGGACTGATCCCAAGTCGATCGCGAGGGGTGTAGGAAAAATGGGAAAACTTTTTCTATGTGTAACAGTATGACAGTGTATGTTTTGTAGATCTCGGGAGGGTGGATACTTGAAAAGTAGATCTTGGGTCAAAAAAGGTTGGGCGCCCCTGGTGTAGATGATGCAAAATTGTGAGGGACTGAAGATGATTTAGACCGTTTCTAAAATTCGTGGAAGGAAAATGTGATTTCCACCACCCTGTACTTCTCGACGGCGACGAACCGGGCAAGAGTTGGGTGCACACCCTCTAAACTTCATCACCACGTACCCGATCAGCTCAAAATCTATGCCAGGGACGGAAACAGGGTTCCAAGGGTCCAAAACCCCCCTTTTTCAGCTGTTAAAAAATTTCCTAGGCCCTTCCGTTCATTTTTTGTTACCACGAATCGGTCGCAAACTTTCATAATTTTATTAAATCCTTCA
Organism: Holothuria leucospilota; assembly: GCA_029531755.1. Taxonomy (NCBI): domain Eukaryota; kingdom Metazoa; phylum Echinodermata; class Holothuroidea; order Aspidochirotida; family Holothuriidae; genus Holothuria; species Holothuria leucospilota. The sequence continues at coordinate 13,281,684 of CM055965.1, forward strand.
CAAACTATCGAAATATTCGCGCGCCTCTGCGCCCTTTAATCTTCATTTTTCTCTTTCATATACCATCCCAGACGTCTGAACGTATTTTTAAAGGTGTAGATACGGGATGGGAAATTTCGACGCGTTTCGCGTAAAATTGCCACGTTTTACACACCATGCCTGATGACCAGGGCGATAAAGCGTGGAACTGGCAAGAACTTCTTTCCTTAAAGGTGATCAGTCGTCTTGAAATATTCTTTGTGACGTCAGCCTTTTCTTGACATGTTTCTGCAGTCGTCACTGTTCAAGGATACGCCGTACAAGTAGCTATGATGACATCGGTATAGCTAGTAGGTATACAGCTACAAGCCGTCTCTTCTTGCTTACCGATTAGCTATACCATGCTTGTACGGTGTATCCTTGAACAGTGACGACTGCAGAAACATGTCAAGAAAAGGCTGACGTCACAAAGAATATTTCAAGACGACTGATCACCTTAAACAAGAGATACAAGTCCATCCTCAGGTTTGCATCCGTCAAGACGCAATCATGTGGCAATCTTATATTCTGAGCAGCATTTGTAGCGTGATGTAGGTCATTATGATTAGAAGGATATTATTCATTACACAAGCTTATTGAAAGGTCACGAAGTCTCTTTACAGAGAATATGCATTATGAAACATGCTTATTACTCCTTCGACCCTTTTGTTATACATAACTCCTCTCTCGGTCATTCCCCATAGGAAGCTGCTCGTTTTGATTCTCCTTTAAAATTAGTAAAAGTGAGTTTTTTGTGAAGTGCTTGGTTAGCTCTCCTGTGGTTTCATTTAAAAGCAACATACTAACCTCCTCATTTTATAATACCCCAGAGCTTCCCCCAGGGTACCAGTACGTACTTGAGGGGTGCCACTCCACAGCCAAAATATCACTAAATAACAGTAATTCCTAAACATTAATTAGTTCAAATCTTCGCCAAAGATAGCACCAATTAGCAGGTAAGCCACCGTAACACAAACAAAAATCTCTCAAGGGGAGGAGTTTCACCCCCTACACTTAGACACCACACCCTTACACTTAACAAAAGAACACTTCACTAAAGTATGAGAATATTTCGACATACGATGAGTTTGAAATTTTGCCAAAGATAGCACTATTTTCCATTCAAGCTTTATTTGACGAACGAAAATGCCTCAAAGGGCCCGAACCCGTTAGACCCCTCCGCCGGGACGATGCCTCCGCCATAGGTTACAAAGGAAGGGTCCACCCGGGTGCAAAGTATCGTAGATACACATATGCACACTTACCAGGCGCCTAGCTACGAAGGGCCCGGGGGCCTGCCTCCCAGATTTTTGCTAGGCCCCCAAGAAATTGTGTGTGTCCTAATAAAATTTGTAAGAATTAAGGACGGCGATCAGTGCCGTGACCCCCCATTTGATACCTAGGCCTACCCCCCCTCATTTGATACCTAAAATTTCAGCTACGCCCCTGACACTTACACAGACTTTCTAGGTTAACCTAGGGTGGGATTACGACATCATCGTCTCTGATGTTCCCCAGTCATCAAATCTTGGCGACTCCACTGGGGTAATAACTGAAAAGTTGCTGATTCTGTTTTTGAATGGGACATAATTACAGCCATTTTATCGTCTGTGATTTACGTTATAAGAGTCACGAAATTGCACAAGTTAATGTGAAATTTTCAAAAAGTCCCCATGTCGGGAGAGGGGATACCCCGAACCCTCCCCCATCACGGCTTTGAAGCTCACTCGTGCCTTCGGTAAGCAGTGGACGCCCCCTTTTTTAAAACCCTGTATTCGCCCCCTTGTACAGCCATACTATGGTAAATTTGTATTGCCATGATTGGCTAACTCATTAGTTTTAATCTGAGGGGCACCGGCAGCTTATCTTGGCTCAGGCCCGTAGTCAAGGGGGGGGGCAGGGGGAAAGCCCCCTAATATTCCCCCGAGAGTTTGAATCTTACCATTGACTTAATACATTTGTACACATTTGGCCCCCCTGAAAAAATTTTCGCCCCCTGGAAAATTTTTTGCCCCCTCCAGTACCTTGTCTGGCTACGGGCCTGTCTTGGCTGTGAACTTTGACAGGGCCGTGTGTGGGGATGGGGGTGCAACAGAGTCACTTCAGTGTGGAGCTAATTGAATAGCTAATGGTGGTGACCGGTGGTGTGCCATCATGAACACGTTAATAACTTAAAACTTAACACCAAAAAATTATTCTAAGCATGCAGTCAGAAAATCACGGTACACAAGAGCTCGGCTCGGCCCCGAAAGTGACAAAAATGGAGGGAAAGGGGAAGGGGAGAAGGGTGAGAAGGTAAATTGTGCAAGTTCAATGAAAGTTCGCAATATACGTCACCGATGCTAACATCGTGTTCGCGACTTGAAATATTCGATATAGGGCCTAGCCAGTATGGCCTGCTGGGTGACAAGAGTGCATCAGGGGTTGCTTTAGGGTCCATGGCGTTGCTTTCAGTTTGTCAAACTGCTATCTTAATGAGTGTAGCAGTGGTGAAAAAATGCCAGGTAAAATATGAAAAATGGAGTTTATTTATGTAGATACATAGAGGCAAGTGCTGTGTTGTCTATTCTAACATGTGACCTGAAAAATGTTACTTGAGTATGGAAGGAATGGTGAGTTCACGCGTCCATTGAACAGAAAATCGTGAGGAGATGGCTGAATTTGAAACCCGGAGAGGATTGTGGCTGAGAGGATTGTTATATTAGTATGTCTCCGTAATTATTTGGAGACAATACGGAGAAACATAAGATGGGGCCTGTCCGAATGTTTCAATTACCCTGATTTTGTTATTACCTATTCAGTTGATATTATTTCCAAAGTCCAAAGTTTCTGATACCATGCAATTACTCTGGAAAAGGACAACCAGAGAGAAAGGAAAGAATGAAGGAAAAGGAAAACTTAAAAAATATTCACCGACAACTCACTCTAACGATTGCCATCTTGTGGATTCTTGACAGGCTAGCTTGCAATTGTCAGTACATAGGCGGGCATGTACCACGAGACAATGTTATACCATTTGCTAGTTAATGCTGTTTCTAGCGAATAGCCTACTATGGAGTTATTACGGAGTTGGCCCGTCCCACAGAAATTCATTATGACCTTGCGGTGTACCGTGGTGTAGCTCTGATCAAGGAGCCAGACAGCTAGAACACCGTTTGATATAGTATTTATAGCCGACCTTTCAACTATATAGAAACCGCAAATTGAGTTTCCTATCTTGAACTTATGTTGTCTTCCAAATAGTATTTCCGTTTTATCATTTACCCCACCGTAGATAAGTGTAATAGGTGCAGAACTCACTACTACCGTCTCATTGGAACAAGAGATTACGGTCAGGAGGGCAACTGTCTGGACCACCCTTTCTTCCAGGTGTAATTTTAGGGGAAAGTGGAGCAAGACAATTACCCACGTACATTGGAGGAGATTTATTCTGAAACCTGGGGGATGGAACAAGTCAACGGCGGCGCCCAAGGCACCGGGAAGCGAAGAAGCGCTCTCCTGACGGCGTGGGGTCCAAGGCAAGCTTTAGGGCCTTGGTGGGATCCAGAGGTGAAGCATAAGAATGAAGCATTTAAGTAATTTCAAAGGACATTGGATGCGTTCTCAAAAGACCACAGAAATGATAATTTGACCCAATAATTAGTTTAGACGAGGTGAGAAGGAACTTCCTAGAAGGGCCTAGGGGGAAAGCCCCGGGAAGCCCTGGGGTGTTTGAAAAATTCTGAACGTTAGAATGAGAAGTTCAACTATTTCCAAATGAAATGGATGCGTGGATAGACTAAAAAAATGATAATTTTACCATTCTTCTTGCTGGCCTCTGTCGAAGTTAAAACCCCTGAATTCAAAAGGCTTGTGGACAGTGGTATATATAAGCTTACTTGTCAGAGGGTAAACGGTATTGCTCTCCGGCGAACACCTCTACAGATCAGGTTCGAATACGTGACACTCAGAGAAGGCGCATGGATGAATCTCAATACGACTTCTCGGCCTATAGCTACAGAATTTTATCATAGGGGAGGGTTCAAGTAGAAATGACCGAACGGTTCAGAAGGGGCTGCGGGAACACGGTGTGAATCATTTCACTGTCTGAAAATGGCTTTGGATTCGCACTAAACCTTGACCTCGAAGTTGGAGCTTGACCATTAGTATTTGTAATTGCATTTGTACCAATGGCCGATGAATTTGGTTGTGCAAGGGGATTTTCATTGGGAGAGGTGGATGCAGGTGAAGTTGTATTGAAACAATACTACTCAAGCGGTCTAAAAGGGCTGGCAATGGCGAATGGTGCAACTATCTATGATAGGTGCGCACGAAAATCCCCCCCAAAACAACATTTTAAAGACAGTGCAGAATGTTTCACTTCCAGGGCCGTAGCTAGGGTCACATGTTTGGGGGGGGGTGTGAAGGTCCCAAATTCCGACTGGAGAGATATTTTTTCCAACTGAATGGTGGCTCGTAAATTGCACCATTTTTTATGCGCCCTGCGTTTACATACAGCAGTGGGGATCCTTCCTTTGTCACTACATAAAGGTGCCGTCGTGGGGGAGGGGTCTTACCCCTCCCCTTTGAGAAATTTTTGTTAATTTAAGGCTGCTTAGATGCAAAATGGAGTTATCTTTGGGATACTTTTGGAGCTGATCATATATGGCTAGAAAATGTCCATAATTAAATGAATTCTAATTTTTCCGACTGGTTTGATTCTGTATACAAATGAGTGGCGGCCCGTAAATTGCATTTTCGTTTTTATGGGCGTTACTTTTGTATGATACATCTGTGGGGATCCTTCCTTTGTCACTTCATAAAGGTGCCGTCCTGGTGGAGGGGTGTCCCCCTCCCCTTTGAGAAATTGTTGTTAAGGTAAGGTTGCTTAGATGCTATCTTGGGATACTTTTGGTACTGATCATATATAGCTGGAAAATTCCCATAATTTAGTGAATACTAAGATTTGGTTAGGTGAAAGTAGAATGTATGTTGTCTAAGAGAAGAATACGTTGTCAACAAACCTCCTGAAGCCCCCCCCCCCCTTGACTACTTTAATGCCTTCTATTCTGGCATCTAATGCTAGCATATACCTGTATAGGCCTCCTGGAAGCTCTGGATCAATTATATAAAATGGGGCAATGACATAATGCTTATTACCTGGCATCTAAATAATAATATAGAGTATGACGCCAAGCACTTTACATCTATCGTATTTTTACTAATTTTGAACGAAAATCCAGACAAACAGCTTCGAGCAATGGGGAATGGGCGGGAGGGAGATGGGCGGGAGGGAGAGTATAGGTGCAGAAAAATGATACTAGACCTCCCAGACAGGTATAGCAAAAGGGGTTTAGGACTAACAAGCGCGTTTTCAGAATGTACACCTAGTTTATGCTATAAAAGTTTACTGGTAAGTTGTGCTTATAATGTTCATAAGTGATACAACGTGGATTGTGAGGACTGCGCGCGAAGCGCGCCGAAATTTGGGTGTATACTTCAATGCCAAAATGAAAAACCTGAACGCAGGATCAGCCAAGGGTGGTGCTTTGATTTGCTGACATGGGGGGGGGGGGTGAAGCGCCCTGACTGGGGGCCAGCTACTCTAAGTCCGGACAGATGCAATGGGTTGCCGAACTCAAAATATAAGGCGCGCGAAGTGCGCCGAAAAATTTGGGGTTGAATTGAATTTTCATTAAGGAAAGTTGAAAAAGTTTGGGCTTTTATTGAAGAATCTGGACAAAACCAAGAAATTTTTTCGGGTGACTGCATGGTCGTCGTCGGGGATTACATTCTTCGTCTTACCCATTAAGGATCTCCCGTACGAAACTGAAAGATCTTTTCCTTACAAAATATGTTTGCCACGATGGCGAGGCTGAAGAAAGAATTCTCCAAAAGTTAGGAAAAAGAGGAAAGAACTTCGCAACGATGGATTTTCGTGTTTCGCTAGAATCACGCCTACACGGAAGAACAACATTTGTGGAAACGCTGAAATCCAATATGTTTGAAACGGGGGCGTTATCACTAGCTAGAACTATAGATGAAAGCGCGCGTAGCGCGCGAAAATTTTTTGAAGTTAAAGAAAGAATCGTTACAGAACTTACTGGCTACGGGCCTGATAAATAGACGTTTGGAATATTTTCTGAGTATATCTATGTCTTCACCAATATTAGTCTATATAAAATTTTGCGCAATTTTGTGGGGCTTGGAAAAATTGGGGGGGGGGGAGGCTAAAGTGCCCTAGCTCCCATAGAACTGTGTCTGGTATAATTACCTTATATGTTCATGAGATTGATTGTAAATCGTGACGCATGGGCGCGAAGTGCGCCCAAATTTCATTAAATAAGATTTCCATAATAAAACCTGCATTCAGAATCTGTATCGAGATACTTTCAATTGCCCAACAAACCAACATGCCATTCAAAAAAGCCAGTCTTTTACCTGGTAATTTGTAAACAGTTTTCAACTTCTGCTGTTGTCCTCCGAAATTTGCTATCGGAAGATATTGATAATAAGAACAACACTGAGGTAAGGTTTGAAGCGCGCGGAGCGCGCGAAAATTTTGAGAGTTTGAGAAGAATTTGCGAAAAAAAGACAGCTTCGATTTGATTTTACGTGAGGAAAATAACGTTTGGTATTATTCTCACTTGGTCTAGTTGGAAAATATATACAAAGCTGACATAGGCTCAGTCGGAAAAATGTGCTAGACTGAGATATCAGAAATTCCAACTGGCATTTCAGATTTTCCGACTATCGTCGCTCTGACGAACTTTGGGGGGGGGGAGACACCCCACACACCCCCCGGTCGCGACGGCCCTGTTCACTTCATCATGCTTTATAATAGTTATCCAATTTACATTAAAATGACCTTCCTTCTTCCCGTTTCTTCTTCCATTCTCTTTGCCCTTTTCAGCAGTCGGTAATGGGGTTGCTACCCCTATGTTAAAATCAGAGGGGTGTCCCTTCCTCAGTCATATCCTGCAAACGCAGCTGAAAATTAGTTCGGTACACTATGCCCACATTATAACTGACAGATCATGTCGGTGGATAAATGTCAATGCGTTTGTCTAGCTTTCGATGCATGTCCAGAAAACCCATGGTTGCATGGGCGTAGATCCCGGTGGATGGGGGATATATTCCCCAAGATTAATTTAACTATAGGGATGGCCCATGTAATCATCCCCCCAATGTTACAGTCTACAGATACGTGTATGCTGGAAAGTACATTTTATTCTTCACTTTTGTAAGAAATTCTTCAGTCTCTGCTTCATTTTTTTTATCACAAATGTTTCTCAAACTATCAGAATTTTAGTAAATCCTTCGCAAATTATCAAAATTTTAGCGCGCTCTGCGCGCTTCAAACCTTACGTCAGTGTTATTCTTATTATCAGTATCTTCCGATAGCAACTTTCGGAGAAGCACAGCAGCAAAAAGTTGAAAGTTTACGAAGTAACAGGTAAAAGAGTGGCTTATGACAGTGGCATATAGATTTGTTGGGCAATTAAAAGTGTCTCGATGTAGAGCATGAATGCAGGTTTTGTCATGGAAATCTTATTTAATGAAAAATTTCGGCGCGCTTCTCGCACATTCGTCACGGTTTGCACTCCATGTCATGACCGTTATTAAGGTAATAGTACACGAAACTATTCTGATCCCAACACTTCCGAAGGGCACGCAGAGATACATCTCAAAACATCTGTGGGGACCTCGCATCAATATGGGTTCTTTCAGTCTAATATGTAGCATGATGTGGAAGGTTGAAAGTACCTAAATGCCGTTATACATGTTTGAAATAATTTTACCAAGCGCGCTTCGCGCGCAGCCATTATCGGTATACATTGTGATTGTTAATACACTTACGACGAAAACCCTTTGCTACACCTATCAGGGAGGTCTAATATCACCTCCCTGCACCTATTCTCTCCCTCCCTCTCATTCCCATTGCTGGAAGCTGTTCGTCTGGATTTTGTCCAAAATTAGTAAAAACACGATAGTTGTAAAGTGTTCGGCGCCATACTCTACATTATCATTTGAATGTCAGGTAAAGTACGCATTATGTTATCGCCCACATTTAATATGATTAATGTTGAGCTTCCAGGAGGTCCTATACAGGTATCTGCTAGCCTTACATGCCCTTTCATAATGCACAATGAAGGAAAGGAAATACTTCCTAATAGTCCAAGAATGTTTCTGTGGACTCCACGCACGTATTTTTCTGTAAAAACTTTCCCCAAATCGAAAGCAGTAAAATAGACAAAAGGGAGGAGGCTTCAGGAGGTTTGTTGACAACGTATGTTCCTCTTAAAAGACAACATATTCTCCTCATTTACCTTACCAAAAATTAGCATTCACTAAATTATGGACATTTTCCAGACATATATGATCAGTTCCAAAAATATACCAAAGATAGCACCATTTTGCGTCTAAAGACATTAAATTAACAAAAATTTGTTAATGGGGAAGGGTACCACTTCCCAAGGACGGCACCTTTATGTAGTGACAAATGAAAGATCAAACCACTGTATACAAATGCCAGGACGCATCACAAATAAAGGTGCAATTTACGCAGACTTGGGAGAACTGAGGAATTATTACGTCATCATCTACGGTGCCCCCAGTCACAAAGAAAAAAAAGTTGCAGGTCTTATAATAATCTCCAAATTCAAAGTCCGGGTGTCTGGATTGACCCTATAGGTTGATCCTTGCCCTTTTAAGCTTAACAGGACATTGTTGCTCTTGTACAATTTCAACCCAGTGCAGCATATCAATGAGTTTTATCCTAAAAAAAAAGCATTTCCTAAATGTATAAATATACCAGTACCCAAGAATATTACCTCTGAAATTTACCTCTTACAACAGTCTTCCTTGCACTTCTGAGACGTTGAAACCCAGGAGCTTCCGGGGGCTTAGCCCCCTGGACCCTGGACCCCGCCCGTTATGGGCTTCGGGCTTCACGCTCGCCGTGCCCGCTTCGCGTTCACATTTTCTAGATTTACGATAATTCACCCCCCCCCCCCCCAAAGTTGAGAAGAAATCTACGTCCCTGCATGGTTGGTCTGTACATGTCATAGGCCACTCAAGACCAACGACGCGCGGTACGCAGAGCACCCCATACCAGGCCGTTGTCAGTTTGGGGATAAATCAAACCATCCAAACCGTTGAAATCTTTATGAAGCTGGCGAAGGCGTGGAGATTGCCTTCCTCCACATACCCACAAAACCGCCAAAGTTTCTAAAGGGAATTTTGCCACCAATTTCTTGCCACACATGGTTTTCATAGGCTTAGGAGGCCGGGGGGGGGGGCTGGGGGCTGACTGGGCAGCCCCCAGCCAAATACTTTTTTTTTGAAAATTCGGGCAGTATGCTGAGACTTTTTCGGGCACCCAATGAAAGAAAAATAATGCAATGATGTAGCTAAAATTAATCAACAGTTAAAAAACTTCCTTGGTAATTACACTAAAGTTCTGATTTGAATTGCACAGACTTAGTATATATTCGGTATTAGTTCACCAGTGTGCTTTTTAATGGTTAATCTTATATTACGATCATCAGTGGTGTATTTAAACAGGCTGTTGGGCCATTGGGCCATGCCCCCTCACTAATGCCTATTTTTTTAAGTACCTAAAATACGTAAATTTTTTAACACAAATTCTACTTCAAAGGTTACCGTAGCATATGTGGCACCAGATTGCATGTAAGGACACCTGATTTTTCAAAAATTTTCAAAGGGGAGGGGAACACCCCTCCCCTTAGACCCCTCCCCCAGGCCGGCGATCACACAACATGAAGCATTCCCCCAAACCCATGAGAGAAATCCTGGCTGCGCCACTGATTTTTATCATAATTACTGTTACGACTTCCCCAAAAATTATAATCAATAGGGAAGGGTAGTAACACGGCAAATGATTGTATGTAATTGGCATGCCGTGTGATAACCGATGCATGACTATATGATATGTACATTAACATGTTGAACGCGGATGGGGCGAGCGGAAATTTTGGGTTATATTTTTGGGGCAAGTCGTTACAGCACCCCCCCTTCCCAAATCAACTTAGGCTCCTACGCCTATGATGGTTGTAGAAGGTCATGGAATACACAGTGTTTCTTGCATAAACAATTCAGAGTCCTAACGGTCTACGCAATCCAAATACTCAACCATTCTGAATAAGTTTTTCATTATCACTTCCTGTGCGACTTGAGTGGGACTATTGTTTGAAATACAACGGCAAGCCCTTCCGCATTCCACTCTCCTACCAGTTACCTACTCCTACCAACTGCCACCCCACAAAAAATAAAGCTATATGAACGGTTCCATAGAAATACCAGGGGTGATATTAACACCTCCCTGGAAAAAGCCATTTGCTTTGCGGCTCCCGCCCGCAAAACGCAGCACATTTTGGTTTGGGTGTGAACGCACCTTTAAGGCGCTCCCATTCCAGAACCTCTCCCCGAAAAAAGATAAAATTCTTTTTTAGAGTTGCTAAACTCTTCCAAAATAAGTTTGAGAAGATGTGCTAAAAGCTCAAAGTATTTTTTGTAAATGTATTTGTTGGCGTAGCAAATATTGACACTGAACTTGGTGACACTGATGAATATCATACGGGGTTTTGGTAATTTTTGGTCACAGTATGGATAAGAGATAGGTATATTATAGGTTTGATTCATGTTTCTTGGATTTCAGAAACGTTAGCGGAGGTTAGCCTTTGGGCCTTCTTGTCGGAGAAATTACAAGATCAAACAAATGGCCTTCGTGGCGTACTACGGGGGATGGGGCCGGGCGGTCATCCTTGGGTACCATTCTTAGAAGAGTGTCATGTCGCAGTCAACCACGTCACCCATCTGGTTAGATGACGTCGAACTCCTTACACCCAGCCAAACAATTAAAGAAAATTCACGAAACAATGAAAATTTCTAAACATAGAATCAGTTCAAAGCATTTCCAACGATAGCAACATTTTGCATCTAAGCCACCGTACATACACAAAAAAATTTCAAAGGGAAGGGGTCCTCCTTACTGACCGAACCCCAAAATATGATTTTTCTTAAAATAATTAGTAAATTTTCAGTACTGACCTATAACCAGATCAAAGCGTTTCCAAAGATCCGTGTGCATTTAAACCATCTTACAAGAACAAAATTCTCAGGTGGAAAGGGAAACTCCTCCTCTTATACACCCCTTGCCAAAAGTTGGCACAGGGTGAAAAGGTAAAGATCCCCCCCCCCAGGTGTCCACAATCCTAGACCACTGATGACGTCATGCAGATATTAAACCTTGGATGGGAGAATTTGTAACGACCCTTCACATCCGTTGCTGTTGTGAAAAAATTGCAGTGTATCCTAGAAGGGGCAAGTTTCCTCCCACACGATTTCCAAATAATAAAATGGTCTACTTAAAAAAAACACTGAAAATTTTAAAATCTCTTTTGTAATGATTATGTTTTAAGGCCCTCAGAAGATGGGAAATCGCATGTGAAGGGTCCTCTTTTCCCAAATTTTCCCGGAAGGCCCCCCGACTTCCGTTGCAGACGGGTTCTTAAACGGGTAACTAGCAATGACGAATGAACCCTCTTCCAAATGTACGGTTTCACACGATTATCTCAAGCCTATACTGTTAAAAGATTTTTAGTCTTGTTTCTCATGAGGTGCCACAGCGTGCAAAATAGCAATTGTTTAGCTTAATTACATCTGAAATAATGAGCTTGTACAGTACCTTTTTGTCTGTTTTCTCCTGAAAAGGGGGAGGGGCTGGAGCAGGAAAAGCCCCCTTCTAAATCCACGCCTGGATCAGTGCAAGTTGTGACCATGGAAGTATTACCAGTAGGCTTGGGTGACTCCAATATTTTTGGATTACCCGAGGCTCTATTTCTCTATTACTTTGAATGGAGTTGCAATTTCGACAATGACATAACACACATTGAGTGTGCGTTCAGATGTCGGTAACAGCCAAACCTTTATCATGCAGTTTTATATCCAACAACCGCTTGGTTCGAGTATGGGGTGAGCCACTAGGTCATATCCGGTTAAGGCGAAGCCCGTATTAAAAAAGTTGTGGACATTCAAATGAAGTTCAGTGGTGCAACGTGCATGAAAAAATACGGTCGTTTTGCCTGTTTTGAAAAGATATCAGACTACAAAATGGCCACTACTGCGGAGGACAAAGTTTGTTGAATGGAGATAAATAATGAAAAGGTTCCATGGACCCTAAAAGAGCATTACACGCAGGAGCGGCTATCTGCATGTTAAAATTATTGGGGGGGGGGGGGGGCACCTGCTTGAGTGAACACTGCGCCTCAGGCCATAGGTCTTCTGTTGGGGTCCAGGGGCAAAGCCCCTAAAAGTCAAGCAATTTGGTGTACTCTAGAGGACACGGATCACACATTTCTGATCTAAAGTTCTCCCCCAGATGCCATTTAAAGGCTAATATCAAAATTATTCATATCGGAAATGTGTGTAACAACATTTACTTTTTCTGCATACCTCTAAATATAGGGGGACATTTGATATTATGTAGTACCCTTATCCCCCTCCCCCGTGATTGCCGCCCATGCAAGGACCTTAAAGTTAAATTTTGGAATTTCTTTCTTACGTTTCCCCCATATTGCTCATAGGCAACAGCAACTGGCGCTAAGAGTGCACTAAAATACACTATGAAAATTACCCAGAATCTATCTGGGTTGGGGAATAAGGAGATATACGTCAAAATTTAGGTCTTCCTTACCTTAGTGAACTTAGTGTGGATTTGCTGTATCAATAAAAGGCATTGGAAACACTGGGACACGAAAAAGGGGAAAAATCAGTATCACAATATCCACGCAATAGTTGAAATAAGTATGGCTCTATTTTCTAGGAGAAATTTACATCTAAAAACGTCCAACGTTGAAAAGAATCATTTCAATAAGGCGGCACGAATAGAAATGTTGTTAAGTACTTCACCAGATTCGGCCACCAAAATGAACCGAATTGTTTCATTTTTTACCAATCTAGTTAATGTTAAATCAAATGTAGTCATTTTTTACAAGATTTCGGAGTGCCTTTATGGATTAGATTGTTTTTAGAGCGCTGGGAAAACTCGCAGGGTTGCATGGGATGATCCCAATATGGAGCTGAATATGGAGTTAAACATAATATTTATCTGCGTGTGTCTAAAATTCTCAGTAATTCCCAGGCACGTAAGTAGCAAAAAAGCGTTCGGAGCGTGCAGAAAAATTTGGCCTTTCATGTTCAGTCAATGATCATTAGGGCCAAATATTACTGTCGTTGACAAAAAGGGAGTAACATTGAATGAAAGGGGTTCCGCCCCATCAACCAAAACATCAGATTAGGAGATATTGCAGGTTCCACCAAAATACTGAAGGTACTCCTTCCCGCAGTCCTAAACCAAGTTATAGGAGGGGACTGTGTCTTACATACACCAATTTTAGCAAATATTACTGCATTTGACCATACTTTACGGGAAGATTGAACAAAGTTATTACGTTCCTAAACAAGGTATAAAGGTTTATGGGGGAATGTGCAGGTGTGTCTATGACTTTTCTGATTACCGAACATGCACTCTCATTAGTATATGCGAGCGAAGCGCGAAGGAAAAAGATCGCTTTCCATGACTTTTAAGTCATCAGAAAGTGTAACATTCACACAAATATACCATAAGATCATTACGATTTTGCCGAATTATTATTGATATTCCGTCCCCCTCAACCAAATTATTGGAGGGGAGTTAGGGACCATGCCTCAAACTCACAATGTTAACAAATATTTTGACCAGATCCGATTAGGGGGACGAAACTTAGGTGGTGGGGACTGTCCAAGCCCCCCCCCCCTTCACACGCGGTCACCGCTCTTGGGTACTGAAAAAAATTCCGGTCGCATTTCCAAAGTTAGAGTGGAGTCTTTTCTCGACTCCTGACCAGGAGTAGCGACCCTGAAGTAGAGTAATCGCCTAGGCATAGTTGTGACACCGACCCAGTGAACTCTAATCACTTGAAACTCGCGCGCGAGTTCTCTTGTCCTCCGGAAGTATCATTACTTGGTCACTCTGGATGACGTCACAATCTTCTATTTGCAGAAATCCTACGCTTGTCTTCGTAGTATCAGTATAGAGCGGTACATCATATCATACGTAATCAGATGTCCCATGTGCGTTTTACGGTTGGAGTTCGTGTAAACGGTGTATGATGCAATATTGGGAAGTACGTGCATACCGTGCATGAAGTTTACACAGCGCATGTAATGACTAGCGAAGTGAGTGTAATGCAAAGAACAGTGAACAGAAGGTAAAACTGCGAAGCTTATTGCTCCGATAAAACAGAAGCCATCTATTATAATATTTACTTGAACGAAGAAAGAGTTATTCCTTAAAAGGTATCCTTACTACAGAAACAGTCTCGTGGCGCAAATTCCTTTTATAAAGCCTCAAGATGGCAGAAGATGAAGCGGTGAGAATTACAATGTTAGGCTTTTATTCAGCATCGTGCTTGTGATCGGGATAAATGTAACACTAGGCTTTCCTAGATTATGTACTTTTGTCAAGTCTGTGACTGATTCTGGAGTTTAAATACGACTGCATAGGCTACATGGCCTTGGTAAAGTTAGGCCTCATATTTTTCGCAAACCTTAAGTTTATGTATGATTTAGGCTACAGTGTACTAACATAGGCCTAGTAATGTAAATCTTAGTTTATTGAGTGACAAGGTGGGCCAGTCATTCATAGAGATAGCCTAGACTAAGTTAGGCCTAGCCTATGCCTCAGTGAAGTGTAGCTTTGGCCTAGGCTATAGTATAGGCCTACAACTATTTGGCTTCTTTGTGCAGCCGTTATATTATAATCAACCCAGTGTAGGGTTGGGTGATACTGACTTTCTACCATAGAAATAATAGAACCAAAACTTATCCCTATAATTCGATAATCATGATAATTTCCCTAGGCTAAATAAATATCTAGGCTATACAAGTTCCCTGCTCATATTGGAATGAATAATCAATGAATCTTTTACCCACCATTTTTGCCATTTTGCAAAACCTGTGTGGCCCAACTTGTCGGAATGAAGAATAAGAAAAGGAAAAATATTGCCGCTGGATGACCCTTGTCCTGTTTTATCTTCTCAGTATAGACCTTAATCATACCCCAATTCTTGTGCCAAACAAACGGTAAAACAGAAAAACTTAAAAAGCCTACAATATTTCAGTGCAGTAATAGCTAGTTTTTAACTGTTAGTGGAAGAATTTGATTATTTTGGCTTGGTTTAGGTCAGTTTTGTCTTTTGTATTCGGCTTGAGTTCACAGGGTATTTTATGGGACTTTTATCCCTCCTTTGCCCTTTAACCTGTTATTTCATACACAACTGTCACAGACTACACTATCAGCTAGCTAGTGACAGCCCAGTGTGCATTTAGTGCACTATACGCCGAAGATCTTCGGCGTGGCCATACGATTTCGGTCGGCGTGGAGGCTTAGAAACTAGCCTTTGTCGGCGTGCAAAATGCAGTAAGTTGAGGATTGCCGGCGTAGTTGGCGGGCAAACGGTACTCCCGGCATACCGGCGGGCCGATTCAGTCAACTCCGCTAGTATGTTCACGCACAGTACTGTGCTATATATACCTGTAGGCCTACTTGTATTGCCAATGAAAGGTGTATGCATTACGTACATGTATACATACGTACGTACAATCGCTTACGGATTGCCTCTGACTTAGCTATAATGTGTGTATACTATATACCTGTACGTGCATTGCCAATGTATGGTGACTGTGTACGTATCACGTACATGTATACTGTACGCATGTACGCACGCCTATGGATTGCTATGTACATGCATTGTATGTGCACTGTACAGAAAATCCCGGCGTACATCCCGGCGTACGGTCATGAAAACCTCGGCGTACCTTCGGCGTAGGCTTTACATGGAATGCACCCTGGGTGACAGCATGTAGTGCCAAGCAAGTACAGTACTATACTATAAGCTTTTGAGTTGCCACTAGAGAAATTTCGCTCGAATGACATGTGGGCATGGTAAAACTTATTGGCAAAAGTTTGCACCATGGAAGACTGAACTAGTCCCCAGCCTAACAGATCGAATGGTAAAGCTGTATGTTCAATGCTGCAATGCAGTGAGTGTGGGAGCTTCACTACGAATGTATCCTTACCATATGCAGGCTTGACAGTGTGTAATTGATAGTTTGGAATTCACTTAAATTAATTGGTTAACAAAGTAAAAGTTTACTGGAAATTAGCCATGTTAATCCCAAGTTTTACAGTGCATTTTGGTGATTCACTAAGCCTTTAACTGTGATTGTCATGTTGTCTCAGTAATTATTTTCATCACTTAGACATAAACAATCTTCCTTCAGTACTTTCATCTGTTTCAAAACTTAAACCGGAAGCTATGGTCTCCTACAAATTTTCCCCGTTCTGTTTGGTTTTGCTGGAAAATGTGTGCTATAAACTTGAAGGAATTTTTTCCATGAACACACAGGCTACACATGTGGCTCTTGATCAGTGTTGGAGCGAAGTTTAATTTTTGCACAGAGCTGCTCAGTAGGGTTCTATTAAATGTACATGCTAATCCCCGGTACACTTAGCTTTTCATGGCTTTTCAGTCATGAATTTTGGACAACCTAAGGTTTGTAGGGACAACCGGATTTTTGGAACCACTTGTCCCTGGGACAACTGATTTTTTACCCTCATTTCGACCCCTGTCACACACAGTAAACCACAAATTGGTTCTGATGGGTTACCATGATGAAAAAGCATGCAACTCCAAAGTGGGTTATGAAATCTGGAATTTTATGGCATTTTGTGGGAGTTGTGGCCAGCAATTTCGATCATACGCCTTTCCACACCACCTTGTAGCTCTCCTTGAACAAACGAATGAGACTCAAATTTAGAATAGCTCCTCAGAGTGTCAACATCTATTTTCGTATTCGTTCATTTGAACATCTACATAGGGGTCAAACATTGTGAAATGCATTTGTGAATATAGATCTGTACTCAGTTTTATCTTTCATCTGTATCGATCTTGCATCCCTACGACTAGTCTTTCATATATCAGATGAGTGAGTGTTACTCCTTGATGCTCTATGAAAGGCAGACTTGACAGAAATACTCCGGAGTAGGTGATATGTATATAGGGCCCAGAAGTAACACACTGAAAATTGGTTGGTAATAAAATATAAAAAAATGAAAAAGGACCGAGCGACGGATTTGTTCAGAAGTCAGTGATGAGAATCAAGTAATTTTTTTATGGGGCCTAATGACTGCAAATTCATTTCGCTCTCTCCACAATGGAAAATGTGGAGAAAAATGAGGAATTTTCACAGATTTTACATCTCTTCAATGTAGTAAAGAATTGCCACAAATGAAAACAGAAATGTATTGGAGACCTGTAGCAAATAACAAAGAAAATAACACATGGCCCATAATTCCACACTTTTTTCCACAAGAAATAATTGGCATTTTTGAATTCTTGTTATCATATCGTCCCACCAAAAAATTATCACGATAACAATAATTTTTTATATATGGCCCAAGCTTAACCAAGTGCAAATCAAGCAAGTTGTATTGTCTTCAGAAACTTGACAAACAAATTATTCAGGGTAGAATTACCCTTACTTTCTGCCCCTAGTAGTTCAACTTGGGCTGTGTTTCTTTTACTTTTCTTCCACATTTACAGTAGGCCTAAGCCTAGTTTCAAAAAATGATGAAATTATGGAGAAGTTTGTGGGATTAGACAATGTGAATAATTTAATTCAAATTGCTGATGTATAGTGGTAACTGTTAGTGTGTTGCAAAAGCAAGCATACAGTACAGTATGTAGGGCCACTGATTTCGCGGAAAAACGTGATTTACTTTTCTGTACAGAATTTCATGGAATTTAGCAAAAATTATCAGGCTCAAAATGTAAATTTTTGACAAAACCTGACTTATTTTACTTCAGAACCATGTTAAATAAATGCCTGCATATACCAAAGACAAACACAGACATTTTGCCATCTAAAATGGTGGCAAATTCACCTTGAAATCATCAAAACCCCTTGAAGTTACGGTCAGAAAACAAGTAGGACATTTACAGAAATCGGCAAAATTTTGCCAGTATTGGCTCCAGTTTGCTTAAAAATGCTATAGTGTGTTAGACTAGGTCGCTTGTGTGTTGCAAGTGTTTGCTACCTTAGGATCGTAACCAGACAAGTTTAGGACTTCTTTTTAACATAATTACTCCAAAATTCGAAAATCACAGAAAGGGGTTATGCTTGGAATGGAATTTTGTGGAATTTGGAAAATTAAAAACGAAATTTTGTGATTTGAGAAGCGGAAAATCATTGCAGGGCTGAAATTTAGCACTCGTCCGATCGTCCGTGACGGGTAAAACTTGCATCGGACAACCACTTTCTCTCTTTGAACTTGTCCGATGGACGAGTAGATTTTATTTGTAACTGAATAGTTCCCTACATCAGCAGGAAAGTATGTCATAAAAATCCCCTTAAGAAGTGGCCTTGAGACAATGGTATTGACTTCCATTCATCATTGTACCATGCCAATAAATATGGAAAAATGCAGAATTTAAAGTAATGTTTGTTTTCTATGGCAGAGACAGGAAATAGAATTGTTCATCTCTTGTTCGTCACTTTCATTCGGACAACCAAAAACTATTTCGGACAACCAAAAACTATTTCGGACAACCTAAATTTAGCTTCAGGTTGTCCGATGGGCAACCTGAAAATTTCCTTAAAAATCAGGCCTGCATTGGCCTAAGTATGAATGTGGAGTGTGAAGAATGCAGTGCAAGTTCAATGCTTGCTGCAAATCATTTAAGCTTGGAAAAACTTTGCATTGTCAAAATTATTTGTGCTACTTGAAGATCAAGTAGGAAATGTGGTTATCTTAATATTCTTGTGTGCCATGTTGCAGTTCTTTTATAAGTTACAGAAAGCCATTCACTTATGATCAGGAAAACTGTCACATACTGCCTTGTGGGAATTCTTTCAATTTAGCAGTAATTACTGTAGGCTTACTCTCCAACCTAGTACAGTCAATTTACCAATTTGGGATTCATGAATTTACCAGTTCAAAAAAGTCATTCTGTCCCTATGAATCTTGTTACTTCATAGTGCTCCAAATGGTGAATACAACTCCAGAATTTTAGGGTGGATAGCCTAGCTTTCAGGGGGTAGAAAGTAATGGGGCCAAAAAGTAACAGACCTCATTAGGGCAGGCATAGGCTTAGCCTGCAAACTTTGGCTAGGTCTGCAGAATGTACTGTAGCTTTAATAGAAAGACCAAGCCTGATGTGTGAAGAAATACCTAACGCAAAGCCTTTAACTTATGGAAAACCTGTTTCTTCTAGGATGTTCTCGAGTATGTGTAGTCTAGATGGTGTACTGTAACTGTTTACTGTTACAGTAGCTAATGTTAGATGACAAACAGGTTGTACACGACAATACACTCGGACACCAGTGAACCACAACTAATAGCCCACTTTGCCTGTGCCTATCGTGATGACCCAATCAGGTGTGCAAGTTGCATTAAATGCATACCATTGCCACCTGGCGTGATGTTTATAGTGAAAGATAAATATTTCCGGAATAATTTTCAATTTATCAACTGTTTCAGCCTTACCATAGACAATATGAGGCAGGGCTTGATTTTTACAGTCATCCTGTTGCCCATGGGAACCAAAATTTGTGACAGACAACCAAAAGTAATGTCAGGTTGGTTGTCCAACACCTAACTTTTGTGAAAGATGATAACAGAGGTAACAAGGGAATTTATATATCATTTCAAGCATCTAAATTTTCTTTCAAACTACAAAAAATGGTAGACAGGCTGTGTGATGGAAAAACGTAAAATTTGTTAAAATCTGCTTGTGAAGTTAACCATTTTTTTGTCTGTTATAGATATTTGATCCAACTATGAAGAAGAAAAAGAAGAAGAAGAAGACTCCATTTGAGTTTGAGGCAACTCAAGAAGGTGGAGATGCTGCTGCTCCCGAGCCAGTCCAAAACTTAGAAGATGGAGATGTCGGTAAACCTGCTGTGGAGGAGAAAAAAGAAGAGGAGACATCAGTAAAAGCAGATCTAGGTAGGGATAGTGAAACACTTGTTACACACAAATAGTTGCCATGGGAACAAATGGAGATGTTGACTCTGTTATGTGAGTCTGAAGCATGTAAAGAGAGTATAAGTGTCCCAAGTTGTTAGTTTATGAAGAAAAGATGACAGATGCAAGGAGTCTTCTCAAGGTCCCTTCAAAATTATCATTGTTATTGTGTTAAAAAAGCAAATGTCAAATCCCTTAGCTGGCTTAAACATCACATCAACTTTATTTTGATGGCCACGGACCATTTCAATATTTCGAGGAATAATGTCTAATCTGTGATCACTGATTCCAACACATATTACAAGCATCAATACTTAATACTGTAGTAATACTAGTTATCAGCAGCATACCTGAATCCATTAACTCTATACCTCAGTGACTGTCTAAATAATGTGTCCCTTGACAATCCTGCCCCCTGTGGGCTGGGGGTTGTAGAATATGCCCACGGTATTTCCCGCCTGTGGTAAGGGGCGACTAAAGGGAAAGACTTGCACCGTATTTAAAATTTGCTTGACACTATATAACACATTTGTGTTGGTGTGTTGTTAAATTTTATCTAACTAACTAACTAACCCTTGACAATCTTAGTATTTAAAAGAACCCAGGCCAGTGTTTTAGTCCAGTTTTAGAGCAACACCAGATCATTGGATTTCGAGGTCAAGAATTCTCAGTCCAAATCAAGATGGAGACTAGCATACCCAGATCCAAGTGAAGTCCCTGCATCTGGGAACATAAGTGAACCAAATATTGTTGTTTGTTCCAAGTCGTTTTATTTTGCAAGGTATCAACATAATGCAAAATTACTACAGCATCAGCACATGCTTCAGGGTAAATAAGGACCAAAGTATATCAACCCAAACATGCCAGTGGTTATACAGCTTCATAAATATTTAGATTTGTCTTCAGTGATTTTAGCCTCAGTCCTTGAGATTATAGGACCAGGACAAGACTCTTTGAGAACCACCCTTTGGTCTTATTTCACTGGCACAAGCAGGAAAATTTTGTTTAAATGATCAATAGACCATATGCACACAATGTCATGGAACAGAAAGTGCACATCCCGATGGAAGCAAGCATGTTTTCTTGCAACTTACACCAACAAATGCAGGCAGCTGATTTGTGTACCGGTCACATATGGGCGTAAGTCTACTAGGCTCGCATGGGAATTCTATGTTGTGCGTACTGTGTGTTTCATTGTTTTGCCGCCAAAATGACGTCACGTCACGTCAGTTCATAAGGTGTATTAGCAGTTACATCACCCAGATAGTTACATTATGATGAAAAATGCTAATTTCCCACATTTTGGATGATTTTATGAATATTACATATACATGTACAAAAAATTTAAATTTCACTCCAAAAAGCCAAAACTTTTCAGCAAGGAGCTTTCCACATTCCTGATGTGACTCTCAGTGCTGCAGTGACAGATCCTTTAAGGCAGGCTTTTTCCATAGGTCAGGGTACAGTAGCTATCCTCATCTAAAAACATCTTGTCTTACCCCTTGAAAAATCCATGAAACATGTTTTTGATCACTATATTTAAATATGACTAGTCATGCATGATGTAGGTACATACATATGGTCCATTCAAAACTTTGCTAAAGATAGCACAATTTTGCATCCAAACCAATCTTTATAGACAAAAGTTTTGATAGTGCCCAGTGCCCACACCAAGAAGGCCTACCACCCACTTTGCCCTCCCCCCTGAAAAAAAAGAAACTAAAAAGCCCTCTCTACAAATCATATTTTGACTAGGTGTGAGTTAGTATAAGTTAAGACACAAAAAAGGGTTGAAGAAAACAAGTCACTTGCATCAGCCACATATCAGTGTGATGTTATATTGGTTCACATTTACTGACTGTTCCAAAGTTACTTTCCTGGAAGAAGCATCTCACAATAATATGAGAGACAATAACACCACACTTGTGCACATAAAAGAGTTTTACAAAAATGGCCTAGCCAGTTGCATCACCAAGGTTGTTATAGGGTGATGCAATCTGTTGACAACTTACTTTTTGCGTCAAAGCCCTCCTTGGCAATCTTTGATTTGATAGAAGTAGAAACGTGACAGAATTTACACAAATCAGTGGCATCACCCAAATTTTCACGGTGTGATGAAATTTGGTTTCCAGAGTTTCATTATTTTGAAGTATTTGATGCAAATGTACAAGAGAATGGTTATCTGATATTTGTTATTAAACCAGGTCTGGCAATGTGAAATTATATTCAGGTTTTGTGGAGTAAATTTTAGTCATATATTACTGTAACTAAATTCTTAACCAAGTGTAGACCACAGCAGAGGAGGAAAGATGACCTGAATATAACTGCATAAATTTCAGACTTCACTAAGACTCATTTCAGATTTCTTGTAAAACCTGTGTGATGGCCTGATGGGTGTCCTGCCTAACTGTAATTTTGGCAAGTATTTGGACAGCAGTGTTCTACATTGCTCTCCTCTTCAGTACAATCCATAATACCAACTCTTGGTCATTGCTATATACCTAGCATTATCTTCATTAGTATCACTAGCAGTAAAATTTCAGTTATCTGGGTTATGCACTTAAATTGAATGATGCACTCTACTGCCCACTGGCATTGTCAGTCAAATGTGGGTCATTGACCAATGACAGGGTGGGGCACATGTCCGTCATTGAACCACTATTGTCAGTCACCAGCAGCATGACTGAGGGGTGAGTCATATTATCTCAATTGTCAGTCACTGTTGTGACCAAGGAGTGGATCATTGTGAGTCAATTGTTGCACTTTGTACGGGTATATCAATAGCCATTCTCAAGTTTTCAGTCTTGTGACTGAGTTGTGAGTTATTTTACATTAAGTTGTCAGTCACAGAAGTGACTGAGGGGTACATCATTGTACAAGTTTTGTCAACACTGTTACGGAAAATGACTGACCATGTCCGGGGTTTGTGGGGTGCATCATTCAATTGATAAGTGCATTAGTGTTTGTAGTGGAAGTTGGATGGAATATTGATTTACTTTATGAGATGCTAAGTCCTGATGAAATCTCTTGAAGGTATTTCATCACAGTGGGAGTGAACAGTATTGCTATCGTTGTTCACACTGGTGGTGTACTTGTCCCTAGTGCTGAATTGCATAAAAGGTGCAGGTGAGTGATTATGAAGCCATTGCGAGAAAGTCTGAACCTCCTTTAAGAATAACCGAGTTCAATTCATATAGAATTGTGTTGTGGAGTGTTTTAACTTGTGGTCATTTCTTATGTCATTTTGTAGACACAGATGATCTTGATTTAGACAATTTTTCTAAAATGAAGAAGAAGAAGAAAAAGAAGGCTCGTTTTGATATGGACAGTCTAGCAGAGACACTGCCTGTAAGTTTTAACAAATCTTATTTGTGTCTTTTTATTTTCACTTTGCTTTTAACAAGTGTGAGATAGTGAAATAGATAAAAGAGGAAAATTGTTGTTAAAAGTAATGATCGGAAGATTTTGAAACCTGTACTTTCAATTAAAGTAACACGTTATTTGCATGTAATTGAAAATTAAAATTAAGTACACGGATGCATTTAATGGAAACACGCTTCTTTATTAATATTCTCTTTTCTTATTCTAAATTTTTAAAGTAAAATTTGATTAATTTGTTAAACAAGGGTAATGTAGTTTGAGTTTCATGTTGAACATATCAATATCAACTCATTTGATAGGATGGTGATGCTCCTAACGAGGAGAGTACACAGGATGCCAATGATGGCTCTAGTGCTCCACCACCGAGTGATGATGTTGATTTGGACCTTGAGGGAGATGCTGAACTCTTCACAAAGAATATGAAGAAAAAGAAAAAGAAGAAGAGAGTCACAATAGAAGATTCTTTAGAGAATGGGCAGGTAGAAAACCAGAAAGATGAAGGTAAGCTGTATTGTTGTATCTTGATGTTCAGGTTACATAACTTTGAGTATACCCCGGTGTTTGCAGTAGGCCACAGGACTGTATGATTCCCGCACTTTTGTCACCAATCTCACACCTGTTGGAACAAAGTCAACTTTTTATTTTGCAACTACATCCACCCCCCCCCCCCTTTGTGCCAAAATTCCCCCACCCAATATTTTGGAGAGGGATAACCCCTCACCAATTCTGAGTCCTTGTGGCAACATGGGTATTCCCATTCTTTTCATATGTATGAAGGGTTGTAGGTCCTGCTAAATGGGTCCTTACAAGTCAAAAATAGACACTGGGTGCAAATCTTTGAATTTGAGCTCTGAGTGAAGAAGTGAAGTCCAAATCTTGTGAAAAGGTTAATCCATTGAGCCTTGAAGGCCCTTAGAGACCTGGTGTTTATGTCCAGTTTTGTGATGAGAAGGGTTGAGAGTACAAAAAATCTGCCAGGATGTGACATCTGTCCAATGCTGATTAACTTGCTTGCCCAAAGCTAGTGCCCAGTTTCAGCTGGATGGACTAGAGCAGGCATAGTGATATATCTCACTCCACAACACATTATAGCAACACAGGAAGGACTTGAACTCACAGGGTTTCATGGAAAAATCGTAAGCCACCCGGTTACTGGGTTTCCAACCTTGTGAGCATCAGTTTTAAATAATCTCGCCAAAACCTGTGGTTTGCGATGCCAGTATATGCTGTGTGAAGGATTGGTGCCAATATTCCATATAACTGTAGTTTGTGGTGTGAATTTAACTGAGAAGAAATCAAATTGAATTAACAAAATTTCGTCAAATATTAAGTGCAAGCACTTTGTGTAGATACTGCATAAAGGGTTGCACACCACCGCAACTGTTAGGGTTTAGTCATAAATGCGACCTAGAGATTTGTTAGTATAGCATGTAAACACTTTGACTGACTTTCTTACCTTTGCTGATATTTTTACTTACTTTAAATCATTGACAGATGTGGATGCACAGATCAAGGCAGGCATACCTTGGGCAGGAACTGAGAGAGATTACACATACGAAGAGGTGAGTAGATAATTTTTTCATAAAAATGAAAAAAAGAATGTTAATTTAGAGTCAGCAAAGATGGCAAATTTGGCAATTTGGTCAGACCTTCTGTATTGAATGGAATAACTGTTAATTTTAGAAGTTACCATTTCACATGGTTGATATTGCCTAAGACAAAAAAAAGTGAGTACAAGCATTGGTGGTAATGTCATATAAAGAACTGCATTGAGATGGTTTGAAGCTTATTGATCATAGATTTATTTGTGTCAAATGCTGCCTTCCATCGGTATGGTGCGCACAGTGTGCACCAATTCACAACTTGTGAGAAGTGTTTCATTGGGTCCTAAGTGGTGAAACAGGTAGCTGTACACTATTCAACAACAACATCGATTCTTAGCCTGTACGTTTGAAGTATACGTAAATTAGATGATGTTCGACGAACAGGCAAATGGCGTAAGAATTGATCATCAAAACAACGACAAAATGGTCGCTATGAGTAAAAATCATCAATACTGAACACTTATATATGATTTGCATCTTCAGGTAACTTCATTGTTTGGCTGCCTTCGCTACGTCTGCCATTTTGTCCAGTGTGGGCAACTCGAGTTGCTTAGAAAATTCCCAGCTCACCACACGAGTTCACAAGTTGTTAGGGCAATGAAACACTTTTCACGCATAAATGACCGAGCTCACCATACCAATGGAATGCCCTATAAGATTAAAAGCATACATTCAAAAGTTGAAGATGCTCCAACAATTTTAACAGTACTAAAGGGATCATTTGTAACTATAGCAATTCAAGTTTGCATGCAAATGTTGGTGACAAAGAGCCAAACAGGGAGAGGTGCCCTGGCTGTGTGAACAGTCCTGATGGAAGGAACAGGGAGCTGTTAACCGAATGGAGAGAGCGCGAGAAGTTTAATTTATGCTAATACTTTAAAAAGGTCTTTAAGAATGAAAAGATTACCAACTGTTAGCTGTTGATAAGGCTTACAAGGACTTAGGCCCTTTATTTAATACTTTCAATTTGATGAACTATCTCCTTGCGACATCATTCATCTCTACTAATACTTTAACAAGGGGCTTAAATTGAGCAATGCTTTGATGTGTAGGCTGGTACCACCAACCCTAAGATGACAGGGTTTTTTAAACTCAAAACGACTGTTTAATAGAACTAGATCAATACAAATGCCCCTACCTCATCTAAAGAGACCATATGCAAATGAGCTTAAGAGACAGAAGTCTAATTCTTTGACTACATTTTGACAAGTTTCCTCAAGTTTCCTGAATAAACAAGATATAAATCTGTGTTCACAATTTCACATAAAATCAAGCAGATGTGGTCTCATTCGCGTCACCAAGCGTCACCACAGAGAAAATATATTTATTTTTCAGGCGACTGGCAATGCCATGGCAATGGATAAAGTCGCCACAGTTCTACTCATGATGTAGCAGACGACAAACCTCTTTGTGTTTACTTCCTAAGCCAGCTAAGTTCTTATAGAAATCTATAGAGCAAGATAATTGAATGACTTAATAGGTGACCTTGAATACGCAACCTCACTTCAAAGGGAGCTGTCTTGAGCTCTCTCCTGTCGGATAACAGCTCCCTGGAAGGAAAGATCAGTAGCAGCTGCACAGAAAAAACCAACAGTGCTGTTAGTGGCAGATTTCGTATGGGGACTTGTACAGCCCTGACAAAGCTGTGAACTAACAATGCTTCCATGTGGCAGCTACAGGTGTGCATTAATGACTGGTGGGGCTTTCTGAAAAAATGTCACTACCTTTCATAGACAAGAAAGGGGGTGCTATGAGTAGTCAAAGACCCATCCTTTAAAACACTGGGGGGTGTTAGATTGTATCGCGGGGTGGGTGGGTTTTAGATTGTATGAAGTAAGAGTATGATTTTTGCTCTTGTGAAATACTAGATAAAAGGAATGATCTATTAATATGCTTGTCATTTCTTGGCTCTCAGAACTGAATTTTATCTCATATTTCATGTTTCCATGGGTGTCTCCATGCTGTCAGCACTGGGTGGCCCTGCCTGTCAAGTTCATGAAATTGTAAGAAGGAAAGGATTTTACTTATCAGGATATGGCTGACTGGATAACACAGACTCCTAATGCCTTCCATTCAGGCATTCAATTTGAAACAGATCCTTAGAATTAAACGTTAATATTTTATTTACTTGGTCAGTGAAACTGCAAACGAACCTGAAGAAGCAAAGTCTACAGCAGTTCCTGTATTAAGAATGATTAATTTTTGTAGAATTTTTGGCAACTACATTGAAAACATTTTTTGATGGATAAAGGGCCCTGAACAGTTGAAAATCTCCATCCAAAGTTAACTTTTAGCCTCTCTGCCAATCTCAGCAACCTTGTTTACAACACCTGCTGCTTAACAATTTCATTATCCAAGGTCAATTTTTCTGCTACTGAAGTTTCTACACTACGTACCACCTCTTTCCAAACAGTCTGATTCACATCCTCATGCAATTTAAAAGTTCTCATTTGTTGCTTCCCTGTTCAGCCTTCCTGCCTGCAAACATTAAATCTAGATTCCTCTGATCTACATATTTTTTTGACCAATCAGAGTGGCTTATTTACTATTATGAAGGCAAAGTTTGAATCTGCCCTTTTTTAATGTCAATCAAAGTGGGTGACTAATCATTCATTTTAAAGATGTTTCTGTGAGTTCATTTTAGGATGAGGATAGTTTGCTTTTAATGTATCAATTAATGTCATCAGCAAATTCTTGTGTCATAATAATTGATTTCTTTTAATTGGTCACCTGCTTGGTTGTAATTCACTTTAAACATTACTTTCTTTTCAGCTTCTCACAAGAGTCTTTGACATAATGAAAGCCAAAAATCCTGACATGGTCGGTGACAAGAAACGATTCGTTATGAAACCACCCCAAGTTGTCCGAGTTGGAACAAAAAAGAGCTCCTTTGTAAACTTTTCAGATATTTGTAGAATGTAAGTATCTGTTTAGAATTTGTTAGGTGTTCTTGATTCGTGACTGAGATATGTTTTAACTCTGAGAATATGTTAGTTTGTCTGGCTTAAACACCTTGCTGTCTGGAAGTATTGAAAGTGGATTGAAATTGTACTGAAACATGACAAAAAAAAACTTTGAAAGCTTGGATATTGGTCGTGTATAGTTGCTTAATTCATGTTTTATCATTTTAGTTGATATGATTAAAATGACAAAGTTCCTTTTTTTAGTTTAGAAGAAACTCCTCAGTATTTAAGCAAGAGTGGTTGTTGGACAGATAGGGTGGGGAAGGGGGTTAGGGGACAGACTACAAACAACAATGCATGTATATATGTGCGTGTATTAATGTGTGAATGTGTATATACAAGTATATATGTATATTTGTCTGTAAATGTATTTTTGCCATACATAAGGTTAAAGGGGCACATGAGGCACATTGAAAGGAAGTCACAGCAAATTCTAATGAACCTAATAAATTTAAGCAACCAATGCCTCTTTTGAACAAAGAAGAAGGGGGCTGGGAAGTATCCATTTACTCACTACCAACATACTGTGGTCACCATGTCCTGCCATTGGCCACCGAGATTTAGGTAACGAGGTGCTGTACCATATACTGTACATGAATAGTCAGAAAACAAGGGATTGTGGTCCCTTGAGAGTCACCAATAATTTGAGGTCCCCACGGGAGGATGCATTAAGGGTAGGGTGGGGATGAGAACGTGTGGTATGGCCAGTAGTGATGCTGATGACTGCCTTGTTCGAAGTTTCCAGACAGCAGCAGTACTAAGCTTTAGACTTCCTTACCACATTTGAAGTCAATTTCTTCTTTTTCTTTTGAAGGCTTCATAGGCAACCAGAACATCTGCTTGCTTTTCTGCTTGCTGAATTGGGAACCAGCGGTTCTATTGACGGCCAAAACATGCTCATCATCAAAGGCAGATTCCAACAGAAACAAATTGAAAACGTCTTAAGGAGATATATCAGTAAGTTCATATTTAAGCTTATATGACATGGTGTGTGGAAAATGTATTGAATAACTTGTGGACCTGTTGTCAGAGATAGTAGGGTGACTGTGTGTAGCTGGATGACAGGGTCTAGGTATGGAGTCATGAGCTAATGAAGGAAATGAATTTGTGCTCTGTCAATGGATGTTATGTACAAGACAGCAAGTTCTCTCCTTGTGTTCCATCCATCACCCTCCCAAAAAGAGTTAGAACCAAGTAAGGTGAACAAATGGGTGAGATCAGTATCCTGATTGGCCACATAAATGTGGCTGCAAGGTTGCTATGTCCCCCCATAGCCCTTTTCCAAAGAGCAATTACAAAGGATTGTGGAACAGAGTTTTGGTACACATTGTTTTGTCAATGGCATTTTACCGTGGCAAACAGCGACGCACATCAAAACTCTATCCCACAATCCTGTGTAATTGCTATTTAGAAAACGGTGTGTTGTTACTTAGGGCTTCTATCTTTTCCACAGGTGTCTAGAAAGAATTCAAGTTTGAAACAAATGGCTCAGCATTTTTGATTCAGTCTCAAAGCATTTTTTTTTTTTGCAAACTGTGATAAAATTCAGATTCATGCCAATATTACAAACAAATGAATAAATAAGTAGGGCATCCACTGGGAAACTCACAAGAATAAGATAATGGGTTGCTCTTAAAAAAAAAAAAAGAAAATAGAAGGTAAAGGGCAAGAAAAAGCCTTCAACAGAAGTCATTTTGAGTTAAAATGAGAAATAACATTCAAGTTTTGCTTTTAAGGTCAGAAAACATAGAATGTCATACTTGCCTATTTGATATAAAAGCTTTGAAAACAGTAAAACCATAAGTGACATCTAAATTTGTCAGATATTAACCCTTCTACAAGATCGTAATTTGTATCTACATTATGAATAAAAATGAGCTATATATGCAAATTTGTGATGTGGGAGGGGTTTCCAATGTATGACTTGTATTATCTTTTGATTAACCTTCATTCCAAGGACCCAGCTGGTACGTCATTAATAGATAATTTATAAAGGATAAACAAAAGAAATATAGACACTGCCCAGCCAGTGCTGTTAACAAAACATCATGAGGGCAAGACCATTTCCATAATTAGCTTTTAAGGCACATTTATTCATCCCAAAGATGACCAAGGCTAAGCAAAAAATTTTGTGTAATCTGGTGTCTGTTTGGTTGTGTTTTATTAGGAAGGACATGAAGGCCAAGTTGGCCTTGAAAAGTATGCCATTTTGTAGGGCACGAAGGCCGTTGCCAAAAATTTTAGGCCATGGCCTCCTTGGCTTTCGTTTATTTCCAGTCCAGCCTCAACACTTTTAAAATACCATAAATTTTGCACAGCTATTGAGAAATCTCAGAATTGGTAAAAACTTGAGGAGGTATTAATTGAGAAATGTGAAAGACGTTCAAATAATTCCAATAGATTTTCGTATTAAGGGATCTCAAATCTATTACTGATGAATAAAATATGTCTTTTGGGGTACATTTTGACATACCTTATATTGTGAAAGGACTTTTCTATAAAGATATGTGAATTTGACAATAACCTATGGGTTTAACTTCTTTTTCCTTCCAGAGGAATATGTGACCTGTCATACCTGCAGATCCTCCGAGACCATTCTTCATAAGGAAAACAGACTTTTCTTCCTTCAGTGTGAGAGTTGTCAATCAAGGTGTTCTGTCGCTAGCATCAAATCTGGATTCCAGGCTGTTACGTCAAAGAGGGCTCAAATGAGAGCCAAAGCGAACTGACCATGGTCATCAAGACCATACAGACAAATGTAACAAGAATGTATGAGCTCAGATGTTTTGATTGTCAAGCCTGCCAACACATGAATGTTGTGAGACAGTGGACAAATAACTGAGAACCGAATGAAACCACTGGTTGCTTGAAAATGGCAAATATTACAATGCATCATTTATTGTAACAGGAAGCAAGGACAAGCCTACAAAGAGTCGTTCATCCTCCTAATGAGCATAAACGTAGGAAAGTTTCTTCCAAAAGTGTGTTTATCTAGAGCTAGGCTCACACATTAACGTGGTGTTGTGGGGATCAACTTGTAGCACATCACAGGAACATTTGTGCAAGCTGTTTAGAGGGTTTCCAGCTATGACAAGGTGTTGTCAGGGATGAGAGTTGGCAAGCAAATAATGGAAAGTAGTACATAATACCCGTATTAACTTTCATTTAACTTGTTTGGGCTTGTAAGAACTCCTGTAGAGTTGTACAGAAACATGTTAATGAGGGCTTACACCTTGGTACTAGTTCTGAGGAGCTCTAACAACCCCCCTGCCAGCATGTTACAAGTTCTTGTGAGCTTGCAGATTTTTTTTTTTTTTTTGCCATTGTGAGTGTCATACACTGGCATAGGTTGTTTCAAGTTACTGATACAAGTCACTGAAGTTGCCATGAGTTGGTCACTCACATCATCCTTCAACATAACACGCAGTTGTGTGAGCCTAGCTGAATGTTTCATCTTCAACATTTTCCAGTCTTATGGTCGTATTAGCCTTTGATTTATTTCTGGTAATGCTCATTCACCTGTAGTCATCTGTCTCTTTTCATTTAAAATATTACATTGCTCTATCAATTCCTCTGCCATGGTAAATTTTGGACTTAAATAATTTTCTCTACTAGTCATCTCATGGAAACATAATCACTTAGTCACTCCTAGTTGAAACAACACTTGTGTGGAACTTGGAGTTATCTAGTTTTTAAGTTGGAGTTTACAAGGGGTGCTTAGCTTGTACACTCTCAAAGGAGAAGGGGTGCTCTTATCCACGTTGACATCAATAATACTGTTGTGTATTTTACAGACTCAGTAAAGTGAAGGTAACAATATGTAAAGAGAAAATATAACATATGAAATGTTGTTTAGAAATGCTTGAAAAGTCCCTCCTTCATTGTGAGTCATGAATGCATCAAAAGGTATGGAACATCAGTTCAGAATTTTTTTTTTCATGTCAGCATGATTTCTGTCTCCTTGTTGGCTGTTACAGCTCATACATAGGTGTCTGAAGTTGTGAACAGTTTACATCACATATGGGAGAACCCTGGATACAAGTTTAATACAGTGGAGGTTGGACAGCTGTAATGTCCTTATGTCTAGCAAGCAGATGTGATGTTATGCAGTGTGGTCAGTGAATAACGTTCATTGGTCCTGTATGATGTTAGCAGTTCTTAGCATTCTTGTATGGTATCATGTAAGAAAGCAAAATTATACTTTGCTTAAAATTATATTCTAAAAGCTTGGTAAAATTGAAGGAATTACAGAATCAACTTTTATTTGCCATTTCTGGTTTCAAATTACATAAAAAATTATTCCTGGCTGTGTTTGCTTTATACAAGTTTAAGATTGGTAAAAATCGGGTATCAAGTCAGTACTTAGCCATTTCTACTGTCTTTATAAACCTTGTAACTTGTTGATTTTTTTTTTGTATTCTAAGCCATGGTGACTGTTTAGTCTTGAATTGCTCTCATAATCTTTGTCAGGATCACTAATATGATCTTACAAATTTTTAAAGTGGACTCATCTTCAAGGCTAATATTCTGACCTTATGAAGTAATGCCTTGGAGGGTGGTTTAGAAAGAAACTGATCCAAGGCTGATTTTTGCTGTGTCATATCTATCCTGAGACATTGGGGCAGGGCAGCCTTTTCTCAGGGGAGGAGTTTAGTTTGCCTTGGGGTGTGTTACCTTTATCACATTATTCCTTTGTCTGATGTACTATTTCTCAGTGCATATTTTCCCATTCCTTAACTGGTGTCATCACATTCTGCTGTAGTATTATGTCTGATATACCAGCAAAACTTTTACCAGAGGAAAAGTAGGAAGTAACTGTGTATTAAAATTGTTGTGTTTGTTATCTTACTGTATTATTTCTCATCAGCTTTAACCTTTTTTGTTTGTGTGTTCTGTTGGTTTACTCACATCTTTTCTTCTATATAGTAAAGAACACTCCATCAATGCAACATAATTTCAAAATACCAGCTGTATGTACTGGTAGCTTGCATTCTTCCTTGTAGCTTTGGACTAAGGTAACATGAACAACCAACATAGTTCTCAGCAAGGTTTGGAATAACTTTCTATTTACGGGCCAGGATAAAATGAAACTATTGGTGCAAGAAACACGGATAAATAGCTTTGAAGGGAAGTATGCATTCGACTTGATGCTTCTTGAAAATAGTTGGTCAGTTCTGCATGTCTTAGCTTTCTGCAATTTATCATGGATTGTTGCAAATAGTTAGCTTAGGTCAGCACCTATGGGAGTTTCTTACCCTTTCCCCAGAGTTTTATTCAAGTCACAACTTTGTCAGAACCTTCCAAAACTACCTGACTTGCCAAATTCTAGAGAATTTCCTGTTTTAAAAGAGTAGGGACAATAGTCGTTGACTAGACTTAAATAACTTTAATAGCTATACTTGACTTGGCACAAAAGGTGTTACAACTTTTGCTTTTTCTTGGTAGGTTTACAGCCATTTATGTCTGCGTTGCTCTCACTGGAAAATGTGACATGAAGGTAGACAATTTTGTTAATGGAGTGAATTGAGGGTGTGGTATTGTTGATAATCTTCACATTTGTTTGTTGTTGTTTATACAAAATTTTCTCTTGTAAATGTTTCCAGATTACTGACCAAGAAATGCTTTATACCAGGGGTACCCTTCCAGTAGATTTTTGTTGACTGGTCAATCGAGGACTTATTTGTGGTTGACATGAGAATCCTATGTGGATATTAAATATGTATGCAGGTTATCAGTGATATGGCTTCTGCTTGGACTGATACATGTCAGCTTACTGTCAACTGAAAAATGTAGATTTTGGTTCAAGAACGATTAGGCCTTCCTGCTTTGTGCAGTAGCTGATATAAACTTAAACCATTCATTTTCAGTGAGGAGTGCTGAAATAAGATATTCTATAAGTTAACAGAAAATGCAAACATGTCTGCCATCTTTTTGTAATTGAGAATGTTCATAAAAGTGGTTTGGCTGTTGAGGTGAATTGAAAAAGTTGCAGTTTACTCAAAATTTCATTCCCTGGTGTGACAGAATTCTTTGTAAGACAATTTTGGCTGGTTAAAATAAAATCTATCTGTGCATGATCTAAGGCATTGTTTGGTAATAAGAAAGCAATTTTTGTAATTGTTTTGTGAGACAGAATTACATTTGAAGACATAATTTAATGTGATTTTTTTTTTTGTTTTTGGTCTATCTTGGCACAGTGTTCCAGTGCAGTCTGTTTTAGTTTAAAGTTGAGCATGGAGTGGAATGGGTGGTTATCACTTGAAGACACAGCTGGGCACAATGAGTCTCCTAGGCTGCATGCCTTTTTCATGACACCTATCAAGAGTTTTATACAGCTTGTATTAATGTGGCTCACTTGGCTCTGATGGTTAAGCAAGTACATAAATCCTACTTCCCATAAAATTTCGAAGTAGTAGATTTTATTTATACACATACAGTGTCATGTGTCCCATACTATCTATCATAATAACTCTAGGAAATAAACCTTCTGAGGTCTTAGCTATTTTGTGGCCCAACATGCTTTAAGAGCTATTATGGCTTCTAGTGGAGTTTACACGTACCAACAATGAGTCACTTTGTGTCTTTCGTACTGTCAGCCTCACTGATTTGTTTCATCCCAAAACTTAACAATCATAGCAGGTCAGATTCATGTAGAATTGATCCCACATTTAAGTACATTGTCACCATAGCAACCAATGTGATTTGTTCAAATCCAGGCAACACTAGACACTGCTGTAGACATGACTTGTTCAACACTAAAATTGGTTGTTGTGGGGGAATCCCACAAGACTAAAGGTTCGCTAGAACAACGATCCACTTGACAAAAGAGTTCTTAGGGTTAGAGCCAGGGTCAGGATGAGGAAAGGTAAGATGTGGAACTGGAGTTAGGATTAAGATAAGCCTTAAGCATTAGCATAGGATAGCATTAAGGTGAGGATTAGAATCTAGATTAGGGTTAGAGACAGGATCTTCAGTCCTGTGAACCTTAGATCTAGTGAACCCTGTTCATTGCAGTAACCGTGTACATCTTTTTGAACTGTTGTAGCTGGTTTTCTGAATAGCCCTTGAAAAAGAGCTTACACAATTAAGTAATTTTGCATACACAGTTTTTGCACTTATTTTTATGAATAGCAACCCAGATCTTGTGCACAGTGGAGATAAACAGAACTTGCTCCTGTGCTCAGGGGTGGAGTCAGCAGGGGGCAGAGGGGAAATTTTCCAATTTTGTCGGGAGCTTCAAAACGACCTTCAGTCACCCCGATGACCTGCTTGATTTGGCTCATAGAAAGGGCAGATT
Source organism: Holothuria leucospilota (assembly GCA_029531755.1). Classification (NCBI taxonomy): domain Eukaryota; kingdom Metazoa; phylum Echinodermata; class Holothuroidea; order Aspidochirotida; family Holothuriidae; genus Holothuria; species Holothuria leucospilota. The sequence goes on from CM055965.1 coordinate 13,317,018, forward strand.
CTTCAATGAAGATCCCAAATTTTCCACTTTTCCTTGAAAACAAAACCCAGGTTTTCTTCAACAACATCCCCAAATTTTTGCAAAAAAAAAAAAGGTCAAAATTTTTCATCCTTTGGCAACTCATCACCCTTGTTGGGACATGAGGTTGCTGGCCCCACATCAGGGAGCTTGGCCCCCTGTCAGGCAAATCCTGGCACCATCCCTGCTTGTATTAGGTTTTTTTGTTCACAATGTGCCACAATACATCCCTCTACATGAATGACTACAGTTGTTATAACAGAGTAAGTTGTGCTCTAATCCTTGACAACAAAACACAAACTTTGGTTGGTATGAACATTGATATAACCTTGCAGCTTATCACAAAACAAACTTTTAATGACAGCTTTTGTTCTGACACACTGTATTTCCACCTTTAGACTGGTTGTAGTCAAACTGAAGTAACCTTATTGCTATAAATATTTTGATTACAAATTGTATACTCAAAGCAATCACCATGCATATATAATCTCTGAAATACTATATTTCACATACTATTTTCAAAAAAAAAAAAAAAATAGAATTTGGAAATATAATTCTTTCATAAAATATACAAAGTAACCTCAAAGAAGACATAAGAAAAAAATCTGTAACCTCAAAGAAGACATAAGAAAAAAAAATCTGATAAGGGAATTTGGCAGATTCTCCTAATATGCATACTTAGGATTCCACTCAACCTGTATTGTAAAATTAAAGTGTAAATAACTAGGGATGACTTACTTTACAGTATTCATAAATTCTAAATTCTAATGTTATTATTCTCAACATCTGGAATGCTTTTGTAAAATATTTCAGAAAGCCAAAAGTTGCTAGATAAGCCTCTTGTGAAATGTGGAAAAGATGTGAAGTTTCAATCATAGGAACCCTCATTTATTTAATTAAGTATAAGAGCATTCATTCATATTACGCAAACATTGCTTCTGATGCTTAGTTTTCTTCCTGCCTATTGCCATTCCTTTCCAGTTTAAGGGGAAGGGGATGAGTGAGGGAGAGGGAAAGGGGCAAATTCCCTTTTCACATAATTCAATGCCACACTCCCTACCTTCACATGAGTAAGAGGTGTCCCCTCACAATTTTTTTACTGGGTCAACCGAATTGGCATTAGTAGTATCCCAATCCGTGTTGGATTTCTTTCCAACATGTGGCAATGCTACTTTTGCTGAATGTTCAATTCATGTAGAGTAACTCATTGGTTAACATTAAATATACAATAGGTTTGTTACGAAACATCATCCCAGATACTTTTTATGGGAAAAAGATTTGAAAGATTTAGTTGATGCTTTTGCCCTCAACAGCACTTCAAACTGAAGGGTGTTATAAGTCTAACAGATTTCAGTTAACCTTCAGCTTCCAACATTGAGAAATTATAAACCTGAAGATGGCTATTGCCAGTAATAACATTATTTTTTCTCATTTTAACATGGACTGTGGATCATACTGGTCAACCTGAAAAGACATTGAACTATATTTAGTGGATGATAATTGTGAAATGTTGCTCTCTGTAAACATAAAACTAAACAATAGCCTACTTGCAAAAAGTAGCTAATACCACTGGCAGACCAAGCAAGGCTCACTGCATCAAGGATGCACTTTGGAGGAACCGGAGGAATGCACGTGGCCAGATCTGCCACTGTACACATCAAAAGGCTTGGAGACTAGCATTAGAACTAAGAAGATGCTAACACTGGAAGTACAAGCCAGTTGAAATAAGCACAATAAAGATAGTCATTACAAAAAAATATTCTGGTCCTTTTGATGAATCTGTCTACTGACACAACAAACATTTTTTGCAGTGCTGATTGAAGTTACTGACAAAAAAATACTCATGTAAGTCGAAAAAACAACCCCAGCAATGTTGAAATGTTTCACTCAATTTCATCACATTTTTTATTTCCATGCTGCCTGTCCCAGCTCGTGCACAGAAAGTGCATAACAGCATGAACCCATGGCAGAAACAATGTGGGCCTTGCACAGTCACATGGGCAACCGAACTGTGGGCAACCCTTTTGGAGAGCAAACCCATACTTGTACTTCTATATGCCTATAAAGGGAAAATGCAGCCCTCCCAATTTGAATTTTGTGTACCCCTTCATCCTAATTCAGGAAAGGCTCCTTCAATCATGTGACAATATTTTTGTTACTTCTTTGCTAAATTCATGCAGAATAACTCCTTGGTTTATCTTCAATATTCAATGCTTTTATACAAAGACACACTCTGAAAAGTAGTTATGAGCAAAATAAGCAGAAGTCTGTAAGAGTTAGCAAATTTTTGAAAATAAACTAGGGGCGGCTGCCTTCTCCCTTTAACCTATGAGGGCAAACTCACTGTAGTATATATTGTGCTTCCATTCATAGTACACAATGTGATGTGTACTTTGTACATACATGCAAACGCTACATGGCATTTGTTTGCCATCCGAGACCACCAGTGCATCACTGACCTTTGACCTTTGTATACAATGAATACTTGGCTTTCAAAACAATCAACCAAGAGAGAGAGCTGGGAGACGTGATACAGTAAAGTTGGTAAAACACCTCTATAACAGTATACTATTAACATTTTTGTTTGAAAATACATAGGAATTATTTGGACAGGAAACATGTAGTAAACATCATTGTTTAGAACTTTTCAAAACTTTCATCTGACAGACTAATATATGAAAGCGATTTTATGTAACTTTATGTAAGAACTTGAATCTACAAAGGAAATTTGACCACAAATTTATTTAGAACAGTGTATCAACACTGTAAAGTCTCTTAACCCTGATTTGTCCTGTGCTAGGAAGAAAGTATGCCTGATAATATCTTTGGACTTTAACTTAATTCGAAAAACCTGAATGACGTTTGATGTTAAGCATGTAAGAAATATGATGCTTTAATGAGTGACTTATGTGCAGAATCCCCAAGACATGAGTTTTATGATAGCACACACTGTGCTGAATACAGTGAAACGACACAGCATGTCACACACAACAACTACTAGTTACTGTTTTGATAGATCAGGAATTTTCGACCTTTTACTGCTGGTGCACCCATGCAGTATACACATCCCTAGGTCCCCCGCCCCCCCACCCCTCCCCCCCCCCCAGCAGAGAAAAACATTCTCTTCTCAGATATAACGCAGCATTGCCACAATTTTGCTTTAACTGTGTAACTTTGTCAGGTGAGAATCATATTGTTCCAATGTTAGACGTAATACATCACCAGCCAGTGGGTCAAACGTCGGCTTTTGGTTGAACTCGTTCAGTTCACTCCTTTTCTAATACAGTAATGCACACTCAGTGAGGAGGCTGGCACACCTCTGATACCATCCCACATATTCCTATGAGTAAGCATACCCGGTTGAAAACCACTATGATGGAAATTTACCATGTCTTTAAAATTTATTTCATGACAATCTGAAACTCCCTTTTGTACTGATGAAATACACATTCAACTTCATATGCAGCAAATAAAACATTTTTAATTAGTCCCTATCAACATTTTGTACAGTGTGGTATCATTTAATTATGTAAAGTAATTGTTTTTAATTCCTTTTTAGATTCCATCATGTGTGTTCCCTTGGTCAAGACATTGTTTCCTTAACACTTTGGCAATGATGAGCATTCCAGTATATTAATTACATTTACAGACCAAATTTGTTTATTTTTTACTGTGTAAGACAGTACTGGCAAACAAATTTTACAGCATGTAGAAGGGGAACAATCACAGTTATCCCCCTCCCCACCCCCAACAAAAAAAAAAAAAAAAAATACTGAATTTTGTCCAACCATACTAACATCTTGAACAAGACAATCATAAATATGGTTACCACAGCATGCCAGGCAATATGTCATAGTACTATAACAGGTATGTCAACACACCTACCACCACATGCATAGTTAATCATAATTTACAGGTAAAATATTTTCAATTTACTGTAACACTAAGCTTATTCCTACATTCAAAGGAAAATTGTTAACACAATACACCACACAATCAACAACCTTTGTTACTTATGATCAGGAATGTTTCCATGGAGACTATATGATAAATTTATTTGTTTACATGACAGAACATTTTCACACACATTTTAATCTCCTGTAACATGCTACAATTTTGATATAATTTGTTTTGTTTTTGATTTATACTGCTGTAAACCTAGTCTAAATAGTTTTCGTAAGATTTTCTGCTACACAAGACCTTGACTGTAATACAATAGATAAACACACAGTTTCAATACACGGATAATACACTTTAAAGGAATTTTTCATAATTTTCCTTCAAAATACTCTTTGAGAAAAGTCATGTGAGCTATCTCCGACAGCAGGCTAAAACCTGAAGCTCTCCCAAATGACCGTAAACAGACATGAAACATATAAAGAAATAAAGAGCCACCATATAGCCTTTAAGAAACAACTGTCTTGACCAGTTTCACTTTCCCTTGAAAAGCTTACAGAAAAAAAAGCATTCCACTGCAAGTCTTAATTTATATTATGATAAAAGTATTTTAAATATAAGTTTGTGCAAGTCAGAAAGAATAAACAAGGTGGGATACTATAAGATTTGAGGAAAACAAACACAAGAAACATGATACAGAACCGAGAAGTTTACAGTACAACACAAAAGAGGATGAAAATATTGAACAATATTTTACATTAAACAAAGGGCAAAACCCATTGCTTGGTATATTCTATTTTTTTTCGCTAGATTTATTTTAGTTTCATATTATATTATTTTAGTTACATAGCACACATAAGCAACAGTCTAATCTCTTTTTGCAAACAAAATGGCCAAGAAGATTTTATTTAAATAGATAATTGATGCAAAAAGAGTTACAGAACCACAAAGGAATGACATAAAAAAGTGACAAAAATGTGCACTTTGTTTAAAGAAATCTGGTGGCAGCATTGCACTTAATTTGAGCAGAAAATACTGTTTTCAATGTTAAGGTATATCCAAATAAGTGAAACAGATGCAGAAAATAAACTGTTTGACCATTTTTGTGCAGCAGCCCTACAGCCTCACAATACTGTAATTGAGATCATCTTTGTGTGCAGATATTCATGTTACAAACCACACATCACACCTGTACTAATGACAAGCCCAAAAGATTTCATTTTTGGTTCATTCTTGAAGATGAAATTAACAACATGCCTGAGAATGTTTTTTTCAGAAAGATGAGAAAGTTTAGGTAAGTCGAGAAAAGCCAATGAAACAGTGTGTTACACCTGTGACAAGTTTTCACGAATGAAGTTACTAAACAAAATACTAGTTTATGGAAATGTTGATGGAATTCAAACTAAGATAGTGAAACTGATTAAATACATCAGCGATTCTTTGTCAGATCAATATCTGAATACATAATCTTTTTGAGCATTTCATTCATAAAGTAAACCAGGTTTGAACAACAAAAGAAGCTGAAATAATCAGACTAACCTCATTACAATATCAACTAATTGTATCAACTTCTCCACTATAAAATACAGTAAATAATTCTCTCACTTGTACTAACCAAAACTATTCCTGAAGATAGTCGCTACTATTTTTACCTTTTCTGGCCTTGTTGTAAATCCTTGCTTAGCATGAATTTAAGGTCCAGTGACTGATGAAGAGCCAGAAAGGAGTAAGCAGATCAAATGCAAATTCCAGAACAATCTTACTATCAGAGCAAACATCTTTTATTTTCCAATAGAAAGTAAGGGAGAATAATTTCCTGTGATCTGGACTAAGGACACTCATCTAGCTGTCTGTATGGCAATAAAGCAACAATGTCATTACTTTTGCCCCACTTATTGGCAGAGGAACTACAAGTTTTCAAAGTTAGGAGTATGTAATGAAGACTTAAAGATACCAGGACTTATCTCTGTTGTGAAAATTACTCCTTATCTTTTGGAAAACAGATAAAATGACACTTAACTTCCTACTTTGAATGTACACTGTACCTATGGAGACAAACAAACCATCTGGCTTTTTGCTGTACAGCTCGCTATTTTTCTGGCTTCACTGGTTACACACACAGCGGTACACTGTGTCATCCTTCTCCCTTACTTCAATTGCTGTGCACTTTTCACCTCTAATGATCTTGAAAGTTGCAACTGGTTGTGAATCTTGAGAATCCAACAATTTCAGAGGAGTCATCCAACATTTATCAGATATCATTTGATTCTAATTTGTGTCTTTTTTTACCTCTGGCTGTGCTTAAATTGGATTTTGATTACAGTCTGATTGAGGTAGAAGGTTCATTGTACTTTTCAGTTCTCCATACGACCAATGTAACTGTTTGACTTCCTGTAAATGCCTCTTCTTCAATTCTTCCATCTCCTTCAATAAGTGATCATTTGTCATCACTAACGATCTACAAAAAGAAGAAACTATTCGTCAAGACACCAATCACTGGACAAAGTAATCAGTTGTGACACGTTTGTGAAATTCATCGAGAAAATTCTCTCCAAAAGGTTCTTTCACCTTATCAATGATGAGCATAAATCTGGGAAAGATTAAGAATGTTAACATTTTCATACACACACTTTCATTACTCCCTTTCCAGCAGGTGCAACAAAATTGTCCAAAGGCCCAACCTTTAATCAATGCATGGACAGAGGAAGAAGTTATGACAAAATTTTGGTAATTTCTTTCTCACAGTATCCTTTACCTAAGAGCAATGAACAAAAAGCACAAATCTGGGAAAGGTTATTATGTCAACAAATTTCACTCACTTAAAACGACTTCTTGTAAAGCGAAAGTGCCAAAAAGGCCCCAAGGGGCCCCATTTTTTTTATTACTCCATATCATGTGGTGGTACAAAATAATTGTTAACTGTACCATTAAAGTGACTACTCAAGAGATGACGAAAGAAAAAGTACATCTACAATTCCAGCCATGTCATGGAAGTTTCTTTGATCTAGAATGCTTCCTAGAAAACTTAATAAAAGCATAGGAATCGAGATTTGGACAATGTCTATGAGAGAAACAAAACAAAGAGGCAACCCAGCTCAGAGGGTTCAATTATATTTTGCACAATCAGGGTATGGCCACTGTGGAAGGAACCTTCACTTGGTAGGGACGGCAGAGATGTCAGGCAGTAATTTCATTTTCACTTCATTTATTTGTTTCTTTTAGTTTACTTTCTTTGATTATTTATTTCTATTTTTCCATTTTTTACTTTTATTTCATATATTTTATTCATTTTCCATACACTCCTTGTCTTTGAACAGTAGAAACATAGCAGCTCTTATTTAAAGATCAAGAATTACAGCTAAGCTTATTACTCAGTAATGGTTAAAAAGGCTCATATTTCTACTTTCTTGGCTGTTAAATATTCCCCCCTCAATAATTACACGGAAAATTGAAGAAAAAGCCAAATTTTTCCGTAGATACCGAAAAGGGGTAGGATCTTTAATGATCAGTTCCGAAGAGCTGCGAATTGCCGAACTACTTATGACGTCATACGTGGAGTTGTGGACGGTTGCTTCTCACGGACAGTACACAGCAGTACAATACCATGGATTTCTTATTATGAAGTCCATGTACAACACATTAAACAGTGTACTTCTTATGCGCTTGGAAACGGACACGAACGGACCACAAAGCACAAAACAAAAACCGGAACCACATTAAACGAAGTGACAGCAGCCAGTTTGCCATAGTGTTTTTAATAACCCACTTGATGGCTTCAGAATCCCAAGTTTTCATAGACAGGTTCTTTATATCTATGAGAACGTGGATACTCAGTGTTCAAAATAGGCAGAAAAAAGCACAAACTGTCGTAAGAAGCCGTAAAATATTACTATCATTATTTGAGTGGCCAAATTACGACTTGCTTGAGAGTGGAAAACAGTAAAGCATAGCAAGATATCTCTACCAATCACAAGTTCTCTTTCAAACTTGTCACACACATTTTATCTAGTGTGTATTTCTTAAGAGTGTTCTGATTGGCCAAGTCAGGCTTACAATGCAATACGTACGTACGCCGCGCACATAGTACACCACTGTTACTGTATCTACTTACGTAGGTACGGTATGCACGTACTCAAGCTGGGAGCTGGAACTGTGCCGTTTTAAAGTAAGGAAAAGTATCGAAGGATTTTGAACAGTTCGCGCCAGTGGTGGATATATTATTTGTTGGACATAAATGGGAAGTTATCTGTGGAGATTTGTAAAAGCAAAGTAAGTACACAGGTGATTGCTAGGCGAAAGGGAATACTCTAGAAAAGGTAGGGTTATCTTCCGAGCAGTTCATGCTGAAAGGCATAACTATAACGTTGGGCTTAGTGTTGTACAAATGGCACAACGTAGCCTATTCATTGTAAACAGAACGTTCGATCACACAGGAACGTTTGTATTTTACTGTTGGAACATACTTCACTAAAACTGAAGATGCTACGCGTTACTGGTGCAATCTTGCAGCTCATGTCTTGAGCATAGTAGATTCTTAACCCCAAAACGCTATGAGCTTATGCTCAAGGTGAAATTTTATGACTGTAACAAACATGAAAAATGACCACTCTGTACAATTGCCCTGGCGGCAGTTGCCTTAAATCCCGGCCGGTGGTGGCGGCTGGCTTGCATATGTGCTTCAGCATAGGCTTGCAGACAGTATATGGCCGTGTGCAAGTGCTATTACTCCACTTTTGATGTCACAGATTTTATTTCCGGAAAAGCACGACAAAGCTGAAAATCCATGTTCACCCCAAAACCAGGAAAAGTTAGCCAAAATTTTCATTTTGCTAAAATGATTGTGTCAGACGTCATTTACTACACCCATTAAACATTCTGAAGGCCTATCTTCAACCATGATACTTGGACTTTAAATGAAAGCTATGAAATGAAAAATATGTGAGAATTATCTTACTTATGGCTCTCCTGGAGCATACTGGCTAACTCCTGAAGCTGTTTAAAATGGTTGATTTGAAACCTGAGTTTCTCATTCTCTGACTGAAGGGAATTTAATTCCACCCTTAAACCTGGAAGAACAAGAGGCAAATATAAGTGTAACAATTTACTTAAATATTTAACAACATGACACAGGCATTCACAGGATTTCTCATTAACTGTTAGATTATTGCAGAGAAGAAAAGGGTAGAATCTGCAAATATTTTCTCCCTCCCCCCACCCAGAAAAAAAAAGGTGACACCAAATTTACTATTCCCCTGCTATGCCTTTCTTCTTCTCCTAAGGATGTATCTTATAAGATTTTGTCAGTTATACCTTCTTCTGCTAATGATGCATCTGATAAGATGATACCATTGGGTTCCCTGGATTTCATTAATTCTTTCTGCAAGAGACTATTCTTCTGCATTGACTTTTGCAACTTGGTCTGAAGTTGTCTCTGAAAAGTGAAGGAAGATGGTAAATCAAGAATATAAATAAAATTCACAGAGTAGAGGTTATTTTACATATTCAGGACAGCTTTTACCATTAATTAAGGACATAGCCAAGACCCATAGCCACAAGGAAGAGGGCAGAAATTCTGGGGCAATGAATTTTGATTTTTCCCCCTCCCACCAAATATTTCCAGATTTATGGTTTCAAGAACAGAACCCACTAATTCAGCGATGCAAATGCACCTGAATTAAAAATGATTCCCCTCTAAACAAATGCTCTCCCTTTCCACATTAAAAATTTTGGCTGTGGGTCTGAACACTAGTGATTTAATCTAGTGCATCCATACTAACACTCCTGGCAGTGTTGCTATCAGGATTTTGAAAGTGCAAAAGTGGAAGGAGGGGAGGAGGGCCAGTGAGGGCAAGCACAAATGTGAGGAAGGCAAAAGTTGTTAGGGTACATTACTCCTGCAAACTTTGTGCCTTTGTAAAGGTGCAGGCTTGGGATTAAGTGGGGAAGTAAAGGCAATGACTGGGGGTACCAGCCCTCATGCTGACCACTTGTCCTCCACACCCTGTCAAAACAAAGAGACATCAAGCAAAACAACAATGACACATATTAAAGGCTTAGTGGACCTAAAGTCTAAAAATTCAAAAATATATATTTTAAAGGTTACAAAATTAATATTATTAGTCCAACTCCCATTGTCATAGCTTATTCCATTGCTGAGATATTAAATGTTAAATTTTATTCACTTAAATCCAAACAGTTCATTGTGCAATAATTTTTGACATTCTTGTTGTACAACTCACATTAAATGCTTTGTTTTCATTTAAAATTAAAAATGTTTATATGACCTTGACCGCTTCCTGTTTTCTTGCATGACATGCTGTACAGAGAGGACTTATACAGTCAAGCCACCCCAAAGCAGTAAGAATGCGATCACATTTTGGTACAAGTTGCGGTGGCTTTCAGAAAAACAAAGAAAAACAAAGATTGTAATTTTAGTAGTACAACAATGACATCACAAATTATTGTGCAATCTACCTTTTTAAATCGAGTGAATAAACTTCAACATTTTATATCTCAGCTTAAGAAAGTCCTGTGAAGATGGGAACTGGACCATTGGAATTCAGTTTTCATGCTCTGTAATATATATTTTTGAATTTTCAGACTTTAGGTACACTTTAAGGAATAAAGGAAAGTCAGATTGCAGGCTTCCTTACCCAGTCACACATGTTACTGTAATGACAACAGAGTTCATGCATGCTCCTAAGCCAAAACATGGCTTTTTCACAACTACATCATAACTACATCACAACTACATAACATTCACTGACCTTCAAACTTCCCTTTCATGAATCTGAAGTCTATTTGATTTATTTTATGGCTATCTGACATTGTCTCAATCTGCATGACTTTTCCATGCATGAAAACAGCACATCAAACTTATCTTAATTTTCCAAATTTTCATTGCCTGTAATTACCCTAAAACTGGAATCAAAGATGAGATTTGCAGATACACTTACCAACTAAAAATCTAAATTACTTGACCATCATGTTCTAAAAACAGAACAGAGATGTAGGACTGCCTTAAGTACAAGCATTCCATTAGTTTACCCTGAATTTTACAGAAGATAAAATGTGGATATAAATCTGTAAATATTTGGAAACCAAACTGCTTGTTTGGCAAAGTTGGTTGTAGTGGTCCTTAGGGGATTCAAAAATTTATAAATTAGGATTTCTGGTTGTCCGACTCAGGTGTTGTCTGATTCCCTCTTGTTCACCCTAGGTCTTTGCTATTCACAGCTGTCAGGCAATGGTTCAGAGCTCAGGTCCTCCAACCCCCACCCTACCCCACCCCAGTCTTTTCAGACAGCTGATACAGATAGGGGTCACATGCTTGTTAATCAGATTGGAATGTTTAATAACAGCTCCAGAAGCAGGATTGGAAACACTTACTCCTCCTCTGCATCTAAAGCCTCTGTGCACAAGATAGAATGAAACAATAAATTCCACCAGCGTTCATCGATAACCTACAATCCCCAACAAAACAAATGAAACAAAATCACCGACGAAACAGTGACAATATCTCAAAGTCATCTTGGAACCCCTTTGCCCCCTTTCAATGTTGTGCCCTATCTAAATGTCACAAATTTGTAGCCAACATTGAAAGGGGGAGCGGGGAGGATGACTTGTTTCATTTACTTTTGTTGGGGAGAGTAGCTGGTGAGTCCAGTTGATTCCCAACCTGGGAATCACAACACTTAACACAAAACTGAACGTACACTTTAATGAAAGTTGCAACAAAACAGTTACCATGGCAACAACTTACAACCTCCTCCTGGGCATTTTTTAGACCTGATTCCAGATCTCCATGTAATCTTTCTCCACCAGCCTCTTTGCTCTCTACCTCCTCTCTCAACAAAAGGTTTTCATTCTCTAGTCTCCTCAACTTCTCCTCAGTATGACTTGATGGACTGGGATGAGCAGCTCGGTTTTTTAAGAATGCATTTTTGATGATATGCCTAGCTTGAGCTGTGAACAAGAAACAAAGACAACATGAACTATTTTAATCTCCGCAAGTTTTTCCTACAGTGAAAAGATCACATAGAATGTTATTCCTCACACTATCCCTCAAACCAATTGTACTGTCTAAGTGATATGTGCATCACATTTCAAAAGGTCACTATTATCTTGAAAAGAGCATTAGTGTTTCAACTTTCAAATCTTTTCCCATTCTCAATGGCAAGAATCTTTTCATGATCTTCCACTTTTTCCTTGGGAATGAGTAAGAATGCTAGTATTCTGGACTTTTCAATTGCAGCAATGTACATAAACAACTTTTAGAAATGCTCACAGATTCCCAGGCAATGATTTTTTAGAAATTATTTATTTCAGTTTAACTGTGGGTCAAGAGGCAATGACAGGCACTACAGTACCTATCAAGTATACCATGGATGTGGCCTGGACCCTGTTTCAAACAGAGTTAAGTTCCAACTTCATTTTTATCTGAAATACAATATTCCTATTGAAATCAAACTTAAGAACATGCACAAGTCTTTGTAAAACAGAGCCTTCCAAAGATTGCCTTCAAGCTTACACTAGTGTACAAATGATAACATGGCAGAGCTGAGCTAATCGTTACCTATCCTGCTCGTAAGACTTCCATTTAAGTCCCCATCAAATGATCAAGAGTGCATTCCCAATCTTAAACTTGCACCAGCTTCCCAAAGGCTGGGGAGGGGGTTGGGCGGTTGGTGGAGGGGAACCCATGCAATGCATCATTATCTGGAAGCTGTCTTGAACAAAGACTTGAAGCTGATATCTGAATCAAACAATACATGGAATAGATGGCCAGAAACCATTTACTACACTAACACTGTAACCCTCTCAGCACAACTGCAAACACCTTTACTGAACAAGTACCCCAGTCCAGCTCCCAGGAGGTTCTACTGGGAATGAATCTGGAGACCTTTGGAGTGCATGCATGGAGTTCAATCAACCACCAAGCCATTACTTCACTCCAGAGAGTATTTTTGGAGTTTTTACATTGATCTTTTCAAAAATTTTTGATGCTCCATTGGTCCCTATTGCTCTTTTAAAAAATTGCACAGCAAGGAAAAAAATCCTGCGGTTGATACAGATACGTATAGCTACATCATGCTGTCAGATATACAGACTGCTTGTCAGGGGAGATTTCTTAAGACAATAGGCATATGATCTACTGACTGAGTTTGTTTTACCATGGAATGGACTATGATAGTGTCATGATTCACCCTGGAATTTACTATGATCATGTAATGACCCTTCCTGAATTTTCCTTTGATTAATAGTGACTCACCCTTGAATTTCCTGTGACAATATAGTGATGCACTCTTGAATTTACTATGATAATTTAGTGGCTCACACTGACTGAAATTTCCTGTGATAATGTATTACACCCTGAAATTTACTATGATAATATAGTGCCTCAAAATTGAATTTACTATGATAATACAGTGCCTCACAATTGAAGTTACTTTGATCACTAAGTGACTCACCTTGGAGTTACTGCGATAATGTAGTGATGCACTCTGGAATGACAATGTTGTGACTTACCGTGTAATTAAACATAAATGTAGTGACTCACCTTGAAATTTACTATGATAATGTAGTGACTTTGTTCCATTCCAATACCTGTCCACCAGGTGAAGTAGAGACAACAACAGCTCATCACTTTCATCTTTGACAACTGGAGAACGACTGATATCATAACCCTCTTCTGGTGGCTGAATGTGAAGTACCAACAATGATGACAACATTAATATGGAACGATTTCACCAGCAATATTTTCAGCATTATGTAAACAAGAATATTTCAGTTTTAAACACTTTTACATGCCTTGACTTCACTCAAAGCTAGCCAATAAGTACTCTGCTATTTCATTTTTCTTCTCATCAAAAGGGAAGTAGCATTGGGAGTGGGGTGTTAGGATGGTGAGTGGGTGTAAACTGCAATTTTCATTGCACTCCCCTGGTACTGTACCTCCAAACTGAGAAAGTAACAACTTCACAGCTTTGGAATCTCCTTTTACTTTGTACCCCATACTGTTGCCCCTCCCTAAAATCACCACTGCCCCTGGGGATCAAAACTAGGGATGGCATACACTCATGAAGAAACAAGTGACACTTCACTACTGCAGAAAAGAAAAAAAAAACAGGCTGGTTCTTCCCCTGTTGCTGCCAAACTCTGCCCTGGAATTGGCCTGCAGTTATCACAGAACATGTCTTTAGCAATACCACTACATATTTCTTGTGCACTAATCTTCAGCCACGTGAATGTAAAACAAACAAATTAATATTCATAAAATTAAACATTTATACTAAGCTTAAACAGCTATTTCACATCATTCCAAGATTACAGAGTTAAGATGAAACAAGTTTAAATACCTCAAAAAACCTTCGTACTTGTGGTGGTTCCTTGAAGACTGCTTCCTCTGTTGGAGTATGGAAGACTTCTTGTACTCTATTACTTGAGCCATCACCTGATTACAGTATGGAATAAAACAAAAATTTTGTTTATTTATTGCTAGACATCTATTAGTCTTTCTTTTCTCCACACAAATTTTTCTTTTCAAGCTAACTATACTTGACACTTTTGTTTACATTTACTAGACTTGGGTGTGTCCTCAAGTCTACTTCACATTCCTAACCCCTTGTTGGGAGTCAAGTCATGACTCCACTAGTCCACTTTCCTTGAAGTTGCAACTCCTGTGGACTTTTCATTACTGCCAAACATACATAAACACCATACTTGTGTGTTCTAAAAGGTTTGCATTAGTGTTCTTTGGCAAGTTTTGTAAAACAAGGCTTGTTTAGTCTTGTTATTTACTCGATAACTAGCTCCCTGTCATTACAATGCTATGAATACTATTGGCAATTCTTGCAACTAGTACAGAATGCTACACTTGATACACAAAATATGTAGCAGGTACAAGAATTAGCATTTTAGTAGAGTTTTTACAGTTTTGTCTTTTTCATTTTAAGGATACATCATGGCTTTTCATGAACTAAAAATTAAAGATGGGCTGGTGAGTAATGTGGGAAGACTGTTAAAGATATGCTAAATCTCTCCTCTTCCCACTTCTTCCACTTCCTTTCTGTATATCTGGTTCATGGACAGTACACACATGGTTTGGGCAACTTCAATATTTTTGGAGTTGGATACCTGTGGCCTTAGGCTTCACAACTCTGAATGGAGTAACAACTCCTACAATGATGTCATAACCGGCCCACGCACATATGAACAACAGTGGCCATAATTGTTCAGTACTATCCTACCAATACACCAGCAGGCCTATACCAAGGGTTTTTCAACAGCTAAGCTGAAGAACTGCCAATGGCAGAAAATCTTATAGCATTCAACTGAAGGGAAAACTCATTGAATAAATTGTAAAGACTGAAAAGAGCCAGTTTTGTTACAATACTTCCTTAAAACTTAAGTTGAACACAAAGAACACAAAAATATGATTTGTGTACATATGTCTGACAGAAATGAAGAACCTTCGTGTCAAGACTCCGTAAAAACTGAAATTGGTATTCTACTTCCAGCCAAAAGTTGAGACTAAAGAAGAGTTGGGTATAAACCCTTTGAAGTCTAATGTTTACCTGCTTTTGGATTTGGAGTAAAATGTCCCTTGGATGTATAGGAAGTATATGCATCTATTTCATCTTCAAAAGTTCTCCCTCCATCCTCTAATACTCCATTCTCTTCTCCTTGAAAATGGACTTGACCTTTCATCCTGGCATTAGGGTAATTCTGGTGCATTGCATGATGGGAAGACTGAGGGTTACCTGGGCAAAAGAAGTTAACTTATGTTAGATGACAAAGCTGCAAATTTCCAACATTTCATAGCAAAGGTTCACTCCTGATGGGTAACACATACAGGATGACTGGAATGATTTAATTACTTCCAGTAAACTGTTACTTTTGACTAATACTCTACTTGGTCAAAGTTATGTATTCCCAGGGTAGTCCAATGTTTTGGAGCATGTGGATGCACAGGTAATAATGGGTGGTTCGACCATGAAGAGTGCACCTGAAACATGCATGGAGGGCAAACTTCACTCAGGTGGGGTCCAGGGGCTCCTGGGAATTTTCTTTTTCAGAAACCTCTGGAAGACTGTTTCAAGAGGTAAATTTAGAATGTTCAGCTCCTGAAGTTTGGTGCAGAAGCACAAAAGGAATGTTGGCATTTTGTCTTCCTGTACAAAGTAGGCAGGACTGAATGCCACTTTGGGCAGTGATTCACTGCTGGTAAATGAATACTTCTGACTACCCTTAAATCTCACCAAATCAGGGTAACTGTTACTTAAATGCATACTCCTTTTTGTATTCTTTTACCACTTTCTTTGGCTGGGAGATATTGACAGGAGACAATATGAAAATAAAATAAGTTTATGATTTCAATATTCTTAATAGGGCAGAAGTGTTTATAGATTAGAGTCTACTGCAACGTAGTATGGCCACTCTGGCAACCCAGCAGCTTCCATTGTATCAGACCTCAGTCAGTATTTGCTAATTTCATCAAGAAGTAATGCAATGCACAGCAAATACAAAACTGATAGTAACACAGCTTGCAAGACCATTTTACTTTGCTACAAATTATTACAAGGTTCTCAAGGTTATCAGCTGGGTAGTGAATCCATATAACGTATGTAAACAAACAGACATACTGTAATGATGAGAAGCAGCAGACAAGATATTTCATTTTAAAGAAACAAAAGCTGCTGCAATTTTGGGAGGAGGCAAGCTGGTATTAAGACTGTGAAATTTGACAAAATATAAAAACATAGCAAAAATGCTCACGATACAATGTTTCCTCACAAGTTCATCAAATGGCACCGTTACGGTTCCAAAATTTAAACAGTAGTCAATTATCCAAACTGGTAGGGGTTTTTTTAATGTTTCACAATTAAAGGGCCTTCTCATATCATTTTGAAATACCCATTTAATCCTTCAAATCTTGTCTTATTTCCCCTACAAAGTATCTTTCACAATATTTCAGATAATAAATATTGCATTTTTCAAGGTAAATCAAGGAACTATCTTAATTAAATGTAATGGTTCAATAAGAAATTGTCATGAGATTCAAAAAAGCCATGCATGAGTTGGGATATTGGGTATGTTAATTCAATTTGAGAAGACTATAACATTTTTGTTTCATGTTTTTCTTAGTGATCCTTCTGCAGTAACACAGGAAATACCTCCCATGTCTAAAAATTAGTTTTACCAACCGCAAAAGAAACACTTTAATTCACAAAAGCATGAAAAGGTCACTGAAACCATTTACAGGAATAACGGAATAGTCTAGAAAAAAGGTCAAAGGTTACTGATGATTCATGCATATTAACGAGTAATGTTACACAGAATCTTTTCAGCAAAAAAGATCTTGATTAGACAGTAACAAGTTTTCAACTTTCAATGGTGGCAAAGAAGTACTATAATGAGCCTGGGTGACCTGGCATCTGTCATGATGAATTGAGCAAACATCACATGAAAGCAGAAATGGTTAAATCACTCAAAAAAAAATTTAAATTGAAAATGAAGTTACCAACAGAAGGCAAATATTGCAAGAAACTTTTTATGAAGTACTGAAGAATATTATGTATCACTTAATTCCTTTATAATTTACTCACTTCACAGTTCCCAAGGCCATGACTAAAAAGGCACAAAATAACCAGTCCAAAAATTTCATGAAAGTTTCAAAGCACTTAAGACAGTATGAAGCAATAATACTTTGGATTGGCACATGTAAGCCAATAATATTTACCCATAACCAATGCCGTCATAGATTTTGCATCTTTTAAACCAATAAACCAAGCTGATCTATGATGGAAAATTATCTCTAATCATGACATAAATGCTCTCATTCTCAAATTGTTGTGATCCAAATTGTTCAGTAACTTTTATTTGCTCTCAAGCTGACATGCTGTACAGTGTGAAAAGAGGTAATCATTGGCAGACAGGCATTTTAACTTGTCAAAGTATGTTACCATCTGCTTGAAAAGAATTTATCCTTTGCAGAAGTACTGTCGAGTTGGTCTGTATCAACCAGAAACTATGACTCCATTCAAGTAAGAAAACTCTATTCAATCCTACCAAGTACCCCAACTTACATTAGGTGCACTCGTACAGTGCCCAACATGGCAATGTTGACCTTCCCCTGAACAGACAAGGCAAACTGCAGTCTCACTTTAATGAATTTGTTTTCCATGAATGGCTCTAATGTCCTAACATGCTGATTTAGTGTCATTATTTTGATCTACAATGATAAAGGCCAATTCTTACTTCAGTATAGCACTACAAAGCTATGAAAATTGAACACTGTTCAGCTCTGAGCTATGTCCATGATTTGCCCAGAGGAGCAAGGGATGACCACATGTGGTTCTTTTAGCTCTATAGCACATGCAAATTTGGAAGTATAAACTGGCCTTAAGAAAATGGTTAAGATGGTAAAGACACTTAGTGTACCATCAAAAACTAGATACCTTCTAGGTGCAAGCTACCATTAATTTCCACATTAATTTTAATTTAAGGATTTGGCCAATGGTAACCTCAAAGTGACCTTTTAAGTCCCACAAAAAACTAAGTATCTTGTAGAGCATTCATATGCTAAGTATAGCATTCATTACAATTACCCATCCTTTTGTTTTTGAGCATTCCACATTTTTCTATCCTACCCTTGAAAGGACTTGATGACCACCAAAACAAGTTTTCCCAGTTAGCTCAACCTTGGTTCCAGTGACACTGGCATACAATCAAACAAAAAGCTGAAAATCCTGTTGTGCCAAAATACATTTAACAGTTGTGTAAGAATTCCTCTGTCTACAAAGTTGCAATTTCTTGTTCTATCAAAACACTTACGTACATTGCTGCAGGTCATAATCTTTTGTATGAACTAATATTTTCATATTTTATTTCACTACTATTTCATTTCTCTTATCAAAAAATATTTTCACATTTTTACAGGAATAAATAGTTACATATAAATACATAAACTGAGTTAAACTTGCATACCACTTACTGTTGCATACCTGTATTGCTATCTTGGAAAGGTTTTGCTTGATCCGAGTCACCAACAGACGAAGCACTCTCACTATCTGTTTGGTATCTTCTACTCTCAACTGGCTTGACATCTAGTTTGGTCGGTCTAACTGGCCTGTTTTCCATTCTTCTGATTTCTGTAAACAATTATCACCAAATAATTTATTTTCATAAAATCTGACCTTTTTCATAACAAAGAACAATGTATTTGACTTCTGATTAGGGAATAAAGTCAATGGTGCCCATGTCCCTATATCAGATTCAAACAGGCTATGACGTCACGCATATGGGCTGAGAGAACTGAGGCCCAAGCGAGGGTCTCTGCCTATATGCAAGACGTCATAGCCTGTTCGAATCTGATATAGAGACATGGGCACCATGACTTTATTCCCATTCATAAATACTTTAATTTGGAGTAGCCAAAAAGCGGAAAGCTTTCTTTTTCAACAATTTTTCATTGATCATGAATTATTCTCCCAAGCTGCCGAAGTTTCGCAGGTGTACTTATACATTTCTGTGGACTGACAATATTGACAGTTTTCAGATCAAAACTGGAAGGGCTACGAACAGTTAGACATAGCATAGTTGCTTGTAACTCGAAGTAACGTTAGGCCTTCAGTGTTAGGGCCTAAGGTTAGTGGTTTCATTACATATAATTTATATGGTGCTCAAATGAGCGACCATGGCTTGCAAATGTCTTAAATCATTGTACTCTTGTTCTTTCTGAGTGGAACTTTATCGCACCAGACAGATTCGTCTTCACTGATGTTAGGCCTTGTTCTCAGAGAGAATGCATCGCAATCTGAATGAAGTTTGCTGATGCAGTGCTTTTCTATTTCCACTACTGAATTAGTAGCTTCCTCTCTCCATGGGGTGTATTCTAGATTGAAAATTGCATTTGGATAATTTTTGGTGTTAAATTTCTTTCAATTTTAGTGCACAGAATACGTGGTCAATGTCACCTTTCTTGAGTACAAAAGATTAAGGTTAGTGAGTTCTTCTTTTCTTCTGCAGAAGTGAAATCCAATACAGAACCAAACTGGTCTTTCATGAAGACATTCTTTGCAGATTGACTTTACCAATTACTTGTTTAGACCTCGAGAAATCACGATTAGGCCTATTAGGCCTAGGCCTATATGCTCTGTAGCCCCTTCTATTATGACATCATTATCAAGATCATCTCGATCAAAACACATCAAAATTTGGCAGGAAATCACTTATTTTTCATCAGCATCGATTGCCTTCTCAGAGAAAGGCCTTTAGGTATTGCGAAGTGTGGTATAATTTCTTTCTGTCAATTACTGTATGTACCAAAACAAGCAGAAGGTAGTTTTACACTTAAATTAGACTACTCAAAGTGATATTCCCCTCAAGTTTCTCTGAAAAGGTCAGGAATATCATCTGTAGAAGCTGATTACTTGTTAAAATGTGCAGCGAACATTGCTGTCAATCAAAATATTTTTAAATTTAATGTGAACAGTTACAGGAACAAAAAATTACAGTTATAAGTATTATTGTACTATACCTGGTTTATTTTGAACGTCCGATCTATAACCAGACCAAGGCTCTATTTCATAAAAGTTAGGAATATTCCTATCTTGGACTTAGGAAGAATTCATTCCTATCTTCATGCTGAAGTTGTTCCTAGGCTTGGAATGATCTTTGGTAGATTTTGAAATGTTCTTAATTGATTTGGTAGGAAATTCACAGATAAAAACAATGTCACTTTTGATTTATCCCTAAATATTTAAAGAAAGGAATGATTTCGGATGAATTGTTCCTAAGCAGTTTAGGAACTTTTATTCTGGGAATATTCCTAACTTTTATGAAACAGAGACCAACTTTTTAATATCACAGCTTTGTTTACAACGTTGGTCAGAAAGTTGCTCTCCATACACCTTATGTCTCTATATATACTGGATTAGAACATGGGTAACTGACCAATCAGAGGCCAGCATTCTAAAAAAGTATTTATGAATATAAGTTAAGATTCAGTTTTCCCCTAACAGATCTAAAGCAAAGATAGGGAAGGGGTGGGGGTTGAGAAAAGGGCTAGTATAGAGGACATTATAAACACATTTGACAGCAAACTGGCTACATATTTTATGCAAAATGAGCAGCATAAAGTTTTGGCATGCACATGTCCATTTCACTATTGTATTGTACGTAGGCACTGCTTAACATAATAAAATGGGAGTCTAACATTCAGTGTAGAGATGCCATCCAGAGTGTTTAAATGAACAAACTTGATGACATAGAAAAGTCTACTGTGACAAAATCTGCAACTTATCTATAGCAAAGTAATCTCCTGATCTGAGCAAACTAGAAAAGTTACTTTCACTACAAAGCAAAGCTGAAGGCAATTACTGTAACTTTAAGTCCCTTTAGGTTTCTATAGATTAATGGTCCAAAAACAAGGGGTCCCAGCCAGTTTGGAACCACTGTTAATTATGAGAGAGGGGCAAAAGTAAGAGAGGATACCAGATCAGGGAACATGCAGGGGGGGGGGGGGTTGCTATACTCCATGCTGGAAGCTGCCATCTAAAGAGTGTCCAGACCACTACTGCAGTTAATATGTCAGGTGTGTCTTCATTTATTTAGCTCTTTTGCAACACTAATTAGGTATGACTGGCATGACATAAACATTTGCATTTTTGTTACACAGATATCTATGAAAATGAAACTTAATGGAAGTTGCTGGACATACTACTCTTGGTCCCTTGGTCAATGATAACATATCCTAGAGGTGATCCCTCCTAGTGGCTGCAGTTTGAAATGAGCCTGATGACAAGTTACCTCACAGGTACCCATTTAACCCCTCTGTCAGGAAGGAAATTTTAATAAAGTACCTTGCTCATTGACACAACATTACGGTGCAAGCAGTGTTTGCATTAGGCAGTGGGATTGCACGATTCCTACACTTTTCTCAACAATCCTGTAAGTTTTAAAATCACGTGCAGGTACATCCCACACCTGCTGGAAAAACATGCTGGGAGAAAGTTGACTTTTCTGTGTGGCTGATTTATCGAGATCCCCTCTTTAAACCAAAGTTACCCCTAAAAATATTTTGCAAGGGGAAAATCTCTCCCTCAAATTCTGAGACCTAGTGTCAACACAGGGTGCAAGTGCTGTGGCAATTAAACCAAAATTCCTTGTATCAGAAGTCAAACACTTAAATCAACAGCCCACTAAGTTCTCTAAATTTAAATCTACATTTACCATTTAAAACGTATCTTTTATTCTGGAGCAAATGATAAGCAATGCAAGATGATAGTTCTTCGAAAGGTTGCAAACAATTGGAAAGATCTGTAATACTGAATAAGTCATTAGTGTTGCATCAGTCAAGACCAGTCAGCATGCATTATGCAATGGCAGTAAGTTAAGCTAGCACCTGGAGTAATGACACAACTTGAAGCATATTGTTTCCTGTTGAAATCATCTAGTACTAAAAGCTTTTCACCCACAGTCAGACAACAGCTGGGCTACAAAGGTTTTGCATGTGATGTCAATCCGTAGCAACCAGTGTCTGTACCACTATGTTGGTGTGAATGGGTTTTAGTGTAAACAATACAAGCCCATAGTAAGTGCATATTACTACAAATGGAATTTGCACAATATATCTTGTGTTTAACTGCAAATATCTACTAGAGGTTAAAAATACCTGAATAGTGTGGCCGAATTTGGGCTGCATGAACTGGTGAAACCAGAATGCAAAAATGCATTGTGGTTTCGATGATTCATACACACCTACAGTATCATGGAATTACAGTAGTATGAAGTGACTGCAAACTTTTTTAAGGCCAGACCCCTGATGACCCCAAATGACCTTTGACCTCCACCAAAAGTGATAGGGTTCTTCCTCTCACCAGTAGGCATCTACATACTAAGTATGAAATTCATCCAACTTCCTATGTCAAGATATCATGTTACCAGGGTTTCCAGGGTTTGACCCCCGGTGACTCCAGATGACCTTTGACCTCCACCAAAAACAATAGCATTCTTTGCCTTTCCATAACTCATCTACATACTATGCACAAAATTTATCCATGCTTCCTACATAAAGATAGCATGTTAACAAAGTCTTCAGTTTGATCCCAGTGACCCCAAATGACCTTTGACCTCGACCAAAAACGAGGGTTTTTCCTCTTCCCATAATGCATCTACATACTAAGTGTGAAATTCATCCAAGCTTTCTACTTTGAGATATTGTGCTAACAAGGTTTTCAATGTTCGACCCCCAGTGACCCCAGATGACCTTTGACCTCCACCAAAAACAATAGGGTTCTTCCTCTTCCCATAATGCATCTACATACTAAGTATGACATTCATCCAAGCTTTCTGCCTTGAGATATTGTGTTAAAAAGTTTTTCAGAGTTTGACCCCCGATGACCCCAAATGACCTTTGACCTCCACTAAAATCAATAAAGTTCTTCCCCCTTATATAACACATCTACATACTAAGTATGAATTTTATCCAAGCTTCCTACATCGAGATATAGTGTCAACAAGGTTTTCAGCATTTGACCCCTGGTGACCCCAGATGACTTTTGACCTCCACCAAAAAAAATAGGATTCTCTGCCTTACTATAAGGCATCTACATACTACGTATGAAATTTATCCAAGCTTCCTACATCGAGATATCGTATTCACATGGTTTTCAGTGTTTGACCCCCGATGACCCCAAATGACCTCAACTAAAATCGATAGGGTTCTTCCTCTTTCTATAATACATCTACATACTAAGTATGAAATTTATCCAAGCTTCCTACATGGAGATATAGTGTTAACAAGGTTTTCAGAGTTTGACCCTGGTGACCCCAAATGACCTTTGACCTCCACCAAAATCAATAGGGTTCTTCCTCTTCCCATAACGCATCTACCTACTAAGTATGAAATTTGTTCAGGTTTTCTACCTTGAGATATTGTGTTAACAAGGTTTTCAGAGTTTGACCCCTGGTGACCCCAGATGACCTTCGACCCCCCACCAAAACAATAGGGTTCTTCCTCTCAATATGGGGCACCTATGTACCAAGTTTGAGAAGTGTCAGAGTTTCCTTTCTTGAGATATCGTGTTAACAAGCAAGTGTCACAAACACACATACATTCATACATACACACGCCAGCACAGTTGCATAGGTTTCTCTTATCATCGAAACCAAAAACCATGGCTTATATGTAATATATTTCCAGCCCATGCCACTCGGGTAAGAAAAAGGTATTACTGCCGTTAAACGTGTGAACAGCACTGGCCTTGCGCGTACCAAGCCATAGCGTTCAGTAGCAAATACAATTGCACTTGCAATGAACATTTCGTCAGTAGTACATAGCAGACCTGCCAACCATTCTGATTTAATCGGAACCGTTCCGATTTTTGAGTCCGTACA
Organism: Holothuria leucospilota; assembly: GCA_029531755.1. Lineage (NCBI taxonomy): Eukaryota > Metazoa > Echinodermata > Holothuroidea > Aspidochirotida > Holothuriidae > Holothuria > Holothuria leucospilota. The sequence continues at coordinate 13,341,333 of CM055965.1, forward strand.
TAGCAAAAAATCGGAACGTTCCAATTTCTAGCACCCACCCCAAAATAGTACAAGAAATATCCTTGCAACATAATTATTTAAAACGCATGTCACGCACCTCATTAATGATTCGTGGATCGAACTTGTATGGGCTTTACGTGTACATATATGGAAACACTATGACCAAGACTTCAGCATTATGTATGCGACATCCGGCGTGCACGCTAAAATGTCTCAGGATATGTGCACACTGACAGTACATATCCGTAATGATCGTTGTAGCTAATGCTTTACAAAGCATCTCAGCTGCGCCTACGGACTGACCGCGAAGTCCGTGTAGCACCTGCGGTGGTACGTACGTATACGGTATATACGCAATACATAGTGCATGTTTGTTTGATAACCAGCACTTGGGACTAATCGCAATGCTGTTGTTTGAGATTAAAAAGGATGAAAAAGAATATTTGAAGATTGAACAAAGTACTTATGACAGTGTTCAATTTTGAACGGAAGACCAGCAACGAAGTTTTTAAGCATGAAACTTTGGGACAGTAAGCTCGAGCCTGCAGGCGTTTTTTGGTACCGTAGTTCGCCGTATCATACTAACGGTAACGTAGCGAAAGTGCGGCATAGCCAAATAGCACATGTGTGCAGTCTAGCCTAGGCCTAGGCTAGGCCTAAACTTAACGTTTACGTTGAGGTCTAACTTTTGAACTATGATAGTCGCGGAGATTATGAAATAGGTGGGAATTTTTTGTATGATTTTTTTTCTGATTACATTGCATAAACCCCACAAAGAATCGTTCACATAGGCCAAGGCCAAAACGAAGTTTGTGTTAGGCTAATTGTGTAACATGACTAACATTACCATTTTGTGCACTTATAATGCTAGAAGGGATGTAATCAGCACTGCCGGGAACTAGTTCAAAGTTCGATTTGCTTGCATTATAGACTAACAAAACCTTAGACTTATCACTGTGATGGGGTGTGATGATTTTTGCATTTTTGTCTAGGCTACAATTTTAGCAGACATAGGCTAGGCCTAGGCCTACCAATCATCTAAATTTTTAAAATACAGCCTAAAAAATTTGTAATTTTGCCTGTTTAAAAATTTGATACATACTCCTTAAATATGCCACCATTTTGAATCTAAGAGTATTTACACTTCAAAAAATTGAAGGACACCCCCTCCCCTTAGACCCCACCCCCAGGACAGCAGATTCTCCAAAATTGTGCTGCTGCGTTCCTATTTCCAGTTTTCAAATGTTGGCAGGTCTGACATAGCGTAATTTAGCTTGCTTTTGTCAGAGCCTATCACTGTTTTAAAATTATTTTTCAAAAGTCCCAACGGCAAAATGGCGACTCCCTGGACCAAGACAAAAACAAATCCCCGTAGGTTAGTGCTTAAAAAGATAAAATTAACTTCAGGCCTAAAGGCGGGTTCAGGCCTTACCCAGCAGTTAAGCCTACACATTAACATTACAGCTAGGCCAGACTATAGTCAGTCTGTATGTCTAGCTTTGGGAACTAAGTATGAACAAGTCCTGTGAGCTTTAGTTTTTCAAAATATGATGTCGTATGAACTCATCAAAGTTTCTGCAATAAACTAATGAATTTTTCTTGCACATTTTTTATGTTACAATTCAAATAGGACACAAAACAGCATTCACTGCTGCAATTCATGTAGGGTGTAAAGTGACTACTTTTACTCCACAATGGGGGACACGTATGTTTCTGTGGAGCTGATGACATCATTGCAAAACCTCTACTAGTGTAAACTTACCTTCCTTGGAATGTGACTGGAAAGAGCTTGATTTGACCTCTGACCCTGACAATGGATTATTTACATGGATTTGATCACCATTCTTTGCAAGCAAGTCTAGGAGATCACTGTCATCATCATCTAATGCTGCATAGAGAAAACCAGAAATGACATCAAATAAGGGCGAGAGGAGGTTTCCATTTAGTGGTGTTCTACTGGCATTTAAATAAACTTGACAAGGTTTGCTATACTACAAAAATCAGGTGCATTCTTACTATGAATGTATCTTGGTCTCTAGGGCACTGTAATTTTGTAAATTTTACATACCATTTAGGCAAACTATAGCAACTCTAAACAACCAAAGTCAAAACAATAAGTTAAACAAGGAAAAAGAAAAAAACAAACACTTCTGTCATGTTTATAAGTGTAAGGCCATGAAATCACGCTTGCTTCAGGGTCATTTCTGGTACCAAAGGTGATAACTTTAGCACTATTTACTCAGAATTGAATGTAGAATTGGATGAAATTTTCACAAGAATGCTTGGATACATTTCTCATTAACATATCAAATATAAATTTAAGTCTAGATCATTCATAAGGATAAATACCTGTTGGATATCTGCCTAATTTACTTATTTGTTCTGATCTTGACGAAGTATGGTTTGTTCCTGTCGCTTCTTTCCTCATCATATCACTAGCCCCTGGATGTGACATCAGCTCTGTTGCCTAGAAAAACATCAAGGTAGAGTGTCATTGCCCCAACATATATTCAATTTATTCACTGTAACATTTATCTAATCTGATTGGTCAATTTTCATTGACTGATAGGAAAAGAAGGTAAATACAAACTGTATCTAATGTTTGTCCACCACTCTGATTGGTCAATGATATGTGCAGATCACTGAGATGAAGGCTGTATGGCAGAGGTGCTACATAACAAAGAGGCAAGAGTGACATTCAGATGTCTGGATTACATAAGGCTGTAAAGTAGAGTGTATGGAAAAAGGCTGGCAATATGTGGTCTTCAGCAATGGAAGATTAGCAATGAAATAGGTAACTGCTCAGCATGAGGTGTCAGGACTGTTGTTGATATTGGGGAAGGAGCTAAAAATCAACTACACTGGGAAAATTTTCCCATGAGATTACAATATTTTGCCCTTTAACATTTATCAACATCAGTACGGAAAGTTGTGTTACTATGCTGTGTCTAATCAACCGTGACATTTAATACCAACATTCTCCCTTTGTTTCCTTTTTGTTTCTTTTTTATCTGCTATTGTAAAACGTAAACCTCAAATTTAGATGTTCACCTTATATGCCGATCACCTTTCAAAAACCAGCCTGACACACTTCATGTAGCCTAGATACCTAAAGGAAATGAACAGGCTGAGTAGTCTGAAGGGAACAGGATTACTATTCACTCCAATTTAAGGAAAGCTTTATGAAGAATACAAAACAGAAACCCTCTGACATATTTATGCGCCAATACAAAACGATTCACCAAAACACAATAAAGAGTCAAAGCATATTATGGGCACCTTGCAACAATTTTATTTTGATTGTTTTAAAAGTTAAAAGATGCATGATCAAGAATGTTGAAAACTGAGAGGTTTTGCTTATTAAATCTTTTGACTAAACTACAGTTAGGCAATGTATGATGTGCCACCTACATGTATAGTAAGTTTCTCAGGTCAAAGAGATGGTCTTCCAAATCCTTTGATAAGGTCTACAGGACCTTAAAAAAAGTTAAAATGGGTTTTAAAAACTACTGTATATCAACTTCATGTATGTGGAACTCATGGTAAACAAATAAATTTGGCTTACTAAATCTGGGCTGATGATAGAGGACACATGTCTACATCCCTAAAGGATGTGGTGCACAAAAAGTTTTGTACTTGATGAGAAGCTAATTAAGCATTACTACAAACCACTCTCCTCTAATTTCCATTTATAACACTTATTGAAATTTAAACATCTTTTAAGAAATCTCATGGAATACATTCTGACTAAAATGTTTTGTTCACTACCCTTTTTGTTGACTGACTCTCTTCTGTAAGAGCCAACCTAAAATTTATTGCTACCCAACGTTGCGATCAAGTAATTTAAAACCAAGTTTCCAATCAAGCTGGATTTCTTATCACATGCAGTCTTTTAACACTTCACACCGTTGCCTGGTCACTTAGTTTTGTCAAAACTGACAATCTGGTCAAGGTAAGCCACATATCAACAAGTGTAACTCATGCAAATGTCCTGCAATTTTATCCATCTTCAACACTACTATTACCCCCTCCCACAAAGGCCAGGTACTTAAACAAATCTAAAATTTCAATCTTATATCAGTCATGAAAAACCTTACTTCAGTTAATCTTTAATTTTCTACTATTAATATGAAATCACTATACCTGATCAGAATCAAAATGTAGAATTGCTGCCTTTCTTTCACTGTCTCTCACAGATCGGTCATCTGATAAGAAAGAAATATTTTCCAGAATAAGGTATAAATCTGCATTCCTTTGTAAAGGATCATCAATGCTCCACACATATGGTCATGCATGGGTCCACACTTGTGGCACTTGGCAGCCCTGGCCATCACTCAGAATCCACCTGGCACTACTTGAAGCAGTGTTTTGCAAGGGGGGTGGAATCGCCCCCTGGGGGGAATTTCTGCAACTCGGGGTGGGGGGATGAGCTCTAAGGGGCAGCAGGGGGCATTTTGAAAAAAAAGAGGTATTAAATTAAAACCACGGCTTCACAAGATTCCAAACGTTCCCCCTAGCTGAGCTCTCAAAGTGGTTCAAAAGGTGACAGAATGAAGTCAACAAGTCAAATAGGTCTAACATTCCCTTGTCACATGCGCTAAAAATTTTGTGAAAGATCTTTACTACCAGATGACAGGAAATTGCATCTAACAGTCTTTAATTTCAGACATTTCCTGGCAAGGACCATCATATTCCCATCGGTGGCTTCCAATTTGAGCCAAAACTGTAACCAAAGGGGCCATGGCTAAAAATTATCATACCACTACTTCCTCAAGTGTACTTTTTGCCTGCTGTCCATGACATAGGCCTACTGACAGAAGTGACAATAATAGATAGCTATGACATGATAGATAACTTTTGCAATGTACTATGAAGTAAAACATGTTTTCAGAAATGCAATTTTTTAGTGGATCAATTTCAGCTTCCTCAGTTTAAAACCTGTAGGACAGCTTGAGTGGTCAAAATCCTTCAAAAGCAATGCATACCATCCTTCTTCCTCCCACCCACAAGACAGCCCCCTTGCAGCCTCAAAAGGGAACTTCCATTGGTATTCCTGAAGGACAAAATCGTCTCAGGGTGATTTTTGTAATCTCTTTAGTGTGCAATCAAGGTTATTAGGTAACTGGAAGAAAGTCAAGATTGACTTACAGTGCTTCATACTTAAGTCAACAATTTCGTAAATACCTGAGAGGTTTCAGGGACTTCGCCCCCTGACCTGCACTGGAACGTTACACCTAGACTCCATTGGAGGCTCATGGGGGAGCACTCCACACTTATGTGGGGCCCCTGGTGTCCTATTACACCATAATCATGCTTTCATGCTTTTGTTAAATGCATGTTAAGTATTCACCACAAAACAAGCAACACTATATTATAGATGGGGGGGGGGGGGGGGGGTTTGCCCAACCCAACTTGGTGAAAGGGGGCAATGAGCTGGAAAAGGTTGGAAACCACTGAATTAAGGTATTGTGGATTCTACATGGCACTACCTTTCCATCTGGCACATTTTCATCTGGCAATGACAAATCTCTAATATATGTGCCAACCCCCCATCTTTGACCCCTCCACCTCCACTACCATGGCAATCAAAGTACCTGACAATCACCAAACGCTGAGTACATCTGTGAATAGTTAACTGATGTATGATCTAAACCTTCTGAAACTTAATTACTTCTACACTGTCAGGTGATTTAGGTAATGAAGCCTTATCATCTTAATATTTGCATTCATCGGGAAAATGACATGTAAACATAAGCAATTGGCTCCAGTTTCTTGCAACAAGAGTTTTACATCTTTTGTTTCTTCAAGAATAGCCAGGCTGCAAAAAGAAGTGTTTTTAACTTCCATGCTTTTGCTGTTTCAGATTTAATTTTAAGCCATACTTACCAAGTTTCCTCAAATTTGGAAGCATGTGAATCACAAAGAGCCTGTAATCAACTTCATTCTTTGTTACTGGATTCAGACGAAGGTCAAGGTCCTGTAGGTTTGTATTATACTTCAGGAGATGCAGTTCGTCTAGTGTCTTGATGTCGTTGTAGTATCTGAACCAAAGTGTTGCCAGATAAGAAATTCATATACTCCAACATCTACTTTTCAACTAAATTTACAAAAGCACCACTTTTAATAACTATTATTAGAAGATATCCAAAATTTTAAATTTTCATTATCTTCTTTTGTTAGCTGATTTTGGAAAGGAAATCCGCATGTTTTGTTACATTGAGAATACGAATACAGTCAAAAAGCAAGAATTATTTCACCTATTTATAAAGGGAAAAGAAATGGATAGAAATAGAAATGCACTGAAACTCCAGTATGACCTACTTCAAATCATTCCATCTTACAAAAGGAAAGTTTAGAGCAGGTCAGTCCCACATAATATTAGACCTTCCTGAAAGCTTAAAGAGATGCACTTTACTAAAATTTCCAGTCAGGTTCAAAAAGCCATTGATATAACAAGTGTTAAGTCCCCCATAGTTTAGGTGAAAGGGCATTCAAGTGGGTTTGGGAAAAGAAGGGCACTATGAGTTCCCTGACATGATCTGAGCCTTTATGTTGAAACATTTGCACAAAAGCTGACACCATTTTCTTTGAAATATATTACCCAAAACTTTGACCAAAAGGAGCATACAACTAGGAGCATGCTCATGCTCCTACAGGTACGTTATTTTACAGCCCTGGTTCAGAGCTTGATAGGGCATCACTTACCAAGTAAGCAGCTTCCACGTCAGAAAAATTTTAACAAAAGGACAAGGAATATCTGATCACTTCATTTTCAAACAAAACTGTCTACCCAACTTTATATCAGCATACTCTTTGCACTATCTGATGTGTTGAGAAACTTGTCCTTGTCTGATTATCACAAACAAAGGGAGCAACACTTTCGAACAAACAAAGCTAAATTTTCCGTCAAAATCATCTCCCTTGAAAATATAATCAAACTAGACCTTCAGTAAAGGATACAGGTTTAACTTTTCTAGTACTTTTAAATGAGATAGTCCTGACAAGGACTGCAGTCCGTTTCTGGAGAGATCTAAAGTCTTCAGTCTCGTAAACCCTTGCAAGGAGGTCCCAAGGTGAGTAATTTTCTCATGATAAGTTCCAGGAAGAGTGAGTGCTTTGACATCCTCTGAAATCAAGAACAGAACATATTTCGATGTAATTCCTCTTCAAAAAGTCAAGAAAACAAGCCAAATTGAGGACGAATATCTTGATAAATATCCAAAACAGTACTATCTTTGATGTCTCTTGTAGACAGAGCTGAAATATTGACAGGCAGAGAAGATTCTGAATGTCATAGACAGGAAGTACCTACTTATCATTTATGGGATATTAATTAAGTCCTGTGTCCCCCTTAACAATGACTTTCCTGTATCAATGTGTCATAACTATTTTATGGCAAATTTGAAACAAGGGGTAGACTGTCTAAGGTGCATCCACAGTATTATCAGCACAGCAAGAAAGAGACACCGCGGTGGATCCAAGGTTAACAGGAAAAGGGCTTATTCCTGAGGGTGAAGTCCTCACATCGGGCATAAGTTAGTGAATTCAAGGGACTGGAGTTTGTGAGAGAGATTCCTGACAATATCCTGATAAAATTTTGAGGAAAAGCCTCACATACAATCTCCTGGATTCTGATAGGGAGGGGGGTGTAAAAATCAGGACAATGAAATTACCAGCATTTTCATCAGCAAATAGTATTATGCAAAGAATAGGGGGAGGAGAAGTGGGGTCAGGCTGACTGAGCTCCAACATGGATCCACCCCTCCTACAGTTGATCTACCTAAGTTCTAGAACAGTATAAATTCTTCTATGTCAATCTAAAAATTTGGGCATGCTTCATGCACTATGTATTTTTACAAATCATTTTAATAGACATTTCAATCAGCACTCACCTCTGTACATCAAGCCAGTATATCGTGCAAAATATGGTATGACATGGAATGACATTACATTTAAGTTTTCTTACCATACCCTTTCTCTGTCAACGATCTCCCACCTCGGCTTACCCATTCATCCCCATTGCTAACCTTCCTAGGGCTTCTATCTGCTGCCCCAGTTTTTGACCCACCTTGTTCAACAAACCCTGGTGCCACCCCTGACCAGCCTAGTGGCTAGGGCAGTAGTCCAGACACTTTCCAGATGCTGCAGACTCCCAGCCTCCAAGCACAGAGTACTGTCCATACCAAACAAATTATTAACAGCCCTAAATGGTTCTGTTCTTGGCCCAATTCTTTAAGATTTTCATCAATGATATTGACAGAGCTCTCTCACATCTAGTATTAGTCTGCTGATGACAGAGAGCTCTACAGGACATTAATGAGGAAGATGCTTCATAGCTGCAAAAGGACTTTGATAGGTCATTTTCACAGTCTTTGACTGGCAAATGTCTTTCAATGCAGGTAAGTGCAAAGTCCTTCATTTTGGTCCTAAACATTTCGGCTACGTAAATAAATAACATAAATGGGAGTATTCTGGGTATTGCGACTTTGGGGAAACATCTGGGTGTTGTCACTGCAAGTAGTTTGAAGCCATATATGGGCAGTGTGCAGCTACTGCTGCTAGGGGCCATAAACAGGGTGCTTGGGTTGATCAAGAAAAATTTCAGAACTTTAGTAAAGAAATTGTACTGAATTTATATAAGCAGTCTGTGAGACACCATCTTGACTGTGCTGCTCAGTCTTGGAGTTCCTTCTGTGAAAAGGGCAAGTTTCTTTTAGCGCAAGTTCAGAGGAGGGCCACTCAGCTTATACCTGAAGTAAGAAATCTCCCTTACCATAATAGATTTTTAAAGCATTTGGGCTTACCACCCTGGAGTTAAGAAGCACTATAGGGGGACATGCTCCAGTTTTAAAAATCTCTTTCTGGGAGGAATACCTTGTCCTGTTGCAGCTACTTAAAGGTTCATAATAACTCTCCTGTTTGAGGCCAAAGTAAGAAGCTGGTGAAGTTAGGCTTCACTTTATCAGGGGGGGGGGGCCTGTGTTGAACTGAGGGGTCACTGTAGAGGGGCCAATTTGTCAGGGGGAGGGGGGACTGTTGGGAGGCAAGTTTGCTAAGGACGACTTTGTTGGCCAAGGGGGTGACTTGACTGGTCCCCGTAATGCTATGTGCACACACTCTCAATACAAAAAGTCATGTGATCAATTTTAGCCCAAGTGTGTAAGAATTTGTCATTTTCACAGTGCTAGCCCTGGGAAAATTCGAGTGTGATCACAGAGATTTCTGTAACACAATCTGGTCAGGGCTACCCGATGAAAGCAGCCATTTCTCAGGGGAAAACTGAAATATAGGCTGAGTTGAATGCATAGGCCTAATGTTTCTTTCAGTTTCAAATGAAACAGAAGTAAAACTTTTTCTACTACTCTTCTGTCTGTTAGGAGCAAACGGTAATGTCGATTGCGTGTTGTTATTTCTCTGTCCACGTCTGTCCAAATTCTGGTTTCCCACATACTCTTGAACTGACTGTATTTTAAAAATTTATTAAAAGGATCTGTGAAAATGGCATAATTGATTCAGAATTATGAGCCTCCAGTTTATAAATATGAAGTTCACATGTCCAAGTGCCCATACGGAAAGAACTAGGCCTTCATCTGTCAGGAAATGATTTTTTTCTCAAAACATTAACTGTTTGTATAAGTTTTGAAGTTGAACGGAGGTCAGGAAGCCATATGGTTCATCGAGGACCATATATACCCCTTCTCTTTTCGACTCACAGGTTAACAAGGTAGACGTATATTAATTGCTCCCAATCCTGATCCTGTGTCCACCATTTAATGTAGCAATCTGACACCCCCATGAGTGTATTCCTAGTCTGCAACACTGCATGAACTGAGCAAAACAGACAACTTCCTGAAATGGACAATCAGATGCCCCATCATAATTCACCAATTTAACCCCCCTCAGCATCACTGTGAACAGCTATGCTGAACAAGTACAGTAAATTTTAGTCCCCAGAAATTTCCAAGTGGTTCCACTGGGATTTGATCTAGGGACCTCTAGTATGCAAGGTAGTACACTCAAACTGTTTCATAAACTTTTTCAGTTTCAAAACCACCAAGTGAACTCCACCCTAAAATAAATTATAATATTCACAGAACCTTCATATTCCAACTTGTCTCCCCGATTGGGAAACATTTCAGTCAATTCCTCTCGAGACTGATGACAATTCTAATTCAAATTGACAACTTTTGCATCTACTCAGAATTTCAATTTGAACATTATAAATGTACCATTAATCATTATACTGTCTCACTATATTTATACTGGTCACAAGTAATATGCTAAAATAACAGAATGCTGCTAAACATACTTTCAAACATCATGGAAAATGCATAAAATTTGCAAAAAAATGCAAAAACTTCTGCATTTTTTCTCTTAGTTTTATGCAACCAGGCACAGATTAAAGGGGGGGGGGGCTTCCCCGGCCTCAGCCCCCTTTTTTCGCAACATCAACAATAACAAATACATGAAAATTAGCATGTTAACCTAGGAGAATATATTCAAGGGGGCTTTTTCAGGCTCACTCTTCCTTTCCTCACAACACAAATACCAAATACAAGAACCTTGTATTGACCTCCAGGTTAATATTTATGGGGCTTTCACGCTCCTTGCATTCACCACAACAACAAGAATTTAATAATGTAAACAGCTGCTATTAAGATGTTTGTCAGTTGCCAGAAAACGGATCAAGTAGCTGGGACCCAACTCACCATGGCAAAGCCAAGAACGGTACCATAGGTGGAAAAACCATTCGAGGAGGCCATGGAGGCTTACTACTGCCAGGTAGTATTTTTGCCTTTTGTTGACAGTCTCATTACTCAAATGAAAGACAGGCTTTTCAGTCAATTGCATGACTGTATTAAGGCCCTTTATCTCATTCCCTGCAACCTATCAAAGCTGGGTGATACAGAAGTACAATCAATCTTGGCAGCCTACAGAGTGGACCTTCCAGTACTGGATAGCGGCACAGATCATTCATTGTGAAACGGCACCCCCACTTTTATTTGAAAGTGCTCCGTACATACACTTATTGCATCGCCTTGATCATATTGTTTACGTTTGACTGGCTGGAATGCGTGAATATTAGCTACTTGCCTCATATGCAATTCAGGCAATCAGCTAGCCGCAACGTAAACAAATATCTCCTCGTGTTTCCTTATGTTCACTGACAATTCAGGATGAGGTTATGCTTGCGTCAATGCCTGATGAGAGATGAATTCGGAAGTACACACAGTACCTGCATTGGTAGAAGCAGGTAAGTTACTGTAACACCCTTAGGTGAACCATTTAACTGGGGTAACAACATTTCCTTCGGAGTTTGGCCAAGAACTTTGGCTTTGGCACTGATACTAGACAGAATCACAGTCTACGGCCAGAATGTACCCCAACATCACGACCATACTGTGCATCCTGTTTACACTTTCTGCTACTAGTGCCAGCGTCGAGTGTTCGAATTCTGCATGAAATTTGTGAAAAACACATATCGGTCAACGATGACGGAGGAAAGGTTCAATTCTCAAACTATTTTTGTACCCAAGGAGGACATCCACCTTGATTATGCTGAAATTGTTGACTTGTATGCAAAAAGGCATCCTCGTCGAATGCTCATCAGAAACCCCCTGGCAGAGTAACTGAGATATATCAGTCAAGTTACATTTCGAACTGTCTGCCTACAGTATAAAAGTTAAATTCTGCTTTTTTATGAAAGTGTCTTTTGGTTACTTTTTTACAACCTCACCAGATCGATTTTAAGCTAGACTTCCTCCAGTGACGACAATGAATACTTCCCTACCCCGCCAGGTGCAAAACAACAAAACGTCGAGAGCAAAAAAAGAAAAAAAGAAAAGAAAAGAATGACACTTTGTTTTCCAATCATTGTATATGTAAACATTAGTATGAGAACCCCCGTTGTGCCTCACTGTGGGCGGAAGTCTAACCCCCGCCCCCCTGCTTTCTCTAAGTTCAGCCCTTTTCGAAATGTATGGATCTGCACCTGGCAACAATATTATCAGAGCTCGTCCAACTGGCATATATGCTATATGAAACCGAAGTCTTCTTTCCATATTCCACTTTTTTATTATTCCAAACAAACCCCCTTTCTTATTAATTTCACAACCATGTTGTAATGTACTGTATGTTTGTGTTTTGTTTGTAACTTAGAAATGACAGTACCCACTATCCCCCATTAGTGATGTCACTATTGTAGGCCAATTAACCATGACCCATGGGGAGCATACTACAGTAATTGTTAATGCTCAATAACACTGTCAGTAAGATTACCCTGAAAATACTGTAGGCCTTGACACCTAAGACCCTAACCATACCAAGAATGCATTAGACCACAGTAAAGTGAGCCACACATTCAGAATCACTCTTCTCAACTTTCCAAGTTTGGGAGTGAGAGTCTCCTAAAGATGCCCATCCCCCTAGTTAAATAGCACTTAACGTAAAGATCACTGAAAAGTCAATATTTTGACTTTTAATCTCAAAATATTGACTTTTAATTTCAAAATTTGAATTTTTATCTCAAAATTTTGACTTTTACTTTCAACATTTTGACTTTTAATCTCGAAATTTTGACTTTTTAATTCGAAATTCAGACAAGGTACTGAAGGAGGTGGTGAAAATTTTGTCCAGGGCAGCGAATTTCTTTTTTCAGAGGGCGATATGTGTTAATAGTAAGTCAATGGCCAACTTCGTACTCTGTAGGATCAAAAGAAAATTCTGGATCTGTATCTGGAAGGATACTGTACAACACTCCTGGTGGAGTCAAACGTACAAGGTTGAGTGTGTGCATGTAGAATTAGTCGTCTCGTCAGAGAAACCTCAAGGCTGAGATCTTAAATTGCTTGGGGTCCTCGAGATCTGTAATATTTTGGGGGAGTAAGTTCCAGTCTCTGACAGTACAGGGAAAGAAACTATATTTGTAGCAGTCCTTGTTGGTTGGTATATTTATCAAGCTGTTGGAATGATGGTGCCTTGTAGATTGCCGGACTGGTTGCAGGTTGTTAATTGGCAAGGCTAGGAGGCCAAATCTGGCTTTGTGGAGAATTGCTAGCCTATTGACAGTTCGTCTGTCTTCAAGACAATCCCACCCCAGGTCTTTCAACATTTCAGTCACACTACTATGGGGAGAACTTCATTATAAACAAACCTAGCGGCCCTGCCTTGAATTTGATCAACTTTATTGGATAGGGAGACGGTGTAAGGATCCCAAATGGATGACGAGTACTCCAATATAGGCCTAACTAGTGTGAGATAAGCATTAGCTTTAACACTCCTGGGGCAGGAGTTAAGGTTTATTTTAATAAAAGCTAGAGACCTAGTGATATGGTCAATATGCTTATTCCAGGTAAGGGTGTTAGAGATGTCAACTCTCAAGTAAGTATGGCAGTCTGTGGATTCAAGGATGTCATTACCCAGAGAATAATCAAAAAGTTTAAGATTCCTTGAATGTGTCCTAAACTTTTTTAGGACTTTTTTTTTTCGCCCCTGTGCCCCCCTTGGCTACACTACTGTATGAGTATGGGCAGCTACAACCAATGTCGAGATAAAAAGTAAAAAAATTGACTTTAAAATTCCAAATTTCGACATAAAAACTCAACTTGGTAGTTTCGAGTTAAATTTGAGCATAAAAGGCAAAATTTTGAGATAAAAAAGTCAAAATTTCGAGATGAAAAGTCAAAATTTCAAAAGAGTAAGTCAAAATTTTGAGATTAGAAGAAAAAATTCTGCGATAAAATGTCAAACCCTTGACTTTTAAGGGTACTTTTCTTTTGCTTTCATGGCCTTATTAAGCCACCGTAGTTAACCGCAGGGATCACTTGCAAGCCGAATATCCTACCTGAAAATACTGCTAGGAATTTCAGTAAATCTACGGCAGGGTATTCGGCCTGCAGAATATTCTGCTAACTTCAGCTGGTACGATTCGCAGATGTTGATAGGTTTACGTACGTACCTGGGTTTACGTACCTGGTCCACCAGGAACTTGGCCTAGTAAGGCACGAAGTCCCTAGTGGCCCGGTTGGTTAATGGGGCAGGTAGCTTCCTTAAGCTAGTAGCATGCCCCCCAAGCTTCTTGAATAGCAGTCCTGTGATCCTTTTGAACTGTAAGACAGTTTTGGCCTCAATAGCTTCTGGCGGCAGGGAGTTCCAGTGATCCAGTCATCAATGACTCGCTGAGAAAAGTAGTAACGTCTCAGCATAAGATTAGGCCATTGCTTAAGAATCGTCACTGCATGCCCCCTTGTGATCATATGGGATTTCTGATGACATTTTAGTTGAAATAGATCATGAACAGGGATTCTGTCAAAACCTCTCATAATTTTAAAAACTTCAATCAGGTCAGCCCTGTGCCTTCTTGCTTCCAATGACATTAAATTAGTATGTTTGAGTCTCTCGGAATAAACTTTATCACGGAGGTTGGGAATCAATTTTGTAATCCTCCTCTGTACTCCTTCAATTAAGTCAATATCTTGTTGAAGATATGGCCTCCATATCTGGGAGCAGTAATCAAGGTGAGGCCTCACCAGACTTTTACAAAGTTGTAAAATGTTTGGCTTGCTTTTGTCCTCATAACACCTTTTAATGAGCCCTACAATCTGGTTTGATATTTTGCCAGCTTTAGGCTACATGACCACTGACAGAAAGTGACTTATCAATAATTATACCAAGGTCCTTTTCTTCTGACACTTATGTAAGCTTTACGTTGTTGATAAAATAGTCATAATTTGGATTAGTTGACGTTTTTTCTTTTTTTTTTTTTTTGTTTTGGTCAAAATTGATCAGGTGCATCAGCCTAGTCCTTCTTATGGTAAGCAGTGGATTACTGTGACTGTTACCATAATTAGAGAAGTGAAACTTAGGCTTATACTGTATTTCCCAATGTGGGGCTCACTTTAATATAAGCGTTAGTCCGCAATAATAGACCTAGGCCTAAGTTAGGCCTAAGCTAAGACTAACTGCTATTAGGATTTTTTTCACTTTCAGTCATTACTGGGCACTGTTCATGAGAGCTAACGTTAACTAAGGCCTAACGTAGAGACTTGTCGTACCAAGGTTTTCATGGTTCAGCCCAACACGATTACGAATCCACTTCTCAGTTATTTCCAGCGGGGGTAGAGCCATCGTACAAGTGTCCCAGTCGATGCCTTCAAGCAAGAGAAATTTTAAACCGGCCGCTAACCTCTGGGTCATTACGGTCCTGAGACACACCTCGAATACAAAACATAGTCAATGCACACCATTGTGGATTGTGGAGGCGTCGATCGATGTATTGATTACATAACGACAAAACAGTGTGAATAATGTTGCACACCAACTTGGGTGGGCTATACCATTCTTGACAGGCTATATCCTTAGACGAACTAGGTTTTTGTATTATTTTAGTATGAATAAGAACAAAATGATTTGTATTCAGATATATTTTAGTATATTTTTTCAAATTTGATACATTGATGAGAAAATCTAAGGAGGTAAACATTTTAAATAAAAAATTTAATATTTTCTCCACCCCTTGCGTCTTAATACCAGCAGTTATGTTTGGTGATTGACCGCCCGTACTGTACTTACGATCTGGACTGTGCCACTTATGATATCGGCCTAGGCCAAGTCCATCAGGTCTAGCCTACTCAGGCTTGTACCAGTTCCAGTTTGTACTGGTTTGCAACAGATCTACCTTGTTATTAGCAGAATTTCGTTGGAAACATGTAGGCTCTGAACTTTTGCTTGTTCCTACAATTTAGACCTAAGTTTATCTTATACTCGTCTTGCACAATTTGTCAATTTGTAAACATTCTTTCGCGTAACTGGTACTGATGTAACGAACAGTACTCGTAATTCACTCCCACACCGAAAGGTTCTAGCCGAAAAGGAGAAGTTTGATACAACTAACACCACAACGTGAGATACCATGCTGATTGAAATCATGAAAAGAATGCTGCACGAGAACTAACTAGAAAGTAATCTTTTCCCCAGGAACATCGGCGAGTTCGTGTACCATGAATATTTTACCAAAGAAAAAGTAAGTAGGCTAGTCCTAAAAAAATTTTTTTCTGCCACATTCTTCCTGCAGTTTAACTCAGGCTGGCACTTTTTCCCAAGTTTTCGTGCGCTATAAAGCTATAAGAACCATATATGGTCATAATCATCCCATGCTCTTTCTGGTGCAATTTTAGAGTGCAGGTCCACTGTTTATCTCATCATAGTATCCAGACTGGCAGATTCTAATATCTTACCATCTATCTGGATCTGGAAGGGTACTGTACAACACTCCTGGTGGAGTCAAACATACAGGGTTGAGTGTGCACATATCTCCCCAAGCATTTCAAGGACTCCGCCTTCAGGTTCCTCAGATGGGAGGACTAACTCTACTTGTGCACACCAAATCCTGCACATTTGACTCCACTTAGGAGTGTTGTGCAGTATTTTTTCAGATCCAGATCCATACCATTCTCAGATAACTATCGGTGTGGAAGCAAGATCGTATTCACGAATCCTGTGAATCCGCCCCGAATTCCTTCCCCGGACTTTGAAATATTTTGTCGTTAAACCCAGTGTGTTGTGTGTTGTTTTCAAATAGCTCAGGGTGTGGAAGCAAGAAAGCATTCTGTCCAGGAATCCACTCTGAAATTCCTTCCCTGGACTTTGAAATATTTTGTCGTTAAACCCAATGTGTTGTGTGTTGTTCTCAAATAGCTCAGGGTGTGGAAGTAAGATAGTATCCATAAATCCACAAGTCCATCCAGAGATTCCTTCCCTGGACTTTGAAATATTTTGTCTTTAATTTAAACCCAAGAGGTTGTGTGTCGTTATCAAATAGCTCAGGGTGTGGAAGCAAGCTCGCATCCATGAATCAGCCCATCCACCATGAGATTCCTTTCCTTGACTATGAAATATTTTGTCGTCAAACCCAATATGTTGTGTATTTTCTCAAATACAGGGTAGCCTATGGTGTGGAAGCAAAATTGCATCCATGAATCCTCAAAATCACTCCAAGAATAACACCACATGTGGACCTGCATTCTACAGTATAATTACAGTACTCCCTCTTTCTTGTCATTCACAGACATAGCTCAGAGCTGAACAGTGTTCAACTTTCATAGCTTTATAGTGCTGTATCGAATTATGAATCGGCCTTCACAAATGTGAATCCAGCATGTCTAGCATGTATAGCACAAATATTGACACCAAGCTGCCAGCGCTTCATGTAATATTGCCATCTTACACACCAAAAAAAAAAAATATG
Source organism: Holothuria leucospilota (assembly GCA_029531755.1). Lineage (NCBI taxonomy): Eukaryota > Metazoa > Echinodermata > Holothuroidea > Aspidochirotida > Holothuriidae > Holothuria > Holothuria leucospilota. The sequence goes on from CM055965.1 coordinate 13,358,578, forward strand.
TGTATATGTACAAAAGTGCAAATGGACAAGAGTTTGTAACTTCAAGTTTGCCCACCCTGCCCCTCCCCTGACCAAAAAAGCATTTTTATTCTTTCCCACATGGGAGTTGCAGCCTTCATCCAAGGCTTGCATGTACCTAATATGTAACATACACTTGAAAATACATTTCTTCCCTTGCAGTTGGCATGTTCGAAACAGAGATAACATCGAACGTGTGAAGAGAGATGAAGCCAGGGCTGCTGAAGAAGAGAAAAAGCAGTTGGAAAGAGCTGCAGTTGCTGTAGGTGCCCCTGTTTCTTCAATAAAACAGCATCAGGACTCACTGGAGTCAGGCATGGTTGGGGAGGAAAAGGCAGATTATGTACTGCACAGACCTATGTTAAAGTGTACCCAAAGTGTAAAATTTCAGAATTATATGTTGTAAAGCTTGGAAAGTGCAACCAAATGGTCCAACTCCCATCTTCACAGGGCATTCCTGAGCTGAGATATAAAATGTTGAAGCTTATTCACTCAATTTAAAATGGTGGATTTTGCAATAATTTGTGATGTCATTCTTGTACTACTCAAATTACAGTCTTTGTTGTTCTTTGTTTTTTGGAAAGCCACTGCACCTTGTGCCAAAATGTGACCATTGTCTTACTGTTATAGATGTAAGTCCTCTCTATACAACATACCATGCAAGGGAACTGTAATTGTTTCAAGGTCCTATAAACATTTTAATTTCAAAAGGAAACAAAAGCAGTTCATGTTAGTTTACAAGAAGGACTTCACAAATTATTGTGCAATCGACTATTTCAAATTAAGTGAATGAATTTCAACATTTTATATCTCAGCAATGGAGTAAGCTATGAAAATGGGAGTTGGATGAATGGATTTCATTTTCTAACCTCTAAAATATGTATTCTTGTAATTCTAGACTTTAGGTCCACTTTAAATGACATTTATATGGTCATGTTACATGGCTTGTAGGTGTTTTGTATGTTACAGCTGTATACCTATGTACATGTAGAATGTTCACAGTACATGTTCACAATACTTTGTAAATGTACCAGTGGCACCACTGCCAATCATTGATTGGTCACTTCGTGTGTAATATAATTGCACATCTGCCCCTTGCTTATTTCCCCAACTTTATAACCTTCTAGCATTACCATTAAAAATGTGGAATGGGTCTATTGCCAAAGCTCTTACATCTTTTTGCATAGTAGAGAATGTAAACCAGTCACTCCATCCAAGCTTCTTGGTCTCTTGAGACTGATGTTGAACCATTAAAGGTCTGTTGACTTAAAAGTAGCATAGTTTGGTATTTTATGTATTGCATGAAAACCCAGAAATAGCTACACTTGCCATCAAAATGGATCAAATATTGACCATTCTACAGGGTTATTTCAATTTTTCACTAATTTCATTAGCAACCATGAACTAAGTATGCAAATTTGTTACTTTGAAAGAGGGATTTGTCAAATATGTTTAATATTTTGTCCCTTGTTTATTTTAGCCTTCATTTAATGAACAGCTGTAACATTAGTAGGTCCTACTGTACAGGATTCATTTTGGAAGTGAAACATGTCTTCCTGAAAAATATTGATATTATTCACCAAATTTTGAAGTATCTTACCAGTAATAAAGAGATAATTTATATGGGGTTAACAAAAGAAATGCTATTAAACTGTGCAATACTCCACATCATTATTTTTGCATCTAGGCAATGAGTTTCTTCAGAAACTAGGCCTCTTGGCCTTTTGGCTAAGATCATGTGTAGTATGATATCTGTTCTTTCAGCCAGTCTAGAATGGGGCCACGCATGACAGACTCATGGTTAAGAGGTCTGAAGGTCAAGGGGGTCATGTTGAGTTGTAGTGTCCCTTGCAGACATACCTACTTTGAGGAGCAAAACTCCTTCGGGAGTAACGTTTGGTTTTAGCCTTTCGGTCCTTTGCCAGAGAGCCAAGGGGACTTTGGAAAAAAGTAATCAGTTACTTCAGAAACTATCAGACTTTGAAAAGGCATATCTTGAGAATGGTAAAATATATTGAAATAATTCCAGTGTTTTTTTTGGGGGGGGGGGGGGATTTTGCTGTTTAAAAGCCAAGTACCTGTAAAAGCAGTTCTTTTTGGCTGCATGTCACCATAACTTTAAATACTTAAGTGAAGGATAGAAACACAAATAGGTCTCTGTATGACGTTTTAGATTAGGTGAGAGTTTGGATCATGTAGTAGCATTCTCTTAGTTCAGTATGTGTGCAAGAAGTACTTCTTTTACAGAAATTTAAAGTTTTGAAACCTTTGACCTGATCTAAACATATTATTTAAATTTTACTTCTATAATATAAATACCTTTCAAAATGGTTTTCTTTTTGCATGAATGATTTTCCCATGAAACAATCTGTTCCACTAATTATATTTTTTCTGGAAGGAACGAGAAGCCAGGACCAAACTACTCAGAGAGAGGGCTCAGGCCAAGGGTGCCATTGACTTTGTTGGGTCAGAGGTTGTAGCTGTTGATGGATCCACTTCCCACCACGTAAATTTTTTCAGTGATTTGGAGGTGAGAAGCTTGATCTTTTTAGAGTTGGTGTGCATCAGGATCTAAAGCAACTGGGCAATATCTTTAGTACAAGATTGCCATCCTATATTATTAAATCCATGGGACATTTCAAGTTGGAATCAGAGAATACTAAATATGGTATACCGTTAAGAAGTATGAATCATTATGTATGAGTCCAGGTCTCGAAAAAAAAAAGCGCCAGATACCCCCGCAATTGCGCCAGAAAAACGGAAAAGTGGGTGTTTGTCTGACGCTAAAAATAGTGCCAGATTCATTAGGCAATAGAATTTATGAACTCCTGTGCCCCCCCTCCCTTCACCTCCACATTCAAGGTGCCATTGAGGTCAATTTCAACCTGCCATAAGCTATACATGTACCCAGGTTTTTCAGAGATGGAGTGACTACACCATGCTTAGTACTGCCTGGTGTCACACCAAATATGCTCTATTGTCTTATTACCTGTCTCTGTTATTTTGAATTTCTTTTACTAATTGCACAAGTAACATTCGGGAGACTATCAGAGAATGTTACATGCAGGGAGCAGTGGTTTCTTTGAAAAATTGAAAACAGCTCCAGAAAATAGGAAAACAGCTCCAAAAAATCTTCAAAATTAACTTTGTCAGAAGCTGTTTTTAGCTCCAGGGAAGAAAAGCTTATTTTTGAGCCCTGGAGTCATAGGATAGACTTGAAAGGTAGAGTAGAGTGGTTTAGGTAGCTGGTTATTATGATATTGCATCCTGTACAAGTACAAACTGCAGTTTTTTAGTTTTTTAGATTTTTTGTGAAATTGAGTGGAAAGAAATTCAGGCGGTGAAAGGCAGTTATTTTACAATGCCATATGACCGCAAGCATGGAAAAGGCCTTTCGCTCTTTAATTATAACCTTACTTTATTTCAGTATACCTCCATCAATTTCAAATTTGCTTTCACTCTTTGGTCACATGGGAAAATTGTAGATGTTTGGATGAAAATCCCATCTTACTATGTGACCTGGTCAGGAACCAAACCCTGAACCTCTCAGTTGGTAACCTTCATTGCCTTAAATGCTGCCTGTATCCACTCAGCCACAACCCCATGAAGTTGCTGCTTCGTACTAGCCTGCAATGCTGACTGTATGGTCAGCCATTTAATCATTGAGGTGATTTATTGAGTCTGCTTGGGTCTGCTTCTTTGACAACTAACTATGTGCAGCCATGTAGGCTGTGATCAGTGAAACACCAATGTTATTTGCCTGGTATTACATTAAAGCTACAAGTGCAGGTACTGTTTTTTCCGATACTGTTTTTTTCTTTTTGCGTATGAAAAGTGATACAAATGTGATGATTGGCTGCTTGCTGACCTGTATAAACCAGGAAACCATTAGATGAGTGATCTCTTGTCGGTAAAGTGTCTTCATGTATTATGTGTCACTACAAGATGGAGATTGTATTAGTCATAGTCTCTGATGACACTTTATACTGTCATAAAGCTACCAAGTGCTGTCATGCATAGTTAGGGGTGATCTTTTTTGCATCGTTTTTCCAAGAGTACAAAACACACTCTTTCTTTGAACCCTCTTCAACTCCCCCTCCCCTGAGTATACTTTGAAAAAATGGGAAATATCGCAGTTCCAAAATTTATCGTAATTTCGAAGAGTGTACATAGGTCCTTGATCCCTTTCCCTGCCCCATATAGTTGCATACTCTTTTGGAAATAATGTATAAAGCGGATGATCATTTAACATTGCCTTTTCTTTCAAGGAAACCCAAAATCAGTGAAAACACTTTTGACAGAAGTTAGTTATTCTATAATATTTTCATTTTAAAAGAGATGTGACAAGAGACATGACCATACTTGTTTTTACAGAAACAAACAAAAAAAGTAAACAAAGATCATGAAGCAGAGAAAAAGGCAGAACAAGAAGCCTGGGAGAAGAAAGTTGGAATCCTAACCCAGCTGGGACAAAGTGTAATCGAAGGTCAAGTCAAAACTCTGGTTGATGGGCATCGAATACAACCACCAGACGTGTGAGAAAATTGATTTCTTTTACTTTAACTTTAATAGAATTGCTATGTAAGATACTTATACCAAAATAAAATTTGAATACCCATGCATACTGTATTATTATGTACTAAAAAAGTGTATATTTCAGGTGGTTATTTTTTATAAGTATGAATACAAATTTTACATTAACATCAGTAAAAAGACTTACAAGAACAAGTAAAGACTTTTGTTCTGAAGAATGAGTACATTTACTGCCAAATGACAACACTGTGTGTAAAATTCTGTACAACCTGGCTTTTATTTTTCATTTGTGTGTGTGCACAAAATGATAGGTGTTGTTCTTTGTGTTTCAGTACAACTCTATGCACAGAATACAAGTGTACTGCGATATAAAATGTTTCAAATTATTCGGGCTACAAACATGAGGTCTAATTTGGGATAATTTGAAAAACTGCTTGTAGCTTTATTTCCTTACACAAATGTTTAACCAGTTTAATAGCTGAGTATAATGAGTATACTCATCCTGCAAAATCTTCACACTACTAATGACAATATGATACACTGACCAATCAATAAATTAGTACAATTTCTGTGCATTATGAATATTCAGTGGTGCTTGGGTATGAAGCATACGATGTCAATGTACATACGAAGACCATGTCACAACAAGTATTAATGGTCTGTGAAGATTGCCAACTTCATTTTCAATTACTGACAAATTATCCATGTGACTTACTGCATGAAAACTATGGTCTGACTCCCTGCATGGTTGACATTAATATATATGAAAACATTTCAATACTGCTTTCATAAAGTAGCTATATTGTACAAGGTTTGAAGGTTGAGAGATTGGTCTGTTCAATCTAAGTGTCCCTTCAGGGGAAGTTGCTCCTTTGGGAAGCAGAAGCCCTTCGGTGTAAGGTTTAGATTTTTGCCCTTTGAAATCCAGCCAAAGGGATTCTTGGAAAAAGTACAGGTAGTGACATTATGCAATCAAAAAACAAGTAACACATGTTTGATCTTATTGGTGAAAGAGCAGTTCTTCATAATTTAAAAGTTAAAAGGAAAATATTAGATGCTCTTTATCAGTGAAAGAGAAAGAGTGTAGTGTAACAATAGGGGATGAACAGTGAAGCAATTTCTTCCTCTGAGTTGCCTTAGTTTTATTTTATGTATCTGTCAGTAATTTTTGCATCCCTACAGTAACTTTGTGATTTGATAGTATATTTTGTAATGTTGCATCCTCCTCTTTGCTTAAAGGAGCTGTGGCACCTCCCCCCAAATATATTTAGACATATTCCCATAGTTCTAAATCCAGTTGGTGACTGTACTTTGATTGGCATTCATTCAAACAATAATGGCACCACTCTGGTTGGTAATGATTACTTTGACACTCAGTTGTGTTCCTAATTAGGCTCACAGTCACATGCAGTTTGTTTTTCAGTTTTGCCCTGAGCAATTGAAACTCAGTGCAGGCTACTGTGGCTCTGTCTTGGAAGTGTTCTACTACTAGACAGTTGTTTGTGTTTAAATTGGAGGCAGGGCTAGAAGGTGGGTTAGTTGGGAGAATTTTTACTGTCTTGGGTGAGCTCAGAGGGCCTCTAGTGATTGTTCCCCTGTATAAATTCTTCTCCTTTCCTTCCTTTTGTCCCTCTTCTACTTGCTAATAAAAAGTCTGCTGAAAGCCATTAAAATAATTTTTCAATATCTTTTCAGGGATCCTGACGTCAAAAGAAAAGAGTCAATGGATCCATTAAAATTGATGAGGGAGTACATGGGACACAAGGAAAGTAGCAGTGATTTAAAGTCAAGGAAGAGAAAATATGAACAGACTCAAGGAAGTGCATCAAGCCACCATGAGAAGGTAATAGTGAGCTGTCAGTGGTTTCCTTTAAAACAACTTTACAGAAAAGAGAAAACCTTAATTACAACTGTTAAGGTCTAGAAGAAAGTATGACTTGATAGATTAAAACTGTGGTTTGAGGCATCTCCTCAGCTGTAGCTAGCAAACTTTAAGATATGTTCTGAAAAAAGGTACCAATTTTAGTGTTGTTCAGAGGAGCTCTTCTTTAACATTTTGTGTGGGGGTGTGTGTGCGTGTGTATGTGTGTTTGTAACACAGCTTGTAATCACGATATCTCAAGGTAGGAATGACCGGCACTTTTCATATTTGGTATATAGATTTGTCATGTTGAGAGGAAGAACCCTATTATTTTTGGAGGAGGTCAAAGGTCATCCGAAGTCACCAGAAGTCAAAAACCAAAAACCTTGTAATTGCAATATCTCAAGACAGGGATGACCGACACGTTTTATATTTGGTACATAGATTTGTCATGTTGTGAGGAAGAACGCTATTGTTTTTGGTGAAGTTCAAAGGTCATTTGAGGTCACCGGAGGTAAAAAGCCGAAAAGCTCGTAGTCCAGATATCTCAAAATAGGAATGACCGACACCTTTCATATAAGGTGTATAGATTTGTCATGTTTAGAGAAAGAATGGTATTGTTTTTGGTGGAGGTCAAAGGCCATTTGAGGTCACCAGAGGTCAAAGACTGAAAACCTTGAAATCGCGATATGTCAAGATAGGAATAGCCTGTATAGATTTGTCATGTTGAGAGGAAGAACCCTATTGTTTTTGGTAGAGGTCAAAGGTCACCTGAGATCACCAGAGGTTAAACTGCATAAATGGCTTGGAAACACCATATCTCAAGATAGCAATGACCAACACTTTTCATATTTGGTACACAGTTTTTTCATGTTGAGAGGAAGAACCCTATTGTTTTTGGTGAAGGTCAAAGGTCATTTGAGGTTACTGGAGGTCAAAGACCGAAAACCTTGAAATCGCGATATGTCAAGATAGGAATGGCCTGTATAGATTTGTCATGTTGAGAGGAAGAATGCTATTGTTTTTAGTAGAGGTCAAAGGTCATCTGAAGTCACCAAAGGTTAAACTGCGAAAACCTCATAAATGGCTTGTAAACACGATATCTCAAGATGAAAATGACCAACACTTTTACTATTTTGTGTATAGATTTGTCATGGTGTAAGGAAGAACTCTTTTGTTTTTGGTGGAGGTCAAAGGTCATCTTGGATTACCAATGGTCAAAAAGCAAAATTTCCCAAGAATTCCCAAGATTGTCATCTGGGGTCACCAGAGGTCAAAAAGCGAAATTTCCCACAAATTTCCAAGATCCAGGATCCATTGGAGTTGAATCCCTTTCAAGACACTTCAAATTTTCTTTTTTGTTATATTTGGTGGGGTTCAAAGGTCATGTGAGGCCAGCAGAGGTCAAATTGTTAAACATCGAAAATGATGTAGTCAAGAAAGATAAATTTGAGGGATAAACCTCAGTGCAACAAAGCATCCCCATTCGGCAAGGAATCACTAAGCCTTTGGGCTCTCTGATTGGAACATTTAGTTATCTTTTGCCCTCCTAGATGTCTTTCTGGGGGTGAATTTGCCGGCACAATGGCTGTTGTTGAGTCCACAGAGGCTACTTTTTTCCTCTCGCTCATTTTTTGCAACTATTTATGAAGGAACAAGGGCATTTTTGGAACATTTAGTTATCTTTTGCCCTCCTAGATGTCTTTTTCGGGGTGAATTTGGCTGCGGCAAGGGCAAATTGTCATTGCCCATCACCCATGTACTTTGTAGGTTGGATTGCCTGGTAATAAGTGAGTAATCAGTGAGGTCGTTTGTGTAGTCAGGGAAGTGTAAGCAGCTATAGAGCTGCTGCTTTAACAACTAACTTTAGTCTTGTCAGATGGGTGTTATCAGCGAAGGACATGTGCTATCTGCCTGAGATTAAGAATGGTAGATTGTCTGTCTTCTTCTTCTTCTGTTTGCTTTCTGACCTGCAAAAGCAAGGAACTTCAGATGAGCAGTTTCATGTAGGTTAAGTGCCCTTGACATCGTGTATTGTATGGTAATGTTACTGTAGAATGAAGCATGTGTTACGTCCCAACGTCCTGAACAACACAGTCTCAGTACTACCACTGTGTTGGAATATGGTTCATGGATGGCCTATCTCCATGGAGAGTTTTCCTCATGTTACCAGCCAGTGAGTTACAGGCCTATCTTCATCATATTACATTTATTATATGTAATTGTTTTCATAGTATGTACTTGCTTATGGCGTATAAAGCAAAACCTAAGATGAGTGATCTTATGTATGTAGCATGTCCTCGGCTTTATGTGTCCTATGATGCAACATGTCATTTACTTAAATGTAGCTGCACCATGAAGTGTGTGTTAACCAGAGCTGCTGAGGACACTTGGAGTCATAAAGCTACCATCAAATTGCAAATGCAATTGGCAAGTATCTGTGTAAATTTCATTCAAGATAATATACATATATGTTATTAAATCCACAAAGGAATTTTTGTATCTGCAGTAAAATACAACAGATTCCTTACACCATAAAGCAAAGAGTAAAACACACAAAATACATAAAATAGGCAAGAGAATTAACAGACTAAACATGAATTGTGACAGCAATTTCTTTTGGGAAAAATAAAAAGAGTACATACTAATACTTGCTTACTGAAGAAGATAAGTTTTAGTTAGGATGAAGGTATACAATAATTGCTTTGTACATCAAAATTTTATATGATAATTGATTTGTACATCAAAATTTTCAGGTCCCTATGTGGTATTCAGTTTAAAATAGAACACCTGTCTAAATCTATTCAGTTTAAAATAGAATTACTGTCTAAATGCTGAGTAATATTTCCACAAGATTTATTTAAAGTGCCAGTGTTATATATGTTTGTCTGTAGTGTCAAGTTTCTAAGCATAAAATCTTTAGAATTATAATAGTTGGCTTGTGGATATCTCATGCTTTGCATGTAGGTTTCCTTCGTAACAATACGACATTGCTGGTAGATCCCCAGAGTATATCAGACTTGCTGAACAGATTTTACATCCAACCCTGTGAGAATCAGCAAGCTCAAAAGAGTTCCGCATCAGAGTATGACACATGAGGTAGATTTTAAGCCCCATCTACACAGTCATACATTTCGTCAAAACCATCATCATCTGTATGACAATAAAAAATGTATTGTATTCTGCTTTCCCAACAGATCTGAACAAAGTCCAATATGTATGAAGGTGTTCAGATTTTTAGGTACATGTTTCATTTTCCCAACATATGTTCAAACATTTGTAAGACCATGTTCATGGACAAATGTATGATCATGCAGACAGGCCTTAAGACAGAAATATAACAGAGCACTTTGATAAGCAGTGAAACCATGCAAAATATAGTCCATGTGTATGAAAATGCCTTCAGCTTTGTAAGTTTGTTTATTTTTTTGCTTTTATCTTCCTTTTTAGGTTGAACCAGCCAGTAAACTAGCCTATCAAAGCCACATTTCTAAAAGTCACAGCTCATCTCACAAGAAAAGGAGGGAAGATAAGGAATCAAGGAAAAGGCATAAAAGAAAACAGAAGCACAAACATCGTAAGCATAAAAAAGACAAAGAAAGAAATTCTAATTCTAATAAAGAGCCTTTGAAAAACTTGGAACAGATGAGGGCAGAAAGAATAAGGCGGGAAAACGAAGAAAGAAAACGTGCTGAACAGCTACTGTCTGGAAAGGCAGACACAACAATTAGTGAAGTAATGTTAACGGATGCTCTTGATGGGAGATACAATTCCCAGTTTCACCCTCACTTATCGAGACAGAGACGCTCCAAGGATTTCCTTGTATAAGTTCATTTTTGGAGGTGTTAAAAATTGTGAAAGAAATGGAAATTTTTTTGGTGAAATGGCATATTAGAAGGATATCATTGTGTGTCTGCTTTATGCAACTCTGTGTAATTTGGAAAAGGAAGCATGTGAGAGAACTTCTGTATTAAATTGATAAAGTTGAGAGAAACTTTCTTTCCTAGGTTTACCAATAGGTGCACAGTTCAGTTGAAGTAGTAGTGATCTTCAAGACACAACTGACAAAAACATCTTCCCTAGTAATTAGTGTTTGCACCGGGTACCCGGGTACCTGACCGACGATATCAAGACCCGGTTCTGAAATTGCTACCCGGATCCAAAGTTTCACTTCAGTAACATAGATTGCACATGTGACAGAACACCTAACAAGGCTAACATGCTACTTTTTTCTTGCAAAATTTATCACGCACACGCCTAAGAACACTTGTTATGCCCGTACGTACAGTAAGATACGTTGGTGTTATATTATATCAACGTGCAAAGCAAAATTTCTTATTATGACTTTAAATCAAACTCGTAGCCTAACGGAAGTTATATTTTCGGGTACCCGGGTACCCGACCGACCATCGACTTCGGGTACCCGGTTCCGAATTTTGGACCCGGTGCAAACACTACTAGTAATGCATTTCACAGCTCCATGTATTTACAAGAGCCTTTGGCAGTAAGGTTGGTGACATGATATACCCTTCCTAGAGGAGAGAATGGTGGGGTTTGAAAACTTACTTTTTTAGTGCAGTCAATACAACATGTTTAAATAAGCTCTTCCAGGCCAACTGAGGGACACAATTTCTTCACTCATCTCCAACATTTCAGATTTTCTGCACTGGAGTTCTCCTGTTAATGAGGATTTGTATTCATGACGAATTTGCTTCCCAAAAATGGTCAGCTATTACTTTGCTCATGATGTACAGCTCAGGTGGAACAGTGAGTACAAGGACACAGTTGATCGATACAAGCATTAAATACAGATGTAAGTGTCAGAGCTCCTTGCACTTGTGTCGGCCTTAGGCAATGGGGTTGGTAATATGATATACCCCACTCACACATTAGAATGGTAGGGTGTGAAAAGGAGCTTTGTAGTACAGTCAATACAACATGTAATTTAAAATTCTAAAAACTTAAAATTGTGATTTGTTGACATGTCTGTAACGAATGAAAATACATTGTCCATGACATATTTCATTTGTAAAATACTCTTTTACACAATAGAATGGTGAGATGTGAAAAATAACTTTTTAGTACAGTCAAAACAATATGTAATTTAAGCTTCTAAAACATAAAAGTGTGTTTTGTTCACATCTGTGTCACATATGAAAGTATGTTGTTCATGACATATTTCATTTGTAACCTGAGGTCATTACCAAGTTAGTTCACTCAGATGAAAATAGAATATGCCAACAAAACAGGCCTTCATTGCAGAAGGAGGGCCAATCGTAACAGAGGTGGCGCTCCTTAAGCACAAACATTAGAGGTGTAACTCCTTAAATACAAACAATAAACTCTGGTAAAGTATGGAATTTGACTGTAGTGGAATGTAGTTGGTACTACTCAGCATTTGAGTTCACTTTTGTGCTACAAGACCTTGTGGCCTGCTTACAGCAGGCTAACCAAACATGGACTTTAAACAATCTCATTTCATAGGTTTCTTTACTCAATAAACATTACTTAGTACTCATTGTAAGTGGATCGTTTCATTTCAGTTAGCTTTAGAGGTCTCAGGACAAGGTGGTAAAGTGCTTGGCCCAGAAATTGTTGGATTGTCACGTGACATTGTCAATATGTGATGGCCACTGAAGGTGGATGCCTTGCATAGCCTGTGGGGAAGGCATGGAAGTTTTTGTCCAACTCATGCTCTGATGAAGCAAAACGTTGGGGATGGGGGGGGGAGGGAAACCTATGTGGCAAAAGTCACTATGCAGGATAGGCTTTACTAGCACGTGGCACCTTTATGAGGTTCCCGGATAATCCCCCCCCCCCCCACTCCTGGACATTTCTCCCTGGACAATTCCCACATGGAAGTTTCCCTGACAGTTTCCACCCTGGAAAATTCCAAATTGTCTGGTGAAAGAAGTTGTCCGAGGGATAATTGTCACTTGTGGGAATTGTCTGGGGGAAGTTGCTCAGTCACACATTTACATTGCCAAAACTGGACATCAGTACTGTCAAAAACCATTTGTGATATGCTCCTGTAGTTTTCATGCTTCAGTTAGTGGTTTCCTTGCAACTGCTAGTGAAGGAAAATCTTCAGGTTATGCTCTTGTTGTGTCCAAAAGTAAATTTCAAAACATACATTCTTGAAAGTTCCTTCTTTTACAAAGGCGAAGCAGAACTTGTTCTCCATAGCCTGATGGAGACAATTTCAGGTTTATCTTGCAGCAGTTAAATGGTTAAAGGTCAGAAGCAGTCGCCCCAAACTTTTGAAACAATAGCTAAATGTCACAAATTTCTTCTTATTTTGCTTCCAAGTATCTTTCATGATATTTTAGAACATAAATATTGCGTAGTCAAGGTAAATCAAGCAGTTGTTCCTTGTAAATTTTACAACTGAGTGAGAAAAATACTAGCACATGATTCTCAAGAGCCATTCAGGAAATAGGATAGTCTACTGTACAATTCTTTATTGGGGTGACTGCATTCTCCCTTTAAGTGATGTGGAAGCTATGGTCATCAGGATGTAAACAACCTCATTGGCAGGAGCATTCAGAAGAGTGACTTGAAATAAGAAAAACTCATTATTTGCCCGTCGACAATTTTCTCAAATTATTAGAAGAGTCCTTAGAATATACTCAACCAAATTAAACCAAAACTGATCACTAGAATGTTAGTTGTTTTGTTTAAATGATGATGGCTCTCCCCGGCATTGCAGTCGTCAACAGAAGTGTTATTTGTCCTGGGTTGGAAGGTCACTCTTTCCTCGAGAGCCGTCCAAACAGGCGAGTTCTTCTTGAAGTAATCTGCCCATACTTCAATATCATCAGCACCTGTAAATAATCAAAAGGAAATCTCCCATGTCTGTTGTGCTTTTGAAAGTCTTGTAAGCATTGATGGTCATGCTAATGGCTTTGTTATCAGTATGAAGCAAAAACTTGGGAAATACAAAGAAAAGTGCAGAAAGGGTTGACGAAGGTTTGCTGAAAAGTATGTTTTCTCTTAAAAGAACTTTTCAGCAACAACTGAAAGGGCTGGTTTCCTCCACCCCCCCCCCCCCAATCCGGTCAGCCCACCAGTACTGGATTAGAGATGTTAGGCCCGATGCAGTGGAAAGGTGAAATGGCCTTATTTGGCTAGTCTTAATATAAAAGGTGACAGCAACTAGATTGAACTTGGTGAGAATCAAAGGTGTATTAGGTGGGGCAGGTTGCACCCCTAGCAAAGTATTTTTTATTATTTTAGTGCAAGAATTGCTGTTCACATGACAAAATCCATATCAGTGCTGTAGGACTCGAGACCAGTCTTGGACTGGAACAAAATTGTAAGGACCCGGCAAAGAAATTGGCCAACAATCACCATCAATGTTATTCGAGACACTTTAATACAGGCTATTGAATCACTGTTGCTAACAACATTGAAGCAAAGCATACCTAAAATGTCTTCAAAATACTATTATTTCGGCGCACTTCGCGTTCATCCATCGTTAATGTTTGTCTCACAATTACATTGACTCAGTAGGACAACCTGAGTGTCATTATTGTTCCAAAGCCCCAAGAAAGGCCTACCACCGTGCATCCTCTACAACAACAAGCCCTCTGCATCACTAATTAACAGGCTGGGTCTGTATTTAGGCACGCTAGATCCGAAGATGGGAGGGGGGAGCAGAATGGGTAGTTGGCATGGACCAAACACATTTTGAGGAAGCCTGTTCCGTTTGGTGGAGTTCTGATTACAATTATATGTAGCAGTGGCGTAGCTAGAGGAGGGGCAGGGGGCGGTCGCCCCCCCCCCCTCCACAAGGCCTCTGTCGGAAATAAATAAAAACAAATCATTTGAAACACTTACAGCACTTCTTATGCATTTAAGCAGAATTACACACCGATATGTCAACGTGAAAATCAAAAGTCGGTCTCAAAATGCCCGAAAAGCAAAAAAAGAAAAAGAAAAAAAAAAGTCCCCAGAATTTCGAACAACTACCAAGATAATAATCTGTCGGAATTTTTTGGCTTTGCCCCCCCCCAAAAAAATGTCTAGCTACGCCACTGATATGTAGGCTTAAGGGCAGGGGCGTCAATCCATATTGAAGTGTGGGGGAGGGACACATGACCAGGCGCGTAGCCAGAAATTTGTCAAGGGGGGCGAAGTGGTAGATTTTGCGAGGGAGCAAAGCGACCGAGCCCGAGCGCGCTTGTGCGCCAGGGGGGAAGGTGTGGGAGAGAGGACTCCCAAGGTGAGAAGCTTTTGTGTTTTTTAATGTGAAAATACGTGATTTGGTGCATACTTTATATGGTATTTTGTATGCATAAGGAGACATGTTATTATGTATTTTATGAAATATTTTGTAGGAATAATATAGATTATGGTGCTAAGCACTTTACATCTATCGTATTTTTACTAATTTCGAACGAAAGACCAGACGAACCGCTTCCAGCAATGGAGAATAGGCAGGAGGAAGAGAATAGGTGCATTAAGGTGATGTTAGACCTAGGTGTAGGAAAACGTGAAGGACTAACAAGTGCGTTTCAGATTTTTCTTCGTAGGCCCTAAGTGTATTAGCAATCACCATCTATACCGATAATGGCTTCGCGCGAAGCGCTCGGTAAAAGTTTTTAAAAAATGTATAAAGGCAACAACGTGCTTTAAAGTTTCAACCTTCCACATCATGCTTACAAATTAGATTGAAGGATCCCATATTGATGCGGGGCCCCTATACAGCTGTTTGGAGATGTATCTCTGTTTTTGGAAAGTGTTGCGATCAGAATAGTTTCTTGTATAATTACCTTTTTAATGGTCATGAGATGGAGTGCAAACTGTGACGCATGCGCGCGAAGCGCGCTGAAATTTTTCATTAAATGAGATTTCCCTGACAAAATCTGCATCGAGACACTGTCAACAAACCTACATGCCACTCAAAAAGCCAGTCAAATAGAGCCACGACACTACTCTTTGCGAAGTGTGTGTGGGGGACATTTGATATTGTGTCCCCCACCCATCGAAATGTGGGGGAATATGTCCCCCCCAGGATTGACGCCCATGCTTAAGGGCCTTCCTTTAATTTACCTTTTTGTCTTTGAATGTCGAAATTCTACAAAGTAAAGAATATGTGCATGCAACTTACAAGACCTGTGAGCCGGAACGGGGCCAGGGATGGGGAGAAGGCTGGATTACACGTTCAGGATTTCTTTTTTCGATTTCGTTGGGGAACCTTATTGGGAACGATTAAAGTGCTGAAAACCCCCAACGGCCATCATCTGCCCCTGCGGAAATTTGTTTTTCATGTCAAGGAGGGCATATTCCTCAACCGACCCTAAAATTTTGGGAGTGCGTCACGCACACATGGAGTTGTTTTTCTTTTATAGTTTTGTTTCATGGCTAAATCCCCTATTACCAAGTAACATGCTGGTAGCTTACTAAGTTTTGATCTACAGTGGTATAGTTTTCTCTAATATTTGTCTCACTGTAAGCGTTTCCGGAGGTTTGTCGGACAAACGATCCAGTTCAGACATGCTATCTCCGAGACACTTTGGTCAGCGGCCCCGACAGCTGATCTGTTTTTGTTTTCAAAAGTACTGATTTTTTAGTGTACCTTAATATTTCGGAGAGGGGGAAGGAGGAAAAGTAACATTCTGCAGAAACTTTGAACACTAAATTATAGTACAACACTCGAAACCTGCATGTTCATTATTACGTTTTTTTTTTTACACTTCCCTCCTCCCTGTCGTCCTCTTGCATCAGTCATCGCTATCCTTCCAGCTCCCCCTCCGACCCTGTCGGAGCTTTGATTGCTGCCCCAGTTGGAAGGCTTGGCCCCTTGTCGGGCAAATCCTAGCCTCACCCCTGCTGGGAAGTAAATACGGTGATCTAGGAGGCATTTCTGAAGCCCACAATATCGTAAATACCGAAGGACTTCCGGGGCTTCACCACTATACTATCGTGGCAATGCCTTGAAGTCGACAAGGGGCCCTATCTGCCTATTACGGATCTCTGGACCCCAAGCCCTTACCGTAGCACCCTTCCCACTCCCAAATTGCCATATCAACAAGGATAAAAGACAGCAAGGACAAAGTATAAGCTTATCTGTGGCCTACGAGACTTGTGTTGAAAAATCTGGTCTACCAATAAATATAATTGAGAAGCCCTGGCCTACTATGGTAGCACACAACAGATTGAATAAAGGGCAGTGTAAAAACTGATCATTTCTTAACTCTTATCTTAGTGTATAATTTTCCACGGGAGAGGGGGGGGGGGTGGCAGACTTAAGACTCGACTACCGGTGACTCGGACTCGCCGGGTGAGGACTAGGAAGGTGGGGACTCGACTACAACAGTCATCGTTTGCTCATTGGAGAAACATTTCACGGCAAACACCTATCATCCCTCGTGTAAAATCATGCCTTCCTATACACACATATGCGAGAACGTTGCGAAGATTCGTAAGAAAACCTAGAATAAACTTCAAAAGTCATAGCGAGCTTATTCCTACATCTGGCCGGTTCTTCCCCACTCAACTGGTGGACAAGACAAAATATATTTTCTGCAAACTTTACAGAAGTAATATGTTTTAATTTGTTTATTTGGGGGAATTTTTTCAACCAGTGGTGGCGCCAGGTGGGGACAGGAGGGCCCTGTCTCCCCGTCGGGGAAGACTGTCCCCCCCCCCCCCGTCGGGGAAGTTTTTCGGTTTCGTCGGGGAGCTGTTATGTATACGATAAAATGTGTAGGCCCTATAGTCCCCGACAACGGCTAGTCGGCCCCGACGATTTACTTAATTTCGGTCTAAATTAGGGCTAATTCTTCAATAAAACCCCCAAATTTTCCAATTTTCTCCGTTACAAACCCAATTTTTTTTTTCAAAATTTCCATGGTGAAAGCCTAACTTGTTCAAATTTTCCCCAATAAGAACCCCAAAATTTTCGGCTCGCGAAAGTTTTGCTTCAAACATCATTTCGGCGGCACTTTATCGACCTCGTCGAGGCTTCGGGTTGTTATCCCTCCGTCGGGGAGCTTGGCCCCCTCTGTCAGGCAAATCCTGGCGCCACCCCTTTTTTCAACTACTGGATTTGCCGGGACAGCGCTTTTTATTCTCTTTTTGGCGTCTCTTGAGACTGGTTGTAATGGTGGCTGTTCTGTCATATCTGTTTTTTCCGATGTCTCTACATTCCGACACTTTTGGGGTTACGGATAAGGAGTTAGGGGTAAGGAGTTACGGATAAGGAGTTAGGGTTAGGTTGGGGTCAGCGATGGGGATAAGGTTAAACACAGCAGTCATATTTCATCTTCGTGAAATGAAATCAATGTGCACTGTCACTAAAAGCACATGTCTGCATGTGTAAGTTATAAAGTGAAGTGTCGAATCATAGTTCTCCTGTTGACAGCGGGAAAGAACTTTTATTAGAAGTAGGTTGTAAATTAAAAAGCTTCCCTTTATAAAATTCTTAGGTAAAAAATAATACTAGTCATTAACAATCATTGAATACCGGTTTGTTTCTTTTGTCTAAAGGTTAATTTTGTAAAAAAAATAAACTTATAATAACAGAAATAGTGTGCCCAACTGACCTTTGACACGGCTTATCAAGGTGTCACGAACTATATCGTACCCAGTTCCCCCGGTAGAAATATAATTATTTGTCACTAGTTTGTAAACCGCATTGGTATCGATCGGTTCATATCGCGGTGTAGCACAACTTGTGCAGAGCACCCGTGCACTAACAACACGCTTGCCTGGTTCTGCTGTCAAATCGTAGACAATCCGAATACCTGTTGCAATGGAAAAGTATAAAAATTAAAACAAAAGTCGTTATAATTTTTACAATTCACATTTCAAATATCGTCAAGTGATGTCCGTCAAGAATTTTGTATGGTACTCATTCAGAGCAATATGGTGAAACGGAGGCGTGTGGACCGAATTCATTCATGAATGGGTGCTTAGGCCATTAGGAGTTTAAATGGTTTACCAAGGTGAGACTGAGCTATACATCGCGAATAAGGATTTTCGTCATTTACCTGTGCGGCTCTCTGCAGTCATATGATGGCGAGTGAGGTTTTCCATATTTGTTGGCCAGATAATGTGAAACATTTTACCCATCTATTGTGGGTAATACATTCAATTATTCTCGCTCATGAATGCAGTATTTTTGTGTTTGCTTTTTGACATTATATTACATCAAAATAAGTTTAAAAAAGAGGAGATAACTTGATATTTTAGCTACTACGTAATTACAACTAGGTCAATTCTACTTAGTTATGGAAGGCTTTACAAAAGGTCTGTCGTGTAATTTCCAGTAAGTTTCAAATATTTTTGAAATACATTTTAAGTTATTCTGGGAATTTCCGGCCTTGAGGAGAAGTTATTTTACAAAGTAACTTAGGTTTTAAATTGCAACTTCACTTATCTTGGATGTCCAATTCGTCAATTTAGATCAAATCTGGTCTCCTTAAAGTGAATATGCCGTACAAACCGTAATCGCAACTTCATTCTTTTTAATATACACTCAAAAAATTGTAAAAAAGAAAGTTAAAATAAATACGAAATACGTAATAATTGACCATGCAAATACAACGTCCAAAACCTTAATTTTTGTTAGGAGATAAATGATCAGTCGATTGCATGCCAATTAGAAAAGTGGCGTTCAAACTTTTGCCAGCGCTTCACACTTTTAGCATGCTATATCTAGGCGATCCACCTTTGAAAATAAGCAATTACGAACAGAAGAAAACCCGTGGCCGTGCGGGTAGCTTTTATGCCAGGAGGTTGGGGCTGAGGAAATTTTCCCCAGTGACTGCAATGCAGATGACAGGCACGCTGTGACAAATGCAGAGACTTAGGTTATATCCAGCTTCGAGATGTCTGGGGGAACAATACGTCTTTGGGGAGGTATTCAACAGAGGCGGCCTAGTATTTGAAAGAAGGGGAAAACTAGGGGTAGAAGGAATTATTCGGAGACAATGTAATGTCAGGTATATAATTGTTTTACATTTAAAAAATAACATAGGGAAAAGATCTTTCTGAGAAGCAAACGCCTATTAAACCATCACCCTCTTCACTTTATTTAGGGCCGCCACTGGTGGTGTGTTTTTCATGTTTTGGAGAATTTGTAGGATCGGAGATAGAAAGCACCGAATAAAAAAGGAAGGCCAGTCTCGGAGTTAAGGAGCGGGAGGGAGTGGGGGTGAATACCGAAAGGCCTAAGTGACAGCTTGGAAGGACTGAACATTACCTTCGCAGCAAGGGTCGAATATGGACCTCTTTTTCACATACATTGATATTATGAGTGCAGCCGTTATTGGTGCAGGAGTAAAACAAGTCCACCGGGAGGTACGGCTGAACAGAATGGAGTTTATGGTGTCCAAGAGTATCGCGCATACACACTGAATTAGTCATTGCCGGCTACTTATGTAAGACCAATGCGACCGCGGTACAATGTCGTTGATGGATAGCAAGAGCAGACAACCACAGGGATGGGAGAGAGACTTTAAAAGACAATCGTTACAAATATTCTTCGGAAAACTGATTCCATGTTATGAACTATTTAGAGCAGCGATAAATATACTCATGAATTGCTAACTTGTCTGCTTATGACTGTATCATTACATATATATATATATATATATATATATATATATATATATATATATATATATATATATATATATATCAGAGAGTTCTAGCACCCGAACACAACCCTCTTTATGGCACAACTGAGGAGTAACTTGAAATTTTGTAAATCCACCCATAATGTTGGGTCTGACAAGCACCTGCATGGAGTTCAATACATGAAAGTTAAAACGTTATGTTACGTTACAACGCTAGTGCAGCAATCATGAAGAGTTGCAGGTGCCAGGTATCATCCCAGGCGCTATATTGATTTCGAAATTAATTTACTGTTTTCAATATGTAGCCTATGTTTCATTAATTGGAAATATGTCATAAGTTTTCCCAGGACTCAGATAACGCTATCTGCGTCAGTTTAAACACAGGGAAGATCGGTAAGTTTAATATCATCAACATCTATAGAACATTGAGAAAGGGGAAAAAAATTACGACTTTAATGAAATGTAAATGATCCTTGTGAAACTCTTCTCGGGAATCAGTTGATGAGATTGCTCAAATTATCCAAACTTTAAATGTCCATAAAAAATCCATAATTTTTGTACCAACCTGCAGTCTGGAGAAATTCTCTTTGAGGTGATAACGTAGATGCCAGATCATCTACTGAATATTCAAGAGCGTTTAATATGTCATCGCCTTTCATTTCTATAACATCGATGGTATCACCATAAGGAAACACATCCATTACATCCTGAAAAGTTATAGGACCTGTGTGGACAAGGGTAAAACTAAACGTTACAGGACGTGCGGGCAGAGCTAACTGGAAACGTTGAAAGACCCGTAAATGTAGACGCGTCCCAAGTATCTCGTGGTGTCCTCATGCCCCTTAGACATGGTCACCTAGTAGAGGGTAAGTGAGAGACTTAAGAAAAGTACGAGTTCCTCGCAGCAGGGTTATCTTGACTACAGTAAGTGGAAAGAAATACAGATGAGCAGTTGATAGGAGGCGTGTTGATCACAACACCAGCAAGTCCACATCACGATGTAAAAGAGACCTGAGTACACTACGAGAGACTTGGGCCAAAGTCTGCTGTATATGAGACAAAGATAAGAACACATTTTACTGCGGTAGTAGAGATCATGTGACCCAGGGGCGGATCTAGGGGGGCCGACCCGGCCCCGGCCCCCCTTTTTGAAAATGAAAAAAAAAAATGAAACGGAAAAAAGAGAAAAAAAAAACGGAAAGGAGAAGAGATAGAGAGAAGGACAGAGAGTGGAGTGATGGAGAATGAAGCTGCAATTAGCAACCTCGAAGTATGGGAGTCATTGCGCACAGCAGATCAGTTTGAACGTCGATTGGGACGTTTACACACATGCTGATCTTACTACACATGATTGGATACAATCAATACGATACAATACCGATACAATACCATCAGCCAATCGAAAAATACCTTACGAGACAGTGCGCATCAGTTGGGATGGGGTGCTATCAAGCCTGGCAAGTGCCATTTCCGGCCATCTGGGATGTATTAAAACCTCAAATTTTCTTGGAACGCTCCGCGCCAACCTATGGTGGCGCTCCGCTTAGATAGTAAACGCAATGGCGTACACAAGGGGGAGGCCATTTTTTAACACAAATTTTACTTCAAAAGGTAGCATATGTGGCACCAGATTGCATGTTAGGACACCTAATTTGTCAAAATTTTCAAAGGGGAGGGGGACACACCCTCCCCTTAGACCCCTCCCCCAGACCGGCGATCATACAACATACTGCATCCCTCCCCCCTCCCGCGAGAGAAATCCTGGGTACGCCACTGAGTAAACGGGATTCAAACTTGCAACCCTTGGACCAAAAGTCCCAGCCAGCTGAGCTGATCCGTCCTCACAGAAATGTGTAATAAAATAAAACCAAACTTTACATTTTGTTCACAAAAATTGCACTTCTTGATGGCTGCTATCAAGCCTGGCAAGTGCCATTTCCGGCGATCTGGGATGTATTAAAATCTCAAATTTTCTTGGTACGCTCCGCGCCAACTCATGGTGGCGCTCCGTTTAGATAGTAAACGGGAGCCCGCCCCCCCCAAAAAAAATCCTAGCTACGCCACTGCATGAGAATTAAAATGGAAAATCATGGAAATCACTATGCCTTAGAAGTGTCTTTTCCGGCTATCTGGGATGTGTTTTTACCCAAATTTTCTAGTATGCTACGCATTGGCAGCGGTAACGGGGTAACGGGGGAGGAGGACACTTCCCTCCCTAAAATTTTCAGTGAGGGGAGCTCCCTCCATAAATAAATTCCTAAGGAGAAAAATGAGGAATTATAAATTAAAGTGGACCTAAAGTCTAAAAATTCAAAAATATATATTTTAGAGGTTACAAAATAAATCTTATTGGTCCAACTCCCATTGTCATAGCTCATTCCATTGCTGAGATATTAAATGTTAAAATTTATTCACTTAAATCCAAACAGTTCATTGCGCAATAATTTTTGACATTCTTGTTGTACAACTCACATTAAATGCTTTGTTTTCTTTTAAAATTAACAATGTTTATATGACCTTGACCGCTTCCTGTTTTCTTGCATGACATGCTGTACAGAGAGGGCTTATATAGTCAAGTCACCCCAAAGCAGTAAGAACGCGATCACATTTTGGCACAAGGTGCGGTGGCTTTCAGAAAAACAAAGAAATACAAAGATTGTAATTTGAGTAGTACAACAATGACATCACAAATTATTGCGCAATCTACCTTTTTAAATCGAGTGAACAAACTTCAACATTTTATATCTCAGCTTCAGAAAGTCCTGTGAAGATGGGAATTGGACCATTGGAATTCAGTTTTCATGCTCTGTAATATATATTTTTGAATTTTCAGACTTTAGGTACACTTTAAGTAAAAATCAGAAATCAACAAGTATAACCATAATCAATGACAAAACTAAATGGCCAAATGCTGTTCTGTCAGTTAATAAATCCCTCGATTTTTCTCTGAAAGACGTTAAGACTGGCCTACAGTGCACGTCACCAACAAAATTTTATTTAGAAATATAGTGGTCGGAAACATTACAATTCGGTCATTCAGTTTTGATATGTAAGGCCTACAATAATACCATCACTACACTGCCTGGAAGTACCCCCAAAACAATGACAGGGCTGCCAAGTCTCGTGCATTCTGGGTGATTTTCACTTTCTCACTGAGTCCACACAAAGCAAGAAATTAGGCAGAGGGGAACATGCACGTGATAAAACGTACACTTACGTCCACATGTCAATGCAAGGTACCTGAGTCCTGGCATCAAGTCGAACTAAGATATGGGTCACAAATTTCTCAAGGAAGTCCCTCAATATTCACCAAGTTAGAACATGACTACTAAAGATCTGATTAGACACCTTGAACAGAATGCATTGTAGTAAGGCACTGTGCCTATGATAACTGTCTTCTGTTAATAACTTGTGGAAAAATTAATGTGTTGAGAGTTGAGACATGAAATTATATGAAGCAGAAAATGCAAAAATAAGACATGGAAAGTGCTATTTCCGGCGATCTGGGAGGTCTATTTTGTCAAAAATTTTCTTGTACGCTCCGCGCCAACTGATGGTGGCGCTCCGCTTGGATGGTATAGTACCGTCAATCACAGGTCGAACAACTTCGCCCCCCCCCCTTTTCAAAAATCCTGGATCCGCCCCTGATGTCATCCGACCTACCTACAGTAAATCTGTATTTCTACGTTCTTAAGATATGTTGTCGGAAGAAGTGTATTTGCGCGTGAACTAGTGAGAGCGAAAATGATCCCCCGCCCCCATTGGCAATAACAATTTACGCCACAACGATGCAGCGGGGTTTATGACACGCAAATTACATAACTTTAGCGTAATGATGCCACTTTGTGGCCACCAGGCGCTACGGAGGGGGGGGGGGCTAGCCCCCAGATGTTTGCTAGGCCCCCCAAAATTGTGTGTGTCCTAATAAAATGTGTTAGAATTAAGGACGGCGATCGATGCCGTGACCCCCCCCCCCATTTGATATCTAGGCCCCTCTAAAAATTTCATCCTGTCTACGCCCCTGGTGGCTACAGACGCTAACTAAAACCTGTACGTTACTATCTTTAAAAATTATTTTAGTAAAGTTGGTTCGACATTGGCCGACGGTCTTACTCGGAGTATTTTTCTCTCAGAGGCGGCCTAGATAGATCGATGGCTTCCAGATCTTCTCTGTTCCTAGTGACGAGGATGAAGTTCCTGGCATCATTCCCAACTTAAAACAAAAACACTGATGCTGGTTTTGATGAAATCATTCCCTGGGTTGTAAACTACGTTTGCAACTTAGTCCTGGTAACAAAACCCCGAGTTCATATATTTAATTGCCCTTTTTCCTCTGGTTTCCTTTCTCTCTTAAAACCGCTCGTGCCACAAGTTTGAACAACTCACAAGTTTGAACAAACTAAACGTCAAAAACTGCGGACCCCATAGAATTTCCTGGCATTTTTTAAAAAATGCTTAAAACTGATGTTTTTTTTACCAGCGTCTGTACAATTTTATGCCAAGAGTGGTATTCTCTGCAGAAATTAATATGGCTTTCTTCCTGTGGATTCAACCACACAAATAGTCATCTATGTATGCTGCTATTATCATCAACAGATGGGAACGTTTAATATCGGCGCCGCCTAGAAGGGGGTGCGGCGGTTAGATCGCCCCTCCCCAATTTCCAAGGACGAAAACACTTTGATTGTCAACTTTGTGAAATTCATCAAGCTCTTATATTCAATAAATGCATTCCAAAAACTTCACCAAATTTAGCATTAAATTCCATCTATGGACTCTCAAATCATCTTAGACCCCTCCCCAAGACGACGATCCAAAATTTTCAGCCCCCCCCCCCTCCAAGCAGCTGATCAACAGCTTTCTAAGCCAATGAAAAATAGAATTAACCATGGTGTTTTACCTATATCCAGATATCCGATCTTTAAGTATTTTGATACCGGTACCTAAGATCAGGGTTTTCAACCTGGGGTACACTTAGGCCCTATCCCTAGACACCTTCTTTTCTTAAGCAAAAACAGGTCAGCCACCAGAAAATCCCGTACTTCAAATCTCTCATTCCCATACATGAAGTGTACAGGTATATGGGATATTGTACTTCACCTTACAACAGAAATGTGAAGCTGTCTGTGGGCAGGGAGTCCCTAACGAGTGTGTGTGTTTGTGAACGATATGTGTCACGAGCTCCTTCTATACCGAAAGTCCCATCAGTTTCAAACTTGGAAGCAAAGTCCCTGACCATGTAAACTGATGACTTCATAGGTTAACGTCAAACGGCAAAGGTCAGATTATAGCTAAAGGTCGGGTTTTGCCATTTTTGCCTATCAGTATGTAAAAATTAATTAAACCACAAGATATGTGCAAAACGATGAGACGCATCTTAAAATAGTGCCTTTTGGTAACAAAAGGTCGATATCAAAAGTCAAGTGTAGGTCAAGGGTCAAATTGGCCTAAATTTTGCGAAAAAGTGAGTCGTCAACTCCTCCTATTCTATAAGTCCAATAAACTTCAAACTTTGTAGATAGGTACCTGACCACGTAAACTTGTACGGTACGTGCGTAAATTGATGATGTCATATGTCAAAGGTCATTGGTAAAAGGTCAAATTAACTTAACTGATTTTTCCTATTTTTGCCTATTAATATGTTACAAACTTCATTGAACCACATGATATGAATAGAAGAATATGGAAAAAGTAAACTGGTGCTTTTTGGTTGCTAAGTGTGGAGTTCAAAGGTCGAATGTTGGTTAAAAATGAGCGGTCAAAGTTCAAATGACTTAACAGAAGTCTTTTGTCATTATTTTATTTTTTATCAGTAAGAGAAATTTTATTAACCAAAAGGTATATAGAGAATAGGAGGGAAATGAGGATGGAATCCCTTCTTGTTATGATTTGCAAAGAATTTTAGAAACTTCTGGTAGTTCTGAAGTTTTCAAACGTACTGTCATCTCCATTTCTTATTCTTTTCTCTTTTATATATTTTTCCTTTCTTTTGTATTGCACTTTCGTCCTACCAGCTTTTGATTCTTTTATTATATTTTCATTTCCCTTTTTTTCAAACCTTCTTTTATTGATTTTTGCTTTTGTTTCATGTTTTCTTATTCTTTACTTGTTTAGTCGTTTCGTTAATCTCATCCTATTTCGTTTCTTATGTAACTTTTCTTTTTATGCTTGACTTTACCCATTCAACTGTAGTTTTTAAGGATTCTCCTTCATTTTGAAGCGCCATTAAGCTTAACTTTACTTTTCACTCAAGTTTTTTGAGTTTTTAGATGTACTTTGCTTTGAATACCCCTTTTCCCATCTGTCTATCTTGTAAAGTGCTTGTGAACAGTGCCCGTATTTTGTATTGGGCAGTTAAAGTACGTGGTATAAAAATAATAGTTTGGGAAAGACAGAAAAGGAATGAAATATATCCATCACTCATTTATAGACATATCATCTTATCACTGTAGAAATCTATAGCTTATGCGCCTTTTCGTCTTTATCTCAAGATCGATCCTTGAGAAGGATGAGGTATTGTAGACACTTTGCCAGTTGAGTTTTATACGGCAATGTCGGCTGGAATAGCAACCGTTGTCATAGGAACTGTTAATATTACCAAGTTACTACTTCGGGGTGATGGGAAGTTCATGATTGAGGGTTAGTTAGATTAGGTTTAACGTCCCAGTTTCCAACCAATTGGTTCAAGTCGAGACGACCACGGCCTTTTTGCCAGTTGTGGCTCACTGGCTTGTTTTCCCTACTCCATTGCTTATGCTGAGCACCAAGCACAAAGGCAGTAGGTTCCATTTTAAGGTCTTTGGTATGACCCGGCTAGGATTTGAAACCTAGACCTTCCGGCTGCAAGTCGGATGCTCTAACCACTTGGCCACCGCAGTCGGTGAGGGAGGGGTCAAAATGTGTCAGTGTGTGTATGGATGTATGTATGCATGTATGTATGCATGTGTGTAGGTATGTATGTATGTATGCATGTATGTATGTGTGTTTGTGACGCTTCGCTTTAAACATTTTCAGTTCAGTTCAATGTTTATTTCTGGCAAATTTGTACAATATTTACAATGAGTGCAATTTATATATACATTTACATTTAACAAGCGTATCTAAATAACTAGAAAAGGAGGAAAGAGAAGTCAAGACTTATGAGCATTTTCCCCCTTAAGATATTCTTCTATACTATAACTACACAATAACTACAAAATAAGTGACGACATTATGCTAGAAAAATAATAGATGTGAAATGAGATATGAAGTATGAAATATGAAAAATGTGATGGTTGCATTGTCTATTCAGCAATTACAAACTTCTTAAAATTGTATTTAAATGAGCTTATATATACTTCTACTTTCTCAGATACTTATTGCAATGGAATTCCAAACATTTACCCCACAATATGATATACACAGCTGTTTTTTTTTTTTGTTTTTGTTTTTGTTTTTGTTTTTGTTTTTTGTTTTTTTTTAACACGATTTTGTCTAAGATTCCCACTTTGCTTACTTGGTGTATAGATTAACCATGTTAAGAGAAAGAACAGGCCTATTGTTGTTGGAGGCCACATAAATTTGGAGGATTTCACGGATTGGCGGTATTTATCTCAGCCGATTTCAATAATGCTAATTACCCAGTAGTTACAAAATAGAAATGCTGATGCAGTCCTGTGGGTGAAGTTGTCAAGCAATATAAATGGTACTGAAATGATAGTAGGGACTGTTTATGTTGCCTATGAGGGCTCCAAGTACCTTGATCGAGGGATATTTCATGATATTGTCAGCGATTGTATTCAGCTAAAATCGCAGTATGATTTACCGATTTACCTAGTCGGTGACTTCAAGGCTCACACGGGCTTACTCGATGATTTTAATCCCTCTGATGAATGTGATCTCTTACCAGGTGATTCCTTTGACCCGCACGAAGAACTCGATGGGCTTGAAATTTGAACGACGCGGTATAAAGAAGGCAAGGTAGTGAATAGTAATTGAGCAGACTCATTGAGCTATGTAAAATGTGTGAATTGCCTTTGGTCAGGATTTAAATTCCGGACACCGGACGTTTAGCTCTTCCTCCGAACTCTTTTGGCATGTTCAAGATCTCACTGTTGATACCGTTGACAAGTCTTTATCAGATAATCACAGTCCTATCGCTGTAACTTTTCAAGTGAAAGATATAGCGACACCATTGACTGTAATTAAGCGTGGTACGAATGATGTAAATGCCGATAACCCGGGAGTTGTAACTCCCTGGTTATATCAAGCGAATTTGCTGGTTGAAGATAAAAAAGCGGCTTTCATTAGTTCTTTAGTAGTAATGAAGACATAGCTTCATTGTATGATGGATTGACTGGTGAGTGATGTTTCACAAGAGGATTTGGACTACATATACTTAAGATTTCAACATATGGTTTTAAATGTTGCTCAATAAGTAGGTATACAGCTTGAACAGTGAGTAAACCACCCAACAACACAGGTATGTGGCAGTAAGGTAAGGTTAGAGCATTGTTGGGACCATGTCCCAGATCTTGCCGGTTTGTACAAACTGGCCTTAACTATTATATCAGTAGGGGTGGTTATTTTAATTATGATTATTTTCATTGTGAATGATGTGTTGTTCTCTTTAATTGTGTGGTATCATCTGGTATTGCCCCGCAGCCTGGACTATTGGGATAATGAGACCGATTTATAAAGAAAATGTCACAGCAGGATGACAATAATTATCTTGGAATAACTCTGCTTAGTTGCATTGGTAAACTGTTCTGCATTACATAATGAAAGGATTAGGAAATATTTGACTGCTACTGATGCACTGGGAGATAACAAGTTAGCTTAAGAAAGGGTCATCGTCCACAATTGATAATACAGGCGCGGATCTAGAAATTTCGAAAGGGGGGGGGGCTGAAAGCCCCCTTGAATATTCTCCTAGATAAACATTATGCTAATTTTCGCGTATTTGTTATTGTTGATGTGGCCAAAAAGGGGGGCTGAGCCCGGGAAAGCCCCCCCTCTTTCTTGGATCCGCGTCTGTAATAGGCCTAAGTTTTGTTTTACATTCTGTTGTAGACATATCTTCGCAAGGCGAAAGGGGATGTGCTGTACATTTATTGACTATAGAAAAGCCTTTGGTATGGTTCACACAACAGCTTTATGGTCTGAGTTTCTTTCTCATAGTATCACTGGTAAGTGCTAGATATTATCCGCAATTTGTATAATAGGCTAATGCAAAATCATGTGTAAGGAATAATGGTGAGTAATCGGATTAATTTGTATGTAGTATAGGGGTCCGCCAAGGGGACAATTTATCTCCAGTTTTGATGTTGCTTTCAATTAAAATGACTTCCAACACTTGACAAGTCGGTATTTTAAAGGCCTTAACGATTCATCCGCAAGCAGTTAAAATTTTACTGTGGTGGTGCACTCTAAAAACAAGAGTGAAATTCACACCAAAAAGAGTGTGCCCAGGACCACTCCTTAAAAGAGTGAATTTCGCCCCAAGTAGATTGACAATTCACTAAAAGAGAGTGATACTTCACACACATGGAATGAAATATCCCTCTTTTTGGAGTGAATTTTCACTCAGGGTGAAATTCACTCTTACTAGGCGTGGTCACTAAGTACACTCTTTTTGGAGTGAATTTCGTTCTTTTGTTTTTAGAGTGTGATGAATCTGAAGTCTTTCTACAGTTATTCTGCTTACTCTATGCCGATGATACTGTTGTTTCTAGCTGCTGAAAATGAGACCGATTTTCAACTTGCTTTGAATGCAGTAAAAGATGTGACACTTAGCCGTCACTCAAAATTAGTAAAAGTAGAGTTGCTATTTTTTCGAGGGGCAAACCTAGAAAATTACCGACATTTTAAGTTCGATGTGGAAACCATCGAAATCAATGATTATGTGTACTTAAGGTAAAACTTCAATTATAAATAATAAGTTTTAAGTTTAACAAAGCCAAGAAGAAGCAAGTTCGACAGGCAAGGGCAAGGGCGAATCCAGTCTCTAGCTCATGGGGGCAGTTTGAAAGGGGGGGCGCCAGCAAGTGGTAGTTTTACTTAATTTCTGAGGACGCAGGAGGGGCGCATTTTTCTTGTATTTGGGGGCGCCAGATTGATCATGGGGGCAACTGCTCCCAGTTGCCCCCTGAATCGCCCCTTGGCAAGGAGTGCATATACAGTTTAAAGGCTCTCTAAGCTTACCCCAGACAGTAACAATTCTCCCTACTAAGTTAACTTCTAACCTCTCCTCCAAATTAAACCAAGTCTCCTGCGTAGTTTACCTACAAGACAGACCCACAGTAGGTAGCTGCACAGTGAGCTTAATTGTTCGAGGCAATATTGTCAAGCACAGAGTGTGAGAGCTTAACTGTGAACACAACAGACTGTACAAGTCATTGTTGACCAACCAAAGTGAAACTGTACTGTTTGAATGAATGTCATTCAAATTGCAGTTATCAACTGTATTTAAAACACTGGAGATATTCCTAAATATGTTTGGGCAGAGAGTTGCTAGCAACTCCCTGGTTTGGGGGGGGGGGGATGTCATATCCCCTTTATCGAAAATTCACAATATGCAGTTGCCCTAAGATCTGTCATCTGTCATCCGATCATGTTATCATGTTATCCGATTATTCGATCATGTTATTCTACCAGTTTCAACTGATGGATGTGAGGTATGGGGTTCAGTGATTGGACTATTTCTCAAATTGAAGCTTTCCACATAAAGGTGTGTAAACAAGTCCTTAAATTCACAGCGAACTTTATGGTATATGGGGAACTTGGTTCCCCATAAACTGATTAAATCGGTGGAAATGAGAATGATATCTTTATGGTTGATAATCATAGGTGGTAACAAATAAAAACACTCCTACTCTGTCTATAAATTACTTCAGACAACAAGGGCGTAGGAAGCGGGACGCTGGGGGACCTCCGAGTGAAAAATGTGGTGTTTCGCCCCTCCCCCCTCATTTCGAGTACAAAAACCCCTTATTTGTTCCCTCTGTAAAAAAAAATGTCAACTATTTGCAGTAGCTTTTCATAAAATTTGCTCAGATATTGCACCAGATTGCGTCTAAAGACCCTCAAATACTCAAAAATTTTCTTAAGGGGGAAGGGGAGACCCTCCTCTTAGTCCTCTCTCTGAACGACAGTCCGAAATATCATTCACCCCCCCCCCTCCCCGTCGAGAACAACTTCCTACGCCAATGGCAATGTGTGAGAAAGGTATTTACAGCTCAAAGATGGAAAACACCTTGGATAAATCTGGTTTGTTGTATGTCTGGGATTCACCTGAAAATGTTAATACCTGTTAGTCAGTAAAGAAACCCCTGGATAGAGGTTAAGTGACATGTATGGACAAAATTAGCTTTCCGATGTTCAGATAAGTTCCTAATGCAAAATATGCTGCATTTTTAAGAGCAGGCTTGTTATGAAAAATGACAGGCCTGCTGACCATGGGCGTACATAAAAGGCACCAGTATTGTAGATTCAAACACGAAATTACCTGTGGGTTGTGGGGCGTTTTCATGGTTTCACTTTACATCATAGAATTTGTGATATGATATGATGTGATATGATATATGATATGGAACTGGGGTTCCAGTCACTGGCGACATACTCCAAATGTGGTTTGACCAAACCTTGGAACCAGTGGCGTAGCTACGGGGGGCATGAGGGGGCCCCACGACAAAGCCGTGCCACCCCAGGTGCCCCCTACGGAAAATTTTGGAATGTACAGTTTTATATAGACTAGTCCCATAGAGAGGGAGAGAATTCAGAGATTGTTCCCTCCCAAGAAAGGTTCGTGACCCCCCAGTTCCCCCTGCTCAAAAAATCCTGGCTACGCCACTGCTTAGAACAGGTGTTTAAAAGGCTCCTTATCTAAGAAGGTATACGTTCTTCTTACCAGACACATTATTCTAATAGCCTTATTAACTTGAGCTTGATAATGATCCACTAGTAAATCTGTATCTATTTCGGAAGAGGAAACCATTAAATTAATCTCAGACCAATCCACATCCCACAGATGATAATGCTTATCATTAACACTGCTGTGACCAACAGAATGAACTTTACACCTACTAGGATGAAACCCTTCAATAACCAACGTTCTGACCCAACTTTACAAAGCAGATAAATCCTCTTGTAGTAAAACATCGTCAAATATTTTCCTGTATAAGTTTGTATCATCAGCAAATAAGTACACCGAGGAAAACCGTACTGCTTCATAGGCTAGTTCTGAGTTTTGAGTCCTCGTTATATCTCTCCAAAATCTCTTTATCCTCCCCTATACTTTAAATCCTCTGATTAAGTGATTTTCCCCGTCTGACAGGGAAGGTGGGAGGGGGGGAGTTATACCCTTTGCCAGGGGCGGAATTTGATGTCTGAAAGTGGAGGGCAAAGCCAGGTGGACTATCAAATGGCGCCGGAGGCGCCTCGGGAGCGCGAAGCGCTCTCCCTAACGACATGAGGTCGAGGGGCCCACCTCAGGGCCTCTGGCGGTGTCCAGGGGTAGATCCCCGGTGGGGGTCGGGGCGAAGCCCCCGGAAGCTCTGGGGTATTTACGAAATTGTAGGCATTAAAATGATGCAATTCAGCTTCAACTTCAAATGACATACGGTGGGCAATTAACATACCACAAAAATCACTATTTGACTTTTTTCAATTATATTCTTACTCCATGTGACTAACAGTCAGATGGGATCGATAACACTGAGAGCTTGAGGAAGAAGGGGAGAATGGATTATTTTGAGGTTTTCCCGTGGCTTTGGAACAATAACTTTAAGAATGAGAAATCTTGTGTCCGGAATGGGTGCGCGAAGCGCGTTAGAAAAATCGCATTTTCATACTTTACAGTGATATGAGTAATAGAAGGCTATAAGAAAGAAAAAGTATCCTAAAGAAAAGCTCTCTCGCCCCCCCCCCCCCCCCACCTTCGCTGAGCGCCTGTCCCTTATTACGGTACCGGAAATGACACTTTTCGTGCCTTAAAATCAAAACTATCTTTAAAGAATCGGTAAATTTACACAGATCGATGGTGATTAACTTTTTGTTTGAAAATTTTTGGGGGAGGGGAACTTCAACTAGGCTGCGTACGGCCATGGGGTCATTGGTGGTTTCAATGATAATAGATGAGTTTGTACGAAGCTATGAAAAGAAGGATGTTTTACAGGAAGTAACCCCGAAACCCCGACGCAATATTTAAAACGGGTGCGCGCGAAGCGCGCAGACGAAAGCAGCGTTGAGACAGCTTTGAGACATACTTATAACCTATTGTTTTTTTTTTAGTTTTAAATGCAGTATTTTTATTGCATAAAAAAATTTCCTACTTTCACCAGGTGCCTGTTCTTTCCATAGAGCAGGATATGGGAACCTATATCCTGCTCCATGGAGGCATTCTTTAATATTTCATTTTGTAGGTGGTCTGGGTCAAGTTCCCCTCAACTATTTTATTAGTGTGAAAAATAAGGTGAATCGATTTTGAAGGTTATAGACTATGTGATACTTAAAGGGGTCAAAAAAAATCTTTTGTGTGTAGTTTTGAACATTGTCAAGGGCATCGGCAGTTAAAGTTCCAGGGAAGTAATTTTTATTGAAAGCTGCATCTTGGGAAGTTGTGACCGGCGAAGCCTTTAACCGCGATCGCCGAAGGCTGGGAACTGAGGGTCCTTCCCATGAAATCTTTCTTAAATATGACGGCTTTTGCGGGCATTCTGGACCATTTCTTGATAAAATCCTGCTTCCATTAAGTATATTGAAATGTTAATGAAATAGATATCATATGATTATCGCAAATTTAAGATAGTAACCGTCAGTCAATTTGCTGAGGATGGTGATAGTTGGTGAGGAAAGTGAACAGCGAGAGGTGTAGCGAGGGTTTTGGAAACGGTAATTTAGTCAATCTGTCCTACAGGAAGTAATAACGAGGCAATTCCACCAAAGTTTTCCTACGCACAGCAACACTAATGAGACATCGATTTATATAAGGGTCATGCGAAACATGCAATTTTTTTTCGAGAATTTCCGTTCCGTATACATGGGTAGGGTTTGGGACTTTGTTTGCAAGGACCATGGTGCATTTTATGACGTACATATAATTTCAGTGACCCTTATTTCAGAGTTTCAAGTCACAATGTGTGGCGCGTAGGACGAAAGAAATTTTAGGGTGCCAGAAAAAAAAATTTCAATTGTATCAGTCTTCTCTGGATGTGCGGGCGAAGCCAGCCGAAAAAAATCTCCTAGCAGTTTTTGGTTTTTGACATAAACATTTCAAAATTTAATGATAATAGACTATTGAAAATTCTCTTATAATTTCTCTAGTCTCACTTACTTTTGCTCATTTTTTTATTTTTATTATTTTTATTTTTTAAGCTCTGGAAAAAGTGGGGGTTGGGTGGGTGGGCAAGTGCCCCCGCTCCCCCCGTAATCCCTCCTATGCCCTTTGCACTAAAACAGTGGACTTCAAATTGAAAGTGGTCAAATGACACTTCCAGGGCTAT
Organism: Holothuria leucospilota; assembly: GCA_029531755.1. Lineage (NCBI taxonomy): Eukaryota > Metazoa > Echinodermata > Holothuroidea > Aspidochirotida > Holothuriidae > Holothuria > Holothuria leucospilota. The sequence goes on from CM055965.1 coordinate 13,393,056, forward strand.
ATAAGCATAGCGATAAGGTGTTACTGGGAGAGCCTGAAGGGGCGAAAGTTTTGATTGTTTGCGAATGATGTATGAAAATTTTAATAGCTTCAGAACGACTTGTGATAGAAATTGATTAAAAGAGATCTTTCGCTCAGTCGAAAACACACCATCCACCTCCCTACAGAAATCTATAGCTTAGAACCTTTGGACTCATTTTAAAAATGTTCGGAATTTTTCAGAAATCAATTAGGGGACGTGCCCCGATGCCTCCTTTCCGACTCCACTGTTTTTTAGTTAATATGACTTAAAATCGTATTTAAGGTTCAGCCCCAGTAAACGAAAGGCTTAAAGGGCTTAAAGGAGTCATTATAGGCTCGATCTGCTGATTGGAAGGATCATCTCGGCGACTTAGGAGGTATTTAAATGAAAACTTTTCTGTACACTACGCACCATGAACTTAGTGGTGCTTTGTCTAGAATAGGGGTGTGCAACCAACAACACGGCTCCATATTTTTCCCGTCCGTGACGCAACATCAGATTTACTTTGTCTGTCTTGGCCGATAAATTTTGTTAGGGAATTGAGAGTGTCCCGGTGCATAGTCTGCATGGAATTTTCGTCATGGAAATGCAGTTTTGGCGCGCTTTTGTGCATTTGTCACAGTTCGCACTCCACATCTTAAGACCATTATTAGGGTAATAATATTCGGACAATAATATTCGGACCATTACGTTCTTCCGAGGAACAGAGGTGCATCTCCAACCTCTGTAGGCACCCCGCATTTAGTAAGGACCCTAGAGCAGTCGATCTTATATCACGAGTAGCCTATATGCAGCAACATTAGCGTGATGTGAAAGTTGTCGTTATACATATTTGTATAACGCGTGCCATGCCACGGCCAAAATACTACTAAATAACGAGGATTTCTAGAGATGTTTAAGTAGTTCAAACATTTCCCAAAGGCAGCACCATTTTGCATCGAAGTCACCTAACATAAACAAAAGTTTCTCATGGGGAGGAGTTGTCACCCCCACCACTTAGACAACACACCATTTTGCATCTAAGCCACCTCAAACGAACAAAAATTTCTCAAAGGGGAGGGGAACCTCTTCCTCCCCTTAGACCCCTCCCTAAGGAAGGCTCCTGCACGAGGTGACAAAGGAAGGATCGGCCGGGGTGCAACCAATCGCAGGTGCGCATGTGCACAATTTACCCTGACTCTGAGGTGGGATTACAACGTAATCTTCTGCTGTTCCCCTCAATCACTAACTTCTGGCGGCTCTACCTCTAAAAACGTAGACACCAACTGGTAATTTGCCAAAATGCGTCGAAACGCGTTGGAACTCGCAAATTAGTTTGCAACTCAAGCGACTGGTAATCATGGTAAGGGAACGGTTTATGTTCTGACGTGCTCCTAAAGTTGTCACAGACGACGTGAGTCGTATGACACTGTGACCCTGCTTATTTGTAGAGAACGATTAAGCTTATTGAAAGGTCAAGAATAACATGAAAAGAGATTATAGTCGGCAACTAGTAGTGAGCATGAATTTGACCGATGAATCTCCATCTAATACCACCTCTCTGGTTTTACAGGTCAGCATCGGGCGGTTACACAATATTTCATTCGGAACCACACACACACACACACACACACACACACACACCGAACACACACACACACAAAAAAACATTTTCCATGAAATTTTGCATAATTCTGCAGTGTTACCATGCACTCTGCGATTTTCAATACAGATCATGTATCCATCAAAATGAATTAGAAAGGGGTTTGGGACTTCTTACATTCTTATAGAGGGTTTCACCTGCGTCACAATATCCCGCGTCTCTCTGTTTTTAAAGGGCAAGATCGTGCGTCTCTTTGGTTTAGAAGGGCAAGCGTCCATTTTGTCACAGTGGTATCTATGGTTATGCCGTGCGCGTGTGCTGTAAATACGCTGGGGTCCTCTCTATGTTTCGACCTCTCTGTATTCCGACCTCTCTATGTTCCGACCTCTCTATATTCCGACTACTCTATGTTCCGACCTCTCTATATTCCGACTACTCTATGTTCTGACTTATAAACGTTTTGGTCGAAACAAAGAGAAGTTAAACCATAAGGGTCACATCTCTATGTTCCGACCTCTCTATGTTCCGACACCTGCAGAGTACTTTTCAAAGGCTAATTCTACGCTGAATGGTGCCCTCTGCCCCCGCTGGTTGTGCCACTGCCCTAGTGTTTCGCCTCGATGCGCGATCAGCAAACTTTGAAATGTTGCATAAACTACGCAATTTACGCTAATTAATTAGCGTATTCTGGAACCTTCGGACTAGTGGAACTGCCCAAAGATTGAATATGACCAAAATGCATGTTTTCATTTGTGGTCGAAACATAGAGAAGTAGGAACATAGAAATGTGTAAAACGTCTCCATGTTTCGACTTCTCTATGTACCGAATTCTTCACGTTTGAAATTTAGGTCGGAACATGGAGTAGTCGGAACATTGAGACGTCCAAAGCCTCTGTGTTTCGACTTCTCTATGTTTCGACTTTTTCAAATTGCGGTCGGAACATAGAGAGGTCGAAACATAGAGACGTCATCACGTCTCTATGTTCCGACCTGTCTATGTTTCGACCAAAACGTGAAAAATCGTGAAAAAGTCGGAACATAGAGAGGTCGGAACATAAAGAGGTCGGAACATAGAGAGGTCGGAACACCGGGATTGAACCAATACGCTTACTGCGTGTGTGTTTTGCCCTCCAGTGCCTGGAAATCTCACTCGCGTGACGTCACATGAAATCCCAATATATATACTAAATAAATCTTTTTTGCTCATAAATGTTTATTTTCAGAGGTTTTCCTTGTCAAAAAGTCTGGTGGTTTTAAGATTCAAGTGAGATTAACATTCAGGATATTGAGACAACGAACCGAATACAAACGAACTTTCCGCTCAGTCTTAAAGTGACCTCACTGAAGTATAGTATTAATATATACTAAACTACAGCTAAATAGCAGAGAATATGGAACAATCAACACTGGATGGAATTATGAAATACATCACAGGGGGAAAAGGAAAAAGTATCTACATCCTTGTAACAGTATTTGTTGTTGTACTAATGCTGAAGCTGAAGACTGATGCTGAAAACTGGAGGATGGAATCTCCCCTAATGCCTCCTAAAATATGGTGAGTAGCAATAACTTGTGTGGAATCATTTTTTTAGGAAAATTGGAAAATTTTGGGTTTTTATTGAAGAATCTGCCCTTCGTCAAGGCAAAAGCAGCTCATCGGGGCGACTGGCTGTCATCGGGATTACATTTTATTGTACGGATTAAGGCTACCCGACGATTTTGGAATATTTCCCTGACGGAGTCCAGTCTTCCCCGACGGGAGGGGCATAGCCCTCTACTCCCCCCGCTGCCCCCGCTGGCGCCACCCTGTTCACAATCCACATGCATCGTAAATCAAGCGACTGTTACTTGTTAGTTGGATTTAGACTATAATAAAACGATGTTTCAAGAGTGAATTTTGTGGTCAAATCGGTCCATATTAGAATGCCACCTGAAGTTATTTTGACTGCTAAGTTCTTAAAAACACAATTGTGCAATTACCTTAGAGCTACCGAGTGTTTCACCGCACATATCCTCACCAAAGGCCATGAGACGAACCCCTGGGCCATTCTATTTTGTCACCCCATGATTTTTTCTACCCTGTGGCAGCTCGCCCGGTGTACAAGTCTTGGAAAGTGCATGTGCAAAGCCACAGCTAAAAAGCTTAAATAATGAGACTTTCTTAGCATGTAATCATTTCAAAGTTTCGCCTAAGATAACACTATTTTGCATCTAAACCAACTTATATATGCCAAAGGTTCTCAAGGGGGGTGGTGGGTGGGTGTTACAACCTCTTCTTAGACGACATCCCTTTCCTTACTCCTACCAAAATTAAACATTCACTAAATAATGAGAATATCTATAAATAAACTCAATTCAAAGTTTTGTCAAAGATAGTACCATTTTGCATGGATCCACCGTGCTTAAAATACTCTCAAGGGGAACCCCCTCCGTAGATCCTTCCCCAGGACGATTACCACTGCACGGGGTGTCAAAGGAAGATTCCACCACGTGCACACTATAACTACAGGTACGCCACTGTATTTACCCAGTTCAAACTGACCGTAACTAGACCAATTAAATGACATCTTTATTTTTTAATCAAAATTTCTTCTAAAAACATATCTTTTTGCCATGGACCATTTTTCATTAAAACTGGAATAGCTACCTTCTAGTCAAATTTAGTGCAAATATTAAGAAGACAGAAATAAGACTATACCAATTATTAGGCTCAAGTATCTGTATAAATTCCCTGACCGTGTCTTCATCATCTTACTGATAAAAAGGGGGCTTGCCTAAAACCACTCCCATAATCTTACGAGGCGGGGGCAGGGGGCATATGCCCTCCCAATTTGGGCAAAAGTAGTGGATCCATTCGGGCAAATGAGACAGCCAAGAAAATAAATTATTCCCTTTTTGCGGACCAAAATTCGGGCAACTTGGTCCAAAATTTAAATTCGGGCAAAAAATTATCCCTGCCTCCCAGAAATATTGACCCCCGTACGCCTATGACCACTCCCGAGGCCAAAAATGTACAAAAGCATTTGCCAGTAGAGTCATGACCAGTATTACCTTACCCAGCATCTGCCAGTACTGAACGGTGTTGTGTCAAGTGTATATAAACTCAAGGAGTAACTTCTAGTACTATTTTCTCTTGCAAAATGGTTTCTACATTTTCTTATTCTTTTCAAGTGTGTCCTTTACTGCAGGCACAAGTTTCTAAAACAGAGAGTGTTTGGATGCAATTTAAAAAGTCCGAGAAGTGCCATCCCGTGTAGTCTGGAAGGCGTTTTGAGCAAACTTTTCCTTAGCATGCCAAACAGTGGTGCCGTTTCTCTTAGAGAGTGTCACAAATTACTTTTCGGTGATCAGCTCCCCCCCCCCCCCCCCCATCTTAAAAGTAAGTCTCTTTTTGATCAGGCTAGTGCCACATTTAATATCTTCTACCGGGAAGATAAAATTCATTGAACGATATCAAAGGGATTGCACACTGTACATTTTGACAGAATCAAGAAAAAAATAAAAAAACACATAAAGGAATTAGGTATAACGATACTCTCATTAGTAAATAAAAAGTATGTATGTTTATACAACTTCTAATCAGCACAGCATATTGTATAAATATTTTCAAACCTGGGGTGGAAATTTACGGTGAGTGGAACAGAAATCTTATGTATGGGTGTGTATGTGGGGGGGGGGGGGGTGCCAAAAGTCCACCAACCTAGCTATGATGAAAACCTAGATGTATTCATCCTTAACGTATCATGGACCTCAATAGGGACTCGAGTTGTTTAAATACAGTTTTATATTCACTCGAACACCTTTCATTGAGTTAGTTATAAACCCCTTAGACTATTTACAATCCAATGTTTGTCCTATGGTCCTGAAGCTGCAGGTGATAAAAGGTGTGTTGATATGTAAACATATCATTCCTCCTTGTTTGATAAACTAAACTGAAACGTGAAAAACATCCACAAGTTTGATAAATCAAATATTGACCACTGTACAATTTTTATTTTCACCTACCCCTTCAATGACCATTCGGTCATCGGAAAAATCGTCTAGTATTTACTGCACTCAGATGTTACGTTATCTATGTGTCTGATTGCCTTGAAGCTATGAAGCAGTTGGCAGGGTGGCACCAATCGGGGAGCAGGGGGCATGCCCCTTCCCCATCGGATGAGAAGGCTTTCCCTCGTCGGTTTTATTTCCAATCTCATCGGAGAGCCTTAGTGGGTATAATATAAAGTGTGTGATCCCTGACAACAACAGGTTACTTGCTTTTGCACTTTGTGCAGATTCAAGAGATTCCATTCGCGCGCCAAAATATTGACTGGTAAATTTAAATGCTGTCCCTACACTTGTTTTGTTTGCTGATGAGATATCTTCTTCAGCAATTAGTAACCAAATCGTCTGGAAGAGCTAGTTGTCGTCAACTTAAAGGAGCTATGGCATCCCCAAAATATATTTAGACATATCCCCATACTTCTAAATCCAGTTGGTGACTGTACTTTGATTGGCATTCATTCAAACAATAATAGCACCACTCTGGTTGGTAGTGATAACTTGGACAGTCAGTTGTGTTCCTAATCAGGCTCACAGTCACATACAGTTTGTTTTTCAATATTGCCTCGAGCAATTCAAACTAAGTGCAGGCTACTGTAGCTTTGTCTTGGAAGTGTTCTACTACTAGACAGTTGTTTTTGTTTAAACTGGAGGCGTGGCTAGAAGTTAGGTTAGTTGGGAGAATTGTTACTGTCTGGGGTGAGCTTATAGAGGGCCTTTAAGCTTTATTTCAAGTTTGCTGAAAATAAGCTCTCTTTAAACGTAGAGAAAAATAACATGGTCTGTTACAACAGGGGCAGCTATAATTTTAATTTATCTTAAAAAATAAAAATCGGATTGATTTTCGAACAAATACCGCTCTGTTGAGCGATATAAGTTACATAATGGTAGCAGAACAGTTTATCGTGAGACAAACCAGGATCAGTTATCGATATAGCGTGACCATCCTTAGAACAAAGTCTGAATAAAAACTATTGGTCCGATATAGAAAAATTCGGATCGGATATCGGATTGAGAATGGCTGTTGTGTGACCCGCCCTTAAAGCAGGGAGTTGCAACTCAATGTTCAAAGAATGGAAAATTTCAGCTGGTGCATTGATAAACACCTATCATCAATATTCATCATCATACTTGCCAAAGTGAATATTGATAGCATAAATGAATATTCATACAAATAAACAACTTTTAAGATCAGTTTACTAACTACAATGGCTTGAACAGTCTTTATTTTCCTTTCTAAAATTCACTTCTGCTCAAACGTTACCCCCAAGGGGTTCTACTCCATAAAGGAGCTACGTACGCTAATAGGATACTAGGCCTAAGACTTAGTATTCCGCAGAGGTTTGAAGGTCGAGAGGTTGGTCGGTTAAGTTTGTTGTCATTTTGGGGACGTAGCTCCTTGGGGAGCAGAACTTCATGATTAAAGTTGGTTTTGCCCTTCGGTTCTTCGCTAGAGAGTCAGGGAACTTTGGAAAAATTTTCTTAGTACTCTTGGCCTTAACGTGAAGCAGAAAGACGGATTGCTGCAAGCGTTTACCTTGAACTACAGTACCTGTAAGGAACAGGGACCATACGGGCTAAAAGCTCGTAACCCAGACTTATGGCTTATTTGATTGTCATATGAGGATTCCGGAGTCTAAATTTAAGGTAATTTTCTTGCAAAAGGAACGAATAAGAAGAATCATGATTAACAACTCCCTTGTTAACTTTGTTTGTTTCAGGTTAGAAGCAAAAAGAGTTGCTGACGAGGTTGATCCTCCTGATTTGCATAATGAATATGCACTACCTACAAAACAAGTACTGCCCATCGATGGACCTGTATATAACAATGCATTACCTAACCCTTATGTAACCGGCAGAAACATTACAGACTACAGCAAGTCAATCATGGCTTTTATGCACAATCCAAAGAGCGGTGGCACAACTTTAAAAGACTGCATATTAACACTCACTCAAGAGCTTCATCAAAGACGCCCAATATTATTGGCCGGGAATGATAGTCGTGTAGAAATACAAGAAAATATTTTAAATGGTATTATTAATCCAGAAAAATACAATTTCATAATGGGTGGCGCAAGTTTAGGAATCTGCGAAAGTTTTTCGTCGAGGAAATGTTCATATTTTACGATTTTACGAGAACCGTACGACCGAATGATCTCTCACTATTTTTTCTGCAAAGACGGAGGGAAGTCTGGCGCTCCGTGTGCGAATAAATCTATAGAAGAATTCACTTTGAGAGTGGGGAGCTTATTTTTCTCTCAGTTGGCGGTAACAGTCACGTGTCACTGTGACAATAATTGTGACAACATTAGTAAACAGCCTTGGCAGTGTGTGAGTGATCATTCAAGTTATTATAAAAATATCGAATATAAAGACGAGTTCCTGCAATTCTTAATACAACATTTAGATTCCTATTTTGCAGTGATAGGTTTAACTGAGGAATATGACACAACTTTGACTATTTTACAATCCACTTTTGGTGTTCCCTTCCATAACTTGTGTAGTGGTTTTCAGAGAAACGCTGGAAAATACGGGTCAAAGGGCAAGGCGAGTTCAGAGGAGAGAAAATTGGAGGCGAAGAAAAGGATGTTGGCAAGCGAGGCGGTGAGGAGGACATTATATCCCGATGTTATGCTTTACGAAAGAGCAAAACAGATTTTTCAAATGCAAAAGGAAAAACTACATTTGATGTAGGCTGCCTGTGGTCTATGCCTTCCGCTTATTATCTACAGAAGGAAGAACTTTTACATTGTCGAACCTTCCCGAAATGATTAAATGCACATAAAAACTATGTAGAGAGCTTTCATGGCACGCGAGAGAGGCAAGACTTGGAGCAACTCGTTCGAGAAAACTATACATTTATTATACCCCTTCCTCGCGGTTTTTGAGGAAAGTTGGTGTTTTTATCTCATCTCCGTACATGTTACTAACTGTACTTCAACACAACATCAGAAATGTGAAGCTGTGTGTGAAAGTATGTGTGGGTGTGTGTGTATACAGCGTCGGCGAAAGCATTTATATTGGGGGGGGGGACGAGCGAACCAAAATCTGATTAAGTATTTGAAAAATGGGGGAAATTATGTGGTCGTCTTCCTAGGAGGGGTATAGGGGAGGGGTGTTTTTAGAGTCCTTATACATGCGATGTGATGTTAAATTTGTTATCTTTGGAAGTGAAATAGTTTTCGAGAATTTATATTATATTATTTCAGTTCGCCTCTTGCCTCACCCACCCCTGCTACACCACTGAGCCCTAGGAGGGGTAACCATAAAAGATTAAATACCATGGTGGGATTATTGATTATTTTTATTTATTCTAATGAGAAATGGAATAAATGAAAGACAAACAAAACTTTTTCTTATGGTATTATACAGGGCTGTCAACTTTTAGTGACTCGGTGAGAGTGAGATTCAATGGGAGACTGGTGAGATTGAGATTCGCTGGGAGACTACTGACGAAGAGAGCGCGACCATCGGTTCGCAAGGAGCGTCCCGCCAGGGGGGGTTTTGCCAAAATACCCGTACATTTGCTGGAAATGGCACTTCCCGTGCCTCATTACTGCATGCCCAGAATTGCCAGTTTTCAGATGTTTCATATTCCTGGAAATTTTTAAGGAGACATTTTGTTCACATTATAAATAGGCCTACGAAAATGGAATGTATTGCCGACAGCCTAGAATCGAATATAAATGTTTCCTGGTAATGTAGGTGGAACGAAACCCAATGAAAATCATTATAAATGGATGAATAATTCGTTCCACTGGGACTATGGTTATGTTACCATTTATTAGCACTGTACTATGCTGTCAGCCTACTGCAGACTATGATCAGCTGGAGAAGGAACTCAGGTTGCGCGATAGCTGGCGTTTTACCGACACCCGACAAATCGTTTGCGTTATGAGTGGAATTTTTTGCATCATATTGTGACATTGCGTGAGAAACTGATGCTTCATCTTATGAGAGTGGGATTGCGCCGAAATGCGTGACGCTCATGCTGAATGCGTGAGAGTTGAAAGTCCTGTCAATGTATAGACCATTCAGACCTGTTCAAACTGATAAAACTTGGAAAGTATTTACTCTCAACTTACTTAAACCTAACTCTCCTATACCAAGAACCATGAGTCATTTTTGAGTCAGCAGAAACGCATAAGGATTCAAGCCATTGCTTGCATTTACCAAAAATACTGACTCGTGTTTCCTTTTTGTTGACGAACTTAGCGTACAACTCATGAGTATCTAGTTGATCTAGAGTGGACCGATGAACATGAGCAAGTGCTACGGCATTAAGTCGCTCTTGTGTCATGGTGAAACTGAAACGTAACCATGTTTTCAGTCTTCGAAGTGTGCTGAATGACCACTGTCAGCGTGTCACATTCAGCAGATTAAACCGTTCGGACCAACAGTAGCGTAATAACAGGAAATACGTTTGGTAGGAGTGCTCTTACTTCTTGTGGAGCCACTCAGGGCTGTGATGCATTTTTGTGATCTATAGTTACTGACCATTTCTTCCGGTAGAATGCAAGTTCTGACTGAAGGCCAGCGGCGTTGAGCTCTGGGTATTTACTTTCCTCATTTGCTCAAAACCGGAGTATCGGAGACCCTTGTTCTTTCATGATATTTGATGTTTTTTCCTGACGATGTATTTTTAAAGGGGGTCTGTCCCCCCACGCCTATGCGTGTATTGGTGTGTGTGACCAACGGGGGCGTTCAATGCCGTTATCGTCCCTAGGAGGCGATTTCGCAACTGGGGCGATGAATGCTAAGGAGCGGCAAGGGGCGTTTTGAAGAAAATGAAATATCAAATTTAAACGGGAGCTCTACAAGATTTCAAAAGGTTTTCCCTATCTCAATGTTCAAGTTGGTTCGCATAAAAAGGAGATACAACGAAGTCAACAAGTCGAGTAAGTCCAACATTCCCTCCTCAGGTCCACTGCAAGGTTTTTGAATCAGGCACGTAGCTACTGGGGGGAGGCTGGGGGACCTGGCCGGGGGACCTTGCCCCCAGATGTTTGCTAGCCCCCCAGAAATTGTGTGTGTCCTAATAAATTTGTAAGAATTAATGCCATGACCCCCATCTGGTACCTAGGTCCCCCTAAAATTTCATCCTACCTACGCCCCTGTTTTGAATTATCTTTACGGCCAGATGCAAGGAAATCGAATTTAACAGCGTTGAACTTCAAAAACTTCCTGGCGAGACCCTCAAATTCCCAACAGTGGCAGTGAAAAGTAAGCGAACGGGCTACGGCTAAAAATTATCCCCCACTTTTTCCTCGAGGGTCCTTTTTTCATTGATGTTCATTGAGACATGATGACATACTGACAGAAGTGATAATTGTACATAACTAGCTGTGGTATGGTAGAAATTTTGGAATGTACTTTGAAGTAAAACGTTAAAATGTTTTCAGAAAATTTAATTAGTACCCGGAAGTTTCCGAGGCTTTCACCCCTGGGTCCCCCACTGGGACGTTGTCCCTCGACCAAATTAGAGGTTCTTGGGGAACGCTCCACGCTTCCGTGGGGCCTATGGTGTCCAATTCCAAAAACGTATCTTCGACCCTGACCATGATCAAGCCTTAACGCTTTCGTTAATCGCGGGTTAAGTATTCATCACAAAACAAAAAGCTTCTTTCAACATGTGTTTTATTTTTGTCTTTTCATACATAGCAATGATATGTTATCAATAATATATGATAGACTGGCGGAGTTGCCCAACCCATTTCGGCGAAAGGAAGAGATGAAATGAAAAATTTTGGGAACCACTGCAAGGCCGATTATCTTCAACTTAGTGTGAAGTTACTCTAGGTAGAACCCTTTTGCCGAGCTCACGAGCGGAAGTGAAGGTCAAAGGTCAAATTTTGTAAAATTTCTTTATTACAGTATTTTCTAGCAGGAACATATGGAGCTTTTAAGGTGTCATGCAGATGTTGAGATATTATGTGACTTTCTCGACTTTTTTCTCAGTAAATATTCAGATGTTGACATCCGAGATCTTTTTATCTCAATATTTTAGTGTAAAATATTGAAATATTACGTTACAGGATCTCAATATTTTAATATCTTCATTGAACGATATCGAGATATTGACATCCAACTTTTCGTTATCTCAATATTTTAGCGTAAAATATGTGAAATATTTCATAACAGGATCTAAATATCTTAACATCTTTACTGAAGGATATTGAGATTTTGACATCCAATCTCTCATTATGTCAATATTTTAGCGTAAAGTATTGAAATATTTCATTACAGGATCTCAATATTTTAATATCTGTAATATTTCAATATTTTTACGCTAAAATATTGAGAAAACGAGATGTTGGATGTCAATATCTTAATATCTTTCAGAAAAAATATTAAGATATTAAGATCCTGTAATGTAATATATCAATATTTTATACTATAATAATGAGATAACGCGAAGCGCGCCGAAAATGTCGTTTTGAAAGCACTTTATTAATGTTTAACCTTCCCATTGCATTGGAAAGTTATTCACTTCTTTAGTTTTAAACCCACTCAAGGAAAAGGGAGCGCCTAATCCATCTCGAATTACATGTTTCATTTAATTATTATTATTTCTTTTTTTGGAAAATTGAAGACCATGCAAACTTTTGGGGGCAAGTGCCAGCCGTGCCCCTATGGCGAGCCGCTAATGTTTATAGCCAGCAAGAAAAACTACATTTCAGGTAGAAGCCATGGCCCCTTCGGCCACCGCTTTCACTGACACTGATGAGAATATGAGGGTCCTCGGCAAGAAAAATAACATCGAAATTAAACTCTCTTAAATGTGACTTCGTGGCATCTAGTAATAAAGATAATTCACAAACTTTGTAGGTACTCTGAGGAGAGAATGTTAGACCTCCTCGACTTTGTGACTTCATTTATCTCCTTTTTGATTCCTTGCCGAAGGCAGGCAAGGAATCTATGCGATGGTGATGTCGTGTGTGTGTGTGTGTGTGCGTGGGTGTGCGCGGGTGTGTATGTGTGTGTATATGACGCCTAGCTTGTAAACACGATATCTCAAGATAGCAATGACCGACACTTTTCATATTTGGTATATAGATTCGTCATGTTAAGAGAAAGAACCCTATTGTTTTTTGGGGAGGACAAAGGTCATTTGAGGTCACCAGAGGTCAAAAACCAAAAACTTTGTAAACACGATATCTCAAGTTAGCAAAGATCGACACTTTTCATATTTGGTATATAGATTTATCATGTCAAGAGAAAGAATCCTATTGTTTTTGGTAGAGGTCAAAGGTCATCCGAGGTCACTGGAGGTAAAACTGCGAAAACCTTCTAAACAGCTTGTAAACACGATATCTCAAGATAGCAATGACTGACACTTTTCATGTTTGGTATATAGACTCTTCATGTTGAGAGGAAGAATCCTATTGTTTTTGATGAAGGTCAAAGGTCATTTGAGGTCACCGGAGGTAAAAAGCTGAAAAGCTCGTAATCACGATATCTCAAGATAGGAATGACAGACACTTTTCATATTTCGTATATAGATTTGTCATGTTGAGAGAAAGAACCTTATTTTTTTTGGTGAAGGTCAAGGTCATTTGAGGTCACTGGAGGTAAAAAGCTGAAAAGCTTGTAATCATGATATCTCAAGATAGGAATGACCGACACTTTTCATATTTTGTATATAGATTTGTCATGTCAAGAGGAAGAACCCTATTGTTTTTGATAGAGGTCAAAGGTCATCCGAGGTCACTGGAGGTTAAACTGTGAAAACCTCCTAAACAGCTTGTAAACACGATATCTCAAGATAGCAGTGACCGACACTTTTCATATTTGGTATATAGATTCGTCATGTTGAGAGGAAGAACCCTATTGCTTTTGGTGAAGGTCAAAGGTCATTTGAGGTCACCGGAGGTAAAAAGCTGAAAAAGCTCGTAAACACGATATCTCAAGATAGGAATGACCGACACTTTTCATATTTGGTATATGGATTTGTCATGTTGAGAGAAAGTACCCTATTGTTTTGGTGGAGGTCAAAGGTTTTTTGAGGTCACCAGAGGTCAAAGACCGAAAACCTTGAAATCGCGATATGTCAAGGTAGGAATGGCTGATATGGATTTGTCATGTTGAGAGGAAGAATGCTATTGTTTTTGGTAGAGGTCGAAGGTCATCTGAGGTCACCAGAGGTTAAACTGCGAAAATAATGTAAATGGCTTGTAATCACTATATCTCAAGATAGCAATGACAGACACTTTTCATATTTGGTATATAGATTTGCCATGTTGAGAGAAAGAACCTTATTGTTGTTGGTGAAGGTTAAAGGTCATTTGGGGTCACAGGAGCTAAGAAACTGAAAAGCGTGTAATAACAATATCTCAAGATAGGAATGGAGGACACTTTTGATATTAAGTGTATAGATTTTTCATGATGTAAGGAAGAACCCTATTGTTTTTGGTGGAGGTCAAAGGTAATCTGGGGTTACCAGAGGTCAAAAAGCAAAATTTTCCAACAATTCCCAAGATTGTTATATGAGGTCACCAGAGGTCAGAGAGCAAAATTCCAAAGAATTTACAAGATCAACATCTGGGGTTACCAGAGGTCAAAAAAAAGCAAAATTTCCCAAGTATTCCCAAGATCGTCATCTGGGGTAGCCAGAGGTCAAAAAGCAAAATTTGCCAAGAATTTACAAGATCCAAGATCCATTGGAGTTGAATCCCTTTCAAGACACTTCCTTCCTTTTCCTTTTTTGTTATATTTGGTGGTGTTCAGAGGTCTTGTGAGGTCAGCAGAGGTCAAATTGTTAAAACATCATAAAATGATGTAGTCAAGAAAGAAGAATTTGAGGGATAAGGCTCAGTGCAACAAAGCATCCCCATTCGGCAAGGAATCACTAAGCCTTTGGGCTTTCTGGTTATACTAACCAGTTTGAGAACTCAGCTAGAGGAAACCTTTCGAAATCTTATAAGGTTATAAGGTTTTAGTTGAGTACTTAATTTTTTCAAAACGATCCCCCTGCCACCCCCTTATCGCTCATCTCCCCCCACGTTGCCAAAACTTTCCCAGGGGCGATAACGCCCCCGATTGGGAACCACTGTTTTAGAAGATCGAAAATTAATGGGTGGGGGGGGGGGAGGCTCTCGTGCCCTCTTGCCGGCGCCACTGTTCATTCTTCAATGGATGATGATGGTTGTAGGATAGAGGCCACATTGTCAACACTTGATGACCACAGGTTTTTCAGTTTGAGAAGGTTTTGGATAGGTTCTGGGCTGGCCATGAGATATTGTATAACTACAAGGCAGATTTTGTGCAAGTTCAGTATGGCAGCCACCCACAGATCTTGATCATTGTTACAGTCGCCGATGGTGAAGATCAAGAAGATGCGGACATAGAGGTCAACAGACCTGAGTCCACTGAGGTTCCTAAGGTATCCTAAGGTATAGGATCACGACCACCCTTATAGTCCCCCACGTATGTAAACATAGCCTCGTCGAGGGTTATAGCTCCCCCTCCCCCGTCCCCTTCATTTATTCAGGGTTATGGGACGCGACACCGGGGTTGAGGCTAGTTCTGTACACACCATACGCAGGCGAATCCTATAAATGACATAATTTTAGAGAAAATACATGCAATAAGTACTGGTTGGTCGAGATACTGCAAATGTGGGCCTAAAAACACCTTCATAAACCCTTTTCCAAAAAGTAATTACAAAGGATTGTGGGATAAATTTTTGGTAGGGGGCGTACGAGTCCTTTTTGTCAATGGCATGTCACTGTGGCGAAAAATAAAGCAAACCAAAACTCTATCCCATAATACTTTGTAATATCTATTTGGAATAGAGTCTATGGATGGACAGTAGGCCATCTTGACCTTGGTTTTTAGTCAGTAAATACGCTTTATTCTGTGACGTCATATGCATAAGGTCTCAAAGACGGATACCCATAAGTAACGGCCTACATATTCGCACAGATATACGCATTAAAAGACCTAGGCCTATATGTATACGGATAGATCATTGACGTTTTTTCTTCTCCCTCCCTTCCAATACATACATATTACTGCCCTTGGGAGTACTTCAGGCACATAAGCATAAAAATTATTGAACGTGGCGAGATGTTGTGCTGGTGCGAGAATTTTTCTAGGGTGGGCGTTCCCTCCGCCCCTCCCTTGTTTATGATCCCATAACTCTGTAAGCGTAGGCCATGACGTACCTTGTGGTATCGATACTCGGAAGCTGTCTGCGTTGACCATTGCAAAAGAGACACTGCTCCAATCAGGTAACGTAACGTTTGTGAGCTGATAGGCCAACATGGCCTCGGCAAAGTGAATCCCCATGTTACACTCCCCTACCCCACACTGATCCAACGATCCGTTAAGGTAGACCAAAGAGTAGCCCACCTCAGTGGACGCCAGCTCATCTACAGGGCCCCGGTTCTGGTTTACCATCTTCAAGATGTCCGTATCTAGGAATCAAAAATAAAACAATTTGTACTACATTGTCATTAATGTCGGAAGTTAGAGGGCTTGAGCAGGGGCGTATCCAGGAATTTTCTATAGAGGGGGGTTTGATTGATCACTGTCCTGGGGAAGGGGTATAAGAGAAAGGGGTGTACCCCTTAGTTTTACAAAATTTTTGCCTTTGGAAGAGAGCTGAGATGCAAAATTGTGATATTTGACACATTTTGAAGCATTTTCTGTTTTTTTTTTGGCCTCAACTTTTTTTCACTCATGAGAGCCAATAGGGGAGGCACGCATCTGTTGCCACTGGGCTTGGGTGACTTGCAAGGACTATCGATACATGAAAACACGTGACAGAACAATGGATATGACCCAAAATGATCATTTTTTCAAATGTTCAAGATTAATATGAATATTAAGATATGAAAATGAAAGGAATCAACTGGGTTAGAAGGTGCAAAGGCTTAGGAATCAGTTAATAGTTTGGTTAGTTTGGTGTAGTTTAATGTTTGATATTTTAATTGTTGAAATGGTTGATAAATTTTACAGAGGGGGTAAATAAAAGTTTTTGCCCTTGAAAATTGTGGAGAGAGTGTGGATGTTTTCTTTAACTTCGATGTTTCTAACTTAGGACCAAAGCACCCAGTCCCTTCAGTTTCCTATGCCTATGAGAGGGTGGGTCGCCCTGTCTATTTGATACCGCTTATCTACGGTGGTTCCCGGACAATTTCCCTTAGACAGCTCTCTCGTGACATTTCACTGTACAGACAATTTCCACCCAGAACGATTCCGCCCTGAGGAAAACTCCCACCTTAACGATTCCAAATTTCCTGGTGGGGGAAGTTGTTGGGGTAAGGGTAATTGTCGCTGAAGGTTATTATCCGGATGGGAATTGTCCGTGGGAGTTGTACAGTCACGGGGTACAGTATGAAAGTATTCAGCTGTTAATTGCACATAGATAAGGTAAGTCCTTCCCGGGACATACTGTCAGGTTTTCGTTATATATATTAGGTTTGTATTATACATTTACATTTTCTGCAGGGAACCCGGAGCCAATTTTGAATTGGGGGGGGGGGAGGGGGGGGGCTAATCATCAAATCGGCCCAATATGTTTAAGAAAATAAAAGCCTATCATCCCAGTTAAAGCGGCCCAAAATGCCCACGGCAGAAAAAGTGGGAGGGCTAAAGCCCCTAGCCCCCCGTCTCCGCGTTCCCTGTTCTGGAGAGAATCCACGTTTTTCTTGGGGTGGGGTGGGTCGGTTGTAGAATAAATAGGGAAGGAATTCCCGGCATAGTGGCTACGCCCCTTGTTTACGAGGGTGGTACATTGTATGACAAAAGTTCATACTTACCTTCCTTTATCGTGTCATCCAGAAGTATCGGGTTACCACCGTATGACGTCACCACACCGTTTTCATCAAATACCACATGGAGTTTTCCCAGGTACTTTCCATACTTGTATGACTGTACCACTAAAACCTTCCCGTTAGGATCGCTGTCCGGGATGACGACAGTAGGGTATTCACCTCTTGGTGTCTCAGACGCTGGTGGGTTACCTGAAAATAAACATCGGCTTACGCATTGTTTTACGTTGTTTCTTTTAGATTCACTCGGCGTCGAAATGTTTTCTTGGATTGGCTCCAAAAAGTGTTTACGATATGAACAACATAATGAAATCATGTACTTGTTTCATTATCTCAGGGGTGGCGCCAGGTGGGATCAGGGGGCATGCCCCCGTCGGGCAGGGCTTCCCCTCCCTGTCGAGGAAACTACAATTCCGTCTGAGAGCCATATAATTATTACGATAAAATGTGTAATCCCGGATGGCGGCCAGTCACCCTGACGGTTTACTTGATTTTGCTCTCAAGAACGGCAGTTTCTTTAGTGAATACCCAAAATTTTGGCCTCTCCTTCCTTCCGGACCCCTATCGCCTTTTCGGGGCTTCGAGATGATGCCCCTTGAGCAGTCGGGGAGCTCGAGGGGCTTTTGTCGAGCAAATCCTGGTTCCACCCCTACATTTTCTTAAAAAGTTAAGAGGGTAACGCTGGTTGGTACGGATGCTGAAGGGGAGAGATCTGATCCCCGCCCTCTTTCTTCTTGCCACAGCCTTGACGTGTCCTTACTTCCGGAAACTTGAGAAACAGTGAAATGACTTTCATAATATATGATTTATTTAACGAATAATCGCCGAGTTTGGTGTGGAAATACCTGTGTCGTGGAGGTGGGCCGAAATATATTCATGCTTACCATGTCTTTCCTTGGATATAATTTATAGACCATGACCTAAGTTACCATTGTATTTTTGTACAAATCCGTGTTTGCAAAGACTTTTAACCCCGGGCATGACTTTAACTTCGAAAAACGCCAAGTTTAAGGGCCTATGAGAGGGTGTAACAACCTTTTTGTCAATCACGGTCTCATGGGCCCAACAACCCACTCCCTGGATACGTTTCTGATATAGGCCTAGTATAAGGATGGACTTCTACATAACTCTATATCTAGAAGTAGTATGTAAAAGAAGCCATCACGCGTTGTAATGTCAACAATGGCTCCATATTTCACACTTCAAAAAATTGCTGATGTCAGTCTATGGTTGTGTACGTTTCTTAAACAACACTTATCAATCAAATACACTCGGGGTTTGCTTTTAGTTTTGATAAAATGAAGTGCTACCCGAGAGGCGTTTATTTAAAGGTCAATGGGACTCTATTCATTTTAACACTTTTCAGTTGCCTTTACCATGCAGTTTCTAATGGCCGACAAAAAGCATGCCCCATGCATGGTAATGCAGGCACAACCATGACCGAAATAATTTAAGGAAGGTCAGTACCAAAGACTTTTCTCTAATGTAATAAATCTCTCCGAAATTGTTGCAAAGATTGACTTCAAGTTGTTTTTACGAAGAAATTTTTATCTTCGGGGTGCTCTGAAATTTAATAGAGAGAGGGATCAGTTTGCTGTTATCGCTCCGGGTGCTGTATGTTCAAGCTATTCCCTCTAGTAGATGCATTTATATAAGTACGTGCTACGTCCAGTCTGGGTTTCTTAACACTTCATACTTTCCAGTGGAAGTTAGTCTATAAGTTGATACTCTCTGTTGAGAAGACCATGGCCGTTTTTACAAATTATGGGAGCTTAGGCGGAGTAGTATTATCAGGGAGTGTCAAATAGCAACTCCCTGGTATTATGCAGGGAGGGATCCAGACCTGTAAACTGACCGGTTTCCATTTTCTCCATGCATGCATGTAAGATTTCTGTTTCCAGGAATTTCCTTTTTTTAAGTGGGAGAACTGAAATCTGACGGAAATCTTGACCGGTTTTTGGAAAGCAGTGTACCCCCTCTCCCCCTCCTGGAGTATCCCCTGCTATAGGATCCTATGCACGAAAAGTTGGGTGTTTGCGAAGGAAGGCACAGGCCGGATTCGCAGAGTAAAACTTAGAAAATCACCTTTTGAGCAAATTCTTCCTCGAAATGAAAACGGGATGTTACTTTACCTTTCAAAATTATGCCGAGTGTCAATGTGTCCCCACTTTATGTTCAACTTACACAAAATTAGAGCCCTTCAAAGTCGGGGCTCAAGACATTTGCCTCTTTTACAATATGGATAAAACGTTAGTGGAAGAGGTTGGATATGTAATGCAAAAATTTATCATGGGGCCTGGGTACGATTACCACTTCCTCGAAAGGGGGAACGACTTAATTGAGTACAGAAATTACTCACCCGAGTATAGCAAATATTTACCTAAAACAGAAAACATTTACCAGAGTACGGGGACCACTTACCCGATTACAGAAGCCACTTTCCCGAACACCGAAAACACGAACCTGAGGAGGGACACCATTTACCTGAGTACAAAAACCGTTTACTCTGGGAACAGAAACCACTTACCCAAGGACAGAAACGATTCACTCGAGTACAATGATCACTAACCCCCATGTAAAGACCACTTACCCGTGTACAGAAACGTCTGTGATCTCCCGCCAACTACGACGTCCACCCCTGTGACGGTGCGGGCTATTTCTTGATCGATATCGATCCCAGCGTGACCGAGAGCTATAATTTTATTGAGCCTTTCTTCACGAGTCAATCGATCCACTTCTTCTTGCACGGACGATAGTATCGGTCCTATACTTAAATTACCTATAAGTAAAATAATGAGTGGTGGTTTGGAAAAAGTGTGCTCTCTGCAAGAGTACCAAAGGGGATATGGGAAAGAAATTTCTGAAGAGGGGAGGGGAGGTGTTCCGTTGAAACTTCCCCTACCTGACTAGCAGATCATGACAAGAATAATCACATTTTTGGACTTCGACACTTTTGGGGGTTGGGGTGGGTAGGGTAGGTGGGGTGGCTGCCGCCCCAGACCCCCGCCTTATACGCCTGTGAGGATTACCTTGACTACAGTCTGATGATTGGGCTGATTTTTTTCAATGCTTGTTCGTAGAGAAATCGTTTTTGCACAACCCTTACTTCAGTTTAAGAAAATGCGAAATCGGGGGGGGGGGGGATCTCAAGAATGCTTAATGTTTCCACATTTTCTCCTTAATATAAGTTACCGTTCTGTCTAGTTAAAAGCACTTAGTGAGTGTTTCATTGCGGTAGTCATTCATATGAATGGCAATGGGGCTGCCCGGCGTTTTCGTCTTACCGACAGAGGGCGCTATCATATGGTTCCTACTAGAGACCCTATAGTGGGAGAGATTGGCCAACCATTGTTCTCAGATACGCATTCTGATTGGACGAAATGTATGGGCACCATTTTGGAGCCAAAGTACGAGCTTGCAAGATCATGTGTAGCCTATGTACATTCGAGAAGTTGTGCAGGCTGTACTGTATGTACGTACGGCCGGACGTACGTATCCTATGTAAGATAGACATGTTTTGTTTCCAAAATTGCGGCCAGGTTGTGCTGCATTTGGATGCACGAACAGACCAGAAAGGGTTACAAGTTGTATAGATTCCCATCCTGTACAAAAAGAAGGCTTCGGTGGGCTGTAAAAGTTAGAAGGTTCAATTGGAATCCATCAAATAGCGATCGCTTATGCGACGTAACTTTACAGTATACAACTTAGTAATACATGTAGGCCTAACGTTAGAGTAGGCTTAGCCTTAGAGTTAGATTACGACGTTCTGTACAAGGCCTAGCCTATACCATATACGGCGGTTCCATCATTTTATATTCCGACTGCTTGATATTCCAACACATAAACCCAAATACAACTCCTAACCCTTTGGCCTAACCGGCTAATCCTAATCCTAACCCTATTGGAGAGTTGTCGGAACATCCCCATAGAGACGTTGGAATACCAGAGCTGCAGTCCCCAGTCATAGGTGCAGGAGTAGTGGCGTATTTAATAGGGGGGCATTGAGCCATACCCCCACCCAATGCCATTTTTTTTTACTTCCTAAAGATACGTAAAGTTTTAAACACAAATTTTACTGCAAATGGTAGCATATGTAGCACCAGATGGCATGTAAGGATACCTACTTTTTAAAAAATTTTCAAAGGGAAGGGGGCACTCTATTGGGCCATGGTTTCCCCTCACAGTCACTGATGCCGATGTTTTTGTTTTCAGTTCCTAAAATACGTCAATTTTTTAACACAAATTTTACTTCAAATGTAGCCTGTGTGGCACAAGATTGCATGTAAGGACACCCAATTTTCAAAAATTTTCATAGGGGAGGGGGACACAATAACATATCAAACATTGCTCCTGGATCTATTCATAACATGAGAAAACTGAAACATTTGGGTAACTTTGACTTTGATGTAGGTTTTTACATGGAATACGCCCTGGTCAGTCACAATTTTATAAAACCTAGGCCTAGGCCCATGGGCGTCAATCCTGGGGAACAGGGGGACACGCCCCCCCCCCCACACACACACATTTTGGAAAAACACCCATTGACTTAAGATTTTTACACAGTAAACTTTTGACAGAAGTGGCCAAGTCCCCCCACACTCGAGTAAAGATTGACGCCCATGCCTAGGCCTTTCCATAAAATAAAAAAGTCTCACTAGGAAGTGCTCCCTTATATTTACCCCTTCCCCCAGACCTCGCCTGAATCTTTCACTAAATAATGAAAAATCTTAAATGATTAGTTCAACTTGCTTGAACTTACCGAAAAAAGGACCATTTTGCATGTATGCCATCCTGCATTAACGTAATAGTAGTTTTCTTAGAAAGAAGGGATAGACCCAGCCCAGAATAGAACCCCCCCCCCCCCTACAAGCACAAAAATAAGACGCACTAAAATGAAATTTTTTAAATAAAATCACTTTTAAAACTGTCAAAATAGCGTACACCATTCTGCATTTTCGTCACTTTCTATTAGCAAAAGTTACTCAAAATGGAGGGTGTTATCCCCTCCCTCTAGACCCCTCCCAGGACGGCTTTTCTTGCACTGGGTGACAAACTAAAGGATCCGGCAGACAGTGCCAGCCAGAGTCAACCGATACGAATGATTACCACAAGAGAACAGAACGCTGAAACTCACTTTGTTTTACATTTTGTACGGAAAACTGTACGCACACAATGTATATGATATCTGGCCATAGTTAACATTTGGCTCCAAAATGGCGCCCATGAAATAAGTTGGCCAATCTCTCCCACTACAGGGTCTCTAGTTCCTACTCGGGTCCTTTTATACGATAAACTATGTAGGAACCCTAAATCCTACAAAGATATTACAAACATAGATCACCCAATCCGGACAGTATATCATGTAAAAAAATATATTATGCATGAGATGCAAGTCTCAAGGTACGAATGTGATACAAAACCCAAGAAAACATAAGGATTTGTTGCATAGATACCATCAAACTCCTATAGGCCTACCTACACTGTAAGACGCGCTGACTCTGTATGGAGGCCTAAATACCGACGCGGAAATGTGGATTTGAATGCGCGTCGTTCCATACAGTGATCTGCGTCCAAAACTAAGGACGCGCTACAGAAAATTTCATTGTTAAAGTAGTTGGCGTGTGTACCTTTAACAACGCGTTCTGTACTCGCATAATACCGTCGTTTCTCTGTGTATAATCCGGAAATGATTGACTCACACTACTGCGCTCTTGAAAAGCGAACGCTTTGGTTGCTTTTCCGTTGTTAGCGCGTAAGAATTTAAATGCATGTATAAAGGTGCGCTAGTGAAGATACCATAGAAACTGACCAATTGTTTTCAAAGTACTAACAAGAAGGCAATCCACGGAGTTGCTTATCTCATCGCCAGCACACGCATTAAGCCATATAACTCACAGGAAGAACTTTCTCTCTTCTTTGTGGCATAAGGCCTACACATAACTGCAGGGACCGCTGAGACGGCTTTAGCCCCCACACTTTTTCTGCCGTGGGTATTTTGGGTCGCAGTAAACTGCATTTATTTTATTGAACATATTGGGCGGCTTCGATTATTAACCCCCGCACTTCAAAATTGGCTCTGAATAAGTGCACTTGAATATGAACGCACAATGAGTGGTTTGAATTGAAGCTGATAGTCTGTCCATATGTATGTCAGTTTCTATGGTATTGTTATATAGCTGGGCCAATCGCTCCTTGCGAAGGCTTAGGTCGGTAAGGGGCGATTGGCCCAGCTATATAACATGGTCGGTAAGGGGCGATTGGCCCAGCTATATAACATGGTGGAGGTAGCGAGCTTTAACTTAAAAACTTGCATTTCATCACGGCAATGATTCCCCTTCTCTGGCCAGGACATGTCTGTTTTCACATAAAAACTCTGTTTCAGTCACTGTAACTACTTCCGCTCATCTAACTAATATATCAACGGAACTTTGAAGGCAAGTTGTTCCCATCCCTGAAACTGCAACGATTTTATGAGTGTTCCCTATACCTGTACTTCAGCTTGGACCTGACCGATTTGTTCCCATTACTGCGACGATTTCCTGAACATGTCAGCTTTGACTTGGACACCTTTGTTTCCGAGCTTGAAATTGACAACAACAACGATTTCTTTGGTCTGTCTCAAATATTTGCTTGGACCGGCCTCCCTTTTTCCGCTTGGACCCGCCTGGAACTTTCAGCTTCTATGGCCTAAGGTTGCCCTTCACATCCAGCGACAACTACCGGCTTGACGCTATGCCTATTTTTTTGGTGGACGCCTTCAGTTAATTACAACAGTGCTCGCGGATGGACTACCGTTCGCCGACCAAAAAATTTAGCCGACGTTCCTCGACGATTCGTTTCCTAGTGTCAGCCAGTCAACTTTAGTTTTAACAAACGCTTCCGATGCCAGCCCGAAGTACAAGACGATGGTTCCAGTAAAATTCATATTTTAAGGGTGAGTTGTGAGGCAATTCCCCCAAGGGCCCCTTCCCCCGAAGCATGTCGAGTAGAATGTGTATTCATGACAGTTTCATATTGTGTGAAATGTGAAATGTTTTTTTTTTTTTTTTTCCTAGCAGACCTACCTTGATGTCTTAAGCCTTAAACCTGGCGTATTTGCCTGAAAACAGTGATGTAGTGCACATGCTAATGAAGGACGTGTCATACAGCCTGATATTTGGAATCGTATACATGTATTTTTTTAATCCTATTGTACGTAGTGTTTTATTTATGCTGTACGCCCATAGTATTAGTAGTACAACACTAAACAGAGTCACCTCAAATATGCAGAGTTCATGCTGTACATTCCATTCCGTAGGTGTGATCAAAGGTGTGTCAGTTTTGAACCAATAAGAAAGTTTGTTTCCCTTGACATACTCAAAGTGAATACATTATTACGTCAAGGCAGGAGCAATAACACCATGTGAATCAATTGTGATGTGAACTGCAAGTTAATATCTAGACCCAGTGATGTTCGTAATTTTTTTCGTTTGTGGCAAGAGTAGCCAATATTTATAGAGGAAGTCCTTACACTTTTGCGGTCTTTTATGCTTTCTTGGGAATTAGCCAGCCCAAGTTAAGTTTCAGGAGCTGTCCTCGACAAATTTTCACCAGATTTGCTCTCGGTAATTACTTTTATTCCTAGCTCAGAATGCAGGTACGAGTAGCATATATTTGGTTAAGTTTTAATGTTTGTCCAGTCCGTATGTTTGTAGGGGGCGCAACCAAAATGTTTTTTGTTTGAGTGAAGTGAATTTCGTAGTGGACCAAGGGATTTTCAATGTGTTCGCCACTGCAAGGGTTTGCGTCATCGTTCTATGTAATATTTCTGGGTCTAGGGTCTAAGTAAAACGAAATAGGACATTTGTATATGAAAAAAAAAGAAGAGATGGAATTACTTCGAATTTCATATGTATTTGTTGACGTAATTTAATGAATGAATGAAACTTTAGCAGTAAACTTTGAGAATGGGTGAATGTCACTCCACACACTGCCAAAATTTATAGTGAACTCGTACAAAATGGTTCTTCCAGAGAAAAGTCAATATTCAAGTCAAAGCTAATTTGTAACCATCACTTTTGAAGGCAACCTTTCCGCTATTCTGATACGAGCGGTATTTTAGAATGTTTGCTCGATTCCGTGTTCCGATTACAGGCAGCCCTCGGCACGACGATTATTCAGTGGTGCATAATATTAACTAAGACGGACATCGAAAGTTTTCCACGTGTATGTCGTGATTTCATATTCTTTGTATATATTCATTGTATATAACCATTGCATTACTTATGACGTTATTTTTTGTCTTCTTGCCTTGAAGTTTTGAACCGTTATCACTGCGTACAATATGAAACGATTTGAGTGCTACACCTTTCGAAAAGGTCACAGTATTCTATTTGAAGTGATTTGCATTGCATGATGACGCTTACGTCTCGTACCACGTAATCAGTGTGTTACTGAGAAATTATTGAGTTATTACGAGAGGTCAGCAAACTTTTGTCAGTGAACATTTGCTAAACTTGAATTGAGGAATGTACGGAGTTTTTTTAAGTCCTTTGAGTGAACTTTGTGTAAGAATGCTAGAGTAGGGTATACACTCTCTTGCAATAAATATTACACTGTGAATTTTTGAAACACAAAATGTTGAGCAAAACTGAAATGTGTTTGTAATAAAATTAGTGAAGGTCATGAATTGCTATCAACGTTTTTTGCAGTAAACTGTATTCGGTGCAGCTTATAATTAGTAGGAGGAATTCTCTGGACTGTTCCTTCCAGATATTTTGATTCCGGGTGTATAATCCTACAAAAGTTGTTCGGACGCATAATTCTGTAATGACATGATCGTAATTAAGTTTCTTTATTTACTTTGCATTTACTTCCTCGTATTCAAACCATGTATTCAATGATTTTACTTACCTTTATTACTTCGACCGAGATTTTTTCTTGCTTCTTTCGGGTTTTTCCCCACAGGTCTTTGACCTTGTCCAAACCCCATCCACCCTTATTTTGCCTCACAACACCCTATCGTATTGTTTTGTTGCATGAAATTTGAAATGTTATTATAATCATGATGATATTTTAAATGTTACATAATTGATATTATTATTCACACATTGCATAATTATTTTAAAGGAAGAATTTTCAAACTACGTTTTCAAAATTTTAAAAGGAGAAGGGGGATGTCAAATAATAGGGTTAATCGCCACTTAAAATACCTCTCTTCGACATTCCACTTAAGGGAGTTTTCTTTGGGAATTTAAGCAGTCAGGTGTTGACAGTTTAGGCCCATTTACTCTGCGTTCCCACGCAATAAATTCAATGTCCTGTCAGATTATTGACACTGGTAGTTTTGAGGTAGTCCATCCAGTGACCCTTCAGTGTCTAGCTCCAAAGAGGTCGCTTGTCTGAGTCCTACTTCTTGCAAACTTTTCTCATTGGTTATTTTGATAAGCATGCCCAGAGAAGACCAATGGCAAAGGTGGCTATCCCATAGTTTTTAGAGAACAGTCTAGAATTTGCCTGAAGCACCTGTAGGCAACTCCCTTCTTCGATAGTTGAGAACAGACACTCAGATAGAAAGGATCGAAATAGATACATAGAGCTCCGCGGCTTTTGCCGCTGGGCTACGCCTGCTGGGCTTTCACCAGCTATTCTTTTCTTACTTGTTAGTTCTTGGACTTTGATAACAAATTTAAAGGGAAAGAAACTTAGTTGTAGAAATAGCAACTCCTTGATGACAGTAGTGAAGGACTTTGAAGCTTAACAACATGTAACGCCGTTAGTTAAATTCGTTTGGTATTCAACGTGTAGAATTAGTCAGCATAACATGGAGTTAAATTTTTGAATCTCTTTGACCGGTCAGAGAAACTGGAAGATTTCTCTCTGACTTTGAATAAACCAGGTAAACTGTAGACAAGTGGTTCCTGTCATCTTTTGGACTTTCTCCGTAATGCTTTGCTTACGATCCCCTACCTAAGCCTTCGCAAGGAGCGATTGGCCCAGCTATATAACAGTATCTTCAAATTACTCACTTTAATATCGGCCTTTAATTTTTCACGCGCTCACAAAGTGAAAGCAACTACCAGCGCGTTCGTCGATGATAACGCAGAAGTACGTGTGAAGTATTAGCCAAACTAATTTCTGCGCGTATACAATGCTTACGCAAGCTGCGTTGTTCTAACAATGACGTTTTCCGTAATACGTGCCTATTATACGCACATCACCGAATAGAAAGGCGCGTATGTCAAATCCGCAATGCCGCCCTGATATTTGCATCTCCATGCGCCCTTTTGTTGTGCAAAAAGGACGAATTCAGTGCGCTTTACAGTAAATCTGTGCACACAATATGATATGCGGAAGGCACATTCATCATATGTGCGAAATTTCACGTATGTGGAATATTTCCTTCTGGAGTTATACTTAAAATACTAAAAAAAATGTGATTTTTCACAAAAATTGACCTTTGACCTTATTTCACATGACCTTTGATCCCGGTCGCCATGGCAACCATATATTATGGTAGTATTAGGCAGGTTCATCATATGTGTGAAGTTTCATGTATGTGGAATGTTTCCTTCTTGAATTATACTAAAAAAACTACGAAAATGTGATTTCTCACAAAAATTGATCTTTGACCTTGGTTGCCATGGCAACCATATATTTTTGGTAGCATTAGACATGTTCATCATATGTGTGAAGTTTTGTGTATGTGAAATGTTTCCTTCTGGAATTATACTAAAAAAAATGTGATTTTCACAAAAATTGACCTTTGACCTTATTTCACGTCACCTTTGATCCCGGTCGCCATGGCAACCATATAGTATGGTCGAATTAGGCAAGTTCATCATATGTGCGGAGTTTCATGTACGTAGAATATTCCCTTCTGGAATTATACTAAAAAAACTAAAAAAATGTGATTTCTCACAAAAATTGATCTTTGACCTTGGTTGCCATGGCAACCATATATTTTGGTGGTATTAGGTACGTTCATCATATGTGCAAAGTTTCATGTTCGTGGAATGTTTCCTTCTGGAATTATACTAAAGATACTAAAAAAATGTGATTTCTCACAAAAATTGATCTTTGACCTTGGTTGCCATGGCAACCATATATTCTGGTGGTATTAGGCACGTTCATCATATGTACAAAGTTTCATGTACATGGAATGTTTCCTTCTGGAATTATACTAAAAATACTAAAAAACCGTGAATTTTCCCAAAAATTGAATTTGACCTCTGACCTTTGACCTTTTCTGCCGAAAGTCACGGAGACACAAGTTTACAATCTGGGGTACCTACCCACCAAATTTCAAAAGAATCGGTCTAGCCCACAAGGAGGAGTTCATGGAACACTTTTTTGCTTAAAATGTTAATATCACGTGACTTTTGACCTTGGTTGCCATGGCAACCATTTATTTTCGTAGTGCCAGACACTCTTATTATATGTGTGAAGTTTCATGTTAATGGGATGTTTTTTCTTGGAGTTATTATAAAAAGAGTGATTTTCACACAATTTGACCTTTGACCTCTGACCTTTGACCTTTACTTCCGGGAGTCAAGGTAGAACTGGGGTTCCACCTAGGGCACCTTCCCACCAAATTTGAAGAAAATCGGCTTTACCGTTTTGGAGATATTAAGAAAACAAAATTGGACACACACACACGCACCCACACGCACGCAAACACACACACACACACACCCACACACACAAGGACACGTTTTGACCTCTCCCTCCGTTATGGACTTTTGGTCACCCTGGGGTACCCCACCATGGGTTAGGACTTTAGACTAGTAACTTGTGAAAATTAACTGTTACCATGGCTACGGTTGTTATTTCTGCTGGCATTGCCGAATATAGCCCAACAGGTCAAGTGACTACAATATCTCATCCTCCTCACGGAGCGATGAGATAATTAGGAAAGCTCCTAAAATTAAGAAAAAAAGCTCCATGTGGGTTAAGTGGAATTTATTGAGGAATGTTACATCTAGTACAACTACGGGCTATAGCCGAGCGATCTATCTGTGACTCGGGCTGCAGCGAGCTAGCTACTAAGCCGTTATAGACCCATATGTAGTCTTCTTTTATTCTTTTTGGATATTTTAACCCTCCTGACCATTATCTCTTGTTTTTCTTTGGGTTCTGTCTAGGAACAATTTCTTGCTGCGTACTACAACCAGAAAGCTCGTATTTTCAGCTTCAACGACAGTAACAGAAAGCACGTAGGCCTAGACGACAATAACAAGCGCATAATTTGTTTACAAACTTCGCGGTTACGCTTGAGTTTCGCGCAACTGGTAGGAACCATATGAGAGCGCCCTCTGTCGATTTTCACTCGGCCGGGCAGCCCCATTGATGGTCTTCCTTTTCAGTTTTCATATGATCCTGTCTGTACGGAAGCCGAGAACATCGCGGTGGTGTGAAATCTGACATGCCAGTTTTCCCACCCCTTTCTTCGGTAAATATGGAAATATGGGAAGGAGAAATCAAGATACGATTTCTCCTTACCATTATCCACCGATAACGTGGAGTGGAGAAAGCCAAAGTTAGTGAGGGGATACTTCAAGAAAGGACCATTACACAGTGTCTATTTTCGAACACCCTGTACATAAATGGACTATGTCCATCGATCCTCTTTTCAACGTAACATAGCTACCTCGCTCGTCGACGATTTCTCCGTACCACGGTGGGATCATCCCACGTTGATAATATAACCAAAGTTATATAGCGCCAATCCGTGTCATGGGCGGGCGCGTCCATCTATGGACAGGGTGTTCGAAAATAGACACTGTGTAATGGTCCTTTCTTGGAGTACCCCCTCACTAACTTTGGTTTTCTCCACTCCCCATTATCGGTGGATAATGGTAAGGAGAAATCGTATCTTGATTTCGCCTTCCCATATTTACCGAAGGAAAGGGTGGGAAAACTGGCATGTCAGATTTCACACCACCGCGATGTTCTCGGCTTCCGTATATCTGTCCCGAAGCCCTGTCAGTATTTCTTTTTTTCTTGGAAATGGCAATGTACACATAATCAGAGTTTAGCTTATTGAAAGGTGGGAGTAGAGGAATGTACGGAGCTTTTAAGGTGTCACGCAGATGTTGAGATATTATGTGACTTTCTCGACTTTTTTCAGTAAAATATTCAGATGTTGACATCTTAGATCTTTTTATCTCAATATTTTAGCATTAAGTATTAAAATATTACATTACAGGATCTCAATATCTTAATATCTTGACTGAACGATATTGAGATATTGACATCCAGCATGTCGTTATTTCAATATTTTAGTCTAAAATACTGAAATACTACATTACAGGATCTCAATATCTAAATATCGTTTCTGCAAGATATTTAGATATTGACATCCAACATTTTGTTATCTCAATATTTTAACGTAAAATATTGAAATATTATATTACAGGATCTCAATATCTGAATATCTTGACCGAACGATATTGAGATATTGACATCCAACATCTCGTTATTTCAATATTTTAGCGTAAAATATTGAAATATTACATTGCAAGATCTCAAAATCTTAATATCTTTTCTGAAGGATATTAAGATATTGACATCCAACATCTAGTTATCTCAATATTTTAACGTAAAACATTGAAATATTAAATTACAGGATCTCAATATCTTAATATCTTCACTGAACGATATTGAGTTCTCGACATCCGAAATCTTGTGTTTCCAATATTTTATTGTAAAATATTGAAATATTACATTACAGGATCTTAATATCTTAATATCTTTTCTGAGAGATATAAAGAATTTGACATCTTGTATTGTAATATTTCAATATTCTAAGTAAAATATTGAAAAAAGAGATATTGGATGTCAATATCTTAATACCCTTCAGAAAGGGTACTAAGATATTAAGATCCTGTAATGTAATGTTTCAATATTTCACGCTAAAATATTGAGAACACAAGAAAAATATAACCCCAAATTTCAGCACGCTCCACGCACGTTTTCGACATGTTAATGTACATATCATATAGGCATGCATCGTTTATCACACCGCATGCCAATTACATACAATAATTTGCGGAGTTACTACCTTCTTTATTGGTTTTAATTTTGGCCGAAATCGGTGATCGCCGGCCTCGGGGAGGGGTCTAAGGGGAAGGGGTGTCCCCTCTCCTTTGAAAATTTTTGAAAAATTAGGTGTCCTTACATGCCATCTGCTGCTACATGTGCTACCTTTGAAGTAAAACTTGTCTTAAAAAATTTCCCAGTTTTAGGTAGAAAAAAATCAGCATCAGTGAGGGTGGGGTATGGCCCAGTGGCCTCTCAAATACACCACTGATAATCATAATATCAGTTCAACCATTAAAAAAAAAACACTGATGAATTAATACGGAATATATAGGTGCTGGTGCAATTCAAATCAGAACTTTATTTTAATTACCAAGGAAGTTTTTTAAACTATTCATACCTTTTAGCTACATGATTGCATTATTTTTCTTTCAGTAGGTGCCCGTAAAATTCTCGGCATTTTGCCCGAATTTCCTCTAAAAAAATTTGGTTGGGGGCTGCAGCCCCCTCCCAGCCCCCCGCCTCCTACGCCTATGGTAGTGAACATACACGTGTTAAAATCTTTGATTTTGAAATTGATACTTTTACCATACAGGAGTATGAGACGGGGGCGAGGGGCCTTGTACCCTCCAAACTTTTGGACAACCCTAAAATTAGGGTCAAATCTGTAGAAATTCGGGCAACATTTTTCCAAGAAGGCTCAGACATTCGGGTCCAAAAAACAAAAGCCAAATGGTTACATACGCTTATGATTTTTACCTGTTCTGGAGTAGTTAGCATTGGCTGGATGTGTATATCCCACAATTCCTAGCCGTTCATTGTTGATGGAGAGAATAGTGCTACATGCTATTAGTGGTTGCAAGCTTGGTTCTTGAGATGCATCAATGTTACATGCTAATCCTGGGAATGTAACGTCTTCTAAAAACTCCACCAAACCTTCTATAGATGCGTCAAATTCATGCGTACCTATCGCCTAGGAGAAGTAAAATCATGTGCAATAAATATTTGTTACTGTTACTGCACCAATATTTTGAAATAGGGGGAGGGGAGACGAAATTATTTGGAAAACATAATGTCAGTCGCGCATTTTTATGTTTGAGTATAATTTATTTTGTGCAAGTGCATCACAGGGAGGTTAATACCAACAGTTCCTCACCCCTTCTTCCGAGACGTCTATGGGTACGAACTTAGTAGTCGCAGCATAGCGTTGGGGAAATCCTCAGTTAATGCCTCCCCCCTCCCTTGTATAAATAAAATGGACGAAAAGTGCGCTATTCAAGCAAAACAAACCAATCGAAAAAATTAGGCGAGCACCTAATAAAGTCTTATTTAGGTGTGTAAACATCTTTTTTTTCTGTAATCGTTTCAGTTCTGCTGGGAGTTAAAATTGAGTACTTATCATAGGCGCAGGAAGCTCTTTCTCAATTGGGAACTGAACATTTTAGACCGCCGTCCTAGGAGGGGGTTTTAGGGGAGGGTGTCTCCTTCCCTTTTGGGAAAATTTATTAATATATAAATATTTGAGGGTCCTTCAATGCACCTTGATGCTGCATTGTGTGCATTTTTTAAGTACATTTATTGGAAAAGTTTGACATTTTATTCAAAATGTTTGATAAATTTCACAGGGAGTGGACAAAGGGGGTATTCGCACTTGATAAGAGGGCGAAACATATACTTTAAACCCCACATTTTTTTTACTGTGGGATTGAAACCATCGCACTCCTATGACATTAACCAGTACATTCTTCTTTCATTATACTATTCTTAACCCCAATTTTCACCTGCTTCCAAACAATTAAACTTGCAACATAGAGTAATCGGTTTACTCAAACGGAACCGGTGAGGAAAAGTGTTTGAGAGTAACACAAAGTTCCAACTTTGCAGTTACTTGGTGTTCGATATGCAGTGTTAAAAGTAAATTTAACTACTGAAAAAGGCGAAAGGTGAGCAAATATTCTATTTGACACCAAGACTAGTCAAAACTGGTATCATGTCGGGTTTGAACTCTTTAAGGGTGTGTGTTTTTACATGAAGTGCATTGAAAATGTTGCTTTTAGTAAGATAAATTAGGTCAAATCCAAAATGCCGCCTAATGTATACATTTGGATAGGTGTGAATATTTCACAAAACAGTGTGTTAGATGTTTGAATGTAGCCTTCTTCTTGTTCAGGAGGGTTCCCACGATTCTCTTCCGAGTCTTGGGGAATTAATTGTTAATAAGTTTAAGGTATGAGCAAGCGGCGTTGATTTACCCTCTTTTTAGCTCAATATCCAAGTAGTCACTGTGCTCACAGCCAAGTCAAGTCTCGTTCAAGGCCTAGTATCAGTAGACTAGTTTACGACTTCATAAGCTGTGAGCAAACTTCCCTGCAAATCACAAATTTAAAAAGCCCCTCTATTTCGCTTCTAGACAGGTTAAGAACTCGTACTGTATTATGTGTCCTAAAGGGAGTAAGCAGTCACACAACATATATATTTTAACGTATCAGTTAATTGAAGCTGACAAATCTATTATTTTTCTTATAAGTATCTGTCACAGTTTTGTAGATTTATGACATACCGTACTCAAGGTGAACCAAGGAGTTATTCTTCATGAATTTTGCAATCTAGGTACAAAAATGTCACATGATTCAAAAGAGTCATTCATGATACTAGGGTATACCAATTCAATTTTGGGATGACTGCTTTTTCCCTTAAACAAGACCAACAGCCAAGTCGACATGGTATGACACAGTCATCACCTGCTCAACATATAGTTTGCACCACAATCATTTATGGGGTTTTGAGAGTGACCTGCATGCGGCAGGCTATGCAGGCTACCCCCCCCCCCCCGCATGATCATCGCATCATGTAGATCAGCGGTGCCACTCATTGGTTGAGACTGAAACTTTTTAAGCAAAAATTTAGTTTGGATATGAAAAAGGAATTAATCTAATCATTCCTTTGAATTTTTTCAGACAATTCCCAGGTATGTTTCTTGAGATAATAGCAGATCAATTTGCTTTTTTATCAGCCAAAATAAACTTAAAGCAAGTAGGTATGGTGTCTTATCTTCATATTGATAAACAACGCTTTGTTTTCTTTGTTTTTTTTCAGTCTATTCTTTTGATCTTGAAATAGATAGGGGTGTGAATTGACTTAAAGTGTATTTGGAGTTCAGTGTAACAATCCTATGCATCCCATATATCCGCCAGTTCACATTACAAAAGCATGATACCATTGTGGATGAGAAAAATGAATAGCAAAGTAAAGTCATTATGAAAAACATAATAAAGTTGAAAAGTTTATTAATTTGAGACTATGTCACTCCTGTTTGCTACAGGGTGGCTATTTGTTGATAGGCTAATGTACACCTGCTCACACCTCGAGTACGACACATAAGAATTAAATACCATTTTTAACATACTAACAAAAATAAATTTTATCTTCAACTCGAACTTTTATCAGTTTCTCGTTTAGACTTGTGATCGGCATTGTGGACAGACAGTTACGACAGCCCTCCTTCCTTAAAAATGTACATACCCGTCGGAATTGGGAGTGGCGCAGCACCCTCCAGTAATTTTCAGTATGAGGATCGGATGGTCTAACTCTAAAACGTTCAAAATTATCTTTAAAAAATGTCAAAGGAGTTGAAAATTGGGGCCTCCCCCATCTTAAAAATCCTCCAGACATCACTGGATACCAAGGTGTCGTTTTCAAGAGAGAAGAACCGACTCTGTGAGGAAGGGGTAGGCTACGACTTCGGGTAAGGAGGCCCGTGCCATGTTCATGAAGGTAAAACCCGAAGAAAAAAGGTAAATTGTGGATGAATATCCTGTGGCGTAGTGAGCAACTATCAGGGTCCCTCACTCCCTCCCTCCCACATTGGTCGCCCTGTGCATTTGCACCTGGGGACATGTCGCCCCTTAAAAATGGTACCATGACCATAAATGAGATCTCCTTCTTCTTTGGACTAGTGGTCAGAGGATAAGGAGGCAGGCTTACAGCACCGTAGCAGCAGATTCGAAAATCCTTCTCGGACACGCAATTAAACATCTCCCGTTCGTCGGTTGTCCGACTTCCGAGAATACGATTGTACCAATCAGGTCCACTCGCAGTCTATGCATTACTTGCAAAAAAATCCAACGACAAATTTATTGTTTGAAACACCTATAAAAAATATCTCGAAGGATGTTGGCCCACCGGAAAATTTCTCATGAGTTTACTTTCTTATCAGAA
Organism: Holothuria leucospilota; assembly: GCA_029531755.1. Lineage (NCBI taxonomy): Eukaryota > Metazoa > Echinodermata > Holothuroidea > Aspidochirotida > Holothuriidae > Holothuria > Holothuria leucospilota. The sequence continues at coordinate 13,428,717 of CM055965.1, forward strand.
GCAACGACTTTCTATGGGGATTTTGTCATATGGAAAATCTTCCCAAAATATGACATCCCGAAGGGAATGTTATGTTATGGGAGATTCATAAGCAAAAAATGATTTTCTTGCTTAGATCTCACTGAAAAATGTATTGGATATGTTGCAAAGGGATTCGTTGCAGGGGTGGGGGACAGTTAGCAATGGGAAATACCGTCAAACAATGAAAACACAACAATGGTAATTTATGCTAGAGTGGCAAAACTATATGAATTCCCAAAGATCTGACTAAACAAAGACCTGGGAAGACAAAGAGAACCAGGAAACACGACAGCAATTTAAAGGAATAATTATCTCCTCCAAGATATGCAGTTTCAATTCTCCCTTCTGAGTTTTCTTCTAGCCGTCATCCTATGAAGGAAAACTGTTAACTGCTACTCCCACACAAAGCAAGAGTAGCATGTAATGAGTTTAGATTGCACAGGGCTATATTCCAAGCCTGTAGCCAAAGGGGAGGGGGCAGGAGAGGATCCCCTACAAAAATTTCGCCCCTTAGAAAATGAAAAATTACCATTGCCTTAATGCAGTTAATATTTTTTCGCCCACACTAAAAAATCCCCCTGGAAGCCATTTCGCCCATTTCAGTACCTTGTCTGGCTACGGGTCTGCCACATTCTGCTCAGTACACCACTTTGCGTTATTTAATGTGCTAGTGTAATCTCACCTGTCTATGAGATGGGCTACACTACAACACATTTCAATGATATTTTCAAGTCATGATAGACTTCTCAGAGTGTCAGAGTGGCTTAAGTATTTGAAGGTATTGTTCGAATTTATGGCAAAAAGTAAAGTCTCCTCTGTTAATGAGTACTAGGAGGCAGGGGTTGATTTAGGGTGCGCGGGCCCCGAAGCCGGTACAGGATTTCGGGACCCTAAATAATTCGTATTAACTAGGTCAATTGACCTGTTCTCCACCACCAGTTACATTATATTGTTACTCATCGCAATACATGTAATGTAATAGCCTCCGAACATGGAACATGGACTGTCATCAGATTACGAATAAAATTGAAAACATGAACATAATCTATGACTGAGCTGATGAGAGTTGTAAATAATGTTATGTTAATTTTATACCTTTTAGGGTGCAGGGCCCCTGCAAAAGCGGGGTTCTAAGACCATGACCGCCTCGTCGGCTTCCTTCTACATCTTTCACTGCTCGGTGTTCTCAAATGTGTTTGGGTAATGCAGCGCCCCTTTAAATCCTCTTCAGCCCTACTTCAAATAATTTGCTGAATAAATTTGCACTTTTACAAAGGCCCCTGGGCACTCTCGCGAAGAGACGAAGGGCGAAAACCAAACTTTTACTCCTGAAGTTCTGCTCCCCATAGGAGCTAGGTCCTCAAAAGACAATTTATATTGAACATGACCAACCTCTTGATTCTTGACCTTCAGACCTCTACAACATCATGTCTCTGTCATGAATGGCCCCCATTTTAGACTTGCGGAAAAGAACAGATACTACACATGATCTTAGCCAAAAGGCAGAAACAAAATGCCAGGTGATCGCCCCAAGGTTTGAATAACCTAAGGTATGGACTGAAGCCTACGTGTACCAAGAACTTATCTCTTCACTCAGCCACCATGATATATTATTAACTAATTAGATACACGATTGGTCACTTATTGTCTAAATCCCAGATATGAAGTTGTCTGGTCGGATCAAATTCCATCCTCTGGTTTGTCCAGGAAGACAAACATGACAGAACATGTTAGGAAAAGAACCGTTACACACGTATTCGATAGTTTACTGTAAATATTATGCAGTTAATTCAAGGGATCCAGGGGGAAAAAGACTGCAAGCCCTCCTCGTCGACAAAAATGGGAATTTTTAGGGAAGCCAAAATATACTTTAATTACTTCATTATCTTGTAACTAAGGCAAATGTTAAGTTTATTTCTTCATTTTCTGACCCCCAGTGGTTTGCTTTTTGAATCCTGTGGCGAACTAAGAGGACAGTTTGTTCCGAGTACCAGCCTCAGGGAGAGCAATGTCACAGATAAAAAACGTAAATACTGAGAATTTTTAAGCATATAATCGGTCCAAAACTTTGCCAAAGATTAGCACCATTTTTCATCTAGACTAACACACACATAAGCCCACAGAAATTTCTCAAAAGGAAGGGAGCGTCGGTTCCTTTTCTTGGACAACACTCCACTTCCTTACGACCCAGCAAAAAATTAACATCTGTAAATTATTGAAAACAAAATTAAATCTGTGATCAGTTCAAAGTTTTGCCAAAGACAGCACCATTTTACATGCTTGCTTCCTTATGAACAAAAATTTCTCGAAGGGGAGAGTGACAATCTACCCCTTAGACCGCACCCTAAGACGGTAGCCCTTGCACGGAGTGACAAAGAAAGGGTCACCCAAGCATCGACTATCCTAGGTACACAACTTTTCTTACCCCAACTCAAGACTGGTGTAGCCTTGAATATGAACAGAAAATGAAATGGCATCATTATTTCTTATGTTTGTGTTTTCTGAGAAAGGCCATCTCATATTGTTTCGATAATTTACTAAAAATATATAAATTTGCTATCTTCCAGTCCAGTTCAGTGTTACATATTAATAAAAATAAAAATAAAAAAAAAATGCTCGTAATTACTGACTGTTGATGCAAATATGATTTTAAGGATCATGGTTTTCGCTGATATCATCATGATATTTAATATTCATGACCTCAAAGGAAAAGCAGTGTAAAAAAATCACCTTAAACGTCACTCAGTACACTGGCAGTCAGAAGTGTGATGTTAAAGTTTCACGAAAAGCAACCACCTAAGTTTCAACATGAAACTATTAGGCCTACAGAGATTCCAGCTTTGAGTTGAAACGGGCATTGCCATTCTTGTACTTACAGGGTTAAATACTACATTACCACATAACCATAAATGGAAGCGTGCTGAAATTTAACAAAGCACCAGGAACCCAAAACAGCAAATTCTACTGCATGAGTGACCTCTCGTAGAGCCTGACGCAGTATCTTTTCGTCTAGCTTATGAGCTTTGGGTTCAGTTTATGTTAACGCAAAATGAAGAATGTGCTAACCAGGGCCCTTATGCACCCATCTCCCCCATCCTGGCGGCCCCCCTTTTTAACAAAACAAACCCAGGGGCAAGGGATGAAAAGGTAGCTGATCCACTACCCATACTTTCAGATAAACCCACGACAGTCTGACACGGGAGTACGGAACATTCTTTTCGAGGGGCTGAGCCATTTTGCCCGAGAAAACCTTTTTACTCGAGAAAATAGCCAGCCGGATTTCCCAAAAATATGCCCGGGAAATAGGTTTTCCCGCAAACCGGGGGGCTGCAGCCCCCAGCCCTTCCCCCCTTCTTTTAAGTCTATGCAGTCTGAGGGAGACACTGCTGTAATGAGGTTTAAGTGACACGGCCAAAATAACTTTTGTGTATTGCAAGATTGGGTACAGTAATGTAAAAGTATCATCTCACACACAATTAAAGCCGGCGCAGTTCGGCATAAATAGAATTTGAAGAAAAACGTCCAGAAATCCAATTTCGAAAAATGCCGCAACAGGTCACCTGACTTTAATGACGCAATAAGTGAGTTCGGAATTACCTACAGCGCAGGAGTAGTGACCTTTTAAATAAGGTCAAGTGAGGGGTTTTCATTGTTTCAGCAGTGTTTTATATTTCTACCTTCATGGAAATCTCCTTTTCATAAAAATAACCTTAGTGGATTCCAGAAGCTTTAATAATGGTTTCCAAGGTTGAAAGAAATTTCAGAAATAAAAAGTCTTTCTGACTGAAAACGTGCAAAAATTGGAATATTTTCTAAAATGAATCGAACTTAGTGTCTATTTCAGGAAATTTTCTTTAGATACATGGAATTGTAAGCAGACATATGTGGAATGTCTTATGCATAGCTACCGAAGCGTACGTACTCTTTTCTCGCACGTACCTCTACTAGTGCAGGGCATGTACGTATATCTGTTATAAGCGCAAAGCGTAGTAGTATACGGCAGATATTATAATAATGCAGCTAGCTCACATCACAACACATGCACATGCAGACTGACTAGCCGGTGTGGGCCGGGTGACGCTAGAGAACTTCATCAAGTATAGCCTACAAGGTTAGTGAAGGGAAATCGTAGTTTATTTTCTTTACCATTTTTTCGAGTGATCATTATCACACGCATTTCTTCTATTCTAAATGGAAATGTGTTGTAGGCCTAACAAGTAACGGTAGCGTTTCGAGTTCGGGCATTTTCAGTGTGGCAAACACTAACGTTAACGTTAGACTAACTTAACGTTAGAGCGAAGCTAGTTTAAGTCCACGTTTTCTCGACTCGCCATTATCAAATTAAATGTGTAGATACATCATCATCTTCTATAAATCTCAATAGCCCAGATTTTGTGAGCCTAACTCATGACAACCTTCCCTAAACTGCGTCGATAACGTGATCAATCTGAGTACTGCTGACTGTGAAGCTTATGAGTCGAGTAGCAGCTAGCTACCTGTCTCTGCACAATAACGCTTTGTACGTGCACAATCATACAATCATGTGTACAGTTTATATACACTATGCGTATCGCGTACCTACGTATATGTAATTTTTGAATGTTTACATCCCGCCATCAGCCGAGTGTCTGCGTAGCGGCTCTCATTGGCTGTGTATATGCTCTAGCTACATAGTGACGGTGGCAAAAAGTTCGTCCGTTTCCTGCAGGTTCCCCTCATTTGACCTTTGACCTTCGCTCCTTGTGTTCATTCCGAACTCGTGTATAGAGCTTATGCACGTGACGTCAGCGCGTTTCAATTAGGGAATAAAGTCAATGGTGCCCATGTCTCTACATCAGATTCGAACAGGCTATGACGTCACGCATATGGGCTGAGAGACCCGAGGCGAAGCCGAGGGTCTCTGCCTATATGCGTGACGTCATAGCCTGTTCGAATCTGATGTAGAGACATGGGCACCATGACTTTATTCCCATTCATAAATACTTTAATTTCGAGACGTTTATAAGTAGAAAAGCTTGCTTTTTTAACGATTTTCCATTGATCATGAATTATTCTCCCAAACTGACTAAATTTTCGCAGAGTGCACATAAGACCGCGTATAGGCTGCCTGCTAAAATACGAGCTATGTAATATGTAGGCTATATAACTAACGTTAGCTGCACGCTATAGCTTTGTCGTTTGTAAGCACATGGCCATACTTTGTGACGTCTCTTTTCGACTGTGGATTTTTTTGGAATATTTTGAGCGAGGTCATATTTGAAACGATTTCTCTATTTGAATTGGAAATGTACTCCGCCTTGACAGTTCCATTAAAACTACATTTGGAGGACTTACTGGCGTGAGGATATGTGGTTTTTGCGATATTGCTCACCGTGACGTTTAACACACTAACGTGCTGCTACGTTGTTGAAAACAAATAACGTTAGGCCAACGTTTGTCCTAGCCTTAACCTAGGCCAATTATCGTTAGGCTACGCTGTTTTCGAATGGTGAGCCAGTTCGAATAAGACTCGTACTAGACGAAGTCTCCTTACCCGAGTGTCATTTGGAAGCAATTTCCATCCTGCGATTTTGTGATACAAAGGAGACTTTTCAAATGTGATCTAAAACTGTTTACATCTGTGCACTGACAATATTGATACTGTTTCGGATCAAAGTAAAACCAGCGTGCTTAGCCAGAACAGTTATCATGTGCTAGGGCCTCACGTTAGTTGCTTTACTTGTGCTGAAAGATAACGTTAGACCTAACGTTAGTGGTTGGAAATGTCATCGCAGAGAGCTTTTTCTTTACGAGTGGAACTTAAACCAGACAGATTTCTTTACTGACGTTGAGCTTTTCTTACAAAAAGAATGTAGGATACCGCAATTTGGATAAGGTTTGTTGATGCAGTACTTTGGATCATTAGGCCTGGGCATATTAGACAGTAGCCCCCGGCCATCGTTTCCATAGCATATATTCTATTCTTCGATTGAAAATCCCCTTGATGATTTTGGAGCTATATTTCTTTGAAACATAGTGCACAGAATACGTGGGGCCAACGCTATCTTTCTGGAATATGAAACAAAAGATGAGTTTTAAGGTAAGTGAGTGCTCATCACTCATTTTACAACTGTATTTAGGCTATATTATTACCCATCCCAGATAAAGGTCTATTACTCGGGTAAGAAATGCTGTATAATTTCTTCTTATCGGCGATGTACCAAAATCAAGCGGACGCACGATAGTTTGACACGCTTTTAAAGCTAACGTTAGAGCCTAGGCCTAGGCCTGTAAAACACCTTACTCAGCGTGAAATCACTTTAAATTCTCTGAAAAGGCCTGAAATATCGTTTGTAGCCTAGAAGCTGATTATTTGTTTGGATGTGCAACATTGCTGTCAACCAAAATATATTATTTATAATTTGGACAGTTACTGAAAAAAAAAAAATTACAGTTGAAGGCCCAGGCCTACCTAGCCTATACAAACAAACTGCTTACTGTAGTGTTAGAGCTGTGTTTACAATCATGTTGATCAAAAAGTTGCTCTCCATACACCCTATGTCTCTACACTGGATTAGAACATGGGTAACTGACCAATCACAAGCCAGCATTCTCAAAAAGTATTTATGAATAGTAAGTATCAGATTGTAGGTAGGCCGGCTTAAATTCCGTGACATTACGATGAATGGCAATGGCTCGAAGGAATTATCTGTGCATTATTCCTCGCGCATAGTAGCAAAAGGCCCTGGAATGATTTAAAAGTAACTGACAACTTGTTCCATCACGACACAATAACACCGTTGTCGCCGGGAGGTGGCAGTATCGGGACTGCCCGTCCTTAATTGTGGTTTTTGGGCGTGGCCGTCGCCTTGAGTTTCTGTTCATACACACCATGCGAGCATTGTGGCGTCGTGAATGTTAAGTGTACTTGTTAAACTCAGAGAAGGGACGTTTTCTTCCACGACCTGTATACGAGGGTGCTCTCGATACACCCACGAGGGTCGGAGAGACTGCGTCGCCACCTCCCGGCCCTGAGAGTAAGATCCGGTGGTCCGTCTGTGGCCAAAAGACAGACGGAGCGCCATCGGAGGTCCGCTAGCTGGATGGAAACTTGCATGATGTCATACAGCTCTTTAACCAATCAGCGTCGCCGCCATCGGCGGACCGTCGGTGAACCACCGGACAATTCTCTGGCGGACCGCCGGAGTGGCCCACAGCGGTCCGTCGTCGGTCCGACCCAATTTTGCTATGGTGAGTTAGTTATTACAATTTTGAGCAATCCCCAGTGGCGTACCCAGGATTTCTCTCAAGGGGGCCATGCAGTATGTTGTGTGATCGCCAGCCTGGGGGAGGGGTGTACCCCTCCCCTTTGAAAATTTTTAAAAATAACGTGTCCTTACATGCAATCTGGTGCCAGGTATGCCACCTTTTGAAGTAAAATTTGTGTTAAAAAATTTACGTTTGTTTTGGAACTAAAAAACTGGCGTCCGTGAGGGGGTATGGCCCAATGGCCTCCCCCCCCCCTCTGTACACCACTGGCAATTCTGTAATATAATGTGATAGTAAATATGAGATGGTTAATATGTTTTAAGACAAAAATAGTCTGAAGGATATGTGTGCCGAAGTTAAATTGAATTTGTAGTCTGTATTTGTATTTCACCATGTGCAAATAGTTGAAGGGAGAATTTCTCACGAAAACTGTGCATGTATTGAATGGGGTCATGCGGTAAAGAATGCGGTTGAAAACTATGCCGTTGTAAAACGTTGCACAACCTATCTTAGTTATCCATTTAATGAATTCTAGAGAAATCCTTAATACAGTTTATGCTTTCAGAGGGCAATAAGAGTAATAGATATTAGGCCCATTGCAAAGGATATATTTAATCTATTTGTAGGCTGTCGGTAACTGACTGAAGGTCAGCGGTAACCAACCAACTGTAGCGGTAACCGACCGAAGGTTAGCGGTAACCGACCGAAGGTTAGCGGTAACCGACCGAGGGCTAGCAGTAACTGTACTAGCAATAACGATCGAACTGGTGAACGAGGGCAGATAAGACCCCGATGTTTGCCAACTTTTAACCAAGGAGCTGTCATTTTGTATACACTGTTTTTATTACACTGTTCTGCGTGTATTTATGCATAACACGGTAATATCAACTCTACTTCAGGGAACAACTGAGAGACCCTGGCTTTAAGTGAACTTTTTGTTGAAGTGTGTTGTAGCCTATTCTGGGGATATTGAGATGTTGTACGTGACTCCATACAACAAAGTAATGGTAGGTGGTACCGCCATCTGACGTCACGTGACAGCCGTCGAAACTCACATTTTTAAGGAAACGCCCGAGTCTATCATGTGACTCATGCGAAAGAAATATAGGCTTTATGAATTTTGCCGGGGGTTGTAAGACAAATTAATTCCACTATGGATCTTTAGGACTGGTGGAGTTTTAAGCGCTCTATTATCATGTAGGGGTAGCTCTCATGCGTTATTTCAGGGGAGCTTCATCAGTAGCAACCTTTCAAATTTCGTAGGTTAGGGATGTTCATAATTTTTAATAACATTGTCTCGCTCGATCGTAGTTAATCCGTAGTTAATAGAGTGGCCTTCCTCTTTGAGAGTTGAGGTGGCAGTTCTGTTCAGTTACGCGGGTCTTGTGGGTAGGTTCTGTGGACTTAGTTAAGAATTTAGAGTCTAGGATACCACGGAAAAGTTCCCCTTAATTGATATCAAGGTCTAAAATATTGACTTAGAAATAAGCAACGAAAGCTATATTTTAGCAAGAAGAAAGGTATTCTCAAAGTCTTGTTTGTTCTCCACCAGTCCTAAAGAACCATAGTGGAGTTATTTTGTCTTGCAAACCCCGGCAAAAATTCATAAAGCCTATATTTCTTTTGCATGAGTCACATGATAGATTCGGACAATCCCTAAAATGAGAGTTTCGACGGCTGTCACGTGACGTCAGATACTGGTACCACCTACCCTTACTTTGTGCTTCACGTTGGGTTTCGAAAGCATTCCATGCACTACAGAAAAGTTCAATGCACTATATCCGATTATCACACCCTCATTTCTCATCACACCCTCACTTTACGCAGTCACGTACCGAATTCTCATCACACCCACAGTTTACGTAGTCACATACAGTTGACATCGCCTCATATGCATTTTCACATAGTCACACCATATGTGTAAGATTTTTATGTAGTCACACCGTGATTTTTGCGTAGTCACACCGTGTTTTCATGTAGTCACACCATGTTTTTACATAGTCACACCATATTTTGCGTAGTCACACCATGTTTTTATGTAGTCACAAGCTGCTTTTATGTAGTCACACCATGTTTTTACATAGTCACATGATGTTTGCAGATTTCGCGTTCCATAATGGTGTGCATGCTAACGCGTGTTAGGTGGCAAATGAGCGTCGAAGAGGCTGAAGAGACGCTAATTAGGTCGACTACGGCGCGTTAGCATGTACATCATTGCCTAAGCGTTTTCACTTCTAGGTACGCGTATCTACGGCGTTGGCGACTTGAGTAAGCTAACCTACATCACATGACCCTCCATGATGGCTTCAAACCTTTTTGTGGAATGATCCTTCCTAGCGTATAGTTCAGCGACCGTGCCTTCAATGGCGTCACGATCTTGAGACGCGCTCACATACTTTTTTCGCTTTTGGATTTCAGATGGCTGAGTCTGGCCTGTAAATGGGAATTCACAAGGTCGTATTACTGTGTTGTGTTTATGGACGTAGTTGAGTCTGAAAAACATTTGCTTCATTTCAAGCTGTACCCAAACAATATTTACTTTGGCAGTGTCATACCGACTTTAAAGTAAAACTTTATGGAGTACAAACATGTTAGAAGATTACCATGTACTGATATTACAATTGATACAATTGTTACATTCATGCTCACATGTTTTAATAAAAGAAGTATTGTTCCACTAACCATGGCGTCATAAGCCATCTCATTCATGAACAATGCCGTCTGGTTACCTCGGTAAACAGTAAACCAAAGGGTTCCTTGAAACTCATCGCCTGCGTCTAAGAGAACAACATTTTCCTCCTGAGCGCGAACGTCTTTCACAGCGGTTACCCGTCTGGCCACTCCGCCATAACACCCCTGTTCGCTCTTAAGTTTCGCGGTACACTTCTCGAAACCGTCCGCACCGGCTTCATCAAAACGACTGTGGACATCATTCGTGTGTAAAATTGTCAAATTGAAGCCATTAGAAGCTGACACTAAAAATAAACTTAAAATCAAAGATGATTTGCAAAATATCGCCATGGTATCTTCCTTACGGTGCTGGTCCAACTGATTGGGAGTGTGGAATGAGAACTCGTACAGGCTACTGCAGACTTGACGGTGTATAGTTGGTAATGCACTATTTACTAGTTACAAATCTGTCACGTTTTTCGTTGACGTTCTTACAGAACCAAGCCAAGTCTGTTACTAGAACCGTTGAACTTGGGATCAACCATGCTGGTTTGTGGAAGCATCAACCCGTGGAAACATTAATGTATGGCACGTCGTAAACATTTTACGTCGTGTTGGAAATCGAATTAAACGAAACCACATTAGTGCCACTGATATAAAAATTATTTAATTTGATTTTACACATTATTAACTTTTTAAAACAAATTAGTATTTATTATTGAGTCATTACAAATTATTAATCTGTTATTACAAATTATTAATTTGTTGTTACAAACTGTTAATTTGTTATTACAAATGATTGATTTGTTATTTCAAAATTAAATAGTAGGGACTAGTCTCTCACACTTATAATTTTTAGAGTAATTTCAAATGTTCTTGTGGGGGAGTTTACGAGGGGAAATTGTCATCGGGGAAGCGGCACCTCCAAGACCCCCAAGTCATGCCCCACCCCCACCCACCGTCACTTCCCCCAGCCCGTTCCTGTAAAAAGTTCGCGGGCCGGCACGAGGTGATAACATTTGTTACGGAATCGACGGTGAATCGGTGCAATCTGCATGCAGCCTTTGTGACGGAAACATTTTAATTATGTCGTGTTGTGTATAGCTGAGTCACTTCACTATTCTTAAAACTACCATTCGCAAGGCCTCTTACACAGTATTTTAGTTGTAATGGCTAGAACACGAAAGAGTGACAGGAATATTGTCCTTGCTTCAGGTGGCGTTGAAATTTACCAAACGGGGGGCAGACTCCCCGACGGGAGCAGCGACCCGAACTCCGGCAGGGGCGACCTGTCGCGGGAACGATGTTGCGCGGGGGGGGGGGGGATTAAAATGCCCTTTATACTGTATTATTCCATTGCAGGGCACATTTTTCATAATATCCGTATATTTTTGAAGTATTTTGAAGTATTTTTTCCGAGTTGCGTGCTGATTTAGTCTTTCTTCTGGAAATCTGAATTGTGGAACTGCATCGTGCGCGCAAAAATCTGCATACTCATAAAAAACGCTATACTCATTTAAAGCAAAGTAGACCAACTGTCGCCCACTTTTGTCACAATGGAAGTCACGAGTTTTACTACAACAGTCGTTTACGCTTGTCGCAATATTGCAGGTCACCACTTTCGTCACATCTCCAGAGACCTGTGATAAAACTCGTGACTCTCATTTTGACAAAAGTGGGCGAAATTGAGACAAAAGGCTTGTTGTGAGAAAAGTGGGCCCGATTATTGTGACAAAATTGGTTGGTGTGAGAAAAGTGGTTCTTACATTGCAGGTAACCTTTTCTGTCACACTTCTGTCCACTTTTGTCACACCAGCAATTGAGTTGGGATGGAAAGTACTTTGAACCTATTGTAACGTCGACCTTTGTGGCTATATAAGTTTCTCTACTTAGAAATTATGAGACGGGTTACATAGCAACAAAAAAAAAAACAACAAAACAACAAAACAACAAAAAAACAACAAAAAACAAAACAAAAAACAAAAAACAAAAAAAAAAAAAACAAAAAAAACCCCCATCTATTTAATATATTTCCTCTTTCTCTCTGTTGTGTTCCTCTTCTCCACATAACAATTCCATATACAACATGAGGACTTTTACGTTGCCTTAGGAATACTCTCCTTGAGCGTTTTTGGAGTGTATAATCGTGAAGTATTGAACGGTATTGAGGGGACTACCTAGCTGTCGATAGTACTACGCACGACTTCTGCCTGCTTTCAACTTTGATACCATTGTCTCTTGAAATTGGAACGGCGTAAGCATTTTCACCGAAACCTGTCCGCAACCTTCACTTTCGAAATAAAACGGAAGAAGTAACTACAAAAACGCGAAGTACACTCTCAGTCCAGAGAATCTGTAATCACCATTTGCCATTTCCTCCCAGAGTACCTGACAACTACGGAATTTGATCTTTTCGAAAACAGCTATGGTACTAACTGTACAGCACCATGATCCATCCTCACCATTCAATGTACCCCCTTTTACGAACAGCACGATGATGATGATGATGACGATTACGATGAATGCTTAATCCTCCCAGTACGCTGTGGCACGTTCGAACCACTTTACAGGGTTCTTCTTCAGCCTTCTTCTCCTCATCCTCTCTTAACGGTGCCCCAGTGTATGAGTACCTCTGGGAGCCCATGACTATATTGTGGTTATAGCCATATACTACAATAGCCTCAACCGGATTCACACATTGAATGCTTCTCGGTACAGTGGTGGTTCTTCTGTTTTCCAAAGCTACATCCAGAGCTAGATACAGTTTTTCTGCACCCTCGATGGTATTTGCTTCTCCCAAGCGTAGGCAGTCTGCTATCGAATTTGCCAGTTCTGTCACAGTTATACATACTAAAAGAGGTTTACTTCTTCCAAGGAAACTCTTTAAAATAGAGTGCTGAATTTACGGTCAAAATGAATAGAAAGAGACATTTTGTCAAGTTGTGATTGAAAACATTAAAGGTGATGTTGGTCAGATGATGTTCTTGCATCATCTCTACATTTGTATTCAATTGTGTTATTTAGTCATAGAAAACGCTTACATCACTGATAACTTCACAACCCCCCCCCCCCTCCCCAAAAAAAAGGCAATGATGAATGCACGTTTACAGCCTATGCGTATACAACGCCTATACACACGCAAACAAACACATGAAATAAGTGTGTTCCATTCTCAACGTTATACCTCTTTAGGGTTGACTTTGTAACAAATTACCTTATTTGGGCGTGAAACCAAAACTTTAGTTATTTCTGTTTCTAACCTCGCATTAGTCACGTTTCACCGAGTGACCTGTGGTCTACAAAACCGAAAACAAGAACAAACAGATCAATTGAAGATAACGAGATTATCTTTTGTTTTATCTTAATCAGTAAAATATCGCTGCTATTATTACTTAACTAGAAAAATAAGAACAAACAGATCAATCGAAGATAATGAGATCATGGGCGTGCGCAGAAAAAATTTTCAGGGCACTTCCCAGGCCTTGTGAGTTGCATCTAATCATTTTCTATTTTGAAAGCTCATGTTCCTGAAATTTTCTAGCGATATCATAAATAATGTTGTTATTTTTTCTTCTAGTTTTTTTCAAGTTTTTGGTATTCCAGCGGGGAGTGCCCCCTTACTCCCCCCTCCGGACGCCCATGAATGAGATTATCCTTTGTTTTACCTTAATCAGTAGGATTACTCGAAACCGCCTGCTATTATTACTAAACTAGAAAAAATAAGGACAAACAGAACAATCGAAGATATATCTCGCGAGATTATCTTCTTTTAATACAACCCAGAAAGCCAAAAGGCTAAGTGATTCCTTGCCATATGGATATATTGTAACAAACACGAATTACCCACATGACAAGCATGTGATCCCACATAGTTATCCTACTCGAGATATCATGTCCTTTTGAAATCCTGTGACCCAAAATGGCTTTCCAACCCCACTTAAAACAGTAGGGATCACCTACCCTATATGGCCATCTGCATGCTAAATATGAACAATATAAGAACAATCCACAGGCCAAGTATGAGATCCCTCACAGTTATCCTCCTTAAAATATCATGTTTACAAGGTTTTGACCTTTTGTGGCCCCAAATGACCTTTGACCTCCACTGAAAATGATAGGGATCATCTACTCAATATTTGCAATCCACACGCTTAGCATGAGATCCCTCACAGTTATCCTCCTTGAGATATAGCGTTTACAAGGCTTTGACATATTGACCTCTTGTCACCCCAAATGACCTTTGACCGCCACCAAAAACAATAGGGATCATCTACTCAATATGGGCAACCTACTTGCCCAGTATGATATCCCTCACAGTTTTCTTCTTGAGATATTATGTTTACAAGGTTTTAACCTTTTGACCTCTGGTGACCCCAAATGACCTTTGACCTCTACCAAAAGCAATAGGGATCATCAACATAATATGGGCAATTTACGTGCTAAGTATGAGATCCCTTACATTTATCCTTCTTGAGATATCGTGTTTACAAAGTTTTGACCTTTTGACCTCCCGTGACTCTAAATGACCTTTGACCTCCACCAAAAACACTAGGAATCATCTACCTAATATGGGGCATCCACCTTTCAAGTATGAGATCCCTCGGAGTTATCCTTCTTGAGATATTGTGTTTACAAGCGAAGTGTCACATCATACACACACATACACGCACATACACTCCCGCGTGATTGCAAAGATTCTGTTTGCCTTAGGCAAAGAATCAAAAAGTTCACGGTAATTTAAAATATCAGAAAATCACAGAAATGACCTGAAATAGTAACAACTGGTAACACCGACCTTACGGCCAAGAACTCATCTCAGCGTCTCTGAGAAGCCCACTCGAGGAGAACTTGTACTAGAAATTTTGCAACTGAGCTCTTGTTCCCTGAGTGCTGGGTAGGTGTGGTCGCCTTCTAAGCGTGTAGACCAGTGACCTTAAATTGCACATTTTTCCATCCTACTCCCACCCTGCATACACTATTCCGTAACTCACATAACTAGGACATGCCGATTGCCCGGTGTGATACTCCTTCCTTGTCTTCGTGCAACACCTTACGCAATAAACCTACATAAAATCGATTACCGCTTTTTCTGTTGCTCTCGGTGCAAAAGTGTGGAGTTGGTTTATCCAAAAAAGATCTCTTTGTTCCCTCTTTTTTTTTGTTAAAGTCTTCGACCGATTAAATGGCGATTAAATTGAAATACTGCAGCCCGTGTTAAAATGTTTCTCTAGAGGGGTGCTAGCTTTTTTTAATTCCTGCATGGCCCTGGTGTCTCTGTCGTAATTGGCTCCCCGTCTCCCCCATGTACTGCTTCCCAAAATCATTACAATTAATAAGGTAAATGACCCCAGTTGACATACAGTCAAAAGTCCCGAGTATTTAAAAACTTTTTCCGTATAGAAACTTCTAAAGGAGTAAGGGCGGTAAGCGAGGATTCGGAGTAACAACAAAAGGGAAATTTGGGTGCTGTCGAGACGCTCTTACTTTTGTTAGTTTTCAGTAAAGAATTACGGGAGAATGCTTTAGCTTTCTCGATCTTAATCTTGACAACCTCAGTAGGATAACCTCTTTTACTAATTTCTGAAGTTTTTAAGTTTTCGTTAGCTCTGGACATAAACTTGAGTAGTATACAGTTCAGTTGACATACGCCCTCACTTTGTGCGAACGGAAGACAGAAGATAGGTGGAAAGTAACTAACGTCTTGGACAAGACCAGGGGCGTAGCTAGGATGAAAATTTTACGGGGGCCTAGGAAACAAATGGGGGGACCGGCACCGCTGAGGGTCAGGCTTGTCAAGACTATTTAAGCGGAGCGCCACCATCAGTTGGCGCCGAGCAAGCAAGAAAATTTTTGGCTTTGCAAACCCTCCAGATGGCCGGAAACGGCATTTCCCACGTGTTTTAAGCTGCATGTACCCAGCCTTGAAATTCGAATCTTATGTCTGCCATTTCTCATATAATGGGAAAAATCAATTAATTGAAAAATGGTAATACACAAGGCCGCACATACACTTTTTTGCTAGGGGGCAAAAAGTGGGCATTACTGATCTGTGGCCTGGGGAGGGGACTAAAGGGAACGGGTGTCTCCCTCCCCCTTGGCGAAAATTTGTAATTTCAGGAGGACGTATATATAGCAAATGGTGCAATATTTGAGGGATTTCAGCTTTAAAAGGAAAACGAAAAGTAGTTGTGAGTGACTAAGTGAGACAAAAGTCATTGTTGAGAGCGTGGTGGATATGATGTGAATTATGACCTCAGCCATTGAACTCCGTTGTGGGAAGGGTTTAAGGGAGGGAGGGAGTGTTATTGGTTATAAAACGTTTTTATGACTAAACTGGCACGGTTTAAAAACGCTTTTAAGCCATTGATGATTGAAGCTACCTATAGCAGCAGCAACAACAACAACAACAACAACAACATTGTAGCTATGCATCATCGCGCGCAGCGCGAGAATTTTAGAAAAGTAGGCTAGAAATACATCCTCATAGAGCTGTAAATGATTGGTGATGAGTACCGATATAGGCATGAAAATATTGATCTGCCTATTTGAAATTGTTTCAAATTCTATCATTACGATCACAGCTATTTCTTATATTTTTACTGCGTTTTCTCTGTATATTCTCAAAGTTGGAAACGGGACACTTGAAAATTTCTGGGGGTAATTGCCCGCCCCCCGCTGTGTACGGCCGTGGATATCATATTGAGCTGAGATAATACAAGAATCATACTGAATTATGCATCCCTTTTCATTTATTCTGCCTACAATTCTCCCATATTCACCTTCTAGTATATCTCTGTTACATTTGCCCATCACCCTATCTACAGGCTACATGTCCACTACTCAATTGCATATCCCCAGGGGCGGATCTAGGATCTTTTCTGAGGGGGGGGGGTTCCACATAAAAAGGGCACATTCATTTTTTTAAAATTTTGGTTCCCATAAACGTCAGTGATTATACAATTTACGGCATATTGACAAAGAAAGGATAAACCAAGAGACATGCAAAAACTGGAATTAAAACCTGGAATCTAAACGGTGAAAATGCAAAGCTTGCGAAGCGCCCGAAATTTTTTGGGGTAAGCCTACACTTATAAGAATTTGTACTAATTTAAAGCTTATATAGAACAATTGTCCAGACAGTTAGGCCCTATCGGGCATAACTTTATTGTACTTCCCTCCTCGAGTCACTAGCCGTACCGTACGACAGACACAAGTGAACGTTAACCAGGTTTAACGAAATGCGATACAATTTCCGACATTTACATAAACCCATGTATACATAAATCCATGTATTTCTACTTATTAACTTGAAAAGGTGGAAAGGGTTTGTACTATATTTAGCTATAAGTATAACGGAACTGAGGAAGAGTGGACAAAGCGTACCGAAAATTTTGGGTTTTATCCCAGAAATTACCCTTATGAAAGCCAAAATAAGTAAGTCGACCATGTGGCGGCAGAATTTCCCCAGCAGGAGGCCGGGCCATGTCAGCAACCCCAATTAGTTCCGACATTCCCTATTTCGAGGGGATGATGAGAAGGGCAAATGGAGGAGCCTCATTATCCTATGCCATTGCAGGCATATTTTGCATCATATCACTTAATACTTCAAGATCCGACTTGCACACTGATAGTGTTCTTTGAATCTCGATCGTGAAATTGAAAAGCGCGCGAAGCGGGGGAATATGTTTGATAGGCTAACACCTAAAACATATGACGAAACGAAAAAAGAACTGTGGGCTTGTAGACCGTATCGGGTGTGACATACATTTGTATCGAAACCACCTGGACTACAAGATGAAATAGCCAAACTTTGCTCCGTAAGTCGCTCACCAACTGACTCTACCGCATGACAAACACACAAGAGAACACCAACTAGGCTTTGCGATATGGGATGAAAGTTACGAACTTTACATAAACTATGTACTCTGCCTATATGTTACTTGGTAAGGTGGACAGGACTTGTGCTATCCTGCTTTGCGGAATGGAACTATTGAAGAAAAAAGAGTGACTCTACAGGGCGCGTAGCGCGACGAAAATTTTGGGTTCTTATTAGAGAAATTATCCTCTTGAGGGCAAAAAACAGGTAAGCCGTCGGGGCGACTAGTTGTCGTCGGGGACTGCATACTTTCGACTAGGACTCCCCGACAAACCTGTAAAACTTCCCCGATCGTTGGCCAGCCTTCCCCGACGGGGGCATGAACCTTTCCCCCACCTGGCGCCACCGCTATCTCGACTGGGGGAGGGGGTTGAAATACTGTATGTTGTGTTCCCTATATAGTTGCGGCGCGACTGTCAAAATACTCTGTCAGAACAGATGACTGAAGTCGAATGTTTGCTTTTTATTTGCGACAGCAGACCGGCCATCGGTCCAAAGACGTCAAAAAAATTGAACCGACTAAACATTGCGTTATTTGACCTGGTGTGATTTTATATAGTATTTTTAAAATGAAACAAACGCCGAGTCGTCCATTGCGACTTCTGGTCAACTCTTGGCTGTGGACTTTTAACTAAGATTGGCTTTTTATTCCCATCACTAGGGCAACACTAATAAATGAAGAGAGTAATTCCAGACCATGAATATCATATCGTGTTCATGAGAGGAGGGATACTAGCGGGTAGAGGGAAGGTTTCGTTGATGTAGCGTTTAGGGAGTGTGAACAGATCATTATTTTGTTAGACCAAAAGACTAGCAGTGACCTTTTGGAATCAATATTAAAACTCAGTAGTAATACTTGCATAAAGCGCTAGCTAGTGAGTATGACGTAATATCTGAGTGTTTTACTGTATTACTTTGAAAGCCCAAGCACGCCACACGTGGTTCCAAGCGAAAAGTGATTAGAATGCCTGATTGTCACGCAGGCAGTGAGAGTTAGAGTTAGATGAGGTTTTACGGCTCAGTTTCTAACCAACTGGTTTAAGTCGGGCCGGCCGCGGCCTTTTTTGCAGTTGTGGCTCACTGGCATGTTTTTCCCTACTCCATTGCAATCAGTAAGACATACTGTAGTCACATTCTCTGTAAAACGATTGCGCTGTTCGTGTTTCAGGGCGGGCAATATAGGCTACCATAGTCAAATATATTGCTGAAAGTTTCTGCGATACATGGCTAGACTTTTACGGGTGGATTGATCGATACTGGACGGGGGGATGGGGGGAACTGGACAACTGTCATTACCTGTCAAACTGTCGTGTTTTTTTTTTTTATTTTTTTATTTTTTTAGGCTAGTGTGAAGAAAAAACAATTTTGAAAAAGGGCAAATTGGGAAATATGAGGGGGGGGGGGTCCGGACGTCGGCGACCCCCCCTCTGGATCCACCACTGTATCCCCTACATCATACCATTTGTATCCAACCTAGGGTTACCATATTTATATTTTTTAAGGAGGACTTAGATCACTGTCCTGATGTAGGGGTCTAAGGGTGTCCCCCTTCCCTTTGGAAATTTTTCCGGTTTTCAATGGTGTCTAGATGCAAAATGGTGCTGTATTTGTTCACGGACTCAAGTCATCGGTATATTACTTGGTCAAACCTATAATACCACCAGTAAATCTTTCAAACTATTTAACCCGCAAAGCAGAAGTAGGGATCATGTGGGAAACACATGAAATCCGGACCTTGTTGGCTATTTTACAAATCCGCCCGGACGCCAGTGCGAACTACTAAAAAGAGGATTTCTCGAAAACAATAGTTCTACAGTGCACTTGTCATGGGCAAGGAGAAAAGCACGGCATACATGTTAAGGATAGAAGAATTATTCGAACGCAGTACCTTACCGTACGGCATATTTTGTGTATGATACCGTATAGAAATGGTCGTGTAAGAATGGTCTTCAGTGTATGGTTGCATGTTTTCAGTGAATCAACCAGCCATCCGAAAGGCAGAAAGGGTCTAAGCCTGACAATGCCACATCCGAATTAGTCGTCGGGACGTTCGTTTCATCGTCCAAGTGAATTATATGAGAATTAAACGACAGTGCAGATTACATACCTAATTTAGTGAAAGTAGGCATTTTAAAGTTATAACTTGATATCATATACGTGCGCAAAATGTGTTTTTCACACATTTACTTTTTCTTAATTCCTACACATTTTATTTATTTATTTTTTGAAGGAAATACTTCAAAGTTTATTTCCGTTCAAAAATTATTTTTTCTTAATTCTTACACATTTTATTAGGACACAAAAAAATTTGGGGAGGGGGGGCTGACGAATATCTGGTGGGGCCTAGGCCCCCAGGCCCCCCCCCCTCCCCGTAGCTACGCCGCTGGACAAGACTCCTTAAAGATGGGGCTGAGCAAACAAAGTCCGCTGAGCGGGTAACAGCGTAAAGCAGATCTACACAACTCTCATCAACTTTGCTAATGGATGGCGCTGTGTAGGAAACAAACTAGATTAATATTCTAGAGGAGTATCAAACTACAGGAGTACATTTTCGTCACATTATACTCATGCTTACTATAACTACTCTCAGTAATTTCAGTCAACTTTTTGTGAATTAGACTCATTCATACAATCATGCTTACAAGCATATGGCGTCACGGCTGGTCGGCAAAAAAGTTGATAGGGCGGGCTTACACATATCGTCACAGTGAAACTGGAAATTTTAATACGTCATCTTTCTGCGTGCAATCGCGCAAGCGTTTATACTTATGAAAATATGGGAAAAATACTTAGGAGAGGGCGATTCGAAAAAACAAAACAATAGCAGTAAAACAATAAACAATCCAAAAGCATATCTGCCTGTTCGGGGCAGAGGACAGAGTGCCCATAAATTAACCGTTCCGAACGAGTATATTAGCACATATTTCGAGTTTGAAAAGCCGGAAGTGGAATGAGGGAGAGATGGGGGCATTGGCTAAGGAAAAGTGAAAGGGCGAGAGATTATGTTACAGAAAGAACCAGTGACAGTGCCGAGAAGAAGGGGTAGTAGGGAAAGAAGAACATTTGAAAACCTGGAGGGAACTAGAGGAACAAGAACTGTACTGATGGCGTCCTCTCTGGTGATGTCGTCAACCTACACGGTGAAAATCTCAGAAATCAGTGAAGCAAAATATTTTGTACCAATTTTCATTGAAATGATCCTTTTTGATAAACTTAAATGTGACGTGACATATCCTGAATAAATGGTGACTTGCAGTAACTGATTCACTGAATGCATAGCAAGCAGCAACACGTACGGCGTGTGCTTATATGGCCTTGAGCAATTTAAACCTCAATACCCCGGCTCAAAGCAGGCTACTGTAGTAATTGTAAGGGAAGTACACTAGAGGTGTTTTCAGCAATGAGTAACGAGGTATATATATATATATATATATATATATATATATATATATATATATATATATATATATAATATATATATATATATATATATATATATATATATATATATAATGTCAAAATGTTAACATATTATCATACCTGCAAAAGCATAATTTACTGCAAGCCTTTTTAGGCAATATAATGTTCTTTTAGTTCTAAGAAAACATCTCTCTCATTGAAAATAATGTAAATCATTGTAACACTACTGATATCCGGGGCATCTTTTGTATTAGATTTTCTTTATTTTCTGTTTTTGTAACTTTATTTTGTCAATATTGACCAAATTAAGGTTCAAATCAACTAAAAATGATTTTTTCCTGATAACGAATTACATGAAAATATCTGATGATGAAATGCACCAAAATCATGTTTTTACCCAAAACTTGCCACCCCCACCGAAAAAAATAGTTTTACAAATGCCACTACAGTTCAGATTAGATCTAGGATGGCTGACTGCTTGCACTAAAAAATGTCCACATAACTTCTTTTGAGGGCTATTCCTGTCACTGTGGCAAAATCTTCATGGTCATGGCATGGTAAATCAAAACTGGCATGAATAGCCAACTTGTCAGCTATTTTGTGGAAGTTAACTTGGAAAAAGTTTTAGCGTATTAGTCAATGAATGATATGCACCCAGTTGGGACAATTTTTCCTGTTCTGTTCTTTCAATTCATGCTTCAAAGCATGAAAAACTGCAGAACGATGCAGAACGAGATTATTTAAATTTATGTTAATATCCCAGGTTAGGTTAGAAACTGCAGAACCAGTGCTAGATAGCACAAAAAACTGTACATTGTACCATGCTTTGAAGCATAACAGATTTGTCCTAACTGGGTGCTGATATGGGGTGAATGAATGAATATTCATAGCAGAATTGTTTTAGCACCCTCCACCATCCAAGGTTCACGAACCGTGTCCAATTTGTTGCCTGCTTTACCAGAAACATCGGGTAACTTGATACCTTACCTACGAAGTAGGCTGTACGGCATGCGCAATTGTTTTTCCCACGAGGTTATGGGCAAATCATGTCAATGGACCAATCAGCTTCTTGGAAATAGGCCATACCCCTAATTCCAAAATGAAAGCTTTTCGACCCTTTTCTTGTAATTCTGACACCGGGTTATGCAAGAGCAGGCCACATAACCCTATAACACGTAATATTAACTGTAGAAATAACCCTAACCATCATTTTGAAACAAATTTGAAAATCAAATTTGCCCATAACCTCGTGGGAAAATGAGGCGTACGGCATATTCCTTGTTCAGTCATGTCTTTAAAAGAAGCCTTAAAGCTAGAGGGGCTGAACAAACTAGATTCCGCTCCGCGGGGTAGTAGATACCCTGTATCACATTACCTTCTGTTTTACGTGTCGGTTGCACAGACAACTGGTACCGATTTCAAGTCCCTCCAGGGATACTGCAACCAGTCATTAATCTTGCATTCCTATCCCGACATTCAGCGGGGAATTCCACCCTTGAGCAGCTTTCCCCAACTGGAAGAGTGTGAGGCACTATAGTTTACAAACCTTCATAGCAGATCCCATCACTTCCTTTCAGTTTCCTTCTGTAGTGAACAGAGCCAAGAACTTGCACAATGCTTACTTGGGGAGCTTGATTAGTTCCAGGGGGAAGGAGACAGTCACACACTAGGTGCCATGGCGTTACCACCTCCGAAGTGGTAACTCCATGCTAGGGTGACTATTGTGCACACTGCTCAACCATGACAAGGCACACAGTTCCCTTAGTTTTGGGATGCAGTTGTATACTTCTAAATTTTGAATCCTTAACATAGTGTTTCTCTTGAAGAGAATGGGAAGTATCGAAGTCTCTTCTTTAAAGGGCAACAAATCTCACCCCAAACAGTAAAAATTCTCACAACTAAGTTTACAGTTCTTCTAGTGTCTCCCCCAATTTAAAAAACACCTATTTGAGCATCTCCCAGACAAAGCAACAATAGCCTGTACTGAGTTTAAAGGGGAATTTTCATCATCCCAGACAGTTCCAATTTTCCCAACTATGCAACTTCTAGCTCCTCCCATAACTGTATGAAGCTCTTCCTTGTGCAGGAATAAACCTGTTTTATTGCTTGAGGCCTTGTCCTGGTGAGCATACAAAGCTATAAAATGTAATAAAAACACTCTCTCTCCCTTGTGTGGAATGTGAGCTACTCTGCATCTTTGGTACAAACAATTTTCAGACTTTGATGTCAGTCAAAGAGCAGTCACCACCTGTAAATTTTGATACCCCTACACTAAAAATATACTTTGGGGTGATGATTGTCTATCTTTAAATTGCTCAAGGTCATGCATCCACACAGGCTGTGTATGAGCAGCCTGGTAACACACTTCTGACTCATCTGTAAAAGTCATCAGTGACAGGCCATCAGGGTGATGTTATTGTTTGAATTTATTCTGATCAGAGTGCAGTTCACCATTTGCATTTAGAAATACAGGGCTATTCCTTAATGTTTGGGGGGAGGGGGTGGTAAATATCCTTACCCTTTACGACTACTCTGTCATGCAACTTATTTCCAGAGGTCCATCACCGTCAATCCTGAAAAATGGGTTTACCCTTGACAGGCAGACACTCATCAAACTATGCCCTTCCAGTGCAAGCCATTCTGATATGTCAATGTGCATCTCATACACAGTAGTGTACTCAAAAGAACAAAGCCTTGAACAGGCTACAGACCTTTGACTGGAGGTACTAAGGGTAGTTAATTTTTGCAAATGGAGGAGAGGCTGAAGGTAAACTTTCCAGAAATTTAACTTGGAAGAAATTGGGTGTTTAATATGTAACTGGTTCACATGTTTAGTGTGTTCAAGTTGCTCCCTCTGGCTTACTTATGCTTCCACCTTGGCCTATGATGGACATGCATAGTTGGGTAAAATAAATCAATGCTTTGCCACAAGTGTCCAAGAAGTTGGTCCACAACAGCCAATGGCAGTGTCCGTATCAGAGCAGACTCCATAATTCTCACTACTGTGTACCTTCATAGCTACCAAACAATAATCCTTTAGAAATTCTCCAGAAATAACACCTATGTGACTTTGCGTATTCCTGTACCAACCACCTTCACAAGTCTTATGTTGCCCAAATGTATCTGCCATGTTCAGGAACTGATCTACAGTGTGTGTTGTTTAGCTACCATGTTTTTGCAAAGGACAATGGGATACTTCCCCATCTAACTGGTTCCAGGGGTCACTCACTTGGGCCTGGCGGGAGTAAACGCAGATGCTGACATCACAAGCTTATTGAACAGGGTTGTGCCAGACCCAAGCCGACTTGGGGTGAGTAATATTGAACATGCTAGTTATCACAGATAGCAAGATATACTTCTGTGAGTGAAGAAATACCTTACACAAAACCAAACAAAGAGGACTAATACAAAAAAAGGATACAAATTCAAAAGCTGAACACTTTATTTCTTACATGACCACCCACCCCTTTTAACTGTCAGAAACTTGTCAACATAATTCATCTGCAAAATAGAACAAAAGCTTGTGTGGACTGATTAATATAAACAACTGGAATGATTTAAAAAACATAGAAAGGCTTACCCAAACTTAAAACAGGAGTATTTGCCACTTCAATTTACAATAGAGTACTGTGTAAACTCAACTGTGATGATAGGCATGCTGATTGAAGCATGTCCACTGCCAGAAGTACTACACAGTTACAACAGAGGTATATCACACATGGGCAATCCATTCTTTCGGCCAATGCCTCTCACTTGAACTTGAATTAGGGAGATTTTTCTATTTCCCATTTCTTTCCAAGTACAAAAAGCATGTTAGGTGCCAATGCTCATGGACTTTGTGCCTTCTACTGTCAAGTTTTTCCTACTGTCTTAATATACAAACCACTACCCGACTTCACTGACTTAACAATATGAAAACCTCTGTGATTTCAACACAATCAAACCCTTTATCACCAAAAACAACTTTCCAGGATAACCTCTGCAAAAGTTTTCCTATCAAGTTTAGGCTAGCTCCTCAAAGGATCACCCACTTTTTTACCCTTTTCACAAGCATACAAAAGGTACACTGGATGGGGAGGGGGCTATTGTCAAAGAACCATATATGCTTTTTCAGAGTGTAATAAATGAAGCTCTCTTTGTGCCTGAAAAATCATTTTCCACACTTTCATGATCTTAGAGAGTTGTGCAGTTGGGGCACAAAAAGGAGTATGTTCTGCAGTCTTCAGAAAATAATGAATAAGCACTGAATTAAATGATGACAAGACATTTGCCTCCAACCTCTTTCCATAATCCATGATACCATCTTTACATTGGAGGATATATCTGCATTGTATGAGCTGAAACCCAAGTGTGCATACAATGACTGTACATTCCCTCCCTCTCCATTCCCTTTCTCCAGTTTTCTGGTAAAGATTTGCTTCTGCAGTCGAAACTTCCCACTCATAGATCATAAGAAATATCTACAGTAAACACTGCTCCAAGCTTTTAAGCTTCAACTACTAGGATTCTTCCTTGTCTATCATTCCAGCTCGCTCTTCTCGGGATAAAATGTACAAATTTGGTGAAAAAAAAAAAAATTATGCAGCTATCTCCTGGGACCACCTCTGCCTCTTCCACGTCCCCTTCCTCGGCCTCTTCCACGTCCCCTGCCACGCCCTGCACCTGAAAATTAATGAAAACATTTTCATTTTACATACATTCAAAAGATGACATGCACTGTAAGTCTTTAATATAGCACCTGCATAATATGCAAGGCTATGTGACCACTGAAATTCAAATTTCAACTTCAGAGAAATCAAAACACAACTTCTAAGAGTTACCTGCTTCTCTTTTCTTTGCTTTAGCTTTAGGTGTTTCATCTACAAGTAATGTGTCAAGAGGGAGGCTGTCTGGAAGGATGTAGTATCGGATGTTGTTGCCACGGATACTGAGGGTTTCCAGCTGCACAGGGTCACGATTTTTCACAGTCATTTTTACGGACTTCAAATGTGTATTCATACTAACATCAACACCTGTGTAGAGATGTAGAACATGGCACAGAGGACTTTTAGTTTTCTTGCAAAGCAAAATATTTGATAATTACTATGGAGTCAACAATTTCATTGCAATGATACAATACAAGAAAACTTATTTTGAATTAAGCTTACTAAAACTAGATCATACTGCTTCAATTTTGAACATGAAAATTACTTTTTAAGAAAACTTTCATGAGTGTCACTTTGCAAACAATGAAGCTTAAATGGAGGAAGTGAAAATTATTCCCAAATTAGCAAAATAACATAAGAATTTATTTTATTAGAAATTCAAATAAGTGAAATATTTGAAAGAGTTGCTAACCATCTCAATTGTTGCAACCTTGTTGCATCACTGATTGCTGAAAATCTCTTAACTGAATCAACATAATATTGTAGCTGAACACTGTTGTAAGTAGGTTCAAATTTATTTTAATGCCAGGTGAACGTGAACACTGAAAGACAAGCTTTCATTTGACAACTGCAAAATTTTAACAATAATCTGATAAAGTTCAACGACTGCAGACTACAAAATGCATTTTATTAATGTAACCATTTTTGATGTAAGTCAATACAACTAGACACATTCAAGTTTTAAATAATCAATATAAAATCATTGATACCGAATTTAAATTTGTTTATTGTACTATACCAGGGGTTTTCAAGTGTTTCAGGCTGTGGGGTGGCACTTCTACCTGGATTTTTGCTGTAAATTTATTGTAGTAGCTAAAGCTTTGTTCAACGGCTTCTGTTCTTTTTACAAAAATTTTGGGCTCTTCTAATCTTCCGCAGGAAATTTTTGTGCAGGTCACAGGGGTGTCTCGAAAACACAGACCCCAGACCTCGAAAACACAGACCTCGAAAAGACAGACCTCGAAAAGGCAGACCTAGAAAAGTCAGACCTCGAAAACACAGACCTTCCATTGCGGACGAACCCTCTGTATATCGATGCACAGCATGTTTACCCAGCATTACATTTCTAGCAAAGGTGTAGTTAGCTGATAAGCCTTGATAATTTCTCAAAAGAAAATGTGAGTAACAATTATGGGTATTGCCTGTGTAACAGTTTCAATTCTCCGCCCAAGTAGAATCTCTGATGAGAATTACACTGGTCAAATACACTACCGTTTATTGCCTGTAGAAGCAACAGATTCACATCCGGTTATCTGGGCGAGTTGTCATTTAATATGAGGTCAGCTTACGCCTCACGCCTGTTTGGCGTCAGATACGGGGGAGGGCTTACAGAGGTGTTTTACTGATATCATCACGAGATCGTGCGTCTCTCTGGTTGTTACACTTTTTCGTCGTCAAACGTTGCCATTGTATCACCATTGTGCTGAAAATACGCTTACTGCCCGTAAGCTTTGCCTTGCACTGCCGGGCAATCCCAATCGCATCCCGACATAGAGTAGTGAAGTAAATATTCTTTGAAAAAGAGGAACATATCATTTCGCGCTTTAGCCGATACTGTGTGTACACAGTTTAAGTCTTCCGCGTGCACTAAATTTGACGTCCAAAATGGCGGTACAGGTACAGGCGCGGATCCAGACCTTTCGAAAAGTGGGGGGGGGGGGCTGAAAGCCCCCTTGAATATTCTCCTAGATTAACATTATGCTAACTTTCGTGTATTTGTTATTGCTTATGTGGCGAAAAGGGGGGGGGGGGCTGAGTCTGAGGAAGCGCCCCCTTGGATCCGCGCCTGCAACATACTTTAGTGTATTTGACAAGTGTAATAGATTCAATTCTCATCACGTCGGAAATTATACTGGGGATAAGAATTGAAACTGTTACAACAATAATTGTGACTCACATCTTCTTTCGAGAAAATCATCAAGGCTTATCAGCTGACTACACTTTCGCAAGAAATTCAATGCTGGCTAAACATGTTGTGCATCGATTGACAATGGCTTCGTCCGCAATGGAAGGTCTGTGTTTTCGAGGTCTGTGTTTTCGAGGTCTGTCTTTTCGAGGTCTGTCTTTTCGAGGTCTGTGTTTTCAAGGTCTGTCTTTTCGAGGTCTGTCTTTTCGAGACACCTCAGATCTTCGTTCGAGAAAATTATCAAAGCTTATCAGCTAACTTCATGTTCGCTAGAAATGTAATGTTGCATGGGTAAACATGCTGTGCATCGACTGACAGCGGGTTCCGTCCGCAATGGAAGGTCTGTGTTTTCGAGGTCTGTGTTTTCGAGGTCTGTATTTTCGAGGTCTGTGTTTTCGAGGTCTGAGGTCTGGGGTCTGTGTTTTCGAGGTCTGTGTTTTCGAGACACCCCAGGTCACAGGCCACACCACAAATGGCTTACAGGACCTAGATGCTATTCAGTTTGCTTATAAGTAAAATTAAAGATTTCCACAAATTCTCTCTATTCAACATCTAATAGTTTCCAGATATTACAGTATATGAAGGAGGATCCAGCTCCCAGGTTCCTACTATTTTGATCTGTGGCTTAAAGGGAAAGTGCAGTCACCCCAAATTGAATTAGTAAACCCGAGTATCCTAATTCATGGATGGCTCTTTTAAATCTTGTGACAATTTTGCAACTGACTTTTTTAAATTATGCAAAATAACCCTTTTGTTTCCCACGAGAATGCCACATTTATGTCATGAAACATTATGAAAGACACTTGCAATAGAAACAGGAGGGTTCTGAACGTTTAGTTAATCTGTCAAAGTGTAGGGTGGCTGCTTACTCCCTTTAATCAGCAATATTATACTGTGGGTTGTTGCTCCCTGTGACCACTGTATGCAGAATCAGTAACTGAAGTAACCACAATGCATTACAAATACAAGAACTGCATTGAATGAAAACTTCAAGGGAAAATGCGGCCCCACAAACTGAATTAGTGTACCCATTATCCTAAATCAGGAATGGTTCCCTTGAATCATGTGACAGTATTTCTGTTGCTTATTTGTTAAATTCATGCAGAATAACTCCATGGTTTACCATCAATAGTCAATGTTTTTTTACAGTAATATAAGAAACCAGAATGCAAAAATGCATTGAGGTTTCGATGGTATATATTCCAAATAATGCCATGGTGTCCTATATCTTTCAGTCAATGGTCAAGTGCAATCTTAACATGCCGGAAAAATATAGTTTTACATTCATATTTGATCTTGGGAATTCTTGAGAATTTTTGCAGTTTCACCACTGGTGACTCTAGATGACCTTTCAGGGGTCGAAATAAGCCTTCAAACTTTGGGGGCCAACCGGACCCCTAGCTCATGGAATCTAGGGGTCAAATGAGAAATCAAGGGGCCCAAAACTACCGCCTACATTACTTATGACTGACATCGGTGTACTGTATGTCTGGGTGTGTGATCTTCCGTGTTGTGACAAAGCAGACTGTTTATGAGTGATGTGAAGTGATTTCAGAAGTGTGTGTTTCGCAGGTTGTAAGTGACTGTTAGTATACAAAATACACAGGCCTTGCGAGATGTAAGATCGTTGACTTGTGGGTGGAGAGGTTCATGCGCAGACTGTACAATTAGACTTAAAATATTTAGGAGCCAACCGGGCCCCTTTCCCTGTAGAAGCTACAGGCCCGAGAGAATTTCTAGGAGCATCAGGCCCACTGGCACTCGCTATTTCGAGCCCTGCCTTTGACCTCCACCAAAACAAAAGCTTTCATCTTCACACCATAATGCATCCACATACCACATATAAAATCTATCCAAGCTTCCTACCTGGCGATAAAGTGTTAACAAGGTTTACAGTGATTGACCCACCATGACTGCACATGACCTTTGACCTCCATCAACAACGATAGGGTACATCTTCTCACCATAACGCATCCACACACCACATATGAAATCTATCCAAGCTTTCTACCTGGACATATCGTGTTAACAAGGTTTTCAAGGTTTGACCCCCAGTGACCCCTGGTGACCGTTCACCTCCACCAAAAATAATAGGGTTATCCCTCTTACCATAACACATCTACATACTTAGTATGAAATCTATCCAAGCTTCCTATCTCGAGATATCATGTTAAAAAGGTTTTCAGGGTTTGACCCCTGGTGACCCCAGATAACCTTTGACCTCCACCAAAAACAATAGGGTTCTTCCTCTTACCATAATGCATCTACATACTACGTACAAAATTTATCCAAGCTTCCTACCTTGACATATCGTGTTAACAAGGTTTTCAGGTTTTGACCCCCGGTGACCCCAGATGACCTTCACCTCCACCAAAGACAATAGGGTTCTTCCTCTTACCATAACGCATCTACAAACTAAGTATGAAATTCATCCAAGCTTTCTATGTCGAGATATCGTGTTAACAAGGTTTTCAGAATTTGACACCTGGTGACCGCAGATGACCTTTGACCTCCACCAAAAACAATAGAATTCTTCCTCTCAACATGGGGCATCTATGTACCAAGTTTGAGAACTGTCAGAGTTTCCCTTCTTGAGAGATCGTGTAATGAGCTAAGCATCACAAACACACACATACAAAGGCATATACACATACATACATACACACGCCATCATGAACGCATAGGTTTCTCTTATCGTTGAAACCAAAAATACTTGAGTGGAAATAAGCAGAAATCTGTACTATTTAGCAGATTTTTTACAATAAACTTGAGGCGACTACTTTCTTCCTTTAAGCAAAAGGTAATCACTTTTTCACAAGCCAATCATTTCTTGCAACCTTTAAGAATCAATTCCAGGACAATTAAAGTTGTTAGAACTTGGAAATTTGCAAAGCACAATCAGTTTTAACTTTAATACTAGTATCCAATGGCATAGAGAAGTATGGGAAAGCAGCAGAATTTTTAATAGGGGTGCCAAAGTTTGGTGGCATAATTTTTTCAACCGCTTTCATTTTGTTTCAAGCTGGAGCTGGTCATGTGTGTGTGTGTGGGGGGGGGGGGGGGGACGGTACAGAGTATCTCACTACGTCACTGCTAGTTACATAAAACAGACTGTAACCATGAAACAATGTTCTGCTTTCTGAAATTCATACATGTACATTTTCTTACCTGTTATGGTTCCATGTGCTTGTGTCCCATTCTTTAACTCAATGGTAACTGTCTCATGACTGAGTTTCATCAAAAAACTGTATAAAAAAGCAAAATGTAAATTAAATGCTTAACTTGGTTTTAAACATTCTAACTTGGTAAATGAACATTTTTATCTAAATAAAGGACAGCATAAAGACATGGAAAAGAACTTAATATCTTGAAGACAAGACTGATTTTTATAATAGCTGGGGTGTCTAAGTACAGAGTCAGGCCTCAAGTTGATAGAATGGTAGAATACTACCAAGGCATTGGCAACCAAAATGCAACTTGCATAACTATCATGACCTGGTCTCTTTATATAGTAGTCACTGATTGTTCTTGAGTGGATGTCACTTGCTATAATACATTCAGTATCTCCTTCTGGCATGCACAATTTTTTCTTTTCCACCATTAAAAAAGTGAACATAAAAAAGATATACACGTGTCAATATTCAGTATAAAGTAGAAAATAAACTTGAAACTAGAAAGACCTGCCAATGTGGTCATTTCTGTGATGTGTGTACAAGCATAGCATCACAGAATGACACAAACAAATACACACAAGTACATAATCCTACACACAGGCCATATGAGATTTTCCTCATGACCGCAATGGTTAAGGACCACAAAAATTCTCATTTACCTGATGTTTTGTGTACAGGAGAGCAATTCCATAACCTCTTCCTTCTTTAAACTAAACTATATAGTCCAATTAAAGGTTACAGAAGGGTCCTACTAATGACTATTCACCTGTTCACCTGTTATTCACCTGTGTGCCACCTGACTAAGCAGGTGGCTGACGGGGAAGGGAGTCAAAGACTCATATAATCCCCCATTAGTCGCCCCAAACAGTCTTTGGTGAGGAAGGACTTAAAGGTATTGATGGATGTGCAGTCAACAGCTTCAGATGGCAAGTGATTCCAAGCATTGATGACCCTTTGTGTAAAGAAGTACTTCCTAGTATTCAGACTACAGTGGCCCTTATATATCATGTGGCTGTGCCCTCTGGTAAATCCAAACCTCATTTCAAAGAGACTTGCAGGCTCTACTTCCTCAAAACCTTTAATAATACGATAAGTTTCAATAAGATCCGCCCTAAACCTTCTCATTTCTAAAGACATAAGACCAAGATCATCAAGTCTTTGCTCATAAGACAAATGCTGTATGTCTGGTATCATACGTGTAAACCTCCTCTGAACCTTTTCAATCAGATTAACATCTTTGCGTAAATGAGGATTCCAAACTGGACTACAATACTCCAAAACAGGACAAACTAAAGACTTGTAAAGTGGCAGCAGAATCTCCCTTTCCTTAAAAATCAGAGTTCTACTTAAAATGCCCAGTGTTTTATTTGCTTTCTTAACTACCTCAGAAACATGCTTACTTGGTTTCAAGGACTTATGTATAATAACACCAAGGTCCTTCTCTTCATCTATTGCCTGTTATACCTTTCCTCCCATGGAATATAAAGAACTGGGATTACTCCTACCAATGTGAAGTACTTTACATTTATCTACATTAAACAACATTTGCCAGTCCTCTGACCATTTGTATACCGTTGCCAAATCATTCTACAAACAGGCCAAATCACCTTCTCCTTGGATTTTAGAAAACAATTTAGTATCATCTGCAAATAAACACTAAACACTGCAGATGGCACCCCAAATCATGTCAACATGGCAGGCAATCATTGGGAGGAATGCAAGCAGTGATGAGAAATGGCTGACTACCAATGCCTCATATCCAAAAGTGTAAAGAACAACAGAAACAATTTATCTGTGCATGTGCTACAGAGGGAGCACAAGCTGTGGGCATCTGCTGGTATTGCAGTTACAACATAATACCCTGCCATAGTCAAAAACACCTTTCTGAGAACAAAGCACAGTCATAGAGGCGGTCTTACAATATGCTGATATTCTCAGAATGTGGAATGCTGCCCGAATTATGTTTCTTGTGTGTGTGTGGTTTTCCTTTGTGAATATTGACATCTTGTTAACTTTATAAATCTTTAGGGCAAACTTGCACCCCTATCCAATCCAAAATTAAAAACATTGCACTGGAAAAATAAATGCAATTTAACTGCTTATCAATGCAAAGCCATGACATCACAGTTTTCACACCTGGTTCCCTGAAATACACTTTTGATGGAAATGTGACTTCAGCTTGTGCTATTTCTAGAACAGACTAGGCCTAACCTACAGTAACTGAATGGAAATTTCACCAAAGTGCTTGATCAAGTTCCTTTCCCTAACACAGGCTATTAACAATATGGCCTTCTTTGGATCCTAACTATTCTTTTAACACAACCAGAAAGCCAAAAGGCTTAGTGATTCCTTGCCCAAAGGGGGTGCTTTGTTACACTGAGGTTCATCCATCAAATTTATACTTCTCTTCTACATCATTTTTTATGATGTGGTCACAATTTGACCCCTGCTCACATCAGCTCATGTCACATGACCTTCAAACCGAAACTTGAATAACCACAAAAAAATGAAAAAAAAAAAAAATAAATAAAACATATGAGAAGGGATTTATCTGTGCTTCCTCCCTTGTAATGACATGTTTACAAAGTTTCAGTTTTTGACCTCTGGTGACCTCAAATGGCTTGTGACCTCCACAAAAAAACAATAGGGTTTTTCCTCGCACCGTAACACATCCACATACTTAGTATGAAATCTATCCAAGCTTCCTAACTTGAGATACTGTGTAAACAAGGTTTTCAGACTTTGACCCCTGGTGACCCCAAATGACCTTTGACCTCCACCAAAAACTATACGCTTCTTCCTCGCACCATAACGCATCCACGTACTTAATATGAAATCAATCCAAGCTTCCTACCTTGCGATATGGTATAAAAAAGGTTTTCAGAGTTTGACCCCTGGTGATCCCAGACGACCTTTGACCTCCACCAAAAATAACAGAAATCTTCCTCTCACCATACCACATCCACATACTTGGTATAAAATCTATCCAAGCTTCCTACCTTGAAATATCATGTAAACAAGGTTTTCAGACTTTGACCCCCGGTGACCCCAAATGACCTTTGACCTCCACCAAAAACAACAGGGTTCTTCCTCTTACCATAACACATCTACATACCAAGCATGAAATCTATCCAAGCTTTCTAACTTGAGATATCGTGTAAACAAGGTTTTCAGATTTTGACCCCCGGTGACCCCAGATGACCTTTGACCTCCACCAAAATCAATAGGGTTCTTCCTCTCACCACAACGCATCTACATACCAAGCATGAAATCTATCCAAGCTTTCTAACTTGAGATATCGTGTAAACAAGGTTTTCAGATTTTGACCCCCGGTGACCCAGATGACCTTTGACCTCCACCAAAAACAATAGGGTTCTTCCTCTCACCACAACGCATCTACATACCAAGCATGAAATCTATCCAAGCTTTCTAACTTGAGATATAGTGTAAACAAGGTTTTCAGATTTTGACCCCCTGGTGACCCCAGATGACCTTTAGCCTCCACCAAAAATGATAGGGTTCTTCCTCTCACCACAACGCATCTACATACCAAGCATGAAATCAATCCAAGCTTTCTAACTTGAGATATCATGTAAACCAGGTTTTCAGATTTTGACCCCCTGGTGACCCCAGATGACCTTTGACCTCCACCAAAAATGATAGGGTTCTTCCTCTCACCACAACGCATCTACATACTACGCATGAAATCTATCCAAGCTTTCTAACTTGAGATATTGTGTAAACAAGGTTTTCAGATTTTGACCCCCAGTGACCCCAGATGACCTTTGACCTCCACCAAAAACAATAGGGTTCTTTCTCTCACCACAACCCATCTACATACCAAGCATGAAATCTATCCAAGCTTTCTAACTTTAGATATCGTGTAAACAAGGTTTTCAGATTTTGACCCCCGGTGACCCCAGATGACCTTTGACCTCCACCAAAAACAATAGGGTTCTTCCTCTCACCACAACGCATCTACATACCAAGCATGAAATCTATCCAAGCTTTCTAACTTGAGATATTGTGTAAACAAGGTTTTCAGATTTTGACCCCCAGTGACCCCAGATGACCTTTGACCTCCACCAAAAACAATAGGGTTCTTCCTCTCAATATGGGCCATCTATGTACCAAGTTTGAGAACTGTCCAACTTTCCCTTCTTGAGATATCGTGTAAACAAGCTAAGCCGTCACAAACGCACACACACACACACACACACACGACATCACCATCGCATAGATTCCTTGCCTGCCTTCGGCAAGGAATCAAAAACTAGGCTAGGCCCACACTGTTAATAGTAACTACCGGTTCCTTTGATCAATTACCGTAAACATTTCCAACAAAGAGGTGAGTGTGTCCCCAGAGTGCACTCCATATTAAGCCGATGCCAAAGTTTCGCCGAGGTGTCAACAATCGTATGCCAACTAAACCAAAGGTGTAATTTATAACACTCAATATTACATAACATTGCCTGCTGTATGATGATCATTCATTATACTCGAAGCAAAAAGTTACACACATTCTTTCCTCTTTAGCAGGAAATAATCATATTTTGTGTGGAACTCGATGAGAATTAAGTGGAAACAAACTGCAGCAGAAAATTTTAGAGCTGCAGTTCTGACTTAGAGCTATTTGCAGTACAAAATATATAATATAGGCATAGTCAAATGGTAAGTTGTACAGCAACGCGAGTGAATTCTCATGCCGCTACGCCAAGTGTTTTCCTTCGTCTACGCCGAAGATCTTCAGTGTATAGTGCACAAAATGCACAAATGCACTCTAGGTGTATCCCCAGTCTAAAGACCTAGGCCTAACTTGACAACTAATGTTAAGCCTTAAAAGGTTAGAGGCCTAGCCCCAATTTTTAGGGACTTGGTTAGGGCAAGGCTATGTGGCCTCCCGAATAAGCGATCTCTGAAGCACTAATGGCAAGTTTACCATCAGAGTGTGCTACTATATATTTTGGTGTTTGATGATTACATTCTTCCCTAGACTGATGTGTCTACTGTCGGTTTACCCAGTTGGATGAAGGGGACTGCAATTCGGCAGTGGGGCCCTCCCTGAAATTCGTTCATTTGTTATTTTTATTTAGAATCACACGTTCCGTTGACCAAAACTTGCACGCAAGCTGGCAACACGCTAAACCGTGCAAAAATGCAACAAATAAAATTTCACAGGACAAAATGAGTCAGACATAGCAAAATTCCCCTATTCTATGATAGGGTTTGAACCACATCTAGGCCTAGGCCTAATAAATTACCACTGTCAGTAGTTCACAGCCCCGTAGAGCCGGATTGCATACTTTGTTAGTCGCGAGCACCTTTTTCTGTGCGCACTTTCAATTTATTTACCGATTTTATGATGAATCTGCGTGTGGCACACAGGTAAAGAATTGAGCAAAAGATTGGCGCGGTACAAGCAAAATCCCGATGCTCAAGATTCACTCAAAAAATTGCACTCAGTCCACAATTCAGAAAGAACCAAATCACCATCTTTTGTAGTAGATGACAGCCCCCTTTACCCCAGCGGAGCCCTTCTGTGGGCCCCTGCACTCCACTTCCAGGCACAAAGCGTTTGTCTGCAAACAATTTCAACCTTAAAAATTAAATTCCGCATGCAATTAAAAAACTATACAATCTGGCTGTAGAGCTCAAAGAAAATCCTGACAACTTTCCTTGTTTGAACTGAGAAGTTGGAAGACGACACTATGTTTTACAATCCATTTTGTGGTTTTTCAATGGATGATGTTCCCAAATGCACAACGCAATTAGGCCTTGGCTAGGCTACTGTCCGACGGTGAATGAATTGCGTATAGGCCTAGGGGCCTACCTGCGTAAACTAGGCTAATTAGTGACACAGGCGTTCCGATTTATATGTACATATATAATATACCCGATGCTCAATGGCGAACTTTTTGAGTTTCAGCATTTTATTAGCAGTTTTTTATAAGGGGCGAACACAGTTTCATAACGGGTGTAACATTGACATACATTTACAATTTATAATCTCCTGAGGTTAATATTGATTAAAAAGTGCCCCTCAATGGGTTAATTATTAAGTATTGCTACGTATCATCCTCAGGAAATGACAAAAAGTATGTACATGATAAAGTTTCTGAAAAATAGCCATTTATATTTTGTATGTCAATGTGTTACACCCGTTATGTATGTCAATGTTCGCCCCTTATATTTTCCATAGGACCTACATAGAAATATTTTTTCAAAACTGAGGTAGCAAGATGAAAATTTTTTCGCTATCTCTGTACATCTAAGGATTAGCCCTGAACATAATAAAACAAATGAAACTAACATAGAATGAAAGTTAACCCTGATGTGATGCTACCGTGTTGGTTTACTGCGTAATTGCCCATACTAACAAGGTACGACAATTTTCTGGACGAAGCTTACAACTTGGCCTATTTTTACTCTCTTACGCTCACTGTGATCCTCTCTGATTTCTTTCAATCACATCGTTCGATGAGAAAGAACATTCAACATCTTTTTGGGCACAACTGCGGGCATAAAATCACTTCTAATCAGAATTATTCGTAAAAAAATGTACTCTCCACATGTTCGTGGTTACATAGATCATGTATGATTATAACCTGCACAGCTACCTATGTTGTCTTGTAAGTGAAAACACGCAGCGCAAGGTATAGCAAATCAAAAGAACGTACGTTCGCTATGCAGATAGCAGAGCCCTATATCAGGATAGATCTATATGTGTAGCACCTCATTTGACAAATCCAGGCAACGTGCGTTGTGATTAGCATGGAAATAATTTGACTTAAAGTGGACCTAAAGTCTAAAAATTCAAAAATACATATTTTAGAGGTTACAAAATTAATCTTATTGGTCCAACTCCCATTGTCATAGCTTATTCCATTGCTGAGATATTAAATGTTAAAATTTATTCACTTAAATCCAAACAGTTCATTGCGCAATAATTTTTGACATTCTTGTTGTACAACTCACATTAAATGCTTTGTTTTCTTTTAAAATAAAAAATGTTTATATGACCTTGACCGCTTCCTGTTTTCTTGCATGACATGCTGTACAGAGAGGGCTTATATAGTCAAGTCACCCCAAACCAGTAAGAACGCGATCACATTTTGGCACAGGGTGCGGTGGCTTTCAGAAAAACAAAGAAATACAAAGATTGTAATTTGAGTAGTACAACAATGACATCACAAATTATTGTGCAATCTACCTTTTTAAATCGAGTGAATAAACTTCAACATTGTATATCTCAGCTTAAGAAAGTCCTGAGAAGATGGGAATTGGACCATTGGAATTCAGTTTTCATGCTCTGTAATAATATAATATTTTTGAATTTTCAGACTTTAGGTACACTTTAACTATAAGCCAATCACAACGCACATTACACAGGATTTATCAAATGAGGCACTACACATATCTATCTGCATAGCAAACGTATGTTCTTTTGATTTGCTATACCTTGCGCTGCGTGTTTTTTTGCTTACAAGACGGAAGGCAGCACAGGTTATAATCATACGTCATCTGTCTGTGTAACCACGAACGTGTGGAGAGTCCATTTTTGTACGAATATTAATTCTGATTAGAAGTGATTTTATGCCCGCAGTTGTGTCTAAAAAGATGTTGAATGTTCTTTCTTATCGAACAATGTGATTGAAAGAAATCAGGGCTCTAATTTTGAATCAGTGCCCAGAAGTGACGTACTGTAACCTGGTACGCGAAGGATAGGGTTATATACGTGGTGGGCATACGGACAGGGATAGCGTTATACAACTGCTGTGCGTAGAAATAAGGTTAGGGTAGGGGGTACATATACAGATAGGGATAGGGTTATATATTTGATATGCATAGAGATAAGGTTAGGGTTACACCGTATGGGTGTATGTATACGTAGAGATATAGGCCTAGGCCTAGTCTATATACATAGGCTATTGTATATATTATATATACGCAATGGAGTTAGTGTGTACTTATAATATTTAAAATCGCTTGCTGGCAGCTCAGCTCACAGCGCTACAGGTTAGGGCATAGGTTCGCAATACAGAAAAGCTATACCCCGTTCCTGTTCTTGAAATGTTCCGCGAGCGAATCTCACTGTCACCTTTCTTTCTACACCTTCTTATTGTCGTTCTTTTGGAACTTGATTTTGGCACTGATATTTTAATTTGGAGGTTAAGTTTTACTTTGAAGTTAATGCTACCTCATTTCCGTGCACTGATTCTAAATTAATAACGAAATCAGAGAGGTTCACAGTTAGCGTAAGTAAAAATAGGCTAGCCTAGGCCAAGTTGTAAGCTTCCTCCAGGAAATTGTAGTACCTTGTTAGTATATACATATGTATAGCGTATTATATTAAATTATATATGTAGCATGGTGGGACCGGAATTCGGTCACCTTCGTGAATGCGCGATGCTGTACAGTTGGTATGAAGTGATGGAATTCCGGTCCCTGCCGAATTGCGGTCCCTTTAATATAAATCGGAACGCCTGTGATTGGTGACTGGAATTCAACCAAACACTTCAATAACAATTTGATCCCCTTTCCTATGAGATCGTCGGTATCAAGACTTCGCTCTACGGGAATCTTAGTAAATTACACTCACTACTGTAACAAAACTGACAATATTTCAGTGTTTGCAAGGCCCTTAACTCTTAGGGTAAACGAAATCCACTCCCTCCATGCTATGATATGACAGCCTAATACAGTATATGGTCCGTCTGATCGATAACTAATGTATGGAAACTGCGTGCATGTAATAAAGAAAGGGTAAAAAGTTTACCCTCACATTTATCTGCTCACGATCCACAGTTCATCACAAAACATATCCAAAAATATAATTGAAGTGTACAAACGATTATTCAAAATGTTATCTTTTATTCTTACCTGACTAATTTCATGATGACGCCTGCTTTTCAGAAGTCATCAACTGCAAAAATTGGCTTTGTGTTCAAAGCGTCGCGGTAACGAAATAGAGGGCGGTAAATAGGTTACGAGACTAAGAGTATTTATCACGGACTTCTTATGTACATGGACAGAGCATATTGCACTAACGTCCTATGCGTAAATTGTCTCCACCGTGTACGTACACGAGTAGGCTTACCAATACTGAATATGGCTGTCTTGTGTGTAAAAGTTTGGACTTGCTCAAGTGGCTCCGTATCGACAAATTGTGTGAAAAACTTGTAATATTTTCGAAAGAATGCAAGCTCAGGTCAAATTCATCAAATAGAATGGAGGACTGTGATATTGTTCTTCCATTCATACTGATATTTTGTCTGAAATGTTGCAGATTCATCGTCAAATTGGGCAAATGGTGGCAACCCGGCGGCCATCTTGGTCAGCCTAAATTTGTTCGAACGGTGGCGACAGTATTGATTGCGCAATCCTCTGTCCATGTATTGAAGTCCGTGGTATTTATTGACTAGAGACCAAGGTCTAATACATGCCCTGTACAAAATTTTTGCCAATTTGAAAGCAAGAGCAAGGTACAAAATGGTTTAGTCTCCGACGATCAGTCGTTGCGCTGTGCGCATCTAGTGGGCGAAACATGGCGACAACATTTTAGTGCTTTTCGTAACTTAAGAAGAAGTATATTCTCCCTCACAATTCCCGAAGGGTAAATGAACAGCAGTACTTTTTTTGCTGTAGGAGCACTATTTTACCTTTAGTTTGATTATGTAATAGTTGGAGAGCTGCAAATTAGTGGCATGTCGCCTATATCTGAGATTTATTTTCAACTTTCAGAGTCGCAAAGCGAAGGTAAGAGATACCGAGTTGCCTACTGAGCCGCTTCGCTTACGCATAGACTGTGCAATCCTTAACGTCAACTTCTGTCTATGTTTGACACATTACTAACGCATACAGCGCTAATGTAACGTTTGGATAACAAAACGTTACCTTAGCAACAGGATTTACTACGAAACCCTAGGCGACGATAACGAATGAAAGCTTTAGTCGTCTATCATGGATAATATACACTGGTATAGATAATAGGCACTTACCTTTTGCGTGTCTCCTTGAACTACAAATCCTAGGAGAAATATCTAAAACGCCAAACATACAGAATTTCACACTGACTGAGTAGACAACTGCTTGTAAGGTCAAACTACAGTTTACGCCGAGCATATGTGAACGCAAACGCAACTATTGCTATGATTTGTATGTAGGCTATAAGTG
This sequence comes from Holothuria leucospilota, assembly GCA_029531755.1. Classification (NCBI taxonomy): domain Eukaryota; kingdom Metazoa; phylum Echinodermata; class Holothuroidea; order Aspidochirotida; family Holothuriidae; genus Holothuria; species Holothuria leucospilota. Next base: position 13,470,129 of record CM055965.1, read on the forward strand.
GCAAAACAGAGCGCGCTCGTGAGCGCGTACTTCAGTTTTCATAGACACGCGTATTTTTGTTTTGTTAAGGACGCGCGAGTGTGCACGCACAAACATTATCCTGCTACAGCGCGTCGACGCGCTACACATAACAAGCTAATGTAAAGCGCGTCGACGCGCTGCATATAACTGGCTATGTACAGCGCGTCGACGCGCTGCAGATAACCTGATAAAGTTTGTGCGCGCACTAATGCGCTGTATTTCAAAAGCGCCTATATTTCTGTATGATTATGAGACGCGATACGGCGTATGTTGAGGTTAATTCTGTGCACAGCATACGCAGGCAAGCCCTATAAATAGCACAAGTGTTAGAGAAAGTATACGCAAGGAAGAAACGACTGGTTGGTCGAGACACTGCAAATTCGTACCTTCTGGGGCCTCCATGGTCGGACGTTCCGCCATTTTGACCTTGGTCTCTAGTCAATAAATACTCTTAGTTACGAGAGTTCATAAGCGCAAGCCATCGGAGCACTGCCTCACGACATTCACTTTGACACCGGCGTCAGTGATGGCCCTGTCCATGGCATACACCAACCGGGAATTTGCTCTGACAGAGGTGTCGTGATTGGAACCTACAAATAAAGGCCCTACGAAGTTAACGGGAGGCTACTAACTTCGCTGTGATATTGTCGAAGAATGCTTACTTTCAGACCTTCGCATGTGATGCTGAACAATCAGTGCAGGTGCCAGATGGGGCAGGGGGATTCCCCCGATTAGGGAAGGCTCCCCCAGATCGAAGAAATTTTCCATTTTCGGGTACGATATAATATGTCGTCCCCCGACTACGGCCAGTCGCCCGACGTTTTACTTGAGTTTGCTCTAAACTTAGGACAAAGTCTTCAATAAAACCCCTCAAATTTCCAATTTACCTTACTAAAAATTCATTTTTTTTTTTAGATTTTTCTTTAATAAAAGCCCAGAATTTTCGAATTTCCTTCAATAAAAGGGAATATTATGGGCACGTTTGGCGCGTGCAGGATTTCACTTTCAACATCTTTCCCGGCGACCGCAGTCGCCTTTCGTACGGTCAGGGCTTCTGATTGCTGTCCCCAATCGGGGAGCTCCCCCCCCCCCCGTCGGGTAAATCCTGACGCCACTTTGCAAACAGTTGTGAGCAGCTGAGGAGCGCCGCCAGAGCTGACATTGGCAGGACCGTAGACTGGGCGAAACGCCAGGAGAGGGCAGTTTGTGACACTCTAAGCGGAGCACCAATGGCGTGCCTACAGACAGTAAACACCCGGGCAGACCCTTTCTTTATTCGACTGTGTGTGCCGGGGTGCCATCCTGGGAGTGCTGAGGGGAAGGGTACATGTTGGGCTTGGTTTAGGCGAAAATTTGTGCTATCGTTATCAAAGCTTTAAACTGATTATAGCTTCAAAAGTTGTCAATATTGATGATATTCTTCCTGTCGATGACTGGGCGTAAGGTAAGAGTTGCTGTCTAAGAGCAGGGGACGACACCCTCCACTCTTTGAGAAATTTTTGTCTATGTGAGCAGGTGAGGTGGATGCGAAATGGTGCTATCGTTGGTAAAGCTTTGTAAAGCCATGTAAAGCCATGAATTGTTTATATGTTAAGGAATCCTCATTATGTAGTGGTTTTTTTCTGTTTTGGTAGGGTGTAATCGAAGGGGGTATTGCCTGAGGGGAGGTATGACACCTCTACACTTTGAGAAATTTTTCTTGTTCTAGATTTTTCTTTATCCAAAATGGTGTTATCTTTGGTAAGGCTTTTGGACTGATTACATGATCTGAAATTTAATTATTTACTGAATTTTCGGCTGTTGCATGCACCCCTACATGGTCGTTGCGGACTTCTCCTTAGGATGCCCGTACTGTGGGAGACACTGGCGCGTATCAGTAGCGTAGACCTTGAAAATAAACATTCGGTCGCAATGTCTCCCAGATGGGGGTGGGGGGAATGGCACATTTTAGACGTTAGAGTTCAGTTGCATTTAAACATTCTTTACCTTAATTACTTTTAGATTTCGTGCTTAAAAACAAATTTAGATTTCAAGAAGAAAAGTTAGATTTGATTTTGAGGGAAATTACTGCCACCCCAGTTTTAATTAGTGTACTCGGGTATGCCATTTCATGAATTGCCCATGAGAATCATGTGACAATATGTTTCTCACTGAGTTGTGAAACAGAGTAACTCCTTGGTTTGCCTGAAACATGCAATATTTATGTTCTAACATATGAAAGATTGTTGCAGTGAAATAAGATCATATTTGTGAGATTTAGCTGTTGTTTCAAAATAGTTTGAAGCAACTGCTTATGTCCTTTAAATTAAAATTAACTTTACAAGCTCATTGAGTCTAGCTAATAATTGAAGGTAATCATAGATTATTTTATCTTTTGACAGCGCTTATGCTGGTATATTCAAGGGTGTATCTTGTAGGAGGAAGAGAGTTCATTCTTCAGGAAAAGAAACTCACATAAGAACCGTCCACGGCGGAGGTCCAGGGTCCCCGGGAAAATTGGGGGGGGGGGGGAGGTCCAGAACCTCCCCGGGAAAATTTGGGGGAAAAGGAACCCTTATTGTACGCAATTTCTAATGTTTTGGGACATAGACGTAGGAGGTGGGGTCTGGAGTCCCCAAATACACAAAATGTTCTCAAAACTGCGATTTTGTTGCGCGCTTCGCACGCATCTGTTTGTTGAACTGTATGAAGAACAGACTTGTAGTACTCGAGTACGTACTCGTACTCGAGTACAAATTTCTGTACTCGTACTCGTACTTGAGTACCTGGCCTCAGTACTCGTACTCGTACTCCGATACCGCGTACTCGTACCCGTACTCCTACTCTGGATCTGCGTACTCGTACTCGTACTTGACATGCCTGTACTCGTACTTGTACTCGAGTACAATCATTCTCCTGCATATTAACTGCTGCATTTTATTTCAATTATTCCATCACAAATTTACTTCAATTTATTATTCTCAATTGGTTTAATCAATTGGACAAAAATTCAGTTTTATGAAACTGGTAACCCTCCCTCTCAACAGAGGTTGACTCAGAGAACGCTCCCACTTTTTAAGTGAACAAGCACGATCATGCAGGCTATTTGGTGGTCAGGCTTTGCAGGTGGATTCATTCCTTGCTTTCGGGAAAGTTTCAGCCTAAAGTCAAAAAGATATCCATCCAATCAGTTAAATGATGTGGGTTCACGGTAGATATGCAGTTTTTTCTGCCACCTCTGGCCCACTGGCGTAGGCAGGATTTTTTGTTGTTGTTGGTGGGGGGCTAACTGCAGATCCTGATCGCCGGTCTGGGGGAGGGGTCTAAGGGGAGGGGGACCCCTCCCCTTTGCGAAATTTTTGAATACTTAAGTACTCTCAGATGCAATCTGGGGCAACATTTAGCGTCATTTGAAGTCAATTTTTTGTTCCAGTACCAAAAAAATAAATTGCTCTGGAAAGAATAAGGGGGCGAACTGTCATAAAAAAATTTTGCTAAGCAAATCAAAGGTTGTCAATGGTGTAGTCATGTAGCCAGGCGTTTTCCAAGGGGTATAGCATATCAGGCGCGGATCCAGAAATTTCGAGAGGGAGGGGCCCAAGATGGAAAACCTCATGTGCACCGAAGGTGCACCACGAAGCGCGAGTTCCTACCCGTGGGGTCCAGGGGCGGAGCCCCCGGAAGCTCTCGCATCGTTGCATTTTAAGAGCACAGAAATCGGCTCCAGTTCTTATGTCAGTGAGATTTTATAGTTATACCTTTTCATGTTGCATGGAATTTGATGTGTATGGCTCAGTATAAGTTACTATATGAACCTACGGAAGTTCCGGAGAATCAAATGATTTGCCAAGGTCAACTAAACCTGCTTGTCTATCATTTGTTTTGGTTTGTACTTGTTTTACCGTTAAGTTTGAAAAATGCAGTAATTTTTCACTTGCCATTTTGCGCTGAGGAAGGACACAGGAGTGTCCGAAATATACGCTGTTTTTATCATATCTGTGCTCTTATTATGTCATCTTTGGAATGTGTTTTATTATTTGTTATATATATATATATATATATATATACATACATATATACATATATATATATATATATATATATATATATATATATATATATATATATATATATATATATATATATATAGATTGTATATCACCTTCTTTTTAGGTATAGCAAGAGGGATGGTGGACAGGCAAAATTCGTTTCAGAAAAGATTTTCGTCGTTATTGAACGTCGCTGTAAATTGTTTGGAAAATAAGCAACGGCAATTACGTACTTTCAATCTTTCAAGTCATGTGCTAGGCTAGATTAGTCAAAGATCCCATAATGATGAGAGCCCTACAGAGACGGAGATGTACTTTTTAGAAAAAATGTTTGCATTGGATAATTTCTTGCGTCATAGCTTTGTCAATGTTGTATGAAATCGGGTGTAAACCCTGTCGTATGCGCGCGAAGCGCGCCGAAATTTTGAATAAAATATTAGTTTAATATTGACGCTAGCGGAGGGTGCGAAAATTTGGAATTTGTCAAGAATGTCCAAAACTTATGATAGTTTAAGAGCAGTTTTGTGAAAGAAAATGGTTAGAACAAATAAACCAGTACTCAAAAACACATCTCACTCTACACCCTCCACAGAAATCTGTAGCTTAAACGACTTTTGGGACCATTTTAAAAATTTTCAAGAATCGATGGGGGAGGGGACACACGTCACCCATTGCCCACTGTGTCGACGCTACTGTCTGTTGCTTAAAAGCCTTTTGAGTTCATTTTTAAACTTTTCAGACAGTTTTGAAATGGAATAGAGTATGCACTCCGCTACTTTGCCTGCAACAGCTGGTGCCACTGTGCACAACAGCACGTCACCTGACAGCTTGTCTTCTGTATTCACTTTCTGCAAGGTCTGTATGGCGAAAACTTTGCCTCTCAATCCCTCTAGATTACAAAAAATTTCACTCTTTAACACAAAATTGTTACTAAATTTCAGTGCAGCTAGCCGGACCCATACCAGATATGTCACGATGTTTACTTATTTAGATCTTAAGTCAAGGATCATTACTCAGCTATTCACCTGTTTTCGAACATTGTAGCTCTCCTTTCGTCGCCAACCACTTTGAAAGATATCTAAAGAGGTAATCCAACTATAGCTCCACCCAACCCTACAGAAATATATACTTTGAATACGTTCTTAGACACTTTCATTCATTTTTTGCTCTTATTTTTCTTTCTCCTTTTCTTTTTTCTTTTTCTTCCTTTTTTCTCCTTTCGTTTTTTTTTTCGTGGCGAAGGGGGAGAGGCGGGCCCCAGGCCCCCTGGATCCGCCCCTGTAGCGTATCCAGATTTTTCCGAGAATGTTGGTGTTACTCAGTTATAAGAAAATGTCAGTCAAATTACCAAAAGTGAATAGCGTTTCACTTGAACGTGGCCAATAGTTTCGGCTCCAGAATATTGATATAGGTTGAGCGCTGGCAAAGTCAGGATTAATAGCGGGGGCTATCTGCAATAGCGTAGGTCAATTTTGCAATGCAAACAAATGACGCAATAGACTCTTTTCCCAATAGGAATTACAAAGGATTGTGGGATAGAATTTTGTACACATCCTTTTTGACCACAGTAAAATGCCATTAACAACGCGTACCAAAAACTCTATCCCACAATCCTTTGCAATTGCTATTTGGAAAAAGGTCTATGGGAGACCCTTTCCAAATAATAATTACAAAGGATTGTGGGATAGAGTTTGGTATAGGTCGTTTTTGTTAGTGGCATATTACTGTGGCGAAAAACAACGCATACAAAAACACTATCCCATAATTCTTTGCAATTGCTATTTGGAAAAGGGTCTATAGTCATAATTGTTTACCACGTGTACAGGAAATGGAGAGGTTAGTGGGATTTGCCATAAGAAGATATTTGTAAAGAAAACAAAAGATCACTGGTTGCACTTTCAGACCTGACAAATGCTTTTGGTGTTAGAATAAATTTGAAAAACTGAGGGATTGAGTAAGGTGGCATTATTCCTTTAGGTGTGTATGGGCAATACGTATAGGTGTATTTTTCAGAATTCGATGGGGGGGGGGGGGGAGGGGGATTGGCTACGCCAATGCTCTGGACTATTTTTGCTCTCATGATCTGCGTCAGTCGGTTCTCTGGCCGGAGGTTGCGGAGTTTGAGGTGAAGGCCTACCTGTAACAGAGGCATCTGACACTGTGTGTACATGCAGTCCTTGCTGCTCCACATATGTAACAATGGGGTGATGATGAAGCTGTGATCAATCCATAAAAACAATCTGTGAAATTGTACTCGTACTCGTACTCCGGTCTTTTGTACTCGTCCTTGTACTCTTGCCCTCACGAAATTGTGTACTCGTTTTCGTACCCATGTAGCGTGTACTCGTTCTCATACTCATATTCTGGGCTACGCACTCGTACCGCTACTCTTACTACTCTCAATTTTGTACTCCTGGCACTGCAAGTCTGATGAAGAACTGCCTTATTGGGAGATTAATCCACAGCTATTGTTTCCACCTTTATTTTCAAAAGCTATGAGACTAGTGCCGACTGGTGTCCTCTGACTCCTCTCCTTTCAATACAATTCCCTCATCGATTACCTTTTAGTCAGATCTTATGTTCAAAAATTGTAAAAACAATTGCGAGTTTAATTGTCTTTTCAACGCATATCCATTATAAATAGGAGGATACGGTTATTAAATAGGTTTACTCTCATTAGCTAACTTCTGTCCGAGCAGGGCAGTAGCTTGGGCGAAATCGCTAGGGGACCGTCCATTATATATAGCTTTCAGTGGCGTACCTACGCCTTAGATAGTTAACACCCAAATGGATCCTATCTTTGTCATTTACTGCCTGGGAGGGTCAAAAAGGAGAACGTGACATTTTTTAAGGTCGCTAACGGTGCAAAATTGGTGAGTCTTTGGCAAAGTTTCGAATTTATCATATTTAGTGTCTTTTTGTATTGGGGGGGGGGGATGTCTTCTCTTTGAGAAGTTTTTGTGTAGGCCTACATAACATGTTTAAGGCGCAAAATGATGCTATCTTTAAGAAAGCTTTGAATTGGATATACATCATGTTAAGAAATTCATTTGTTTCTTTTTCTAGTTTCTTTGGCTAGGTGCAAGGGAGAGAGTGCTGTATAAGCAGGGCTTGAGTCGAGTCTACCCAATCCGAGTCCGAATCCGAGTCCCTGGTATCCGAGTCCGAGACCTGATGTCCTAGTCTGAGTCCTTAGGCCCGAGTCCCTGTGTTAATTGAACGTGTTTTGTTTTGAGTGCAGGAGGACGAGACCTACAATGAAACAGTCTTTTTCTAACCTTTATTCCTCCCCCCCTAATATTAAAGATGACCGTAGATCCAAACAATAAGTAAACTTAATAAAGCAAAAGACACTGAATTTCCTCTTACGAACATAGACGGATAAAACGCGGATCTAAATTTCCAACCAGAAAGCCAAAAGGCTTAGTGATTCCTTGCCATATTGATATATTGTAACAAACATGAATCACCCACATGACAAGCATGAGATCCCTCACAGTTATCCTACTTGAGATATCATGTTGATACGGTCAAACGCTTTTGAAATCTTGCGACCCAAAATGACCTACATGCTAAATATTAACAATCCACAGGCCTAGTACGTGATCCCTCGTAGTTATCCTCCTTGAAATATGTTAACTAGCTCTTGACCTTTTGTGACCTTAAATAACCTTCGACCTGCACGAAAAATAGTAGGGATCATCCACATGTCAAGTGTGAGATCCCTCACAGTTATCCTTCTTGAGTTATCGTGTTTACAAGGTTTTGACATTTTGGCCTCTGGTGACCCGAAATGACCTTTGACCTGCACCAAAAATTATAGAGATGATCTAATCAATATGGGCAATACACAAGCTAAGTATGAGATCCCTAACAGTTACCCTTATTGAGATATCATGTTAACAATGTTTTAACCTTTTGACCTGTGGTGACCCTACATGACCTTTGACCTCCACCAAAAATAATAGGGATCATCTACTCAATATGGGCAACCCACATGCTAACTATGAGATCCCTTACAGTTACCCTTCTTGACATATAGTATTTACAAGGTTTTGACCTTTTGACCACTAGTGACCCCAAATGACCTTTGACCGCCACCAAAAACAATGGGGATCATCTACTCAATATGAACAATCCACATGGTGAGTATGAGATCCCTCACACTTATCCTTCTGGAGATATCATGTTTGCAAGGTTTTGATGTTTTAACCTCTGATGACCCCAAATGACCTTTGACCTCCATCCAAAAACAACAGATTATCTACTCAATATGGGCAATCCACATGCTAAATATGAGATCCATCACAGTTACCCTTCTTGAGATATCATGTTTACAAGGTTTTGATCTTTTGACCACTAGGGATCCCAAATGACCTTTGACCTCCACCAAAAACAATAGGGATCATGTACTCAATACAGACAGTCCACATGGTAAGTATGAGATCCCTCACACTTATCCTTCTGGAGATATCGTGTTTACAAGGTTTTGATGTTTTGACCTCTGATGACCCCAAATGACCTTTGACCTCCACCAAAAATAATAGGAATTATCTTCTAAATATGGGCAATCCAAATGCTAAGTATGAGATCCCTCACAGTTATCCTCCTTGAGAAATAGTGTTTACAATGTTTTGACCTTTTGACCACTGGTGACCCCAAATGACCTTTGACCTCCACCAAAAATAATAGGGATCATCTACTCAATATGGACAATCCACATGCTAAGTATGAGATCCCTCACAGTTACCCTTCTTGAGATATCATGTTTACAAGGTTTTAATGTTTTGACCTCTGATGACCCCAAATGACCTTTGACCTCCACCAAAAACAATAGGGATCATCTACACAATATGGACAATCCACATGCTATGTATGAGATCCCTCACAGTTACCCTTCTTGAGATATCATGTTTACAAGGTTTTGACCTTTTGACCTCTGATGACCCCAGATGACCTTTGACCTCCACCAAAAATAATAGAAATCATTTACTTAATATGGGTAATCCACACGCTAAGTATGAGATCCCTCGAAGTTACCCTTCTTGAGATATAGTGTTTACAAGGTTCTGACCTTTCGACCACTGGTGACCCCAAATGACCTTTGACCTCCACCAAAAACAATAGGGATCATCTACTCAATATGGGCAATAAACATGGTAAGTATGAGATCCCTCACATTTATCCTTCTGGAGATACCGTGTTTACAAGCAATTTCCAGGGTATTTACTATTTGACCTCTGGTGACCCAAATGACCTTTGACCTCCACCAAAAAGAATAGGGATCATCTACTTAATATGGGCAACCTAACTGCCAAGTATGAGATCCCTCGAAGTTACCCATCTTGAGATATCGCGTTTACAAGGTTTTGACCTTTTGACCTCCTGTGACCCCAAATGACCTTTGACCTCCATCAAAAACAATAGGGATCATCTTCTCAATATGACCAACCCACACACCAAGTATGAGCTCAGTCGTAGTTACCCTTCTTGAGATAACGTGTTTACAAGCAAAGTGTCACACACACACACATACATACATACATACATACACACACACATACACACACACACACACACACACACGACATCACCATCGCATAGATTCCTTCTGCCTTTGGCAAGGAATCAAAAATGGGGTCGACCAAATAATATAAGAGCACAGCAATGCTTCACGGCTGACGTAGTGCACAAAGAGAAAAATCAGCTTTTCTAGCTTTCTAGAGGTCTATGTTACCGTATATGAAATTGAATTATTACTACTGACAGTTTTTACACCAGAAATTGACTACTTTAAGATTGATGGCTATGAAGAGAAGGGGTTAAACTCCCCTCAGCTCCGCTTGGGTCCATGTCTGGTATATAAAAGATGGCAATGCTTACCTGAAAGCTCCTCGACCCCTTCCCCCGATTAGGGCCGGATTTAAGCACGGACCAGCGGGGCAAGTGCCCATGCAGGGAACCCCACAAAATTACATTATTGTATGTTTTGGGTAGCTTGTGGAGATCATCTGTGCTAATTTTCGTTTTGTAGGCTCACATGTAGGTAGGAAAGAAATCTATGAAATTCATTTCGAATGAGGGGGGGGGGGGTGGTTAACGTGACCACAACCTTTGCCCTCCTTTCGTGCCTTGCAAGTTGCACTACCCTAGTCTTTTGGAGAATTATGGTCGAAGGGGGCCGCCACATTAGTTTCTGACCAAGGCCCAAAGGTAAATCCGACCCTTCCCCCGATAACCCATATGAACTTCACTCCCGATCGGAAGTGGTTTGTGGAAATTCCAGGATAGTTAACAAAATTTGTTCTTTGATGTGTATCCCCACAGACTGACAGAAACCCAAAATTTTACTTGGTTATTGCCAAAATCTCATGGACTAGGGGAAATGTTTTCTGAAAATAACCCATGGGTTTGATTTCCTCATAGGCGTAGGAAGCGAGGGGGGGCTAGGGGGCTTTAGCCCCCAGTCAAAAATGTGGGGGCTGAAGTATACTTCCGCCCCCTAGATCCAAGGCCAAAACCCCCTTCTTTGTGTCTTCTGTAAGAAATGTCAAAAATTTGCAGAAATTTTCCTTAAAATTTGTCCAAAATGTTGCACCAAATTGCATCTGAGGACCCTAAAATACCCAAAAATTTTCCAAAGGGGAGTGGGACACCCCTTCACCCAGGCCGGTGATTCGAAACAAGGTTCAGCCCTCCCCCCTTAGTCTTGAAAAGCTTCCTACGCCTATGGATTTTCTTAAACTTAGATCGAGTTGCCCCAAATAGTATTTCAGGTACCGAGATCGAGCTATGGAAGAGGAGCACATGGTGAATGCTGAATGCTTAAATGATATCCTGATATGATTATGATGTAGCAATACATGATTTGCCATTATAACAAGTTCATCAGCCTGCCTGATCATGGAAATGAAGCAAAAGCTTAAGTACTAGGACCCCCTGGACAGGCTGCATGGACGCCAATATCTATTTCGACCCCCGTCTGGTACACGTTTTTGGATACAAACCGTTAATGTTAAAGTTTCTGCACTATCTGTAGCATTAAGGTTAGCAGGTCTCGGTCTCAAATAGTCACGTCCGTGTCGGTCTCGGCCTCGGATACACTGATTTTAATAGCACTCTTTTCATAAGGAATACATATGAAAACTGCTTGTTAAATGCCTATCATAGCATCTCCAAGTGGATGATAAGCAGTGTCGGATCCAGACTGGGATTTTCCGACTTCAGCCCCCCCCCCCCCCCCTTCGTCATCACTTTCTTTTATGTGAAGGTTCCAACTTTGCACTACAAAGTTGACGTTTATACTGATTTTTGTTGCTAGATACCAGGAAATATTATTGAACAGTGTCTAATTTCAATATTTACCCAGCAACCCCCCCCCCCCGGGCCCTGGCCTCTATCGAGGTTTCGTACATCTGAAGCTCGTAGCTTCGAATTTTGCCCTCACAGAATTAGCCTCCCCCTAATTTTTGTAAAATCCTTGATCCACCCCTCATAAGTGTCATATGGAAGTACAGAAGTGTACAAATTTTGAGGGGATACATTTCTTAAAGATACAGTTAAATATCAAACAGGGAAGACAAAAACAAATGCAGACATGATCTCCAAGTCACATACTTTGTACCATGTACTTTCACACTTTTGTCTTCTTTTACACTTTAAAAAAAATAAGTTATGTTTCAAACCTCAAAGAACCCATGCCTACCTAACTGCCTAAAACTCCTTAAGCAGAGGCAGATCCAAGTTTTAATGAAAAACAAGAGGGGTGGCAGTTACTGTGTGATGTCAATGCCCTCACATAACAGTGCAAAACATGCATTTCAGGCAGGGGTTCAAAGGGCATCACCTGGTAAAATTTGGTAAGCTCAAAACGGATTTTCTAAGTTTAGTTTGTGAACCTTGACAACCATAATCAAGAGATAGAACAACTTTTACCTGCAGTAAATGAAAAAAAAAAAAAAACGACTTGAAAAGAAGTTAAATCACACACTTACTTTTTTTGTCAAATGTATGAAAAATGGGATAGGGGTGGGGTAAGTTGAGGCATTGTAGAGCCTCCACCTACATCTGTACCTATAGTGGGTCCAATTACAATCCAAAAATGTTCCTTGAAAGGATGTTTCCATCAAACTAATCACAGGTTACCCTATCTTAAGAATAAAGTTGGAAAATGTTAAATTTACTGTAGTTGCACAGGATGCTTCAGTTAGCTTTGTGCTGAAAGCATCATTACTAACCTTTCTTCCATACCAATGGCCCATTTGGAGACCATGCCAACCTTATGCAGTAGTACATCTGTAAATAATTTCAAGATTTAAAACAATGAAGTCAGTCCAACAAAACAAAAACAATGAGTGATCTTTACATCTTCATTATTGCTTTGAAGATAAATCACAGATCATTTCTTTCAAAAATATTACACCTGATCACATTTGCTTACACATATAGGAACCAAATATTTCAAACAGTTTCAAAAGGAAGATGGTGTTGCTACTACCTATCATGAAAGGCTTTACAACATGTACCTTATGCTTAGATGCACCCATGCCTACCAGTCAGCTCTTCACCATTTTTACGAATCCAAACAACTCAGTTTAATTTCAAGCTAAACATTCTTACCTCCTAACTTTTGTTTCTACCATACATCACTCTCTGTCACAATAATATGTGAGAACACAGGGTAGGATTACTCTCCATTACACAGAAGGATTCAGATGAGGATTAGACGGCTATTTAGAGATCCACAGTACACTTGCATTCAATAAATAAAAGAAAATATGCTTTAAGAATTTAGAAATATCTTAACAAGAAGAACAAGAAACAAGGACTAACAATGAAATGCAGCTTACGATTTTGTTGTCATTTGAAAGTTTGGAGAAAATTGTTCAATGGAAGAATAAAGATAACTCAGAAGGTCCATTTTTTTTATAATTATAATTTTACATTTTCAGTTATTTGCACTAAGAAATTTTTCTTAAAGAAGTGTTTTGTATCAGTCACTTTATGGTGACGTCGTCATACACACGGCTCTGTTCAATGCTACTCCACATTGGTTCTGAACCATTCTTTGATAATTGCAAAGTGGTTTAGCTTGCACGATGCTAGAGAAATGATCTCCAACTACCATTCTCAACTTCAATCCATCTAAAAATTATTGCAATGTTCAAATTTCCTGCACAACTGTAACAATTCAGCATTTATGAAGTCTTGTAGACAATTCATGGTCACATAATATGAAGAATAATGGATGGCCAGAACAAGTAAGATCTGCAACACAGCAGACTTTAATATCCATCAACTGCAACATTTTCCCAAAGACCCAAAGAAATGAGATGTAAGAAATAACTTTAAACAACTAAATAAAGAATTATACTCTATGTTATCTTGGGTTTACCTAGTTACCTGTTTCAAAATTAGTGAGAACATGTTATAAATTGCTCTAGTTCATTACGATGCAAATGCTTCCATATGTGCTAACAAAAACACTGATGGTCACTGGAATGGAAATGTAACTAATTTTGACCTCATGTATGTCTTTTCAACCATGTGACATTTCTAATTAAAATGTAACATTGAAGCAAAATGTATACTTCTTTTACCTTCAACATGCAGTAACACTTTACATTCTGAAATATCCTGGAATACAAACGTAGTTCCAAGAAGGGGAAATTTGAAACATTTAAAGCACATTTCAAAAGAAAGTTGGGATGGCCTATTCATGTATGGAATCATACTGTTGTCATCTTTTTTTTTTTTTTGGTGGGGGGGGGGAGCATTTGAGAAACTCTTTGTACAATAGAAAAAAGTTCTGAAAGATTTTTGTAGGTGCAAAGAAATTCTCAGATGTTCCAAAAGTTTTTTCGTACATACAAAAATATTTTCAAACATTCCCAAAGTTGAAAAAAAATTACTTGACAAGACTCTTCTATACTCCTATACTCATGCTCTTCAAAGTCAAATACTGTGTTTACATTTCAATTGCATGATTGCATCAAAATGGCACAGACCGTTAATAATTTCCAATCATTTCAAAACCACCATTAAACTTTGAGCTTATATTCCCAAACTGTTTTACATTAACACAATTATGAAAGTTGCTTCATTTCAAAATCTTTTAAAGTTTGGGTGAACAAATCATTCATGAGCTACCATCAATTTCTGTCTGTAAGAACCTTACTGTACCTCTTGACCCAGCTGCCTTATTTTGAATTGCCTATTATTCTACACCTCCAAATTATGGTTTTGATGGTATGATAACCTTCTGTACCACAAATGCAATATTTCCCTTTAAAGAATATCTTTAGTCTAAAGTATCAAAAATAAATGTTTACAAACTTTAAAGAATAAATCTAACTGGTCCAAAGCCCCTCTTCACTGGACATTTCTGTACTGAGGTATAAAATTTTGAAGTTCATATTCACTCAATTTAAAAAGGTAAACTGCACAATAATATCTGATGTCACTGTACTACTCAGACTGCAATCTGCTTTTCTTTGTTTTTCCTCGAGACACTGCAACTTTGGCCGAAACATAATCACAATCGTATTGTTATACAATAACTTGACTCTGCCTGCCCTCTTCTAAACATTTCATGCAAGAAAACATTTTAATATAAAAAGGCGACAAAAGCAGGTAATGTAAGTTGTACAAAATGGACATCACAAACTATTGTGTACTGTAATCAATTACTTCAAAATAACATGAATAAATTACAACATTTTATACTTCAGCAGGAGAATGAATTGTAAAGATATGGGTTGCATGAATGGTATTCACTCACCAACCTCTGCAATATTTGTTCTTATAATTCTAGAATGTATAGGTACACTGTAATGGTTCCATTCCTCATGTAATTTGTCATCACTCTTGGGTGACACATTAGGGCATGAAAATATTTGCACCTCTCAAGAGTAGCTACCATCCGGTGTAATTAATTGTTAAATGCATGTTTTCAAACAACACACCTAAATTCATTTTTTGCTTAAAAACTTTTGAATTTTTTGTTTTATTTCTTCCCTTCTCTCATGCTTCATTTTTACATTTCATGGATTACAACAGTTTTTTCAAAATTATTGGGGATCATTTTATATTCTCCCAGTGTTCCTTTCTTTTTTTCTTTGGTTTCTTTTTTTTCTTTGAAGGTCCCACTTCCAAAGTTTTGGCTTTCTCGTTAGATTCAAATTCAGAAGACAGAATGTCACACAGGGCAGCCTTTGACTGTTTTCTATTAAGAGGAAGCTTTTTTGATTTGCTTTTAATACTGCTTGTCACTGCATTTTCTCCAATTTTCTTTTTCAATTGTAGTTTCAGTTTATGCGGACATGGAAGGTTTTCCACTGGAATGTCCTTTAGTGATTCCTCTTTGATCACAATTGTTTGGCCCTTCTCTTTCTTCTTTTGTGACCTTGCTACTTTTTCTGTCTCATCTCTCTTCTTTTTCTTTGCTTCCTTTATTTCAATGTCTTCAAATTTTCTCTTCTTTCTGTCGAAGTTGTTTGTTGTTCTACTTTTTTGGTGACTTTTAAAGTCTAACTCAAGATGACAATTTCTGCCTGAATCTTCATCTCCATCCAAATAACCACTGTCTTCCATATCTTTGTCTGTATTCCTGAGCTTATTGTCAAGATCCTCTTTTAGTAATCTGATTTCTTTGAGGAATGACTTCCTCGTGTTCTTAGGTGTGCTTCTCATCTGGGAGGAACTGTCTGTCATTTTCTTTTCACTCCCCTGCAATCTGTCTGGTGTAGATTTGTCTAAAGACAATTTTCTATTCCTTAACCTGGAATTATCATACATTATCCTCACAAGGAGCATAAGAGTTTCTGCAGTCAGTAACAAATATTCACAGTCCATGCAGGAGTCAAAGAATTCCTGACCTTGCATGTGTTGAGAAGTTAGATCTGTCTGTGAGGAAGTTGTAGATGTCATTTCTCTTGAATTAGTATTCTTGTAGCCATCTTGATTCTTCGCATCTTCTGCAACTGAGGGAGAAATGAGATCCTGCAAATCGTTAACAACAGGTTCTTGGTCTCCACCTGATATGTTGAACATCTGTGTATCCAATCTTGGACTCTGAGTAGGTACAAAAAGCTCATCAATCAATCCCAACTGAGCACCTCTTCGAGTTCCTTGAGGTAAGGAAATCTGACTGCTGCGTACCCTCATCTTTTCTTGTAAGTCCTTCATTTTCCCTGAAAACAGTTTCTTCCTGACCTGCTTATTTAGTTGTCTCCTATTCTTTCCATTGTTTGGTGTCCTGTCTTCATCATGGTAACTTGTAGAGTAGGCTACTTGGTCTTTAGATTTGGGGTGGTCTTTCTGCATAGTGAATATTTCCTCATCTGACTGGAACAAGTCATCAGAGTCTGATATTTGGTCTTTCAGTTTAGGTTCTTTCTGTGTAATGAACATTTCTTGAGATTGCAATGATTCAAAGACATCGTCTCTGGAGTCTTGCACCTGATCTTTGGGTTGGTTGCCTCCAGGCTGTGTGAGGAATGTCCCCTGAGTATCTAGTAACTCCAACATAACATCAGAGTCTGGAACCTGTTCTACTGTGGAAATTAAAAAAAAACTTCAGCTCTCCTACTCTTGAGTATACAACAAAGTATGTATTGTCAAATAGTATATGGGACCACACAATCATAGCTAAGGCAGGTGGACAAATGGCCTGGTGGTTGAAATGTCCAAGGTCTCCTTATCAAATCACCTAAATACTAGAATCACCTGAGACTTTTTCCCATGACCCAATACTGTTTGTTCAAAAAAGCTGTTCTCTGTGATGCCAAGGAAGTTTCAAAAATCAGTGCTTGTAAAAAGATTTCTCACTATTAAGGTTGTCTGATCACGTACAGTAGTTGTCTGATTCAAAAAGTTGTCCCTTTTTAGGTCTATCTAAGCTAAATACTGCTGTTACAATTATGCATTGCAATAGTCCTCTGCACCCCTAAGTGCCATTGGAAATAGGACTTCAGAATGCATGGGGATACTCAGTCTCTCATCTGTCAGATGAAGACGTTAATTGGTAGTCCCTGGAGCATAGTTTGGAGCAATAAGTACACCCTTGCAGAATGTATACTACCACATTTTGTAAAAAAGAGAAAGCATATGTAGGATTCATCCACACCCAATTGCTTTAGGGTCCCAGCCAGATTAGTTCATATGGCTTCCTGACCCTAAATTTGCTCTTAATATACTAAACTACACAATCCTGCTTTTACAAAATGACTAGGCCCCTGAATTCTCTCTGCATGCCCTAAACAGTTGAAACACAAAGTTAGTTACCCTTTATCCAACTAGGCAAATTCATGGGGTATTTTTTTTTATTTATTTTTTGAGGCGGTTGAGGGGATGGGGGGGGGATGTGGGTAAAGCTCAACTGTTTACAAGCACCTAGTTCATGCCTTCATCCTGTAACCTAAAAGTGGATCCTACAACACTTATGTGACTTATATAACCCAAGTACTTGCAAATGAAGTAAAATACTAAGGGTTTGGTACCAGAGGGGGCAGTTTTTATCAGGAGTATGGTACATACCTCTACAACTTTGTTTCTGCATGGTGGCCGGAGAATGAGTTTTTCAAAGAATTGGTGCCCACCTTGGCCAGTTGTGTGAAACCTAAACAGGAGAAATGTAAAATACAAATTTGAAGTAAACTATTAGCCACAGTTCTACTTTGGATGTCAGCAGAAAGAGAAGCTGCAAGGTTGGACGGAAATTATACCTCGATGCTTTCTATAAGTTAACAAGCAGGCTGTGGCACTAGGGCCATTTGGCACTAAAGGATTTTGAAGAGGTGTATCCCCTATGGTTGAGGCAAAGGGAGACTGATGGGTAAAAAATATTAATTGATCAACTGCTGGCAAATATCCTGAAGTTAATCAAAACTAGAGTGCCCCAGTCTCTTACACTACCACGAACTCAGCCCACCCAAAAGATACCTTTTGGCATGTATTAAATACAATGACATGAAAAACATACAAATTAAAGACACATCCAAATTTTCCATTTGTCAATGGAGAGGTGTGCTGTATATAATTCCACATTTTAACATGAACATAACTGAATGATTGTGGTAAGAAAAGAGCTATGAAAAAGGAGAACAGGACAACATAACTATGCAATGCTATACCAATTAAACATGTGATCTGCCTACCCTCTGCTTACTTCAAAAGTGGCAACTTGTTTGAGTAATTCGTTAAAAACATATTTAAAATGTTCTAGTCACTATTACATTCAAAATGGAAGAAATCTTCAAAGACAACTAGTTTTGTGACTTCAATATGACCCCAAATGGTTGTTTGAATTAAGTTTTCACAGACACTGTACCTCCTGCTGGAGTCAGTTCAAGGGTGTCTAATTGGACACCACTGAGTCAGATTTACAATAACATCAGATTAATATTGTCAATTGGTGCTAAAATATGCTTCCTTGACCACTTATCAAGCATCAAAGTTGAATTTTCCTTGTGAAATTTATTACCTAGGCCTAGCCTACTTCAGTAACATATCATGCTTTTTCAATGAATGCATTTCAAAACCTACACAAAATGATGCATCAAATTGCACATAAAGATGCCCAAATATTTGAAAATTTCCCAAAAGGAAAGACCCCTTCCCTTAGACCCCTCCCACAAAATCCAGCAGACAGAAATATTCTTCTACCCTCCCAGCTAAGTTTTCTTCAAGTTTTCCAGCATGTCAAAGGTTATAACTAAATCAAATATTGACTTGAAACTGACATCACAACATTACTTGTTATCTTGAATTGTCAAATGAAATAATTATTTTCTATCGAAATGATCGAGGCTCTGACTTGACTGACCTTGGCCCAACCTGAAATGTGGGTCGACATGCTTGACCTATAAAGACTTGTTGCTGTGTTACAATATGGTGCATATTTCTGCCTTCAGACAGTGGGGTGCATGTTCAACCCGACCAAATATGCCTAAGTGGTCGGGTTGAAAGATATATATTTGATACATTTCCTAAACAATTTACTGTCCTAACTGACATAGCTAACTTGATCCAAGGTAATTCTATCTCGAGTGTACTCGTGTAATTTCAATACTACAGTCTGTGGCACCAGAGAGCTGGAAGACGGTTTTACAAATTGTTGATGCATCATGCCACACAATAGATGTAAACAAAACTAGCTGGACACCAGACTGGAAAGTTTGCATTTTGCACGGGCAAGTAACTTGTTATTTTTCGCCCGATGTGCGGCCATGGGCAAGATTCACATATCTGTGACCAGTCAAATGTTGGTCAGGTCTTGCTGCCATATGGGCACTGTCTGGTAGTGAGTTTTGCATTAGCTTTCAGGAAAGCCTACCTTTTGCCTCATATAGCGTTGTGGACGTGGCAAATTTTCATCCCATGTGCAGCCAGATCTATGACCAGCAATTTTTTGTATGGCCAGGTACAAAATCGTGCAGTGAGCTGCGTGGGCCAGATCTTGCATGCACAAGGGAAACTTTCCAGTCTGGGCTGGAGTAGGGTTACCAGACGTCCGGATTTACCCATACATGTTCTCATTTTGAAGGCTTACCTAGGCGTCCGGGTGGATTTTTAAAATTGCCTTCAATGTCCAGATTTTTAATTTTTTGTTACAAAAGTAGTCGCATGTGACCAACTTTACGGTTAAAAATTGCTGTTTAAGAAAACATTTGGTGGAAACATCAACAGCTGATCAAATTAGTCACTGAACGTGATAATAATATAATCCTTTCCTTTCTAAGTTAGTAACTCATTGATATGAATGGAGTAAATTTTGGTGGAAATTGTTCCAAATATTATGGTGCACCAACCGATGTTTCTGCTCCGCTAGCTAGTTGCTTGGTGGAGCTTTTGGCAAATTCACCCTTTCAATTAATTTTTTCTTTTAAAATTTTAAAAGAAAAAAAGGCCCTGTCCTCCATGCCTCTGTGTACAACAAAGGAATTTGCCACAAGGAAGACCAAAACATTTCTGCAGGCTTCGCATGCATGTTCATACATGACCAGCCGTGTGCCCCTTAGTCAACTCCCTCCTATAGCGGCGCCCCTGTGTGACGTTTGAAGTTTTGTTTCATCAAAATTGTGGGAACCCTGTATAGGCCAACGCTACTACATCTTATCCAGTTTGCATGTAGACACCCTCCAAATCATATCTTCTTCCAAGCAGATTATTCATGAGAGTTTAATCATCCTCTTGTAGACCAGGTGGACAATTGGTCTGCACAGACAAAATAAGGTAATGCTAGGCTGGACAGTCAATCCATGGTCAACAGGGAGAAAATGCAACCTGCATGCACATGTGACAGTTACTGCAGCTTCACGGCCAGCTCAGAGATATAGCAGATATTAATGTCAATTGTCACATAGGCCTTGCTTTGGCCAGCTTCTGCTCCCAATTATTTCCTATATGGCGCTGATGGTATCTATCCTGTTGTGTTACGGAATCTTGCAAAAGTTATTATTTGTAGCAAGAGTCTGCAGTGTAATCAGATTCCTGTTGACTGGAAACTGGCTAATGTGACTCCTCTGTATAAAAAGGGTCCTAAGCACCATGCAGCCCAGTAGTTATAGGCCTGTCAGTTTGGCTTCACAGGTTTGTAAAGTGATGGAATCAATTATGAAGGACAGTATTGTTAGTTATCTGGAAGGTAACAATGTTATAGCCGATTCTCAGCATGGCTTTAGATTACAAAGGTCTTGTATTACAGACCTCCTGTATTTCCTGGAAGTTGTTACTCGGAAGGATGATGAAGGCAATCCTGTAGATGTCGTACAGTATATTTAGATTTTAGCAAGGCTTTTGACAAAGTACCTCATAAACTGCTTATTTTAAAGGTCAAAGCACATGGTACTGGTTCAGTAGTGGCTGACTGGATTGAGAATTGGCTGGATAACAGGTTGCTAAGAGTTGTTCTTAATGGACATATGTCTGATTGGCTTCCAGTGACTAGTGGTGTGCCGCAGGGCTCCGTCTTAGGTCCTACACTTTTTATAATTTACATTAATGATCCAGGGCTCAAAATAATGGGGGCCCGTGGGCCTGATGCTCCTAGAAATTTACTCGGGCCCGTAGCTTCTACTGGGAAAGGGGCCCGGTTGGCTCCTAAACATTTCAAGTCTAATTGTACAGTCTGCACGTGAACCTCTCTATCCACAACTCAACGATCTTATACCTCGCACAGCCTGTGTATTCCTATACTTGTACAGTCACTGAAAACCTGCGAAAACACATTATTTTTGAAATCAGTTCACATTGCTCATCAACAGTCTGCTTTGTCACAACACAGAAGATCACTCACGTAGACATAAACTGATATCAGTCATGAGTAATATAGGCCTCACAAGATCAACTGGCGAAGACAGTTGGCGGGAATGAAACAGTGCCCTTCATTTTACGGGCGATAACTTCTGGAGTTACAAGAAAATTTTGAAAATGTGGTACTAGCCCAGGGCTTGAAATCTTGAAAAAGGGCACGGCCAAAACGAGGGAAATGGCCGTCGGTCTATGTTATTTCAATGGACATTTACTGAGGGGCACCACGGCCATCAGAAAGGGCCCGACGGCCATGACCGTTGGTGCCGTCAGGTTATTTCAAGTCCTGCTAGCCTACATGCAACATGGTCTAAGAGGGTGTGGACAGATTGGTTTCAGGCTAGTTTCAGCCTCAACTTGCCTTATAACTATACCCATACTACACGTTTTCAAGCACGTAAAAAGCACCCATACACTTTATCAGTCCTTTTTTATTTGTAAGTTTTGGGCCCCTTGATTTCTCATTTGGCCCCTAGATTCCATGGGATAGGGGCCCGGCAGGCCCACAAAGGTTGAAGGCTTATTTCCACCCCTGTGATCTCGACATCAATGTGAATAATTCAGTACTGAAGTTTGCAGATGACACTTGTGATTGGCAAATGCTTTTTAATGCACAGAAGTGTAAAAGTGTCTTACTTTGGTCATTCAAATGTTCAAGCTAATTATTTTGTAGGTGGTGTTCAAGTTGAAGCCATTGAGTATGAGAAAGATTTAGGTGTGCTTATTGATAAATCGCTGAGACCCAGTAGACAGTGTGCCAATGCTGTTAGATCTGCTAATAAGGTACTTGGTATTGTTAACAGAACCTATGACTGTAAAAGTAGTAGTAATATCCTTAGATTGTATGTCTCTAATCAGACCACATCTTGAGTACTGTTGTCAGGCATGGTGCCCTTATCTTCAGAAGGGCACTGAGAAAGTACAACATTGTGCAACAAAAATGATTCCTGAGCTATCTACTCTCAGTTATGATCATAGGCTTGAGCAAACCGGTCTCAGTTTCACTAGAAATGCCTAGACTTAGTGCTGACTTAATAGAGGTTTTTAAAATTGTTAAGGGACTTGAAAATGTAGATCAGTTAGTCTTTTTCAACCTGTCAGAAGATAGTAGAACTAGAGGTCACCAGCTAAAATTCCAGAGGCACTACTGTTGACTGGATATTAGAAAATACTCTTTTAGACAATTACACAATGGAACAACCTGCCAATGGAAGCTATTACTGCTACAACAGTCAATCAGTTCAAGAGTGTAATTGATCCTAGCCCTATTCATCCTATTCTACGGAAAAGATGGGCTCTACATAAGCCAGAAACTGCTGTCTGCCCCAGTTTTTCGACCCCATTGGCAGTCACTGCCGGTGGGCTCCGGTGACTTACCGGAAGGAATTCGCCATGAAGGTCGACTGACATAATAATGTAGGCCTATTAGGCCTAACAAAGGTCTTGGTGTCGCTCACATAGGTTCCTAGGCCTATACATATTAAGCCTAGTTATTATCTGTAGGTTGACGGCCTGGCCTATAGCCTAGCCCTAGGCCCAAGGAGTACAGGGCCGACTGGTCTATGGCGTTTGGGGGCCTAGGCCTTCTTCTTCTTCTTCTTCTCGTGTACTGGCAGGGCTCTAAAAAAAGGTAGAGCATATGAGCCAGAGGTGTGCGGGGAGGGGATATGACTTAATCAAAATGTAAATTATGCTTGAACGAATTTATACTACTTGCATTGACAGTCCCTTCAGGTAACATATTCCACTCCTTTATAGTTCTTGGGAAAAAGGAGTATTTGTAAGCATTAATACGACACGCAGGTTGTTGGAAGTTTTGCGTGTTCATTCTCCGAAGGCCCTGCAGTGTCACTGGTTTTAGGAAGTTTTCTTTAGGTATGTCAATAAGGTTCTGATTAATTTTATACAATAGGGTTAATCTGGAGGCAGACCTCCTGTTCTGCAAGGACGTCCAGTGGAGATCATGGAGGAGCTTGGTGACCGTTCCTTCCGTTTTACTATAGTTATGTGTGACGAACCTTGCAGCATTACGTTGCACCCTTTCCAACTGGCTACAATGCTTTTGAAGGTGAGGGTCCCAAGCAGGTGTAGCATACTCTAAATGGGGCCTGACTAAGCTGGTATAGGCAGTGGCTTTGAGCTGCTCGGTGCAGTTGGAAAGGTTCCTCTTTATGAGGCCAAGGACCCTACTAGCTTTTGTAGTTGCATGAGCAACCTGGGTGTCCCATTTCAAATTATCTTGGAGATGAATACCAAGGTAAGGATAAGAATGAACTGTTTGCAAAGTCTGACCGCCCAGTTTGTAATTAAAATGGGTGGTGGATCTACCTGATGAGATGTGCATAACATAACACTTACTAGAGTTGAAACGCATTTGCCACTTGTTTTGCCAAGCATTTAAGGTATCAAGATCTTTCTGCAGATCCTCAGAATCCTTGGTGGTTGAGATAGTCTTATACAAGAGACAATCATCCGCAAATAGCCGAGTGGTTGACTTAAGGTTGTCAGGTAGGTCGTTGATATATAATAGAAATAATAGGGGCCCTAAAACAGTACCCTGGGGTACACCAGAGTCCACAGGGAGAAAAGAAGAAGACTGGCCTTCAAGAACAACTTTCTGTTCTCTCCCACACAGAAAGGCTTTAATCCAACCAACAAGTTCTTTGTTTATACCGTAATAGTATAATTTGTTGATTAATCTAGAGTGGGGGACCGTATCGAATGCCTTGCTAAAATCAAGGATGACAACATCTACTTGTTTACGTTTATCTAGGGCACTGGCCAGGTCGTCAACAGGCCTAGTAGGACAAAACTCCCCTAAGTAAGGCCAACGTTAGACTTTCAAAATCAGCATCGGCCTTGCCTAGGCTAAAATCTTCGGAGGCCAAATGTTCGGCCTAGCCTCTACAAATCGCACTTAGCCTAGTTAGGGGCCTAGGTCTAACATTGTTAACTTGCCTAGCCTAGGCCTAGCTAGCAACAATAGCTGAATTTAGTCGACCTCTTTCATTGCAGAAACATTGTAAAGAATTAAAGATACTGACGATAAATGTGCACTTACTTTCTGGCTCCCTTTTTATGCCAAAATATTCCGTCAGTAAAGCATGAGCGATTACCTTTATTTTCGTACTGTTTGAGTGTTTCAACTGCCATGCGATCATCCAGGAACGCCAACTTGTGCACGTTACTACTGTACTCCAGCAAGCCATAGAAAGTGCTCTGGGAGTAGCTTTGCGTCAAAACTATCGAATGTGTGTTGTAATCTCATAGAGGCAAAGCAAAGATGACTTGATCAATACTATACGGTCTTCGTCTTCGTCAGCTAGCAGGTATATACGACACTGTATATATTACGTATGTGAGACGTACGTATGTTAACTTTTCTGATTGGCCACTTCAATGTAAAATGACCAATCAGACGCAAACATGCCATATAAGTCCAGAGGAGGTTTGCATATGGAGTGGGCTGGGAAAGCTTGGTAAGTGGGAATTTCATCAAGCACAACGGCAGTGGAATTTTTGTCTGGATGACAAAAATATCGAGGGGGGCTATCAGTCACCCTAAACCGGTGGAATTCATTAAAAATTCTCTGAGAGTTTGACTGACCACACGGCGCGTACGTGGTGTAATAATGTCTCACCATTATCTAAAAGAAGGAGACGAGTAGGGAAGGGCCATTGCTGGGTGGGATGGGGTGGATGGAGCAGGGGTACACCCAGTGGCGCCGGCACGGGGGGCATGGGGGGTGCGTGCCCCCCAATGATTTTTTTTGAAAATTTTAAAATGATTCCAATAGACGATTAAGCTATAGATTTCTGTAGGGGGTGGGGTGAGGTGTGTTTTAACCGGGTGATAGATCTATTTAATCGTATCACACATGTCTCTCAACCTATCAGAATTTTCGCAAATCCTTCACAAACTAACAAAATTTTCGCGCGCTCCGCGCACTTCAAACCTCATCACAATGTTCTAATCATCAATATCTTCTGATAGCAACTCCCGGAGAAGCACAGCAGCAAAAGTTGAAAGCTGTTCACGAATTACCAGGTAAAAGACTGGCTTTTTGAGTGGCATGTAGGTTTGTTGGGCAATTGAAAGTGTCTCGGCGATGCAGATTCTGAATGCAGGTTTTGTCATGGAAATCTTATTTAATGAAAAATTTCGCGCGCTTTGTGCACATGCTGTACGGTTTGCACTCCATCTCATGACCATTATTAAGGTAATAATACATGGAACTATAATCACAGCATCTGTAGGGGCCTAGCATCAATATGGGATCTTTCAATATAATTTGTTGTAGCATGATTTGGAAAGGTGAAATTGCGTATTTGCCGTTATACATTTTCCAAAAAAAATTACCTAACGCTTAGCGCGCAGCCATTATCGGTATAGATGGCAGGCGCGTAGCCAAGGGGGGGGGGCGAAAGGGGCAGCCGCCCCGAGCATATTTTTGGCATTTTTTTAATGTTTATTTTTACAATATTGCTATAGTGTTTCCCCTATTAATATGCAGTAAATAGGAGTGGGAAATACCATTTCCAACGATCTGGGCGGCATTTGGGTCCAAAATTTTCTTGCGCTTTGCGCCAACCCGTGGCGCAAAGCGCTGAGAGTCTGTCTATGGGCTTCGCCCCCCCCCTTGACAAATTCCTGGCTACGCCCCTGATAGATGGTGATTTTTAATCCACTTATTACAAAAAAACATTCTGTAACACGCTTGCTAGTCCTTCACCCCTTTTGCTATACCTATCAGGGATGTCTAATATCACCTTCCTGCACCTATACTCTCCCTCCCGCCTGTTCAGCCTTGCTGGAAGCTGTTCATCTGGATTTTCGTTCAAAATTAGTAAAGATATGATAGTTGTAGAGTGCTCTGCGTCATACTCCATATTATCATTTGGATGTCAAATAATAAGCATTATGTTATTGCTCCATTTCATGTACTTGATCGAGAGCTTCCAGGAGGCCCTATGCTGGTATCTGCCAACCTTAGATGCCTTTATAATGCACAATGAAGGGGAGGAAAAATTTCGTTACAGTTCAACAATGTTTCTGTGGACTCCACGCACGTATTGTGGGGTAAAACTTTGCCCGAATAGAAGGTGGTAAAGTACCCACGAGGGAGTCTTCAGAAGGTTTGTTGACAACGTATTCTTCTCTTAGACAACATACTCTCCTCTTTCACCTAACCAAAAATTAGAATCCACTAAGTTATGGACATTTTCTAGCTATGTATGATCAGCTCCAAAAATATTCCAAAGATAGCACCATTTTGCATCTAAGAAACCTTAAATTAGCAAAAATTTCTCACCCCTCCCCTTAGACCCCTCCCCCAGGACGGCACCTTTATGTAGTGACACCTGACAAAGGAAGGATCCCCCCACTTTGTATTCACAAACACAGGGAGCACACGAAAAAACGCATTTTGAGCAGACGTGGAAGGTTAACTGAAGTGCCATTACGACATCATCTGTTGTCACGCTGCCCCTGCCCCCAATCACCAAAGCCTGGCGGCGCCACTGCGTACACCCTCCCATTCACGGATCCAGTCGGCAAAATTCTGCACCAGTCGGCAAAACGAAAGGAAGGGGTTAGAGTTAGATGAGGTTTTAAGGCTCACTTTCTAACCAATTGGTTTAAGCGGGGCCAACCACGGCCTTTTTGCCAGTTATGACGCACTGGCTTGTTTCCCCTATGAAGGGAAGGGAGAAAGGGAAAAGAGGGAAGGAGAGAGGAAAAGAGAAAGAAAGGACAGGAAAGAGAGGGAAAAGGAAGGAAAGATAAAGAGAGGGAAAAAGAGAAAGAGAAGGAAGGACGAAAAAGCGCGCGCACGCGTGTTTGTGTGTTTGCGGGGAGGGGGGCTCAAGGAGGAAAAATTGGCATGTATGTAGGCTGTAGGCAACTCATGTCATAATATTTGAGAAAAATCGTAAACAACCAGGGGCGTAGGAGGTTTTTGGTGTGGGGGCAAAGCCGACTCATTGTCCCCACCACATTCTTGACCGCAGTCCTGGGGGATGGGAAATTTTTTGCTGTCTCGAAGGGCTTAGATGCAAATGGTGCTTCTTTTTATACTAGATCCCAGTGTTCTCTAAAGGAGTTTTTAGAGGGACGCAGGGGTGGCGCCAGGATTTGCCATAAGGGGCCAGACTGCCCGACGGGGAGTCCAGAGACCCGAATCCCCGATGGCCCCGATATGCCGTCGAGGGGTTGGTGAGGGAGAATTTGAAGAACGCTGTACTATATATCATTGCGGAGTATACATTATATAAAATTTGTATATACTAGAGGAACATAGATTTACCGTTTTTATCCGGAATCTAAACTGTGAAATTGCAAAGCGCGCGAAGCGCGCGAAATTTTTGGGTAAGCCTACACTAAAGAGAATCTGTATTTATTTAAAACTTACATTGGTCAATTGTTCGGGCAGGTGGGCCCTATCAGACATAACTCACATTTCACTTCCCTCCGCGGGTCACAGGCCATACCTCACGACAGACAGAAGAGAACATTAACTAGGGAGTTGCTATTCAATTAGCAACTCTCTGCATTAACTAGGTTTACGGAAATGAGATGGTATTGGTCTATATTTAGCTACAAGTAACGGAACTGAGGAAGAGTGGGCAAAGCATACCGAAAACTGTAGGTTTTATCTCAGAAATGATCTTTTTGAAGGCCAAAATATGTAAACCGACCATGGGTGGCGACAGAATTTTCCCAAAAGGGGGCCGGGCCATGCCAGCGACCCCAAGTTCCGACAACCCACTACGTCGAGGGGGTGCATGGTGAGAAGGGGATTTGAAGGAGCCTAACTATCCCATGCCATTGCAGAACATATTTTACATAGTATCACTTAATACTTCAAGAGCCAAGTTGCGCACTGATATCGTTCTTTTGAATCTGAATCGTGAAACTGCAAAGCGGGCGAAATTTTGGGTAGCAAAAAAACATATAATTAAGAACAAAAAGAAAGAAAGAAAACTGTAGGGTTTGAAGACCGTATCGGGGATAACATGCATTGTATCGAAACCACCTGGACTCGCTCACCAACTGATCGTACAGCTGACACACATTAGAGAGCAGCAACTAGGCATTGCGATTGCGATATAGGATGAAATTTACGACCTCTACATAAGCTGTGTACTCTGCCTACATATTACTTGGTAAGGTGGACGGGACTTGTGCTATCTAGCTATGTGGAATGAAAATATTGAAGAAAATGGAGTGACCCTACAGCGCGCGTAGAGCGCTGAAAATTTTGGGTTCTTATTAAAGAAGTTGTCCTCTTGAGAGCAAAAAAACAGGTAAACCGTCGGGGCGACTGTCGCCTTCGAGGACTGCATGCTTTATCGTATCCACTAAGACTCTCCGACAAAACTGTAAAAATTCCCAAACCGGCGCCATGGTTCCCTGCACCCTGCCCCCACCTGGCACCACCCTTGGAGGGACGGCCCGCCCTCCGAGTGAAAATGACATCGACAACTAATACTTTTTGGTATTTATTTATTTTGTTTCAAAATCAGGTTTAGGGTTCGAAAAAAGCGTTAAGGTTCAGTCCCCAAGGCATAATCTGTTGAAAAAAGGAGAAAAAATCCGGAACACTGTTTCCAGACGAGATGACATCATTAATATCAGAATATCCAAGGTATTGATTGACTTTTCGGGGGCCTATCGCCAATGCGTCCTGCATAAAATAAATATGCCGTTCGTTCTGCTGCGGATTCCACCGTCATTACTCATCCCCGAGACCTTGATCCCTACCCCCTCCCACTCCGCCCCACCAACTTTCCATCCCTCCCTCCTCTCACCGTTTTTTTTTGTCTCGTTTTGTTTTTTGGGGGTTTTGTTTTTTTTTTTTGGTTTCGTTCTTTGGGGGGTTGCGTTTTTTTCTTTGCTTGATTTCGGTTTTTTCTTTCCTTCATTTTTTCAACATCGCCCATTGCGTCCCCACATTTCCTCTGGGAGGCACTCTGCCCCCTGCCCCACCCCCTCTGGCCACGCCACTGGCCACGCCACTGGACAACACATGAAACATAAACATGTTCCATGAAACGTATAAACATATATTCCGTTGGCGGAATTGCACTAGAATTAGCGTCTGAGACATGCCAAAAGTTGTTCATGTCAGTGTGATATTACCGCGCTCAGATAGCGTCCATTGTAAACTGGTGTGATGAGAATAACTTGATCCTAAATGTATCGAAAACAAAAGAAATGGCGATTGACTTCGGAAGGAATAAATCTCCCATGCAGTCTCTTTCAATTCATGGACTGTTGTTGAGCAAGTTTGTTCTTTCATATTTTTGGGTACGCTCATCTCTGACGATCTTTCAGGGATTGTGAACTCTTTAGAAATTCTGAAAACAAAAACCAATCAGCGCTTCTACTTTTTACGTAAATTAAAAGCTAATGGCGGTAATCATTTTATTCTAATTAACTTTCAGCGTGCAATCATAGAAAGCGTGCCAACTACTTCAATTACTATCTGGTATGACCGTGTCAGCAAATCTGACGTCACAAACTTCCTTCGGTATTTCGTCTGTGGAAAATATCATCGGTACCTCACTTCCATCACTAGATTTTCACTCCACCCCGAGTGAAATTCACTCTTACTAGGAGTGGTCCCAGACTACAGTCTCTTTCGGAGTGAATTTCACTCTTTTGCATTAAGAGTGTTTGTATATACGATGAAGTATGTTTCCCCGACGAACAGAATATCTGTGTTTGCTTTCAAAGGAGGGCCGATTCTTCTGTAAAACATTAAAACATTTTAAGGTGTAAGATATGTTATGATCGATTTGGACCCGGCCATCCTGACTGCTGATGTATTTTTCTTTAATTTGAAGTACTACATTTTGCGCGATGCAACGAGTTTCCAATTGTAGGACTTTCCGGAAAAGCACTTAATCAACACTAAACTTGGTTCATCAATCATATCCATATTACATTTTTGTGCACAATAGGTTGTTATGGAATGCTTCTGTATAAAGATTTTGTAACCGATCCCCTCCTCACCCAGTGTCGCCACCTTATCCGTACCTTATCACTTCTGTCGAGCCTTCAGGGTATTACTCCGCTAGGCAACTTGGCACCCTATTGGACAAATTCTGCCGCCACACTTGTTTGGGATTAAAAAAAAGTTTCTCCATATTGAGTCCACACACATGGTAAATAGCCCTGGCAGATTTGTATCAGAACGCGAATTCCTGCGGGCTGGAGTGTTCGGGATGCGAAATTTTCTCCGTGTTCGCTTCGCACGTGGGAAAAATCCATAATCATAGTGACAAATTTGTGTTTTCAAACTTGAAGAAAGAATTAAACTATAAAACTGCTTGTAGGTCTCTGATGGAAGAGCGTTCTCTGTTATCCAATGACCAAACTACTTCATAAATCCTGAGTACTTTTGCAATGAGACTAAACAAAATCCCATACTATTGGAAGGGTTGCTCCAACCAAACACACCCTATAGATGCTACGTGCTCTTGATATAGCATTTTCTCGCACATACTTCACCCCTAGAAATAAGTGGATAAGTCAGTGTGCATAAGTGGATACGCCAGCACAGTGCTGGTAAACCTAGAGTAGAATATATGTAACTCCTTGTTGGTCTCTGAGGCGAAAATAGTTGCCCAAAATGCTTCAAAAATACTTTACAGAGTGGATTGAAAAGAAAAGTCGACACTGGGGAAGGGATAAACCCAGTGGTGGCACTACCGGGGCATGATGGTGGGGAGTTTTCTCCCAAATTTTGCTACTTGACCCCTGACTCCAACAAAACATGATGCGTACACAAACCATAAAGATAGGCTTCTCGACCAAATGCATTTGATTATATAATACTCAAATGTTTTAAATCCTTTTTGATGTATTAAGGGCATCTTGAGTGAAATTACTGTCCCTTCCCCTATGTCCACTTTCGTTCATCCTCCCATTCACAGCCCCCGTACCACTAAAATCGACCGTCCGTTGGTCCGACTTATAAGAAGCTACTAATCTAAACAAGTGATCAAATTGTGGATCGTTGTCAGTTTAATGCGCCTCATACTGCTCGGGGCGGGCAATTCTTTTCCACAGGTTGAATCTAAATTTCTGCGTATTTACGATAAGCCGTGTTGAACTTGATATAAGGTAATGCCCCCCCCCTCCTTCCCAAATATCTTAACCACCTACTTAAAACTTTATCCACGACTTTCCGGAGAGTGTTATCTGTGTAACCTACCCCACATTCAGACATTAAAGGCAATAAGTCCACACTACAGGGAATGAAATTGTGAAAAAGTTTAAAGAATCTCACGTTTAGCAGTGAAAGAGTTTATAGAAAGATGTACCCCATGTGGTCTTGTTTTAAGATATTTCATAGGCGTAGGAAGCTTTTCGAGACGGGGGGGGGGGGATGAACCTTGTTTCGGATCGCCCTCCTGGGGAGGGGTCTAAGGGGAGGGGGACGGGTATTTGAGAGGCTGCACATTTCACTGTGGCTGCACCACAGTGAAATGTGCAAACCAACTAAACCGACCAAGCTCTCAGGTCCGACCACCGGCCGAGACCAACACGAGTATAACCGAAGCAGGGTTTAACAATTTAATGAAACGAAAAATATGTATGGTTTTTCTCGAATTGTGAAGGCACAAATCCCTTCCTGGTCCAAGCCAGGAGGTTCTTGTAAAACCTCCTTGGTTTAAGCATCCGGTTGAGGTGTGTGCGATTACAATGAAGCATTTATCTTCAAAAAGCGCATCATACTACTAAACACATACCACCAAATTCACAATTATAGAACATTTGTCATCGTAACTTAGACTAACGGCCGGTTAATTTAATGGAGTAGAACAGGGGTTGGGAACCTCCGGCCCCCGGGCCGTATGCAGCCCGCGAGACCATTTTATTCGGCCCGCGAGGCAATTCATAAAGGTAAATTCAGAATCACTGCAGAGGTAATTGATAATAATCTTTTAGCCCATGGTGCCTATCGTTTTTCCTTCTTATACCACTTTCCGCATATTTGACGTAAAACTGCTGCGAAACACTACCAGTTTATTATTAGAAACCTTAGTATCCACAATGTAACATCCCCACCGTTTCGTTACCAGGTACAGAATCCAAGGAGCTGTAAGAGAAGCTTAAGTGTCGACAAAACACCTAGTTTCAAAGGAGGAACAAACGTTGTTTCTCCATCTCTTACAGCTCCCTGGTATTACATTGAGTACTAAACTCGGTGGGCACTATATTTATTCCGGTAGACTGATGGTGGGGGGGCTAAGAACTGTCCCTCCAAAGAGTGAATTAAAAAGTGGGATAAAGTTGTTTTCCAGATACGCGTTTTTCGGCGCACTGAGCGCATTTTTCGTATGTGCTCATTCATTATTACTACTAAGTCAAATGGTCATATTGTGGTATTTCGGGTCTGCGCAGCCTTTGGGATTTAATATCATTTAAAGATAGTGGATGGACGTTCAATTGCTTAAAAAATTGTATAAACTCCAGAACCCCTAGGAGCTTCGGGCCACCAGGGCCTGTTTAGGGCCCTTGGCCTGCGCCGCATGGGAAAACCTTGTAGCGCCCTCACTTCTTCAGCTCGCGAGCGGCTTATGACTTATCAAAACGGGCCCGTCAGAGGAGAAAGGTTCCCCACCCCTGGAGTAGAAGTATCTTGATTGGTGAGATTTGTAGGGGTTGTATGGGTATTTTAGAAGGATAGAGGGAACAGTTACATCATTCTTAACTACTCTGATGAAGTAGGCTCGAGTAGGTTCAAGCACCTACGACGGTAACCACCACAACAGGTATCGATCACTTACACTTTTCTGACGTACATATTCCGACATTCAATATACGTATGCATTACGGGTGTAGCCACGATAGGTTTAGGCAGGGGTGGCAGGATTTATACCCTTCATCAAAATGGGCGGGAGATACAATAAAGATGCCCTTCCCCCAAAATCTGACTAAAGGCATTGTAATAATACAAACAGAAAATTGAAAAAAAAAGGAAATAAGGGAGGAAGTTTGAAAATATACTGGAAAAACTTTTGCAAGCCCGACTTTTCTCATCAGAGAGATTGTTTTTCCTCTCATACGCTCATGGGACCCCTTACAGTTGGGGGTGACCACTTTTACCCGAACAACGGTAACAGGTTGCCGGAAGACCTGAAATTTAAAATTTAAGTTGACAAAACAGCTAAAAAATTTTGCATTTTCATTGCAGAAAATTGGTAAATTTTGGGTGTCTGTTGTGGAAACTTTGAGGTTTTTATTGAGGAAGATGCCCTCCTTGAAAGCAAAAGCAAGTAATCTTTCAGAGTGACTGGTGACCACACGCATGGGGATTACATACTTAATTATACCCGGTAAGACTTCCCTGGGGTAGATCAGCATTCCCGACCGGGAGGGGAGTCTATGGCAAAATTCTCCCTCCTGGCGTAACACTGTCCGAATCGAAGAAAGGCTGCAGCTGCTTCATCCCCGGCCTCGTACTCTTATGGTTATCCTGGTCTAAACTTTCCACCCACCAGGGTGACGCCAGGATATCACCCCCCCCCCGAAGACAATGGGGGATACTGAAAAAAATGAAAGTTTGGGGTTGTTGTTAAAGAAATTTGAAAATTTTGAGCTTTCACTGTAGAAACCTAAAACTGGAATTCTTATTGAAGAAAATTTGGTGTTTAAAAGAATCTGCCTTCGCTGTGAGCAAAATCAAGTAATCCGTCGGTGTGACTGGTCGTCGTCGGGGATTACAAACTTTGTCGTACCCATTAATGTTCTCCGACGAAATTAAAACATTTCCTCGATTGGGGAGGGGTAGCTATTCCCCGCGGGGGGGGGGGGGCATGCTCCTGCCCCTACCTGGCGCAATTCCTTTATTAAGTGTATATCCAGTGTGATTTTAAAATAGTTACATGCTTCATTCTAATGCACATAATTCTGAATACATCAGAGATTAAGGGGGCTTCATCCTCTCGTCCGTTACCAGGGTGTTGTTCATAGACTCTCAAGTGGGGCCCTAATAACCCCTGGACCATATGCCCTCGGTAGGAGCGCTTTGCACATCGGGGAGGGGATGGTTTCGGCCCAGTTGAGTGATTTTACCCTGAACGTCCCCACATAACGAAATCTTGTCAATGTGGCTGACATACACACCATTCACCCTCTACTTTCGAATGTGGATCGCCGCACCTGGGTGTCCACCGGGCGGGCTAGTAATATTGGTGCGGGCGAAGCGCGTCGGAAGTATGTAATTGCCTAGGCTATTTTTGGTATCCAAGAGTCTAATGCACTAGAGGCTGTTTCGGACACAAACGATCACCCTTTAGCTGTGCATATTGTGGATGAAAGAAAGAAAAAATGAAACATTTAGCTGGAGTGGGGGAGGGAGGCTATGAGGTCAGTGCCTAACTGTTGAAAATGTCTTTATCACCTAAAACTTTATCCGTGGACAATTTGTGCAGTTGCGTCTTTCAGCTGACAAGAACTTCTATGCCCATAGAAACGTATGATGAAATGTGACTTAGACCCACATCCGTCCCACTCTGACTCTCTGCACAGACATTTACAAAGAAAAAGAGCTCTGAGATTTTTTAGACTTGGCCATGTCTCTCGTGGTGTCATCTATTCTCTCTGCATAGTCGTGGTCCACAGTGGAAAGAGATACCAATTAGCAGCCTATAGAGGGCGTGTTGATCAAAAGATCGGCACAGTATACACACTACGCAAAGAGAATACATGACACCATCAGAGACTTGGCCAAGTCTTAAGATTTTCTCGAATATTGCCTCAGTTTGCGCAGATCTTATCAGGAAGTGCTCTTCATCTTTGGTCATACCTTCTTTAATTCTTGCCTCTGTAAGATGGGAAGTTTTTGTCTTAGAAATCTTCTTCATTCAATTTTTGTAAAGAGATCAATGTGTTGTACCCGATGGCTATTTGAGGATAGTTGAAAGATTGAGTCACGGTAGCCAAACCTTTCAAGGGGTTCTTCCTGCACCTACTATACCAGGGCGTTTTCAATAGACTCCACCAGAGGCACTCTGACACAAAAGCGTCCAGGGACAGTGTCCTATTCACCAAACCGTGCCAACCAACTTTGTCGCAGTTGGGGGAGGGAGAATATTTCTGTGTGATTCATGCACATAGGTAATTCTTGTACCAGTACTTGCAATTATACCCAAGTTTGTTAGACAAAGCCATTTTCGCAATGTTAAAAAAGTTCAACATCAGAATTTGTCTCGCTCCCACTATAACGAATTTCTGGAGAAGTCACGTAAGCACAAAGAAAGTATCGCAAAAGTCAAAAGTGCATGGCGTATTTTTTTTTAATCTGGGGCTGAGCCTTTTTTGCCAGAGAAAACCCTGTGTAATGCGGCGTGTTTTTTTTTTTTTAATCTGGGGCTGAGCCTTTTTTGCCAGAGAAAACTCTGTTTAATACAGGTTTTTCTCAAGCAAAAATGGCT
This sequence comes from Holothuria leucospilota, assembly GCA_029531755.1. Classification (NCBI taxonomy): domain Eukaryota; kingdom Metazoa; phylum Echinodermata; class Holothuroidea; order Aspidochirotida; family Holothuriidae; genus Holothuria; species Holothuria leucospilota. The sequence continues at coordinate 13,505,936 of CM055965.1, forward strand.
CAGTTAGTTAGATGAGGTTTAAAGTCCCAGTTTCCAACCAATTGGTTCAAGTCGAGACGACCACGGCCTTTTTTCCAGTTGTGGCTCACTGGCTTGTTTTCCCTACTCCATTGCTTATGCTGAATGCAGAGTTGTTCTCTGACAAAAGCAGCTCAGCCACAAGCAAAATGTACTCTATATGCCTTTCTTGTGTTGCTCTAGAAAATTGCTCAATTTTCCCAAAGTCTGCTCAAGAGAGAGTTTTTTGCCAATGGGATGGGAAGGGGCAGCAGCCATAGCCCCCTTGGCTTGTAATCCTATAGCAAAAGCCCCCACTTTCCTATCTGTTCTAGTTCCTACAGTTAACTTATCGTGCAAGCCTGACTTGAATAGTCCAGCATTATATACTTTACTTATCCTCCTTCCCCCTCTCAACCCCAACACAATCTTAGAAACACTTCACAATATGCCTTTGGTCATCTGCAGATTCTTTTAAGCCCACCATTCTAAAAGTTGTTTTTCAACCTTGGTACCACTCTGATCATTTATCCTCCAACTAAACACCCTATTTTCCCACCAAATCAACCAGCTGCCATCATTTATTCAAGAATTAAGATCACATTTAAGATTTTTGACTGTGTCCAAAACCACTTGATAAGACTAGAAGTATAATTCTAATGTCTACAATTTTGTTAATTCACAAAATCCGCCTCTGTTTTGCCTCCATAAATGCCTACTAGGTCATACATAAGTGGACCACACAAGTGTCTGTTCTCTCAGTGTGTCCCCAATGGTAACAGAATGCAAACTTTTTTCACACCTGAAATTTTCGAAGTGTTACACACAACACAGAAGCTTGCAGCTGACTGGATGAGGATATTGGAAAGGGCAAAAACTGTTTTTTATGCAACGATCACACAGGCATTAGATCTAAGTTACCTCTTGTTTTCTAGTAAAGGCACAGTTGAGAGGTTAGGTAAAGCTGGAAATTCCAGTTGGAGATAACCATTTTTAAAGGTATAAGAGTCAGTTTCTACAGCAATGAGCTACAGTAGAAACTCTTGTTTTTATACAACAATGAATGGACCTGTCCGAAGAAAATGAGAACGAGGTAATTACTGTACAAACATTTAATGTTGATTTTCCTTCATGAAAACATTGTAATGAGAAACAAATGTACATGAGATGGTGTTAACTAAAATAAATGAAGTTAACTGAGCAAAGTCTGAAAATCTATAACTATTAAAATGCCAAGTCTCTTGCATCCCTTCTGTAATTCTTACCAGGATAGAATGCTTTACTTCCTGACAAGAGTGCAATTTAAATGAAAACACTAATCTGTTATATAAAGGAGCCTTCTTGAAAGCTCTCCACCTTCATCAAACAAGAAGGTGTATTATTTCATGTAGAACTGTGTATAACATTACATGCAAAGACAGAATTAACAGCCATCAATAATTACAACTGATGACCAAGCAATCACTAACTAACACCATATGCTTGCATAACATATAAAACCCCACAGACTGTATAGAAAAGTTCTTGCTGCAGTAAGTAGCAGATAATGGCAAGTGATTTTAAAGATTAAGCAATAAATTATTTCGAATCACTGAGTGGCAGCCATTAACGTACTCTGCGTTCCTCACTGCTGGTCCCAGAATACTTCTATCAAAGGATGGGCTAATGTCATAAAATGCTATCATTATATCTTCATAGCATGCAAGGAACAACTGAAAGTTCAGCTAAGCTAATCACTTTTAACATATGGCTCTTTCCCCAAATAACAAATTTCTAAGTAATAGAGCTTATGCACTGACGTCATGCAATGTCATTTTGGAGGCAAAACAATGCAGCAAATGGCATGCATGCAGTTGACTTCGCACACGTGTGTGGTAGACTTATGTGCATATCTGATTGGTTGACAAATCAGCTGCTTGCATTTGTTGGTGTAACTTGCAATAATACGCGCTTGCCTCCACACGAGTGAGCACGTTCTGCTCTGTGATGTCATATGCATAAGGTCTGTACAAAAATCAGGCAATAAAATGTGAGAATCACTAACTAATCAGTTTTGAAATACATTAAGAATTCCACGAATAAAGACAAGTTTTAATAAAAGAAAGTGGTATAAAAGTGATGCCTGATGCAAAGATTACTGATAACTGAGGATTTACTCCAAATCCATGTGTGGCTTAACTTTTTCTGAATTTTAAGCTTCACTTGATCTCATCTGGACGCTAGCTGGTTAACCACATTTCTTCATTTGAATTCAGAGACACATTACAGACCATATGGCTCATTTAATATTGCAATGTATTTTTACAAATGCATTAAAGAGATTTTCTCTTTCTGACACAATTGAAATATCAATAGCACATGTGAATTACACATGGGTGCATCACCCACATGCTCGTCCGCAAAGTGTACAGATGTTTAAATATTTGATTGACCAATATTCTGCATTGCTCTGCACTTTGAAGTGTCTCCTTATAGTTCAAGGTAACATACTCCCAAAAGCCAAACCAACTGGTCCTGGCTTATCTGTCCAAGCACATTATTATTAAAATATCCTAACTGTGCTAGCCCTTTCACTACTTGGCTTTATTTTGCACAGGCAAGTAAAGTTTGAATTCAGCTGGGAGTTCATCTTCAGAATAAAGTCTGTCGGAGAAGTAGACACGTCGAATCCTGCAGTTGGCATGAATCTGTCAAAGAAGAAGCAAATTACAACGTGAGTTTACAGCTGCTGTAAAGTAAGAGAAAATATAATTCAAAAACAAGAAATAAAATTCATCTGACTGATTCTGTCTTTCCTCATGAAAAGATGGACAGCTGTCATTTTGGCTGTACTGTAGTACTTTGAAGAAATTCTATCAAGAGCCCTCACTCCCACAAAAATGTATCTTACTTTAGTGTCAGATAAATGTGAATTGTCAAGTGAAAGGCTTCTATGAGGAATGGGTTCCATACAATCTAAAATGAAATTGTGTCCAAAATGCAAAATGGTGTTAGAGTCAGTTTGCATGTTCCTGAACAATTTAATGCTACGGAGATGTGTTCTACACAACTGAAAACTGAAAAATAGTACCAGGTAAATTTGGCTACATTTACATGAGTCAAGTGTGTCATGCAGAAGTGCCAAGTGCCATCACCTACTGCCATGGGGGTGTGGACATATCCCTGCTTCCACATATGCATATTAGAGAAAGCTTTGCATTCAAATGTCCTGACATGAGGATATCTCTCATAGACCCTTTTCGAAATAACAATCACAAAGGATTGTGGGATAGAGTTTGGTATGCATCGTTTTTGTCAGTGGCATATTACTGTGGCGAAAAACGACGCATACAAAAACACTATCCCACAATTCTTTGTAATTACTATTTGGAACAGGGTCTATGGGAGTTAATTTCAAACAAAACCTCCCATATATGCAGCCAACTGACAGAGACTACACGATGTGGTTTTACATTGGCAGACTTCACCCATCCTCTCTAAGCAATGCTCAGATCTGAGATCACAATGATAAACACAATGCAAATGTAAAGAGTGGATATGATAAACACAAATAGAAAAGTCATGATAACTGTTTCTCTGGACTGAAAATTGGATATAAATGCAATGAATAATGCATATCAATACTTTACATCAAATAGGTTCAAGCAGATAAAACTCAGTCCAACATATGCATAATGTACCATGCCAAGCCAGTTTTTTCTGCTATGGCGGGCTTTAAGCTTCAAAGGAACTTTCACTGCAATTGTGCAGTATATTGCACCACATTTGGGGGATTTTTTGCCAAGAAATTTTGCAACATTTAGAGCTGCAATTTTTGTGAGTATCAGGCTAAACCTCATGCATCCACAGGACATACATGATTTTCTAGGCAGCTACTAGTGCGTCTGAGACCTGGGAGCTTGGGTTAATGAAGAACCTGTATGACCGTGAATGTATACAGTTTGCCTTTAAAGGAAGGGTATTAAGCACAAGTTTAATTTTCATATGTGAAAGAGGACTAAATCTATGCATTTTGGTGAAACTTCCATTCAAATCAGACATGTAGTACTTGAGATATCAGCAAATGAAGTTACTACATTTGTGACCCAACGTGAGCTTGAGGCAAGCGGGGTTATATCACTTCCTCACAAAAATGAGACAATGATGTGCTTTGTTTCCTTTGCTTTTTCAGTCTGTTGGGCTCACCTTGAAGTTAATAGGGATAGGACCTCCCCACAGGGAATGTGAATTTTGTAAAATTCCCATGACTCTCATGCAATCACATTCTGATAACATGGGATTGTGGAGGAGAAAGTTGGTTGTAAAGTTTACAGAAAAACAAAAGACTGCTCATTAATATGAGGCTATGACGTCATATGTGCTTGCTTCAAGTTCACTTTGTGTTGAAAATGTGACAACTTTAACTGCTAATATCTTGAGAACCACACACTGGATTTCAATGCAAATTTCACCAGACTGCATAGCAAACAGTGGGTACCCCTCTAACATATCAAAACTTGATTTGAGCTTAGATCCTTCTTTTAATAAGATACAACTAAATCAAAAATACTACTTACTTGTACTCTGAGTGTCTCAATGTAATTTGTTCCATAAGCACGTCTTGTGAAGTCGGATAAGTTGAACTAAAAGAAAGAAAGATTTTGAAAAGATATTATTGTAAACAAATATTACAATTAACAATTATAAATACAAAAAATTATGAAATGCTTCACTATACATTCGTTTTACAACTTCATTTTTGTTACTTAGATACAAAACAATCATTTGAGTCCTTTGAGATGTGAATACAAGTCAGAACAGTAGTGTCATATTACTCAACCCAAGAAGTCATCCAAGTGTAGCTTTTATCAAGGGAACAACATATAAGGGCATAAATATACCATGTTACTGTAGGTATGCAATCTACTGTACATTTGAACAAAAATCATTTTTACTTGCTTGTTAGACATCATCCTATTAATTACTTTACAAAGAAGGATAGAATAAAGCCACAAGCAACAAATTTGACAACAGGAACTAATTAATATACACATATAGTACTTCAGAGCTTGAAATAACCAGCAGCACTGACAGCCATGGCTGTCAGGCCCTTACTGATGGCTGTGGTGCCCTCAGTCAATGTCCTATGAAATAACATAGACCGACAGCCAATTTGCTCATTTTGGCTGTGCCCTTTTTCAAGCTTATTTCAAGACCTGATACTTTACTCAAAATCTAAAAGAGATTTACAAAAAACATATGAACAAAAGTATTGCATTCTAGTGTTCGACCGATTATGCCATAATCGGTAATCACCGATTATTCAATTACACAATCGGGCCGATGCCGATTACCGATTATTTACATGTATAGGAAGGTCATGTTTTCTCGCCGTCTGGCGTCTGTCGCATATTTCTAACTTTGTTTTGTACACACACCATAACATAACCTTCACACCGGAGATGAACGATTAAGAACAGTTCCCTACGTTCCACGAGTAGAATATTAAATGTTTTTGAAGGATTTCCTTTCCAAATACTATGATAAAAATCAACCATAAATACATGCTTTCGTACGATGTCACAGGCTTAACGTTAGCCAAAGAGTCTGTCGGCTTACATACGGCTCTACCTACAGTAGTTCTATCCACCGATCATGTTGGAAGATTCTGTGCAAAGGTCTGTACTGGACTGTAGTAGTGATAATGTGATATATAGTAGCCTATCCACCCAGATTTAGGCAAAAATATCTAACTACCTTGGCACTTCGGGACCACTAAACATTCCACTCAATTTGCCTGATTTACTCATCCCATGCTCCCTTAACGATATGGATATATTTTTTGTAATGCGTCTTGCCCAACACTTACGTCTTATGTAAAAGATTCTCCAAATGAAACGTAAAACTAATTCCCGATAAAGCCCCATAATCGAAAAACTGTTGCAGTTCCAGCGTGAATCAAACACAGGGCCCGTTTCCCTTCATTCATCAGTTAGGAGCACGGACGGAGTTCATGACCAACATGCTACGTAAATGCACAGGCAATGCACTTAGCCTTGCATTACGTATTACACACTGTACTGGTGTGCTTTCGTAGGTGAACTTCAACTCCGCAAGAACTGTACGGCAGTTACGTGTGCGCATGTGCAGGTCATAGGTAATTAAAAACTTAACGAAAAGAATGTGGGAAGTGGCATAATTTATGCAGGATAATAAGCCTCGGGTTTCCAAAGTTGCTACAGTACAGTACGTGCACCAAATGTGTACAGATGACGTGGTTTCCACTGAAACTTGAAAAAACGTAGCGCGAAGTCATTTCTTCCTGTAGTACAATTTGTATGCAGATGTGCGGCATGGTCCATGGCATGCACACCTTCTAGGTAATACTGTGTGCCCTTTCACGCACCTGAACTGTGCTGCACTGAGAGTTACGGCAACAATTACGATGATTGCTATGATTTGGAGAGCTTAAAATGTTGCAAGTTTTGTGAGTATCAGTGCTGATATTTTGGGCGGGAACTTAAAGAAATGCGTGTTTTGGAGAATTATAAACATTTTTGCTGAAACTTTGAAGCGTATTTTAGCCCTGTTTCCAGTTTTCAAATAATCGGTGGTGGTAATCGGTTGAAGGACAAAATTTTACCCATGCCGATTATTTACCGATTGTGCGATAATCGGCCCGATGCCGATTATCTAACAGATGATCGGTCGAACACTATTGCATTCACACTGTACCAATGTGGCATGACAACAAAATAGCTACAAACCCATTATGTCTAACCAATAACTTCCAATAAAAGCTTTTCTTTGCCAATATATCATGCAAACAGAGTTATGAATATCACTGAAATTTTGAAAGTTGGGTAAACAAACAAGTCATGAGCATCAAATTAGTGAATTTCCTTTGTGAGAACCTGTTTTCTTGAAAACAAAGCCATCAAGCTGCTTGACTTTGAATTGCCTGTCATTCTGTAACTACGAACCATAGTGTTAAAGATATGAAAACTTTCTTTACCATATTTTCCATTACAAGTTATATATTTTATCGTAGGAGGAACTTTGTAGAATGGTACCAATTTTACCAAAGTATTCCTTTTTTTGATTCATTGCATACACAATGTGTACATTTTCAGCCTTAAGAGTAATTCACTTTTGCATGGCACCAACTATTCCATATTATGTAAATTTTTCTGCAATACAAATGCTTTTCCATCATGAAGGAAAAATGCACTAACTGTCTGATGGAATACAGAAGTATTTGAACTCTGATACCATAACAACAGTATGGGGTTTCACATTTAAAACAAAAAAAAACATTTATACTTGAAGGCTTCTGTTCATGTTTTAGTTATATCTGTGTATTTGAGATCAAGGAATCGACAGTTTTGCAAAAAACGAATTTTTCCACTGTGAAATACCGGTAATATTGGCATTTCCAGATGCAAAATTTGGCAAAATGAGGAAAGTGACACATCTACATTGCATGATCAATAGAGAAAACTGGCCTGTGGTTTTATTCGTATCAGAAAAGATATGAAACACCCTCCTTCATTATTCGCATATGCAATAGCACAGTGCATACATGTACAGTTATTGATATTACTGCTAATACCCATAACTGTATTTTGTAAGCATGTGTGTATTAATATTCCCTCAATTCCAGAATACCTTCTGATACCTGGTATTTTCAAATTACTGGGGGGGGGGGGGGGGGGGGTTTTCCTGAATTTTTGAGGATACCCAAAATTTTGATTTACCTGTATTTATTACAGCATTTTCATTCCATCAGAATTAGTATGCTCACAGTATACGGTTCTATTTGCATATGCTACTATTCCAATGGACACTACTGAACTCTATAAAATGTCTCTTAAATGGGTGGATATCTGTCCACTTGAACTGCAGAGTTCATCATATGTATCATTCTATAATTCCTGAATAGTGCAACATGTATTGTAAGAAAATCACCTGGCTTTTTAGCCCATGATACAAATAAAGTGCTTTACTTCAACCAATTCTGCACAGTGGCTGAGGTTAGCATAAAAGTGACTAGTGATACTCAAAACATACATGTGCTTATTAAGGTTCTTAAAAAACATTTTGATGATGGAGGTCGAGTCAAAATGACTACTGTGTTTGAAACAGTTCTTCTGAGGTTTTTCTTTTTTCAATTTGATTTTAACTTTTAGTTTTACCATCAAAGACACTGGCTAGCTACAAAATAGACCAACTGCAAATCACTTTATCACTACTTCTTAAAAGCTGTGACCTTCTGGAACATTATCTTATTAGTACCATGGTCCAACTGAAGTAATCAAAGTGACAGTATCTAACGAAATCCTTACCTGAATTTGATTCCAGCCATCATCAAGTCTCATTGGCATAGTACAGATGAAAGGTTTTACTCGTGTTGTGCTCTGGTAATTGCTAGCTCTAAAGCGCCTCTTGACATTCTTGTCATCAAGCACCTGAACCTCAAATGTGAAGTACTTCTTCATATTTTTTATAATCATAACCAAAAATGGTAGCTTTATCCCCAGTGTTTTCTTAGGATTATCTGGACAAACAATGAACGTTGTGCTGTTGGACAAAAGCAAAAGTATAAAAATAACCTAAAGTTCTTTAAAAAGGTGGGTGCCTAACTGCAAGAATAATACAAATATGGCAGGAATGTCAGTAAAGATCTCAGCAAATAATTCCCAATTCAGAGTTTGCATAGCAGGTTTTGGTTTCCCTATAAATTTTTCTTTATCATATACACAGTAAGATTGACAAAAACCTGCCAGTTACATGTATTTAAAGAACTACATTCTTTTGCATTCGTGCAAATAGTTTACTTCAGGTTTTTCCCTGGCATTCTTTTTGTGAGGCGGCCACCTCACAGCTTTTGGCCACCACCTCACAGAAATTTGCTATAATTACTAACTTTACTGTACTAGCTATAAAAGTATTGATAGTTTTCCCTCCAAAGCTGGCCCCATCACCCCTTTGGACTAATACCGCCTCACACTCTCTAAAACCCAGGGGAAACCCTGTACTTGACCAGTTTGTATGGCACAACAAGATGTGATATAGGATAAATCATTCTCTTGTTATAAAGATACTGACCTAACAAAGAGCATGGTTTAGCTTCTTTAATGAAAACTGAGCCATGGCCAATAAACTTAAGGCAATAACAAACTGGAGCTGAAAATGGGAATTGCAGATACACAAAGTAAAATGGTTCTCAGAAACCCCCCCCCTTTACCAGACATTTCTTGCCACATGGACAATTCCCCCCTAGAAAGAGCTGCCTGTCGGAACAATGCCCACTCTTGGCAATTCCAAATTTTCCAGTGGGGAAGTTGTCGGAGGGGTAATTGTCATAAACTGAAACACTCATAAATTCGATAATCAAATTTTCACCAGAAAGTTAATAACATAACATCAAAAGATATTCTTTCAAATGCCATGTTTGTTAACTTCAGATGTTCATTTATGATATTATGGTAAAATGGTTACATAAAGGAGAGAACATTACCTAACATTTGTTCCAAGTATTTCCAAAACTAGAGATTGAATGTCATTATCTGTAATTCTTTTGATGTGGCCATTTCGAACCTGAAGAGAAAGCAAACAATTCTTTCAAAATATGTAACTATTTCATAAAGGTATCATATTATTTAAGAAGCAAAGCACATGTTTCTACAGGAACCATAATTAGCTTGTCATTAAACAGGGAAACAAAGCTTGTGCAGTGTAGTAATTTCTGGAAGAGCATTTTTGCTTTTCTAATACGAGCTATGAACACTTACTATCAGCAACAACACAGTTAGGCCCTAGTTGCTCCTAAACTGTGTAAAAAAACACAGGCTGGCCTGAGGCCCCTAATTTTAATATCCATAACCATTAGAAGTTATTAGTCTACCTCCCAAAATCTGTAAGTTTGAATTATCTTATTCAGTCAGCCCTAAAAAAGCCTGTAGGCTATTACTTACTTAGTGTTAACAACACATGTGCATGTGAACTTATGAAGTCCAGACTGCCATTTTGCTAAAACTGAAGGGCATGGGGAAAACATGAAGAAAAATTATAAATGAGCTCGAACTTTCGGGAAATCTGATGCACCAACAAATACGTAAGAAGTGAATTAACTATAAACCTATAACAATACAACATATTTACAAATATAGCAAGTTTTCGGCTGAAAGAAACATACGTTGCTATGCGAATCCAGGATAGCAACGCCACCAGCAACGATCCTAGTGTTAACACACTAACAGGCAAAGTCCTATACAAACAGCACACTTCCTGTGATCTGAAGGGAGCATGTTTAAGAATATTGCTAGAAGTACTTACATTTTTGTCCCAGATTTGTAATGGTTTGCTTCCTATACTGTACAATATCGATAAAAAGCCGCTTTGGAATGTGTTTTTGAACATTTTGAATTAGAAAACTGAATTACGTCAAAACAAACTGAGCTGAATCTGCAGCGCACTATGCCGTGCGTTTTCACTCCTTGTCTCTTGGTGTTTGAATGACCTGTGGTACGGTACGTGTATACGTACGGAAGTACGGTACGTACGTACTGTGTACAGCACAGGAAATAAATGTGCACAAAAGTGTAAAGGTACAGTGTTACACACAATTGTAATTGCCATTGAACGCCGTATGGACTTTCGCATGGAAATGCATGTACTTGCGCGGGGCTCTGTGTACATCAGTGACGTCACTTGTCACTTGGCAACAGCGTACCTTAGCAGCAGGAAGCACTCGCGATGACAACATACAGACATGAAGTTGAACAGTGTAATCGCCACTCAGGCAGGTCCAAGATACTGGGTCGGGTTGGGTGGTAATACTCGAGGAGTGATGCTAAGTGAACAAACAATTGCTCAAGTAGTAAGTAAGTAATTGAGAAATAATTGTGAAACGTCACTGGATGACTCATTCCGACAAGTGAAATCTTTCTGTCATCATCCATTACGGTACTTTCATGAAAGTGTTAAAGCAGGGAATAGAATATGCCGGTTGGTTGTCCATGGGAAAGTAAAAACTGATAAATGTTGCATGATTTCACGTAGCTTGAAATTAAGGGCATTGACAGAATCACCATCAAAGGATCACCAGTTTGCAGGTCACCCATCCCCTTCCCCGCTTTTAGGTGGAACATTGCAAAAACGTCTTATAATGAGATTTTTCGGCGAGCTTTCGTGCGCACCCATCCTGACTGTAACTTTTTCCATTATTACTTCGTGTAGGGCAGCTTGGGTTAAATTATTGTTGCAAAGCCTCAGAAAACTCACTCCATCACCTGTCCTCCCCTACACTATCAAGCCCGCTGCATTATAAATACCGGCCTGTTGTTAATCAGTCGGACGGCTATAATTAAAAAGTAAAAGGGAAAAATTAAAAAAGTGTCAAAATGTGATTTTTGTGGTGTCTGTTTAATATTCATCAAAAGTCATTTGAAGAACGTTAAATGCATATTCCCAAATACCTACAATTCGTAAATACCCCAGAGCTCCCGGGGGTTCAAACCTGGTCCCCACCAGGAGCCCTAAGGCGACCCCTTGGACTCCATGTCGATGGGAAGGGGGAACGCCGCTCCTTGACCATAAATTCAACCAAGGCTAGGTCCGCTAGGAGAGTCCCCCTCCCACCGTCAGTCTAGCTGAAATGGATCCGTGTGTAGTCAGATCCGGTTGAGTGTATAAAATATCTGAAACGCATGATTCGTACCGAGGGGATCCAAATGCAGGCCGCTCGAAATTAAAACAAATCCTAAGTTGAACTGTCATGGCCTACTGCAAGCCAGTAGCCAAGGGGGAAATGGGCGGTACCCTAGAAATTTTTTTGTCCCCTAGAAATGTCAAAATTACCATTGTTTTAATGCATTTTGGTATGTCTGCCCCCAATTTATTTGGTCCCGCTTCAGTACCTCGTCTGACAACTGGCCTAGCCTAATACTAAGAAAAATTCGGTATAGACGGTGACCACATCTATTTTATCAACTCCGTGGCAAACAACTGAGATGAGTTTACAAGGATCTGAGCCGGAAAACCAAGATTTCTAAGGCTTCTACCTATGACCAGTGCCGTAGTAAAGGGGGTCAGGTAGGGCAGCGGCCTCCCTACATGGGCCAGGGGGCGCAAAATGAAGGCAGACGAAAAAAGAAAAATAGAGAAAAAGATAGGAAACCAAAGAATAAGAAAAAATGGAAAGAGGAGAAGGAAAATGAAAGCTTGTGTACTTTTCGTGCCCCTCCGCCTCCCGTGAATTGTTAATTCGTGACGGCAAAAGCACTTAAATTAAATTGAGCTGCATGATGCGGTCATGTTCTTTTGTTGCAAGGGGCTCTGGGGGAACACGTCGAGTCACTTGACCCCCTGCAAACAACCCTTGTGACGCCACTGCCTATGACCAAGCCAGTCTGTTTCTCCACCTTGATTATATCTTTATTGGAGGCCTTTCGACAAAGATCATGTATCATAATTATACCCACCATGTTTATCCAGAACGTGTACACGGGGATTGAGATTAAGTAAGTGATGTATTTTATTTTTCCAAATTGGCAGGCAAGACAGTGTTTCCACACCCTGAATTCATTTTTCCTGAAATGGAATCTAAAATTTCCTGAAAGCGGCTTGGTATTTCCTGATATTTCCAATAACGCTTCTTTTATACTACTTTAATGGCTAATCCAGGATTTCACCCTATCAAGCCATACATCATTTCCATAGGCCGTACGCCATTTCCAGATTTCCCGAAATAATCCCTCTTCCCGAAAATTTCCCGAAGAGCACCCAAATTTCCCGAATTTCGGGCAGTTTCGGGAAGAGTGGAAACACTGAGGCAAGATGCCACTCAGTTAAGGCTGCTAATGCACTCCTGCCCGAAAATCACAACTTGCGTTTAACTTTGGATCACTCCGCTTATGTGAGGGGTCTCATGGCGTTCACTGGCATCCCTACTGCGGGGCGTTTGTTCCGGTAGGTCGTCTTTCTGCCCCTACAGGTGAAAAAATAATTTATGGTTCCCACCTACTAATCACCCTGCCCTTTTGGTCCATTTGAACGGGAAATGGACCGACCCCTAAGGTTACCACTATACCCATTAGTGATATTTTCTTGAAGGGCACAGACTGTGTGTCTTGCAGTAAGCCCAGAGGAGGTAAATCCTTTATATATCACCGTTGTGATTTCTTCATACAAGGGCTTCCCCACAGCACCTTTGTTGTGGTGTGAGCAAGACACACGTGAACGATACTAATCAATAAAATAGCGTATTTATCCCTGACTTAAGTTCAACCTGTAGGCCGTGAACCATTGACACAAGGAGCTTTTCGAGAATGAGAGCTCTGTGACTATAAACTGCTGTTCAACAAATAAAGGATATTCTCGGCCGCAGCGTCCGGTTGCTATGTTCGGCAGAGATAACTGCACGTGGTTGCCAAGGTTAGAAATAGTGCATGGCTGTCTCTGAAGATTGGCGGGCATGTCTCTGACTTTGGCAGGTGTGGTGTATAGGCCCGGAGTGCGCGGAAAACCAATTGACTAACTGACCATGGAAGTATACTATACCTCGGCAGTACTTTTATGGACTGGCGATAGGCATGCCAGTAACAGAGGCTTGAGAAAGAAATAGAATGCGGCTTGGTCGTGGGCGATAAGATTGCAGAAAATGGAGAGGGCAGCTAGGCTTGGGAGGAGTCCCGGAACCACGCTTTTAGTGTACTGAAAGGGTCTCAATAATGCACGAATAATAGCCTATATTTTAAAATGTAGGGGTGGGGGTGGGGGTGGGGACGAAATGAGGCTGGGGAATGATCTGAAGGTAGAATGCTCCCTTGAAGAAAATTTGCTCTAGGGAGCTCATACAAAGTCGTGCTATCATTTTCATGCAAGTAGAAATCAATGACGTTTTTGTACGAGTACAGAAAGCCGATGTTTTTTTAACTTAACAAGGCAACGTAGGCTATATTTCAGTATTTTGGAATAATGAAAACATTCACATTTTATCTCACTGTTAACGTATTAATTAAGCAGTGAAATACCTCGCAAAATTCAGTAAAATATGTCCGTATGCGTCCGGACTACTATGATAAGGGGTACTGAAGCACTTTGCACGAAAATTTAAGGCATATTTCCCCGAAAACAGCAAATCAAATTTTCTGCCCAAATGGGAAGGGAAGTGCAGCCACTGCATAGGTCCCAGATTTCGTAATCTGGTCCAGATTTCGTAATCTGGTCATGGGGGAGACTGAAACTGGCCAACCAATCACAGGAGAGTGAACATTCATTGATGAGGCCCCGACTCCCGCAACCCCAACGACTGGACTAGTGGGTTAGGTGTTCCAACAACATAAATTTCTTAATTCGAATAAATAAAGTCCCGATCATTCTCAATTGGCAAATAATTCATCGGACACGGAGTTCCACGAAGCTAGCGTCAAAATACAGTAGCTAAATACTGAATTTCGGTACAAGCAAATCCCTGTTTCACTAAATTGAATTCAACAAAAAGGAAAACAAAATGGCAGAGCTATGTGATTGGTGGGGAAAACCTGCCGGCATAAACTCGTACGAACAAGAGCTTAGGCGGTTAGGGATTACAGCCAGCGGAGTTTCGGGCAAAACCTATTCATCGGGCAGATTGTTTGGCAAAAGTCGGGCAATTTTCTGGGGTAATAAAAGTTTTCCTAGGACAATATAGGTTTTTCCTCGGGCAAAAACGGCTCAACACCCTAGAAAAATATCCCACAAGCCTACTGGAAGCAGATATAAGTGTGGGAAGCAGTGGCGTAGCTAGATATTTTTTGTGGGGTGGGGGTGGGGGTAAAAGCAAAAAAATTCCCGATAGATTATTATCTTGAAGTAAAGATGTACTATCTAAGCGTAGCGCCACCATCATCTGGTGTGTAGCGCTCGGACAAAATTAGATTAAAATATCTCCGAGATTGCCTTAAATGACACTTCCAGGCCTTGTCAGTAACCATTTCGATATGTAATTCTGCTTAAAAACATAAGAAGTGTTGTAAGTGTTTCAAATGAATTGTTTTTATTTCCGACAGAGACTAGAAATTTCCGACAGAGGCCTTCGGAGGCTTTGTGTGGGGGGGGGGGGCACTGCCCCCCCCCCTCTAGCTACGCCAATGATGGGAAGGATGGAAGACAGAATGGGTCTCATTGCTTTACAAAATAGTTTTTGATACAATTCCATGTATATAATCATAGTTCTACACCTCCTTAGTCTCCCATTAAGTAAGGCCTTTCCGTATATAAACAACCGTTTTGAGTGTCAAAAGCGGTTCGTGTTTGAACTTATGCAACTAGCTGGAAATCATAGCATGTTTCCATTAAGTCGTGGGCAGGTAGGGGGATCACACCGGACGCTGCGCTGCCCTGCGCCTTGGTCTGGAAAAAAGTAAAACACAAGGTATTACTTAAAGGTGACCACACTGGCCCTGCGCTGGAAAAGTGTGATCGTCCCTTTTGTACCCATTGTGTTTAACTTTTTTAGCACGGCACAGCGCCCGGTGTGATCCCCCTTAATTAGGTTGTCTGGATGTTTTTGGCAGAGAATACAGTGATCATTGTTAACGGACTTACTTCTCGGACTTAAGTGTACCTACTGCACAGTCCACCGTACCCTTAATTGGTTTTAGTCGTACATCTTTACTTATAATAATACATCATTGGTTTAAACATATGACAGCTTCTATTCCAACCAGGGAGTTCCAACAAGGAACACGCGCAGTACTGACAAACACAAGGGTGTGATAGGCATCTCTGAACTTTCCACAGCTGATTGGGACAGTGAGTTGGGTCACGGGGTAATGAATTAAGATTATGTACGTAATATTTCGGGGTGGGAAAGGGGTCGAGAAATCATACCGGAAATGGAAATACAACATCTAGCTCCCCACCCCCACCCGCCAACCCAGCTGGTTATGTGTCAGGCCAAAGGTTTAAAAGTACCAACATCGTTAACTGAAATGAGATGGAAGAAGAATTTGGAAAAGAAAAGATAAACTACACGTGACGTCACTGGACAAGTCTGTTGCCTCTTGTTGATGTAAACATACTATACAGTAATCAATCAAGCTCGATACATTCACATTTGTAAGCAACTTAACACGTAGTAGAAGGATGACGTATTTATTCTGTCGTCAATTACAAAGAAGTTTCCATCTCAAATATTACAAAAAATGTCAATTTTAAATTCAATAGTGAAAACTTAAAAGAATTAGTGATGATTAACTGCTTTAGTACGAGGTCGTGACATGGGATACAATATTAAAAACATCAGTGGTCTTTTCAAAGCTACCGTACTAAGTGGGTGAATTCCACAGAAATACTGTACAGTGTGCGCGCACGATCTCTGAGGATGTTTCTTTCTTGAATGCAACCAATGTAAGTTACCCATCACATTATCAGGCATGAACAGGCCCATAGCCAGGGAATCGCATTCTGGGGCATTACCTCACCAACTTTTAATGCACACACCCCATTTTTTATTTTTTCCCTCGAATCTAGAGTATCAGTAACAGACTCCTATGATAAATCAAAGTACACACCTCTACTTTCGAAACTGACAAGTTGACTACTGGCCCGACCCTAAATTTGAGCCACTACACAGTATACTGCTCAAAATCGCAGCAAACAAAAGGGGGAGATGTTAACAGTTAATTGCTTGAAGATAAAGAGTATTCATCTTGAAAGATACATTTTAAAAACGTAAATAAATGTTCAACTTAAAACCATTACAACATTATTATGTTCTTCTTTCCAAATGAATTTTTCGTCCTGCTTAATGTTCAAAGTTAATATACGTTACTATAACAGACGGTAGATGAATTTGGACAGACTTTGAAAAGAAAACACCGTTGCACAACTGAAACTTTTAAGACAACATGGTGAAAAGTGTAACAATACAGGAACACTTACTACAGGTCTACCCTCCATCGTAGAAAGATCTTATCACAGATTTGTTCAAAGTGCAAGTCAATTCATCACCACTATTAATTACAAACATGGTAAAATGAAATTTACTTCTGACTGCATACTACTCCAATATGAGCCAAAAAGTCACACTCTCTGAATCGTCACTGCATGCAGTATGACTAACTCTGGTCAGGTGAATTTTTAGGGAAGAACCTTGGGCAGGTCACAAAACCTCCATAACATTTACTCCGAGCCCTGCCTCCAAACCAAACACCCACACATCCGAAAAAACTGTGAAGAAACCATCCAGTTGTTGCTACAGTCACACTTTTTAAGTTCTAATATGGTTAAAGATTTGACCAGAGTTATTATTGCCCAACTCTGTACAAACTCTAAAGTAAATTCAAGTCTCAAATTTAATGAAAAATTGTCCCCTCTTCCTATGTGATTGCTCATTTGGAACTGGACAATCATTGGGCAGATGACAATATTCATACGGTGAACCATGGTACTGCTACGAATGAAAGGAAAGCACTGTCTTTGTTTCTCTGTGTCATTGTTCCCTACCTGATACTCTACATTCACATCTCCACCTCCCTTTTCCACCTATTAATTTCTTTATCTTAAAGGCTGGTTCATACTTCCCAAATTTTCGCTATAAAGCTATAAGAACCATATATGGTCATCTCTTGCTCTTCAGGGCCAATCACTGACATAGCTCAGAGTTGAAGTGTTCAACTGTCATAGCTTTATGGCACTACACAGAAGTATGAATCAGCCTTCCCTCTACTCTTTATTTCTTCAAACAGCCTCATGCAATCACTTCGATCATTTGTTTGGACAAATCACTGCTTGCAATTTGGATCACATGAGAAAAATGCTGTTTTTGGTTCATTCACTGGAAAACATGAGTATTCCAGAAGATAATGCCCATTTACTTTCTTAGCAGCACAGGAGGTGGAAATTAACATGCATTTTACCATTCCCCTAGGTTTTACGCCCCTTGTACATTCCCCATTCCTTCTGGATGAAAAAGCTTGCTCTTTGTAAAACTGGTAGATTATGCAAATACATGTTTATAGCAACTATATGCACATAAAAATAATTTAGGAAATCACCTAAGTTCCAACTTTAGATGAAAGCAAAGACACCATAATGCATGTGCAAAGATTAATATGGGCATGAGATTAAACAGGCTGGGGATGGGGGAGAAAAAGAAGGGATTTCATATCAATGTACCCCCACTTTTTCCAGAAACCTTATCCAAATAGAAGGCTTTATTTGAATCTACAGCTCACAATGACAGACTGAATGAAACAAATTCCAAAATGGTGAGACAGCTCATTTTCATTGAAAAAAGGTGAAAATTGCCTCAGATTACACCACAGAGCAAAAAAATTTCCATGGCCCTAAAGTGGGCCCCTGACCCCACCCTTCAAGGGTTTGGGGATTCATGTTCACATTAGTTCTGGTCCAGGTTATTGGCACCCTTAATGCCCAAGGTAACAGTCTAGCGAACATGCATCCCTCATCTTCTGGTAATGACATTTTGTAACCCTTTGTACTAGCAGCAACTCAGGCTTGCTAATTTGGAATGTCAGAAGGATAACAACTTCAACATTCTAAATTCTGTCAAAATGATAAAATTTTGTAACAAAGAAAGAATACTTGGCTCATACAAAGAATACCTACAACAGTTATCAATGAAATAAGTTTTTCCAACAGCTCTATTAAACTTGGGTTGCACTCATAAATCGTCATGGCTAGACGGTAGAGTAATACTGAAAGTCGGTGAAACTAGGAAGCCGTGACGGCACATAATCTATTGGCACCTTACTACTCTTTGGATGGTTTCTTCCCTGAAAAATAACATTCTATTTTCATCACAAAACTGGGTCAAGACAACAGAAAGCCTTCATGAAAGAGATGGTAGTCACGGCCAGAGCCAACCACCAAGCAAAAGTATCATACTAGCTCAAGACTAAATTTAACTTGCACACCCCCTTCCATAAATCTCCTCTAGTTATGCCTATATTTTTGCAACAATGGCTACATGTGATACCTGTGACTGGTACAATTTAGCACCTTTTTTTTCATTAACCATAAGTCATGTTTCTTACCTTCCTGCTTTACAAAATCCCTCACTGGAAATCTGAGCAGATCCTTCAAGGTTTGATGAAGTAATAGTCACAAAAGGTGCAAACAAAAAGAAGTGCAAAGGACTGGGGAAGGGAGTGGGAAAAGTACAGATAACAGTTTCAGTTGGTAAGCAATTAGTACCAGTACTGCCCAAATGTAAAAGTAATGACAAAAAGTTAAATTGCAAAAAAAAAAAAATGTTTACTTCCAGCCAAAAATAATCAAAAGTAAAGAAGTGAAGAAACTTCAATTATTTTTAATAGAAGAAAGATTGGTATCACAATACTTACTGGAATATATAGGTGCTTTAATGTGTGCTAACTTATGGAGAGTAGAAATAAGGTTCTTATATAATCCAGTCTTAGTGAAGCCAACTAAATTAGAAGCATAAACTAAGACCTCACTTTAAAAATGCATGGCTCTGGTAGGTGCCTTCACATAGGGCTGTGAACGTGTTATGATTAACCGCACAATGATCGCATGTGGTGTAAACGTTTAGTGAAAAGCTACTTGTGATTTAACACAATATTTTTTTTCTTCCTCTTCATTATCTACTTTAAAATTTGTGAAATTCACCATTTTTTGTCCATCTCACCTTCTAAGAATCTTTTTGTTTCATTCTTACCATCTATGAATCTCATTGTTTTATGTCAATCTTTCTGAAACACAATGAGGCCCACATGTCTATGAAACATAATACAGTAGGCCAAAAAACAGACCCAAAGCTGCTACACACCACATAGGGAATTACATATAGCGATTAATCGCTAAACGATGGCAAACATTGCAATTACACGTTTTAATAGTTTTGCTACATGTTCACAGCCCTAACTTCAGATGACTAAGTCTAACAGAATATTTATCACAGACAGTGGGAATCTTGGACTTTCAGTCTCCAAACTTTCTTTTTTCAAAACTTTGACAATAAAACATGCAAAATGGAGATAAGTCTCTAAAAAGATGACTTTTCACTTTACATCTGAGGTGACACCAACTTGGAATTTCTTTAACACTCAGACACTGCCATGTGTAGGCTTGTGATCTTAATGAGACAGCTGAGAACTTACAGATTGTGGTGTGTAGTTGTGTTTGTGTTAAAAAATTATGAATTTGTATTTTTAATTATAAATGGGGAGGAGACAAAGATTACCACTGAGCATATAAAGATTACTCTCACAAACTAAGTCCATGTGACAAAAACTTGGTATTAGTACCTCTAAGTGCAATACCAAAGTTCATTAAAACTAAAATCTTCCTATTTTGACAAAAACCTGGTAATATCATAACAGTGACAAAAAAAAAAAAATATTTGAGTGATCGATATTTGAATGCAGCACCTCTGAGAAGATTCACCTGACACAAATTTAATTCCAGTGATGGCAGTTACCAGCAATTACAAGTACCTGCCAAAATGAGTCAGACCCTAACATAGGCATAGCAAGCTTTTCTTAGCTGGGAGGATGAGTGATCAAGAATGCCACCCTGGGGGGAAGGCTAAAGGGGCCCTTCCCTTTGGAAATTTTTTTTTTTTTTATATTTGAGCCTCTATTAATATATGCAATTTGATGCTACATTTTGTGTACTTTCTGAAGTAAATTTACTGAAAAAGTTTGATATATTACGAAAGAGTTCAATATTTTACAAAGAAACACATAAGAGGTTTAGATCCTTCAAAAGGTGAGGCAGAAGCAAACTTTAGCCTCATCCCCATTGTTGTCTAGGGAGGGGGCTTCAGCCCTCCAGTCCTGGTCCCTATGCCTATGCTCCCTAACTCATCTCTTCCATCAATTAAACTTTCACATGCAAGGTACTTATCTCAAAACTGAATACAAGATGTAATTAATATTCAAAAACAGAGCAAACAATCTGAAAAGTTTGTAAAACCTGCATATTAAATTCAAAACTGACACAGGCAGGTTGCTGTGATTTTACTCATTTAGCAAACTTTTCCAATGCCTGCCTGTCTGCTTACATACTTATTGCACCCCTATGTAATCATTCCTAGAGGTATAACTTTGTGTCTACTGAAGATCATACACTTGTCCGAGAATAAATTATAATACATTCACTGGCTTGGATAAACAGATACTCATTTTTTTGTAGGTATGATAGTCCTTTATGATACAACCAGGCCAGGGTTCATTCTTTGTAAGAAGAAAATAAATTATACGCAATGCTTAAATCCAATGAAAGATCTAATCTTGATGTACACTTTTCATTAGTACATTACTGGAAAGATTATCTCTTAGTACATGCTAACATAAAATGCTACATTTCAAAAGATTCCAAACTTCCCAAACTTTAAACAGTTCCAGGTATTTCCAGACTTTTTCGAAACCAAGGCCACCATTTTACCACTTATGAATAAAAAATTATGTTGGGTACGAAAATCAGATGCACATGTTTAGGTTGTGTTTATTAACATCTTATGTTTACCAATGGCATCTCCTCCACCAAAATGCCAGTCCTAAGAACACGTGTACTGTTAAGTTCCCACATTTATACCAACAAACTTTTCAGTTTAACAGTGATGAACATTTATGCACACAGCACACAAGTAGCAAAACCATCTTAAGGACAGTAGCCAGGTTTTCAGCTTTCTATAACATTTGGTTGTTTTCCAGACCAATCACCCAAAATTATAGGACAGTAATTCCAAACTTTTTCCAGGGTTTTGCCCCCCTACTGCCTAGGAACCCTACACAACTGAAAGGTACCGGTATTACTTACTCTAGAAAAAGTTACATGTTGATATTACATATTAAAAATGACAATTTTTTTTAGGACTTTGTTAATGTGGGACAGAGCAGATATTTCTTCAGTCTGATGCTGTTAGTTTTACAGACAATGTGACAATTTTCCAAAGCAAACCCCCAAACCTTCAAGGACGTTGAAGATCATACAAAAATCGTATACTTAAAAGGTTTTTCCGTAATACAAAGGAATGCCGATCTATTCATCAACAACATTGACTGATGGTTACAACAAACTCATATCAGCTCTGTCCACAAGTTAAAATACTTGCTTTCTCAACAAGGCAGAGTGACGTTGACAAAACAAGAAACATGAAGACAAATTGTAGTCTGTAGAAAAATTAAGTTACCTTGATGCCCTGCTAAGTTGACCTGATTTTGTAATTCTGTAGTAAACACAGAAACACCAGTTACCAGCATTTTTGCAACCATCTATCCTTGTCCTCAAATTCCATCAATCCAAAACAAAACTTTCTTGATATGATGTAAAACTTCCCATGCTGTCCAAGCTCCCAATAACTTGGGGGTGGGGGCTGGGTGGGGTGGGGGAATGAGGGATGTGCTCTACCTTAAATTTACCAAAATGCCTGTTTTCCTTATTGAAAAAGCATTATATCACCCTTAGTATGGTCACCAACACTGCAACTGGCCTTGGAATATTTGTTGCCATGCTGTAGGGACTATTTAGTGGACACATTTCTTAACTTTATACACAAGGGGAAAAAGTTGTGTAAATGGGTCAAAAATGCATTAATTAACTGGAAATTGGTAAAACTTCACCAACAACAAGAAATTAATTCTTAATACCAAAAGTTTGTTCTGAATAGTCTCTCATTAACAGTGCAAGGTTTCACTTGATTTAACACACTTTGTTGTACAAACTTAAATGCCAGAACTATCCTCTCCTTAAATGACCTTGTTAAATATGAAAATCTACTCATGAATTATGCATATTTGCATATTTTAAATAGATGACCAATATTTCCCCAACTTTTGACATGAGCAGTGGAATTGTAGTTCCTTTTTGTCATTAGGACCATTCAGTATAAAAACTAAGTTTTCAGTATAGGACCCTATTCATTTTAACTCACAAACAGTCAATGCTACTAGTATCACAAACAGACAATGCTACAAGCATAAAGGACCCATGCCTTGAACAGGATCATAATGGCTCTTCTGTAGCTGAGAGATGCAGGCTTACAATGCAAAACTTAGTCAACAAATTTTCTTCAATTAATTAACTTTTAACTTTGTATGTTGGCCTGTACAACACCCACTACAAAGGATGTTTTATACACACATTCAATTTTACTTGAAGGTAAGTTTAAGGTGGTGGGAGTGAGGTGTTTTAAGGATAGATGAAAGGACATTCTATAATTCTTAAAAGCCCCCCTCTGACTGTTTTTCCAAACACATGTAAATGCTCTGGGATGTCTGCTCTGTCTGTGATATTCAGAAGTATCACTTTTAATACAATTACTAAGTCCAATTTATGGTCACTGCTGATTTTGACACACAAGAAAAGAAAACACAAAACCAAATTTCAGCTAAACAAAACTACTATGGGAAGAATCTGATCTGACCCCTTTAAGCTCACTGTTTACAGGGATAAAACAATATTTCTCTAGATATTATTCATAAATATTTCAAATACAAGGAACAGGTCTGACAAACTATCTTAGATAAACCTACAATTACTAGAGACCAATGAATCTGCCCTTAAAGTCTGCCTGTAAAGTTTCACTACAAATTAAAACTCAAAAAGTTTTTTAGTCTGTCCTGATCCATCACTAGACACAAAACATAAACGGGTTAAAAAAAAAGAAAATGAGAACAAATTTCATAGCAACTATCAACATCTGTCAAATAAATACCTGCATTAAACGATTCACTTTACAAAGACTTAAACTGTTTTAATGTCTAAGTTCTGTCACTGTGATAGTTTTAATATTATAGAGAAGCTATAGATGAAACCAAAAATATTCTTGAAAAGAGCAAGGACGATAGAAAATTTAGATGGGCAAGTTGTCCCTGCTGCGATTAAACTTGAATGTTGCAGCACCTGGAAAATTTTATGCCCCCATGACTGGAAGGTCCACCTTCAGAGTCTTGCTTTACCCAGCACAACAGGCAATAGCCACACTATCCAGGTTATATAATTTGATGGATTCCATGGGCTAACATCTTTCACAAAGTCACAGGGAAACTTCATATCCTGTCCTTCTTAAGATCATTTACCTGTCTCCTACAATCACTCAACTTGGGCAGCACACACACCGTCGATGGGAACTTTCTCCACCACTAACATGGTGCCACTGACACAATCACATTTCTACACTTTCTAAATCACAAATTTGTCAAAAACATCATCACTCAATAGTCTTGTCCTCTGTTTTTGTCCACCGACAATTCTCTCACTCTTTAAATGTGAACTTAATTGAAGAAAATCACACAAACTAGCTCTGTATCAATGACGCTCCATGGCATATCAATATAAAAACCAAAGAATTAAGTTTAAGGTGCGCCCATGGGAGGTTTCTTTCCTAGCATTAAAACTGCAATGTCTATTTAACATCATGGTACCACTGCCGTAGCTGGACTTGGGTTTGGTATTGGGGTCACGGCTGGTGGTGTTGGGGTTGATATCATTGGTGCCGGTGGTAATGCGCTATTGGCTGTTCTTGCAGTTGAATTTGTTGCTGAAAAAGAAAAAAAAAAGAACAAAGTAAGTTATATGCTTGTAGAATTGAACAAGTCCTGTGAAAGACAAGATTAGCTATTAAAATAAGATGGCTTTTCAAAAAAGGGGCATACCAATGGTGCGTTAACTCAAACCCAGCATGACCTCTGATAATGCTTTGCCAAAATAACCCCCACATCCAAAACTCATGTCACCAAACATCACCAAAATTCGTTCATGAATGTGTGTTCTAGAGTACTGAGGCATGAACACTTGACAGCCTTTCATGGATTTTCCATTTTTGTCCTCTCATGACCTCAGATAACACTGAATCCAAAATCCTTCCACCCTGCAAAACCACTACCCAAGAAACATAATGACCCACTTTCATGATAAGGGGGGGGGGGGCTCTAAAATTCTGAAGGTTTTCAAATAATGGCCTGCAATGACCCTTACATGGCCTCTGACCTTTACTTTTGAATTTTCCTCCAACACAGGAATAAATATGAACCAGTTGTGCTAACCTTTTGATAAATTTATGAAGGCACCAGGAGACAAGAGAGCTCCTGGAATTCCCCACTCACCCCTCCTCTCCCCCTCTCCTTGCCATCTTCAGGAAAAAAATAACCATAGAGAAAGCTCATGAGACTTACTTGAGGTGTTTGTGCTTGATGCATTAGTTGTTGCAGGTGTGGGGGCACTATTTACCACCGGTTGTATTGAGCGACTCTGCTCCTTAACAACTGGATCTGTAAGAGTCAATGCAGATCATAAGAATTACTAAGAGGTAAATTTACATCCACATACATGTCCTTTAACAGCAGTGAAATGGCTGAAATACTTTGGTTCCTTGCCATTCCAAACAAAGTTCTTTGAAAGCTGCACAGTTAAGTGGAAAAAACTTATAAAAGGATCGAGAATAATCAAGTATCATAAATGCACCACCTAACTTGTAACCAATCTGGCCTGCATAATTATGCAAAGCCAAGGCCCTGTTTAAAATCGAGTAACACTGCATCTTTAAGGGAAATCTTGCATTTAAAATGGACCACCATGACATACAACGAGAGTACCTGTAATCATTATTAATACATTCAGTCTAACAAATTTACCCAAGCAATAGCTTCATCTTCCCAAAATACAATGCATAACAATAGTAAAGGATGTTGCATCATTTGAAATTTTGAAAGTTTGGGCCACCAAATTATTCTTGAGCTACAAATAACTGAATTTCCTTCTGTAAGAACTTTACTTCTTGAAAATAAAGCTACCATGCTGCCTTATTTTGAATTCCCTACCATTCTGTATCTATAAATCATGGTTTTAAAAATATGAAAATTTTCTGTGCCACAAACACAATATTACCCCTAAGTTTGACTACAAGTTAGATCAAACTTAAGATCAAGCATAACTCTTTATGAAACAGGACCCAAGTCCTTGGTAACCTTTAACAAGAGGGACTGACAGTTGAAGTTACCTAGAGGTAGCCGTACATTACACAACTTAGCACCCCAACTCAACTCAATCGTCAGGTCACCAACAGTCGTGAGGAGTTTCAGACTGCGACTGGCAGTTTTAAGTCACGCCGACTTTAGTCAAGAAGAACCAACATGTTCGTTCTTCCCGACTAAAGTCAGAGCAACTTAAAACTGGTCCTTAAACTTCCAGTCACAGTCATGAACTCATGCACACTATACGACGGTGGAGATCCAACGATAGAGTTGAGTTGCGGTGTGCAAAGTCGTAAAGTGTAAGGCTGGCTTATCAGGTTGCAAAGTAAACACCTGGATGGGGAAAGATGACTGAGGTTGCCTATCTCCATAGACCCTTTTCCAAATAGCAACTACAAAGGATTATGGGATAGACTTTAAGTAAGCATTTTTTTCCACAGTAAAGTGCCATTAACGAAAACAACACACACCAAAACTCGATCCCACAATCCTTTGTAATTGCTATTTGGAAAAGAGTCTATGGACATACATGCAATGTATGTAATGGTATCAAGAGAGATTATACATGCAATGCTACAATTTCAAGAACATTATCTCAATGATTAGTCCTTGGCAGTGTGTAATAGGGGAGGGGGCGGGGGGCATTAGGGCACCACACCAAATTATCCATCTTTTTTACGGTTTTCATTTTGTTCCATGTTGACTATGCCAATGGGTGGGGACATGAACCGAAAATCAACTTTCCCCCAGGCACAGATAGTGTTCACTACAACATTACCATTTGGCCATCACCATCTTTGTCTTAAATAAAACAAAGTTTTCTAAGCACACCTCTATCAAGTTTATTTCCACAAGAAGTGGCTACAAACATTGTAGCCCTGTGTCTCCTACCTGTTCTCTGGCACCTATGCATAGCTAATCAGTCCAACATCACTTGACTGGGGTCAATCAATATTTGCAAATACTCCCTTGAACCCTGTACTCCCTTGACATAGGCACAAACCATGGCTTCTCTGCCTGTTGGCAGTCTAAATGCATTACATTACGTGTTTTAAACTTACAGAAATAGGCATGATCCATGGCTTCTCTAGCTGTTAGTCTTTCCTGATGATCATAGCGCAAAAGCTTGTCCAAGAAATCGAGAGCCTCTGGACTGACCAGATGTTGATTGTCGCTGTGAACAAATCTCTCCCAGCGTTTCCTTGAGTGTCTGTAGTACCAATGAAAACAAATAATATCCAATTCCTACTTCCTTCAAATCATATTCATTTCAAGACTAACCAAAATACTTATCTTTCTTTTGTTACCCACAGGCCATGTGCAGGCTACACTTGGGGGACACACTAACATTTTAATGTGATATTTTATTTTTACCTAGACAAATTGTGACAATGCATTCATTTTCAAAATAAAACAAAAATGATCTTCGAAACTCCTTGGATGAAATCTCCTGGAGGTAAATTATTTGTAATTTCAAAGTATGGTGAGGATTTTCAAATTTTTCATTGTGACGGCCATACAACAATACTGCACTGTACAGTTTGAGCTCATCTTCCCAACATAGCTGCTTCATTTTGTCAAATTCCATAGACTATAGAGCTGTCAATCAATAATATAAAGTACAACCCTGTTTATATGAATTGGACTTGCAACTCTACCAGACTATTATTCAACACAATTTAGCATCCAAAAACTTTTCAGAGCATTAAAGGGGCAAAAATCCAACTCACATTTCAGCAGAAATACATTCATTTCCTGCTCTTATAGAGTCATGGTAAGATGTCACAGTCAAGCTGTCCAAAACAGCACAAATATGAGAAGAAAAATTACTCTTCAACTTCTTATCAAATTTGGAGAAAAATTCATCTGAGCTTGTTCTGAAATCCTTGTTAGGAAACACCAGTTTGTATAGGCTCCATGTCACATACATAATACATGTTAGGATAGTGTAAGACCTTTTTTGACACTGAAAAGTGAGTCTCAAAGTGGGCTACGAATGACAGTAAAGCTCATGAAAATAATGTTCCTAGCTGTTTTAAGTCTTCTATACATGTCTCTCAAATATTTCAAGTTTATTCCGATTTTTCAAGTTTATTCTAGATACCTCTTACGATCATTAGAGCTTCTCTCTATCACATGCACACATTTAGTGTGAATAAAGCATTTACCATTCTGGCGATTGTGGGCTCCTAAATCTCTGAGTTTTAAGAAGTCTACAAAATGTAATATCATCAGCTACAAACAATAACTGAATATTTTTTAGCACTTTTTTTCAAATATTGCTAGCCATATGAAAATGAATTGCAAAGTGTTTTTGCACTTTTCTTGTGACCCGTGCACAGTAATTGACGGCAAAATTTCGTAACCCTGATTATCCAAACTTTTTCCTAATACAATCGACCTTCAGTTACGACATATTCAGATAAAGAGGGTTTTACTGTATGGTCACCATACACTTGCCATTCTTTGAATTCATGGACATAGAGCAGACCTAAATTTGGCTCAACATATCTAGCTTCTAACATGAAATGTAATTTTCAAATAGCTGCTTGGTAAGTAAACAACTTTTTTGTCCATGGGCCTACTGATCTAAGCAAAACAATAGCAGACCCGTTAATTTTGTGACTGGTTGCCATGCCCCCTTGTGACTATTAGAGATAAGACAATGGCAGTGAAAGTAGGGCTGTGAATGTGTAGCAAAACTATAAGACATTTATTTAGTAGCAAAATTTTAAGATCGTTTAGTGGTTTTTCGCAATTACTGCTTATGCAATGTGCAGAAGCTCAGGGTCTATACTTCTTGGCGTACCATATCATGTTTCCTGGACAAGTAGCCTAGTTGTGTTTGGGGCAGACTGACACAACTGACACAAAAACACTGAGATTAATAGATGGCAAGAATGAAACAAAAGAGAGTTGTGAGAGAGTAAGATGGACAAAAGTTGGGAGATTCACTAATGTTGAAGTGGATATAGAAAGGACGAATAAAAACCACTTTTGCAATGAATCGCAAGTAGCTTTTTAGTAAGTTTATTCCACATGCTCTCATTTTGCGATTAATCACTACACCATCACAGCATTTACTTAGAGAGATCTAGATTAAAGGGGAATAATTCTTGCTTTCTGTGAAACAAAACATGAAGACTGGGGGTTTCCTTAGCTTCCCTAATTACTACCAAAATCGGTCCACACAGTCGTAGCCATCAAAATGTGTACATAATGTAAATTGTCTTTGCATGTAGGCTGCTACTGACAGTGTTCTGTGGACCACACTGCATTACTTTAGAAGCTTTGAGCAAACACTTTACAGAGAAATATGAACCAATTTTGAATTTACTTTGCTAAGCCCAGCCAAGTTTTTACATATATTTTTCGGTTGTTGCAATGGAGTATGTGCTGAACTTGAAGACTGCAATTTAAGTGCGACATTCATAAAATGTTTGGACATAAATGATGGAATGGAGGAAAACCTGAATGATTTGGAGCTAAGACATTGCTATCTCCACTTAGGAAGCACCAATTAATGATGTGGGGGCCAGGTAAGGCCAGGACTGTATGATCTTAAGTATGTCAGAAAGTTACACATCAGGTCTTTTGCTGCTTCACACTACATTTTAACTAGGTCAGGGACTGCTCTCAAAAACTTACCTTCCAAGAATATCATTAAACCTGGGATCCAGTTCAATTTGGTACTTATCAAGGTACTCGTATAGCTCTTCAGTTCCCAAAACTTTGGCTATGCGTACTAACTGGTCGTAATTGTCATGACCATGGAAGAAGGGTTCCTTGCGGAAAATCATACTGGCCAGCATGCACCCCAGACTCCACATGTCCAAAGAGTAGTCGTACAGCTGTGGAAGAAGACAGTAATACTTAGAAGGAATTGCCCGAGACAAAATTCAATGACTTCAAAATTTTTCTCTTTTAGGAGGTGAAAACCGCATCTCGATAGCATGTTATTTGGAAGATACTAATTTTCAATGAAATGCAATTTCTTCTTAACATAAATGCATTATGGGAAATATGCGATGTCATCACGGCACATTAATGTGACATAGCACTGAATTTCTTTATGATACTGACACTGCTGTAGGAAATATTTAACAATGTTGTTTGTTGTACCCTACATGTGGTGTAGGTTTATGTTAGATCTACATGTATATTCAAACATTCCAACAGGATCAAATTTCAAGGACAAACAGGACATTCAATTATAAAGAAAAGCAAAAGGAATCTGAGGCAAGAGGCCCACTTTACATTTACAGTCTGAGCCTTGATGAGAACTGAAGGTATTTTTTTGACAAAACTAACCAATCTTTAAAATGAGGTATCTTGAATTACGAAAAGAGTATTTCTACAGGGTATGAAGGATATGAAGTTGAATTTTTTTCTCTTTCATATGAGACCCTTGAGAAAGCCAATGGAATATGCCTTTAAGGACTCCCACCAGAAGTAAAGTTAATCCATTCCTTCAAAATTGTTGGGGTTCAAACAAACCTCAACATGGAAATTATTCACAATACACTCTACATAACTTTGGACAAAGAAGTTTTAAAGGAATATTTTTATGCCGATCTGTCAACGTGAGTGCAACATTTATGTTTCATGTTATTTGCTAAAATTCATTCAGACCTTTCTGCAAATGGTATCTTGCTATACAAGGTTTTAACAATGAAGTCAGGCAGCACTGCTGCAATCAGATACACTACCTGATAAATGATTATCCACCAATTTAGGTACAATATCTCAGTCCACCAACTGTACAGGTCTCTTATCTATTAATCCACCAGTAATTCAGGCACCCTACCTGCTAATCCACCAGTAATTCAATTGACATGCTTGATAATCCACCATTAGTTTAGGTACCATACCTGGCAATGCACCAGTAATTCACGACATTTACGTTATAATCCACCAGAAATTAAGGTACCCTACCTGCTAATCTAACAGTAATTCAGTTTACATGCTTGATAATCCATCATTAATTTAGGAATCCTACTCGATAATCCAAATGTGGTTCACCACATCTACGTCATAATCCACCAGTAATTTAGGCACCCGACCTGATAACCCACCAGTTTATTCAAATACCCTAACCTGATAATCCATCAGTAGTAATTCAGGCATCCAACCTGACTGATAACCCACCAGTTTATATGAGATAACCTACCTGATAATCCACCAGTAATTCATGATATCTACCTTATAATCCACCAGTAATTCAGGCACCCTACCTGATAATCCACCAGTCATTCAGCTGACATGCTTAATAATCCATCATTAATTTAGGTACTATACCTTATAATCCACCAGTAACTCAGGCACCTCCACATGGTAATCCACCAGTTTATATCAGATAACCTATCTGATAACCCACCAGCAATTCACGAAATCTACCTTATAATTGACCAGTAATTCAGGCACACCACCTGATAATCCACCAGTTTATATCACATAACCCACCTGATAATCCACCAGTAATTCAGGTCCTTTGAAGTATCTCGATGCCACTCTGACATTGTACTCTTGACCAGGATGGTAGAACTCTGCTAAACCCCAATCTATCAGTCTCAACTGTATTATAAAGGAAGAGCAAGAAATAACAGTAACCAGCATGTTAACATGAACAATTTTAACCTAACAGCTTACAACTTTCTCAGGGACCGCAGAGCCAATCTGAAGTGGTGGTGGTGGAGGAGGGGGGGGGGGGGGTAATCATCGAAGCAGCCTAATATGTTCAAGAATATAAAAGCCAATCATCCCAGTTTAAGGGATGTCCACGGCAGAAAAAATGTGAATGCTAAAGCTCCTGTACCCCTGTCTCTGCGGTTCGTTTCTGTGTACTGTTATCTGGTGAGGGTGGGATGGTTTGTACAAAAATAGAAACGTTTTTGCTTTTGTGGCCCAACAAACCAGGTAATCAGGGATACATATTAATAGGAAGAAAGGCAGAGTATAATAACTTTTCAGGTTTACAACACTCTGTGATAAAATTATACAGCAACCAGTTATACTATAACTGGTTCCACATCAAATTGGTACTCTTTGCAATCTGGCTTAAAAGAAGGGTCTTAGCTCAAATGAAGTTTGGATATGTTATAAGGGTACTTATTTAAAGCATTCTGGTGAAATTTGCATTGAATCCAATGCGAGGTTCTCAAGATATTAGCAGTTTAAGGTGTCACATTTTCAATACAAAGTGAACTTGAAGCAAGCACATATGACGTCATAGCCTCACACTGATGAGGAGTCCTTTGTTTTTCTTTAACTTTACAACGATTTTTCTCCTCCACAGTCCCGTGTTATCAGAATATGATTACATGAGAGGCATGGGAATTTTACAAACTTCACATCCCCCATGGGGAAATCCTATCCCTAAAAATTCAATGGTCAGCACAACAGACCAAAAAACAAAACAAAGGAAACAAAGCATTTCTCATCAATGTGAGGAAGTGATATAACCCCTGCTTGCCTCAAGCACACTTTGGGTCACAAATGTTGCACCTTCATTTTCTGATATCCTGAGTATTACATGTCCGATTTGAATGGAAGTTTCACCAAATTGTGTAGATTCAGTTCCTCTTTCAGATATGAAAATAATTTTTTGCTTAAACCCTTCATTTAAATGACTGGCTTTAGACACTGTTATACCAGCATCTACCAGGTAAAGATCTTGTAATATTTGGGTCACTGAAGACAATGGGAATATTGCAATCAAATGTCAGACTTGTCAAAGTCAAACTTCATCGCCTCTGTTGATCTCCATCTACCACAGACAACTGACCTGACAGAACTCCACATTTATCAATTACAAACTACAGTACTTCACCCTTTTAGTTTTTCTTTCTCTATAAAACTTACAATCTTCCTCTGCCCTGCTATAGTTGTTTTTAACACTTATCCCAAGGGTGGGGTCGAGTGTTGTCAGGGGCAGGGACTGGGGAACTGAACCTCTACAGCCATCCTCCTCCTCCTTATATTAATTTAGCTCACCTTTCTATTTTCATGGTCTATCATGACATTGTGTGGCTTCACATCTCTGTGCATGATGCCCATACTGTGACAATAATCAAGTGCCTGAGGACAAAAATCCATATACAGTAAACGTTATCACAAATGTACAAATCAACTCAGATTAAATATGGCCCGGATCTCATGAGCTCAATATATAAACCAACAAAAACAAGTCTGTCTATGAAAACAAGTTCTGACAATGTTATTTCCTTATACTCTGAGGTGACTTTAAATCAATTAGACCTCGGTACAGCAGAGACTGTGCAGCTGAGTCTACTTTTTCTGAGAAGATTAAAGGGAACAAGCAGTTGCTACAAACTCATTTTGAAGGATCAGCTAAATATTACAAATCTCCTCTAACTCCACTCAAAAATACCTTTCATTTTGTTTCAAATTGATGAACATTCCATATTAAGGGTAAGCTAAAGGCTATATTCTACATAAATTCAGTTACAAAGGTATGTCACATGATTAAAATAGTCACACATGAATGAGGATATCAGGGCATACCAATCCAAACTGGGATGATTGCAAGTGCCCTTTAAATCTCTTTAACCATTAGTTATGGTGACAAATTGCAACTTTCTTGTTTGTACACTTCACAAACTATCATAACAAAATAAACTATTATTACAGAATAAATAAAGTTCTGGCTGAAGAACATTTTTTACCAGACCATATGGCTTCATCTACAATTAGTTCAGAATCATGAGGGTTTGTGAACCTTTTAATGTTTCAAAGTCCAAACTATTTTACAATTCATCCTTGTTATTATTTGAACACTTCATTATAATATATACCACATTTCGTGGTGGACAGATATTTCACAAAGCAAAGCAACTACAAAATGAGGCTAAAGGCTTTCAGATGAATATAAAACATCTCAACCTTCTTGCTCAAAGTTGACCATTTTCAGTTTTGTAGGTCAGATCAAATGTGCAACATTACAATATTGTGGGGAAAAAATTGCATTCATGACAGTATCAAGGATAGACTTCTTAAATTCCCCATTAATAATGTTTATTTCTTTGTAATACACAACATTTCTTTCAGTTTTGGGACCATATTACACTGACATTTTAGATGATTTTAGGGAAACTTTTGAAAATTCCACATCACAGCATGCACAGTACAGAACAGTAGGTGGGATACAATACTACCCATTGCACCACTAGTGAAAGGACTGTGGGACGGGAATGTTGCAGCTAGTCTAAACACCTCATGAATTATACAAATAAATCCCCGTGGGCTGTTCAAACAATAAAGGAAGGCAAAGT
The DNA here is from genome assembly GCA_029531755.1 of Holothuria leucospilota. Lineage (NCBI taxonomy): Eukaryota > Metazoa > Echinodermata > Holothuroidea > Aspidochirotida > Holothuriidae > Holothuria > Holothuria leucospilota. The sequence continues at coordinate 13,540,152 of CM055965.1, forward strand.
TCAACTGTCTAGCATTAGAGGTAGATTTGTCATGCACTGAGATAATATTTTCATCACATTAACTTTGATTAAGATACAGTTTCTTGTTCTGTCTGTCCTGTCTTATATCACTCATCCAGTGGGATGTAAGGTTAAGCAAGGCATTAAGGGTACTAATGGATTATTTCACTATTTGTAAAAAAACAAAAAACAAAAATATCTTGCTGAAAATCACTTTCAAGTCTCGCCACACTGACAAACTACACCCTTTCTTTCTTCATAGTCTTTAACTTTGGTATACCAATGAATAGGTGTGAAGGACTATCAATTGGTCATGTTCTTCTGTAACATCATTATGAAAATGATTTATTACAGTTTTCACCAATTACATAATTACCATAACACACCCCAGTTGTTCAATGAGCTAATGTTGGTACAAGGTCTCAGGAGTTTTGGGGGAAATTCCCCCCCCCCCAAAAAAAAATTATTTTGGTTGGGATTTTGGTTCAAAATGGGGTTCTTGATAAGTGGCAGCACAAAAAGTGAACTTTTTTCCAACTGATTTTCCCAGCAGGTAGGGAATACTCCCACACGCAATTTTAAAACTTGCTGGATTACTGAGAAAAGTGCAGGAATCGTACCATCCCAATACCTAATGCGAACACTGCTATGAACTGAGGTATGATGCAATGGGGAGGTTAAAAGGTAAGTTTGAACACCACAATAGTCAAGTTGAAAATGGCCAACATGGAAAATGCAAAAAGGGAATATCCAGAAAATGAAAGGACGCATTTTTCCCTTCCACATACATAAACAAGGTGAGTACCACCTTTACAGTGACATCTGAACTTTGACTTACTTTTAAAAGCTCAAAAAACGAAAGGACAGTATTTTTTCCCTTCCACATACATAAACAAGGTGAGTACCACCTTTACAGTGACATCTGAACTTTGACTTACTTTTAAAAGCTCAAACAAATAGTATCTGATTTCATAGTCTGTAAGTGTCTGGTATAATTGCTGCAGAAAAGAAAGAGAAAATGAAAACTGAATATGGTCTGCTTTCTTTTTCCGTAAGCTTTTGCAGACATGGCAGTACAGTATGACTCCAGTGATATTATATGCAACTTAAATTACATTTGGTAACCTGTACACCATACCTTCTTTGGTTTCAGCTATCTGCACCCCCAACTTACCAGTCTGGCACACTACCTTCTTTGATCCCACCTCTGTGGAGTTTACCCTCTACCTCCCAAATGTCATTGGTGTACTAGGTATACTGAGCTCACTACATCTCAAAATCTTGGGTTAGAGGTAGAGTTAGATGACGTTTTACAGCTCAGTTTCTAACCAACTGGTTTAAGTCGGGCTGGCCACAGCCTTTTTTCTAGCTGTGGCTCACGGGCTTGTTTTCCCTACTCCATTGCTTATGCTGAGCACCAAGCACAATGGCAGTAGGGTCAAAATCTTGGGGCGGGGCAGAGGATTGGGAGAAATGGGTGGGGATCTCTTTCACAGTTTAAAAGGTTTTTTGGGGGGTGAGGGTATTTTGGTTTTAATGCAATGTGATTTACAACACAAACAAAGGTACTGTAGTTATGAAAAGCAGTAGAGACGGCTCAAATCAAACAAACATAAGAATAGGAACCACTGCAGGAAATTACTGCATGCAAGATTTCGACTGGTGGTTTGTTGAAGAAAAGGCAGTAATCATGCAACTGTCCTGTCTTATGTAACTGCAGACTTCTACAATGTTATAGCGGTGGGTCATCCCTAACCCCTTTAAAATTTGGTGGTGCTAGTACTGTATCAAGGCTAGCAAACCCTTGTCCATAGGCTTCAAAGTTGACCTCCTCTACAGTAAGAGTGACCTACCATTGTGTAAGTATATCATAGCAATGACCAGTATACATTGTACTGATGAGAGTCTGGCAATAAACTGGTACACTGAAACATAGGGTTTTGACTGTTGACATAATCATATCAGTCATATGAGCTGTAATGTGGCAACAATTTAACGAAATAGCAGTGACTGAAAGCTTTGGTCCATAACTTTGTAAACATGTGTGTCATTGGTATCCCCTCAAAATTACATGATTAAGTACAACTAAATGCTTATTTTAATACTTTACATTGTAATTTAAGCTCTGTACACACTGCCAACATTTTCAGTAACATGTTGGGCAACATGTTGTCCAGGTGCGGTGTTGGTGAATATGCTGTTAGTGTGTAAAGAGCATTACAAGTTCGGAAACATTCGGTAACATGTTGCCCAATGTTACCGAAATAAATACAAGATCAATTTTGTTATCGAGATGTTTATGATGTTGCAGAGTTTTATCCAATCAGAAATGGGCCTATAAATCACATAATCTACCTGAAGTCATGTGATGTAGGCAAACGGCAGCCACCAGCAAGGAAAGGTTGTTGAGTGAAGCTGAAGAACTTTATTGGAGTTTGGGAAATGTTATCGAGCTGTTGCCCTGTGTGTACAGGGCCAAATTTTTGTTGCCCAAGTGTGTTACCGAGATGTTTCCAAAAATGCAACCGAAAATGTTGGCAGTGTGTACAGAGTTTTGTTCCTACTCACAGAACAACATTTCAAATGTTCTTCCATGTATCACTCAACCCTAGTAATGACCTTGTATTTATATTTATTTTCCACTACCCATTTTTACCCAAAGATAGGAAATTTGAAAAAAGTGTTGTTACATTTTCGGTTCCAACAATGAGTAGTTGACTATCTTACCTTAAAGTCTGTGTTGTTAACAAACTCAAATATGAGTGCTGGAGTTCTTGACTGTTGGCCAAATAAAACCATAATATAAATTAAGAATGATGAACATGTTAAGGCACATTTTTTGTAATACCATTCAGTAACCAGATTCATTTATTAAAGTAAATCTTTTACAAAGCACTTCCATCTACGATGACACTGTTGAATTATGAAAGGCGGGAATCATTCAGTTGAAATTTTATGCTAGCTTCAGTTTGCAAACTTTTTTATCGGAAAGTCTCCTTGTTACTGGTTTTTCTTTGAGAAGACCTTGCACCTACAGTATATTCAAAACAGAAAAATTACCTCCACAGGGCAAGTAATCCACAAAACTCCCCGGTATACTCTATGGTATACTTACGTAAATAGGACGCAAGGTAGAGCAAAATAGACCATATACTCACAGTCGGTTTGTGAAAAATTTGTTTCAGTATAGTACAAAGACAAAGTAGATTCAATTACATACATCACTTACAAGAGGATTTATAGGTATTATTTGGAAGTTAAGCTTCTAAGGTAAACTGTTTTTCATTTTGTCCTTTAATATTAAATTAACATGAAAAGATAGTTGCAACTCTGCAAAATCAGAGGCATATTAACTTACAACTGGATCTTTCACAATTGCATGTAGACCTATTATATTGGGTCCTCCTCGTAAATTCTCCAAAATTTTAATTTCACGTTTTATTTTCTTTTTCTTCACAGGCTACAAAAAGAAATCAAAGACAGATGTGATAAGTAGGAAGCAAACATTCATAATATTCATGCTTTATTTTCTTTTTCTCCACACGCTACAAAAGAAAATAAAAGAGATGTGATAAGTAGGTTGCACACATTCATAATATCAACTGAACTCCAAAAACAGACATTTGTTTGTATTACAGGATTACAATTACAGCACTAAAATTATTAAGTGTCAGTTCCGTGAATCTTGACTTTTAAGTAAGGACGAAGTAGCAGGCTGTGAGGTAGTGGGTGCTGTTGCATCTCCCTGCACCCAATTTGCCACCCAATTACACCATACTGATCCTTTACACCAGTGATTCCCACCAATTTTTCAAGCAGCCCAATTTCATGATTTGGCATTATTCATCGACCCAACTTAAGGGGCATGTGCAAAATTTTCTGCATGGAGCAGTGTTCGCACTAAGGAATTGAAACTGGGAGGGAATTCCCTCTCTAAAAATTGTTTTGGGTGGGATTTTCAACATCAAAGCGGGACTTCATCCCTCCCAAAAATTTTTTTGAGCGGGATTTCCGTCGCCATCGCAAAACAACTCCCCATGCTAGAGGTACCACTTGCTGTTAATGGCAGTTAATGCGTGTCCCTAGTGCTTCTCTTTAAGTTCAAAGCCTCCCCACACCCCTCCTCCGATACCTCAGGCTCCAGTTCATCACTCGGTGATTTCCTTCTGAAGAATGAGTGAGTATAAATCCGTGAACTTGAAGTGGAAAATATGAATAAACTTCATTGGGGATACACATACGATCAGAAATTAACGAGAGCAATGTACGACGTAATAATAAAGTACATACTGTACATATTCAATACAACACATGTGAGACTCCACAATGCACTAGTCTACAGGCGTGTAACCAAGCATATCGTACACGATACAATGTTGCGTTTGCAACCCTGCGACTGTGATTGAATTTCAATCCAAGCAGATTCGCTCTTATGTAAATACTACCAGCAGGCAGCATATAAGAGCTGCACTGTGAATGGCTAGATTACGATGACATTTGTTACTACCATAATCAGTGTTCAGCTTGGGAGTTGCCATCCACTTGCTTGGTAACGATTCTATACTGCAATTTATTGTGCGTATTATCATTGCAATTTCTCTGTATAACCACAGCTGCGGAGAAGTGCGCGGGAATTTTGGCTGGATTCGGAACATCAGCTGCCCGCTTACGATTTATTTATGTCCGGGAGCGGAGGTGTGCGGAATTTTCCAGCATTAGATTTTGTGCGGGATTCGAAAGACAAAAGCTGGATTCCCGCAATCCCGCGCTTTAGTGCGAACACTGGCATGGAGGGGTATGAAATGTATTGTAAACCCTTTCCAAGGCTACCCGACCCCTGTGACCCCCAGATGGGCTCGGGACCCCTCAGACTTTATCTCCCAGCCCAATTTTGGGTCACGACCCACTATTTGCGAATCAAGGCTTTACACCATACTGGTCCACATACATGCTGGATACAAACTGAAGAAACAAATGAGTGTTTCAAAAGTGGATTTCTGTAAGGAGTTTGGGATTTAGAATTCTATAACCTCAATTCTCTGGGACTAAGATCGGTTCTGGTCCTGTGTGATGCCCCTCTTAAGTACTAATCCCTTCCCATACTACATGCTGTGCAAAAGGCCAAATGACACTGGCTGGCAAATGTTTGCCAGAGCATCATGGCAGAGCCAGGGGAGTCAAAGTCAAGAATTTATACATAAAGACAGCTAACCCAACCGCCCACCCACCCAAATAAAAAAAAAATGGGAAGCAACCCCAAAATCCAAGCACAATCTGTAGAAACTGGCAAAATCCTTCTAAACAGGCTAAGAGATTCAGGCAAAAATACTGTTCCCCCTCCCATATCCAAATGGTCCCATATACTTATGCTGGTACATTCCCCAAAACAAGTGTAAATAGGACATAATGAGGGGTGAAGTTGATCCACACTTGCAGCATTCTTCTCAGCCTTCATAACATTCAGTAAAGTAGGGTTAAATACAGTACTGCAGTACTCCTTCCACTTAAGGATTAGCTGGATCATCAATATGAAAATAATACCTCAACAGTTATTCACACTGTGTATGTTTCCTTAAGTTAGAAAAGAAAAGTTTGCAGTCAGAAAACAGTATGCAATGCTTTGTAAGGAAAACGCATTAGTACTTTTGTAGCCTTATTATTAACCAGGGATGGAAAGAATGTTTATTTCCCAGGAAGGGAGTTACATTTTTACAACTTTTTCCTTATTTTCATGTACAAAAAAGTACATTTCCTTTCAACTACCATAATTTCCCTCCAAATACCCAAATTTCCTGGGAAGGAGCCTCCCAACTTCCCAACTTTTTCCACCCATGGTTATTAACACTGCTCACCACAATGCAACTTATCAAGAGCTGAGAAGCTTAATTACATCAATACAATGGAGGTCAACTTGCTGAACAGTATTATGCTATTTTCTCAATGCCCCTCTGCTCCAAGCTCCAGTCCCTCTCACATCCAATTTTCCCCTGAGCACAAACCTACCAAAACTTACTCCTTGAAAACTTTGGAATATGAGGCAAATGATTATAGTAATCCTCACATACCTAAAAATTACGTCTAGGCCATTACCCACATAAATACACGTGGTGGCCTTTGCAAATTAGGAGGTTCAGGTTAAATGTCTATTGGGTGAAACTATCCCACATGATATAGTAATCAATACCAAGCTTCTGTACCCTGTAGGTTCCTCTCCCTTTTTTTTTTTTGTTATCAGCATTACTTTTTTTTTTTGTTATCAGCATTGTTAAAATAGCTGTCTCAATGTCTTAATTAAAACAATGAAGGTTTGTTTTATGACACTATAAGCAACCACCAGTGTGGTGGGGGCCAATGGCAAATTACAACTTCACGTCATGTTGCTGACTAGCGTAACAATTTGCATCAAATTTGGTTTCTTTTGAAGTCAGTTCAGGTGGGAAAACTGTAGACTGCTTTTTGATGAAAAACCCACCTTATCATGTCCTCGCCAGGGATCAAATCCCTAACCTCCCAGTTGCTAAGAATCACTGCTTCAAATGCCACTGCCTTCAACCACTTTGCAACATCACTTTTTTTTTTTTGATTAATGATTACTCCACTCTTTTACAAAATTTCAAAAATATATGGGATGACAACAAAAATGCCAATCCATAAAAATTGACATTCTTCCAATTTATTTGAGAAAGGACAATTTTTGATTACTTGGCAAAACTTCAGTTTTTATGAATATCTGCAAACTTTACTCATACCAATTAGTAAGGTAAAGTTGGTGCCATGATGGCTGGAACCAAGATACGAAGGAGTGCATTGTATTTATTACTGTTCTTTAAATGAAAACTGATGGATTACGAACCATTGAACCAGGATCTAATTTATAATAGCTAGTCAACTTGTTCTGCTGGCAATGTTTTACCTATTTGACAAAACTACTGATATCACACTTATTTAATACATTCTCTCATTACCAGTATTTGTACTGTTAAATCTCGCAAGAACCTTTGGACTGCTTCCTTTGACATTTAAGCAAATTGCGACATTGTTAATTAATATCAACTCCAATTGCAATGGCTGGATTAATCTGTCAACAGGTTTCAGACACACCAACTTACAAACGAGCAAATCCAGTAGTAGTTGTATTTCACAAAGTTACTGTAAGTGTAACTTTCTTGGAGAATTAATACTCTTGAAAACTTTGCCAAATAACTGCAGCATGAGGCACACCTTTCCCCCTAGTAATACTTTCCCCTCCCCTCCCCTCACTCCCCTCCCCCTTCCTCACTCCCCTTTCTAGTCTTTTGCTATCTTTCTCTGCCATATTTGCTGCAGTAGATGGGGTTGTTCAAAGGTATAACAGATGAGGTAAGAAGGAGCGGAATAGATTTTCCACCAGGGATGTCACTATGCCAGGCGGCTCTGCCCGGTACTAGTGAATTGTGCCCACCACTCATGTTGAAATAAAAACATTCCACCCAGCACTTTTTCCCAATAATGGTACTAAGATTTTATGATTTTTGAAAGAAATTTGGACGTAACATCAACCTCAGAATGAGACGGTTCATTGGAGCATTAATTTAGAGTGTACGTAGAAAACTATCCACATCTTCTCTAAATCAGAGGACGGTGATCACTAAAGCGTCACAGTCAAGAATTACCCGGCACTAAGTTTGGCTTGGTGACAACCCTGTTTTCCAGAATGATACCCAGTGCTATTTAAGTGCTGCCCACACAGCTAGAATTCACACAATTCACCTTTTACCAATCTCCCTTCTGAATCTTTCTGGAAACTTTTGACCTTTCAGCATAGTCAAAGACATACAGTAGTTCATGGAGCATAATTCTGGCTCCTTGAAGTATGCAGTCAAGTGCAAAATGAGGTTTTTCATCTCTATTTAAGATCTGTGCATCCAGTGCTGCCAAAAATATTTTTCTAAGAAGGAAGCCACATTTTACCATATGTTTACATGCTTTCGGGTACAAGAAAACATACAGTCCCTTCCAACTGCTAAAATCCCCCCCCCCCACATACAAACCTTCCCTAGCGAGGAACTTCCCAGATTCCCATTTTTGTCTACTCATGGGTGCAGCTTGGGCCTGTGAAGGGTTACATTATGCACTACTCTAGCTGTAGACAGCAAAGAACAGTATCACTGGTTATAAATGAGCTTACGCGACTATATGGAATTGATTACGCACAGCCCAACTGGATGTGACTGAATAAAGTCACAGCTCCTAAATAATGTCATAAGTGATGCAGGAACATACACCCTAGCAACTACTGTCTAAACTGTCTTAATAGCTTTCCAGTTTCCACTAAGTATTTTGGTATGCCAACTGTAGGCTTAAACTTTATCCTTCTTCCATGCCTAAAGTGTGGAACTACCAATGTCAAAGAATTGTGGTGGTCAACTGAAGAGAATATTGTCATGATGTCATCGAATACAGAAAAAGACCAAAAGGGTCAGTTTTGTTAAATTAAACCGTGTGAAAGAACACAAATGCTACATAATTCTGAAGTATGATTTTGGTGAAGAGTTTTGAGAGTGCTGAGAAATCCCCAGGAACTGCGATTCCTTGAGAAGTGGAGTCACTACTCTACTCCCAGCCCTGAGTTGCAACTCTGAAGTAGAGTTATGTACCCCACCCTAGCTTTGTTATAACAACCATCATATTAAATGAGAACAACCATATCAAGGCTGCCTTTTTTACCATGTACGTGTGAGGACCTCCTGATGGTATTATAGTACTAGTGAGGTTTGTTAACATTGATCTACGAGGTACTCTACTATAAAGCTACTGTACCAGCACCTATAGTAATGAAACCCTGCAAGGACATTCTATATCTGTTCATTAATTAGGAAAATTGTAGAGAAGCAGCGCTTGCAATTAAGAAAACAGAGCACTTAATGTGGAAAATCATAAACACTTGTACTTTAACTAATGGATACAAGTTTGTCCTTTTTAAAATAACCAAACCATAAAAAGGAGTAACAGAATAATTGTATGACATGTACACTACACCATAGGGACCACGGGGCCAATTTTGAAGTGAGGGGGGCTAATCATCGAATCAATTTGTAGCATTTGAGTAGTAAAAAGTTCAGTTGAACCTTCCCACTTCTCTATTAACTTACACTGTATGTGCTGCAGCTTTTGCATTAAATTTACTAATATTACCCAAAATGGTGTCCTGAAAGAAATGAATATTAAATAAGGGACCATCCCTAGCCCCAACAAATGGAAAACTTTGATCCACTTGACTCAATTATAAGGAACTGAAAAACTAAAAAAAAATACAACAAACATCAAAGAACAAGACTATGCAAGCAAGGACATGAGATGTCTTACCTTTAAGATTTTAATCACACACTTTTCATTGCTGGTGATATTAACAGCTTCAAAAACTTCACTATACTTTCCCCTGCCTAATTTACGTACTATTTGGTAGTCATCTTGTTGTCTGAAAAGAGAAATTTAAAATGTCATCAAGTATAAATACAACTTCACAAATACATGAATAACAGACTGTTCACAGTAATGTCACAAATCTCATAATTCAGTGCAATAAATGCACAGTGCAGTACTTTGTAATCAGAACAGATGTTATCCCCTTTCTTTTCGGTTTTGATCGTTCACAGAAAGTGATGTCACAGTTACGAGACTAAATAAATAACCCTTTACAAATGAACTGTGCAAAAAGGAACATTATAAAGGCCTTTCACACTAGGCGCCATGCAACGTGATGTGATACAATGCGACAAAAAACGCTGAAACAATGTTTTTATGTACACCTTTTCGTACTTAATAATATCATAAACCTAAGAAGACGAAAACAAAATTTCAACATGTATCAGTCATAACATGGTTTATAATTTTGCGTAACCCATTATGAGATGCAACTCTTGTATTGTTAGATCACTTAGGTTTAGTGTATCACAAAGTAAAGAAATATTTGCCTGGAAGGAGAAAGGTCTGGCAAAATTTTTATCATGTCCTATCAGGTTGCACTGGATTATATTGAGTACAGTGTGAAAGGGGATTAACATTTAAGCAAGCTGTCACTATTTGAAATAAGGACTGCATGAAATCAAGTTGTCAGTTCCTTTGCTCAAGGTACTGGAAATCATAGATGCTTCAGAATGTGTTGGTTGATTATATCATTGACATGTCATTGCATGTTTTATAAAGTTTAAAAGACCACTTATACCTACCACATACAGCTATTACTGCCTCTTCTATAGTACATAAATAAACATAATTAAAATTTCATACATAGTATGAAAATTTTACTGGGTGACTTTTACAGTATATACTGGGTGACTGTAAATACAATGCAATGTAGCAACACAGCACACACTGGCATGAGACTTGCAGTGCTGCTGTGTATTACTTAACACTAAATTCATACCCCAACTTGACAAATTTTCAATGCATGCAATACCAGTGACATACCAGTGTAGTGTGCAGGTAGTACAGTGCAGTAGGTTAACTACTGTAGGAACCAGCAGCATGGGCCAAACCATATTTATTGTGATCTGGAAAAGCCAGTTTAAATGACTCCAAAACCCCAAACTGGTCAAGAAGTCATACAGTAACATACACTATAATATTTGAGTGCATTACCTTGTTTAGTATATTTAAACAAAGGAAAGGACACACTTTCAAACAAAAGATGGAAAAATCGTCTTCCAATGTTCAATGAATCCTAATGTTCGTTATTTTCTCAAAAACAATGTTGCCTTAGCCAATGTGATACTCATACTTTGTACTCACTTTGACACTTTAGTGCATAATACTGTAAATTAGCAGTTCATTTAATTTCATGGGATATTCATGTAGCAGTTGTGTACGAATATTCACAACAATTGACTGGACTGAATCAGTCTGTAGACATTGGGCTTTCCACAGCCAGTTACCTACAGGTTTCCAACCAGGCCATTTTATGACCTGCTAGGACCCAGTTTAAGTTTGCTTCAATCTATCATGCCAAAGTCCTATTGACATGGCTGCAAAACTTGCTAAACTTCGTGGGCACACATACTTTGAAAACCAAAATTTCTAGCTCACCTGGTCTACTTAATTTGGGACTAAGATGGAAATTTCTAGCAGCAGCTTAATTTTTGCGGACGCAATGCGTCTTTGCGTCCAGCTTTTTGCAGGCGTGCCTATTGATTTTAAACTTAAGATCAAGTGTAACTCTTCATTATACAGCACTGTGAACACACTCCTGGCAATAAAAAAACTGAGTACTGTACATGTGGTTTAATTCCATCCATACCTTAAATTAAGTTATGCAACAGGGTTTCCATTAAAACCCTTCAGATTGCACCTTATAGGGGCCCTGAAGCAAGCTTTTATCCCCCCTGAACCCACTTGTAACTTTGGCCAAGGACAGCATCAATCTGGAATCATGGTTTAGCAGTTACTAACCCCCCTTTTTTTTGAGTTTCTAGCAAAACCCCTGAGAAACATTTTTAAATGAGTATAAAAAATACTTTGCATGGATACTGTATGTACAGTGTATACTATCCACTTCGATTAATACCACCCCAAGGAAATATTGTCCACTATAAAAATTAACAACTTCTGTAGTGATCAAAGAACAATTCTAATACACAACCCATCTGTACCATTTTATACTTCCATTTTTTCCTATGAAGCCAAGAGAACCACACTGAGCTAAAGACTAGTACAGTCCATCTCAAATCTCACTCACAGTTGATACAACAGGGATGTGTTCAAAGAATTTTGTCTTCGATAGGATGGCTGCTATTAAGATCATACTACTTTATTACATTTACAACTGCAGGGAACACAGTTGCCACATTCTACAATAGCCAACGGTTCAAGAACATCTTTGTCTGTATATCATGTACTGTAGAGCGTGCTATTCACAGTCCACATGTAATGCTGATGATGCTACGATATAATCTGTGGCATTCCAGTTGGCATTCCTATGGCTGCCGAATTGAAGCATAGGGTCAATGATCTATTATCAGTATACACAATATGCTACTGTGCTGTTGCTAACTTAATATAAAGGAATGGGCAGTACTGTACGTCCATCTACATTGTAAATGTTCTCCCCCTAGAGTAGAATACACAACAGAGGTGCAGCCACAAGCAGGTCATATACTGTACATTCCACAGGAAATATCTGAAACAATGCTTTTTAAAAACAATGTAAGAAATGTTAAGTTGATATACACGTCTCTATCTACTGCCTTTTCCAAAGGATAATATCCATATCCCCTCCCCCTCCTTTCCCCTCCCCTCCCCCTCCCCTCCTTCCCCTCCCCCTCCTTCCTCCTTTCAATAAAGAAAATTATATTCCAATATGGGCATGTCAACTTTCACATCTGGACATTTACTGCAATCCATATTTACAGTGGGTTATTTTTAGGATGGGGAGGGGGTGGGGGGTAATTTTGATAATTTTTGTCTTTGTAAAACAGAAAAAGAATACAGTTAAAAACTTCATTAATTTTATTTCATTTCCTGTAGGAAGGGCAGGGGAAGAGGAAGAGAAGGGGGAAGACAGTGTGAACATAATTTTTATCAAAGCATAGTCAAATTTCTATATTTAGCACATGAACATTAGTGGCCCTAAATTAAACTTCCCCAAGTTACATTTTACATGCCTGATAGTAACACAAACAACAGGAAATGATGCACACAAAAAAAGTACAATGTATCGATTTAAATTACCCCAAACATTTTACTCATTACACAACACAGCATGCCTTTCTCTGCATGAATGGGAAACAAATCCCTGTTAGAGTGAAATGCGTCTAATTTGCATTCTGTTCCAATCTGAGATGTTTAAATGACATCATATAACAACACATTATGACTTTATTAGACACCAGAATTCTCTCTTGATATGTGAAGGCTTTCAACTCCTAATATAGTCACAAAAATGTCTTATATATGCATCTACCTATATCTATGCTATTATTTTAATCATGTCAATGCACTAAGAGAGGTACTGGTAGCACTATTACTACTCGCTGCTGATTTATGAATATCTACACTGTTCTCAAAAGAGTTGTCATGTCTTCATACTTGCTGATTGATTTACTACCTGGTAACTGTCTTCATGTGTGGAGATTAGTAATTACGAGTACAAACGGATCAACTTTCAAGGCTTGCTCGTGTTACAATGACACAGTTCATGGCAGTACTAATTCTGTCTATTGTAAGGGGTTCGTGAAGGTATGCCATGCATTAGTACTAATTACCTACTTTTGCAAACGTCCTCCATAATTTTTTTTTTCTTATGCAAAATTGAGGTGGCAAATGAAAATTTTTAGACTATCTCTGTATACATAAGGCTGATCTTTGAAAATGGTACACCAAATAAAGTGAAAAGTATGAGGAAAAAACAGAAATGTGTAAAATAACTACGTGTGGTTTACTGTACATTTGCCCAAATAATGTTCATGACTCACAAGTGCAACATTAACCCTCTTCTAAACATACATAACACAGCAAACACAATACATAACAAGCTAAATATGCAGCACTCTCTCTCCCCACTCACATTACCATTTTCCAGGAAGGTGTGTCAAGGAGCAATGAGGGCATGTTTAATCAAAGCTTTCTTCTTCAGTTCAGTACTGGAAACTTCACAGAACTGTTTACAAATTAATCAACCTTATCAAGCGAGGTTGACACACAATACAGAGTAAAAGGATGGGTTGTACAGTATACTAGTCACACTAATTAATTCATTATGTTACTTAATGAACACATCACTTATAGTGTGATGCCAAAACAAATGTACAGTATATACGTACATGTATGCATGTACTGTATGTAGCATGGGCTTTATAGCATTATGTACAGTATCTGAGAGGAGAATGACAGCATAGGCTTACAGCCTGTTTAAACACATATACTGTGTAAATACTGTACAAATACACCCAGTAGTGACTACAGTGTGAATGTATATACTGTAAATGAAAGTTCAGAATTATTTAAAGCCTTGTTTTTACTATGTATGCTGGTTTTAATATACTGACATCTAGGCATATTACAGATGTTGCAAATTAATACTGTTGTTAGTTTTATTACCTGCTTTAAACTCACTCCAATTTTAATGCAGCACATTGAGTTGGTTCATGAAATTCACCAGACTTTGCCAAAACTGTTAAGTTTTCTTCACATACTAATTAATGACAAATGGTCAAACGTACACAATCCCCGCATCTTGCATACAAGTAAATGTTTCATAAGTGAGTAATAAGCGATTCAATTCGGTTTTCAAAAATTCGTGACCAGACACTTTTTCAAATTATGCACACAACCGTTACAAGTCACGATACCGAAAAATTCAAAATTTTAACTTACGTGTAATGCGTAACTATTGGATGTGAAACTTGACTAATTATGCTAATAATAATCATTGTCATGTGGTAGTACCCTTCAACAACCTCGTTTAGTTATCAATATCAACTCAATATGCCCCTTTAATCTAGTATACATGTACAAGTGATGAATTGGTCTGAGACTTTCATTTTGGATCAAGCTATATTCTGAAATGTGAGGCATACTGTAAGTTCTTCACAAAGGGGGTGTCAATCAAAGCAAACATCACAGAAACGGCTTGACAAATATTCTAATGTTCTATTTCATGCCTTGTAACCTCTAGAACTACTGAAATGTAACAATGTCTCCTCGGGTAACTCTATCAGTAGCCTACATGCCAACAAAAACTTCTCTACCAGTGCTGGAAAATGGAAATAAAGGCTGTTGCACACTGCACAAACCCACTTATACAACCCCAAGCAACTCACCCCCACCACATGTGGTGGCTGAGTTGGAGGCAGTCGAGACCAACTAGTCTTGAAGTAACTGGTTCACACTCTGATGGTTAGTTTACTGCACTTTGGCCCGACTATGATCCTATTCAATCACTTCGGTTAAAACATCCATACAGGTGCAGCCATTTTCACTTTCTACGACTGTCACCTGATTTCTTGCTTCTTTATTGGCTATCCAAAAGAATCAGGTCACAGTCGACTGTCGAGTGGGTGACAGCCACATACTGCCACAACCCAACTCAACTGCTATGCAACTGCCCCCAACTCCAAGAAAAGTATCAGAGATGTTTGATAGCCTATCCGATTTGGTCATGAGTGCCAACTGTTGGATTGCAGTTGGGTCAAGAATAACACTTAGGCACACACTGTACTGACCTGACTGCAAGGTTTTCAGTCCCATCTCAGTTTATTCAGTGTGCTGTCCCCCAGCCTTTAGTGGAAGTGACAGGCAATTCCCCCATAGCCTACAAAATGCCCCCTCCCCCTGTCCAAAGTACGATCCCAGCTCTTTAATTTTTATTAATGAAAGTTACTTTCTCTGTGAAAATCCCATAGCAGCCCTGGTGGAAATGGCTGCTATCACCTAGAAATTTTAATATTGTTGGAAACGTACACTAATGATATGTTAAAAAATGTGACATTTCAAAGTCATACTCTCCTCACTCTCTTTCCCAAAACAGATGATTAATGATCTAGATCTAAACCAGCAAACTTAGTTGATTTGAAGGGAGTTTTAGAAATATTAAGTCCATTTTATCAACTTCGTTTAAATCCATGGCAGAAATCTGAGGCAGAGAGTGCTGTATTAAACACCAAACGCAGTCTTCCCAGTTTCAATTAGAATATCCTGGGATCCTCATTTACTATACTCTGTGCTACAAAGCTCAGAATAGTACTGAATTGTGAAACACATGCAGAAAATTGCCTTAGTTTACTAACAAGTAATTTTTATATTCTGAAACACAATGAAAGATACCTCTATGGCAGGGGTTCTCAAGTGATTTGGGATGACGGCCACTTTTCATTGAGTTTTACAGTACCATAAATTTATTCAGGTACCCAAGATTTCATTACCCAGCGAGTTTTCTCATTCAAAATTTGGGATCGGCAAACATTCCAAAGTAGCCACTGTTCCACAGACTGTTCTAAATTGCAAGTTGTGGGCCACCATTTGAAAACTTTGACTATAAGAAAAATGAAAGGAGAGTTGTAAGATATGCTAATGCTTCAAACTCTGGTTGATGAGACTGCTATTAATATTCCCCTTTTAAAGCTAACAGTGCACCTGTTGCAACAGCCCATACAGTTCTGTTACCATTTATAGTGAGAAATACCCTGTTGTTAGCTTGTACTTACCATCATGGTATGTCAGTCAGTGCTAGTACAATCATTATTTTAATGCGATCAGGCAAAATGTTTTCATTTAACCCTAGGTACAGTAGCTACTTCCCAGTAAAATATAGAAGTAAAGAAATACTTGTAATCTGATGTAGTGACCTTTCACTGCGATCGAGTTAAAATTGCAAATTCAGATAAACAGCAACCGCAGAACATCCTGGCATTTTTAAGTTACTGCAAATATTCTATGAATAACCATTTGACACCTACACCATACTGCAGCACTTCTGCTGTACCCTTCATATAATGGATATTCTGGCACACACTGACTTCATCCAGCTACTGTTTGTATACTCTTACTGCAGCATACAATGATAGTACAGTATACAGCCTGTAAACAACTGAATTGCACAGCACGTAGTTACATGATGTGGATATCACACAGAGTCAATCATTCATAACACTGAACTGTACATTACAAAGACAAAATGGATGAAGGTATTCCACATGCTTTACTTGTATTATCTCCAACATGTACAGGTACATTTTTGGGGTGGGGGTGAGGGTAGGGGTGGGGCTTCACATTACAAAATAAGGTCATATATATTACTTTTCAATAAAGGTACAGTACTGTACTGTAGATGCATAAGTCAAAAGGTACAGCAAGTTGGAGAGAGAATAAGCTGCCAACTAGGGGAAGGAATGTCCTTGACAATCCTCATTCCACCAACCTTTTGGACAACATTTCACAATTAAGTTTTGATTATTTTGCGCAATGCAACAATCCACAGCAGGATCAATCTAGTAAAACACACTGTACAACAAGGCAATCACACATCCTACTGTATTTCTGTTTTGGTCACATTTCCAAAGTCAGAGGTCAAAATGAAGTCAAACCACACATTCCATTTACACTTAATCATGATGTACATACAGTAATATACCCATGAAACTGCATGAATGACATGAAAGCAAGGGAGAAATACATGAATCCTACAGTGCTACACAGTGCTAATGGTTAACAACACCAAGTATTTATACAGCTTATTAACAGTGATCACCAATTCTGTAGGCTTTGCATGATACTGTAAGACATGCTGTAGCTTGGGGTTCTTAATCATTTTTGTTGAGGGGGGGAGGGGGGGTAGGAACCCAGAACTTTGTCCTTAGCTGGAGTTTCCCTCAGGAAATGAATTTCAGGGACAACTCTGGCTGGAGGAATGAGGAACTTTACCAGCTCAGGGTATTTACAAATATACAAAATTGTGGTCATTAGAATGAAACATTTCCACGTCTATAATGAAATGTGAAGTACTGTAGAATGTATCTTTTAAAAATAGACCACTAAAGTCACCATCTATTTAATGTTATAATAGCCTAAGTCAATGGATGGTCAACTGAATGATACAGGGTGGGTACTAAAGGGTAGATGGTGGAAGATATTGTATACATGGACCTTTGAAACAGTAACTGCATGCAAGCTGCCCTGTACAGGAAATTTGACAAAGTTCTACCATATTATATTACCCCATTTCCCGAAGTTTTTCACTACATTAAAATGTCTCCAATAAACTATAGTAATGAAATGTGATTTTATTTCCATAATTCCATCCTTAAACTTTTTACTTCATTCAAACAGTACTTTGCTTCACAGGCCAGGATGGTTCCCATCACAGGCCATCATTTAAGAACCCAGACACTAAGAAGGTACTGAAAATTTCAAATTCTGTTGTAGCTTGCTTTCTGATAAACACTGTACTGCAATTCTACATTTTCATTCTTTTCTAAATGAAGTAGTTTTTAATTAATTTAAATCCATATATTGTAATTTAATCAGAGTATTTCTTTTCTAATCCTTACATGGTTTTAAGATGATTAACCAAACTGTAATTATGTAAACCTGGTAGTTCTGTATTAGAATGTAGACGTTACAGACAAAGGCTGGTTTGGCCTTTCCCATGCAGTGCTTTCTTCTGTGATGGCAAATCCTGCTCTTGTGATTTAAGGTGTGAAGTCTTGACTAGGGGCAGGTGGCAGTTCTGAAAGTGGAGGAAACATCAAGGACTCCACTTGAGTGTGAACCATTCTCCTAAAGGCACAGTCTAGGGTACTGCTTTAGGGCCCCTGATTGGTTTAGGGGCAAAACCCTGATGGCCCTGGTAGGGGACCAATGGGCAAAGCCCAAGAAGCTCTGGGTATTTACAAAATTTTCTGCATGAGAATGAAGCTTTTGACTATCTTCTTATTACGGTACATCCAAGCTTTAACAGTTTAACCCACACCATATTACAAAAAAAAAAAATCACCCTTTGACCATTTCGTGTAATTTCAGTGGTAACTAATGGCTAATCCCTCTGACCTACAGGTAGTAATAATGAGATAGCCCAAATTTGAACTCTCAAATTCCTACGCAAGTAAACTGAAACGTTTGAAAACACTTTAAATAAATGTCTACTTCATTTTACTTTGGAAAAGTTTTACCTTACTGTTTTCTACAGTTGTCACAAATGTCAGTACTGTATGCACTGTCTATGAACATCAAGGATGGAGACTAAATTCTAGGTATAAAGAGGCAGGTTAGTTTAAAGCCATGACCCCACCTCTACCATTATTGATGGGGATCTATGGGTCATCCCAAGCAAAATTCTGAAATTAAACACAGATGTGTTTATGGGACTGATGGGTCAGTGAAGTTGAAGTGAAAGCCATACCTATGAAGTATGAAACATGCAAAGGTTCAAAGCACTCCATGCAGTTTCCTCTGTAGAATTAAGTAAAACCAATTTCCTGGTTCTTGCAATTAAGATAACCCACTGACCCATGAAACCACTGAAACACCTACATTTCTATTTTAATTTCTCACAATTGCATAATAACACAACTTGGAATCAGTGATAATTTTTCTAACTCGTTCAGCTCTATGTACTAATACACATATAAGTCTGTAAGTTTGCTACCAAAATCACTTCTTGGTACAGTAGCTTAGTATCATTGGGCTGGCACTAGCTTTTCAAATCTGGGAGGGAATGCCCCTCCCTGAGAATAACTTTTGGAGGGATTGGTCAGAAGAAGTGAAGGACCTACATCTAAATAACAGATTATTGCTTGGCAGTGATGCACTGTAATATTAAGTAGACCTAAGAGGACAAAACTTAAAAGGGTATATGGGACTGATGGGTCAGTGAAGTTGAAGTGAAAGCCATACCTTTGAAACATGCAAAGCTTCAAAGCCCTTCATGCAGTTTCCTCTGTAGAAGTAAGTACATGGTCACGGCCTGTCGGCCTCACAGGTAGTACACCATGCATGAAAATGACCACTGACCGTAAAATTCTTAACACCAGAGGAGCAATTATACAAAAGTTATGTCACAATGATAAATACCCAAGACTAACCACTGCATGAATCTTTTAAGGTTCTCTAATCTCACTCTGGACAATAACATTCTCCCAATCAGGTTTACTTTTAGCCCCTCCCCCAGTACAAACAAAGAACACCTGTCTAGTAAAGCTCCAAGACAGAGGCAAAGTACCTAGCCTGCAATGAGATTAAGTTGCTCAAGGCCATATATTGACACACAGTGACTGTGTGTGAGATTAGTTGGGAACACAACTGACTGAACAAGTCATCGTTCACCAACCAGAGTAAAGCTATATTGTTTGAATAAATGCCAATCAAAGTGCAATCATCAACTGTATTTAGAATCCTAGGGCTATTCCTAAATATGGTTGGGCAGAAAGTTACTAGCAACTACTTAGTTTGGGGGGATGCCATATCCCCTTAAATAATTAAGACACACAGTAAATTTTGTTTTTTTATAAATGACTCCAAACTGACCCCTACAACAGATGACCTTCGAGTCCAACCTTGACCACCACTGAGAACCCTTTATCTTTGTATCACTTTGTCAAAGTTTCATTTAAATTTGTCCAAGCATGTGCTCATGGGGCGAGTTAAAATTTTTTGAACAATCTCTTGTAACAGTGATATATATGGGCAATGTACTGTAGCTTAAAATAGTTAAAACAATGTAAGAAGTTTACACAAAAAAGCCATGTCATCCTATTGAAATAAATGAGACATTCTATGCATAATTAACACAATATGTCACAGAACAAGTACAACACCTAATATTCCCTGCAAAAATTATTGAAATACCTGTATACTAATTACTAATAGCCCTGCAGCTCTAGCAGTAGCTAGGCTGGAGAGATGTGTGTAGCTTAAGTTCATGGTGCACATATACATGCCAAAAGTGCCATGCTTCTCTGAAGAAAATTGCCCCATACAAAAAGACCTGCCAACTGAAACTTGCGAATACATTTTCAGGTTGTTGTTTGAGGGTTGTTTGTGGGACTACAGTACATTCATCCGTCTGAGAGTCACAATTTTCCGTATGTATTCACACGTTCCCAAAACTCTCTCACTGCTAGAATATTAATGCTAAATGGTTAAAACAATATTTCAAGCCATTTTAAATTGATATAGCTAATATTTAATTAAGATTCTGAAAGCTTCATTAGGCCAAAGAAAGTTGATTTCAGGCAATGTGCATACTGTATGATGTAGCTATTTATTTACTGCATTGATTCAAGTGTGTTAAGTTGTGTGTACATACTGTATGCATGCATTCCTTCATTGCATTAGAGATCGTTTTGTCTTTGACTACAAGTCAAATGCATCTTTTTCAAAACTTGCCACTGAAGGAATACGAAAAACAAACAAAACATTCTGTGTAGTATGTTAGAGGAGATTTGCTGCTACTTGCCTTTTAAACACAGGTCGCTTAAAAATGTTTATTTGAAGAACTGCCATGGTGAGTCGTTCCATATTCTTGGGAGGGATTATCCCTCCTTGAAACGTTGTGGGTAGGGATCCATATCAATCATTTTAGCGGGAAACGCGCAATCGTGCACTTTAATGCAAACCCCGCAGTGTCAAAATAGCTGCCATAATTTCTGTATGACAAGCTTACTTATAAATGCAGGAATTATATGAGCTATGCAATTTTGCTTTTGAATTCTTCTACTTAAAAGACTCTACAATCTCGCCCAAGACAGTAAAAATGCTCCATACCAAATTTACTACTAGCCCCTTGTCCAGCTTAAACAAAAACACCTGTCTGGTACAGCTCCACAACAAGGTTACAGTAGTTTGCACTATTGCTGAAGGCTAAATTCACACAATCATACCATGTGAGTTTGGAAAACACAACTGATAGCACAAGTCTGAAGTCACTGATGAACCAGAGTGAAGCTACTGCTTGAATTAATGTCAATCACAGACTGTGCAGTTTTACCAACTGCTTTTACAGAAATGATATTAAACTATACTGTATATCCTAAATATGTTTGGGGGTGATGGCATGATGCTATAGCCCCTTTAATAATTATAATTTTTCCCAACACATCTAGGGAATTTGACACAGTTTTTCCAAGTTCAATAACCTATGCCATCAATTACAGTAATTACAGTATTGTGACAAAGACTGGTCACAGCTCTTACAGTATATAAGTTATGTACATGCCCCTATCCATTAAAAAAAAAAAACAGATTTATACCTAAATTAAGGCAATTCTGACAAGGATATCTGATACTCTAAGATACTGCAGGCGTGCAATGGAATATTTCGTAGAAGAGTGTACACAAGACTGAAGCATGAAACATATTTGGTACCTAGTATGTATAAGCACTTTAATACACATCTTTGTATAGAAAAATTTCACCATACTGTAGATCCAAAACTAGAATTTTATCAGTTAAAAATTGCAAAATGTTACTTTCCTTTACTTTGTACAGTAGAACTTTATACTCAGTTGACATCCATTCCTGGAAAGCAGCTTTACTCACTATTTCCCTCAAGAGTCACAAATTTCTCAACTCCAGAATGATGATAATGGCCAGTCAAGTCACCCCTTAGTAAAGTAGCCCTACAGGCCTTGAATTTTGAGGCGTGCCCACTACTTGAATCAAATCACTGTGAGAAGTGTGATTTTTTGCACACCTAGATAAAGAATGGGGACTCAGATAAATCTATTTAAGTTTAATAAAGAGCACACCTACCACACTCCTTAATTTCCTTCAGTGATTTGTAGTACAGTAGTACACCTGGAAAATCTAAAACTCAAGGCCTGGCCCTTACAAACTCACCTCCTAGGCCCCTACGCAAACAAACTTGCCCCTTGCAAAGATTCGCTCTCCGTTCAACAGAGTCGCCCTATGAGTAGTAACATCAAACAAAAGAACTGGAAGAAATACCAGTGACATTTCTTGAAGGATTTGGAAACTTGTAAATATGTGAATTGGAAGTTTCTAAACTGTTAGGACTACAGTACGTAGTTACAAGAGACTTGTGTGGGACATGAGCTACTGGTAAAGCTCCACAAAGTTGCCCCATGAACTCATGGGGGAACTTTGTTGACGGAAAGTTTGTAAAGGGCCAGTTTGTTGGCTCAAGGTGTGACTTTGAGATGGGGAGCGGAGGACCCATGATGATGTTACACAAGCTAAATGCACCTTGCTTGTCCCAGACTGTCGGGCAGGGCATTTGTCGAAGTCTGGGTTGTAGAGTATGCCCACGGTATTTCCCGCCTGTCATAAGAGGCAACAATAGGGAAGGACTTGCACCATGTTTGGACTGTATTTAATACTGAACTTGAACTGTATTTGAAACCGTATTTAAATTTTACCTTTTTATCTAGTTGACACTATATAACACATTTGTGTTGGTGTGTCGTTAAATCTTACCTAACTAATCTTTGTTAGGCTGAAACCATTGTGTAATCACAGAAAACCATGCATACTCTACATAGCAGAGTAGATAACTTCAAAAAACAGTTAAGAATTAAAAAATTTACAGTACACTTTTCTCTTTAACATAACATAACAGGTTAAAGGGCAAAGGAGGGCTAAGGCCCCATAAGATGCCCTGAAGTCCATACAACCTTAACTGAAAACAAACAACCAACTAACACCAAACGAGCCTAGCACAATTAGATTCTACCACAGTTACGGAACAACTTTTCAATGTTAGCCTTAAAGCAGTGCACAGCTGTGCAGTTTAATAACTACCCACTCACGCAGAGCAGACTATTCCACTCGCTGACAACTCTATGAGAGAAGCTGAACTTCCTAATGTCAAGCCTTGCAAAACACTTAACTAGCTTCTTACAATGGCCTCAAACCCAGGAATTACTTTGAACCTTCAAATAACTACAAGATGACAAAGGATTCCTTTCAGAGAGAAATTTGTACACCTGAAGCATGTCCCCCCTAATCCTTCTCAACTGCAGGGTGGTAAGCCCAAGATGCTTTTAAAAGTTTAACATGATAAGCTAGGTGTCTCACCTCGGGTATATAAGGCAATTAATATTAATTGATTCATATTTGTGGTCCACAATTTTAGACAACCTCAGAGCTCCCTTTTGCATTTCTTCTGTCAAATGGCAGCATTTTTCCTCTGCAAGCGCTGTCTTCTACGTTTTAAGGTTTTTTCTTTTTTCCCTTTCTATACAGGTATGGAATACACAACTACTTTAGCCTTGATAAATTCACACAAATGACGTAATGCAGAAAAATGGGTGATGCACCGTATACAATTTTAGCAATGTTATCTCTTATATTCATAACATACTTACTCTGAACCCTCCAAATTAAAGTGTACTTGTACAAACTTTCAAGAAACAAATAAACTCCTACCACAAGTTTCAGATGCCTTAAGCTAAAGAATGTTACTTTGAGTTAGTCATGTTAGTCACCCAAATATTATGGAAGCCCACAAGAGTGATGTCAAAATACACCCGATGACCTGATATTGTTGCAATAAATAAAATCATCAAATAATGGAAGGAAACCATTCACAGTGATGTGGAGAAATTATTTGCATAATTCTTGGGAACATTTTGGGAATGTCTGAGGTCACTGAATTCTATCCAATTGTTCTGACATACAAATTTGCCTACCAGGCTACCAGTCCCTGAACCATTACAGAATACAGGGCCACTCTTGAACATCACCTAACATCTGGACGTGCGGATGCGATGTGACACTGTTAGCTGTTTATCCAGGCTTGCACCCTAAATTTTTACTCCACTTCTGAGCATCCGCACATCCACTCCAAGATTGATATTGGTGAAATCATTCACTCTGCATCCAATCATCCGTGTATCCACTCCAGAATATTGCTTGTGTTCTTAAGTAAGGAATGGACAACAATGAGTCATTCTCAGATTAAACTTACCTACTGTATTCATATTCCCGTTTTATTATTAAATCTTGCATGTTTATCTAACAGCCCCAACTTTGACTCTGCATCCGTGCATCCACTCAAGGGATGCTTGGAATGGACTTGAAAAAACATTCCACATAGCCTATACCAACACCTTATTATGGACTAGCCTACCAATTTTTCCAAACTCTGACTGAGCATCCACACATCCACCCAGGGGATGCTTGGAATTGAGCTAGAAAAAATTTCAAAAAGTTTCATTTTTACTCCGCATCCACGCATCCACCCCAAAATACTTCCAGCGGACTAAGAAAAAAAAAATCACAGAAAGTTCCACATGAACGACAGATATTCAGGATCAACTAGGCCTAGGCCTATGTGATGTTCTCAAAAGGCATTTTCCCAAACTTCAACTTCGCATCCACGCATCCAGATGCTCAGATACAACCCTTGAGTGGCCATGTATTCTATAACTAGCCTACCCCTTGTTCTGTACCTAGGCCTGGGGTCAACTTATTAAATTATTAAGATTGTCATATCTTACCCCCATTCAACAACATGGGATTCATAATCCCAGTATTCTCTGGGTCTGTGTGAGTTGACATCAGCATATGTTCTTGCTCTACTCATTGCCATTTTGCAATAACTTTGACTGTCACTGTCAGTTCTCTTCAACTTCTCACGTGCAGAATGTACTAAAACATTGGGTGCCTGCAAATTCCAATGACCAATGCACTGAAATATTGAACAAACACTTCGTAATTTCACCAAGGTTGAAATTTTGTTGCTCTCTTTAGTCTTGTGCACTTGCAAACTTGCCACCCATCAGCGTCCTGTTGTGAATAGTGTTGCCTGTAGCTATAGACTGCAGCATGGCATAGGGGGCCTACATACAGCCAGTAACACTGCAGCCCTTTGCCTAGTAAAATTTCTTGTATGATTAGGCTGGTCAAGTTATCTTGTCAGCCTTTCTTTTTTGTAATAATGATTATGAAAACTATTTCTGCTCAGTTAATTGAATGGGCACTCTTATAGTGTAACCATCTTGGTTTTCGCACTGAGACCAATTCTACGTACACCCAATTTTTTCCAAGGATCTTCACCCTTTAATGCGAGAGTACAGTAAGTCCCACTCTACATCATACATTACTCGCCACGGTATGTGTCGACATGGTTACTGAGTAGTAGCCTAAGCCGCGTGTGCATTTTCAATGCAAGAAAACTATCCTATCATTGCCTCGTGCATGAACATCACACCCTTATTCCGACCAGTACATTCCACTCCGTTTCTCACTGATGTAACCACGAAACAGCCGAATAAATCCTCTTATGGCCAACTATGATATTCCAGGTGGTAATACGGATGTCAAATATAGCGATATCTCTTCTGTCCTGCACCGAATTAGTGATTTTCGGTTCCCCCTTTCTCGTGAACTATCAAGATGGCGCAAATTTGATCATCAACTCTTCTCAAGCTCCTTGTTTAACATTCCAAAGTAGCGCCCTCAAAAGTTTACCCTAAGTGAAGCCGTATAAGGATTGCTACTCTGATGGTATTTCGCAACATTTCACATGATTAGTCTCAAGTCTCAAAGACAGGTAATAATGGAGGAACGTTATCGCTCATACAAAGACCAGCAGAAGTTTACATTTATTTTCTACATCATGTCGAAGTACAGGCTGAATAATCATGAAAACACAATGATTTAGCAGAGTAAGCCTGAAAAAAGAATTTGGATTGCATGGCCCAGTCGGACGCCGATAGGACCTGATGGGGGTGCAGGAGTGTGGTGGGGGAAGGGTTAAGTGGTTAAGGTGAAGAAGCTGAAATTTTAACTGGATGGACTTTGAAGCCAAAACCCAACTGCTTGTGCTGACACTATAATTTTCAATGATCAGTTTGACACTCCCCCAGCCCCCTGCATCACTTTAATTATATTCCGAAAAAGGTTTCGTAGCGGATACATTTGTGGATTTGTTGGTAAATTCATACTCCTGCCATTGCTTTACAAATTTAGTCCAGCCCTGTCTATGTAATTAATTAGTAGCGGGTCCAGACATTTTACATTGGCCTCCTGGAGTAGGTGTGGGATCGGTTCCCTGAGATCGAGCCGTTCATAGCACAGACCAAAGTTCGTCTCAACCCTTAGCAAAACCAGTTTCTTAAGAACAAGTCCAATCGGTGATAAACACTTACTCGGGACGTTTGAAGAGCTAGGTCTGCTCTATTTATCAGCCAGATGGTGTACTGAAATGTTTGAGCTGCTTGTTAACTCACTACCAACCCGGAGGGTTTTTCATCCCTTTTCACCAGGTAAGCCTCCTACTCCAGGAAAGATCATCAATGCATCATAGAAGTAGCTTAGTTTGAATGTGACATCAACTCTGTTTAATAACTGTTCCCCAGTGTTGTAACGAGTCATGACTCGAGTCGCTTATTTTCAGAAGATCTAAATGACTCGAGCAATTGTATCATTATTTTCCTCATAGAAATAATACAGTGACTCGAGTCACTCACTCGACTCGAGTCGCATTGAAAGTAGTGAATGACTTGACTCGACTGCAAAATTGAGTGACTCGTTACAACACTGCTGCTCCCCGCCCCCTTACCCAGATTGACTCCATGAGCCATCTTGTGTACTTGGCACATTCAATTGTTACGATTGTGCTGGCCTCCCAGAATCATGGTCAGCTCAGGGAGCTGGAAGACACTTCCAACTTGAACTCCCTGGTCAGCTAAAGCTGAGGTGAGAAATTCTGATTCTGATGCCTTTGTGTTTATTGGTCCTGGTAAATTTTGTTTTAGAATTAGCCTTGCCAACAGCTTTAACATATTATATATTGTTTTCTAGTACCATAGTCTCTCCCTCTTTTCACCCAGTGGAATAGCTAGTGGGGGGTGGGGGGCGATTGCCCCCCCCCCCCACAGAGCCTCCGAAGGCCTCTGTCGGAAATTTCTAGTCTCTGTCGGAAATAAATAAAAACAATTCATTTGAAACACTTACAACACTTCTTATGTTTTTAAGCAGAATTACACATCGAAATGGTTACTGACATGGGCTGGAAGTATCATTTAAGATAGTCTCGGAGATATTTTAATCTAATTTTTTTCCGCGCGCTACACGCTAGATGATGGAGGCACTACGCTTAGATAGTACATCATTACTTCAAGATAATAATCTGTCGGAATTTGTTTGCTTTTGCCCCCCCCCCCCCCCCCCACAAAAATATCTACACCGTAAAAAAATTCTGTAGATTTACAGAACAAAAATAAAGAAATACATAAAGAAAACGGAAAAAGTGCTGTCAATTTGTTTCCAAAAATTGACAGCACTTTTTCCGTTTCCTCTTTGTATGTCTATATTTTTGGTTCTGTAATTCTACAACAGTCTGTAGACATTTCTTACAGTGTAGCTACGCCACTGTTTTCACCAATTTAAAGAGAAGTTACAACCTTGGCATGAATGTCATAGGCCTATATGCCGGAGTGAATTTGTCTAATTCCCTGTCGTCACGGTCTTTGGGATGTACCAAACTATTACGATCGAAATGTGGTCAAAGGTCTTATTGCTGTGGAAATGCGGTTTACGAAGAACTTGAATACACTGGGCTTTTTTCTGTTATAGTCCTTGAATGTCATGATATAACTACCAGACCTTTGTTTTGGTTTTTTCTTTGATACTTTAATATTTGTTTCTTTTTTCTTTAAATCGCTTTCTACTTTGTTAAATGTCCCCTCAGGATAGCCATATGTTTGGAGAGTATTGCAGATTTTCTGCTTTTCAACCTTTTTGTCATCCTTCTTGGTGACAACCTTGTTCTTTCTGTCAAATAGAGTTCGTATGATCACACCAAGCTTGTGCTGTAGTGGGTGATGAGATTGAAAGTTCAGGTCACTGGCCTGTGTGGGTTTATACCTACGATATACTAACTTCCAGCTTGATCGAGCCATCTGGTTAATTTTTTCTCTTTGAGTCCTTTTTTACAACAAGAATGTCTCTTTCACTAAAAGGAATTAAAAGCCCTCAAGTTGGTTTTGTTATACAGTAAGTTAACAAACAGTTCAAACATTTCAATCGGACCTAAAGTCTAGAATTACAAGAATATATATTTAAATGTTGAAAACGAATTTCATTCATCCAACTCCCATTTTCATAGCTTACTGCATTGCAGAGATAAAATGTTGAAATTTATTGAAACTAGTCGATTGCGCAATCATTTGTGTTGTTCTTCTTGTACAACCCACATTACCTGCTTTTTGTTTTCTTTGAAATTAAGATGTTTGTATGACCTTGAAAAATTTACTGTCCCCTTGCATAGCATGTTGCACGGACAGGGCTTATATAGCCAAGTCGCCGTATAACAGTTAGACAGTGATCACATCTTACACATAGTGCAGTGGCTTTCGAAAAAAAAAAAAAAAACAAACAAAAAAACAAAGAAAACAAAGACGATAATTTGAGTAGTACCAATCTACCATTTTAAATTGAGTGAATAAGCTTCAACATTTCATATCTCAGCTCAGGAATGTCCGGTGAACATGGGAGTTGGACCATTTGAATGTATTTTTTCAAGCTTTGTAACATACATTTTTAAAATTTTAGACTTTAGGTACACTTTTAGTGTATCATCTGACTGGTGAAGAGAGCAGATAAAGCTCTTGAAACGTCCTGAGGACGAAAGTGTTTCTCACATACTGTACTTGTTCTTAAATGTTTTGCCAATGGAAAACAATAGTTCTAAATGAACTTATTCAATAATGGTCTCAACCCATTAAGGTCAAAAACTTTACTGGGCATTTCTACATCCTTGATTTCAGGAAATTCCACTGTGAAACACAAATTTGTTACTATAGGCTACGTTTCAGTGTGTGGAGAATGTTTGACATCTCAAATGCCACCCACAGACGTACCACTAAGATACATTTATTTAGGGGGCGAGCCGCTCAGTGGCGTAGCCAGGGGGGACAGGGGGCAAGTTGCCCCCTCTGGAAAAATCTTGGGGAAAATTTTTAAAGTGAATATATGGTGAAATTTGCGCATGATGTGGTAAAATTTTAAATTTCACAACCAGTACACTTTACTTATTTAAAAGTATATCCCACACTGGCACAATCAGTCCTCATTAAGGTTTTCAGAGATGGAATGATGACACCATGCTTATAGTTGTACTAGTTATGTTTTACTATCTGTTTTATACGGCATGGGATCTTTGGACCTATGACAAGGGACTCTGTCCTTTTACTGTATACTTCCAATGTTTCTTGATAATTAAAGCAGCAGCATTGTGGTATATGCAGTTTGTTAGAATGGGTTAGTGGTCAAGTGCTATACTCTGATACTAGGGCAGGTCCTCGTAAAATTTGGACTGATTGTGGTGAATGTGGTGAACTGATGAAGGGAAAGGTGTACCAGGGCTCATTTAATTACTGTACTTCATCCATTGTGATTCTGAACTACCAGTAGGACTCAACAAAACTTCACCAAGACAAGCAAGATAAAAAAGAGCTTCCTAAAAAAATAGGAATTCTTGGTGATGTATTCAATTTACATTAAGCACCAAATGTGGCACTATTTTGCATCTAGCCCACCTTACATGAGCAAAAATTTTCCAAAGGGGAGGGGGACCCCTCCCCTTAGACCCCTCCCCCAGGACGGCGATCAATCACATCAGCCAGGTCAGAGGAAAGCACCCGGACAAAATTGGGACCTGCGGAGAACACTGATTATTAGGAAGCAGATCACTAATTGGGGAAAATCTGGGTGCTCTTGCCCCCCTCGACAAAAAACCTGGCTACGTCACCGGAGCCGCTTTATCCGAGCTGAAGCCTGAATTGAATCCTTCCTTCATATCAAACGCCATGATTGCAGGGAAACACAATTAAAAACAAGAATTTGTCCCAACAGACGTGATTTTACAACAAGACTATAACCAAGGCCGCTTATGTGGTAACCAACCTCAGAAAACCTCAAACTTCTGTAAACGTGCTGATTTTCATACTAGTCGTCACTTCCTGCTTGAGGGGTACGTCTAGCTAGTTTTTTTTTTATTTACAGTATAGTTTTTTTGGAGGGGGGGGGTGGTATTTACCCCGACGGCAAAGATCAAAATTTTCCGACAGATTGCTATCTTCAACAATTTCCCTAAGGGATGTGACATAATGACTGGACAACCAGATAGTCGCCCGAAGTGATATGTATGTGACTCCCAATAAAGGTTATTTTCACGGTGCATAGACTAGAGTGTGACACGGTATTTTGGAGAAATTACATTCTTATTATCTGAGTGTACAAAATTATAAAGAATGTAATCATTTATGAAAAATTGCACGTATCTGGGGGGACAAAACAAGACAAGAAGTGTTCTGTGTCCCGAGTGCAAATTCCTTGAAAATGCAAAGTTACACTGGCAAATCAACGTTTCTGGATCATGATTGCCAAGAATGTACCATCATGCTAGTAATCAGGACTCCCCAAGTGGGGGTTCGTTTAACCTGGATTACTGGCTGTGGCGAACCCAGAAATTTGTTTATGGGGGATTTGGACGGGCTCATTCCGGGCCCCTAGCCACGGGGAGGGGGCCATTTCGGGGCAATGCCCCGCCACAAAAATATTTCTGCCCCACTAGATGAAAACTGAAACTGCATAATAATTAATCTGGTGGAATCTACTCCATTATACTTCTGGTGAAATTTAGGCACTCTATATTGGTGAAGTTTGTCAGTTTTTATTTTAATATAGCTCCAAAAGGCTGCTTTCATGCAGTTTACAAGGCTTTGGACAAAGTGCCATTTCCTGCAGTCTGTGAGCTATTTTGACGGAAAAATTCCCTGTACGCTACGCGACAACCGATGGTGCGCCTCTCCACTTAGATAGTACACCGGAAATTAGGAGAACATTTTATGCCCCTCTCCATCACAACACTTGCCCCCCCCCCTAAAATGTAAAGCTGGCTACGGGCTTGGCTCAATCATTTCATAAGGGGAGGGGATTCAAATACGATATTTTTAAACTCTTGAATTTCCCAGTGGGGGAGAAGGATCCTGGGAAAGAGGGACTTGAGGTGGGCTTACGCCTCCAAGCCTCCTCCTAGCTACTCCAGTGATAACTCATAACAATTTTTTGTCAATGGGCTAATTTATACATGCGACACTGTCTGCATCATGAGCGAAGTGCCACTACAAGTTGGCGGCAACATATAGACGGAAAAACTTTGGCCAAAAAGTGTCTCCCAGATGGCCAGAGGTGAAATTTCTCGGAACTCGTTGGAAATATCTGAAAATTCTATATTTTGAGATTAGAAAATTTTGCAAGATAAAATCACTTCTTTGTCCGGTATTATAGGAGTTGGCATAACTTTTACGTGCTTTCCCTTTGCAACATTTTTACTGGAAAAATTAAAGTAATAACATTTTGATAAATGATCGATGTAACGTGAAATAGCTTAAATCCATGATGAGCGGCTCTTCATAGGCATTAAATTCGGGATTACGTGTATACATCAGGCGCAGATCTAGAGGGCGGATTTTCCGGCTTCACCCTCCCCCCTCCGCGCCTTTTTCGGTACATTTTTTGAGAAAGCTCCATACTGCACTACAAAGTTTATGTAAATTGATTTTGATTGCTAAATGTCAGAATGTACAATATAATAGTATTTATACTTTAAATTTGTCCACAGAACCTCTCCCCGCTCTCATCGAGGCTCCGTACATTTGACGCTCATAGCTTCGAACTTTACCCTGGCCGAATTAACCCCTCCTTTTGTAAAGTCCTCGATACTCCCCTGCATAGACGGGCCTCGGGGGGAAGCAAGGGGGCATTTGCTCACACTTTTTCGCGACCTTAAAAATAATAAATATAAATTTAAAAAAAATTAAAATAAGGAAACGAGACCAGAGGAATTATGAAGGAATTTTTAATATACAAGTAAAGTTTGCAAATGTTAAATAAAGGAAAAACAATTCCAAATACCAGAAAAATCCAGAAAAATGAAAATAAAAGCTAACTTATACAGTTGCAGACCTCAAAGATGGAAGGCAAGGGGCAATTGCTGCTGAAAATTTCGTTTGGTACCTTTAAGAAATCCTTTCAAAGCATATAGGCTTTGGTTCCTCGCCACACTTTTGTGACTTGAAGCCCTGAAATAAGGGTCACTGACAGTAGTGAATGTACATCATTACACGCACCGCTGTTCTCAAACTACCATTATTCTCATTAAATTGGCAGGCGGTTACTATCTTAATTAGCAATCTGTATCAGCAAAATATTCATTAGCATTGGAAATTTTATCTTGGGGACGCAGGGTTTTAAATGTTTGTTTCAAAGATTGTTTCGTTCGTTACTTCCTGTAGAATATCTTGCGTGTTCCATAGCTTTGTACAAGCTCTTTCATTATCACTGTAACCACCCAAAAGCCAAACCCTCTTCATCATAAAAATGGCCTATTATTCTTAAAATGGTACATATGTGATTTTGTAATGTGTTTAACTTAGTGCACATCCGATGAGTTTTAAGAAAGACAAATGCTTCATTCTAATAGTTATCCTTTAAATACTTCAGGGCTTTCGAGGGCTTTGCCGCTGGACCCCACCAGGGGCCCTACGGCGGGCCTTTGGACCCAGGCCTTCTAGGGAGTGCTCCGTGCCGTGCTCCCTCCGCGCCTTCGGCGCCGTTTGGTATTCCACCCGAGTTGCCTCCCACTTTCAGACATGAAATCCTGCCCCTGTATTGATAATTATTACCACAGCGCGCTCTGCTTTCAAGGGTGAAACGCGAACCTGCCAGCACCAATGGCACAGCCTCGACAGAGATGCGGGGTCCCCCTAAATTTGTAATTTCCTGGCATCTGCATAACAATCAAGGTAAGTGTACCTACACACAGAAGCATTGCTTTGGTACCATGCACTTATGTGCGGTTTGACCACTCTAGGCTCATATATGCGATTTCGAACAGCCTGCTGCATTATGTATCCGTCAAAATGACCAGGGTATGGGGTCATCTCCTGCAGGAAACTTATGAAAAGTAAACGATATCCTGTCATCTGACGATTAAGAGAAATACACACTTTTTATCGCATCGTGCAATATTGTGCAGTGTGTTTGTTACTTAGGCTAGATGAGGTTTTACGGCTCAGTTTCTAACCAATTAGTTTAAGTCGGGCCGGCCACAGCCGTTTTTCCAGTTGTGGCTCACTGGCTTGTTTTCCCTACTCCATTGCTTATGCTGAGACCAAGCACAATGACAGTAGGATCAATTTCGGAACTGGCTATATCACAGACATTCCAACCCTTGGACTCTTTAAACCGGGACAATTCCAAAATTTAGCCGTGCCTCACCCTACCCTCTACATCAACACCTACATGTTCAGTGACGTTTCAATTTTTTCTACTGTTTTCCTCTCCTTTTTATGTCTTCATAAGTTTTTTTTTCCTATAATGGAAGAAGGGCCTAGGTCCCCTATATATGTACGTGTCAACGAAAAGAGGATTGAGATAAGTTGGGCATTCCCGATAACATTACGGAAAATGTATGCCTATGGTAGGCTCACCCGTGGTCCTGGGCTACGTTCTGCGGATAAATGATGTAGACTACAGTACATTCGTCTAAGGATTAGGTTAACTTTACACTCAAGCATATAATGTAAAGAAGGGAACAAACAGCTTTCTAGTCCCCATAGAGGAATTTCCATTCATATTAAAGATGAAAATAAATGAACCGTCAGGCCGTCCGACCCTAGTCGGGACGTACACTGTCCCACTTTTCAGTGCACAAAACGTTTTCGGGAAACCGGGGCAATTGGCAGGCAAACCTGGACACGGAGAAAATGCACTCCAAACCGGGACAGTCCCGGTCAAACCGGGACGGTTGGAATCTTTGCTATCACGTAATGACCACGCCCCTCAAAATGGTAAAGACATGGGGATTTAAGGGTTCTGTCTATAAACTTGTTGAAATAAAACGCGGTTATGTGCAATTTCGTGGCATCTGGCAAACAAGATAATGCACAATTTTTTTAGTACAGCTTAGGGGGTTGTCTCAAAAAGAGTAGAGGCGAAAAGGAAGAGGGGGCGGGATGCCTGGAGTCCTGTTCTTCTTGGATCCTGCAGGGCCCGAAAATATGTCTGCCTTGAAGGCGATTTTAAATTAAAAACGCACAGTAATCTGCTAAAGCTTTCATTATTTCTTAAATTATTAATATCTTACCAAACAGCGAGAAAGGGAGGAAGAAGTCCCCTTTCTCCTCATCCTTGCAGTCTTCGTACTTCTGTAATTTCGCCCGTGAGCAAGGACAGCATTTATAAGGGGGTTATGTTAAATAATCATACACTGGAGAAAGTTTTGGTAGATAAAGAATACAAACGGAGGCTGGGCCCCCGGAGCTGGTGAAAAATTTGGTACTTTGGGGAAGATTCGTGGTATTAAAATTGCTCTCATTCATCCCAAATGACATCCCTCATCAGGAACTAAATCTATAACCTGAATGCTTTCCTTTTCAGGTTTAATCTCAGTTTTGATCGTTAATTAAAGGGGTGGCTGGGGTGGGGCGGGGGCATGGGCGTCCGCAGAAAAATTCAGGGGGGCAAAATTTGTTAGGGGGCCAAACATTTTTCATGGGAAATATTTTACTCCAAGAAAAGAGTTTAGATGCTACCTTTCACACAGTGTTGAAAAAGGCGTAGCCAGGAATTTGTCAAGGTTGGGTGGTGGGGGGGGGGGGGGGAGAAGCCCACAGGCAGACTCTCATCGCTTCGCGCCACCCTGGGTTGGCGCGGAGCGCAAGAAAAGTTTGGCCCAAAATGCTTCCCAGATCGCTGGAAATGGCACTTCCAAGGCCTATTTACCGCATACAAAAACGGGAAAACTCACAGTATCGTAAATATAAACTTTAAAAAATACCAAAAATATGCCCCGGGGGGGGGGGGGCTGCTGGGGCCTGAGTGTTGATATTTTTATTCAATTTCTGTTTTGATAGTAGAATTCACACTGAGTGAACTGTTAAGAAATGCTGATGTTACATTTTCTTCGTTTTTTTCTTTATTTTTTCTTCGTTTTTTCAAATTTTTGATTTTCCAGGGGGATGTGCCCCCCCTTGCCCCCCTCCGGAGGCACATGGGCGGGGGCGTGCACCAACGCTCGGGCTGGTGGGACCGTCAGAAAGAAGAATGATGTTTGGTTTTTATTTTGCTTTGGATTCTACTCAAGCTGTCCGACCGGATGACATCTCGAGACAATTGCCTACAAAGGGTGCGTGAGAAGACGAGGAAACTTTGCATATTCAAATACATTTTAGTAATGATTCACTTCATTGTACATCGCAATAGTAACAGTAAAACATTAATTTACTTAGTCTGCTTCAGTGAGATGAATTATTCTTGTTCTTATTTATGGCGTATATATTGAATGAGACTGTCAATAAACTTGGAAAGGAACTTTGATGTTGTGTCCCCCACATATCAGAAGGGATGTACTTGTCCTGCTGTTCCTTATGGTTGACGTCACAGTATCTATCATATAAATTTGCCGGTTTGTTTTAGTAGTATGGGATTAGAAAGCAAAATGGATAACCCCAGCTCCCTTAGCCACTTATTAGAAGTGCTCTTTGCTGGATTACTGTAAGTACCGAATGCGTCAGTGACAGTGCAGCTGACGGAGGGGGGGGGAGGGGGGTCATTAATCCTTTGACGTGCCTGCCAAGCTCAGTTTGCACTGGGGAGTACCTGCCACCACAAAATCTTCAAAATCTTCAAGCAAATCTGTGTGTACTTTGGGATATTCAGACCAAGTGAATATCACTTAGTGGATATTTCCCGCAAGAATAGTATAAAATTTTCGTACATCTTCGTAAATATATGGGACTTGTTCAAGCATACGATATGCATCAAAGGGAGGGCGAGGTCGCTTGTATCCTACGACATGCCCTACGGAAGCGCTTGTTTATTGGTGTCACCTAAAATATTTACAACTTCTCGAACGTTAGAGAATCATGTCGTAAGTTCGAAAATCACCTGCGGAAAGGCTCTGAACATTCAAAAAGTTGAAAATATTTTTTATGTGACAACAAAACGTTTCCGTAGTTAACTTGGCAAAATGTATGAAATAAAACGAGGACACAAATAAAATTGTTATATGTCGGGTCAGAAATTACACCAGCATTTCCAGCAATAGTCTTCTTCAGCTAGACCGCGCGGTCCCTTCCCAAACGACTGGTCGATTTGATGAAGCAGGTGAATCTGTGGATGGATATTGTCATGTTATAAAAAAAAAATTTCTGATGCTCAAAGACATTTCATAATGTTTTATTTCACTTTGTAATGCTAATGTGGCAAATAAAATTCAAATTTTGTCCCTTTTTCTCTCTTCGATTCTCATCTCCTTTCCCTTTTTTTTTTTTTTTATTTATTTATCATAATATGATTCGCTGGCAAGGGCGGCGATCATGGGGGTCCACACAATAATTGGTTGGGGAAAGGACCCCTTTCGTCTCCGATATTCGGTTAGCCATTGCTCATGGCTGTAAGTGTGAGAAACACATAGACTGTAGGCCCACTCAAAGGACGAGATCACTGGGGGATTTCTATAACTTGGTTGAGGAACATTTACTCTCTGTTCACACCCCCAAATAATACGTGGGTCACCCACGTTCATGTTTACTGATGTCTGTGACCATTACAAAACATGGTCTCCCAGTATGTTGGTTGAAGGGACGGAATACCTTTAGTCACTCTCGATATTTTTCAGCTATCGTAATCTGGTAATATTTGGCTCAATTGATCATGGAAGGCAATTTTCGAGTGCGCTTGGCACGCACTCTCTCCACATGTGTATTCCTAATGTTAGTATGACATTCGAAGACACAGCTGTCTCCAAGAAGCCCCGCAACGGCTGCCCCAGGGACGACTCTTTTCATTTTTTTTTCTGAAAAAAAAAAGCCTGTCACTAAAAACATAGGCGTAGGAGACGGGGGGCTGGGGGGGCTGCAGCCCCCCTAAAAAATATTTCTGTGAAAAAATTCGGGCAGTATATAAAAAAAAAATTCTGGAACTGGAAGAAAAAATTGCGATAATAAAGTTTTGTTAAATCAGTAATTTAAACTAACGTTCTAAGCATGCCCGACCGCCTGTCCCGAAAAAAATAAAAATATCGATTCCTGCCCGAAAAAACAGTTATATAGTAGAGATTTTACACAGGCGTTGCTCCATGCTTATCTCTCATCTGCTGTAGACGTTTTCTTGTTTCAGTGTTTTACGTTAGCATCACAGAACACCATTTTCATGGGTACTTCGCAAAGTACCAAAATTTTCGCGCGCTCCGCGCGCTTTCAGTGTCATTGCATATTTATTATCAATAGTGTCTTAAACGTATTCACACTTTTCATCGCCCCCCCCCCCCGATTAGGTTGATTGCTCGTGTGCATAGGCTGATGGGTGTGGTTGTGGAGCAGCACAACATTCAAGAATGCAAAGCAGGGAATTATTTTCCCCTCCTCTTCTTTTGTCAAAGTTTTGTTAATGAAATTTGAAAGCTTTATTAGATGACAAGGCATCAAGTTCACATTGTTATTGGCAAACGCATTTTTTGGGTACTGAAGATGTCTCGGTGCAGAGTCTGCATGCAACTTTTATCATGGAAATAAATGATTCCTAATGCAAATTGCGTTACCATTGTCACGATTCGCACTATACCCTTACAAAAAAAAACCCACATAATTCCCACATACTTCCTGTAGGAAGTAGGTGGGAATTTGCAATTTCCTGTAGGAAGTTGCAACTTCCTACAGGAATAATGTGGGATAATATTCACAAACGAGAGTTTTCCCACATGGAATAGTTGAATTCCCACATGAGAAGTCAACCTCCCACATGGTGAAACTGAATTCCCATATAGAAGTTAAATTCCCATATGTGGATTTCAGTTCCCCATATGGGAAGACAACTTTCGATGTGGGAAGTCAAATTCCCCATATAGGAAGTCCAATTCCCCATATGGGAAGACACAAAATGGCTATGTAAGTTGTGCAGTGAACAGCTTTGAAGGAAGTCTATTGTGATTGGTTATTCAAAGCCCTTTGGATAACAAAGGCCTTTTCAAATTTGGCTTCTCTGTGTTGGTACATGCACAGTGTAGAGCTGTATAGTAAAGCAAGTACAGTGTGTACTTGAACACTGTGTTGTATAATACAGCAGTCAGCATTTGGTGTACAGCAAGCAGTGAGAGTGGTTGCTCACAGTTGTAATGGAGCTAGTCAGTGGACTACATGTATGTTGTTTTGTAAGGGACTATGCTGTATGCAGTGCTTTTTCTTTTGAGCTCAATGGTATGGAGTATTCTTATAGCATCTTGGCTGTCTTATTCAGACTATACTGGACTAAGGATGGAGCCTATAAAAAGAACCACTTCTAACTGAAACTGTGTGGCTCAGATAGGTAATTTTAACGAAGATATACAGGTACTGTAACCAATGTGAGAAGGACATATGCCCATGCAGTGGCCTAATTTGGATAACCTTATATCTTGCTGTCTTATACTGGACTAAGGATGGAGCCTAAACAGGAACTACTTCTAAACCATGTGTGGCTCAGTTAGTTAATTTAGCGAAGACAATGACACTTACTGTAACCAATCTGAGAAGGACATATGAATTAAGTGGCCTAATTTGGATATAATCATTTAGCTTTAAGGCCGCCACACTCAAACAAGTTGCTGGGATTTTTGTCTTTTGCATCGGGTTTTCGCACAGATTTGCATGCCACCTATAGACTGTCCGTCCGGTAAAATTTTTTACTTTAAAACAACACAAGTGTCACAGTTCAGCAAGGACTTAATGTGAAATTACATTTTAGGCCATAATATTCTTTTGGAATCACTGTAAAGTCACGGGAACATTTACTCTGACTGTACAATGCAGTTTTATACATTAGAGGGCCTCCGAGGATGATGAATGAAAAATGATGATGAAGGCTAGAGCAAAGGCCATATATCCCCCATTCTATAATGGAAGAACCCGATATGGGAAGGGATAACCAGCATGTGGGATTTATGTGGGAATTTTTTTCCACATGCCCAAAAACCCACATAAATCCCACATGCTGATTTCATATGGAAATATGTGGGACTTTTTTATAAGGGTATATCTTATCACAATTATATTTTAGGGAAATAAAATTACACGAAAGTTTCTGGCCAAGACACTGATCCGAAAATAAGAGGTATATCTCCATCCTCTGTCAGCAGGGGATACGGTGGGGTGTCGTTTCAAACGTATAATGGATGTATTTTGATAGTTTTCTATCAAAGATCTTTCCCAAATTACCAAACTTTGCGTGCACTTTGCGCACTTCTATCTTCAGTTCTGTTGTGATATTCTTTAACACCGTCTCAATCACATTCCCATTCTTCAACGGTAATGGGTTCTACAACAGTCGTAACGCAAAATTTTTGCCAGCTTCGCTCGCAGGTGCCACGGGTTTATACTCCATGCCACAGTGACATGGAGGAACGGAGCGCATGTCCCCCATTGAATCACCCCAAAGGCGTTTAAGCTTTATCCTTGTAGTAGTGGGGTGGGGTGTGTTTTCGACTCAATCATGTTTCTATTCATCGTGTTCTATCACAAATGGTTCACAAAGTATCAGTTTTCTTTAGACCTAACCTCAATATTGTCCTTGTTATCACTACCTTGTGATAACAACTCCCGGAGAAGCACAACAGCAAAAGTTAATAGCTTTTTACGAATCATCAGGTAGAAGAATCGCCTTGTGATTTGTAGTTAGGTTTCTTTGAGGAATTGAAACGGTTTCGATGCAGATGCAAGTTTTGTCATAGAAATGATATCTATGTCATGCAAAATTCTGCGCGCTTCGCGCGCATTCGTCATCGTTTGTACTCCATTTCTTGACCATTATTAAAGTATAGTACAGTTCAAATTTTTTTTCAAGGATAGCACCAAATCCATCTAGGCCACTTTAACTTAACAAAAATTTCTCGAGGGGAGGGGAGTTTGGGCAAACACGTTATCTGCCCCCTCACCCCCCCCCCCCACCTGCAATACAGAAAGTTGTGCTCGTGTGCGAGGAGTGCGAAAAATTTTGGTCACATTTTTCGGGCAAGTCGTTACAGCCCCCCTAAATCAAATTAGGCTCCTACGCCTATGACTAAAAATGTTCCTACTTTACAATCCGTACAATAACTTCAAGTTTTTATTTCTCGATCCATATACCTACTCGTGAACTCTGGTGGCTTGATAAAGTGCGCTTTTACTCGCTTCGCGCTCCCATTGCCAATAACAGCATTGGAAAATTTTGAGAATTGTATACCCGAAAGTTCGTTTTAAGTAAAAAGGATCCCCTCTATAATTTTATCCTCTTCGACCACTATCCTGCAGTGAACAGCATTTATATTGTTTGAAAACAGAGCTAGTACAAGTAGTAGCTCCATGGTTTGATCTTTTCCAAAACAGATTAACTTCTCTCACCATACACTCTATGCGACTTGAAGAACTAAACTAACTTCATTCTCATATCGATAACGTTTTAAACAGTCTCCTGAGGGGCTTTATCCTAACCCTAGGCCTCCGAGGATGGGGGCATCCCCCCAGCCAGTGTGTTTCTCTCTGTTTGCCCAGTCCGCTCCTACATACAAAGGCTCAAGTTAACAGGTACAATGGGCACTCACAACTTACAGCCCTGAAACTTTCAGGTTGCCCCTGCAGGCTCCCCCACTTTCGAAAGACCGGTGGTGCTGCTACCCCCTTCAGTACCCATGGTCTCCTCCGGATAGCGCTGTTGCAAGATGAGAATAATTGGGGTGTTGAACTTATCCATTGTGGCTTTCTAAAAGCCTGGAAAATGTAAGTCGTTTCAAGCCCGTAGTCAAGGGGGTCGGGGCGAAGCCCCTTGGAAAAAATCTCCCCCTAGAAGACCAAAAATTACCATTGCCTTAAGGAAGTTTAGTAGCCTATATCTCCCCCCCCGAAAAAATGTTCGCCCACTGGAAGCTTTTTCGCCCCTTCACTACCTTGTCTATCTTACTGGCCTGGTCGTTTTGCTTCATGCGATATTTCATGGGGTCGTTGCAGTGCTACATATTTCGTAGGGAAATATTGAAAAAATAGACACAGGAAACAAAAAAAAAAAAGCCAGGTGACACGTAGAGGTTTTACCATGTTTAAAAGAGTACATAACGCCTTCAGGGATTCAAGGGTGGGGCCAGGATTTGCCTGATAGGGGGGGGTCAAATTCCCCACAGAAGCTCCCGCAAAAAAGACTGGCAAGAAGGCGCATGCCGCCCCGAAAACTTTTGGTTTTCGGAACTTCAAAAATATTGTGGGATTTTATCAAAGAAAATTTGAAATTTGGGGGCTTTTGTTACAAACAAATTAAAAAAATTCGACTTTTTAATGAAAAGAAAATTGATAACTTTGGGTTTCTAATTGAGACAAATTGAAAAATTTGGGATTTAGATGAAAGATCTGCCCTTCCTAATAGCAAAGTCAATTAGAACTGAGAAAAATTAAACTTTATTTCATAAATTATCTGAAAATCAGTATTTGCTTAAGAGAAATATGAAAACAGCCAAGAAAAAAACTGTTCAAAATCTGTCCCTGTTATAAAACCGTAATGATTTTATAATAAAATGCAAATATTACAAAACTAAGAGTGAAAAGTCGCTTATTCTAAAGAAAAGAGTGATTTTTCCCAAATATTATAATTAAGGATTAGTTTTCACCATGTTTTAGATTGTCGGGCGACCTTACGTCATCGGGGATCATATATTTCATATACCCATTAAGGTTCCCCAACGAAATTGGCCAATTTCCCCTACATTGGGGGGGGGGGGGGAGCTTTGAAGACGGGGTGTGGCATGATGTCCCCCTACCTGGCACTAGCACTGCGGAGGTACACCCGACGTCGTGAATTCTGAGAAACCGGTAAGGTATAGGAGCAACACATCATGATGGAAGATGATGCCAGGGGTGAAGCCCCGGGAGGCTCTGGATATATTAATTGTGGACATTAGAACGAAGTACTTTATAATCGTCTTCAAATTGCTTTGGATGCCCACTGAACACATGACCACAACTATCACGATGTGACCATTATTTTTCTAAAAGCCTTAATCCATGACAGTGCAGAGAAGGTAATAAACAGGCCCTTAACGGATTCATCCTCTTTCAAAAGGGCATGTGTGTGAGAGGGATGGCTGATTTGAGTGACGAGTCACAATCTGGGCAGAGCTCCACCATCTCTTCAAGTTGGCAAGTAGATAGCCTACAAAGACAATGTTTGCCAAAAATGCCTTCCAGTTTTAAAAAAATGGCACTTCCTTACGAATTGTAACTTCCATCTAAACATTATTCATAATAATACATTTCTCTAATCAGTACTCTAACAAAAGGAATACGCCCCATTAATTCTTATTGGTCCATGTCAGGACTGTGCATGTAAGAGCATTTTGGAAAGTATGAAAGAGGTGATACTGGGAGCAATCTTTTCAATACTCCACTGTGGTACACCTTGTCCTTGCATGGTAGCAGGCGCGGTTTTACGGGGGGGGGGGGGCTTTGGGGGATCAAGCCCCCCCAAAGTTCGCTCAAGCCCCCCAAAAATTTTCAGAGGTTGTGTTATGCTATATTTGCGTGTACTGAGAAAAACAAAATTGCCCAATACAGTGGAATTAGTAGGTAGCATTAATCTTGATCCAGTGGAATTAGTTTGTCAAGGGAAACTGTCGTCTGTCATGTCTGTGTCTCGAAATCACATATTAGGTTCACGATTTCATACAATGGAAGTTGGGTCAGATATACGGTGGCCGACAAAGGCCAATAGAAAAAATAAATTCACGGAGATTATCTCAAAATTTTGACTTATTATCTCAAAATTTTGACTTATTATCCCAAAATTTTGACTTATTATCTCAAAATTTTGACTTATTATCTCAAAGTTTTGACTTATTATCTCAAAATTTTGACTTATTATCTCAAAATTTTGACTTATTATCTCAAAATTTTGACTTATTATCTCAAAATTTTGACTTATTATCTCAAAATTTTGACTTATTATCTCAAAATTTTGACTTATTATCTCAAAATTTTGACTTATTATCTCAAAATTTTGACTTATTATCTCAAAATTTTGACTTATTATCTCAAAATTTTGACTTATTATCTCAAAATTTTGACTTAGCTAGCAGTACGTATTGTATGGAGATTATATTAATCAGGCTATACTTTGGTCAAGAACTGACATTACGAGAACAACGTGGCATATACAGGCTATTTCAAGCCCACCACAAACAGCTTTTAGAATCGGGTCCTACGTTTCAACATACGAGCAACTGAAAGCGCACGAAAATTTTACTTCCCTGGAGGCAATTTTGTTTGTTGCATTAACAAAATGGGAACACTTGCACGGAGATTTTAGCCAACTTCCGATTCGTTCAGAGGCGGTGTCGGCATTTGCCTGACGGCGTCGCCGAGCTCCAATTGGCAGGGATAGGCCTAATACCCGACAAATAGGATCGGTTACCAAAAGGATGACTAACGTGAATGAAAAAATCGGTTTCTAATATAGAAAAATTGAAAAACATTGCAAAGCTGGAAAATCATTGTATATTTATGGAAGAAACAGCCCTTCTTAAGAGCAAAACAAAGAATTCACGTAGGTAAATACCGGTAATTTACATTCTTTATCTTATGCATTGAGGTTTCCCGATGAAACTGAATACTGTCCTGATGAGGTCAGCCTGCCGCCCCCAAACTTGGCGCCACCTCTGAGCTCACCATTGAGCTACTTTTGATTTTCTTACAAGATAAGTTTACCACGATGGCGAGTCTGAACAAAAAATCTTCCCAAAGGTTGGAAAAAGAGTGTACAACTTCATATCGATGCAATTTTAAGTTTCTCCAGAATCAAGCCTACAAGGAAGAACAGTAATTATGAAACCTTTAAAGATCAATTAAACCGACATTGTTTGAAACGGAGAGCGTTGAAGTAAAATTACACTGGTGAGAGAGCGCGAAGCCCGCGAAAATTTTTGAAATTTAAGATTCCTTTCGCGCAAAGAAATTTCATTTGAATTCCGAAGAACGGCTACGACTTCTTGATATGTCAATCCTTGACGAAAGTATAGCCTGATTATGTCCTCAGTTTCCATGATGTCAGGATGTTGTCGTGTTGTGAATATAATCTCCATACAATACGTACTGCTAGCTAAGTCAAAATTTTGAGATAATAAGTCAAAATTTTGAGATAATAAGTCAAAATTTTGAGATAATAAGTCAAAATTTTGAGATAATAAGTCAAAATTTTGAGATAATAAGTCAAAATTTTGAGATAATAAGTCAAAATTTTGAGATAGTAAGTCAAAATTTTGAGATAGTAAGTCAAAATTTTGAGATAATAAGTCAAAATTTTGAGATAATAAGTCAAAATTTTGAGATAGTAAGTCAAAATTTTGAGATAATCTCT
Source organism: Holothuria leucospilota (assembly GCA_029531755.1). Taxonomy (NCBI): domain Eukaryota; kingdom Metazoa; phylum Echinodermata; class Holothuroidea; order Aspidochirotida; family Holothuriidae; genus Holothuria; species Holothuria leucospilota. The sequence goes on from CM055965.1 coordinate 13,585,002, forward strand.
GTGAATATTTTTTTTTATTGGCCTTTGTCGGCCACCGTACAGATAAGTAACAGCTATGATAGTATGTACGTACATGTAAATCAAGTTAAAGGATTAATCATCTGTTGGAAGTTCAAAACGAGTCATTTCGTCACTGATCTCGTCAAGCTATACTAGCAGTCCTTTTAAGTCAAATCTACAGACCGAATCGTTACTCCCATTAGTGTGAACAGGTCCAGTTGCTCGTATCTCTCAGTAACGTTTGCTACATTCTTCCAAATAAAAAAAGATATGCCTGTATATACGTTACATCTATGTCGTGGTCAGGGGCGGTGCCACTCAGGGGGAAAGGGAGGCCTATCCCCCCTGTAATTTGCAGTAAAAGAGAAAAAGAGTAGGAAAAGAAGACGTAAAAGAGAAGAAAAGAGGAGGGCGGGGTAGGCCTATATCTGATCCATATAGTTAATTCAGGGCTTTCAAGAGGCCATATTCCGGTTTCTACCAGCCTTTAGATACGACTTTATAATGCACAAATGAAGCAAAGCAAATTTTGTTAATAGTTCGAGAATATTTCTGTGGACTCCACGCACGTATTTTTGCGTAAAACTTCCCCCGACTAGAGGGCAGTAATGTGTCCAAAAGGGGACTTCAAAAAATAACCCTAAGACCCCACCATTTTGCATCTTAGCAACCTTAAATTAGAAAAAATTCTCAAAGGGAGGGGAACACCCTTCCCCTTAGACCTCTCCCCTAAGAAGGCCCTCTTCCCCCAACCAAAAATTAGAATTCACAAAGTTATGAACATTTTCCAGTCATATAGTCAAAAAATTACCCAAAGAACGCACCATTTTGCATCTTAGCAACCTTAAATTAGCAAAAATTTCTCAGAGGAAGGGGACTCCCCTCCCCTTAAACCCCTCCCCCCCACGACAGCGATCACTCAACCCATGTCCCCTATCAAAATAACCTTGCGCCGTACCTGGTTATGGTACTGTTGTTGTTATCATTGATTTCAGCGTGCGCGTGACCGATTTACATATTTGAGAGAAAATTTTATGATTCTTCCGTTTCAAGTCCCCCCTAAGCCCCCCCCCCCCCAAAAAAAAGTCTCGATCTAGAACCGCGCCTGCATGGTAGTCGACTCTCAACGAACCTTTCCAATTTTTTCTTTACCTTTACTAGCATAAGTTAGTTTTAGGAGTTTAACTTAATAGTGCAAGTGGAAGTTTGTGGCACAGAACCGACGGCAAACTACAGGGGAATCACAGCCTTTTTTCTTCTTCTTCTTTCGGATCACGGTGACACATCCAAAGGACATTACTACACCGCACATGCGTCAGGGGTGCCCTAATTTGCCCTAATAAAATTGGTAATATATTGAACAGGATCTCTATGACTATCTAAACCATCAATCAAAGCAGCAGGAAGGTTATTCCAATCTTTCAGAGTACTAGGAAGAAAACTAAATTTATAACAATTAGACCGAGAGTAGAGTTGACAAAAATGGAGGTTGTGCATCCCACGAGTTTTCCGAGTTGGATGACTGAGTTTGTCCATGGGAATATTAGCCTTACCAAAAAAACCTTTCGAGAAGAGAATAAGTCTGTTTTGCTTGCGACGATCTGCTAGCGTGGGGAGATCAAGGTCCTTCAAAATAGATGTCATCGACCCTGGCTCGCGAGAAAATTCGGAGCTTACAAAACGAGCCGATCTCCTCTGGATGCTCTCTAGCTTATCATGTAAATAAGACTGATGTGGGTCCCATACGCAACAAGCATACTCCAAAACAGGCCGAAGGAGACCCTTGTAGGCAGCTAACTTCACATCGCGAGAGCAAAATGATAAATTTCTATAAAGTATGCCCAAAATCTTATTACCCTTATTGCAGATAGATTGAATGTGCTTATCCCAGTTTAAGTCGTTAGAAATCGTGACACCTAGGTACTTTATCGAGTCAACCTTAACTAACTTCACATCGTTCAAGACATAATCAAAGTTGACCGGATTTTTTTTCTAGCGAAAGTAATGATGTTGCACTTAGAGGGCTGGAATCTCATGCCCCAAGTCTTGGCCCAAAGACCTAGATTATGTATGTCTTTCTGGAGCAAACAACAATCATTAACATTCTCTATGACCCGATAACAGACACAGTCATCAGCAAAAAGTCTAATATTAGAGGAGGCAGCATTTACAATGCCATTAATATGAACAAGGAAAAGAATGGGTCCTAGGACAGATCCTTGAGGAACACCAGAGACAACATCATCAAAAGGGGACCGAGTACCATTAACTACAACAGCTTGCTTACGATCAGAGAGAAAGTCGTCGACCCACCGAAGAACCTGTTTGGAGACACCAAGGCTAAACAGTTTGGTTTTTAGCAGTTCATGAGGCACGGTGTCAAAGGCCTTTTCAAAGTCCAAGATGAAGACATCAACCTGCTTTTGTGAGTCCAGGGCCGAAGCCCAGTCTTCGACGACTGATACTAGTTGGGTATCACAACTATGCGACTTTCTAAAAGCATGCTGCTTTGTTGAAAGTGTATTGTTTGCCTCAAAGAAGTCCATCAAGTTGGAACTTATAATATGCTCTAACAATTTACAGCAAATACAAGTGAGCGAAACAGGCCGGTAATTACTAGGGAGAGAACTGTCATTTTTTTTGTAAACAGGGCAGACGTTTGCCATCTTCCAATCAGCCGGTATCCTTCCGCTTGTAAGGGATTGCTGATACAAGTGACTTTTAACATAGGAGCAAAGTCAGAGGCAATTTCACTAAGGACCCAAGGATGAATGTTATCAGGTCCAACGGCTTTGTTTTTATTCAAGCCCTTTAACAGTTTTTCAACTCCATGAGTAGATATGGTAATATCAGCCATTCTGCTACAAGCTGGTCTGCAGAAAGGGATAACACTAAACAAAGTCTTGGTAAATACACTTGTGAACTGAGCATTGAAAGCACAGGCCTTATCCAGATCAGTAATAGCTAATTTGCTATTCGTCTTGAGAGGGGGGATGCCATGTTTATCCTTTTTTTGGCCATTTATGTACCTCCAGAAAGGTTTAGTATCATGTTTTATATCACCAATCATACCATTAACATAATTGTATGGGAGATATGGACCTCCCTTTTGATTCTAGACCGCAATTCAGCCCATTTGTCATGCATCTTGGTATTGTTAGTTTTTTTGAAGATAGCATGCAGCCTGTCCCTTCTTCTAATCAACTTACGAATGCTATCGGTAACCCACGGGAGAGATGTTTTAGCTCCAGTTCTTTTGGTGGGAACATTCTTCTTAACAGTTCTTTCGAGAAAGGACTTAATCAGCTGCCAGTTTTCGTCCACAGTACGGTTATTTTGCCCCCCATTGAAGTACCCCAATGTGAAACTCCGGGTATCGTTTCTCATAGCACCATAGTCACCCTTAGAGAATTGCCAGATAAGCCTACGAGGTTTCCTTTTGATCGGATTCCTTTTTTTGACGTCGGCGTTAGCCCGGGATCATCTCAGCTGCCGGCGCCCGGGCTTTGATTCATCCTGCCCAAACTACGGTCGATTTGATGGTGGATGAGGTGAATGCATAATGGCGGGGATAGGGGAATGGCGTTTGGGAACATAAATGAACTCGAGTTGTCCTAAAGGAAGTAGTAGTGAGGAAAACAAATGAATGCCGTGCAAGCCCGTAGCTTGTTTCGAACTTAGCCCGACTGGTTTCATTTCATGGCATCGCCGTAATGCACGAAAATGATCATTGCTTATGTTTATATCTTGAATGCCAAATGTCAAGAAATTGCATCTATATGTGTCTGAGTTAAAAAATATCCCAGAACCGGGGACTTGTCCCCATTACCAGTACATTATCATGAGCCTTCTGGCCGATACTGAAGTCTAGTCCGAAACTGCAGTGGCCCGCACTTAGTTCAAAGCACCGGTGACGCATTAGATATTTGTGCTTGTTTTTCTTGATTTCCAGGTGCCAGAAAATACCATTTAGCAGGGTCTAATTTCAAATTTTCCCTGAACACACACCTCCTCCATCGAGGCTTTGCACATTTGATGCTCGCATAGGTTCGAACTTCGTTTGCCCCACGGAGTTAGCTTCCCTCTCCTTTTAAAGTCACGTGTCTGCTCCTAGCCCTGCTAGTAAATGTTCCATGCAGAAGTTAATCAATGTCTTTTTTCAGTTCATTCATATTATCAATGTTCTAAATTAAATCCTCATTTATTTGGTATATGGATAAATTTTTCATCATTTTCACAAAAGTGCAAAGTGCTCCTTATCAAAATACAAAAAATGGATAATTCTTTGCGGGGCCTGAGCTGCAGCTGCTCATAGGCAAACTGTAAAAGGGGGGATATCAAATGCCTTCACACTTGCATGAATTCATCATTGGCGTCTGCAACTAGAATCAGAATTTTGAAGAAAATGGAGGAAATTTGGGTTGGCTAGAGGCATTTCCCGAGAATCCCTTTCTCGATTGTAGCGTAAGTCAGTTTATACGTACATGGCAATTTACAGCTACCGTAGAACCGACTGTTTCCATAGAAACGTACACAGACTAGAATTTCGCGATCACCGGTACCTGTACTGTAGATATATCTACAGGGCATTGCGTACAGTACAGTTTACGTTCCAATATATGAATACACTGGAGATATTCTTCGTACAATCGTACAACGCGGGGAAGAGTGTACGACTAGACTGCACGTACGTCACTGACGTACGTTCAACTAGCCTACTTTAATTGTTAATGTTATGTTAGCACTGTAGCTACATGAAACGGCCCATTTCGCCATTTATTGTGTTTTGTTCAATGAACTTGAAGGCTGTAGATGTTTGTACTTTTTAACGAACGCAGACTTCGTTTTAAGTTTGTCAGGCCTAATTAGCATTCACAATGGCCGATAACGAAAGTGTGGCGGCTTCCTCCCACGATCCTCAAGATGACCCACTGAACGATTTTTCGGATGAAGAAATTCAAAGACAGCTGGAGGAGTTATTGTGAGTATGATGGTGGTAGGCCTACCATGTTTCGGTCAATTATGGGAATTTTCACTAAAACACACACATAAGGTAGAAATATGAAAATTAAACTTACCCATTATTCTCATGAACAAGTTTTCTCGTAATCCTGAAAGTTAGAGTGAATTTCGTTGGCAATCTTTCAAGAGACGGTGAAATTCCCACCACAAGTTTCAGCCCTTAGGTTCAAGAACGGTATAGCCTAGTCCTCAGTAATGGACTGTGGTCGTTCGCCGATTGCTCATTATAGGACCGTGTATAGGGAGCTATCGGCGACCGGCTATACACGGGCCTTTACTGAGGACTAGGTATAGCCTAGCCGGTCACACAAACATTATGAAAGTTCATAAGAGTGATATCAAAATATATTCCATAGGCCTACAGTATGTGTACCAATAGCGTGAAACACATTTTTTGGTTGTATTTTTCACAACTTATCAAACTGAATGTAACAGGGCAGGACTGTTTATACATTATCGTCCAGTCAGACACTGTTAATTTAAGTTTTGTAGCATTGGCTTAGCCTACGGTGACAATGTGTTACTAGGCCTAACGTTGGACTTGTGTGTATACTCGTGCAGCAAATCACGTAGGCCTAGGCTAACCTAATGTAAGTAACATTGGTACTTGCAGTGTGATGCAGTTGGAAGATGGAATACTTAACTTTATTGTACAGTTGTACGTACTTACTAACTAGTAATTCGTACCGTTATGACTTTAACGATGCAGTAACGTTAATATATTATTATGACGCTGACAGTTAGCTATGATTATGAGCGTGCGGTACTCTAGTAAATTTACAGTTCCTAACGAAACGATGTATTATAGTGTGCTGCGCGTCTAGACGGTCGCTGTACTGTTGTTATGTACGGTGCATGCGCGCCTAGCCGAGATGCTCCTAGTTTCTACGCTAGCTAGTGCTGTCTACGTCATTGACGTCACAATCGTTCCGGGAATCCCCTTATGTTTAGTTCAAACAAGGAGCGCGTAGAATTACATTGTTTTCTGCGCGGTGCAGGCTAAAGCTATTATTTTTCAAAGTAAGATTCATTGATTAATTGAGGGAGATCGAGAGCGGGTGGAAGGTTTAGCGAGGGTTGGTGCGGTTGCAACTGCAGAAAGTAAGTGTTATGTTATAATTAACTGGCCAGATTAGGTAGTAGTAAAAAAAATAAGATTTAATTAAAGCACAATTTAAACATTATATCACTTGGATTATTTTTTGTCTCTTTCATCGAGTCTCTCAGCCACACGACCTAGAATTCAATCCTGGAGATAGATCTTCATATCGCTCCAGGAGAAACAAGTTGCCCGATTTGAAAAACGCGCGGCCGACCCCTTTTACATTGGTAGTACGAGTGGGGTTGACTTGTGTGAACTCTAGGTTGTGTGGTTGAGTGGATCACTAATGTAACTCTTATTTAGGAGACTTTTGGGGGTGGGAATTAAGACTGGGCTGGGTTTGTGAGTGATGGAACGGGGTATGGATCTGGAAAGATGTTTGGGTTGTTGGGGAGTAGTCATGGGAGAATTTCTTATTTCAACCATATGCAATCCATTTACATCATAAAATACTGTAGGCCTATGTAACCTGGAAGAAAGACAGAACAATACCTCTGAGAGATGCCAAGTCAACGTTTTCTGTGAGGATCCGTTGCGTTGCAGAGGTTGCAAAAACTCAGTTTAAAATAAGGGGAGTTTGTATGAAGAAATCTGAACAAGCCAGCTTTTGCAGTATCTTATATAAAGAAGAGTGTTCCTTTGTAAGTAAGACTGTTGTTTATTACATGGAACATGAATCTTACTTGAGATTGGACGGATATGAAGGAGCTGATTTGGGCCTCACTGGCCTAGACAAGAAAATAGATGATCACACTAATTCTGTGTCCATATATGGTAAGAGAAGCAAAACTTTTGACTTATAAGGCTTGGAGATATTGGTTATGAGAATGAGACTCGGTTACCTATCAGCTTGATACAATTGCAGGAACTACGTGTTCACAACTTTATGGACAATGGTTTTATGTGAGGAACTCACCTAAATGAGTACATGGAACCAACGTCTATTGTCTATACTTAGAGAGACAGTATAGCATATCTAGTGTGAGAATAGCTGGATGCTGCAGATTACTTGTCACATGATGGTGTGAAAGGGCCCATGTGCAGGTTATTGCTGTGTTCTTGCCAAAGGAAACCAGTAAAAACTCATATGAGATTTGCCGTGAATACTCCTGTGAAATTGCCGGACAATTGAAATACTGACTTTGAGAGAACCAAAGAACATTTTTGCTTTCAACTGTGGATAAATTACTGCATAATAATGGAGTTAAAAATGGAACTGTCACTTCAAAGTATTGGACATCACCAAATCCTATACTCAAACACCTTCCCTTAGGTACGCTACACAGAGAGTACAACTGACTCTGCAAAACTCTCCATGGAAAATTGACATGTGAAGAATGGCAACTGGTATTGGCGACTTCAATTTGTGAGAGATATTTTATTCCACCTGAAACTTTTCATTTTTTTTTTGACTTTACACTTCTGATTATACTTTTGATCCTTTAAGACTTCAGGAGAAGTCAGGATTTCAGTTGGGAGGAGGTGTGAAGGTGTAGGACACTGGTATTACTAAGTTACTTCAAGAAACTGTTCAACGCAAGCTTTAGCCTATAATATTTCTTGCATGGACACTTGGGCTTATGTAATTTTTTTTTTTAGTCTTATAGACTTCAGGAGAAGTCTTGGTTTCAGTTGGGAGGAATGTAACAGGGCAGGACTGTTTATACATTATCGTCCAGTCAGACACTGTTAATTTAAGTTTTGTAGCATTGGCTTAGCCTACGGTGACAATGTGTTACTAGGCCTAACGTTGGACTTGTGTGTATACTCGTGCAGCAAATCACGTAGGCCTAGGCTAACCTAATGTAAGTAACATTGGTACTTGCAGTGTGATGCAGTTGGAAGATGGAATACTTAACTTTATTGTACAGTTGTACGTACTTACTAACTAGTAATTCGTACCGTTATGACTTTAACGATGCAATAACGTTAATATATTATTATGACGCTGACAGTTAGCTATGATTATGAGCGCGCGGTACTCTAGTAAATTTACAGTTCCTAACGAAACGATGTATTATAGTGTGCTGCGCGTCTAGACGGTCGCTGTACTGTTGTTATGTACGGTGCATGCGCGCCTAGCCGAGATGCTCCTAGTTTCTACGCTAGCTAGTGCTGTCTACGTCATTGACGTCACAATCGTTCCGGGAATCCCCTTATGTTTAGTTCAAACAAGGAGCGCGTAGAATTACATTGTTTTCTGCGCGGTGCAGGCTAAAGCTATTATTTTTCAAAGTAAGATTCATTGATTAATTGAGGGAGATCGAGAGCGGGTGGAAGGTTTAGCGAGGGTTGGTGCGGTTGCAACTGCAGAAAGTAAGTGTTATGTTATAATTAACTGGCCAGATTAGGTAGTAGTAAAAAAAATAAGATTTAATTAAAGCACAATTTAAACATTATATCACTTGGATTATTTTTTGTCTCTTTCATCGAGTCTCTCAGCCACACGACCTAGAATTCAATCCTGGAGATAGATCTTCATATCGCTCCAGGAGAAACAAGTTGCCCGATTTGAAAAACGCGCGGCCGACCCCTTTTACATGTACATCGAGTATCATCCATATTCAGTACAAAGACAATGTCTTTCATACAGCATTAAAATAATCGCGCAAAGTTTATTAAGATATTGGTAAACACAGTTTTATTGGTTTCACGCTATTGGTACACATACTGTAGGCCTAAATGTATCACCATTATAGAAGCAAATCATAAAATGATGGAAGGAGACCATTCACAGTGATTTGAAGAATTGTTTAAAATATTTTTTTAGGCCATTTAAAGAATGTCTCAAGCCACCTTTAGGTAGCACTACATGTAGGCTAGGCTGGGTAAATTTCTTTTAAAAATGGGAGTAATGCTTACTTTTGACAGAGTTTGAGTTGTTGTCATGTTGTGCTGGAGTTTCTTTACTGTCGTATGTTTATTTGTTGGCTGCAGTGCACCTATCTTACATTTTGTATGCAGTGACCGACTCAAGGTACACTCACTATATATAGCCTGACACTTACTTAAATCCTTAAAGGCAGTAGGCAGTCACCCCAAACAGAGTGAGTGTATCCTGTCACTCTAGTTCATGAATGGCCTATTTTGATCATGTGACAATATTTTTGTTAGTGAATTGTGGAATTCAAGGAGAATTTCGCCTTGCTTTACCTATTGTTTGTAATAGTTATGTTCAAAACGTCTTCAGAGGTGCTTGTAATGCAATAAGAGGAGATTTGCAAGAGTCTGCTGATTTTTCAAAGAAAATTTTTGGGGGGACTGCCTATTGCCTTTAAGTTACATACAATTACATAACATAACATAACATAACATAACATAACATAACATAACATAACATAACATAACATAACATAACATAACATAACATAACATAACACCTTAAACTAAGGGCAAAGGAGGGCAAAAGCCCCATAAGATGCCCTATAATACAGACCCAAAACAAAACTTAAAGGCAGTAGGCAGTCACCCCAAACAGAGTGAGTGTATCCTGTCACTCTAGTTCATGATTGGCCTATTTTGATCATGTGACAGTATTTTTGTGAGTGAATTGTGGAATTCAAGGAGAATTTTGCCTTTCTTTACCTATTGTTTGTAATAGTTATGTTCAAAACGTCTTCAAAAGTGCTTTTAATGCAATAAGAGGAGATGTGTAAGAGTTTGCTGATTTTTCAAGGAAAATTTTGGGGCGACTGCCTATTGCCTTTAAACCAAACCAAATAGGCTACTCCACAAAACCCAGCACAATCAGATTCTGCCACAGTCATAAAACTTGTCAATGTTCATCTTGAAACAATTGACTGAAGTGGAATTAACAACCCACTCAGGCCACTCATTGACAACTCTATGAGAGAAGCAGAACTTTCAAATGTCCAGCCTAGAGAAACACTTGACCAGCTGATATTATGGCCTCAAACACAGGAATTAGCACAAACTTCTAAGTATTACAATTAGACAGAGAATTGCTGGGCCTACCTGAAAGAAATTTGTTGGTGGTAACTAAGAAGGCTAGGCTTGGGATCCATTCACTGAAGCCAGCTGGAAAGGGTGCAACATAATGCCGCAAAGTTCGTCAAATACAATTATTGTAAAACAGAAGGAACGGTCATCAAGCTCCTCCATACTCTTAACTGGAGGACCTTGCAAAACAGGAGATCTGCCTTAACATACTTTATAAAATCAACCAAAACCTAGTTGACATACCTAAAGAACACTTCCTAAAACCAGTGACATGGCAAGGTCTTCGGAGAACAAGCACGCAAAACTTTCATCAACCTGCCTGCCGTACTATTGTCTACAAGTACTCCTTTTTCTCTAGAACTATAAAGGAGTGGAAACAAATTACCAGAAGGGACTGTCAGTGCAACCAGTAACACATTTAAAATTAACTTGCATTTTGATTAATACATATCCCCTCCCTGCACACCTTTGGCTTATATGCTCTACCTTTTTTTAGAGCCCTGGCCAGTATACGAGAAGAAGATACCTACTACTAGGCCTAGTCAGGATATGCTATTGAGTCTGTTCATTATCACAAACTGATAAATCCTGTAAGCTAGGCATGTTTATTCACCATGGTGTGGACTGTGAGATAGGCTTCCATGATCTTCCAAACTTTCCCATTAATAATTTGAGTTCCACTTGTTTCTATTTTTGTAACTTTGTGAGCCCTCTGAGCTTTCAGTCAGTTTAGTGCAGGCATAGCCACAGAACTTTGTAGTAACCAAGGGTCATAGGATGGGGGATCTTCAGCCGCTTTTAAAGTCCACTGAGCCTCCAGTCTTCAGTGGTGGTCTTGAGTGGATGGGCAGTAGCAGTCAAAGAAAGTTTAAATTTAGAGGTTCAGGGTTTAACCTTTTTCTTATAGATTTGTAAATTAAGAGGCAATAGACAGTTCCCCTCCCCAAATTGCTTTGAAAAATCAGCAAACTCTTGCAAATTTCCCCTTATTTGCCTGACAAGTATCTCTGAAGATGTTTTTGAACACAGCCATGGCGGTACGGGACTGTTTTTCTCAGGGAGGGCGGTGATTTTTGCCCGACTCCAAAACTAATTTAACTGTCCAATTTTCCGCCTGACTGAGACAAAATATCTACCTGATTTAGTCACCCAACCCCCAGCACCCCCGGCCTGTACGGCCATGAACACAACTATTGCAAACAAAAGGTAAAGCAAGGAGTTATTCTCCATGATTTTAACATCAAATTCAGATTACTTTCTTTTGTGCAGGGTAATTCAAAATTTACATTACAAAATGTTTCTCAGCAAATATGCTGCAGTTTGTCTAAAAACACTGCTCAGAAGAACCTCTTGAATCAGAATGCTTTGATCCCATGAAAAGTTAAATCAGTTTATTTCATTGAGCGGAGCTAAAAATGCCTACTGCTGTTCAGTATTGAAGTTCAGGTCAAGTATATACATATCTTGTACATACTGTGCTTAATGCCTGTAGAGTATTTACATCCTGTTTGTATGCAATAGTAAGATGCTGGTTTGAGATCTACCACTCAAAAGACAAATCCTCATGCCAAGTATGAAAGATATCCAATATTGCGATCTGTAGTAATCATGTTTACAAGCTGAGCATCACAAATACAGTACACATGCCGGCTGCCATAACTAAACGCATATGTTATGCCTTTGCAACGAATCAAAAAGTTGCAGGCACAAGAGAAGGTGCAATCAGGGACATAATGCAAAGTAACCATGTCACCTCTTTTTAACAGGCAGTGGAAAGAAGTGGTAAATAATGAAACCATCATGTTTGAAAAGTACTTGAAGAGGGTTGAGCCAAGCATGACTGGAGCTGCAACTGTCATCCCACCACCTATGCCAAGTTCATCCACACCAGATACATCAAGAACTATGAGAAAAAGGTCAAAGTCCAAAGGTGGAGGTGGAGATCGTCATCTACGACTGACAGCTGAACAAAAATGTGACATAGCTCAGCGAGAAATTGAGGAACTTCGGGAGGAGATTGAACAACTTAAGGAGGAAGCAGAGAAAGTACTGGATAATAATAAGGTAAAAAAAAAAAAACTGGGGAATTAAGCACTAGGCCATTTGAAGAAAAAGTCAATTCAAAATACTGACCCCAACTAGACCATTTGTGGTCATATGGTTTCCTTATAACATGATCTATTTTACAGTATCAGTTTGAAAATGATTGTGGCTCTTACACCTAAGATTGTGTGGTGACAATGGGTTCCTTGCATTTGCATGGAAAGTGTTTTGTAAATGCTGAGACTGTCTTCTGGATATGATATTGGGGAGGTGCCTGCACATTACTACAAGTGTTATCAGTGGGATCCCTTTTGAAGATTTCTTGCTATCTAGTAAGAGAAATTCAAAGGGGATCCTGCTTCTGACACTTGCATTATAAAGTTTGTGAAAAGACTTCTTTGAATTGCATCTGCCAACGACTGACGGTAAGTATTTTGTGAAGTAATGATTTTATACCACTTAACATTTAGTTACATAATTTTTTCCCAAGGCCGTGATGGAAGAAGCAGATGCACGACTTGCTGAATTGAAGAAGTCATCATATGAGTTTGATCGTGATGTTTTAAAGGTAGCCCATGCTTCACGGACAGGGAAGGTTGTGGCTGAGAAAGTTATCCGGTATTTTGAGGACAAAATAAGAGCTCGAGATGCTCTCATTGAAAAGCTTCGCCTAAAAAATTCCACATTGAAGGTGCAGAAGAAGAAACTTAATCTTCAGCTAAAGCAGGTACGTTAAATATGTAACAGGAGGTTGTGTATAGCATTTTTTTCAAAAAAAAATGTTGGAAAATCTTTTAAAGGCTTTGTCATTTCTTCTTACTTTTCATTAGTTGAAAAAATGCCACCAGAATTTTCTTTTCATAAGTTAAAATGTCAGAACTACACACCTTTCTTTGTAAACTTGTCATTTATATTTTTTTTTGAACAAATTGATTTTCTTTACAATATTCACATCAGAAAGAAGAGATGGGTGAAGTACTTCATGAAGTGGACTTTCAGCAGTTGAAGATTGAAAACAGTCAGTATTTGGAGAAAATAGATGAAAGAAACCAAGATTTGTTGCGACTAAAGCTAATGGCTGGGAATACACTACAGGTTTTAAACTCTTACAAGGTAAGACTCGTCAAAGTAAGCTTTCATCACACTTGAATGAATGTAGCAAGGTATTTGGTTGATAATGCAGTAAATGTAGACAAATGGTGTTGTAGTGTCTTTTTTTAATTGAAACTCAAATCATTCACTCTCAGATCTGGTCCTTTTGGACAGACAGTCTCTGTGAACCTGTAAGAGAAAGCCTCTAGTTTTGTGAATAGCATAAAAATAGACTTCTGCACTTCATTAGCACAGTGATTGAATACTGGCCGACTTTCCTGTCAAAACGCCCATGTACTCACGGTGTGTGTGTGTTTGATAGGGGGAGGGGGGGGGGAGGCAAACCTATGTTGCCCCAAACCTCTTTGTGGATCTGCCAGCGACTTCATTTACTATAAGAAAGTTTTGCGTGACTATGCATATCTTCCATGAAAATAACCAATATAGAAGTTAAGTGGAAAATGTCCTGTTTCACTATGACATTTGCTCAGTTTGTGAGTGATGTTATGAGATTTGCTCAGTTTAGGAGCCATGTTATGAGATTTGCTCAGTTTGTGAGTGATGTTAGCAATTTCTTACCTGAGCCATGGCAACTGATAGAGCTGTGTGGTTATCTAACAGTCAGCAGGCACTAAGTGGTCTGTGGTTTGTGGTAAGTGGTTTGTGTTGAATCCACTGTGGGGTGGTCCATACAATAGATGGTAGGGTATGAAGTGGCTTCTTTTACCCCAAAAGGTTGAATGAACCTCTGTGATGAAGCCTTCATAAAAACTTGTTGAAGGATAAATTTGATGGAGCTGACAAATTTAAGGGGGCTACCCCAGTTGCTGTGATGATACGGTACTCATTAGACAATGGTAATTATTGTATACAATTATTTTTGACTTTCATGATACAGAAAAAGCTTCAAACATTGACAATGGAATCAGACAGACTGAAGACAGAAATATCATCAAGGAATGAACTTTTAAGCAAGATTGATATTGAAACTGAAGCAGTAGAGGAGGTAATGTGTCAGATAATAAGTATTGTTAATGTCACTAAGCTCAAGGAGATTTGCACTTTCCATGCCTAGGAGAACATTTTATGGACTTTTCAACACAGTTTTGTTGTTATTGATGATATGAATGATTTAATTATACTTCAGTCTCCATCTCAAATTTGTGGCAGAATGTGAAAAGGTAGTCTATTTTGAAAGTTTTTTGTTGTGATTAAAATAATGAAATGTTCAAGAAATTACGACACTTTTGAGTATTCAGTAATCTTTGAAACATGTTTCACTTTGTAGGAGAGAGCCAAAGCAGAGGAACTCAACCGTAAATTAAGGCAACAACTGGAAGACTTCAAGGTCCCTGAAGTGGTTGAATATGTCCAGGAAAAAGCAGATTTGTATGAATTACAAAAAACTGTAAAAAGCTGGGAAAGAAAGGTGGAAATTGCAGATGTAAGTAAATTCTTGTTGTATATGCCATTATTTGTTGCTCACAGAGTAGGTAACCGTGACAAACTTCTGGTAAGAATAAGTTAATTCAACTCATTCGTCTTCAATTGTACAAAAAATTGTAACTTGGGTAGCCTTGAACATTTTAATAAAGATGGTGTTGAGCTATGCCTCTAGAAGATTCAGTTTTGCTCCCTTGAGAGGTAATAAACAGACCTTTGCTCAATGTATCAGTTACATGTGCAGCTATATCAGCTGTAATGTTTTTCTTAACTCACTTAGCCTTCTGCCTCTTACGCAAGAACTGTTGAGTCCATGGATTTTCAAAGTAAAGTAAACTGTTCATAAATTATCATCCTCAAATTCAATTGCTCGAGTGTGAAAGTTTTGTTTTTAATTTTACTTCTAAAAATCAGCAATTACCTACACTGATGATACTCTATAACATTTTCTTCTTCTAATTTTTTATATAGATGGCTCTCAGAACACACCACAAGACATGGCAACAGATGCGTTCTTCCAGCGAACAAACTCATCAGTGGGGTGTGATGACGTAATTTAAAGCAAAGAACATTTTCAAGGCTCCACCAGCAAGCTTTCCAAAAATTCAAATGGCAGGAATTTCATTCCTATAGAGCCATTGCAATCGATCAATTTCTAGTCAATGTGATGAGAAAGAAAGCTGAACATTATCTGTCAATTGATCAGCTAAAATGTCACAGTAATGATATGCCTTCCAGGAGATCGTGGTAATGGCACAAGAAACAAAATAAAAAATGTTGATAATACATTTTGGTGTTCAATTTTCAGAAACTTGTGAACATTTCAACACATTACTTTTGCTTTTGAGAATTTAATATCTATCCTTCATATGAATTGTTAGTTAGTTAGATGAGGTTTAACGTCCCAGTTTCCAACCAGTTGGTTCAAGTCGAGATGACCACAGCCTTTTTTCCAGTTGTGACTCCGTCATATGAAATATCACTTCCTTTCAAGTCTTAATTTATACATAATATAAAAATTGATATTATTGGTCTGCTGCCAGGTAAGCATAAGTAAAGTTTAGAAGAATGCATAGACACCATCCTTTTGCTTTTCAGAATGGTTTCACTTTTCCTTCATAATTTCCCAGTGATAATTCTTCCTTTTCATAAATACCTGTGTCAATTTGTAAACAAGAAATCATCTAAGTTTTGTGAAGCACTTTCAAAACAAGGGGCTCAGCTAGAGGGGGTTCGATCTCAAAAATATCAAAAAAGAACTGTCACGGCTCAAAGTTACTCTAAGAAGAAGCTCACTTTTTGCCAGTTTGGTGAAAGAAAGACCTACCCCTCTTTATTTTTGATACTTCAGAGAAAGCCATCTTGGGAGAGTATGTAATGAACTGTACATGACACTGCTTTCCTTTGTCTATAGAGACTCAAGGATATTAAAGGGTAGTAACGTATCCATGTCGGAACTGAAGTCAGTAAAGTAAATTTTAAAAAGAGCAGGTGGAGTTTTGCATTTTGCTGCTAAGGACTAACCAGTTATTAACATTATCCTTAATATTTTTTTACGAGAGTATCAACCTTTCATTGTAAATTAATTACTCTTTCAAAATTTTGCAAACCTAACTCATGGATCATTTCTGTTAAACCTGTCATATTCAAGTCTTATGAACACTGTAAATACAAACATGTAAGAATGAAGGAATTGTGTAATTTTTTGTTGTCATCTCCTTTCTCTTAGCATAGATACAGAATAGATGTCCATCCTTGTGACCTTTGACTTGGCCCATTTCCTCACCCTTAACACAACACTGAGACAAAATGAAAATTGAAGAGAAAATTAAGTTGTAAATTTTCTTTATTTTGTTTTAGAGTTTGACTTCACCAGATAAAAAATTACACATATTTGTAACTCAACACCTGAAAAGAGATGAGCTACTTTTAACCTCTCCATGGTATTGTACTAGCAGTAGCATAACTAGGCATATCCTGATCCCTACGAGTACATCTTTCACGTGTTTTATATTTATCAGTATGAACCCTTCAGTCACTATAAATCCTATTAAAGCATACTGGTCTTAACTTCAGTCTGGAATTCAACAGTGGTATTTTATGTAAGGTAGCTGGAGAGGGGGACAGGGAGTGAGAGGAAATGTGTGGAAGGATATGAGGAAGCAGACAAGGTTGCTTGAAATAGTGACTTACTTCTAGAGGATGGTCATATGAAGTGGGCTTTCTATTACCTCATCTACCATTCCATTACCTGGCCTTGCACTGCTATGCAGGTTGTAGGAATGGGACAAAGATGATATAGGTTTGGGGAAACAGATGGCACAGGCAGACCATGCAAATCTTGGCCTGCCCTAAGCAATGTCATTCATATACACCATACAACATGCTGTTGTGAGGCATTTACCTCAAGGCTGTTCTTAAGAATTCTCTGAATATTCTGGTTTCATTTTCTCTTTCCTCTTCTCTTTTGTTGTTTTCTTCCAACTCCAAGAATTGCTGATCTACTTGTCACGTCTCGTGTGACAAAAGGTGAATTCTGGGCAACATAGTCTGGATCAAATACATTATTGCGTGCCATAGCTTTGCGAGATACTCTATTTTGGGGTTGTGGCTGATCCTCACAGACAATAGGGTTAACAGCATGTTTACCTCCCTGTGGCAATGGCAAACTCCTCTGTGGCACAAAAGAAAGGAATAAATTGCAGGAAAAAAGTAACAAAATAAGAAACTTACAAAACTGAAAAAAAAACCTTCAATTGCTAGGGAACAAAGTGCTTGGATACAAAAG
This sequence comes from Holothuria leucospilota, assembly GCA_029531755.1. Taxonomy (NCBI): domain Eukaryota; kingdom Metazoa; phylum Echinodermata; class Holothuroidea; order Aspidochirotida; family Holothuriidae; genus Holothuria; species Holothuria leucospilota. The sequence continues at coordinate 13,602,452 of CM055965.1, forward strand.
GAAATGAAAGCAGACAAGCCTGTCAGAGGGCTGAGGTCACTGTCATTGGGGCTACAAGGTAAAAATTTTCTTGGTAACATTTGAATGTAAACTACATAAGGCACAGATTAACATACATGAATTAAATCTGTGACGAAAAGCTCCATTTTATGACAGCATATTGTCTAATCAGTTAAAGCTATTCTGTAACAGATTAACTGGTAATACACACGTACTGCTGTTTTCATGAGCTTTTGAAAGTATTTTTGGCATAAAAAATGCGTGAAACCCACACAGTAACACTTGAATTCTGGTAGTTTGCAAGGGCCATGCAGATTTTTACAGGTGACATGAAACAGGGTAACATTAAGCCTTCACATTTAGTTACTGCATGAAAAATTGATGTAACATCTAATGGTAATTGTAATGTCACAGTTTCTGGGTTCCATTAGTTGCAGCATAGGGATTAAAACTTTGAGGGGGTAGGGTGTCAAATGAACCAACAATATTATCTGCAGAGTGCACAGAAAACTTGAGGTTATGAGACTGACTTTGACATCATTATGTGGAATATGATGTCCTGATACCCAGAAAAATATACCCCTTACCTCCCAGCCCCCTCCTTCCAAAAAAATTAAAAGCTCAAAATTCAATTCAGTCAATTTTCGTGTTTTGACCCTCGCACTTGTCACACCTCCACATACACACACACTGGAACCACCAATGGATTTTGTCTACTCACCCTGAGTTCTCCAACTTTAAATCCTCTTCTCTTGGATATGTGGTAATGTGTATTTCCATCATCATCTACGGTCACAATGACTTTATTTAGGGTTTGATTGCCACATTTTGGGCAAAATAACCTGTTTGTATCACTAGTTACCCTGTGTACCAAAAAACATTTCAAACATTTGAAATTTATAAGAATATACTTATTCCAATATTTATGAAAGAATTGTTTGTTACTTAAACAATGCAATGATAATAAGCAAGTGGCAACTTTGACTAGTAAACTGGAAATATCACTGGATATAATTTTTAAGGAGCCTGTAAGATGAACAGCTTAAAATGTGCTGGCCCTCTGATAACTCTAGAATCACAGAGACAGGTAGATGACTACTTAAAGACATATGACAGTGGTATTCAGTTCATGTCCTGCAAACTCTGTAGCAGCACTCTATTCCTAACTCAAGATGTCTCATTTTAAAAACTGGTTACTTTTGTCAAGAAACAGCTTCAGTTCTCCTCTAGGTCACAAAATGTAAAGTGGGCACATTAGCTCAGAATCCTTTAGTTATTCATATGATTTAATGCCCTGTTTGTCCTTGAAATTTGATACTGATGGAATGTTTGAATATCTTTCCAGGTAGATCTTGCATTAAACTATGCCATATAAAGGATGTAGCAAGCAAAGTTATTAAATATTACATATGATGGTGTCAACATCATAAAAAATACAATTCCATGTCTAACTGATGTGCTGTGATGACATCACAGATTTTCCATCATGCACTGTCCCTCTATAAAAGAATTACATTTCTCTGAAAATTTCAAATGCTGCATGCTATTGAGATGGGCTTTTCACCTACCAAAACAGAAACATTTTCTACAGTTTCAAGATTAATGAATAATAGTCCCTGACAAATCCCTTTAAAACACATCCTCAGTTCTTCTCCATACTTCACTTAGATGTACGGTGATACCTGCAGCCAGTGCACTGATGAACTTTTTAAATCATTTTCATTGTTTTGTAAGAAATATTACATCAACCTTGTAAGTCAAGGACATTTTCTCACTGAAAAAAGCAAACTTCATTTGCAGATGACACTACAACTTTTCTACATATATCTCTCATACAAATATTTTACACGTATTTAATCTTTTCACACTCTGGACTTACTTGAAGCATGCATAACATCGGAGGGCAAAGCTCTTAGCCTTCTTAATAATCATTCCATCCACTGAGAGGATAGGAATTCCAATTTGTATCAAAACATTCTGGAAATGAAGAAAATGAACAAAGCTGATTACACTCATCCTAAGAAAGGCTGGACAAGGAATACAAGCCAACCAATTTAAATAAATTTTCAAATCTTTCACTAACCAGCAGGCAAATCAATGTTGGTTTCAGTTACTTCATTACAAACAGCTCCTGCTTGCATATTAAAGAAGTACTTAAGGTTCTCAGAGTCTACTTTGTGCTACAATTATTTTGGTAATTTTCTGGTACTTTTCGTTCACATTTCCAATGATCATAATATCTCAGTAGAAAGGTCTTTAAAGCGAGCTGTGACAAAATGTCACAATGTCTATATTTGACGATACTTTTATTTCATCTTGTTCTAAAAGCTGAGATCACCTACACAAGTAAGAATCACATAAATGGTTTAAAAATACTCCAAACTAATCTGACTTCTCCTACCTGCATGGCAAAGTCTGTTGTCATACAGCTAACAGTCACCCCCTTCAAATCATCCAACACATCTTTGTGCATCTCATTTCTGGCTTTTTGTAGATTTTGTGGAGTTATCCATCCAACATCATCCTCCTCCTCCTCCTCCTCCTGATCTTCCTCTACATCATCACTGCTTTCACCTCTGACTTCTGCATCCTTCTCAACCCCATCATCAGTTCTAATTTCACACTCATTCTTCATGTCACCTTCTGAATCTTCACTTTTCATCTCATCTCTCCTTGATTCAATTTCCCTGACGTCCTCACTACCTGACTCTGTAGTTGGCATGTTGTCTGTGTCACACGTATCTTCACCAGAGTTCCTATTTACTATTGACGTATTGTCGCTACCCTCACCACTTGGGGTGTCATGCATAGCTCCCTCTGTATCTGTTGAGATTTCTGTCAATTCTAAAGGGACATCTCCATCAATCACAGCAGCGTCCTTCTGAGAGGATTGTTTTACCTTTAAAATACCAGAAAGCCCAAAGGCTTAGTGATTCCTTGCTGAATGGGGATGCTTTGTTGTACTGAGCTTTAATTAACCCTCACATTTATCTTTCTTGACTACATCATTTTATGATATTTTAACAATTTGACCTCTGCTGACTTCACATGACCTCTGAACCCCACCAAATATAACAAAAAAGGAAAAACGGAAGTGTCTTGAAAGGGATTCAACTCCAATGGATCTTGGAGCTTGAAAATTCTTGGCAAATTTTGCTTTTTGACCTCTAGTGACCCCAGGTGACGATCTTGTGAATTATTTGGGAATTTTGCTTTTTGACCTCTGGTGACCTCATATAACAATCTTGGGAACTGTTCGGATATTTTGCTTTCTGACCTCTGGTAACCCCAGATGACCTTTGACCTCCACCAAAAACAATAGTGTTCTTCCTTACATCATGAAAATCTACACACTAAATATCAAAAGTGTCCTTCATTCCTATCTTGAGATATTGTGATAACAAGCTTTTCAGTTTTTACCTCCTGTGACCCCAAATGACCTTTGACCTTCACCAACAACAATATAGGGTTCTTCCTCTCAACATAACAAATCTACATACCAAATATGAAAAGTGTCTGTCATTGCTATATTGAGATATAGTGATTACAAGCCATTTACAAGATTTTTGCAGTTTAACCTCTGGTGACCTCAGATGACCTTTGACCTCTACCAAAAAAAAATAGCATTCTTCCTCTCAACATGAGAAATCTACATCAGTCATTCCTATCTTGACATATCGTGATTTCAAGGTTTTCGGTCTTTGACCTCTGGTGACCTCAAATGACCTTTGACCTCTACCAAATACAATAGGGTTCTTTCTCTCAACATGACAAATCTAGATACCACATATGAAAAGTGTCAGTCATTCCTATCTTGAGATATTGTGATTACGAGCTTTTCAGCATTTTACCTCCGGTGACCTCAAATGACCTTTGACCTTCACCAAAAACAATAGGGTTCTTCCTCTTAACATGAAAAATCTATATTCCAAATATGAAAAGTGTCGGTCATTGCTATCTCGAGATATCGTGTTTACAAGCTGTTTAGGAGGTTTTTGCAGTTTAACCTCTGGTGACCTTGGATGACCTTGACCTCTACCAAAAACAATAGGGTTCTTCCACTTGACATGACAAATCTGTATACCAAACATGAAAAGTGTCAGTCATTGCTAACTTGAGATATCGTGTTTACAAAGTTTTCGGTTTTTGACCTCTGGTTACCTCACATGACCTTTGACCTCCACCACAAACAATAGGGTTCTTCCTCTTAACATGGCAAATCTATAAACCAAATATGAAAAGTGTCGGTCATTGCTATCTCGAGATATCGTGTTTACAAGCTAGGCATTACACACACACACACACACTCACACACGACATCATCCCATAGATTGCTTGCCTGCATTAGGCATCAAAAAATGTTCATCATACTTTGCTAAACACTGGGTCAATTATATACCTTTAATACTGAATAATACTGCATTTCTTATACAAGATTTTGCTGGATAAGGTTCATACAACCCTGATAAAGATTATTACTCCCCTTGTCTGCTGTATTTCTGTTTTTCAGAAAACATGGGGTACACAAAATTAACTCACCTCACTTGGGAAGTAAAATCCCACAATGTCTGATGATTTCTCAAGAGGGCGTCTATTGCTGGAGAAAGTTTTCTGTTATTAGAATAAAAGGCAGAAGAAGTTATTGCGAATTCTGTATTAAAGGATATGCATGTAATGAGACACATCACCTTCTTCCTTTTAAGGTTTCCACTGAGCCATTTTAATGCTATTTTGATGCAATGGTTTGGCAATAAGATGTCTAGATGAAAAAAAAAAACAAAGAGGGTTTCAAAATTGGTACAATGTGTATGACAAACCCAATACCTAATAATGAATACTGGATATCTTCTAACTTCTGGGACCGGTGCTGTGGCTTAGTGGATAAAGGCAATGGCATTTGAAGCAATGAAGCTTGGCAACTGGGAGGTTCAGGGTTTGAACCCTGGCCGGGTCAAAGTAAGGTGGGTTTTTCATCCAAGTGCAATCTACAGATTTCCGAATATATATATGTGATATACGGAAAAAAAATTTTCACCTGGGGTTACAAATCATGGTTCATGTTTACTCCAGGGGTATGCCAATGCAAAACGGTGGAAAACCCATGGAGAAATGTGCCAAATATTCAGATGTTGTGTATTTTGACTCAATCAAAAGACTCCTATTATCTTCAAAGTTCTTAAAGGTTCTCTAATCTCACCTCAGACAGTAAAATTCTCCATACTAAGTTTACTGTTAGCCCCTCTTCCAGTGTAAACAAAGAGCACCTGTCTAGTACCCTCCAAGACAAAGGCATAGTACCTAACCTGCAATGAGTTTAATTTGTGTGAGGCCATATATTGACACACAGTGACTGGGTGTGACCTTAACTGGGACCTAAACTGACTGTACAAGTCATTGTTGACCAACCAGAGTAAAGCTAAATTGTTTGAATGAATTTCAATCAAAATGCAGTCATCAACTGTATAAAGAAGTCTAGGGCTATTCGTAAATATAGTTGGGCAGGGAGTTACTAGCAACTCTGGGGGATGCCATATCCCCTGTAAGCTCTCTTTACAGAAAGGGTGCCATATTTCTTGTACACTGATATGTATTTGTTGTAAGCTTTTTCATCCCTTTCATAAATTTCAAGGAGACTTAGAACCCTCATAAACATCTTTATTGAAAAGTTGCCTTTAAAAATATCCATAAAACTGGATGACCTACCTGAGTTTCTCGGACAGATTTGAGATGATCTGTTCCCAAGTGTTCTTTGGTAAGCTGATGAGCAAGTGCCATTACTTGAATGTCCACTGGTGATAAACTCTGGTACTCCCCAGTTTTCCTAGCAAAATCTGAAACTGAATACAGAATCAAAAAACATTATGCTCCTGAAAACTGGTAAGGCAGGAAGTCTTTCTATATCCTGTTCATGTTGCAGAAAAATCAACCTTCTTGGAACTTACACTAAAACTAAACACCTAACTAAACCTGGACATATATCTTCCACGGGCGAGATAGTTTCCTAAAGAACTACAGCTTCCTTTGTAATACCTTAACAAAAGACATCTACTGTGGTAGTAACCGATACCTTGAACAAATTGGCAAACAGACTGATGATCCTGAATTCCTGATATTCCTTTCACACAAAGTGTGCTTTAGGAAAGCCTAACACACACTCTAGTCCAGAATGAATCCAATACTGCATTATCAAAGGACAGGACTCACAATAACTCAAGATTAACAGGTGCAGAGCCAAATGGATATCAGTTTTTGCTAAGTTTGAAGGGCACCATACCTGAGCTATTCAGGAGACTACTGCAGCAGAAATGTAAACAGAAAAGGTGCACCAACAGCCATTTCTATTTTCAACAATTTGGCAAATTTGTGCAGGAAACAAGTGATGCATTCTGACTAGTAAAAAACTCAAATAAAGGAAAAACTTGTTCATTTTTTATGCTTTTGAAGTCTGTCTGGTGTGATTGGAAGTGATAAGTCTTTTTTGTGTGTGCAATATTCTTATCCACTGTTTTATAATCTAAAAGAGCACATGTACCTCATACTGTTCCATAGGTTACAGTGACAATTTTGACCATCAGTAAAGGTTTATTTTGAAGGGGCACTGTGGCCATTAGAATAGGTATGACAGCCAAGGCTATTGGTTTCCCAGCGCTGATAGGATCATTGCCACCTTGTTTCAGGAGCAATGCATCCATTTCATGACACACATGGAAAGGTACTTTCACAAGCTTGAGGAGAAAGAAAGATGCTACATGGTGACAATAGTTCTCAAACTCCTCCTGTCAATCTCTTCCCTGATCTGGCAGATAAACTGATCGGATTAGGAAGACTAAATCCATGAATAACTTATCAGTTTTTTCCTTTCTTTTCACACACATTCTTACCAGCTAGAGGTTCAACCAGAATATACCTATTCAGCATGTCAGGTAGGAGTTTCAACAATAGAAGGCTCCCAGGGTCATGTCTGCCAGGAAGTAGGGCTGCTCTGTTTTGTGGTTAAGAGGATTACTTTCAGTTGGGTTTTTGGAATTCATGATAAATGGATTTAACCTCATGAATATAACTGGCCCACCGGAGGAAAGATATACATAGTGTTTCCTGTATGAGATACTGCAGTGATGCCAGGCATCACTCACTTATATCCAAAATGAAAACAGGACTGGAAGGTCTATCATCCACTTGCCTTCTCCATGGTAAGCAAATATTAATGTCTAATCTTCGGTATATACTTCATGTAAGCCAACCTCAAACTGAAGTGCTTAGACACCTACAAATCCTATTCACTTCAGGCTATTCAGCCTATTCATTTCCCTTCAGTTGTCTATTCACCTCAGTTTGAGGTACCCTTACATGAAGTATCTCCCTAATCTTCTCTCTTCCCAGATGGATAAAATTCTCTCAATTTTATGATCCTCCTCCAATTTTAAAAATAACAGTCTGTGGCACCTCCCAGACAAAGTATTAAGCCTCCATGTAGTTATAATAGCTGAAGGCCATATTCTGCTGAGTACCCTACTGTATGTGATGAAAGCTACAATATATCTCACATTTTACAATCTATACATGTAAATCAAGATGTAATCACCAATATTAAATTTAATTACCCAGATATTTATTACCAAATTATTTGTGGTGATCCAAGACCTACTTTAAACTTGGAATGATAAGAGATTCAGTTTACAATTGCTTTTCAAAATGAGACCTAATAATTTCAATCATTCTTGAACTACTGCAAGGGTTCTCAATTATTTTGGACCACAGCTACTTTAACCTGGGTTTTTTACTTTATAATAATTGTTTTAGCCAGAATTTGATCAAATTGTTTGACATCTTATTGAAATTTTGGGCTGTCCAAGTGTTCCTCAAGCCATTTGCATGTCCGCAGCCACAAATGGACCACAGGCAGCCATGTGAGAACCTTCAGACTACTCTTTCAAACTTTGTATAAAGGCTTTTACAACAGGAATCTGTAAAACCTGTATAGTTTGTTCTACTTCCACCTACCAAACTGAATGCTCTCCGAGGAAGGTTCCCGAAACTTCAGCTCATAGGGAAGCATTGCTAGCCGCTGTCTTGTGCTGGCATCCTTGATTTCCCTTACAACAGCATGAACTGTGTAGATGTTTTTTGCAAAATTCTGGAAGTCAAGAACAGTGAGAAAGAAAAAACGTTACTATTCAAACTAATAACCACAATGTTCCCATTCATACAAACATACCTGTTTCTTTGTATACCTACTCAAGTCTTTTACAGGTTACCTTCCCTTGAAAATGATGTCACTCATAAGGCTTTCAACAGAGCAGAAGACAAACTAAACACCATAATTTTTTTTTTTTGTTGTGTTTTGATGTATTATTCAAAGCGTGTGCCATTTTGCAGATAGTTCATGACCAAACATAAAACTGATCACTCTGTAGCTGCTAATCTATAATGGAAAGTTTCTATCTGATCCGTCAAAGTTTAGTGCCAGTTACCACTTTAACTCTCATGCCACCCCAAATTGACTTACTGCAGAGTGTGTATCCAAAAGGCAAGAGAATCACACCACCAAATTGGAGTACAAAGTCACAATTGCAAGTCAAAGATATCTGGTGTAACATCCATACTTTCCTGTAGGCTGGCTGCAAATAATTTCCAGTTTGAAGTTCTCCTTCCAAATTATTTTCTTGCAACTACCAAAACTTACCATAGAATAGATAAAAATCCAGGGGCTTATTCCTCTCCCCCCTACAGGGGCGTAGCCAGGTTTTTTTTGTGAGGGGGCAAAATCGACCCATCGTCCCTATTCTTGACCAGGACCCCCTTCCCTTTTGGAAATTTGTTTGCTGCCTCCAAGGCCTTAGATGCAAAATGGGGCTATATTTTGCTTCTTTTTTATACTAGATCAATATGTGCTGAAAATGCAATCATATTTTGAAGATTGTACAAATTTTTGCATTAAAGTACCGAAAGCACTGAAGACCTAGGCCATACAGTCACCTCCTGGAACTCACTTTTCAATGGCCTGTGCAGTCCATTGTACACCATATATAACATTGGATTAATAACAAATATAGATTAGAATGTGAACCATAACAGCATCGATAGCAAACATTTCTAATGAATGACAGCAAGGTACATGAAAGTGTGCAAGATGATTTATCAGAACTTAAAAAAAATTATTTCCTGTCTTTCATACTGCTTTTTGAATACAGGGATTTTAATGACCTCATCGAAAATACTGATTCCTGTATATTTTAATTTCAATCAAACACAAAAGAATGACTGTCGCTTTGAGAATGGACTGAATGGTATCGACGTGGAATACAAATTAGTGAGGGAAGCTAATTTTTACAAATAGGTTGCAGCAGGTCACTGAGCTTTTTTCAAAGCCACCTCAGAAGATATTTTCTGAAGATTTGGCACGTTTTCACAGGAAATCACCAATGACTCTGAAATTAAATAGGCTCTCGAGGAACCTCCTGAACTTGTTACTGTACAATGATCCGTATTTCTACTATTGTATAAACCGTGAATACAAGTTAATTGAATGAAACTATGAATGGCATAGATTAGCATACGAAATGAAGAATTGGAAGTAAAACAAAACAGTATCGATAATGAATATTTCTAAAGAATATCAGTATGGGAGTGTAAGTGTACAAATGATGATGACCTATCACAAAATAGAAACTGATTTTCGTTCTTTCCATATGGCTTTTTAAATACAAGTAATTCACAAACATCATCAAAATACTGTTTCCTGAATATTTTAAACCTCGCATGTCCCAATCAGCATATGGCTGGAGATAGGAGCAAAGGTGCAGTGTTTTGAATTGTATCGGACTTGGAAAACTTTGTGATGAAAACCCATTTGTACAATTAGGTTGCAGCAGCACACTAGGTGTTTTGCAAAGAACTGCTCAGTCCATATTTCGGATATTTTGAGACATCATTAGGAGACGAGTAGGAAATTTGACGTAAATCCGATTTAGTAGACCTATCCAGCGTTGTAGATACTAAGACAACGGAGAGCCATAGACCTCGCGTCTGTCCACATATATTCTAGTCTGTTGGCAATAGTTTTTGGAAGTGACAACGACAACCAATACTTTTTGACAGTTTGGGGATTTAGTTTTTTTTTTAATTGAGCGTTAGGGTTGGAAAAAACACAGGAACACTGTTTCTGGAATCTATGGCGGCATTAATATCCAAGGTTTTGATTGACTCTTCGGGGAAGAGTTTAGCCAATGCATGAAAATAAATATTCCGACCATTTTGCTGAGGATTCCATCCCCTAGCCGCATACTCGTATAGGCACTACGTATAAGCAACAGGGGCATGCATGGCCAATCGAAACCTCGAATATGTTTCACACCTTTATGAACACCTTGCCTCAATTGTGCTGTTAATCTGTTTCGTATTAGTTTTCAATATCATAAAAGGATCACACTTGTGCTCCTCTCGTCGTTTTTTTTTTTTTTTGCTCTCCTCTATTTTTTCGACACCACCCATCGCGTCCCCAAAATTTCTGTGGGGGGGCACTCTGCCCCCCTGCCCCCCCGCTGGCTACGCCACTGCCCCCCTGCCTTTCATGCTTACAGATGAATGCAGCATGTAACTTTTTCAAGTGCTGGTATCAGGCTAGGGCTACATTAGTGGGTTTTGTTGGAAGTTAAGTTTGGGTTAAGTGGCCATGTGAAAGGCTAGGTCATGGAAACATTCACACAGCAGCCTTAAGGGCTGTGGCAGGGGTTTCCATTAACTTTCATTTTCACTCGCCAGCCGGACTAATGATCCAAAATTTTGGGTAGTCCGCAACGTATTTTCACTAGCCCATCAACCCTGTTTACTTTTTTTCATAGTCAAAAAGCAAAATAAAAATTTGTTTTATTCAATACTTCCCTACGAAGATGCCTGTTAACATTTGATCATTTGTGTTCTTTGACTTCATTCAACTTGAGGCAATCATCTGGTGAGAGCTTTGATGCTTCTACTTTCCCGTCCAATATCAGAAAGTTCAGGAAGTTGAACAACAATTAATACGGAGGACAGGCAACACAAAGGGGAATGCAAATAGCCTTTTGAATTAGTAGAATACGGAGAATCTAATTCAGCGAGTTCGGAAATGTAGAAATGCATAAGGTGTGTTGAGAATGACGTCATATCTATAGTCCCTCACACTGGTGCATAAGGACTGGCAGTACCCTCAATGGGAAATGAGTAGTAAATATGAAACTAACCGTGACAGCTGGTATATATTTGGGCTGGAACAGATCATTTTTTAGTGATAAATAGGTCTCATTGTGCATTATATTAAGTAATTTTTAACTGTGGATAGGAGGTAGTCAGATTTTTAACTCGACAACCAGACTATCAAGAGGAGGGTTTTCACTTGTCCGACGATGCTTTCAGTCGCAAATGACGAGTGGGCAAGAGCTGATTTCAAACCCTGGGCTGTGGTCATCCTCAGCCCCTCCCCCCCACTCATCAAAACCTACCCAACCTGTGAAGTTTGGCCTGCACTGGAAATGTGTTTTCACCGCAAACAGAAATGGCCAATTTTCCATCTCTGCAATTTCTTTGGCTGTCTTCATATACACACCAAAAATTCAACTTTACATGGCATTACTCACACAAAGTAAAACATCCTTATAAAACTACAACATCAAGGCTGTCATCTCATCACAGTCTTTGCCAGACAATCACATGGACTGTGTATGTTGGTACCATGCAGTCTGATAATTCAGCTACCAAATTCACATGTATATGTGTAACTACTGATTACTGCAACAAATGAGTGTGACATGCATGCAGGTACACTTTCTCTGATAATGCATATATGTTAACTTTGCTGTGAATATTACTGGCAAGTTTGTTTCTCCCAGAGGGATATGATGACCGCCCTCATATGTGGTTGGGAACTGGGAAGTATTCGTTATGTTAAAATTACAATCAAGAATGAGATGGAAACTTTATAAAATATACAGAAAATCAAAGTGATATTATTGTGCCTTAAGAATTACATTAAACAGCATTTCTTAAATCCAACAGTCTGACCAATTAACTCACACTTGACTTTTTTCGTTGCAACCTCACAGCCCTCTATAGAGGGAAGTGAGGGTGGTAGGAATGTGTAGCGAGGGTTGTGAGGTTGCAACCAGAAAATGTCTAGTTATGCTATATATATGTATTTGTTAACTGGCCAGAATTGGTTGTGTTAAAGAATGAGATGAAATCTTTTATGTTCAGTGCAATGCAACAACATATCACAGGGCAGAAGTTGAACAGTTGCCACACTCAGACCAGACTGGAAAGGTTGCCCTGCATGGGGGATTTATCCCTCGCGCAAAAATATGAATTACGAAGTTGCCAGCCACGTAATTTAACAACTGACAACTGCAACCGCACCAGGGTGCATTCCATGTAAGGCCTACGCCGGAGGTACGCTGAGGTTTTTGCGATCGTACGCCGGGCCTATGTACGCCGGGCCGATGTACGCCGGGCTGATATACGCCGGGATTTCCTGTACTGTGCATATACAATGCATGTACATAGCAATCCAAAGGCGTGCGTACGTACGTACAGCATACATGTACGTGATGCATACACGGTCACCATACATTGGCAATGGACGTACAGGTATATAGTACACACACGTCAGAACTAGTCAGCAGCAATCCTTAAGTGACTGTACGTACGTTTGTATACATGTACGTAATGCATCGGCAATACAAGTACAGGTATATAGCACAGTACTGTATGTGATCATACGGCGGGAGTTGACCGATTCAGCCCGCCGGTACGCCGGGAGTTCCGTTTGCCCGCTGCTACGCCGAGGAGTCGGTGCTCACGCCAAAGATCTTCATGTTGTAGTGCATGGAATGCAGACTGGCAACCGCACAAACTTGTTGGCAGCAACCAAGCAAGTTGGCTGGGAAAGGCAATTTCCTGCATTCTAGGAGGTAGTTTTGGCTTCGGGCCTAAATTTTCTTGGTATGTTCCGTGCCAACTGATGATGGTGCTCCGCTTAGATAGTATCTGCCGCGCAATTCTCTTGGCCATTATTACTATCCCCTGCGCTCCATTGCAAGCTTTCCAATCTGTCACTCAGAGAAGTGCTGTGCAGGATAGTTGGAATTTGACTTGTGCATCATGCACAAAAGCTCCACACATATTCACCTTCTATGGTTTTGCATTCCCCATGCTTTCAAATCATGCTTTTTGAATGATAGTTTAAATTCTGTTCATGCACAAGAAAAACTTAGTTCTGAAACCTTCCAATGATCCTGCACTTTGCAAATTATTGGAGTTCTACTTCTCACCACTCCCTAATATGATGACTGGAGTGACAGTAGAAGGCAAACATCTCGATAATTATACACCTGTACAGTCAATTTTAAGGGCTAGGGCTAGCTTGATATTACTAGCCCGGCCCTAGGCCTAGTAAGACTACCCAAGGGCACAGAACAGTAAACTTTGCCATTTGCCAACGTTTCGTGGAACAAGTGTGTACAGTGTACCAAAGCTAAACACTTTTAACACATTCGAACGATGGACGTCAAGTTATTATTAAACAACATAAAGAAACATCTCGTATAACCTGTAATTGGACATTTTTAAAGAATGCTACCGCGTCGACTACAACATGATCTGCCTTTTCACGTTCCATTCTGACAGCGAACAGCTTGGTTTAAGAATTTCCTGTCTTCTTTACCGTGCCACAGAATAACATGTGTTACAGTACAAACAGATAATGTGTAACGGAAGATGAACAGTCGGTGTAGTAGTTGAAGGTCTAGAGGTCTATTCCGATGACATGTTTATTTTGAAGATTTTTTCTGGATAGTTGGTATCTAAAATACGATATTGTAGATTTTCTTGAAAAATTTCTTCCGTAACTGGCCTACTTTGCACCATTGAATCCTCACAACATTTATATTGGGAATTTCATCTTACATTCATACTTCTCGTCTCGGAATTTTAATATCTGTGGTTCATTTCGCAATTATAGGCACTACAACCACTGTACGACCGTGTATCATATAGCTGTTCATATCATATACACCATTGCAAGTTCGACTACGTCTACGCACGGTGTGTGACTGATAAAATGGCAGGACACTCAAGGATTCTTCTGGGACAGGTTGTTCAGTCGAAGCTTCGTGATGCAGCCAAAGTGCAAATAACGAAACTTAAATTAGATACATATGTTATGCAGGTATGCTTAACGTGGCCTAGTTTTGTGTCTAATTGTTAGGGCTTGAATTTATTACCGTGGGATACTAACCTTTCTTATAGTATAGTGAGTGTACCTTGAGTCGGTCGGTACCTTGAGTCGGTCAATGCACACAAAATGTAACATAGGCGAGCTGTAGCCTTCAAATAAACATATGACAGTAGAGAAACTCCAGCACGACATGACAATAACTCAGACTCTGTCAAATATAAGCATTTACTCCCATTTTTAGAAGAAATTTACCCAGCCTAGCCAACATGTAGTGTTACCTAAAGGTAGCTTGAGACCTTCTTTAAATGGCCTAAAAAAATTATTTTGAACAATTCTCCAAATCACTGCAAATGGTCTCCTTCCATCATTTTATGATTTGTGTTTGTAATGGTGATATCGTTATTGGAATATATCTTGATAACACTCTTATGGGCTTTCATAATGTTTGGGTGACCGACTCAAGGTACCGTTATTGAACCTAAGACATCTGAAACTTGTGGTGAAAATTTCTCCGTCTCTTGATAGTTTGCCAACGAAATTCACTCTAACTTTCAGGATTCAGAGAAAACACATTCATGAGAATAATTGATAAGTTTAAATTACATATGACACCTTTATGTGTATGTTTTTAGTGAAAATTCCCTTAATTGACCGACTCATGGTACCACCATCATACTGTGATGTAAGTTACATTTACACAAATTACAGTGCTGAGCAGTTGAAATAGGGCCATTTACCTCTATGCAGTAAATATGCACACAACAAACAGAAAGTATGCCCCAGTTGAAATCAACTAGTCACCAGTCTGCAATATTTTGTTTCTAATGACTCATGTGTTGACGAACCAGTTAGTGAATGAACTGATGACAAAATAGGGCTTTGTGCAGTTTTCAGATTCTACAATTTTGTATGGAAACCTTGTATGTCACGTGGAGTCACTTTCCAATAATTGGCATGGGCAGGCCTAGCTACAGTTAAATATTGTATGTAAAAGTAGTGGTACCAGGCTTCCTGACCAAGCTCCCCGACAGGGGGCCAGCAACCTGAAGCTCCGACAAAGGTGATGGTTTGCTGAAATGATGTCTAATCATGGGGAAGACAATTCCTTTAAAGTTCTGGTGACATGCCACCAGAAAGAGCTGTTTCACTCGTCAGTTAAAGAATAAAATCCCTCTATGAAAGATCTGTTGGAAAGTAAAAAAATATATATGTTTCGCGTCCCCGCCCGCTTCCTTTTTCGGTGCCGCATGAAATATTTTTTTATTTTTTATCTACTGATAAAATGCGAGAAAAAAAGAAAATTTCGAATAAATCTACCAAAAATAATACTTGCGAACACTCGTAAGGTCTTGCCGATTACTTCTTTCAACCTACGTCCAAAGTTAGACAATGTGCTAGCTCCGCAGCCTATACTAGTACTACTGTACGTACGCTCGTAGCGCTCTGTGAACGTTTCATCGCCAACACTGTGGCGCGATGAAATGCTTCAACGTAGTTTTGCTGGCAAGTCGTTTTATGTTCTCACGCCTGTCTCATTACACGCCGAAAACGATTGTGTATTGAAAGTGCGGCTGGTATCACAGACTAGCGATATATCTACTCAGCAGATGTTAATACGTAACACACACTGGCAAGGCTGCAAAACTTCGTGGGCGCACATACTTTGAAAACCAAAATTTCTAACTCACCTAGTCTACTTAATTTGGGACTAAGATGAAAATTTCTAGCTGCAGCATGATTTTCGCGGACGCAATGCGTCTTTGCGTCCAGCTTTTTGCAGGCGTGCACACTGGTATTATGAATGTGCTATCGTATGTAGATGGAGTAAACACCAGTCCGCTCGTTGGGCAAACTGGCAATCGGGATCTGCCCGCCAGCTCAGATTGTGCTGTGCACGTGCTGTGAATACAAGTCTCCCTCTGGTGTTGGTTCGCTTAAGCCTCATTGGGTCTTTTTTTATCCAAGGACTGTTGTACATTTAGACAAGTTCTTGTTTTAAACTTCAAAAGTTTCATTTAAAAGTTATTTTTTCTTTGGGTGTGAAACAAATTTTTATGTAAAACTCACTCAAGGGAACCATGCACTACAAGACAAATATAAGGGTATGCTGGAAGTATACGTTGAATTCCAAGGGTGTTAAAGAAGTTCTTCTACACTGGTATAAACAAAATAAAACAAAGTTTTACAATCACTTTTGTGTGTCAACAAGTTATATTTGTACATATCTTTTAAAATGATGTAATTTGGATTGCGGGAAAGTCTGTTTCAGCCATCTTGGAAAAAAAAGAAAATTAAAAAAAAAAAGCCCCGCCTCCTCCTTTTTTTGCAAAAACCTGACGGGAAACATATATATTTTTTTACTTGGCCTTACCAAGATAAATGTCTTCAAAGTTTTATGATTTCAAAAGTAACTCATTGCCTATGCAAAAAATAAGGATGTGGAGTTGGTTGCACAAGGTTAAGGTTTCTTTTGTTAATCCTTTATAAATTATCTCTTAATTACTGATCAGATAGTCTTAGTTTACAGTTTGTGGAGTGATATCAATATTTCCCAAGGAAATATTTTTAACTTTCATACTAAACCCCTCAGGGGATAACAATGCTACAGTATCAGTGACCTTGAAATGAAGGTTGAAAGAAACAGGAGCACATTAGCCATACATGGTATGTCCCTCTTTCGATGTCACATGTTTTATACATATTTAGTGTTTATTCTTGATACAAGTGTAAAACAGAAATTACCCTGTGAAATAGTCAATATTTGATGGATTTTAATGGAAATTGTGGCTATTTTTTGGATTTTTAATGCTCTTTACATTAAATATCCAACTATGTTATTTTCATGTCACCAGACCTTAAGACTGTGGTAACCACATACCCGCCGACCCGGGGATTCTGACGGGTACCCTGGAATAGGATCAATTACCACCTGCAGCAGCAAGTTCCCCAGATGTAAACAATAAACAAAGATATCATGCCTAACACACAAGTAATTGCTCTGCTAGCTAAAGCAAACAATCTTCCAGCTCACTGATGGGAGAAAGTGGGGGATTGCAGGGGACTATTGTTTGGATTGTCGTTTTGGGCTAGGCAAGTGATTAACAACTTCTCCAAAGGACTTGTCTGCCTAATGTGTTAAATTTTTGCATACCAAAAATTTTTGGGCTTTTTTTTTTAACAAAAATTTGAAGATTTGGGGTTTTTATTGAAATATCTGCACTTCCAAAGTAGAGTAAGATTAAGGGGATCATTTGGGGGAGGGGGAGGGGCACTGACTGTCACTGGGATTATCATACTGTATTTTATCTCTCCAATGAAACTGGAAAATTTCCTGCCCCCCCCCCCCCTCCCCCCATTGGTATCTCTGTGGTATGTAAATAATTTTGCAAGTATTCAAGTATTCAAATATTTTCATCAACATGCAAACTCACAGTGAAATTTACTGACAAGGACTCCACCTAAGGATACTGAGTTTGAATAACTCTTCGAAATGGCAGATACTGTAGGTTCAGTTTTGTCACAGTTGTGTCACTAACTGCTTTATCAACTTATATGAGTGTTTTCAGCAGATAAAATGTAAACATGTACAGTATCATGTTCTTTTACTTTGACAAATTTGTTTGCCGTGCTAACAGGATCTTGGATATTTGGAAGGGTGTAGGGTAGTGCTGAGATTGCAGTTGGGAATATGGCAGAAGAAACTTAAATACCCTCTATCTTTTGTTACTGTACTTTCACTCTAACGAATACTAATTTAATGAGACATCTTTTTGTCTTACAGTATTTTCCAGACAAGTCAAGTGTATTCGCGTTCGACCCAAAAGGAGTCACAAAGGTAGGAGATATTGTTCTTGTGAAAGAATTGGAAGCAAGGAGGACTCGTTTTATTACTCACAAACTGGAGAAAATCATATACAGCATTGGTAATGTGAGAGACCCACTTACAGGGAAACGGTGTGACAGTGAAACCTATTGGGATGAAGAGGAAAGGAAGAAACTTTTTGAGAAGGAGGCAGAGGAACAAACTGGCATGGAGGAGACAAAAGCTGAGAAGAGGAGTGTGTATGAATTTGAGAGGATGAAAGACCCAATATTGAGTTTAAAGAGAAAAGATTGGAAATTATAGATTCTTCATAGAATATGAGGGAAATAAAGCTGCACTTGAAGAGAAGGAAAAACGGTGGCGTGATATCTGATTGTTGCTGATGCAAAGACAGGAGGAAGATGAGAACAGCCCCAGAGCAGGGAGCTGCCATGGACACAGGAGGATGGAGGGGACTATATGAAGTTGATTTGCTGTTATGAGTGCTGGACCACCTTTGTATAGTGTTCATTAAAAACTGACTTAACAATATGTAGGATGATTGTCAGAAATAAGAACTAAATATCAGAATTTCAGGAGTTTGCTTCATGTAAAGAAATAAGGACAGCTGACAAAGTTTTCCATTCTGACATTTGTTTTAATAAGTAAGACCGTCCTTACTTTATGAATCCATCAAAAGTTGAATGAAATGAATTTAAGAATTCTGTCCAATCATGCCACTCATGGTACTGAAGGGAAGGGCGACAGTGGGACAGAAGTGAGTCAGTTCACAAATCTTTGTGGTTTATATTGAAAAGCAGTTTGCATGGTGGATTGAAAATGCCCATAGCATTAATGTGATATGTAGTTTCCATTACAGTTGTATGTTTGAGAAGTGTTCATGGAGACAGTAACTGGTGTATGAATCTGAACAGAGCCTGAAAATTGATAATGTCTACTTCAGACAGAAGTGGGGGGGGGGAGGGGGTTGGGGGTAAGTTGGCTTTATCCCAGTTGAAATTTATTAGTTCTAGAGCTAGGCCTGTCTAGAGCAGTAACAGTTCTTCCATTTTTCATACAGAATTTCAGTGAAATGTCTACAAATAGAATATCCAGCGATTTGTTGAATGATAACTCTTATTTCCATCTTAAACTTCCGTGGGGACCCTGAATATGTAGGCCCCTGTAGCGGAAAGGGGGGGTAGGCAGAAGGACATTCCCCTAGAAAAAAATTGCCCCCTATGACAAATTACCATTGCATCTATACATTTTTGCATATCTTGCCCCCTTATAAAAATATTCCACCCTCCTGGAAGATGACTTGCCCCATTTGAGTACAGTACCTTGTCTGGTAATCGACCTGTGAATAAAAGGTAGCTGCCTCTAATGATTAAAGGATGTATTGAACAATGAAAAGTGTAAAATTTGTTAACATCTCATCATGTAAAGCTGTATAGATAATTCACTTTACATTGAGTACAAGGCATGAAATGTACAGGCATGACTGATGTTGGTTGACTGTAGGCAAGAGACATAGGTGGAAAAATTGGGAAGGTGGGAGGCTCCTTCCCAGGAAATTTGGGCAACTGGAGGTGAATATTCCTTTTTTGTACATGAAAACAGAAAAAAAAGTGTAAAATTTTCCTCCCTTCCTGCGAAATAAACAATTTTTCCAGCCCTGGACAAGAGATATCAGGCTCTCCCTTAAGGAATCTTGCTGCAGCATTTAATAATGGTCCTACTGTATGTAAAAGAGAAAAAATTTAGTGTATGTACTCCAAACCCTGTTGCAATTTTCCATTCCTATCTTAAAGGCGTTGCAATCTCACCCCAAACATATATTTACATATATATATTTTCACTCGTGGATTTTCCAGGATGGGGGGGGAGGTCTTTGTGGGATGGCGGAGAGAATTGTGGGGGTGGGGCTCATGGTCCCCAATCCCTTCTCTACACCACTGAACCACTGACATTAATTCAAACAGTAGCTTCATCCTGGTTGGTCAATGATGACTTGTGCAGTCAGGTGTGTTCCCAAATACTGACCGAATGCATGGCCAAATTCTTAGAGCATCGGACTTGCAGCCGGAAGGTCTGGGGTTGGACTCCTGGCCGGGTCATACCAAAGACTTTACAAATGGAACCAACTGCCATTGTGCTTGGTGCTCAGCATAAGCAATGGAGTAGGGAAAACAAGCCAGTGAGCCACAAGTGGAAAAAATGCTGTGGCTGGCCCGACTTAAACCAATTGGTTAGACATTGTACCATAAAACCTCATCTAACTCCCAAATGCTCACACACAGTATTCTGTGGATATGGCCTTGAGCAATAATTAAAATAACCCCATTTTTATGATTTGTTACTTTTGTCAAGAAATGCATCTGTTGTCTTCATTGTCATGGAATGTGATGAAAGTGGGCACATTGCCTCAAGAGACCTTTTGCAATTCTTTGTAGTTAAATCATGCCCTGTTTTCTCTTGAAATATGATACTGTTGAAATGTTGTATCTGTCAGCATAAATGCAGTATAAAACTGTGCTATAACTACAGAACTGTATGGCAAATACATTTCAGATAGTAACTGTCAAGTTGAATGTCTACATCATAAGAAAATTTTATATTTATGTGTGACCAGTGTACCATGATGACTTCACAGATTTCCCAATATTCACTTTATATCTGAAAAAAAAACATTTCTTCGAAATTAGTACTTTCCAAATGCTACATGCCTTTGAGATGTGCTTTGCTGTTCCAGAGACGGACAATTTTTTTTTGCATTCTACTGGTCATCAACTAATGCCATGCAGTGGCCACCAATAAAGTTTAATCCAATCTTTCTCAGTGTGTTGAAAAACAGAAATTTAATGGTCAACCATTACCTTCCTTTTCAAAATATTTACATGCATATTTTTAGATCATGTACATGGTGAAGTTTGCCAGTGGTAATATTATTGCCATCAGTGACTCTATTTGTTTGAACTTGCTATCTTTATGGTAAAAAATCACCAGAGACCTTTTAGATGTTGTCTGTAATATAGTTAAATTCAAATAACATCTGGGTATGTATTACTGCAGGCTCAATTGTGATCACAGGTTTGTGTCAACTAACAAAATATTGCTTATTTGAAGTTGCCATTTTCAACCTTATGTCCCAGTCCCCTCTACTGTGCTCTTGCCTAACCTGAGTACCATTCCTCCATTAAAGACAGACTGTCATCACCCCAAAGTATATTTTTAGTGTAGGGGCATCAAAATTCTCAGTTGGTAACTGCTCTTTGATTGACATCAAAGTTTGAAAATTTGAAAGATGCAGAGTAGCTCACATTCCACACAAGGCAGAGGGAGTGTTTTTATTACATTTTATAGCCTTGTATGCTCACCAGGACAAGGTCTTAAGCAATAAAACAGGTTTATTCCTGCACAAGGAGAAGCTTCATACAGTTATGGGAGGAGCTAGAAGTTGCATAGTTGGGAGAATTGGAACTGTCTGGGATGATGAAAATTCCCCTTTAAATCAGGAGGGGGTAATCTCTCTCATTTACATTTACGGGATATTTGACTCATTGTTTCTTCATTCAATGGCAGATTTGGAAGCATGAAGTTTTCACTTTGAGCTTGGGTGTGACTAAGTTACTCAAATAATAGAATAGAAAACATAAAACAATAAATAAAAGAAAACTATCTTTCAAAATTTTAATGTATTTTATTTTTTCAAAACTTCATCTGAATCATGTACATAACCACACATTTGTACAAACAGTTATGCTATTTAAAAACAGTGTTACAAAACCAAAAATATACAATAACATTATTTACATACAAAAGTGAATGCTGCGGGTTGCAACACTGCCGCTTACTGTTACATTCATGATGGTGCTCTTGTAAGATGTTGAATGTCACATGTATAAACATTGAACATCTGACAATCCAATAAAGAAAAATTACAGGAACTAAACAGACACAGACACACACAAACACCTTTGAGTCATTCATTCATC
Source organism: Holothuria leucospilota (assembly GCA_029531755.1). Lineage (NCBI taxonomy): Eukaryota > Metazoa > Echinodermata > Holothuroidea > Aspidochirotida > Holothuriidae > Holothuria > Holothuria leucospilota. The sequence continues at coordinate 13,624,458 of CM055965.1, forward strand.
ATTTACTAAAATCATTATTCATTACATTTCATAATTTTGTGTAACCAGTGACCATTAGAATTTCTTACAAAATAAAAGCAGTGACCCTAATGTAGGCTATTATTGAGAACAGTAGTATGCTATTCCTAAACACAGAGTGACACAGGACATTGTTTGTCGATCCACAAATCTGTGTCCTTGATGTCCAGGAACCCACTGCTTTCTTTTTAAAATTTAAGGATCCAGAGCAGCAATGTTAGTACCTGGAGAGTGTAAATATTCTTTAAGGCCCAATTTCCTTAGTTCAATTCTGTCCCTACCAATTAAAACATTACCTGCATTTGGCACCTCCTAGACAAAGGTCTAGACCATCTGCTGAGTACACTACTGTGTTTGATGGGGCCTACACTATTGTACATATATAGTAACACATTTCATTGACCTGCACATTACAGTTAAAGTGTCACCAGTAAAGATTTCAAATACCAGGGTATGACAAAATGATATGAGGTGACATAAGAGCTAGGCCTACTTTAATAGACCTGACTGGTATTTCAACTTGTGGTGAGTGCATCATGTGGCTATGCCAATATGGGTGGCCACAGCTGCCCCACTCTTAATCCCCAAAAGGTAAAACAACAACATTGCCAATTTTTTCAGGCATAAAATTCTTGTTGGATCCCATCATATGAGTTTTATTACATATGCAACTTGTGTTGTTATGCAATATCTGCAGGCCCCTTCACTCCATGGACCCTGCTGACAGGCTAAGCTTACCTTCCAGACACCAGGGAAATGCCCATGCCACTTTATAAGACTTGGTGACTGCCCTTAAAACTTCAACATTTACAGCAATGAGGGAAATGCACATCTTAGATGAAGTATTTATGTTTTCTCAGTATGCTGTGGAACCACTACTGTTGCACTGGGACTCTGTAATACAGTCTTTACAGAAAAAAAGCTGCACAAAGAATCATTAGGATGCAATGAAACCAGATCACAAAATATTTCTTATTTAAATCAGCAAATCCAGTTGCCTGACTTTGAAGTCTGAAGTAGCTACCAAAGCCTTTCTTATTCCCTGGAAATCCCATCTTTGAAACCACTTATATCACTTCTATACAGGCAACAGAAAGCATTTACATTGACATGGTAAAGGAGAAGGGGTGGCACCAGGTTTTTTTTTTTTCCAAAGGGATGTGAAGAGGAGAAGACAAACAAGGTAACAGCATGTCAGTGGCATGACTTTCCTTTTTAGGGAACGGCTTGGGAATGTGGAGGTGGAAGGGGGGGGGGGGGGTGGAGTAGGGACCAGTAAGAATGTACAAGTTGTAGGGATTCATAAGAGTACTTCCTGATTCCACATCCAAAATCTAGTGTTGCTAGGGTTGGGGCTTCTAAATGTCCCCAAGTCAACTTTGATGTCTACTTAGAACCATTTGGGTGAGTCCAATTGATGTAAAAGCTATTAAGTAAAACCACTTTCGGATGTCCACGCCATGCACAGGAACATAGACAGTACCCAAATCACACATATGGATAAAATGTCTTCACAATCAACATTCTTAAAAGATCTCTGGTAACTATTCGGATTCTTATTCATCCTGATACATGTTATGTCACTCACAGTGCCAGTACTATTTCAATAAAACCTTCAAAACAGACAGAAGCTAAGTTCTAAACAAACATTTACTCCCTAAGGACTAGGGTCATTGAATGATGGATTTCAAGAGAAATATTAAATTATAGAAGTATCACTGCTTCATTTGATATCACACATAACTCCATGTGGCTACTGCTCTAATAAAATTGATTAAAAATTCTGAGAATTCTGTATAGTATTATTTTCAGAAAGAGTTTTTGATAAAACTTGATTAAAAGGCTTGCTTATTTGAATAAAAGGTTCGCCATATCTCATACTTTATGACCTCACACCACGACAACAGACATGTACAGTGTGCACTCCTACTCATGTTTTGTCAACATTTCCTCGTACTTGTAAGAATGCATTTGAGCTATTACGTCTCATATACTTTCAGAGTTAAGCATTGGAAAAGTTTGTTCAAGTACTCATATTGATGTGAACTTTTACTTATATTCACAACTAGAGACACTAGAGCATTGCACCATAAGCCTACTTTAATGATCCTTTCACTTTGGCATATTGAGATGGGTACTAAAACTCCTTGCAGTTGTGCTGTACGTCAAGAGGTCATCTATTTCATCTGCCATTTCATCTCTCTCCTCATCACTAGTCCATTTATCATCACTCGGAAGAGAATTGCTATCATCATCCTCTTTGTCTTCCTCCCTCTTGTCTGAATCTGAGCTGGAATCTCCCCTTTTCCTTTTCCATCCACGTGGGCTATCTGCGGTGAGACTCTCTTCACTTGAAGAGGGTAATTCCTGTGTGATACTGCCAAGGCTCTGGCCAGATGGACTGTCTATGGAGACATCATCATCTCCCATGTCACTATTATTGCTGCTGCTTGACTCTCCGAAAATGTCTTCTACTTCTCTGTCCATGTCTTTGATTTCCTGAGAGGAAAAACTACACAGCGGATTGTAATCTTCGGTCATACTCAGCGGCAACTGCTGTGAGTTACCATCATGTGTCCCTTCCTGGTTTTTATTTACATCCTCCTTGGCTTTACCTTTCTCTGGGATCGTGATCTGCTTTTTGGTAGTCAGTGTACTCTTCTGGATTGGTGGGACATCATTTTCACTTGCAGGAGTACTCCGTCCACTCCCAGATGTGTTCCTTGAGCTAGCAGACTTAGTCAAGTGGTAAAGTCTTTCATCGACTCGTTCCCATCGTTCCCAGCATGCCACCAGCCACTGTGGGGTAACCACATGGACCTTTCGGGATCTTCTGGCAAAGTGTACCTTTGATGTTCCTGATTTTGCAGCAATAACATGTGTGGTCCATGTTTTATTTTCCTCATTCTTTCCCTTGGGTATGAATTCTTTGGATACTTCTGCACCTAGAGCAATTGCCACATTCCACAGTCTGTATCTCTCTGGTGGTAGGTTCCTGGGGAAAACAGCCGAAAATGTGATCCTAATGTCAGAAAGAACCTTTTTACGGAGTGATGGGATGATATACTTAATATCAGGAACAAAGTCCTCTTTCTTTTCCCTGAAATGATCATAGACTTTGAAAAACTTCCTATGAATCCTCATCAAAATATCTTCCAAATACATAAGGTAGTCATCAGTACAATCTTCATCTTTTGAAAGACTAAAAAACTCAGATCCTATACTCTTTTCATCTGTGACTGCATCAAGTAATGTTTTATCCTTCTTCAATTCTTCATCCTCATCTTTGACATCAGTCTTTTTTCCTGCAGCTGCACAAATTTGATCCTTTGGCTTTTCCTGCTCTTGTCTCTCTGCCCCTTGATTTTGTCTTCCACCTTCTCCTTGTCCCTTTTGTTCTTCATCTTTGGCACCATTGGTATTCTCTTCTCCTCCTTCTTTCACAACCACTGTATCTTCTCTCACAACCAAATCATCACCTTTCAAAGTCTCATCTTCTTTTTGAACCACTGTTTCCTCTGCCCTACTAGAATCCACAGGTACCTCTGAAGACACTAAAGCACTCAAACTTTGTTCTGAAATGACATCAACTAAAGTGTCCTTTTCTAAGTTTTCTGAGGTTTTCTTCGGAATTTGACCTTTTTCTTGGATATCTGATGGGACATCCTCATCTCGAAGGAGATCTTCTTTGGAGCTATTTTCTTCAGTTTTGGTATCATCACTGTCTCTTTTTACTGAAATAGCTGATTCATCTTTCTCACAATCCATCAGTCCTTTCTCTTCTATGGTTCTTTTCTGGTCTGCTGGAATGGATGAAAATTGATTTTCTTGCGGGAGCAATCCAGGAGGTATGTTAATATCATCTGTGTCAATAAAATATTGGTAGGGTTTGACATGAATCAAGTTTGGTGCGAAGTTCCAAACATCCTCCCTGTCATCAATGATGCACACCATGTGGTCACCAGTTGGGAAAATAGAACTGGCAAAAGTAAAAACAAAAAGTTAATTAGAAATCAGATGTACTCCAACTATCATTTTAAAAGACAGTTACTTCCAATCAAGATTCAGTGTTCATTTTGAGGGACGTATGGCTTCCAGTTGAAATGTGAATGAATTAAATGCCCAATTTCATCACCTTAAGCAATGAACACAAGTTACTCCACTAAGTTTACTTCTAGCCCCTCCTAAACTTAAAAAAACTGTCTTCAGTGCCTTCCCCACACAAAGTAACATACATTTGCAGTTCAATTGCTCGGGGCCACATTCTGCTGACCCCACCTCTGAGTGTGAGTCTGTACAAGTTAACCAATCAGTGGCTCATATTTCAAGGGAACAATTTGAATCTGCCCACTTTCTATGTCAATCAGAGTGCAGTCACTAATTAATAATAACACAAAAATGATTTTGGGGTGATGAGTATCTGTCTTTTATCTTAATAGTCCAAGCAGAGGAAATAGACCCATTTCAGTTAAATGGGAAATGCAATTAAAGGAATCTTTTTGAGAGCAGAAAAGAGTCATGAATCCTTACAGTCAGTGTTTCCTCAAAGAAATTATCCATTGGGTCAATATACTCAACATAAGAAAATATGGCTCACTAGAAATGTCAATTAAGTGGAATTGCGTGTGCATAGGGCATGCATTGTTGTTCACACTGCATCTGAAACCCTCTTTTTTTCATTTTTCCCATGAATATCAGTGCATCAGATTGACAAATCATTGCGTCAAAATCGCGTCATAGCAGCTTTGCGGAAACACTGCTTACAGTCCTCATCAAACACCCCAGACTGTTCTTAATACTAAACTGACAATTATGGCAGAGGTATCTTACTTGATCTGCATATAAACAAGCTTAAAATTGACTGGTAAACAGAAAACAAATGAGAGGATGATAGCTGAAACCAATATGCTACCTTAAGTTAGCAGTTTTGGAATTAGGGTCGAAGCACTCATCACGAGATAAAATCCTGTCTGAGAAAAGCTTTTTGTCCGGATCAAGGATGCGAGCAACTGTGTGGGCATAAGGCCTTGATCCCATGGTAAAAATATGAAGCTGAAACTTTTCTGAGAGCTTCTCAAGAAATTCTTTACATCCTGGGCGGATCTTTGTATGGTACCATGGGTAGCACTGTCCAGAGCCTAGAAGTTGAAAATGGTGTACACCCTGAAATGTAGAAAGAAACCAGAAAGCTAAACACGCTTTTTCATAGTTCACCTCCAGTGACCTCAGATAACCTTGACCACAACCAAAAACAATAGGGTTCATCAACTGACCATAATACACATAACACATGCTTCCTAACCTGAGATATTGTGTTTACAAAGTTTTCAGGTACTGACCTCTGGTGACATCAAATGACCTCTGACCTTCACCAAAAACAATATGGCTCTTTTAACATGAGAAAGCCATATACTGAAATTTAAAAAGTATGCATCCTTCTTACATGGAAATATCACGTTTTCAAGGTTTTTGAGTTTTACCTCTGCTGACCTCACATTACCTGTCTGATCTCCACCAAAAACAATACGTTCCTTTCTCTTAATATGATAAATCCATATACCACAAAAAAGTGTCCATCATTGGTATCTTAAGATATGGTGTTTACAAGCAATTTCTAAGCTTTTTGTACAACTTTTTCCCCTTCAGAGACCTTAGATGACCTATGACCTCTACAAAAACAATAGGTTTCATGTTCTGACTGTAATGCATCCACACACCACATATGAAAAGCATACATAATTCCTATCTTGAGATCTTGTGTTCACAAAATTACGGGTTCTTAATCTCTGCTGACCTCAAATGAGCTCTGGCCTCCACCCAAAACAATATGGTTCTTTTTGTCAATGTGATGAATCCATGTACCAAATAAGAAACGTAACCTTCATTGCTATCTTGAACTTTCATGTTAATAAGGTTTTCAGTTTTGACCTCTGGTGACCTCAAATGATCTTTGACCTCCATCAAAACCTATAGCATACTTCCTCTCAATGTGGGTAATCTGTGTGTTAAATATGAAAAGTACATGCCATTGCTACCTTGAGATATTGTGTTTACACGCTAAAGTATCACAAACATACGCACAGTTACACTCGCCTGCGCGATTGCACAGCTTCCTGACTTTGGCAAGGAATCAAATAGTTTTGATAGAATCCATCTCATTTCTAATATGATGTATTCATTACGTTAATTACCATTACATCTCACACAAATCCTTGAATAAGAAATGTTGTAAATCTCAATGACTTTCATGAGTGATTCTGCACTTCATTTGATATTGTCTAAAAGTTAAAAGTAAAGGGTTATCTTACTGGCAAACCCCGATGTACATTCTTCATTGTTGTGTGGATGACTGTCTGATCCAGATCTACTATAAGAACCAGTTTCTTGTTGTTAAGAAGTGACTGTGTATCATTCTGAGCCAATTCAAGGGCAACCTAAGTTAAGAAAATATAAACATAATAAATTCCTCGCAGAAAACTTGTCAAATCATGGTATATTAATAGAATGTACCATAGTGGTAGTAATACATTCACTTTTTCCCCATCCTTAGTCCCAGTACAGACTCCAGGCATAGCATAAATGTCACATTACTCAGTCACTAAAAACAGCTAAAAATGCAAATAGTTCTTCATATCTAGACTGTTTCCCCCAAAATTTTGAAGGGAAACACAATGTAATATTACGAAGGTACAAGTGAGGAAAGTTGAAGGTTCATATTTAATACTGTAGGGGAATGTCTTCAAGGTACTGAGGTTCTGCAACACTGCTGCTTTTGTTTAAAGATAATTCAAAAGAGCATCATTGAGATTTTGCAGCCATTGCTGCTCTAGTTTAAAGATAGCATACAGTAAAAGCAGTTCTTGAGAACAAGGGTTACAACTTAGATGTGATGGGCTTTTTCACCTACTGGTCATTGTGAATTAGCCCATACAGTAGTAATAAAGAACAACTGGTTGGTGGAATACAACACCCAGTTCTTCATGAGAAACTATCAAAACTGAGAATAGTAAAAAGTAGTAATCTCAAATAGTGACAAAATGTAGCACCTCTTTGCTGACATGAAGCTCAGGGATATTGTGCACCATAGCCACAGATGCAGCTGCATGCTGGGTCCGCTCACCTGGTCTTCCTTGAGCTCTATTGACAAAGTAACAAAAATACCTCGTTTAAAAACACGCCCAGTGAAAGTTGATTCGAAAATAAGCTGTTCATATATTTTAAATGACATTTCAATGGCTCATACAAATTTTAACACCAAGAGGCCAAAAAGCAGACACTTAAATTGACCTATTGTAGGTTAAGTGTCCTCAGCTCCATGTTTTTTTCTATGTGATAATGCCAATGCATGAAGGATACCAAAAACCGATCTCTGCTCTTAGTAAAATAATATTAATCATGGTCTTTGATCATAAGATGTACTGCTTTTAAGCATGTGTACTTACGCTCTTAAATCAGCACCACAGTCAGCACACATATCTTTCATCACAGTTGGATGTTGACAAGGAGAAACTGTCATTACCAATCCTCTAGAAATATATAAAAAACACAAATGTTATCATTTCAGAAAAAAATATTTTACAAACATAAACAACTTTTAAATTGAAAAATTACTCTTTGAAAATTAAGTGATGTTACAGTAGATGATTACTGTATGCTTGATTTCTGTCATCAAATTATAGTTTGAGATCTGTTATATTCATGTTTAATATCAAAAGGTGAAACATGTGCCTTGATGGATTACTGCTGGTAAGAAAATGTTGCAATAAATGATGAATTAACCACTGCAATGGCCCAAAAGGCACTTTTGTTCTAAAAGCTGGCCCTACCCTACTGCAGAGGATGGTCCTACCCAAGCAGGAACTGCGGACCCCATTTGCTAGTCAGGAGTGGGACACACCATCTAAGTGGAGTACACACTGGTTGGCATGTTGTATACCCAGAAAACGAAGAAAAACATGACCTTCCAGACTGCCAGAAATGGCACACTTCAGGCCTTGTAAGTTGCATTTCTAAACACTTCCGTTTTTTGATATCTCCTGTTTAAGATATTTATTAATTATTTACACTTTAAAAATAGGTGAATAAGAAGCTTTTATTTACTTGGAGAAACTACTGTATATGCTACTTTCTAAAAATAAATTAAATTTTTGAATTGGACTCTTGATCAAGATAGTGACCCAAATTAAAGGTAAGTCAGTCCTGGGAGAATTCATGGAAAGACATAAGTAAATTTGGACTTTTGAGTTGGAGTAAATGCCTAAAGATGCCATGAGAGGCATTACACTTTAATGTTTTATTGGTTTTACCTGTGCAGTTTTCAGTGTGTGATTGGTTTCAAGAAATATGTACTTAAGAGGCACATTTTGTACTCACAATTATTTGAATTAGTACGCCCTAGTATCCCATTTCATAAACAGCTTGTTAATCATGTGAAAAAACTTTTCTTACTAAATTGTTACATTTGAGCAAGAAAGCAGGTTACTTTTAAAATGTAAAATCTACTGTATGAAACATCATAAAAGATATCTAGCATTGATTTAAAATATCAAAATAAGGGTCCACGGGTTGATTAATCTTACAGTATTCCCTTAAGAGGAAATGCAAAGGAGAATTCTATACCCCACCAGTGTTCCATTAGGTAGAGGGACTGCGTGATTGCCATACTTTTCTCAACGATCCCGTAAGTTTTAAAATCTTGTACAGGAATATCCCGCACCTGCTGGAAAAATCAGTTGGGAAAAAGTTGACCTTTTTTGTTGCAACTTATCGAGATCCCCCTCTTTGAACCAAAATCCCTCATGAAATATTTCCCCCTCCCAAATTCTGAGACCTAGTGCCAACACTTACCCCACACAAAAACTAAATATTCATATTATGTTTAGTTACTGAGATATTGCCATTCTCACTATTCACAAGCATATTCCCATTTTTCACTTGTAGCATGACCAATACTGTGACCAAGTGGATAAAAGCAGTGGCATTTGCAGTGATGAAGCTTAGCAACCGAGAGGTTTAGGGTTTGATCCTCAGCCAGGTCAAAGGAAGGTGTGTTTTTCATCAAAGAGCAATCTATGATTTTCTCATCTGAGCTGGTCTTCCAAAAGAAACCAAATTTGATCTTAATTGTTGAGTTGGTTAGCCAATAGCCACCCAACATGAAGTTGTTTTTTATGAGACATAGGCTTCTCACACATTCATTGGTCACCACTTAGCATGGTTAAAAAAAAAAAAAAAAAAAACAAGAGCCCAATGGGCACTGTGGTTCCTTCCTGAATGTAATGAAACTGAGCCAACTACTGAATGAACCAGTATTTCTGTAAATGCACAAAATCTGCTCTGTAGACAATGCACATCTTGTGTTAACACATTCAAGCATAAATAAATTGCTCTGAAGAAATACAGGCACTTCAAGGGATATCAACACAGACAGTATACAGTTACAATTTGTTTTATTCAATTAAGCAATCACAATTCATGCACGCTCAATGGTATCTGATCCAAATGATCAGTAACTTAGTTCTCTTTATAAAACTAACAACCCATAGTAGCATTTAATTAATCAATTCCAATTTCCAATTTCTGCAAGCTTACATGTCCTAATCTAAGGACAAATGTCTGTCTAGTGAACTTTCACAAGTCCTCTGCTTTGTGGGCAGAGAATCTTCTGCAGTATTAAAAAGTGGTATTTGATGCAGCTTTCCATATTGGCAGAATTATGGATTAAAATCGTAATACTATAATTTCAACTAAAATTGAAATACTTGGCATCTCTGAAAGATGTCCCACATCTTTCAGTCATTGGGTGAATGTGATCTTAATGCGCTGGAATGATACAGTTTTGTAATTATATTTGACTTTAGGAATTCTTGGGAATTTCCTTTTTGGCATCTGGTGATTTCATCTCTGACATCCAACAAAACTCATATGGGTTTTCTGCTGGATTTAATGCAACACCTCAAAGCATAAATCTATTCAAGCTTCCTACACTGAGATACAGAGTTAAAAAGGTTTGCAGAGTTTGACCTCCAGTGACCCCAGATGACCTTTGGTCTCCACCAAACAAATATTTTCCCCACCATAAGGCATCCAAACACTAAGTATGAAATTAATGCAAGCTTCCTACCTTGAGATATTGTGCTAACAACAAGGTTATCAGTTTTTTAACCTTGGTGACCCCAGATGACCTTTGACCTCCACCAAAAACTGTATGGCACAGCTTCTCACTATGGTGGATCTATATACCAAGTATGAAATCTATCCAAGATTCTTTCCTTGAGATATTGTATTAACAAGGTTTTCAGTATTTGACTCTCAGTGACCCCAAATGACCTTTGACCTCCCAAAAATGACAGGATTCATCTTCTCACCATAAGTCATCCACATACCAAGTATGAAATCTATCCAAGCTTCCTACCTTGAGGTACTGTGTTAACAACAAGTTTTCAGTGTTTGACCCCCGGTGACCCTAGATGACCTTTGACCTCCACCAAAAGCTACAGCATTCATCTTCTCACCATAATGCATCCACAAACCAAGTATGAAATTTACCCAAGCTTCCTACCTTGAGATATCGTGCAAACAAGGTTTTCGGTCTTTGACCCCTGGTGACCCCACATGACCTTTAACCTCCACCAAAAACAATAGGGCACACCTTCTCACCATGACAGATCCATATACTAAATTTCAGTTTAGTCCAACTTTCCCTTGTTGAGATACAGCATACCGAAGCAAGTGTCACACACACACACACGCACACACACACACATACACACACACGCCAAGCTGACTACATAGGTTCCTTTTGCTAATGCAAGGAACCAAAAAAACCTTCAAGGCCTGAATTGTTATATGTCTACCCTTCAAGGCCTGAACTGTTATCATGTCATAGCCTACTGTAGGCTCACTTCCTTTTCCCCAGATTTTATGTTATTCTTTACAATTTATTTCCATTTCTTTGAACGTCAATCTACCAAATTCAGAAAATGACCTCAGGAATGCATCAACTGAGTCCAGCTAGTTGATACCAACAATCTGCATTCTAATCTTGCACTGGTAGAAAAAGTAAGACAAAGAAAAAAAGACATCTTACAAACAAAACAAGCTTAAATAGTCAAAACAGACTAACTACAAGTCAATAGTGTGACAAATAGGACCAGCTTCTTTCCAAAAATAAGAAATGGGATATCTCCAACATCAGACACTTGAGATATGAAGAGGCAGTTCTTGTACTGATCTTGGAATTTTGTTCTCTTTTGTCAATGTTTAAGAAATGTGATTTTTTCTTCCTTTTTGAAACTATAATATTTGTTTTAAAATGGCATAACAAAATTAAGGTCTACATAACATATTTTGTGGCTATGTAACGCTTTTTGACATGTTTAAGAACCACACAAAAAGTGAAAAGTTTATTCTCAATAGGCCTATAACTTTCCAAATTCCAATGTCCCCCCTAATCTTGAATCATGTAGCTCCTAATCATGTCAACTTTTGGGTGGTACAGTATGCCAAAGATAAGTTTAAATCTTTCATATAGAGAAGATTACCAATTGTTCCACCTATTAGACCTAGCAGCAGTAGCTTCACATTGCCTTGATTGAGGCCCTACTGTAAATAACTTCAATCCAAACCAGAAAGCCAAAAGGCTTAGTGATTCCTTGCCGAAAGGGGGATGCTTTACTACACTGTGGCTCATCCATCAAATTTATACTTCTCTACTACATCATTTTTTATGATGTGGTCACAATTTGACCTCTTCTCATGTCAGCTCATATCAAATGACCTTTGAACAAAAACTTGAATAACCAAAAAAATGAAAAAAAAAGGAAGGGATTTGTCTGTGATTCCTCCCTTATAATGACATGTTTACAAAGTTTCAGTTTTGACCTCTGATGACCTCAAATGGCTTGTGACCTCCATGAAAAACAATAGGGTTTTTCCTCGCACCATACCACATGAACATACTTAGTATGAAATCTATCCAAGATTCCTACCTTGAGATATCGTATAAGGTTTTCAGAGTTTGACCCCTGGTGACCCGAGATAACCTTTGATCTCCACCAAAAACAATAGGTATCTTTCTCTTACCAGGGCTGAAATTTAACACTCGTCCGATCATCCAAGACGAGTAAATATTGCATCGGACAACCACTTTCTCTCTTTGAGCTTGTCCGATGGACAAAAAAATTTTAAAAATCCTGTAAAGAAGTTGTACTGAGACAATGGTATGGACTGTCATTCATCATTGAAACAAAAGCAAAAAGAAAATGGTCATTGGAAAACAAGGGCCACAGAATTTAAACTAAACGTTTCATGATCATATTTTGTTTGTTAATTTTATTCCGACAACCAAAAAATATTTCGGGCAACCAAAATTTAGCTTAAAGGTTGTCCAATGGACAACCTGAAAATTTTCTTAAAAATCAGGCCTGCTTACCATAACACATCCACATACTAAGTATGAGATAGATCTACCAAAGCTTCCTACCTTGAGATATAGTGTAAACAAGGTTTTCAGACTTTGACCCCCGGTGACCCCAGATGACCTTTGACCTCCACCAAAAATGATAGGGTTCTTCCTCTCACCATAACACGTCCACACACTAAGTATGAAATCTATCCAAGCTTCCTACCATGAAATACCGTGTAAACAAGGTTTTCAGACTTTGATCCCCGGTGACCCCAGATGACCTTTGACCTCCACCCAAAACAATAGGCTTTTTCCTCTTGCTATAACACATCCACATACTTAGTACGAAATCTGTCCAAGATTTCTAACTTGAGATATCGTGTAAACAAGGTTTTCAGATTTTGACCCCTGGTGACCCCAGATGACCTTTGACCTCCACCAAAAACAATATGGTTTTTCCTCTCACCACAACGCATCTACATACCAAGCATGAAATCTATCCAAGCTTTCTAACTTGAGATATCGTGTAAACAAGGTTTTCAGATTTTGACCCCCGGTGACCCCACATGACCTTTGATCTCCACCAAAAACAATAGGTATCTTCCCCTTACCATAACACATCCACATACTAAGTATGAAACGTATCCAAGCTTCCTACCGTGCAATATCGTGTAAACAAGGTTTTCAGAGTTTGACCCCTGGTGACCCCAGATGACCTTTGACCTCCACCAAAAACAATAGGGTTCTTCCTCTCACCACAACGCATCTACATACCAAGCATGAAATCTATCCAAGCTTTCTTACTTGAGATATCATGTAAACAAGATTTTCAGATTTTGACCCCCGGTGACCCCAGATGACCTTTGACCGCCACCAAAAACAATAGGGTTCTTTTTCTCACCACAACGCATCTAAATACCAAGCATGAAATCTATCCAAGCTTTCTAACTTGAGATATCGTGTAAACAAGGTTTTCAGATTTTGACCCCCGGTGACCCCAGATGACCTTTGACCTCCACCAAAAATGATAGGTTCTTCCTCTCACCACAACGCATCTAAATACCAAGCATGAAATCTATCCAAGCTTTTTAACTTGAGATATCGTGTAAACAAGGTTTTCAGATTTTTACCCCCGGTGACCCCAGATGACCTTTGACCTCCACCAAAAACAATACGGTTCTTCCTCTCACCACAACGCATCTACATACCAAGCACGAAACCTATCCAAGCTTTCTAACTTGAGATATCGTGTAAACAAGGTTTTCAGATTTTGACACCCGGTGACCCCAGATGACCTTTGACCTCCATCAGAAACAATAGGGTACTTCCTCTCCATATGGGCCATCTATGTACCAAGTTTGAGAACTGTCCAACTGTCCCTTCTTGAGATATCGTGTAAACAACCAAAGCCATCACATACACACACACACACGACATCACCTTCGCATAGATTCCTCCAAGATCTTTCTCCAAAGTCAGCATAGTGCATGAGTCCAGTACATTAGATAAACTTCCTCACTTTGTGTAAAAATATTAATATGTGAGGGGGGTTTTGAACAAACAGCAGGAAGAATTATGTAACTTTTCTTTTCTTCCACAGGATGCCCTTTTTTGTTCTAAACATTGAATCCAATTTTAGCCTAGCTCCAGAAATGGGACTGTGGCCCTCGTAGGCATAGGAAGCAGGGTCAAAAATGTATGCTAGCTTCAGCCCCACCTCAAGCTCAATTCAAGGACAAGAACCCCTTACAATATTTGTTCCCTCTGTAAAAAATGTCAAAACTTCGAAGGAATTTTCTGGAATTCAAACTTGTCCAACATATGTTGCACCAAATTGCATGTAAGGACCCTCAAATATTTTTCCAAAGGGGAGGGTGATCTGTAACAATGTTCAGTTGCACCCCCACTGTATGCGACTAAAGAGAGAACATCACCCAATAGTAAAACGGGGTTTGGTCAGGGGTTCCACCTGGAGGTTTGATTGTGCCTGGGGTTCGGTTAGAGATAAGGTTAGGGTTAAGTCAATTTAGGGATTAAGTTAGGGTTAAGTGGCCTCTTAAGCAATCTCCGAATCACAAATAACATGGATATCATACGAATGAGTACTATTTAACCATATTTTGGGGTTTAGGGATGACGTTCTCTCCCTTGCCTCATGTCTGCACCCCCTCCTGTCCAACGCCTATAGAGGGATTTCAGTCATGTGACTTTAACCAACTAGACGCAATTTTGAAGGGCAGGATTGCGCGTCTTTTATGTTTTGAAGGGCAAGCGTCCATTGTGTCACAGTAGTATCTATGGTTATGCGGTGCGCGTGAGTTGTAAATTCGCTTACTGCGTGTGTGTTTTGCCCTTCAGTGCCTGGGAATCCAACGCGGGTGACGTCACATGAAATCCCTCTATAGGCTATGGTGACCCTAGGCTTACACGACACGTAATGCATTCTAACCGTGGCCTACTCTGTAAATGTACGCAATTTTAGTTTGCTTGTTACACTTTTGGGTACGATGCATGATGTATGCATTCCCCAAACTGTTGTGTATGGAAGTGCCCACCCTAAGACATGACAAATTGTTTGTAGCAGTTCCGCGATAATTTTAGTACAGCAAAGTAGTTTGTTTAAATTATCTGCAATTCCAAAGGAGAGAAAAAGAGCATTGGTTTCTGGAAACTTGTGAAATGAATAAAACGATACGAGGCCAAATGTTTTCTTCGAAAAGATAAGACAGAACTCACCCTGGGTCAATGACCTGACCCTCTTCAACGTACAAGCAATGAACAGTACCAACAAGTGACGATTTCAATCGTTCGATCTTCCGAGACTGCGCTCCCTGAGAATTTTCATCTCTATCTAAGATGACACATATGACTAAAAGGCTTCCAACTGACACATGAGATCCCTTTTTTACCTTAAGCTTTTCAACTCTGCAGCGATTTTGCCCCTTCCAAAGAATTTCTTCCAGGGGCGCAGCCATTTTGAAAGTGGCATATCTTCATACAACGCAATATTTACTCTACTCAATGTTAGCTGCTGTTAATTTTTACGGATTAACTTTTTTACTTAAAATATTTTTAACATATATTAAATGATTATAAGTCTATTTTCTATATATTTGGTGAGAAATAAATGAAATAATGGCTGGATAATATTATTTGTCTATTTTATCCGGCAATGATCCATGTCCAACTTGAGTTGCCGTCTGCTAGTAATAAACGCAGTCATTGCATGCTACAAGCCCTGGCCCTGTGTGCGCTGCAACTCTGCAATGTACTGCATTCTGATCTGCACTTAAAAGCACACGCATTCTGATCTGCATATGGTTGCAACATGTTCTGTACATGTATTGAGTTCGAGTCCGTCCGAGTATATAGTGCACCTATACTGAAATAAACGGGCATAGACGTGGATACTTGCCTTACTCAACTAACTTACTGGTTAAATTGATCGACTAGAAATACTATGATACAGTTTTAACCTGTATTTTTTCCTGTGTTATCCGTTTTACTCAGTGCAGAAACAACCTTACAATTCACTAAGTCTGAGGCAAATAAAGCCAAAATGACGGCGTTTGCAGGTGAATATAGGCCAAGGCTAAATTCTTTGCCTCATACTCATACTATAGCCCAAGTTAGGCCCTAGCCTAGGCTAGGCCTATGGGCAATTACGCAGTAAACCAACATGGTAGCATCACATAAGGGTTAATTTCAATTCTGTGTTAGTTTCATATGTTTTATTATGTTCAGGGCTAATCCTAAGATGTACAGAGATAGCCTAAAAATTTTCATCTTGCTGCCTCAGTTTTGAAAAAGTATTTAGGCTATGCCGCCTTCCATTGGTTAGGTGCGCTCGGTATGCACAGGCAGTTCTAGCGTTATATAGTACATACATATATATAAATAGACAAGGTAGCGCACTTCTTCCACACCAAGGCGTTCAGTAGCCAGATTTGGCTGCAATGCACTAATATGGCCAAATCCTCAAATGCTTTGGCCAAACTGGCAAATTTTTTACTAACTTGGCCATGTACTCGTGCATATATGGCCAAATAGGCCAAATCTGGCTACTGAACGCCTTTGTGTGGAAGAAGTGCGCTACCTTGTCTATTTATATATATGTATGTACTATATAACGCTAGAACTGCCTGTGTCGGTATGCACCACTTGTGAAAAGCGATTCATTCGGTCTTAAGTGGTGAAACGGATAGCTATACACTATTCAACAATAACATTGTTACGTAGCCTGTACGTTTGACGTACACGTAAATGAGACGATGTTCGACGAACAGGCAAGTGGCGCAAGAATCGATCATTAAAACAACGACAAAACTGTCGCATTGAGTAATAATCATGAATACTGAACACATAAATTTGATTTGCATCTTCAGGTTTACAATCTAGAAGAGCTGTGTATCAATTTTACTGGCTGAAAGGTAAAACAGGAACATAACTTCATTCTTTATCTGCCTTCGCTACGTCCGCCATTTTGTCCCAAGTGGGTAACTCGAGTTGCTTTGAAAATTCCCAGCGCACCGCACGAGTTCACTAGTTGTGATGGCCATGAACGCTTTTCACGCGTAAATGACCAAGCTCACCGACCCAATGGAACGCCCTATTAGCCTACCAGTCTGAAGCTAGCACAGGATTCAGCACAGCATTCAGCACAGGATTCACCTAGGATTCAGCACAGGATTCAGACATCTAACAATATTTCTATGTAGGCTAGGCCTAGGTCCTGTGGAAAATATAACGGGCGAACATTACATACTTTTTGCCATTTTCTGAGGGTGATATGTAGCAAATACTTTATAACTAACCCTAACCCATTGGGGGCACTTTTTGTTCAATAATAGCGACTTTTTGATTTCAGGACTGTAGACAAAGAGGACGGAACGCGCAGCAAAAAACTGAACTGCGCATGAGCAGAAGTGAACATCACTCCGTCCTGTTGATTTGCAGGACGGTCGTCGACCCATTTAACGTTCTGTTAGAAACAGGACGGTACAGGGGTTGCCTTGGTAATTTCCCTCGTCCATAACGTACGTGTGTTTCTGTGACGTTAAATTTGAAGTTAGCTGTATGCAAATGTACATCATTTGTTCATGTAGCATGCAAGCTGCTGACAAAAATGAACATGACAAACAAGAACAGTGCATATCTGGAAAGCCATTTTACGAACGGTTCCGTGCTAAGCCAAGGAAAGCTATCTTGAGGTAGAAACTTTCAAATTTTTGTAAAATACCCAGTAACGATGGCGCCTCTATAATCCTGTGTAGGTTCGAGTTTCGTCATTGTTACAACTTAGCGATGAGTGTGGATGCTAACAAAGCACTGCAACTTAGTTCATAAATGAGCGCGTCATTGTTTTGTTGTCATTCTACCGCACCGTCGTCTTTAAAATCGAAACGCCTTAAATGTCAGGACAGAACGCCGGGCGCGCGTGCGTTTAACCCTCCGTCCTGTTGCTCTACCGTCCTGAAATCGAAAAGTCGCTATTGTTTTGTTGTCATTCTACCGCACCGTCGTCTTTAAAATCGAAACACCTTAAATGTCAGGACAGAACGCCGGGCGCGCGTGCGTTTAACTCTCCGTCCTGTTGCTCTACCGTCCTGAAATCGAAAAGTCGCTGTTAAGCTCAGGAAACCATAAATAGTATGTTGGCACGACCTTATAAGGCCACTCTAAGAAAGTTTTTGTTTTTGTAAAACAAGGCAAAAGAATGTGAATCTGTTTGTAGGCTACTTGAAAATCTTTTGGCAGACTTGACCTTTTTTGAGAGCAATAAATCTTTAGGCCTACCACAGAATTTTCTTTTCAAGAGATACCATTAGGATAAGTTCAGTGTTTCCAGCTGAAGCCTAAAATCAGAAGTAACCTAATAAGGCCAGCGGGTGCTGTTTACAATTTTTGTACAGAGCTGTATGTACGGGTTCAGTGTGGGCAGTTTGTGCATTCAAGGTGAGGCTGCATATCTTCGTGTGCGCCACAGGCGTTTGAAACATTACGTACATATACTACACGTACACCATATATATATAATAAGACAAGGTAAGACATTCCTCACAACACGTACTGCGAAGTAGGCCCTGTGGCACTTCACTGCCAGTCTTTTTCCTGAAATGGAATCTAAAATTACCTGAAATTGGCCACTTCAGGAAAAATGAATTTAAAGTGTGGAAGCACTGGCAGTGAAGTGCGGCTGGGCCTACTTATTTGCAGTACATGTTGTGAGAAATGTCTTAGCTTGTCTTATCATTTATATATATAGTGTGTAGTGTATGTATGTAATGTTTCGAATGCCTGTGGTGTGCGCGTGCTTGAAATATTAAAACAGGTTCATGTGCATTTGCAAGGGAGTTTGCTATGCGCATGCTGCATCAAAAATTGATGCACTGATTGTGACAGCAGTTTTGACGTGCTTTGTTGACTGTATCACTCACTGATCTAAATTTAGATAGGTGTTATCGATGCACGAAATTTGAAAGTGGCCTTATTAGGTCATGTCACTATAAATGTATGTCAATGTTACACCCGTTATGAAATTGTATCCGCCTGTTATGAAAAATGCTGATAAAATGCTGAAACTCAAAAAGTTTGCCATATATATAGACCTTGCCAGTAACTTAGGTTGCTATGTTGTGATGGTTTGTAATAAACAAGGTAACATCAAAATATGATGTACATACGTAGAACCCATGAAGCACATTTGAAATTATTTGACATACATTTATGTGATGCATACTGTATGTCAAACAATTGTAGGAAAATGCAAATTACCCTGTGAACATCATTAATTGATGTTACCATGTTTATTATCAATTATCACAGTCATATTAACCTCTAGGTATAAAGCAAGGACCATATATGGTAAACTTTTTTAATTTCAGCATTTTATCAACATTTTTTTATAATGGGCGAACACAATTTCAAAACGGGTTTAACATTGACATACATTTACCTTCCTAGCAAGACTGTTTTCCTGCTAACCAGTCTGCATTCCGTGCACTTCAATCTGAAGATCTTCGGCATGGAGCTGGCATTTTCCCTATGTTTGCTATTGTTTTTCTTGGCGTAACTACGGCGTGGGCCTGACATGGAATGCACTTTGGCCTGCTAAGTCACGTACAAAGCAGACTGTACCCAACAATAACTTCCGTGCATGATTATGATAAATTTATGAACAGGGTCTGCAGCCAGTGTAAAGCTGGCTCTGCTGGTAGCTACATCTGGGCTTCTGTATGGGTGCTGAGCAAGGAAGCATTTGTTTACAATGGAGCCACTGGACCAGATGATTTGATGGAGGTGGAGTTGCCCACCTCTAGTGATATTACTCAGCTGGTAAAGTGTCAGTTACTCAGGAATAAGGTCAGGATGAAACTTCAGATTGACGGAATTTAGATAGGGCTCCAAATCTTGCAATATTGCACTATTAAGGATACACTAGACACCAACATGTCATTCTCAAAATAACAGCACCTAACTAAGAATTTTTCCTCAGCTCACTGTTACTGGGACTGTATGCCTCCACCAACAACACAGAAATTTCAGCACAAAAGAAATGGAGTTCACTGTGACTGTGATACCAGCTAGACCAAAAGGATGGAAGGCACAGTGCAAGCAAGTTCACAGTTACTATGACCCTGCCTTCACCAAAGGAGGTGCAATAGAATGCGAACATTCAGTGACATCTTGAGACATATGTATCTTTGTCCTCAAATGACACTTGTAGAGGAGAACCTTCAGCCATCTGCATGATAAACATGTATGTACACATACACATGCACATATAAACACTCAAAACTTGGAGGCTCTGGAATCTCACCCCAGACAGTAACAATTTTCCTTACTAAGTTTACTTCTAGTCCCTCTTTCAATTTAAATCAAACCACCTGTTAAGTACACCTCGAAGGCAGAGCCACAGAAGCCTGCACTGAGTTTAAATTGCTTGAGGCAATATTGGCAAATAAGTGTGTGAGCTTAGTTGGGAGCACAACTGACTGTACATGTCATTGTTGACCAACCAGAGTGGAGCTTTATTGTTTGAATGAATGTCAATTAAAGTGCAGTTATCCAGTGTAATTAAAACTCTAGAGCTGTTCCTAAATATATTTGGGCAGAGATGTTAGTAACTTCTGGTTTGGGGGATGACATATCCCCAAAAAGGGAAACTGTAGTCACCCCAAATTGAATTAATATACTAGGGTATCCTAATTCGCCAGTGGTTCTTTTAAATCATGTGACAACAGCTTTGTTACTGAAGTTTTAAATGTATGCAAAAAAGCCCTTTGTCTACCTCAAACATTATGAAAGATGGTTAGAAACAAGATGAGCTTTGTAACATTTAGTTCATGTTGCAAAGTAATTTGAGTCTATTGCATGTTCTGTGTAATAGAACAGGACTACTGAAAGGAGGTTAGCCTGTATTACTGTATACAGTTTGCCTCTGATGACATTTCAGGAGTGTTCCTGTAGTGGGGTGTTGTCTTCTGCATTTTCTCCAGTGAATGATATTGTGTTGAGCTATCATTTTGTGTGAAAAACAAGTTTTGGTTTTAAATGATGTTATTTGCATAGAAAGTATGGTTAATGAAATGAAATTGGCAAGGTTTTGCTTAAAATACTTTGAAGATAATTTCTTTGGAGTGTTATTACAAGTAAGAGGTGTTCAAAAAATTGATTTTCGTCATTTGGATTTACTGTTAAGTGTATGGGCTAGGTTCCAATGCTGAGTTCAGCACCAAAATTCCACCATAAATTTGGGGACCAAATACATGTATGCATATTTTGGCATGTTCCAGTAGGAAGTTGTTATTTGACCTTGGTTCTACTGTAGTTGCATTATGGAGCCATACAGTAGGTTCACATGTGGGCCTACATATGTTTCCTCAGTATTTGGCAATACTTCATTGCTGTAGCAACAATTGTCACAGAGGACAACACTGGCACAATGCTGCGCAGTCATAAGTAAGTTGAAGTTAAGCTCTGGCCTAGTTCAAGAAACAAAAAGAGGACAGTTAGGACATGGCCAGAGGACCCTTGGCTAAGTTGAGACATGCAAGAGAAAAGATCGATCCAACAAGCATGCATAGGTTTTAACTAAAGAAATAAGCCAAAAAAGAGGAGAATAAGCCAAAAAGAAGAAAGTTCCCCTTTGTTAAGTCAGAACCTGAGAGTGCCAGACTAAGAGTTAGCATGGAGAACATAATGTTGATATACAGTGGTCTGACTGATCCTTTTCAAGGGCATCGAAGGACAAACAATTATTTTAAAATGATGTGATCTCCTATTTGTTCACTTTGCCTAATTTTGATCATACAGAAATGGATATTAGTTATGAATTTGTTTCTTTACATTCGTAAGATACCATACCCAAGGAGGCTCATTTAGCACTCACTGTATATTTCAGACATCACTCTCATGTTACAACAACAAAATCAGTTTGGAAGACAATGAAATGACAGTCAGAAGAGACCAGGATGTTATACTTGTCATGTCACTTGTACATATTCGAAAAAGGAGTTTTGTTCATATTTTGCCAAACTTAAGTAAATCAGGACAGACACGTAAGAAACATCCTCACTACGGACCCGTAAAATAATATGAAAAACATGCACACCCAACTTTCCTTTGATAATGCACTTGTGAACTCGTACTAGAGCTCCACTGTATTCTTTAAATGGTTGACATTCATGGATAATAAGGGTTAATTTTCTTTTCATTTTTTTCAGAATTTGGTGTGATGCCTGAAATTTGTGAAGCAGTTGATGAAATGGATTGGCTGTGAGTTTTCAACAATGCTATCAACATGTTTTCACATTCCAATGTCTCAGATTTCCAGTTTGTTTTCTCCATTTCAACATTGGTTTAATATTGATTTTTAGCATTTAACAGGATTGCAAGATATATTGTAGAATTCACTGCTGTTTTATAAATGCTTAGAAGTTATTTTAGTAAACGTAGTAGAGTGTTACACTGACACAATTTCCATATCAGACTACTGTGGTCATTGTCTGTAATGATGTACTGTATTAACTTGAAAATGTAGCATCCCTCAAAACCATCAAGTAATGTAAATGGATGGGGTTGGTGGGGGTGGGAGGGACAGATGTACCCCATAAGAGCTGCCTCTAACTTGAAGTTTCCAAATGCATATTAAAATGCTTAGCAAACTGTCAATATGTCACATTGAAGAGATCATTATATCTACTTTCGTTATAAATCAATGACCATTTTGTGAGTTGCAGATGGCTGTGTACTGTTTGCTAAAACAATGACTTGTAACATATCCATTATGATGTTGTAGAGCTGTAATTTGGAAATTTTATGTGCAGCCTTTGGTGTTTCTTTAACATAAGTTGTATGACATAATTTTTTTTTTGTTATACAACCACATGTGTGAAGTCCTATAACTTTCCAAATTATGTAAATTTCTACTGACTTAATATTTGAGAAATGGTGAACTAAATACAGTACGGATTCTCATTTACTTAATTGAAAAAAAAAAATGATCAAATACATTGCAGTGTTACCCTAGGCTTAACTTGACAAGTGACATTACAGCAGTGTTTTAACAACCATTGTCCCTAATTGAAATACCACAGCCACTTGGTTCACTCCAGTGCCTCTCAAAATAACCGAAGTTTTAAGTGTTTTCCTCCATTGAATTAACAAAGTAACTTGACTCAAGTCAGTAACTTTTCAGATAATTCTAGAGTATTATTCCACATTGAAATTATAACTCAGTCACTTGACTAGAGTCATTTCTTTTCAGAATTACCTGAGTAAATCTGGAGTACTTTACCCATTGCAAAAAGAGTCATGTTACTCAAATATGCACCTTCCAAACTTACAGTACCTAAGTACTGACTGTAGAGTATTTTCCCCAAAGAAATAATACAGTTACTTGACTCATGCTAGTACTTTCAAAGCTATTGAAGTATTTCTAACAGTATTCTCTTCGGACAGTGAGATACAGTGACCTTAGTATAAAATGACTTTAGGCTCAAAAGAGCTGTTACTGACTTGGTATGGCCACACAGTGGAGCCACTGACTTGGTGCAACTCTGCATTATAGAATTGCTTGCCTCAGAGGTAATTTATAAAAGCCAGTAACTCTGAAATCAGAGACCTTTTTGTCATATTTAGGATATTATCTGTATTTTAAATCTTTCTGTTGGAAGAAAACTTGTAATTTGGGGTTGTTTTAATCCTTTAAGGAATGAATTTATGAAAGAACACAAAAAAGATCCTTAATTCTGGTCTTTTGATTTAGGTGTCTTTAACTAGGCTTAGTGCTCAGAAAAAGTCATTTAAATTGACTTACAATGTCCATCAAATTGCCATTTTACAGTGTTTATTTTTTACTGCTTTTGTATCTGTAAAAATCTTACAGCATAAGTTCTGGCAATAAGTGAATTTGTGGTTCTTAAGTTATACTGATCATAGCTAGACTTTTGAAGCAGGAAGTTCAGAAAATTTCCCATGCTTTTTTGCTGAAGTAGACATAGGTATGCACTCACCTTTAAAATAGAATGGTGCCCTCTAATTTTCTAAACTTTTTCTTTAGTAAAAATTGCAGCAAAGAAGATTTCACAGTATGAAGTGCTCTTTGATGTTAATTTTATTAGGGAAGAGGAAAAGGATTATTTTTTGATGGCATAAACAGTGAAAAGTACAAGAAGTCTCTATGGTATTGTGCTAAATTTAGATTCAGTATCACTGAATTAAATTTACTCACTAACTAATGACATTTTTTTCCTAAAGGTTACCAACAGATGTCCAGTCTGAGGCCATTCCACTTATTTTAGGAGGGGGAGATGTGCTCATGGTAATTATCATTTTCTTTTATGAAATGAACTGTACTGTTTCATGGGATGTGCAGTATGTGTTATTATTTTTAGTAAACATAGTAAAACATGGTAGCATGGCTGCAAAACTTGCAAAACTTCGCGGGCACACATACTTTGAAAACCAAAATTTCTAGCTCACCTGTTCTACTTAATTTGGGACGAAGGTGAAAATTTCTAGCCGCAGCATGATTTTTGCAGATGCAATGCGTCTTTGCGTCCAGTTTTTTGCAGGCATGCATGGTAGGTTGGTGTCAGGGGTTTCATGATCAAGATGTTTTTACCCTCTGATTGATTAAATGACATGACATATTAATACTAATGAATCATTTAATATTGAATTAAATGAATATTCAACAAGGTTGTAACTCATCCTCAAGTGAAAGTACTCTTCAGGCCTGGGGTAAGTGACTACAAAGGTGGGAAATCTTGCAAGGGCTTATGAATTAAAACATAATGTCAGGTGATGCCAATTTATCATTTTAACTCCAAAAATGGATTTTTCTAAGTAGGGGTACATCAGAGGGGAAGACTTGCTCTTGGATGAAAGTCAGACCTTACTATGAATCAGCAGTGGATGGAACCCTGAACCTTGGAATTGAAAAGCTTTATTGCTTGTAATTGTGCAATCTTTATCCATTTGGCCTTGGAACGGTTCAACCACTTAAATTTAAGCAATGGGTGATTCAAAAATAAAAATGGAAACCTGTCCCCCTCATCTTATTTAGAAAACATTAAGAGAAAGTAAACTTTAAATTCATCATCCCATGCCATTGCACAAGGCTCTTTATGTGATAGAACTTATGTAACTGAGGTCTAGAAGTGGAGGTATGCATGGATAAGAATATTTGCCTCAAGTAGACTGTAAGTAGTTGCATTGATGTGGCCTTTCCACTCCAGCTGACTCCAGTAAACTTCCTCACTGTAATGGTTCTGAATAAATGTATGGTGCTTTGAGTCAAAGTTGTAGTGTGAGTACACTGTCGTGATGAGTACAAGTGAAGTGTCTCTGGTTGTGAGTATGAATACGAGTTCATGTCTTTTTCATGAGTATCAGTAAAACAGTTTGCATTCGCCCTTAAAGTGTACCTAAAGTCTGAAAATTCAAAAATATATATTACAGAGCATGAAAACTGAATTCCAATGGTCCAATTCCCATCTTCACAGGACTTTCTTAAGCTGAGATATACTGTAAAATGTTGAAGTTTATTCACTCGATTTAAAAAGGTAGATTGCGCAATAATTTGTGATGTCATTGTTGTACTACTCAAATTACAATCTTTGTATTTCTTTGTTTTTCTGAAAGCCACCGCACCTTGTGCCAAAATGTAATTGCCTTCTTACTGCTTTGGGGTGACTTGACTATATAAGCCCTCTCTGTACAGCATGTCATGCAAGAAAACAGGAAGCGGTCAAGGTCATATAAACATTTTTAATTTTAAAAGGAAACAAAGCATTTAATGTGAGTTGTACAACAAGAATGTCAAAAATTATTGCGCAATGAACTGTTTGGATTTAAGTGAATAAATTTTAACATTTAATATCTCAGCAATGGAATAAGCTATGACAATGGGAGTTGGACCAATAAGATTAATTTTGTAACCTCTAAAATATATGTTTTTGAATTTTTAGACTTTAGGTCCACTTTAAACATTTACTTTCAAAGTCTGTGAGTACAAGTACCAGTACACAGTCATTCTCACAATTATGGATACATGCAGTTGTGCGAAACTGTGAGTATGAGTTTGTAGCCACTGCAAGCCTGCTTTGAATATATATTTAAGAATGATGCACTTTCCTCATTCTTTCTTAGGCTGCTGAGACTGGAAGCGGTAAAACTGGGGTGAGTAATCCATTCTTCGAGACAAATGTGTAAAATTTTACTTGTTTCTGTAGTATAGGCCTATCCCTGCTTTGTTCTGTGGGAATGGCTGGTGGCTTTGGAATACATCATTCTCTTCCATTAAAGGAATTTAGTGTATAAAGTTTGAAAAGTATATTTTGCGGAAGTTGAAATATGACAACCACAGGCATTACTTCCATACTCAAAAGCTCATCCTGATGGAGAACTTTAGGAGTGAGAAATTTAGGAGCTTATTTTGACAATACTATGACTCTTGAACATCATGTAACAAATCTTTGTCGATCTGCAAATTGCCAACTGAGGAAAATCAGTCAAATGAGGAAGTACCTTGACAGTAAGAGTTGTGAGATACTAGAGCATGCCTTTATTACTTCAAGGCTTGATTTTCTTAATTCACTCCTACATGGCCTCCCTGAATCAGCTATTCAGAAACTCCAGAAGATACAAAACACTGCTGCTCGTATTGTAAAAAGGAAAGGGAGAAACTGCCATATTACTCCAATCCTCAAAGAACTCCACTGGCTTCCAATCAGCTCTAGGATTCAGTACAAGTTGCTACTACTTGCCTTTCGGGCTTATGTCTTGGGCGAGCCTAAGTACCTTTCACAACTTCTCTTGCCATATATTCCAACTCGCCCACTTCGATCCTCCTGCAAATCATATTTATCTGTACCAAAACTACGCCTGAAAACCTATGGCTGTAGAAGTTTTCAGTACTGTGCATCATCTTTATGGAACAGTTTACCAGACGATTTACGAGCTTGCTCGCAACTTTCTGTTTTTAAGGGTTTACTTAAGACTCATTTGTTCAATACTGCTTATACTTAATGAACTTCTCTGTTTTCTTGTAAAGCGCCTTGAGCAGTAACAGCTTGGAACTGATTGGCGCTATATAAGCCTAATTTATTATTATTATTATTATTATTATTATTATTATTATTATTATTATTATTATTATTATTATTATTATTATTATTATTATTATTATTATTATTATTATTATTATTATTATTATTATTATATTATTATTATTATTATTATTATTATTATTATTATTATTATTATTATTATTATTATTATTATTATTATTATTATTATTATTATTATTATTATTATTATTATTATTATTATTATTATTATTATTATTATTATTATTATTATTATTATTATTATTATTATTAAGTATTATTATTATTATTAGTATTATTATTATTATTATTATTATTATTATTATTATTATTATTATTATTATTATTATTATTATTATTATTATTATTATTATTATTATTATTATTATTATTATTATTATTATTATTATTATTATTATTATTATTATTATTATTATTATTATTATTATTATTATTATTATTATTATTATTATTATTATTAATATTATTATTAGTATTATTATTATTATTATAATATTAGGGTTATAATTATAATTATTAGGGTTCGAGCCTGCTATGTCTTGCTGAATGAACGTGCCTAATTTTGGCTCTAGATAATTCTGCTTTTGGCGTATATTCTTCCCTACTTTGAAGGGCTTTGTCAACGTTTTTGTACTTTTTTTGCTGCCTGACTTTCATTATGGCTGATGCAAGACCGAGGGGTAGACCTCCTGGCAGCAAAAACAAGAAAAAAGATGAGCTTCCTCTCTCACAGCCTTCGGTAACGCCCTTTCAGCTTAGGCCTTCTAGGAGCCTAACACAGTTACCTGCCTTGGAGTACGAGAGTTCGGAGGGTGACGTGGCAGTGAGTACAGGCCTACAAAGTTTGGACTTAGCCATTCAAAATATCACTACTGAGTTACAAAACATTCGTTCAGAATTCGCCAAATCAATTGAGGAGCACGCCAAGTTAATCTCTTCCTTGCAAGAAAAAAATGTAACATTGGCAAAGAAAGTGGATGAGTTGGAAAAGAGACAGAAAGACCAGGAACAATTATTGAATAAGCAAGAAAGGCATTCAAGACGAAATAATTTTCGAATTGTAGGGATCAAGCAAGAGAAAGATGAGGACTGCCTCAAGATTGCCTCAGGTATCTTATGTAAGATGGGTTTTCCCGACCCAAAATTGGAAAGGGCCCATCGTGATGGTCGGGCAGTGGAAGGGAGAGATCGCCACATATTAGTGAAATTGTCTTTCTTTCAAGATAAAGTTAAAGTAATGAAGAATGCACGGCGGCTTCTAGAGGGGGAAAACTTTTATATAACTGATGATCTAACGAAAAAAGATTTGAGCGAAAAGAGAAGATGGCGAGACCAAGTTAGTGATCTTTACCGTCAGGGGACTAGATTGTATTTTTCTGGAGGTTACTGGAGGGACTCTACTGGCAAACCTTTTAACTTTCATCATGAGTAATCAGCGTCGCCTTCTTTCAACCTCAACCTTATCTATTTGGTGACTGTCAAAACCCCTTTTTCTTAGTGGAAGAACTTACTTTTTACACATATACGTTATGCCATGGTAGGACATAGCACGACGTTGAATCTTTCACAGACGCTAAGTCTTTTTTTCATCGGGAAAGTCAATTTGTTTTTGTGTATGACTTTGTGGATGTTATCCTCTTTGTCCTTTTCTTGTGGATTGATGTTTTTATTTGTTACTATACCTCCTGGGAACTCGAGCTATGTTAACACTGTATTTCGTGCTTCAAATAGCTTTCGTATTCTTAGCAATGTCTGTGGCCGTTATTGTTTTTATGTCAAACTTGTAAGATGGCATCCTCCGTAAGCTTTGCCTGTTATAATGCGAGAGGCCTCAGACAACCTAAGAAGCGCCGTCGGTTATTTGCGTTTTTACATCGTAGACAGTTTGATATATGTCTCCTTCAAGAAAGCCATAGCTGTCTTCAAGATGAGAACTTCTGGCGTCATGAATGGGGAGGTAAAATTATTTTTTGTCATGGTACAAGAGACAGTTGTGGGGTTTGTGTACTAATTAAGCCCTCCCTACATGTTGTTTTACATAAGATGTTTATTCACAACCATGGTAGATACATTATTTTAGACCTTGAAATTAATACTAAAGTCTTCACAATTGTATGTGTTTATGGGCCAAATACCGATACTCCTGCTTTTTTCACAGAAATCAGTTACAATTTGTCCAACTTCCTTGGGGACACGGTTGTTATTGGAGGGGATTTTAATTTCGTGTTTTCCTTACAATTAGACAAAATGGGTGGCCAAGCAAGAACAAATTTTAAAGCTAGGGACGAATGCTTGACTTTAATGACAGTACACAATTTAATTGATATTTGGAGAGAGAAAAATCCTTTTGCAAAGAGTTATACATGGGCCTCTAACATTACACCAGGGATTCATTGCAGACTTGACTTTTTTCTTATATCTAATCATTTGAAAAATTCTGTTCGATCTACTGCTTTCTCACCTGGCATCCAGTCGGATCATTCCTTTTGTATTTTAACTATTTCCCCTCAATCTATGGAAAGGGGGCCAGGTATTTGGAAATTTAACAATTCTTTGTTAGAAGACCCTAATTACGTTTTTCTCGTTAGTAACCAGTTAGGAAATGATTTAAACCTTGTAAATGTTGGCAATGCAGGGGTTGCTTGGGATTTTATTAAATACAAAATTCGTCGTTTTTCTATGAACTATTCAAAGTCTAAAGCCAAAGAGAGAAGGTTTAGAGAGGAACAACTTTTACATACAATTTCTTACCTTGAACAGAAATTTTTTGTAGACCCTTCTCATGAGTTGTCTGCTAGGCTGAAAGAAGCCCAGAACGAGCTGCTACATTATTACGATTTTAAGTTGCAAGGGACAATTATTAGATCTAGAGCCAGATGGGTGGAAGATGGCGAAAAAAACACCAAGTATTTTTTGAGTTTAGAGAAAAGAAATAAGCAATATAATACTATTAATGGCATTGTAGGTAGCGATGGTCGTGTTATTGAGGACCATCACAGGATCCTCAGTGAAATTATGCAGTTTTATTCCAATCTCTATCAGTCTCGTACTTCTACACCCGGCCCCTTTTCAATGGTCTTCCTGACCGTGGTGCCATCGATCTTGATTTAGAAATTTGCGAAGGTGAACTTTCGTTAGCTGAGTGCACAAAAGCATTATTTTCTATGCCTAATGACAAATCACCGGGCACCGATGGCTTATCTGTTAACTTTTATAAAAAATTTTGGCACTTAATCGGCCCTTATCTTGTGGAATCTTTAAATCTTGCTTTTTATACTGGCTCTCTTTCTACTAAACAGTCACGAGGGTTTTTTTTTCACTTATTCTTAAGCCTGGCAAAGATTCAGACAAATTACATAATTATCGTCCTATTTGCTCACTTAATGCAGATTATAAAATTGCAGCGAAAGCCTTAGCTATTAGATTGAAATCAGTAATACCTTCTCTTATTAGACCTACCAAACGGGTTTTGTTAAAGGTCGTTTTATCGGGGAGAATATAAGGTGTATTTTGGACTTGATTAATTATACTTCTGACGGTGATATTCCTGGTTTTATGTTTTTTATCGACTTTGAAAAACCGTTCGATATGATTGAATGGAATTTTATTCAAGAATCTCTTAGCTATTTTAAAATTGGTGATGATTTTAGGAAGTGGGTCTCTATCCTTTACAATAATAGTAACGCATGTGTGGTCAATAATGGCTACTCAACGGGGTATTTTCATATAGGAAGGGGCGTCAGACAAGGCTGCCCGCTAAGTCCTTATCTATTTATTTTGTGTGCAGAAGTTCTGGCCCTTAGGGTTCTATATACTCGTGATATAAGAGGGATTCGTGTTGATGCTTATGAATATAAAATTTTACAATATGCCGACGACACAGTTTTTGTTTTGGATAATTGTATAGATTCTTTGCAAAAGATATTTGATATTCTTAATGAATTGAAAATTGCTTCTGGATTGTCAATTAATGTCACTAAGTCAGTACTTTTTCCGCTCGGTCCCCTCGTACAGAATTATCCTTTTTTATCCTACAACGGAATTTCTGTAAGTATTGGACCCATTAGTTACTTGGGAGTGTCTTTTACTAATAATAGGAAGGACTTATTTGAACTCAATTATCCTCCGAAATTATCTAGGCTAAAAAACTCTCTTCGTTCCTGGTCGGTGAGAGATATGACCCCAATAGGCCGTAACATAATTACAAAGTCCTTTGGTCTTTCACAACTCGTGTTTTTGTTCCTTGTTTTACCTAGCCCACCACTCACTTTTATTAAAGAGGTTGAAAAGGCTATCTACAATTTTATTTGGTGTGACCGGACGGAAAAAGTCAAACGCACCACAATGATCAATAATTTCTGTGAGGGTGGTCTTAAGGTTACACATATTGAGAGTTTTGCAAAATCTTTAAAATGTTCATGGGTTCGTCGATATCTTAACGATTATGAAAGCCCGTGGAAAATTTTTTTCACTAGGGCTCTTAAGCCTTACGGCTCTGATTTATTTTTTTGTTGTAATTGCCATAAACGTGATACTAGATTGCCTAATGACAATTTTATTTCCCAAGTCATAGAAGCCTGGTGTGAAGTTTCATACACAACTCCTATAGGAGACTTTGGGAACCAGATTATCTGGAACAACTCGCATATAAAAGTTAATGGCAAAGTAATTTTTTATAAAAAGCTTTACGAACAGGGTATATTAAGAGTAATGGACCTTTTCGACAACCATTATAAGCCACTTGATTTTTATAACTTTACTCAAACTTACAATCGCCTAGATATCTCATTTATTCATTACTGGGGACTAATTAAAGCTATCCCTAGTCATTGGAGAAATGCTTTAAATAATGCTGAAGTCAGTCCCCGGGCAAATGTTACTAACTTGTTACAGAAGGTGATGAATTGTGTGTCAGTGTCTCGTTTTGTTTACCCTATTCTTGTAAAGAATGTTTCTGCTCCTGCCACTTCCTTAAAGAAGTGGAACAATGATTACTTTTACGATGATGACAATTGGCGAAGCATTTTTAGTATGCCGTTTAAAAGTATTACCGAGCCCAGATTACAGTATTTTCAGTTTAAGTTTCTACATAGAATTGTGTATACAAACAAGTTTCTATTTTCTTTAAACATTGTGGCTTCTCCATTTTGCTCGTTTTGTGACTCAAATGAGGAAACAATTGATCATTTATTTTGGGATTGCATTTTTGTTTCAAGTTTTATTTTAGATGTTGAAAAAAGGCTCTTAAACAAGCAGTTTTTCTTTTCTAAAGAGGATATTTTCTTTGGTTTTCAAGAAAAAGACTATAGTCCTTTTAACTTTGTGATATAACAAGGAAAAATGAGAAACTGGATGTAGAAGCATTTTGTTATAAGTTTAATTTTGCACTGAAGGTAGAAAGCTATAAAAAGAAGCGTAAAATTTACAATGATGTATTGAAGATATTAAAAAACAGTGATTAATACGTTGTGTTGAATGCAGTGATTGATGTAAATATTGTAATCATATAAGAAATGAAAGATTACTCAATAAACAGGAAAAAAAAAAATTATTATTATTATTATTATTATTATTATTATTATTATTATTATTATATTATTATTATTATTATTATTATTATTATTATTATTATTATTATTATTATTATTATTATTATTATTATTATTATTATATTATTATTATTATTATTATTATTATTATTATTATTATTATTATTATTATTATTATATTATTATTATTATTATTATTATTATTATTATTATTATTATTATTATTATTATTTATTATATTATTATTATTATTATTATTATTATTATTATTATTATTATTATTATTATTATTATTATTATTATTATTATTATTAATTATTATTATTATTATTATTATTATTATTATTATTATTATTATTATTATTATTATTATTATTATTATTATTATTATTATTATTATTATTATTATTATTATTATTATTATTATTATTATTATTATTATTATTATTATTATTATTATTATTATTATTATTATTATTATTATTATTATATTATTATTATTATTATTATTATTATTATTATTATTATTATTATTATTATTATTATTATTATTATTATTATTATTATTATTATTATTATAATTATTATTATTATAATTATTATTATTATTATTATTATTATTATTATTATTATAATTATTATTATTATTATTAATATTATTATTTATTATTATTATTATTATTATTATTATTATTATTATTATTATTATTATTATTATTATTATTATTATTATTATTATTATTATAATAATAATATGTTAAACTTACTTAGAATATGACTGAGAATCTTACCTGGTCACCTTCCTGTAGGTGCAAACTACTGTTTTGGAATTGATTATGGGAAGTATGGGCTTTGTTATCTTGTTACATTTTGGGTATCATGTATAGACATTTTTGGGGTATATCCTATTCTACAGAATGAATGTTTATATGCATTGTTTGTTTGCATTCAAATATCTTATAAAGATGTTTTTCTGATATTCCAGGCATTCTGTTTGCCAGTCATCCAAATTGTTCATGAAACATTAAGAGACAAAGTTGAAGGAAAGTCTGAGGCAAAGGCCACTACTTCGAGAGCAGGTTAGTTGAAGAATTCAGATGCGAACAGAAATCCAGTGAAGAGCATCAGAGTTGTAATCGAGTCACTAGATGTGTGACTCGAGTCACCAATTGTCAAACTTTTAAGTGACTCGAGTCGCGTCATTGACTTGAGTCGCTGTACTGTTTTAATGGGGAAATTACTCTGAATTCTCTCGAGTCACTCCCATTTTCAGAAGTGGCTCGAGTCGTGACTCTTTACAACACTGGCATCAGATAATGCATTCTATATTGCGGATAGAATCAACTTGGTGAAAATTCTTGTTTGTTGTCCTGTAACACTCGAAGCATTAGGAACTACACTTAACGTCCGCCTTAGGGGTGTGGCATTGACCTCTAAAAATAGCCTCAACTGCAGCATTGCAGCTTATGATCATACATATATTTATGTTAAAATGTGATTAAAAATTTGCTTCCAGCATAAAAACTGATTGTATACTGTTTTTTTGAACAATCATTAAGTTTTCTCTCAAAGTTACAACTATGCTTTGATAAAATGTGATGAAGGAGAAGGACGGAGCACAGGGATGGTAGGGCATAGCTAATAGTTGAAGTGATTTTAGGGAAGTTATTCAAGCCTTTCATACTGTACCTTAGTGGTTGTCATGTAAAATTCTTAACGTGCAATTTTTAATACACAATTTTACATTCAGCCTTTGTATATTTGTTCATCTGTAGTGTCTTTACTAGGATGGTTAATGTACATCAGTTGATTCTTAGCTGTGTCACCGACATATATATGTGATGCCAATTTTGCTGTTATACTTGTGTCTGCTCTTTTGTCAGATTCAACTGCCTGGAGGATGAATTGCTATGACAGAGGAGAAGCCATGGGTAAGATCTAATAGAATAAAAAGTAGTGATGACAAACTCCTACAAAATATAAACCTATACCATATGGGTTTGTGTATCTGTTCCAGACTGGAAGGATTGCCTGAAAAAAAAGTTAACTTCAACCAGAGTAATATGTCCCATTGTTGTAAAGCCCTGTAGGCCCATCTGTCACAGACATGGTGACTATGTGTATACTCTAAGAATTAGGGTGCACTGGTTGTTGTTTATTCCTGGTAGCCAGAGGCATACCTATCAGCTGGAAGGGGGTGGGTGGAGAGCTAGGAGAAAACTTAGGGAATGTGTGCAGCTGTGCAGTCTACTCAGAATTTACATTCTTCTCTGACCCCTTTCGATGTCATCAGTTAGATCAATGATATTCTGTTATGACCACTGCAACATATGAATTTGCCATAAATTTCTTTAAAATTTATATTAAGAAAAAGTAGCTCACTCCTAAATATCTCCACATCAGTTGTAAAGGGCATATTTTATGAAACTTTTGTTTTTTGATTTTAAATAGCCATAGATAAGGAGGGACTTTTATGCCAGAGCAGAGAGCATCATTCGTGGCATGGAACTCGCTCTACTAAAGGGGTGTCTGGTGGTGGCAAGTATTACTATGAAGCCACTGTAACAGATGAAGGTCTCTGTAGAATAGGGTGGTCAACATCAAAAGCCAACTTGGATCTTGGTAAGATATAGTGAAGTTCTTTGTTATCCTTTCTGCATTATAACACTGTGCAGTGATGAACAATGGGTAAGGGAATGAAGGGGTAAAGCTAACTACAATTCAAGAGGACAGCAGATTGGGTGGAAGTCTTGAGCAATGACTTGAAGGGAATATGCAGTCGCCCCAACACACTTTGTTTTGCAAAGTCAGCGATATTTTGACAGTTTCTCCTTATTTGCCTTACAAGTACCCCTGGAGATGTTTTGAACATAAATATTACAAACAGAAGGTAAAGCAAAGAGTTACTCTCAATGAATTTAACAATTCAATTACAAAAATAGTGTCACATGATTAAAATAATTCTTTGAAAAAGTAGGATGCCAGGGTATACTAATTCAAATTGGGGTGACTGTATTTTTCCTTTAATACCTTCCAAGGTAGAGTGGCAGCATAGCAATGTGTCCACATTGCTTGAACAAAAATACAGTAAAAAATGTCCTTTTTTATGGAAATATCACATGGATAGCATACCAAAAGCATAGGAAGAAATACTGCGGTTAGCGCTCTATTAGCAATAAATGCTGACAACTATATTCATTATGTGTTAGACCCAGAAGGCTCTTTGGACACTAGAAATAATGACATGAAAGTAGTCGTATGTGATGCAGTAGTGAGGTTATCAAAGTTTCATGACTGTAGGCTTGTGTTGTGTTAGGAGGAAAAATTGTCTTGAAAAAGATTGTTAGGAAAGGAAAGGGCGTATGATAACTCTAGGTTATGCCTGAATTATTGTTGAACCTGTGTATCACCACAGTGTAGTGTAAACAGTCACATGCAAATGTGTTCAGTTAGTGATGTGTTTCACAGCTACAATAAGTGAAAACTCATGTAATATTCAGCTTCATTTTATAGAAACTGGCAGCAGTTTCATAAGGTGAATGCCCACCCAAAGTAATTTTAAGCAGTTTTATTCCAAATTAAAAAGCATCGTTAACTCATGTCAGTGAATAACTTGGTTGCAGTCACAAAAATATATAGATATGACTGGGCTTATCAAGAAGATGTGGTGACATGTTTCAGCTACAGGGGATGCAGGTTAGATTCAAAGCAAGATCAATATTAGTATTTAATCATTTTATAATATCAATTAATTCTGGACAATGTGAATTACTGGACTAACATCAAGTCAGTTTGCATTGTACGAGTGATTTATTTTTTTTCATATTTTAGGGACTTGTAAAAATGGGTTTGGCTTTGGTGGAACAGGGAAGAAATCATTTGGAAGACAATTCGATACCTATGGAGAGGTAAGTCTGGGTTGGCTTTCACTATTACGTGTATGGAAAGTTCATATTACAAGGATATTTATTTCAGAGGTGGAAAAGTGAATCTCATTCATTCAACTCCCATTCATAGTTAATTCCCCTGCTGAGGTAATAAATTGTTGAAATTGTTCACTTAGATTGAAATAATCTGTTGCACAATAACTTATGATGTCCTTCTTACATAATTCACCTGCTTTTGTTTCTTTTTGAAATGAAAATGCTTTGATGACCTTGCACAAATTACTGTTGTCTTGCATAAAATGTTGTATTGAGATGGCTTGTGTAGTCAATTCAATCATAACAATAGGACAGTGATCATATTTGTAACAAGTTGCAGTGTCATTAGGAAGAACAAAGGATTGCAAACACTGTAATTTGT
This sequence comes from Holothuria leucospilota, assembly GCA_029531755.1. Classification (NCBI taxonomy): domain Eukaryota; kingdom Metazoa; phylum Echinodermata; class Holothuroidea; order Aspidochirotida; family Holothuriidae; genus Holothuria; species Holothuria leucospilota. The sequence continues at coordinate 13,661,372 of CM055965.1, forward strand.
GTAGTACTTCCAAGAGTGACATCACAAGTTACCATGCAGTCTACCATTTTTGCACAATCTACCATTTTAAATTGAGTGAAAAATCTTCAACATTTTACAATTCAGTACCCAAATGTCCTGTAAGAGGGGAGTTGGACAAATGGGATTTGTCTTCCAAGCTTTGCAAGGTGTACTTTTTGAAGTTTTAGACTTATAAATGCATTATAACATCCTAAAAGTATTTGATTGGTCACCCTACTTTGATTGACTTGTAAAGAATGCAAAATTCAAACTTTTCCAAGTATACAAGCCACTCTGATTGGTCATTGGCTTGTGCCGATCAGTGAGATGTAACATTACGCAGCAGAGTTACTCAGTGTACACTATACAGAGGCAACAGTGACACTTCTAATAACGAAAGGACATAGAGTAGATTGTTGAGAAAGAATTGAACAACAAGTGTCTTCAACAGTAGAAGAATGGTATTGGGCATTGAAACTGCTTATCATGAGGTGCTAAGACAGTTTTTAATATTGGTGGGCTTGGGGGGGGGGGGTGTTTAAATTTAGTATGCTGTGTGGGAGGACTTGGGAACAATTTGTGTATTAATACTTTGCCCTTTTAATAACACAGGAAGGTAGAGAAGAGTTTCTGATTTTTTTCACCACTGAAATCTAAGTTAGGCCTCAAGGCACTTTTTTCATGATGCTTGGTGACCACAGATGTGTGAAAAAAAATCCTGTTTGTGAATTACAACTTCATGTTGGTAAGCTTGTAGTTTAGGGATTACCTCAAACTTGTCATCTTGTCTATTAAAGAAAGAAAAAGAAACTATATTATATTGCCATTGATGAGATAAGAATTTAGCATACTGTTTAGGCTAATAGTGTGGTCTCTGTGATGGCTTTAACTACTTATACTACTTTTAGTGCGATCACCTCTGGGCTCAGTCCCCCTAAACCACATCCTTAGGTATTCATAATCTACACTTCCCCTCCTTTACTGCCTTTAATTACTTTAATTACATTTGTAACCTTTACTATTAAATCACCTCCAATAAGAACCTGGAAAAAGAAAATGACATAGTGGAAGGGCGCCCTTAATTCTTTTATCATTCTGAAGGCTCCTTCCTCTATGCTGACATCTATGACAGTTTCTTACTGTGGGTAAGTAAACGTTGCAAATGTAAAAAAAAGAAGTTAAGATTCAGGTTGGATGCAAAATGTAATTTTGTCAGAGGGGCCTGCTTTAATTCTTAGTTGGCAGTAGTGATTTATTAGGGATATAACTAGAAAGATTTTCATTGTGGGATTGTTAGTTAGAAGAACTAGGGCCAGACTGACAAAGAGAACTTGCACACATAAAGCTGTATAAGTTAGACAGTTTTTAAGGCACATCTTGAATAAATTGATATCCACAAACAAAAAGTGTATGAACTGTGAATATTTTGCATTATATCTTAATTCAAGGTTTAGAGATGTGGTAGCAACAGAAAGCCACAAGAACATATGCAGGGGTACCTACTGCTATAGTTATTCATAGTGTTAGCAGAGCAATTCATTGCACGTGTAAGCACTGTAGAAGCCACCACTGTCTTGTCCTGCCAACAATAAAAGTCATTGTGATTTATTTAAATATGATAGAAGAACACAGTTGCAAAAGTATTTGTCATCTAAAGAGTGCATTTCTTCAAGTTTTTGCGTATCTCTTCAGGAACAAGTTGGTTTTTGTGAAGACACTTTATGAAAGTGTTGGTAATTTGTATTTTGAGGTACAAAACACCTTAAAGCAACTCTTTGTGAAACTGGTCTTATTTTGGTTGTCTTACAGAAACCATTCCAAAAACAATTTAAAGGGAAAAACCGGTTACCTAAGTTGGGGTTAATGCTAGCTATCAAATAAAGGGAGGGGTGAGGGTCCATTGTGGGGAATTTAACAATGGGGAGGGGAGAGACAAGCTGGCTGCCTATTCCTATTGTTTTTTGGCACTGGTCCGGTGTCATTTGGGGCCATAAGAGGTCAGACTACTAAGCCTTGAGAACATGATGTCTCAAGGTGAAGAGAACCCTGGGAATATGCAATACATGGCATGTGGGTGTCACAAGTGGAGCAGAATTAAGATGGAAGTGAAAGGTCATTGGGGTCGCCATAAGTCAAGTTGTCAGAACCCTGTAAACATGATATCTCAAGAAGGGAAACTTTGATGAATCTTTTGTGTGGCTTGTGGGTGCCCAATATCAGTGGAAGAATTCATTTTAGGTGGAGGTCAAAGGCAGTTTGGTTCTCCAAAGATAACACTATAGTACTTGAAGCATGTCTCAAGAAGGGTAACATTAACAAATCTGTGTGGTACACAGTGATGACTGTTTGACATTTTCTTGCCTCGCCCAGAGTAAATAAGTAAAGTGTGTACTGTATAGTATTATATGTTAATTTTCAGAGCTATTGCCAGCAGGGCTGGAAATAATGTTTATTTCCCAGGAAGGAGTAAAATTTTCCACAGTTGTTTTTGCATTTTCATGTACAAAAAGTGAAACTTCCCTCCAGATGCCAAAACTTCCCTCCAAGTGCCCAAATTTTCTGGGAAGGAGCCTCCCAGTTCCCAACATTTTCCACCCATGGTTGCCAGGTCATATCATGCAAAAATGGCAGTGTTTGTCATTTTGGCACAAGAATATGCACAATGCAGGTGCCTTTTATCACTTTCCACAAACTTGGAAGCCACTTTCTTATCTCTTGACCATTTTCCTGCCACTGTAATTTTGCTAACAAGTCCTGTACTGTTTTTATTTAACTTGCTTATACAGTATCTTCTTGCTTTTTTGCATTTTGCACTTCAAAAATTGAAGCTCTGTGTGAAGGTTCTGAAATCTTTTGTTGCAAAGGCAACATAAGTTTAAAATCTTTGATTCACTAAGTCTCACAAATTCTTTCCCTTCCACTGAACCTTTGTTCTAAGTAGTCATTTCCATGAAAAGAAAAAAAAAATATGAGATTACTTTTGAGAGTGAGTGGGTACAATTATTAAATCATTATCATAAATTGCATACTACAAACTAAATTTCTTTGAAGAAGTATTTTGTTCCAGCATTTTTATACCTTACTGTCCATGTATTTACACAATAACACAGCTTATTTTGCTGAGTACTGCCCTCAAGTTTTAGTTAAAAAGTTTTTAATTGTATTTTACAGCCATCACCTTCTTTGGTCGTTTGATGTCATTCCCTCCTTTCACCTCTGTCTTTTGTTTAGCAGTCAGACTCCTATTGATATTTGTCATTGTCTAGAATTATAAATTGCACTAAACCACTCCTTGATAGAATCCTGCAAGTAATAAAACATTTGTTGCCATCATTACAACAAGTGACGTTTGAAAAGAACTTCTTGAACAGAAACTAATTAAAATGCTGCTTGTCAAATGGAATCAGGCAAATCTGGGCATTGTTTGGTTGGATTGAGGAAAGCAAACAGTTTCACTTTTTTAACAAGAGTTTCTTGTACATCTTTGAGAGGAGATACTTAATCATTTTTCTTAATATTTACACTTTTCAGTTTCTCTCAGTAACTGTAAAACTCTTCAAGATTGAATCTTTTATGGCCAGCGATGAGTAGGCTTAGCTTTGTTTAATATTTCATGGGTATATTGGTCTGAAAAAATACATAAACTGAGGTGTAAATATAGATACGTATTTTAAAAGTTAAATGTATCATGCCAAAAAGGACATTTTTTTTGTTTTGAGGAAAAGATATTCAGTCATGCAGATGTGCGTGGGTGTGTGTGTGTGTGTGTGAGGGTGTGTGTGTGAATGTTCAAGGGACAAAAATGGAGTGAGAGAACTGACCAGCAATTATTGCCTATCAATGTTGCAATTGTTAACAATACCTTCATTTTGATCAGGGTTGTGCAGCTAGATAAATTTCAGCAGTGGGTTCCAGGTAAAGTTTTCAAGTGAAGCACATTGAGAAAGTTATCCAAAAGTTGCAAAATGTGGGTATATTCTTGATGTATTGGCACTGTATTGGTGTATTTATGGAAGCAGAACTTGGAAAATACCAATACATAAAAATAAGTTTTTTGCAGTATGTTTCAAAACCAGTTAAAATCACATCTACTGCAAGTGGTAGTTAAGTGATTATGGGATGGTTTTGGGTGTTACAGGGCTAAGTGCTGGGTACAAATTGATTGTCTAGGTTGATACCCCCTGCTGCAGCCCACTGTTGCCACAAGTTTGACCTTTAATACTCAACAGGTTAAAGCAGATAAAACATAGGCAGAGCCTGAGAAAACATTGATTCACAACCTTCGTGAATTTAAATTGAAATTGATTCACATCACAAGTTTCTTGGGTTGCAAATTGCAGTAGAAATCCAAGTATTTGGGAAAACTTAGATACTTCGTGGGTGGATGTTTCAGTATTGAAACCTTGGAAATGCAGTTTGTCAAAACCATTGAGCTGCAAATTCTCAAAACCACTTGATAATCAAGATGTGGAAACCTTAATACTCAAAAACACTTAATAATCGGAAACCTGATTACATTTTTGCATTCTGGTTTGACAGTCAATTTAGATGGTGACTTACATTGCTTCTTGTTATGATGAAGATACCCAAATATCTGTTACAACTGTTGACCTTACAGCAGGAGGAAAAGCCAAAATAATTTGTGGTGGAAATTTTTCTTTGTGTAGAATTGGAATGTCTTGTTTCTAGAGTAGAATAGGTGTACTTAGTTCCACTTAACAGTATGGATACTTAGTACCATTTGTGGATTCTCAGTACCAGTTATGGATACTCAGTACCATTTGTGGATACTCAGTACCATTTAAAGGTCTGGTAACATAAAACTTACATAATTTGATATTTTATGCAGAAAGCATTAAAAAATCCAGAAAATAGCTGCAGTTCCCATTAAAATCTATCAGATATTGACCATTTTACAATTTCTATTTCACACTCGTATCATGAACAAACATGAGCTCAATAAGCAAATTTGTGATGTCGAAAGGTGGACACACCAAATTTGGCTCATGTTAGCCTATGTTTTATCAACCTTCAATTGAAGGACACTTGTAGCCTTGTTGTCCCCTGAGGGATTCCTTATGGAATTTAAAATGAAGAGATTATTTATATGGGAATAACAAAAGAAATCTTGACACTGTGCAACACTCCCCATCATTACTTTTGCATAGGCAATGAGTTACTTCAAAAACCATCAAACTTTGAAGAGGTATATTTTGAGATGTTAAAAGGTATTGATGAAATAATTCTAACAGATCTTTAATTGGGGGATTTTATTCTTTAACTGCCAAACAGCTCTCTTTGGTGGCATGTCAGCGTAACTTTAAGGTAATAATCATACACTTTGTTATTGTTAACTAATTCCGGATTTTTATTTTAACTTTGTCAGATGAAAATGAAAGCATAACACTGTTCAAGTGAAATTTTGTGTGATGCTCCAGCAATTCATTTAAAGTATGAACCAAAAAGGGGGGAGGGGATCTTACTTTGACTTGGAACTTGGGAAAAGTAGGTAGAGTTTATGGGTAGAAGAAAATTTTGCTTATATCTCCCCTTTTTTTTGGGGGGGGGGGAGGGATGGGGATGTTTTTGTTTGTTGATAGTAGAAAACAATAAAAGAGCCATTATTTTTAAGGTGTCTTTGTGTAACAACTTTCACATCCACCTGGCATGAGATTTCAGGAAGGCGCTTCCAACGCCATGACATATTGATATTTTGGCAATAGTCACTTGGTAGAATACAGCAAAAAATCTCTACGTATAAGGCTTTAAGAGATAGAGAAAAATCAAAGCCTGCTGTGTACAAGAGAAATAAGTTTAGCAAAATGCCCTTGGGTGTCATTTTTCTCAGCTAGTATCCCAAGTTTATGTGAGATTTTTACCTGTCATGGCGGATCACTCAAATTTGCAAAGTGTTTCATTTTTTTTTTTTTGACATGCATAGCACTTTTATTACCATGTGATGTGGACCTAAACACTTTTTCTCACATGATGTTACCATTGTGTTACTTTCTGTCCTGTTTCAACCTGTTTAACATACAGTGGTAAAGTGACACTTGTAAGCCAAGTGCTAAGGTCTGGTGTCTACAGTGAGAAAACTGCCCAGCTTGTCAAAAGGGATTAAACACATTGGATATTTGAGTTAAGGGCCACTAGAGGTGAAAATTTGTCACGAAGTCATTTACCCTTCCCCGTCAAAAACAGCCAAGCATAGTGACACATGAGGCATTTGCCAAGCTAATTTGTTTCGCGTGCAGCTGGCTCTTCCAAACTTCATCCACTAAGTGTGATACCATTGCTGTCCAGTATCCACATTCAGCTTGATTCGTAAAATACAACTTTGCTTGTTCACAAAGAAGCAACCAAAGCTAATCAGACCCTTTACTAAAGCTGATCAGAATTTACAGATATTAAAAGATTAAGCCGAAAAGGGAGTTAACCTTTCCAGTCAATTTGTTCCATATTGTCTGTTAGCAGAATTGATTTTGCCCCCCAAAATTTCATATCAGTACTTTCTGTTGCCATTATTACAGATTTATCTTATTCATTTTTGCAGATGTGAACATACATACAATAGAGATTCATTATTAAAAATGCTAGTAAAGAGAGCAGATTTAACAAAACAGCTTGTATAAAAGTATTATGGTGTTTCATGGTAGTGATAAAAGCAGGCAATTGTACTGTATTTGTTGAAAAGTTCCTTTTTTTTTGAAAATGATGAAAATATTACTAATTTCAGCATTTAATTTTTTATGACCTGTAAAGTACTGTTGGCGATTTCCTAGAGGTGTCTAATAAATTCAGGGAGGTATTGATTGGAGTGAGAGTGTACTATTTATGAAGTGAGAAATTTTGACTCTTGTGAGATGACAGTGTCTGGTGCATGTCCTTGTGAAAATGATAATGTACATGAGAGTAACAAAAACTTTCTGATACCAAAAAATGGAAAACAACAATTGGAACTGGGGAAGATTGGTGGAAACTGTGAAATCACAGAAAATTACATTTCCTTGTAAAAACAAAAAAGGTGACGGATGAAATCAAGAAAGAAATCATGAAAGCAAATGTTCAGGAAGCATTTCAAGTAAAGATCTGTCCAGGCATTGTTTTGGTTTTTCATCTGGACAATGTTTGAGGCTAAAGCAAAGAAAAGTAGAACATGAAAAAAAAAAGGATACAACATGAAAGTCACTCCCTTGCCCTCCCCCCCCCCCAAAATGGCACTTCATTGTTAATGATGGAAACATGCAGTAAAAAAATGGAAGAGAAGTAAGAGAACACAAACTTTGACCTTTGAGAACAAAAATAGTTTGCCACTCCAATACATAGTACCTAACATTTTAATGACCTGTAGGTTGGTAGATTTTATGGGCTCTGTGTCATTCAAGCTTTGTTAAATTCAGCATTTATGAAATGGAAGGTGATGGAAAGTATCAGATTCATAGAAAATGTAACACTGATGTTGCTGGGTCTGGGATCAGTTCCCTCCCCCTCCCCCTACGCCCCAGACAGCTCACACCCTGAAAAGTCCCTGTGACTATACACACTGGCACAATTTCTTTTTAGCACAATTTTCACCTATGATAATTTCCTCTTGCACAATTCTCTCCTATGACAATTCCAAAGTTTCTGGTGGGGAAGTTGTCTGAGGGTAATTATGAGGGGGCATTGTTCAGTCATGCTATTGCTCACTTTCTGGGTGGACAAAACTATGAATCAAACCTGCAGATTGAGAAAGTTCTCAATAGGGCTGTCACGTTTAAATGTGTAAACGGCGCCTAATTCAGCTAAAAGTTTAAACGGTGTTCCTTTTTAAAATACAACAGAAGATTTAGCATTTTTCTTCCCCAATGTTTTCTTTGATATCTCTCATTTAACAACGATGTTTATTTGCAAATTCAATGAACAAATAAAGCTTCAAAAATAAACTGTCCGTGGCTCTCCATTCATAGTATATAATTCTGTGACTGAATTGACTTCCACCTACTCACAGTAAGCCTAATATCTGTTTGAGGCATGCTAGTGCCCTGTGACCCACTTAGCTGTGTGGAAATCAATGGAGCTAGTACGTAGGATGGGACAAGTCTGTCGTAAACTTTCGTTCATTGGGGTAATGTTCCAGACATCGCTTTGTTTAAATCATAAAAGTAAAAGGCACACGTTTATTTCACACAAATTAACATGCATGATAAACATAAAAAGTACATATCATAAACTACTGCAAAGGACAATGTAACAACTGGTAATTTAGCGGTACAACCAGCGATCGAACAACGTAGTAATTTTCCATACCATGCCCAATGTTGCGATGTATGTCAACTTTTGTACAGAGCAGGTGCCTAATGTGTTACTGTTTGCATGCAATAATGGATCTATACACGTGCTTTAACTCGACTTTTTTCTTGCATGTCACTTGAACTTCTGCATTTGTACAGTGCACGGACATGGCCTAATATTATGTTCATCAGTGTTTGCGTACATTTCGGCATGATATCAAACATATGGCCCGTATCAAACTTATGATCATTGACTGCGAATTTAATGCTTGGTTTCGTTCATTGGCAAATTTGGGCGAATTAAAAAGAAATCGCTGAAATGATCGCTAGATTTTTATGTACGGATTTTGAAAGCTTGTGCATACTGGGAGTATCGTAGTGCATGATCAATGAGGCCATTAATGCATTACACTGTCGGTTCAGAATATAGACACCATTTTCAACGGTAAACGAACGTTTATTCCAACCGTTTAAACGTTTAGGAGTTTAAACGGAAATTGACAGCCCTAGTTCTCAAATATTATACTGATCGAAAGCATACAGAGCTGGATGCATGGTCTCTTTTTAAATTAGTTTTTTTGAAAAATTAGGAAAGTGTAAGGTGACCATGCAGGAGATGTTTTCTAAACAGCTAATTTCTGTTCCTCCAAGCTGTTCTCAGTGAGTGACCTGCCAGGTGAGTATGCGAGTGGTAGATAGCATTATTCATATGAAAAGTGGTATAATTGTACTGATTGCTTGTTCTTACTGGCCTGTGAGACATGGTAATTTATAGCCTGAATGATCTCATATTGGCAGGGGTAGGACCCCTGGATGGGGAGAAGCCAGCAACATGGAGCCCCAAGAAAAAGTTGACGAGTTACCGTAAGGAAGGCAGAACCTATATTTTCTGCAAGCGTTTTGTTTTGAAGAAAATTTAAAAACTTAGGGATTTTTGTTGCAGAAAATTTGAAACTTTAGGGTTATTATTTGAAGACAATATTAAAATTTGAGATTTTTGTAGAATGACTCTGCCCTCCTAAAGTGCAAAAGCTAGTAAATGGTTGAAGTGACTTTAAGTGACTTAAAGTTACTTTAAGGGATTGCATACTTGTACCCATGAAGGTTTCCTGATGAAACAAGAAAATTTGATTGAGTGGAGGCCAACCTTTCCCAGCTGTTGGGAGGGGGAGGGGTAGGCATGGCCCTCCCCTGCACCCCACCTGGTGCCACCAGTGCATACTTGGTGAAGCAACCTCTTCTCTGTGTAGTTTGGGCGTAATGTCCCTGGCACAGTGCACCGAGTGCACTATCTTAATCAGATTTGCTGGAGATGAATTTAGTCATGAATCTAGTATTTTGCAAAGATCATTGATGAGTATCTCAGTAGCTTTTCCTTTTGTTACCCCCTCCCCCCCCCAAAAAAAAAAAATATGCTCGTCATATCTTAACCAGTGTTAAGAGTGATATGAATTCATTCAAAAAAGATGCTTTTGACTATCTAAAGAGAGAAAATATGTATCTGAAGGAGAAAATCACAGCCACACACCCCTGTGTCCCTTTACCATGAAGGGGAGATGTAGTTGGCGCACTTTATGGTAGATCCACCACTGAATTGGGTTATATTCTTGTTTTAAAGAAGACTCCCATAGGAAGGCAAAGCTGTGCATCATTGCCGTGTTGGACTAAAGTAGCAGTCAGAAGTTGGGCTTGGAGTGGAGGGGTGGTGTTTGGAGAATTTGTTGTTAAGTTGTGCATTGGTCTGGTTTTTGATGCCAGACCACCCAATCATTGGTCTGGATAAATCGGAAACCACCCAAGAACGACAAAGCTTTGTACTCAGACCACATGGGACCAAACGTGCGTCGGTTTGGGTAGGCCAAACCATCCAGTTTGGTGAAGCTTTCAGACCACAAAGTTACAACCTGAATAAAACTGAAGCCAGGTTTCATGGATTAACAGTTAAGGGCCTATAGTTGTAGGATCTTTATGATCTCCAAATGCAAAGAAAGCAAAAGAAACAGTACAGAACTAGACCACCAATGGTGCAAATTTGACGTGGGCAGATTTAGGATTTCAAGCATGAAAGGGAGAGGAATAACTCTATAAGGGCAAATTCTGCACCTACAAACACCAATTATACGAAGCCTCGAAAGAGGTAGTGTGGGTGATCTTAGGAAAAACTTGAAATCTATGCACTTGATTGGTATTTTTGACAACTGGCAATTAAAATAAACACCACACATTGTCAAGCAGCTTTAGGACAGTCTAAAAAAAGGTGGTGTTGAAAAGGGGGCTACTTCTGGGAAAGCCCCCTCTGGATCTGCGTCTCAGTGTAAGTGCAATTTTGGTAAATAAACATATGGAAAGGTGATTGGAGAAGGGTTTATCTTTGGGTAGTGATTTTTCAGGAAGTCCAAAACCCTGGTGTATTAAAAATATGTGTACCTTTTGTAATTCCTGATTTGATTGTATAAATTACATCCTGAACGAAAAATTACATGCAAATGTCATAAACATCCTTGATTTTTAATGGATACAGCATTTTAAAGCAAAGCCAACATTTGAAAGGAAATTGAATCGTTTATAAGCAACGGGGGCAACGAAATAGCTCCCTCGACTATCGACTATTGTCATTGCCTGTTAGCAGGTTGCACTGCATATTCATCGTTCAGTCATAATTATGTTTGGGATGTCCCAAAGAGGAGATGAGCAAAGAGAGACTGCTTCGTGAGATACTATTCTCATTGTTGGAACAGGGAGCTGCTACCCTGTGGCAGCTCCCTGGTTCAGACTTCCCTGTGTGAACACTATTGAAATTGCAAACAATGTATAACTTTGTGTGGCTTTGCTTTGTATGTAAACAGATGGATTACTCCAGTGAGTCCTTTGTTTTTATCAAGGGTATATTGCCCAGGAAGATGTTTGTTGGCCAATTCGTGTGGGAAATATACAGCGAAACTGAATGCCAAATGATTTCACGTGGCATTGTCTTGACGGTCTTGGCTTCAAAACACCAAACAAGTGTTTGCACTTAGCAGAACCGATTGTTTCGGATGAAAAGAAGGCAATTTTATTTCGGATTTTCTCCAGTACACATCCATGAAATGTAATGAAATTTGCAGAGTAAGATTACAAGATTTAAAAAAAAACTGGCACCAGTTAAGTTCCAATCAGGAGTAAATCCTGCCAACAAGGAACAGTCAATTTTCAATTCAAAAGTGTCCCCTAAAAACATTGTTTCTCGTGGTATCGATTATTCCTGAAGAAGATATAAACATGGACAACCCATGAACTAGTGTGCAAACTTTCGGGCACAAATATCAAAATCCCTAGACGAAGATACGTGTTATGGCCAAACATGTCATGTCATGTGGAACAGAGTTTACTCCAGTGCACAGAGACTATAACCTATGGTTTGGGCATATGGTAAAGTGGGGCAATTTGTGTTTTGAGGAAGGATCACACTATTAAAGTGAATCATGGGGTTTTTCCATTTCCGTGGTGTGGACCTAGACAGACCACGGGAGATTAAGATGTGCATCAGTCCCTCTCTCTCTTTTTTTTTAATGTCAAAGCCGTCCAATTGTCGGTTTGTGCACAACCAAGACCACCCCAAACTGACAAAGGATTGTGCTCAGGCCACCGAAGACCAAACTGGCATCAGTTTGGGGGTTAGCCAAACTGCCTAAACTGATGAAGCTCTTAGACCACTCAGGACCACCCCCAGCAAGAAAACCTGGAGCAAGCTTGCATGGAACAAGTATAGGGCCTATAGTCGATAGGATGTTCTCTATGGTATGCAAACAAAGAAGTACAAAATATACCAAGAAATAATTAGGAGATTTACAATGACTTGAAATAGAGTTCACTCTGATACATAGAGACCACAACTTTTACGGTTTGGGCATTTCTGTTCAGAGGGAATGATAATTGCACCTTGGAAAAAGGGCATTTAATGTTTTATACACCAATTAAATTGCCAGTTTGTTCGTTTTTGACCCAGTTGGGTCAAAAATAGACAGACCACACGAGACCAACATTATGTCAGTTTCATGATGGTCAGGCCACCCAACCATCACTCCAAGATCACCAGGACCACCCAAAACTGACTTCTGGTTCAGGTGGTACGGTTTGGTCCCATTTTCAGGTAGTCAGTGCTTACCTTTACCTGAGTCTAAAATGACGTCAGTCTCAAGACAGGTCAGACCACCCAATTTTCAGTCCAAGATCACCAGGACCACTCAAAACTGACTTCTGGTTCAGGTGGTTTTGGTTTGGTCCCATTTTCAGGTAGACAATACTTACCTTTACCTGAGACTTTAGTGACATCAGTCTCAAGACAGGTAAGACCACCCAACTGTCAGTTAAAGGTCACCAAGGGCCCAAAATCATCTTTCGTTTTAGGTGGTTTTGGCTTTTTGCCAGTTTTGGGTGGTCAGTGCACACCTTTAGTGGGTGTGAAAGAAAATGGTTTATATGATAAAACACATCAACATCCCTTAAAGGCACTGGAGTTGCTTATTCTAAAGACAAAAGATAGATGCAATCAAGTTGTTTTGATGAAATTTATTATAGTATGTTTTTAGAATCATTAGTTGGCTTTTTCATTGGTTGATTGCAGAAGGACATGCCATTGAAATGTTAACCCATTCAATATATTACTTTATACCAAGCCATTGTCTGCTCTTGACTTTGCTTGAAGTAATTTTCCCATCTGAAAGGAGTATGAAATTCTATAATTTTCAGGCAAAAACATTTTGGTTGATAATTGAACAACTCTGCAAGAAAAAACTTAAAACAGCTTTTGTCATGGTTGGTAATGTATCTTTTCAAAGGGTACTGTAGCAATTAACACTGCCTTACAAACAGAAATGGAACAGGCATGCACAGTTTGTGTGGTAAAAAGATGAGAACAACTCACAATATGTAAAAATAAGTTCAATTGTGCAAACTATACCTTGAATTAAAACATCTGTGCAGGCGCTTAAATGTTTTTGTATATTATTTAGATGAAAAGAGGCTGTTATTAGCTGAGGTAGCAGTGCACAACCATTAAAGCACACTCATTAACCTGCTCATGTGAAGACTTGTGCAGTTACCAATGGAATGACACACCCCACTACCCGGGCATGGTCAGTCAAGTATGGGTCATTGGCCAATGACAGTATGACTCATATACATATAACATTCAAGTTGTGCCACTTTTGCCAGTCACTAGAGTGACAAAGATGGTGAGTCGTGTTACGTACCTCAGATGTCAGTCACTTTACTGAGCAAGGGATGAGTCATAGTGGTCGTTTGCCACCCATTGTACAAAGATACCAACCTTCAGCATTGTTCCACATGTACAGTCATAACTTTTGTCAGTCAGTATGGTGACTCACATGTCCATCAAAATTGCAAATTGTTCATCAGTTTGGTGACTGAGGGGTACAGCAATGTATTTGTTTTGTCAATGGAGTTGTGGACAATGACTGACCATGACCTGGGGAAGAGGGGTATGTCATTCATTTGATAAGTGCATTATCAATTGAATGATGCACCCACCTACCCCTCAGCATTGTGAGTCAAATGTGGGTCATTGACCAGTGGCAGTGTGATGCATATGTCCTTCATTGGACTAATATTGATAGCTACCATAGTGACAGAGGTAAGCCATATTACCTGAACTGTCAGTCACTTTGTGACCAAGTGGTGGATCATTGTGGGTCAATTGGTACACTTTGTACAGAGATGACAACCTTCATTGTTGTCACTTTGATGACCCTTGTATCAAATTGGCATATTTTGCATCAATTTTGTGACTAAGGTGTGAGTCATTTTACACTGAGTTGTCAGTCACAGAAGTGACTGAGGAGTGAGGGGTATGTCATTGTACATGTTTTATTGATGACATTGTGGACAATAACTGACCATACTCGGGGCTAGTAAGGTGCATCATTCAAATAATAAACTTGCATGGCTTCCTTTAAGTTATATGACCTGGCAATTACAGTGGCAGTCTTGCCATCATAATGGTGTTGCTAGCCTTAGTTTGCTGAGCAGAAATGGACAGGTGACTTTCCTTGGAGTGATTCCCAAAATTTGTCCTAGTTTTCTTGATACCATCCATCTACCCTCATCCAAGAAAGCTTAAGGATTTTCACAAGAGCATAAACTGTGTATTGGTTTGGAGGGGAGGAGGGGAGGGGAAGAAGAGTATTGAAGACTCGGCTTTGTTGACTCAATTTTTTGGAGTCATATACCCACTGTGAATGGAGTCATGATTCCTGTAATGATGTCATACTTGCAGCAGCTACATACAGAATGTCAGCTATAAAATTTCACATTCTAGCTTTATCTACAGGTTGTTCCATGGTGAAGAAGCCAAATTGCCCATACCACAGTTCTAAAAGTAGGGGTAAATTGAAAGGGAAAGAGTAGTGATTGGAAAAACATTTGAAGATCAATGTTGTTAAAATATAAGACCCATACAACCTTTGTTAATATGTAATAAATAATAATAAATTATGATGTCATGTTGCAGGAAAATTGTCTTCACATTTTCTTAAAAGCTGGCTCTAGAAGGGAGGAGGTATGGGCTGAAGAAAGAGCAGGGGGCAGGGAGCTGAAGAAAACATGTTTTGAACCATTGTGAAAGTGTTAAAAAATGGATAACCTATTTGCACTGTCAATCAAGAAAACCTGAGGCATGAGAATTACTATACCGTCTGTATGTTGTACAGATAATGTCACATGTCATAGTCATTCTGGACTCAAGTATTATTACACCAGCATCCTAATTCATAAAGGCTTAAGATCAATTTAAAGTTTGATTTTGATAGGGCATTTGCATGGCAAATCAAACTTTCAATCAATCATAACTCTTAATAAAACAGGGCCCAAAGCAGATAAAAGGATAAGTGCGCAGACTAGGAGTTGACCTTGTTTGCTGACTCAAGGCTGACAATTTTTTTTGTCATGTCATCAAGCAGAAAGTGTCATCAACAGAACATGGCCATTCATGTGTATTTAAATATTTTAGAATACCCTAAAAACATTGTATCACATGACCTATATGTACCCAAGTCACAGAAATTTCAAACCTTTCAACATAAACATTAAATTACCTTCAGTATGTCAGTGATATACATGGCCCTGCACTCATTCTTTATGTTCTTAGCACTATTAGACTTGAGACT
The DNA here is from genome assembly GCA_029531755.1 of Holothuria leucospilota. Taxonomy (NCBI): domain Eukaryota; kingdom Metazoa; phylum Echinodermata; class Holothuroidea; order Aspidochirotida; family Holothuriidae; genus Holothuria; species Holothuria leucospilota. The sequence goes on from CM055965.1 coordinate 13,676,808, forward strand.
TACGGGCTCTTGGAAAAGAGAAGAGATAACCTGGATTTTAAATCCAGTGAAAGTTGACCACCATATCAGAAAACTCGTAGGATGGTAGATTACAAAGAGTCGGACTGATCTTTTTCCTTCCAATAGTCCACAAAATCTGCTCTGTTGATTCTCTACTGGTTAATGTTTTAGCACTGAATTCCCAAAATCTGTGCTTCTATGACAGTTAGAAAACACAACTTTGTCATTCTAGATCAGCATGTTTATATATAACACAGCCATTATTCTGGAGTTCTAAATGTTCTTTCATTTAAAATCAATATGAACATAAGTTGTCCTCCTTTCCTTCTTATCAGGCTGACAAAGTACTGCAGAGGAAAAAGTGGCTTTCGGGCTGAGGGGGGGGGGGGGGCAATATCTTATGGGGGGGCAAAATGTGTGAAAATGTGTTTTAAGGCAATGGCAACTTGGAACTGGGGAGGCATGCCAAAATTTTCCAAGGGGAGGGAACTCACCCCTCCCCACACACCCCCACACACCCCCGGCTACGGGCTTGCTTCGTTCTCAGTTGTTCCTCTAATCACACATCTGCGATGGTTTTAAGTTATGGAATGTACTTCTTAATCTGTGAGAAGAAAGTCCTTGCACATCTGAAGTCTGAATTTTGCTCCAATATCTATTTGAACTTAGCACTTGTAAAGTTCTTAAGTGCCCTAGTTAATCTATTGGAACACATCCCTTGTCCTTTTACATTTAAAATTCACTTAGAATCTAGCATAAGGATCCTCCTGAGACGGAGGTGGTACGGTGCCAAAAATGATCAAATTTGATCTCTTGGTCAGTTTCAAATTAGTACAATTATTGTGAAGGGGACTGGTGTGGTACCTTGGTAAGTGAGGAGTGCTGTTATAAGTTAAATATGATCTCTGACTGTGACCCAGGTTTCAGATTTAAAGGGCACTTTTCATCATCCCAGATTCCCAGATAGTTCCAGTTCTCCCAACTATGCAACTTCTAGCTCCTCCCATAACTGTATAAAGCTCCACCTTGTGCGGGCACAAACCTATTTTATTGCGTAAGGCCATGTCCTGTTGAGAATACAAGGCTATAAATGTAATCCAAGCATTCTCTTTGCATTGTGTGGAATGTGAGCTACTCTGCATCTTTTGAATTTTCAAACTTTGATGTCAATCAAAGAGCAGTCACCAACTGAGAATTTTGATACCCCCTCACTAAAAATATACTTTGGGGTGATGACTGTCTGCCTTTAAGTTTTATTCTTCTGGTACAGTACAATAGTGTTTCAGAAAAATACAGTCTATGTTAAAATTTTGAGGTAGTGAAAAACCATAGTCGATAGATTAAAAGGCATTTGAAACACAACTGTTTTAACAGGAGCAAAAATTGTTCATACAGTTCCTTCTGTTAGAAATGTACCATACATTTTCAGACTGTCCTACATTGCAGGTTTAGTTCCAGCATGACTCTAAGATGCTTTCCTTTGAATCCTTTGTAAGGAGAAGGTTTTTTCCGTCGTATTTTTCCCCTTCTCTTGGCAACTGGTGATCGCCGGAGTTTCAGGATTACTCTTCTAAAAGAGTGAAGCATTATTACGAAGAAAGATAAGCCTTTCCAGCTGCTCGTTTGGTAGGTCTTTCAGTAAAGGTACCCCTATGGCCATCACTTCATTACTCTTGATGGGAGATGCTGCTGGTATGCACAGAATGGAGCTGGCTAACTGAGCCAAAGTGGGGTATTCTTCTTTGTGCATCTTCCAATACAGAAGAGGATCTGTGGTATTTTTTGCACATGGGAGGGAAAGGTAATTATTGACTTCTTCTTGAACTTTTGTATGTTGAATGTTTGGTCTGCTCTGCTGCGGTGATCCCATTAGTTTGAAGAGTTTGCTTGTGTTGCCAGCATCCTCTTCAACCTCTTCAGATTGGTGGACATCACTACTGTGAATGTTAAACTTCTGAGCTGTCTTTAAGCTGGTCTTCAGGAGGGATTGTTTCAAGCTAAATGCTTCAGATTGTGAGCACCAGTTCATCTTGAACCTAGGATCCAGGGCTGCTGCAAATTTGCACATTTGGCTGGCCTCAAATTTGCAAAAGTTTTTAGCCAATGAGGCCTTGAGTTGAAAGAGGAGTCTCTGACAGTGGCTGCGGTTGATTGGTTGTAGGTGGCGCTGCAAGCCATGTATGCAGGGAACAGCAAAGCTAATGGGAATGTTCTCTTGGTGCTTAAGAATGTAGTCCATGGCATCTTCAAATGGCTCAAGGGTGTCGAGAAATTCTCCCAGAAGTTTGGTCTCAGAATCAGAGAGGACTTTATCAGAAGATGAAATGGTGTCATCGACTGCAGCTTTTAGGAACTTTATTTGTTGTAACCAACCTATGGCTTGTGATTGGGTACCATCCTCTTCATGGTCTGGAGTTTTTATCCCATTTGGGAGACCCACCTTTAATGACTGCACAAGTTTAGAGATGCAGGCAGAGATTTGCTGTACATCTCTCAGCCCATCTGTAATACAGTTGTGCAGTGCTTGTTCAAATGAGGAAAGCCACTGCTCACTTGATGATCCATCAACTTTGTCCTTTTCGAGAATCTCTGGCTTTTCATCCCGTTCATCTGTAGCTTGACCAACTGTGGCTGTGGCATCTAAGAAACCTGGCAGGTTTAATTGTTCAACATCTGTTATGCCTTTCTCCATTATTCTCTGTGTTATTTTCCCACTTAGTCCAAATTCTTCCTCCAGGTCCTGTATAATGCCATTGATGACGTCATTTGGGGGGTCATTGAAAAATATTTTACATGCCAGAAAAACTTTTCGGAAAGTCCAGTCTTTGATGAAACACATGGTGAATGTGACAAAGAATTGCTCCTGGCTTTGTTGCCATTTGGTTACTATAAGGCATACATCATGTATCTCATCCAACAGGTCCATTATAGTCCTTTTAACATGATCTTGCTTTTGTGGCATCCACTCATTTGTCAAAATCTCTTCCGACGGTAAAACAAATCTTTGATTTAAGCTCTTGATGAAACCCCGGAAGTTAGAGTTGGCCACAATTGATGATGGTAGCATTGTGTCTGCCATGAAGAGCATCAGCCAATCCTTGGAGTCAAATATCTCGTGGTTCCAGTCAGTCATGGTGTTCCCGGAGACATCTCCATCAATGACGGACTGTTGTGGTGTTGAGGACTGTGATGTATTGGATTGGTTGTCCCCAAAATTGGAGCTTCTCTTCATGTGAATTGGATGGGTGTTACTTTCATGATGGGAGTTTTCAGTGGTGACTGCATAGTGCATTCCATGAACACTAACCACGTGGGGCATTCCTGCTTCAGTAGATGCCGGCACAAATGCTCCATACACTCCATTCTCAGAGAGAGACACAGGTTGAGATGGTATGCCATCCATCGATTGGTACTGTGGCTTAGAAAGCTCCATCATTTGCTGGGGGTTGTGAGCACCTCCTTGGACTTGGAAGATGATTGGATCCCCCCTAGCATCTGATGCCTGCATGCTGTTTGATGTAGTTGTGAGGAAGGGGCTATGTCCTCCAGTTAGGAACCCAGGAGGCTGTAGCTCAGCATAATCAGCATAGTTCATCGGATGTTTTCTCTGTGGGAGAAATGTTGGAAGAATTTAGAATTTGATTTTATACAAAAAAGGCCAGCATGAATTTCCAAAGTACCACCCGTTGTCTAGGACAAGTAAAATACCAGTTTTCCTAGGATGGTTCAAGTGATGCCAATCTATATTACTTAGCCTTAATACTACATTTTTTTCCATGATTTTACCTTTACATTTAGTACATATGTTACCTTCATTGACCTACAAAAAGTAGCTGGCAAAGTTGGTATCACAGTAGAAGGGTGCCCTCTCCCTTTCACCAGGTCAACAAGTTTGTCAAGCAGTTTGTGTTTGTATTTTCTTTAAGAAGATTTCATGGATTACATTAGTTTGGTAGGAGTTTGGTTTGGTTTGGTAGGAGTTTTGGAAGCTTGATAGCCAGTCAAGAGAGTTAGTAGAGAGTGAGACAATGAAGTTTTGGAAGGGTATCCTTTTCTTGTCTGTGGTGTTTCTTAGACAAAGTTTTTTTTTTTTCAATTTTGTTGGTTAGGCACCCTATGAGAGGGCTGTATTCTTCAGTGCTATCAAGTTTACTTGGTATATTTTGTGAGCAATTGGGGGATAAATATATACTGTATAGTTTAGTACAGAGGCTAGTAGCCTGATAGAGTGACAAAGTCCTCGACCAGGGAGTTTTGGGGAAGTCCCTGTTACCTAAATGCCCAACTTAGCAGTCAAACCACAGAGGTCAAAGTATAGTTGTTTGTACTGTTCTCTTAAATTTTACATATTTTCCACATCCAGCATTTCCACAAACACATTAAAGTGAGTGTAGTACAGTATACTGTAAGCTCTACTGTACCTTTTGTTGAAGTGTTCTCTACTGCTCATGGTGACCAAAGCTGTTACCATGATCCTGCTTATGGTGTATTGCATACAAAGGATACAGATGCTGTGACCATGTAACAGATTTTTGAATAAATTCTTTCGTTTTTGGAAGGGGGGAAGGGAAGCCATTTTACCCCTGTGCTAAGAGTGAACCCTGTTTAAAGAATAAGGCAGAGCTTAAAAGTAGGTAGGGTGTTCTTTAATTTCACAAATGCAAGCTTTTGAAAATCGATGTTAATATTCCAGGGACTCACTAAGTTTCACTTCGGGGTTAGGAAGCACCACATGGGACTAAATGTGACAAGTTAGACTGGTTTTGAAGGAACTAGGAAGTAACATGTAAGTTTTATAGACTTTGCCAACTCAAATTCACATTACATCTAATGCCCATGGACATCAGTAGGAAGGGGCATCAGGGTTGGGGGAAGGACGTACCCAACTCTTGAAAGTGGAGGGGATTGTCTCCATCCTCTCCCCTACACACTTTTTCCAGAACCAGAATGAAAGAAGTAGGCACATGTTTGATTCCACAGCTTGCATTAGAGCTAATTCAATGAAATCAAACTTGAAAATGGTAGAAACAGCCATTTAATGGATAAAAATTGTGGGAAAATGCCTCAGATTTATACACAGCAGCTCATCTGGCCTTCGAAGTTTTCCAGGGCCCTGGATCCCTGGCATCTACACCTTTGCCATTTGGGCTTGAAGTTGTTCTAGTCAAGGTCATGTCACCACCCCACTCCCCCCCCCCCATACCCCATTTCAGAAGCTCTTCAAGCTCTTGCTAATGCCCATGGATCTAACATTCAAACATTGAAGAGTGAAGAATAAACATGCAGCTTCTTGATGAAACTGCCAATTTAAAACCCCAGAAAATGAAAAAACTCGGAAATATTATTTGCAGAGGCAAGGAATCACTAAGCTTTACGGCTTTGCCATTCAAGATACAGAATGTTATCCAAGAAATACTGAATACGTAGTTCAAGCTTTTGATGTGTGATGCATTCATCTGGTCTATGGTCGTAGCTTAATGTACTGCTCATGACATGCATCTGTTCATTTATTTGTTCTCTATGTATTTACTATTTAGTACATGTATTGTAGACAATTTGTAGTTTCAATGGAAACAGCTCTTGTTTCTCCTGTGTAGTCAGTACTGTGTACAGTATGTAATTGTAGATTTTGTAGATGTAAAAATCTGGTTTTCCTTTTTAGTCCTCGACCGTGTTGAGCTGGTTGAGGGCTGTATGGAAGACTTCTTTTCCCACTGGAAATTTTCGTGCAATACAATAAAATCAAATTTATGGAATCAAAATGTAATTGAAAATCATTTTGTAATGTAAATGACTGGTGTTGTCCCAATTTACTAATAATCAATATTATCAATATAGTAGATCAAAGTTCTCACTATTGGTTGATAATGATGCGGTTGATAGCGAAGTTGTAGAAGTGACCAGTCTGTACACTATTATACACTATTTGCTGTATTACTATGTACAGTATTGTGCCACTGACTGTAGTTCTATGAGGTACAGTAAAACACTGTTCAGTGTAGTCAATTATTACAGCGTAACATATTCAAAGTGTTGTATGGCCAAATAACATCAGTTAGGTAGACTCAGTATTCAAGGCAAATTTCCTGACAATGATACGGATGAATATGAAGTATATGGGTCAATACTAATACTGATAATTAGCTCAGTTGTGGTAATGGACATGATTGTCCGATCAATTGAACTTCACGAAAGCAAGGAGAATCAGCTTAAACCTCCTTTAGTTCACATTACTGAAGAAGGTACGTAATGGTTGTGGGTGGTTTTGTACCAGATATGCCATATGGTTGAATTTCCCCATGCCCTGAAAATTACTAATTAAAGCATGCAGTGAGCGTTAAAGATGCTGGTTGCAGAAACGTACATAGACCACCATGTTTGTGATTGTAACAGCAAGTTAATGTCAGTACAATATTTTTGTCATTACATGTCAAATAAAGTTACTCATGTGTGACCATTTACCCTGTCTACATTGCCAGCACAATATTACTGTTACTATCTTTTCACTTACTTGGTTTTTTTTTCCACATCATACAAAGAAAGAAAATACAGTTTATAGTGAGGAAGAAGTGAACTTCAAACCCTTATCACCTTGAAAAAAAAAAAAAAAAGAATCATCCCTCATAAAAAAAGAGATACAGAAAAAAAGGATACATCAGACAAAATGGAAACCATACATACTCTTGTATAACCTTCTAAATCAACACATTCCTCCTCAGCCCTTTTTTAACTCACCCTTACCATCCAAACCCCTGTCTCTACCCTGTCAGTCACCATGTTTGGGTTGAAGACTTAAAAACTCAGTTTTCAGCAATTTTTGGCTTTCTTGCCTGATCTTAATTTCAAAACAAAATTTTGATAACATCACATCACTCACATTTCCATTTTTGGTTTCGACGCAAGAGGCAGCATTGTGTTAAACCATTGCAATCAGCATGTTGTGTGTATGTGGGAAAGTATGTGTATGTGAGCTCACCAACGTATCCTTAGCAGGTGGCAAGAGCTCCCTGCTCACACATCTTTCCTAGCTCACACTGGCTTAGCTGCCTGAAACTTCAGCCGCTGCGATGAGAAGTCATGCGCTGCTGCACATGCCTGCCTCAGAGTGCAGCCTGCCCTCAGGCATGTACGTTTGGTCGCCCTGTTCACGGACAGCTTCCCCGCTAGGGAAATTCCCTTGCATTCCCTACCAGGTCCTCTCCTAGTTCCCCGTAAGCCATCTAGTTTGGGTATGGGTGAGCCCACGCTGTGTGCGGTCCTGATAAGTGTATGGGGTGAGCTCACCAACGTATCCTTAGTGGGTACCTAGCAGGCCAGCGAGAGCTCCATGCTCGCAGGTCTTTCCTAGCTCACTCGTGACTCAAAACTGGTGTAGCTGCCCGAAAATTCGGCTGCTGTGATGAGAAGTCATGCGTGGCTGCACGTGCCTGCCTTGGAGTGCAGCCCGCCCTCAAGCATGTACATCTAGTCGCCCCGTTTGCGGGCAGCTTCGCTACTGGGAAATTCCCTTGCATTCCCTCCCGGGTCCTGTCCTAGTATCCTGTAAGTGATGGAGTGTGGGTATGGGAATGTTTGTTTGTGTATGTGTTATGTATGTGACTAATATTTTGTGTACAAGCAAACTCCTAGTAGGAAATGTCTGTTATATATGAAACTTTGTGTGTTGTCCTTGGCATGAAGCTGTGCCGTATTGCTTTTGGTGCCAATATCATAAGTGGGTGGGGCTAAATATAATATTGAAAATGGCAATATTTTTTTATTAGAATGGCTGATTAGCTCCATATTTGGCATGGGTAATCTAATAGGCACAGGCAGTAGTTCTTTGGAACAAAACATCACCTTCATTAATATTCATGAGTGGGTTGAGTTAATTTTGAAAACAACTGAAAATGTTTGTGTACAAGCAAACGCGTAGTCTATTGTGCGTGAAATTTGGCACGTATGTTGACCTGGGTGTGAAGTTGTGCCCTATTGCTTTTGGTGCCAATATCATGCATAGTAATGAGTGGGTGGGACTAAACATAAAAATCTTATAATGGCAATATCTCTCAATCAGGATGGCTGATTGTCGCCTTATTTTTTGTGTGGGTAATCTAATAGGCAGAAGTAATAGTTTTTTTTGTGAACAAAATATCACCTTCATTAATATTCATGAGTGGATGGGTTTGAAAATTGCTGAAAATGCTTGTTGTACACACAAATTCAGTAGTACAAAATTTTTGCTATGCACAATACTTGGTGGGTACTTTGACCAGAGTGTGCAGCTGTGCTCTATTACTTTTGGTGTGAATATCATGCATAGTAATGAGTGGCTAGGGCTAAAGGAGTTAAGACTTAGATGAGGTTTTACAACTCAGTTACTAACCAATTGGTTTAAGTCGGGCCAGCCACGTCCTTTTTTCTAGTTGTGGCTCTCTGGCTTGTTTTCCGTACTCCATTGCTTATGCTGAGCACCCAGCACAATGGCAGTTCCATTTTTAAACTCTTTGGTATGACCCGGCCAGGAGTCGAACCCCCAGACCTTCCGGTTGCAAGTCGGGATGCTCTAACCAGGGCTTAAGGAAAAAATCTTAAAACGTCAATATCAGTCAATCAGGATGGCTGATGAGCATTATAAAGGTAATGTAATAGGCAGAGGTAATTGATTTTTTGGAACAGTTTATCATTTTCATTTATGTTCATGAGTAAGTGGGGTAATGTTGAAAATATTTGTGTACAGGCAAACTCATAGTAGGAAGATCTACAGTGCAACAGTGCAATAGGTATGTTGATTTTGGTGTGTTGTGCCCTTTAACGTTTATTGCCATATTATGCATAAGAGTAAATGGGAAGAGCGAAACATTGAAGTCTTGAAAGGCAAAATTTGTTAATCAGGAGACAGGTTAGCTTCATATTTGGCATGGGTATGCTTATTTTGCCACAAGTATGAATATTTCTTGAAACTTATTTCCTACTGTTGAAGTTAGATGGGATTTAATGACACACCAACCAGAATGTGTTATATAGTGTCAACCAGATAAAAAGGTAAAGTTCAAATACAGTTTCAAATACAGTTCAAGTCCTTCCCTTTAGTCACCTCTTACGACAGGCAGGGAATACCGTGGGCATATTCTATGACCCCCAGCCCACAGGGGGCTCCTACTGTTGAAAGGAAGTTCTTTGCAGTGTCTGGAACATGTGAGGTCTAACAAAGGCAGTATGAGGGTCATTTGGGTGTATAGTTTGAAAATACAGCAGAAGGCTTCTCTGTTAACAAAGCAGAGGACTGTTGTGGAAGTTCACTGGTATAAACTGTGAATAGACTTTCTTGTGTGATGCACAAGAATTTTTATTTGGACATACCAACATTGCCTCATCGGTAAATTTTAAGAAAACATGAAAATGACATACTGTAATTTAGCGAGATTGCCATTTGGCAAACAGCAGTATGGTACTGTCCTGGATGAGGACACTGTAAGCTCATTTCTTGGTGAAAAAATTAAGCTTTTGTTTGAAAATTAAAACTAAAAATTGTTTTCATAATCATCATAGTTTTCAAGTGACAGTATAGTTTCTGTATAAAATTTGTAACAAAGTTTACAAGTTTCCTTTTGGAAAGTGATACTATATCCCTACATGTCAAAATTTATAAAATCTAATCTGTGTTAAAAAAATAGATCCTTGCTTGCAAAGTAAAAGTTCAAAGTTGGCTTTAAACTGGATTGCTGTCTGCATATTTATGATACGTAGGAATGATACTCTGTTGATTAACCTCATCTTGAAATGATTGTAAAGGTTAGGTTAGATGAGGTTTAACATCCCAGTTTCCAACCAATTGGTTCAAGTCGAGACGACCACGGCCTTTTTTCCAGTTGTGGCTCACTGGCTTGTTTTCCCTACTCCATTGTTTATGCTGAGCACCAAGCACAAAGGCAGTAGGTTCCATTTTTAAAGTCTTTGGTATGACACGGCCAGGATTTGAACCCTAGACCTTCCGGCTGCAAGTTGGATGCTCTGACCACTTGACCACTGCACCGATTGACCACTGAAATGATTGTAAAGGAAAATATTATCTGCAAACATGATCAGCTGATACTAAACTGGTATCCTTAGTTTCAAGCACAAGACTTGTAGTGATTACCTACTTGTACTCTTGCCCCTTTGGCAGACGTGTATTACTCCTGCACCTATGGCTACACTCGTAATACCGTATCCGCAAACTTTCGTAAAAGTTCTTCGTCAAACCGCGTAAAAACTGTTTGCTATTAATAGATACGATCACGACAGACACAAATCATAAATATTCAAAGAAAAATTGACTAAAGCAAGTCAATACCATGCTGCTCAGATGACCAAAGTCAGTGGGGTTTTAGTGTGTGATTCTCCTGCTTAAAGCTCACACAGTGAAGTCCCATTGACTTACTGTACAGTGAGTAGGTCGCAGAACGTTACAGTTGAAGCTTTGTCATGCAGTATGAATATCCATGCTTCCAAACCAATCAACAGATGAGAGGTAACATCAAATTGGGCTTATCAATATAGCAAAATTGGATTATCTCTGTGATGATTTGCAGGTGTTAGAGAATGTACGTCAAAAGAGGAGTACATATTCGACACCTGCTGTGAAGATAACTTGTACTCACGGTTTTGCACACTGTACTTGTACTCTTGAGAATGGATTTGTACTGGTACTTACAGATTTTAGAAGTTATGCACTGGGACTAATGCAAAATTTTGTACTGGTACTTATGAAAAAGATATGTAGTCATACAACCAGAGACACTCCACTTATTCTCCTACTCATTACAATGTAGTCACACTACAAGTCTGGCAAGCACAAGTTAACAATGTAGCCTATGGTTGGTAACTGTGTATTGGGAATACTGTGAAATTTACTCAAGTACAACCACAGGCCCAAACTTAGCTAGCAGTTCTGACATGGAGGGCACCTTAGACATTGCAAGGAAGAGGAGCATGGTAAGGATTGTTCCTGTTGGTGCTTCCTACCTCCACCATCTGTCAGTCTATGCAATCCCGATGACATGTTCTGCATGTGCCATATGTGTGTGTGTGTGTTTGTGTTGCTTAGCTTGTAAACAAGATTTCTCAAGGTGAGAATTGATGGACGTATATGTTTTATACAGATTTGTCATATTGAGAAGAATGTTACTGTTTTTGGTAGAGGTCAGAAGGTCTTTTAAGGTCACCAGAGATCAAACTGAGAAAACTTTGTAAACACAGTATAATCCCAAGAAGAATAAATTTGAGGGATATCATACTTTGCATGTAGATGCTTCATATTAAGTTCAAGAATCCTGTGGTGGTTTCTGGTGGAGGTCAAAGGTCATTTGAGGTCACCAGAGATCAACCTCTAAAAACCTTGTAAACATATCTCAAGAAGAGAAGCCTGATGATTCTCATACTTTGCAGGTAGATGCCAAATCTTACACTGAGTTAAAGAAACCTTTTGGTTTTGGTAGAGGTCAAAGGTCATATGTGGTCATGAGGGGTAAAATATCCCAATCTCATGTACTATAAATAGTACATATCAAGGTCTTTCTTTCTGCCACCATCCAAAACTGCCTAGCATCTATCAAAATTAAAGAACTTTGGGCAAGGAATCATCCATAGAATGAATAATGTTCTGGTTTTCATTGTGCACAGTAGACTGAAAGTGCCACTTTGGGTGGACTGTCCTCCATTCCCCCTAGCTACATAATACTAGGGGGTACAGCTAACAGAAAGAAAAATGTTGGTTAGCACCAGTGAGGATTACTAAAGAGCTCTTCCTTACATCTTGTATTAATGGGAATTTTATACAATAAATCTTTTTTGTACACAGTACTATGTGTACAGTAGAAGGCACAGTATCTTTTGTGGAAATTGATCTCGTAGGGGTCTGAATTTGACTGCATTATTTCCTATAAATACTAGTAACAGTTCAGCCATCAACTAGCATAATCTTGTCTGGAATGAAGCCTAAGCATTAAAGGGGGCTTTTATGGCCCTGGCAGATGTAGTTTGTTTACAAAAAAATTGATTGATGTATTTTATTATGCTGTTGCAGTGAATACAAACTTGCAGACAATATTTGTGGCTCTGTTACTCACAATGCAACTTCGTGCTTTGAAGTTTTGCTGTGCTACTGTAAAATCTTCCCATTTCTAAATGAGGGTGTTATCATCTTTTGGTAGAGATTATCTATTGATAAAATAATTTAGTTAGGGTTGAATATTTTTAACAATGCTCTGTACAGGTGTACTCGAATAGTTGAATATAAATATTTGATTCCCATTTGTGTTGTAACATGCCCTGAATGCATGAATGCAGTGCAGTGGCGTAGCCAGGATTTTTTGAGCAGCGGGTCACTGGGGGTCACAGACCTTTCCTGGGAGGGCACAATTTCTGAATTCTCTCCCTCTCTATAGAACTCATATATATAAAGGTGTACATTCCAAAATTTTTCTTAGGGGGCACCGGGGTGGCACAGCCTTGTCATGGGGGGCACATACCCCCTCATGCCCCCTGTTGCTACGCCATTGATGCAGTGTTGAACCGATTATGGGTATTCAATATGGGTATTCAATATTGGTATCCTATACATATAGACAGAGGATCACATGATCAAAAGTGTTGCTCCTGTTTCAACAAATTTAGGCATACCAAAATGGCTTCCACGCTACTGTTGTTTGCATAAATTGACGATGAATCTGTCACATTTCAGACATAATGCAAACATGAATAAAGAAAAACATTGAAATGCCTCACGCTATTCACTGACTTTAAGCAATCCTTGCATTTTATTTGAAAATTTTCAAAGTTTCTGGCATAACCTGTTGATATTGAACCACTTGAGCAAGTCCAAACTTTACGCAGAAGACATAGAATGCAGCCATATTGGTAAGCCCAAACATGTACGTATGGTGGCGACACGCTACGCATAGGATGTTATTGCAGGATGCTCTGTCCGTAATATAAGAGGACTGAGTATCAATTACATTTTATTGACAACTGAAATATCAGGATTGGTGCATTTTAGAAGTATATAGGCCTATTTTACATTGTTCATGTAAGGAGTTGTTGCTATGGCTTCCTTCCATCAAGATATTTTAGTAAAACTTGCTAGATTTGATTCTCACATAAGTGTCAGAGTTTGTGCAGAGTTAAATCTAAATAGCATGGAAATACTTTTTCATACTATCTGTATATTTTTAATCCATACTGCTATATTTTTCCAATAAAAATATCATTGGAGTTACATGAATATATCTTTCAGTTTTCTCTAGATAACCCTCTTAAGAGTTTGACCATTGTTAAGATTTCTCATGCACTATGCAAAAATTCTGATGGGGGGGGGCATTGATCAGAGTTTGCATTTCTTCATTTTATCCTAACTAAATAACCTCCTAATTACTTGTGAGTTAGTTTTTAGTTTGCTGTGTTACGTGGACATTTCCAAGCAGTCAACAGCTACTTCCAAAATAAGCCCACCCGGGTATAACTCCCTTAACAACTTTCTTTTTGCCCACATCTTTCCTTTGTTCCACAGAGTAAATATTAAATTCAGAAGATTGCAGCAATCCTTTCACCCCTTCAAATTGATTTGGATAAACAATTTCAAATATTTTTTTGTTTTTGTTTTTTAATGAAGAAAACAATTCAGATTAAGTTGTGACAAACATAACAAATTCTTTAATGTACTTGACTTTAAATTTGGCCATGTAGAATCCACTTTTAAAGCTGGTCTCTGATACATCTTACCTCAACACATTGAACAGTCTGTCTAGGTATTTATTAACTTTGGAAGTGATTAAAAAATGTAAATACTTTTGACGCTGGTATCACACCCACTTACTGGTGTCACCAAACTCTTTAAAGTATTTAAGGACATGTGCGGTACCACTTGAGAGCATTTTGCAAAGGTGCAGTCCCTGGATGTGAATGCTTGACGTAGTGTATTTTTAAAATGTGAGGTATTGTCGTTTGCACAGCCTTTTAATGGAGGAGGGAGAGGATATGGAAGAGAGAGAGTCCTGAGTAAAATTAGGGAGCAGATGGTGAAAGGAAGGTATGAAGGGGAACCACAAAACTCTCTTGGGCAATCCCTGTCTTGTTCAGTTGTGATACCATACCCTGCCTTGGGTTCTCCCTCATGCATAACATGGTCTACATTGCAATCTGGTGGGGCAAGCTTTTGAAGGAATAAAGAAAAATTCAAATGTTGCAGACTAAAACTTGATTCTGAAAAGAGCATGTGCACACATTTCTCCTTCCAAAAGTGTATGCCCTTTCAGAAACGAAAACCACTCATAGGTAGGGTCGGGTAACGTGTTTTCACTTGACTTTAATAATTTCACATTCACCTTAACTGAGCTGATGGTGAACCACACTGAACGGGAGATAGAGAGTAGGGCATCATTACAATTCACATTAATCATGTTGATAAATTGTTCTCCAAAATAATTTTTAGAATAGCCATGTAGATGCCATGGCAGAGTGAATAAGGCCAGTTGTATTTCAAAAAATGTAGGTAAGCACCTAAGAATTTTGCCCATTTGATCCCAAAATGGTTCAAAGTATATATGGTATTGTTCATTCATGAGCAGTCTACAGTTTCCCCATTTAAACCAGTCACGTAAGAGTCAACAAGTTTTGTGTTAATTGTTGGGTTAGATAACCATATGACTTCAGTTTGTTAACTAAGCGCCCTGGGCTTCCTCCACAATTGTGGATTTTTGGCATTGAAGGAAATTGCCCCTCAAGGTCAAACTAACAGGAGCTAGAGCTACATATTTACATTATAACTGTATACAATAGTAACACCAAAGCTGTTATTGCCCCCTGTGGGCTGGGGGTTGTAGAATATGCCCACGGTACTGTATTTCCCGCCTATCGTAAGAGGCGACTAAAGGGAAGAACCTGCACCGTATTTAAACTTTGCTTGACACTGTATAACACATTTGTGTTGGTGTCATTAAATTTCATCTAACTAACTAACCAAAACTGTTATTGTTTGGGTGAGTGATTAATTTTTCACTGGAAAAGATCAAATTTGGTTCTGGTTCTAAGTTTTAACTCTAATTACCATTGAATGAAAACTGTGATATGTTTAGTTATATCATGTTTAATATGAGTCTTGATGGAGAATCTTTTAAAAGGAAATAGTATTTACAACTTTTGCGTTCCCAATATTGCACATGCAGAAAGTAGCTTAAATCATTACAAAATCATTCCGTCTCAGCCTGCTGTAACTTTCCTCCCCCAAATTATGCATTTCAAGAGTTATGGATGTTGCATCATTTGGAATTTCCCAAAGTTGGGTCGAACAAATCATTCATGTACTACAAAGCAGTGAATTTCTTTCTGTGAGAGCTGTATTTTTCCAAAATAAAGTTCCCCATACTACCTTATTATGAATAGCCCATGGTACTGCATCTATCAGTCATGGTTGTAAATACACACAAGTTTTCTGTTAGTACCACAAAATGTAATATTTTCCCTTTAACTTGCTGAACAAGCAAACATTTTGAGGAATCCAATTACCTTCACAATTACAATTTTGGGTGGCTAACCAATTCAAGGGCACAAAATAACCAGAAGCACTGGGGTCAATAGCCTTTGGTTCCATTCATCATTCCTTTTATGTCCTTTCAGCAAATGCCAACATCAAAGGCCATTCAGGCTTTGATGCCATTTTATAGTCTATACAGTGTCCTTTGGTTTCCAAATGTTGGCCCGGATTCCCTCTTGCTTGACAAAATTTTGGGGCACCAGCACTTGCCCTAAGTTTCAATTCATATTTTAAGTGCTGCACTTCATCTCAACTTTGGAAAGTCAGTTCAGATTTGAAAAACCAGATCAACTGTTGGATGAAAGTTGAAATGGTTGCCAGGTATTTAAGTCTCCCTGCTGCTAGGTCTCAAAGCTATAATTGTCACTGCCCATGTACATACAGTAGGTTTATAGCATGCTCAAATAATGAAATTAGGTATAAAACTATTATAAATTACAGATATACCAGTGATAAGGCACTATAAATGGTACAGAGTTCACAGACCTTGAAAGACTTGTTCACTATACTGACACATTAACATATATTCCTTGACTGAACCAGGGAGTTGCCACATAGAACAAAAATATGTAAGCTCATATCAACTATTTGACTACTGTACGTTTTGCCATTTTGATGGAGACAGTAATGCAGCTTGCAACATTTATATGCTAAGCATCATTTATTGAGTCTCTGATGGACAGCTGTCATAGCTCAGATTTTATTCTTATGGTGTCTCATCACAAAGTTCGGTGCAATTCACAAAGCATACAAGCCCTCTGACTGACTTGTTTTCAATAGAATTTCTGTAGTTGTAAACTGTATAAAATTTATAACACTATAAAAGTTTAAGTGGCAAACTGCCAGTCGGGTTTATAACTTTACTTCATTAGCTCCATAGTTAAGGGGGCTGAAAACGACACTGTGCACTGTTCTAACTTGCCTACTTGTCCTATGGTAGTGGACTATATCATCGTTTTCCTGTTTTTTTCCTCAGAATACTTACATATAGTTTGAATATGTAAAGCACAATACAAAATGCTGTGAAAATGAATATGTACGCTCATAGTATAAGTTATGAAGAAAGTAAGGTACAGTTTTCAGGGATATCAAAAGATGAGTGAGAATACACATCAGCCATGCAGCAAATCTTTTATTATTTGTATTTTGAAGGTGTAAATTCCAAGCACAGTATAAAAAGTATGCATGCACTCATTGAAATGCTGTATCAAGCATCAACATAAACAGGAAGGGACAAGGAGGCCATTTCGTGATCCCACCCCTGACCCTACCTCTCCTTTTCAAATATCTTGTTTGTAACAAAGCTTGTACACATAGAGGCTTCAATCATTTTGCCAAGGGTGGAAAAATTGGGGATTGGGGAAAAACTTGAAGAAAATTTTACCTACTTCCTGGGAATTGAATGCTTTGTCCCTAGGCATGTGAGTCTATGTCGCTCCTCCCTTACCTCCTATTTACATATGTATTTCCCTAATTGCCTGCAATTCCAAGGCAAAGACTTCCTACCAACAGAGGGCACCCCTGACCTTACTTACCAAGCACTCAATAGGTGCCAAACACCTGACCAAATGCCATACAAGCACAGTGCAGTCCTGAAGTATTTGCTGTAGAGTTAAAGGGACGTAGGTGGAAAAAGCTGGGAAGCTAGGAGGCTCCTTCCCAGAAATTTGGAAACTTGGCTATTTGGAAGGAAATTTTGGCAATTGGAAGGGAATTTTGGCAATTTGAAGGAAATCTTCTTTTGTACTAGAAAATAAACAAGGAATTAAGGAAAACTTGCTAAACCAATGAAATCCTTGAGTCAGGTTAAAGTGGAAGTCAAGGGCATTAATTTCGCAGCAGTTGCACGTTTAGAAGAATTGGAAAGGCTTTTAGTCCTTGTTATCTCAAGATATTATTGCAAAACTATTAGTGAAACAATGTGCAATTTTTCTTTTGAAATTGAAGTATGAAAACCCATTTGCTTTTAGAAAGGACGATCCATTTTCCCCCTCCTTTGTTGAGATAATGAGCCTGTGTATGTGTATTGTATACACAGACAGTTGAACTTGGATAACCTCTGTCGTTTGCGTATTATTACAAGGTGTTTATAATTAACCTTTGTGGCAGGGAAATTACAAATTCTGTGAAGCATTCAGTATAATTTGGTCTTTTTTGTTCAATTTGATGCTCCAACGAAATAATAATAGTGAAAAATGCCATGGATGGCAAAATAAATACAGACACTGCACCCCTAAAAGTTTTCTTCTGTTGTAGATAATTATCATGTTGTACTCTTTTAATAACTGATTTTGTAATTATCCTCAGAAGTTGATTGCACTAAAATATTCAGATCTGTGTCTGCTGCAGATATTTACTACATGCGTTATTTGGCAACAACAGTTAGATAATAATTCAGGATGCTTACATTTATATTAAGGACTTCTGGCAAAAACTGAATTCTGATATATTGGTTTACTGGAGTACAATTAATGGAAGAATTAAAAGCAGTCACAAATTTACATTGGGGAGGGGGAATGGGGGAGGGGGAGGGGGCATAAGATTAGTGCAATTGATAGTACTGTAAATGGAGGTAGTACTGCATGTTTCTCTACATTCATTATGTGTCGTAAAAATGAACTAGAATGTTTTAAAATGCTAAAATATTGTTCACATGTGTGCTACGTGTACATACATTATTAATGTGTTTATTATTGTTTTGTTTCCGTATAAAAGGTAATGGTTTTACTATAGACCAGACTCATGTTTCAAACAGTGAGTCTCTGGTTGCCCACGTAGAAATAATAGTTAACAAGAACATTCAAAATAATTTGTCTACCTTGCCTCTCATTACCTTCTATTTGCACATATAATCCCCACTTACTGTGGGATTCCATAGATTCCAAGACCAGAGTTTTTTGGGGACTTAAGTTCTGCAGTGCTTGCACAGTATTTAAATTAAAGTCCACCATACAGCAAAAGGTACACTGTACCAGTTTTTCCAAGTGTCAATACAATATGATGATTTACTGTAGATAACTGATAGGTTTGAAACAGCAGGTACTGAAAGTATTTTACTCATTAAGAACTTTCTGCCCCCCCTTCCTAAAAAAATCTTATATAAAAACTGATAATCACACAGTCAAACTGAAAAAGTTATGCACTTATCAGTTGAATGAAACACCCCACTACCCCCAGACATAGTCATTGTCCACAACAGTGTTGACAAAACTTGTACAATGACGTATCCCTCAGTCACAAAATTGATGCACAATTTGCAATTTTGACTGACATGTGGGTCACCATATACTGACTGAAAACTTGAGAAAGGCTATTGGTATCCCTGTACAAAGTGTGACGATTGACTCACAATGATCCACCCCTTGGTCACAACAGTGACTGACAATTGAGGTAATGTGACTCACCCCTCAGTCTTGCTGATGGCTGACAATAGTGGTTCAGTAACGGACAGGTGCGTCATACTGTCATTGGTCAGTGACCCACCACCCCCTGACAATGCCAGAGGATAGATGCGTCATTCAATTGATAAGTTCATTACTCTTAAAGGAATATTCAGGTGACAATTTCAGAGGATCTCGAAAGAGACTTGAACAATTTTTCATGACCTGCCCTTGAAACCCTACATCCATGTAGCTTGTTCATAACTCAAGATATTCCTGTTTAAATATAAGTTACTCTTGTCAAAAACAGACTTCCTGTTGCCTCAAGGTTACAAAATGTTATTGTAATACTGGCAGATTGCTCCCAAAATCTTTTGTTGTTCTTTAAAATGGAAGTGTAAAATTTGACCTTGAAACTTGACATCAGGGAAGCATTGATTTTAACAATTATTTTAGTTTGATCTTAAAATTTTATGAGAAGAAAGGTTACAACTCTTAAAGTGTCTGCATACTTCATTTGCATGCGTCAAAATTATAAAGAAATATAGAAGATGTTCAATTAGTCTGCCCATATTACATCACAGATTTCCCATAATGCATTGCACTGCTGTGAACTGAATATTTTCTTTAAAAAATCATAACTTCTAAACACAGCGTGCCATTGAGATGGGATCTACACCATTACAGAGAGAAATACTTCCCTGATTATATGTAACTGTTCTATTTTGTCGCTGGAATATCCCTTTAAATTGTTTAGTTTTTATGTGCTCCTCTCCATGGTGTTGTGAACCTGTTCTTCCCACATTCCTTTTTATATTCAGAACTTGGTCACTGAGAGTGATCCTGCCATTATTTTACTTTGTTCAATTAACGTACATGCCTCAGTTTCAGTTTTGATGCATTTTGTTCTTGTGTTCTTGTGATCCTGTCATGTACATAATATTAGTGACTGATAGCATGATGAAGAAACTTCTGTTTCACTTGATAGAAAGTGTCAATGTGTCAACATGCATCTGTGGAAGAAGTTGATTTTGAACAGAAACTGCGAACACTCTTGTCATCATTAAAACGGGATTAAGCTAAAATTTAGTTTTTATATTTAAGGAATGGAAAACTATTTTTTTTTTTAATTTTTATCAGGAAGGGTTTCAAATTGTCCACAAGCCCTCCCATATTTTCATGTACACAAAAAAGGTTAATTTCCCTCAAATTGCCAAAATTTCCCTTCTAAATTTCTGGAAAGGAGACTCTCCGCCTCCCAACTTTCCACCCATGTTTGATATGTTATTAAGAGGAATTAAAACAAATATTTCAGTGAAATTTGAATTCAAAAAGTTGTGTGTGTACTTCTGGTGGTATAAAAAGACAAGAGTTGTCACATTTTCAACAGAGAGTGAATTTTAAGCAAGCAGAGGGGACATCGTAGTATCACTTAGTCAGCATTGTTTTATGTCGCTGTTTTAACTTTGAAACTAATGTTTTGTCCATGAACACTTATGAGGCATCAGAATATTACAAACTTTACATTCCCTTTGGGTTAACTCAATTACACTGCATGCTGTAACTATTTCAAGGTTAAAATAAAAGGTTATTAAGTAATATCGCTGATAGAATAAAAGTAGATACAGCATATACAGATGTAGACAAAATTTTGTAGCTCTTTAAAATCATGATTTTCACTGTAGGTGTAGGACAATAGGCAAGTCAAAATTGAGTACGTAGCAGTGTGAAAAATACATGGGTTGATATGCGATTCACCCCTGCAGCATCTGGAGTTGCAACAGAAAAATTTGGGGAAGGGTAGAAAAATAATAAAAAGAAAATGACTTCTCTTCCCCTCCTAAGTAATTGACTTACAAAAACAATAAGAGTAGTCCCTGTGGATCCTAATATGGGCCACATTTACTTTTTAGAGGTGGGGGTTGACTTGTCATGGAGTGCAAAATTGAGAGTACGAGTATGAGTACATAGCCTCGAGTACTAGTACAAGTACATGATACATGAGTACGAGTACAAGTAGGAGTACACAGTGTCGTGAGGCCACGAATATGAGTATGAGTTAGAGGACAAAACACTGGAGTGCAAGTATGAGTACACAGCTTACAACTATGAGTACGAGTACAATTTCACAGATTGTTATTATGAATTGATCACACCTTCATTATCACCCTATTGTTACATATGTGAAGCAGCAAGGACTGCATGTACCCAAAGACTGCATGTACACACAGTGTTAGATGCCTCTGCTACAGGGAGCCTTCTTCTCAAACTCCGCAACCTCCAACTAGAGTACCTACGTACTGACACAGATCATGATAGCAGAAATAGTCCAGAGATCGCAGAAACTGCTTACCTACAGTGAACCTGCTTTTATCTGATTTGATGGATATCTTTTTGACTTGAGGCTGAAACTTTCCCAAAAGCATGGCAAAGGAATCCATCTGCCAAGCCTGACCACCACAATAGCCTGCATTTTGCTTGTTCCCTTAAAAAGTGGAAGCATTCTCTGAGTTGAGTCTATTCTGATCAAAATTTCAGTCTTTTTTTAAGTTATGTACATGTATGTCCTTGACTGTCAGGAATGTGTACAGTACTTGTTTTAGCAGCACAGTAGCTGGTAGACATTGGTGCAGATGCCTGGAGGTTAACCTCTTGTACATATCAGTTCATTAATAAATAATTAAAAAGATGACAATGACATGTATAACGTTTTAATTTTGCACTTTGAAAACCTTGCCAAATGTTCAACTGTAGCCAAAACTGGTTTTAGACAATGTCAAAATGTTAAAAAGGTGTTTGTTGCTGTGGTTTACTGTACTAGCCTTGAAAAATCCCTCTACAGGTTTGCAGGGCTTGAAATAACTGACAACACCAATAGCCATGGCTATCCTGCCCTTGCTGATGGCTGTGGTGCCTCTCAAAAATGTCCTATGAAATAACATAGACCTTGAGCCATTTTGCTCACATTGGCTATGCCCTTTTTGAATCTTATTTCGAGTCATGGGTTAATGATGTGACTTAAAACTGTTCACTAAAGTATATACTAGTGATAGGTTTATATATTACAACATGTGAAATACACATAGCATGCCTGTAACCAGGTTGTAACTGGGAGGGTCGATTATAAATTCAAATTGGACTCGTTTGTACCATTGAATACTAATAAGCAGTGGGTGGGTGTGTTATCGTAAAGGCCTGAATACATGTAACTGTCATACCTGCCAATTTAATGTAAAAAGCAAATAAAACCTTAAAAAATAGTTGCAATACCCATAAAAATCCATCAAAGACAGTATTAACCATTTTACAGGACCAAATTACTATTTTTGGTCTTACGTCATGAATAAACAAGATTGAGGTACATGCAAATTTGTGACATGGAGAGAGGTTCTCATAAGGTGTGTGTTATGTTATCCATTGTTTGTTTAACCTTCATTCCACTGAAGGACAGTGGCATACCCTGAGGGGTTTGTTTGGAAGTAGCAGTGGACTAACTTTGAAAATGTCCACATTAAACACCAAACTAGAAACCAGCTAGTAAGTAATTAACGGATAATTTAAAAAGAATTAACAAAAGAGATACAGACCCTGTGCAACATCCTTCATCACAAATTTTGTAGATCTACATGTAATGAGAAGTGTCAGGGATGGTCAGTCTTTGAAGAGGTACAGTACATCTTGGGAAGGGGGGAGGTAGGAGGTGGAAATTTATAATTCAATTGGTGAGAGGGTAGATTATGAATGATACATGTATGTATTTGGGCAAAAGTACTGAAGGTGCTTGACCCTCCTCTCCATCTGATAATCCTGTCTCTGACAGCCTTTTTTCCAAATCTTGGTGTTGAATGAGAAAGGAATAAGAAAGTCCTGTCCTTCCTCTAACAGTAGCTCCATGGTTTGAGCACCTTAGAGCTATAAATGGTACTGTAAAATGCAAAGAGAATGACAGACAGGTACAAAAAAGTGCCGGTGCTTTCAAATCTTGAACAGATGTTTGTTCTCCTTCAAGAATTGGCTGAATTTAGGGTTGTACCAAATACATACATGTTTTATCACTTTTTCAATGGCATATCATACCAGGCTCCCTAATGTACATAACAGAGTATACTTCACCAGTACATTACCCTTTCATTCAGACCCATATAATATTGTGCTACTGTTGTTAGGTCACAGAAAACCAGGACTGAGCACTCTTACAGTGATTTCATGTGACATCAGAAATTTGTAGGGGTGGGGTAAGTTCCTATTCTCCCTGACTGACCCTCCTTTACTCCCAAATTCTCTCTGCTTTAAAATGTCCTGTCATGACTGAGTGGACTCAGTGCTCCCATTAGGCAGGGGCTTTGTGGGATTCCCACACTTTTTTAAATAATCCTGCAAATGGTTAAAATGGTGGACGGGAATTAATTCCGGCACCTGTTCAACTTATTGAGATGCCCCTCTTAGAACCATATCCCCCAAATACTTGGAAGGGGGAATTTTCCCCTCCCAAATTCTAAGACCTAGTGTCAACACCGAGTCTACTTCCCCCATATGAATACCAGACATCCCCCTCCCTCCTGTGTACACCATTGCACTTTTATCATTCATTTGAATGTAGATCTAGCAAACCAGGTCATGGGCGTAGGAGCCCAAGTTGATTTTTTTTTGGGGGGGGGGGGAGGGGGCTGCCAGAAAAATATAACCACAAATTTCCATGCGCTCCATACACGTTTCATTATGTTAATGTACATATCATATAGGCATGCATCGATTTATCACTTATCACACCGCATGCCAATTACATAAAATCACTTGCCGTATTACTACCCTTCCTTGGCCTGGGGTAGGGGTCAAAGGGTCCCCCACCCCTTTGAAAATTTTTGAAAAAATAGGTGTCTTTACTTGCAGTCTGGTGCCGCATATGCTACCTTTGAAGTAAAATTTGTGTTAAAAAATTTACATATTTTGGGTACTAAAAAAAAAAATATAATCGGCATCAGTGAGGAGGGAGGAATGACCAGTGGCCTACCTAAATTCACCACTGATAATGATAATATGAGGTAAACCATTAAAAAACACACAAGTAAATTAATACCAAATATACAGGTGCTGGTGCAATTAAATCAGAACTTTATTTTAATTACCACAGAAGTTTTTAAACTATTGATTACCTTTAGCTACATCATTGCATTATTTTTCTTTCAGTAGACCTGTGCCCACAAAATTCTCAGCATATTGCCCGAATTGTCCCATATATATTTGGTTGGGGGGCTGCAGCCCCCCCCCCAACCCCCTCGAGCTTCTATGCCTATGAACTATCTGCATGTCAACTGCTTGTTTCAGGATTTGATGAAAAGTCAGTAAATCAACATGCAGATATTTGGGTCACAAAACTATCATCAAAAACTTGAGTGAGCAGGTTACAACTTTTGAAACATGAGATAAAAGAACATGTATATTCAGTTGTGTGTGTATGTTTGTGGCAGTCAACATGTTTTTTGATGACACATGTGGAGATGTGTGCTGTCATTGTTATGTTTCACTTTTTGAGATGTGGAAACTGGGCAGCAGTTGTGGCCAGTGACATGTTTTACTTTTAGTCCAAAGGATGACACTCTTTTCTATTTCGGATACCTTTGTGTAAGTATATATGTACAGTATGTGTGTTCCTTCAGATTAATTATGAACAGAGTTAAAATGCAGTTAAGCATCAAAAATCAAACATAGATGGCTGTGTGTTGACCCATGACTCATGAAGTATTTTGTATTTTAAGCTATTAATTACCTGTGCATTTTTCATTTAATTGCTATTTTTTTTTTCTTACTGGACTGGGCCTTCTGCTTGAATTTGGGGGTTGTCAAGATCCATTGTCACAATAGAGGTACCATAAGTCTTGTCAATTCATGTGCAGTAGCATAGAACTAAAGCCCCTTGACCTATGGGTTCATATTTCAGGGAACATTAACATGTGTTCTTAGTGTTGGGCACATTACTTTCAACCAGGGGAGGGGGATGGAGGTGGTAACCATGCTAGACATTTGCTTATGCCAGGTGAAGGTATAGTATTGAGAGGGGTTTGCAACTTTTGAATCAAATCGCCCCTCCTTACCTCCTGTTTACACTTTTTAATCCCCACTTACTCGCAGTAAGACCCTGGAGTGTAAATAGGAGGTAAGTATCGGGGCTCGTAGATTCCCAAACCAGGGAGTTTTGGGAAATTTGTATGGGGTAGAACTTTTTAGTGTCACAAGGAGGTGGGGTGGGGGTCCCATTGTGGTCACATCCCTGATACTTAGTGTGCTTTGAGCAAGTTTTTGAGTTCAAATTGATATGAAATTTACCTTAAGATGAGTGATGAGGTTGGATGTTGCTCTCCTTGAGTAGCAGATGGTGGTTTCACATGTCTTGCACATGGCTCGAAGAGACTTCCCAGTTGGATCACTGGTGTCGATAATGTAGTAATAGTTGAATATTTTAGGCAGACGCATCTTCTTGTGAAACTGAGGTACAGGAACCATTTTGAGGTCCTCAACTTCAGGAGATACAGAACTAGTTTCTGCATTTCCATTCATGGCTGGTAGGATGTGAACTCGGTTTGAGTTGGACAGAGGTTGAATCAAAGTTTCAAATATATTGCGGTTTATCCTCTTAGATAACAAAGAAGCCTCAAACTGTAAAGTTTCAAAAGATGATCATAGGCATCATTTAATTGGATTCCAATAAATTTTCACAATGTATTTCTGTTGACGAACAGTCCAGCAGATTAAGTGACACTATGTGATCAATACCTAAATGTAATCATATTGGGGATGTCACTGAGATATAAATAAAATTCTGATGGAACTTTGAGAATGTTCAAAACAGATCAAGAACACTGAAAAGTATTGCGAAGAATCATGCTTACATGTAATCTTTTGCCCAGAAGTAATTAAACAGTTGGTTTCTTGTTGACCTTCTTGCTTGGAAAAGTAACCAATCTGAAAAAATGTCAAAGTTGTAATTCCAAAGATTTGAAAACAAATGCCATATATCAGATTGCTCCACAAAACAATCAGTGTGTATAGCTTCACAAATGCCAAGCTTCAGGACTGATTCCGTTTCATGCACAACAGCAATGCAAAAGTTTTACCACACTGTCTTTGAGTAATGCATTCGTAAATGCATAGAAATTCTTTCCAATTTCTTTACACTTCCTTCTGAAGTTCTGTCCATCAGTTCTTAAGTTCTCTTTTGGTACTAATGCTGTGGAAAATTACTTCAAACAGCTTTATCCAAAAACAGGAAACATTGATGACTAGATTCAGGATGTTGGAGTCTTTGAAGCATTACTGAAAATATTTGCAACTGCCCCAAACATGTCTGAATTGCAGAGTACTGATTCACTCAGTGCATTGTGGACACATACAGACTCCTGTGTAGAATTACAACAGTAAAATCCTTCTCCACAAAGTCAACTCTTCTTTACACAGTGTTGTGAATTATAACCCTTTTGCACTACATCTAATTACTGAGGCAGCCCTCTGATTGGCTGAGGTCTCTCACAATTTCGTTGTACAAATTCAATTACTGCTAGGAAGGCTGTTCATGGGCCGATCCATTCTTGCTCCACAGGATGGCGGGGGTGAAGAATTTTTCACCAGCCTGAAAAATCAATTAGATTTTGTTATCAGGATTTTACCAGGTTTTCAATTGTGTATTGTGTAGCTACCACATTGGGAGGGAAAATAATTAAATTCTCCAGTAGGAGATTGGCTGTGAAGTTTAGAAAATTATTTTCAATACTCATGATGGAAGAGAAAAACCCTTGAGTGTTTGTACTTTGTGGATAAGTTCTGTAGCATTGTTTGAATGGCTGGCTCTGTTATCCATCACATGTGTATTATATGTCGGAGATTGAATTTCCACCTGCTTGGTTTTTGTGTTAGACATCATAGTTGTTATTTAATGTTGTTATACTGAACAATTAAAAAAATTTATGTGGGAAATGAGAGATAGTTTTACTAATAAGTGGACATGGTTTATAGGCAGACAGTTTGTAGTAGGCTGTGACAAATTGAAAGGTGATGTCTGTCTTTGACACATGGGGATTTTCTTTGACATTTGGGTGGTTATGTTGAAAGGGAAGACATGCATTGGAAAGGAGTGCAATAAGGATAGGGAGAGATGAGGGGAGAGAAGGGCAGAGGAAGGGAGGGGGCATTGGTGGAATAATTTGGAAACTGGAAGGCTCCTTCCCAGGAAATTTTGGCAAATAGGGGGAAATTTATCTTTTTGTACTGTACCCAAAAAAGATGAAAGGAATCAGGCAAAATTTGAATCCCTTCCGCATTAAAGACAGACTGTCATCACCCGAAAGTATATTTTTAGTGTATGTATATGAAAATTCTCAGTTGGTGACTGCTCTTTGATTGACATCAAAGTTTGAAAATTTGAAAGATGCAGAGTAGCTCACATTCCACACAAGGTAGAGAGAGTACTTTTATTACATTTTATAGCCTTGTATGATCACCAGGACATGGTCTTAAGCAATAAAACAGGTTTATTCTTGCACAAGGAAGAGCCTCATACAGTTATGGGAGGAGCTAGAAGATGCATAGTTGGGAGAATTGGAACTGTCTGGGATCATGAAAATTCCCCTTTAAAATAAACATTTGTCCAGCCCTTGGAAAGGGGGAGGGGGGTGCCTAGTACAAGGTTTGTGAAGGAACTTGAGGAAAACGTGGAGGCCATTGAAGTAAGATAGGATGATAATATAGATATAGATGTATCATTAGTAGGCCCAATGCCAGGGCTGGAGATAAACAAAGGCCTTTGCATTTATGGCATTGGCCTTGGTGATTTTCAAAATGGGATACTTTTTAAGGCCACCTTAGCCTTGCCCTTCAGGACTAACAAAATACAACCAAAGATATACCAAATCTACAACATCTTCTATTTGGCTCCGGTGCCCTTTGAGATGCATAAATTTGCCCTAAAAGCTAATATGAAAAATGACCTTGCCCTCCTGATGTCTTATTTTCCAATATTTTTTATGGTTTGAGTAAACTCCATCTGGACAGCAATCCACTTCACACAGAAATTGCAATTGCTTTATAGCATAATTGTACTACAGCAGTGTTTTCTGCATTCAAAAAATATATGAATTTACAGAGCTCCTTTAAAGGGTCTGTGGCATCTCCAAATATATTTAGGAATAGCCCTACAATTGGTCACGTACTCTGTTTGACATCCAAACAATAACATCACCCTGGTCTGTCACCGATGACTTGCACAGATGGTATATCCAGACAGCCAGCACACAGCCTGTTTGGATATGGCCTTGAGCAGTTTCAACTCAGTACAGGCTATTGTTGCTTTGTTTGGGAGGTGCACTGAACAGATGTTCTTTTTGAAATTGCAGGAGGGGCTAGAAGTAAACTTAGTTGGGATAATGTTTACTGTTTGGGGTGAGGTTTGTTGCAATTGTTGAAATTTTAAGAGACAGCAGATTACGTGGGTCTTTTTTTTCTCTCCCAGCCTTTGGTTATGTGGCTGAGGACTGGGGTTACCATGGTTATGCCTCATCTGCCAGTTGGGTCTGTTAAATGGTGGACCTAGGAGAAGTTTGGTAGTGATCAGTACGCCCTTGACCTGTCATTCTCTTGACATTAGCTAAAAGAAACTGAAAAACAAAGAAAGAAAAAGAAAACTTATCTGATCAGTGTTTATTCATGATCCACTTGATAAAGGGTCCTTGGTGATCATCCTGCCTGGCCTATTGACCCTAAATTATCAAGCTAAGTAACATGTCTTCATCTTAAGGTACCTCTGAAAAGTATGTTAATCAAATTTTACTCACTTTAACTTAAGCTTGTAGCTCACACAGATCTTCTTGTTTTTGCAAAGATAATTGACAGTGATCCCAGAATTCCATTGGCCCTTACACGTTGATGCACCGCTGCACTGTTTATAGTTTATGCTACATATTAAATAATTAGCAACCTATTCAACCCTACAGTCAGTTTAATTTGTTTGTTCTCTGTCCATACTGCACTTGAAAAGAAACTAATTCTGAGCACAATGAAGCAGAGGTAATATGTATAGATACGTTAATATAGTCAGGCCTTTTCCAGGGGGTTTAAAAAACATACCTTGTTACTCTAAATTTGAATGCTTGATTGTTAAGCTGGGATTTTGTTCTGTGCAATGGAATGTGGAACAGTAGCTTACTGCCCAAAAAATAACTGACTATTTTAAAATTTCAAAGTATCTGATTATTCTGCTTTACTAGAATGTTTTCTGTTTTCTTTCTCTTTTGTATCTGTTGTCTTTTGTCTAATGTCAGCCTTTTTGTAGAGGACCAGAAGCTAATTATCAGGCCGATAAGTTGAAACTTGTGTGATTTTCTTGGGTGGTTTGCGATTTCCATCATAGGCAAAACAGTTCAGCATCCCCCCCCCCTTTTGTCTGAAATGAATTGTGGGCCAAGAGAATGTCACTCTCAGTAATTTGGTAGAACTATTCCTTCAACACTTTAGCAGCATGTGGGGGGGGGGGGGGATAAAACCCTCAACTCGATCAAAGAAACATTGATAACAGTTCAGCACTAAATTTTGGGCAGTGGGGCATATATTGCAGAAGTAGCTAAAATGACCTCACTAGTTTTGTGCCAAAGTTTCCTATTCAATTGATTCAAACTCTTTGCCTCCCTCTCCCTCCTGTAGCCCCTTTTCCACATGAAAAAGTCTGGCTACTCCTCTCATTTCTCATGGGGGAATAAAAATGCAATCACATCATTGTAATTCCTTAAATCTGTTTTTCAATTTCTGAAACCTTTTTATTCCACAGGTTTCAACTAAATACTGTGTGACAGTGTTTAGTTTATTGACCTCAAACTCATTCCACTTTTTTTTTTAGTTTGTGTGGCATGGATCCCCAAAGTATAACCTACACAAACGAATTCCAAGCAAAACACATACCTCCATTGAACATATATATGCCAAGCTGGCAAACTGTTGTCAGCTTCTTGTATGTTGCCATTTCCATTGTGGTTATGGTCACGTTTGTGAATTATTTTATGACTGTCATGTCTTTTGTGTTACACTTTCATTACTTTGATCAGTATGTCATTAAACTTGCCTTCCTTGTTTTTTTCTTTCAGCCATTTGGTATGGATGATGTCATTGGCTGCTTTTTAGACCTTGACAAAGGCACCATTGCCTTCTCAAAGAATGGTTGGTAAAATTCGTTCATTTGTATATTTTCAGAAACCAAATTTTGTGTTGCTTGTTGGTTCCAAACTAATATCCAAAATATGTTAGCTCTCTAAACAGTATCTTCTTGATGAATTTTTGTTTTCGTGTTTCTTAAGTTCGAAAGTATTTTTGACATGTATATAAAACAAAGCAGTTGTGTAAAGAAAATGGAGGAGATTTAATGGGGGAGGCTCTAGGGTGACTCTCCCCCACCTCTCTCCATTCCATTCAGAACAGAACCGTTTGCATAATTTGGTTAAATGTTGGCCAATTTGTGCCTCTTTTTGCCTTTGGTGGTGAAGTCCTGGTTGTACCATGGGCTCTATTGCAGAAATGTAATAGTGTTATGTACTAGACAGCTCTGTGTATGTATTCAGATCTTTGCATGTAAAAAATAACCAGGATTGAATTATTAAAAGATATTGGTAGGTATAGAGGTAAAGTTATACAAGTATCCAGGAAGTAAGGAAATGAAGTGTTGAAAGCATTACAAGGGAAAGAAAATATCATGAATCACACCTCATTGCTTTGCCATTGAACCAGCTGCAATTATAATCAGGGTTTGAAATTTGAAGTAAAATGACACTTGCCCTCATTAACTGCCAAAGTATAAGTATGACTTTCTTATTTTAAGATTCTATGTAACCTCTCTTTGCATGCTGAAAGTTTGACCTCTCAAGGTCGTCTACAAGTCAGATGTGTCCAGGACTTTGCCGGAAATCCCAAAATTGTAAAAATTAGTGATATTGGTCCTCCCACCTAACCATGGAAGAGTTATGTCACAAAGTCCAATTTTTTCCATGTTGTAGCTCAGACAAAAGTTTCTATCATGTTAATGTCAATACTGTGGATAGGTGCCCACATAGTCAACCAACCACTTTAATAGGTCCCCTTCATGGTGTGTTTTCTGTGGGGCCCACTTTGGACCCCAGCCATATCCTTAATATAAGGTTCATTACTCTATGCATGCCTTGTGATACAGACTTGTACCCAAATAAGACATGCTTGCAATTTGAATACCCTTTGGCCCATGGTATGGGTACAGGGTTCCTCTCAAAAATGTAAAAAAGTCATGGCCGCCCTAATAAATGAGTGATTTTAGGGACCTCTAACTTCAAAATAAAAGCAGATACACTTTTTCTAAGAGTATAGGTAAAGTCACCCAGAGTACTAGTTTTCAGCTTTCCACCCCATCCCAATATAAAAATATGGGTCTCTGAAAATGCAAAATATCACATGAGGCACACATCACAGCAAAATGAGGAGGATCCATGCCATTTTCAAGGGGCTGTACTTTCAAAATGACTTGGCATTTTGGGATAAAATTGTCATTTTGTTTGTGTAAACCATAAAGGATTATTTTGATTAAATTTTAGCAAAATCTGAGAGGGTCAGTGTCGAACCTGTTTAAAAATTGGCGGACTTGGCATAGAATGCCCTATAAAGAAACTGTGCCAATTTGAAAGCACTGTACTATTTTATGCAGTATTCGAGAGGCAAGGAATCACTAAGCCTTTTGGTTTTCTGGTTGTTTAAATTGGAGGGGGGCTAGAAGTAAACTTGGTAGGGAGAATTTTTTACTGTCTGGGGTGAGAATCAAGATTTGAATTTGAAGGGGACCTGAAGTTTTAAATTTCAATAATGTACATGATGAAAGTAGAAACATGACATCTTGGTTCAGTCCTTATCTTTGCAGCTTATTCTGTTTCAGAGATATAAAATGTTAAAACAGGAGCATTTTATTATTAAAAATGGTAGATTGCACTATAATTTGTGGTGTTGTTCTTGTATTGTGCTTCTCACATTTCTTGCTTTTGTTTTCATTTACAAGCAAAATTCTTTGTTTCCCTTCGAACTTATATCAACATTTTGTGAGCAGTTGGCTGGTCTTGTCAGTAGTCTATCCCAACAAGACAATGGTTCCATTGTTAAAAGAATGTGAAGAGGGTTAAGAAAAGCTGAAACATTTTATTACATCTTCAAAGTGCAAGTGTGACATACCTAATTGTTGTGCAATCTTCTGTTAGTGAATAAGTTTCAACATTTTATATTCCTGCATTGAAAAGTGCTGTGGAGATGTGAGTTAATACAACATTGAGTCATTATTTCAACATTTTCAACCTGCACTGAGAAAATCCTTGGCAGTGTTGGCATTAAAAATAAAAAAAAAAAATAAATAAATAAAAAAAGAGGTCTCTTGCTTTAGAAATATTTCTGTGTAGATTTTTCTAACTTTGGACAAGATTGTTGTCATTTTAAATGTTTATGTTGTATGTTGTATGTTATGTTGTAAAAAGGTGAGGGAATTTCCTGCAGGCTATTATTTTCTTTGTGGGATTATCTAATTCATGCAGTGGGTTCTCTAACAACTCCCTGATCCAACTGTGTGACTCCTGCATTGCACAGGTCAGCACAAGCAGCGATACTTAGGTTACTTAGTATGAGTGATTTAAAAGAAAAGTGTCGTTAACAGTTGAAATGTAATCATGGCATTTCGTATCCCCCCCCCCGCCTTCTTTTCCTTTAAATAAATTTTCTATAATCAGTACAGAAGTTCTGAGGAGTCTGTTTTTTAAAGATAGCTTACTTTGCTTTCATTCTTTTGTTTTATTGACATCATTCTTCTTTTATAAATAACAGAATGAATGTTTGACAGTATACAAGTATCATGTATTTATTTAATTTAATGCTTTATTACCTGCAGGTATCGATCTTGGCCAAGCATTTTCCATTCCTGGTCATTTGCAAAAGCAAGTGTTTTTTGCAGCTGTAGTTCTCAAGGTAAGACAGAAATTATGTTCTTTGCTTGCTAACTGCTTTATAGTCCCTTATCTATAGACGTTTGATACTGGAGATGTTTTAATGTAAAACACCCTTTTCCAAGTAGCATTTACAAAGGATTGTGGGATGGAGTTCTGTGTGCATTGTTTTTGTTTTTGTCACCGCTATTTTACTTTGGCCAAAAGTGATGTGTACCAAAACTGTATCCCACAATCCACTGTCATTCCTATTTGGAAATACTCTATGGAGGTAAAATGGTATGACTTGTGGTCAAATGGTAAAACTCAGGTAAGTTATAGGATCATACCTGATCTCATTTTACCTGGTAAAGCTCTTTTTAGACTAACGTCTGATCTTGTGCTTGGGATCAGTGCTTGTAATGTTGCTTAAGCATATCAGATCATCTCAATTTTAATCTTGGACATGGGGGAGGATCATGAGCCGAAAATGAGCTTTGTTATCGAGATGCACTTAATTCAGTGTTATCCAGAGTGATGATGACCCTTTGGTTATAGGTGCTTGGTCATTCTACATGAGCAAAATGTAAGGTTGCATTAAAATAATGTTTTGGAGGCTACTACCTGTCATAGACCAGGGGTTATAAGCCTACAAGGTGGGAGGGGGTATATGGCCTCCCAGTTTGGGCAAAAACAGTGGATCCATTTGGGCAAATGAGGAAACAAATTATGACATTTTTGTTGGCCAAAATTTGGGCAACTTGGTCCAAAACTCTAAACTCAGGCAAAAATTATCCTTGCCCTCCAGAATTATTGACCCTGGTATGCCTATGCTAGGGGTTCCCAAGTGTTTTGGGCCGAGGACCACTTTAACTTGAGTTTTTACTTTAATTCTTATACAGTTGCCAGGACGTCATTAAGCAGCTTGTTTCTTTAATAAAATTTGTGGCTTATAGGGGATCTTCCTTGGGCCATTTAAGTGCATGTCGCGGGGCGCAAATGGCCTGTGAGCTACCCCTTGAGAACCCAAGTCATTGACTATCTTTAAAGGTAGCTTTAGAAGGATGCAAGGAAAGCAAAAACTTTTGGAATCAGTTTTGTACAACAATCTGAGGGGTTGCAAAATTAATAGTTATACTAGCATGATGTGAACTCTTTGTTGAAATTATTTCCTTGCTGGCTAGTGTTTCATTAACTGGTTACATGTTTGTTTCCTGTTTCCCATCCAAAATAATTAGAAACCGACAGTCATTGTAAACAGAAAATGCACTCACAAAATGTAAAAGGGATATTGGAAAGATAATAGTAATGACTCTTGATAAAAGGTTTATTTCTGTTTAAGAGAATAAAATTTATTACTGATGGAAACCAAGAAATGTTTTTAAAGAGTTATATGAATTGCTGTTGAAGAGAATGACTTTTGAAATGTGTTTGTGTGCAATAAAGTGAAATTATAATTAAGAGAAATATATATGTGTCAATAAAGTTGAATTGGCACTTGTTGCAAATGAGCTCTATGGGAGGGGTGATCTCACTTTGCTTATTGTTAAAAAACCTTGTACACTCATTTTCATATCGGTCAAATTAATCTTTTTTTGTGCTGGAAGTTACATGCACAGTAGAGAAAAAATGAGAAAGGGAAAAAGTGGAAAAATGAAAATGCAGTTAGAGAAGACTCTCAAAGGGAAGCATTAAAATGAAAGAATGATAAAGGGGTGGGGATTTAGAGGAAAATCCTGGAGATTATTAATATTTGCTTTGAAGGTAGCAAATTTTTCTTGTTGATTATGGTTGCATGTGTCATTAAAAACTTATGAATGGGAGCAGGAAAATGTATCATTAGCTGACACTAATATCAAAAAACAATTGTATTGAAAACTGGTACTTCAAAAGTCGAAAAGTGTCAAAATGGGGAACTGTGATATATTTGCATTGGCAACTTTATCAAAAAGTGAAATATTTGCCATTGGAAATTAGCGACAGAACTTTGGGAAAGAGAACCAGGTTGTATTTGTGAGGAGAAGTATTGTCCATTAGAAAGGAAGGGATCATCAGTTTTCACACGAGTACAAAACACATTTTAGAGGGGAAGGAGGGGAGGGGGGAATGGGAGCAGGGGAAAGGAGAAGGGGGAGTCAAAGAAAATGTGTACTCTGTGTTAAAATATAATGAAAGATGATTTTTTGCCCCCAAATCAGAATTTCTCAAAGTACCCTTGTGGGGGGGGGGGGGGTTACAGAAAGAGCATATTTTGTATTATTGTGAAAAGGATGACAAGTTTTGTGTGAGCTGCCTACTGTGTTATCTGTTCAGTTTATTCTCTAGTGTGAAAAAAAGTCATAAAGTAACAAAAATTTGGGGTAAATTTAATAGTCCTTATAATTAAAACAATAGTTACAAAGACTTTCATTGTTATGAGAAACAAACACCAAAAAGGTGTTTCATTGATTTGTAGAATAAAAGTATCAAAGGTTAGAATGGTGGTAAAATGAAAGTGTTAAGTTCACAGGCATGACATGAGGAGGAAACATAACATTAAATGATCTTGCTTTTTATTTGCTAATTAAAGCTCCAGAGAGTGAAGAGAGTAATTAAACTTTGGCACTTAGTACATTGTAGGGAGATTATTAAAGGGGACCTGACATCTAGAATTACAAGAATATATATTTTAGATGTTGGAAAATGAATTTCATTCACCCAGATTCCATTTTCATAGCTTACTCCATTGCTGAGATATAAAATGTTGAAAATTTGTATACTTAATTTGAAATAGCCGATTACACAATTTTGTGATGCCCTTCTTGTACAACTCACATTACCTGTTTTGTTTCCTGTTGAAATTAAGATGTTTGTATGACCTTGAAATATTAACTGTTCCCATACATAGCATGTTGTAAGGAGAGGGCTCATATAGCCAAGTCACCCTATCAAGTAAGACTGATCACATTTTGGCACAAGGTGCAGTGGCTTTTGAAAAAACAAAGAAAAACAAAGATTGTAATTTGAGTAGTACAAGAATGACATCACAAATTATTGTGCAATCTATCACTTAAACTTGATTGAATAAACTTCAACATTTTATGTCTCAGTTCAGGAATCCCTTTTGAAGATGGGAGTTGGACCATTTGGATGCAATTTTTTAAGCTTTGTAACAGATATTTTTGAATTTTTAGACTTGAAGTACACTTTAAGTTTGTAGATAGCTGTGCCACAGTTGAGATCAAGTGACTTTGTATTAATGAAGATAAATGTGTGGGAACATTGTGTGAAAAGGAAAGATGGAAGACAGTGGGGTAAAATTACTTGGGTTGGCTGAGAGTTTGCTTATAACTCGAAAGACATGTCAAAATCTCAGGCTGCAGCTGCCTCAGCCAAGCTGCAGCATCTGCAGCCATGCTTTGTTGCTATACACATTACAATAGCAAGATCAATACAAACCTGCTATTGTAATGGACATCAAAACAAAACATGGCTGCAGCTGTTGCAGCTTTCCTGAGGCAACTGCAGCCTAACTTTTTTCGAGATGGTGCCTTAAAATTCAGTGCATCATCTGGCTGATGAAGAGAGTAGACAGCTCTGTCAAAATTCCTGAAATAGTAAAGTGTCTTACAGTATAAGTGAGCTTTTTAAGACAAAGAATTATGGTCATTGGGGTAGTGTTGCATTAAGTTTGCAACATTGTTTTGTTTAAAAAGTCTGAGATCAGCTTAAAAGTTTTTCAAATGTACAAAGTGTGTGAAAGAAATAGGATTAAACCTGTGTTCTTTGTGCTGTATGTCTTTTGTTGTTTCATAGATAATTTCTCTGATTGTTTGAATGGTGTAATGACTTTATCCTTTTACTTTCAGAATGCTGAAATGAAATTTAACTTTGGCTCTTTCAAGTTCAAGTATCCGCCTTCAGTAAGTATACACTTTAGAATGTTGTGTTCTTATTCAGTTGTGGAATATTAATAAAAATTTATGATACTTGGACTATGTCATAAACCTTTGTGGTTAAAATATGTTATGAGTTGTTCAAAAATGTAGAATTTGCTTTATCTAGCATTAGAAATTGCCTCTCCTCCACCACCTCACCCTCCCTTCCCCTCCTCCACCACCTCACCCTTCCTTTCCCCCCCCCCCCCTTCACACAAAAAATGCTACTTGTGTAAATTTTTGGGGACCTGACATTGTTATTTTAGCAGAATTTTAATCAAGTTTACTTCACTTTAGAGTTACACTCAGTATCAGAGCCACTTTGAGAGGAGGGGGGGGGGGGGGAGAACAAGCAGTTTTAGCATATTGTGGCCAACAGGAATCCTTCACAGCATCGACACCAAAGAAAATTCTGTCTTGGGGGTTAGTAGCCTGCCTGTGCTAATTGTAAATTTCAGCAAGGATTAAAATACTGTGCTTCTGTATACATGCATATGGAATAATATGGGTGAAGCATCAAAGCTTGTTACAGAAAGCACAAGAATATAAAATGCTGGCAGGATTGAGAAACAAATGAGTAAAACTCCCCCTTCCTCTTGTGAGAATTTTAATGGATGAGTAACAATATGCTTAACTTTGTAGGAAGTTTCTCGGCGAAGGCTTGTCTTTGAAATGTGAAAGAAGAACTAAACAATCTGCATTCTTGTGAAATTTGCAGTTGATTCCCGTGTGATATTCTGGAGATATGAGAACATGAAGTTAATAGACTTGCAAATTATAGTGAACTTGAAGCAAGCAGGAGTGAAGTCATCTCCTCACTTTGATGAGCATTGCTTTGTTTTCTTTGTTTTTTTTTTTTTGTTTTGGCCTTGAATTAGGAAACTATATGTGTACCTTACAAGGAATTTGAAGGCTGGAAAATTGCCATGCCTCTTATGCATTCACATAACAAAAGCATGGTTTAATGGAGTAGAAATCGGTTGCAAAGTTTAAGGGAAAAACAAAGCAGTGTTGATTAATGTGATGTCATGATGACATGTCTGGTTGAAAATGTGATAACTTCATCTGCTAGTATCTCAAACACCGCTGATAGGACTTGGTTATGAATTTTACCAAAATGCTTAGATGACTTTTGTCTTTAACCTATCTAAGTTTCAGTTAAAACTTTTTCTTAAGTCTTGAAATATGAAGAAAGAAGTGATAAGACAATAAAAATGTTTAAAAGTAAATTATGAATGTGAAAACTGAAAAATGTTGTCAAGACCATTGACATGAAATAAAATATTGGAAAGCGTCGAAGAATAGGGCTCCAAAAATGCACCCGTTGCAGTTAGATGTCTTTGGTAATATACCCTGTGAGTAAGTTGTCCATCATTGCATGGCACTTTGCTATGCAAATGCAAAAATGTATGGCAGTTGTTTAAACACACAGCCCCTGGATTTTTTACTGATTTGTGGAACAAAATTATTTTCTAATATCTTAAATTATACTGTATACCTTACAAGTGTATTGCTGTCAATGTTTACTTTTTGGGAAGACTTTTCTATATTTAATTAAACTTTTCATGAACATTTACAGCAGTATAAATTAATCAGTTTTAAATTAATAGAGCTGGGGATAATATTGATATGAGTAAATTGAGTGTCTGTCGCAAGTGCCCAGTAAGGTACATTCACCCCTTCGTTCTTTCATATCCCTTTCTCATATGTGTATTATTTATAACCCTCAAATTTGTGTGTATTCTGCGTGCAGTAGTATTAAAGCAAACAAATCATATATGTAGCGGCAATCGTTTCAAAACGAAGTTGTTTTAAGGTGATCTCCACGTTGGTTTTAATTTAGCATTCCTGTCTTAGCTTACAGCACCAGTAGACAAAGTTTTGTAATTTTGTATGTCATAATGAATAAACAGAAAGTCAGGGTAGGTTGTATAGTACATGCAATTATTTGTGTGCTGTGGAAGCTTGATCTCGATTAGAAGACATTTCAATGACAATTTCAAGGTTTATAGTGGTACTAAATGAGAATTTATTGCATGCATATGTTCATTGAATTATTAAGGCAATTGCATTATGGTAAGCCTGGGAATGATAAGCTGAGCTGTACCAGTAAAACTGGGTGGGTGGGTGTGGTGGATGGTCAATTGGTAAGAAGGGTGGTACCATGGGGGTGCTTGGGTATGTATGACAGACTGAGTTGTAACATTAGAATTAGAAGGAAAGGGTGGTGGGAGGGGAGGAAGAGAGGTGAGTAGGATGGTGGGGAGAAAGGGTGGAAGAGGTAGCCTAATTGAGGGTTTACTTCCCAAATAATCAAGAACACTTCTGACAATTCATCTTTCTATCCTTGTCCCAGGATGGTTACATTGGTCTGTGTGAGGCAGAGCCAAAGTACGTCAGTGCTTCACCTAATGTAGGTAAGTACATATCTATTGTTTTGAGCTCATTGATCGACTTAGCAAATGTAGGCCTTTGTGATAGAGGGGGGTTTCTGTCTGTCTGTCTGTCTTTCTGTCTGTCTGTATGTCTGTCTCTCTGTTTGTATGTGTTTGTCTCTGTTTGTTAAAACTTCTTCTTGCACACTGCTCAATGGATGTCATGAAATGGAAAAAAAATCATCTTTGATGGTGGACAATGCAGTTGGTCAGGGAGTTAAGGTCAGGAGTCTTTTAGGGGTCATTTAAGGTCACTTTTTGAACTACACCCCAAACATACTGTTCCACCAACAAGCAGTGAATTTTATTGAGAGGTGACCACAACAGTCATGATTCAATCATGGCATTCATGTATTCAAGTGAAAGGTCATTTAGATGTCAGTACTTAAAGACAACCCAAGTGCTCTTCTTTCCACCAATATCAGTCCTTTTGAAATCTGTGATTTTGCTTTGTAGTAATAGACACTCTGTATTGATGTCATCTCTGGCATAATAACTGCCATCTTAGAGGACATGCCTGAACTACTGGGTGTGCAAAAGTGTGTATATGCATGCCCTTGAAGCAGGCACTCTTTAGTTTTTATAACCCTGTGACATCATATGCACAAGGTCTATCATTGATACTAATCTCTACAACAAATAATACAAAGCGTAATGGCTTTAGTGTGCTGTTACCTTTGGTATGTTAGTTAGTTAGATGAGGTTTAACGTCCCAGTTTCCAACCAATTGGTTCAAGTCGAGACGACCACGGCCTTTTTTCCAGTTGTGGCTCACTGGCTTGTTTTCCGTACTCCATTGCTTATGCTGAGCACCAAGCACAAAGGCAGTAGGTTCCATTTTTAAAGTCTTTGGTATGAGCTACTGTACAACTGCTGCTTTATTTTAAGCATCCAATTTAAAGGGAAATATTGCATTTGTTGTACAGAAACTTTTCATATTTTTAAAGCCGCAGTGTTTATAGATACAGAATGATGATTGATATTTTAAAGAGACAGCACTGCATTTTTCCTTCCAACAAAAAAGGTTCTCACAGAATAAAATTCAGTTATTTATTGCTCAAGAATAATTTCTGGGCCCAAACTTTCAACCTTTCAAATGATGCTATGTCCTTAACTCTTGTAACACATATGTTGAAGAAATAAGACTATTGCTGGAGTTTAGTGGTGAGGCTGAATGGTTTAATAATGATTATGGCCATTTTCTTTGTATGCCAAGTTGTTGCATTTTAAATGCATTATTTTCCTTTAAAGGCTCTCTAATCTCACCCCATTCAGTAACAGTTCTCTCTATTAAAGGGGAATTTTCATGATCCCAGACAGTTCCAATTCTCCCAACTATGCATCTTCTAGCTCCTCCCATAACTGTATGAGGCTCTTTCTTGTGCAAGAATAAGCCTGTTTTATTGCTTGAGGCCATGTCCTGGTGAGCATACAAGGCTATAAAATGTAATAAAAGTACTCTCTCTGCCTTGTGTGGAATGTGAGCTACTCTGCATCTTTCAAATTTTCAAACTTTGATGTCAATCAAAGAGCAGTCACCAACTGAGAATTTTGATATACATACACTAAAAATATACTTTGGGGTGATGACTGTCTGTCTTTAAGTTTAGGTACTTCTAGTTCTTTCTCCAGTTTAGACCAAACCATCTGTATAGTACACCTCCAAGAGAGAGCCAAAGAAGCCTGCACTGAGTTTAAATTGCTGGAGGCAATATTGTCACATTAGTGTGTGTGAACTGAATTGTGAACACAACTGACTGTACAAGTCATTGTTGACCAACCATTGTGGAGCTATATTGTTTGAATGAATGTCAATTGTAGAGCAGTCATCAACTCTGTTTATAACTCTAGGGCTATTGCTAGTTTTGAGGGATGCCATATCCCCTTTAAAGTAGCTTTTGTATCACCCCTTGTATAATAAGTAACTTGGGTGTCTAAATTCACAGTAAGTGACTAGTTTTTAATTGGCATGGATTCAAACTATGCCTTTCAAATATAAGCTACCCTGATTGGTCAGTTATGACTTGTACAGATCAGTGGAATGTACTATGAATCCTGTATAGCACAGCCAACAGTGTAATCAGTAGAATCTGGTCTTGGGCAATAAGTTAAACAACAAGCAGGCAGTCCTGTAGACAGGTTGTAGCTGGGGACATTCAGATCTTGACTCAGACACAAATAAGAAGACCAGAAGATTTTGACAGTGTCGTGGAAGGTTAACATTTATTTGTGTGGCTTCCCCCCTTTTTTTTTTATCTCTTCCTTGTTTTGTTGTACAAACTTCTACATCCTATCTTCATTTACCTTCAACCTCTGTGAAAACCATAAAATGATGCAGAAATCTAAGATCAAAATATTTTCGAATTGCATACAAAATGCTGTTACAGAAAAGCATCACCAAGCTATATATGAACTACACACTATACAGACATATACAAAATACATACAAAAATACTTGCATCTTACACATAAACAAATTTAAGTACAACCTTATTGCCATTAAAATTGATTACCTAAAACATATACAATTATGTATGGACCAAAAAAGGTTCCTCTCAAGTCTCATATCCACTCAATGAACAATTATCTACATAATGTTGGTAGGTTGGGCCATAGGCGTCGGAAGCTTTTCGAGACTGGGAGGCTAACCTTGTTTTGGATCGCCATCCTGGGAGGAGGGGGTGTCCCCCTTCCCTTTGGAAAATTTTTGGGTATTTGAGGGTCCTCAAATGCAATTTGGTGCAACATTTTGGATAAACTTTAAGGAAAGTTACTGCAAATTTTTGACATTTCTTACAGAAGAGACAAATAAGGGGTTTTTGCCCTTGGATCTTGGGGGGCAGAAGCATACTTCAGCCCCCATATTTTTGACTGGGGGGCTTTTTATCCCCCCAGTCCCCCCATTCCTATGCCTATGGGTTGGGCCAATATGTTCCAGTTCTAGTGGTAGTCAGTTGTGTCATTTAACAAGCTAGGTAGAGGTATGAGCAAGGCAACGCCCTCCGTTTTTATAAAGCTTTAATGTGCTGTAGTCTAAAATTGGCAAAGTTGAAAAATAGTAGCTATGGTATGCTTTACTTAACAAGTATTTCTTTTGCTTGGAGGAGTTGGTGGAAAGGCTGGAAGGGAAAGGAAATGGGAGAATTTTAATTGTCTGGGATGAGGAAATATGCCCTTTATTCTACTGAGTTAACTGGGGATCCATACACTCATTAAGTAAACTTGAACTTTCCATTGCTTGAATGGGTATTAGAACTGGTATTTAGTGCTGTTATTTGTTAAAAAAGAATCACGTGTATACTTTTCTTCAATGTGGAAAAGACTGGAAATAATCTTTTATCATTAATACATCAGACAGCATCACAAACAGCGTCTGACAAAAGCTTTACTCCCAAGAGATGTCACACTCTATAAGAGTTATGGATGTTGCGTCATTTAGAAATTTAAATGCTTTGGCCAACAAATTGATGAGCTTCATGTCAGTAAATTTCTTTCTATGAGAACCTTAGTTCTTGAAAATAGAGTTATTCGGCTTCCTAATTTTGATATGCCTTTCATTGTATACAAATAAATCATGCTTTGGAAGCTCTGAAAATTATTGTCAGACTGCACTGCTACTGCAATACCCCCTGAAATATTACAAATTAGTGCTGATATGTGGCCTGATGCTGTCAGAATGTTTAGTCTAGATGGCATGTCTGTTATGAAAGCTTGTTTAGTAGTTTGTGTAGAAAATGTGTTTTGTAGCTTCTGATTGGGTAATAAGTATATATTTTCTTAATACGAACATGATGTAAAAGGTAAACTTTCTGGAACTGATTCATGTGGGATTTTTGATTCCTTGCCAAAGGCAGAAGGAATCTATGCGATGGTGATGTTGTGTGTGTATGTGTGTGTGTATGTATGTATGTATGTGTGTGTGTGTGTGATGCTTTGCTTGTAAACACGATATCTCAAGAAGGGTAACTATGACTGAGCTCATACTTGGTGTGTGGGTTGGTCATATTGAGTAGATGATCCCTATTCTTTTTGATGAAGGTCAAAGGTCATTTGGGGTCACAGGAGGTCAAAAGGTCAAAACCTTGTAAACACGATATCTCAAGATGGGTAACTCCGAGGGATCTCATACTTGGCAGGTAGGTTGCCCATATTAAATAGATGATCCCTATTCTTTTTGGTGGAGGT
This sequence comes from Holothuria leucospilota, assembly GCA_029531755.1. NCBI lineage: Eukaryota > Metazoa > Echinodermata > Holothuroidea > Aspidochirotida > Holothuriidae > Holothuria > Holothuria leucospilota. Next base: position 13,720,230 of record CM055965.1, read on the forward strand.
CAAAGGTCATTTGGGGTCACCAGAGGTCAAAGAGTAAATACCCTGGAAATTGCTTGTAAACACGGTATCTCCAGAAGGATAAATGTGAGGGATCTCATACTTACCATGTTCATTGCCCATATTGAGTAGATGATCCCTATTGTTTTTGGTGGAGGTCAAAGGTCATTTGGGGTCACCAGTGGTCAAAAGGTCAAAACCTTGTAAACACTATATCTCAAGAAGGGTAACTTTGAGGGATCTCATACTTAGCATGTGGATTACCCATATTAAGTAAATGATTTCTATAATTTTTGGTGGAAGTCAAAGGTCATCTGCGGGTCATCAGAGGTCAAAAGGTCAAAACCTTGTAAACATGATATCTCAAGAAGGGTAACTGTGAGGGATCTCATACTTAGCATGTGGATTGTCCATATTGAGTAGATGATCCCTATTGTTTTTGGTGGAGGTCAAAGGTCATTTGGGGTCATCAGAGGTCAAAAGGTCAAAACCTTGTAAACACTATTTCTCAAGGAGGATAACTGTGAGGGATCTCATACTTAGCATTTTGATTGCCCATATTGAGAAGATAATTCCTATTATTTTTGATGGAGGTCAAAGGTCATTTTGGGCCATCAGAGGTCAAAACGTCAAAACCTTGTAAACACGATATCTCCAGAAGGATACGTGTGAGGGATCTCATACTCACCATGTGGACTGTCTGTATTGAGTAGATGATCCCTATTGATTTTGGTGGAGGTCAAAGGTCATTTGGGATCCCTAGTGGTCAAAAGATCAAAACCTTGTAAACATGATATCTCAAGAAGGGTAACTGTGATGGATCACATATTTAGCATGTGGATTGCCCATACTGAGTAGATAATCTCTATTGTTTTTGGATGGAGGTCAAAGGTCATTTGGGGTCATCAGAGGTTAAAACATCAAAACCTTGTAAACATGGTATCTCCAGAAGGATAAGTGTGAGGGATCTCATACTCACCATGTGGATTGTCCATATTGAGTAGATGATCCCCATTGTTTTTGGTGGCGGTCAAAGGTCATTTGGGGTCACCAGAGGTCAAAATGTTGTAAACACTATCTCATGAAGAGTAACTGTGAGGGATCTCATACTTACCATGTGGATTGCCCATATTTAGTAGATCCTTATTATTTTTGGTGGAGGTCAAAGGTCATCTGGGGTCACCAGAGGTCTAAAGGTGAAAACCATGTAAATACAATATCTCAAGAAGGATAACTGTGAGGGATCTCACACTTGACATGTGGATTTTTTTAATTCAATAGATGATCCCTACTGTTTTTCATGCAGGTCAAAGGTCATTTGAGATCACAAAAGGTCAAAACCTAGTAAACATATTTTTAAGGAGGATAACTATGAGGGATCTCATACTTGGTCTGTGCGTTGTTCATATTTAGCACGTAGGTCATTTTGGGTCACAAGATTTCAAAAGCTTTTGACCTTATTAACATGATATCTCAAGTAGGATACCTGTGAGGGATCTCATGCTTGTCATGTGGGTGATTCATGTTTGTTGCAGTATATCCATATGGCAAGGAATCACTAAGCCTTTTGGCTTTCTGGTTTGTAAGGTTGCAGAAGGGTGGGGGGAGGGGGGAAGAAATTAAAAATGGGGGAAAGAAGGGAGTGGGAAGGAAAGAGGGGGGTGAACAGGAAATGGTCTCTTAGGTAGCAGGGGTGTGAAATCTCCGCCTTTTAGCGGAAATCCGCTTTTTTCATTTTCTCTCCAGATTTCATTTTCCGCCTTTTTTGAAAAATCTGACAGAAGTAACTGTGTATCGAAACTCAAGATTTGCGCCCATTGTAAAAGCGATACCAGAACGGAGGTCTTTCCTACCGACTACCGTACTGTATATACTGCACTACTGCAGTATTGTATGCAAAGTGCTTGTATTGGAGTTCATATAGCTAGTTGGGCTCGACATTCAAACCCTAAAAATCTCGATTAGGAGATTTGATCTTAGCAGTCTTAGATGGCTGCAAAAATATAACCGTGAGAGCTTTTGGAATCTGTGAGGATACATTCGCAAAATTTTCACTCCACAGGTGCGAGAGTTTAATCCCGATGGTCATGGTTTGATCATGCAAGCAAGCTCCAACTTTCTCCACACACTGTACTGTAGACAGTATCTCTCAATTACATAGCCCAGCAAAATCAAGATCGATCGTCTAAAGAATCTAAAATATCCCATTTGGTCAAGAACCTCCAAATTATGTACATTGCATGTGTAAAAGACCCTTAAAGAACAATCTGAAGTGTATTTGCAAGTTTCTATGTTAAGGTTTTACTATACAGGGGCGACTTTCTCCATAGGGGAATGCCATGCTTGCCATTGCCTAACATGTCACGTATATGTACACATTACAACCTAACCAACACATGCAACTGCATTTGATCTACTGTACAAGTTGTAGGCGGCCTCCCAGAGCTACATGGCCTAGTATTATGTTTCAATAATATTCGTTGCAATTGTCGTGTTCACAAAAGTTGTGTTATGCATGGTTAGTGGTTTTTATGGATAGGATGATATCATTACTTGTTGAAGTTCCTTTTATCATTTTAATTCCATTTGGCTGTATTAGCCATATATAACACTGTTATGATGAAGCATACAACAGTTCAAGGCTTACTCCATGGACACATGCTGGGGCAAATGTTACTGAAACTCTGGCACAAAGGTGAACCTATAACAGGTTACCTGTGGTGATCAGGGATTTGGGGTCAAATGTCATCTAGGGGTCCTTTTGGGACATTTTATGAAAATAAATAAGTTTAAAAGATTATGTACCCTGAAGATCCCTTGACAGTTTTGGGGGTGCTTATTGTGATATTTAGTAACTTGGTAACTTCTTGGGCAGGTGTTTAGAAATTGGAGGTCAATGGTCATCTAATGGTCATTTTGGCTCATGTTACAAATTAAGTTGGATCATATGATAATTTATTTTCTGGCAAAAAAATGATAATCAATTTTTTTTGTACAAAGAAAACTGGTGAAAAATATTCAGGAAATGTCACTCTCATTCTTCCATATTTCAAAAAAAAAAAAAAAAAAAAATCTGTGGAGCTTTGCCCCTTTACCTGCTGGGAGCTCCCACCCTGAACTTTCGGGAAGGCCTTGTGCAAGCTATGCTTCGGCAGATAAGCTTCAGCTATTTTCCTCTTGTTTTGAAGGACCTCACTCACACCCCTGTAGGTAGATAAAATATGAAGTAGGTGAAGTCATCAGTCAAAGGATATCAGGCATTTGTTTCTTCATGATGTTCATAACTCAACTGATGAGGACAGACACTTGATTGTCGTTTTAACATCTTCAGTTGCGATAGGTGTAGACACTGGGTCACTTAGGGGCTGAAGTACTTATGAGACTATCCTAGATCTATGTGAGGGGGGGTAACTGTGCTAACCACTCAAACCTGTTTTTGTCTTCAGTGTGAGAGAAATAAATACATTTTCCATCAATGCTTTAATTTTTGGTAGTCTTATTCCAAGTTGGTGGTAAATTATCAAATCAGTCTCTTTGTTATCCAGTGTAATTTTGTAAGAGAATATCAAAGAAGACATATACAATCCTGGTCAGAATTATAAGTAATTTTGTGGGTACTTAAAAAGAGGGCCTAACCTTGAATCAGGTTTTGATATGTTGGATGGGTACTTATTCTAAGCATTCTGATGAAATTTGCATTGAAATTGGATGTGTAGTTCCCAAGATATTAGCAGTTTAAGTTGTCACATTTTCAGCAGAAAGTGAACTTGAAGCAAGCACATACAACGTCATAACCTCACATTAATAAGCAGTCTTGTTTTGCTTTAAACTTTACGACCAGGGATGTAGCTACAGTGGGCGGCGCTGGGCGGTGACACCCAGCACTTGATATTCCCGCCCGGCACTCCAGGCAAACACACGTCTCCCCGCCCACCACAAATCTGCCTACCAAGACCTAAAACTAGCCCTGAATTTACTCCCTAAAGTAAAAGGAGGGGAAAATGATAAAGTAATGGCTGAAAAATGGGGTACATGCCATGGGGTGGGGTGAGGGGCTTTCCTCAGATCAGACAATTACCCGGCACTCAAATTTGACCAGCTACATCTCTGTTTACGACCAGTTTTCTCCCTGACAAAAAACTAAAACTAAGAACTAAAAAACTAAAAAAAATATCAGACTTTGAAAATGGAAACTGCCTGACAAGAATTTTTTGTTCTTTATCAATTTAAAAATTAGAAACATATTGACATTCCCAGAATATGTGAAACCACCACATAAATAGCCTTTTCTTTTGACATTGCAGGAGTATTTTGAATGCAGTTTCATGATATTCAATTAAGATTTTGTTGACAATTCCTTTTACTTTCAGTAATGGCTAGTTGCTTGTATAAGAAATTTGTCAAGATGATAAATTTTCCTGTTCAAGATGCATTGTTGTAACATGGAGCAAATACTCTGACAGGAGAAGAAACTCCTCTAATCCCTTTGAAGATGATGATGATGATACCAAGAAGATCAAAGTCATTAAACTAGTTACCAATGCTAATCTCTTTTTGTTTTACTTTATTGAAGATTGAATAAGCTTAAAAGGTATTAGGAACTGAGCCCAATAGGTCCATGTCATCTGCTACATCTTGAAGAGCATGTCAGCGAATTTAGCCTATCAGTTTAGCATTGCCAGTTGCTTCTCGCAAATTAAGTTGCCATTTTTGTTGCATTTTGTCGCTTACATGTGTTGCTATGACTCCATGTAAAATGCTGAATATGTCCTTTGCAATGTGGAAATATATCACAAATAGTCTTGTATTTAACTAGTCTGCTCATTTGAATTTGGCAAGAATAATACTTGTAACACCAGCATCCCTTCTTCCATTGCAATAAATAGTTATTTTGAATTTTTAAACTGCATTTCTTATTGGATGTTGGTAACTCCCTCGACATCAAATAATTGTTCCATTTGCTCCATTTGTTAGGATAGCAGTGGACATTAATGAGGTTGCAAAGGATAAAAAGTATAAATTGTAGGTACCAGACACAAATATTGAATATGCTTACGTCTAATGATCAATCATTCAGGATTTTCTCCACACTCATGTTTGGATCTAATTGGATTAACGTAAATTAAATTCGAAGTTTCTTCTCCTGTCCAGGCGGTAACTCTGTTGTTGTAACTATTTAAAGTGTGTTCATAGAAGGTTGTAATTATTTAAGTGTCTCCATAGGAGGGAATCAAGTCCTTTCCAATATTACTTGCGGTGAGCATTTTTATTATGCTCTCTCGGAGTCTTTACTCTTACAGTCTTCAGCCAGTGAGTTAATCTACTCCTACTAGGAATTTATCATACTCACATTGGACAAATAATAAAAAAAATTGAAATTGTGTAAAATATTCATATGCATGGAACTTTTATCTCTTTAATTAAGTATTTGATTGATAACATTGTCAGGATGGTAACATTGTATTAAAATTAATGTTGTTTAAGGGTTTTAAAAATACATGCCCCCTGACTTTAATAATTTGAGTGAACCACACCTTGAGAGATCCAGTGCATCCATTCACCATTAAACATGTTGTGTTCTGATTTATTTATTCATTTCACATCATGCTACGAAGGTGTATTGTTTTTAAGTGGATATTCTGTACAGAATTTACTCACAAACTGATTTTATGCTTTTTCTTTGTTCTCATAGGTGGTGGAGCTGTACAGTCTTCAAAAGGTGCACCAAATGCTCCGATGGCAATAATAATCGAGGTGATAAGTGAACTGAAATTAAGTTCAGCTTTTGAAATAGTTTTATAAGAATCGTGATCAATATTTTGGCTTGCTGAAGCCTGACAGTCCGTTCATATTTATTAGTTTCTTTTGTACTTCTGTGAAAGACCACAAAGAGATACAAAAGTGATAAATTTTGGTACAAAAATTACCCAGACAACTCAGTAGTTTATGAAAGTCAAAATGTCAGTTGTTTCTTTTTGTTGTAGTTTTTGTAATGAATTGAAATTTGTGTGGAGTGGAACTGTTAGCTCACAAGCACACTGACAGTGGCTGAAAGAGAAACTTTAACAAATTGGACAAGTGTCTCTCTGACAGAAGTTTTGATTACTTTGTTGTAGACAAAACTGTATAGACCAAAGCTGGTATCACGTAATTAAAACTTTAACTTGTTATAGGTGGAGAAAATGTGTATTGTAATATATTTGATTGGCTTCAGGACAAAAAGATGAAAGCAATATAGGATGAATTTTTAGCAGAATAGTCTTGAAAGGTTGCATTGAAGTAGCAAAATTGGAGTGGAAGATTTGCTAATAAAATATCACCAAATCTGTCACAAAAGGGTGATTCAGAGCATACATGTAAGAAACTTGATAGATATTGCTTTTTCTTGAACCAAATGAGTGGGTTTGTTGGCTAATATGGTTTATATCATGTGGTCCGTTTTCTCTCTGTATTTTGTCATAATACTTGAAATGGTGTGGTATCATGGCATGCAGAATTGCCACGTATATTAGGTCTTTGGAAAGTTTTTATGATTTTCTTAGTGCAAAAACAAAAATTATAGAAAAGCCCTCAATTCATCTTTTCCACTTTTGGTCATAAAAATCTCTAAGTTTTCTTAAAAAGCTTGGAAATTCAAGCAAATTCCTTTTGTGACCCATTGCAATGTCTGTCTATAAGCATGTAAATTAATCTTGCAAGTTTTTCCCATCTTACAAAGCATGAAGAAAATTGTTTCCAAAAATGATTGAAAATGTCAGAAGAATTTTTGTATGCCAAGTTCATAAGTTGCCCCAAATCATTTGGTGTCAAACATGGAATGCAAACTTACTGATGCAGTACATAAAAATCAGAAAAAGTCCTCCATGAATTTGACCTAGAAAGTTATATAAAAACACTGATTTGGAGTCGAGCGTTCTGTTAACCCTGTGGTGCTCCACACAGTATTTCCTTGTTTCACTCACGAACTTCCATTAAAAACCCAAAGACTTGTATGAAAGTCCTACAAAGTGTGTCATGAAAGTGTGTATCATTAGGATATGTCACAAACACCATCATAAAAAATTTATTGCAGTTTTTGTGTAGTTTAGTCATGCCTACATACATTTTTCCCTTAAAATTAATATCATGTTACATTTTGATTACAATTGTGAAGACAGACCAGGTCAGCAGCACAGACCAAGTTTGTAGTATAACTGTAATGCAATGCTTAGACAAATCCATAGGTGTCAACAGATGGTGGACAGGCGGGACATATCCACCACTTTTGAAAGTGAAGGGGATTGTCTACCCACTCCCTCCCCCCACTTACAGTAACTTTTTAACATAAATAGTATGCACATGTTTGATTCCATAGCTTGCAAAATTTAATGAAATCAAACAGGTGGAAACTGTCATTTCTGAATGAAAGAATTAAAGTTGTGGGAAGTACTTCAGACTTGACATAGATCATCTGGCCTCCAAATTTTTCCCTTGCTCTTAAGTGAGCTCCAGATCCCTCACTTCTAGGGCTTTGTGATTCAAGCTTGCAGTAGTTCTGGTCAAGGGCAATGTCCCACCCCACCTCCCCTCCACATGGCATTTCAGTTTGTGGATATGAAATAGTTATTGTAACATGAAAATATTCTTGATGCTGTTTCAGATGTATGTATGTTCAAATTACTTGAATACTGAGTGAATTATTTTTATCATTGGTTTTGAGTGGTCTTTCACTTTTAATTCCTTCATAAGAAGACACTTAAGCTCAGTTTTCATGTTTCATCTCATTAAAAGAGATTTCATTAACTTATGCCTCAAGATATGGTAGTTAAAATCAAGTGAAGAGTTTCGTTTGACTCAGTAGTTTGGCTTGATCCAGTGTATTTTACCTTTTTATTTCTACAGCCTTCTAGAGAACTTGCAGAGCAGGTATTAAAATCAATTCTAAATTTTACTTTGTCTGAAGGGATAACAGGGGTGTTGGCAGAACTTCCAAAAAGGAGAGGGGGGTTGGTGGGGGGAGGGCATAAAAGATGGTAACTTTGTCCTGGAATCCCCCAGCAAGGAGATTTCCATTGGAGGGGGTCTGGGGCATGTCCCCTGGAAAAGTTGTTAAATAAAGAACATTAAATCCTTCAAATTGGTGCATTTAACACGTTCTTATAACAAATCAGACATTCCCCTGTGCATTTCAACACATGTATAAGGCTATTAAAGGAGGGGTTTAAGGTAATGTAAGTGTTGGTATATGAAAGAACTAAATCTACACATATTGCAGAAATCTTTGTTTGGTTTAAATGTGTGGTTCTTGAGATATTAGCACATGAAATTACTGCATTTGTATTGGAAAGATAACTTGCAGCAAGCAGGAGTGACTTCATCTCTTCACATTCGTGAGCAGTGCTTTGTTTCCTTGTTTTTCAATCTATTGATATGACCTTTAAGTAGATCAGGATACAAAGTTTCCATGAGGAGTATAAAACTTGCAAAATGCCTGTGTCCTTCAGGCATTTTCATTGGAAAAGAGTGAGATTATGCAGGAAAAAATTGGTCGTAAGATTTAAAGCAAATCAAACCTTGTGTGAGGTTATGATTTCATGTGTGCTTGCTGCAAGTTCACTTTGGTACGATAACTTCATCTGCTAATATCTTGAGACCACAAATAGGAATTGAATGCATATTTTATAAGCATGCTTAGATTAAGTACCCCTCTAACATATCAAAACTAAATTTATGCTGAAATTCTCCTTTAAAACTGGGGGAGGGGGGTTGGAAAAGTGGGTTTCTCCAAACTAGTCAAATACCCTCAGCTATGCCCCTCAATCATTTCTTATTTTGCTTTATCAGAAGAGACAAATTCAGTAAACTGAGTTTGTAAGTTCTGAAGGGATTGAGTGACCTTTTCTTATTTTCTAGACTTCTGCTTTATCTGACTCTTTCTTGCATTTTTGTTGCCTATTAATTTTAACCTTTTTGTTGATGGTAATGTGCTTATATCCTACTATCTGAAGCTTCAAACAGACACATTTCAAAGCTCATAGTTTTATGCCTTCTAAATTACATTGTGAACCAATGCTTGTGTAGCTTGGGATATGTATGTTGACCTTACCTATTGACAATATATCTATGTCTGCTTAAATTTTCAATTATTGGTTTGCTCATACCACACAGGATCTTATTTCAGTGGTAGTGGTAAAAGTGCATCTACCTGCATCTTTAACAGAAAATATTTTTGTAATCTTGTTCATATCAACCATAGTATGATTAACTGTGTGCATGACATCACATACTATTCATAGATCTGTGAACATGCTGGCTGGTAAATAAGTTATTTTACAAGGATAACTCCCTAAATTGGGGTGAGCACATTGAACAGAAGGATAGGGCATTGACACTTTGTGACATGTTTTCTTCATGGATTAAAACTGTAGTTTGTTAAAGAGCTCAAGTGCCATTGAACCAAAGGTTAACCTTCGGTTAACTTTGCTTAAGATATTGTATTCATTCAATGTGTTAGAGGCATTCTTAGTGCTGTGCTTACCATACACTTTGCTAGTCTCAGAGAGTCTGCTGTTGTACATTGCTACAGTCACATCCCTCCCCTTCCCTGTGTTATAAAATGAGGTTAAATCTGCATAAAGGTTATTGAATTCTTTCCTTTGTTTTAGCATCAGTCTGTAGTATGAAAGTTTTCCCACATGCTTTGCTAGTCTTAACAAGTCACATTCACCTTGCTCCCTACCCTGTACGCATCCTACAGACTTAGGTTAACCTTGCTATAGGACCTGTTTCTGCATTCCGTGCATTGGAGTCATTCTTAGTATTATAGTTGCTGTACACTTTGCAAGTCTTTGAGAGTCAGTTATTGTATTTTGCTACACCCCCTGCCTACCTCACCCTTCTCCCCCCCCCCCTCCACCCACTCTATAAACTTAGCTTAACTTTGCTTCAGTACATGTTCTGCATTCTATGCATTGGAGTTGTCCTTAGTGTCACAGTTGCCAAATACTTTGCCTTTGATGGTTGGTTGTTGCATATTGCTACAACCCCTGCTATTCCTTCCCCCTTGCTTGTAAAATGAAAGGTATTTGATTACAAGTGCTGCAAACCTACATGCAATTACACTGTTGACAAAGTGAAGTAGGGTGAGAAGCAATAAATTGGGGGATAAACTGATAATTTCAAATGGAGATTCTTGATGGAAATAATAAGCATTTACATTTAGTTTACAGTGTTGCTTTGAACTTTTAATCTGCAGACTCTCAACCAGATCAAAAAATTCAAGACTCATATTAACAAATTCTGTCCAAAGTAAGTATTCATAAAGTCATGCATATGTTAATTCTAAGACTTGCTCTGACTCTCTTCAATTTGAATGACAAGCCTTAAAGCAGTGAATTGAAAACTATGATATTATAAGCCAAAAGTGTAGTTTATCATGGAAAACAAAGGGTAAAAAGGTAAAAAGAGTCTTTCAAAAACTTAGTTTTGAAATTGGGAGTTGGATGGGGTTGGGTGTGGTGGGGTTTGGGCTATGTATGCTACTAACGATCATGATAGTGACTAAGGCAACAATGCATAAAAGTAATACATAATAATTTAGTTGGGACTCACATGAATATGATGAAAGACATTGTGGAAATTGCAGTGAATCATAATTGTGCTTCAATGACATAACAAACATCCACATTTATATTAGCAGTTGCAAAAAATGATGCAGAGGTCAAGAGTTTAATTTGTCAACCAATCATGTCTGGGGAAAGTATATTGCAAAAAGTGGTTGGGGTAAAGAGATTATAAAAGTTTGTGGAAAGTGCTGCGCTAGTACCATAAATGAGAAAGTAAGTTTAAAATAGCCGGTGAAGAATGTTTGTTATATCCTGCATCTGGTAAAAGTTGGAAAATCCTGTATGATGTTGCCAGGTTACTGTGGGATTGTTTTCAGCAGTTTCAAAATAGTTGGTACTTGTGGCAACTGTCAGTGGTGTGGGTCGCACATTTACTGGAAGCTGCTTCAGCCATGCCCCTTGCTTATGTGTAGTGTGTAAGTACTCCAAGTCATTGTAGGTGAACAAATTGCAGCCTATATCTTGTATGTCAGCTGCCATTACTACATGTGAAATCAAATGTACGAATTTCATAAAGAATGAAAAACATCAAAAATGCTATGCAAAGTTTTAACACTACTTCTAACTTGGTTATTTTTTAATTAATTATAGTAAGGGACTCTTTAATATTTTTAATACTGCTGTGAATTTTCTAATTTCTACTTTAGAGGGAGCTGTACCATAGTTTGTAGAAACTTACCTTCTTACTTCATTTTCTCTCTTACAGAGAGCTCCTTATCATAGGTGGTGCCTCTGCAAAGGATCAGATTGATGCTTTAAACAGAGGTGTAAGTTCCAAAAATTTTTCCTTCAACATACTTGCTTATTTGTGAGTCTTGAAAATGGTCATTATGTTTTCAGAAAACCTGATTTTTTTTTTTTTGATTTTTTTCTCATTGTTTGAAAACCCTTATGTTTTTGGTTGGTTGCCCATTGCATTCCAGTGTTGGGAACATGTGGGTGAGATGACTGGGGGGAGGGGGTTGTCCAGCAAAGAGTCGGAACCCTTTGGCAGTGGCACAGAGTGTAATTTCCAGTCACCTTAATCCACCACATTTTTGTGAAAATTACTCCAAACTTGGTATATAATAGTTGTATTGCATCATTTTTGGGGTGGTAGGTAGAATGCAGCTGAATGGATAAATAACAGGCTTGAGGGCTCCAACAATTTTGGCGTTGAGTATTGGCAGTCCCGAGAATTCCACGTCTGAAGGGGGTTGAAACTCCTAATGACGTCATCACCAGTGAACCTTTTAAACCACTGCATTCTGCAGTGATACAGCTACCACTTTTAGTGTAGAATTGATATGAACAGTCTGGAATAATTTAAGCATTGAAATAATTTGCATGTTTTATTTTCTCTCTCATGTTTGATACAAATGTAATATAGACAGAGTTCTCCATTGAACGATTGGCATATAAACATGTTAAAGTTTGTTAGCTTAATGGAAAAAAAGAAATGCAACACCAAGTTTGTCTCACTGCAAGAAGTACTGTGGTGTCCCTTACTCCAATCATTTATTGGGGTCTCTCCTCAAGTTTTGACAAAGAATTGTTGCTCTGAACAATATTTCAGTATTATTGTAATATAAACTTTGTCATATTATTTTCTCACATTTTAATTTTTATAGGTTGATATAGTTGTAGCAACACCAGGAAGAATTGAGGATTTGATTGGGACTGGCAAACTTTCACTTTCTCAGGTAAGGGAATCTTTACATGAGAATTCATTTAATCAGTACATTCTATATGGCCAGCAGTTGCCACTCATGAGGTGATATTGGTCAAAGCAAAGAATAGACTGGGTTTAACCACAACATATCTTCAGGGCAAAGTAACTGAGCATCACTCCGTACAAGGCTAGAATGGGTCTTCTTGCTTTACCAGTGAAAACCTCTTGCAACGGATCAGTCATCCCTTAAAGCATCAGCGTAACAATAGCTATGTACCAATCCAAACTAGCAAGGACTGCTATAAATATAGTTTCTTCCGGCATACCGTCAGAGTCTGGAACCTCCTTCCATCTAGCACTACGCATCTGGAAGACCCTAAACAGTTCAGGGTGCCCACTCCGACAGGACTAAGTATGGATGTGCACAACCAACCTTGCACATTTGACCGTATCAGGAGTGTTGTGCAGTATTCATCCAGATTCAGATCCACTGTTTTATAGCTTGAACTTCATCTTTTACCTGAAAGTAGACTTGTTCAAGTCACTTGTGTATGTCTGGCAGTCTGCATGCTTGTCTTGGAAGAATCTACTTATCTTTCGAGAACAAGAGTAGCAAAAAACCACAAAACAACAAATTCAGTCTAGCAAAATAATCCGTTTTCCTAAACTAATTGCATTTACCTGTGTTGGGCATGTTGATTCGGGAACGAAGTTGTATGTGGAAATTACAGTATGAACCCTGGTAGAATCACCCATAGATTTTTGGAAGATTAAATTGCCTTGTCTGGTATAGACCTGCTAAGGGGTTTAAAAAAATGGTTCATTAAAGTGTTTCATTTGTCAAACTAGCATGGTGTTTTCCATTCAAGTCTTATCTGCTTTAAGTTTTGGCTCAACAGTGCTGCCAGGCAGTGATGCAGAGCATAGCTTCTCAAACTCTCCCAGCTTTTGGTAGAGTGGGCAAGAACTGGGGTTATACCCGATTCTGATGGGCATTAAATTGCAGTCATGGATGCAGGATTGGGAGCTACTAGTACATCCTTGCCTCATCGCCTTCTAACCAGTGGTCAAAAAGAGAAAGCCAATCTAGGTGGTGTTCATCAATGATCTGTGTGATATGTATAGGGCCCTTGATGAGTCCAGCTGGCTCCCTGATCCTGAAATTACACTCAAGTTACATAGTCTAAACTATTTAAACACTGTCCTCAACTTCATGTCATCTTAACGTAGCACACCAAGGAAATTCCCTGTGAAAGGTATTACCTTACGAATTTAACACCCTAATTGTGGGACACTGTATAGACCATGTCGCTAAGTGATGTGTTTTATTTATGATGTGAGTGTGATAGGAAAGAAACAGAAGTACTTACTATGCAGAATTAAATAAGTTGAAGGTATTTGAGGCAATTCAAGGCCCAGAGGTCATGAAGTGGACTAAAAGTAGTGTGTAAGTTGATGGAGGAATAAGTGTTGTGTTACCTTAATTATCAGTTAATATCTCTTCCCGTTGATGGGTTCTTCGTTGTGTGTATGCATCTGCAAGTGAGTTTCACATTGTGTTGGTCAACAGAGGAAGTAGTAAGACACTACTTATGTACTCAGTTAATTAGCTGATCCAGTGGTCATTCTGAGTAGTGGTCACTTTGGGTAGTGGGAAATTCCTGAATCATACCATTTAAGTTAATGAATTTATGTGGTTTCCTTCCCAATTTCCTGAGATAATTCTGTTAATGTTGCTTGTTGTAGCTGTAAGTTGAAGATTTGCTGACAAGCTCTTGCCTGTATGCTTGTTTGTAATCAGTTACCCACTGGGCCTATGGCATTACAAATATTTCCATCAATTTTCTATTGTGATAGTACGAAATCATGATGGTTTGTATTTTCCATCTAATCTTCAAAACTGAATCAGTATTTAAGTCTTCCTGAAAATTATGCCATTCAGTTTTTAATTAAATTGTCTCATTCTTGAGTTTCCTCTATGTGGTGAATATTGAATACTCCATGAATCCTTTTCTTTTTTCTGCTCAGGTCCGCTTTTTCATCTTGGATGAGGCAGTAAGTCAATTTGCAATGAGAGTCCGACATTATTAGTAGCTCTTTCAGCTTGCACTATATTTGATACTGTATGCTGAGTCTCACTATCAGTGATGTGTATTGAAAATAATGGTGTAATGACAGAGGGAAAGCCAATATTGATCTATTTAGGGAGGTTCTGAATCCTTCCCAAAGTTTCTTCACATCTCTTTGTATCTGTTTTTGGGTGGTAACTTTCTGCATTTATTTATGCAAATTCTAAAATGGTAAATTCCTCGCCTGTTGGTATAGAAAAGTGTAGATTAACTATGTGCAACTTGAATTTTAGCCCTTTCTTCATTATCGTATGCAAAGATATGTGTCTATTAGTTCCCCATTTATTTCTGATGCTTTAATTCTGTCTGAGAATACATTACAGCAAGGGTGCCCACCCAGTAAATTGCAATGGACTGGTGGATTTTGGACTGATTTCCAGTCATCTGGATAATCAAGTCTCTACCTAGTGTGACTTGACTTACTTGGTCACACCTGATGAAAACTTGGTATTTAATCAGTAACTTAAAAATTGACTTATTCAATGATTCAGATATATAATGAACAGCGATAAATCTATGGAGGCACAGGTGATTAGCTTGCAGAGCAGCTAGACTTGCCCTCAGAGAGATGATGAAAAAATTGCCAAAAGGTATGAAAATTGACCTCCTCCTCTCTAACTAACTGTAAATAAGAGATTAAAAATAGTCCCTGTAAACTGCACAGGAAGTTTGCTTAAAAAGCATATTTTCCAAACATCTGAAAAGAGCTTATGGTCACATTGGAGGTGCAGTGCTAAAATGATCTCCAAATGCCTTGTTCTGCACAGGAAAAAATGCATAACAGATGTGGAAAGGGGTAATATTAGTTGATCGTGAGTACCCTTACTGGTAATTTGTGGGGGGTTTTCAAGAAGAAAATATAACTTATTCATTTATATAAAGTATCACTATTCGTGATTTAGCAGGTACCTAAATTCAAATTGAAGAGACTGTATTTACCCTTTATGAATAATGTAGAGCAAACCTTCGAAATAATTTATCAAGTAACATATTCCGTGGTGAATATTTGGTGGTATAAAGCCACTGTAATCATCAGTCTTTGTTTATATCCCCTTTAAAACAAAAAGTTTTAAATGAAAAGGGCATAAGACATTGCCTGAATCACGTCCTCACTTTTGACACATGACTACCAAAAGGCTATGTTCTTAGCCAGTAAATGATGGTGCTGAAACCAAAATTGACTATTTAGAGGGGGCTATTTTGATAAATGTTGAAATTGAAGAACAAAGTTCAGTGGGGAAACACTGGAACTGTGCATATTATTTGGCATGTATCTATTGCTAAGTAATGTTTTGTTAGTATGATATTATGGGTATACATTTTTACAGTTACCTATTATTGAGTGATTCACGAATGGCTATGTGTTGACATCAATCCACACCTAGTCAAGACAAGTTAGTATGCCTCTTGCATTGCAAATCTTAGGACAGATGAAATAAACATGTACATATCTATCTGGTTCTCACCTGCTGATCTTCTTTCTGGTCAGGATGGTTTGTTGTCTGCTGGGTATAGTGACCAGATCAACAGAATGTGGCAACAAATTCCAAAAGTCACAGCTGATGGCAAAAGGTTACAGGTATGTTGTAATGTTATGACCTTTAACAGTGGTAACAGAGCTTCATTGCAGCTGATGGCAAAAGGCTGCAGTTAAGATGTAATATTGTGACAGTTGACGCTGTTACATTACAGTGGTGCAAAAGGTTATAGGTATAATGTTTGACCTTGTAAATTCAATTACATATCACATCTGGGAAATTTGAGTACCACATGTGCGTCAAATACTGTCCATAGCCTCTTACTTTTCGTAGCCTTGTTAGACTTTACTTTTATCAGGTAGTAATTTCTCAATTCCTTCATTGTATAAACATTTGCTGCTGTTACAGTTTTATTCATAAATTAAGAGGTAAAGTACACCAGCAAAGAGGAATAAAGAGGTTGTTGTCTGTTGGTCAACTTGAAAAGAAAAATCCACACCTACATTTATATTTCATGTAGTTAAAGGGGACTTTTATACCAGGGGTAGGGATCCTCCAGCCCATGGGCCACATACAGCCTGTGAGACCATTATCATTCGGTTTGGCCCATGAGAAAATTTGTTAATGTAAAATTTCAGAAGCACATGGTACTCAGTTAATTATTAACTTTTTTACCCTCAATATATCCAGTCCACTACATTTTTGGATATTTCAGGTATTTCATACAGTGTGTAATACCACTACTAGTGTAGTATTGAACCCACAATGTCCACAGTTTAGCACGCTTTGTGTGTTTTTTAATACATACACCAGCAGGTGATGAACTATAGTACTGTTTATCTGTAGTAGGAGACTCGTTGAGAAATATTCGTATGGGCAATGTGTTAGTTACGGTGGATTCCAGAGGTCAGAACCCCTCACCTTTCTCATTATTACCCCAACCCCATGCCCCCCAAACAATAAAATTCCTTTAACAATTTTTTTTTCCGTTTACTTTTGTGTACATAGGAATTGAATGAAAATTTTATTAGAATGCTTTAATTAAATTCTTATATATATTAACACTGCACTTTTGCTTATTAAAAGCCCTTAAAATGTCTCTATGATAGAATAATTTTTGTTTTCTTTGCAGATGGTAGTTTGCTCAGCCACACTTCATTCATTTGATGTGAAGAAACTAGCAGTGAGTGCTTCTTGGATCTTGTGAAGATTGGAGGAAGGAAGGGGTTGGGAGGGGGCTGTGAGGTGGGAACAGCTTAGGATACTGTGTGGTTAGACTGTCAACTTAAATGTACTTTACAATGACAATTTCATTACCAGCTTAAAACTGCAGACTTTAATGCTAAGAGTATTTATTGACTAGAGACCAAGGTCAAAATGGCGGAACGTCCGACCATGGAGGCCAAAGAAGGTACGAATTTGCAGTGTCTTGACCAACCAGTCATTTTTTCCTTATGTGTACTTTCTCTAATACTTTGCTATTTATAGGGCTTGCCTGCATATGCAGTGCAAAGAATTAACCTCAACGTATGTCGTAGCGCATCTCATAATCACACAGAAATAAAGTGCCCTTTTGAAATACAGCACAAACGTTATCATGCAGGTTACCTGCAGCACGTCTGTACATAGCCGTTTATGTCAGTGCGTCGACGCACTGTACATAGCAGGATGACGTTTGTGGGTGCACACGTGCGCGTCCTTAAAAAACAAAAATACGCTTGTCTATGAAAGCCAAAGTACGCGCTCACGAGCGCGCTCTGTTTTCCCACTTTTACAGCCTACATACAAGATATAGCAATAGTTGCGTTCAAATATGCTCTACGTATAGTTTGACCTTACAAGCAGTGTTACTTGTCTACAGTCAGTGTGTGAACTTCTGTGCTGTACATTAGGCATTTTAGATATTTAGCCTAGGATCTGTAGTTCAAGGAGACACACAAAGGTAAGTGCATATTACCTGTTCCAGTGTATATTATCTATGTTACACGACTAATTAAAAGCTTTCATTCGATATCGTAGTGAATCCTGTCGATAAGGTAGCGATTTGTTACCTTGGCGTTAGCGCTGTATGCGTTAGTAATGTGTCAAATGTACACAGAAGTCGACATTAAGGATTGCACAGTCTATGTGTATGCGAGGCGGCTCAGTAGGCAACTTAATATTTCTAACCTTTGCTTTGAAAGTTGAAAATA
Source organism: Holothuria leucospilota (assembly GCA_029531755.1). Lineage (NCBI taxonomy): Eukaryota > Metazoa > Echinodermata > Holothuroidea > Aspidochirotida > Holothuriidae > Holothuria > Holothuria leucospilota. The sequence continues at coordinate 13,738,281 of CM055965.1, forward strand.
AATCTCAGTTATAGGATACATGCCACTAATTTGCAGCTCTCCAACTATTATTTAATCAAACTAAAGGTAACATAGTGTTCCTACAGCAACAAAAGTACTGCTGTTCCTTTACTCTTCGGGAATTGCAAGGGAGAATATACCTCTTCTTAAGTTACTAAAAGCACCAAAATGTTGTCGCCATGTTTCGCCCACTAGATGCACACAGCGCAATGACTGACCGTCGGAGACTAAACCATTTTGGACCTAACTTTTGCTTTCAAATTGCCCAGAATTTTGTACAGGGCATGTATTAGACCTTGGTCTCTAGTCAATAAATAATCTTAGCTTTAATGATTGCAATGCATGATGGGAACTGGGAGTATAAACAACCAGCACCATGCTAAATGTCTGCTAAGTGTCTGCTAACTTAGTGCTGTATTGTTTTACTCCCAGTTCCCATGATCCTTTTGTATGCATAAAATAATCATAAAAGTCTGCTATTGGAAAGAATGTTAAGCTTGACACTGGTTAGGCAAGCACATGATCTCAGTTTAAATTCTGGATGTAAAATTCCCATAGCCAGTATATTTATGTATATTTTGTTTTGTATTTTCAGGAGAAAGTCATGCATTTTCCAATATGGGTGGACCTGAAAGGCCAAGACAGTGTTCCGGACACGTTACATCATGTGGTAAGTAATTTCAAGAAATGCGTGTAGTTAGGTATTGGTTGTAAGGGTGCATGGGTAGTGGAATACTATGCACTGTTGTGCATTTGCAATGTGATTCACAAGAGTGTAGGTTTACATCTCATTTTAGACGACAGGTTTTACTCTGGATTCTCTGCCTTTCCTCTGACATATCAATGGCATGCCATCAAATGAGCAGTGGTGCAGAGCAAGGAACCTCTACCTCTCCCGGCCTTTAAGAAAGTGGCTAAAAACTGGGGATACTTATGTCCGTCAGATGGGGAGGTTAAATGGCAGTCCCGGGAGCAGGATTGGAAGCGATTAGTAAACGCCTGCCTCATTAACCGTTGAGCACAAGTCGAAAAGAGAAGGCGAATCTCGCCAGTGTTCTTCCACACTCACTCTGGTATAGGGTCCTGGATGAGCCAGTTGGCTTCCTGATCCTCAAACTTTAAACTTTAAACTTAGACTTAAATGGGTTGCCCAACTGATAAAGCCAGTAATGCACTGGACTGAAGTTCTTTTATATAGACTAGTTAACTAGTTGACATTGCTCTTTGCTGTAGGTTCACTCTAAAGTATTTTCTTATTTATTTTAAATTTATTGATCGTGGTATGTCAAAAACAATAGAGAAAATTGTATTTATTCACCTCTCTAGATTTTAGAGTTTGTATTTCCCAAGTACTGTAGACTAAAATTTGTATTTAGAGCCCAGAAAATGAAGCAGAATCCTTAGAAAAAGGACTTGTCTAATGAATAAAACTTCCTGGTCAAAATGGTGCATGGAAAATTCATTTGCAACAGTTTTAAATGAACTTAAACATAATTGAGCAGTGGAACCCCCATTTTTTTTTTATAATTTATTAAAACTTTGACTTTGGTAGTTGATAAAATCCATTACATTTGTCATTTTGTTGCTGGGTGACTTTGATCACTTTATTCTGAATACCTAGCAAGTAGTGTGTGTTTTTGAAACTTAAAGGCCTACTTATTTCATCTAGCAAGGGATATTTTGTAGTGATGTTACTGCAACCCTTTCCGTAACAGCATATCTTCCCTTCTAGGATTATTTGTACAATTGAAGAGGTTTACTAAGTTGGCATTTTAAACAAAAACCACTTAATTTAGGATTGTTGAAATTAGTTTGGCTTGCAACACTTCAAAGCAAAGTTCATGCCAAACAACATTTGGTATTTTGGGGCATTTTTATATTGGCCAACCTAATTGTGTTTTGCACAAAATATGTGATATGGCACAAAGTATGTGATATGTCCCACAATTTCTATAGAATATTGCTGCATAAGGTTCATTCTACGGTCAGTCACACTAAGAGTGTAACTGAGTGAAGAAACATGGTCGATTATCATAAAACATGCATTTGTTTCATAATACAGTCTCAATTTGTGCACAATTGCTGAGTTTCTATAAGTGAATGTCTACAAATTTGCATGTGGCACTTGTACCCATGTTGAACGCAAAATTTGTACCCATGTTGAACGCAAAATTTAGCTGATTGCCCCACTGTAAATCAAACAACCCTTCTGTTGAACATAATCCCATCTCGCTGGAAGTGGCCACAAATCAATTATTGACTCAAAGTCTTTTGTGGTAGTGCATTTGGTAAGGTTAGGATTTTCACCTTCTCATGTTAGTTTTCTAGTTTTGACCTTTTCCTGGGAGAGCTTTCGTAATTTAGTCCCAAAATGGGTTTTAAGAGTACTTTCTTTTGCAACACTCATTGTTGTGATATGTACTTTATCTCTTACTTGCAGATCTTGTGTTGTGATGAAACAAATAAATGGAATAAAATGGCATTGGGGTATTAACTGTGTCGTGCTTGAAATACTACAATTTTTCTATTCCAAATTTCTCTGCTAGTCAACAGAGACATCTCTGTTCAGTCAAGGAAAATATTTCAGAGGAACTTACCATAGTTATCCTTGAAGGTTTTATGTAAGTTTTGTGTAATATATGCTGGAAGTAATTGCAGTTGCACTAGATAGTTTTCAAGTAGAAGTTTGTCTCATGTGACTCAGGAGCTAGTTGCGTGTAATACCAACAGGTGTAATTAAGAGGCAAATACAGTACATTTGCTTTTAAATTTATGAAAAGTGAGAAATTCATTTTTGAGGTACACTGTTGGATTAAAATAAGGAGTCAGGATGTAGGAATGAAATTGAGTTAGGTAGGTTTATCCCTATCTGGATAAATTTTGTAACTTTCAATTTATTTTCATTTAATTACACAGGTTGTGAAAGTAAACCCCCAAGAAGATTTATCCTGGCAGAGGGGAGGACAAAAAGTCCAGGTAAAGTGATAAGTTTATACATCATGAAATGACTTATATTTTGACACAAAAAAAACATCTTTCTTGTGGTATTTCATCACTAAAAGAGAAGTGGTAATTGAAGTAGGGTTCCTCATAAACTATTTCTGATAAAATGGTAATATTTTGGTAGAATGTATACATAAATCCAATCCATTCTTAATATAGGCAGCATCTTGGTAGATATATGAATAGATAAAAATATGATGCTACAGGTAGGCAAGATAAGATAAATTTTTGGCACTGACTTGTGTAAGTCATTCAGAAGAACTCCCGTGTTTTCCTTTAATATATATTTATATTCTCAAACATCAAGAAAGATATTTGTAAAGGAAATGAGAGGAAATTTGTAAGAGTTTATAGTTAATTTATCAAAGTAAGGTTGAGGCCACTTCTTTATATTGCTTTTAATAAGTTGAAGCAAGAATCATTTGTCAGTGTAGTGAATACACCACCTTCTGACAGACAGATCCTCTTTCAGTTGGAGGGGGCGGGGATGTATGGGGGGAGATGTATGGGGCATGTGAGGGAGGGGGGTGAGCATTTTTGCTCCCAAACTTAATAATTAAAAATTTGCTTGACAAAGGGCATATTTTCTGGAAGAAGCAAATTTTCTGTCCCAGTTGTGAGCCTGCTGTACCCCTCGATTTTCTGGCCTTTGACATCTGTGGGTGGTATGTTACTACTGTCAACTCACTAGGGCGGAAAGCTGTTTTTATGATTTTTATTATTTTTCTCACATAGACTGATGGTGTACACTCTCGTGATAATATGCAGTATGGCAGTCAGAATAAAGGTAAGTTATGCAAGACTCTAGGTCCAAGGCTCTCAATAGACAGCCATTTGTGGCCCACAATGTCCACTAAAATGGCTGAGGGAACATTCAAGGCTCCCAAATTTTAATTAGAAAATAAGCTATTTATGAAAGTCCTGGCTACTACAGTACATTTAAAGTAAAAATTAAAAAAAAAGTTGGCCTCGGCCTTAAAATCTTGAGAACCCCTGCTCTAGGTTTATGGAATGTTTGGTGAAAGTTTAAAAAAGTCTCGAGAGCTTGAAAAGGAAACTTGCTGTAAGGTCATTCCAGTTTTTCCTTGATACCCAACTGTCACCCCCAAAAATTAAACACATGGTCATAAAAGCTTTTTGGATTGTGTTTGGCTCAGAAGTGATCAAAAATATCTTGTAGGCTTATTTACTTAAATGAATGGCAGTGTTGTGATTTACAAGGTTTATACAAGGTCAATATTTTGCCAGATTGATGTATAATACTGTTGATCGATGGTAACATTGTTTTCTAAGATTATGTAATATGTGTACACTGCTGGAGATTTAGGGGAAGGTAGGCTCCAGCTAAAACAATTTATCCAGCATCTAACAGCCCCAACCATATAACCTTGTCAAAATCCTGTCTTGACTCTGATTAGAATTACCTAAAGAAGTTACAGCATAATAGTAACTGATGTTGTTTATTTTTCCAGAAACACTATCTGAGGGCGTGAAGATCCTGAAGGTAGACTATCTGATTAAAGCCATCCAGGAACATCAGATGGATAAAGCAATCTTATTTTGTAGGACAAAGCTGGACTGTGACAACGTGGAGAAATACTTGCAGAAGTTGGGTGGAGGTAAGTTATTTCTGATGGAAATATTTCACAAAATTTTTTGGGCAATAAAGTTCATTTTTAATTTATTATGTCCTGTAACACCCTGATCAGAGATGCCACTTTTCAGATTTTAGTCTGAGATCAGTTTTTTTTGGAATGCCCATCAAAAATTCAGATTTTTTTGACATCAGAAAACACTTTCTTGATTCCCAAATTTTTTATCAAATTTACGAAAAAAGTCTGCTCTGTTGCATGATCTGAGAGTTAGTCCAACATAAACCACTGATAGTAGCAGATGTATTTGTTTTACCAAGTACCTTATGCAGATGGCACTACATGGAGTACTGGACAGACTTTGTATACTAGTTTACTGTGATGTCTATCCGGCAGTTTGACACCTTTACAAAATTTTCAGATTTTTTGGGTAAATGCTGGTAGCATCTCTGCCTGATGGGTGAGGCTGTGGGTTTTACAGGGAACAGCTGAGGGAAGATCCTATGAGGTCACGTAAGTTGTTAGATCACAAAACAGTGGGAAGAAATCTGGACAATTACAAAATGGACCATGTCTTTGCCTAATCTAGCTAGATTTAATACAGATAACTCAATAAGCCATCTTCCTAACAGTCAAATACTGCCAAAATAACAAAAGTACAGATTTTCTTTTTGGTTAACAGAAGGTGGCCGGTCAACCACAAACCTTAGTACAGTCTTCAAAAACTTGACACAAAAGTACAACACTGCCAAAATCAGAATGGCAAGAAAGACTTTTTCCATTTCCTGTTACCAAACAAAACAGAAATCCTCCCTGGCATGAATTATTATACAAATAATGAATGTTTATGAGTGCGATAGTATGGATATTTCATGAGTTGAAAGATTGAACGTTCTGTTCAATGAGGCGAAGCCGAGTTAAATAGAATGTTAAATCTTTCGACGAGTGAAATTATTCATACTATCGCATGAATGAAAAACATTCATTATTTGTTTTATATAACACCTTATAACTATCTAATGTTACCTTTATCTAGTCATTGGTTAAAGTTTTGTTTTAGCGCTCAGTATGGTTTGCGTTTGTCTGTGTGGTAGCTCCATGATTTGTCCTTTGCTAGCTACGCATCTGTGTGCCTATTACGTACGATATGCAATGTGCGATCCCCAAAACTGCGTTGATTTATTGAGTTGCAGCATAGTTTGTACGTATGCATACCGGAGTGATAGTGACGTCACAGCCGTGTGTTATATTAGGCTATTGCATGACCGTGTGTTATACTAGACTGTTGCACGATGGATAACACACGACCGTGGTGATAGTGCCGAATCACCCATGGCACGTGACCACCAATCCTCCAATCAAATGTAGAGAAATAAATAAGGTGTTATATCGAAACTTATTATGTAACATGTTAAATAAAGAAATGGAAAGAATTCACAAAATACCAACAACATAATTTTCAACCATTTGATGGTGCTTCAGTTTCAACTTACCTCGTCTTTTACAACTATTGATGAAGCCCGTGATCAGGAAAATGTATCTCACAATGTTTTGGTCCTAACAGGTGGCACTCTCCTTACCTTACTGCTAATTTGCGCACAGATCATTCACACATCATTGGCACAGACCTCAGTATTCAAATATGCATGTAAGGTTGTGGTTTCCTTTATTACATTTTTGTGGAATTTTTGCTGTGGAACTTTCTTCCTGTTTTTAATGTTTTCCAGTAATGTTGTAGTTGCCTTTTTGGGATACTTTACATAAATATTTTTGTAATAGAGCTGTGTAAGGTTAGGGCAAGTTTTTCTCCCTTCAGGCATTTAATATGCTTTCATTGCATTCACTTTTTACTGTAGTTGTATGTTACAAGTCAGTTACCAGAGTGCCAAGTGTCATTTCTGTAATCCTTTCAAAAATGAGGTCTAATTACATAAACCCCTTATCTCTCAGAATTGTCACGTGGGGGTGGTGGCATAAATTCCCTGGGGTTTGTCTCATGGGGGTTTAGTCAAAATGGCAAGATTTGCTGATTGAAATGATAAACATTAGATGTTATTTTGTTGGTTATGTTGCAGGACCCAGAGCGCCCCCAAACCATCAGTTTTCATGTGTCTGTCTCCATGGAGATAGAAAACCTCCAGAAAGAAGAGAAAATTTGCAAAAATTCAAGGTGAGATAAGATGAATACAGTAAAACCCTGTTTATCCGAACTAGCCGTCAGATTTAACAACAATAATAGTCAACACAATTACGGTAGTATCCACCAAGTTTTCAGTGCTTTACAAGGCAAAATTTGACGTAAACTTTTGCAGAAATGCACTAATTTTTCTTGGGACTTCAAAATCATGGAAAGATGTCACAATGGCTACAACAGCCAACATGTGAACATAGAAAACAATCTGTTATCTCTTAGTCAAATTTGGAAGAAATAGCTTACATATTTGCTTTGAAATTCTTGTTAGGAGCCATGAGTTGGTATAGGCTCAATATCCTCTTATACAAAGATACGTAAGTCCTGTTTTCACTAAATCTGAAAATAAGTAATGTAGTGAAGTTCATACCTAAAACTAACGAAAGTAGACCTTACGAAAACATTGCGAATTGCTGTTTGAGAGTCTCCTACACATTTGTCTCCAACATCTCTAGAAATTTATGCAGAATTTATACTCTAGATACCTCGCCAGATCGTTACAGCTTTTCTTCAGCCCACACAATCATTTAGTGTGCAAAAAGCATTGGTCATTGAGAAGAGCGAAGGCTCGGAATTCAGGAATAAAATCTCTCTGTTTTAGAAGTCGTAAAATTTATTTGTCATAGCATCAGTCACAAAAAAAAGTAACAAAATATTCTGGGGGATTTTGTCTGCAATTTTTAGTTGCAATGATAAGAGAAACCAATGCATTCATGATGGCGTGTGTGTATGTGTGTTTGTGCACTGCTCATTAACACAATATCTCAAGAAGGGAAACTGTGACAGTTCTCAAACTTGGTACATAGATGCCCCATATTGAGAGAAAGAACCCTATTGTTTTTGGTGGGGGTCAAAGGTCATATGGGGTCACCAGAGGTCAAACTCTGAAAACCTTGTTAACACGATATCTCAAGATAGGAAGGTTGGATAAATTTCATACGTAGTATGTAGATGCATTATGGTGAGTTAGTTAGATGAGGTTTAACGTACCAGTTTTCCAACCAATTGGTTCAAGTCGAGACGACCACGGCCTTTTTTCCAGTTGTGGCTCACTGGCTTGTTTTCCCTACTCCATTGCTTATGGTGAGAGGAAGAACCCTATTGTTTTTGGTGGAGGTCAAAGGTCATCTGGGGTCACTGGGGGTCAAACCTTGAAAACCTTGTTAACATGATATCTCAAGCTAGAAAGCTTGGATAGATTTCATACTTAGTATGTGGATGTGTTATGGTGCGAAGATGTATACTTTTATTTTTGGTTGAGGTCAAACGTCATCTGGGGTCACCGGGGTCAAACACTGAAAACTATGTTAACTCGATATCTCCAGGTAGGAAGCTTGGATAGATTTTATACTTGGTATGTGGATGTGTTATGGTGAGAAGGTGAACCCTATAATTTTCGGTGGAGTTCAAAGGTCATCTGAGGTCATTGGGGTCAAACACTGAAAACCTTGTTAACACGATATCTCCAAGTAGGAAGCTTGGATAGATTTTATACTCAGTATGTGGATGTGTTATGGTGAAAAGATGAATGCCTCTGTTTTTGGTGGAGGTTAAAGGTCATCTGGGGTCACAGGGGCCAAAAAGCAAAATTTCCCAAGAATTCCCAAGATCGTTTCATGGGTTCACCAGAAGTCAAACAGCAAATTTTCCCAAGAATTCCCAAGATCATCATCTTGAGTCGTCAGAGGTCAAAATGCAAAATCTCCCAGGAATTCCCAAGATCAAATATGAACCTAAAATTATTTTCCAACATGTTAAGATAGCACTTGACCAGTGACTGAAAGATATGGGACATCATGGCATTATTTGGAATAGAACATATATCATCGAAACCTCAATGCATTTTTGCATTCTGGTTATCCTTTTCGGAATTATTTTGGAAATGTGTTGACACATTGTCTTATATGGACCCAGTGTACCATACTTGAGACAAAAACTTGGAACCCCGTTTATCCGAATTTTTTGGTTATCCAAACTCCCTTCAGTCCCAATGTGTTCGAATATACAGGGTTTTTCTGTACATTTTTCAAGAAGTTTGTAATATAAAGCATCCCACTCATATGAGAAGTATTAGATAACATTACCTCCCTCCCTGATATTGACCAGAAGGCTATATTAACAGGTAAAATACTTTCTTTAGTTATTTTTAAAGTGTCTTCTTACAAAAACTATTTCCCAGGTCATCTTTTCTGTTTTATAATGTCAGTAATTATCTGAAACTGGTGCAGTTGCAAGTAAGATAGAATACCTGTAAAATACATTATTGGTGTATTGTATTCTGTGTGTTGTGTAGTTTAAATCCAGTAAGATATTTTGCCATTATTTTTGTTTCCTGGATAAGGGATGCATAACCATAAAGTGATGTGATTGGTCTGCTTCAGGGCTGCCACAAGGTCTGATCAGTGTGAGTTGGCCTTTTTCCTGGTCTGGAGTTATAGGAAATTGTTAAAGAGCAGGAAAGTCATCATAATACAGGAGGGGGGGGGTTGTTATTCTTAAATGAAGTCTGCAATCAACAATCTTTCCAGCATATTGTTCTGTGGTATTTCTTCTTTTCTTGGCAAAATGTCTGGTGGCTACGGTTCCTCCGATACCTCTGTTGAGCTAGCAGTGTCCAGTCTTTTGTTTTTAGTGATATTATTATGGTGTTTCTGTACATGCATTATCAACCTGCTGAAATGGCAATAAAAACAAAATCTGAAGCAAAAGGAACAAACACTTCTGGTTGTACTGGATCTGAAATTTTGATTTCATATGCTTAACAGCTTCACATATGAAAAATGTCCAAGCCAGAGTGGTTGCCAAAACAGTTGATGAAATACACTTCGGTGATAAAATATGATCATGTGAAGGATGAGCTGAAAAATTAGTCCAATTATTAAAAGATTTAATCAAACTGAGATTGAGAGGTTTAGTATGCAAACATGGGCACTTGGCTGAATAGAGTGATGTCCTTTGTGTAGCCAGGAAAGTGTAAACAACCCATAGAGCTGCTACTTTAACGTCTTTAACGTCAGTGAGATACTGGATGGGATGTGGTAGTATAGATGTATTTGCCTGGTATTAAACATGGCACATATTGATTCTCCTTTTGAAATTGGTATAATTACTTTGATTATCAGTACTTGCTGATCAGTATAAAGTAGTAAAAACTCTTAGTGAGTGACCCTATATAAGCTAAGTGTCCTCTTCATTATGTACTGTTTGATAACGCTACCTTAAGATGGAGAGTGTGCTGAGCAGAGTTCCAAACGACACATTCAGTTACAAAGCTACTGTCAGGTTGCAAATATTATCCACATGCAACTAGTGCAGGTTTCATTTTCGGAAAACCAAAATGACTTGTTAATAACAAAGGTGGATTCAAGGATGAAAAAATTAGATGAAACCTGTCTTGGAAATTGACAGTTAAAATCTATTGAGCAGAACATGCCAGTCATAAATAATTGTAGCCACACATGAGTAATTTTGTCACTGGTGTAGTAAAGGTAAATCTGAATTATTTAGTGGAATATTGCTTTACATCAGGGGTTGTCAAGTGATTTTGGTCATGGGCTGCATTTCCCAAGGTTTTGCTTTATCACTGTTGTGATAACATTAGGGGTTAATACAGGGTGAAGAGAAATGGGCTTATTCCTGAAAGCAAAACCCATCCATAAGAGGTCTGAAAGTGCCTGCACAGCAGGCAGTGGCGATTCTAGAGATTCTGAATCTGGGTGGTAGTTTCTCAGTGGGGGTGCCATATGGAGGGGATCACAACCCACCAAGGTTGGGGCTGAGGTGAGAAAATTTGACATTCTTTAAGTGCTAGCTAGCAGGAAAACGCACTCTACAACTTAAATTTTCCACCGTAGTTCCTTGCTCCCATGCGTGTGTTACCAGTATGGTGAGAAAATTTGGCATCCCAAGTGCTCTTTGTTGTAGGATATTGCACCCTTAAAACACAAATGTCATTACAACAATACTGTTATAATGTGTGGGTCATTAGAACGAGAGAAAAAATGGCATCCCAAACCCTCTACAATGGAGGAAATCCCACTTCATGCATAATCTTGTGGCTGGAGTTTTTGGGGTCCACCATGTGTGAATCACCAGCCTGTGGGAGAAATGTTACATCCAAATGCTCCACATTGCATGCAGGAAATTGTCCTTAAAAATATCCTGGCTTTTTGAATCTTCTGAGGGCAGCATTAATGGACATTGTCAGCCACCAGTTGAGAACCTATGCTTTACATTGATCTCATATCTTCTTTCAGGATGGGAAGGTTCGGTTTTTGGTCTGCACAGATGTAGCTGCAAGAGGTATTGATGTCAGAGGAGTTCCATATGGTAAGTAAAGCATCTTCAGCGATATTTGATAGAAGTCATAAATTTGTGCTTCTAGACCAAACTTTATTGTATGGTGGATTTTCTGGAAAGAAATCTCAATTTTTGTATGGTCTTTAAAGTCCTTAAATTTCTGGTGTTTGGTTTGGAAAAGTTGCCAAATGATCAGGAAAAGTGACAATTTTACACTTTCATTACTTGAGGTAGTGTGCACACAGTGTTAATGTGTAAAAACAAGTAAAATTTTCTGTTCCATCCTGTCTTATTCTTTATTCTTCAGTCTTGAAATGACAGTCATGGTTCCGAAAAACAGTCTTGAATTTCAGCATTACATAAGTGTAGTGATTCTGTTATCCCTATTCAGTATAAATTTGTTTTACAAAGGACTTAAAAAACAGTTCATAAACAACATTGCTGTATGAAACAAAATAGAAGTTATTTGTGGAACACTAAGAAAACAGAACTCTGGTTTAGAGTAAGGCTTCCTTTTATAGATTGATGTGACACTTGAAATGTCTTAGATGTTCGACAAATTTAAGCAGCATTTTCATCCTTGTATTTTGTAAAGAACACACTCCTTGTAAGTTCAGCAAGAATTTGATTAAAGGGAAAATGCAGTCACCCCACTTTGAATTAGCATACCCTGGTATCCTAAAGACCAGTTTAAACTTCCAAATTTTCATTTGCTAAAAAGCTAGAAGAACCATGTATGGTTATCCCTTGCCCTCTGGCCGATCACAGACATAGCCCAAAAGTTGAACAGTGTTTAAATTTCATAGCTTTATAGTGCCATCCTGAAGTATGAATCAGGCTAAATTCAGGTATGGCTCCTCATAACCATGTGACAATATTTTTGTTACTAATTAGTTAAATTCATGCAGAGTAACTTCTTGGTTTACATTTAATATGCAATATTTGTATTCAGAAACGTACTGAAAGATACTTTTAAGGTAAATAAGAAGGGATTTGTTAGGTTTAACTGATGATTTAAAACAAATTTGAGGCAACTGCCATAAGTATATGTGGACTTTAAAAAATATTGAAGCTTAGTCTTCCATACTTTACTCATGGCTGATATCTTTTTGACCTCTTCTTTGTTTCTTTTGCTTCTTTTTATAGTTTTTATTACTCATTTTCATGAAACCCAATTTTCTTTTAAAAGTGTTTAACGAAATTAGCAGTCACATTATGTACATGTGAATTGTCAGATAAATATAATGATTTATCATTGTCATATTTCAGTTGTAAATGTTACCATGCCAGATGAAAAAGAAAACTACGTACATCGCATTGGACGTGTGGGTAGAGCAGATAGGTGAGTATATGCAATGGTGAAGGTTTCCAGACTGGAATAAGAAGGGTGGTTGTGAGGAACACAAAAGTGTAGTGTGAAATGTAGACAGGGGGTAGGTTGGCAGGGGCATGGGGACCCCCTCCCCCTCTACATGCATACAACAGACTACTGTGCCAAGTCCCATTTAGCAACTGGAGTGGCAAAAAATGCAATTAGAACATAATCCATGTGGAAGCCCCTTTGCAGTGTCTGTGCCTTTGTGCCACCCAAATGTCAGATTTCCTGACTTCAGACATGGATGAAGTGGTTTAAAGCAAAAGTTGTTTTTAGCCATAAACCTTCATTTTGTACACACCAGTAGCTGAGGGGTAATTCCTTGGACAAATTTCCTTAATTTTCCAAAATTTTCCTCAATTTTCCAAAATTATCTGTTGCTAAAGTTTTTGACACCCAACATATTTATCAGCTATCATTTTAGTTACAGCTGCTAGTGATGCATTCTTGAAAGTATGCACTCCAAAGAAGTTTGCCCTGCCACATCTGGCTGTGGGCCTGGATACATTAGGCCTGTAGTCCAGGGAATGCCCCTTAGATAAATTTTTGCCCCTCAAAAATTTTTGAGGACAAAAATGATCATTGCCTTAAAACCTCGTAAAATATCCTGGCCCCAGCAAAAAAACTATGTTATCCCCCCTGGAAGGCATCTCACCTCCCTTCATCACCTTGTCAGGATATGGCCTGTGAAACATGCAAGCATGTGTAAGCATAGGTTACATCTGTACAGTATGCTACTTAACTGATTGCGGATCTGACTCAGGTAAGCAGTGTGAGATGACTTACTACTGGTAGTGGTAGTATACCACGCTACTGGTTGCATACAGCTGCTGGAATATGGTCTTCATCGAATGCTGCATAGCAGCTAGGCTTGTTGTAGTAAGTATCCATAGTCTCATACCCACACATTGACACATTTGTATATACTAATACTTGTGTGTGTGAATAGATTTGCACTCATACCCATATTCAGATTTTTGAAGCAGTACTGCTGCTTATACAGATTGATACTCAAACTCATGAATGGAGATGTACTAATACAGACATATCCAGCACAAGTGTAGTACTGATGACATGGTACACACACTATTAGTCTGCTCTATTTGTACAGAGCAATATTACACAGAAAGTGCTAAAGGCAATATTAAACTAGATGGTTGACTCTAAGTCACAACATATCAAAGCCAGTATGTACTGCAACCCAACATAGGCGCTGCCATGACATTTGAAATATGGCAAAGTAATTTTTGCAAAGTAACTGTTGAATGTACCTGCAATGGACAGCAGTCTTGTATAGGTACATGTGGCCTAGGCTTTCCATGCTTGACATGGGCTGAAGTTTGCTAAACTGCATTTGGATTCTGCTTGTTTTCACTCATATTTTGTTCTATGTTTCTCAGTATATTCCCCTAGGCAACTTCTCATTGTCTTATGTTTATGTGCAGCATACACACTGTACAGAACACAAGGAGTGACAATGTAATTGGAATATTGCTATAGTTCAAACATAAAGTATGGTTTCAAGTTTATTACACGAGTCATATATCTAGTACCATTGGCCCTCTTCACATCATTGGTACAGAGTGGGAAAAGTGTTTCAGAGTGTGACACGGATGCTACAGAATGTATCATGTTATTGCGATATGTACTGTAAGGGCACCATGAAATAATGTCACCCAGACCTGAGTTCAACTGGGTTCTGTTTGTGTGTTTGTGTATTCATCAAGATGCCACACTGACGTTAAGTTGAATCTGCACAATTGTCTGGTATGTGATGGATTAGAATGATTCACAAGTGTACTGTCCTGCAGGGCAGTCACCAAAAGTGAAGATAATTGTCTTGAATAACTGCATTACTGATGACACTTTAGATTTAAAATTTAATGTTGTATCTCTTGTGAAAACTAAATTGGTTTAGAATGATAAATGTCTATTTGTTTCTCTGCAGGATGGGATTGGCTATCTCCTTAGTTGCTACTGTACAGGAGAAGGTCTGGTATCATAGTAACTGTAGCAACCGGGGAAGAGGTTGTTACAACACAGATCTAACAACTCGTGGAGGCTGCTGTATATGGTACAATGAAATGCAGGTGAGTAGCAGCCCAGACGTAAAATAAGTTTCTCCTTAGAAGAGATGGGTCAGGTAGCAGCATGGAAAAAATTTTGGCACAAAAGGAGGTGTAGTGTATCATTGTTGCTTGTGTGATAAGTAGGTGAGGAGAGTAGTGGTGTAGTGTGAGAAAAGTAGTGATTGAAGGGCTGTATTATACCCCACTCTCATTATGTCATGTCCCTGAACAGTAACGCTATTGTTTTCTCACCTAAAGATCCCAAGGAAGGTAAATTGTGCTTTAACCGTTCTTCCATCAGTGTTAACTGAAGGACTTCAATTTTCAAAACATATCATTTTTTTGTACTAAATGAAATTAGCCATTATTGTTGAAATTTTCTTTCTAATTTTGATTTGTAAATTTTTAATGAAAGGCTGAAGCTAGTTTTCCCAGGCAATTTAAATTCTACCAACAAAGTTTATTTCCAACCACTCCTCCAGTTTTGAAAGTAACTATCTTCAGCATCTTCCAGACAGAGGTCTGTAGTGTAATTGCTCAAGGCCATATTCTGTTGAGGACACTACTGTGTGTGATCTGCACAAGTGGTTGAAACCTCAGAGTGATTTAAATATGTCAGCTTATGTGCAGTCACCAATATGTGTATTCTAGTCACCCCAAACCTAAAATGTGTTTGGAATGAGAAGTTGCCTTAAAGGTCAAAAGCAGTCACCCCAAACCTATTTTGAAACAATAGCTAAATGTCACAAATTTCTTCTCATTTCTCTTTCAAGTATCTTTCATAACATTTTAGGATATAAATATTGCATATTCAAGGTAAACCAAGCAGTTGCTCCTTGTAAATTTTACAATTGAGTGAGAAAATTACTGTCACATGATTCTCAAGATCCATTCAGGAAATAGGATAGTCTACTACACAATTCTTTTCTGGGGTGACTGCATTCTCCCTTTAAATTGAAAAAAAAAAGTGTAGTACGAGTAATAAGCCCTTTCTGTTCGCATGGACTGTAATGTAATTATGTATCACGTACTATATGGTATTTACCAAATTTCCTTTAATTATAAATGTGTATACCAGCAATATTCACGAAATTATTTAGTAAGGTTTTGTGTTATTCATTTTTTTTTTTATTTTATTTCTTTTTCATGTATTTTTTGTGTTATTTGTTTATTTCTACAGTACTTAGCAGATATTGAGGAACATTTAGGTGTGACTATTGATCAAGTTGCACCTGACATGAAAGTTCCGGTGAATGAATTTGATGGGAAAGTTGTTTATGGTGAAAAACGAAGATTACAAGGTATTTTAATATCACTAACAATGAAAACATTATTAAACAAATGCAAATTTAACCATTTTCACTCAGATTTAAGTGAGTGTAAAAGTATTTTACCGGTATTCTATGGTATGACCCATGCATGCACTTGAACAATGCCAAGACCCTAGCTTTGTATTGTAATACCAGGTAAATCTTTCAAATCTCTTATTTCCCTTAGAAGTGTCACATGTTAGAAAGTGGTATAGGCAATGATAAAGTAAATCACACTCACACTTAACCCTTTGACGCCCAGAAGTGCTTGAACACTCTCCGGAATGGCCCGGAGGCATTCTCTCAATCATCTCGGGGTCATAACCAACGCCAGCTTTGCCCAGACTCTGAGCAGTGGTGTCATGTCACACTCCCACTGAGCATCACTGGATATAGGCAGGCATTTCTGGTAACTACTTGCCGTTTCGAGCCAGGAGTGCACCAGTCAAGAGGTGTCTGAGGACTGTTCCCTTGTATGGTGGCAATATATTTAAGAACAACTTAATGACCAGATTTTCCTTCTTTTAACTTGTGAGTTTGTAGTAGCAGAAGAATCCTTCATGGTGCAAAACACAATGAAAATACAACAAAAACAATACTTTCTTTCTCAGTTACAGAGTTCCACAGTAAGCTATCTTTATAGGTGTTGTTCCGTCATGTGCTGTATTTCCAGGAAAAATACCTCTCTTTTAAATTTATCTTTCAAATGCAACATACTAGTGAGATGTGGTTTTCATCAACTGATGGAAAAACATGGTTCTGCATTTTGAAACAATGATCAAAAGTCTTTAACCAAAAGATGCTTAAAAGATTCAAAAGTCATTACCTAGGTTACAGTCATCAAACACCTGGGACTCATGAGATTCTGTGAAAACAGACCTCCCTGTCTTGTAAAGTCATGATTAAAGTTGCTACAAACATTTGCCAGTGTCTTTTCAAAGGTGTTATGTTAGTTTTATCATTATTTGAGAGGTCTTTAATTCTGGTCTTTGTTTCATAGCAAAATCTCTTTCCTCAGTATTTTGTCTAGGAAATTCTTGCTTTTTAGTTCAAAAGTAAAACGCAAAAGAAATTCATGGTTATCAGAAATTACTTTTGAAGCTGGTAGTGCCAGAGAGACCTTAGAAGAAACAGTGACTACAAAATGGTAGTTGACGTTACTCCCTATCCTTCATTCATCCATGTATTATTGCTCCCCCTCCACCCCTCCTCCCCCCTCCTCAAGGCTAGTTTTATACACAACACACACAACTCCACATCTCAAAACACCTCTGTCTACAGACAGAAATGATAATTTACAAAAGTATTGAATACTAGCAAATTAATTCTAGATTTTCCAATAATTCAGTTCTCTTCTTTGTCCAGGATCCACATATAAAGGTCATGCTGATATCCTAGCACCATCTGTAGCAGAACTTGCAGACCTGGAACGAAAAGCACAGTCCTCGTTTCTTGGCTTCTCTGGAGTACAGGATAATCTCTTTGCCATCTGATATATATATCATGATGAACTCTAGTGTCAGTTACGTAAGAGTTCTGAATCTGTGATACATTCAAATAATTAAAGTTTTCTACATGTCAAGATGATGAAATCTGAAGAGTTGTGAAGAACTCTTATTTAACTTTCAAGTCAATCTTAGAAACCTGAACTTTTTTGTTTACATTTTGCCAAACTGAGTATAAAGTTAAGATACAAGGAAGAGATTTTATTTATATCATGATAAACTCATACATATCACTTGTGCGAGAGCTCTGAACTGTGATGCATCAAAGAATTTAAGTTTGATAATGGTCAAGATGATGATATCAGAAAAGTTGTCAAGAAGTCTTATTTTAAGGTCAATAAAGGATGAAAATTTGCATTTTGATTTTATTTTGGTTTACATTTTTGCAAAACTGGATAAGTGTAGGTATAGAAAAGAGGTTGTGCCAGAAGCAATTCATTTTTATGTTCGGAATCTTCAGAATATATTCCTTTTGTGCCTAAAGTATGCTAGAATGTGAAAACTTAGTCTTAGCTCTCATTAAACTGCAGCAACGTTTCAAAGAACCATGACTGAGTTTTATGATATAGAAGCAAACCAATTACCTATGTTTGAAGAAATAAGGAGACCTTCAGTAATAGGTACATACCAAAAACATGACTTGTATTTTCCTTTCACAAAATTTTCTTTTTGCTGAAATGTCATTGTGTAATCTGCAATGCTCTTGTCTGTATTCTGTATGGCATTGTACCTGTAATGTAGGTAGGGTAAGGGCATAATAATTCCACTGTGAAAACTCCTAAGGGGGAGGGGGGGGGGAGGATGAATTCAGGGGCAAGAAAGATATCACTTTTTGTATCGGCATGTAACATCTGGGATGTGTCTGCTAACAGAATCAGCTGTTTATTTCATGTTAGGGTTCATATAGTTAGGAATAATTCTGAAAAATCCTACCACTTAAAACTGACATTCATGGAGAGGTCATGAAAAATTTGTTTTGATAGTGAGGTCATTGAATTTACACAGCCCCTACACAGCAGTGCATTTTATTTGACTATTGCCATGTTTCTATATTTCTACTTTCTCCAAAAAACAATTTATTCCTTATTTTATTTTGTTGAATTATGTCTGCCATTATCTAGACGTATTAATGTCAAAATTTTCCGAAAGCTTATGAAAATTAAAGGATGCATCACAGTACTAGTTTAAAGGTTGGGCTGTCTGCATGCCATCTGTATTACAGAGTAAACCCTCAATACAAAGATATTTCTGAGTCAAACTCACCAAATTGAGTTGTCTGTTTAATGCTGTTTGTCAGTTTCTTAAGATTTCATTCAATTAAGTGACTGCTTGATAACAGAGTATAACTATATGTTAGCAAGTTTTGAAACACCCCACAGATGTTGCTTGTTTCTTCTGTTCAGTAACAACCAGCCTAAAGCTTTTTGCACCACATAGCTGCTTATCTGTAGCCTGTTCAGTTTTT
This sequence comes from Holothuria leucospilota, assembly GCA_029531755.1. Classification (NCBI taxonomy): domain Eukaryota; kingdom Metazoa; phylum Echinodermata; class Holothuroidea; order Aspidochirotida; family Holothuriidae; genus Holothuria; species Holothuria leucospilota. The sequence goes on from CM055965.1 coordinate 13,757,090, forward strand.
TTTCCATGTGTAATGCTGCATGGGGGCCAGAGCAGGCCTATAGCCAGACAAGGTACTGAAGGGGGCAGGATAGCTTCCAGGGTGATAAAAAATTTTTGTAGGGGGCAAGATGTAGTTAATATGTGCATTTAAGGTAATGGTAAGTTTTTATTTTTTAGGGGGCAAAACTTTTTTGGGGGTGCTGTCCCCTGGCTATGGGCTTGGGCTTAAGCTGACCTTATCCCCACTATGGTGGTGGCCACCCAACCCCACTGTGGATCAGGCTTAGATCAGGACATTTGTAAATGGCAGAGTTAACACACTCATTATGGCCTGCCATACTCCATAGCTTGGTATGTATGCATATGTCTGTATTGTAACCTTACTGAGACCTGACACTTTTCAAAAAACAACCAATGTTTTTGGAAAGCAGGAGTTGCCAATAGCACTTTCAGATAGCACTGGAAATGATGCTACTAATTAAAATAAATGGATTCTGACAGAGGCCTGTCTGTGTTCTATGAGCAAGTGTGAAAAGAGCTTTATTAATTACCAGACTCATTTCCCCTAGCCCATTTCCCCCAGCCTGGCTGCCAGCTGCCCATCAAGCATTGCCCAAGTGCCCAGTCTGCCCCTTCTCCAGGCCCTTCCCTCAACCTGCCTACTGTAATGGAAAAAAAAAATCAAAAACACAAACATTTCTAAGCAGTGCTTATGTTCAACATGCTCCACTCTCACATAATATCAATGGAAGCTTGCTTATGATAACAACATCTTACTAAGCATTTTGTGCCAAAAGTGCCCTTCAGTCCCAGGGACCTCTTAATTAATGTCACCACATTTTTTCTAACAAAAATTTCCCCTTCCCCATCACCTTGGCAATCTGTGTTGGGCAAATCTGAGGCATTATTTGGTATGTAATATTTGAGAAACTGGACAATTGAAAACTATATTCCATAATTATCACAATTTTGGAGTTAGTCCTGATTTATACAGGACCTCAATTGACTTGGTCACCAGTGGTGGGTAATGACACTTTGTCCACTACACCACCGGAGAATGAAATACCACGAACAGTAGGGAACGTCCGTGTGAAAAAAGTGTCTATTGTATGTGTGTGTTAGAAATTGTAAGTGTGTGTTGGAAGATTTCTTAATGAGGTGGAAGGTGTTTTCCCTGAAATTTTTCCTGATTAGCAAACACATGATGCAAATTCTGCAGTAAAAACCGACCTTTTTGTGCCCTGAAATCAGCAGTCTTTACTCAAGGGGCTACTGTCCTCAGACCCTGCCTCTCACAGGTAGGCTGTTTCCCGGCTCTTCCTTACCAAGTGCATGCCAATTACACACAAATTTAAAAATCATATAAACGTGTAAGTGAACTTATGCATATCTACATGGGTGGGATTTTATGTCTGAAAATTGGAGAAAACCCGGGAAAAAATTTACCAGCGGCGTGGCGAGAGTGGGAAACTGTCTTGGGGGCATGGTCCAAGGGGGTTGCAGCACATTGCAGCCTTCTCGTAAAGTGTGACCAGCGACGCCTATAACGGAGAACGCCGAAGGTGCAGTGCTAGAGGCACTGGACCAAGGGTCCTCCCGAGAACTTCTTAACTTTGATGACTTTTGCGGACCTTGACCATTTTTAGAGAAAATCCTGAGTCCTCCAGCTGTAAATGCGAGTGAAATATTTGGCTGACCAATTATTACAAATTTAAGATGGAACGATACATTGCCGTTCAGGGCCGTAGCCGGGGCAAAATCCCAAGGGGGCAGTCGATGGCACTTGTTTATTGGAACCTTTAGTGACTTACCTAGGATAGTTAACTACCGACCTAGGTGAATCCTTCTTTGTCATCCGCCACCAAGGAGTCTTCCAAAGGGAGGGTTCAAAGCGGAGGGGAGACATTTACGAAAAACAGCAAGGTGCACAACGGTGCTATCTCTGGAAAAGTTTTGAACACATAGGGTTAGATAATTTTCATTGTGTAGTGTATATTTTAATTTTTGGGCGGGGTGAAAGAGAAGGTGGGGGTGTTGGGAGACGGCGACACCTCCACCCATTGAAAATGTTTTGTTAAACTATGTGTAGTTGCAAATTGGTGCTATCTTTGTTAAAGCTTTGAACCAATCACATGATCAAAAATTTTCATTATTGAGTAAATTTTCCGATCATTGGCCAGATTCCAAGGAGGGGGGGGGGGGGGTTGTCTCTGAGAAAATTTGGCATAATGTAAGCATGATAGCTTAGATGCAAAAATGGTTAAATCTGGCAAATCTTTGAACTAATTATGTGTTTAGAAATTCTTACAATTTAGTGATTTTTTCGGTTCGATTTCATGGCTCCAAGGCCACCGTTCGTTGTCGCGTATAGTAGGCCCAGGCCCTATTAAATTTTTGTCAAAACCCCACCCACTTTGCGGGAAATGATACTTTCTAGGCCTTGTAACTGGCATTAAAACATTTTTTATTTTTTGATTTTATGCTTTAGAAATTAAAGAGTTCGAGGGAAGGCAAACTTGAAATAGTTATTCAGTCAAATCACGACTTCAGGGAAACAGGAAAACAGGGAAACAGGACAAATTGTGAAGCTACCTCACAAGTTGATTGGTTTAAGTATGTAGCCATAGGTAAGCTGGCTGGACAATTTTATTAAAGCACATAGCACGCTGTGGCATTCTTAAAATGAAAGAGTGGGCGTACTAAATAGCTTTACTAGCCTGCAGGTCTTTAGGTGTGCTGTATATATCCTGCATTAAGTGCAGTAATATTCGTTACCGTTAATGGGCGGATCCAACATTTAAGGGAAAGGCTCATTCGGTAGGTCTAGTCAACCACATAGCTCATCTATAACCGGGTCGGGGATCTCCTCGGGAAAATTTGGGAAAGGGGACCCCTTATATACGATTTCTCATGGTCTTAAAAAGTGCCTTAAAATCATAATTAGGACAACGAAATATTCGATCTTTGTGAATAGGCCAGCTCTCATCTAGGATTTGGAAATCTCGGGGAGGGGGCCAGGGGGGCAGCGCCCCATGCCCCCGCAGGCTACAGCCTGACCGTCGGTGAAGGTGGTGAGGATGGTGGTAGCTGATGGGGAAATTGGATACGTGAGAGGGGCTGCAAGCTAGGCTTGTCAAAACGATAATTCCCCTCAAGGTATTCTTCACAAAGTATTACGAGAAAATTCTACTCAAGTTGTACAGAGAGTAATCATAGAGACTCGGAGTTATTCTGGACATGCTTATTTATAGTCCCTTGTATGGTGACTTTGGCTTGTAAACACGATATCTCGAGATAGCAATGATGGATAATTATCATACTTGGGATATAGAATTATTATGTTAAAAAGAAGATCCCAGGCTATTGTTTTTGGTGGAGGTGAAAGGTCATGTGAGGTCAACAGAGGTCAAAACTCGAAATCCTTGTAAATACGATATCTCCAGGTAGGAAGCATGGATGCTTTCATACTTGGCATGTAGATGCGATATTGTCAAAAGATAAAAACTATTGAATTTGGTAAAGGTCAAAGGTTATCTGACGTAACCGGAGGTGAAATACCAAATTCTTAAAAACTGCTTGTAAACACGATACCTGAAGATAGCAATGATGGACAATCTTCATACTCGTATAGGCTATAACTTTATCATATTGAAAGCAAGAAACCTATAGTTTTCAGTAGAGGTCAAAGGTCATTTGAGATCATCAGAGGTGAAAAACCGAAACCTTGCAAAAACACGATATTTCAAGACAGGGATAATGGATCCTTTTCATACTTGGTATATGGATGTGTTACATTACGAGAGAGGGAACCCTATGGGTTTGTTGAAGGTCGAGGGTCATATGAGGTGATCAGAGGTAAAACTACGAAATTACGAAAACCTCGTAAACTAAATAGACAATGGGCGGTACCTCCAAATTGTGCCCGGCGTTTCGTGACCAACGAAAAGTAAGGGCTGAATTTTTCTACCGTTATAAAGATAGAGTTACAGATGACATTTACTTTTTCACAATTGTAACTGATACAGTAATAGGCTTTCTGGCTGAATTGTGTATACAAGGACCATGAATCCGTGGTATGTGTTGTAGTGTACCGGTAAATCTAGTATTGTTAGTGACCCACAGGGAGTCAGGTCCAACAAGTGGAGGGGGGCAACGCCCATGCTTCGAAAGAAAGTTTAATGAAGGTACCACCATTTTTCGACGACCATTTTCCCCTTCCCTCCACCTAAAGGTACGCCATTGTGATAATTACGGTTGTCATGACGGCTGTGCGGTAAGCGTCGCAAAAAATCGTTCATTTTAACATCTTAAAGACATTTGGCACTGCTGTTTTACTTCGGTTTACATTGTTAAATGTTATTATATTAAAATTCCCTCATTATTTCTCATGGTCTCGCTTCCTTCATTTTCTATTTTTTTTAAGTCTGGAAAAAGTGGGTGGGGGGGGAGACTTCCATAGTCCCGCCTATTCATACACACATATATGCTTACGTTTAATTACACGTATACTTCTACGTGTGCGTTTACATATACATCATTGCGAAGGCCCCCTCCCGCCGTGTCTCCCTCCCCGTTCAACACAAATCACCTCCCTCTTGTGTAGGGCATACGGTATCCAATCGTTAAGTTTTTGGAGGTGGTATTAACACCACCTCTCTGCCCTAACTAAATGACTAACTTTCGTAAAGTAGACCTGACCCTGACCGAAAATTCGTTTTTATTTTTCATGGTTTCTGCGGAGTGTCTGAAAATCGACCCCCACCCCCATCGCCCTGGGGAAGATCTGGCTGCTCGACCACCGGCCACATCCTGCCCCTGCGGCAATCCGATGCGACACACGAACTTGAAGCAAGTTGAGATCGAAAAAAATAACGGGAAAAAAATTACGCCAGCAATTATCACCGGACTCATTTAAGATACTTTGATAAAAGCTAGTCATAATTTCTGTAAAATGAAAATACCGCCAGATCTAGATGCTTTTGAAGCTAGATTTACTCCCTTCGCTTGCACTCATTGTAATGTAACTGCCTCATTGTTCCTATAGTATAACTTGACCCTGCAGAGTGCAATCATTGATCCAAAGCCCACCATGCATCCTCCCACCTACAAGACCACTAATTCACCAAGCCGACAAGCCGTAAGTCGTCCTATTCAGGCATGTAAGGTTAGACGGGCTGGCATATGGGCCATGTGGCTTGGGCCTACAAGGTTTGAATGGCTTAGAACCTTATTGGGTAGAGCACTGAATACAAAATATATGACTCGTATTGTTTCAAGTCTGTAAATGAACTTAATAAGCCTTATACCGCAGAGCCCTGACAGCTCTGGAGTATTAACAAAAGTGTGGCTGTCACAGGGGTGGGGCAAGGATTTGAAGGACAGGCAACAGGGGACCAAGCTCCCCGACAGGGGTGAAGGGAAGCACCCTGAGGTTCCGAAAAAGGCGAAGTGTTGCTAACAGTATGTAGAAACGCAATATTTTCGAAGCGGAGCACGAAGCGCGCCGAAGGTTTGCCGTTCCTATTGAAGAAAATTTGAAAACATTGGGATTTTCATAAAAATAAATAAAAATTTTGTTATTTTTAGCGAGGCAATTTGGAAACTTTGGGGTTTTTATTGAAAAATTCTCCCTATTTCTGAGCAAAATCAAGAAGATCGGCAGGGCGACTGGTCGTCGTAGGTGACAACAATTTTATCGTACCCGTTACGGCTCCCCCACGTAATATGAAAAATTCCCCTCGAGGGTGCCTTCCCCGACGGAGTGGCATGTCCTCTTGCCCCCATTTGGCGCCACCCCTAGGCTATTGTAATGAAGCGTATATTTTTTAAAATGGCAATGAATAAATACCAAACAGTTGTAATGAAGCGTATATTTTTTAAAATGGCAATGAATAAATACCAAACAGACTCTAAATATTACCCGAACTAACGATTTAATAATACAAGGATGTTGTGGGTGCATGGGAACGAAGGCTCCAGGACTGGTGCCAGGGGGACAAGGGGACCTTGCTGGCTCCCCTGTCAGGAAAGGCTTTTCTCCCGACTGGGAAATTTTCAAGTACGGTCGGGGAGCCTTAATGGGTGCTATAAAACATGTATTCCTCGACGACGTCCAGTCGCCTCAATGATATAACTGAAAGTAGGGCAGATTCTTCAACAAAATCCCCCAATTTTTCTGTTAACTTCATTAAAGAACCAAATAATTTTCTTAAATGAAACCCCAAATTTTTTGAATCGCCTTCAACAGAAAACAAATTTTCGGGGCAAGTTCGACATACTTTCAGCAACTCGTCGCCTTTCCGGAGTTTTGAGTTGCTGCCCCAGTCGGGAAGCTTTCTCCCCATTCCTGTCTGGCAAATCCTGGCGCCACCCCTGGACGGATGATCGGGGTTGCATTAGGCCAACCAGTTACCCACCTAGTTACCGCCAAGGTCACTTGTTTTGTCTAGCACTTGAAGATAATGGGCTTAAAGCTATTGTTAGTATTTAACAATAGGTTGATGCAGTCTGCTACGCTGGAAAGTAAGGTAACAAAATTTTTCTATGTGCTATAGTATTGTCGTTCGCTTTCCTTGAAAATTAATTTGCAACTCCCATTGCGACCCTATACTCTTATCACAGTAGGCTAGTTGAAATTTGAGTCCTACTAGAACAAGCCCTGCAAAGACCAGCGAGATATAAAGACCGGCCAACTTGCAGCAGCAAAGACCGGCGGATGAAAATGCAATTTAGAATCCCCCTCCCTCCCCCCCCCCCCAAATGCGTAAAAGTTTCTAAGGTTTGTAATAGAAAATTATGGTAAACATGATGTACAAATAGCCAATGCATCGAAAGTTCTCGGTCACTAAAATACATTCAAAGATTTTTTTCAACTAACTTATGGTCAACTGTTATTCAATTGCACCGCTCCGTTCGTTATTTACATCTATTGTCTATAGTCTCTCTGTCATGAGCCGGTCTTTTACGCCTTTTGGCCGGTCTTTATCCGGTCGGTCTTTGCCAGGCTTAATCTGGCAGGACCGTTAATTTTATGTAACATGATGAACATGTATACACCTTGCGAAAGTTTGCGGAAATTAATGTAACACTTCATCAAATAGTACACCTTTCTTTAAACATTTACGCACTGTATCAGTGTAAGTCATTCTTACACGTTATAGTCTTTGTAGACTCCGAGATTAGCAGTCGTTTTGATTTATTAGACAGTGTTTCTTACTTGACTATCTTAACAACGTTCGGATCAAAGCATTGTTCCCCCTAATCTTGTTCATAGGTATATGGAGGTGTAAAGGAAGTTAACTTGGGTAGCATGGTATCAACTAAAAAAGACCAGACAAAAGAAGTATATGCCCTGAGCCCTAATAATCACTCATGAATTGATACCTCCCAACGATGGGGTTGATCTAATTAGATTACCATAAATTAAAGTTTCCGATGTGTCTCCTCCTTCTAAATAGCAACTCCCTGCTTTTATATAGTTGTCAGCAAACCGAAAAAGCTTTATGGTCATTTATGTGGTGCTTGGCTCCGCTTCGGTGATGAGCCAGGAGACCAAAGTTTCCCTTTCAAGTTGTAACTTATCATTATTTAAAATTAACAGACTTTATGAGATGAAAATTTTTACATATCTTAAAATGTTAATCAATGCAAACTAACGTTTCATTATGTAGTTGTAGTTAGGATAGTTCACGTGTATTATTGTCTTAAAAACGTTCACCAGGTGTAGAGCAATTGCCCGCTAAGCCGAAAATTTTGCATTAGAACCTATTTACCATGGTTAAAATCAGTGGCGCTGGCAAGGGGGGAGGGTGGGGGTGCCCCCCCCAATCGATTTCAGATTTTTTTTGAAAATTAAAAATGATCCTAAAAGGCGTTTAATAGATCTCTGAAGGGGTAGGGTGAGGTGTGTTTTCGACCGAGTGATGGATCTATTGTAATCATTTTCTATCACAAACGGTTCTCAAATTATCAGAATATTCGCAAATCTTTCGGAAACTATCAAAATTTTCGCGCGCTCCGCGCGCTTCAAACCTTATTTCAGTATTGTTCTTATTATCAGTATCCTCCGATAGCAACTCCCAGAGAAACACAGCAGCAAAAGGTGAAAGCTGTTTACCTAATTCTCAGGTACAAGACTGACTTTGGTGATTGCCATATAGGTTTGTTGGGGAATTGGAATTGACAGTGTCTCAATGCAGAGCCCGAATGCAGATTTTGTCATGGAAATCTTATTTAATGAAACATTTCGGCGCCCTTCGCGCGCATTCGTCACGTTTGCACTCCATCTCATGACCATTATTAAGGGAATGATACAAGAAACTATTCTGATCACAACACTTTTCCGAAAAACGGAATTACATTTCCAACCTCTGTAGGGACCTCGCATCAATATGGGACCCTTCATTCTAATTTGTAGCATGATGTGGAAGGTTGAAAGTACGTATTTGCCGTTTTACATTTTTCGAACATTTTACCGAGCGCTTCGTGCGTAGCCATTATCGCTATAGATGGGCAGGGGCGTCAATCCGTATTGAAGTGTAGGGGGAAACACACATGACCAGGCACGTAGTCTGAAATTTTTCCGGGGGGCGAAGCAGTAGATTTTGCGAGGGAGCGAAGCGACCGAGCCCGAGCGCCCTTGTGGGCGAGGGGGAGAGGGTGTGGGAGGGGGTGTCCCCCTCCCACGGTGAGAAGCTTTTGTGTTTTTTAATGTGAAAATATGTGATTTGGTGCATACTTTATATGGTATTTTGTATGCATAAGGAGACATTATTATGTATTTTATGAAATATTTTGTGGGAATAACCATATAGAAATCAAATAAACACATATTGCTGGCAAATTATCATTCTACAAGTATGCAGAATCACATAACAGCTTCATACAAGTGCAAGGTGTTGCTTTTGTACATAGGCCTACCACTAGATACCATGTGTTCCTGATATGGTAGGCGGACAATTTGTCCCCTTACAGTATCGATAGAGTTGGCAAGTATGCTGCCAGTACTCCGCGCCAACCCATGGGTTGGCGCGGAGCGCGTGGAAATTTGGTCCAAAATGCCTCCCAGATCGCAGGAAATGGCACTTCCCAGGCCTATTTACTGCATATAAACAGGGGAAACACTAGTAATATTGTAAAAAAGACATAAAAAATACCAACATTTTGCTCGAAGGAGGGGGGGGGGGCTGCCCCCTTCGCCCCCTTGGCTACGTGCCTGCAAATGACTTAGCACAACTATCAAGTCCTTTTTTGAAAAAGGCGTGTCTTTCTATAGGCCCTTCCCTGTGTCCCCTCTTTGTGATGACTGACGTTGTCCTATTCTAATAAGAGTTAGGATTCCAAACACTGGCGTAGCCAGGATTCTTGTTTGGCGAGGGCCAACTGCGGGACCTGATCGCCGGCCTGGGGGAGGGGTCTAAGGGCAGGGGGTGCCCAGGGGCGTAGCCAGGTTTTTGGGGTGGGGGGGGCAAAGTCGACTCATCGTCCCCATTTTTGACCGCAGTCCTGGGGAAGGGGTATAAGGGGAGGGGTGTCCCCCTCCCCTTCTGAAATTTTTTTGCTGTCTCGAAGGGCTTAGATGCAAAATGGTGCTTCTTTTTATACTAGATCCCAGTGTTCTCCACAGGGGTTTTTAGAGTGGCTCAGGGGTGGCGCCAGGATTTGCCCGAAGGGGGCCAGATTCCCCGACGGGGAGGCCAGCGACCAGAAACCCCGATGCCGTCGAGGGGTTGGTGAGAGGGTGGGTATTTGAAGAAAACCTGTGTGCTATACCATGCCATTGGATATATTGCATAAAATTTGTATATACTAGAGGAACATAGATTTACCGTTTTTATCCGTAATATAAACTGTGAAATTGCAAAGCGCGCGAAAATTTTTGGGTAAGCCTACACTAAAAAGAATCTGTACTTGTCTAAAACTTATATAGGTCAATTGTTCGGGCAGGTGGGCCCTATCAGACATAACTTACATTTTACTTCCCTCCTCGGGTCACTAGCCGTACATCACGGCAGACATAAGAGAACAGTCATTAACTAGTTTTACGGAAATGAGATGACATTGTACTATATTTAGCTATAGGCAGAGGCGGCGCCACAGGGGTGGCAGGGTAGGCATTTGCCACCCCTATGGCTTTTAGCTCAAAAAAATAAAATCGTCTAAATAACATTTTAAGACATAATTTTGTGGGGGTGGGGTGACAGTACAAAAAATATAACAAAAGAAAGCACAATTTGGCATCTAAACAACCTAAAATTTACAAATTTTTTTAAAAAAGGAGGGGTATCTTTCTCCCCTTCGACCCCTCTCGCAGGACGGCGATTACTCACCCCACGTTTGCCACCCCTTTCAAAATACCCTGGCGCCGCCCCTGGCTATAGGTAACGGAACCGAGGAAGAGTGGGCAAAGCGTACCAAAAATTGTGGGTTGATGATCCTCTTGAAAGCCAAAATAAGTAAACCAACCATGGGTGGAGACAGAATTTTCCCGAACGGGTGCCGGGCCATGCCAGCGACCCCAAGTTCCCGACAACCCACTATGTCGAGGGGGTGCATGGTGAGAAAGGGATTTGAAGGAGCCTAACTACCCATGCCATTGCAGGGCATATTTTGCATAATATCGCTTAACACTTCAAGAGCCAAGTTGCGCACTGATATCGTTCTTTTGAATCTGAATCGTGAAACTGCAAAGCGCGCCAAGCGCGCGAAAATTTTTTGTAGGCTTCCACAAAAAACATAGGTGATCATTAAGAACAAAAAGAAACAAAGTAACTGTAGGGGGTGAAGATCGTATCGGGGATAACATACGTTGTATCGAAACCACCTGACTCGCTCACCAACTGACTGTGCAGCATGACACACATTAGAGAACAGCAACTTGGCATTGCGATATGGGATGAAATTTACGACCTCTACATATGCTGTGTACTCTGCCTACATGTTGCTTGGTAAGGTGGACAGGACTTGTGCTACCTAGCTATGTGGAATGGAAATATTGAAGAAAATGGATTGACCCCACAGTGCGCGTAGCGCGCCGAAAATTTTGGGTTCTTATTAGGGAAGTTGTCCTCTTGAGAGCAAAAAACAGGTAAATCCGTGGGGCGACTGTCGCCTTCGGGGACTGCATGCTTTATCGCATCGACTAAAACTCCCCGATAAAACTGTAAAAATTCCCCGACGGGGGGGGGGGCATGGCCCACCTGCTCCCTGTCCCCACCTGGCGCCACCCCTGGAAGGGCGGCCGGCCCTCCGAGTGTAAATGACATTGACAACCAATATGTTTTCGGGATTTAATTATTTTGTTTCAAAATCAGGATTAGTGTTGGAAAAAGGGCTAGGGTTCAGTCCCCAAGGCATAATCAGTTGAAGAAAGGAGAATAATTCCGGAAAACTGTTTCCAGACGAGATGACATCATTAGTATCCAAAGTTGTGATTGACTTTTCGGGGGCTTATTGCCGATGCGTCCTGCATAAAATAAATATGCCGTCCGTTCTGCTACGGATTCCACTGTCATTACTCATCCCCGAGACCTAGATCCCTACCCCCTCCCACTCGGCCCCACCAACTTCCCATCCATCCCTCTCGCCGTTTTTTTTTTTGCCTTCCTTCCTTTTTTCAACATCGCCCATTGCGTCCCCCAAATTTCTGTGGGGGGGGGAACTCTGCCCCCTGTCCCCCTCTGGCTGCGCCGCTGGGGGTTCCTCCTTCCCTTTGAGAAATTTTTGAATGTTTAAGTACTCTCAGATGCAATCTGGTGCAACGTTTAGCATCACTTCAGTGAAGCCAATTTTTGTGTTCCATTAACACTTTTTTTCAGAGTTCGATGGAGGGGGCGGCATGACCCCTGCCTCCCCTCTGTCTACGCCAATGATTCCAAAGTTAAGATGACCATCACAGATGATCTGCTAGTTGAAATACACGGAGTCCAGGGAATTACTTCAAGATGTTACTTTAATCATGTCCCAAAATAGCTGAAACCACGCTCCGCAGCGTTGATCATCAGAGATCATGGACCCCAACTACGCCCGTAGCTAGGGTCATATGTTTTTGGGTGTGAAAGCCCCTAATTCGGACTGGCTGGATGTTTTTCCAACAGAGTGGCGGCGTGTAAATTGCACTTTGTTATGCGCTCGGCGTTTTGTATACAGCTGTGGTGATCCTTCCTTTGCCACTACATAAAGGTGTCGTCCTGGGAGAGGGGTCTAAGGAGAGGGGGTTCCCCTCCCCTTTGAGAAATTTTGTTAATTTAAGGTTGCTTAGGTGCAAAATGGTGCTGTGTTTGGGATATTTTGGAGCTGATCGTATATGGCTGGAAAATGTCCATAATTTAGTGAATTCTAATTTTCGGGCTGCCTGGATGCTTTTACTAATTGCAGTGGGAACGCGTAAATTGCACCTTTTTAATGCACCCTGCGTTTGTAAACAGCAGTGGGAATCCTTCCTTTGTCACTACATGAAGGTGTCGCCGGGGGGTCTAAGGGGAGGGGTGTCCCCTCCCCTTTGAGAAATTTTCATAAATTTAAGGTTGCTTAGATGCAAAATGGTACTATCTTTGGTTTATTTTTGGAGCTGATCGAATTCGTTTTCAACAACCGCCCTGAAGCCCCCCTTAGGCTACTTTTTGGCAGTTTTTCCGCAAAAATGCCTGCATTGAGTCAACAGAAACTTTCTTGGACTATTATAAAAATTTTCCTTTCCTTCATTGTGCATTATAAAAGGCTATCTAAGGCTGGCAAATGCCTGTATAAGACCTCCTGGAAGCTCTGGATCAATTATATAAATGGGGCAATGGCGTAATGCTTATTACCTGACATCCAAATGGTAATATAGATTATTCCGTGATGCTAAGCACTTTACATCTATCGTGTTTTTACTAATTTTGAACGAAAACCCAGACGAACAGCTTCCAGCAATGGAGAATCGGCAGGAGGGAGAGAATAGGCGCATAAGGTGATGTTAGACCTCCCTGATAGGTATAGCAAAAGGTGTGAAGGACTAACAAGTGCGTTTCAGCTTTTTCTACGTAAGTGTATTAGCAATCACCATCCATACTGATAATGGCTTCGCTCGAAGCGCTCGGTAAAACTTTTTAAAAAATGCATAACAGCAAGAACGTGCTTTAAAGTTCAACCTTCCACATCATGCTTACAAATTAGATTGAAGGATCCCATATTGATGCGGGGCCCCTATACAGATGTTTGGAGATGTATCTCTGTTTTCGGAAAGTTTTGTGATCAGAATAGTTCCTTGTATAATCACCATTTTAATGATCATGAGATGGAGTACACACTGTGGTGCATGCGCGCGAAGCGCGCCGAAATTTCTCATTAAATGAGATTTCCCTGACAAAATCTGCACTCAGAATCTGCATCGAGACACTTTCAACAAACCTACATGCCACTCAAAAAGCCAGTCAAACAGATCCATGACACTACTCTTTTACGAAGTGTGTGTGTGTGTGTGTGTGTGGGGGGGGGGGACATTTGATATTGTGTCCCCACCCATCGAAATGTGGGGGCGACATGTCCCCGTCTCCCCCCCCAGGATTGACGCCCATGTAGATGGGGACTGTTTAATACACTTACGTCGAAAAAGTATTCTGAAACGGGCTTGTTAGTCCTTCACCCATTTTGCTCAGTATACCTATCAGGGAGGTCTAATATCACCTTCCTGCACAAATACTCTCCCTCCCTCGTTCCCTCCCTCCCTCCCATTCCCCATTGCTGGAAGCTGTTCTTCTGGATTTTCGTTTAAACTTAGGAAAAATACGATAGCCTGATAGTTGTAAAGTGCTCGGCATCATATTCTATAGCAGCGCTTCTCAACCAGTGGGCCGCGAAGCTGTCACAGGTGGGCCGCGAGATCCGCCATAAAAATAAAAAAAAAAAACATAAAAAAGAATAAACTTTTTGTAAGGTGGGCCTCAGAAAAATTCTGAGAGTGAAGGTGGTCCTCGAGTTAAAAAAGGTTGAGAAGCACTGTTCTATAGTATCATTTGGACGTCAGGTAATAAGCATGTCAGTGTCCCATTTTACATGGTTAATCCAGGGCTTCCAGGAGGCCTATATCGGTGTCTGCCAGCCCTAGATACCTTTTTAAAATGCACAATGAAGCAGAGGAAAATTTTCGTAATAGTCCAAGAATGCTTCTGTGGACTCCACGCACGTATTTTTACGTAAAAACGTTCCCCGAATAGAAGGCATTAAAGTAGCCAAAAGGGGGCTTCAGGTTTGTTGACAACATACCCTTCTCTTAGACAACATACTCTCCTCTTTCACCAAACCAAAAATTAGAGTTCACTAAATTATGTATATTATTATTTATATATTATATATAATATAATATAATATGATATGATATGATATGATATGATATGATATGATATGATATGATATGATATGATATGATATGATATGATATGATATGATATGATATGATATGATATAATATAATATAATTTATAATATATATATATATATATATATATATATTATTATTGGTTTCGATGATAAGAGAAAGCTATGCATTCATGATGGCGTGTGTGTATGTATGTGTGTATGTGCGTGTGGGTGGGTGTGTATGTGTGTGTGTTTGTGACACTTTGCTTGTTAACACGATATCTCAAGAAGGGAAACTCTGACAGTTCTCAAACTTGGTACATAGATGCCCCATATTAAGAGGAAGAACTCTATTGTTTTTGGTGGGGTCAAAGGTCACCTGGGGTCACCTGGGGTCAAACTCTGAATACCTTGTTAACACAATATCTTGAGGTAGGAAGCTTGGATAAATTTCATACTTTGTATGTAGATACGTTATGGTAAGAGGAAGAACCCTATCATTTTTGGTGGAGGTGAAAGGTCATCTGGGGTCACCGGGGGTCAAACCCTGAAAACTTTGTTAACACGATATCTCAAGAAGGGAAGCTCTGACAGTTCTCAAACTTTGTACATAGATGCCCCATATTAAGAGGAAGAACTCTATTGTTGTTGGTGGGGGTCAACGGTCACCTGGGGTCACCGGGAGTCAAACTCTGAAAACCTTGTTAACACAATATCTTGAGGTAGGAAGTTTGGATGAATTTAATACTTTGTATGAAGATGCGTTATGGTATGAGGAAGAACCCTGTCATTTTTGGTGGAGGTGAAAGGTCATCTGGGGTCACCGGGGGTCAAACCCTGAAAATCTTGTTAACACAATAACTTGAGTTACAAAGCTTGGATGAATTTTATACTTTGTATGTAAATGCGTTATGGTAAGAGGAAGAACCCTATCTTTTTTGATGGAGGTCAAAGGTCATTTGGGGTCACCAGGGGTCAGAACCTAAAAACCTTGTTAACCTGATATCTTCAGGTAGGAAGCTTGGATAAATTTCATACTTTTTATGTAGATGCCTTATAGGTAGAGAAAGTGCCTTATTATTTTTGGTGGGGTTCAAAGACCATCTGGGGTCACCGGGGGTGAAACCCTGAAAACCTTGTTCACACGATATCTCAAGGTAGGAAGCTTGAATAAGTTTCATAATTTGTATGTAGATGTGTTATAGTAAGAGGAAGAATCCTATCATTTTTGGTGGAGGTCAACGTTAATTTGGGGTCACTGGGGGTTAAACTCTGAAAATCTTGTTAACACGATATCTCCAGGTAGGAAGCTTGGATAGATTTCATACGTAGTATATGGATGCGTTATAGTTAGAAGATGAATCCTATTATTTTTGGTGGAGGTCAAAGGTCATCTGGGGTCACCAAAGGTCAATGTCTGAAAACCTTGTCAAGAGAATATCTCCAGGTAGGAAGCTTGAATAGATTTCATACTTGGTAAATTGATGTGTTATAGTGAGAAGATGTACCCCATTGTTTTTGGTGGAGTTGAAAGGTCATCTAGGGTCACCAGGGTCAAACACTGAAAACCTTGTTAACACAATTTCTCAAGGGAGAAAGCTTGGAGAGATTTTATGCTTAGTATGTGGATGTGTTATGGTGAAAAGATGGACCTATTGTTTTTGGTGGAGGTCAAAGGAGGTCATCTGGGGTCACCAGAGGTAAAAAAGCAAAATTTCCCAAGAATTCCCAAGAATATTACATGGGGTCACCAGAGGTCAAAGAGCAAAATTTCCTGACAATTCCCAAGATTTTCATCTGGGGTCACCAGAGGTCAAAACGCAAATTTCCCAAGAATTACTAAGACTAAATAGGAATACAAAACTGTATTTTTCCAACATGTTAAGATAGCATTTGACCATTGACTGAAAGAGATGGGACATCATGGCTTTATTTGGAATAGAACATATATCATCGAAACCTCAATGCATTTTTGCATTCTGGTTATATTTTCCAGCCATATGTGATCAGTTCCAAAACTATCCCAAAGATAGCACCATTTTGCATCTAAGCAACCCTAAATTAACAAACAGGACGACACCTTCTTGTAGTGTCAAAGGAAGGATCCCACACTGTTGTATACAATCGCAGGGACGCATAGGCTCCTCTTTGACATAGCCAAAAATTAAAAATCACTAAATTATGGATGTTTTCCAGCCATATATGATCAGTTCCTAAAAATATCCCAAAGATAGCACCATTTTGCATCTAAGTAACCTTAAATTAACAAAACTCTCTCAAAGGGGAGGGAAACACCCCCTCCCCCAGGACGGCACCTTTATGTAGTGACAAAGAAAGGATTCCACACTGCTGTATACAAAAACGCAGGGCCCATAAACAAGGTACAAGTTACACAGACTTGGGGGGGGGGGCTGAGGTGGTATACGGTCATCTGTGGTCCCCCCATCACTAAACCCTGTCGGCGTCACTGCCGTTTTGTCCTGTTTTTACCAACAAAGTGATCTTATTGTATAAGTTTTTCAAGGTCTTCGTTTCTAAAGCACGAAGTCTCAAAATAAAAAAAAAGATGTTGTGAAGCTACTTTGGAGGTCTAGAAAGTGCCGTTTTTTGCTAATCTTGGAAACATTTTGGAAGAACAATCGACCAGGCTACTCAACGACGCATCGGTTGATGGTGGCGCCATAGGGGAAAGGTGGTCACTCGAACCGTGGAATGGCACGGTGCCATACAACAGCCAAACAATAAATTATGAGAAATCTAAACATTACCAAATTCAAAGTTTTTAAATGTAAGCAACATTTTGTATAAAAGCAACCTTTCAAAGGCAATAATTTCTCAAAGAGGAAGGGCCTTATACAACACCATCTCCCTTACACCAATAAAAAAATAAAAAAGGAAAAGTCACGAAAATGTGAATTTCTAAACATAAAACCAGTTCTAAGCTCTCCCAAAGATAGGCTAGCACCAATTTACACGTTTGCCATTTTATGTAAATAAATTCTTCACCCCCCCCCCCCCTCCCAATATGAGACAAGACACTAAACATGATCAAAGACAGCACAAATTTATGCAAGCCACAAATATCACATTATCCGTTTGACCTCTCCTCTTAGACCTCTCCTTCAGGGCGGCAGTGGGTGACGAAGAAAGGGCCCAATTCGGTGCCAACTATCCTAGGTATGCCACTAGACACTATAATGAACTGCCCTCCTGGAGATTTCTTCTAAGCTACGGCCCTGCTCTCCCTCACAAAATCATGGTTTAGTAGTAAGTGCATCATCTCAAATCATTCACGCACTGATTTTCTCACCAAAGGCAATATTTAGTCATATCCTTGTTCGCTAGAAAATCAGTTGTATTTATTGAGGTGGTGCTCCATTCGAACATAAGACTTGGTTGTTGCAAGGAAAGTGATAAAGCCTGAACTGTGATAAAGGGTACGCACATATGCGGGATTAAGGGGGCAATTGCCCCCCCCCCACTTTTTTCCATGGCTTACAAATATAAATTATAAAAGAAGAGCGAAAGTAAACGAGACCAGAGATATTGTAAGAGAATATTCAATTGCTTTTAAGATTAAATTTTGCATTGTTTAAAGAAAAAAATATTAATATAAAAAAACCATAAAAATGCTTAAAAGATTTTTCTTGGCGAGATTCGCGGGCACCTCCAGAGAAAACTGACTAATACAATTCAAAATTTTGTCTGGCACCGCAAAATTTCTTTCCTCTCACGCGCCACATCTGTTGTGACTTGAAGCTCTGAAATAAGGCTCACTGAAAGTACTAATGTCCGTCATAAAGTGCACCATGGTCCTTGCAAACAAAGTCCCAAACCCTACCCATGTACAGGGAGTCGCCATTCTCGCACAACAGTTTCGGCGTGTTTCCCATGAGTCTTCTATAAATCGATGTCTCATCAGGGAGTTGCTATTTGTCAAATAGCAACTCCCTGGTCTCATTAGTACCACTGGACTGCTGTGCGTAGGAAAACTTTGGTGGAACTTTGCCTCTTTATTACTTCCTGTAAGACAGCTTGGCTAAATTACCATTTCCAAAATCCTGGCTACACCTCTCGCTGTTCACTTTCCTCACCAACTACCACCTTTCTCAGCAAATTGACTGACGGTTACTATCTTAAATTTGCGATCATCATAAAAAACTTAGTTCATTAGCATTTCAAATTACACCCGGAGGAAGCAGGATCTTCTCAAGAAATGGTCCAGAATGGCCGCAAAAGCCGTCAATATCTCAGGGAGGACCCTCAGTCCCTAGTCTCCGGCTTCGCGCCTTAGGTGATCCCGGTTAAAGGCTTCGCCGGCCATCACTTCCAAAGATGCAGTCTTCAATAAAAATTACTATCCTGGCACTTTAACTGTCGATGCCCTTGGCCATGCCCATGCAATAATTACTCATAAACGTATCTTTGATTTTTCAAAGTCACATAGTGTAAAACCTTCAAAATCGACACTCTTATTTTTCACACAAATAAAGAAGTTGAGGGTCACTTGTCCCCGACTATCCTTAGGGCAGGTTTCTATATCCTGCTCTATGGAAGGAACAAGCACCTGGGGAAAGAAGAAATTTTTTATGCAAAATACAAAATACTGCATTTAAAACTCAAGAAAAACCATAGACTACAATTAAATGTCTCAAACGCTGTATCAACGCTGTTTCTTTTTTAAGCGCGCTTCGCGCGCACCTGTTTTAAATATTGTTTCACGGTTTCATATGGAAACCTTTGCCCTAGAAATGGAATGTTATCAGAGAAATAAAAGCTGTTGCACACACAAGGAGCTTGCGGTTTTCTTTTGTCCGAAATTGCTGTGAGGTGGTTTATTGGACTATTCCATTTGGTTTGGGTGTTTAAGACCTACTGTATACAATCGCTGTGAAAAATCCAAGAAATTACAATGCTGTATTCTTCATAGAGTTATCGTTTCTGACTCAAAAACTTTATCTGAAAGAATTTTATTCATTTTTGCGTCATACTTTCCCGTTGTATCTTCAGTAAAACACCAAGAAGGCCATAAATGAAATACTCATCGATGCCAGTCCCCCTGCAGAGAGAGTGTTGAAGCCATGTCCAAGTGCGTAATTCACAAATTTCTATCATCATATCTGATTTGCAACGGCAAAGTACGGGTCTCTATATTGACCAATCAAATCAAGCTTTATATCAGAAGAAAGAAGAGTCATCGAAATTTTATTTAGCATGAGAAGGAAGTTGATTACATAATCCAACGAGGAGCAAGCTTATGATAAATAGGCGGGGAGGTCGGAAATTTTGAAGTTCACACTGCTTTCCGAAGTGTTTTTTACTTTTTTAGGTTAGGAAGTACGGAGCTTGCTAGACACATATAGGAGACAAGTGAACATCATTTAAAGGAGATCGGCATGATATTTTAAATGACACAAGAAAGAAATTTCGAGTGCATGTGCTCACAAAGTTATGATAAGTTGAAGTGCAAAATATGCCATTTTTACAGCGAAATTTGATGGTTAACAGAAGGGTTTGCGGCGAGTTCCGCAAAGAATCCATATGCGGGGTTACTTCCTATAGCCTCAGGGGTGGGAAGCCTTCGTCCCGCGGGCCATATGCGCCCCGCGAGACCATTTCACCAGGCCTGGGAGGCAATTCATAAATGTAAATTCAGAATCACTTGTGGGCACCGTGGGCTTGACAATGATCTTTTAGCCCACGGTGCCCACCGCTTATCCTGGTTATACCAGGGAGTTGCAAACAGCAGCTCCCTGGCTATACAGTACCACTTTCAGGGTATTTCACGTAAACCTGCGCGAAACACTACCAGTATATTACTAAAATACACACTGTAACATGCCAACCATTTCCTTAGACATAAATCAGCCTGAGGTGCGTAATCCTTGTAGCTCTGGAGGTAACAGAAGCTTTGCGTGGCAGACAGGCTACGTAACATTGTACAGAACTGCCGTGACTATCACATGTGTAAGTCCGTGCCGTTAAATTACGAAACTGTGGGCATTGTATCTATTTTGGTATATTCGGGAGGGGTTGGGGGTTTAGAACTGTCCCTCCAAAGAGTGAATTAATCGTTAGAAAGTGGGCCATTTTGCAATGAAAAATGAGGAAAAATAAGGTTGGTTTAAAAATACGCATGCGCTCATTCACTATTACTTCATACATACGTAAAAAGACAAATGTTTATACTGGGATCCTTCTGGTCTGTGTAACCTTGCACAGTCTATAGGCTATCATTTAAAGGTAGTGGATGAATATTCTTTTGCCTACAAATTAGTACAAATCCCAGAGCTTCCGGGGGCTTCGCCCCAGTTCTTGCCTAGACTTCCCCTAGACTCCACCATGGCCTGTTTGGGACCCCTTGTCCTACGCCCTATGGGGAAAGCTTATTGCACCCTCTCTGTGTGCGGCCCGAGAGTGAATTATGCCTTCAAAAGGCCCGTCAGACAAAAAGGTTCCCCACCCCTGCTGTAGAACATCTTGCTGGTACATAGCTTCGTGCAAACTCTTCTATTATCAACGAAACCACCAATTTCCCCATGGCCGTACGCAGCGTAGGGGGGGGGGGGGAGTTCCCACTCCCAAAGAAATTCAAAATTTTTATAACCACCGATCTGTGTAAATTTACCAGAATTTTTTGTTTAGATGTAAGTTGTAAGGCACGGAAAGTGCCATCATTTCCGGTACCGTAAAAAGGGACATGCACTTAGCAAAAGGGGGCTAGAGCCTTGAGGATACTTTTCTTTCATATCATTTCTACTCCCCACTGGGGCTCTGAGAATTGCGACCACAATTCCCTGACTCTTACCGCGTGTTTGGTCTAGTGGTAGAGCATCCGCCTCTCACGCGGAAGGCCCGGGTTCGATCCCCAGGTCGAGTCATACCAAAGACTTTAAAAATGGAACCTACTCCCGTTGTGCGTGATGCTCCGCATAAGCAATGAAGGGAAAACAAGCCAGTGAGCCACAACTGGAAAAAAGGCCGTGGCCGGCTCGACTTGGACCAATTGGTTGGTGGAAAACTGGGCCGTTAAACCTCATCTAACCTAACTTACGCCTATATTGACACTTCAAGAACTCCGTAGTCTGCTCAAGAAAGTAATTGGACAGGCTACGGGTACATACATTCAGTGTTGCCACTCCTAGGTTTTTTCCACTAGATCTGTGTTTTTTTAGGTTCATCTGGGTTTCTGGGTTTATTTTTTTCATAAAGGTAGAAATCTGGGTTTTTTTACAGTTCGGAGTTGAAACTCGAAAATTTCATTACATATCACAAGTTTCATGTGAGTAAATGTTCATAAAACACTTGAAATATACTGAAAAGGCCTAATTCTGGAAGGCCAAAGCAGTTTCTCCCTTCATATTACGTGTTTATACCCTCGAGCGCCTACCCGAGTGTTGCATAACAGGTGCAAGGTATGTAACGCTGAATGCACAGCTCCGTTCGAGGGCTACTTCCGTATGTGTTCTGCATTGAGTAGCCTAGTAAGCCTACATGTATGCGCACTTCATTACAACATGACACAGTTATTTGCTAAACCATGGTGCATTATGTACATGTAGGACCTAACTAGGATGTAAATAAAAAATAGATAAAAAAAAAGAATAAAAAATAAAATAAAATGAAGAAAATTACGAATTTCTCCTGAAAAGGAAACCGACCCATTCACATGATTTTATCCTTCGTGCATCTACGTTTTCTATAAGATTCTGCAGAAGTTTAGGTGATTTGGGTTTTTATTAGGCAATCTGGATTTTTTTAGGACTAAAATCTGGGGTTTTTTGTTTTCACTGAGTGGCAACACTGCATATATTACATTGGTTGCGATCACAGAAATATATACCTGTGGTTACGACCAGTTCATGTCGGCATCAGGCAGGTGAATTACTGGAATAATTTCAAATTTTTATATAGTCGGAAACATTAATACCCAAATTAAAGCTTTTAAAGTCTTATTTTTATGTGGTAAAGTATCATTAAAATCAACCTTTTTTTATCTAAATGAGGGACAATTAAATACGCATGGAAAGTCACCTTCATGCATCCCCTTTTCAAAGCAAAAGTCGTTTCCAAATGTTCCGCAGCTGAATGACGTCATGCTCTTCTGTCAGCCACAAAGGTATTACAAAATGGAACATAAACTGATAAATATTAGCATATTGTACAAATAAAATAGAGAAAATACTATTCGTCATTTTCTGCTATTAGTTATGAGCCCGGGATGTTATTTGCGACCTTAAATTTGTGACCTAAGTTTTGCCGCGGAGGAATGTTATGGGGGGCCTATGGATTCATATGCTAATTAATTTCCCGTATTTTATGAATTGCAATCAATATACGACAGAAAACATTGCAAACCTCTCTGGACAATTAATAAGTTAAAAGGCTTTCATAACTACAAGAATTTTTATTGAACTATTTTACATTTGTATTTTGTAAGATCATTTTCATTATATCATATTTTTCTCCAGAGGTGGCTCAATTTAATCTCGTCTCAAAATTTTCTCAATTGGAAACCTCCAATATTATTACGCCCACCCATCCGCTTGAGAGACTTGTCACGCGCGTACGAAGAATAGGAACGTACGTAGGTGAGGGGAAATCACGCATTACTAATACTGCACATACCTGTATGACACTATGCTATACTGAATTACACGCAACTTCCATGTGTATACGTACACACGAACCTCAGTACATGCTACAGCACACACAACTGGCAACGATACGGTACACATACTGTGCTTATTGCCTTACAGGTTTCTTTACGTTGTAGTACTGACACCAACATCTAGTCAAAATGACAACCGCATTTTCTAAAGAGGGAGCAATTTCCTTTGTAAAGGATCTTGCAGCCGGCGGTGTAGCAGCAGCCATCTCTAAAACGGCTGTAGCACCGATTGAAAGAGTGAAATTGCTTCTTCAGGTAACAATCACAAGACTTTGGCTTGATTTTCTACCCGGTCGTTTCACACGTGGAGTCAATGAGTTAGGCTCGCCTTTACTAACAAGTAACATAGGCCTAACTGATCTTCCTGGTTCCTGTACTGAAGAAAGCAATACAGTCATTACTAAATATTAGTCATATTTTAACCTAGGCCTAGGCAGCTGATGTGATGTAATTTTTCCAAATTTGATAAATTAATGGGCGTATGTGGCCAAAGTAAATGTCCGAGTGTAATTATAGGCAAAATTGGATGGGCTATAACGTTAGGCCTAACCATAAATTTTGGCAGTTTCACAGTTATCCTAGGCTAGGCCTAGTCCTCAGTAAAGGACTGTGGTCGTTCGCCGATTGCTCACTATACACAGACCATTACACCGACCATTGGAAATAGCGGGGGGATAAGCCGTCTGTGTAATGGTTGAAATTGTCTTTCTTCTCATAGCAAATTTTGAAAGAAAAATCCTATTTTACCACCAGGTCTTTTCTTCTCCAGATCTTACAGGAGTATTGCATCTGTTTTTGATCACAGAGAATTTCTGGAAAGTGCCAAAATTGTGAAATGAAATTAGCAACTTTTTCGCGCCGTAAAATTTACTGTGTGACTATGGAACTTTGTTTACATCGGTATGCTAATAAGCTACATGGTTACGTCAGCTAAAAATGTTTGCAGAGCTAATTGCTATGTGTATGTATAGGAACTACAGTAATGAAAATGTTGTACGTGACGTCACAATGTTACGCACACGGCATTCTGATGTCAACAACAATTTCGAACGCTACAGTAAATTTTTACGAAGTGGCAAAGTTGATAATTTTATATCAAATTTTCGGAACTTTTAAGAGGATTAAAGTGATAAAAAACAACTGCAATATAAGTGTAAGACATGGAAAGGAAAAGTTATGGTAGTTTATTAAGACTTTAGGTCCTACCTTTGCAATAAGAAGAAAATCAATTTCGACCAGCACTGTGCTGGTCGAAGACCCCGAGTTTTCAATGAGTCGGAGTAAGGACTGTGTATAGGGAGCTATCGGCAACCGGCTATACATGGGCCTTTACTGAGGACTAGGCTAGGCCTAACCTAATTAGAAAATAAGGACCATGGCTTCGATCCTTCTTGTTAGGGCTATCCCATTGTGATTATAGGGGAATTGCAAAGTTTAATTTCAGATTTTTGTGGTAAATGAAGTGGCGTGTTTAAAATAACTCTTGTGAGACAATTTTTAGAAATTGAGTATTTAATACAACAAAGCATTTTGAGAATGACACTCTTATTACACTGTTACATTGCTATTTGTTTAAGCAAAAAGTCTCACTTCATTATTCCTAGAATTGGACTGTACTAGGCTGCCAGGCAGATAGGCCCTAGTGGCCATGATCCGATTATAAGAATTTTTTTTAGCATTACCTCGCGAAATACTGAGATGAAAACCAACCAAAAATAGGCCTACTTGTTTGCCTACGATGTCACAGGCCTAACGTTAGACAAAGAGTCTGTTGGCCTACATAAGGCTCTGCCTAGTTTTCATTCACCCATCACATTAGAATATTCTGTGTAAATGTTCAGTACTGGATTGTAGTAGTGCTCAGTAGTAGCCTGTCAACCGAGTTCTATTCAAAAATACGTAACTAGGTTACCTTAGCACTTCAGGGCCACAAGAAATTCCACTTGATGTATGCATCTCACCAAAGTGCATTCCACGTCAGGCCCATGCCGAAGTAAGGCCAAGAAAAACAATAAAAACAAGGAAATGCCAACTCCATGCCTTAATGATATGAATGTATTTTTTGTAAAGGGTCTTGCCCAAAACTTAAATTTGAAAAGATTCACATGAAATGTAAAAGTAATTCCCAGTAATTGCAAAACTGTGTTGATATTGTTGTACAAATTTTACATGGGACCTCTTCCCTTTGTTTATCAGTTTGGAGCACAGAGTTGTTTATGACTAAAGTGCTACGTAACAGCACGGGCCAGTCTGGAAAGTTTGCCTTGTGCACGCAAGATCTTGCTCGCGCAGGTTGCTGCACAGGTTGGCACCTGGCTGCGCCGAAAATTGCAGGTCATAGATCTGGCCGCACATGCGATGCAAATTGGCTGCGGCAGTGATGATATGAGGCAAAAAGTAGGCCTACCTGAAAGCTAAGGCAAAACTCACTGCCTGACAGTGCCCGCATGGCGGCAAGACCTGACCAACATTTGACCGCACAGAGGTCTGTAAACCTTGCCCAAGGCCGCACATCGGACAAGAAATAACAAGTTACTTGCCCGTGCAAAGTGCAAA
Source organism: Holothuria leucospilota (assembly GCA_029531755.1). NCBI lineage: Eukaryota > Metazoa > Echinodermata > Holothuroidea > Aspidochirotida > Holothuriidae > Holothuria > Holothuria leucospilota. The sequence continues at coordinate 13,782,635 of CM055965.1, forward strand.
CTTTGCAGTCTGGAGCGTAAGCAGTGCACTAGCGTTGCATTATGTATTACACACTACTTGTTGAACTTCCGTTGGTGAACTTAAACTTAGCAAGAAACTTTCTTGAGTTGAGTACCTATCACGTACTTCCATTATTTTCTGTAAGGCAATTATGTGTGCCCATGTGTGTATCATAGATAATTGAAAACTTTATGCAAGGAATGTGTGAAGTGGCATAATTTATGCAGGATAATGAGCCTCGAGTTTCCAAATTTCTAGTTTCAACGGCATTCCATGTCAGGCCCATGCCGAAGTTACACCAAGAAAAATAATAGAAAACATAAGGAAAATGCCAACTCCATGCCAAAGATCTTCAGATTGGAGTGCATGGAATGCACCCTGGTGTGCACCAAATGTATACAGTTGATATTGTTAGCACTGAAACTTGGAAAAACAGTGCAAAGTTACTGTCTTCCAGTACAGTAGTAAGATATGTATGCGGATGTGTGGCATGGTCTGTCGCATGCATACCTTGTAAGTAATACTGTGTGCCCTCTGATGCACCTGAACTGAGCTGGACTATAAATTACGGCACTATGACGTTGATCACAATCATTTGGAAAGCCTTAAATTTTGCAAGTTTTGTGAGACTGTGAGTATCAGTGCTGATTTTTGGGTGGGAAATTTAACAGATTTGTGTTTTTGGGAAAAGTTTTTATTAGAAACTTTGAAGTGTATTTTAGCCCCATTTTCAGTTTTCAAATAATCGGTGGTGGTAATCGGTTGAATTACAAAATTTTACCAGTGCTGATTATTTACAGATTGTGCGATAAGCGGACCAATGCCGATTATCAAATAGATGATCAGTCGAACACTTCTCATTTATGCAATAAACCACAGAAGTTGCTTGCCTAAAAAACCACATAACAATGGGTAAACTTTGGATGGAAAATTACAGAAGGTTAAAAAGTTCCTGAAAGACCTTTATAATGCCAGTTGCACACAGTGCACAGTCTGTGTTGCGCACCTTAGTCTGGCATGTCAATTCATTCGCACAATGATCTGCGAGTGTCTTGCCGAAATAATGTGACAACAAACTGTTCATGCAACCATTGGAAAGGATTAAAAAATATCAAAGTTACAGGATTAAACTAGGCACCACACGCTACAACAATCCATCATACCTTTTAAAAGTGTGAATTCTTTTGAAAACTAGATAAGACTAAGAAGTTATAGGCAGCCAAAAAGTATGCAAAACATCATTCATCATAAATGAACTTCGGGAATTTCCCCTGGGTGTAACTTCCAAGGTTATGTTTGTACATTACATCAGGCTCAAAAAAAAAATGCAACACGCACAAAATAGTTACCAGGCTGTGTAGCTTGTTAATTTATGCAACCCTCTAGGGTGCCATTAAAATATTTGTAAATAAGACTCCCCATTTAAGCTTCTTCTTCTTCTTCTTCTTTCGGATCACGGTGACACATCCAAAGGACATTACTACACCGCACATGCGTCAGGGGTGCCCTAATTTGCCCTAATAAAATTGGTAATATATTGAACAGGATCTCTATGACTATCTAAACCATCAATCAAAGCAGCAGGAAGGTTATTCCAATCTTTCAGAGTACTAGGAAGAAAACTAAATTTATAACAATTAGACCGAGAGTAGAGTTGACAAAAATGGAGGTTGTGCATCCCACGAGTTTTCCGAGTTGGATGACTGAGTTTGTCCATGGGAATATTAGCCTTACCAAGAAAACCTTTCGAGAAGAGAATAAGTCTGTTTTGCTTGCGACGATCTGCTAGCGTGGGGAGATCAAGGTCCTTCAAAATAGATGTCATCGACCCTGGCTCGCGAGAAAATTCGGAGCTTACAAAACGAGCCGATCTCCTCTGGATGCTCTCAAGCTTATCTTGTAAATAAGACTGATGTGGGTCCCATACGTAACAAGCATACTCCAAAACAGGCCGAAGGAGACCCTTGTAGGCAGCTAACTTCACATCGCGAGAGCAAAATGATAAATTTCTATAAAGTATGCCCAAAATCTTATTACCCTTATTGCAGATAGATTGAATGTGCTTATCCCAGTTTAAGTCGTTAGAAATCGTGACACCTAGGTACTTTATCGAGTCAACCTTAACTAACTTCACATCGTTCAAGACATAATCGAAGTTGACCGGATTTTTTTTTCTAGGGAAAGTAATGATGTTGCACTTAGAGGGCTGGAATCTCATGCCCCAAGTCTTGGCCCAAAGACCTAGATTATGTATGTCTTTCTGGAGCAAACAACAATCATTAACATTCTCTATGACCCGATAACAGACACAGTCATCAGCAAAAAGTCTAATATTAGAGGAGGCAGCATTTACAATGTCATTAATATGAACAAGGAAAAGAATGGGTCCTAGGACAGATCCTTGAGGAACACCAGAGACAACATCATCAAAAGGGGACCGAGTACCATTAACTACAACAGCTTGCTTACGATCAGAGAGAAAGTCGTCAACCCACCGAAGAACCTGTTTGGAAACACCAAGGCTTAACAGTTTGGTTTTTAGCAGTTCATGAGGCACGGTGTCAAAGGCCTTTTCAAAGTCCAAGATGAAGACATCAACCTGCTTTTGTGAGTCCAGGGCCGAAGCCCAGTCTTCGACGACTGATACTAGTTGGGTATCACAACTATGCGACTTTCTAAAAGCATGCTGCTTTGTTGAAAGTGTATTGTTTGCCTCAAAGAAGTCCATCAAGTTGGAACTTACAATATGCTCTAACAATTTACAGCAAATACAAGTGAGCGAAACAGGCCGGTAATTACTAGGGAGAGAACTGTCATTTTTTTTGTAAACAGGGCAGACGTTTGCCATCTTCCAATCAGCCGGTATCCTTCCGCTTGTAAGGGATTGCTGATACAAGTGACTTAACATAGGAGCAAAGTCAGAGGCAATTTCACTAAGGACCCAAGGATGAATGTTATCAGGTCCAACGGCTTTGTTTTTATTCAAGCCCTTTAACAGTTTTTCAACTCCATGAGTAGATATGGTAATATCAGCCATTCTGCTACAAACTGGTCTGCAGAAAGGGATAACACTAAACAAAGTCTTGGTAAATACACTTGTGAACTGAGCATTGAAAGCACAGGCCTTATCCAGATCAGTAATAGCTAATTTGCTATTCGTCTTTAGAGGGGGGATGCCATGTTTATCCTTTTTTTGGCCATTTATGTACCTCCAGAAAGGTTTAGTGTCATGTTTTATATCACCAATCATACCATTAGCATAATTTGTATGGGAGATATGGACCTCCCTTTTGATTCTAGACCGCAATTCAGCCCATTTGTCATGCATCTTGGTATTGTTAGTTTTTTTGAAGATAGCATGCAGCCTGTCCCTTCTTCTAATCAACTTACGAATGCTATCGGTAACCCACGGGAGAGATGTTTTAGCTCCAGTTCTTTTGGTGGGAACATTCTTCTTAACAGTTCTTTCGAGAAAGGACTTAATCAGCTGCCAGTTTTCGTCCACAGTACGGTTATTTTGCCCCCCATTGAAGTACCCCAATGTGAAACTCCGGGTATCGTTTCTCATAGCACCATAGTCACCCTTAGAGAATTGCCAGATAAGCCTACGAGGTTTCCTTTTGATCGGAAAGAGACACCTCAGTCTACAGAATAAAGCCACATGATCACTAAACTGATCTAAGGGGGAAATTTCAGTGAACTGATTTGGCGAGTTTGATATAACTAAGTCAAGGGTATTTGTGCCTCTGGTAGGGAAACTTACAAGTTGCTCAGCTGCAAAGTCATTTAAGATATCCAGGAGCAACTTTCCAGAACTATTACTAAGACACACTCCATTATCTTTATGAAGCCTAGTGGTCCAATCAATTTTACCGAAGTTAAAGTCCCCTAAGACATGAAACCGTGGCTGCTTACTAGTTCTGTGATTGGCCATGATTTTACTTAATTGCTCCCTGAACAAAAGGATATGTTCAGAAGGAGCATCAGGGTCCCTGTACCATGAGGCAACATAATGTGTAGTACCATTGACAGAAAACTTAGCCCAAATTGACTCCGATCCGTTTGTGAGGATACTAACGTTCGTGGGGGATACTGTAGGTTGTTTTTCACCAGCAACATAGTGCCTCCACCCCCAAGAGTACGGTCGTTTCTGAAAATGGTATAATCCAGACTGGAAGGAACCAGTTCACTTGAAGTAACGGAGTCATCGACTTTAGTCTCCTGGAGAGCTATAATATCAGGATGAGTCACACTAAGGAAGGCCTGAAGATCAATTTTTTTACCACGAATACCATTGATGTTTATAGAAACAAGGGAGATCTCTTTTTTGATAGCTGTTTGATTTGATTTCAATGATGTGCCTGCATCCACACGTGAGGCACTAAGATCCTTTTCGTGTTCAGGATCAAGGGAATTGAATCTATTAACAAGTCTTATGCCAGTGTGAGGATTACTGTTAGCCCGAGGGGGCAAGGGTGTAGAGAGAGCAGTACCCAAATTTTTTTCATTACAGACAGGACAAATCCAGACACAGTTTGTAGCCTGGATGTTTTGATAATCAAGGTCAGAGACCTGCGAGCACCTATTGTGAATCCAGTTTTTGCAGGAGTCACATTCAATGGCAGGATCACTGCCCAAAACCCTTTGGTCACAAATACCACAGGGCAATGAACAACTGGGGCAGTACCATTTGTCATCAGAGGTTGAGAGCTGCAATTCTTTATATTCATTGCTATCAATGTTAGCACACCGTGCACGAACCCAATTTTCACATCAATTTTCACATCGCATTCAACAGCTTTGTCCCAATTTTAAACCAATTTGTTGCACTGGCCACAGTAAGAGCCTGGGCCAGGGTTTAGCTCAATATCCCCCCCTAAGACTAAAAGTATGCACAGGAAGGTTAATTTAGATGAGTAGGAGTAAAATCGGTAATTAAATATGAGGTAGGATTTAGAACTCAAATTAGGCCTAACGCTAGTTCGATAAATAGGCCTAGGCCTAGACCCACAAGTACTAGGTCCACTAAAATACGTCATAACTCCCATGTGATTAAAAATGAAAAAGAGCATACTGACCGGAATGCCATCGAGAGGGAAGGCTACAACTCATAAAAACGAAAATAAAAATGAGGCTCCTCCACATGATGCTGGGCAAGGATAGGCCAGGCCTCCAACATACATAAAAACACACAACCTAACTACACAACCTAACGTAATAATAAAACACCAGAGAGTACAAAACGCAATCCGTAAAAATCACGACTAAAAACAGGAAAATAGAAACCACAAAGCAGAATCCACATCAAAGCAGCTAAAACGCACGATTAAAACAGCAATCCGCCTAAAGAAGTAACAGAAGGCTAAAAAAACAGGAGCTAAAAACAACTAAGAGACACAGTAATAAAAATTACGTCCTACTACCCCGACGCATGCGTTCAAGCCCGACGCATGCGTTCAAGGAGCTGACTGAATAATTTTAATAAGTGACGACTACACATTTTTAGCTCACACATTGTACACAGTACATGTGTGAGGTTATAAAATGGGGCAGATGTCGTCAACATTTCAACAAAAGTTTTCAGCCTTTTGATGTATGGAGATTTTGAGCTGAAATTTTGGTACATGATTGTTTGTTGATAGAGCATTAAAACTTGCCTATTTGCATTTTGATATACAAAAGTTAAATATGGTTTTTAAGCAATTTTTGTAGGGCTGAGTTCACTGTGCCTGCTGAAAAGGTAGCTGTTTATTCATTGCACTTATATCAGTGTACATGGTTGTGTGTTCAGTTGCTATCTCGCAACTGCCTGTGCAGGTTTGTTTTGAAATTTGATCCATTTACACACATCAGTCTTTGTTCATCAAGTGGCTTGTGCAATCACAATGCTTTGGGATAACTAATTGTATTATCAAGGTTCATTAAGCAATGAGTTCCATGGGAACTCCCTGCATTGAGCAGCTACTTGATCCAAGATAACAAAATTTGAAGCAACTCTGTGGTCAGTCTGGCTTACAAGAAAGAAAAATGGTTTAACCTGTTGTGGGGATATGTCCCATTTTGTTCCTGGATCAATTGAGATGGTCAAGTCAAGTAATTGCAATACTGTAACTGTTTTGAGTTCAACCCCAGTAGCAGCTTTTTGAGTCTGGTTTGTTTTGATTGAGTGCAAACCTATGCAGTGTTTGCTTGTGGAGTTGTAGGTGCAACTAACTGTACTTTGCAAACTTGAACAGTTTAATAACATCAGGTTAATTTCAGTCTTGCTGCTAATTAAAGTATGTAACCTTTACAGGCCTTCTTGATTTAGAAAATATGCAGTGATATTTGTAGATCTGTCATCAAACGGTGTCAGTTGCAGTGTTTACATGCCTAAACGTGCTTGTGACTTTTCAGTTGGGTTTTGAGTTTATTTATTATTATGCTCTTCTCTTACCTTTTGCCATTGTAAGGTAAAGAGGTTTAATGGAAGTTGATGAATAAATGGTAAAATTTGGTTCTTTGAGTTCCTATTTTTAACAGACAAGAGAAATTGTGTGAGCTACACAACAGCATTGCTGTTCTAGTTCATAACTTTTTCATCGTTAGTAGAATTTCTGGGAAAGTTTCAACCACAAAAATATGCCCAAAGAGTGAAATTCTTTCTGCCATTTTATTTATTAACCCCAAACTGTAAATTATGGAGCAGTCTTACATTGAACTTCATGGATAATCATGTTATTTTTGAATATAATTAGCACAGCTGGTTGAGCTTGCTGAACGAACCGGCTCGCCCGTGTGCTTTGCACAAACATTCTCTCATGATGTACTGTGTGCATTGTACAAAACAGTATCAAGTACGCAATATCATACGAGAGTAATCGGGACTACTGTACGAGTCTTAAACATACAGTGTTAGAGTAGCTTTCAAAATCAGAATTCCCCTTTCATAATTACGAGGAAACTGGTATTTTCAGTGGTTATGAGGTAGAAAGGCAAGCGATTTAAGGCAAGTTAAAATTCAACGTACTACTAGGCCTACTGTATTTTACTGGGCATGCAGGAATAGATATGGTTAAAAATTTTCATACCAATACGGCATTACAGTACTCAACGCTACATACATGTACTCTAGGCCTGTGTGATACTGTATCACCGTAGTGGGAGAAATGTGTCTAGTACTGCGATATTGTCAGCTTCTCATCTTGCGATGCTGTGTTAGAACGCTGAAATCTCAAAAGCAGTAATCAGTGGCATGACAAAAAGTATGTGTTGAATGTATGCATGATTTGCCTTTCCTTACGGACTGCTTGCCAAAACCTTGTGAATAATGCAAAGGTTTGGACATGCATGCTACCTCGGCAAACATCACTCGCAGAGCCATTTTGAGTGTATAAACACCGGAATTTAAAGTGGTGGCGCTCTTCCAAAATGTTGATTTTGTTTATATACATTGACTTGATTTCATTTTCGTTTAACGGTTAACAGTTAACCGTTCAGATAATAAAAAAGGTTAAATGGATAGTGAATTTACCGGAAATGCACAGCCCTCTTGCCAATGTAATTAATGAACAAAAGACTGCTTAGCAACAGGGTGTAAGAAATTTGCCCATTGCTAGCATTATGTTCCACAAGGAAGAATATATTGCAGGGTTTCCCCTGGCATTGTTTTTGTGAACCTCACAGAAATTTGCTATTACTGGCACCTGTAGTGTACTATAGAAGTATTGATAGTTCTCCTACACTGTTGGTGCCAAGGCTGGCACCATATTACCCCCATGGACTAATGCCACCTCACACTCTCAAAAACCCAGGGGAAACCCTGTGTTTCTCTAGTAATTCTTGGTTACATCCATGAGGCTGGTAAAATCGAGTAAGAAAAGAGTCTACAGTAGGTTTGCAACTGGCAGTAGGGCACTGGATAGGCCACAGTTTTGTGTGATCAGCATCAGAATTAGAACGGAGTTGGACGGTTAAAAAATGTGTGTGAACCACCCTCAAATTACATCACACTAAACTATGTAGCCACAGCCGCTTTGGGACTGCCATACAGGCTTCTGATTTTTACTTCACAGGAAGTTTTCAACATGTGTTGCAAACAACTGCTAATGATCTAGCTTACTGTATAGCTGTTTTCACACGTGTTCCTTTCAAAGGTGCAGCAGGATGTACAGTACCTCACTGTAGTTGACATTTTATTACATGCAATGCAGTGATTGTGTATGGATACGAGCGCTCTACATGTTATTCTGTGGGTAAGTTAATTCTCTGTGTGATCTTGCAGAAAGTTGCAGGTGTATGAACTAAATTCTTCTTTGCTAATTTAACTCATTTTGATGTGAGTGATAAACTAAAAAAACTTAAGTGACAAAACATTTCATGCCACTCTTGAAGTTTGTGAGGATGTTGTGTGTATGGATTTTCGTGATATAGTTTGGGCATTTTTACAAAGGATATCGGTAGCAAAATTACCTATCGATGTTTTGTGCTGATGTTGTTGTAACATCCTTATTGATCAGTATGCCAAAAACTGGACGAAATGGCCATTGCAACTTTCCTCCACAGGCCTGATTTTTAAGGAAGTTTTCATATTGTCCTTCGGACAACCTGACAACAAAATTTTGGTTGTCTGAATGAAAATGACATTAAAAGAGACAAACAAATTGTTTTATGTCACTGAGTCTGGTGTTTGGCCATTAAAAAACGACAAATTTGTTCTGTGTCACTGGTGTTTTACTGTACTCTTGGCCCATAGGGTAGGCCTGCCATAGGAGATTCGTTTGGCTGACTGGCTCACTGACTTTGAAGTAATGCTCAAATTTTTGCTTATTACAAAAATGAGTTCATTATGCAAAGTTCTGAACTAGTTTTGTGCTCAGTGAAATGTGTAAATAACAATACAGTGAGCTCTTTAGGTGTTTTTCTGTTACAGTAATTTTTCTCTTCAATTGGCCACTGCTGTTATTGGACACTGTCAGTTAATATTACCTGAACAGATAGTAATTGTATAGTAAACAACATCAATGTACAGAAACAACGAATTTCATAGGGAAACAAAATAATAATGGAAAGCAGAGAAGAACAGTCACACATGACTCTAAACAACACAGACATTGCCAGGCACAAAAGTTAACAGTTTATAGCTGCTGAGTATTATATGTTTTTCATCAGTTATGATGTCACTGTAATTTGTATAAGTCGCGACTCCTTCAGAGACGAGAGTACCAGACTAAAATATTGGAGTGGCCCAAGCCTTCTGCTCATACTCATTACAGGGAGGGTGAAAGCAAAAAAATTAATTTTCATATGTGAAAGAGGAACTAAATCTAGGCAATTTGGTGAAATTTCCATTCAAATCGAACATGTAGACTCAAGATATCAGCAAATGAAGTTATATTACGTTTGTGACCCAAAGTGTGCTTGAGGCAAGCAGGGGTTATCACTTCCTCACACTGAAGAAAAGAGCATTGTTTCCTTTAATTTTTCAGTCTTTTGTGTTGACCTTGAAGTTAATAGGGATGGGAGCTCAAGGAATAATTTATCCGGTATCGCATCGCAATTTGCTACACAAGCTTGCCAGATTGCTACACAAATGCAGAAATGTGTAGCACTTTTTTGTGTGCATAACCATAGGGATATCAGTGATTTCACACTACAGAAGGAAAAAATTCTCAAAACTGCTATGCAAAATTTGAATATTAAATCATTTCCTGGAGCTCCCCATGGGGAATTTGAAGTTTGTAAAATTCCCATGCCTCTTATACATTCCAATAACATGGGATTAGACATTACAGGTAATTAGGACTAGTAAGCAGTCAATTTGTGAACTTGCACTGAATGGCCCAAGCTCTTAATTCATATTCAGAGGAAAAAATAATCGACGGCATCGACGGCAAAAGCCCCGGTAGCAGCTGGTTTTGCCGCCGATTATCCCAAGTAACGGCGGCACTTTTTTGCCGTCGATCAATCTCAAGATTGCCAGTCGATCAATTTCTCCATTCGCAAATCACTATCCCAATTTTTAAAAGGCAAAATCCAAGGTAAATTTCTGCAGGAATTTACTAATGTTTCACGGGACTTTAAAAGTAACGGTAAGATGTTGTGATGACTAAAACAGCCGACAATTGGGCATAGAAAACAATCTGTTATCTCTTTGTCAAATTTGGAAAAAAAAATCGTACGTATTTGTTTTGAAATTCTTGCTAGGAGCCATGATTAGGTATAGGCTCAATATCCCCTCACACTAAAAAGCGTTAGGCTAGCGTAAGTCCTAGTTTCCCTAAATCTGAAAAGTTAGTTTCGTAATGAGCTTCATACCTACAAATAACGAGAGTAGACCTTACAAAAACATTGCGAATTGCTGTTTGAGAGTCTCCTACACATGTGTCTCTAATATTTTTGGAAATTTATGCCCAATTTATACTCTAGATACCCCTCCAGATCGTTAGAGATTCTCTTCAGCACATATACTCATTTAGTGGGTAGAAAGCACTGGTCATTCAGAAGAGCGTAGGCTTGAACTTTGGGAATAAAATCTCTGTGTTTTAGATTCCTAAAAATTTATTTGTCATATCATCGGTCACAAACGTGGTAACCAAATATTTTGCGGGATTTTGTCTACAATTTTGCCAGCTTTTTCGGAATTATTTTGTGAACTTGTGTTCACACTCTTATGGACCCTGTGTAACGTTCTTGAGGCAAAAACTTGATACCCCAAATTTTTGGTTCCTTGCGTTAGCAAAAGGAACCTATGTAGTCAGCTTGGCGTGTGTGTGTGTGTATGTGTGTGTGTGCGTGTGTGTGTGTGTGTGTGACACTTGCTTCGGTACGCTGTAACTCAACAAGGGAAAGTTGGACTAAACCGAAACTTGGTATATGGATCTGTCATAGTAAGAAGGTGTGCCCTATTGTTTTTGGTGGAGGTCAAAGGTCATGTGGGGTCACCAGGGGTCAAAGACCGAAAACCTTGTTTGCATGATATCTCAAGGTAGGAAGCTTGGATAAATTTCATACTTGGTATGTAGATGCATTATGGTGAGAAGATGAATGCTGTAGCTTTTGGTGGAGGTCAAAGGTCATCTGGGGTCACCAGCAGTCAAATACTGAAAACTTGTTTTTAAAACAATATCTCAAGTTAGGAAGCTTGGATAGATTTCATACTTGGCATGTGGATGACTTATGGTGAGAAGATGAATCCTTTTATTTTTGGTGGAGGTCAAAGGTCATTTGGGGTCACTGAGAGTCAAATACTGAAAACCTTGTTAATGCAATATCTCAAGGAAAAAATCTTGGATAGATTTCATACTTAGTACATAGATACACCATAGTGAGAAGCTGTGCCATACAGTTTTGGGTGGAGGTCAAAGGTCATCTGGGGTCACCGAGTGTCAAAAACTGATAACCTTGTTGTTAGCACAATATCTCAAGGTAGGAAGCTTGGATAAATTTCATACTTAGTGGATGCCTTATGGTGGGGAAAAATATTTTGGTGGAGACCAAAGGTCATCTGGGGTCACTGGAGGTCAAACTTTCCAAACCTTTTCAACTCTATATCTCAGTGTAGGAAGCTTGAATAGATCTTTGCTTTGAGGTGTTGCATTAAATCTAGCAGAAAACCCATATGAGTTTTGTTGGATGTCAGAGTTGAAATCACCAGATGCCAAAAAGCAAATTCCCAAGAATTCCTCAAGTCAAAAAATATAAGCACAAAACTATCATTCCCGCACATTAAGATCACATTCACCCAATGACTGAAAGATGTGGGACATCTTTCAGAGATGCCAAGTATCTCAATTTTAATTAAAATTATAGTATTACGATTTTAATCCATAATTCTGCCATTATGAAAACGTGCATCAAATACTGCTTTTTAATATTGCAGAAGATTCTCTGCCCACAAAGCAGAGGACTGTTGTGAAAGTTCACTAGACAGACAACATTTGTCCTTAGATTAGGACATGTGAGCTTGCAGGAATTGGAAATTGGAATTGGTTAATTAAATGCTACTATGGGTTGTTAGTTTTATAAAGAGAACCAAGTTACTGATCATTTGGATCAGATACCACTGAGCGTGCATGAATTGTGATTGCTTAATTGAATAAAACAAATTGTAACTGTATCCTGTCTGTTTTGATGTCCCCTGAAGTGCCTGTAGGCTGTATTTCTTCAGAACAATTTATTTATGCTTGAATGTGTTAACACAAGATGTGCATTGTCTACAGAGCAGATTTTGTGAATCAACAGAAATACTGGTTCATTCAGTAGTTGGCTCAGTTTCATTACATTCAGCAAGGAACCACAGTGCCCATTGGGCTCTTGTTCCGTTATCCGTTCTACCTTTGGTCCCGATGTGTTCGAATTAACGGGGTTTAATACTGTCCGTCATGACTCGGAAATTACACGCTGGACCGTATTACCATTGCAGGCCTAATTTCACTGAATGTTTGGGGTGTTTATACGTGCGCCCACTAAATCTCATTGGTTGTAAAGTAGTATGGAACATCGGATGAAATGCACTGTGGAACATAACCTGAACAGTGCAGTGTGTGGTAGACTTCACTTATTCTCTCATACTTACAGGGTCAGGTACTTCCTCAATCTGCTTACAAATAAATATCAAATTCTTTGCAATAAGTAAATAAAAATTTGCATCTGTAGTTGAAAAAGAAGGATTCTGCATGATGATTAGAGCACCCAACCACTTTTAATGGTGGAAACACGACTTGCCGTGGCCATGTGAGGGAATTTTGAAAATGCTGTGGAGATCCCATAAAATGCCGTAGAGAGCTGCTGTCTCCACAGCATTTTTTTACAGAAATTGCCGTGGAGACATCCAGGGGAATTTTTTGGCCTGATATTCCTGTTGATATGATCCAACTGTCCAAGTGAAATAGTATAACAGCAAGGCAAAACATTAAGTGGCCAAAATATTATGCATATGAATATTGCTAGAATATTGTCCATGTATTTAAAGAAATTTCAAGGTAGTGCTTCCCATTAGGCAGGAAGATTGTGCAATGCATGCACCCTTCTCAACAATCTCTCAAGTTTTAAAATAGCATGTGGAAAGTCTCGCACCTGTTGGGGGTAAAATGTACTTTTTATGTTGCAAGAAAATTGAGATCAACCCTTTTCTTTGAACCAGAAACTAGGGCTCAACCGACGTGGTTTTTTGCTGCCGATCCGATGTCTGATGTTTTTATCACAACATCAGCCGATATCCGACCCGATCCGATATTTTTGTTATCAATGCTTTTACATCGTTTCACAGCGCGATCAAACATTCCTTATTCCTCGTGAACCATGCCTATGCATGCACATCGGCTTAAACGAATTTTCTTTAAAAAAAAAAACAGAAGTTTAGTATTTTTCCCCTCCATGTTTTGCTTTGATACCTTTCATTCACAAAACGATGTTTATATGACAATTCAATGACCAAATAAAGCTTCGAAAATAAGCAATCGGCGGAGTATCAGTGACTCTTCATTCATAGCACATAATTCCGTGATTGAACAGACTTTCACCTACTCATAGTAAGCCTACTAATTCCCCTAACAAAATGCAATACCTTTCGTTCTCTGTTCGTGGCCCAAGTCGCTCGAACTAATGAACGTTAAAACAGAAATAAGCCCGCGATATTTCAGTGCATGTACTTGGCCATTTCGCACCATCCTACCATGCTTTACCTACACATAAACAGATTGTGTAGGCTTACACGTGTAAATTTGTTTTGAGTGTTTCAAATAGCAGTACGTAATGCATGCATGCATGTACTATATAGCCATACGTAAATATTTGTTCCATGCATGCTAGCTAGAGAGCTTACTGTGCGCATAGTTATGCAGCTAGTAGGAGTTTTAGGTATCGGGGTGATGCTGCAGACATCGTTTATTACGAAAGCCATAAAAGCACATGGCACTCTTAATTTGACACAAATGAACATGCATGTCTTACATAAAAAGCATCCGCCGTAACTACTGCAAACTATGATGTGACAACTGGAAATTTAGTCGTACACACAGCGATCGAAAAACACTGTTATTTCCCGGACCACGCCCCATGTTCTTGCTATGTACGTCAACGTCTTTACAGAGCAGGTGCGTAGCCTAATGTATGGGTGTTTGCATACAATTACGGACCTACACATACACTGGCTTTACTGTGCTTTCATGGTGCATTTCAATTGAACTCCTCTGTACAGAATACGTACGTACATGCCAAAGGTATCCGTGTTTGCGTACATTTCGGCCCTGTATCAAACATACAATTAATGACTGTGAATTCCACACTTCGTTTCGTTCATTGATAAATTTCGGTGAATTGAAACTAAAACTGGGTGGACATGATCGCTAGACTCTACGTACAGATTTTAAAAGCTTTTGCATATTGCGAATATCACAGTGCTTGTCAGTAGAGCCAGTTTATGCTGTTGATACGGAATTTAGGAGATTAAACTGAAATTGACAGCCCTAGTTGATCACAAGGGCTATTGTCGGTCGTAATAAAATGATTAATCCTATTTATCTGTTCATTTCTTTGTTTTAAGAAATCACTATCACTATACGTCCCCCCAATGTACTCATGAAATTTTCGACTCACGGAACATCGGCAAACATCGGCAAGTGTAATTTGCTATATTTCGCCGATCCGATGTTTTACCGATAGTCCTAACATCGGCCCGATCCGATATCCGATCCGATTATCGGTTGACCCCTACCAGAAACCTCTCAATATATTTTGGAGGGTGATTCATTCCCCATCCCCAACCAAATTCTGAGATGTAGTGCCAACACTGATTCAAGGGAAAGAGAAAAGGTGTGGATTAATAAGTGCAAGATTTTAAATGTTCCTTCTAAATACATTTTCTGTATTTCTTTGTTTCTTCTGCAGGTACAACATGCATCAAAGCAAATTACCAAAGATCAGCAATATAAAGGTATCATTGATTGCTTTGCCCGTGTTACAAGAGAGCAAGGTTTCTTTTCACTTTGGAGAGGAAATTTAGCAAATGTCATCAGATATTTCCCGACACAAGTAAGTTCTTGTTTTGAAGTTTTGAATACTGCCTGTGAAGAGGCAGGAGTGTACGACTTGGTACAAAGCCGCTCAGTGATTTGCCTTAAATTGTTACTTGTTGGGTCAAGTAAATCAGGTCTTACTGTATGTGGTACCTCTCAGCAGGGTTGATTCCTGTTAAGCAGGTTGTACTTTATGTTACTAAAACCAGAGTAAGTTCAACTTTTTGAGGTTGGAGCTTGGAAAATTTTCAGTCAGGGCTGCTGTCAGGTTGAAGTAGTCCCAGTTGGTACAACAGAAAGGCTTTCTGTTGGACACAGTACATCTTGTTTTAGGTGTTGCTTTCTAAAGGCCAAGTAATCAGCAACAAAATTGCAGACTCTTGAGCTAAAAGCTGTAATGTGTACTACACCTTGCTCAGCAGGCCAGCTAGAACCCTACTGCAGGATGTGCAGGAAGACATTTTTCAGGTTTGGCTTCTCAATTTGCAAGTTTTGCTGGTCAAATTGCAATAAATGGAAAAAAGTTATGATAATTTTTCAAACATCGCCAATGTGTTTTCAGTACCTTCTGTGGTATAATTTTCTTGATGTAAACACACATTTGACAAAAGGAAACAAAAAAAAAAAAAAAGTAGGCAAAGTTGCACATAACACTGTTTCATGCCCAGAAGTGCCATGTGTGTCGAGTATTCATTGATAATCAGGGCTGGAAATAAGGCATCATGAGGGCAAGGCCATTTTCATATTAGCTTTTAGGTCACATTTAGCCATCTCAAAGGCTTCATGGCCAAACAAGAGATTTTTTTAGGAAGGCCACAAAGGCCAGTTTCGCTTTGAAAAGTATGCCTTTTTGGGGCATCAGTATGAAGGTCATGGCCTCCGTGGCCTCGTAATTTACACCATATAATTTACACCATATAATATAGTTAGGAAAGGAGCAATTTTCTCCTGTAATGTCTCATACCAAAAAAAAGTTTCTTTGAAAATACAGTTTTAAATGTACTTAAATGTAGTTTGTCCATGGATGTGTCATAGAAGGGCAGGTTTATCATCCAAAAGCCATGTACAGTTTTCCCATTTGGCAAACCTGACTTGAGTTAGTGTTGTTCATTGAAATATGTGAAATTGTATTCTGCAGTGCAAGGCTTCTCCCACAATCTCTAATTCTGGGTTGTTTGTGTCATGGAGTGAGTAAGATGAGATTTAACGACACACCAACACAAATGTGTTATATAGTGTCAACTAGATAAAAAGGTAGAGTTTAAAAACGGTTTCAAGTAATGGTTCAGGTTTGGTTTCAAATACAGCTCAAATACTGTGCAAGTCCTTCCCTTTAGTCGCTTCTTACGACAGGCAGGAAATACCGTGGGCATATTCTACAACCCCCAGCCCACAGGGGGCCCAACCATGGAAGGGCTTGCTCGGTTTTGTGGCGCCGACAACCCGCCAGTTGTGGGGTGAGTAATAACGGTCTTATGTGCACATTTTTTTATAGATAATAGTCAGGGGACAAACTACTCGCCACACACGACCTCCTCACCCCACCTGGATGCAGTTTAACGTCATACCCAGGACACGTTTGTGTCATGGAACAACTAAGTCAGGACTGACTAACATTAAAGTGTTGCCATGTGTCACCATATTTTGCAGGCTCATTTAAGAGCGATGTGATGAAAAATTATAGCTTGTTTTCATTGTGAGGGTCCATTTATTACTGTCAAAAATGTTAGGATTAGTCAATGTTGGTAGAAATATATTGACAGTAGATGGAAGCTATAAAGCCTACCAGTTCTTCAGTGGTAGTTCCAGGTTTCACCAGTGTTCGCACTAAGGAATTGAAATTGGGAGGGAATTCCCTCTCTAAAAATTTTTTTGGGTGGGATTTTCAAAATCAAGGCGGGACCTCATCCCTCCCATAAATTTTTTTTGAGTGGGATTTTCATCGCCATCGCAAAACTACTCCCCACGCTAGAGGTACCACTTGCTGTTAATGGCAGTTAATGCGTGTCACTAGTGCATCTCTCCAAGTTCAAAGCCTCCCCACACCCCTCCTCCGATACGTCAGGCTCCAATTCGTCACTCTGTGTTTTCCTTCTGAAGAATGAGTGAGTATTAATCCGTGAACTTGAAGTGGAAAATATGAATGAACTTCATTGGAGATACACATACGATCAGAAATTAACGAGAGCAATGTACGACGTAATAATGAAGAAAGTACATACTGTACATATTCAATGCATTACATGTGAGACTCCACAGTGCACTACAGTCTACAGGTGTGTAACCAAACATACTGTACACGATACAACGTTGCGTTTGCAACCCTGGGACTGTGATTGAATTTCAGTCCAATCAGATTCGCTCTTATGTAAATACAACCAGCAGGCAGCATATAAGAGCTGCACTGTGAATGGCTAGATTACGATGGTATTTAATTGTTTCTACCATAATCAGTGTTCAGCTTGGGAGTTGCCATCCGCTTGCTTGGTAACGATTCTATATTGCAATTTATTGTGCGTTATTATAATTGCAATTTCTCTGTACAATCACAGCTGCGGAGAAGTGCGCGGGAATTTTGGCTGGATTCGGAACATCGGCTGCCCGCTTAGGATTTATTTATGTGCGGGAGCGGAGAAGGTGTGCGGAATTTTCCCGCATTAGATTTAATGATGTGCGGGATTCGAAAGACAAAAGCAGGATTCTCGCAGTCGCGCGCCTTTGTGCGAACACTGGGTTTCACCCTGCATGTACTAAAAGTGGGAGCTGGAATTAAGTGTCAATGGGTCACTTTTCATGACAGTTTGAAAAACAAGCTGACTGAAGTTGTGAGTTGAGACCAGCAAACAAATTCATTGATTCAAGAGTAGCCTCTTCTTGCCTCCAACAAGCTCTCACTCATTCAAAGTTCCAGGAACCAGTAGCTCCTATTCTGTTAAGTCTAAGTAGCAAGTCCATGTAAATGTTCACACATGCAGTTGTCATTAGTTGAGGTCTAAAACCCAGTCATTTTGTGCCACTGCACTTTTTTACTGACACACCTGCTGCTACCAGGGTACAGTAGTGCTAGCAGTGTATAGACAACACCCTGCCCTTTGCCTTTATGCCCTGTGGACTATAAACTAACATTGTTTACTGAAAGTTCAATATACCTTGTGTTATCTCAGTTTACAACTGAAAGTCCCTGCTGTGTATTCCATGAGGCATGCAGCTACTGTACAACAAACCCAGGCATGTGTATACATGTATTGTTAGTTTGTTAGTAATGTCATCTGGCTACAGCTAGCTGTACATGAGCTATGTGAGTGTGGTGGTTGATAACTTGATATTTTGATAGTGGTTACTTGTATGTGGTCTTCGGCTTGGGTCTCAGTGAAACCGTGAAGTGTTTTATATCTATATTTTTAGCATGGACAAAAGCAGTAGTCATGCTATTTGCGGTCAGTTACTGTAAATTCAGTGTATGTAGGCAACTGCCTCTGGGCTACTGTAGCTACATCCCTTGACATAGATCTTACAACTCGGCAGTGCTTTACATCATACATGCTCACTTAGCTTGTGACTGTTATGTGAAAATGTTTTGTGAATAAAGGATATTCAGTTGGTGTAGAAAAACAGAATTGGCAAAAACAACAAAGTGTCAGATAGAGTCATTGCAGTCTTGGGAGAATCAAGCTCTTAAATTTTTGTACTCTTGTTTGGGGTGTTGTGGAAAGGTAAATCATGCCTCCTGTTGATTTGATATGTAGAGTATTAAAAGTGTGAAAACTAGCCACAATTGCCACCTTATTCCATGACATGTTGACCATTTTATGAAAAAAAAAAACATATCAACATTACATAAGAAACTGCTATGTAGGTGGCAAGTACTTGTGACATATAAAAATAATGTTAACAAAAGAACTAAATCACCACGCCATTTGTCCACGTCCCAATTTTTGCACAGTGAATGAATCCGAAAAATTTGGAAGAGATGTATGCTGAGGAAAGATTTTCCAGTCAGAGTTGGAAGGGCTCTTTTGATTGCATGTCTGCATACCTTTACTTAATCCCATCTTGTCCAAGTGTATAACCACAGGGTTTTCCCTGGGCCTTTTGAACGCGACGTTCAAACTTCAAAAACAAGAAGACTGCGACGTTCAAAAAACAGCCGCCATGTTCAAAAATTCCTTGGTACCCTGAAAAAATGTTACTTAAACTTTGTCCACGATCGCCTTTTTGTTAATACAATGTGCCGTGAACCCTCAAGCTTTTTTGCGAAACCTTGTCACGGCAAAATTATGAGCCATGGTAGTACTGTCATGCTCATAGGTACCTACGGTCATAGGTCATACGCGCAAGTCTCAAGATGCAAACAGAAAGCTAAGCGTTCGGTATGTATGCATGCCACACACGTACAGTTCACGGAGTTCAGCAAGCCCTCTTTCATTCACACGTTGCCCGCTCGGCGG
Organism: Holothuria leucospilota; assembly: GCA_029531755.1. Taxonomy (NCBI): domain Eukaryota; kingdom Metazoa; phylum Echinodermata; class Holothuroidea; order Aspidochirotida; family Holothuriidae; genus Holothuria; species Holothuria leucospilota. The sequence goes on from CM055965.1 coordinate 13,802,079, forward strand.
ACAATCTATATTGGCTGAACTCATGATACCGCATGTACATTTCGAGGTCGGACGCTATACCAGAGTCAGCGTGGATGAACACCGGCGAAATTCGCCTTCCAACACAAACCTGGTGAACAATTGAATACCTCAACCAGCTGACCCGCCCAACCCTTTGAAAATCCCGCATTTCATATCTTCATGGTCACAAAAATAGAGCCCCGCCTTGGAATGCAATTCCAAACATAAAACAGAATTACTAATCTCGTATGCACGGAATTTGCGTGTCTTTCAATAAAAATTTCATAGTATGAACTTTTGGATGTGTTACTTTTTTTCTTCGTGATTTTTGACGGAAGCCCGATGGGTGAATTTAGTAGTGTTTGCATGGGGTACCCGGGTACCCGACCGATGCTGTTACTACCTGGGTAGCGTTTTTCAATCTTTCCCTTTTAATCTTCGCGAAATAGGATGGTTATTGCAACTAACAAAATGTATTTACCCTCATCTCATTCATGTTTATGTTGAAATGGAGTTGCTTTTGTCTGTTTCCGTACCATGCTTTTGTTAAATTGCACTTTTCACCAGAAACAAGCCCCGCGATGTGTGTTTCTAACATCAAGCCTCCCCTGTACTAGATAACGAAACAACATAGGCCTACAGTACTATACTGTATGCCTAGCCTAAGTCTAGAAATGAACGTAAAAAGACAGCTCATATACACTTGCACGCAGTGCGTGTGGATGAGTACTGTTCCAAAATTAAGACCCAGAAGTAGTGCGAAAGACCTACTAGAAATTTTACACATATCTCTGCCCTATAAACACATACCCAAATGGATATATGGCACGTGGCTCGACTTTTCGATGTTGTTAGATTTCATACTTGTCAAGTTATCACTAATATTAACATGACATGATTTCATGGTCTAAAGAAGTAAATTTTGGTAATACAGTTATGTCTACATAAGGTATGTACTTATTTCAACCACAATAATATTCTCTTGTCTCGAATCAATCGCCAAAACTTCGTATTTTTGGTGGAGAAACTTTTTTCTGAAGCAAAATTCACTCCATCAGATTTAAAATCATACACATTCTCTTTCAAGGTGTATTTTTCGCTGTGTGCACGCAAAAAAAATCTTCTTTCCTGTTACTTCTATCCTGGTACTACCTAACATACTAAAATGATTCCTGCTCGTAATTTTTTATTGCTATTCAAACTACTTGCAAAATTTTTTACATCCAAAGTTTCCTAAATATGTGGCAAAAAAGAGCAAAATATTTTCCCAGTATTTTACGTACCCCCCATTCACGAAAAGTGGAACATGCCAAAGTCATGTGCTTTGCTCCACTTGGGTGGAAAAAGTTGGGAAGCTGGGAGGCTCCTTCCCGGGAAATTTGGGTATTTGGAGGGAAATTTTGGTCATTGGAGGGAAATTTACACCTTTTATGTACATGTAAATATGGGAGGAATTGTGGAAATTTTGACTCCCTTCCCAGGAAATAAACATTTTTTCCAGCCCTGTTGCTCCAGTATGCACAACATGTCAGACAGAGAGAGCACCCAGGCCGGCAACGAATGAACGAACGTTCGTACGTGCACGGTGTCTGCCGTATCTTACCGTACATTTTTAATGGTACCGTGCGGGTGAAATCTCGGCCAGGAGATGCATTAGAAAGATTTATACTGCCATTATCACAAAGGTACAGTGGGTAGTGGATTTTTCAAAAGAGTAACAAGAAAGCAGTTTACGAGAAATTTGAACTCATGGTTGAGGTACATTACAGTACAGAAATTGCAGTGACAAACTGGAATTTTTTTTTTTTGGGGGGGGGGGGGGGGTTCCGATGCACACGTTACAGCACACTTGGACACAGCGCCACGGAAGGTAATAATAGGACTTGTTTAAAATTTGTACTAAAGTATATGGTCAAATTATTAATTCCCGTCTGAATTCTAACTCACGACATTATGAACCAACGGTACACTGTAGATATAGAAAAATGTGACGTATTGTTTTCAACAAATCGATCCGCCCAGAGATAAGGGGCCAATGGGTGGCGTCTTGAATTGTATGTGCATACCTGCATGCACTAAATTTAGGCTAGATGTTGCAAGGTTTATGGTCGGCCTCCAGGGTACCCGAGGGGTAATGCGTTTCGGGTACCCAGGTACGAATCTTCTACCCAGTGCAAACACCAGAATTTAGTATCACGTGTTTGAATTCCGTTATTCCCTGTGAGGCAATTATTTGCGCCCATGTCATGTGCCTATCACGGCTAATGCTAAATTAACGAACGTAATGTGGGAAGTGTCCTATACTATTTTATGCAAGAACCACACCCGGAGTTTCCATATTTCGAGTAGCTTCGTACATAGAATGTGTACACTAACAGATGTATGTATCACAGTTAGAACTGAAACGGTGCGATTTGTATGCAGATGTGCGGTTGTCCGGTCCGTGGGAACGTGGCAACACCTTGTATACGTACTTGCAAAAGTACTGTGTGCTCTCTGACGTACCTGAACTGTGCTGCATTAGAAATTGCGGTAACTACTACAATAGCCAATGATCGCTATCTTTTGGAGAGGTAAAAATATTACGAGTTTGTGAGCACCAATGGTGAATATTTTGGCGGAAACTTAAAGAAATTCTGTTGACTGATTCGCCTCAAAAGTGCTACCATTTTGCGTTTAGACACTTCTAAAATTCAAAAACTTTCGAAAAGGGAAGGGGGACACCCCCTCCCCTTATACCCCACTCCCAGGCCAGCGATTCACTGTCGGACGCGGCAGAGCCGCGACATTCAATTCTAAACCCGGGAAAAACCTGAACCATGTACCTGCTTTTTGTGTTTGCAGTGTTCTGTATGAGATTGTGCTGTTTCAAGATTAATGTCAAACTATTTCTTTTTTTTTTATTTCTCCCTTTCCTCCTTACATTCCTCCTTAGTTGATGCGATTTACCAACCACCATCTTTCTTTGTTTTTCAGGCTCTTAACTTTGCTTTCAAGGACAAATACAAGCAGATCTTTTTAAGCGGTGTAGATAAGAAGCAGTTCTGGCGTTACTTTGCTGGAAACTTGGCATCTGGTGGTGCGGCAGGTGCAACGTCACTCTGTTTTGTGTACCCCCTTGATTTTGCCCGTACCAGGTTAGCTGCTGACATTGGCAAGGGCATGGCAGACCGTCAGTTCAAAGGTCTAGGTCACTGCCTCACAAGTATCTACAAGTCAGACGGTTTGCTTGGTTTGTATCGTGGTTTCTCCGTCTCTGTTCAAGGTATCATTATATACAGAGCAGCTTATTTTGGTTTTTATGACACAGCTAAAGGTATGCTCCCAGACAACATCAGAGGTAACTTCATCATCTCCTGGATGGTAGCTCAGACCGTGACCACATGCTCCGGAATCATCTCCTATCCTTTCGACACAGTGAGGAGAAGGATGATGATGCAAAGTGGTCGTAAAGATATCCTTTACAAGAACACCCTAGATTGCTGGAGGAAGATCGCTCGAACAGAAGGTGGTGCAGCTTTCTTCAAGGGAGCCTTCTCCAACATCCTTCGTGGTACAGGGGGTGCCCTCGTGCTGGTCCTGTATGACGAGATCAAGAAGTTCATTGTGTAATGATAGTCAAGAGACTTGCGCTATAATTAGGAATCATTTATTGAAGGGTGTAGTTTGCTGATACCTTGGTCACCATTGGTAATGCGCCAACTCCTGTGTTGTGATGCCAAAAGGTTGGGTCTGATTCATATCATGGCAGAGCTGTCTATTATCTCTTCCTCCACACATGTGTGTCATTGTGTTTCAGATCTCACATTATTACTGAGACTGAAAATAAAGGATTGGTTACAGCCACGGTGAAGCAATTTTTTGTGGAACATGTTTTCTTCGAATAAACCTGCTATAAATGTGTATTCCTATAGAGAACTCTTCTATTTATGCGAAAGTTTTTTTTTTTATTGATAGTTGTTATGGGTGCAAGTAAGAAGGAAAAAGAAAAAAAAAAAGTGATATCACTCAAGCTGTGTATTCTGCACCTGTTGCTTTGACCTTTGTGGATTAATGATGGTACAAATAATAAATGATTTTCCAGTTGGCAGGACTTGTTAATTCATGAATAATTAGTTGATGAAACATGGAAAAGTGTTGGTTATGAAAGCTTTAACAAGGTTTTTCCTGATGATGCAACAGGTGAAGTTTATACTCTGGATATAACTTAAGGACCGCATCATTTTACCTTGAAGATGTGTAATAACATGATTTTATTGTTAATTAATAGAATGAAATGTTGTTAAAGAAATTTTCAAAGAGATATTAAGTCCATGGGGTATGAAGCATTAAATCTGACTTCCTGTGACCAATCTAAGATGTAATTTAAAAGAAAAAAATGAAATTTTGCTGATTTGATGTGACAACGTGCACCTAGGTTGCAGTGTGTATTACCTCAGTAATTAAGTAAGAATAACAGTTTTGTCTCAGATGTTCTTTTGTGGGCTTGTTCTATTTTACTGTAGCTTGGATCATGTTAGAACAGGCACCACCTTTTTGTCTCCTTTATTTGAAAGGAAGGTTTCTGCACAAATGTAGTCAGAAAGATTGTGTTTAATGAATCTGTCAGTGACCTTTGGCTTTGGTATAGTGTGTGATATCTCTGTGAGATAATTATGTATCAGTCGTGGGTCTTCTTGAGGTTACAGATTAGATATATATCATTGGGCCCATGATGAGACATGATGGAAGTTGTACCCCTTCAATAAATGTGAGAGAATACTGTTTTTGCATTTGTCCCCTGTTGTTTATGAAAGATACTCTTTGTAGGTTTTACTTATTTTATGGAAGGTATTTGAAGGTTAATGTGGAGCCCATCTACCTTGGTTCATGTGTGTCCATATATCATTCTGTTTTCACAACTTTCTAACCAGCAGCTAGTGAACAACTTGCAAGTGGGTTATTCCAAATGTTCACCTTCTAAAAGAACACTAAACGTCCATGTTAGGGAGATGTGGGCACCCCTTCCCCTCCACTTAGGGTACACTGCAGGATGGCACCTCTGCACATGGTTACACAGAAACACCCAGCTTAGCTGGGTGACACATCTCAAGAACGAAAGCTCTGACAGTTCTCATACTTGACATATGGATTGGATGCCTCATATTGAGAAGAACCCTATTGTTTTTGGTAGAGGTCAACAGTCATCTGAGGTCAAATTGAAAATCTTGTTAACACGATAGCTCAATATAGGAAGCATAGATAATCCCCATATGTAGCATGTGTATGCATTGCATGAAGAGGAAGGACTACCATTTTTAGTGGGGGTTAAAGGTCACCAGGGGTCATCAGAGGTCACTCTGAAAACCTTGTTAACACAATATTTCCAGATAAAAAGCATGGGTACTCCTCATACTTAGCATGTAGATGCATTATATCAAGAGGAAGGACCCTATTATTTTTGGTGGAGGTCAAGGGTCATCTGGGGTCATCAGATGTCAGACTGAAAAACTTTTTACAACGATACTGCACAGTATCGTATGGTAGGTAGCATGGATGGTCTCCTAACTTAGCATGAAGATGCATTATATAACCAGGGAGCTGTTATTTGGATGGAGATCTATCGAACACTTTAATTTATGTAAATACTTTAAGACCCACTAAATCGAGGTGAGATTATCAACGATAAGCCTTTTGTTTGGCGCAGGGGAATTTCTTTCCATTGTTTGCTGGCTCCAATTTGATATCATTCACCTAGCAACATCATTCAAGTCACGTAATCCTTTAACAAGTGGCCTGCGCAGAACAATTCTTTGATGTGTAGGTTTGCGCCGCCAACAGGTTTAGAGCAGGTGATATTAAACTCGAAACGACTGTTTATTTGAAATAGAAAAATGCAGCTAGCACGTTGCTTTACAAGATACCGCATGCAAATCAGTTGACGAGGCAGAAGTCTAACTTTTGTTACAACAATAGAAAAGTTTCCCGAAGTTTCCTGAAATAACCAGATATAGATTCTTGTTCATATTTCGACGTAAAACCTAACTGACATACTGTCATGCGCGTCGCCGAGCGTCGAAAGGTGCAATTTATGTATTATTTCCCTGACGACTGGCAATGTTGTGGCAATGGACGAAAACCCCAAGTCTTACTGCAGATGTAGCAGACGACAATCCCTTTTGTGTTAACCTCCTAATCCCGTGTAAAGTCTTATAGAAATGTCAAGAACGATATAAGAGATGGATTACTGAGTGACCTTGGCGGCACAAACCTCACTTCAAAGCGATGTACAGTATCTCCATCCAAATAACAGCTCCCTGATATAACTTAGAGGAAGTATTCTATCATTTTCGATGAGGGTCAAAGGTCATCTGGGGTCACCAGAGGTCAAACTCTGAAAAAGCTTGTAAACAGTTATTTTAAGAAAGGAAGCACTTAGCCATAAGTGAAAGTGCCCTTCTGTATTTGGTAGAGGGCAAAGGTCATCTGAGGTCACTGAATGTCCACATCAAAAGAACTTTCATAGAAGGATATTTTATGATTTGAAACTGAAACTTTTATACGTGGCACAACACAATCTTTACTGTATGAAGAAATCTTGAGTCAATCAGAAAAAGAGCAAAGAGAAACAGGGCGATGCCACATGGGGCAGGGGGCAACCGCCTCCTATCATTTGCAAGACCAGGGGAAAGAGAGAAGGAAAAGAACAGGAAAAAAGAAAAGGAGAAAACAAAAGAGAAGAAGGGGAAGTGAAGGAGAAAGAAAAAGGAGGAGGATGGGGTATAGGCATATATTTGATCCATATAATTAGTCCAGAGCTTCCAGGAGGCATTATTCCGGTGTCTGCCAGCCTTAAGATACCTTGTATAATGCATATATGAAGCAACGAAAATATTCGTAATAGTTCGTGTTTCTGTCGACTCAACGCACGTATTTTTGAGTGAAAACGTACCCATACATAAAAGGGGGTGGCTTCAGGAGGTTTGTTGATTTCATACCCTTCTCTTAGACTACAAAGGCTACTGTCCTCTTTCACTTAACCAGAACTTAAAATTCAATAAATTATTAACACTTTTCAGTCATATATGATCAGCTCAAAACATTCCAAAGACATCACCATTTTGCATCTAAGCAATCTTAAATTGATAAAAATTTCTGAAAGGGGTGTCCCACCCCTCCCCAGAAAAGCATTTTTCCCCTAAGCAAAAATTAAAATTCAATAAATTATGAACACTTTCTTCCATATATCAGTTCAAAAAAATATACCAAAGATAGCACCATTTTGCATCTAAGCAATCTTAAATTCAAAAAATTTCTCAAAGGTGAGGGGACACCCCTCCCCAGAAAAGCATCTTTCCCCAAACAAAAATTAAAATTACTAAATTATAAACTTTCCAGCCATATATGATCAGTTCAAAATATGTAACAAAGACATCATTTTGCATCTAAGCAACCTTAAATTAACAAAAATTTCCCAATGGGAGGGGGACACCCCCTCCCCCAGGACGGCGATCACTCATCTCATGCTTTGCCCCCCCTATCGAAATACCCTGGCGCCGCCCCTGGCTGTAACTCATTCCTTTTCAGTCTTATGTGGACATAAACTGAAACTGAAACATCGTTTTATATTGCCAAATTTATCTAGTACTATATAACACAATTATCTACAAATTTTGTCAGTATAGCGGGACAATTCTGAGCATGAACGTCTGCCCCCTTCCTTCGCCACCGATAGGGGTCTGAGTGTCCTCCCAGTCTAAGGAACATTTTGGAATTAAACCCTGTTAGTTTTGCCACTTCAGTGGCATCTGGCAATTAGGATAATTCACAACTTATTTGTAGTGCACCTAAGGCGGAGATTTTACTCGACTTGTTAGCTTCAACTTTTCTCCATGATGAATATTACTTTGAGAACTCATTTAGAGGAATGGGAAACTATTTAGTATATCTGTTTTTAGCTCCAGTTTAAGTTATGTTCTCATTTTTAAACACCCCCTCCCTGCCTCCCCCTAAGCGCTTATCGGCATACTGAGTTGCGAAAACGCCTCCGGGGCAGGGCCGTAGCGACCGGGGGGTGTGTCACACCCCCCAATATTTGGTAGCGCCAGTGGCGGATCCGGGGGGGGGGTCGCCGACGTCCGGCCCCCCCCCTCAAATTTTCCAATTCGCCCTTTTTCAAAATTGTTTTTTTTTCACACTAGCCTAAAAAAAATAAATAAAAAAAAAATAATAATAAAAAAAAAAACGAGACAGTTTCACAGGTGATGACAGTTTTCCAATTCCGAGGAGATTTTGGTTACCCCCATCCAGTATCGATCAATCCACCCGTAATAGCCACGTATCGCAGAAACTTTCGGCAATAAAATTGACTACGGTAGCCTATATTGCCCGCCCGAAACACGAACAGTGCAATCGTTTCACAGAGAATGTGACTACAGTATGTCTTACTGCCTGCGTGACAGCCAGGCATTCTAATCACGTTTCGCTTGGAACCACGTGTGCCATGCTTGGACATTCAAAGTAATACAAACACGCAGATATTACGTCTCATACTCACTAGCTAGCGCTTTGTGCAACGTATTACTATTGGGTTTTAATATTGATTCCAAAAGGTCACTGCTAGTCCTTTGGTCTTACAAAATAATGATCGGTTCACAATGCATCTACGAAACCTTCCCTCCACCCGCTAGTATCCCTCCTCTCATGAACAAGAGAGAGAGGGTAAATATGTTTCGCTATGATATTCATGGTCTGGAATTACTCTCTTCTTTCAGTGTTGCCCTAGTGATGGGAATAAAAAGCCAATCTTAGGTTAAAGTCTACAGCCAAGAGTTGACTAGAAGTCACAATAGACGAATCGGTGTTTGTTTCATTTTTAAAATTACTACGTACAATCACCACCAGGTCAAATAACGCAATGTCAGTCGGTTCAATTTTTTGACGTCCTTGGACCGATGACCGGTCTGCTGTCGCAAATAAAAAGCAAACATTCGACTTCAGTCATCTGTTCTGACAGATTATTTTTGACAGTCGCGCCGCAACTATATAGGGAACACAACATACAGTGTTTTAACCCCCTCCCCCAGTCAAGATAACGGTGACGCCAGGTGAGGGAAGGGTTCATGCCCCCTCCCCCGTCGGAGAAAGCTGGCCCCCTATCGAGGAAGTTTTACAATTTCATCGGGGAGTCTAAGTCGAAAGTATGCAGTCCCCGATGACAACTAGTCGCCCCGACGGTTTACCTGCTTTTTGCTCTCAAGAGCATAATTTCTCAAATAAGAACCCAAAATTTTCGGCGCGCTACGCGCGCTGTAGAGTTACTCTATTTTCTTCAATAGTTCCATTCCACATAGAAGGATAGTACAAGTCCTGTCCACCTTATGCCAAGCAACATATAGGCAGAGTACATAGTTTATGTAAAGGTCGTAACTTTCATCCCATATCGCAAAGCCTAGTTGGTGTTCTCTTGTGTGTGTCATGCGGTACAGTCAGTTGATGAGCGACTTACGGAGCAGTTTCGCTATTTCATAGTGTAGTCCAAGTGTAGTTTCGATATGTTACACCCGATACGGTCTACAAACCCTACAGTTCTTTTTTTCGTTTCGTCATATGTTTTATGTGCAAGCCTTTCAAAAATTTTCGCCCGCTTCGCGCGCTTTTTCAATTTCACCATCCAGATTCAAAGAACACTATCAGTGCGCAACTCGGATCTTGAAGTAGTAAGTGATATAATGCAAAATATGCCTACAGTGGCATAAGATAATGTGGCTCCTCTATTTGCCCTTCTCATCATCCCCTCGAAATGTCGAAACTTGGGGTAGCTGACATAGCCCGGCCCCCTGTTGGGAAAATTCTGCGGCCACCCATGGTTGGTTTACTTATTTTGGCTTTCATAAGGGTAATTTCTGGGATAAAACCCAAAATTTTCGGTACGCTTTGTCCACTCTTCCTCAGTTCCGTTATACTTATAGCTAAATATAGTACAAGCCCTTTCCACCTTTTCAAATTAATAAGTAGAATACATGGATTAATGTAAATGTCGGGAATTGAATCGCATTTCGCTAAACCTGGTTAACGTTCACTTGTGTCTGTCGTACGGTACGGCTAGTGACTCGAGGAGTGAAGAACAATAAAGTTATGTCCGATAGGGCCCAACTGTTCGGACAATTGTTGTATAAGCTTTGAATTAGTACAAATTCTTATAAGTGTAGGCTTACCCAAAAAATTTTCGCGCGCTCTGCAACTTCACCGTTTAGATTCCAGGTTTTAATTCCAGTTTTTGCATGTCTCTTGGTTTATCATTTCTATGTCAATATGCGGCAAATTGTAAAATCGCTGACGTTTATGGGATCGAACCAAATTTAAAAACAATTAATGTGCCCTTTTTATGTTGGATCCCCCCTCAGAAAAGACCCTAGATCCGCCCCTGTAGCCGTCGGCAAATTATCGGTCTGTCGGCAAAAAGGGGAGAGGGAAAGGAAAAGAAGAGGAAAAGAAGAGGAAAAGAAGAGAGAAGAAGGGAAAGGAAAGGGAAAGGAAGGAAGTGAAAGGGAAGACGGAGAATGAAAAGAGAAAGAGAGAACGGAAGCGCGTGGCCAGTCTGTTATCGGCTATTTCGATTTTCTGCTCTTCATCTAATTGGCCCATTCAAGTTGAAGGCCCGTCGGCAAATTGATTATGCATGTGACAGCCGTGTACGGCGGTATCAACGGCCGTCGGTGTAATTGGACGAGTGACTGAGTCCGTCGGCAACTCGGGGAAAGAATTAAAGGGAATTAAAGACTTCCGTACAGGTGCACTATTTCTGGTCATATGACATTCTTGAAAAACCACTTTCTGCACATTATTCCTCACTTTTATCATCACCATGGGGAGGAGTACCCGATTAACCATGGCGAGGGTATCCTTAGTCCGTTTTCTAAACCCTAACCTTGACTTCAAACACATTCTGCAAACTCCTGATGATTGGTTTACCCACAAACATCCTGGGAAAAAAAATAATGCGTGCCGCGCGTGTCTTCCCTTCTTCTTCTTCTTCTTCTTCTTCTTCTTGGATATGGTGAAACATCCGAAGACATTCTCTCACCACGCACGCGCCGAGGGGTCAAACCTTACTAAGAAACTTAGTAATAATGCTAACAGGATCCTTATTAGTAGAGGCAGCATTAATAACACTCTCAGGGAGACTATTCCAATCTTTAACAGTCTGAGGTAGGAAGCTAAATTTGTAACAATTGGACCTAGCATACAGATTACAAAAATGAAGGTCATGCATCTGACGGGTTTTCCGTAAAGGGTGATGCAGACGGTCAATAGGAATATGGGCCTGGCCAAAGACACCTTTAGAAAACAGGATGAGCCTACTTTGTTTACGTCGGTCAACTAAAGGTGCTAAATTTAACTCGTTTAAGAGGTTAGTCATAAAACCAGGCTCACTAGAGAAGTCAGAAGCTATGAATCTTGCAGCTCTTCTCTGTATACCCTCTAGTTTATTACGCAGGCAAACCTGGTGCGGGTCCCAGACAGTGCTGGCATACTCTAAAACTGGCCGTAAAAGGCCTTTATAGGCTGCAATCTTAACTTCTCTAGGGCAAAATGACAAATTCCTATACAGAATGCCTAAAACTCTATTTCCCTTGTTACAAATACTTTGGATGTGCTGATCCCAGTTTAAGTCTTTGGTGATGGTTATCCCTAAATACTTAATACAATCAACATTTGGGAGCTCCACTCTATTGAGAAGGTACTTAAAGGGGATAGGGTGTTTTTTACGAGCAAAGGTGATAATACTACATTTAGTAGGTTGAAAACGCATACCCCATGTAGTAGCCCACTGACCTAAGTGCTGAATATCATCCTGAAGTTTACAACAATCATCCTCAGTCTCAATAATACGATAACAGACACAATCATCAGCAAACAACCGGACCTCAGAAGTAACAACACCGCCAATATCATTGATATGTGCCAGAAAGAGAATCGGCCCTAAGACAGACCCTTGGGGGACACCGGACATAACATCCTCCGACGAAGAACGAGTCCCATTTACTACGACTACCTGTCTACGGTCGCCAAGAAAGTCATCAATCCACCGGAGAATCTGCTTAGACACACCAAGTGTGTGTAACTTGGTCTTAAGTAATTCATGAGGGACGGTATCGAAGGCTTTTTCAAAGTCTAAAATGAATGCATCGATTTGTTTATGATTATCTAGAGAAGAAGCCCAATCCTCGATAATAGACACCAGTTGGGTTTCGCAACTATGAAGTTTTCTAAAGGCATGCTGATTAGTAGCTAATAAGTTATTATGCTCAAAATGATTCATGAGTCTCAGTCTCAGTCTCAGGCGTTCATCTTTTGAACACCAAAATGTAACAGATACAGAACCCATCCTGGCTTTCAAAGCATAATTTGAACGCTAGTGTTAAGATTCTGAACACTTTTTCTCCCTTTTTGAACGCCTGACGCTACTTGAACACTTACCGTATTTGAACGCCTGACGCGTCTAGTGTTCAAATGCTGAACGCATAGTGTTCCAGTTCTGAACGACAGGTTCAGCTCCTGAAGTATAGTGGCATGACGGGAGGAATAGCCAAACACATTCACATTATCCGGAATCTTTGAATTGGATAATGTATTATGAACCAAAATATACTTATCCTGCATGAGACTTAACTTTTTACCCAGATATTATGCTAAAACCTCAGGGTTTCCGGGGGCGAAGCCCCCTGGACTCCACCAGGGGCAGTAAGACGGCCCCAATGTTTTAGCCAGCCCGCACAAAACAAAATCTGACGAGAAAATTCTACCCTGGTGTATATTTTGAGGTTCCTCATTAGGGCAGAAACCCACCCAAATATTGCACAATTTGCGATCAAGGCACCTTTCAAATTCCAAAAATTTCCAAAGGGGAAACCCTCCCCTTCCCCTTAGACCCCTCCCCAGGCCACAGATCAGTAAATGTCGCATTGAGAAAACATTCTAGCTAAAACACTGGCGGGCCTCGGGATCCCAAACGCTTAAAACTATAGCGGCCTGACGAGAGGAATAGCCTAATACAAGTAAAAATTGTTGGGAACCTTTGCATTTGATGATGCATTATGAAACAAAATATATCCATCCTGAGACTTAATTTTTCACCCAGAGATACGCTTAAACCTCAGAGCTTCCGGGGGCTCCCCTGGTCTCCAGCGGGGCTTTGCTCCTGTACCCCACCAGAGGCCATAAGGCGGGCCCCTGACCCCACCCGCTAAAGCTCGTTTTCGCGCTACGCATTACCAGATCTGTTGTCAAAACATAATCTCTACACCCCCCAAAGATAACACCTTCGCTACGCCCCTGCTCCGGGGGCAACCTTGCCTATGTTCATCCATGATTTACTCAAAAGGTCCTTCGTGAGACTCACTTGGGATCCCATAGTTACATATATAATACTAAACTGGCCTCAGATAACGTCCAAATAACTAAACGGAAGTAAAGAAATGGTGTAATAAAACAGCATAAGTTTTGAGCCTTTAGGCCTTCCATAGACATGCAGTAGCAGCAATTGGAGGCTGACAGGAAATTTAACGGTTTGGAGTATCATCTTCGACGATGGACGAAATTCTGTACCAAGAACTTCCAAGGCAAAGTTACGCTAATAGAAATGTAGGTGTTTATGAACATGTTTTGTTGTAACTGTGTTATTTCGTTTAGAAGTGAGAATGGGATGGATCCTTACTAGGCCTCATGCAATCCGGTGGCACAAGGCCCCCAACTTTATTTAGAGATCTAAATCCGCGAAAACGCAGTGCGTACACAGTGCTTGACAATGACAGTGTAGGAAAACTTCCATTGCTCCACAGGCGTTCTCAGCACCATACATATATACTAGGATTATCATGAGTCGATCACTTAACGAACATTGTGACCATAAAAATATAAAAACATTTACAAAAATCAATCAAACTTTGCTGTAACATTTTGTGATATGTCTTCCTCATTGTGCCATATTTTGGTGTTGTTCAGATTACGTAATCCATAGAAAATGAATTTCGAAATGTAGGTGGCAGTACATGCAGCAATGCTTATGAAGGAGTCTTGAGTCAATTGCTACAAAAAACTAGCAAATAAAACAGGGCTTTCATTAGTGTGCGTATTTGCGTATTGTGCATTTTGGCGAGGCCTAATACGCGTTCAAAAAAGTGGGATAAAGAGTCAAATACGCACCCAAGTATGAAAACAAAGAGTGAACTGACGCATTCACATTTTGTAATGAGGTCAAATACGCACGGCATAAGCCCCCATTGCGTATTCTCACCTCCTAACAGTAGCTAGGAGCCTAGTGTGCTAGCATACATGCTTCTCGTTCGTTCTTCTCACGAACATTTGATACCTTTGGTACTGTAGCCTACCTTTACTTACTTGTCTCACAGTACAGTACATAGAGCTGTACACAAGTCCACGGGTATGCTGTTACATGCTATATAGCATGTCACTTGGAAGAACACGTAACAGTTAGTATGTACTGCTGTACGTATCAACAACATGCACAGTCGGACTCAAACAGCGTGTGAAAGTCATCTTACCCACAAAAATGGTTCCCTAGTCCAAACTTGCTAAAGTATGTCATTAGTGTATGTCTTATAATATTGACCTTTGGATCTGTGTACTTTGAGCGAGGGGTGATTGTAATATAGGTGAGACATTTTATTTTGTTTGTTTTTAGGGAATTTACGATCAGTTTCGACTACGATCATTTTTGGTAGTATTAATAAAATAGTTTTGACACTCAGACGGAATATGATAGCGAAAAACAACCGGTCAAACGTCGTTATAGCGTAAACTTCAGTTTCAAAATACTCCGAGGCACCAGATCGGAGACACAGACAGTCGTAAAGTTATGTATTTGTGACACATGCACTCGGCCCTAAGTTAATATTTTGTTTCAGTAGTGAGATACTGTACAGTGCACGTGTATGGTGTGTGTAAATTAAACAACGTTCAACTTCAACCAAGGTGAGTGTCAGCGCGAGAATTGTTTTGCGTAAGAGGCCTAGGATGTTTCATGCCAATGGACCAGTCAGCTTTTTGGAAATAAGCCACACCTCTAATTCCAAAATAACAGCTTTTCGACCCCTTTTTTGTAATTCTGACACCGGATTATGAAAGAACAGGTCAAATATACCTTGTCCACATTACCCTAACCCTTTTTCTAAACCTAACCATGATTTTGAAACAAATTTAAAAATATTTGAAAAATCGATTCTTCCCTAGGCCTCCTACGAATAAATAACTCTTGTCAGCACGGGCCCTGCCTGGTTTATCTTTAAACTAAAGTTTGTAATTGTATTTTTTTTAAATAAAGGAAGTTATGTAAATACAGTATGAACATTTTTATTGGGAGTCAAATACGCTTTGAAAATTATGAGTGGCAGTCAATGACCCTTTCAAAATTTTGAGTGGCAGTCAAAAACTCCTTTGTAAATAAATTAATGAAAGCTCTGTAAAATGCTATAAATTACCACATTTAAGAACAGTGATACAAATAATCATAGAGAATAATGTCTTTTCTATCAAACTTTTTAATCAAAGCTTCATCAAAGCCATTTTGGTCACCATTTTTTGTAATTTTTGCAAATTTCTAGTTCATACTCATGCTGAAACTTGAAAATATGGCTGAGAGTAACATTTTTGCTTTGGACATCAAAAATAATAAGGCAGATAATTATTTTTTATGTTTTTTGAAGAAAATGCAATGCAGGTCATGCTTACATTGCAATCACATGGCCCCTTCACGCTGTACTGGCATTTAAAATGCAGTGATCGACTCATGATACTGATCGACTCATGATTACTTACTATACATACACTGTCTATAGGCCTACACGTATACTAACAAGGCAGGGTACTTCTTAGGGCGTAACACAAAACGTAGGGGTAGGTTGGTGTTCCTTAATTTCTGGGTGGGGTGAGATGGGGGTTGGGTGAGGATGGGTGGTTAAGTTGTAAATGATGCAGTGGTTATAACTTAAACTTTGATTTATTGGCATCAGTCTCTTTCTGGGATTGATAACCCAGTTGAGTGTACAAGAGTTCCTGTGCAATCACTCCTTACCCCACGTACATTATCAATTACAGTATGTAAGTTATAGTAATTATAACCTGTAGCCTGTATAAAAAATTTCATTCATATACTGTAATGCCCCAAATCGGATTTGGATAAATTTGGTCAAGTGTGCAAAATTGAAAATTTTCTTTCACCCAAAAGATTGATTTTAGCCAAAGAGCTGCCTTCCTACATGTAAAGTGCCCAGTATTCAACCCCCACCCAGTATTCAACCCCCCTATGGTTATTTATTTGTCTCTCCTATCCCATAATAGAATTGTCAATATGTTCACACATAACCATTGAAGCCAACCCCGAACTAACTACAGATATAAACAAGAGGGCCCAAGTGCACAATATTGATGATATATTTTTGTCTTCATTTATCAGGCTGGTTAAAGTTTGCAAAAATGGACTTTCCTTAAAAGTCAGTTAAACATTTCTTGTTATGAAAATTCTCAATTTTCCCCCAATTGAAGGTCTTTCTACTTCAATATTTGTAGGAACTGAGAGCTAAGGTTAGCAAGACTAGTCACAAAGTTGTAAAAATCCAAATGTGAAGGCCATTTTTTCTTATTTATGGGAGGTTGAATACTGGGCTTCACTTGGAAAGTTGTGTGCAGTATTCAACCTTACATATATATAACACAGCTGGGATTGAATTCTGGTCCACGAAAATGCTACTAGGCAGTATTCAACCTATCGAAATTGATTTCTTCATCCACTCCTTAATTTTTTTCAATATCAAAAAAAAAAAAAAAAACAAGTTATGAAGATAAAATATCAGAGGCTTGGTTTTCAAATAATTACCACTTAAATTAGGGCTACTAACTGACAATAATTAATTCTGGGGTTGAATTCTTGGTTGATGAATTGAATACTGCTCATACTAGGTTGAATTCTGGTCTGTTGGAGTCAGATGGTCTGATGCCCTCCTCCCATTAATCCAAAGAAATAAAAATTATTTCTCACATGGAACAGAGAGGATACACAAAGGAAGCAAAGGTAGTGATGGTTATATTTTATTTCATTTGAATAACTGGTATCAGAAGTAATAAATCCTTAAGGGGTTGAATACTGCCTATTTTACCCCTATATCATTATTTAGGTAAACGACAACTCTTCTTGAAAAACTGTGCATGAAAACACAGCTTACAAAGTTGATAGACACCTGCAGAGGCCTAGACACAGGGTGTGCCAATTTACTATAGGGTCCTTAAACAACTTGCTAGTTACAGAACCCTATGGGTTGAATTTTGGCCAGTTTTGTGTAATTTTTCATGCAGAATAAAAAATTGTACAGCAGTATCCTATTACAGTAAGCTAATAAACAAAGAGAAAAAGCATGCAGGTGGGTATTTCAGGATTTTCCTAAAAAAGTATTGGCCATCAGATCTGTAAGTGTAGCAGTTTGGGTCCCCCATGCTGTTGTATACTTATACTGAATTGAAAGTGCCATTTTTGGTACAATTTTAGTTGATAAGTTAGTCTGTTTTGGAAAGAAAAAGGTCAAATTGTGATGTCTTCTGTTAAGTCAGCATAAAATGACGGTACATGTATAAGGCCATGAGCAGCCTCTCACATTATCCAAACAACACTACCCCCCATTCCCTGGTAACTCAGGCGATTTAACCTTTGATTAGATGAAGTACTGTACCTTGAGAGAGATTCTAAAAACAAAACTGGTCAATTTGTGTTTTTAACTTTTTTTGGTATGTTTAGCATGCCTTTGTGTGCATTTTTAAAGGTACAGTAGTTGATGCTTCATTGTAAATGCCCACAAATTGGAAATACACCAGAGTTTCAGGGCAGGGTTTTCACTCATCATTTTTTTTCAGGAGTCACTGACCCTTTAGAATAAATTTACAAGAGTCAAAACTAAAAAAGAAGGGGTCAGAATAAATTTTGAGTTTAATGCAACAAACTTTATTCCTGTTTTTGCCTAGACGAAGCAGCGTAAAACGTACTGAAACATGGTGGGAATTCACTTCTATGATTTAAGCACCTTCATGTAGACTGTAGCTTACGTCATACACTGTACCTCCTGTACCTCCTGTACCTCCTAACTTCCCATGTATTGGGATTATGATCGTAAAATTCTCCCGCCAAAACACGCACCGTGCACCATAAACACTTCTAGAAATACAGTAAGAGAATTGAAACACATGCTTTTAGTGCACTACCAAATACGCATGCACAGTACAGAAGCTGAAGATGTAGTCCTCTCTGTACGATTCGATCAATGCTGTAAATGCGTAGTGTACTGACATCACAGAGCAGTATTATAAGTTCTTATAATACTACTCTATGACTGACATTTACATCGATGTAAATTACGTCAGAGCTTTGTGTAATACAGGGCCTCATATCTGCATACTTGTACAGCAGTTATCATACAGTGTGAAATTCTGTGGGTCGGATTTTATTTAATACCACAGACATAGTGTACAGAGACTGGCAACTGTGTGTCTTGCATCACTAATGTCCCGTAACATCTACTACTGATCATGTTAGGCTAGTGTATGTTTGTCCCTAGCCTCGCCTTATGTTTACAACTGAATAAGGAACCAGAACACTCCGATCATCTACGCATCAATATGTGTGATCTGTTTACAATACAAGTGCACTCGTTTCGAGTCAAGTCTACTCACGTAACTAGGTGCATGAGGATGCAGTTAATTAGGCATAAATGACATGTATACATGGGAATGGTGGTAGCTCCATACTTTTGCAGCGATACAGGTTTTTATTCAGATTTTTATTAGAACATACAGAGGGGTGGAAAATGTCTCACAGAACAAAGTTGGGAACTGGAAAATGCTGCATTTTGTGAGTAAATTTATACAAAGAATGTATTGGCGAAATTGCTTTATCATTACTGATTGTTGGGGTGAAAAAGCTGTGCATCAGTTTGACCCCAGAGGTTTTGTGTCTGTGCGTCAAAATCAAAAGTTGTGCGTCATTGACCCGGGTGCCCGGGTCAGTGAAAACCCTGCAGGGGGCTTTGTGCTCTTGTCTGCCATCAGGACATGGCCCCTGGACCAACCGATGCCTTAAGACGTATCCCCATACCTTACACCCTGGATAGGAGTTCTTTGCACTCCCAGGGACCCATTGGCGATGTTAGGTCACTTTAACTACTGTTAAAGTCCCCACGTGACAAAATCCTGGTTATGCAGCTGACAAATCATCCCCTCCCCCCACCCAAATTCAAACATGGATCACTGCGGCACCACCACTGGGAGAAGCTGTCACCCATTCATCTTGGTGCGTACACAAATTGCCACAGCTCTGGAGCACATCTGGAAAATGCAGCTGTAGCAAATCTTACACAGGTCACCTGTATTACCTCTTGCCAAGTGTTAACAAATGTATGTCAAATCCACTGAAGCATCAGATTAAATTCGAGCCTAAAGTTAAATTGAATTGGCAAAATGTGGAATATGTATTTCATTATAATCTGGAGAAATATTTTCCTGGCCATATCCAAAGATTCTTTTTCTTAATGATAGGATCCCAATCCAGTTGAAGGAATTAGCAGAAGTATAAATTAGGCCTAGCACTATCATCTGCTGCATGGTCAAGTGTTTGTACAGTATATGTTTGAAAAATGTTATTTTTCAGTGAGATTTGAAAATGATGCTTGAAACAGTGAGACTCACTGTGAAACTGTGAGAGTTGGCAGGCATGCAGCTGCAGAATATCTTGCAAGATTGAAGCTCTGTTTTTACCAGTCAGCAGAGCTATGTAGTCTTGTAACTTAATAACTTGTTACAATACTCGTAAACATTGTTAGTATTGTTCGTTACGAAGAAACAAATAAATGAAATGAAATGAAAACCTGTAGCTTATAAAAAAACTGCTTAGCCTAGGGGTAGGTGACAGCGAGTTGCCCTGTTATTTTGACTGCATATCCTTGTAGCCTCTTGAAAACATCCTGTTAGGGAGAAAGGATTGTGTTCAGTAGCTTTGTAAGCTCTTAAAATGGTAGTTACCTAGATGTCCCTGATACAGTATGAAAAGGATATTGATACGAGATGGCATGCATAGATGAGAAGTGCTCAGAGCACATTTTTAACAGTTAAGTTACCTAGGCCTTAAGTTTGAAGCCTTATGTGTTTTCCAGAACAGAGCTCCTAATGTGCTGCGATATTATGTACCACTACTCCTGCTGGGGAAATTTCCAAATCCAAACCTGCCAACCTCTAAATGTGCATACCTTCAGATTTTCATTTGAAAAATAAAATCATAGAGGTTGGTACCTCTCTAGGTTTAACATTTGTCATGCATTGTGCCATGGCAACCTTTTTGTACTGGGGAGAGGAGAGGGGTCTGGTCAAAGTGGTCAGGGGAAAACTGACTCCATGCTCATATTTTAAAGCAATCGGTCTGCTACTTTGTCAAAACACTTTTTGTCTTACTGGTGGTGGCAGGTCTTGAATTTTGAGGCGTGCGAGTGTGATTGCACATCACCATTCGCATCTAATCACTATGAGGAGTGCGATTTTGCACACCTAGATAAAGAATGGGAACTAAGATAAATCTATTAAAGTTTAATAAAACAGCACACCTGCCACATTCCTTAATTACCCTAGGAGTCTGATTTGAAGCACACCTGGAAAATCTAAAACTCAAGGCCTGTGGTGGGGTTGT
This sequence comes from Holothuria leucospilota, assembly GCA_029531755.1. Classification (NCBI taxonomy): domain Eukaryota; kingdom Metazoa; phylum Echinodermata; class Holothuroidea; order Aspidochirotida; family Holothuriidae; genus Holothuria; species Holothuria leucospilota. Next base: position 13,822,798 of record CM055965.1, read on the forward strand.
CACCCCTTCATCCTGTTGGTTACATACATCACATGGCCACACTTCCAGCCTAGAACTCATTAATGTAAGGCCAAAAGGAATCGATAAAATGAGGAATGATACCCTAACTACCATCATTTTTTTCTAGAGAAATATTTTTCTGGCCAAGTTTATGATTCTTCTTGTACCAGAATTCTTTTGCCAAGTTCCTCTTAAGCAAATCGAAAAGTGAAGTTAAACCCCCCTTTTTTTAACACCCTGGCAGCTTTTATGAGACATAAATTTACATTATCCTTTGGACTATTTACTTCCTTACAGCTGAGGACTGGTGATGGAGAGAAGTACATAAACCATTTTATGAAACAAAAATTGGGAGATAAAGCAGCCAGTGAAATTGTGCCTCATATCAACATTGACAAAGATAGAAAGTCAAAATCATCAAAACCAGAAAAGTCCAGGCGAGAGAAATCTTCACGTCTTAGAAGAAAGCGAGTACTCTCAAATACGGATAAAAAGGAAATGAAATTGTTTGAGATTCCGCTAGAGCAACACAGGTTGGTTAATACACCTTCAGGTTCAAGAATTCGCAGAAACAAGTTTTTCCTTGTTTCTGGATTCTTCTTTAAGGTTAACATACATGAGATTAAGAGTGTGCAGGAAGTTTAGGAAAGTAATATGCATGTAGCATACCTACCAGCACAATTAAGCATATATACCAGCTAAGCTGATATAGGGGCAATTTAGCTCATACCAGCTAAGCTGATATAGCTATTGTTATTTGCAGTGTCTGTTCATCTACAATTGAAGGTCACAGACAAATGCATACCTCATGGTCATTGTTTGCAGAGCTGTGTCATTGTTTGCAGAGCTGTGTAAATCACTACAGCCCACGAACAGATGAGCACAGCCCACTGCAGCCCCACATATTGGTTGGACTAAGGTGAAAATTTTTTGGAGTTTTTGGCCACTATGATAGCAGGAAATTAATTCTATAGACATGAGTTTCCAGTGCCTTTTTCAGAGCATTTTTGATAATTATCCATTCAGTCTTGATTCCATGAGCTTTTGGGGGTTTCTCTGAGCCTTTCAGGTTGGTAGTTTGGTACATATGTGGAGACTGACAGAAAGTTCTGAGATTTGGCAAGTGTGTGAATGAAAGAAATGTTTCATAAGTAGCAATAAATATTCATGAAATTGGCCAAACTGTCTGTTTGTTATGATTGCAGTACTCATATGATCTGCAATGTTTACAGGTGAATTGACTATATTCAGTGTTCAGAAAATTGTTCCTTCCAATAATACAAGCTACAGGTACTTGACCAGATCATTGGCACTTCCAATAATATTAAGCTTTCATTCTCCTCTGGAACTTTGACCCTTTCATTAATAATAGAAGCTACTTACCACTGCTGCTCAAATTATGTACCTTTGGTTAGGTCTTGGGGCCCCTCTCTTATCAGGGATACCAGTTGGCTAATTTTATGGCCAGATATTACAAATTTGGCCAAATATAGATCTATGTTAAAACATAGACCCTTTTCCAAATAGCAGTTACAAAGGATTGTGGGATTGGATTTTGGTCTGCATTGTTTTTGGCCACAGTAGAATGCCATTGAGAAAAACGCCCCACTTCAGAAGTGTATCCCTCAATCTATTGTGACTGCTATATGGAAAAGGGTCTATGGTGGTAAGAAATCTTTCAAATGTCATATGCTGTAGGTATGCAGATCTTGGATTTTTCCAGACTTCTTTTGGAGAGTTTGGTTATAAATATGAATTAGTATGGCAGCCCTGGTCCTGAAGGCCACCTTTTGTTACCTTGGCCCTTGTGTGGCCTTAACTATACTGTAGCAGTGCTGGAAGTAACCAAAGGCCACAAGAGCCATGGCATTCATATTTTTGGCAATGGCCTTGGCACCCTTCAAAATACATACTTTTCAAGGCCAAAAGGCATTCATACCCTTTGTAACAAAATACAACCCAATGTGATATACCAAATCACACAGAATCGTTTGTTTGGTCTTGGTGCCCTTTGAGATGCATAAATGTGCCCTAAAAGCTATGTAGTATGAAAATGGCCTTGCCCTCATCATGCTTTATATCCAACCCTGCTATAGGGGTGGAGTGGGGGAGTCTAGCATCAGCCTTGGTGACAGTGGCCATGATTGTAATATTGCTGACGACTTTATTTTCAGAATGAGATATTCCAGTTTGTTGTGGTGAGAAGAGTGATGCAAAACTTTGCTCTCATATTTAGCAATTAGCTGAGCTTGGTGTTTGAATAGTGGGAAGTGAAGTGTATGCTTTAATAGTAAGGTGATGTTATGCTACTGTAGCTGCCAAACAGTCTAATTTGAGGTGGTCTGTGAAATTTGGCATATGGTTCAAAGTGGTCTCCTGGAGCAAAAGGGCTGCATAACCTGCATTAAGACAGTGTTCATTATATTTCAGATGGGTCAGTACAGAATTAAAAATGTTGTATGGGAAATGAATGGGCCATGTTTATAAATATTTTACTGATTTTAATGTTTACCTTAAGCATGAAGTTAGTTCTTAAAATGGATGCTTAGAAATTGTCATTGGAAACTGATATAGTTGCAATAATTTTGCAGTGCAAAAGGGCTCCATAAAATTATTCTGTGCTAGCAATTTCTCATTTTTGTTTAGCAGTTTCCACCTTATTGTGGTTACTTCATTCTCGTTCAATTTTTTTTTTATAAATTGGTTTCAAGAATTGCATTACATGTGCAAAAATGTGGGTCGAATTTTTTGAATGTTGATTGGAAGTGTATTGTTCTTTGCATGTTGTTTCATTCTACATACATTGGCACATTGCCAAACTTGACAGATTGGTTTGCTATTTTTTATTTGTTAGATACAATTTGTATAAGCCTCTTCATGAACTGTGGCTGGCCTACATGAGAGATTGTCTGAGTCACGCTACAAAGTAAGTAGCTCCTCAAATATTTTAAAGGTATATATACAGTACATTATGTAGAAAGTTTCTGTGCCTTAAATGTGAAAATTGTATCAGATCTAATAATCCTTTTTGCTGTGGATGTCAACAGGTGGGGACTGGGAGGACATGTTTCCCCCTCCCACTTTTGAAAGTGGAAGGGATTGTCCCCCTCCTCCCTGTTTTTTCAGAACCCTAACAAAAATATTGGGCACATCATTGTTTCCATAGCTTGCAGTATACATGATTCAGTGCAGCCAAACTCCAAAAAAAAAAAATTAAAAAATAAAAAAAAATAACATTGAAATTGTGGGAAAATGCTTCGCAGATCATCTGGCCTCCAAGTTTTTCCTGGAACGTTAAGTGAGCCCTGATCCCTCACTTGTATGGTTTTGCTATTCGCACTTGAAACAGAATAGGTCAAGGTCATATTCCCTCACTTTTGGAGAAGCTGTTGATGTCCTTGCTTCTGGAAAACCAGTTCAACTGATATCCTAGACAAAAAGCCTTAATAGTCTTATTATGTAAAAAGCTACTGATAATAGCGGTATCTCTGTAAATGTGTCAGAATGAATATTCAAGCAATGATTAAACAGTGTCCAAATATTCCAGTGACTTGCTAAGCACTCCCAAAGTTCTGCATGAAGTTAAAAAACACTAGACTTTCAGTACAGTAGTTTATTTTAATATAGCACCTATTAAACTACTGTATGTTAGGATAGGCAAAGTCAAGACTAATGTTACAGCACATCATAATAGCTCTATGGCCAAAATTTTGAATGGGAAATGTGTGAGTATGGTTGGTCATGTTTGTTTGAATTGGTGCCACCAACAGTCAATAATTCTATACTTGTTTGAACATGACAGCTTTACACTTAAAAAGGCTGGGGCTTAAGTTAGGCCTATTATGTGCAACTAGGTTGTTCAGTGTGTGGAGCACATTGATATCAAACCACTTAAGCCTGACCACTTCCGCTCTGTTTCTACTCACTTTATGTATTTTGACATTTAACTGTTTTACAGTTTTTATCCTTCAAGTGGGATATCATAGCCTCATAACCAGTGAAGGTTTATGTGTATGATCCATGTGAATTCAGATTAATACCACATTTACCTGATTATTTATTTTATATACTTCAGGACTGCAAGAAATGGTGATCTTCAAGTTTCCAAACCCTTTTTATTTTCATTTCAGGGACAAGATGAATTTGGGGGTAAAATTGCTTAAGTGTGATCTTCATGGAAGCCTCATACAAGGTGAGACACAAACAGATGAAAATGTTTTTACTTTTAGGTGTTTAGGGTCATGAAGCCATGCCCCCACTGAGGACCCTATACCTGTTTGATTGTGTTTGATTGCTACCAAGATTTGCCATCTGTTTTCAACTAGTGCTCAGAGAGTAACAAGGCAGGGGTGTACTAATTGATCCCAGTTTTGCTCCGAGGACCTTCATTCAACATCCACATTCAACAAACAAAAGTGTTGGTCTTTGGTCATTTTCTAAAAGGCTTGGGAGGGGCACCTGCTTGACAGCTGAAGCAAGCAAAGACCTGCAGTGGACAACTTCCTGAATCAGAATGGGGATTATGGGGGTAGGTTGATGCCTCTCAGAGCTAAAATAAATACCCTGTTGAAAATGTTGAAAGTAATGTTCTGTATTTACAGGGTTCAAGCAGCTGGAAAAGTCATAAAGTTTCATTTTCACTTGCTAGGCACAAAGTCATGACATTTTGTAACCAGAAAGCCAAAAGGCTTAGTGATTCCTTGCCATATTGACATATTGTAACAAACATGAATCACCCACATGACAAGCACGAGATCCCTCACAGTTATCCTACTTGAGATATCACGTTAATACGGTCAAACGCTTTTGAAATCTTGCGACCCAAAATGACCTACATGCTAAATATTGACAATCCACAGGCCAAGTATGTGATCCCTCACAGTTATCCTCATTGAAATATGTTTACTAGCTCTTGACCTTTTGTGACCTTAAGTAACCTTTGACCTGCACGAAAAATAGTAGGGATCATCCACATGTCAAGTGTGAGATCCCTCACAGTAATTCTTCTTGAGATATCGTGTTTACAAGGTTTTGACCTTTTGGCCTCTGGTGACCCGAAATGACCTTTGACCTTCACCAAAAAAATATAGAGATGATCTACTCAATATGGGCAATACACAAGCTAAGTATGAGATCCCTAACAGTTACCCTTCTTGAGATATCTTGTTAACAATGTTTTGACCTTTTGACCTGTGGTGACCCTACATGACCTTTGACCTCCACCAAAAACAATAGGGATCATCTACTCAATATGGACAATCCACATGCTAAGTATGAGATCCCTCACAGTTACCCTTCTTGAGATATCATGTTTACAATGTTTTAATGTTTTGACCTCTGATGACCCCAAATGACCTTTGACCTCCACCAAAAACAATAGGGATCATCTACTCAATATGGACAATCCACATGCTAAGTATGAGATCCCTCACAGTTACCCTTCTTGAGATATCATGTTTACAAGGTTTTGACCTTTTGACCTCTGATGACCCCAGATGACCGTTGACCTCCACCAAAAATAATAGAAATCATTTTCTTAATATGGGTAATCCACATGCTAAGTATGAGATCCCTCAAAGTTACCCTTCGTGAGATATAGTGTTTACAAGGTTTTGACCTTTTGACCACTGGTGACCCCAAATGACCTTTGACCTCCACCAAAAACAATAGGGATCATCTACTAAGTATGGGCAATGAACATGGTAAGAATGAGATCCCTCACATTTATCCTTCTGGAGATACCGTGTTTACAAGCAATTTCCAGGGTATTTACTATTTGACCTCTGGTGACCCCAAATGACCTTTGACCTCCACCAAAATAAATAGGGATCATCTACTTAATATGGGCAACCTACCTGCCAAGTATGAGATCCCTCAGAGTTACCCATGTTGAGATATCGCGTTTACAAGGTTTTGACCTTTTGACCTCCTGTGACCCCAAATGACCTTTGACCTCCATCAAAAACAATAGGGATCATCTACTTAATATGACCAACCCACACACCAAGTATGAGCTCAGTCATAGTTACCCTTCTTGAGATATCGTGTTTACAAGCAAAGCGTCACACACACACACACCCATACACACATACACACACACACACGACATCACCATCGCATAGATTCCTTCTGCCTTTGGCAAGGAATCAAAAATGACCAAAGTCATGGAAAAGTCATGGAATTTTTAAAAAGGCTGTGTAACTTTCTTTTAAAGATTCTAAACCTTGCCCCAGACAGTAAAAATTCTCCTTACTAAATTATTTGTAACCCCTTTTACAGTTTTGGCAAAATGCACATTTCTACTGTACAGTGCCCAGGCAAAGTTACAGTAGCTTGCACTGAGGTCAATTTACTCGCTTGGTTTGGGCCCAAAGAATGGTGCCCATGTCTTTGTACAGCAGTGCAGTAGGTAAAATTGTAATACTATGGTTGCCTGACCATCAAAATGTCGTACAAACAGAGGTGCATGGTCTGCAGTGACTGTGGTGAAAATCTCTTAATATAAAGGGGACCTAAAGTCTAGAATTATAAGAATGAATATTTTAGAGGTTGGAAAAAGAATTTCATTCATCCAACTCCCATTTTCATAGCTTACTTTGTTGCTGACATATAAATTGTTGAAATTTATTCACTTAATTTGAAATAGTCGATTGTGCAACAATTTATGATGTCTTTTTTGTACTACACACATTACCTGCTTTTGTTTCCTTTTGAAAGTAAAATGTTCATATGACCTTGAAACATTTACTGTTCCCTTGCATAGCATGTTGTACTGAGAAGGCTTTTACAGCCAAGCCACCCTATAGCAGTGAGGCAGTGATCACATTTTGGCACAAGGTGCAGTGGCTTTGGAAAAAACAAAGAAAAACAAAGACGGTAATTTGAGTAGTACAAGAATGACATCAGAAATTATTGTACAATCTACCATTTTAAATTTCGTGAATAAGCTTCAACATTTTATATCTCAGCTCAAGAAAGTCCTGTGAACATGGAAGTTGGACCACTTGGATGCATTTTTCAAGCTCTGTAACATATATTTTTTGAAATTTTAGACTTAAGGTACACTTTAACTGTGTCGCTCATTTTGTTTTACTAAAAAAGTGTGATTTCTACAGTTGTGAAATTACAGTTTCTCTTGAAATGTCTTTAATTCTTTCAGTATGCCATTAAGTAGAAAATATGAAGACAGGGTATAATTCAGGCGTAAGTCACCCAGTATCAGCAAGGTTTTCCTTGGATGTATTTCTTATCAGATATTGAGGGGAGTAATCAATTGCTCTAACGTTGTATTGAGACATTGGCTAAATCTTTTATGTCTCTCATTTCTCGTTATCTTTCATGATATCTCAAAACAAAAATACTTTATACTTGGAGTTAATCTTGCACAATTGTAAACCAGACACATATTCAGGGGTTAGGGGTCCGCAGAGTGGATGACCCCCCATCCCCCATGTCATTGGTGTGTTATGCTATGTAAATGGATTCGGTTAGTGTATGAAACGAAAGAAACAATTCTAAATTGTCTTATAAAAGTGATACTTTTTGGGTTTGTCTTGTAAGTGCCCATCATAGGTACTGTACTTAAGTTGTCTCATAACTTTTTGTAGAATGGTGAACGTGTATTGTTACTGATCAACATTTTTGTGCCTAAGAGATCCATTTTACCTTGTCTTTCAGTTACAAAGTCAAAGTGCCCTACTTATGTTGGGGTTTGTGGTATACTACTGCAAGAAACAAAGAACACCTTTAAGATAATTACAGAAGAGAACAAATTAAAAAGTAAGTATTTCAATTCTTAATTGTTATGTAAGAGGCATTGTCACTTACTTGTTAAAGGGGATGAAAATAATTTTATTTCAGTGACACAAACAAAAGTATAACTGGAAAATAGCATTTTCCTTCAAGGGAAGCAAGTCAAATTTCCTACATTTTACACATTTGCATGTACAGAAAGAGCCAAAATTTCTCTTCAAATACCGAAATTTCCTGGTAAGGAGCTTCTTAGGTTCATGAGTTTTCAATCAATGTCCCTGGTGCTTCCTTGGTTGTATTGAGAAAGTAGTTACACAGTTTGCATCGTCGTATGTCCTGCAGTTACCTCCCTATCGAAGAGATTTACCATACAGACTGATGCCCCATGGTGTGCATTTCTGCCTTAGGATAGTGGGGCATATGTTCATCCTGACCAGATATGCTGATGTGGTTGGATTGGAAGATATTTCATACACATTCTAAACAATTTTCCACCCTGCCTGGCCTAGCTTACTTATTCCACTCTTTCTTTGAAATTTCATGAATGGATGGGCCTATGTAATTCTGTCTCAGGTGTAATTGTAGCTCATTCCAATACTCCAGTTAGTGGCAGAAACTTCACAAATTATCTACGCTTCATTGATTCCAAACAATAGATGTAAACAGAGCTTGCTGTGTGATCTTACTCTGTTCTCTGTAACAATGATACCAATAGTAATCCCCCCATTAAGTACATATTAACCTGGATTAACTTTTTGGAATGTTGAGCGATTACATCGTATTCTTCTTTTCATCTTTGCTAGCAGTTCCCAAAAGTAGCTGTGAGTTTACATTCACAGTTGATGAACTGGTGGTTACAATTCATGGGAAACATTTTTGTGTACGATCAAGTGATAGAGCCATGAAAGGAAGAATGAAAGATAGAGTAACAATAGACTTGTGACACCAGATGTTAAAAAGTTGTCATGATTGGTAGGTGAGTAAACAACCAATACAATCTCATGTACATTCCTTTCATTCTACCACCATTTTGCTTCAAAATTTACCTCAATATTTCAAAGAATTTGAACAAGGCACTCGCAATCTTTAATACTTGTAGTTTCAAAGGTTGGGTGAAACTTTCTCCCCCCCCCCGAAAAAAAAAAAAAAAAAACAAATGCCTATGATGAGAGTGTCACCTTATCCATGTTGATATTCTCTGTAATGCTGTGTTGTTTTTGTCTGTTGTTTTTACTCTTTGTTTATGAATTGTTAAGTATATTCTGAATAAATGCTAGTTTTAACTTGTTTTATGTAATGTTTCTGTTGTGAAATATGAGGCCTACTCCCAGTAAATGTTTTGCCGTCAAACCACCATTGGGTTTTGGCCCAGTTGGTTGCATGTCGAGTAATATTTGACGGTTGGTCATAGGCTGGACTGAATTCTCTTCCAGGAACAAACCATTTGTTACTTTTGTACAAAGTCAAATGGATGTCTAACCAGAAAGCCAAAAGGCTTCGTGATTCCTTGCCGAAAGGGGGCTGCTTTGTTACACTGAGGTTCATCCATCAAATTTATACTTCTCTCCTTCATCATTTTTTATGATGTGGTCAAAATTTCACCCCTGCTCACATCAGCTCATGCCACATGACCTTTGAACCAAAACTTGAATAACCAAAAAAATGAAAAAAAAAAAGGTTTTTGGACTTTGACCTCTGGTGACCTTGAATGACCTTTGACCTCTGCCAAAACAACAGGGTTCTCCCCCTTGACATGACAAATCTACATACCAACTATGTAAAGTGTTGGTCATTCCTACTTCAAAATATCACGATTACAAGGTTTTTGGACTTTGACCTAAGGTGGCCTCGAATGACCTTTGACCTCTGCCAAAAACAATAGGGTTCTTTCTCTTGACATGACAAATCCACACACCCAACTATGAAAACTGTCTGTCATTCCTATCTCAAGATATCACGATTACAAGGTTTTTGGACTTCGACCTCTGGTGACCTCGAATGACCTTTGACCTCTGTCAAAAACAATAGGGTTCTTCCTCTTGACATGACAAATCGACATATCATTTATGAAATGTGACGGCCATTCCTATCTCGAGATATCACGATTACAAGGTTTTTGGACTTCGACCTCTGTTGACCTTTGACCTCTGCCAAAAACAATAGGATTCTTCCTCTCGACATGACAAATCGACATACCAACTATGAAAAGTATCGGTCATTGCTACCTCGAGATATCGCGATTACAAGGTTTTTGGACTTTGACCTCTGGTGACCTCGAATGACCTTTGACCTCTGCCAAAAACAATAGAGTTCTTCCTCTCGACATGACAAATCTACAACCATGAAAAGTATTGGTCATTGCTACCTCGAGGTATCGCGATTACACGGTTTTTGGACTTTGACCTCTGGTGACCTCGAATGACCTTTGACCTCTGCCAAAAACAATAGGGTTCTTCCTCTCAACATGACAAATCTACATACCAAATATGAAAAGTATCAGTCATTCCTACCTCGAGATATCGCGATTACAAGGTTTTTGGACGTCGACCTCTGGTGACCTTGAATGACCTTTGACCTCTGCCAAAAACAATAGGGTTCTTCCTCTTAACATGACAAATCTACATACCAAATATGAAAAGTATCGGTCATTCCTATCTTGAGATATCGCGATTACAAGGTTTTGGGACTTTGACCTCTGGTGACCTCGAATGACCTTTGACCTCTGCCAAAAACAATAGGGTTCTTCCTCTCAACATGACAAACCTACATACCAACTATGAAAAGTATCGGTCATTCCTATCTTGAGATATCGCGATTACAAGGAGTGTCACAAACACACACACACACACACATACACACACAGACGACATCACCATTGCATAGATTCCTTGCCTGCCTACGGCAAGGAATCAAAAATGGTGTAGTCCTTTGCTGAAATTGGCATGACATCAAAGTAATGTTGGTCAGTTGGATTTTAGTCTGAGCTGCATTTAATGGATGTCTTTGCCAACATCAGTTTGACATCAAACAGACTTACATGCAGTGGGCCTTGGTCCGATGTAGACTCTGAAGATAGGGGATACCAATTTGATGGCAAAATGTTTACTGGGCCTGTGTTAGTCAGTCTTTCTGAAAATGGTTGGTTCAACTATACATGCCCTTTGTGGCTGCATATAAAAGTGGTGCTTATTAAAGAAAACACGTAATTATGTGGACTGAATAATTACAAAACGAACTTTGCAAATATTTTATTGGTTCATGTATTGTTTGCTATACAAAGCCATACAATGCGTCATCAAGCTTCAATGAGAAGAATTGCACAAGCTATAATGGTGGTGTGTGATGCACCATTCCACATAAATTATGAAATAAAACAAACTTATTGCCATCTGAGTTTTGAAGAAGTGATAAACAGTAAAAAAATGAAGGTAAAAGAAAATTTACAAATTAAATAACTGGGCCCAGTCTTGTAAAGAGTTATGATGGATCTTAAGTTTGATTTTAAAGTGAAATCAAAGTTAAGATTGAGCATAACTCTTTATGAAATAGGGCCCAGGTTGTATAGTTGCATCTCTCATATTGTTAATATCAGCTAAATGATGTTAGATACATTATAAAGGAAAAATAATTTTTACACACTTGATACTTTATATGTAAAGTAGTTTACATTCATAACATTTACTTTGAGTTGCTTCAGTCAGCAAATAAAAGTGTTTCCCATCCTCCACCCCCACCCCAACCCCCTGCCCCTAAAAATTACCAAAAATCTAACTTCTGGACAGAAGTCAACCACAAAGACCCTAGCGTTGAAACTTGTCATTCTAAAAAAAAGAACTCATTGTGAAGGCATAATGAGACATTATTTGATTGGACAAATAAATAGGTGGCATAGGTAGGACTGTGGGAAAAAAGTTAAGAGGTATATAAATATGTGGTCAGGACCCCCCCTCCCCCCCCTACCTTCTGAATAGTGTAAAATTTGAAACTGCACAAATTTGAAATGGAACTGTTGGTACACTGCTTAGTGTAGGTTTAATGAGTGAATGCAGTATGTACTGTTAGCAGTATTTGAATGTATCTAACAACAAAAGATGTGCGAATCACTTACAGCCAGATTTTAATCTGTAACATACAGTTTTTGAGCCAAATTTCCAAGCTTTTATATATCCCTATGCACTTGTAGGTCATTACAGCTTCCATTATTTTTAAAGTTAGAACAAATACCACAACAGTTGTTGGAAAGTTATTTTCCCCCCGGTTCATTCTGCCAGGTTTGACGACTTTTGAGACTACCATGTGAGACAAACCGTTCATCTGACAGAATGAATGTTGAATGGCTTATCACTACCAGGGCACCAGGAATGCACTGAGGAAGCGATGTCAGCAAGCAACTGAATCCTGGGCTCTCCATAATTACAAGGCTGTCATCATGGTAAGAATTCCAAGAAGGAGTGATACTTGAATGCCAAGATGTAGTGTGAAGGTATCTTATGTGGAGTCTTAGTTTTTCAAGATAGTTTTTCCAGTGGAGAAGACTGTTTCAGTCCTCGGAAAGACTGCAGTGCTATAAATCTGCCTTGCTAAATTTTCTGTCAATATTTTACTGTTGATTGATGGCAGGCTAGGGGTAACTGCCACCATTTTGGTGCATTTTATGGACCCATAGTATCCCAATCAGCAGATCCCAATGGACCAATCAATCGATCGTGGACTGATTCTTAGCCGATCTGTCTTTTTTGTTTTGCATATCGTAGGCTATTAGTCAAGCAGCTTTCTCTCTGGACTGGAAGATCTGCAACTGGCTACTGAAAAAGTAGACCAAGAAAGGGAAAGGTTGCACAATTACCAGACACCCCGTCCTCTGACAATTCTCACCCCAACAATTTCCACCAAGACAATCCCCCCGGTAACAATTCTCAATCTCGCAATTCCCAACTGGGACAATTGCCACCAGAACAATTTCCCTTGGACCATTCTCACCCATGACAATTTCAAACTTTCTGATGAGGGATGTCTGAGGGGCACATTGGGAGTGGGAATTGTCGGGGGGGCAATTGTCTAATGGGAACTGTCTGGCCATGAAGTTGCACACCCTCATTGCATACTGTTTGTTTCCTTCCATTAGGCAAATGTTTTACACCAAGAGGAACCATCTACCTCTAGCAATATGGAAAGTTTTATTCAATACTGGAATATTTCATGGAATAAGTAGAAAGGCTTTCAAGACAAAAATTTGTACAATTAAATAAGGTTTTAAAGAGTACGCTTCCATATGGCTTGAAAGTAGTCAAGCTTCCATCAGAAGTTGCTCTGATTTCTTCAGGGTTGAAGGTGTACTACTTTCAAGTCATTGATGGTATGCTGGTTAAAATCTTTTTTAACTTCATGGAATAGTTCATATACCTTAGTGATGAAACTTACACTTAACATGTATTGTGTAGTTCTTTGAGGTTGAAGTTATGTAATGACAAGGAGCTGCTGTTGTGAGTGTTCACGATTACACCATCGGCCAAACAAGGTGATGTGAATGTGCTTGAACAAGAATAATCATTACTTTGGAACCTCAAATGTAATTCACTAGGTTCCCAACATTGTTCTGATGACCAATTGTGTTTTCAATATTTTATCAAGTGGGATGCAGACCGTCCTAGTTGCAGGAACCTATGTAAGTGTAACACTAATTATTTGTATTACATACAAAGTTATTGTATTGGAAGAAAATGATTCTTCACGGTGGGTCGCTCGTTTAATGAATTCAAGTTACGTTTCTACACGATTCTTGCTGTTGACTACTTACATTAGTTTACAGTGCTCTTTAAAGGGGCTTATTGAGTTGGTTAACAAAAGTCATGATTTTTGTCACACCTGTTGAGATTTACTCACACCTTGATGAAAAATGGTCAGACTGAGAGATTCTGCACGTCTGACACACAACTGAAACAACAGTGATAGGGTAATTAATGATAAAAATCATTATTACAAATTTGAACTCAGACACTTTCTACCATTAGGTATCAATCATATGTAACTCCTGTCCACAAAAACTACAATTTATTTCATTTTTGGTAACTATAGGAAGTGATACATGAGTAATGAGGCTAATTAGAAACATTTTAGTGCAATGCTTTCCTTCAAACTCATCACAAAATAATCTATATCAACTCAGTAAGCTCCTTTAATATGGACTGCAAATAGGATGCACAAACTAACAAGACAAATTAATACAAGGTATGATATGACAGTTGCCAAGTACCCAGAAATATTTTGCTGTAATAACAATTGAATACAAAGTTCAAAAGGTACTTGTAAGAAGAACGGTAGTGACAGCCTCAGAAAATGGTCTAAAAAACGACTTCTTTTCTTGCTACTACAGTTACTCAAGCCAAGGTCACATTGTGACCACTACTACTATGACCACAATCAATCCTTGTAGACGTTGAAGCAGACTTCGTGATTTCTCACGATAGAAGATGAATCGGTATAAATGGGGAAAATTATATATGATAGCTGCTATTGACCTAGCTTACATTCACAATGGCTGCATGAATTTAGCCAATCAATCTGATGGAACCATGGAAGGGCCAGGATAGTTTTGAACCTTTCAAAACCTAGGTGGCCCTAGCCAGATGGATTGGACCCACCTAGACTCTCACTGGTGCTGTCATGTACCAGGATTCACCTTCATTTCTCACAATTTCACAGATTTTATGCCATCTGTGTCTCAGGTTTGACACATTGTGACCTAGGCTTTAGCAGTAGCCACAACTCTGATGCAGCCTTTAACTGTGTTACTGTCAGCTGTCTGGATGAATAGTCACAGGCTCCAAAGATGGGGAATCCCCAATCCATTGCATACTTCATCCTCTGTGTGCTTCAGAAATGTTTCAGACTTTTCCTGGTAGCTTTCATCATGTGTACACTGCACTGAGGTGAGCAGCTTTCTGCACGGAGGTTGAAGGCCGCTGGACAAGGTAGGTCCTTAGCTGGCCTTTACCCTTGACAGTGACATAACCTCTACTGACACAGTTAAATCCAAGCTCTGTCAGAACTTTGGCTGTCTCCTCTGTCACCTGTCAACAAGAAAAACTGTCAGTCAGTATTGGCATAAGGATTGGGGATTAATGAATCTATACATCTGCCAGCATCCTGCAAACAACTATTTCTAGCAAAGTTGATTCATGTATATTCTCCAAAACTGCTGAAAGATTTGATAACCCCCCTAAAACCTTTGGGAGGGGGAGATCCCCCTCTGATTTCATTTCCTGTTTATGATAAAGATACATGAAGCTGTCACTGGATTATAACTAGCAGACATGTTAAACGTTTACAGCAGTAAAGCTGTACAAGGTTTACAGTACTTGTTCCTGTTCGTATCATCATTGGACTAGTTGTGAGTACATACTAATACTTACACATTGAAACACTTGCCTGTACATGTACTCGTGAGAATGGACTTGTACTCTTACTAACCAGTGCCCTAGCTTCGCTGTTTCACAGGGGCGGCCCGCCCCGCCCCTCTTTTCGCCCGCCCTGCCCCTTTTCTTGACTTCCTATCCCCGCCCTGCCCCTTCTTTCAGCCGCCCTTGTAATTTTCCGCTCTGCGCTGCGCCACATTATTAAAACGGCAGAGACAAGACAGCTGAACACGTTTATATGTCAGTGGTTATGCTTACTATAGCAACGTACAGCGTGTTCTTCACATTGCAATCTATTATCGAAGCACCATGCATTGACCTGCCATCCCAAAGTTGTTTGTTCAGCTTGTAGCTACGGAATACGACAATGTTGTGTGTCACAAACCCGGAGATCCGCTACGCAGGGTAATTCAACGACCGGCCTTCAAAAATTCCCCATACGTACAGTGTGGGAAAACGCTCGCATCTGAGCGAACTTTCTCACGTGCTGTACGTACTGTAAGTTAACGCCTGTTGTCTCGAACTCCAGTCTCTCAACTGCACTTGCGCAAATCATACCGCTGTTCGCCGTACGCCAAACTCAGCATCTTATATTTAGGAAAAGTTTCTCGCATATTTATGGCATAATTTAGTAAAGTTATCCAGGCGATTTTCTGGGAAACGGTTGCAAGAAGCTAAGCGAGGTCTATACAGTTATGCACTGGCTTGACATGAAGTAGTGAAGTTGCTGGGCGGGTTTCGTAAACCAGTTCAGTGTTTATAAAGCTTGCAGCTATGCTCGCGGACTACAACCAACCAATGAGTGCGGGCAGCTAGGCTAGCTGGGGCCCAGCAGAAGGCTGCTCATTACATGTAAAACGTAAGATAGCTTCGCCAAACGCAGGCGCTCACAGATGTAGTCTGAGTTGCATGGTACATGTGTACACATGGTACACAGGTGAACATAGTTATCAGCAAACTATTCGGTGACTTGATCGCAACACTGCTCCGTTATAGCGAAGTCACACATTGCAAATGGGTCAACACGAATACTTATACGCCCCTTGTGCCTCCATTTTAGGGTAGGGGGAAGGCTGAATGCAGCATAACGGAGAGAACGTTCATGGTGGGAGATAAGATGGAGGCATAACTGAGCAACAGTTTTTATGTGCCTGCCCAATTGCATGATGATCGGGGCTCTTGTATAAAGTTTAATTTACATGCGAGGCATTTTTACAGCACTCGAAAACTTTCATACAAAGCAGTAACTGCATCTAATCCGTATACACCAGTGACTGACAAATATAAATGGCGGACGTTGTGGACAGCTACCTGACCTCATATTTTCCAAGTTTACAACTAGCCTATAACAGCAGTGCTGGTATAAAATAAAAGTACGAAAATACTGTAGAGTCGTGGGAATTTCGCTTTTTATTGTCTTTAACGAACATGCCATAACCTCAGCTAAAGCAAGCTACTGAGTAAGTTATTAATAATCAGTCCTGTGAATGACAATATTTTACTGACTGACAGATTATGTAATCAATTATGGACCTTCATAGATGCGATCCCACTTTCCTCAGCTGTGTATGCACTGAAACAATAAATTCTGGTCTTTCAAAACTTTTGCGGTTTCGCAAAGGAGTAGGACTGCTGTAATATGACATTCCACAAAATGAAACAGGCTGTCAAGTGAACACTTCTGGGCCAGCGATCACATGGGTAAAACCTGGGTTGCCATGTAAGATCCAGATAATTAAGGGTGATTTCTTAATCACAATCACCACGTTAGGGGAGATTGGTAAGAGGTGAAACAGGGTTTAAATATAATTCAGTGGTTTCATGTTGAATTTTTAAATCGGCTCGTTTGTCTCAAGAATGTACGTATGTACGTGTAAGTCAGTAACAACCAGCGTCTCTGAAGACACATGAGGACCTTAAAACAAAATGTTACTTTGGCTATCAAACATTGATATATTACATTCCCAAATGCTGCTGCTTCAGTTTGATGCTGCTACACTTGATAATAATATGACTTTAAGTTCATTAAAATATGTTGTTTTCCAGAGAAAAAGATTTCATATATTTCGTGTGAGCTAACAAAGGTTATTTTGTATACTAAAACTGCACATCATTTGCCAATAATTAGAGGGGGATGTGTAAGATAAATTTCACTTTCAAAACCACATGCCCATACAAACAGTATGTAGTCTGTAGTATTAATTTAGTAATTAATATGCAGTCAAGAAATATTAAAGGTAAAGACAAAATAATACATACATCTATCTTACATTCACATTTTTCACTTGGCTAAAAACTTAGGGTCTGGAATCTGCATATTCTGTGGCTCAGATTCTTCCAGTCTATGGGTGTTGAAAGGTAAAAAAGACCATATTCTAGGTTAAGAGAGAAGCTAAAACCCAGGAGCTTCCGGGGGCTTCGCCCCCTGGGCCCCCACCGGGGCATTGCCCCTGGACCCCACCAGGGGCCCTTCGACGGGCCCCTGGACCCCCGGCCAATGGTGCGCAGCGCTTCGCGCGCGCAAATTCTGCCCTCCTAATGTTCCTCCCCCCTGCCCCTTTTTCACTGAAGCTAGGGGTCTGCTAACAGACTTTACTGCTAAATGCACAATTTTGTTCTCTTGTGAAAAAATGTACTCTTAACAATACACCTCTACCCATACTGATGATCAGACCCGTAGCCAGACAAGGTGCTGAAGGAGGGTGAAAAAGCTTCGGGGGGGGGGGCGAAAAATTTTCCAGAGGGGGCAAAACATACTAAAATGCATTACGGCAATAGAAATTTTTGATCTTCTAGGGGGGCGAAAAATTTTCCAAGGGGGCTTTGCCCCCCATGGCCCCCCTTGACTACGGGCCTGCTCATGATATTGTACTTGCTCTTCAAATCTGAAAGCCATTGTCTGAACTATTATATATGTGTATATTTATGTTTATTTATGAATAAATTAATGTATATATTTATATATGTTTACCTGTATTTCACCAATGACACCTGTAGAGTCCATTCTACTAGCCACATTGACTGTGTTACCCCAGATGTCAAACTGGGGCTTCCTTGCACCAATTACACCAGCTACTAATGGTCCATGGTTGATACCTGCAAAAAATACAATCACTTGAACTGACTGTATCTTGAAGCAAGAAGTTCCTTGGGGTTCAGAAATTTAATTCAAAGAACATGGGCCGTCACACAAGTCTTACTTGAAGCAATAGTCCTATCTTTTTGCATCTCCCTAACAAGTTTTGTGATGTTTCCACACATTAGTATTGCATATAAACCATAGGAAAAAATAGGGGTGGGGAGAGGGCTAGGGATACACTTTTTGGTGCATTCATTTGCACACATTTCAAGTACCCCACATTCCCCCACCCCACCCCCCATATTTTCACAATTTGTGCTATTGATATGAATAGTAAAGTTTTGTTGCATGAATTTAACAATTCAATCACAAAACTGTTGTTCACGTGCAAAAGGGAGCCAGTCATGATACTGTATTTCACCATTATTATGCACGGTGGAAGGTAAAACTGGGGAAGGTTCACCAAGCTAAAGCGAGCACCAAATCTGCTGAGATATGGGATGGCTTAATCTTGGTATTTGTACTGCAAGTGTTGCCATGTATCGGTTATATACTATTAATGATACTTACAATAAATGGCTAATGAACATATGCAAGATTCTTCTCATTTTGTGATATTTTCTGTTCTGTGTTTGGAAACAAGTTTATACCTTCCTAAATGATTCAAACTTACTGGTCACAAAAAGAATAGCTTTTAGTGGGGTTACAAACTCAACTTGATAATTATCCACCCAGCTGCTCATTTGGGGTGGTGGGGGTGGGTGGTTGTCTGGGGAAAAGTTTCAGTTTGGAATGGTGTTTACATGATTCTATCTTAATGTTTGTAATTGAAATCAAAGCTGTGATTATGTTTACATGTTTGGGAGGAGGACTGGGCTTGGAGGCATAATCAGAATGGGGAAGGACACATTACCCCGAAGGACACATCTAAGAGTTTCCCTAGTATGTTCTTTTTGTACCCCAAAATTTATATCTTGTATTCAATAATAATGTGCATTCATATGAAATGTGCTCATCTTGTACCAAAAATGGCATACTTTAAAAAATTTGTATCTCAAATTATGAAGGGGTATGGTGTAAATAGTTATCTCCAGGGTCTTCTTCACAAGGACTATTCAATGAGCATTGAATTGTTCTTGAAATGTTTGGACCATTTGACACATTTTGACCTTTGATGCCATCTTGACATAGTAAGGCAAAGGTTGGTTGATTTTTTTTGAGGTCGACTGGACATTCTGATAGTTTGACAGTATTATTGAGAAAGCATAATTATGTCAAAACCTATGCTACATCTTGAACTATAACCAACCACTAGTCACAGAGAAGCAATCTTGGAGGTCCATTTTGAAATCAGCTGGTGTGAAGACCTGAGAGACATGAATTGTGTACACTCTAACTCCACCCTCCCCTGGATCGGAAATCCACTTTCTTAATAATAAATAAAAGTAACATGTGAGAGGTATGTCAACTCAATGGAAAGTTGTCCCATACTCTTTTGAGTGTATCATTCCAGTGTTCTCCACTAGCTGTTTTGTTAGGGTGCGGCACCCAGACAAAATTTGCAGAGGGTGCTTAGCACCTGGACAAAAAATGTACCACCCGGACAAAAAGTTGAGCCACCCGGACAGAAATTATAATTCAAAAACTTAAAAACAGAGCAAACAGCAATAATTTTAGTGTGAACATTGAGTAATGACAATCAGAAATGTACTTAGTCATCAAAGAAGGCCTTAATTAACTTTATCATCTATTTTAGGAAACATTCTTCAAAGAGAGTTTCTCTCTCTTTATAGACAGCAATCACTATTAACCTTTAACCTTCAGAGCACCCAGACAAAAATTAAATCAGTGGAGAACACTGGGTTCATGCTTATAATGTAATATATACTAACCAATTCTAAGTTTGAAGTTGTTAAAGGCCTGCTTGTTGATCTGCTCCAGTTTGTCTTGCAGGGCCATAGCAAACTCTGTCAAAACACCAACATAGTACAGGACCTGTTTACTTCCCGTCCCCTGACTTTGTTGTAGTCCTGCCGCTGCCATGTATGTACTTCCTATCGTTTTGATCTTTTCAACACAGCTGTACTTGGGTTTGGATAGGATCTGAGAATCAAAGATAAAGACAGCATGATCAGTCATAAGCATGTACTAGAAGGTATTTCACAAGAAGGGTGGAAGCTGTCTGCCCTTAAATTTTAGGCAAATTTTGCCCTAAAAATTGACATTATTTGCCCTGAATTTGGCACTCTTTTGCTCAGAGGAAGGGGAGGTGGTCACTGCTGTCCCTCCAGATCCACACCTTATATGCTTACATGATCAGTAGATTAAAAAGGGGCAGCAATTTGACATAAAGTTTAACAATCAGGTTTTGTTTGATTCCAAGGGGGAGGGGTCATTGTACAGTGGGTTTTTCGTCCAAGTATGCACCAGTTTGCTGAACTATTTTTAAAGTTTAATTAAATTAAAAATATATTTATTGTTAACTTGTAACAGCCATGAGTCAAGAATATTCCAAGGTCAGTCTTTTAAATCTCAATATTGCATCATTTCATGTCAGTATGTAGCATGCTGGATGATAAAACTTACTTGACAACGTCATTAAAAAGTACATCTCATTGTACCTACCTCGTCAAAGTCGGCAATTATTTCATTTAGTAGTCTGAGGCACTCCAAGCCTTCATTGTTGATGTCGTTTTCAGAATAAAACTCTTTGAAGTTTGGTATGGAACCAAATAGTACAGCTACTAGATTGTATGATTCATGGTAGAGCTCCTACAAAATAATAAAAAACACCTGCTAATTTATAATGACATTTCAAACCCACCTCCAGTAAATTTAATGGGCTACTGCATCACCCCAAACACATTTAGGAATATCCCCATATCCCTATTAATGACTAGTGACTACATCTTGACAATTCAAATTCATCTCCAGTAAACCCCTCAAAAATGCAGTAATATTTGAATTTGTAGTATCCAGACAGACAGCTTAGGAGGGGGAAAGGGGCAGCATCCCCTAGTAAAATCACCCCTCCCCCCAACTGTTTTAGCATTAAAATGACTATTGCCATAATACATTTTAAAATCTTTATTCCCCTTGAAAAATGTCCCCCCACCCATCCCCACCAGAAGGTATCTAATGCCCCTTCAAAACCTTGTCTGGCTACAGGCTTGCTGGTATCCTAATTTATGAATAACTCTTTCTAATCATGTGACTATTGATTTGCTACTACAGAGTTGGTTTCATGCAGAATAACTCCTTGATTTATCATTAAAGGGAAAATGCAGTCATCCCAATTTGAATTACTCTAGTAGTCTATCCTATTTCATGAATGGCTCTTGAGAATCATGTGACAATATTTTTTTCACTGAATTCTAAAATTTATGGGGAGTAACTCATTGGTTTACCTTGAATATGCAATATTAAAGTCTTAATTTTATCATGAAAGGTACTTAAAGAAAAAATTAGTGAAAATTAGCTGTTGCTTCAAAATAAGTTTGGGGGACTGCTCTTGCCCTTTAATATTCAGTATATTTAATTACGTTTGGACACATGGCAAATACTGGGAAATATGAGGAGATTTGCAAGATTTCACTGATGCTGCGAAAATGATAATTTGGGGGTGACTGACCTTCCTTTCAGTGCATACTCCTTTTTGTAATACCATAATGTAAGCAAGAACCAGTGCCCACCCTCTATTCAACTCTCATAAACTGGCATGCATGATATTTAGTACTGAATAAGATGTGTTGCAAATTGAATTCACAGCTTATGTAAAAGAAATCAATGTTTATACAATATGAATACACACACAAACATTAGAAAAAAAAAAAACAGAGTTTTACAACAGACATACACAGGTTTCTTAAAAGTAACAGGCTGTCTTCAAGAAAAGATACCTGGAGTTAGGAGCAATACATTGGCCCTAGGTTTTACAGAGAATTTCTAATGATTTTTTTTCACACAGAATCCTTATCACAAACCACTACACAAATGTCTTTTGAATGGCAAGTCTTTTTTAACAAATGAGGCAGATACTTACATTTGATCTCATAAACTGTTTCTCTTTAAGAAACAATTCTGCTACATGTCTTGGCAGCATGTTTTCTAAGAGCACTTTATTCAACGACTCCATTGTCTCCACCTCCTCCCTCTCCACTCGGAATTTCATCTGCCAGAGAAAACCCAGTCTGGAGGTATATTCTATCTGTAGAAAATAAGAATGACAAAGTCAGGATGAAACAACTTTCATGCTGTATTAATGGCACAAAAGCTGTCTCTGACACCCCACCATTCTATTGTGTTAATGGGGCTTATCATGTTACGAACCCCATAGCCTTATGTCATTGCAAATATGTGGAGCTCTAGAATGCATGTCTCTAGAAGATGTTTGTGTCAGCTAATATCTTTCACCTTAACTATATAGTCATAAGCAAAACTAACAAAAAAAGAAAAACTTTCAAAAGTAACAGGTGAGCATTTTTAGGGAGGTCTGCTTTTCATGGAGGTAATGCTACTGGTGCTGAACAAAGACAGACCACAAAAAATTTGTAAATATTCATCTCTATGCATGACTTGACATAACCGAGGGCACCAATCTGTGGTGCGCTTGCTGTTTGCTGTATAGTGCCCCTCAAAATGCTGTCAAGGCAATAGTGAAAACTGCTGTCAGTGCCCTTTCCACTGACTCAGATTTGCTGTGACATTTGTGAGGCCTAGATGAATCATCAACATGGCATGAGTGACTCCAGCAAACTGGCCTCAAGGAAGCCAAAGTTTTTCTAAGGGAGGCAGGTTTCTCACTGATTTTGGGAGAGACCATACTGCAAACTGTCTGGGAAGGGGCATCAATGGACAAGATTCACCCCCTGGATAATCCCTGCCTGCACAACTTGACAATGGATGACTCCTCCCTTCCCCCTCCTTACCCCTTCCCAGACAATTTTCATCCAGAACAAATGCTCCTTAGATAACTTCCTCCACTGGACATTCTGAAATTGTCCAGGATGGGAAATATCTGGGGGCATTGTCAGAGGGTTCCTCATCCAAAGGGGGTGTTATTGACTGGGGTAAATTGTCCAGATGGTAACTGTCCAGGATGAGTTGTCTAGGAACCAGGAGGGTGCGGGGATAATCTTTAAAACAACTGCAACAAGAGCACACAAATATTGTGGGTGGCAGAGATTTATACCATGCAGGTGTGGTTAGGGGACTACTATCATGGCAGCTTAGACGGTGTCCCATTTTAAATTCTGCCGATTTCACAGTGCTTCCAAAAAATTAGATGGATGGGAATTGTAAGTTACTCCTGTGATTGCTCAAACAAAATGTACAGGCTTGCTCTCATGACTACATGCAGGCCATTCACATCCTGTAATGCATCACAGTGGGGTAGTTGTAGGAGTAATGTAGGGGGCAGGAAAGACAGTAGGGAGAAAGGAAATAAAATAGAATTTTCTTCAGCTTTTATTTTTGCATGATTCTCCTGTCTGTATTATGACTGTTCGTACCCTGCAAGGCATCAGTTCGTGTAGATACTCTGTCTTGCCGGATTAACCCTCCTGAAATTTAACAAGTATTTGGCAATGAAGATGTATGAAAGCTTAAAAATTCAAATTCTGACAATTGCAAAGCCATTTCAAAATCTTAGATGGAAGGGAGCTGAAACTTACCCTGTGATCGATCAAAAGAAGTGTAAAACAAAGAAAGACCAAATGTAGTACGGCAGCCACACAGTTGACAGGAAGTTTTATCCTAAAAATAAAACAAAGATTGTAAAAATATATTAAACTATTATTGATACCATCCATGTTGACTATCAAAAAACAGAAGTTTGACAGACTTTCCAAAATTTTGCTGAAATTCTGCAATGTAATAGCCTGCAACAGTGTTGTGACCACAATTTCTAAGGAAGGGTGTGCACTGGGGGCACAATGTTCCATTGGAGGGGCACACTGACATGTTCCAAGTTCCTCCTGCAAGTTATAAGGTATTTCAAATTCTGGACATTTTGAGATCAAGCTTTTAAGTGCCCTCAAATATTATTGGGTGCACATTAAAAGGTCAGCAAAAAGCCCAATTGTATAAATAGTTTTTGACTGGAACACAGACTTGAGCGATTGGAACACGGACTTGGACAAACAGATAATCATGCATATTTATGACCACAGTGATCCTACGGCCCTTTAAAAAAGATGTTGCAACAAAAATTGTAGATTAAGAAATCTCTCAGTAATTAATAATGATATGCCTAATAAAATAGAACCAATGTACTTTTGAGAACATATATGATACAGAATGTGCTGATGGAGATTTGGATCCAAGGGAAGTGATTTAGGATCAACATTAATTACATGTAAAGAAATAAGGCATTTGCCTCAAAATAGTTCAATACCCTTAGTCATGAATATGACTCTTTTTGGCCATTATGATGATATATTGTAGGGGTCAACCGATAATCGGATCGGATATCGGATCGGGCCGATGTTAGGACTATCGGTAAAACATCGGATCGGCAAAATATAGCAAATTGCACTTGCCGATGTTCGCCGATGTTCCGTGCGTCGAAAATTTCATTTAAGTACATCGGAAGACGTATAGTGATAGTGATTTCTTACAACAAAGAAATGAACAGATAAATAGGATTAATCATTATATTACAATCGACAATAGCCCTTGTGATCAACTAGGGCTGTCAATTTCAGTTCAATCTCCTAAATTCCGTATCAACAGCGTAAACTGGCTCCATTGACAGGCACTGTGATATTCGCAATATGCACAAGCTTTTAAAATCTGTACGTAGAGTCTAGCGATCATGTCCACCCACTTTTAGTTTCAATTCACCGAAATTTATCAATGAACGAACCGAAGTGTGGAATTCACAGTCATTAATTGTATGTTTGATATAGGGCCGAAATGTACGCAAACATGGATACCTTAGGCATGTACGTGTTCTGTACAGAGAAGTTCAAGTGAAATGCACCATGAAAGCACAGTAAAGCCAGTGCATGTATAGGTCCGCAATTGTATGCAAACACCCATACATTAGGCTACGCACCTGCTCTGTAATGACGTTGACGTACATAGCAAAAACATGGGGCGTGGTCCGGAAATAACGGTGTTTTTCGATCGCTGCTTGTACGACTATATTTCCAGTTGTTACATCACAGTGTGCAGTAGTTACGGCGGATGCTTTTATGTAAGACATGCATGTTCATTTGTGTGAAATAAAGAGTGCCATGTGCTTTTATGGCTTTCGTAATAAACGATGTCTGCAACATCACCCCGATACCCAAAACTCCTACTAACTCGTAAATTTGCACACAGCAAGCTCTCTAGCTAGCTAGCATTGGAACAAATATTTACGCATGGGTATATAGTACATGCATGCATGCATTACGTACTGCTATATGAAATACTCAAAACAAATTTACACGTGTAAGCCTACACAATCTGTTTGTGTAGGTAAAGCATGGTAGGATGGCGCGAAATGGCCAAGTACACGCACTGAAATATCGCGGGCTTATTTCTGTTTTAACGTTCATTAGTGCGAGCGACTTGGGCTAAGAACAGAGAACGAAAGGTATTGCATTTTGTTAGGGGAATTAGTAGGCTTACTGTGAGTAGGTGAAAGTCAGTTCAATCACGGAATTATGTGCTATGAATGAAATGTCACCGATAGTCCGCCGATTGCTTATTTTCGAAGCTTTATTTGGTCATTGAATTGTCATATAAACATCTTTTTGTGAATGAAAGTTATCAAAGCAAAACATGGAGGGGAAAATACTTCGGTTTTTTTTTTTGTTTTTTTTTTAAAGGAAATTCGTTTAAGCCGATGTGCATGCATAGGCATGGCTCACGAGGAATAAGAAATGTTTGATCGCGCCTATGATCGCGCTGTGAAACGATGTAAAAGCATTGATAGCGAAAATATCGGATCGGATCGGATATCAGCCGATGTTGTGATGAAAACATCGGACATCGGATCGGCAGCAAAAAACCACATCGGTTGAGCCCTAATATATTGGGCACTGAATTGTGTCAATATTCATGAAGAATTTACTCCTCTGTTTACATCTACTTTATTCAGCTTTTATATTCTAAAACATGAAAGATATCTGAAAGGAAAATCAGAGGAGATTTGTAAGATTATCTTATGGCACATACCTTTTTTCTTGTGACAATTTTTTAAAATTATTTCTTTAGCCGCTTATTTACTTTAACAAGATTCATTTATGTCATTTATGCTAATTTTATTCTTGATGAAGTGGCGTGTAAGCACGATTGTTAAGCCTAACAGTAAAACTGCTTGCCTGGTAGTGGTAGACCCTACAGTGGTATGGCACATGCTGATATTACAAGTACAGGCCTTGTGGATTGTGCTCAGTATGCTTGTATGGTCCCTATACAGTACAACACAGAAATAGACCCTTTTCCAAATAGCAATTGCAGTGGATTGTGGGACAGAGTTCTGGTAGGCGATGTTGTTGTCAATGGCATTTTGCTGTGGCAAAAAATGATGCACACCAAAATTCTATCCCACAGTCCTTTGTAATTCCTATTGGGAAAAGAGTCTATGGTTAAGTGAAAAGCCTACAATTGTCACAACAAGGTGTTCCTTTACAAGGATAGCTGAGAATGAGCAGGGAGTCACATTCTGTATTTACTTACCTTAAAGCTGTTTTTCAAACCCCACCATTTTGTTGTCTAAGTGGGGTATATCATAATACAATATCTATCCCCTACGGCCATTTTTAGCTCAAACCAGCTCAAAGAGCTGTTTGAGCTATTGTGATCCGCCACCGTCACTCTGTCTGTCTGTCTGTCTGTCTCTCTGTCTCTCTGTCTGTCTGTCTGTCTGTCTATCTGTCTATCTATCTGTCTATCTGTCTATCTATCATGTCTGTCTGTCCACAATTGCCTATAATGCTCTCAGGCGCACACTCGTGGACGGATTTTAATGAAACTCGGACACATTGGTCGTTGAACTTTAGGCTACCTATCATGTTCAAGAAGTTGATACCTGGTTGGTATCATAATTCATCATCGTGCATGAGTTGTAATTGACAATACCTCTTCCTTGCAAGGTTACCTGTTCTCCTGGTAACTGTATATTCTAAGTTCCTTGTGGCAGCAGAGAGCTACTACCAGATTGTTTACTAGTTGTAACTTTATAATGATGTGTGTAAAAACCAGAAGCTACTGGGCTTTTAGCTGGTGCAATATAGCAGTTGAAGGCAAGGATTGCACTGCTAAGGTCAGACAGTAATCAAGACTTAAAAAGTTAATACAAAAGAGGTTGGTCCTCTGCTACTTGTCAAGTAGGACTTGAGGATTTTATAAACTGCCTTAACATTCACACTTCTCAGATTTTAAATATGAATCTTTGGACCTGTGGTAATGCATATATGTGAGTACATCAATATTGCTTGATGTCAAAACTGTTCTGTTAATTAGTGTCTTGATTACTGTAGCTCACTGTGATATTGAATAACATCTTTCTTCATAGATAATTGGAATGGTAATGTTTTGAACTTAAAATAGGTTAGTCCTGTTATTTTCACTGGGGACAAAGGGGGAATTTCCTTTCCTTGCTTTTGAGAATGGGGGGGGGGGGGAGAGGGGCTAAGCTCTCGATTTTTTATTTGCATTTTACTAATGTTCGGAACGACGTATTTGTTTTGTGTTTCCAGCAATCACACCATGCAGTGATGTACATAGGGTTTTGCGGGGGGGGGGGGGGGCGGAGAAGAGCTGACCCCAAAGTTTTCCCGGGTTTGAGCTACTGCACCATTGGTGCTCTAGTTATTGCCACACAACAAGGATTCAGGTGACAAAAAAATAATATGGTGAATTAGACATGACTTTTAACAGTGCTAGCATTCTATTTAATAATTTCGTTTTACATTCTACAATGGAAACCAAACAATGCAGGTTACAATCCCAACTCCCTCTTTTGTGTTTGTGTGCAATTGCAAAAAGACGTAGCTCTGAAATGCTGCCCACGGTATTCCCCGCCTGTCGTAAGAGGCGACTAAAGGGGAGGACTTGAAACGAATTTATCTAGTTGACACTATATGACACATTCGTGTTGGTGTGTCGTTAAATATTATCTAACTAACTAACTAACTAACTGAAATGCATTTCTGTGGAAGTGGTTTGTATCAATCCATTGTGCCTTGGGGGTCCCCGCTTCACTCAAGCTGTATTGTATTACATGGCTTTGGTTATAACTGTACATCCATAGGTAACAGCTGTATCGAGTAACAAAGCGGAACAGCCAACCATTTTTAGGGAGACAGAATTGTTATGTAAATGAAATGCTTTACTCACTCACTACTGCTATTGCCAAAGCTATCTCTGATCTTTGGAACTGTCAGTGTTACGATGCAATACATGAGTACCGCTAGGGTCATGATGGCAGCTTTCAGTCGGAAACCAAAATGAAGAAACAGAAGACATGAGGCAAGACCAAGCATAGCTGATAGAGGATGTAACTGTAAAAAAAAAATAAAATGTCAACATTTAAACACTGAAGATGTGCAGCAAAATGAACTTCATGGGAACCCACAGTTGCTCCACCCTTATTTAAAAACGTCACCTAGATCATTCGAATCTCCTCAGATTTCTTTGAAAAGTATTTCCAATGATTTTCCACAACAATGATATTGCATGTTAAAGGTAAACCAAGCAATCATTCTGCATGATTTACACCAATGAAGTAACAAACATATTGCTACATGATTTAAAAGAAGCAATAATAAATTTGGATACATGGATTTACTAATACAAACTGAGCTGACAACATTTTCTGTCCATGTCTCTTATTACACTAGTCCCAGAAAATTATTTTTCCTCTTCCTTTCTAAAATGGAGTTATCACATTCATAGACTAGACTAACTTTCTGATACCTGCAGTGAAAGTTTCAGGAATTTCTCATAGGTTGGCTGCATCTAAGTAGGGGCATGAGACAGCACCTCAACCCCAGACAGCTCAGTCCAAGCTAAAAAGCATTTGTTATTCAAAATACCCTAGACTGCAGGACATTACATTTTCTCATCACTTATTTGTCACCGCAGTTCTGCCATTTCATGACAAAATGGCCTCCCATGATCAACTGTTTCTAAATTTTCCAGTTTTGTCTATTAGTGCACAGGTCAGGTGAAGTAGTGAGTTTGAACATAAGATTGACATAAATATCTTCCATCGAAATGCATTTTACAGCTATTTACATTTGAAATGACCTAAGGCTAAGGAGTTGGTTTACGCGATGTGCCCCACTGAGACAACAGAATAACGGGGTATAAAACATCCTTTTTAGCCCAGTCAGTACAGCATGACAGATGCATAAAAAGATCATTTGTATCATGCAAACTTGCAATACAAATGTACAGAATATTTTTACGACTAAGCATTTTTCTGAAAGTTTGAATTATTGAGTCACTGTTGTTCACAGCACATTACAAAAACCCTATGAATGCATTCACAAAAGATGTCTCTTAAAGTAGCCCTTGCATTTAACCAAATATATCAAGAAGCTGAGGATGTTTAAATTCACAATTGGTGACTACACTTTGATTGAGAAGAATTCAAATAATGCCCTTTGAATGATCCACTCTGATTGGTCAAAGGGGCGTGTGCATAGGGTTACCATATTTCTCTACGTTAAAAGTGGGACATACCTTTAGGAGACAGATCTGTGGGAGGGGACTAAGGGGAGGGGCGCCCTCCTTTGTTAAAATTTAGATTTTGGTATCTGCCTAATGGTGCAAATATGGACAATGGTGCAAATATGGACAATTTCAGAAAAAGAAAAAAGTTGGTTTGCCACATTTACTCCACAGACCACAGTTTGTGGACTGGTCATAAAATAAATACTTGCTTGCATCACTGCATGATCATAAAAATATCCGAAAATAAATGGTACAACTCACAATTGCCACACATACATAAAGGCCTACTATCGAAACAGCACAGTTAGCTGGTTCATAGCTAGAGCTACACTGCTACAGTGCAGGTTGGAAGTTTGGGGTATAGCCTAATTTTGGGGGCTAAAAACAGTGACCAATCATGAGAATTTTTACTGCGCACGCAAAAAACATGATACAGAATATAACAGCTATATTCGTTTTTAGAGAAATTTGGGACGATTTGTCTTACTAGCGGGGACACTCACTTTTCCTTTCAAAAATGGGGCAGTCTCGGTTAATCGGGCCAAATGGTAATCCTACTTGTGCAGATCAGTGAAATATAATATGAAGCCTGTTTTGTACAGCAGATAGGTGTAATCATACGTGTAGCAACCGGGGGGGGGGGGGGCTGGGGGACTTTAGCCCCCAGTCAAAAATGTGGTGGGACAGAAGTATGCTTCCATTCCCCTCAATGCAAAGACGAAAAAAAAACCCCTTATTTCCTGTGTAAAACAATGTCTAAAATTTGTAGTAATTTTCCTCCAAATTTGCCCAACATGTTGCACCAAACTGCATCTTAGGACCTTCAATATTCAAAAATTTCCCAGGGGGAGGAGGACACCCCCTCTCCTTAGACCCTTCCCCCAGGACGGCAGTCTGAAACAACCTTCAGCCCCCCCCAGTCTCGAACAGCTTCCTACACCTATGGGTGTAATCAGCAGAATAAGTCCTCCCACAATAATTTAAACCACAGGCCTTGCCCGAAAGGTGCCAGAGACTAATATTTTTAAACTTACAAAAGGGCTATAAGTTAACTTAGTTTAAGAATTATTAACTCTCTGGGACAAGCCAATAGGCCCTTTAATTGAAAATTAAAACAATGTTTCTTACCACAATACATGGTGGTATTTTACTAACATGGTACGACCTCTGTTGGGAAGAAGATGAGAAAAGTTATCAGTTTGACATGATGTGAAAACTGCTAAAACGTACTTCCATTTAAAGCCTTAATGGAAGGGTTGAAGCTCATATTTATTTCCGAATTCTTAAAGATTTTACATTTATAAAGTATTTTGGTAAAAATTTCAATCAACTCTTATGTAAGACTTGCCAGATATGAGCAGATTAAAGCTACTATATTTATTATTCCAAGTGAACTTGAAGTAAACAGGAGTGATGTCATATCTTTGTATTGATAAATGAGCAATTCTTTATTTTCTTTGTTTTGCTACCTATTGTTTTGACCTCGTAAGAGATAGGGGTCTGACTCTACCTATTGGGTGTGGAAGTTGTAAAATTTTCTTGCTTTTCATGCAGTACATCACATTAAGAAAAAGAAAAAGATAATGGAGAAGAAAACTGGTTGTAAAATTTAAAGAAAAACTGTGCTGCTTAATGTGAGGATATGATGTCAACTCTGCTTGCTTCAACTTTGCTTTGTGTTGAAAATGTGAAAACTTATCTGCTAATATTTCCAGACCATCACATAGAATTTGAATGCAACTGTCAGTACAATTTTCTGAACAAGTTTCTCTTTCGCAGAATTATTGAAAACAAATTTTACTAAACACTTTTGCTAGTGAACCCTACTCTTTGAACAAAGAGCTCAGAAAAATAAATAATCCACACAACCATTTATTGACAAACAATATCTTCCCTCTAAGAAGATGAATCTTGTTAGTATGCATGAATTATTAAGATGGTGTTGAGTTCATGATAAGACTAGGTGATTTTATGACCCTAATTTCTCTAAACTAAAACTACTTCCAAACAAGGAGCAGGTGTACAAGTGGCTAGGTGACTTCTGCTATTATATGTACACCATTGTAGTGCATGCACATTCATCAATCATATAGGGCTGTAAGTGATAGCCTTCATTGTCATCCCACCAACTCAGTGATTAAATGGGGTACAAAACAGAAAATTTCTGCAAAGATGTCTTGTCATAATTTACTGCAAATGGTGATAAAGTGAGAAACTTAGTGTGATTTCAGAGAGAAAAAACCAAAAAGCATGTGTACTTACTAAACACATCATAGAGACTAAAAGAATCAGCAGCAAACAGATGCTCCCTAAAAGCTTCTGTAGCCTCTTATTCTTGGCCAAATGCTTGGCAAAGACTTGGAAAGGAGAATCCTTCAGGCACTGTAAAGAGAAAAGTGAACTTTAACTTAGTAGTGATCAAGTCACCTACAAAGTGCAAGTGACCACCAGCTCAAAATATCCTGGCAAGCAGTCCAAATTGGGATTCTTCAATCACCTCACTTTCAGGAGTTACTTCCACAATTTTTTACATTCCTGTACACCAAGTACCACATTGCCCTGGGGAAAGGTAGGGGGGGATTTCAGAATGACGTCCTTCAATTTTTGATCACGTCATCCCCAATTTTTCCAAATTTACAGTTTTAGAAACAGATTTGTTTGGTAGATCCATGCAAATGCCCGCTGCCCCCTCCTCCTCAATGATAAAGTATCTCCCTTACTGCTGACCCTCCAAAATTGACACTGGATGGATATGGGCCACAGTACTTAGTTGATGTGCTGTAAATGTGGCTGTTTTTCTTTCATTTTAAGCTTGAAAGCTTGATAACCACAATATTTAGTGTTAATTAATGAAAATATACTCTACCATAGAACTACCTAATCTTATTTCTCAAAAAAGAAATCTCGTAAAATACCCTGTAAACATTTTGCCATTGCAGTGACATCTGGCTTTGACCCAATTGGTCACACTAAGGTAGCATGTTATTTGGAGGTTGGTTCCAGGTTGAACTGGCAACTCTTCAGTGGACAACCCATTTGTATAAACTTTAAAATGATGCTGGAAAGACATCTGAAAATATTGTGCTCCTTATGCTGAAGTGGGTATGACAGTGGATGTAAACTGAACATTTGGATTATAGTCCAAACCTCATTGCACAGCCATCTTTGCTATCGTCCATTCAACGTCAAACCAATTTCCAATGTAAAACACAGCGGATGTTGGTCTGACTTTGAAACTGACCCTAAACTGTTGTCAATCAATGGCAAAATGTTAACAGGATATTAGTTTATTTGTTCTTGTCCCAATGAAATGCTGGGAAAACTTTGAAATTAAGGTAAACAATTGATCAAAGGAGCTTAAAAGTAACAAATAATACAGTTACAGTAAAAACAGGAAAGTCAACATATTTTGTGTAAAATCCCATCATAGTTAGACATTACTTTTGTGTACTACACTATATGGCAACAGGTTAAGAGTTTTGTTCTTTGTATAAGCCAACAAATAATACAGTATAATTTTAACTTAAATTTTAATTTATTATAATCCACAATAAATGTAGAAAAAACTTTCATAGGTAGTAATAAATAAAATGCATAATGAAAACAATAAATATCAAATGTTAGTTTAGACAAAAAAATTTGAAATCTATGATATTTCATGTATGTTTTCTAATAGAAAAAACTGATAGACAACAGATGCATACACTTTGCTATAATTCTCTGCCTGGCACAAAATTTCTTACCAGCAGAAATTGTAAATTTCTCCAAGTGCTATATTTCCATTTGGCCTAGTTATATCTTTTATGCACTTCCTCCCCTTAGCCCCTTCTCACAGGATGGAGAACAATGTGCCTTGCACTCAGAATCATGGGGGAAAATCCCTAAATTTCACTGGTCATTCCAGTAACATTACTCTGTGGCAGCACTAGGATTTTGAAATGAGGGTCAATGGGAAGGGGGTTGGTCAGAAGAAATTTTTGGGGGAAAGGACAGGGTGGGCAGAAGAAATAATTTTGGAGGCAATAGCATGTCAGCTGCATAATTGTTTATTAACGCTGATGCATGGGGCCAAGATTCCCCTTCCCCATCCCCCTGGGGTGCCGCCTCTGAAAGTGTTACACTGTATCCTGCTATCTTCTAAAACAATAAAATGAAAAAAATATTCACCTTCCATGTTTTTGAGAATGCTACTGTTGTTAATAGTATAAGAAACAGTAAGGAGAGGACACCAATTGCATAGTCCAATGCATCAAAGTATTCTTGGTAATTTAAACTCTGAGCAACAAATATGCAAGCAAGCACAATGATGAGAGCTAACAGTGCATGTCTGAACAATGGGTCTGGAAGTCTGGAAAACTGTCAAAAGAAAAATAAAGAAAGTTTGCATTAAAAACTAAATCCTTTATTTATGCACTACTGCTATGAATCTATAGGACAAACTGGTGTCACCTAAAAGCTTGTCATAACCACAAAGCATGTACTTACATCCAAGTCCATAGCCAAGGGAAGCTAGGGGGCAAAACCCTCCTAGGAACTTTTTCGTACCCCTAGAAAATTTCAAGTTACCATTGCCTTAATACAATTTTACACATCTCACCCCCATTGACAAATATTTTACCTTCCCTGGGAGCTATCTCGCCCCTTTCAGTACCTTGTCTGGCTATGGACCTGCTTATAAGTTACTAACTGCTTTGAATACTGAAGACACACTGGAATCAACTCAAAGCCCTTCATAACCAAGATGCAAAATGCGACAATTTCCTTTTCCTCTCCAGCAATGAAATTCTGTTATCCTGTTCAGCCTTGTGTTAACACTGCATCAATAAGTCACAGAGAACAGCTTTAATCATTACCAAACCATTCAGTATCACCAATAAACTCTGAAAATGGCCTTTCTTCCCAAACAATCCACACATAGCAAGGGTTACAAATATTGCATCATTTGAAAATATGAAATTTTGGGTGAACCACTTATTCATAAGCTACAAAGCAGTGAATTTCTTTCAGTGGGAGAGATGCACTAAAAGAAAGTAAGTTGCCCAGTCATATAATTTTGAATTGCTTATCAGTCTTCACCTATAAATCATGGTTTTGAAAGTATGTCAATTTTGCACCAAAAACTCAATACTTCCCTTTAAGATAAGAACAACAGAACTGCTTTGTCTGTCAACTTTTAAGGCCCCTGATTTTAGTACCTTGGTCATTGCAGGGGGGGGGGGGGGTAATTTGTGCAGCAGAAAAAGTTTTAATTATATTCATAAATGATTTTTTAGGTGATGCCAGTCAGGCCCAAAGCCAGTCAAGGTACTGAATGAAGGGGGTGAGAAAGCTTCTAGGAGTAGTTCTAGGGGGTAAAATACACTAAAATGCTTTTAGTCAATGGTAATTTTTCATTTTCTTGGGGAGCAGTAAAAAAATGCTGAAAGTAAGTATATGTAGCAAAGGATGCCTTTAAACCACCACCATAATTAATAAAGTAAGTAAAGAGATCATAATTTAGTTTACAAGACTAAAACACATGCATGGTGCAGGGGGAGTGGCATTGACCAATATAGGCTATTTCAAAATATAGTAAACAACCTCAATTTTTTCCTGAAAAAATCACTGTTGTCCCAAATTTTACTTAACACTCCAGGAGTTGCTCTGAAGAATGAGCATGTTGAATTGATTCCCCTAAAAACCCAGTTTTTCAAACCTCACTTATTGTTCTACTGAGGTATATCATGTTTATACAAACCCCATCACTTGAGGCTATTTTTATTACCACACCAGGGTTCTTTGCCACTCAGGTTGTAAACAATAACACAGCAGTGTCTACTCCTTAATTACTTTCACCATAGCCAATGGTTATATTAAAATGCAAGTTGCACAGAAAGCCTCCTGTTGTATGTCTATGTGCAATTGCAAGATGCAAAGAGTAAGATGCATTTTCTGTGAAAGTAGTTTGTTTCATTCAATTGTCTCTACACTTTTTACTTGTATTGCATGACATTGCTATGGTCATAACTGTCAAGCCCTAGGCATTTGCTGTAATGGTGGGAAGAAAGAACTGGCAATTTTTATGGAGATCACACCGTAATGGTACATTTTGTGCTCTTGTCAATATGATCAAAATAATGGATGCGCAACTCTATTAAAGAGTTGAACACTAGCATGCAGTGAGAGTCACTAGTCTTGACTTTTGAGGTTTTAAGCCCTGGTGTGATACAAGCCTTATGATCTTTAATAATTGGCAATGAGAAAGAAAGTTTTTAACTTCTGTTCAACATTGATGATTGAATACTTGAATAGGGTTTAATGACAGTTTGTACACTATACCTCAAATTTTTACCTTTTGTTCATAGTTAGGTTGTCTAAACAGCATTGTTCCTCGATGGATGTCCTCTGATCTTGTCCAGGGTCTGAAGGATTGGGAAAAAAGTTCAAGCACAATTGTCAAAAATCAGGAAAAATTTGACACGTATCCTGTAGGAACAGCCTACAAGACTGAATTACACTAAGTGACATTAAAGCAGTGACCCCATATTTACTTGGAACATTAGTTAAATCTTACAAATTTCTTCTAATTTCACTTACATGTATTTCTATGATGTTTATGAACATAAACATGGAACGTCTCAGGTAAACCAAGAACTAAGCCTGGATGGATCTTACAATTCAGTAACAAGAATGTCACATGATTACAAAGAGCCAATCATAAATTAGGGTACCAGGGTATACTTATTAAACTTAGAGTGACTAAACTTTCCCTGTAAAAAGTGACTAACTCCCTTGTCTGTAAAATATCAGAGAATCCATGCTGATCAAACATTTTATCTTTGAGACATGTTGACACAAATCAGCATAATAAAAGTAGTTTTCTTTTCATATTACCCCCTCCCTGCCCTTCCCCTTGTGTTGCCTACTGTACATCTACCCATATTTGGCCAATTGACTTGTGCCAAAATAACCAAGGCTAAAAATAAGAAGTCCTGGTTGTAGCAGATGGACCATGTACGTGATGTGTCCTCACGGAAGGCGGATTCTGTAATTAAAATTCCAAATGGGCAAATTTTCTTCCATGAAACCAAAACTTTCGTTTTTTTGTTTCCTTAAAAAAAAAAAAAAGCCCACAATTCTAAAATTTACTCCAACACAAGCCCAAAAGTTTGCATTAGTCATCCTTGTAGCAACCTGTTGCCTTTGAGAGAGATTATGGTTGCTGCCCTCACTCCAGCCCATCAGGTAAACCCTGGTGACACCTCTGCAAAGAACACACTACTGAATTACATATGATTGACACGTTAAAAGTGCAGGGATGGTGACATTTACATTCAGCCATCAGGATAAATATTATTTGAGAGGCAATAACGTATGGCCAACAGCAGTTTATTAACAATCATCATCAAGACTTTTTGAATTTGTTCAACATATGTAAAAGAGAACAAGTATATTGTTTCTAGTTCTGAGCACAATTCTTTCATTATGAGCAAGGTAACAAAATTTAACTTATTTTTTAAAATCCATATATAAATATGACCACATGAGAGAAACACTCTTTACATAATTAGTAACCCAATGTGCTGAAGTGTGAGCATGAATATGTATCCTTCAGTGAGTCTGCAACCAGCTGCTTGGATTTGGGGAGCCAAAGGTCATGATTGGCTCATGCATGAATCTGTCACAGCATGTGCAACAAAACTTGCAGCTGGGAAAAACTGTGGGGGCATTCCCCCTTGATGCTGCCATGGCTACAGGATGATACTCAGGGTCTGCCTTCAACTATGATCAAACTTCTAAAACAGATACTCACAAATTAGTTTACTTAGGTAATTATACAATTGTAAGAATGAATAATATTAATAAGTACTAAAACGGATGGGACAATTGGATGGATGGGATAAACAAATGTGAAACAACCAAACTGAAATATTTAAAATAACCATGTAACAGAAGCTTATTAGAAATAACCATGATGTTATTTAGTAGTAGACAGTAACCAAATCTATAATACTTTAAAAATGATTGGTTCAAATTTAAGCTGACCAGGGTCCAAGGGGCACTTAACTGGAATCTGTTAAATAGTTTTACTAGATTCTGGTCAGGAACACCTGAAACCCTGGTTGGTTTGAATTTGAACCAAACATTTTTAGGATGAGTAGTTTTACCTCTCCATGAACCAATCTAATATTAATAACATAAAGACCATTTGAAAATCATATAGTGTGTGCATTGTCCTTACCACTTTACAGTACACAGAAGACCTCAGCTCAGAGGTGCTGTGCCCATTGGGCCCCCCAAATTTTTCCAAGGGTGTCATACGATTTTGTCTGTAAATGTGTTTGAAAACCTTTCACCTGCCAAGCTAATATGACAAGTTTGCTGTTTCCAAAAAATATAGCACTTTGCCTTAGGTTACATTACTTTTCACCTTCCTCTCCCAAAAATTATTTTTTGGCACAACACCTCTGATAACTTCACTTCTCACAGTCCCCACAAAATTTATTTACATGACACCCCTGCCTGAGTTACACATTCAGCAAATTGGTTTCAGATTTTCTTGAACTCCTGCTCACACCACCAATTTCACCCATAAAATGGCAGCATGTAATACTATTCTTCTTCCAGCCAATCCAAACTCATAAATGTTACATCTATGTGCTTAGCCTGTATCTGAGATTTTCACACAGTAAATTATTTGAAAATAGGGTCACCCCCCCCTCCCCCCCCAAATACTGAAAACAAATTGACGCCAATGGTGATCAAGCATCACCTCCCTTGCAGAACGATGCACTTTATTAGTAGAAACTTCTCAATGACATAATTGTTACGTGAGAATCTAGCAATTTCTGAGGGCTATGAGAATGACTGTCATTGCCACGGTTAAGATCAATTAATGACATCCTTTTAGGGGTACAAGAATGAAGTAAGGAATGGACCAAAATGCACACTTGAAAAAAAAAAGAAAAAGAAAAACACACATTAGTGACTGGGCTTTCTCTGTTGCAGGTCCTGTACTCTGGGTCACTATCTTATGATACATCAAGAAAGCTCCGCCAACAGCTACTTTCCAAAAGCTCCTCAAACCTCATTTATTCTAACTGAACTATTAAATTCTATTTTCTCTTTATCATGCTTTGACATGTTTGAATTTAGGGCTATACAAATATTGCGTGCGTATGCATGTATGTAATATTAATTAAGAAATAAGTAACATTTGGCGGACTATTATAGGTGAATAAACCATTGAGACTCCAAATTTGGCAAAATAATGGATGAGGCGAAGCAGAGTCCCTCATTTTGCAAATTTGGAGTCGAGACAGTTTATGGGACAATAATAGTCCAACAAATGTGGTTTATTCCTACTCTACCACCGAAAATGTGTGAAAAACTTCATTTTTATCAGTGTTTACATTTACTGAACTATGTTGTGGAATAACAGGTCAGTACTTAACCAATTAGAGTGCAGGATTCTCAATAATGGATGGCTAGAGGTGGTACAACTCTGTAATAAACAGTTCAATAATTAGCTGCTTATTGGGTGAAACAAAACTTAATCAGCTTATTAAACAGTCATAAAGACCTCAAAACAAAGTATGGTTAGGTGTTAGGGTGTTTATAATTGATTTGGGCAGTACAATATGCTGAATAAACAATACCAGTGTCATTGGCTAGTAAATATATGCAAAGGCAAAGGCTGCAGGGCTGCCTTTATATTCACAGTATTGGCACACACGTAATTTCGGGCAGGGAAGAGGGGATGAAAAATCATTTTGAACAGAAAAAGTTCTAAACTATATGACACTTTCCCAGAACTAACACCCAACATTCAAGGATTTAAGATTTTTACTTTTTCCAGACTTTTCCAATTTCTTAGATTACTCTGAGATGGCAGTTTCTAGTTTTATGATAAAATAGCTGCACTGCAACACACATGTCCTACTTAGCGCTTAATATCAGACTAGAGTTCCTTATACACGGAACTGAGGGCCAGGAATTAAAATTGACACAGGATGAGCTGCTACTGTAACCAGACTTTTAAACTTTGACGAAGTCCAGCCCAGTCTGCAAAAATGGAATTTACCTAAAAATTACCATAAGTATCAAGTTAATACTCTGTGGTTATGTGTTTTTTCTATATAAATGACCACACACAGTCAACTTATTCCTGGGTGGGTGACATTTTGATCTTAACTCCTACCAATGACCTAATTAACTGTGCATATGATATGAAAGAGTGTAAAAAGTAATCATCTGATTTGCTACATCAGGAGTTCTCAATTGTTTTGAATAACAAGCCACTTTTACTCAAGTTTGCCTTTAATTTATTGTAGTGGCTAGGACTTCGTTCAACACTTTGTTTTCTTATTAAAATTTTGGGCTGATCAAATCTTCAACAGGCCAGTTTAGTGTATGTTGTAGGTCACAAATGGCCTGGGGTCACCAAATGAGAACCTACGTGATACTGTCATATGATCTAAAATAGGGCCAGACTCATCCTACACTGGGACTTGGGTCCCAGGCAAATGGCCCTATAGTGGGGATCCTTAGGCTACAAGTCCTGATACATAACTCCTGTTCGCAAAACTGCATACCCTTTTTTCACCAGCAGTAAATACCTAGCAAAACTTGATAGCACAGGGAAAGAGAGCCCTCTATCCTGACTCCCATTTAATTCCTGCTTGCCTGTCTTACAGACAGTACAAATAGGAGGTAAGGAGGCTGTAGACTGAGCAGTCTCTACTTTTACAAGAGATACGACTTGCAGAGCTGCTAACAAATAGTTTTTGTTTTAACACAAAACCATGCAAAACACAAGGATGAGCAACTGAGGTTATGATAAGCTATCCACCAATAATGTATACCTCCAGTGAAGGAATTAATGTTTGTTAAGATGAAACCAATTTCAAATACTGCCCTCATATCTAGCTGACTTACTTATCCATAGCAACATTCTTCCTAAAAGGCTGAGACAATTTCCTGACAGAGGCACTTTTCATGGAGAAGCAAGGACAATAAAAGAAAAAATATGAATAAAAAGTTAAATATTCAAGCCATATTAATGTAATAAATGTGCATTTCAATATTTGGTAGGGGTAACAACTGTGTGTGTGTGTGCGTGTGTGTGTGTGTGGGGGGGGGCAGATAGCCCTGCCTCTATGCCACCTTGCAATTGTGCAACTGCCCACCATGGGTAACTGTTAAAAAGAACAGGACCAGCTGTTTTTTGTGTGTGTGTGTTCTTAAAATAAACGTATTAAATACACCAATGTATTCACTTCACTTTTCTACCATTGGACACAAAATTTGTCATTAATTCAAAATCTCCAAAAGAATGGTTTTTGAGTATAAGAACAAAAGAAGGGATGCCAGTACAAAAGTTTGTTTCTATGGCAACTGCTTTTGCCTTACTTGGTTAGATCACTAATCTCCTTGTCAAACAAAACAAGATTCTTATGATATGCACAAAAGTTTCTTCCCTCACAGAGGCTTATTTAAATAAACCCAATATAAGACCCATTTGAAGTTCTTACTTTTTAAAGTTGATGGCTTCGATGGCCTCCATCAGTCGTTCATTGACACGTTTTTCAAACATGAATGATTGGCGATGGATTCTGAAAGAGATGAAACCAAACAAGCGTAGTTAAAATAACAGACACATAACACCTACTAAAATCGTTCTTTCTTCCATACATATTTATCTGATGGTGTCTCCCCTTGGGCATTACTGCTTCAGGAATAGAGCTCTTTATGATACCAATCCTTGATTCTCTGTCTCAATAATGTCAATAACTCCTTCTCAAGCAATCAATTTCAGTCTTTCTGGCTATCTTCGACTTTCACAGCTAAGTAACCTTCACAACAGAGGAAACGCATCACATTAATAACTGCCATCACACACCTTACAACGAGGGTAACAAAATTTAAAGAGTCCCTCTAAATATCATCCCAGGGGATTGCTTTTGCAATTTCTTTTGCTTGAAGTTTAAATTTCTGCCTTTTCTCG
This sequence comes from Holothuria leucospilota, assembly GCA_029531755.1. Classification (NCBI taxonomy): domain Eukaryota; kingdom Metazoa; phylum Echinodermata; class Holothuroidea; order Aspidochirotida; family Holothuriidae; genus Holothuria; species Holothuria leucospilota. The sequence goes on from CM055965.1 coordinate 13,864,703, forward strand.
AATCGGACTGGTAGTATGTACTTAAAAAGATATTTGTAATAACCCCAACTTTAATATGACACATCAACAACATTCTTTAATATCTTCTCTCACTTCTTTTGCAGGTATATTTCATGTTTCTGGACATAAAAGTGCATATCAAACATAAACCAAGGACTAATTCTGCATAGTTTTTACAATTCAGGAATAAAACTATCATCACAAGATTGAAAACAGCCATTCAAGAAGTATTCCAGGGTAACTAATTCAAACTGGGGTTACTGCATTTTCCCTTTGCCATCTATTAGTTTAAGACTTGTTCTCCCTCTCTTTTAATTCTTTTTGATGACAAGAACTATCAACATTCTTTACGAGGAAATGATTAAAAATATTTCAAGCCAGGGAACTTGAAATGAAAATGTAAGAAAATGCAGAGCTGCCAATTTGAGCTGATAAAATGTCGAGTCTAGGAGTAGACAGATACAATGCCCAACTTCCATCCCATCATAACTATGGGCTGAGATGAGACCATTTAAAAATTTTTAGCTGAATAGACAGCAGGAAATGAACATCAATATACAAATTTCCAATACGAATTACACTATATTTTCTTTTACTATGTATTAAAACCGGTGCTGTGGCTGAGTGGATAAAAGCAGTGGCATTTGATGAGATGAAAAAATAGCAACTGGGAGGTTCGGGGTTCAATCCCCGGCCGGGTCAAAGTAAGGTAGGTTTTTCATCCAAGAGCAATTCCTACCTGAACTGGTCTTTCTAAAGATACCAGATTTGATTTAAATTGTTGAGTTGGTTAGCCACCCAACGTGGAGTTGTAATTCGTAAGTTGTAATTATTAAATTATTATTATTACTATTAATCTATCTTTATTCTGTGAGATTTGGGGTATGTCTGTGTGACCATGGGGTTGGTGTGATTTTCTTGCACATATGGAAAGTCTGCAAGACTTAGCAGGTCTGGGGAATTAAAGCTATAGATAAGATTCAACTCATTACTTCATATGGTTGAGGTTATTTTCATCTGTAGATATACTATGTTAGCAACATCCTATAGGTATTAACAAAATTTAAACTAGTTAATTCCGCTAACATAAATTTTTAAAATAACAATATTGGTGCGGAACTTCTAGCAGCTTTTCCTTGAAAAAAATGCCTCAGTAATTTTTTAAATAATTCACTTCTCTTAAATAATGTAAAAAGGCTGTATCATGCAAAAAAATGTGTCACTAATGTTAGATACAATATGTCTCTATAGCAATGTTTTAAAAGGCTAAATATTTGGTTATGTCACTTTTTAAAACTTACTGTGATGATAAATTTTTGAGATGGAATCAAGATGAAATTATTTAATTTACTCTTTTTATGGGAGGGGGATCATTTTTGGGGCCGTAATTGTTCCAAGTCAAACACATAGCACGATCTTCTGCCACGGTGACACAAGCTAACGTTTAACAGTAAATTCACGTTCATCATCATTGACATCTAACGTACTGTTTGTTACATTACAACATTAACAATGCTGTAACCAAGGTGATGAGGACAGATGAGAGAGGTTTCCACGCTATAATAATCTGCCTCCTGACAAATTTTGACACATTTTCTGATGGGAGTCAATCATTCTCAAGAGTATTCACTCACTGGTCACTTTTTATATTGCGGACGTAATAAGACTATGCTGAATGGCTGAGTGTATTAAACAGATGACTATCTGACATTCAATAAACTGACCACCTCACCAAAAAGAGACCAAGAGCCAGCTCTCTCTTTCTGTCTTTGTTTCTAACTCTTCCAATTTGCCAACTTACCCTTTTCTGGGTTGGATATGAAAAAATTTAAGTTGACAGATAAAATGTTGCATGCCAAAGCATTTTGACAGTCACCAAACGTGATTATTTGATGACTTTATGAATATAAGTAAATGTCAGAGTTAACAAACCTGGCACTGTGAATGGCAGCTGTAAATGGAAACAGGCAAGTGTTTAAAACCGTCACACCCTGTTGAAAATAAAAATCAAAGACACATCAATAACTAAATCATGTGTGCTATAAAAAGTGACAGAACCACTTGTAAGATCTTTCTTTGTTCTATGAAAGTCTTTAAGATTTCTTCATCCTTGAATTGTCAATACTTTAGGTTCATTGAGCAATATTCAAATATTCACTGTCTAAATACTTGACAATCAATGTCCTCTTGAATTTGGTTTTATCTTGTACATATGCATATTATGCAGCTCAGGCGATTTATCATTGAAACGTTTTGGTTCTTGACCAGATTTTTTTACTTTAGATCCTCTTTGATACAAAAAGGTATACAATATTAAGTTCATCAGGTATTATTGGCAATGAATGTAGGTCTTAGTAGTACTTTCTAAGGTGAACGATGGAGGGATTGGGGAGGGGGTAAAGGAAAAGAGACTAGATTTTTCTCACAATAAAATGGATAAAAAAAAAATGTAAGCAAATTTATCACTTGCAGCTGGTTGTCTTAATAAAAAAAATCTCCCTATGGCAAAGGGCAAAGTAATAACAAGAAGAAAAGTTTTTGTATTTCAACTGAGGGCAAAGTGAAGCAGGGTTTCCCACTAACTTGAAGTGATAAAGGAAGGGTATTGAAATCGATATCCTCCTAAACAACAGTCTTGTTTCCTGTTAGCATAGTTTTCAATACAGAGCACACACTATTCATATATCCACAGCTATGTAGGCATAAGTGGGGGGATCTGATGGCAGCAGCCTGCCCTGCCCATCCCACTTGACCTTATCTTCAATTTGGGGAAATAAATATGTTAAGTTCAGGGGAAAATTCATTTCACAATTGCCTGCCAATTAGAAAACTTTCAGGGTGATCACCATTTGTCCTCCCCTCCCCCCGCAAAACATCTTCCCATATGCCTAGTGCCCATAGCACAACCAATTGACATTACTCACAGACAGTCCTATGGATTTTGGCAGTGGTGATGACTCCATCGAGAATGGTTTATCTACACCCCAGGTCTCCAGGTACTTTGCCATTCTCTTAGATGCTCTCTGGTTACTCATCTGTTGCAGTTGATGATTGTGACCATTCTCCATTATAGCTTCACCTGAATTTTGCTGGATTGGAGAAGAAAAATCTGTTACAGAATGTCTGTTTCCTACATGCAATGTAAATTTTACTACTTAAAGGTTTTGTTGTTTGTAAATTTAGGTATATGTGGTTGTGGCTTGTGGAGGGTACTTACCTTGCATGGGTTTTACTTGGCTGGATGTCAAAAGACAAACACAGTGGTGGCACTAAAGGGGAGGGGGATGACTAAAACTGAGGGAGGGGATGACCATGTGAAACCTCTTGCCCCCTAGTCATTCCCCAAAGGTAAAAAAGTTATGCTTCTAACATGCTACTGACTACATCCAATAATTTCCCATCCCTCCCTGCCTACCCATTTCCCCTTCCCTACACTTTCAGAACCCTGGTGCTGCTTCTAAATACACACAAACATAGGGTAGACGTAATCCGCACTGAGTTATATTTATCTGAGTAACTGGAAACAGGCCACTCATTAAGGGAAAAATTGTGGTAAAATTTATTCCATATGCACAAACAGAATATCATTATCAAACCATTCAGTCTCACCACCAGACTCTAGCAAAAGTGTAAATTCTCTAAAATATAACACATCTGGTTGATGCTAAGTTGGGGTTTACATCCTCTGAATGAGGCTGTTGATTCTCTCTTCAAACCCGAAACTACATTGAAAAAAAAAACTATGTCTTGTCAGAAAAGAGTTTGCAAATGAATGTTTTATTTACAATGACAAAGCAATTGTAACATTTAATATGTCAATAAGTTTCCTTTATTGCCAACTAATTATTTTTTCTAATTGCCTACTTTTCCCCTCAAAAAACAAGTATGATCAATCAAACTGTTCATGAGATTCTTTGAAAGAAGAATTTTTCTCACTCTAGTAAACCAAAATTTATGACAATGAAAAAAAAAAAACATAGTCATTAAATTTTTAAGAACTTGAAATGCTTTCAATCACTGGTATAAGATCACACTTATAGAGAAATATTTTTGCTTCCAAAATATGTCCCTTAGGGCATATCAATATTACTGTCCTTAAAATGAAAGTTGAAAAATCAAAGGATAACATAAGACATATATTTCGAGTCCCACTTCCCACGGCAAAAATGTGCATATTTAGCTAATCATCATTTCATGAAGTTGGTGTGAAATAGAAATAAACGTGTAAAATGGTCAATACTTGATGGATTTTGATGGGAATTGCAGCTCTTTTTTTTGGCTTTCAATGCTTTTTACAGCAAGGAGCCATTGCGATATTTTCACATCACCAGACCTTTAATAGAACCCTGTTTTGACTTCTTTTTGCCAGCTTACTGTAGACATTAAGTCATCAGACAACCACTAGATACCTGCAGTGACTGGCAACCTGCACTACAAATGTTCTGAAGTTTTATGTCAAAAACTTGAAGATTTGGAAAGCCAAACAGTGCGATTTTTGGTGTACATGCCTTTTTTTCATGATAATTATCATTTTCTTTACTTACCTGAGACAGCTTTGATCTTGGATTGATGATAAAATAAGTTTCCATGTTCAATTCCCTGATAAAATCACTCCGATCTCTCCCGTAAGCTGGTTCCACTTCATATTTGCCATTTAGATTGTCTAATGTTGTCTTTGTTATATGCACCCTCCTGAAACAGATAAGGGAAAAGTTCTGTAGGTTGATACCATTCTTTTGTGAGGTTATGTTATGAAATCATAATGAGTGGTATTTTAGTGTGACTGGTTATCCCATTTTGCATGAGGGGTGTACTGAAAATTCAACAGCTTTATACAAGAATATCACAAAAAATTGAACTTTTAACTGTCTGACAAACATTTGATGTGCTACATGTGATCAACATTTTAACAAGTGCTGAGATAACTTGAATCACAATCAGGGAAACTGCTGTCTGTCAAAATGATGACCTGTTCCCTTTATGCAAGGTCCGTGGAGCCAGGGGGAGGGGGCTACAGCTCCTCCAATAATTTAGAGTTTGAAGTTTCTCTTTAAATTTTCATTAGCGGTGTCTGAGAGTGGCTTACCTTAGAAAATGCCAAAATTTTTTCAGCCCCCCCCCCAACTTAGAACCCTTTCAATGGCCCTGTTTAGGGCCACCGATTTTCCGTGAAAAAAAGAGTCAAATTCCGTTACAGCAATTTCAAATTCCGTGAAAATCCGTGCAAGCAATTTGCCAAATCCGTGACTTTCTGTTTTGCATTGATTAGTGTGTTAGGCCAGTGCAGCCTAACCAGACTAAAATCCATTCACCAGCCTAACGTCTAGGCCGCTACACATATACGTAATGGAGAAAAAAAAGCCCAAACAACTTGACTTACGATTGTTTGAGTGTGGGTCCCTTCTTCTTACATAGTAAAAGATCCGTATAAAATTATATCCAAATGATATGCAGATACTAAATCCGATAATTATTCCACAATTGAAAGTGTAACTTGTCAGTTAGAACGTTATGATCGTTCGATCATGAACGTAACAACAGAGCAAAGCATGAAACTTGAGTAATGTGCGCAACAGTTTATTATGACGCACTCATGCATAGTATACCATACATACAGTACATGATACAGTATGAACAAGAATCAGCTACAGGCAACGGGATCGCGGGAAAACTTTGCAAGACTCAGCAACATTAGACCTACCGAAGGCTAGTAAATGCGCAACTCGCACCTGGTCCCACATACAGTAAGCATCGGAGGGGGTGAATTTCAACAGTTTTCTATCAGATTGTAGTCTGCGAGAGCCATCCAGTGTTACATACAGATTTTTAAACTTTTTTTTTTCATTTTGCCCTCTTGATTGCAGACTTCTTTAGCATTCTGAGAGATTTTTGAAGTTCCGTGATTTTCCGTGAAAAAAGTAAAATTCCGCGATTCCGTGACAATTTCCGTGATCGCGGAAAATCGGTGGCCCTACCTGTTACAGTTTCCAGGGCTGTTTACAAATTGATTACAAGTTACAATGCCCATAAGGGGTGAACAGTCAACTCCTCACACACAGATTTAATGATAGCCTAACTGGTACCAACTGTAGCAGTTAGTGTTGAACACTGATGAAAGGTAAGCAATGGGGGTAAACCAATTCTTTGCTGCAGTACTTTTACTTAGGGGTCAAGCTAACAATTATGCATGACACCTCCAAAAGGTTTCACAAATGGTATAAATCAACAAACTTTTGCTATATGGTAGAATATGTAAGACACATGAACTGTGTATTTGCTTCCCAGTAAACAGAGTCATTGTGTAAAGCAATGTTAAGTAATAAAAGTTTAGGAAAACACATCACTTGATGAAAGTAATTCATATTCAAACCTGCAACAAAAGTGCTGGAGGGGAAGGGGGGAGCGGGGGGAGGCTGGTCCTCCCACTCCCCTAGGTTTGCCACCCTTGAATGGTACACCTGTGCATTCACCAACAAAAATGAAATTGTTTTCCGTAAGATTTTCTGCTGCTGTTTGGGACTGTTGCATCATTCCAATCACATTTAGGAATATCCCTACATCTCTATTGATAATTGGTGACTACACTTTGATTGACATGAATTCAAACAATGGCATCACTCTGACTTGTAAATGATGACTTCTGCAGTCAGTGGTTTGCCAATTGCATAATACAGAGATCACACCCAGGAGTGGGTGGATACGGCCTTGAGCAATTTAAACTCAATACATGTACTGGCTACTGTAACTTTGACAGGGAAGTGCACTAGACAAGAGGTTGTCTTTTTAATTGGAGGAGGGGCTAGAAGTAAATTTACTAAGGAGAATTTTTACCATGAGGGTGAGATTTGTTGCCCTTTAATCAGTTAAAGATAGATAATTCACTTTACAAAAAGGTCCATTGTAGTTTTTGTAACATCTTTTACAATTCTAAAGATACCTCTCTTCAAAGTTTCACTCTTTGTGAGTTCTAAGTAACTCATTAATTATGCAAAAATTATGATGTAGATTGTTGCACAGTGTCAGTATTTCTTTTGTTTTAAATCCTTCATACATTCAACTAATTAAATGTCAGCCAGTGGTCAAATTGGTTTGCAATGTTGACATTTTTCATTTATTAAGCTATTCCATCCAGAATAAGACCCCCGGGCATATCAACTAATATAACAACTGTCCTTGAAGTGAAGGTTGAAGACAAAAAGACTAGCAAAAGATACTTTCTGTCAGTTCACAAATTTGTGTATTGTATATTAACAATTCTTTTTGAAAAGTTTTGTCTCCATATTTTTAATGCATTTCACATCAAATAAACAGGCATGACATTTTCATGTCACAAGACCTTTAAAATCATTAAAAAAACACACAGAACAATGTTTCCGCTTCAACTTACAGAATTTCCACAAACATCAAACTTTGCCACTACAGGTTGATAGTAAGATTTTGATGGACACTAAGTTTACTAAAATTAAAGGTAATATTCTGGTGACCAAATTTGATGCTTGCAAAAATGTAAAAATGATCTTAATTAGGCAATCAAAACCCCATTTTGATAGCATGTGGCATGTGGAACATACAAATGTTTGAAGAAATGATATTTTTCAGCTCCTGTAATGCATGATGGGAAATTTGTGATGTCATCTAGGCAAATTGATCACAGACAATATTTCCTCTTTCATATACAACACTTGCATAATGACACCAGACAATGCCTTCAAGGCTACTTCGACAAAAGTTATGATGAATTTAAAATCATTTCATTTTTATTTTAATGACTATTTAAAAAGTGTCATGCCTATTTCATAATTACAGGAATCCTTTCTCCAATAATGTAACCAATGGCCAACATCTCACCCTGGCTTTCCGGAGCTCTCCATGTGATTGGCTAGTGTGACATCATGTGACCACACATCATACTGCCACTTCTTCAAGCCCAGGACACCACATAGTACATTACCTGTGTGTACTCCTACTCTCATATTTATGTTGACATCCGTTGCATCTCGCACACATCTGAAAAACAAATAGAGAAAGTATGTTACCAATGGCAGAGTAACCCCTCCCCCCTCCCAAAAAAAAATTTCTAATTTTCGCACACATAGGCCTAGGAAGCTGATCTCGACTGGGGGGTGAACATTGTTTGGAACCGCTGTCTGGGGGGAGGGGTCCCCCTTTGGCAATTTTTTTAATATTTGAGGGTCCTTAGATACAATTTTGGTGCAATATATTGGGCAAATTTTAAGGAAAATTACTGTAAAATTTTTGACATTTTTCACAGAGGGAACTAATTAGGGGTTTTCTTCCTTGAATGGGGGGAAGAAGCATACCCCCACCCCACCCCACCACATTAGAATGCAAAACTTGGTTAAACCATACACTGTAACAATAACATAACTTCATACATGGTGCAATAGAAAAAAAGGGACTTTTGTAAAGGAAATACAATAAACATCATTGTCTATATGCCAGAAAACATGCGTTTTGTGTATTAACAATATGTGCTAAACTGATTCTATTGTAAGGTCACATTCATTGTAAAAACTACAAAGCCTGATTAGTTGTCGTGTTGCCAACGTAAAGTAATGCTGTTGTATAGGTTTAACACATAATATCAAGTGTCAAGTCAGAGAAGTGTTTCTGCGGAGGTTTTTAGACAACATTTAAATGCAAGTGCATTTGGTTTAAGGTAATGGGGTAGGGTGCAGTTAGGAAATGCCTTTACTTCTCAGTCTTCTCCTATGTTTAAGAGAAAATATGGAAAAAGATGGAAATGCACAAAAAATGATGAGATTATGTCTAGACCTGGGGTAGGAAAGACAACATGAAATAAAACGGTTTGTTCTATATCTGATATCTAAATCTGAATTAAAAATATGTCAAAATAATTAGGGAAACAAGGTTTTCTGGTCAATAAAGTGGAAAAAACTTTTGCCCACTTTGATTAAACTAAGGTTCTATATCAAACTTCAGGCTGCAGCTGCCTCAGCCAAGCTACAGGGGCTGCAGCCAAGCTTTGTTCCTGTACACATTACAACAGCAAGATAAACACAATCCTGCTATTGTTATGAGTTTAAAAGCCACAGAATTTAAAAACCAATGCAAGGCTGCAGCTTAGCTGTGGCAACTGAAACTTTGCTACTTTGGTTCTCAACAGACTTTAAGGGAAACCTTTTCATGTCATTCCTTTTTTTTTTGGAGGCATGGCATACTTGCACAGATTATGACACTACCTGAAAACAATCTTTAAAAAGAGAACACACTTTAGACTAATAAGCAACATACTTAGGACTGCTGTTTAAAGGGCAAACTCCTCATTCCAGACAGTTCCAATTCTCCCAACTAGGTTACTTCTAGCCCCTCCAAAAACTGTCTTAATTAAGCTCCTCCTTGCATAGACACAATTAAACCTAGTTTTATTGCTTAAGGTCATATCCTGGTGAGCATACAATGCCCTAATGTGTAATCAGAACACTATCTGACCAAGCTGTGTAATGTGAGGTACTTTCCATCTTTTTAATTTGACATCAATCAAAGAGCAGTCACCAATTGAGAATTTTGGTTTTCCCCAACCCAAAAATGTAATTGGGGTGATGAGTGTCTGTCTTTAAATGTGTTTTCAATCCACCACATGTTTTGAAAACATGTACAAAATGCTCTGAGAGATCTTTAGGATAAGATCGGACTTGATTAACATTCATGGAGGAGCTTTGATTTAATCTTTATGTAATGAACATATAGGTTAAAGTCTGACAAATTGTCTTTTTGCCTATCAATCATCTCCACCCAATCAGAGTTAACTTCATTTGTATTCATAGAAGGACTTAAACAAGCCACTTTTATCTAAACCTTTTCAGTGGGTTGAACATCAAAGAATATTATGAGCTTTCTTGTTTCTTTGAAATATGTTTGATCAGATACTTCCTGTAATTTCTTACTCTTCTACATGGAAAACACTTTCTCTTTTACAGCAACTTGGGAATCTCTTTGGTGAGAAACAAACAGACATGTTTAAAATAGTCTACATTTGCTTGATGTAAAACATATGCAGAATTTCAAAGTACTGAAGCCCCCACAATTACTAGCTTATCAAGGATAAACTTTCAAAAAGAGATGAACTTTCTTTGGTGAAGTTTTTGCTATCAACAGAATCATAACTGTCAAATTTGAATATGATAGATGAGAGGGGTTGGAGCAGCAGAGCAGGGATGGGGGGGGGGGGGAGTTCAAGGAGGTGTTCTTCTGTTCTTCTATAAATTTTGCAATGTACTATTTGCTGATAATTAAGGGTAACAAATAGTTGTGCATTGATAATATTACTAAATATTACCGATATCTGATATTTCAAGTCTCAGTATCGGCTTATATGGATCCCATACTGGAATTACAGTTAGAGAATAGTAAAGAGTGTAACATTTGTATGAATTATTCATTTTATAATCTCAGTTGGGTGGTATTTTAGCATTCCAGATAAATTCTTTCTGACACCAATATGTGACAGATATGATGGATACTGGATAATATAACAATATTGAATACCGATAAAATATCCAACATTATTAACAAATCTAAACAGAAAGGTTACAAAAGGGTGACAAACATTTTGATGACTGTAAGGAAGTATTGTTACAAGAGGTGAAAAGCTCACAGACATTTAAAAGTAAACCAAACGGTCACAAAAACATCTCTTACTTTATTGCTTCACACATGTCCAGTCCCATCTGAACACAATTGGCAGCATGACCTGGTCTGGATATTGGCAGACCTGACACGCAATAGTAGCAGTCCCCTAGAATTTTAATTCTCATGCAGTTGTGAGCCTGAAAAGGTGAAAACAAAAGCAGAATTAAGCACGGGAAAGAAATCAACCTTGACGTGTCAGTCAGTGATCAATTTCTACTTCAAAATTTGAGATGATGACATAATGACGGGAGTGTCTGTGCAGGATAGCTGTCCTCAACACATTTTGATGGACAACTCAGGTGTAGTAAATGTGTTTGTAATTGACATTTAAATGTCTCCCACTGTATTAAACAAGCCTCTGAAAGAACGATTCAACTCCTCTACGATGCATTTAATTCAATTTTATCCAGCAGACAGTAGTAATTAGTAACTGTTGACAACTCTTGAGAGAAAACTATGAGGTAGTATTAGTGGATATTTTCTGAGAGAGGTATGCAACAAACAAATTTTGAAGAGAATAAGGCAGTTGCCCTAACTTTGTTAGCCAAGTTGCCTTCAGTTGGCTAAATCTTTCAAATTTCATCACATTTCCCTTACAAGTAGCTACCTTCCATTTTTCAGGACATCAATATCGCATATTTAAAGGTAAATTGAAGATGTATTTTACATACTATAACATAAATATTGTTATATCATTTTAAAGAGCCATTCATGAATTAGAATGCCATGGGACAGCAATTTATTTCGGTGACCACAGTCTCCCTTTAATACTGTTTAATGTCTTTGGCCACTACATATGGCAAAAAGATAAATTTCATTCTCCACCACAGACTCTTAGACAATCAATGTAATAAATTTTTCCTTATACATTTACCTACCATAACATTTACTTAAACGTGCCATAAACATGCCTGATGTCAATTCTTCCTAAAATTATGGAAAAGTAAAATTTCTAAACTGGTAGGGGTACTGCTAGGAAATAATGTCTCCTTCAAAATTCTTCACTAAATTCAGCTGATTGTCAAATATAGGCTTAAGAGATACTTTTTTCAGGGAGACTGAGCCTTTTTCCCCTTTTGAAAAACCTGTATTACCTGAGGTTACTGCCAGAATTTTTCAAAAATTCTACTGGAGAAATTATAATAGATTTTGCCTAAATTCTGGGTAGGGGGAATGAAGCCCCTAAATCCCTTGGCTGGCACACAATGTAGTGAAACAGTAACGACCTCTTGAGACTGAAGCACTGAGGAGGTGCAGAGTTGAACCTACCGACATTGCTTTTTGGTAAACAGAACCATGTCTGCAAGCAGCAAACAAATATGTATGGGTAGGGTATGTGCAGTAGCAGTAGAAGGAATAAAGGTCCCTTGGAGCAAACTTTACTGTGTGAAAAAGAGAAAGTGAATGGGAGCATCTACAAAAAGTTGGAGGATATGTTCCCCTAATCTCCCCAGGATTTCTGCCTATGGGGGGAGGTGAGGTGGGGTGGTGGGGTAGTATCGGAGATAATTCATGAGGCTTATTGTATTACTTGTTTGAATTACACTTAGAACAAACATCCTTGACAAAACTAACATGAAACATTGTGACAGCCTCTAGGATTTAAGACGTCAAGTTTACATTCTCAAACTTTTAAACAGACACTGTGTGATGTGTAAAATTAGAAAAAGAGGCCCTTAATGCATTGATCTTGAAAAAGAATACATACATAAAAAATTACAAACAATTTTGCATTAAGTCAAGTCAACCAAGTACTTTTTACCATCTAGGCTTCTGGGCACACCAGTTGACCAATGAAAATCTGGCTCAAACTTGAATTATTTAAAGCTTTTAAAAATTAACAGCTCATGGGAATATCAACTGTTCTTACGCCTGATAAAAATCATTCCTTGAGGAAAAGTAAAGGCAAACTTCCCTTTTTTAAAGTTTTTCTTTATTATTTTATACATTTTTGTATACAATATGTGAAAAGCATCTAAATCTATGCTTTCTGGTGAAATTTATACTTCATTCTGATACAGGTCTTGGAGATATTAGCAGATGAATTTACTACATTTGCAACTTAAACTTAAAACCAAGCAGGATTGATGTCATTTCATCACATTTATTACTAAAACTTTGTTTTTTGCTTTCTAATCTATTGCTTTGACATAAAAATAGATAGGGGTATCAGTTTCTCATGGGGAGTGTAAAATTCACAAAATACCCTTGCCTCTCATTCATAGGCAAGCATGGCATATTAGAGTGGAAAACTGGTTGGAAAGTTTGGAAAGTTTAAAGAGAAATGAAAGAGTGCTGCAGTGAGGTTGTGAAGTCTACTGTACTTGCTTCAAGTTCACATTTGTTGAAAATTTGATAAGTTCATCTCCTTACATCTCAAGAACCACGACTAAGAGTTTAATTCATATTTCACCACAACCGACAGATCTCGCCATGAAATACCTTCAATGAAAACCACTTTGACGCAAGTAGAAGGCTACTTAAACACAACCTGAGGGTTGCAGGACATTTACTCACATGAAAGTTTCACATGTAAACAATATCTTTCCAGTATCAAAATGAGACTGACTTTCATTTTGAGGTAACTTGGCAAAAAAAAAAAAAATTCCTCTCAATGCCTTGAGTTAACCAATATCACATGGCATCAATGCCCGTACTTCTTGCCATTGTGCTCCTACAAACCAAGGCCAGCCAACAGCTTTAACTAGCTTACCCTCTTTTCAGATTTGGTGCCTTCTGACAATGAAAAATACCCTCACTTTCTTGTACCTTGTAGACTGATCAATGTAGCATGCCACAACTGCTAGTTACAGAAAAAATATTTCTGGAAGAAAAGCCCTTCCATGACCATGTCCAGATGCATGGCCTACATACTCATTACTGTATTAATAATTACCCACAAACAGTATGGTGTATAATAAGCTTAATAACCCTAGGTATTGCTGAAAATTTCTTATTTTCAGAAAAGTACCTTGGTGCGATTGTTGATGTTCAAGGGTTGCCTTGGTAACCTTCTACTATCTTGAAACGTGCCTCAATAAACTGCTCTTCTGAAGGAAATCTCAGATGATTTATATTTGTCCTCACCCCCCCCCCCCCCAACAAAAATTGCCATGCCCCTTTCTACACTTAATACGAGGCCTTCCTCCCTCCACGGACTGCATGCATAATTTTGATATTTTGATGGACAAGCAATTGACAGAGATCAGTATTACATTTACTCCCTTATAATGAATCAAAATACTTTTCTTCATAAAGTTCCATGACATTTTGATATTTTAAAAGAATCTCTCAAGGTTCTCCTGTGATTAATGGAACACAGAAAAAAGGGTTCAGGAAAACAGTACAGACAACCTCTTGCCGACTAAAAAGGCGAGGAAATATTGTCTGAGTACTAACCAGACACCAAACTTACTTAAATAATTATTTAATTGTTAATCTTGTACAGAATAACTCACAAAAGAGCAAGGTTGGAGAAATCTTACATTGAAAGTGAAACAAAAATACTTCATAACTTATGTTACCTCTGCAAGCTGATCAAATTTCCCAAAGAGTTCATTCAACGTCTTGACAAGCTCTGGAGGGGAGCACTCACTGGCAAGAGCTGTGAACCCAACTATATCTGCATACAATATACTGCCAAGAGAATGAAAATAATGAAACAATCAGGCACTGAAAACATAAATACCATATGTTTTTCTGAGAGAAAAATAAAGCCCTTTTCCATCATTTTTCAAGGACATTAGACCAATTTCTCATAAAAATCTGTTTAAACAGCATTTTGAATAAGTATCTTTAGCTTTTTAAAAACAATGAAGTTGGCTAGGAAAGTAATGCTACACATAGTATCTTCTTCAAAGACTTCTTCATGATCCCATTATTAAATAAAATGATTTGCAAGAAAACATTTTTAAGGCCTTGAATATGATCCATTTAAATTGAAGCCCTTTCAAGCATTTCAAGTCTGCCTGCAAATCCTATGAATAAGTATAGTAGACGTGACAAACTTTGTCCAAAGTGTTGTGTAAACTTGTACAATATTGTGAGTATATAGTCATGACTTTGATTACAAGCTTGAGTACAAGTGCTTCAGTACAACTTTTTCAACTTGTGTGAGTATAGTATTACTATGCAAGTACCAATACATGAGCATAAATACTATATTGTTATGAGTTTGAGCACAAGTGTGCATACAAGTCTTGCTCTGAATATAACTTTTTTCAACTTGTTCTAAGTGCAGTACTGTGTGTACCAATACATGAGTTCTCTAGCCATGAGTTGGAGAACAAGCAATCACACAAGTCTTTTGCTACAAGTTCAAATTCTGGTAACTTGTGAATAATACTGTAAGTACCAATACATGACTTCTATGGTGCAATATTGTGAGTACCAATACATGAGTTCTCTAATCCTGATTTGGAGTACAAGCAGTCATATAAGTCTATTGTGAGTATCAATACATGAGTTCTCTGTACTCCTCAGCTGGAAAACAAACACTCACACAAGTTTTTTTGTAAAAAGGAGAAATTCTGACAACTTGTGTGAGTACTTATACATCAGTTCTATTGTCATGAGTTGGGATACATGCACCAGTACCAGTCTTTTGTTACAAGTACAACATTTTCTATTACCATCAATATCCACTTTGAAAATCAGTGACAAACAATTTTTGTTTGGGTGTATCAGAAAGTGCCTTACTCTGATGGTCAGGCCCGTAGCCAGAGTAACCAATTTGGGGGGGGGGGGGGGCCATCCATGTTGGTTTCACCAGCCTGGGGGAGGAGTCTAAGGGGAGGGGCTTTCCCCCACCCTATTGAAAATTTTTGCCTATTTTAAGGACTCTAGATGCAAATGGTGCGAGGTTTTCCATTTTTTCTTCTTATATTTGTATTCCAAAAATGCTGATCTCATAATAAATTTTTCCTCCTTCAGTGCAAGACCTTTTATTGATTTTTTTCTTTTTTTTTTTTTTGGGGGGGGGGGCACATGGCTACAGGCCTGCTGATGGTATAAAATCTTCAAGTTGACAGCTCCCAACCTGCTTCAGTCAAATTTTCTTTGTCATTTCTTTCAGAATTGGATCAGAATTATTACGAAAGAGAGGAAAAGTACATCCACCTGTAGGCAAATATTTTCCAACTTTAAGGTTATCTTCATCTTTGCAACTTAATCATGGTTGAAAGCGAAACCACTTCCCTGCAAATCTTCAATTCTAGTTGAAAGACAAACGGATGAGGCCTACTCACTTAAAGATATCAACCAAGGCTTGAAATTGATTTTTATCTTCTATAAAATGATGATCTAGATATGTATATACAAAGCTCCAGGATATTAAAAGAGGAAAAGAAAATAGATTTTGGTCTTTGAATAATTTTGTAATCGCTGGTTATCAATTTCTCCAGTTCTGCAAATGGAAAAGTGCAATTTGATATGCAAGGCTGCTCATAGTGTGTTCATTGCCCTTATCACTTTACAGCAGACAGCAGACAAAACAATACATGGAGATTTGAGTGTTACTTTTCAAACTTCAGTAGTTGTTCGAAGGCACTAACTTTATGCTCTGGCTCCCCAAGTGTAACTTGATATGTAAAATACTTCTAGAACAACTGTGGTTAACCTTCAAGGCCAGTCACACAAGTTTCTTGGCCACACTGAGCAGTGACCAGGTTGCATCTCTTTGGTAGAACAGGAAACATCTTTTTAAGTGACCGTACAGGGAATGGTGCCTCTGGGCTATTCCTCTCAGAAGAGTGACACCAGATTGCCGCTCTAACCATGGGAGGGGAATTAATGTACGCCTTACGAAGCAGGGAAATTCCTAGCTGGACAATTTAAAAATTTTAAAAGTTTGTGATAAAAACACAAAAGAGAAAATGTAGGAATGGGCTTTTATTGGACGTACTGGTTACTATTCGGGAAAAAATAAATATTATTTGGGGACACTAAAAAAATTAAAAAAACAAGCTACAACAAAAAAGAAGGAAAAAGAAGACCTTTTCTTCAACCACTTGAGTGCATATATAACCCCTCACCATCAGTGTTAAGTATACTTTACACCAATGTTACCAAAATTTTGTTTCTGTGGGATGTGGGAGGGATAGTAGGATGAGAGGGGGAGGGGGAAGGGGGACATGTAGTTGGGGTGAGACAAGTTAATGACTGTTTGATCTCTTTTATACCTTTATTTGCTTTTCCAACCTCATGTGCATCTTCTACTTCAACATTTTTGTCCAGTACTACATACTGGACAGGAAGTTAATCTACAATCCTCGACAAAAATGATGGGACAAAACAAGCAAACCAAGCAACGAGGAAATCACCATCCCCGTATCTGCACCCCATTCTCCTTTTCAATGTTGCGGCAGCCCAACGTGTTCTGAGACTTCAACATTGATACGGGGAACGGGGTTTGTCCTATGTACTTTTGTCGAGGATTGTCTGAGGCCTCTACAAAGGTATAGGGGAAATTTAAAGGACTTAGGCAACGCATGAAAATTGGTGAAAAAAAGTTGCGTATTATGACAAATACCGTGGTGTACGCATAGTAAAGAAGTAATTGCTGAATGACAATATAATAAAAACCGCTTTTAAAACATCAACGGTAAGAAGGGTAACATACTCAGTATTGAAGTGACTTGTGTCCATAACCGTTCGTAAAATTATGACAGAGAGAACAAAATAAATTGGGTATGGAAGATTTGCGTATTAATTTTCGGCGTTACACATTTTGGAAGGCCCCTAGCCAGGTAGGGTATCAAAAAGAGGACAGGGAGAGCTTCCAAGAGAGAAATACTTTTTCGGGGAGGGGGCATTCAAATTACTTTTCAGGGAAGGGGGTATGCAGATATACTTAAAGAATTACAGGCAAAAAGGTGTTCGAATTTCGGAAACCGAACTGCGAGAGGAAGCCCTGCATGAGGGCTTTATCATGCTAAATTTATTCTTATCTCAAATGTAGAACTCGTTTTCACTACTTTACTATTTCTCATAGTATAAAAATAGCGCCACGATTTACCATTGACCTCAACACGGTTAACCATTGACCTCCACACTGTTTCAGAAAATCTCTTTGTGTATAGAAAGCTTTTATTGTGGAAAAATGGTTGACTGTTTCAATTTAGTGTAATCCTGAAGTAAATTGTCATGTTTACTACTCGAAATGGTTCCCCAGAATTTCATCTATAACCTGATTGTAGTTTCCAATCATCATTCAATGTTTATTTATACGAAAAATAGGAAACTTTGTGGTTAACCGTTCGGTATATCGTGAAACATGTTAAAACCTCCCCCCCCCCAACCCCATCAAGAAAAATAAGATGCAAAATCTCTTTGGCTTCTTTCCATGATAGTACATTAATATTTAAATATAAATGGAAACACTGTCTGGCCCGAGTGCTATCTCCCCTGCCCCCTCCCTCATATGAACTTGTTCAGGAAGAACATTCCTTTACTCAAGTGCCCACTGCCATTGTGACAAGCCAGTACTCTGCCCGGACAAATTCAACTCTACTCCCTTACCATAACTTGAAAACTAAACCCGCAACCTCCTCGTTTTAAAGCATTAAATCCAAAATTTGGAAATTCCTATACCTTTGTACAATCCTCGACAATCCTCGACAAAAATGATGGGACAAAACAAGCAAACCAAGCAACGAGGAAATCACCATCCCCGTATCTGCACCCCATTCCCCTTTTCAATGTTGCGGCAGCCCAACGTGTTCTGAGACTTCAACATTGATACGGGGAACGGGGTCTGTCCCATGTACTTTTGTCCAGGATTGTAGGTTATTTTTCTGTGGTTCGATTATGTTTGCAGACTTGTGGTATAGCTGAGGGGAGGGGATGGGCTCTGCATAATGCAACCCCCTTCCCCTTAAGTCTTCCAATCCCCCTATGTCACCTCTCCATTGCAAAACTTAAACGAGTTCAAAAATACATCTTCTGGATTTGAACCCCCTTCATGGAATGTTGGAGCCACACCGTGCCCCCACCTGCGGGAAAAATTTTCTCACTATGCCAATGGTGCAGACTATAGAACTTATTTCTTTAAAACACCTTCCATTTCTTTTTTGTGTATCAATTCTTGATGAGTATTTGCTAGAGGAGATACAAAGATGGACCAAATGACACAAAACTCACTTCTTCAACTTCTGTCGCCTAACCAATGTCACAGAGTTGGTAATAAAGGGAGAATACAGCCAGGACTGTGGATATATAGCCTATGTCTTTAAAGGGAATGCCCATTTACTTCAACCTACCTGTAAAAATCAGCTACTTTTCACAAATCTCCTCTTGTTTTGCTCAGAAATACCTTTCATGATGTTTTCGACATAAATATTGCGTACTAAAAGGTTAATAACCAACAAATCATTCTACAAGATTAGAATTTAACTATTCAGTTACAAAAATATTGTCACATGATTGATTAGAGCCAAACATTGACCAGGATAACAGGGTATGGTAATTTAAATCGGGTTGACTAGCATTTGCCCTTTAAATGTACAAGGCTCAGTTCATTATAACAACTGACACATTCTGTCATTCCCTTCCAAATCAGTTAGCCTAATTTCTACTGCGACATTGAGACGTCTTCCCAATCAACTTACAGAATGTCTGTCTCATTCATGCTACAAACAGCACTGAAATTCTTTGAATAGGTCATGTAAATCAAAATAAGGGCCAGAAAAATAACTTTCAAGGATGAGAGACTCTTAATACTCAGGATATGCTACTTTTAAAGGGGATCATGAAACACATAGTTACACAAAGCTCTCTTCCCACAAATGTAGCACTCTAACACCATCATTAAAGATTAATGAAGTCACTCCAACTAGAATAAGTTCTGGAACATCACAAAAGCAACTTAAAGGAATATGACATGCTTTATTGACTGTGCTATAAAAGTTGGTTTCCTGCCCCACCATTCTTTTGTCTTAGTGGGGTATATCAAGCACCAATCCAATTGCCCAAAGCTGTTGCAAATATAAGGAGGTCTGACAATGCATTTCTGTGGAAGATGATTGTGTCTATGTCTATGAATTTGGTCTGTGAGATCACCTCTTCATATGAACTGTACACCCATACTGTAGGTAACACTAAGAAAGTAACAGTTGACCACTTTTCAGAGGCCAATTCCTCGAGGAGATTTGCAAGATTTAACAACAAACATTTCAAAATAAGGTTGAGGTGACTGCTAAATGCCACCATACTGCTCTTTGTTACATGGTAGTATGCTACCCTGAAAAAGCATTTCTGGTTAAACACAGGGATTATTCAAACTCCTATCAAAAGAGGTATTTCTCTTTCAACAAGTAGCACAACCTGTTGAACATACTTGTAATGTATACCAGTGGTACAGCACCAGTGCTTCCTTAGGGGATAGTGAAGGGGGGGGGGAGAGGACAAGCCCCCACAAGTATCTCACTGGATCTGCCCCCATTGCAAAACTCAAGAGTGACAAAATATGACACTTACATATTTGAAGACTTCCCACATAATTTATGGCACCCCCTAATGCACTCCACATGAGCAATTTTCAAACTAAGCCACTGTCCACATGAAGAGCCATGGGAGGGAGGGGAATGCTCTGGTGTAAAGTCACCCCAATTTAATTATTCTTCTTGGCTCCTCTGGCTACTCCAAAGGCTGTCAGTATTTGACACCAAAAATAGTGGAGTTGCAATAGCTGATATATTGCACCATACATCTAATCTTACTAACTCTGAATGAATAAATTCCAAGACACTATCTAAGGTAGCATGCCCCCATTACATAGTTGTATTAATGTGTCATTTGTTCACCTTCACAAATAACACCAATAAGAGACATTGGAATAACTTTTGTGATATGTTACTGAATAGGATGGGGTCTTTTGTCAATCTAATATGAAACTGAACCAGATGAAGTATCTCTGGTGGCAAAATGGGGTCAATTAAAGCAATTTTGGGGAAATTATGGGCTTAGAAGCTGGCGGTCATATATTAGGCTTTGACTGAGTAAAAAAGCTCTGGGTAAAGGTACGGAAGGTTTGAGCTCCGCAAGCAAAAATCTTCCCGGTCATGGTATGGTAAATTGAAGTTGCCATGAATGGTCAACTTGTCAGCTTTCTTGCAAGGGATAGCTTGTACTTGGCGAAAACTTCTACAAGGTTTTAGTAGCCACTTTACTTTTTCAAATTAGTAAGTGAATGGAGGATTTATTGGGGGTATTCTACCTTATGCTAAGTCCCACTATAAAGGTGTTTCACCCATGTCATGTGATCTCTTTGGTTGTCAGACGTTCTGCCGGGCAGGCGTCCATTGTATTACAGTAGTACCTATGGTTATGCCTTGTGCATGTGCTGTAAATACGGTTACTGTGCATGTGATGTGCCTGGCAATGCCGGGCAATCCCAACTCAGTGATGCCACATGAAGTACCTCTGTAGATGAGGTGGAGCTTAGCTGAAAATTTTAAATAGGCCTTCACCCTAGAATGCTGGAAGTGGTCCTTGAAAGGCGATGTAAATTCATTTTGGATCACTTAGAGATCTGATGACAGAGAAATCGCTTTCACAGAAAAATTTCATAATGTCATTTACTCCCTACACATATGCTATTAAAAGGGTCAAGTTTTCACTTTGCTTTACTTTCGTGGTAAGAGTGGAATTCCATAACATGGATAAAATTTTGTGACAAAGCCTTGGATTGGTTAAATTCTGTGATGCCATGGCAATTCTCTGACAGTTAGTATTGCCTACGTACATCTGTATCACACCATTAAACTGTGGTTAAGCTTCTCAGCAATTTAACTGGCCTGATCTCAACTATTACGTTCTAGCAGAGGAACTGACATTTCTAATACCTCTAAATTTTCCTTCTTCTGCCTTGGCGACAGCATTTTATCTCACTACATTCCGTTGCCCTTAGCAACAGCATTTTATGAAAAGGTTAATAACTAGGAGGCCACCCCCCTATTTTGTTATATATTCACAGTGCATCATCTTCTGTTTTCTAGAAAGAGTTCACAGCTCCATATGGTTAACTGTGAGTTCATCCATAGATTTATTGTGAATTCATCCATGGTCAACCTTCCATGCCATAAGAATAATATTAAACAGCATAAAAGACTGCTGTTGAGGTTTTGATGAGGTGAAGTACTCAACTCTTTCCATATTTTTTTACTTCTCATAGAATGGTATACAAATGAGCACAAGGATTGGCTGTCATCTTGCTGAAAGGAAAAAAAAAATATTTGATGTCTCCTTGTGGTCATCTGAAAAACTGACCTGTCCCTGTACACTAAAGACTGGACGGAAATTGACCGTCAGTCACATATGTCGCCAAAAAGCAACTGAGAAAGCAAAGAGGATGGTGAAAGTAATGTGGACTCACCTAAATACTTTGCAATTACTCCTATCTCACCATCAGATGAGATTGGATTTAAAAAAAATTAAGAGTTTTGATACTGCAGCTTTTCAGACAAAATGTACTGTTCTTCCCTCCTACGTTCAAGGGATAAATAGACACCCCAAAATAATACAATGTATCAAATAAATATTACAAATCTAATCCTATTTGTCTTACAAATATCTTTCATAGATGCTTCAGAACATAAATATGACATACTCAAGGTAAACCAAGGTGTAATAATGTATGCATAGGTGGAAATCTGGGGGGTGGGATGGGGGATGGGGATATGTCCCCCCTCCCACCTGCCCACTGTTTGGAAATGCTCCCACTGACTCCCACTTTTTCATGCAAATCTCCACTACTGATGGTAGGAATTACACAATTAAGGGACAAAAATATGTTCATGTGAAATTTCAAAAAGCCATTTATGAATTAGGATACCAGCATGTACTAATTTTAAACTAGGGTGACTGTGCATTTGCCCTTAACAAAAGCATACACATGTGGCTTATATGACTTCTAACTTGACAGATTCCATAGAAATGTTCAAATGTTAAAAAAGTCATTTTAACAACCACTATAAAAAATATGATGTCATACCCATATGCAAGATTTCCACCCCTTTCTTATAATGGATGCCTTTTCTTTGAAATGACTCCATGTGTGGCCTGTGATAACATTTGACTACTCTCAAAGTTAGCTCTTATGAACTGTGAAAAAACTCATTTCCATTCATGACACAAATCGATCCATTTCCGTCACGCTTCATTGTATTGATTTTTCTTCCATTAATGTGAGGTTTTCATGAGCAGGGCACACTAGATGGAAGTTCTGCTAGTCCAAAGGCCTAAGACCTTCCACTAGATCAAAGATCTACTAATTCTAATCTGCCACTGTACCTAATCCTAACCTTCATCTGAACCCAATCCATTGGACGAGATGTTTGGTCTCACGGACCATCAGTTAAGAGAACTTTCAGACTAATATGCATGGCTTGTTTTTATATCCCTCGTTAAGTGTCAATGTGAACACATCGGCACCTAAATCCGGTCATATAGCAGGGGTGGCACAGGATTTGAGAAATGGGGGGGAGGGGGTTGGCAACCCAAAGCCCTGATAAAGTTGACAAACTTCCATAAGGATGGCAAACCCCAAATTTTCATGCACTGAAAACTTTGACCTCTTTATTGGTGAAAAATTGGATTATTCTTTGCAGAAAATTTCAAAAGATAGGGTTGATATTGATCAAAATTTTAGATTTTTTTTTTTTAAAGAATCTGCTCTCCTTGAGAGCAAACACAAAGAAACCAATAGGCCACTAATCTTCATCAGGGATTTCATACTCATCATACCCATTAAGGTTTTCTGATGGGGGGCCATTGTCCCAGCCCACCCCCCCTTCCACCTGTCACCACCAATGTTGTATAGGGAAATGAGACTGACATTTTTGTAATGTTTCAACTAGGTCAGATGGCTTTCAAGTTTTAACTGGATGCAGGCCGGGAAGCCCATTCACCTAGAATTTGATTTGGAGGAGCTTGTATCAGTTGGGATTGAGCTTGTACTGAAATTTAGACAGAAACTGGCTAGGTTTAATGCACAGATCAATGTGCAAAATAATTAGTGATGTACTACCATTGGTTCTAGTGAGCTTTATAAAAGAGAGTTGAATTTGACTCACAGCAAATTGAATGACTATTCTGCAGCATGCTACCCTGAGAATCCATGTGATATAAAACTATTAACATTAGTCCACATAATAATCAGAATGAGACATTACCAGCTGGGTGCAGTCAGGTCTTATTGCAACCTGCTAAAAAGAAAATAAAGTCAACCCTTCGTAAGAGGTCCCGCCAGATGTTTTCCCAGCCAAAATATCCTCAGACATAGTGTGTTGGAGTCAACAAATCTACTTACACCTGTCTTGTTTCTGTGTTTCAATGCTACATGAAAACATCCAACTATTACGAAGTGCTTTGGTTGAGTTCAAATTTAATTAGGATGAAGCATTTTCTTGACACGTTTCTTGTGATATAAACTGTTCGAGTAATTTAAGAAGAGCATCACTAAGTGCTTGTAAAGAATTTAGTGGCATTTAAAAATGTATCCTGTATAAAAACAAAGACCTTCGTTGGTTCAATGAATATGGAGCTTATATGCTTGTGGCTATATTGCTTTCACACGTGCACTGACTACCACAAATATGGGTCCCCTTCAAAACTGGCTTTTTATTCGACAGATACACTTGTTAACTTGACGTAAACATTTGTAAATGACATTTACGATATGTTTGCAGGAAGCTTTACTCTCATGCTAATTTAAACTCATGACCTGGACAGACAGGACTCCATTTTGATCTGTTAGAAGGAAGGTTTGTTGTGCTGGGGGAATGATCAAATGTTGTCCTAGTTTAGCTATATTATAAATCTACATTTTCATTTGTAAACTTGCATCTTTTTGCTTACAAAAACATTTTATTTTTCCTTTTTTAAATACAATGAAATATTGTAATTCATTTCATAACGTGGCACATTGAAGTGCAAATTCATTTCATTGTAAAAACAATGTATTCTAAGAACTAACCTGCAGATTTAACAAACTATCAAAAACACTGTCAAAGATAGTCAAGCAATATACATGATACAAGATGCAAGTCAGTATATACTGCCCAAGGAATGCAATATTTACAGGGAGTGGGGGGGGGGAGGGGATAACTAGGTTGCAGCTAAATCTAATGCCAACTGTAACAATGCACAGTATTTAATACTAACAGGCAAACTGTAATACTGTTAATTCCTACTAAAGTATGGAAGAGTAATGTCTGACATTGTCTAAGGGCAACTTGTATTATCCTCTACTACGTGTTACTCATGAAAACCCATAAAGCAACACCCTAAAAACATATACATATTTTCTATATCCCCCTTAAAAGTTAGTCACAATTTTCTTAAGGAATTTGTTAAACCATTTAAATTATAAAAAGGCTCCAGTTCCATTCCTGATTCTAAGTGTTACAAAATTTTTTTCTGAACACCATCAGGTATTTTCAGATGATTAACTTTCATATGTAAAAATTTTCTGAAGCACCTCACAAGATTCCTGGCAGTAGGGAGAAAAATGAAGTGATTCCAGCACAAGGGATTAGTAGAGGTGATAATAGCCCCCTCCCCAGACTTGTTCTGAGTATGTACTTTTACTCATGCTTCTACACATTTGTCTGTGCTTGTACTCATGAGAATGGATTTATACTCAGATCATACAATAAGTGCAGTAAGCATGTACTCACACTCACTGATTGGTTCATTTGTTCCTGTACTTGTACTCAAGGGAATGGATTTATACTCAGATCATACAAAACTTGCAGTAAGCATGTAATCATACTCACACAGTGGTTTATTTGTCCTGTACTTGTACTCATGAGAATGGATTTATACTCAGATCATAAAAGACTTGCAGTAAGCATGTACTCATACTCATTGATTGGTTCATTTGTTCCTGTACTTGTACTCAAGGAAATGGATTTATACTCAGATCATACAAGACTTGCATTAGGTACCATACTTATGCTCACACAATTGTACATTTATCTCTGTACTTGTACTCTTGAGAAAAATTTATACTCACACTGTACCTGACTTGTTCAGAGTATGTACTAGTCCTCACACTTTTACATATTTGCCTGTGCTTATACTCATGAGAATGTATTGGTACTTCTATTAGTACTCAAAAGTTTTGAAAGGTATATACTGGTACTAAAAGGAAGTTTGTGTTCATAGTCTTGGAAACAGATATGTGTACTCAGCAAGGATGTTGGCACCAAGGGGGCTGTACCCCCAAAAATTTTCAGTCCAAAGGTTTTGGGGGTTTTAGAGAGCCCAAAATTACGTTAAAAATGTCAAAACTCAGGAGGTGAGTGGTTCAGCCCCTCCAATCTTAGAAACTCTCTGATGGCACTGCCAGTAGCATAGTTAAGGAGGAGGTTGGGGAGGGGCTTGGGGAGGACATTCTTGCTTCTCAAAAGGATACTCAGTTCTAAACTTTAGCAGATTTGATCCCTGAGCATCTGACAATCACCATCAGTTCAATGACTTTTCAGCATTTTCATCAGCAATTACCGCCAAAAATGACAATCCTTGGGAAATAGGGGAATGGGTCATGCCAGATGACCCCCCCCCCCCGACTGATCCTCTGCTAGCACTTACCTGACATTTTTATGTCTTTTTATGTACAAATTGTGAAAGTGTGTGGTACTGTGATTGGGCCTAGGTGGCATCGGGGTCATGGCAGGGTCCCGGACTCTCTCCATCATTTCGTTGCGCATCTCAGCAGCAAGGTGAGCTGGAAGTACTGAAAGCAATAGCTGCTCCTAGAGGGTCAAACAAACAAAATATTAATGTAGTCTTCATCATTATAACACTTAAAAGGGAAATATTGTGTTTAAAATGCACCAACATGGCATACAAAGAAAATAGCTTTAACCATTATTTAACCATTCAGTCTCAATATAAACTCTAGTAATAGCCCTATCTCCTGAAAATAATGATTATGCATTATAGGAGATACGGAAGTTGCATCGTTTGAATTGCTGACAGTTTGGGGCCAACAAATTATTCTTGAGAAACAAATAACTGAATCTTAGTTGTTGAAATGAAAGCTATACTTTATTGCCTTATTTTGAATTATCTATCATTCTTTATTTATAAATATTGGTTTCAAAGAAATGAAAATTTTCTATAAAACAAACACAATATTTCCCTTTAATTTATCCAATTAAAGGGATGTTTCACTGGAATAAATGTGTTAGGCAAAATAGGGATCAGAGGCAGCCATGCAAAGCCCTTCGACATACTGTATGTGTAGTCACATTAACACTAGGCATTAATTGAACCACCTGTCATGTATCAAAACTCTAAGTATGGCTTCATTACCTCCTTTTATCATTTTTACAGCTCTTATAATCCCAGTGAAATGTCATCCACTTTCTCATTTTACTCATTTATTCAATGGGACGATACTGCCATGGTCTGTTGCAGTAGAAACTAAACAGAGCAGGACGAATATAGAGAATATGCAGACATCAGACACTTGACGGAAAAAAATATTACTATCCTCATTGACATGTGAAGAAAGAATTAAGTGTAGGGCATGGTAAAGTAAGATCAAAATATACAAAAGATGTATTAATACTTTTGCTCGGTATCACAATTTTGCAGCGACACCATAAGTTAATTTCCCTGCATGTGCGTGGTTTTACCACAAAGGGGAAGAAATTCATATAATTTAGTCTTAACTTCTCTCTCCTTTTCCATTTTGTGGTTCTCTTTTGTATGATCTTAAATTGGTCTTTTTTTCTTTTTGCTACTCTTTATGTTGATGTTGTAATTACATGTCATTTATGTTGTTGGTGTGGAAATGAAGCAAACAAACAAACAAACAAAGTCATGGAGCTTTCATGGTCTTAAATAGCCCTGCAAAGAGTAACAGTTTGCTATCATGCTTTGGGGATATTAAGTTGCTTTATTGGTGTATTGGTGTATGAATGTTAAACACAGGTCAGGCAGGTTTACACAAATAATACCGCAGCCTACAAAGTATATCACAAAACTGGCTCTCGTGCCAGGCACGTTGGCAGCCTAACACAGTCATTGAACTTGCTAACAATATATCCACAATAAGCACAACAAATCTTCTATGTTCTTGTTACTTTCAATGGTGCCATGAGGATTTAAAAAGTGGGCAGGGAGGGGGAGGACAAGCAGGGGAGGGTATGCAAGGGGGTATCCACAAATACTGTGGGGAAAATGTGGCAAGTGGGCATTTTTCTTGTAAACTGAGTACCTTAATATGAATAGAAGTGGACTGAAGGGGCAAGGGGGGAGGCATTGACTGGGGAAAATTGTACCCCTATGCCCCCTTCGTGGTGGCAGTGGTTTACTTTTTGCAGTTCTTTTGAGGGTTTTCTTTCAATATGGTCCAGCATGATGGGTTATATGCCCTACCATAGTGAAATGAATAAAAATGAAGAACGGGTAACAATTATCTCCAGTTGATCAATAGGAATACAATGTAGTTCTGTCATCATCCTTGTAAGGATTGGGGAGGGGAGGGGTATAATAGGGGATGGTATTAAACCATCGAGTATTTATAGTATCAAAAGGTGCACTGAGTTGACATTTTATTAGTTTTAAATACTGCTAAACAAATAAATTGTAAGACAAATGCAATATGAGTGATGAACACACAAAGAACAATGTTCATTGTTAGAATTCATTGAAAAAATGGGGGGGGGGGGGGGTTAGGGCAAAACTGATAAAAAGGAAAGAGAAAATTAAATATCTGGATTTCATGTGGAGGAGAGATAGTGTACTTCATGCAAGAGGAATTTTTCATGACAATTTTCCTATAAAGTCATCCCCCCATGGTCAGCGGCACAGCAAGACCTTCAGGGGCCATGGACAAGACAGCAAGGGGCCCCCCAGACCAATGGTGGCTTGTTGAGAGCTAAGGACGAGGTAACAGAGTGTAATTTCACATCTGTGGGCAGGCAGAGTTATGATTTTTTGAGATTTTTTTTTTTGCATTTGGTCGGGGGACCCTGAAACCTCGGGGCCCTTGGACTTTGTCCACCCTGTCCATCCTCTTGCTACGCACCTGCCCATGGTGCTGGCATGTTAAAGATAATCTGACACTACCTGAGGCCTACCTTCCATCCTTGTACGTACAGTCCACCATGACTAACAACAAATACCACTGATGCAAATTCATAACAGAAAAAAAAATTAAAAAAAGGGTTATCCCATGCACACATATAACAATTTTGGGCAGAAATAATTGTGTGTTGAGATACAGGGAGTGCACCCCTATGAAAATACCACTATTACTCTGGAGCATTTATGAGGGAAATCACTCTACAGGTTTTGGGCTGGGGAATGGAAAGGAGGGTGGGGGAGAGGCAGTTTTGGAGAGGGGCAACAGCTTTATTACTGCATACAATAATTACCTGCTGTGCTTGTTCATTTTCTAATTTGACTCTACTTTCAATGCAGGTCCTTGTGTCAAAGAAGGTCTTACGGAGGACTACATCCAGCAGAAGTTTGTGACAAAAGCCGATGATGTTTGCACACCCTAGGAGGAGGATACTACTGATAAATCTAATTGTAAACTGCAAAGGAGAAACAGAGAAATATGTGTCATACTCATAGGTGTATAAAGCAGGGGGAGAGAGCTGCAGCCCCCTCCCCATTTAGGCAGAAAATATGCTACCTTATGGCAACATTACTCTCATTTTCAGGCAAACAAGTGACAATCAAAATCAGTAAAATTTTGGGCAAAAGTGCTCAGCAACTTTTAAGGCACTGAGAGTGCCATTTCTGGTACTATGGGAAGCTGTTTTTGTAAATTTTTCTTTCTTCATACACTAAATGCCAACTGATAGTGGCACTCTGCTTTGTCTGTTGCCATCTCTGCTGAAAAATTTCTGCGTACAGCCATGATCATGTCCAACATGGCTGCAATGGGAGAAGAGAATGGAAGAAAATTTTTACAGTACCATACTTTCAGTAGTCACTCTAATACATGCATGTGGTTTAAAAAGGGATACATACCTTCTTTGTATCATGAAAAGGTGGAAATGAAAACACAGCACACTTTAGCACTAATAAATTTGATTAAAAAAGTATCAAAACAAGAAAACAAGGATCGAATGAAATACATACATACACACATTGAAAGTTCTTATATAGCACTTTCCCCTAAAAGGCTCAAAGCGCTTTACAAAAGCAATAGCCACAATACAAAAACAAAACAGAAGAAAAACAATAGCTATCTCAAAGAGACATAAACAATATGTCTTCAAAGGAGACTTAAAGCAGTCAACAGAAGGAGAATTTCCAACCTCACAAGGTAGGCGACTGTAGGTATTAGCAGCAAAGGCTGCAAAAGAGCGGTCCCCATAGCTAACACGGGTTTTTGGAACTCGCAGAAACTGCTCACTGGCAGATCTCAGTCCAGGTCGATAACAGTTTACGGAAATATATGAGTTTAAAGCGGCAATTCAGTCACCCCAATTTGAATAAGTATACCCTGGTATCCTGTACCATGAATGGCTCTTTTTAATCATGAGCCTGTTACTGAATTCATATTCGGGCAGAATAACTTCCAGTTTGTTAGTTCTCTTCTGAACAATTAATCCCAAACAGTATATGCAGTATAAATTTGTCCTTCCCTGAATAGACATGCTGGATTAAAATTAAAGTGCCTTCCTTACAACTTAATGTTTTAAAACCAGATTGGTTCCTTGAGAGGGAATCTCTTGATATATATTCTCTCAAGATGGCTACAGATGAAGAATCCAATGTCAAAAGAGAAAGTGTCTGTGATGATTACAAATATGCAAGAAAACTGGCATGAAAGATATTCATAAAGTGAAAAATATTATCTGAATTATTGTCTGTAGAGTAAAACACCGTGTGAATACTTAAACACTGTTATATACATACTAACTTAAGTTGTTTTATAGGACAAAACGAAAGTAAAAAATCTTTGCACCTGGGAGTCTGGCAGAACATCAAGTTTTCACCACTTAAAATAAACTTATTCCACAATAAGTGTACTTACATTTGAATCACAGCCTATTGGCTGCGTAACTGTTCCATTTGCATTCAAAGTTTTGTTCCTGAAACTATCATCTGGAATCCAAAAATTCCCAGCAATCATAAGAAACACATGAGGGACACAAGTTGTCCAACCTGCTATAAGTGCCCATTTTGATGACAAGGGTAACATCATGTACACAGTTAATATCGTAAATATAATAAGCCCTAAATCGTTCAGCACTGTTTCGTGTTGTTGCACGTGAAATGCGTAGACCGAGTATATCGCTATCATCAAAGATAACCAAATAAATAGTCCAATCAGGTGATAAAATTTCAGGGCCACGATATCTGCACATGTGACTATGAAGAAGACCAAAAGCATAAGCAAGGCAAGAGTAAGGAGCAGTTCCACGACATATCCAGAAGGGAAAGACTTGTCATACTGAAAGGCAAAAAGATTTCTTCATTATGAATGCATTTATCTATTGGAATCTTTCTTTTAAGATAAAAGCACACTAACTCTTCCTTTTTTTTTTCTGATCAATGAACCAAAATGCATGAAGTATACTTTCATAATTATTTGAACTTGTCAGTAGTCATTACTGGAATGGTGTTATCAACAGGAAACAAATGGAGGGTGCATGTCACCAAGTGGGCCGGGTAATTACAGAAGGGAGGGATTTGGGGTTATTACCCCTTTAATTGGCACAGGATACTTTTGATTGGTCAATTTCTGTGTCAGCTATTTGTTTTTAGGCCTGCATTAGAAATTGGCCTGCGTAGAAATCAGAACACTCTGACCAGACCTCAAAAGGGGATGTCAGGTGTAATGAAATCCTACTTATCTGTCCATTTCT
Organism: Holothuria leucospilota; assembly: GCA_029531755.1. Taxonomy (NCBI): domain Eukaryota; kingdom Metazoa; phylum Echinodermata; class Holothuroidea; order Aspidochirotida; family Holothuriidae; genus Holothuria; species Holothuria leucospilota. The sequence continues at coordinate 13,896,217 of CM055965.1, forward strand.
TTGTTGTTAGAAACCACTATCACTTCTAGAAGTCAGAGCCACTTTTGACGAAAGCTTGACTATTTCAAGACCTTCGACGGTGTACTCGTTGAAATCATCTTACAAGTCTTTATTTACTGAAAGAAGGGTTGAGGTGTCACCAGAACTCAAGGGCGATCCAGCCCCTAGCTGAAGGGGGGGCAGTTTGAAAAGGGGGGCGCCAACATCATGCAGGGGCCGCATACTCTTGAATTTGACTGACTACATTTCGGAGACCAACTCCCATTGCCATAGTTATATATAGCTATACGGTTCGAAATTCTGGGGACCTTTTTTTTTTTTTTTTTACTTTTCGGGCAGTTTTTACTTAACTTTTAGGACGCAGGGGGCGCATTTTTCTTGTACTGAGGGGCGCTAGACTGGTCATAGGGGGGGGCAGTTGACCCTAGTTGCCCCCCTCTGGATCCGCCTATGCCAGAACTCAATCAACTATGCAGGCAGGGACCAAGTTGAACGAGATTAGGTAACAGATACATGGTTTATGGTTCCAAAAACAGGGTCTGGATCTCTAAGCTGATGAGTGCCTAATGTGTAATACTTTGTACAGTTGAAGTTTTGTTTTCCACTCCTGAAAAATCCAAGCTACACTAGGGATCAAAGGTTCCCACAATTAATAAGTGCTAGTGTAACAAAGTTTACTAGCTCGCACAACTGCTCACACCGTCTGTCAGTCACACTGCCATAACATCCACGCTAGTGGCTCCGAGATCAGATGTGAAGGTCACTTGTTCCAAATGTAAGCTTGAGTATTACATATCAACTACTTCAACAGTAGCAAAAGAAAGAAGAGAGGAAAATTTGCCTCCCAGGGTCAGATTTCCTCCTATCTGCATCAAGAAAATGTTAAATTGCCTCAGACCAATAAAATAGTTTGAATGACAGTGGTGTTAAAGGGCAAATTCTCACATGACTTGTGAGATCCTTTGTGGAGTCAGAAAGATGTAGGCAACTTTACCTTTGCTCTGCAGAGTAGGGTGTTACCTGCCTGCTATTACTAGGGGTGGATACTCCTTTTTTTCCTTTGAAAAGTCATATGATAAGCCAGTTCAGAATTTTTACTGCACAGGGCAACTTCTATATCTTTACCTCATGGGTCATGATAGGGGTTTTCATAGAAAGCAAACATAAGTCATGTCCTGTGTACAGGCTTGTAAATATCGCTCTGCACTTAGTCAAAGCAAATTCATGCATCTATAGACTGGAATACCTTCATGACCCTTGACCTGTAATATGCAGCAGGTACTCCACACTGGTTTATGGCAATACTTGCTGACCTGTAAATAGATATACCCTGCCAACAGACCGTCTGAGTGAGTAAACAGTCTTTGGCTTTATTTTCTGCACTGACATAATATAAATAAAATATGTACCAATCAAAGTCCCTGATGACACCTTTGGTACCAACAGTGGGCAAAGTTCATAGGTGAGTGGTTAAATTTAGGGGCAAAAATGCAAATCTCTTCCTTAATGCTCCACCTAGTTCCTTGGAACTTTATGAGCTTGATGGTTCCAGTGAGACTAGTCTAGGCCACCTAATGAAAGGCCCCAGACGGACATACCTGATCTGCCGCAGCTTATGATTCACTTTGAATCGCAGTAGCTCCCCAAAGCCAGCCCAACAGATTCAGGATTGTATGATTGTCTCAAACTTTTCGAGTGAAGGAAGATTGGTGATCTTGTTTTTGGTGATTTTGCATTCCTAACTCCAATGCTTGTGCGGAGCATTACGCACACATCGGCAGTTAGTACCATTTTTAAAGTCTTTGGTATGACCCGGTCGGGGTTAGAACCCCGGACCTCCTGCGTACGAAGCAAATGCTCTACCACTAGGCTACCGCCGCGGTCGGTTAAAGGGGTTAAACTTTCAATGGTGTACACATCCACATCAGTGGCACACAAAGAAGTTTCTTTAAAGGGGGGGGGGGTACAAAGAATTTGTACCTAAGAATACCTCATAGATTGCCCAGACCTCCCAGGTTTTTTTACAGCGTTGTAGACACACTTCTCATTACTCCTGTTACAAAAACTATACATTAAATAAATTTTAAGCAATTTCAAAATTTGGGATGGGAGGCTTGAGCCCATGAGCCCCCCCCCCCCCCCACCAATTCTGGTCCACATTGATTTTTTCTATACTAACTGAAAGATGAAGGTACAGTATGCTTGTACTCAGCACTGAAATATGTATACTGTATGCACTACCAGGAGTATTTCCTGAGTGATAATACATTGTTTTCATCAAAAAATAATGTAAGGTTTAAAGCCTCCTACAAATCCATTTATCATTTCCACAAGCTCACAGACAGTACGGTAGGAAAGTAGTTATAGACCAATGTACTTCTTTTCAAAATAATGTAAACAAAGATGATTTTCACCCCAAATCATCATTTTGCATCTTTTTTTTATCTGGTAAGAACACTTTAGGAGGGGGTCTGAATGAAGGGGATGTTTTGTACACTAGTAAAAATGGTTGCTTAGTTTATTGAAGGTTTGATCTCCTGCTCAGCCAACCAGATCCACTTCCACAGGTGGGACTATGTATAACATCTCAACAAGAATCCTGCTCTTTCTTTAATCTATGATGTAAAGCAGTCAATGGGAGCATCTGCAAAAAGTAGGGGGGGGGGATAAATAAATCCTATTCTTTCCAGGATATCTGCCTATGGCCATGCTCTTAAACCTAGGTTCTTGAGTGGCGGCTCATGGGCCATTTGCAGCCAACAGCCAGCTCTAAAATGGGCCTAGGGAAGATTCAAGGAGCCCCAAATTTATATGAGTAAAGCAAACAATGAAAATTCATTTCTGGCTATTACAATTGTAACAAGGTAAAAACTCAGGAAAAGTGGCCCTTGTGCCCAAACATGCACTTGAGAACCACTGCTCTATTTCATCACTAAAAAGTTTGCAACTCATTTGATAGTTCCTAAAATATCATTTGAGTAATCCCCTAGCGACTACAGAATGGATTTCACATACAAAAGCAAGGAGCACTCTCATGATTTTTGCGGCTATTTCATCTCCTGCAAAGATCCATCACATATATATGGTACCATGGTGACATGTTTGTATCTACAACATTGGTGTTCCTAAAGGCTAATGCTTATCATCCTTCTAATGTACCTGAACAGAGGAGGGGCCATTTTTTATTTGACAGAACAGGCCTCAGAAATAAATTCTCGGTGGTTGTTATTAATTTTCAGTATTCAAGGTAATGTTAAAATGTTTCTGACATATGTACTGGCAATCCATTTGGTGAATTTATCATGAATGACAAATTAGAGATAAACTGCTCTGTACTTTTACAAACTACTACCATCGTAGTTTGTTGCTATGGTTACAAGTGACATTGCAAGGCATAAAAAAGATTCAGTGAATGGTATACAGTCACAAAGCATTCTCTCAACTTTGAATATATGAGGGATTTTGGACACTGAATAATCCTGTTAGCGTTCATTCATGAATCACATCCCACCCACATTCATTTATAAATTTGTATTGCAGTTTCCCTTTCAGTGTGTACAAAGTTTACCCTAAGCTGATGGAATACAAGAAGATATACGTGATATAATGGGGCTGCCCGGTGTTTTCGTCTTACCGACAGGGGGCGCTCTCATATGGTTCCTACTAGAGTCCCTTTATACGATAAACCATATAGGAACCCTAGTTCCTAGAAAGATATTACAAAACATAGATCACCCAATCCGGACAGTATATCATGTAAAAAAGTTAAATTATGCATGACACGTAAGTCTCGAGACGCGAATGTGATACAAAACGGAACAAAACGTGAGGATTTGGTGCATAGATACCATTAAACTCCTATACCTACACTGTAAGACGCGCTGACTCTGCTAACTCGGGGCAGAAGTGTGGATTTGATATGTGCGTCGTTCTGTTCGGTGATCTGCGTACAGAACTAAGGACGCGTTACAGAAAATTCCATTGTTAAAAGAGTTGACGTGTGTGCACATTAACAACGTGTTCTATACGCGCGTAACGCATTTCTTGGAGATTTTCCGGAATAATTGACTCACAGTACTGCGCTCTTGGAAAGCGAACGCTTTGGTTGCTTTTCCGTTGTTAGCGCGTAAGAATTTAAATGCATGTAGTATGAAGTGCGCTAGTGAAGATACCATAGAAACAGACCAACCAATAGGTGAACTTCAAACCAGTCACTGTGCGTTCATATTCAAAAGTACTGGAAGAAGAGAAAAGTGTTCCATGTAAGTGGAATTTATTGAGGAATGATGCTTCTTAGTACATCTACCGGGCTATAGCCGAGCGACCTATCTTTGACTCTTGCTGCAGTGAGTTGGCTGCTAGGCCGCTACTGATAGGTCCATATTAGGGATGTAGTCTTCTTTTCTTCTGGGTATGTTAACACTCCTGATAATTATCCCTTGTTTACCTTTGAGTACTGCCCAGGAACAATGCTTTGCGGTGTACTAAAACCGGGGAGCTCTTTAACATTCAGCGTCAACAGCAACTTATGAGAGAGTACGTAGGCCTAGACGTAATAAGCGATGTTTTGTTTACAAACTTTGCCGTCGCGATTACGTTTCGCGCAACTGGTAGGAACCATATGAGAGCGCCCTCTCTTAATTTTTACTCGGCCGGGCAGCCCCATTGAATATGCAAATACATATTCAGGTGATGAAAACAACATGATTTTCCATCCATGCAAAACAATGACAGGTCAGAATAACAGAACACTATTACACACCAACTGGTCAACTTGGCAACAATGGGAATTTCACAAAGTAGAGGGGAGTTCAGAGATATCTTTCTGTTATAGTTTAGGTCCACTAGACCAAAAGCCCAGTGGAGTGATGTGGAAGGGTATCACTCATGATCCAGGGGGAGACATAGGGCCAGGGTCAGAGGCCTCTACAACCAAAAGGTGGGGTAGAATCATCACTTTTCCCCAAAAATTTCATAATAAAAATGTAAGAAATTACACATTTAGGGGAAATTGTGATTAAATGGAATACTTTTGCAATGTGAAATGAAGAAAGACAAAATTGCTTTTAAAACTGATACTTTTTTGGGGACTCTACCATCCATTTGTAGACTGGTGAATTCTTGACCCTATACTGGCCAAAATCTTGTAAAAACTTCCGCTCTTCTACGAGCTGTCCCTTGATACCCCACTAGGAATTTTTCCCAGGCTCTTCAAGGCAGTTCTCTAGACGGGCCAAAACCACTGGGGGCACTTTCGTGCTCCTGCAATGCCTATGGTAGCATCATCCCAACATATCACACTTTTATTATTAAACTCAGATAGAAATTTGTGCCACAATTCAGTGACAAATAAGGCACTGTAGTGTTTCAGTAGGCATAGTTTATAACACATAGCAGCAACTACCAAATGTATGTCTCCAGTTTTAGTACAATTTAAAATCCACACCAAGAAGGTAATTCAAAGTCATGAATCCTGACTGGTAGTCAGGCAGTGACTACACTTTTCTTGGAGTCACAACTCCTGGGGAATGTTCAGTACTGACAAAAACATGCACAGGAATCCTGTTTTAGAGTTGACAATCATGTTTTACTGCAAGTTTTAATGAATTATTTAAAAAAAAAATTGGCTATATTAGCCTATTTTGTTAATTAGATCACAAGTTTTCTTGCTATTATTCTTTGACATACAGAATTCAGAAAATTTGCAATTGAAAAGTATGTAGTACATGGTAGTCCTAATGGTGTATTTGTACCCATATTGGTTGGTTAGATTGCTGCATACTTCAGCTGCTACTGTATATGTACCTGTGGTACAAATATCATCACTGCATCCGAATGTTGTCACTTCAAAGGGTACCAAAGTCCAAAAGTATTGGAGTAGTCCACGCCTATTGACATGCTTTCTTCAAAGGTAAAGAGCCACTCATATTCAGTTCATAGAGTAGCTCTTCCCAGCTGGGGGAACAGTATTTTGGATTGCATCCTGGGGGAGGTTTCTAAGGTGAGGGGGTTCCTTCCCCTTTGTAAAATTTTTGGATATTTGAAGTGTCCTTAGATGCAATTTGGTGCAACACATTGTCCAAATTTTAAGGAAAATTACAGCAAATTTTTGATGTTTTTACAGAGGGAACAAATAAAGGGGTTGTGGTCCTTGATATACGTGGACAAAAGCATACTTTCGCCCCACCACATTTTTGGCTGGAGGGCTTTGGCCCCCCAGCCCTCCTCTTCCTTCGCCTATGCATAGGGACATGAATATGCTAAGTAACTTTTAAAAACATAATGAAATAGAAATAAATTACTACTCACATCATTTGTAAGTAAGCAGAGGACCAATCGAGCCATCACCTGAATCATACCGAAGAGACAAAGCAGTCCAACGAGGGACTTTCGCAGATGGGTACAATAACGGATGAAGAGTGACTCAAGATCCATGCTACGAAATTTATGTTTCAATCTCAAGAACGCACAGTTGGCACATCCCTGAGATGTCTGCTCTTGCTCCTCTACCAGTTCTTCCAGGGGTGCGAAACTGACCGTATCCCCATGCCCATGGATATCCCCCATTTCATAAAATTCCTTATCCATGGTGTGTATAACATTCGTAAACATACCACTAAAATGTTGGCATGATGAATAATGCAATATGCATGTGTAACCTTGCTTTTGAAGTATGCATGTCACCTGTGGCAAGAAGCTCAAAATAGTTTCCTACCAATAGTGGGAAAAGCTCTCCATTCTTAAAATACATTAGTGAAACGCTGAACGATTTTTGTTACTTTGAAAGCAAAATATTTCCATGGTACAAATGATGAAGACATATGACACTAGTCCTTTGGTAAACATGCCACAATTTGATGGGGTTTTCTTGCTTGTTAGTATGTCATTGACACTGATCGTTCCTCGTGGTGACGTGTTAATAATCCAATTAATCCGTAACGGATAAACAATTTCTAAGCTCCCTCCTTTGATGACGACTTTACTTGAAAGCTCTGACAGTCTTGCTAATCCCCGAAATTGCAAACATTTGCCACTTTTATGAAAGAGATTTCATCCCATTTGCGATCCGTAATTGTGATTCACTATTTGTTTTATTAAAAAATCATTCAGAAACTTAGAACCATTGAATGGGTATTTTTTTTGGTAAGCTGTCTCACAAAAAATTACTTCATGTTATTTTGTTTTGTTGCATCCATGGTTGTAGGAAAGTGCAATATATGTGCATCTAATTGGAAAAGCACTTGTGTACAGGCCATTCAAATGTACATTTATTCGGTGGAGAGGTAAGCTATCTCCTTGGGTGATGAGAAGTTTTTGTCTTGTTCCATGAAATCTGGAGATAATAAAAAGAAAAGACTAAATCATACAATAAAATTCCAACACACAGTTTGGTTGTTAATATATCGCATGTGCAAAACATGACTTTAAAAGGTTCACAGAATTTTAAAGGATATTTTGCAAATGATGACAAAATAACTCAGTGGTCTTACTCCAATCTTCACAGTGCATTTCTACGATGAGCTATAATATGTTGAAATATTTTCACTTAATTTAAAAGATTAGATTGAACAATAGTTTGCACTATCCAGGGTTAATACAGAAATCTGAAAGTGAAAGTTAATGACTTTTCCAGGACAACATAAGTGTCTTCCATGAGCTCTAGTTGACACTTTTATTTTTACAATTCACAGGTCTATTTCCAGCCACCTAACTAGTCATCACACTAAAGTAAATGTTAGCCACATGCATTTTCATCAAAAAACAAGACAGCCTCCGTGCACCTTCTACTGCAGTCATCAGACCCACCTTCTTTATTACCCAACACATAAAGACAGATTTGCATCGCCCCAAGTATGACTTTTACATAGGGGTATGCAAAAGTCTCAATTGGTGACTACTCTTTGATTGACATCAGAGTTGCAAAATTCAAAAGATGCAGAGCAGCTCATATTACACAGCATGCACAGAGAATGTTTTGATTACATATTAGGACCTTGTATACCTACCAGGATGTGGCCCTGAGCAATAAACTATGTTTGTGTCTGCACAAGGAGAAGCTGAAGACAGTTATGGGTGGGGCTAGAACTAGATTAGTTGGGAGAATTGAAACTGTCTGGGATGAGAAGATTTCCTCTTTAAAGCACTAATCTGGCTTCATTTTCAAATGGCCATAGCCACATAGCAAAGTCAGCAAGTTAGCTGGTCTTCCCAAGGGCGCTTCAATCTGGTATGCAAATGATTTCATCAGTTGGAAAATAGATTTTGAAGCAAGCTTTATAATGTCAAGTGAAAGGAAAGCTGGAGCAACGAGAGAAAAAATCCCATGTACATAATTGTTCAATCCAGGGGTGTAGCTAGGATGAAATTTTTAGGGGGACCTCATATCAAATGGGGTCATGGCATTAATCGCTGTCCTTAATTTTTACAAATTTTACAAGGACACACACAGTTACAGGGGTGGGGGGCTAGCAAACATCTGAGGGGGCCAGGCCCCCAGGCCCCCTGTAGCTACGCACCTGGTTCAATCTTACATAACTGTTCATAGAAGTATGTTTTTTATTTTAATAGGGACAAGACTCAAAAAGTGAAAACGTCCTTCTGGTTCCTCCTTTCTTTGCATTTCACTTAATACAGTCACTTACCTTGTTTTGTACATTGTGTATTAAGTCTGTTCTCATTAATTTGTACTGATATTTGTATGTATGAAATTTAAGTATATCCTTTGCAAAGGGAGAGAAATAAACTGAAACTGAAACTTAAACTGATGTACCTCACTTGCGAAACACATTAGTGCATGCCAGCCGAAGAAAACCAATATTCACCCACCCGAGGATCCAACAATTTTCAAATGATTTGCATTACTATGCGACAGTTGCACAGAATCCACTACTGCTTCATGACATTTTCCTTGAAATGTTTTGTTTGTATGCCTCTAATAAAATGACAAAATCTCATGATTTTTTTCCTAGCTGTCCTTGACTGTTTGAAATTCCAAGAATTTCTCTAGTTGTTGGAACCCAGATTATTGCATTTCTCAGAATTTATGCCCTTGCTTTGGCATGACAAATGACAAATTGAACAGGGGGCCCCCTGCTTGAGGGCCCAGCTTTTCCACCATGTTATTTCTTCATTTGGTATGCCTAACTGAGTATGGTTTCATATGCAAGGAGGAGGGTAAGAAAGGGTGAAGTATATAAACTTTATTTTTCCCATCAGGTACCATTGATACTTTTGGAAGAATGCGACCATTGTATTATTGCAATAGAATTTGTTGGCTTTAATTGTAACAGAGAAATAATTCACCTTTAGAGATTAACAATGCATTTTAATTTACAGCAGACATTTCAATCTCTATTATTAATAATATCAATCTCTATTATTAATAATTTTCAATTTAGACTTGAAGGTTCCCTTGATGTTAACAGCTGATAAGTGATTTTGCTTTCCAAAAGGCAGGAAAACTTTTATAACCATGCAATCATACAAGTAGTACCAACCAGGGAGCTGGATGTCTTCCAGCTCCCTCTACCAACTAAGTGTTGGACCAAATATCCATATTCAATATCTGTATAGGCCAATTTATTCCTCATTTATTCGTCATTTTCATCCTGTAGAGATATTGGTACAATTTCCTAAAATGCTGACACTACCCAACTAGTAATTCTTAGCCCTATACTTCATAAAAAAATTACATTATTTTCCCATTTCTGACCAAAAATCCCGCTATTTTACCTCATGTTAATAAAACATCACTTTAATAGTGGCAGTGCCCAGTAGCTAATTACAGTTTAGTTTACAGTATATTCATTCTAAAATATCAGAATCAGCAGGTACTGAGAACAAGGACATGGATCCATCTCCAAAGGTGGAGGGACTTCTCACCATTTGCGAATTGCCATCCTGGGGGAGGGGTCTAAGGGGAGGGGGGCACCTTTGAAAAAAAGGGAAATTTGAAAGGTGTCTATATGGCAAATGGTGCCATATTTGGGCGCAATAAAGCTTTTAAAATGTAGCATCAATTCCTAATTTATGTTACATTACTGAAAAAGTGGGGGGACTTATTGGAGATGTCCCCCCTTCCAAAAAAGTGAGGGGGATTCGTCACCCGTTCCCCCCCCCCCATGACTGAGAACAGAAATGTCAGGTTTGTGTAATACTGTACAAGCTCCCAAAATACTGCAGCTTTCACTACATCTTTCCTGGATCTGCAGAGTGACTCTTCCCATATATCTAGTTACTCACAGTTGACAAGATGATCTGCACCTACACCTGGGGTTCTCATGTGTTCTGGGCTGAGGGCTTCTTTTACTCAGGTTTTTACTTTAATTCTTATCCAGTAGTCCAGACGTCATTTTACAGCTTGTTTCCTTAATAATATTTTGGGCTCCTTTTATAATCTTCTGTGGGCCATTTCATTGCAGGTCCGGGCTACAAATGGCCTGTGGTGTGCCACTTGAGAATCTAGGAACTACACTACCATTATGGGATAGGGCCTGATTGGATGACAATTAAAAAGACTTAAAAGTAACAAGTCACAAGGGAGTCAATAACCCTGCAGACTGTGGCAGATCCAGAGGGGTGCTGTGGGTGCACGTGCACCCCCAAAATTTTCAAGACTAAAAATTTCACGTACTAAGGTAGACCATGCCTTTAAGATTCTATCCCAGACATGTCACTGTTACTCTCCTCGTCACAGTTTTGATGTAGAAACTTGTACACCATATTGAGAGCACCAATTTTTTTTTATCTAAGTCCTTCAGACGGACAACACTCTCCCACAATACAGTAGGTGAATCTAGTGCACCCCCCAAACAAAAATCCTGGATCTGCCCCAGCCATACTTGAAGTAGAATAGGGTGTGAGATTCTATTTAAAAAAAATTACATTATTTACAAGATAATACAATAGCCTGGAAAGTGTGTGAATTTTAAAACAATTGTACTCCCCAGCAAAATGGGGGACAGTTAAAATTAACATGCCTGTATATACTTTATAAGAGTAGGGTTGATCACTGTGGCAGGTATTTCTATATAGACCTAAGTAGGGTTGCAGCATCACAAAGGGAGGTGCATGCTGGGATTTTGGAAGGCTCAGTTATCTTTTTAAGTTAGATTAACAAAATTTGGATGATTTGTATATGTGTTTCAACACACCAATACATAAGCTTATGGGATTCTTCTTGGGGGCTAAGCTGTATTTGCTTGAGAAAACCCTTGCAGCTTGCACAAATCCTAAAATTTGCCCAAATTTTGTAATAATCAGCCCCAGAAATTAGTTTTACCCCAACTCCATGGGAGTTGCGGTGCCTTACCCTCCCCTTCCAGGAATGTATACTTATAACACAATACAACAAAATATTAATTATATGCAAATATATTATTTCAAAAGCGATCATACGATGGTATCAAATAACTGTCTGATTTTGCTCAGGCACTGTAAGCCTTGCTTCATTATTAATTCACGTTTCACTTTGCTTTTCATGGCATATATTTAATATTTGTATATACTACAAGTAAACATTGAAAAGTTACCTTGCACAAACATAAAATCTACAGGTAATGTATCTGTGTTAAGTATGTTGCCTTTGGAGCTAATAATAGATTAATTACAGGAAATTCTCCTGGAATGCTTCAGCTAAAATAAAAATGGATCCTTAATCTGTTTCCTCAAGGATCTTAATAAAGTGTCAGAACTTTAATGTAACTCAATAGCCTGATAAAAATAGAATATAAAATACATCTGTCTTATAAAAAAACATGAAAAACTTAAGAATCAAACACCCTGTGGGCGACTGAATTTGCAAATGAGTGTAACAATGGATAGTTTGGGAGATTCCCTCTATAGGAGAATCTAGTTTCCCTAGATCATGGGGTCATGGGCCAGGCGCAGATCCAAGGGGGGGGGGGGCTTCCTCGGGCTCAGCCCCCCTTTTTCGCCACTTCAACAATAACAAATATGCGAAAATTAGCATAATGTTTATCTAGGAGAATATTCAAGGGGCTTTCAGCCCCCCCTTTTCGAAATGTCTGGATCCGTGCCTGTGGGTACTGCCATATTGCCTATATTATCCACAATTCAAAGTGCTCTTGTGTACATTGTCAGTGGCAAATGGGTTTTGGAACGCCCTAGCAAAATTTGGGGTCTAATGTAATGGAATTAATAACTGCCAAGTTTACATTCGGTACGTGTGTCAGCTAGCTAACGAAAAGCCATGCCCTAATTGGTGGTGCACCGGTTTTGAGATAAACAAGTTTTTGAGTAGTTTTCTTTCTTGCTAAATCTTGTCTTTGTTAGGCTAGTAAACCTACACATGTATTCCACAAGTTTTCCCCAGTCAGAAGAACTTTGGTTTTCTCCCAAATGGGAGAATCTCCCGGACTAATGGACGACTGGATGTGACTACAGACAACAGCAGAAATAAAGTTTATTGAGCTAGACTTGGTAAACTCATAAAATCATGGTAGGAGTCTTTCTGCCAAATTAAAACTATGCCACACACCTCTCAGGAAAAACAATATAGCTATGCCTGCCTGGAATGGGGGAGGGGAGGAATTAATGGCGGGTTTGTGAGCAGCAAAATGAGTAGAACACAACTGATGCAAAATTTCATTGAAAATTAATTACTTAAGAAGGTACAGGTCTCCATACCTACTCTCCTCTCCCACAAAAGTTCACCTTCCAGTATTTATCCTTGACCCCTTTACCCTCCCAATAACTAACCCCTATAGAAAACACTTTTGCCACCTTCACACACAGCCATATGAGAAGACAACTCACAGGGGGAAGAAGCTGTTAAGCCTGAAAATTTTCTTGGACTAGCAAACAATCATTTTTCATTCATGAGCATGTTAGTTGGCTAAATTCAACAACACTCACATGATTACATTTGCACTGAAAAAGGAAGTGCCAGTGCTGTTTTCACACTTGGTGGCCTGGTTGCCTCTCAGTTTGTTAATGCCTTATCTGCCGCATCTGCTAGCTGTTTACAAGATAATGACAACTGTCTCCCTGAAAACAATTTCAATTCCTTACTCAGCAATTTGCATCCCTCCAATATAAATCACAGATAATAATACAGCTCCACAACAAGAATCATAAATAGTAAATACTTTTTGTTGGGCATTAATGAAAGTTTTATGGGTATTGTGAAACAGCTCTCACAGTACAGGAATACAGCACACAGCAATTTGCTACATGATCGTGTTTCCATCTAACTGGTTCTCTTCACATAAACCTTTCAAAGTTTAGGTTGCGAGTTATTTATTGTCTTAGCTTATGAGAAGCTGCATGCAGTCTCAAGTCCAACCTAATCCATACGACAGGCAGAAATTTCTGGAAGCCCTCATAATATTACTTGATATCTTGCTCATCAACAGGAACTGAATGAGTGATAACATAATCACAACGGACGCTAAGAAACCAAACCCGGCAAACAGTTGCTAGCCTCGGGCACTAGCTGGTATGTCATAACATTCATGTACATTTTCAAGCTGTAAAAACATTGCCTGACAATCATTGTCTTTTTTACTTATTTTCATGTTGGGGCACAAAGCACTTGCATTTTCACCAAAGCTAATTATCCTTTTATGTTATTGACTTTTAGTCAATGCCATGAACAAAAAAAAAAAAGCTACTTTCCTTTTCTTGTCATAAGTTAGTTATTTTAATGAGATGTCAGTGTCTCTGCTCCACAGTCTTTTTGCATCCCTGGCTCTCCTCTACTGTGTTGTCTCATAAATCAAAACTTATTTACAAATCAGATATGTCACAATGATGAAAGACCATTTCCATGGTCCATAAACACACAGTAAGCAATGGGAATGACCACGTATGTCACTGTAGACACGATGAACGACTGAAAACTGATCAATCTATGATCAATTAATTATAGTAACATAATCAAAAAACTTAAATTGGTTGCATTATAAACAACTGGCAAATTTAACCAACTGTTGAACAAAGAAATTATTTTGTTGGCAATGAAATAGCAGATTCCATAAAGTGGGAGAGTGCCATCTGTATATCACCAAAGCATTACCAGAAGCTAATTCTGCAGTAGATGAGGTTTTTCTATTCTTGTAACAATTGATGGAAGCAGAAACTTACTGATCTGGGATTTTTTCTTCCATAGCAGCTTTCATCCTCTTCTTCTTTTTTTTTTCTTGGTAATAAAGCCCCAGAGCTCTTCTGGCTATAATATCTTAATTTTACTTTATTCAAAAGTCTTGTAATCTTCCATGTCCTTCTGACAAAATTCAACATTAGGAGAAAACAATCTTTGTTTTTACTTGAAAGTTCCTCTTAGAAATGCAAAATATGTTTTGTGTGTTTGTATTAGGGGGTTGTGTTAGGTGAAAGGGATACAGGACTGCAACAACAAGCTGCTGCTGCAAAAAGTGTAGAAATGAAAATTCTGTGTTATGCTTCTACATGATAAATTTGCATGGCCCTGAGAAAAATGTTGTTACTTTCCCTGTTTTGCCTATACACCCTTTTTCCAAATAGCAATCACAAAGGATTGTGGAATAGACTTTTGGTGTGCATCATTTCTGGCCACAGTAAAATGCCATTGACAAATACAATGCATACCAAAATTCCTTCCCATAATCCTTTGTAAGTGTTATTTGGAAAAGAGTCTATTAACTGGCTACATGATGTGCAGTTCAGGTGAAGTAGTGAGCTGGAAGACACAACTGATTGAGACAATATCATCCACAGAAATGCATTAAACCTAAAAGCCTCTTGCATTTGCAACCGCCTTAGACCATTAGGTTGGGAACATGATACACCCCACTTAGACAAAAGAATGGTGGGGTGTGCAAAACAGCTTTTAAGTATAGTCAATACAGCATGTAGGTTCACTTCTTTGGAAACCCAGATAAGCATTTCAATGTGCATGCATGGTACAATTACAAGCCACTGACTGTTTCTGCATAAGGATTTAAGATATGATTTATGCTTTCTGAAAGTAGTAATATTTTTATAAAGTGTACCCTTGAGGGGACTTTCAAGGATACCTTCTACTCCAAATGAAGGTTAAAATAATGAAAATGCTTAAAACCCTGACACAATTACTTTAAAACTTAAAACTCATTATGACATGTTTATGTCAACATGCTTGCTCTTACAAGAGATTATTTGAAAATTGAAATTGCCTAATTGATGAACCTGAGAAAAGGTAGAAAAATACCCTCCAAGGAGGAAAGAGGAAAAACCAGGAAACTAACTGCATGTTAAAGTTTAGACTTTGGCAGATGAAGTAGGAAGACGTAAGGCACCCTCGCCTCAAGGGCACCAGGTGTCTACTATGCTATCACAAACCTACCAGGTACCATGAGGCTAGAATTCAATAGGAGGATTTAGCCATCATGCGACTTAATACGTCTATATTTTTCACCCAGGAAAATGGCCTTTTCCCGGGGAACTTTGGCTAAACGAACCTATTGAATTCTAGCGGCATGTACTTGTGGGTAGGTGAGGGTTACATAGGTAAATAGAAGGTAATGAGGGGCGAAGTAGATACAGTATTTCTTCTCACATATTTCTACTGTACGAGTCTTATTCACTGAAGGTTCATGAAACCTGTATGACCAGATTTCATTACTATAGCACCAATGCTGCTGTATCTCACACATTTGCCATGATAACACTTGAAAATAGTGATCTCATGAATATTTATGTGCAAGTCTGACAATCTGAAAACACCTAGGTCACAAGGGAAGATATTTAAAGTTTTGTGTCACTTTGTGTCAATACCCAAAAGTAAGTGGATCAAGAAAGCCAGACCACAGCGTGCAGTGTCCGAGAGGAATTAGCCCATTGTAAAAAATAAAAAAAAAAAAAAATGATGAAATTGCTCTTATAAATGATCAGAGGCTATCAATTTCACACAAAAAACAGCTCCTTCACAGTAGGAATGTTCATGTGGATTTCATTAAACAGAGCCTATGTATTCAATCAAGGAAAAAGCTAGGCGGTATAGTACTTAAAACAAAACTGTATGTTCCACATGCATTTGCAGTACCAGAATAATTCAAAATCACAGAAATGAAAAGACAGGTCTTAGTCCTAAAAGGAGTTTTGATATGTCAGAGGGGTACCATACTAAATCAAAGCATTCTGGTGAAACTGGCATCTGGGGTATGGTTCTTGAGATATTAGCTGCCAAACTTGTCATATTCCAACCCTAAGTGAACTTGAAGCAAGTACATGAGACATCATAACCTCACATTACTGAGCTCTCTTCTGTTTTTCTTATATCCAATGTTCTACATAATCTCTAGGGGAAGCATGGGAAGCTCATATCCCTGTCACTTTCAAGGTCGAGACAACTGAGTGAAAAACATAGGAAACAAACCATTGCTCATCAATCGATGTGAGGAGTTGATATAACCCCTGCCTGCTTCAAGCTCACCCGGGTCACACAAGTTGTAACTTCATTTGCTGATATCTCTAGAACCACACATGGGAAATGAATGGGGAACTTCACCTGACTGCTCAGATTTAAGTTCCTCTTCCAGTGGTGTAGCCAGGATTTCTCTCATAGTGGGGGGGGGGGGGGGGGGGGATGCAGTATGTTGAGTGATTGCCGGCCTGGGAAAAGGTCTAAGGGGAGGGGGTGTAACCCTTCCCTTTGAATATCTTTGAAAAATTAGGTTTCCTTACATGCAATCTGGTGCCACATATGCTAACTTTTGAAGTAAAATTTGTATTAAAAACTTTACATATTTCTAGGAACTAAAACAAAAATGTTGGCATCAGTGATGGGGGACTATGGCCCAAATGGGTGACTCCCTCCCCTTTGAAAAGTTTTGAAAAATTAGGTGTCCTTACATGCAATCTGGTGCCACATATGCTACCTTTAGAAAAAAACTTGTGTTAAAAATTTACGTAGTTTTAGAACTTACGTACTTTTAGGAACTAAAAAAATGTCCCCAAACGTGTCACTGTCCTCTTCCACATATCAAGAATAATGTTTTTCTTAAACCCTGCAAACTTACCAGCAGTGGCATAGTAATCGGGGAAAGGGGGGGGGACTCAGTTTTGGATACCATTCAGGCAGGGGTGCTTCGAAACAGCCCCCTCCTAAAAACACTAACTCAAGATTGAGAATTCATACACATATAATCAATTTAAACTTTCACCAAAGTTAGCACTGTTGTGCATTTAAAGGGAAAATACAGTCACACCAATTTGAATTAGTATACCCTTGTATCCTAATTCATGAATGGCTCTTTTAATCATGTGATAATATTTTTGTTTCTGAATAATTTAATTCAGTCAGAATAACTCCATCATATTGATATTTATGTTTGGAAACATCAAGAAAGACACTTATTAGAGTCAGCTGGGGAGATTCGTGAGATTAAGTTGATGATTCACTATAAATATGGGGCAACTGCATTTTCCCTTTGAGTCATCTAACACAAAACTTACAACTTGGGAAAGTCAATCACCATAGGATACCAGCCAGGGCCTGTGGAGTGCAGCCCCACCCTGAGGTTGAAAGAAAATTATTCCTTGGGCAGTTTTGAGGAAAATCAGACAATACTTTCTGAGGCAGCACAGATTTTCTCAAGCAAAAATGGCTCAGCCCCTACAGAGAAAATATCCCTTATGCCTATGAAGGACACAACCACCTCTTGCACCCCCCCCCCCCAAAGCAGGATGGCATTCCCTGCCCAAGGGTGACAAAGGAAGGATCCGGGATGGGTGACTAACATTTAGGTACGTCACTGCTTACCAAGTATTGTAGACCTTTTGTTTGATATTGTAGACCTTTTGTTTGATCTGTTGTCATGATTGATATAGACCAGGGAGAATCCCCTGAGCATCTAACCATGTTTACTTTTCTCTACAAGCTATTTTCAGACACACTTAACAAAAACAGAAATTGTTTATTCAAAATTAAGCCAAGTGAAAAACAAATTCAAAGTCATTGCTCAATGGACTATAATGAGATAATCCCTCACAATGGTGTTTATAATTCTGAGGGAAATTTTGATACATTATGCCAACTAGAAATGTGGTTCTGGAATATCCAATATTGGTGAAAGTGACCGATGAATCAGAAAATAGAGCAGCCTGAGGTCCGGCCATTTGACCAAATTTAAGCATGGGTCACATGCCCCCATCAGGCTTACCCCTGTATGAATTCCCATCATATAAATATTAGAGGGCGACAAACAAGAAACAGCAAACAATTACACTTGAGAAGTTGAGAAGTTAGAAAGGAGAAAAGGGAGAATCACACCCAGGTCTGGATGAAGGCAGGCACATGGTCTTACCACTATATTAATCACTTTACTTGTACAAAAATATAGCCTTTCTAATGTAATTTATTTATTACCTTAAAGCAGTTGCATTCACAAATTTCTGGAAAATTCTAACTGCCAATCAATTTAGCAGAGTGTTGTTATGTGTAGAAGAAAAAGAGCATACATAAGTATAAAGACCATTTTACATTTCTACATTTTCATGCGTTACAAAACTGTAAGAACCTTATACGGTCATCCCTTGCTCTTCCAGGCCAATCGCAGACATAGCTTAGAGTTGAACCAGGGAGTTGTCAGAACTCCCTGGTTGAATGGTGTTCAACTTCAATCACTTTATACTGCTATACAGAAGTATGAATCAAACTTTATCCTAGTGGTGAAACTGCAATATTAAGAATCAACATAAAACTCCCTTTGCATGATTCAATATCAGTATTGGCCTACCACATCTAGACATTATCGTATAAATATTTTGCAACTGCTTGGTTTTAATTTGCATATATATCGTATAGTGCTTAACTGGATATATATGTGTGATTTCCAAATCATTCACTTGCAACAAACCCAAAACACGCTTGTTTTCAGTTTGTTGCACAGTGTAGACAGGGTATGCAACAATTTCAAAACATTTTGAAAATGTTGCAGAAGAATCGCCATGTCAATTCTTTTCAAAATGTTTTCAAATTGTTGCATACCCTGTCTACACGGTGCAACAAACCGAAAATAAGCATGTGTTGGGTTTGTTGAAAGTGAATGTTTTGGGAATGTTGCTTGTGTATAGGCCTTTAGGTCCAACAATGAAAAACTAACAAATACCAGTTTTCCTTCAAAGTACTGTAATAAATTGCACATTTAAGAAAAAACACCACTTTTGCAAAATTGACACAGCCAAAGTTTCAGCTGAAATTTTTCACAAATGATCATGTTGAAGCTTTTCTAAATATTGACATTATCTCCCTGGCTGCACAACCCCACACCGTGAGCTAATATATCATGATAAATCTCCCTTTCATGAAACCTTTTCTTGGATTGTACTAAAACCCAATGTTCAAAACAGCTGAGGAAGTCTTGGCAGTTATGTTTGGTAGTAAAATGCAATTTGCAGGAGTCATTGAAAACTTTATGGTTTATAAAAAGACAAAGTTGTGCTCAAAATGTAATCAAAACAAGACTTAGATATAAAGATTGCTATGGCTTAAAGACTTCTACCGTATTTAATTGTGCATCTCTCAGCCGGAGATAACTGCATGGTTGTCTGATCAAAACTAAGCATGAAAGCAAGTGGCACTCAGTTTTGTACTATAAAGCTTAATCATGGGTGTAGGAAGCTGTTCGAGACTAGGGGGCACCATCCTGGACAAGGTGTTTCAGGGAAGGGGGAACTTTGGAAAATTTTTGAATATTTGAGGGTACTTACTTAGATGCAATTTGGTGCAACACATTGGACAAATTTTAAGGTAAATTACTGCAAATTTTTTACATTTCTTACAGAGGAAACGAATAAGGGGTTTTCGTCCTCGGATTGAGGGGGCGGAAGCATAGTTCTGCCCCACCACATTTTTGTGTGGGGCTTTAGCCCCCAGTCCCCCCCCCGGCATTCCTATGCCTATGAGCCTTCTTGCTTCATATAGTTGTACAAAATCACTTCTGTCAACTTCCAGCATTGTGGCTAGAGCAAGTGCTAGTTACTTCCACTGGTTACAGAAGCCGTAAGCCCCTGTACTGGGAATGGAACCTAGCTTGGGGAAGAACATAGGCGTATAAAGGTACCATGATTGATAGCATCTGACATATGATGACATGCAATGTATAGACCCACATATACTAATTTTTGTCACTTTGGTGTGGAGAATCAAATCAGGGGTAAGTTTTGAGTAATCTTGTGTGGGTCTACTCGATATTAAGGTTTTTATTCATAAGGGTCAATGTTCATAAGGTTCATTATTCATAAAGGTCGTTATTCATTACAGAAAAAAAGGCTCGTTATTCATACATAATAGAAAAAAAAGTTCGTTATTCATAATACAAAATAGGTTCGATATTCATAATAGGAAAAAAGGTTCGTTATTCATATTTGGAAAAAAGGTTTGATATTCATAATATGGGAAAAATTTTTTTCCAGCTTTAAAAGCTTCCTGTATCTCATGGAGGGTGCACACCCTTAAAACTGGCAGGGATGATAGGCCAATGTGGTGTCTACAACATGTTGACAGCATTTTTATATGGTCTATTTAAATTGGCTGTAAACGGCCTTTCAAAGAGACTAATCGAAATTTTTTGGGATTATGAATAGCGAACCTTAATCATTCTTGATTATGAACAACAAACCCTTTTTCCGATTATGAATAGCGAACCCTTTTTTCAATTATGAATAGTGAACTTTTTTTTATTATGAAAATGAACCTTCTTTTGATTAGGAACATTGAACCTTATTCTCGATTATGACTAGCTAACCTTATGAATAATGAACCTTTTTTATCATTTATTTTTATTAATAATGAACCTTATGAACAATGGACCTTATTTTTGCCCTTCATCATGTTAAGAATAATGACCCTTATGAACAATGAACCTTATGAATATCGGGCTGTCCCCTTCTAGTGTCCCTCTCATTATTAAAATTATCTGCCCAGTGCTGGTTGGTAGCATTGAGAGCTGCATTGTTACTGCACCTGCAGATCATGACTACAACCCTGGACGCTTCTCTACATTGTCAAGTTGAAATGATTATCACTAAGGAAGACTTGTCTCTCTGTCTCTCTCATTAACTTAGTGGTGGCTGGACGAAGGGCTATCCACGTGTGCTGGTTGACAGCATCAAGAACTGGTTACTGTGCCCATGCACAGATATTTGCCCTGAAATTTTTCCTCCTTCAACAATTGTATATGAATTTTGCTCTAAAAAATGAAATTTTGGACCTTGAAATCTACAAATTTGAAATTGTTCTGGCAAGCAATTCAAACCCAAGCAAGTTAAAATGTCTTCAAATCTTTCACCTGAAAGCACAAACACTGGTTTTCAGGCCTTTTCTAAAAAATATACAAAGTTCACCGACAGAGTGTTATAAGTCACATAGTGGCGCTGCCTAACCCTCTTCTTTCCTACATATAGCCCTTGTTAGGGCTATTCGGCCTTTTGTTATATATAACATACAATACAATCTAAATTATTCCCGTCTATCTGAACTCCCTCTTCTCTACCCGTTCTCCGATCCGCGTCCCCTCTGATCTGCCAGGTGAACCGTGGTGTGTGAAAGAGAATAATAATAATAGAAACCTAGTGTAACCCCCTTAGAATCTGCGATACTGGTGAGCCGACCCAACAGGGTCTATCCTACATACAGTACATATCCACTTTCGGTAGATAACATGTTTTGTTGTCCCAGCATTTCTCCATTTGAAACATAAAACAATGCAATCAGCATATTTATCAAGGGTCTTTGAGTGGCAGAGCGTATATTCTAGCTGCTGTGCACCAATGTTTTTCACAAGTGCATGGGTTCAAATCCTGCTCAATAGATGTGGCCTTTTCTCCAGGTACTTTGGCTTTCCTCCCATCTGGCAAGGGCTTGCCTTTTAAATCTGTTTGTTGCCCAGCTGATGAAGTCAGTTCTGTGTCAGACTGAAGTGCCCTTAGGCGGAAACAGTTAACTAGCTGACTTTGCTTTGCCTATTTATTAGTTCAAGTAAGTATACCAGGATCTACATAGTTTATTATATTAATCCCTTTGAAGAAGAGCCCCAAATCCCATTCAAGAAAAGGAGCTTATTTCATTCTGTCCAGTAGAGCTCAGCACTTCATCAGTAGTCAATACACTACGATTGACATCTCAAATTCAGTCAATAAAATGTCAGAAGCACAAGATAGATAATTTACTTCATTCATCCTTTGAAATCACCAGATAATATAAAAGGACTGTCAAACTTGCGATAGATTTTGACACTGGTTTTTTTGTCACCACGTTGGTATAGTTTATACGGGTGGCCAGTATGGTTCATCTCTAGCTCTACACCTATCACCTCCTCACTGTACGCCAACACTGATGGACCGACTATATGAACAGTTCTTATACTATTTATACCGGGAGATGTTAGAGTAACATCTCCCTGTTATTACTAAGACATAATGGACCGTAGGCTACTCCTAATGGTTTAACGAAGTCATATCTTCCATATGCTGAAATGTCGGGAACCAACTATTGCAAATTTTATGTGGAGGTGGGAGGGGGTGGGATATTTTCAGGTGGGAGAATACTTCCTAAGAATTATGCCCACCAGGGGGAGGGAATAGATCCTATAAAATCTTCACCCAAGAAAAATTTTCCTCCGAAGGGAAAATTTTTAGGAGGGGATAATTCCTATTACACCTTTTGCCAGTAGCTTAAGGTTTTTGTCTATGGTGGGAGACAGCCTGCAGTATGTTTTATCATATTCACAACAAAAATTGCAATTTGGTGTCATTTTGACAGTGGTGTGGGCAAAAATTTTTGGTAGACGGTTCTACCATTTCGTGGTGGTGGTGGGAGGGGGGGGGGGGAGGGAGGGAGGCTTCGGATATGGAATTGATACATATTTTTTCACTCTTTATTTTTTAGTGGGTGCTCCTGTGAGGAAAGAGACTTGTGAGAGGTAGGGGGAGGGGGCTTGCAATCCCTATCCCCCTAAGTTATCCCACTGCACTGCACTGAAAGGAAATTAAAGCGCATCAAGAAATGTTTTAATCTCACAACCATCACTGCAGCCTTTAAAACCCTTTATAAGCCTGAAATCACTATGCACAATTTCATTCCATTTCCTCACAGGCAAAAAGGTTACCATCTACTTCTAATGACAGACCTGACGCGAAAACGTTCTCTTAAAAAATAAGAAAAATAAAAACATCAAAGACTTTTAAGAAAATGAGAAGCAACAACACACTTCAAATAATTTATTTTATTTTCCTGTTTTTCTTTGCTATTGATCTCTATGCCTGTCCATTTAGAAGAAGTCTCCTTTGGATGACAAGGAGTGAGTAAACTGAGTAAATCTCTAGAGGACCCCCTAATCATACTTTCATTATGATCAACTTGTTTGTAAGGATGGATAAAGCTATTGATTTTACTCGCTGATAGGTGGGGACACTTATCATGTATGATGCTTACTACTGTCTCATGGGGCAAGCCGAGACACTCGTTGATTTAATGAAGGTATAAAATCAATATCATGATGTGAGCAGAACAAACAAAAATTTTGTTTATTGGACCTCACCCATTGAGAAGTCAAACTCAATGAATAAATTACATACATAGCTAGGCCTGCACAGGTTGTTTTGATAGGCCTTGGGGATATGATTTCCTAGGTATTTCAATAGCCATATAAGCTCAAGAAATCCTGTATTGCCTGAGAAAATTCTCCGAGTTTTTCCAAACATTTGCCTAAGAAATAGGTTTTCCTCAAACTCAGGGGTGAGGTGGGCGGGAGGGGTAGGGGGCTCCAATCTCCATGTACATCTGTGGTTGTTATCTAGTCCTTTGATGTTGAGTTCTGAATCTTAAGTCATATCAATTCACAAGGGATCAAGACATAAGTCCAGTCCTGTGAGTTTGGGACTCCAGCCACACTTGAGTCCCTACCCCCCTCCCCATTACAAAACTGCTGATTAAGAGGAATTTTGTCATGACTCTTGACCCAACAGTAAATTATCAAACCATAGATAGGCTTGCAAAGGTACCACTGGGCTGCACTAGCTCTTAAAAGTACACCATGAAGGGCCCAGGCATGAGGGATCACTGCGACAGAATCTTTTTACCACGTATGCCCAAAATATAGGCTATACATCCCTTGAGAAAAGGGGGGGGGGGAGGGCTGCAGCCCTCCAGCCTTCACACCTCCAACACCTTCAATGAAGGGGACCACTAAGGTCTATATAATTTTGTTGTTGATGTAGAAATCCAGCGACTGGTTGGAAGGTGAATGACTAGGGACGAAGAGGAGGGAGGTGGGGATGCAGATGGAGAGGGGGAGGGGGTATGTTTCTGTACAATTATATGAAATATTGCATGTATGCATATATGTACATCAAATACTACGTGACAGAAATAGTGGTCTCTTCACTGAGCTGTCATACTGTACCAATATTAAATTCAAGGCACTGTGAGGCAAGATATGACATGCTTCATAGTTGTCACAGGCTATGGGACAGGATTAGTGGTCTCTTCAAATACTGTCATACTGTACCTCAGTCTCACAGGCACTACAACACAAAATGTTGCATGCATGAAAGTATGGCAAATATGGTACTGTGGGACAGAATGGTCTGTTCTGTCAACTGTCATACTGTACTTCTGTCTCATAGCCAATGCAATACTAACGTAATACTTGTCAAATAAAAAAGTGTTAGGCACAAGTCCCATAGGGAAATAAGGGAGTTATAGACTGTCTTAGTAAACCTCGAGGCAATGCAAAACTATCATTTGGCTTCCTTCTCCCCAAAATAATAGTAACAATCAAAATAATCTAAATTAGGAGAGAATTTACATACAAATGAATCCAATGATACTCATTTTAGGCAGGTAAAGAGACACACAGGTGTTTCAGAGTATTATTCCCATGAATGTTTTTCAAGGAGATCAGCCACTCATGGCACCTCCCTGTTTCACACAATCTAAGGCTGTTACCAAAAACAAACAAACAAAAAAGAAAAAGAACGGTGAAATTGTAATTTAATGGTCTGCTTAAAGTGCATCTGATGCCATTTTTTGGTTAGATGCTTTTAAAAGCAAAAAAATAAAAAAAAAAAATAAATAAAATAAAAAAAAGAAAAAGAAAAAAAGAGCTAGTACACACCCCATGTTAAATGAAGTACTGTGGGAGAGAATTGACTGTTTCTTTAAAAAGATGTTTTACCGCTCCTATGTCTTAAAACAGCTATAATGCGAAGTAATGAAATACAGTATGGGGAACTGATTAAAATGAATTAACGACTTTTTCCTTTTTATGTAAGTACATGGCATACTTTATCTTCTTGTCAACTGCCTGTCAAAGCATCTTTATGTTGGCAATTATTAGGTCATGGCTATATTTTATTCTTGCCCATAGGCAAATGGGAAGGGGGGTAGGTTGTAAACCCAAAGAGTTTGGGCAAAACTTATTTCTCTGCCAGATCTTTGCAAAAACTCAGGCGATTTTCTCAAGCAAAAACTACCCCCTTCCAAAACAATATACTCCCATGCCTATGCATCTGACAATTGTACAAGCTAAGCCTGTTCCAATTATTAAAGCCTAAAACTGGTACAAAATTGTTGAAAAGTACCATTATTCAAATCACATATGGTGCTACCTGTGCAGGACACTGTTTTTACGGGAAGGAAAAAATAAGCTTCTTTTCAGTGGCATAGCTAAGGGGAGAGGCTTGGAATCCTCCCCCCAGAAGCAAAATCAAAGAGTGAAAAAATGTATATAAAGATTGACGATTCCATATTTGAACCCCCCATGAAATGATGGAGCCCCCACACAAATTTTTCTGGCTTTGCCAATGTCCCTTTTCCTCTTAGTTTATATACCTGTCTTCTTGAAAAAGAGTCAAGCCAATTTACTATTGTCCACACAATTACTATTGTCCACACTGAAAAGGGAAGTCTTATAAGAATAAACACTAGTTGTAAATCCTGCCATTTTAGGCAGGGCAGTTAAGACCAACCTGCAATCTTTAAATGGAACAGTCTACCTTGGCTTTTACCCACATCTAACTTTATTGCTGATTCATAAGTTTCCAGAAATGCAGGTTAGAACTGTCTCTCTAAAATGTCCTTTTGATTAAAGCAACAGTTATCTTCAAATTCTTTGAAAAAGGTAAGTTGTGCAACTTTTAACTGAATAAAATTCTCAGAAATGTTTTGAAGTTTAACAAGTGTTTTTGCCTTCTGAATCTTCAACAATACATGATAATGCACATGGTAACTTAAACTCAAACACACTACGTTAGAGAGCCTAGTAGCTGTTTCAGTTCTACCTAAACCTGTGACACTGGTAAATTACTGCACATCTACACATTATGATGAAGAATTTATAAAAGGTAGTTAAAAATCATGTTAAAGGTCTGATGACATGAAAATTACACTTATTTCAAGTAAAAAGCTTTAAAAAGCCCGCTAAATCCACCAAATATTGACCATTTTACAAGAAAATGTTTATTGTAGACATATCATAAATAAACATGAGCTAAATATGCAAATCTGAGAGTCAAAATAAGGATTCACAAATATGTCTAATGTTGAATCTTTGCTTCTTCAACCTTCATTTCAAGGACAGCTGTAACCCCGATGTGTCCTAAGTGGTTCATTTTGGAAGTTAAGCTCATCCTCCCAAAAAATATCAATATTACTCCCCAAACTGTCAACTACTGACTAAGTAATTAAGAAATAATTCATGTAGGGTTAACAAAAAAAAATGCTACTCTTTACAACACTACTGCACATCATTTCTTTTGCATACAGGTAGGCAATGTATTAAAAAAACAGTCAGCCTTTGAAGAGGTATGTCCTGAGAATGCAATCTCCCCCCTACTCTGCCTACTTTGCATCCTAATATTCCTGTGCCCCACTGTGATGTCCCTGACCCCTCCCCTCCTACTGGTAGTCTCCATACCTTGTACTTAAGAGGTCACACAGATTAAATATTTTTGGCTTTAAATGGGTACTCCTTTCAAACGACTCTGCCTTAGCATGGGTGGCAATATTGGGAAGGAGGGAGACTAGAAAATATTCCCCTTGGAATTGGATGGAGGGATACTACACTATATCCCCCCATGAAATCAACCCGTCAGATTCGGTAATTATGCAAAAATATTAAGTTAATTATTAAGAAAAGTTTCAGGGAATACTTCCAACAGTTGTCAGTATCACACTGCAAAGCCTGGAAAGGGCCATTTCCAGTGATCTTGGGGGCATTTTTGGCCTTTATTTTCTTTCTATGCTCTGCGTGAACCGATGGTGGTACTCCGCTTAGATAGTGCCACTGACTATATCCCCCAAATTTCAAAGATGGATCACCGCCCATGTGCCTTAAGGGCCTCTGTGGAGGTTAAATGTTGAATCTGTTAATCTAATGTAGAAACTTAGAAAGCATTAAAAATGTAAAAACTAGCCATAGGTTCATCAAAATTGATCAAATATTGACCAGTTTAACAGGCATATCCTGTTTTACATCTACCTCATGAATGAACATAAGTCAATGGTGGGAAAAAGGAGTCATGAGACATTTCTTTTACATACTTTGTTCAACCCTAATTTTAAAGACAGTTGTAATATTGATATGCCCTGAGACGTTTATTTTGGAAATAACAGTTGTATTTTCAATATGTCAACATCGCATCAAATTGAACAACACAGCAGCTGACAATTACGAGAAAATTTACATACAGTTAACAAAAGAAATACTGACAGTGCAACACTCCGTATTATAATGTTTGCATGACAAATGAGTTGTTGCAGAAGTGGTCAGTTTGAAGTGCTATATATATATATATATGTGCTATATATATATGTGCTATATATATATATGTGCTATATATATATATATATATATATATATATATATATATATATATATATATATATATATATATATATATATATATATATATATATATATATATATACATATACACTGACACTGATCAAATTTAAGGTTTTTATAATTACTCATACAGAATGAGTTTTCACCCTTCAGCAATAACCTTTGGGCCTTTTGAAAGTAAAATTACAAAGACACTAATTTCCTATCATGTTCTAGTTTTACCTGAACTGAGTCAAGCTACTCTTAGGAGAATTTTACATTGAAGAGAATAAAGGCTGGCTCATATATGCAGCTATAATACATAAGCGGGCCATATATGGCTGGGTTCATGCCATGTATAGTTCGTTTACATTTTACAGCAGCTGTAAATGATGAAGCATGAACCTACTACCTTTACACCGTCCACATTTGAACTGTCTTCCAAGTTACAAGAGTAACAAACTTTGAAGGATCTCCTTCGGTATTTGTAATTATTGCCCTAAAAATGTCATGCTTGTATAAAACCACTTCTGCAAACATGTTATTTTACTCAAGTTTACATAAAATTTATTATTAATGATATGGCATTATATTCCAATTTTTGTAGCTGCTGTTTCTTGAGAGAGATCTTTTTTATTGTGTCATTCACACAGAAATTCAGCTATTTTCATATAAATTTATGAGGCTACACACTTCAAAGTAAAAGAAAATTAAATGCATATATTTCATCTGCAAGTGATCCTATTTGGCTGTTTAATCTGACATGTGCGTTTCTTTAAATTTTTGTTTCTGTACCATCACCTCCTAAAGGCCACCTGGTTTTAAGATGAGTGTTGGAACCATTAAAACAATCAATAAATTACTAACCCACAAGATGATAAAACAGTGGCTCGGCTCAGGAGGACTAATTGTAATAGACAGGAGGGTTTAATATAACCTATTGGGGCTGTTTGCAAGTCTGATTGCATTTACGAAGTGTCATAGACTAATCTATAGAAACGCAGCATCCAGACGAATTTAAGCGGAACTCGAACCTGAAGCAATCTGTGTAAACTGTCTGAGCAGTCATTTGCCATCATTCTTTTAATTTTATGGTTCAAATTGGTAAAGGGATTAAATTTAAATTGACAGAAAGTATAAATGGATTACACGAAAGGATGGGAGAGATTATACAGTATCTATAGTTACTAGACAAAGGATTAGGGCTTACAGAAAGAGTAATAAAATCACAAGAGGTCAATAAAAGACTTCCCCAAAACCTATCAATTGTTTTTCTTACATGGTTGAGAAAACAACTATATGGTAATTTCTGTCTTTTTCTCTGTTTAATCTGTTAAATCACCCAAAATAAAAAAAAAAAAAAAAAATGGGTAATTTTTTCAGGAGAGTTTGAGGGAAGAAATTTTATAGCAAATTTGAAATAAACTGCTGAAGAATTTAGTGAAGAGGTTGCAGTAACAAATGAGGGCAAAATGTTTTCAGAAAAGACAATTCAATGCAGAATGGCACAATCAGGCATACAAGCAGACTTTTGTGAGCATACCCCATGTCTTCACAATTTTAATGATGGTCATAGGAAGGCTTTGTTACAGCATCCACACCTAGGCTTTTACCTAATGAATGTATGAGTCCACAGGGGTATGAGGCAAGATAGAGGGGGGGGGGGGGTGGACTGCATCCCCCTTTAGAAAGAACATTTGACTTTTTAGGCAAACTTTTTGGGCAAAAATGCCCTGTGCCCCCCCTCCTGTTGAAGGAAGTCCCCTATGCTTATATGTATGACAACCATACATATACAAATACATACAAATACATGCATATACTTGAAAATGTATATAACATTTACGTGGAAATATATTTCGTAAGCCTTATTGGCCATACCCTTCCCATGCGTTGTCCAATACAAGTTTAGATGAATTACAAAAGTGTGTAGAAGAAAGCACAGTACATGACATTGGTTTATGTATGACAAATACATCAAAACTTATTTTAATGTACTGGAAGTGTGAAGGCTCATAGACAGACAAGCTACTGAAGACGGGCAAGATGGCCTCGGGGGGGGGGGGATATATTTTTGGGACAGGGGTGAGACATGTAAAAATGTGTTAAGCCAACAGCAACTTGTAATTTTCTAAAGGGGCAGATATTTTTCTTCACTCCCAGTTCCCACCTCCTTTCTCTAGCTATGGGCTTTAGGAAGTGTGGCATGTGGTTATAACACACATAGTTTGGATAAATTCAGTACAGTTAAGGCAGTAAGGAAGAAATAATACGGAAGACAAAATTAATATTGGTCACAGAAAGTACCATGAAAACAAAAAAATTTTGTGTAATAATGTGCAAGGACACAATTGTCAGAGTCACAGCTGATTTTAACGTGACAGTAGATTTAAACACCTGTCATACTTTACTGTGAGTTTAAGGCCCTAGTTGAGCAAATTATGTCTGGCAAACAACATACTTCTCTGAAAAGTGACCATAGAAATAAAAGTTAGGGAGAATGACGTCTGTCGATCTGGACTGAAGCCATTGATTTGGCTAGTTTGTACGGCAACAGTGCACCTGCGTCTAATACACATATCACGTCATTGCTTTTGCCTCAAGTATTGGCAAAGAAAATACAAGTTTTCAAGTTAGGAGTATAAAACAAAATACTTAAGGCACCAAGACTTATTTGTGTTGTGGGAATTACTCCTAATCTTTCGAAAAACGGATAAAATAAGCTATAACTTCTGCAGCAGAATGCAAACTGTACGTACGGAGACACACCAATCAACCGGTCTTTTGCCGTACAACGGAAGCGCCCTCACAATTTTCATGGCTTCACTTGTTAAACATGCATGGATGCATTGTGTCAGCGTTCTCCCTTACTTTTATTTCTATGAAAGTGACTCATATGTAACATATAGCTATAAATCAAAACAAGAGCCCAATGGGCACTGTGGTTCCTTGCTGAATGTAATGAAACTGAGCCAACTACTGAATGAACCAGTATTTCTGTAAATGCACAAAATCTGCTCTGTAGACAATGCACATCTTGTGTTAACACATTCAAGCATAAATAAATTGCTCTGAAGAAATACAGGCACTTCAAGGGATATCAACACAGACAGTATACAGTTACAACTTGTTTTATTCAATTAAGCAATCACAATTCATGCACGCTCAATGGTATCTGATCCAAATGATCAGTAACTTAGTTCTCTTTATAAAACTAACAACCCATAGTAGCATTTAATTAATCAATTCCAATTTCTGCAAGCTTACATGTCCTAATCTAAGGACAAATGTGTCTAGTGAACTTTCACAAGTCCTCTGCTTTGTGGGCAGAGAATCTTCTGCAATATTAAAAAGCTGTATTTGATGCAGGTTTTCATAATGGCAGAATTATGGATTAAAATCGTAATACTATAATTTCAACTAAAATTGAAATACTTGGCATCTCTGAAGGATGTCCCACATCTTTCAGTCATTGGGTGAATGTGATCTTAATGCACTGGAATGATACAGTTTTGTACTTATATTTGACTTTAGGAATTCTTGGGAATTTGCTTTTTGGCATCTGGTGATTTCATCTCTGACATCCAACAAAACTCATATGGGTTTTCTGCTGGATTTAATGCAACACCTCAAAGCATAAATCTATTCAAGCTTCCTACACTGAGATACAGAGTTAAAAAGGTTTGCAAAGTTTGACCTCCAGTGACCCCAGATGACCTTTGGTCTCCACCAAACAAATATTTTCCCCACCATAAGGCATCCAAACACTAAGTATGAAATTAATCCAAGCTTCCTACCTTGAGATATTGTGCTAACAACAAGGTTATCAGTTTTTTAACCTCGGTGACCCCAGATGACCTTTGACCTCCACCAAAAACTGTATGGCACAGCTTCTCACTATGGTGGATCTATATACCAAGTATGAAATCTATCCAAGATTCTTTCCTTGAGATATTGTGTTAACAAGGTTTTCAGTATTTGACTCTCAGTGACCCCAAATGACCTTTGACCTCCACCAAAAATGACAGGATTCATCTTTTCACCATAAGTCATCCACATACCAAGTATGAAATCTATCCAAGCTTCCTACCTTGAGATACTATGTTAACAACAAGTTTTCAGTGTTTGACCCCCGGTGACCCCAGATGACCTTTGACCTCCACCAAAAGCTACAGCATTCATCTTCTCACCATAATGCATCCACAAACCAAGTATGAAATTTACCCAAGCTTCCTACCTTGAGATATCGTGCAAACAAGGTTTTCGGTCTTTGACCCCTGGTGACCCCACATGACCTTTGACCTCCACCAAAAACAATAGGGCACACCTTCTCACTATGACAGATCCATATACCAAATTTCAGTTCAGTCCAACTTTCCCTTGTTGAGATACAGCGTACCGAAGCAAGTGTCACACACACACACACACACACCCACCCACACCCATACACACACACACACGCCAAGCTGACTACATAGGTTCCTTTTGCTAATGCAAGGAACCAAAAACCCAAAACTCTATGTTTAAGAAATGAGACATTAATTGTAAGATGCAAATGCACCCATCATACCAGTTTAAAGTACAAAACATGTGTATACATTCATACTTTTTTTCCAAAGTCCCCTCGACTCTCTGGCAAAGAGCTGAAGGGTGAAACCAAATGTTACTCTTGAAGGAGTTCTGCTCCTCAAAGGAGCTATGTCCCAGAGAGGACAACAAGGAATGTGACCAACCTCTTAACCTTCAGACCTCTACATCATAGGTCTGTCATGCATGGGACAAAGCATGTGTATACATACATTCACACTAAGCTGACTGGGGACAGCTTGATATTCATAAGGTTTTTTAGTCATAAGGGTCACTGTTCATATACTCATAACAGTCATTTATCACAAGGTTTTAGTGTTTGCACCAGGTACCCGGGTACCCGACCAACGATGTCAAGACCTGGTTCTGAAATTGCTACCCGGATCCAAAGTTTTACTAACATAGATTGCACGTGTGACAGAACACCTAACATGTTACTTTTTCCTGGCAAAATAATATCAAGCACATGCCTAAGAACACTTGTCATGCCCATACCTAAGATACAATGGTGTAATATTATATCAACGTGCAAAACAAAATTTCTTATTATGACTTTACAACAAACTTGTAGCCTAACAGAAGTTATATTTTCGGGTACCCGGGTACCCAACCGACCATCAACTTCGGGTACCCGGTTCCGAATTGCAAACACTACAAGGTTTGTTTATTCATAATAAAGGAAAGGGTTCGCTGTTCATAATAGAAAAAAGGGTTTGTTATTCATAATAGCAAAACAGGTTCGTTATTCATAACAGAAAAATGGGATTGTTATTCCTAATAGAAAAACAGGTTTGTTATTCATAATAGAAAAACAGGTTCCTTATTCATAATGGCAAAAATTGTTCATTACTCACAATAAATAGGGTTTGTTCTTCGATCGTAATAAAATATATGGTTCATTATTCGTAACACACAAGGGTCAGGGGAGGATCACGATTTTTGAGGTGGGGATTCCAAAATAAGGAAATTTTTCTTCCATTTTACAGGCTAAAATGGGCTTTTCATTGCCACTGGAAATATAGAATTCTTTTTCCTATAATGAATAATCAACCTTTTTCCCTATTATGAAGAGAGCACCCTTTTCGAAATTATGAATATCGAACCTTTTCTCCTTTTATGAATATCGAACCTTTTTGACTATAATGAATATCAAATCCTTTTTGCCATAATATCGAACCTTTTTTGCCATTATGAATAGTGAACCTTTTTGCCATTATAAATAATGAACCTTATGACTAATAAACCCTTTTTTACCTTTCTTTTATGAATAACAAACCTTATGAACAATGAACCTTATTTTCTGTAGAAGAGCACGTTATGAAGAAAGACTCTTATGAAAACTGACCCTTACGACTAAACCCTTATGAATAGCTGGTAGACCCCAGCTGGCCACCATATGACCCACAGTAACTTAATTCACAAGTTCGATTAGACAGATAAACTCGTCCCTTTAAACCCAGATACTGCTCCAATACTGTACCACAACTTTCATTTTAAGGTTCAAGCTTTATTTTCATAACACCTGACCTTAATTAAACCAAATTTCTTAATTAAATTGAAATTCATACAGAAATAACATACATACCAGAAGCATGTCCATCATATGGTCTTCTATCACTCCATTTGTCACTCTTGACACGTGCAGTCAATAGGAGCAAATTCTTTGGGATACATTTGCTGGTTTACAAACACCTTTTAAAAATACCATGTCACAATATATAAGCATCCAGGAACTAATCTTGCCTCTATACGTTTTGCTCACATGTATTGTACTGACCAAAACTTTATAGCCTGGTCTCCGAACAGGCAGGCAATGCAGGTTTGGCAGTTCCCTGCTTATAAGTTGTCATCCATCCCTTATGACAAATTTATTTTGACAGTCTATAAACCAGTCCTGGAGCTCTGACTCCAATACTTTTATAATGAAATTATGTCCCTGTTGGCTGACCAGAATGTACAAGATGTGGCTATTCTTATCTTGAGGGTTGTAGGAACTGAATGGGGGAGAATAAATACCCCTCAATGAGATCAGTTGGAATTTGAAACAGATCTGAAGTGCAATTCAGGATCTCTTCAAAATGAAAGGTCTATTGAGCTGTTTCTACAAAGACGATTAACAATGTGCTTCAATTACCACAAGTCTTAACCCTCACGATACTGTACTATACTGTAAATACTGGCAAGAAATCAGGCCTAGTGCATGCATGTCTGTTTCCACAGAAATCATGCCAAGACTGTCTTTAAATAAAATCTTCAAGGAAGTAAGTGCCCAGAAAGATTTGTTATTTTACTGCCCCACACAAGTGGATAATGTATCACTATTGGCAACATATACAGTCATGTTGGTTAAAAATAGGTGAAATAGTTCAATTAGGGAGATACTAGATAAATACTTGGTTTAACTGATGACTTCAATTAGCGAGACTTTCATGATATAATTACAAAAGCAATATCATTAAGAAGTAATGAATCCCAAAATAGTATCATTAATTTGCAAATTATAAAGTGGATATCAATGTTTTATGAAACAATAAATTTGACATGAAGAATATGACAGAGAAGCAGATGTTTTATGACTGAAGGAATTAGAAATGGATGCCAGGGAATGGGAGGGTTGGGGGGAAGGGGAGGAGGAGAAAGGGGGTAAAGTTAGTCCTACCCATAGAGAAGTAATCCTATGATAACAAAATGGGATGATTGATGTAGATTTAAAGAAAAAGGGTTTTCCAAAACTTTCCTATGAATTTGCTCTCCCCCTTCTCCCCTTCCTCCTGCATTCAAAGTCCTGGATATTATACTTTGAAGAATCTGTTGTATCATGACTGCTAAAGGCCAATCTACATGGTCATACATTTGCCCATGAACATCGTCGTACAAATGTTTGATCACTTGTTGGGAAGATGAAACATGCAACTAAAAGTTTGAAAACCTTCATACATGTTGGACGTGGTTCAAATTTGTTGCGAACGCAGTCCACACGATCATACTTTAATCTGTTAACATCGTCATGGAAATGTATGATGATGTTTTTGACAGAATGTATGATCGTGTAGACGGGACTCAAGATGGATAAATTCGTAACCTGGACAAATGACAGCCTACGGTACTTAACTACACAATTTGGTTGTCCACTTTATAAGCCAGGCCTGTTAAAACTTCATTAGAGCAGAGAAAGTTCTTGCCAAAAACAAAGTCTGGAAACTTGGCACAATAACCATCGTATGACTCTTGAATAGTTCAAATACGTGACTGAAGAAAGGAACATGCCTTGCAGCAACAATGTCTAACTGTCAACATTTGTCATCAGGTAAAGCAGGGCAGGGAATGCAATTCAGAAACCCTAAAAGCAATGAAAAGGAGCTAGCTTATTTCCTAGTAGACTAAGTAGTATAATTATATTTAAATGAGTAGCTAGCAAACTCACTAGTTCAAGAATTCTCGCCCTTTCCTGCTGATTCTAATATGGGTGAGATGATCCCCAAATCTAGTGATGTGATGTCCTTTAAATAAGTTACTGTAACATTACTCAAAACCACAACTGGTGGGGGGAGAGGTGGACGGAGGGGATATTTTTTTCTAATCTACATGCATATTTATGGATGGCCCCATTGTGAGTAATCCACAGTTTGAAGGCTAGATTTTATTCAGGGAGGGAACTTGCACGGATCTGGTCTTTGCATTGACAATGTGAAAACAAGAAAGTATCCAATGTGGCAAAGATTTTCAAGTATAGAGATGCAACAGTTTTGTCCATTCAACTGACTTTGATGTACAACATCGTGGATTTCCCATAAAGCAATGAACTTTTGTGAAGAGAATGATTATTTGCTATCTTCCAAATCACAAGTTTAATGCTTTGGGGATGAGGTCTTTAGCAATAGGCTATGTAGACAAAACTTTCAGATTTTAAAATCTTTTACATATCACTAAAATGTACCCTTAAGATCTGACTGAAAGTCACTGCCCTGATCAGGCTAGATATGTTGGCTCTAGGTCAGGGTTGCCAACTTGGACTTCAACCTTTATGCCAAATTGTTTCTCCCAGAATGCACATATTTAATAGCCAATTTAAAGAAAAGATCACAAAAGTATACTGATATATCTAAAAAACAGCTTACAATTAAAATGTTGATATAAAGGGGGTTTTATGAAATTGTGCCGAGAGGGGGGGGGGGGACGGGAGTTTTGGCTCCCTCGTCAAGGAAGGCTAGCCCCCCCCCGTCAGGGAAATTTTCCAATTCATCAGGGAGCCTTAATGTGTGCAATAGAATATGTAATCATGGCAACACTTGGTCGCCCCCACAATCTGCTAGGTTTCGCTCTTAAGAAGGGCAGATTCTTCAATAAACACCTAACATTTTCTCATTTTAATCCATAGCAACCCACATTTTACAAATTTTTTTCAATAAAAATCCAAATTTTTCAAATTTTCTCAATAAAAACACTACATTTTCAAATTTTTGTAAATAGAAGGAAAAAACAATTTTCTGTTCAAAATCTTCTTGGCAACCTGTGGCCTTTCTTGGGGCTTAAGGTTGCTAGCTCCCATTGACTTTTGGATTATAATCACTTCCAAATGAAACGTTTTTAATGCCAAAGGG
Source organism: Holothuria leucospilota (assembly GCA_029531755.1). Lineage (NCBI taxonomy): Eukaryota > Metazoa > Echinodermata > Holothuroidea > Aspidochirotida > Holothuriidae > Holothuria > Holothuria leucospilota. Next base: position 13,933,214 of record CM055965.1, read on the forward strand.
GGATCAATACTGCCAAATTTATTCAGATTTGGCAGTGAAAAATGCCAGTTTGACAGCAGCCCTGCTCAAGGTCAGAACAAGGAGTGACTACTGTTGCAGACCTTTTGAAGTGTCCTTTCTAGAAGACTGGCTCTAATTGTGTTTTGTTGGTAAATTCTTAAAGATGATGTTTTAAAAGCATACCTAAAGGAAATCTCTCTGAGGAGTTTCAAGGCTGCTGGCGAATATATCCCTGACCATACATAGATGAGCCACTTGCAAAGGTGCGTTCTCACGAACCCACTGTTGCCTCGAGTTGCCCGGGCAGCTCATTAAAAAGCAAGGTCAACTCACCGTTTTTCGCGTGTGAACGGGGCTAGGGCTAAGGCAAACTCGGGGCTAACTTGCCCCACGAAGGAAGGTGGATTGAGTTGAGCTTGCTCGAGGCAAACCTCCCAGAGTAAATAAACATTTGGCCTCAGGCGGTCAGGTGTTGACAGATAGATGAGGTTTCTTTCCAATCAGCCTAGTGCAATACACCCTTTGGCGTTTTATAGCCTATAGGCATGTGTGTCCAACACACAAACCACGTATTTTGTTGTACAATAACATTTCGGTGGGTCGTACTATTGCAAGATTGAAATAATGGAAGGAAATGGCGAAAGAAATGTTTGGGGAGACGGGGAAGTTCATGTGTTGTTAGACATTTGGGGCGATAAGGCCATCCTCGATAAAATGGACGGGACATCGAGAAACTCCCAGATATATAAAACTATTGCCAAAAGAATGGAAGATTGCGGGTTTACGCGAACCGTGAACCAGATTAAGTACAAAATGAAGAACTTGAAGAAGGAGTACAGGAAATACGTTGACCACAATAACGGGCCCCTCACCCCCAGTCGGTTCAAATACACATCGAAAGTAACCAAGCTAAGCAACATTACATGTTTGGAAGTTTTTGTTTTGGGGCAGGGTTTAACAACCCTTTAATCCACCGCTATCAGTTCTACCAAGTAACAACACTACCATTAATCAGACATGGTTCGGGGGCATTCCGAAGTTAAGTCACAGTGCGCCCGCAAAATTTTGGACTGGAGGGCGGAGAAATGTGGGAAAAGCGGAGCGCCTCCATCAGTTGGCACGGAGTGTGCCAGAAAATTTTGGGATAAAATACCCCCTAGATTGCCGGAAATCGAGCTTTCCTAGGTCCCAAAAGTAAGCGCCTGGAAATGATGTTCTAAGAATTTTATCTCAATTTACCTCTTAATTAATGAGTCATGTATTCTATTTCATTTCGTCACTTTCATAATTGTCAATGTAAGTTGTTTTTATCGCCACTCCGCTTTTACTGTATGAATTGTCAGACACCTGTATAACCGACAATTAAATTGTCAGTGAGTTTTATGACCACAAAAGATTTCCCCCCGGCCGGAAATCATGGGCAATACATTAAAGAATAATAAGTATTTGGAGACTATTTTCAAGTTTTCCGCTTCAAGTTACAAAGTCTGATAAAATTTGTACATTTTTTGATTATTAGTTTGTTACGCTCTAGAAGAAATTCAAAAGAACAATTTGTCCGAACCCCTTACATCTGTTTAAACTAAACACATTTTCATGTAATAAAAACCACTGGGCCCTCAAACCTCCGGAGTCCCCCTCTTGGTAGACCACTGATAAAGATATGTTTATATAAATTAGTGAAATCGTCAAAATGAATCAGTGATCAGCAGATCTGAATTTCTCAGTGAGGTCGCCTTGTGTTGTGCAATTCTGTTTCACTCATGAAAATTTTCAGTACTTGACTAGCTTTCTTCATGGCAAAATTGTCAATTGCACGACAGAAATCAAGGCTACGTAAAGTCTCAAATTCGAATGCCAGTGCCCCGGTCTAGGACTCGGCAGGTGAGCTCGAACTGGGACTGGTACTCGGACTCGGAAGCGCGACTCGACTACAACACTTATGTCTGGGCCTACAAAATGAAAGTTTTTCAAGTGGTGTAAGCTAAGTAACGGCTACTGCAATGAGTCGCCGTGTCATCAATCCCTGACATCAGATTCTTAATGAGAGCCCAGGTAATAGTACACAGGAGGGTGTTATTTCAAACTATCCCAAAGTCTTCCCAGACTCTGCCCGGTAGGTTTACCCCGCGTGGCCGACTTACCATTAACAAAATCTGCGTTTATGGGCATTGAAAAGCAGTGCACATTTAAAAGGGGCAATCAGAGTTTGACAGAGCAAATTAATCTTTCGTTCCAACACCTCAATTTTTCTTTCTAAACTGTTTGTTCCCCAGATAAAAGAGACATAGAAGAGATTTTTCAAGTGAAGAAATGTTAATAATGCATGTTTATTACTGTCGAAAGAGAATTTCTTAATATTTTTCAGGTAAAAAAAAATCCGTTTGTATGCAAAACTGGACAACCATCTCTACCCAGTGACTAATTACAACTTCAGACTATCATGACAGATCATTTTTTGTTAGCTAGAACTCAATGAACGATTGTGGTGCAGAATTATTGTGGAACTGAAAATTGTGAAAACAAACTCTCATTGTCCCTTTAATGATGGGCTATTAGAGGGTTTTCCACAAGACCAAAAGTCCGCAAAACCGAAATTACATTGGGTTCGCGATACAGAAAACCCACCAGACAGAAGTATAGTCGGTTACAGCCCGAGAGACCGAAGATAAATTTTGCCGCCTACTATTGAAAATTGGAATGTCGATATCAGCTATATCGACTTCTAGCATAACGGCACAAAGATAATTTATTTCAGCTTTTACAAATTTATAAGTGAGTTTGATAATTCGTTGTCGCATGGAATTGTGGCCGGGATACATGCCCGATACACAACCCAGAAACCGAGCTCAGCGCATACCGGTAGTGTACTGCGTTCTCCTAATTTATAGCACAAATCCTATGAATATTTAACTGAGCGAACTGTACGCGGTTCACATGTAGTTCGCTGCACAAACGCCACATAATTGAACACTCCTTACGTTGGGAATGGGTTGAAAAAGGGCGATTCGCCTGATAAATTTCCTAAGAAAACTCAGTTTGGAACTGACGTGCTGTAGGTACAGAAGTGTGGTGTTTAATGTCCCGACGGTTTGGAGAACAGGGCATATGCACTAAGCCTGAGTTATCGAATACGCTTTTTCTTAGACCGTTTGCGGTCCAATGACAAGGGGCAAAGGGCATAGCCTATATAAGGGGTAGGCTATATTTTGCAACCCGGCGGGACTGCCATATGATGATACTTCGAAATAGTCTTATCCGAGTAAATATAGCGTATTGGGGAAGAACATGGTTTCAAACCAAACTCACGAAATTTGAGCCATTTCGTTAATTTTATGCTACATCAGTTTTGCAATATACCATCATGGCCTACTTTGTTTTAGTCTACCTAAAGTTATTCTATAGCCTATAGCAGGGCCGCCGAGAGGGGGGTACAGAGGGTACAAATGTCCCGGGGCCCGAGGCAATTTTGGGGCCGGAAAAATTAGGTCAAGAAAAAATATATACACGAAAATAAGGAAGAATTTGGAAATCAAAATACAACAACAACTTATTATTATTTCATACATTTATGATTTAGTCGATAGCCATTTACGCAACCTGGCAAGCCTGGTGCACATTCATATATGCTCAGTCACGACAAATCTTCATGAACGAAGACATGAGATAGACAAATATCGGTTAGCTTTTTACGAACTTTTCGCTACGTTAAATTTTTGGCTCGTTCAAACACTCCCAAATCTAGTAATTATACCGAACATTGTTTGCGGTCAAACTTTAAATAATGAGTGACTTAAGCCTTTCCCCTAGCTCATCCTGTAACTAATCTTTCGTTTCAGTGTTTACCGGTAAGGCCTTTCTTTACGCAGCCTCGATTTTCATGATGTGATTGGCAATTTCGGGTTGAACTGAAGAAAGTTCGTAAAGTAAGATCTTCATGAGTAAACGAGAACTGCAAAACACAAGGCGACGTCACTGTTAATATCACATCTGCTGGTTACTGATTCATTGTGACGATTGCACCAATTTATTGATCAGTGCATGTTTATTAGACGAAGATGTGTTCTAGCTATTGTTTTCAACCGAGGTAAGGGGACAGACGTAAGGAGGCCTTGCAAATTGTTTTTTCTAGAGAGTAACAAAATAACAATTAGAAAATGCACAAATGTTATCAGAATTTTGCAACTAAGCGAAAACTTGCAAGAGGTCTGCAAATGCCTAATAATAGTAACCCATGCATTCCGAGGGGAAAATTTCTCGTAACTAGAACTCTAACTGCCAAAGATGGCCATAAGACTTTCCAATATTGCTAGTGTTTCCCCTCTTTATATGCAGTAAATAGGCCTAGTAAGTGCCATTTCCAGCGATCTGGGAGGCATTTTAGGACAAAATTTTCTTGCGCTCCGCACCAACCGGTGGTGGCGCGGAGCGCTGAGATTTTCTGCGTTCCCTCTGCGTTCTTGGCTACGGCCCTGTTAGAAGGAGGCATAATTCTTCGTCTAGTCAGTTATATTTTTATCCATGTCGATCGGAAGAATTCACAGCAGGAAGCTGTTATTTCTAAATAAAAACTCCCTGATCACAGTTCCCCCCCCCCCACCTCGCAATTCCTGCGAACGCCAATGATGAATAGACCCTATGTATGTGACCCCGTGACTTTGGTGTGAGGGGCCCGTGCAAGTGCTTTGTACCCGGGCCCGGATCGGCTCTAGGCGGTCCTGGCCTATAGGGTGTTGGGCCGGGAAAGTTTGTTGTGAAAAAACTTAGGCTAACTAAGTAAGACGACTGTGACTTGGACGCCATTCCAACACCCCCTCCCATTCGTAAGGCTTAGAGTCATAGAGTCATAGGCGTACGAGGCGGGGAGTGTGGGGGCGGGGGAAAATGCCCCCCCCCCCATTCGGGCAAAAACAGTGGATCCATTCGGGCAAATGAGGCAGTCATAAGCATAAATTACCCCCTAATTCGGGCAAAATTATTCCTGCCCCCTTCCCCAGAAATATTGACCCCCGTACGTCTATGCCCAGTGTGTTAAAGAAATAATGAAATATAGGCATCAGTGCAGAAAAATTGTACTTCACTTTGGTCACGAATGGCAAACTGTTTCTTCGAATAATATGCACCCTGCCCTCGAGAGGTTAAAAAACAGTGAATAGAAATGGCACATCTTGCATTACTAACTTGCAAGGTGATAATGACTAGTAAAGCAACAGTCATTCAAATCAACAGTTTCATCAACTTTCGGGTTATATTTTGCACGGAAACTCATCTTGTAACTGTTTATATGCGCGTTAATATACATAGGTACGTTTGCAAGATTTGAAGAACGCATTCCTTGTGCTCTGGTAGTTAGCTACAGTAGTAAATGACACGCAGCGAAACTGTAACACTTGTGTGTATTTCTATAACGTTAAGAATTTCGTGCGGATGGCCCGTTGAAACTGGTTTACTTTAGGCTTTAGGCCCTCTGCTATTGCCTCGCGAGTCTTCTAGCGGCTGATTGTACAAAGTGAGTACTGATCCTCATTTTCCAGGAAAATCCAGACCGACATTCATTTTATATTACACTAATCCCAAATTATTTCATACCATGGAAGTATTGTGTTTTATACAGTAAAGACTGTGGCTGTGCGATAAATACATCCCCGCACGAGTCACGACTTTTGAATTGGTTCATGTGTACAGGAGTTCTTGCGGCTCGGTCAGCGGCGAGCCGTTTATAGTAGGCTACACGTACGTACAGGAAATGCCCACAAGTTTTCATACAACAAACTTGTTCACAGCGCTAGCTCCACGGGCTTGCTTGCATTTCATTGGTGCATTTATATTGGTGCAAAGCTCTTGCTTGTATTCCATTGGTGCTTTACTTTAATAAATCGCCACGTGCCGAGAGGCCATGTCTTGGTTAACCCTCTTCCAACACGTAGGGACATGGATCAAAAACACCGGGTTTAATTGTGGTTGAATCGTTAACTCAAGGACGATGTAACACCGGGCATCGGTGGGTTCGTGAGAACGCGCTATTGTTGGAGGCCAAATGGTCTAATTATGATCCTTGAGTAGAAGATTGGAGTGCTATTATATACTGAAATAAGACCAGTATTTTCTCAAGTAGTGGCTAGAAATGATTAGAGGAAGCAATATCAGCCTAACAAAGGATAAATTCAAATTAAAAACCTCTTGACTTCAGAATGGTTGGACATAATGGCACATTTCAAAGAGTGAACAACTTTTTTCAGCATGGTATTAATCTGATATGCAGGCTGACATTTTACCATCTACCATGTGAAGGATGCTTTTTCCAGCTATAGTTTTCTTCTATAAAGACAGAAGGTTAAATAACACAACATTGCAAGTTTTGAAATGATAACACAAACACACAAAAAAGAACAAAAAATGTTATGTGGGCTCAGACAGGCTATCTGTTACTGAGACTACACAACTGGAATAAAATAATGCCTTTGATCTTGGTATGTATGACCTTTCAACTCATTTGCATAAAAAAATATTTTTGTTGTATGTATGACCTAAGCAGCGATAGGTATTGAACTTTATCTTTTCAACTGGGACCAATTTCACATTATATTCAGGATACTTTACACACTTGACCATGTATTTTCTCTGACTTTTGTATGTGACCTTTGACCTCATAATTATGTGATGACATCCATGTTGCATCTAAGAACCAAGCTTGCAACAAAGAGGTATGAACAATGCAAAATTTATTTACTAAAAGCTTTTAAAAGGCATTTTTGAACAACTCGAGTGAAATGTTTCCAATAGCTTTAACATTTGTATGCAGCTCATTTCAATATGAAGTATCAATGCTACAAATGTGACCCAAGTTTACTAGTAAGTAGAGTCTGCAACAAAAGGATATGGACAAGACAAAAAAGACCTATCAGTTCTACACACTTAGACACACACGAAGGACACAGCCTCAAAGGGGCTATCATGGTATCCCCCCAAACTTATTTAGGAATAGCCCTATAGTTCTAATACAATTGGTGACGGCACTTTGATTGACATTCATTCAAACAATATGATAACTCCACTCTGGTTCATAAATTATGACTTGTACGAGCAGCTGTGTTCCCAGTTAAGCTCACACACAGTTGCCTGTTGATGTAACCTTGAGCAACTCAGTGCAGACTACTGTGGCTCTGTCTTGGAGGTGTAATAGATCTATAGACAGGTGTTTTTGTTTAAATTGGAGGAGGGGCTAGAGGTAAACTTTCGCAGGCAGAATTTCTACAGTCTAGGGTGAGATTACAGAGCTTTTATCTCTCACACTTGTATGAGAAAAGGGGGAGTTCAGGTAAAATCTACTCCTCTGGATGAAAAAATTCAGCAATTTTCTCACATAGTACAGGTCTCTGTCAGGCAAAAACAGCTCATCAGCCCCACCCCCACCCCCTTGGACCAAAATATCCTGTATAACTATGTTTTCTCCTGACAAAATATGTGATAATAACCAAAATGCATTGAAGTTTGGATGAACTCATTTCACTTAACTTCGTCTTTCACCAGAACTACAGTAGATCCTACAATGTACATGTCCTGAACCAATGTGATCATGTATCCATATACAACAAGATCACGATTTATTCCTGCCTTCAGAAATTGTGCTTTCAAGGCTTCCAGAGCTTACCCTTGATGACATCAAATGACCTTTCACCCACAAAAATCAATAACAACAGGATTCTTGTATTCAATATGGCACATACATATACAATGGAAGTACTACCTTAGAGGTAGTACTTCCATGCATATACCATGTTTAAAAGGTTTCATGATGCTTCTTACATGGAAGTACTACCTACTTCCATGCTTCTAAGCATGAAATATATCCTGTTATAAAAGTTTTTAGAAGATGACTCCAGATGACCTTCGACCTTTACCAAAAACAGCAGGGTACTTCTACTCACAATATAATGCCTCTGCATGCTCAGTAAGGAAAATATCCATGGTTCTAATCTTGAGGTGTCACTGCTACCAAGGTTTTCAGATTTTTGACTGCTGGTCACCTCAGATGAACTTTGACCTCTACCAATATCATCAGTTTTCTACTATACATAATGCATATATATGCTATGAAAAGTATCCATACCTCCTATCTTTAGATACCGTGTTTGGTTTTCAGAGTTTGACCTCAAGTGCCCCTCAGATGACTTTTGACCTCCACCAAAAACAATAGGGTTCTTCCTCCCCATGCAACACTGGCATAGGCAGGATTCTTGTTTGGAGGGGGCCAACTGCAGGGCCTGATTGCTGGTCTGGGGGAGAGGTCTAAGGAGAGGGGGTAAATATTTAAATACCTTCAGATGCAATCTGGTGCAATATTTAGCATCATTTGAAGCCAATTTTGTGTTCCATTACCAAATTTTTTTCTCAGAATGTGATTGGGGGGCCATGGTCCCCTCCCCTGCCTATGCCAATGCCATGCAATGCATATACATGCAAGGAATGAAAAGTAATAATGCTTTCTATCTTGAGATGCAGTGTCTGGCTTTCAGTTTAACTTCCATGCAGTGACCTCAATTGACCTCCACCACAAATGATAGGCTTCTCCCTCTCCACATAAAGCATCTACATGGTATATGTATAAAGAGTACACATGCTTCCTATCTTGAGATATTGTGTTAACATGATTATTGATCTCGACCTTAGGGGGTTCTCACGTTGACCTACACCAAAAACAATATTTTTCCCCATTGTATGGGGCACCAATGTAACATATATGGGAACCTTTGGAACCTTTGGAGCTTCCCTTCTGGACTTAATGTGATAACGAGCTAAGGGTCACAAACACACATGCGCAAATGCCAACAAACATGCATACACATTCATATACACAGCATCATGCATGCACAGGGTTCTCTTTTGATCGAAACCAAAAAAAAAAAAAATTAAACAAAGAACTTGCTTGGCAGCTTCAGGCTGGATTGGGGGAATGTTGTTCTTTTTTATCTTATTTGGTAGAATGCTAAACTTGCAGCTGGTTTCATTCTTAAAATAACTCCTTTCCGCTTTCAATTTGAAATAAAAATAACTTTTGCACAGAAAAAATACCACATCAATGGCCAAATGGTGATTTTGTGTAGTGACCCAGCTACTGTCTAGATCCCCTTTCCCCCTCACCTTCCCCTAAAGAAAAAGAAGAAAAATATGATTTATGATTTTTCTATAGCAGTGAAAAAATCCAGCTTCATGTAAAAAGGTGCAAAATCTTTTCCAACAAGATCTAAAAAGTTGGATTCCAATATATTCCTAATAACGAGGACACCGGCCAAAGGTTCTAGTCTCCAGAAATACAAGATAGCAAAGTTTCTTTAGATTAAAGCTGGCATCAAAGTGTTATTTCTGGATTGTACCAAGCCTGGAGAACTAATTTCTCCTGCAGTGAATGCATTCCTCTCATCACTGGAAGGTGTGTACAAGGCCGAACGGTGAGTCACCTAGTCAAATACCAGAGAAAGTCTTCAACTCATAACCTCTGGTGATATTCCAAGAATTGACTAATAAACAAAGAGTGTATCAGTAATATTCTCTGGAAGATGTGTCGTTTATACATTGACACTAAATAATTGTTCTTCAGCATGGCATAGCAATTAATTTAACACTCAGAACTCACAATAGCTGTGGTGAGGGTTAATTCCCTGTATTTCATAAAAACAATCTTCCTGGATTAGTAGGATTACTTTGACCCATTTCCAGTTTGACATATGCTGGATACACTAAACCAAGCTTCCTCACTTGGGTGAATTAAATATTTTTACTTTTCCCTGATTTGAGGCGTTTTTCTTTTCTTGGACATTTCCCTCACTGGAAACAGGAAAACTCATTTTGCTGGGTTTCCGGAATTCTGAGATGGCCGCATGGCAATCCTACTGTTGGTAATGTGATGAATAACAAAGAAGAACGGAATACTGACGTGATGCCCTCCATGAGGGCATTATCCCCTGTGCTTAAAACTAATCTGCCAGATGGTGATTACAAGCTGTTTAAAGGAATACAAATAATGTGAATAAGAGGAAACAGGAAGTGACATACATACTACTATTAAATGATTCACATCGACCAGATGAAAGAGAATTAAACTAATGCAGAACAGTGTACCCGACCACATTCTTGGAAATGTCAGGTACAGTTCAACCGTGTCTCCACATGCCAAGTACTCTTTGTGCGTAAGTATTTGTATGTTTCTTGTGCTTTCTTGGAATAGTTCCTGGAGGGATATGCATCTGATATTTAAAGGGTGCATAATTAAGAAGTCACTCACAACTTAGTCTTGAAACAACAGCTAATTCTCACAAATATCCTCTTATTAATTCCCTTCAAGTATCTTTCATATTTCAGAACATAAATATTGCATACATAATTTCACACTTCAGTGAGAAAAATATTGTCACATGATTCTCATAAGCCACTCATAAAACAGAATACCCAGGTACACTTATCCAAATTGGGGTGACTGCATTTTCCCTTTACTAGAGGTTTTTGCTTCTTTTCTGGCCTCTGTTGCATGATATTTTGAGCAACTTGGGGCTTTTGATTCATGCAGAGGTGCCGTATTGTTCCCGTAAGCATGCAGGTGGGGACAGGGAGAGGCAAGGGGGCTGTAACAAACCCCCATTCAGGCTGAAACTCTATTTTCAGGCAAAACATATCCTAATTTTTGGCTAAAATGCACACTGCACAGGTCCACTCCCAATGGAAGTGGCACCCCATACTTGTGCTTGTTTCATATTCTCATCTCTCATTGCTGGTTAAGGCGGGAAGGGGGGGGGAGGGGGGTAGGAGATAAAACACCTGCATCTCCTTTGAAACTATCAGGCTTGCCGACCCTAAGCTTCTGATTGTGTTGATCTTGAAAAATCTTGGGCCACTTAAAAGGGATTAGGAAGTGATGACAATAGTTCTTGTCGTCTGCTAGATCTCAAACATTTCTTGGCATGATTTCACACATTGCTATGATATTGCCAGTTGTCAATGAAGAAACAAAAATTATGCTATTATTGTACGCCAGTCCTCTCTTTTTGAAAGGGTTCAGTACAGCTTCAATTAACTTATCAAACATGGACACATGTTTTGCTATTTCAGAAAAAATCCAGAACCTTTACAAAGTTCATAAGCAAACGTTACACATGCATTAATTGCTGAAAAGAGATGTTACTACCTAACGGAAGAAATTAGAATAATAAAGGAATATGATCACTTAAAAGTGCATTTACAGCCATTTAGACCAGAAGACTGACGAAGGTTTCATACTTGTCGGCACTGCAGATCACTTCAAAGCATTGTCACTATAAAGTCTTTTTTTGACTAGGATTATGTTAGTATGAAGGATCAAACTCTCATTAGGAAGGTTAAGTCAAACAAACTTCCAAGAGGAACTAAAGGACCTGCCAACCAAAGTCTCTTCCCATGAAAATGATTAAACTACTCTCAATTTGTATTGTCTGATAGATGACATGGATTACGTGCTTTATCTCCTTCTGTAATAGCTCCCTGGTTAAGGAGACCCAGAATATATAGACTTGGTTCAGCTTCTTTGAATTCCCTGTCACATGACTAATTTTTTCAAATTAAGATTAATACTACTTAAATGAGTTTATAATTTTGTATGCATGTTACTTACCTCATGTTTTTCTATTGTTGCATTTAACTTATAAACCAGGCTTATTGAAATGAAGTTGAATTGAAGCAAAATATTGCATTTGTGGTAGAGAAAAATTTCCTTCTTTTCAAAACCATGATTCATCAAACTAGAGTGAAAGGTAACTGGGGTTACCTTGGTATTTTTATTTTCAAGAAACAGACCTCTCACAGAAAGAAATTCACTCTTTTGTAACTCATGAATAATTTGTTCTCCCAAAGTTTCAAATGTTCAAATGATGCAACATTTATAACGCTTTCGTGTTTAAAAAATTTAGAAGAAAAACTATCTTTAGAGCTGACTGGGGAAACTGAATGGTTTGATAATGAGAAAAGAGATTTTCTGTCTATGCCATCTTTGTACATTAACCTTCAATTCATACTGAATTGCAGGTGGCTTCCAAATCTGATTCTATTGCCAAACAAAAGCATTTTTAGCTTGTGTTGGGATTTACAACAAATCACCACAAGTGAAATGGTGGCCTGAAGAGAAGGGTTGCCATTTTGAAAAGGTGACTCACTGGACAAATATACAATAACCATTGGATTAATATCACCAGGGAAACATAATCCTGATACAACTGAACTTCTAACAATAGATTTGGAATGAAATGGAGAACATGAATGTGTAAATGTAGGGTAATGGCAGTAATTCAATACAAAATAGAAAAACAAACCCTTAACTATTCATTCACTCACAATAGCAATGTCAGAAGTTCAAAACTTATGGAAGAAAATATTTCCAAAATCTCTACCTAGGACTGACTGATATAGCTGAACAATTTTACAGAGACAGAAAACTGCAAACTGATTAAAAAGAACTATATAATAATTATGAAATAAACATGTAATCTCTTGAGGTAATTACTTACCATGCTATAGGCAAATACGATAACCAGAATCTATAAAGGATCGACTTTTTGTGTGAGGTAGAAATCCTGATTTATGCAAAAACTCAAGAACTTCTATTTTCTGCAAACACCTAAATTACTGTTTCAAGTGTTTTTAGTTAATTTTGCAAGCTTTGCAGAAATTAGTAATATGAGAACCACAGAAGGTAACTTCAAGGTGCATTTTCTCATTTTTCGGTCTGCTTATTCAAGACCATGTGCGATAGGCCTTCAGAAGCAGTATTACTACAAATAAAAGTTAATAACACAGAGAACGTTATAATTAAAGAAGGGAGACTGCATAATGTAGAGCTGTGAGGTGAGGGAGGGGTTTCACTAATAAAGGATCCAAACTTTGCCAGGAGCAAACTCTGCTGCAGATGGGGTTGTTCACAATTTGTAATTGATGAGGTAAGTAAAGGAATAGAAGATATTATAAGAATAAGCTGAGAGGATCATGGTTAGGCATAAATATAAGTAGACTGTATAGATAAAAGGAAACTTTTGACATGGGAGCAGGCTTGATAGTACCCTGACTATGCATAAAAATTTGTAACGTAAATGTTACTGCTAACAAAATAATGCTACAGCTTTTCAAGATATACAGGCGCAAATCTAATGCCAATTTGTAATTTTATGTAAGCACATGAAAACATGTTATTCACTTACGGTGTACAGTTTCTACTGAAAGACATAAACACATATCTGTCTGCTAGGGCAGGATGATTCTATCTGTCTCTTTCCAAGTTACTGACCTATCATGACACCTGAAGATTGATTCACATAAACTTCCTGAATGCTCCTAAATGAACCAAAGTTTCATACTTTCAGAAAGATTGTCTTTGCATGGAAGCATTTATAAATTAACAATGACATCAAATGACCCCTAGCAAAATGGCTTTTAGTGTAACATTCCAGGATACCCCAGATTAGCCATTACAAAAGGATTTCTTTGTTCAACTTCAATCTCAAAATGACCCCGACTGACCTTGACCTCAAAATACTGAAGGACTAAATGGCGCTATTCGTTAATAGATTGCTACAAAAAATCTCCCAAGTATATTTATTGATATCAGTGGGGGAATACTTTAACCAATTTGTAAACATGATACCAAATAACCTCTGAATGACCTTTGACATCTTATTTCAACACCATTTATGTCACTGCTCAATGATTATTGTGTATTAAACTTTCAATGTATATTGCCATCTGGGAAATATAAGATAACAATACCTCTCAGCATAGAATTTGTAAAGTCTTTTTGAATACATCACTCACCATGCTAGTAGCTTTGTCAGAATGGGGTACAAGTAATGATGAATTTACATGTAAACAGAAGGTATAAGGAGGAGAAATATTGGACTTTGTGAAGTCTTTTTTTGGCCATTTATTACAGTTTTCTCCCAGAATTGTTCTTTAAAGCCTACACAGTTTGGTGAGCATGTGTATTGGAAGACTTAGACAGGTGAACAAACCAATATCAGTTTGCTGGGAAGGGGGAGGGGTGCAGGTGTGGGGTGGATGATAAGCAACTGCCTTATAAACTTGGCAGTCTACCCCCAGCACTAATTCTTCTGTCAAACCTCGGTTACCTGATTTTGATTCACATCCACACAAATCATTCCAGGCTGTTGATGTGTGGTCCTTCTAATTTGTACAAATTAGGTGTAATTTTCCAGAAGCTGCTTGAAGGAGAGCCACTTTCAGGGGCAGATTTGAGCTCTGGTGAAAGTTTATTCCACAAGGGGATGGCACATGGATAGACTGAATATTTATTACAGTCCTTGGGCACTTGGGAAACCTGTTCCTTTTTTTTTCTTTCTTTGGGGGGGGGGCTACCTATGGGTACAAAAATGCCAACTGGTATGATTCTTCTAGAATAACAGATTAGTTTGCAAATTTGTGAAAACATTTCAGCCAAGTACACCTGCGCACTTTCTACGTGCCCAAGTAACAATGGGCATAATTCACTGAACAAGCATCTTGCTTAGTTGAGTATACATACAATGTTAGACAAGAGAGGTAAGTTTTTATAAGGAAGCACTACATACTGCATCCTTCAGTCATCCACATCTTGGATGGAATTTTCAGGATGATTTACCGACATACTGACAGACAAATAATGGCAAAATCCTACTTTTTGCAAATTTGACTTTTGAGCCCTGACCTCTGACCCATAATTGAATCAATTATGCATATGTGTACAAGTTTTATAGTCAGGTACCTACCCACAAAGTTTGAACTTGATTGATCTGACTTAATCAGACTTCGCTCATGACACAGCTTCACATTTCTGATGTTAGGTAAAGTACAATATCTCATCTCCCCATACATTACACGTACAGAGATGCAATAAAATTTACTTCTAACTTATACCTTACAAAGCCCAAATTACACAAGAAAGGGAACCTCAATAGTTCAAATTTGAACTAAAAAAGCAAAACCAAACTGAATAATTCATTTGAAAGTAAGCATCTGCCTTGCAGTAGCTTCATCAAACTGTCCATAAATAATTTCAAAATTATTTTTCAACAAATTTATGACAGCATGGATGAAACTTTATAAAGTATTTATGAAAATATTATCTTCCTGGTCTGACTTCATAAATAATAAATGACCACCAAAGGCCCCAAAAAACTGATAGCATCACACAACTTCCCTTTGAAAGACTACCGCACTGAAAATATCTAGATGTGGCACCAATGACAGATCATTGGCATGACACAATTCATACACAGCAGTGTTCATTGTCTGAGGTGGGAGCATTCATTACAAATTCAACTTTTAAGGGTGGCCTCCTCCACTGTGCTTTTAGTTTACCAGGGTCTCACTGCGGGTAAGTGGGGATCACATATGTAGCGAGGAGTTAATGATGGGCGATGTAGATTACAAATTAATACTGGAGGTACAGAAAGGTTGACCTTGAACTGATTTTTTACTGTGAAGTGGGTCAAAGTCTATTGAACCCTAACTGAACTGAATTACAATGAGTGGAGTTAACAAAACTGCATTGAACTGAATTGAGCTGAATTGAACTAAACTGCATTGAATTGAATTGAGCTAAAATGAACCGAACTAATTGAATTGAAAAGAATTGAATTAAAATAAACTGAGTTGAATTAAAATGAATTGAACTGCAGTAAACTGAACTGAGCTGTATCAAATTAAACTGACGTGAATTGAATTAATTAAAATGAATTGAATTCAACTGCACTGAATTGAATTGAGCTGAAAGAAATTGAAGTGAATTAAACTTAACTGACTTGAACTGCAATAAATTGAACTGAGCTGGAATTAAATTTGCTGCATTGTATTAACCTGATCTATATATATTGATCTGAACTGACTGAAATGAACAAATCCGAGTTATTGAAATGAACTGACAAAGTCACATGATGCCATGATCAGATCACAACTATTTTCTTTTGGTATAAAATGTGACTAAACCAGGTGGGGAAGGGGGAGGGGTGAGGTTGCCCTTTTCTACACAACTTCCTTGCTCTATGAGTGAAAAAAGTACCACCATTGCAGAAAAAACCCCATCAAATTGGTTTGCATGTCAATGATGATATCAGATAACATGATAAACTATACCAAGGGACAGCTTTATATTAAATCTCAATGTTACAACACATGGAGCACTTTAATTTGAAAACACCTGTTCCAACAAAAGGCATTTAAAAAGGAAACCATTTTACATTCTATTATATCTGTTTATAAATAAAACTATGAGCAACATAGTATAAATCTCACCCAAAACATATCCCACCATTCAACCATACACATTTTTTCCTTTTACCTTCATCTTTAAAAGCTACATACATCAAGGGTTGTAATGAAACCAGAACCCCAAGAAAACTATAGACAGTCTGTACTTGCAGGAAAGCACACATGTTGAAAACTTTTGCCCTGATTTGTTTTCAATGTGTAAGCCTCTGAAGATGGCATATATACCAGCTTAAATGTGAGGTCACCAATGTGAACACTTTATAAAACCAGTGACACGGCAAGGTCTTTGGAGAACAAGCACTCAAAACTTCCACCACCTTGTGTGCCGTACTATTGTCTACAAGTACTCCTTTTTCCCTAGAACTATAAAGGAGTGGAACAAATTACCAGAAGGGACTGTCAGTGCAACCAGTAACATGTTTAAAATAAACTTGCATTTTGATTAATACATACCCCCTCCCTGCACACCTCTGACTTACATGCCCTATCCTTTAAAAATTTTTAGAGCCCTGCCAGTATACGAAAGAAGACGATGTGAAGAGCACTTGGTATTACCAAACATTTCTACAATTATTTAATATTAGCCTATTTCACTTCAATTCAATTCCAGTTCAAATTTATTTCTAATATGAACAACGAAACAGAGTAAGAAGTTACATAAACAAGTATTAAGGACTTATGAAGGACACTGGAAAAACAGAAAACTGTCAACAAAGCTAGTGACCATTGAACAGCATGAACCAAACTATAAACACACAGGAAAGTAGTTATTATGTTGAAAGACTGTGGCCCTTTCTAGTCCCCAAGCACCTGTCCCTTCAACATTTGTACATGTCTTACTGCAATGTCATGTCATGTACGTTAATGATTACAAACAGAGGTTTATCCTGCTAAGAAGGACCTGTTTGCTGGCATAATTGTAATATGATTCTATACTGGTCTGTTCATATCTTGGCAGACTTGCTTTTTCTAGTTCTAGTATGTATATAGGTCGAAAGTTTATATATATATTTAGGTCGAAAGTTGACATGTGTAAACTGTTTTGATCATAAAAGTTAAATAAATCCCAAGTACTGGCGTAGCCTTTATGAACACGGGAAAGAACAGAAGAAATAAATCAGAGAGAAAATTAAGCCATCAGCGGGACTTGAACCCAGTGCCTGCCGTTCACAAGATGACCTCTCTAACCACTATATATATATATATATATACAGTGCTCTCTAATGCCCTGAAACGCATACAAGGAATTGATAGAGCCTCTGCCCTTGCCCCCAAAACTGACCATACACCCACCAGACGTATCCCGTTGGTCCTATCCTTTCACCCATCTGTAACCCCCATTGTACGTGCCATTTACAGGAATGTAGAGACCCTCTGTTATGACCCATCCACCCGTGACCATTTCCCTGATCCCCCCATCACGGCATTCAGAATTGAAAAGAACATATCTAAGCACTTGGTCCGTGCCTCTCAACCTCAAGCAGTAGTGCCTGACACCCCAGGAACTTTTCCTTGCAACCGTGGGAGATGCAATACTTGCCCGGTGGTCAGTTATGACAAAAACCTTTCCATTGTAGGTCCCAACAACAACCGGTTTAACGTTCATCAGCATTTTACCTGTACTTCAGCCAATGTTGTTTACGTTCTCGTATGTAAACGCTGTAATATACTGTACGTGGGAGAAACAAAACGTCGTCTTGCTGACCGAGTCACCGAGCACCTGAGATCAATCAAACAGAAACTTCCAGGGTTCCCGGTAGCCACCCACTTCAATCCCCCGTCAACATGCTCGATCCGTGACTTGATGGTTTCGGCGGCTATCTCGTGTCGAGGTTCCGATCATGACCGCCTAGCTGCCGAAAACCGCCTAATCATGAAACTTGGAACCCTGTCCCCACATGGTCTGAACGTTAGACTTGAACTGTTATAACGCAGCAATTCCTGCATTTTTTTGACTTGTGGTAACCACTTAACACTGTCTGTTTTCCTAGCCGAGGTTTACTGTGCCCAATTTTATTGTGTATTTTTTTTTAAATTGTACGTTTGGCCGTGTCAACGATCAGTTGCATTTTTGCCACCTGATGAAGGGTTTAAACCCGAAACGTCGTGGAATTTTTCACAAACTTTTAGCACTATTTACTACTTCATTTTTACCTACCTACTTCATAAGTGCTACGCAGTACTTTGACCTTATATATATACATATATACAACTGATAAAATGATGACAATGAAACGCAAAGTCATAACTGACATACAAAGTACAAAACATGCATATAATTGAGCTTGGAAATTTTCGGTTCCCCTGGAACCTTCTTCAGCCAAGATAGACTTAAGACTAATGCATGCAAGAGTAAATTTAAGGTAAATGTACAGATAATGATGAACAGACAACAAAGTAAACAAACATTAATCACTCAAGAAGCATTGTAGAATGTGTAATGGTTGAGTGGACTTTGCGTTTCATTGTTGTATATACATATATATATTTCTATAAATTGGGATTTAGGCAAAATATGGTATGAAAAAATGCGACTGTTGGGAGAACTCGACCTTAAGGCGAAAAAACCGTTTCGCCTTAATGTTTCACACACTGTTTTATATAGGAATGCGTATACTCTATACGCAAGTCCGATTTACCACATAATGTTTGTGCAATTACTTCACTGCACACCAACTAACGTGCATGTATCCATTAACACTAACGACTGAGGGGCCATTGAAATAACGCGCACATAAAAACTCAAAGGGGAAATATAATCTTATGTATTTTATTGTTTTGTTTTCGCCTTTTGTATTGCCAGATCTGACCTTTCACCTAATTGGTCGATCTAGCGTTATATAATATATATATTGTATAATTTATTACTAACTTGATCCTTCCATTCCTTCATTGCAAATATGCCACATGCCACTAAAGCTAGCTGCAGTGCAGTAATTCTAAACTTTTCCATACTTAATATCTAGCAAATTCCATTTACTTACTTTTACATTGCTTATGCTATGTCCTTATTTGAGGAAACATACAATTCAGGTCACCAAATGCCTCACTTTGATGGCTTACGTAGGTGTCTGTTGGATTTATTGAATAATGTTCTATGCTAATTAATGTAACATCTATGATACCAAATATCTCAATTTACATTTCATTAAAATTTATGATAATCTACAGCAAATGTTGCACTTATAATGAATGCAAATGCCTCAAATATGGCTCATTACTTTATCGAAGCTCAATTCAAAATCAACTTTGCACAGGCTAAGTGACCCTCCCTTCTATAGAGGGATTTCATGTGACGTCACGAGCAATGGATTTCCAGGCACTGAAGGGCAAAACACACATGCAGTAAGAGTATTTACAGCCCACGCGCACGGCATAACCATAGATACTACTGTAAAAGAATGGACGCGTGCCCGTTAAAACCAAAGAGACGTGCGATCTTGCCCTTCAAAATTGCATCTACTTGGTTAAAGTCACGTGACTGAAATCCCTCTATACCGACGTTAAAAGCCTACTTTTGTAGGTAGCACTTGTGAAAGGCAACTGTTAGTCTTGATAACAGCAGCTGATTAGAATGACATAGAATAGAGGGCGACAAACATGTAGAGTTTAATGACAAGGATAATGCCAGTAAAACAGGTACTTATGATTATGGATAGGCAAGTCATTCAGTGTTGGCTTCAAAACTTGCACCAGTTAGAAAAAGACATACCAAATTCAACAAAGCTTACCTTCAGTTTGTGAATCTATTGAACCCTTCTTAGCTCATGCATTCCTTCTATTGCACAGTCCCATTTTACCAAAGAATATCACTGGCAATACTTTGAATCCCAATTTGGTGGCTCTCTTCTTACCTTACATAATACCTACTCCAAATCCTCTTGTTTCATTCCAAGTGAAAAAGATAATTGTGTAACAACAATGGCATAGCTTTATATAAGATTCATTTAAAGGGCAACAAGTCTAGCCTCTGTCAGTAAAAAATCTCCCTACTTAGTTTACTTCTAGCCCCTCCTTTTAATTCAAACAAAAAAATACCTGTCAAATACACCTCCCAGACAAAGCTACTGTAACTTGCACTGAGTTTAAACTGCTCAAGGCCGTATTCACAATACTGTGTGTGAGCTTAATAGGTACACAACTGACTGCATGATCATTGACCAGTCAGAGTGAAGCTACTGTTTGAATTAATGTCAATCAAAGTGCAGTCACCAATTGTATTAAGAGATACAATCATATTCCTATTACATGTTTGGAGTGATGCCATAGCCCCTTTAAACTTCTCTGCACTGAGGAAGAGTTGCTTAATTGCTTTAATATTTGAAGATTTAAACAGTTACCAATCGAGTCAACGAATCGATGCAAGCAACTGAAAGAACAGGAAACCAGGTTTTAATTAATTAATTCTTCTTCTGTTTTTATATCCTTTTCTGGGCGCTAAGAGATTCTTGTACTTTGCAGCTTTATAAAGTATTCACTTTACACCATACAGTAAAACTTAAGTTATTTTACACACTAAGTATATATTTTGATGAACAAACCCTGTGGTAAAACTAATTACTTATGGAGTCGGTGATATTGGATTCTCATTTTTGATGTAATAAAGAAATATCAGAAGACATCAAAATGAGCTCAATTTTGTTTTTTTCTTTCACAGTTCCTAAAAACTTAGTCACAGTAGTTTCACACAACTTGCAGCCAGCATTAAACATTCATTTCAACACAAGAGGACACTTGGGGAAAGTAAGCTTGTGTGGATTATATGAAAGTACGTGCTCCTAGGTTTATTTAAATCATATCAAATTTATTTCAAACATCAAATATTATGGAGGGGAAATGAATGTTTCTCAGCATGTAAACCTTATCAAAACTGTTGTAAAATGCTCTGTCTCTTCTAGTCATACCGATATAACTATGATTATTATATGCATAGGCACAGGAAGCGGGGGGCTGGGAGGTGGGGCTAATGCCCCCCAGTCAAATATGTGGTGCAGCAGAAGTATGCTTCTGCCCCTCCAATGCAAGGATGAAAAACCCTTTTTTGTTCCCTCTATGAAAATGCCAAATATATGCAGAAATTTTCCTTAAAATTTGCCCAATATATTGTACCAAATTGCATCTAAGATCCCTCAAATATTCAAAAATTTCCCAAAGGGGAGGAGGCATCCCCCTCCCCTTTCCTTAAAGCTCAGTACATGATTTGCCTGACGAGGTGGGGGTGGGGAGGCACCAGGTACTCTGATGGGGGAGCAGCAATCCAAAGCCTCCACAAAGAGGATGGGCTGTTGGAACGTATATGAATGCCAAATTTTTCGGCACACCTTTTGGGGGCTTTTATAGAAGTTAATTTGAAAAATGTTGGGTTTTTATTTAAGAAAATCTTAAAAATTGAGTTTTTATCGATCAAAATTTAAAAATTAGGGGTCTTCATAGGAGAATCTGATCACCTTGAGAGAATAATAAGGGAAACTGTTGGGGCAACTGGTCACCGCTGGGGATTACATACTTAACTCTACCCATTGAAGCTCTCTGATGAGAATGAAAACTCTCCAATGCCATGACCCCCTTCCCCTACCTGATGCCACCACTGAAAGTCATCTTGAATATACACTTCTGTTTAGAATCATAACTGATTATAAAAATTCTAGTCAGCCAGAATAAATTTTCCCCTTCATTCAATGACTTAATTTCTATGAACTATTGACCTAACAGCATGATTTCTATGATGTTAATTTCACCTCACCTAGCTATCATGTACTTTCTTGCATTAACGTTTGAGGTCCATCACTTGTCACGACTTAAAAGCAAGTGGAAGCTTTTCTACGTCTTCCAGGGCATGGAAAATGTGAAAGTAAAATTTTGTGACTTTCCTTGCATGCTTGGAAGATGTGTATTATACTTCTGCACCTATACTGGCTATACTCATATTACCAACATCTGCGAACTTTTGCAAGAACTCCTTATCCAATTGCGCACAAATTGCACACTATAAAATTCATATATACAATTGCAACATAGCCCAAATCACGAATATTCAATGAAGAAACGACTAAAGCAGGTCAGATTTCCATAAACGCCATGTGACTTTGGAGTTAAGTGTGTGATTTCTCTCTTAAAACTCTTCTAGTGGATAGGTCTCATTGACCGTGTAAAAATATCAAGGTCGTTGCACAAAGTCGCAGTTTACGTTCTGCCTCGCAAAATGAATATTCACACATTGAAACCAATCAACAGCCTTAAAGTTCAAATTACAGGCTGAAGACAATAGCAAAATTTGATGATTTCTGTTATTGTTTGTACATAGAACTAATGGAATATGTACATGAAAAAGAGGCATATCTATTCAGCACCTGCTGCTAAGGTCATGACTTTCTAGGTTTGCAATGATCTGTGCTGTATACAGTTGATTTGCCTCATTTGTTTTCCCAAATTCATCTCTCCATCAATTTAGCGGCCAGCCCATTAAGTTCTCTGGAACTAGGTGGGGCTTTAGATCAAATACAGTCAGTCAGTCAGTCAAGCAGATCCTGGCTTTCATGATGTATTTAGATATGGCATTCAATGATGCCATATGCATACTGCAAAGAAACAGGAAACAAGACTGCATGGGGCCCAGGCCAAACTCATTTCAGTCGAAAATGTGAGGGGGTTTAAGTATGCCTCTTTCCCCCACTTTTTCAAGGATGAAACCCCTTCTTTGTCCACCCTGCAACAGTTATCAATGTTTTTTTCAATAAAACAATCTTTTTCAATTAATGTACTTCAAAAATGCACAAAATATACCATCAAATTGCATCTGTCTCATATATTCACAAATTTTTCAAAAGGGGAGGGGATTCTCCACATGCCCCCGTCCCCCCTTTTAGACCTCTCCATAGGATGGCAGTCTAAGACTTTCAGCTCCAAGCCAAGAACAGCTTCCTAAGTCTAAGGCATATTGTGTCCAACACAAACAGTCACCTTGAAATTACACAACTATTAACAACCATAATTGTCAATTGATCAAAAAACTTCAGCCAACACTAATAAATCATTGTCAAGGAGACACATGGCTTAACAATTTATGGTAAAAAGTATGGCAATACCACACATAATGAAAAGTTGCTACCCATTCTTCATTTGGTATTTACCAAAGCCTTATATATTATTTAAACAGCCAATTTGAACAAAATTACACTATAAATCACTATTCAAAGGCCAGTATACTCAAGTAAGATGGGTTTTTAAACATTTTGAAGAGTCCCTGTTAAGCAATTCTTGTCCATCAAGTAAACTGCAATTAATCATGCCAATGGTAAATTTCCAATATTAAAACATATCTGACAGCAAAATTGTAAAAGTTCCGAGCCTTGTTGCTTCTACCAGTTGCATGTAGTAACTTTGTGAATAGTTACACTGGCCAGGGCGATTTGATCTTAGGTTTGATTTCAATATGGACTATTGGATGACAGGTGAAAACTAAGACCAACCGCAACTACATGAAATACTGTCTTGGTTAGAATTTTGTTCAATGCCATAATACAGCAGTCCATCCTACTTAATATCTTAGTATCCCAGTGTTGGGTATTGTTCAATTTTTTTTTCATATTTTGGAGGTTTAAGAGTGTCCTACTACATGTTCAGACAACTTCTCCCCTCCCAGTGGACAATGTCCATCCGCACAATTTCCCCCAGACAACTGCCCATGTGACAATTAATTCCCACCCCACAATCCTCAGCCATGACAATTTACCAATCAGATAACTACCCCTCTCCCCCCACCAGAAAATATATTGCTCTGGGTGGAAATCGCCCAGGATGGTAATTATGTTGTCTGGGTGAGACTTGTTCCAGGGCGAGTTGTCCAGAGAAAGAGTTGTACCAGAATCGTCTTACACTGCTATATTTGAAAACTTGGAATGACTTATCTAAATCACTATTGTATTTGACTCTGTTTCAGTATCTTAAACAGAGTCAAATACAAAAGTGACTTACATATAAGTCATTCCAAGTTTTCAAATATAGCAGTGTAGGATGATTTTTTATCAATCTCACCCCAGACAGTAAAATTCTGCCTACTAAGTTTACTTATAGCCCTCCTCCAATTTAAAACAAAAACACCTGTCTGGTGCCCCCTCAAAGATAGATCGCGAGCCACAATAGCCTGTTTCAATTCCTCAAGGCCATATTGACCCACAACTGTGTGTGAGCTTAATTGGAAACACACCTGACTGCATGTACAAGTCATCAATGAAAACCAAAGTGGAGCTATTGTTTGAATGAATGTAAACCAAAATGCAGTCACCAATTATATTTTGAACTATAGGGCTATACCTAAATACATTTGGGGAGATGCCACAGCCCCTTTAAAACTCAACTTCATGTACTACAAGTCAGCACCATGTAACATTGTAGGCCCCCGCTTTATTTCAACAGTTCAACAAAAATCCTAGCAAACAGAAATCATGAAGCACAACTGCAAAATCCATCAGAAGTACATTGCTCTCAAATCACTCTACAAACTGGCTAACCACTAAGGTACCCAACCATGCTCCCTCTTCAACCAACCATTTCCCTCACAATTGCTTTGTGATTCCTTGCTGAAGGCAAAAGGAATCTATGCAATCATTTGGGTGACTGTGTGTGTCTTTATGATACATGATGCTTGGCTTGTAAACATGATATCTCAAGATAGCAATTATGGATAACTTTGATACTTGGGATATTGCATTATTATATTAAGAGGAAGATCCCTACTGTTTTTGGTGGAGGTCAAAGGTGATGTGAGGTCACCACAGGTCAAAAACCAAAAACCTTGTAAACATGATATCTCTAAGTTAGGAAGCATGGATGTTTTTCATAATTGGCATGTGAATGCGTTATAGTCAAAAGATAAGCCATGTGGATTTTGGCACATGTCAAAGGTTATCTGAGGTCACCAGAGGTGAAAATATGAAATCTTTAAAAACTGCTTGCAAATACAATATCTCAAGATAGCAGTGATGGACACTCTTCATATGTGGTATATAACTTTATCATCTTGAGAGGAAAAACCCTATTGTTTTCAGTGGAGGTCAAAGGTCATTGGAGGTCATCAGAGGTCAAAAACTGAAACCATGAAATACATGATTTTCAAGACAGGTATGATGGATCCTTTTCATACTTGTTGTACTGCATGTGTTAATTTCAGAAAGAGGGAACCCTATGAGTTTGTTGGAGGTCGAAGGTCATATGAGGTCATCAGAGGTGCAACTATAAATAACCTCGTTAGCTATAAATAGACAGTGGGCAGTACCTTCAAACTGTGACCAGCCTTTTGTAACTAACGAAAAGTTAAGGCTGAATTTTTCTACTATTCCAAAGATAAAGTTATAGGGAACAATATTTATTTTTTCACAAGCATAACTGTTACAGTAATAATACTAAATTAAATTACCTAATTACAAACACATGGAAAGGATGCTGTGACTATAGCATAATAGAAATACCACTTGCTGAATGAGTTCTTTGATGGCGTAGTGGATTAGAGCTCGGTTTGTCATGCAGACGGTCCGGGTACGAGTCCCTCCTACGCATGTTTGTCATTTTTGTATCCACTTTTTGGTGGGGTTCAAAGGTCATATGAGGTCAACAGAGGTCAAGTTGTGAAAACATCATGACAAATGATGTAGTCAAGAAGTAATAATCTGAGGGATGAACCTCAGTGCAACAAATCACCCCATTTCACCAAGGAATCACTAAACCTTTGGGCTTTCTGGTTTAAAGACGTGTCCTGACACAACTTTTACATAGGCATACCAGCCAGGGAAGCTGGGGGCTGCAGCTCCATTGAATTTGTGGGAAAAAATATTTCTCACGCCAATGTTTGCTAAGAATTTGTTTCATGCATACATATTAAAGTGGAAATTAATCATAGACTCTTTTGAAACTTACATTCAAATTACTGTTTGGGTCCCAAGATATTACCAACTGAAACTATTGCATTTTTTTCTAAAGGTTAACTAGTGGCAGCAAGTGAAACATCACAGATTTACACTAAGGACCAAACTGACTGTTTTCTTTAAAATTTTTCACCATATTAAGCTTCAAAAGTGTAATGCATTGATTGCATTCATATAGTTTGGGTACATTCTACACACTGGAAAGTTGTGAGGCTTCGATAAACCCTAGAGCAAACTATAGCAACCCTATCCAATCCACAACTGGAAAAAAGGCTGTGGTCGTCTTGGCTTGAACCAATTGGTTGGAAACTGGGACGTTAAACCTTTAAACTAACTAACCTATTCAATCCAAGGTCAAATCAGGTAAACAGGAAAGGAATGCAATTTTGGTCTTAACTTTAAATGCATGACATCAGACCTGCGTGCTTCAAGCATATTTGGATGAAAATATGATAACTTCAGCTATTGATATCTCACAAACTGAAAAAAGCAACTGAATGGAAATTTCACCAAAATGCTAGGATTTAGTTTCTCATGTACATCTTAAAGATAAATTTTAGTATCGAATATTCTTTCAAAGTCTCTCTGATATTGCATCATACATTCTCCTACTTACGATCTACTGTCCCACAAAAAACTAACATAGGGGTCCTTACAGATTGACATATATGGTTAAATTTAAACTTAATCCTCACAAGTGACAATTAGGATACAAATTATAACTATTTCTGGCACTGGTAGGAAGGAAATTTCAGGTGATGCTATGCAGTGTGTCCCTAGATAAGGGTAAATGATTACTTGGAGAGGTAATGCCAGCCAATGTTTGGGTGGTAATTAAGCTATGGCTGCTGACAAAAACTTGTCAGCATGGTGTAAATGTGTAATTTGCAATTGTCTAGTGGAAGAAATGGAAGTTTTAAATGTAAATTTACATTAAATGTTGCAACACATTGTACTCATACTCGTACTCACAGATTTTGGAAGTTATGCATTGGGACTAATGCAAAATTTTGTACTTGTACTCATGAAAAAGATGTGTACTCGCACTCACGCTCACCAGACATCCCACTTGTACTGATACTCACAGAGACACTCCACTTGTACTGATACTCACAGAGACACTCCACTTGTACTGATACTCACAGAGACACTCCACTTGTACTGATACTCACAGAGACACTCCACTTGTACTGATACTCACAGAGACACTCCACTTGTACTCATACTCACAGAGACACTCCACTTGTACTCATACTCACAGAGACACTCCACTTGTACTCATACTCACAGAGACACTCCACTTGTACTCATACTCACAGAGACACTCCACTTGTACTCATACTCACAGAGACACTCCACTTGTACTCATACTCACAGAGACACTCCACTTGTACTCATACTCACAGAGACACTCCACTTGTACTCGTACTCACGACAATGTACTCACACTTACTACAAGTATGCTACCAAGTAGAGGACTGTATAATTCAATGATAACCTTCAGCAAATTGCCTTATTTATGTCTATAGCCATGCAAGGATAACTGATTTGGCTACCAAGGTCAGAAACATGATCCTTTAATATAGGGACATCCCCTGCTGAGACAGTACGGTATCAGCACAGCTTGAACATGTCATTAATACAGGATATTGACAGGATAGTATGCATGGCAATAAACTACGATTCTTCCCTATATGTAAAGTAATTAGAGTCATAGGGCTTCCTTAAATGTCTGTTTGTATTCACAGTCATCAAAAATATAAAGAAAAATATCAAAAACAAAAAAAGAAGAAAAAACAAGCACCAAGGTGAGCCAGACTCTTTTATGTCTGCAGGACACTGAAGTGTGTCATGGATAACAACCTGCCAGCTAAAGTTTGTGTTCTGCTTTTGCTCAATGCAATACCAGAGCATTCAACCATCCTATAAGCACTTGAAATTCATGCAGTGCAATCATATTCTGTCATATGAAATTGCTGTTAGGTGGCATAACTGGTAGTGGTAGTGGTATACCCAGTAATTCTTCACATGAGGGAAAATGTGGGTGGGGGTTTTTCACAGGTGAAGGATGGGGCTGGTAGGGGGTCTGGGTCACACAAAGGATTCTAGCATTTCATGGGGACTACAAATATGGAAGTCATATATTTTTCACTCCTGAGTCTTCCAGTGGGGGTGAATGGGGCAAGACTTATGCAAGCTTGTTCCTCCAAGCCCAACCAGCTATAATTAATGCCACTGCTAACTGGAAAGTGGTCATAAATTGTCTCATGCTGAATTCAAGGGAAAACAATCAAGTGCCTCACAACTGGAAAAAAGGCTGTGGGCGCCGCTAGATTAAACCAAGAGGTTATAAGCTGAGGCGTTAAATCCTATCTAACTAACTCATGCTGAATTCTGTGTCTTCAATTTTCTTGATCCATGATATTTTTAAGACCCACTCAATAAATCAGGTAGTTTATTTATTTAAAATTGAAAACTCAGCTCAAAACATCTCAACCAAGGCCCTTGTTTGTCTGCAGACAGTGGCATATTGGGAGAGGCCACTGGGCTATGCCCTCCCCCCCTTCACTGATGCTAATTTTTTTTTTTTTTTTTCAATTTAATAACTTACAATACGTCAATTTGGCAAAACAAATTTTGCAAAACAAATTTTGCTTCAAAAGATAATATATGTTGCACCAGATTGTATTTATGGGCACCTAATTTTTCAAAAACTTTTCAAAGGGGAGGGGTAAGTCCTACACGGTCCCCCATGAGGCAAACCCTGGCTACACTATTGTCTGCAAAGTGGCTTGGGTTATTTAGCATTATTCTAGTGAAGTACAGAATATAAAGCATTTACTTACAGAGGTTAATCTACCCAGAAGCCCAGTAAGTGGTTCATTGTACATTCATAGCAACTCTCTAATTCAGTCAGTGATTCTAAATTAGGTTAGCTTGCGAGATGTACCCTAAAACCCATTAAAACACTTTATTTATTCACCTATGTGCAAACTTACTAAAACATATAAACACCAAAAGACGGGGTAGACATCTTAAGTAATGAAGGTATTTCAGGTTCAAACTCAAAAAACTTGCTTCACATTTTTAAAATATACCTTGGGGCAGTTACAAAGTGTAAATTAGAAATTAGTTTTTAAAGTCAGTAGAAAAAATCTACTTTATTATTTCTCACCCACTTACATTTTTGTATGCTTTTAATTTTATTTACTTCGTCATCCTCTGTGCATTTCACTGATTAATATTTCAAAGACTTTCAAAAATTTCATTTATAAATCACGCTGCTTAATTTACAACACTTAAATGAAACCAAGTGCTTAAAATGCCTCAAAGGCGGACACAAAAAGAGACAAGACTTCACAGTGTTAAAAGATTTGCCAGGTTCAATGACACACATTTAATTTGATGAAAAGAAGTTTACTGTCAGTTTCTACAAGCTAAAGTTTCACCGAAAATACTTCCCTTCCAAGTGAGATTTGATTGTGCAAGAAAAGAGCTGTTGTTTTAACTTGTAATATGTTTTGGAAATCTTGAAAATACTTCAAATTTACTGGCTGACAAATATTGAGTATTAAGAGGACATTTAAGATTCAGACATATATCAGTACAAATCTTTGAATTTAAATGTAAAAATATGAAAAGATAATGAAAGGAAATACAGAAGCCATGGGGGGAGGGGGGGGGGGAACATTGACAGGGTTATACTTTATGTCCCCAAAACATTTTGCATTTTCCTCAAAGCACACCTGCCATTACAAACTGGAAGTGAACTATTAAAAACTCTTATGGGCTTAACAAAGAAGATCACTCCTATAGAAAAAAGAAAGCTTACTGAGACAAAAAGAAAAAGGAGAAAAACATTCAGCACCTTTACATATCCTTTCGAATCCCTTTGTCCCTTCCCAACCCTTCCCTAACCCGCCTGTGATTGATGTTTAATAACAACCTTGGGTTATACTGGTAACAGTAATTGCCTATTAAGCGTAAGAACTTTCCCCTTCAATACTGTCGGATGTAATAATTCTGAAGGCACGTTCTAGCAACAGCTACTGGTCAAGTTCAGCATACTTGCCAACATTTCAAAGTGGCAAAAGGAGTAGATTTTGTGAGAGAGCAAAGTGACTGAGCCCGAGCACACTTGCGCTCGAGGGGGGAGGGTGTGGGTGGGGTTTCACCCTGGGAGACTTCCCTCCCAGCATGGTGTGAAGCTTTTTTGATTTTTAATGTCAAAATATGTGATTTGGTGCATGCTTTATACGGTATTTTGTATGCATAAGGAGATATTATTACTATATGCATTTTACGAACTATTTTGAAGGAATAACCATATATTGATATCAAATACACACACACTGCTGGCATACTGTATGGTATCTGCGATAGGCTACAATCCTCACGACAAAAGTACATGGGACTAAGCCCACTCCCCATATCAATGTTGAAGTCTCAGAACAAGTTGGGCTGCCGCAACATTAAACAGGGGAATGGGGATGGAGATAGGTGGATGGTGATTTCACTGTTGACTGTTTTGTCCCATCATTTTTGTTGAGCATTGTATAGCTAGCACAAACATAGGTTAAGGAAGCCTTTCGAGACGGGGGGGGGTATCTGAACCTTGTTTCAGATAACCGTCCTGGGGGAGGGGTCTAAGGGGAGGGAGTGTCAAAAATTTTGGGGTATTTGAGGGTCCTCAGACGCAATTTGGTGCAACATTTTGGACAAACATTAAGGAAAATTACTGCAAATTTTTGACATTTCTAACAGAAGAGAGAAATAAGTGGTTTTTGCCCTTGGATCTTGGGGGGAAACATACTTCAGCCCCCCCACATTTTTGACTTGGAGGCAAAAGTCCTCCCAGCCCCACCCCACTTCTTACGCCTATGAGCACAAAGACTGTATAGCGGCGGCAATTACTGCTGCGTTGCCTCCAGATCAATATTTGTAGGGAAGTCCATGTGCAGGTAATGGGATTATAGCCAGGTCGCGATCCCCAACAAGCTCTGATTGCAAAAGATCTAAACAATCAATCCATATCTCCCAGCTCAAGCTCGATCAAAGAATCACAACATTTGCTGAGATGTTTTTGTGTAAATTACGCACAACACGCATGCTTGAACAGCAAAGGGTAACTTACATCATACTTTCAATAAATTTTATGGCAGGATTCCAAAAATTGGTAGATTAGAGAAAAAAATTGGTAGCTGGTTCAAATCTCTAAAAAGCGGTATTCTACCACCCAAAACAGTAGAGTTGGCCATTATGGTTTAGTTGAGTGAACAGGCCTGAAATCACATTGATTATCATGTAATATACGAAATTTACTTGAAAATATGATCAGTCTATTAAACATTAATCTTTCAAGGATTTTTAAAAAGCAAGGCTGGACTGATACAGGATGATAATTACAAAGTGTTGCTTTGGCCTTTTTTTTAATGTGGGATAACCTTGACTAGTTTTAGTCTTTATAGAAAACTTCCATTACTAAGTGAGAGACAGGCTGAAAATGTGACAAAGAGGCCTTAAAGGGAATAAGCAGCTGCCCAAACTTACTTTTGACACATGAACTAAGTGTTACAAATCGCCTCTTATTTGTAATGCAACTACCTTTCATAATGTTTCAGAACATAAATGTAAAAATGTGGCATTCTCATGGGAAACAAAAGGGTTGTTATGCATAATTTTAAAAATTCAGTTTCAAAATTGTTATCACATGATTTGAAAGATGCATTCATGAATTAGGATACCTGCAGGGATACTAATTCAATTTGGGGTGACTGCACTTTCCCTTTAAACTGTAGGGAATAAAATGTTTATTACATTAGGTCTAAGATTATCAACACTGGCTGCTTTTCGTGGATCTAGAGAATCAGTGCTCAACCTTTTCCACCTCATCCTCTGCTGTTGGGAAAAGAAAAAGAGAACTAGGATTTGGATCACTAAGATAATTATTGGGAATTAAGTGAGTAAATTTTTGCAGCTAAGAAAGGAACCAAGTTTACGAACTAATTATTAAACCTATTGGTAATATCCTGTTTATTACTGACAGTCTTATCACCAAACACGTAAACAGCAGGCAAACTTGCTTTATTCTTATTATTTAGAAGCTCATTCACAATTTTCCAAGTTCCCTTCATGTCATTTCTGTTCTCCAAAATTTATCTAAGTAATAGCTCTTCTTTGCAATATAAATGACATGGTTCAGTTTATTTTAAAATATAGTACAAATTAGTTTAATGGCAACAGATGGGTTTCTCAAAAATTGCCTGCAAATTCTATCTTTTCTCTTTTCGAAAGAAATAATCCCTGAAGTTATCCATGGTGAACTTTTTATCCCTTTACCTTTAATACGTATCCTAGGAAAACGTCTATCATGAATATCTCTGAAAATACCGTAAAAAGTATCAAAGGCCATATTTGTATCCTTCTTAATTGGTACATGCTGCCAATTTTTTGGCAGAAATACTTGAAAAACCTGCAAATGCCATTTTCTGAAAAGCTTTAAACATACACATCACATCTTTTCACAGGCATCTTATTTTTAAAAGAAGTATCAAGAAATACTGGAAAGAGCTCACTTACATCAGTAACTAATATGCCAGCTCTTCACTCGTGACTTGTATCATCAATGAACGAAACTTCACTCAAGACGTTGTCAATTAAAATGTAGCTGAACTTTTTGAAACTTGCCTAAGTTCAACCCACAAGTGTATAAAAAAGTTACAAAATGTTTGACGAGTCTTCTAGTGAACTCTTCAAGAATGTGACACTATTTTCTTCCCTCTAGAGACCTTATACAAAGTGTCACACAAATAATCACTGAATTGTGAAATGATATCAAATTTAATAAAAGAGCTGGTATAAAGTGGCCGTAGGCAGTATATAAAGGTGTGCATCCTATCTGTGTTGTCTGCACGTGGAAACTTGGATATTATGGAAATGTGCAATAAAGCTCTGATTTTTCATATCATGCAAAGTTACTACTGATCTTGCATTGAATTGGTGAAAAAATCACGACTTCGATATATATGTTATTAAATCCATATTTATCATTTTGCCATCAACAGTTTCCATGGCAAGTTCTACCAATAATTGCTATTATCCAGTCTTACATGCATCATTAACTAGTGTACTTTTCCCGAATACAGGATATTTTTTTATCATTGCAGAAAATGAAGATGTTCCCTTCAGTTTCACAATCCGACCTTTAACAGTTTCTTCTCTTTCAACTAGTTTTCAGTGAATTGTACTTTTTTGGGTCACACAGAGAATTTACAATCTAATGAGAAGTACCATCAACTACCTTAGAATCATCAATTATGCAAATGGCTGAATTCAATAGGTTTTTTTTGTTAGCTTATGTTAAGATGTGTAAATATTTAACTTAAGCCCCTCAGGCAGACATGGTTAAATGTAATGCATGAGCTTTGTATTTCACAGAATAAATTTCATTAATGAGTATCGGCAATGCTTTGAGCATAAATTGAAAGGTACAAAGCCTAACATCTGGTAATAATGATACTTGAACAAAAGAAGGTTATAATTTGAAATGAAAGATGTACTTGTAAGCTTAAAATGTCCATGTCAGGCTCTGTGATATTTAACCTGCTTTGGTGAGAACTCAGTTTGATGATGACGTGATATTTAGGTGTAAAACTACTGAAATTGACCGTTTGAATTATCCCACCTCACAAGCAGGGGTGGTGCCAGGGGGAATAGGGCCCCCTGTCAGGAAAAGCTCCCCCCATCACCAATTTCAACCACTTCATTAGCTCATGGGAAATATGCCCTATAGCATATCTTTTTTTGGTTTTATTAGAAAAGCGACTGTTATACAGCACGCCCTTGTATTAAATATTCTTGAAACTTGCAAACTGCCCCCGGCACAAAAATCGTACGATACCACTTTGACAGCTTTCATAGAACACATGATTGCACATTTATTTGTTTATAAAACCAAACCATAGAACAGTGAACACCTTTTTTCTTGTGTGTTCGAATCTTGCCAAGCAAAAGTAACAAACTTCTCACCTGACTTGAGATTTTTCATGAAAACTGAAAAATTTTGAAAATCACTCTTTCTTGTGCATGTTTATGAATTTGTACTATATGGAGAACTTTTAAAAAATTAAAAAAAATTCTTTCAAGCTAAAATTTGGTGAGTAAAAGAAAAATGGACAACCTTCTGCAGGGAAAGGATGAGTGTACCTTGAGCAAGATTGCTTCTGGAAATGAGTAAATGATGGAAAATGATGTAACCATGTTTATTGTGACAGTACTGAAAAACACTACAAATGAATTCATCTGCCGCAAAAGTTTATTGGTTTTCTCAATGTGACCACTGAAGCAGTGACAGCATTCCATCAATGTGTCCACAGTCTGGGGCTTTCCAACTTTTTATTGTGTGAGTCTGTATGGAATTATCATTACAGGTCTAATGAATCGTATCTTAGGGATTATAGTTACTTCAACGATGGGATAAAACTCTAGGTCAATATGCAAATTGCACAACAGAGACTAATGATGCATGCTGGGACTTCTGCTGGACCAACAGACTGATTCAGCGAATTATACCTCACGTCCACAAACTCTTTTATTAAAGATGCAATTTTGCTCAATGCCAAGCACAATAACTATAGCTATAGTAAAGCAGACTGTGTGCTAATACAATGTTACTTTAGAGGTATTTCATGTGGGGTCTACCCGATATTCATAAGGTTTTATATTCATATGGGTCAATGTTCATAAGGTTCTTTAGTCATAAGGTTTATTATTCACAAGGGTCATTATTCATAATCGAAAAAAAGGTTTGTTGCTCTTAAGGTTCGCTACTATATAGTGGAAAATTTTCATGTGGGTTAAATTTTCACGCTTTTTGCGACCAAGTATCTAATCGCGAATTTAAGACCCGCGAAAGTACTTTTGTTAGCTTGTACAAGACTATGTTGGAGGCCTGCAACAGCGAATTCTTCACTCCGCAAATATGTGAACAAGGTACTGATTCACACAAAATTAGCCTCGCGGAAATTTCCCGCTATACAGTATTCATAAGGTTTGTTATTCACAATAGGAAAGAATGTCCGTTATTCATAAAAGGAAAAAAATGCATCATATGGGAAAAAGGCATTTTCCAGCTTTAAAGGCTTCCTGTATCTCGCGGCAGGGGTTACAAACCTTCAAACTCACAGGGATGATAGGCCAATGTGTTAACTACAACATGTTGACGGCATTTTTATAGGGTCTATTTAGATTGGCTGTAAATAGCCTTTGAAAGAAACTAGTCAAAATTTTTTAGGATTATGAATAGTGAACCTTATTTTTATTATGAATAGCAAACCTTATTTTTGATTATGAGTATTGAACCTTTTCCTGAATTACGAATAACGAACCCTTTCTTATTATGAATAATAAACTCTTTTTTAGATTATGAACATTGACCCTTTTTCAATTATGAACAATGAACCTTTTTTATCATTTATTTTTATGAATAACAAACCTTATGAACAATGAACCTTATTTTTGCCGTTCATCATGTTATGAATAACGACCCTTATGAACAGAATTCACTGTATGTCTTGATCGACAGAACTCGCTTATTGATTCAATTAATTCTACGCATTTTCTCAAAAAGTTCGGAAAAACAATTTATCTTTTATGCAAGTTTTGTCACAAGTTTTCTCGAAAATAATTTGAAAAGATCACCTGACTCTACAGTGTAAGATCTCACAGATCTACATACAGTGCTACTTTGCAAGTATCAAACCAGCAGCCCAAGTCTCCATTGATCTGTTGGAGGAGGAGGGGCACAAAAACTTGGGAAGGGTCTAAGGGAAGGAACATGGCCGGGTTGTTTTACAGTTGAGGATACTTTTGCAAATGGAAAGACCATAAATTTGCATCCTATTTTCTTTAGGGCAGGACTGCCCCCTTGTAGCCCAGGACTTGCATCCCTGAGCACTACCTAATGACTAAAACTTAAGAGTTAGATTAATTATTGGCAAAACTGAAAATTAATCACCTACCAATGAAATAATTCATTGCATTTGAAAAAGTCCATTACAGAGTATTGCAAAGCCATCACAGTTATACAATGCGTCATTTTTGGGAAGATACAGGGAAAAGTTTGGCAGAACAAGAATATGCCCTCAAATTCTTAAAGCTAGGTTTCACTAAGAAATGTAAACATCAAAAACTCTCCTGACCATTCACATGCCCCTGGCACTGCTGGACCGATTATTGATATGTTGGTATCAGCTGATATTCCTGATTTTCTTCCTGTATTGGTATCGTTAAAAAATGCTGCTCAAATGCCAGTACAACCTAACCCATATTTCTTATCCTATACTTCATAAAAATGACTTTATGACAATTTTTAACCTCATGAAAGTGACATGAAACTTAGTAGTAATGCCCAATAGCCAGTAGTTAATGCTCATTTCTGTAATACCTGTATTGGATTGGTAGTGGCTGATATTGAGAGTTGTAATGTTGGTATCGGTTATAGTGACTTCTTGTAATATCAGCACAACACTA
Organism: Holothuria leucospilota; assembly: GCA_029531755.1. Lineage (NCBI taxonomy): Eukaryota > Metazoa > Echinodermata > Holothuroidea > Aspidochirotida > Holothuriidae > Holothuria > Holothuria leucospilota. Next base: position 13,969,942 of record CM055965.1, read on the forward strand.
GTCTCTGCCTCCAATGTCTGAGGTATAGAGGCTTTTCATATAATGTCATAATTCTCCCTGGCACCATGTTGGAGTACATGTAACTTCGTAGTACACCACATTCGATGCGCTTGCTTAATGAATGTGTACAAACCGTGTATACCACAGGGCACACTGTGCGGCGCGTTCAGCATACCACTGCACAAAATCATGTGTTCTTGGCATGAGTGTCCTCTAGCATGTCGAATCGGTGACGTAATTGCAAAGCCTCTATTGTCATTTGTTCCATACCATCTTCAGTTTCCATAACTGCAGTGTGCAAAAGTCTGCCCAATGCTCCCTGGTTTCAGAATCTACGACCTCCGACAACCTATTATTTACATACACAACTTTTCAGATTCTGGCAAATTTATGGCACATTTTAAGAGAGCAATCTACCTAAGGCTCCTCCATTATTATTTAAAATAGGAGAAAAGGAGGGGTGATATAGATTGCATAATCAACATGCCGACAGAGGGATAAATGTTTTAACACCGTGTACAATGTCAATTGGTTAGGACAGGACAGTGTGAAAGCATATTTTGGTCTGGCATCAATTTTGTATGTTGTTAATTTCATGCTAGGATGGACTCACTGTTTGTATTAGGCAGCGTGATCGCAACATTCCCACACTTTTCTCAATTACCCTGCAGGTTTTAAAATCCTGTTAGGAAAACATGTTGGGAAAGTTGGCATGGTCTGAACCAGGGCTGAGTTCTGAAGTGTTTTGGACCTTGGCCTCCTTTGTTTGACTTTTTACTGTATCATAATTATTGTAGCCGGATCTCAGTCAAATAGTTTAATTTCTCATATCAATTTTTGGTTATTCCATTATAGTCCACAGGTATGATGTACACACTGTGGGCCACAAATGGCCTGCTGGTCACTACTTGAGAATCTAGGACATACCCAATATCAGTATCATCATTCATCTCTCTCACATGCCGCTAAAATTCAATGGCTCGTTTAGCCAAAGTTCCCTGAGAAAAGGCCATTTTTCCCGGTTAAAAATGTAGACATATTAAGTCGCCTGATGGCTAAATCCTCCTACTGAGTTCTAGCCTCATGATCATCCAGACACACCTACTAACATTTTGAGTATGAGGTGAATTTAAAGAGAAATATACAGAATCTTCTCTCCCTGGCAGGTCCCCCTCCTAACCCGAGTCCACTTTGAGTGACCACTCACCAAATCAAAGCAGAAATGCAGATTTACCAAAACAAGCAAAACCGTCTAGCGATGTGAACATGTAGCAAAACCATTACACCTTTAATTGCAAAACTTTGGGATCGTTTTGCGATTAATCGTGATTTAATACTGCCTATGCAGAGTGCAGAAGTTCTGGGTCTTTATTTTTGGGCCTACCATAATTATGTTTTATGGACATGTGGGCCTAGTTGTGTTTTTAAAACTGAGATTCATAGATGGCAAGAATGAAACAAAAAATATCTGTGAGACGGTAAGATGGACAAAAAATGTGGAAATTCACTAATGTTGAATGGGATGATAAAATGGCGGATAGAGAATCCACCTTTGCAATAAATGACAAGTATCTTTCTACTATATCCATATGCGATCATTTTGTGATTAATGACACGATGACAGCCTTAACTATGACTGTGTAACTATATTAAACTTCATCTTGCCTCTTTTATAATTTATGACCTTTACATTATTTTAATATTCCATGAGAAGCTCCAGTAGAATCATCTCTGGAAGATCTCTCTTGATTGAAAAATGTCATCTTCAAAAAAAAATAAAAGAAAAAAAGAAAAAGAAAGAAAAACAGGGTATTACAAAATCCTCTCCTTTCACATTCTTTAAGGCCAGGTAAAAAAAGTTAGCAATAAAAGGGGAAAAGCAGTCACCCCAATCTAATTTAGTATACCCTGTCATCCTAATTTATGAATGGCTTTTTTTGATAATGTGACAGTATTTTTGATACTGAATTGTTAAAGTTATGGAGAATTACTCCTTGCTTTACCTTTTGTTTGTAATAGTTATGTTCAAAAACATCTCCAGGGGTACCTGTAAGGCAATTAAGATGGGATTTGCAAGAGTTTACTGATTTTTTAAAGTACATTAGAGGGAATGTCCATTAGCCAGGATTGAGAAAAACTCTAACCACAACTTATTCTCTTCGCAAATAAACTCTGCAGCTCAACTTTCTGGCAGGCATGAACCTCATCTTGACTCCTGAGAACTTGTATTGTTGAAAGTCACTCATGCATGACACACTGAATAGCTGTACTGGGCCTGAATGGGAGAGCCTCCCCAACAGTTGTGAGGAGGAAACCACAAGGCAAACAAGTCAATAACGAGGTCTAATATTACTTCCCCGACTTGCCACGGGCAGATAGGGTTAGAGTGGGTAATGGAAGATACCTCTCATGTAATTTTGGGGTGACTCCCTATTGTCGTTAAGTTTTATGACCCCACCTGCTTCCTTTATGGAGGCTTCCTGGGTTTTGTTACAATTTTAGCAACAAAAAATTAAGGTTTTAATAAGGGAAAAGATAAACAAATCCAACAAGTAAAAAAAGCTTGCGAGTTAGAAATGTTATTGTAGACCCTGAGACCACATCACTTAGTCAACCAGCATATCGCTTTTAAACACACCTTTGTGAGAGGGGTAAAGATATGTCACTGCCTGCTGTTGTCACATGTAATGTCAATGTGTCTTTGAGTACAGAAATACAATCAACAGTTGTCAGAAGATTGAATGGAGGCCATCTTGAATATAAAAAATAAATGAAAAGCTCCAATTGGTTTTCGCCCCTGGCTCTTCGCCAGAGAGTCAGGGGACTTTTGGAAAAAAAGCTCCAATTCCTCCTTCTGTTTAAAAAGTTGTACGAGAAAAGTATATCATTTTACTAAGCCCTACTTGTTTTGAAACAGATTTCTAAATAAATCACACACCCTTTGAAATTTATTTTTTTATGCAATGCATTCATTTAAGTATTAAATTCAGACAGCATATGGTAATACTATATTAAATGAACCCTTGATCTGGTCTTAAATTCCTTCCCAGCCCCTTCCTGAGGCATTCCAAACTGCCCGTGCCCCAAGCCGTCGAATTAAAAGCTTATTATGGTTGATGTTACTGGCAATGAAATTAGTTCGTTCCAATAAAATATGTCAAGTTGAGTGAACCTCACTTAATTCCCTCAAAGCTGGGTCTTAGCAAGGCGGTTTACGTATTAAGTCTGGCCTTCGACCAGGGCCTGACAAACTTCTTTGTCTGATACATACATTTAACTTGAAGACTTTGGAGAGGGTAACTGTAGAAGCTAATTTGTCAGACAGCTTTTCTTTCAGTTTTGAGTCTTAATATTGCTACAATTCAAAAAATAAGACACAATGCAAGCATGTTTGAAAAATTCGGCTCTCTGTCAAGACAAAAGAGTATGAGAGACTAGAGAAGAGAAAAGCGCAACGATCTACTGTTATTTGGGTTGATAAACGTATACTCTAGCCTATCTTTAAATGAAAATAAATACAGTGTCCAAAATATATCCTATTTCTGCAAAGCAGAGTAGTCTTATTAACGAAATGCTTGCAATGAGATATCACACGATAGGGTTGCCATGAATAAGGCAGTTGCTATGGTAATGTCAGAAGTCAAATGTTTGGACTTTCAATCATGTCAGGATATTCATTCACTCCAAACTTGTAAACATTTTAAAAATATTAACTCAAATTTACATGCAGCAAACAGTTCTTACGAATGTGTCTGAACACTTCACAGAAAAATCTTTGCTTCAGCTGCCAGTTGCAAGAACAGGCCTCAAGTTGTTAATACTTCATTCCCCATTACCCCTTAAAACCAAGGTCAACCAATGGCATTAACTGCCTCAAGTGCCCCTTTTTCAGATTGAGTGCCCATCTAATATGATTCTACAGTACTTTGAATGGTGATGTCGAAAGACCTAGCATGTGGTTGTAGCTACTATTCTAAGAGATATTTTGGCGAGCATTGGTGTATGCAGGATTTAAGCAAACAGCCCATCCCTCTGATTTAGCACGGGGGAGAGACAAACCCAAACTTAAGTTTTACATGCTGTACCCTCAATGCATACATACAGTCTGGAGGACAATGAGGGGAACTTAGCCTAATGCCCCCCCCTTCCCAAGAAGGCCAATGTAAGAAAAAATCCCTCCCATTACTACTTCCTTATGCACGGGATAGTTAGATGGGATTTTACGACACACCAACACAAATGTGTTATACTGTGTCAGCTACACAAAAAGGTAAAGTTCAAAACAGTTTCAAGTACGGTTCGATTTCAAGTTCGGTTTCAAATACAGTTCAAGTCCTTCCCTTTTAGTCGCCTCTTACGACAGGCGGGGAATAAAATGGGCACATTCTACAACCCTCAGCCCACAGGGGGTTCCTTATGCATGGGATACCAGTGGCCATCACTGTACATAGTACTATACAGTAGGGTGTACGTATCAACCTTCTCTATCAACTGAGTTTTCTCCCTTGAGAAAAGATGCCTGCTATTACATTGATGCCTGTTTCAAAATCTTAAAACAAGGCCTCAGTGACCAGCTCTTTTGAAGAATATCCAATGCAATATCCAATTTGCCCCCCCCCCCATAAAAAAAAAAAAAAAAAAAAAAACAGTTCATCCTCTCTCCACACTTAATTTGAGGCCTGCCAAAACATAGTTTCAAGGGAGTTATTCTATTTAAGGTATGGAAAATTCTAACTTAAAAACCATGATTTTTATATGTATAAAATGACAGGCAATCCAATGTAGGTAGCTTGCTAAATTGGGTAACTTTATTTCCAAGAAACAGCTAACGAATTTTTTTATTCAATGTTTCCATTTTCATTTAATGCAACCTAGTAATTTTTACAGTGTGTTTAATATTTCAGGCAAGTAATGCTGTTGCTTAAGTTTATTAATAAGACTAAATGATTTTATAATGATGATAAAATATATTTTTAAAATCTTTTTTTTTGAAATCTTACAAGGTATGTGTTATCTTGTGTGATAATAAGCAACCAATTTCTTTTTATAGAGTTCCCTGATATATTGTCCTTTGCTCACACCAGCAAATGTGGTCCATAGACCTGTTTCAGTTTCGTAAAATTACTGTACAGCTGTTGTTTGAGGATACCTGGAACTGCCAATACCTTTTTGAAATAACATTAACTGAAAGAATGATTAATGAAAAGTATGTGCCCAAGAAAAAGACTTTACCTTAAAGGATCCCTCATCCCCTTTTCATTACAGCCTCCCCCTCCCCAAACTAACAAAAGATTAACAATATCAAAACACATTTCTTAAGTCCAAATATAACAAATTTTTGCAAATAAGGCAAACCCACACACTTGATGCTTACAAGAAAGAGTACTAGCACTGCAGCCTGTGTCCCTGTATTAAACCAGCCTGCAGGATCCCAGGAATCCACTAAACATGTTTTAAAAGCCTTTGTCGTCTCTGTGAAATGTACTTCTCCTGGTATCTATCAAACCCATACGAATAAAACTACCCTTTTCAACTGAGTTTTCAAGCTTTTGACAATGTATCACTGACAAATGGTAATCACATCCCTGAAAGGGCAGAGGCAGTCACATGTGTCTTTAACAGCTGTTTCATTAAACAATGAAAAATTTAGAATTTCAATTGCCCAATGAAATATGCCTTGGAATTTTTTGAATATCTTTCACCATTATCAAAGTAAACTTCCTCAAAGTTTGGCCATTTCTGAGGTCTCCTTCTTAGCTTTGCAAGAATTACTGTGCTGAGAATTGCACAGTGTCTGTATTTCTTTTGTTAATCCTATTAAAGTGTACCTAAAGTCTGAAAATTCAAAAATATATATTACAGAGCATGAAAACTGAATTCCAATGGTCCAATTCCCATCTTCACAGGACTTTCTGAAGCTGAGATATAAAATGTTGAAGTTTATTCACTCGATTTAAAAAGGTAGATTGCGCAATAATTTGTGATGTCATTGTTGTACTACTCAAATTACAATCTTTGTATTTCTTTGTTTTTCTGAAAGCCACCACACCTTGTGCCAAAATGTGATCGCTTTCTTACTGCTTTGGGGTGACTTGACTATATAAGCCCTCTCTGTACAGCATGTCATGCAAGAAAACAGGAAGCGGTCAAGGTCATATAAACATTTTTAATTTTAAAAGAAAACAAAGCATTTAATGTGAGTTGTACAACAAGAATGTCAAATATTATTGCGCAATGAACTGTTTGGATTTAAGTGAATAAATTTTAACATTTAATATCTCAGCAATGGAATAAGCTATGACAATGGGAGTTGGACCAATAAGATTAATTTTGTAACCTCTAAAATATATATTTTTGAATTTTTAGACTTTAGGTCCACTTTAAGACTAACTGTCAACTACTTACTCCAGCTAGTTTCTGGTTTTAAAAGCTTTCAATATTAAATACACAGGTATGACATTTACATGGTTACAGGTCTTTAAATCCTCAGACAATATTCTTGTTACATGAAATTCATGCATTTTTCGGATTCTCAAGGGGGTAAGAGGAGAATTGTGACATAGCTTATGTTTTAAAATGAGGTTAAGACAAATGCTCATTCCCTTCACAATAAGTAGTAGAACCCCCCAAAAATCCTTGGCTTGGAAATCTACCAGCATACTCTCTCCTATATGTAACCCCTACTTACCCGCAATAAGACGCTGGCTAAACAAATATCACAGTGGTGGAGGGCACCCTTCAGCAAAGGGCATCCTACTTTGTCCTCTTCTGCTTGCAGGGAGGCGATGTAGAACAGCACTTACGAACACTTGAAATCTACTTGGGTAGTATACGAGGCGTTTCAATTGCTTCAAGGCCACATGACAAATTACATAAGCCATATTGCATGTTCCCCGAATGTAAATCTGTATACATTGTGTAAGTTTCAAACAGCTGTCGATCTAATCAGCAGTGATTAACTACTTCCACTTATTCTATACTTAGTTATGCTGGGCTAAGTTTAGATTCATGTGGGTAATCCAATTACATCACACTTGAATCGACCTTTATGCAAAATGAACAGAGGGACTTAACACTGACAAAAATGATTTCCATATAAATAGGAGTTCAATTGCTTTCCCCTTATCATAGTTATAATTCCTTTGCAGATGACAGTTTTGTTGTAACCAAGTTATAATTGTATACTTCAATCTATGATGACAAGCTTATGAAAGTTTGAAACCCACACTAGTCAGTATTGGACCATTTTTCCTTTTCAGTATTTGTATCAGCTGATATTCCCCATTTTCACCCTGTATCGGTATCCATAAAATTTGTCTAAAATGTTGATACTACTTATATATTTCTGTCCTATATTTTATAAAAATGTTACATTATTTTAGTATGTTTGACTTGAAATCCCAACATTTTACCTCACAGAAATGACATGTACAATACTTAGTGGTATCCCAGCAGCCTACATGATTTACCATACAGAGTACTCATTTCTCACACATTGGAATCGGAAATAATGGCTACTTGTACTGTAATGTAGGTGCAATATAATTTGAAGTAGATGCATACTGCCACCGATTCTACAAAGAGTCAATGCAGAAATTTGGAAATGAAATTTATTCCATGACTGACTGAAAAAATTTGGATTTTAATGATCAATTTACACATCTGGTTAAAGTTTTTGAGTTTATCTAGAGCAAGCTGACCAGTTATTACAATGAAGATACTATGCAAGCTATACATATTGTCATCAACAAGATGGCCACCACCTCTCATTACTTTCATCCCCCCCATGGTGAATCTACCCACATTACTACAATGACATGAGACCATAGGCGTAGGAAGCTGTTCGAGACGGGGGGGGGGGGATGAAACTTGTTTTGGACCACCGACCTTGGGGAGCTGGGTCTAAGGGGATTGGGGTGAAAATTTTTGAATATTTGAGGGTCCTTAGATGCAATCTGGTGCAACATATTGGGCAAATTTTTTAGGAAAATTACTGTCAATTTTTGAAAGTTTTTACAGAAGAAACAAATAAGGGGTTTTCTTCCTTGGACTGAGGTGAGCAGAAGCATACTCCCACCCCACTGCATTTTTAACTGGGAAGGCTAAAATTTCCCCAGCCCCCTGTGCTTCCTATGCCTATGCACCAGACAGTATATAAGCTGTATAAATAATAATCTGAATTCAGTGTCACACCAGGTCACACTAAAATAGTCAAGTCATCACTTTGTGAGGATTGTGGAAAATTCTATCACTTTTACCTTGAAATAATACAACCTGAAAACACACCCACTGGTACAATAATGAGGACAAGTAACCATAATGGTTGACACTTTTTTTGTACTGACATCTCTATGATCTAAAACACCCATGTTCTGATTCTGTATGTAATGCAGACATGTGACTTCACTGACCTATCCTCAGTTTTCATTTCACAGTGATAGTGAGACAAACAGCTTCTGTGTTTAACCCTATCCCTACCCCGAACCCTTACTAACCCCACAGAGTGGACTCTGTTTAGTCAGCCCCTCTTTAAGGCTTCTCAAATACCCTCCACCCAAGCAAAGAAGACTGCGTCCAGTTTTGGAAGCAAGCTTCGCGTGACCATAATATGACTTATTCATGCATGTACTACCTGATCATTCAAGCTCTTCTTATTGAGATAACGTGTTTAACTTGTGAGTGTATGTACTCTGGTAGTCTTAAAGTTCAGAAGCAGTCACCCAAACTTATTTTGAAACAATAGCTAAATGTCACGAATTTCTTCTTATTTTGCTTCCAAGTATCTTTCGTGATATTTTAGAACATAAATATTGCATATTCAAGGTAAATCAAGCAGTTGCTCCTTGTAAATTTTACAATTGAGTGAGAAAATTACTGTCACATGATTCTCAAGAGCCATTCAGGAAATAGGATAGCCTACTACACAATTCTTTTCTGAGGGGACTGCATTCTCCCTTTAAACTGACAGCCTAGACTGACAACTGAGAAGTCCAATCATCACTGTATTGCATAACCACCTGAGCAGTGAGTACTACTAGAAAGTGAGTACTACTAGAAAGTGAGTACTACTAGAAAGTGAGTACTACTAGAAAGTGAGTACTACGCACACCGACTCAGTGGGTGGCATGGACTGCTGCATGATTTAAACAGAACCAGATGTTGCATTGTTTTGAATATTCACTAACAATCACCAGTCCTAGCACCTGACATTTCTATGAATATCCGTATAGAATTTGTTCCATGTTCACTTGGGCAGACATTAGGATACGACTGAAAACAAGGAGCACAGGGTACAGCCTACTATGTTAGGCAAGACCCTAACCTAACCTCCTCCCTAATCTAAGCCTAAGTCCTGATCCATAACCCCTAAGGTGTCCAAATATAGGGAACAAACATTGTTGGAAGAGAGAGCAGTCACCACCAAAATAGCTCATTTTACAACAGCGATACTAAGATCTCCTAATGTCAAATTGCTTCATATTTTTTATCCTTCTCAAGACAAACCTCTTTAAAGTGTGACCATTTGTGAGACTCCTCACTGGCTGCATGAGCAAAAATAATGAGTTAATGTAGAGCCAGTACTGCATGTAACTTAATGCAAATTATCTGTTAATTACTTGCCACTAGAGTACAAAATGAGAGACCTACATAATGTTGCATTCTTTGAAAACTGGAAACTTGTGGAAAGTCCATGTGTGAACAAATTATTCAAGAACTAAAAAGCAGATTTTTTGGGGGGGGGGGATTGGGTAGAAAAATAACAAAATTCCTTTGAATTCACTGTCACTCCATATCTACAAATTATGGTTTTTAAGTGGTAAAAATTCCTGTATCACATATGCAATATTTCCTCTGAAAGCATGTAGTCAAGAAAAGTCTCAGCCAACCTCTGCAGTAAACTTAAAAGTGGTCATTGGGTCCTTTTTATGGGTCCACATTCTTTTAGTAATCAATTAGTCCAATAAATTTATCTTTGATCTTCATTCTCAACGACACTTTTCACAGACTTCACAGCTCAGTAAATCACTTAAGCTGTCACTCTTCAGTTACGATCGTTACTTCAAACACTACAAAAGCTAAATGGCACGCTTAATATGCCACACAGAAACTTGAAGAAGGCGTATCAGTTCGTGATCACTTACCACTCCATGAAACGACAGCTCTGATCATCTCCGAGTCTGCTATCTCTATAGTCTTACCTCCCTAAACAAACAGTCACCGTTTCTATTCCTAGACCATTTGTAATTGATTGAAGACCTTTGAAGAGAAAAACAAAGAAGCAGGACGAGTTCATAAACAGAAGTTTTACGAGATTGGTAAAATTCTATGTCATCATGCTTTTGGCGGAGACAGAATCAGTATCATTTTCAATAAAGAAAATACACTTGAAAAATACTCACTATAAATTGTGGGCTCACCAAGCATAACCCTTTTTGATCTACACTGCTGAGGTCTCATCATATAATTTAGGGTTCTACCAGCAATGTGCTTAAATCACCTTACAGTTACAACTAATTCAGTAAATCAAATCATTCTGGTCATCTGATTTATTCTATTTCTTTCATCTTCGCAAATTTTCCAGTTCAATAAAAGATGGTCCACATAAACGGCTTATTATTACAGATGTGATCAAATATGAAGGAAATCTTTTGCTCCAATGAATCCTGCTTCTTATTCTTCAAATATAAAAACGCAGTGAAGACGTCCTTTATTTGACTAAGGCAAGACTCCTTATAAATAGCTTCTATCCAAAAGCTTATTACAACCACTATGTGGCATGACGTATCAGAGAATTTGAAATTGGTTTAGTTTTCTTTCCTTCAGCAGAACAAATCTCAAGTAAAGGGAGCACAAAACATATTCAGATTTTCTACTTATTGTTATGGTTATAGTGAGCTGCATTGTAATTATCACTTAGTGCCATATTAAGCAAACTGAACGAAGCATACCCCCATTCCCTTACCAGCCTTGCCAAAATAAAAGAACTTGAAAACAGAAGGTGATTAGAGCTATGGCAAAGAGAGTATCATCATTGCCCAATTAAGCACACTTAGCTTATGGCATGCCCCACCCCCTCCCATAGCATTGCCATCGCAAAACAAGAAAACAGTACAAAACACAATATGGCTTCCTTATACCCCCATGTCACGGGAAAATGTCCCCATACCCCACTCATTGGTCACTACTCCACTATTTGCAATTTACAACCATATTTTGTATCCCTCAATCTAAGGATTATATTCATCACACTATTAACTCTGCTAGGGTACCGTACATCTTATACTTTTCCTGTTTACCATCATTAAAAATTTTACAAAGGAAATTTCTCATAATGAAATTACTAATTTAGCCAAGATTCCTTCAAAATTTTCAAAACAAGCTTAGTATTAGTCTGGTTCTTGAGACAGAATATACAAGGTCACAACAACAAAACCATTCAAACACTGACAAATTTCCTCAAGACAGAAAAGGATTATCAAAGTATCTAGGTTAAACGGAAGGGAGCTATTCATTACTGCAGCTAATTGATAACATGAGATCTTATTTGTCTGATTCTGTTTCCAACAGACTGTAAAATAGCATGCCATTCATAAATATCTTAAAAAGAAATTAGCAAGGGTTGTAGTTTTATGTCTCTTAAAAGAAAATTCTGCAGAAATTAATAAGGCCTACTTTTGATAATGTGAACACCATTGTATCTATTGTAAGCTTGTCTCCTTTTCTTTCATCCACTGGCTTTATAAAAAATACCAGATGCATTTTCAATCTTGAGTATAATACAAATGCAGACATTTACAAGGAAATAAGGTCAACTACAGCCAAAAACAAAAAAATTTTAACAATGAAGCTTCCACATTTTAGAGAAAGGTTTAATAACCTGCACAGACTGCAAACAGACCATCTAAATATCTTTCTCCAATTTATGTGAACATCATAGTACATGACAATGCCGAAGGCAAACAAACATTGTATGTATCCAATAATAAATTTCTTTTTTTTTTCAGCTTTCAAATGCAACTCCAGAGCCCCTAGGCTGTTTCATAAAAGTAAGTTTGATCTATCATAAACTCAAACTATTGAAATCAAACTTAAGATCACTCTGCATAACCCTTTAAGAAACACAATCCTGATCTGATAACTAAATGTTGAATGATAGGTATCATTTTCCAGCTCACACCATGATGTCTGTCCACACATGCAGTTTCAACATTGCATGATCTTAGCTTCTTACCACACATGTACTGCTTCAAACTGAAGGAACTACTAACACACGCTTTCAGTGTAGTTGTTCTCAAGTTGAAAAGAAGAGAAAAAAAACATGAATTCCTACCAAAGATTTTACTTTTCTTTCACAGCATCCAAGATAAGGTCATTACCATCCTAGGAAACGATTAGCTGAAATGTCAACTTCCCAACAGCTTAGAGAATTATCCCTCGTTAAGTTGTTCAAACCTTTCACCTCTCTTTCCAAACACAAAGAAATAATTAAAGTCTTTTCGGGAAGACCATTCCTGTAATAGCAAAGACCAGGCAATTTTTGATGTTAATCTGTTCCCTGTGGCCCAGGATCTGTGCAGCTGCCAGATCTAATAACTCATCTCGTCCTCCTCGGCTTCTACAATTATCCTAACCAAACTAAGATCTATTTTAAAGTGACACAGTGAACACGAAATTGAACCCTTACTGACCACAAGAGTTGATCATTCCAACCTTCGTAATGAAAAAAGGAAGGATGTCAATAGTTCATCCACATTCTAGACATATATGCAAATGCTATCCAGGATATGTTATGTAACTAATGGTAAAAATGCTTTATAAGCTTAAAGCAATATACAGCTGTCATTAAAGACATTCAACTATTGTTCTACTGATTATAAGTATTCAGTACTGGTATCATCCAACATTTAAATCTTTTTTAAAGTGACACAGTGCACATGAAATTGAACCCTAGGTGACCACAAAAGATGATTGTTCTAGCCTTGGTAATAAAGAATTTAGGAACGTCAACAGTTCATGCGAAATCTAGAAAAGTGCAAAATTGTGTCCACGATATGGTTACTGTAATTAATAATGCTGCATAATCTTTAAGCGATATAAAGCTGTTATTAAAGACATTAATTATAGCTGGATGGATTATTGGTTTTCATTACAGGTATTGGCCAACATTCCTTACTTGAATCCTCTACTAGTATCAGAAATATTTACATTCAAGTTATGGAGACATAACCACAACAAAGAGCTCTCTTTTTACTTGGCAGTGAAAGACTAAAATCCCCCAATGAAAGATCTGTTGGGATTATTTCAATATCTTTTACCGTTCTCAAGATATTCTTCTTCAAAGTTTGATGGTTTCTGGAGTAACTCATTGCCTATGCAAAAATTATGATGTAGGATGTTGCACAGTGTTAGCATTTCTTTTGTTAACCCTTTATAAATTATTTCTTCATTACTGATCAGATAGTTAAAATAGTTAACAGTTTGGTTTGTGGTATCAATCTTTTCCAAGAAAACAATGTCAACTTCCATAATAAAACCCTCTGGGGATACCAATGCTACAAGTGTCCTTGAAATGAAGGTTAGAAAAACAAATGCTAACATTAGCCATATATGGTGAGTCCATCTTTTGAAGTCACATATTTACATATTTAACTCATGTTTATTCATATAATACAAACGTAAAACAGAAATTATCCTGTAAAATGGTCAATATTGGATTTTGACGGCAATTGTGGCTATTTTCCAGATTTTTAATTTGTTTTAAATCAGTTATCCAAATATGTCATTTTCATTTCACCAGACCTTTAACAGTATGTGAATATTTTACCAAAACATTTGTTTTCTGAACTATGTTAGAATAAGATCCCCTGATAGAATTATTTGGATATCTTGTGCTGTCACTTTTGAAATTTCTCACTTTAATAGCTATGTTACATCAACAATACTCAATATAAAGAGATTAGTGATGATCAGGGCAAAAATATTTATAGAAAATGTCAGAAGCATATTCCTTTTAGAATTAACAACACACAGGCTTACAATAATACCAGTATATTTGATATACGGGAATATCGTACTTCCAAAGAATGGCAGGACTGTTATTTGTATAACTCCCCCAAATACAAGACAATGAATGACAATGAACTCAGGGTTGTGTCATTCAAGTTGCCTACTTTCTCGAGACATCTTTTGCTCAAAAGCTATATCCCTTTAATTGTGTTTGGCCCCCAAAGCACTAACACTGCCAGGAAATTAGTGCCCTCAGTTATGTGTCCTACTGAGTGAAGTTATTTCATGATTCGAAGTCTGGTATCCATCATGTGCTGAAGGAGGGGACATCAATACCTTACCATTCCAGCACATTTTTGAGGTCAGTATGACAGCTGCCTTCACATTGCTTCATGAAATGAAATCTTCTGGTCTCTCCAGAAAAGGATGTTCTGGAAGCGGTCATACCCGAGGCGAGGGGTGAGGGCCAGAGGAAAGAAAAATTTAAGGCACAGAAATGTCATCTATGATTCTGCTCAAATCGACAATCATGATTTCTCTCACCGTATGTTTTCCCCGTTCTTCAGTCTATCTCAAGTGTGAGCTAAATTGAGAAAGAAAGTAAATTAAGAGCATCCAATTTCCAGTCTGATTCCGAGTTCAATTGAACGGAAACAGTTCTATGCTCTATTACTGTCACCCATGTATCGGCAGCATAAGTAATCATCTTTTATGTCCAGAGGAGTTGTGAAACATAGAACCTAAGAGACTCTTTCAGCATGTAAGTGTTGTTATTTTGTAAGTGGACACTTGAGGAAACTTTACTCCAGTTTTTATTACAGCTGGTAGCAACACAATGCCTTATGCAGATATTGGATGGGTATTGCACCGTAACGAACAGATCATCAGGCTCCAAAATGATTAATTCTGGACTGTAGATTGTGTATTTGAAACAAGACACGAATACATACACTTGCATCCATAAGCTTTTGACAACTGGGGTGGGAGTGAAGTGGGGTTGGGGGTTCTCTTCTAAGTTTGTGTGTTATGCATGCAATATTCTCTCCTACTGTTTAGGTTTATAAACGTACCATATGTATTTGGTAGGTACCCGGACAACTACCCCACTCCCCCCCCCCAAATTTCCCCTGGACAATTCCCACCCAGGTCAATTTCAAGTTTTATGGTAGGGGAAAACTGTCTGAGGGGTAAATGTCACGGTGGGAATTGTCCAGGGGGAAGTTGTCCAGGGGAAATTGTGAGACCATGATTCTGGTAGGGTACATCAGAGGGGGAATGGCACAATTTACCCTCCCCTGATGCTCCTACCCTCAGCATGCCAACAAGTGCACACTTGTCCTCCTACTCTTGAGATTGGAATTTCAAGTCATACCCACAGATTTTGAAAGATAAGCATGCATACTGCTAATGTAAAATTTATACTTGAACTCATGAATATAGAGCAAGTACTCATACTTTTGACCAGGGATACAGATGCTGACAACCACAAAGGTTTGACAAAATTCAAATGATAGTTGCCAACACAAAATGTAGAAATAAATAAACATCTGCACTCCTGAGTTTATTTTGGAAAAAGCTGTTGACATGAATGAATATGCCCTCATTACACAGCAAACTAGGAACTAGTTGTTAAGTTATTAACAGATACTTTATAAATTAGATTAACAAAAGAAATACA
Source organism: Holothuria leucospilota (assembly GCA_029531755.1). Classification (NCBI taxonomy): domain Eukaryota; kingdom Metazoa; phylum Echinodermata; class Holothuroidea; order Aspidochirotida; family Holothuriidae; genus Holothuria; species Holothuria leucospilota. The sequence continues at coordinate 13,985,627 of CM055965.1, forward strand.
GACACTGTGCAACACTCAATCCATATCGTAAGTTTTAAAAAACGAATGAGAAATCTCAGAAATGGTCAAACTTTGAAGAGGTACACCTGGAGTATGATACATAAAGATATTCAAATTTCTCTAACAGACTTTGTATCAGAGGATCTTAATGTATCAATGTTGAGGAAAACAATTGCTTTGTTGTATGTTCACACACCTTTAAGGACACAGCAATACAATCAAAGTTGTCAATAGACGAGTTTGGAAATTGGATTTTGCTGTACCATAAAGTACCACAGATCAAGTCCATGGATAGTTTGTCATGGATACAAAGGCTTGCAGGGACTGTTGTTTTGTCTTCAACAATTTGCTGTCATACTGTCCAACCTTTTCGATCAAAGTTGAAGACTTGAAGAAAACTTTTTCCCAAAGAAAATTCTCTTTGACCAGTAATTGATGTCTATAGAGAACCATAATTTTTAACTTGAAAATTGTGCTGGGAGGCTGCAGCCCCCCTGGGGTTGGGGACAAAGCTATTTGTCAGGCAGATTTTTGGAAAAAATCAGGCAATTTTCTCAGCTTATAAAGGTGTTACTTAATAGGTAAAGATGGCTCAGCCCCCGAGGAATAAAAGTCACAAATGCCCATGTCCTACAAGGTCAAAGTACCTTTACAAATTACAGTATTGTGTATATACAGAACTGATTTGTCCACAAACTTGAAACTCTGATTTTATTTTAAAAATGCACTCTGGTTGGTGTCAAGATAATGAATCACTGATGGAAACGGCAGCTATCTTACCCAGTCAGGATGCAGGAGAAAAAGATTATAAATCCTTCAAAAATAGAAATAAAAAAAGTTGCAAATGCTTCTTTAGAGACTTCTACTAGGTCATATATGCAGCTTTAAATTCAGTGAAAAATATATGACCCATTTACTCTGTTCAATTCCACGTTTTTTTTTTTAAATTTCTGTTTCTAATTATTAAATTGCTATGGCAATCAGATTTGTAAAAACTCAAACCTGCATATTATTACAGTAAAATGCACCAAGATAATTACATGCTGCTAGCCCATTATCATCAAACACATTAACAACAAAATTAACGTTGTGTTTTCTAAAATGACACATTTGCCACAGAAATTTGTACGTACCCTAAAGTTTTATTTGCTTTTGTTTTATTAAGGGGTAGCCAATAAAAGAACGCCGCTCTATGTATTTGTTCAAAGACACATATGCAAATGTCTAAATGAGCTCATTAGTCCATGTGGTTTGTTTGACTAATGAGCTGTATTCGTTATCAAAGACTGCTGAAAGTATTACACAGAGTTGCTGGTTTCCGCATGTTCTGCAGCATGTAACAAACATGTTTCACTGAAGCTGTCTAACACGTATATACGCTGTTCTCATGTAGTAACATTCACCTTTTGCATTACACAATACTGTAGCTACTCATATTTAAAATTTAACCAACAGGCCCAGAGTCATAAGCATGCATGACATTTTTTGCTTGGAGGCACAGGGGGAGGAGGGAGGATTTGAGCTGTTTTTGACTGAGAAAATCCTTTATTACCCAAGAAAATTGCCCAAGAAAATGAGGGCTTGTTCAAACCCATTGAACCTCCCTACAATATGGTGTTGGTACCACAAAGAACCACAGATACATAAATGCCTACAGGAAGACATTTCACTGGGAGATGGAAGATATTTGGCCTAAAATTTTTATTTATTGGCAAGAATCATGACATGAAGTTTACCCTGACAACAGCCATGTTTACATCCTAAATCAACATTTCCTTAGATTTAGGGTACTGCCACCACCCCCAGTCCTCTGCCTCATATGCCTATCCACCACTGTATGTCATTTTTTGGGGGGAACTGCCCACTAGACCGAAGGTTCGATAGACTCAAGATTCCATTGGACAAAAATCCACTTTGGGTTAGAAGCAGGCTTAGGATTCGGGTTAGACACAGAATAAGGTTTAGGATTAGGATTATCCTGGGTTTAGGTAAGGACTATGGATAGGATTAGGATTAAGTTAGAGTTAGGATCTAGGATCTAGTGAATCTTCGACCTAGCGAACCTTCCATCTAGTGAACCCTGCCCATTTTTCTTGCATTCATAGCACCTCTGCAGTAGGAACATACAGATCACTGATCTTAACTTTACTCGTGGCATTTAACTGTATTCTTTATCGAACTGTTGTTTTAACTGTGTCACACTCTAACTGCATTATGTGAAATAGCATTTCAAATGGGTGAAATTTTCAAAGGCACTGAAAATGCCATGATAAATTTGCCCACTCCGTAGGGTGGAGGGGAGAACTTTATCCAGTGTGTGATAAGACTTCTCTGTCAATAAAACGTCCAGATCCATGTCTCGCAAGTATTGACCCGCATATCAACACAGCTGGTACGAACTCACTGGTTTGAAACATAGCTGTCCTTACTCTGCTACTGGATGTTACAGCAGCTGTACAAATTGTGCTTCCATGTTTCAACAAAAGACAATATGTCAAAATTAGGCTGAGTAAATCTTTCTGTTTGTTACTCAAATAAGCAAAAAAGCAGATTTGCCCTTATTTCTGACTTGGGCCTACACATTTAGCTTTGTTTAACGGTTTCTTCAACTAAGGAATTTTGACTGACAAATGTACCGACTGAAATAAAATTAATGTACCCATTCACTTGTCATTGTCCCTATCATTTCAGCATACTTGGCAAACTGCCCATACCCTGTTAAATGTGTTTAATAGGCAACTGGGCAAAGTTGTCGACTCCAATATTTTTTGAGTCGCACACCGGGCGTTGCCATTATGATTGGGAGTCATGACTATATTACTGTGACATTATGACTGATGCATGCATATTTGGTTGATTTTTTTTATTTGGGTACCAAGCTGTGACATGACACTTTTGGCCCTAAATTCATGATCCATGCTTTTTTCTGTGACACATTGTTTTGGTTTGTCTTATACTAATTTCTTTGAAATTGATGGGATTAATTTCCATTCATGGGTGCAGGAATTATTTACATCCTCCAAATGGCCCTATTTTGGGAAAAATATTTGTTTCATGTGTAAACAGGGACACCAAAATACTTTTACCACATTAACACCATAAATGGGTCTGTTCCCAAGCATTTATGTGTATTATCAGGGGCGCAAATCCTGGGGGGGGAGGGGGCCTTGCCCCCTCAAGTGAAAAAGTGGGGGGCCAAACCCTAATTTGGCCCCCCCCCCAAATGCGAATAGCAATACTCATTTTTTTCGCTGCTTGGTCACTTTTGACATCCCTTTGATAACAACACATGACAACAATACAATTATAGGCTATAACTGACATAGTATTTGAATGTCTGTTGACCAAGGCCATATGGAATATCATCTGAAGCTGAAACCCGACGCAGACAAACCAATTTTCAGTCGAAAACACTTAAGACATGTCTTAGTTATACCTTCACTTCGTTTCCTAATCTAGGCCAGAGCAATCTATCTCTGCACTTTGTGCCCTGGTTCGTGAAGCACATCAGTAGTATTAATTAACTTTGTGCCCTAACTAACCCTTCTGACAAGTGTAAATGTTCTAAAACCCAGGAGCCTTTATACTAAAAAAACTTCCGCTCGAAATAATCTTTCTGCAGCTTCTGAAATACTAAAACCCAGGAGCTTCCAAAGGCTTCACCCCCTGGACCCCCACCGGGGCTTTGCCCCTGGGCCCCACCAGGGGCCCTAAGGCAGGCCCCTGGACACCACCCACGAGGGCTTCGCGCTTCGCAGTGCATGCTACGCATGCACAGTTTCAAATCCACGCATACACCATATTCGTTTTCGCCCCCCCCCCCCCACTCTCAAACAGAGATTTGTGCCCCTGTATATTATTTACATCATTTGAGTGATTTGAAGAAAAAAATTTCTTTCATTTCTCAATTCATAGTTTTATCTCAATTTTGTGGTACGAAAACATGTTTCACTTGTAAACAGGACAGGGGGGACACCAAAGTACATATCTTTCAAATTTTAAAACAGTCAGCAAAATTTTACAAAGTACAACTCAAATGCCGTATTTAAAAGTGTTATTTCACAAAATATTGCAAAGAAGGAACTTTGGCAAATAAGTTTGTTTCAACTGTCAAGTTTCACAACATAAACTATTCAGGGGACACCAAACCAGTCTTCAAAACTGAAAATGGCCTTTTATATTATTTTTTGTTGAATTTCTCAGAACACTGTTGAATGCATCATGCAGTGTCCAGGCCTCAACAATCTACAAACTACTCAAGAGGATTATAACACCTAACAAGAACAATATTATTGGAAAAAGGGTAGGAATGCCTCATATGTAAAGGGGGACACCAAAGGTTACATGTGAAACCTCTTTGGTTAAACTTTGTCAATTGACAAACTGTCAATATTTTTCTTAAATTATGTGTTATGTTGTCATAATTCATATGTTAACAACAATTTTGTCACACAGAAACTTGAGGATCATTTCAAGTCAGGGTTTCCCCTGGCATTCATTTTGTGAGGCGGCCACCTCACAGTTTTTGGCCACCACCTCACAGAAATTTGCTATAATTGCGACCTGTACTATTCTAACTATAGCAGTATTGACAGCTCTTCCCTCACAGATGGTGTCAAAGTTGGCACCATATTACCCCCATGGACTAATACCATCTCACACTCTCTAAAACCCAGGGGAAACCCTGCAAATACTTCATATATTTCTCATGTAATGTGTCAAAGATTAGAGAATGTGTCAACAGAAAGCATTAATTACATAATTTAGTTGACTGAGGCATTTTCATAAACATCCATGCTTTATTGCCTGCAGTGAAAAAAACTGTTCTTTCAAGCCCCACCATTCTACTGCCTAAAGTGGGGTATATCGTGTTACTAACCCCATCATTCTATTGTTTAGGTGGGGTATATCATGTTACCAACCTGATCATTCTATTGTCTAAGTGGGGTAAATCATGTTACCAACCCCATCATTCTATTGTCTAAGTGGGGTATATCATGTTACTAACCCTATCACCTGAGGCTATTGCAAGTACAAAGATCTCTGAAATGCATTTCTGTGGAAGAGTTTAATTGTGTCAATCAGTTGTGTCAATGGGCTCTTTGCTTCACCTGCACATCACATCCAGACTAAGAAGGTAACAGCTGGCCACCTTCAGGAAGGCTTCATTGTCATGTGATTGTCATTTCAACATGTGGTAAAATTTTTGTTACAAAATGTTCAGTTATGAAATGTTTTCTCTAAAATTTAACATTAAAATCAATACTATAAGAAATTTGAGGAGAACCAAACTAGGGCTCTCCATTGATATTTCATCTTGTTTCTATGGTTACATGTTTCTATGGTTACACTGTCTAAGACTGGATAACAAAGGACATGCTAAAGTTATTACCTCTTCAAGGAACACGACCAGATAGTAATATATGACTATACTGTTTTACTCGAAGATGATTTCTAGTTCACTGAATTGATCATAAAGTGAAACAAATTGGACCATTATCAAAAAATTATTGCATGAGATGGATGTTCCAACTCTCCTCCTTTGTGTAACACTTTTCATCATATGGACAATTTTGTCCTCAAATTGAAAACCACTGATGTATGGGCTACTAAAACATTTTTTACGAGAATAGCATGTCTTTTTCAAAATTATTTCAATCAGAATCATACCAGCCAAGTAGCCTTGTTAGGTTTTCAGTGTTCTAAAGTATTTTATGTTCAATACAACATACATTACTACCAATTTAAGGTTATACTTAGACCCTGCAGGGAATAAGCAGCAACTTTATGGTATGACAAATAAATTAATGATAAATCTTCACAAAAGGGAAAGGAAGGAATTACACAGATTATTGGGTACCATTAAAAGAGGCCGCCCTCTGTTATTGTGCTAACATCTTTGCTAGCAAGTGTATAGCCAGAGTGGGAGGGAAAAATGGCATTTGCTTCTTCTGCTAAAGGGCCTGCCCTCATTCAAACCCCCTCCACATGAGATGACACAATATGGCAAAGGAGTATTCAAGAGGAGTTTCCACTGTTAGTCTCAGAAATGGGCTGATTTTGCAAAATACAGCCCTGCCACACCCTGGTGCCAGGCCAGCATCTGTCAAATGCTACTGTTTGCTAAGATTTAATCTCTGGCAAATGTAGGGGGTTACCAATGTAAGTAGGGGGTAATGAGGGGCTACACAGATAAGCATACCCCTTCCCTGTGACATACATAGTCACATGCAAATATTTACTTTCTTGGTTCATGATTATATTCCATTCCTGAAAGTCAATCTTCAAAGAAGCTCAAACTATAAGTGGCATGGCATTTACCCAGAATTCTTTGATACAATTTTAATATTAAAATATACATCGCCCATTTACAAACCAGTCTAGCTGCAATGAATGGGATTTACGAGAAAAAGAAGTTCACAAGCTTAACTTCAGGACACAATATTCCCGACAGCTTTGTCAGTCAACAAAGCATAGTAATTTATAGTTTGATGCAAGATTTCATGTGTTAACTTGATAAAAGTTGGCAATATTCTTTAACTCCATCAGTCACTTAAAGAATGCCTGGCTACCTTTTTATCTTGGTTTACTTAACAAGTTTTGAATGTAAATGCTTTGCCAAGAGACTCAACATTGTTCCAAACAGATTTTGACACGTAGAACCAACTAGGTCATATTATAGGTGAAGATGTAAATATAAAAACCGTCTCATGGCCGCTCTTTCAGGAGATGCATACAAATATACCATTGCTAATCAAAAAGAACTGGTGCAGAGGCTTTTCCATTTTAACAGACCTTCCAAAAGAAAGGTGATTTTGTTTCCGTATTTAAGAAAAATAGTTAAGCTGGTTTGGCATCTCGCTTGAGGTTTACTTTCTTTAGGCATCTTCACACGGCAAAATATATCAGCCCTATCTGCAATAAACAGGCGATTCACCATAGAGGCACAAGTGGAAATTCCCCCACCTCTTCCATCCTGCCCTCATACAAAAAAACTAAAAGAAAAAAAAAAGAAAAAAAAAAAAACTTTGTATACCATATGGTCTCCATTAATAAAAAAAAGTACACACACAAGAGAATATTATGGTATGATAATAAATATTTCTAAATTTGAAAAACAGATTTCTTTCCATCCCACAAAGTTTTTAGTGGGCCACTTGACTCCTCGTCACATGGGGCTATGGATCAATATTGTGTAAGCTGTATTGACTAACAGATATTTTGCCCACAGACCAAACTTTCTTACAGCTACAATTAAATTTGAGTACCAAATTAACATTTGCCGCATTCTGACGAATCTAATTAGGTTAGGAAAAGCTATTAAAAGATAGGCTCCATCTCTTACAGTAATAAAACCTAATATTTATTATTCTTCTGCACACATGTCATAATTGCATGCAATGAACTGTAACACAGTCCTCCAACCAGTCCCGTCGTATTGTTGACAAATGGATTATGTCAATGAATCAATTGTCCCTCGACACTTTGGTCAGCAGCGTCCGGCAAATGATTGGATATTTAAGTGTTACCCCAGGGATGATTGTTACATCTTGCTTTCAATAATTAATAGCAATGTTAATAATCTCAACTATTTTGACACTGATCTAATTAGAGCTATAGCAATGTGTTTACTAGCTGGGAATCGTAAGCGAGCCAAACTGCCAAACATGAAAGATTCCAAACAGAACAGATGACTATTACATACCTTTACTTTCTATCCCACAATTCATCATGATATGTATTGTTTTTCTACAGTCAGATACTATCTAACATCTCTGAAACTGAAAATCCATTAGAGCTCCAACAAGTAGTGAACAGACAGTAAAATGGCATGTACAAAATAGCATTTATGCCGATGGCGACACCATTAGATGTTTGGCTTAAACAGATTAACAGTAGATTGTAGATTAAGCTTTGACCTGTAATTCTGAAAAAAGACTCCAAAGTAGCTGGATTCAGTCCATACACATATCCGAAAGGAGGGGGAGGGGTGCAAATGTATATGTTCAGGTTGAAGAAAAAAGAAAGTTGCTATGCTCTTTCATAGGTTGCCACACTAGACATTTGTAAAAACTGAAGTCACACATCCCCCAGGTTGAAAATCCTGCGTATGTGTGTGTAATGCTTACAAAGGCTTCCAAAGAAATCCATAACAACTGATAAGGTTTTATGGAATGTAAGGTTTCATCCGCCTGATGTCATACTTATTGAAACGTCACCAGTTTGACCAATAAATATTCACTATAAACTTACAAGCAAAGTACAGAATCTCTACTAGCTTCATTTCCAGGTGTTGGATTCGTAATCTATCAGAATTCTACTAAAGCAGTTTCTACAGGATATGCAGCACCATAATTTCATACTGTGTACATCTTGAAGAATTTGACAAGGAAATAAATTTAGTCAAGCACCATAAAGGCACACATACAAGAGTAAGTTCATTAATGCATGCCTGGGATATGATGCCAGATGGCAACTTCACGAAAGTAAAGGAGGTCAATTCTTAAAAGGTGCTGGCCATATCTTGTAACAAAGTGTACTTGTCTTAAAAATAAACTTGTTAAGTACTAGTTGCCTCCTTGCCCACGCACATTTTATTTATTTATTTATAAGCTTCCTTGAACCAGGGTAACCCATTCAGTCCCAAAGAGAAAGGGACTGTTCTTCCACGGGGCCCTGGGTACAAAGTAAAACAAAGTACGAAAAGTACTCAACACATTAAATTCATGTAAGAATAAACTACAGAAGAAAGACGGAATAAAACAATACCACAAAAGACTTCGAGAACATAAAACAGTAAGACGAATTAAACCAGTAAAACATATTTAAACAGATACCACAAAAGTACAAAGGGTAAAAGATTAGAAGAGGTAAGACAAATGTAAGAGAATAATATGAACTAAAAACACTATACAAGATCACTACAGAAGGTGCAAAATAGTGCAAACAAATAAAGAGCATTAAAAGGATTGTCCTCATAATTTTACCAGAATACATTTTCGTAAGGTGTAGTAACCTTTCACAATAAGAAAACAGTCTCAAATTAATTGCCAAAAATTTGCCATAATGCTAGAATGAATGTGGATTTTAACCAGGTCTCAGTTGTCAGGCTTGCAACTCTCAATTTGGGGTATACCAATGGTTTTAGCACTGCTGATTAGTATGAAATGATGACTTATGGTTCAGATAAACCAAAGTATTTGTAGTGGTATAAGGTACCTTTTTCTTACCCTTTCACAAAAATGACAAAATATTGAGGATAAGTACAGTTATTAAACTGTTGTGAATAAAAATCATATTGTTACTTTTTAAAAAATACACTTTTCATCAGTGATATCAAAGAAGCACATACTTATCAAGAAGAAAGTATGCATTTTTTTTTTTTTTAATTAAAAATGATACTGTATAATATCCCCTTTCTTTCAGCTCACCAGGTGTTTTTCCAAAAGTTCTGAGATACCGTTAAAATACAAGCAGCCAAAAACCTGACACTGAAAAGGTGATCAATTCATCTTCCATAAGTGCTCACCCCCTCCTCTTCCTCTGAGAGAGAACTGTATATACTTATAGACTTTAAAAATGATCACCGTAAAATTTCTTGCAGATGGGGAGAATAAAATGTCATAAAAAGTTGACTAGATACTTAACAGGATGCATGAAGAGCTACGTGAGGAGTTGCACGATTTCAAACTTGGTGATATGAATGGTTAAGAGCATATTAACCATGTTTTTACACCCCCTTCCTCCTCTACCTCTTCCTTTGAGAGAATAATTTAAAAATTCAGACTTCAAAATGAAGACTGTAAATTTCTCAAGGGTTGCAGATGGGGAAGGTAAAATCTCATAACGAGGTGATGAAGTACATGACATGATATGTGATTACATACGTGACTGCAAAATCGATGATATGAATGAGTAACAGAATATAAACCATGTTTTACAGCTTACACACCAGAAATTATACAAGCATCAGATGTCTAGAATAGATCAATAGCTGTCCAACTATCCAGTGATTTGTTTTAAACCTGTCTCTTATGACTAATATATCAAACAATTCCTTGGTTTTAAATATATAGTACAAGTGACTTTCTTCTACCTATAGTATGAGCTTAAATAATTTGATTCTGCTAGCAGGAGGTATATCCAGCTGCTGAGGTGCAGGGTGGAAGGGGGAAGGGTGGAAGAGGGAGGGGGTGGAGGAGAGGGTGGGGAAAGTTACGTTTGGAGAGAAACTTGTACGGATTTATCACTGGTGTTTGTCACTGAAATCACACCTTCTTTTTGGGGGGTGGGTGAGGGGTGGGTGGGGGTAAAAATGTAGGGAGGGGGAACACTGCCCTGGAATGCCCCACTGCAGCCATGGTTCAACCTGATATTCTATCTTTTTCAGACCATGTGTCCATGCCAGTGATAATCCTGACTGCATGCCTGAGCTGGTTTTGATGGCTTCTCATCATTCTGAATGTTGAATGAAATTGAGGATGGATCAGAAGGTCAGAGGACCGACTTCTGGTCAAAATGGGGGATTGGCAGTAAAACGTCTCCCAATGGCATGTTTTGCTTGGGAGTAATGTGTGTTAGATGTATCAACTTACTTGTAAGGGGAAAGTATATGTCTGCAAAGAGAGATTTACCTTTTCAAGCCATCAAAAACCAACAGGTTTATCAGAAATATAAAAGTATGTCTCCAGTGACTCGAAATATGGAATGTTTAAACTATGCAAAGCACCAGTCCTCCTCCCAAACCTGGAAAATTTATACTGGTATGTTTGACCGCCAATTTCGGCTCTGTGTGAATAGGTTTGCATGTTTCCAAACTTTAACCTCAGCGACAGACACAAATTAAATGAAACCACACTGTCATTTGGACACAGCAGAGCAGACATCTTTCATCAGTTTCCAGTTGGAAGGTTCGTCTACCAATGATCATCCAGGCTGCATTTCAAAAATATTCTTCTTTACCATGCATGGTCAAACACATGTTGTCTGCACATAATTATGAAAATGAGAATGATGATAGTTATAATAATTATAATTAACTTGATATAGCACTGCCATCATAAAATATGTTCCCTGGCACTTTACACAGGAAAAGCCTCACAAAACAAGTAAGCTTTAAGCTTAGATTTAAAAGACAGTCAATTGTGTGAATGCCTGATATCAGCTGGGAGTCTGTTCCACAGTGATATAGCAGCACCAAAGAAGGCACGGTCACCAGCGTTACTTTACATTACTGCAGGTACAACAAAATTCCATGACTTGCCATGGAATAACTTCTGTTACCCAAAAGTTTATTTAATTTACACAAATTTACGTCAAAATTAAGCTGACTACACTAATGGACTATGCATAAGGTCATTTAGACTTATATGGACAAATATTTTGGAAAACTTTATTAAAATAGGGACAAAATGCTCAGAACTTTGCCATCATAATTTCTACTTTCTCTTTCTATGAAGCAAATTTACTGTTTTTCTGTAGGAGTTCCTGCTTCTCAATGATTAGAAATTTTAAATATTGCATAAAATTTTCATTAAACTTTCATTAAAATTTCCACTTTTCCATTACTGTGTAGGAACCTTATTTTTAAAGCATCCAAAACTAATGGCAAAGCTGGGTATTAAATGACATTTTTTCCAGTATCATATTCATCGGATTGATGATATTCAATAACTTATCCATTAACTATATTGTATTCCACTGGAACACATTGGCACATTTCATAGTTTATATCCAGTGTCTAAAAATATTGACTACCTTTCTTGTAAACATTTGACAGTCAGATCAGCATCAGTTTAGGGTGAGCACCTACATCAGACAACCCTCCATTCCATTTTGTTTTTTGACATTGAATTAATATTGACAAAGATATCTACGTGAACAGACATTGCTCTGACTGAAAACCTACTGCTCTGTGAAGTACCAGCTTCTGCAAAAGGACAACATCATTTTCAGATGTCCATCTGACGTGGTATCAAAGTCACAAATGAGTTAGTTGTTCCTTAAAGAGACATTAGATCAACCTCTGACTGACCTCAAAACATTACCCAACCTTAATTGCACCCAGTGCACCCAAATCCAGCGAGAGTCCAACAGCAAAACCTTTACTGGTTGCAGTAGATCTAGTAGCATAGCCAAAAAGTTTTTTATGGAGGCTGGGGGTGTGGGGCTCCACCACTTCATAGGGAGGGGGCTTCACAAACAGGACTGTAATATTTTTCACCCTTGAATTCTTCAGAGGAGCTTATGAAAGGGAGTGGGACTTTTGGTTGGGCTTTAATGGTCCCAAACTCCCCCTTAGCTAAGCCACTGCTGGGTTGGCCCTTATTGTCCCTTGACTTCAACAACGTTTTTGTTATGACTTCCAGTGGAACCTTCTGATAACCAACCTATCTACTAACGCTGCAACAAACACTGTCTGTAAACCTAGAACATCTATTGTACATTGCAAGAAATTTGTATTTCACTTTTTAATACGTTTTAATAACTAGTCTGAAAATTATTGCACAGTTTTCAAAACATTTTGTCAGTATCATGTAATGGTAGTACATTGACCACCTTAATTGTAAACACTTGCATAGAGTATCAGAACATTACAAACTGCACTAATCTCCTGCAGATAGTTAATAGACATCTGAGAAATCCACACTTCTTGCCAAAATACAGAAGTTTTTACAAACTCATTTATCATGCAGCATTCATTCTTCATTCAATCTGATCTCTTAGGTTGTTTGTTTTTGCCCGGGTTTTTTATATTGTTTCATGTATTTACCTTATTATGGTATGTATTACCCTATCATCTTAATTTTTTCTAACTCTACTACTCATAATTCTTCCTGTGAATGGATTTTACAATAGCTATTTATAAATTTTACGTTTTTACTAGAATGAATAAATAAAATCAAACTCAAACGAAGATTATTTATTAGATGTTTGTAAATATTTACGCTCTCTTTTGATTGACTAGAAAAACATGTCACTTCCTCTCCATTTGTCAGAAAATTTTTCAACCTATTTAAAAAAAACATTCATTGGAATAATAGAAGATAAGCAGCATTTGGTAATATTATATCTACACGTGATTTAGTCATTTCTTCTGCTATTTTGAGTCAACTTCATTTCTACACAGAGCGTGGGGAAAATCAATTCTCACTGGAGCAATCCAAACAGCAACTAACAACAGCCCTTCGCATGTTTTATTGACACCCCTGCCTGGACTTGCTTTGCTGTCAGCGGTTACGCCTGGGGCAAATTGACTGCAATTAAATCATGAAAAGTTGTTATTGCCAAGTGATGAAGAAAACAGGGTGGGGGGTTTCCTTGGATGCGAGTTTACATGTTTGTAGAGGAGAGACGGAAAGATGGAAAGAGCGTTGAATTAAAGTAATGACTAAAGGTAATGGTCTTAACACGCTGTTGTGGCCTTCGAGGAGACGTCATTTGCAGGAGGTAAAAGTACCTTTCACTGTTTGCAGGCACACTGGGCTCGAGGCCATTCACACAAAGAAACTGTAAGGATTTCTTGCTTTTGACAAAAACTTATGTAGTGAAAGACATCCATGGATGGCCTGTTAATCTTAAATGAAATTCATTTGTAAAGATTTACACCATTCATTTGGATATGTGCTGCCTGAGGAGTTGTGAAATCTGCCTGGGGGTAGGGTACAAGACAAGTCACAATATTTAAAGGACAGCAGAAACATCAAAGTATCTTTCACAGACCTCTTGATCACAACCAAAGTTATCTTTGGACTTTACTGTAAAAGAAAATTAAGATGGCTATCCTATATAAATTACTGGAACAAAATTTCTAATTCATAAACCCAATATTTGCTATCAATACACTAACATGTAAGGTCATTCCTATTTATATATGTATCAACAATTATTCTTTTTAAGGGAGGGTGGGCTGATTTTGTCTGAGAAAAACCTGTATTGCACAAGAAGCTTGTCCATTTTTTAACCCCAAATCTACCTGAGAAATAGGTTTTAATCAGACTCAAGGAAGGGGGAGGGGACTGCATCATCCAGTCCCACTGGATCAAGTACCTATGCCCCTGTTTGAACTTATGGTAAATCCTCATCAGCAATTACATTAGTGGGCATGATGGTAGAATTCACACAATATCAGCTATAGGAACCTGGTAAGTATATTGTCACAATGCAAGAAATTTCTGCTTCGTCCCTATTAAATGTACATTATTCTCTTATATATTAGGAAATGTAAATTAAAAAAAAAAATAAAATCCAAAAACTTCTCCCAACAAACTTTTTTTGAATGAGAGAGGATCTGTCTACTTTCTCATCCTCACAGTAGCCCTGGATGTGATATCATGTTCAGGATCAAATTGTGGTACTTGAGATCAAGGCTGATGTGTGAGATCAAAATAGTAGTGTACAAAAATGCGGGATATAAATGAATTGTAACTCAAGATCAAATTTGTTTTTGAACTTTGTGTGGTGAGAATATACCATAGGATTTTTGTTTTGTGATGCAGTAGAAGGTAATTATTGTCAATGCAATACTCAGGTTTGGTTTTTTAATCCCAAATAAAACATCTTGATTCCCTAAAACTCCCTGGTTGGTCTTATTGCAGGTAAGTGGAAGTTCATAGAGCAGGGGTTGGCAAACTAGGGGTCGCGACCCTTTTGAGGGTCGCGAAAATATTTCGGAGGGTCGTGAAAAGGATTTAGGAGCGAATAATTGTCAAATTTCTCATTAAAAGTAAGCAATGGGAAAGATTCTAATCTGAGAACCAGTGATCTGCTATATTAACACTGCACAACCCAGTAAAATCCAACTCCTCTCACCGACCCGTCAATTTGAAGGCCACCAAGATTCTGGAGTAGAAAATTGGGGCCACCAAGCAAAAAAGTTTGGAGACCCCTGACATAGAGCATGTGTATGCGGGGGCCATGTAGATTCTGTGCATCAGCCATCTTGTGTGGTAGATACTGTTGTCATGGCAGCATGTATTACATATGCCAACTTCATTTTTATTGGACAAACATGTTGTCATGTACAGACTTGTATTTGTACCATGGCACAATGACATGTACTTTACACTCCATCATTAGAAAGGATATGAACTCACACTTTTGCTCATTTTTTTAAAGGAAATTTAACTTTGGTGGTAATATGAAATAATTTTCCACTGATAGATAGTGAAAATGGTGTTCTCTCACACCTAGAGGCAGTACACAGGTACTAGTAAATATGATGCTGTACTCAATACTCCAATCAGTGCAGATACAATCTTGAACTTGAGATGACATTCCCCATTCCTATCACCCCTCATCATCTATAGGCATATGAGCCAGGGGGCTGGGGCTGGGACCCCCAGAGTTCTGAAAAACCTATTTGGGGGCTAAATTTTGTTTGAAAAATTAGGAAATTTTGTGAAGCAATCAAGGTTTTTCTCTGGAAAACATGGCTCCATCATATGCCCATGTACCCCAAAACTTTTTGGGGGAGGTATCATGTTTGTTGACCCTGCCATATTTGAAAATACTCAGACAGCTTTCATCAGCGTTGCATGTGCCATACACATGCAAAACACATGCAAACACATGTAACAGTCAAGGCACATATGTGCATGAATTCAGGACTTGGCAATGTAGTGCTTGTACAACTGTACCTTGTGTGTGTGTATATATATATATATATATATATATATATATATATATATATATATATATATATATATATATATATATATATATATATATATATATATATATATATATATATATACTAAAAGTAGATTCTGTGTGTACTCCTGTATTATGTATGTGTGTGTGTGTGTGCATATATTTATATATATATATCCCAACATGGCAGCTTTCTTGCATTGCTAATAGAGACTTGATAAAGGTAAAATATGTCTACACTCTCTAGGTCATACCCTATGGTGATACATGTCCATTTACCACACAGACAGTGCAAATGCCTCTCTCGCAATTTAAAGGACAGGTAACATGACAATGACATAGTTGGATAGTTCATGTAAAAAGCATGAAGAACCTAAAAAATAGTCACAATTTCCATCAAACTCCATCAAATACTGACCACTACACAGGTCTAATTTCTATATCAGACCTATGTAATGAATAAACATGAGCTTAATATGGGCAATTACGCAGTAAACCAACACGGTAGCATCACATAAGGGTTAATTTCCATTCTATGTTAGTTTCATAAGTTTTATTATGTTCAGGGCTAATCCTTAGATGTACAGAGATAGCCTAAAAATTTTCATCTTGCTACCTCAACTTTGAAAAAATATTTCTATGTAGGTCCTATGGAAAATATAACGGGCGAACATTGACATACATAACGGGTGTAACACATTGACATATAAAATAGAAATGGCTATTTTTCAAAAAGTTTATCATGTACATACTCTTTGCCATTTTCTGAGGATGATATGTAGCAATACTTCATAACTAACCCATTGGGGGCACTTTCTGATCAATATTAAGCTCAGCAGACCACAAATTGTAAATGTATGTCAATGTTACACCCGTTATGAAATTGTGTTCACCCGTTATAAAAAATGCTGATAAAATGCTAAAACTCAAAAAGTTGGCCATATATATGGACCTTGCCAATAACTTAGGTTGCTATGTGGTGATGGTTGCTAATAAACAAGATAACATCAAAATATGATGTACACAGATACCATGAAGCACATTTGACATTATTTGACATACATTTATGCGATGCATATGTATGTCAAACAATTGCAGGGAATTGTAAATTACCCTGTGAACATCATTAATTGATGTTACCATGTTTATTATCAATTATCACAGTCATATTAACCTCTAGGTATAAAGCAAGGACCATATATGGTAAACTTTTTTAATTTCAGCATTTTATCAGCATTTTTTATAACGGGCGAACACAATTTCATAACGGGTGTAACATTGACATACATTTACAATTTATGGTCTCCTGAGCTTAATATTGATCAAAAAGTGCCCCCAATGGGTTAGTTATTAAGTATTGCTACATATCATCCTCAGAAAATGGCAAAGAGTATGTCCATGATAAATTTTCTGAAAAATAGCCATTTCTATTTTGTATGTCAATGTGCTGTACCTGTTATGTATATCAACGTTTGCCCGTTATATTTTCCATAGGACCTACACAGAAATATTTTTTCAAAATTGAGGTAGCAAGATGAAAATTTTTAGGCTATCTCTGTACCTCTAAGGATTAGCCCTGAACATAATAAAACAAATAAAACTAATTAACAGAACAAAATATGCATATATAATAATGCTGTGTTGGTTTACTGTGTAATTGCCCATATGCAAATTTGTAATGTCAAAAGAGGGACTAATAAAATGTGTCTAATTTTATCCTCTAATTTTCCAACCTTCATTTCAAGGCCTGCTGTAATATTGGTATGCCCCGAGGGACTAAGGTTAGATGTTTGACTTGTTTTATATTGAAAAACATCAATTATCACACACCAAAGTGTGAATTCTGAAAATAATTTATAAAGGGTTAACAAAAGAAAGAAATACTAACAATGTGTAACACTCCACATCATGATTTTTGCATGCACAATGAGTTATCCCAGAAACCATTTCAAACTTTGAAGAGGGACATCTCGAGAAAGATAAAAGATACTGACATAATTCCAACAGATCTTTCACTGGAGGTTGTATTCGTTAACTGCCAAGTGAAAACAGCTCTATTTATAGTGGTACGTCAGTGTAATTTTTATTTAACGGGCTAATTCAAACTAACGTTTACATTTTCTTTAATAATAAAGGCAGACTCTAAAAAGCTACTTTGGATACAATAACTTACATCATCTCTCAACTTTTCAGCAGTTGTTCAACTTTGAATCAAATTGTTACCTGATACCGCAAGAACGTACTCCAAAGCAAAGAAATCTTCCAGCGACTTATAAATTAGTTCTCTAAAAATGTTTTTTCTTCAGTAATCATAAAATATGGACAGGAATTTGTCTTCCATTATCAATCTGGCTGGAAGCTGATATGTTACATGGATAAGATCTCTTTTGAATTCATATATGCCCTTACTATAAATAGATACATACATCAGATGGTGAATGGTGCAGTGTTTCTGATAAAATGGCTGTAAAATATCTTCGTCTATATCACCGCATCATAAATAACATTGCAAACACTTATGTTGAATTCTTCTGTCAGCCACATATGGCCTGGCCTTTCTGTTTTATGGACTACGGTTGGTCAATGTGGCCTACTTCCTATGCTGGTTAGTGGGGTGGTCTGTTTCCAGGTCAATTTCTGTCTTAAAATATATGTAGGAAATGAGTGTACTGTGATGCAGTAGTACTGTGATGGACATCCATAAAAAATCCTGGATGTCAGGACAAGAATGATGTTAGAGGCCATCAGTATAAGGGAAGAATACCATGAACTCTGGAAATAAAGAATTAAGTGAAATTGTACAAGAACTATAAAAAAAAGTTAAATTTGCATAAATTTATGACAAAATCATAGTGCTCTATTGAGATAGAAGTAATGTCTAGTTTTACAGTGATCAGTAACATGTGGAGCAAACGCATAGGAAGCCATGGGATGGGAGGGCCAAAAACTCACGGTCAAAAGTGTTTGGGGAAGGGGGTAATTATGCTTCCCCCCACTTTTCATGGGCAAAAAGCCTTCACTGCTACCTCTGTGAAGTATATCTAGCCGATTTAGTGATATATTTAAATTTTGCAATAATTAAGTTCATTCTCAAAAAAAAAAAAAAAATACAATGATTGCCTGACTTCTGAAAGACTTGGTAAATGAAACAGGATGAGAGAGAGAGCACCCTCCAGTGGAGAGCTGCTTCCTCCTCTGTCCTAAAAAATTCTGCCATGTACTTTTTGCAGGTATGAGCTACATATGTAAACTGGAGGTGGGGGGGGGGGAGTAATATGTAGACTTACAAGCTACATACAAATGTAGCATGAAATTGCAGTCAAGGACTCTCAAATATTCCACAATTTTTAAAAAAAGGAATCCCCCTTCCCTGTATCCCTCCACTAGACATTGGTCCATACAGTCAAATGTTCAGTGCCGACAGCTAAGAACAGCTTTCTATGCCTATGATTTGGAGTATTAACTGTCCACTTTGTATGGTCCATACATTCAAAAGTCCTTGCCTAAACAACTGTACTTAATAAACTAATTGCTACACAATCACTTTGCAAATGTATGCACTATCTCTTATTCCCCCAAGCATATGAGACAAAATTTGCATTCTAAATAGACAGCCTCTTTGAGAGAGTAAATTCAACTAAAACAAAGCAAAAACAAAAAACTCAGTTTAATTGTTCCATATGCAAATACATGTTATATGATTTCTTTTTGTCCAAAGTAAATTCAGCAAAAAATAAAATCATTTGCCAAAAATAAATTTCTTCTCTTTGTTGGATTGGAATGAAAACATATATACAGCAAATTTAAGTAGATAATTAAAGCATGGCTAAGTTTCAAGACCATATACACCAATTCCTTGTCTAGACCATGAAACAAACTTTTAGAACTGACCTGATCTTTCAACCAATATATTTTCTTTTCAGCCAGTTCTGGGCATATTAGCTGTGGAAACACTGATGTAGAAATCTGATGGCTCAAAGAAGGATGGCCAAGCTCAGTACAGTGGTGTCCCTTTGAAGTGGTAACCCCATTGGCTATTTAAAATTTTCAGGTTTCCACCTATAATAGCCTGCAGGACTTTCATAAAAAGTTTTCCTACAATGTCACATCCTCACCAAAGACCCTAACCATTTGGCAAGGCTCCTCCTAAGAGGATTTCCAGAAGTCCAAGACCATGTATAAAGAGAGTATTCAGAATGAACGTTAAAAGTCACTTAGACCCACCCCTGTTAAAGATAATCATACCTGTATCTTTCCATGGCCTATTACCAAAATTAATCAGATTGACCCCTTCCAGTTTTCCTTATATGATATTATCAGGGCCAATAAAAGTTTCAGGGATACTATTTATAACTTTCCCAATATCACTTTTCAAGCTATAAATTATAAATACTTCATCCATTCTCTATAAATTGGTAAGCTAAGACATCTCTGTATTACTAAATGACAAGTATATCTGCCATTGATATAACTTTGACCTGGTTGTGACTGAATCACTAATAAAAGGGTGTATCATTCCAAACTTGACTGGCAACTTCCTGGTACAGCCTACTTTCGTATCCTAATCCATCTATGGCTCCCTTTTATCTACTGACAATATTTTTCTTATTGAGTTGCAAAAGTCAAACAGAATGACTCATTCCTTCCCTTACACATGTACAATATAGTACACATGTTATGAAAAATCAAGAAAAGTACTTGTAAAAGAGAAAAAGAGGAGTTATGTAAAATCAAGATAATGTTTTAAAATAAGGTTAGGACTAGTGTTTACTCACTTCAACTATTTCTAGTATCGGGGTACCTGCATATCTAGGTTTAATATCATTCCCTGAATCCTTCGAAGCTAGGGAACTTTAATTCTGCATTTAGATGTGGATAGGTAATCTAGACTTTTACAACTTAAGGACCCACTCAATCTTGAAGCAAGGTTTATTTCAAATGATGTTGCTATGATATTAGGCACTGCCACTCTTTTGAAGGTTTTTTTTTTCTGAATTGAGAGAATGACAGACATACAATTAATCATGTCATTCCACACACTGGTGCGTCCAATCTAGCTTATAGTGTTTATGTGCCCATTGTGATGTACTGGCGTTAAACTCCATCAAGGACATGGATTCATCTCCAAAGGTGGGAGGACTTTTCACCATTTGCAAATCGCTTTAGTGGGAGAGGGGTCTAAGGGGAGGAATGTCCCCTCCCCTTTGAAAAGAAAAGGAAATGTGTCTTTATGGCAAATGGTGCCATATTTGGGTGCAATTTAGCTTTTAAAAGGTAGTGTCAATTCATTATCTATGTTATATTATAATTCATCACAGTTTTAGTTTTCATCATTTTTGAAAAGTGGGGGGACCTATTGGAGATGTCATCCCTTCCAAAAAAGTGAGGGGGATGCTTCCCCCATCCCCTCCCCCATGATCCATGCCCACGAACTCCACATGTACTTGTAGCTTGAATAGTATGAACAAAATTTACATGCTTTGATGTTAAACAATATCTCATTCTAATCTCTGGCATCTTCAGATTGACACCCACAAGGTAGACCTGACACACCTCAAAATTCTCAAACTTTGAGATTTTCATCAGTAAGCTGGAAATTGCTTCCTTAAGCCACAAGATTTGAAATTTGACATGCACTGTACCATGAACAAAGTTTTCATCAATGGGTAGATAACAGATTGGGGGGTGGAGGGGGGTCTGGTCAGGAGAAAGATTGACACTACACTTTAATGTCTCCTCTGTCTAGAAAAATCATTTGCGGAATGAAAGGGGCACTAGGTTCAGTGGTTAAGAGTCAACGAACACGTGCTTGCTGTATACTTTTCTGGAGGATTTTTACCCTATGAAATGTATCTAGCTAGCAAGGTGTTGCCCTGGCTCTTAAACTCCAAAGTATGCATGGAGTTACACACAATAAATACTTAATGCGCTCATCTTCCAATGAATTCCAACTATAAAGCTAAATAATTCCAACGTATCGGCAAGTTAGCCTTTGGATCGAAGTATATTTTTGTGAATTCAGCCTCAGACTGCCGGGATGAGTCAACACAGGGATGTATACCTTGCAACTGTTTTGGTCGCATTGGCAACCATTTTTTTTGTCCATCCAACCATTTCATTTGCTTCTTGCCAATGGCGAGTGACATTTGCACTTTTGGTCGCCTGAAATAATTTCAGAGAATCACTTTTTGTTATTAGAATTGTACAAAAAAATTGCAGTGAGGCCACTTGATATTATGTTCACAACTTCACACATTTCATAAGTTCCTAGCACCACTCCCCCTTTTCTAAAAGACGCAAACATAGTTCCTCCCCCCTGGCCTAGTAAAATACCAAACAGCAAAATTTCAACACTTGAGGTTAATCCCGATCACATATGTACATCAGTAAAGTTCTTCGCAACTAGGGAGGCAACATTAACTTGACAAAGCATTGGTGAGTACTCTACTTTACCTTTAAAACTTATTTCAGGTGCTTGTGTGATTTCAGCTTTGGTCAGACCGGGGACCAACTTCGTTTTTTTTTATTTTGTAGTAGCCAGCAGCCACTGTTCATTTTTCTCCCTGTGTAGAGCCCTGCCACAGATCAAAGTTTGAAACAGCTGTATCTGAATGATTTGGGCAAATGTAGAAAATAAAATTTCAAAGATTTATGCCCTTTGTATGAGTTTTGGTGTACTTTACATTATAATTCCCCTTTTGGTTAATCTCATTCTGAATTTTCATGGCTGCTTAACTCCTTCAGTACCACAAATATCATTCCTTTTCTTTTTCCCGGTTGGGTGGAGGGGGGGGGGGGTATGGTGCTCATGCATGCACAAATCTAGAATCTCCACACTTGTACCTTTAGTTCATTTATTTGTTTGATTTTCAGCATTATCAAGAACGCAAGTGAACATATAACAAGATATAACATGAACAGCAATAAAGTTAAAAGGAAGTGAAAATATAAAACCCCCTGGGAGATTGTCAAGGAGCATCACTTCCTACAAACTAAGAAAACTTAAAGGCAATAGGCAGTCGCCCCAAAATTTTCATTGAAAAATCAGCAAATTCTTGCAAATCTCCTCTTATTGCATTACAAGCACCTCTGAAGATGTTTTAAACATAACTATTACAAACAACAGGTAAAGCAAGGAGAAATTCTCCTTGAATTTCACAATTCACCAACAAAAATATTGTCACATGATCAGAGTAGGCCAATCATGAACTAGAGTGACAGGGGTACACTCACTCTGATTGGGATGACTGCCTACTGCCTTTAAATCTCAGCATGAATAGAGAAAATGGTAGGATGAAATAAAGGGGGGGGGGGACAAGTCAGAATAAGACAAACTAACCAATAGTGGAATACAAAACCAAAAGAAGACCCAACCTTCCCCAATAACCCCATGCAAGCAATGGCCCCCTCAGCATCATCTCTGACACTGACTCCACCCAGACCTGCAGCTCCCTGCAGTAAAATTGCACTGTGACAATAAATTCATGTGAAGTACTATGCATTTAGATAGGATGTGAAGGAAAAGCAAGCAAGAACAGGAAAACTTTAACAAAAGTCTCATTTTTCTTTGCATCAAATTCGTATCTCAGATTTCACATGCATCGTTTTGACTCATTACTGCCAGTCCTGTAGCCAGATAGAGCACTGAAGGGGGCAAGGTGGCTTCAGGGGTAGAAGGGCAAAATATTTTTCAGGGGGAAAGATGTATTAATAGGTATTATGACAATGGTACAGTGATTTCAAATTTTCTAGAGGGGCAAAATTTCTTCTAGGGGGTCCTGGCCCCTGGGCCCTCTTGGCTATGGGCTTGACTCATGCATGCTGAAGTAATTTAATGATACACACTGCAAGCTCTCTATGTATATAGCCCAATCATTACACATAATTCCACCCGATGTAAAATCATCCAAATCCTTAAACATTTTCCTTAGTAGAGTAAAACATATCCTAATAAGTTACTTATTTATTGCCCAGTGAAATTGAATTAACATACCTTTCTTTTCTTCAACTATGCTTGGTTTATGTGTTCCTAAAACATGTATTCCTTCCTATATGTTATTTTTATTTATTGTTATTTGGGTCAATAGCCTAGTTAAAAGTTTTTTGTTTTTCTAGTGTCCTTCAAATGATTTTTTGCTATTTTGTTATGTATATCAATGTTTATGTACTTTTTGAAATCATTTGTAAAATAAATTTGAATTGAATTTCTGTTTTTGAACTAATTACCATCAGTTTATGAGAACACTTTTGTTTGGGATTCGGGAGGGGGGATGCTGAGCATTTTTGCCTGAAATTTTTATCATGAATGCCTGACTATAGCATACATTTGGCCCTAAAATAGCAAATTTTATACTAAAAAGTTTTTTTTTTTTTGGGGGGGGGAGGCTACAGCCCCCAGCTTTCCCTCCCCAGGTGTGCTTATGTACTCTATTATTATTGAAAGTAACCATAAAGCATAGGCAGAATTAGCAACACTGGCAGTTCTCAGCAGATTTTTGCTTTCTGTCTGAATAAAACTTTATTAATTCATTCAATGTCATTCACTGACCTTCATTGTCCAATATACTGAGCAATGAAGTCATACTATATTAATGAATAAGACATCACAATGAATAATTTAGGAGCAGGCTATACACGTAGCTATAAAGAAGTAAATGTTGAATAGAACGATAAATCTTTTAACGAAATTATTCATACTATTGCACGAATGAAAAACATTCATTATTTGTTGTATATAACACCTTATAACTTTGATCTAGTCACTGGTTAAATTTGTGTTTTGGCAGTCACTATGGATTCATGTTTTACCATGTGGTAGTTCCATGATTTGTCGCCTGCTAGCTGCACGTTTATGTACCTATGACATACGATATGCAATGTGCGATCCTCAAAGCAGTCTATTGAGTTGTGGCATAGTTTGAATGTACACAGGGATTTCATAACATGCGAGTGGAATTGCCAGCCACTGAAGGGCAAGCACACACACAGTAAGCGTATTTACAGCACACGTGCATGGTATAACCACAGATACTACTGTGACACAATGGGTGCGTGCCCTTCAAAACCAAAGCTAAAGAGACGTGCCATCTTACCCTTAACCTTCAAATCCAAAGAGACGTGCTGTGTGTTACACTAGTACAACACAGGACAGTGTGTTATACTAGACTTATCACGACCAGGATGATAGTGCCGAATCACCCATGGCATGTGACCACCAATCCTCCAATCAGATGTAGAGGAATTAATACGGTGTTATGTAATATTCAATGCGGTGTAGACCTATCATTAATGTAACAATGCATCACTATGGAATATGTCTCTTTATGTAATGTAATATTTCATTTGTTATATGCTAGAATGTATATTCCCATGAAAATTGAGCCTCAGCCAGTACTCAGGATTTGATTGCTTCTTTACTTACATTAAAATACTGATGACAAGTAAGCCCATAAACATACAGGACCACTTTTGATTGGGGGTGCTGCAGCACTTTTGTCTGGAACTTTAATGCGTATCTGCAAAAAAAAATAGCATATATTGTGTTTTTCCGGAAAATAGCTGTAGCCCCCCCCCCCCCCAGCCAGTCTACCCCTTCCTTTGTATGCCTACTAATCTGCATGTATTGATGATTTACTTACATTTTGATATTTTCAAGATTAAATTGAGTCGTTATTTATTTGTAATTGCCATATCAGTGCATGAATAAGGAAGGTACAAAAATAATGAAAAATAATGAAGAGGGTAAAGGTGGGAGTATATGAAGCAGTGAAATGAAGTAGCAAGTGTTATATAACACCTTATTAATTTCTCTACATCTGATTGGAAGATTGGTGTTCACACGCCACTATCATCACCACTGTGGTACTTGACCGTGGGTTAGTACATACTAACCCATAACAATGACGTCAGCGATCATTGTGTCCAGTACGTACAAGCTATGTCGCACGGGTCCAATAAATCACTGCAGCATTGGGGATAGTATATTGAATATCATAGGTTTGTTCAATGCCGTTGGATTTATAGCCTAATGTTGGATTTATTGGATTTACTGTTGATTTATACTATTGCTAAATGATGGTAGGACTCACAGGAGAATCCCAGAGAATATCTGAATGTAAGTATAGCCTAGTCCTATTTTTTTTCATATAGGCTAGGACTGTATTCTAAAGTACTGCCTAAGTTAAGCCCTATCCTCTCCTTGAATCAAATTTTGACCAAGATCTATACAGACAGGAAGTTCGGTGTTATATAAAACAATGAATGTTTTCCATTCGTGCAATAGTATGAATAATTTCATTCATTGAAAGATTTGACGTTCTATTCAACTCAGTTTCACCTCACTGAATAGAACATTCAATCTTTCAACGAATGAAATTATTCATACTATAGCACTCATAAACATTCATTATTTGTAGACTGTAAGACACTCCAAGTTTGATCCGTGAGTGGGCCACGATAATGTGCAATTTGCTCCACACAAGGACAATCTTTTTCGCATCTGAAAAGACACGTACCCCAAGTACAGATGTAATCCGTAAGCCAATTTGCAAGTTTTTCCCCCATTTGTGGTTGCTTGGTGTTATACCTGCGTCTGTGCCTAAACCAGTACTTACAGATATCAGCCAATAACACACACAAATAGTATAAAGCTTTAAACAAAAAATGGCTTTCATTATTTTTGCTTGAGTTTTACCATATTTGGAATTATCTTTTAACTACCTGCGGAGTCAACAGATGCAGCTTAGCTTTACACAAACACATGCAGACAATATTTCTTTCATAAGCTCAACAGAAAGGTAATTTAAAACTCATCTGAAATTGCAACCTGTCATTGTTGTCCATTCAAAGTGTTGCTTGAACCTCAATGATGAATGAAATAAATGAGCCCTTGGATTATTACGGGTTACACACAAATGTCAGGAAAAAATATGAAAAGGAGAAAATTGAGGCTTAACCCTGACGAATGTAAATTATGAGTGTGTATATAAGCTGCAACATTTCGTTAACGCTAAGTCAACCAGTACAGTAGTTGTTATAATGTACATGAGGGCATAGAGTCAAGTTGTCATGTTTTCAGTGGCAGAGGACTTATTTCAGGGGGACTTCTTTGGGGAAGACGGGAGGAGCACAGACTAGCATTAAGGCACATTTGGGAAGGGTACCATCTTTGGAGGAAGGGGGAGGGAGGGGGAGGACATGAGCATGATCTGCCATTGCAGGATTCATCACTGAAAGCACATGATTTGAAACGAACTGGAGAGGGGGGCACAACTGTAATCTGAGGAACATTGCCTTAAGCCTATGATGAAAGAAATTTGTTAAGCACTTAAAAGTAGTCACAAATACTACTACAGACTTTTAGGATATCTATCTGTCTAGTGCTTTTTTGTAGCTTATACATGCCTATCTGGAGGTATTATACTTCTTTCAGCTGGTTTTTTTATTAACTTTTCTTGTTTTGATTATGTATTCATTTGTTTTTGTTTCTTGTTTATGCTACATTTGTGATGTGCTTTAGAGCATTACAATTTTAGCATGTAAATATTGATTATTATTATTGTTATTATTTATTAATATATCAAATGTGATCAAATGGATGTATTATTGGTTTCTGTTATGGTATATATTATAAGCTACAGTCAAACTGTATTGGACATCAGAGAGTAAGAGAAGTGTGTCATTATAGCCCTTACATAGGGACAGTTATCTGTGAGTAAAGATGTGCAGGTTTGTGCTTGTGTAAAGGGGGTAATAAAACAACTTTAAGCCAAAATTTTACAAAACTGAGTGTTCATCGCTGTCTCAAATGTAAAGAAGTGTTTTAGTGGTATCACTGTATGTCTCTCACCATGCTGTATTGACAGCACTAATAAAGCTGTTTTCAAACCCCACCATTCTATTGTCCAAGTGGGGTGTACCACATTACCAACTTATCTTTCTCAGTTGGTTGCAAACAGAAGAAGCTTAGAAACTCATTTCTCTGGAAGATGTTTTTATCTATGAATTGCATCTTCAGCTAACTGTTTCACCTCAACTTTACACCAAATAGACAAAACTTGGAATGCAACAGCTGACCAATTATAGGGAGGTCAATTCATCATGCACATTTGACCTGGATCAAAAATTGTCTTGCTGTGCTCTCTGCCTACAGGCCTATCATTAAAACATGTAAATGAGCTGTACATGGCTGACAGTGTGGCAATTAGCCACACACACACTGACATCACATGAAGATCTTCACTGGTTCATTAAGCTTGCCTGATACCATACTCTCCCCACACTCCAAGAGAAAACTGCTCTAAAGTATAGTTTTGTTAATCCCCACTCTACTGAAAGAGTCAATGTACTGCATAGTTATTCACATATACATGGGGATTAAAAATATTTTTTCAGACCAGCTGGCCAACTTCATGAATATTAAGGAATGTATTCATTATTGCTACTGTTGAGAAAACTTAGTCTGATTAACCATAATTAATTCATCCTTGATTGAAATCGTTCCATATTTGGTATACTTTTAGCACGAAGCTAATACCATTCAGAGGGTATTAGTTCCATGCTTTTAGAAGGTTAAATGTGCATTCTGGACTAAAATTTGTCTTATGTTAAGCAATATAAAAATATATTTTTAAAGGAAAAATTCCAAAAGTCAAAATTCTGCAACCTAATTAAATATTCACAGTTCATTAATACTACAGGCTATATCCCTTCAGGTATTGCTTCAGAGTGCATGTGGCTTTTTGTGATCTGTCCAAATTTCATGAAGATAGAATGAAAATGAAGAAGCTAATATGTTAGGATTACAATTTTAAGAGATGGATTGCCATATACCAATTTGAAAACTTGTCACAATACCCTGGTACATTTTATGGCAACCATAATTGTCAAACTGTCCAATTTATAGCTGTAAGGCAGAGACATAATGTTGAAAATTCTGAGCTTTTAACCATAACCCTCAAAGTTTCTCAAAAGTTATGTATGTTTTTCTTTCAACCATCATTTTATCCTATTTTGTCCATCGCATTTGACACATACACACAATACATACTGTACAAGCTGAGAACATACATAATGTGGTGCTACTTTACCAAATCCAAATAATATCCAAGCTTGACTCATGCACTGGTATATAAACCTTTATGCACAACAAAGCTATGTTAGTTTTAAACACAGTGAAGTAAACATTTGTAGAATCGGCATTCCGCAGATAGACAAAATAGTACACTAATGAATTTGAAAACAAAGCTGGAACCTCTTTAACATGCCACTCATAGTTCTGTCCTGAGGTGGCCAAATTTATGTCCCTCCTTGATACATTTCCCCATAAAATATGAAAGGCTCATATGTATTCTTAGACTGATTATACCATCTGCTCAAAGTCCTGCTTCGGTTACTATACATACAGTAGTAAGCAATTTCTCTTTTTGCAATAAACTAACTTTTAATCAATTTTTTACAAGCATAACAACTGTTCTGCGAACACATCATAAGATTCTTTGAACAAGACATCATAACTGATGGAATGGTTGAGATCATCTGATATTAAAAGATATACACTTACACTAAAAAATGTTCAATGATGGCTTTCATTTAATATTACCAGGTGTTTTCTTTTCAATGCCTTTACTATTCATCCCTAAGCATGATAGGTTTATATACACTATAAGGAAGTGTCGTACACTTTTTGGCGTCAACATAAAATTGTGGATCAGATAAACAAACCTTAACCAGTCTCCCACTATGACAGTTTGGAGTTACGGAATGGACACATAAATTGAGCATGTTACCATACAGGACTGGCATGAATGCAGGCCAACCTTGAAAATTGTCTTGTATAAACTAGTCAAGTTATCCTTATCATTAAAGTGACCAAAATTCTTCATACAAAATGGATTATTCAGTGCAGAGACCTATGAAATCTGGTCTGTAAGCCGATATTAGCCCTGAGACTCACAACACTGTTGTTAACAATATTTGCTAGCTTCTATTTTAACATTTATGTTAATTAAGGTGACTGTTTCTCTGACTAACTGTAATCTTATTGTACATGATACTTTGGGGGAGGTTCATTAGATCAAAGGTTCACTGGACTGAAGATCTCAACTCTAACTTACAGTGATCTTGACCCTGACCCTATAGTCCTATCTTTAACCCTTATCCTATCCTAGGCTTACCCTCATCCTACTCTAAAAACTTAATTCTGAATCCCAACCCTACCTCTAAACCAAAATAAGATTTTTGGTCAGGCGGATCCTTGGTCTAGTGAACCTTTTATTTAGTGAACCTTCGGTCTAACAGGTAACCCCATATTTTGGGACTAAAAAGCAAAAAAAAAAAAAATGAAAACGATTGTCAACGTTTACTGCTAAGGAGTTCTTCTAATAACAGAAAAAGAAACATTTTTTAACCATTAATCAGGACTGCATACACCCTCAACACAAACTTCAAAATCTAAAGAGAGAACCAAAACATAACTGAAACAAATGTTGAGAATACATACATTGTACATAATCAAAATAACACAGCCACAGAAGTTTCTTGTCACTTTTTGTAAACACAAGTGTTAAGTTAATGGAATTGCTTACACATTCCTATGAAAGATGACAAAACTGTACTTAAAACTTAAAACTAACCCTGAAATCTCATTTGCTGAGGGATTATTTTATCCAGGAGTTTTTATAACCTTTTCTCTCAATTTTCTTTGCTTTTTGTAAAGTAGGACTGCTTGTAAAAGCTCTGCTCCTTCAGTCCACACTCTTGTAAAATAGCTGTATCGTTTATTATTTATACTCCAGAAATATTAGCTCAAATTCAAAAATGTCTTTAAAAATATGACTTCAAAGATTTCTACGACTTACTTGAAGGCAAACACAGTCACCCCAAGACAAATTTATATACACTTTTAATCCTTATTCATGTGAGGCTTGTTTCATCACGAGACAATATTTTTGGTAATGACTTGCTAAATTCATGCAAAGTTACTCCTTGGTTTAGCTATAATATGCAAAATTAGTATTCGGAAACAGCATGAGTAATTCTTCATTGTAAGGGAAATAAGAGGAAATTAATTTTAAATTTAGCTGTGTTTCAAGGTTGTAATAAGGTTTTGAAGGACTCTTTGTTCCTTTTAAGGGCCTTCTAATTTATTCTTACAGCTCTATGAGTCTGTATTTCATCCTACATTTGATTGGTTACACAGCTGTATAGTCTACAACACTGTCAACACAAATATAACTATTCTAGCAGAGCAAAAAAAAAAAAAAAAAAGGGCAAAAAAAAAAAGGCACATGCAGCCAACATTAATTATGTGCACCCATGTATGTAGCCATGCAGCCCTATACATCTTCAGTTGCACAAATTTGTTTAATCCTGTCCATAGGCATATGGGGGTCAATATTTCTGGGTTAGGTTAGGTTAGGTTAGATGAGGTTTAACGTCCCAGTTTCCAACCAATTGGTTCAAGTCGAGACGACCACAGCCTTTTTTCCAGTTGTGGCTCACTGGCTTGTTTCAATATTTCTGGGGGGGGGGGGGAGGGGGGAGGGAAAATTTTTGCCTGAATTTAGAATTTAGGACCACATTGTTTGAATTATGATACTGCTGTGACGGTTGTCATGGCCCGCAAAAAGGGCATAATTTATTTTCTTGGCTGTCTCATTTGCCCGAATGGATCCACTATTTTTTCCCGAACTGGGAGGGCATATTTCCCCGTCCCCCCGGCCCTCCCCCTCCTCATACACTTATGATCCTATCACAGTATCACCTACACTGCCCAAGCTTGTATTAGGCCTTCACTATCCTAAGAAGCATTGTTATTTTATTATTACGCACACATACTATATAGATGCACTTTTTGCTGTGCAAATTTAAGTTGTTGCCTCGGGCATATCAAACTTCATATTCTTTGATAATCTCAAGGACTGAGGCACATGCTTTACTGGACGACATTTGTAGAAGTACATGATTCTGATATATAGCGAAATACCCACAACCTATTGGCCTAATGTGTGCCTCCAGGGACAAGTAATATCCAATCCAATCTTGTGGTCAGGAGTGGCACACCCATTGTAACACAAGCTGATCTTGCTAGATCCATTTCTGAATTAATCAATTTCTGAAAACATGGAAGCTTGGTGGCCGTTTGGAGTATTTACTGTATTTACTGATGGGATTTTGTAAATTAGCAAACATCACTTGAGGGAATCACTAGTATTTGACTTGGAAAATCAATTTCAGACAGTGTACTTGCATGGCGAATATTAGTGTGCTGAAATATCATACATGAAAAAAGTAGCCTATGCAAACAAATCACAAGAGGATGAGTGGCTGGTCTACACTGAATGAGCAGAACATTATACCCTATGACTATATTCATATTGGGCCGTTTAAAGACTCTGATATTGACCATTTTGTTGGTTTTGACAATCACTGTAAAATTAACAGTCAAGTTGTCATGTGTACTATGTGTGTGCGTATGTGTATGTGTGAGTCTTCCTAGAAAAAAAAATGTCTCAAAAATGGGAGAAAAGCATTGTTCTTAAACTTGGTATGAGGATACCTCATATTGAGTATAAGATCCCACTTTTGTTTCTATTGGAGGAGAAAGCTACGTCATCCACAGTCACCTGAGATCAAGACTAAAATTGTTGTAGAAGACAATACCTCATGGCTAGGAAACATTCTTGTACTAAGTATGAAGTGAATTTGCTGTGTGAAGTGGAACGACCACATTGATATTTGGTAAAGGTCAAAGGTTACTTGGTCACAAGAGGTCAAGTATGTAAATCAGCATGTACCTTATAAACATGAAATCTCAATAACAATAGAGAGAATGAATATGGATGTACTTCTTGTCTTTAAAAAGAGGATGCACTAAAATTTTGTTCTTTGAGTGGAGGCCAAAGGTCATCTGAGGTGGCCAACTTGGTCAAACCCTGTAAACCAAGGGATCTCAAAGTTAAAGAATGAGAAAAAAAATATTAAATACTTGATATGGATATGCTATATATAGTGGAATTCTATTGGTTTTAGTACAGTAAGCAAAGGTTAACTGAGGCCACCAGAGGTCAAAATACTAAAAATCATGAGCGCAGTGTTCGAAGAGGAGTGACATGGAGAACAAATCTCATTTGTCTGGATGTCACATGCTAGGTAAAAGGACTCATTTTAGTGAAGTTTAAAAGTCATATCATATGTCACATGACGTTGAACTTACTCTGGGAACCTTTCAAAAGAGGGAGAAAGAGAAAAAAAGATGCACTCTGAGAAATTTAATACTGACGTATATCTTTTCATGTATGAATGAGTTACATTGCCTTGATGAAAGAGACAGAATTGTTGAAACCTCAATGCAATTTTGCTTTCTAGTTTCTTTGCTTCTCTTGTTTTGACAATGTTATTTTCAAGACCACACATATTCACACCCCAATGATGCAATCTCATCTCCCACAATGCCTCACTGGGAGAATAAGATCTTGAGGTCTGACTGTGTGAGAGAGAGCATTCAAGCTTTATGCAGATGTTGATCTCAAACAGAGAATTCAATAAGAATGGGATCCCCCAGTGAACATAAAGTGTAAATATGTTCTTACTAGTGATATGTGACTGTTTTTGACATACTTTCAAGTCCTCATCAGCCAGCCTGGGTCAAAGTATTTTCAGAATCTTCATGGTAAATTATGTGCCACAGGAAATAAGGGGCAGAAGTCAGCCAAAGCTAGGTGACATAAATCTCCCACTCTGGCAGTTAACTGTCACATTTTATTACATGGTTTTTCTCCCCATTGAACACAGGATTGACTGCCCAGCTAGTTCTGGCTACATCTATTGTTTGGAATCCATGAAGCATAGATAATTTGTGAAACTTCTGCCACTAACTGGAATATTGAAATGACCTACAAGTACACTTGAGATAGAATAACCTCGGCCCAACAGTCCATGAAATTTCAAAGATAAAAAAGTGAATCAGGTTAGCTAGGCCAGATAGGGCAGAAAATTGTTTAGGATATGTATCAAATATTCTCCAGCCTGACCACTTAAGCATATGTGGTCGGGTTGAACATATGCTCCACTAATCTAGGGCAGAAATACACACCATGTTCAAAATTTTAAGGGTATTTTTGTCTCCTAATGTTATGTAAGTCTGTAATCCCACAATCCAGCACCACGCTTCAACAATATTTCATTTGAGAAAATACTGAGTCTCCCTCCTACCCACTTAATGGACGTGACATATAACTCCTGCAGTGGGCAGAGCATTCATGATATTCCCTCTGGAGAGCTTCTAAGGCTATATGCGCACAGACTGTATGCTATCAAAATTCATGTACCAACAAAAACATGCATATCATGAATATTCCCACTAAGTATTGATTAATTAAGCAAGACATCACCATTATTTTTAGACTGCTGGATACTTTATTTAAAAGACAAGAATAAATCTGGTACAGACTAAAACTTATAAGGTATGTGGCAATAACAGAATGTGGGAGGACATGATCCCCCTAATGTTTTAAAAGGTTTAAGGGGAGAGAATGCTTTTCTTCTCCCAAATAGTTGAGCAAAAGTGGCCGGGCTTGGGTGAGCATGGTGCTACCTGTAATGGGGGATGGGGGCTCTCTGTTGCAATTACGTACCTCTCTTTAGTTCCCATGTCTAGGCTATCATATTCCAACAAGTCTATAGAAAGGTCACACAGTGATAGGATCAGGGTTAGGCTAGGGTGAGAATATTAGAGTTACGTGTGTCCAGTGGTGTAACTAATTTGGTTCAGGGTGCCGGGGGCAAGAAAGGGTTGGGTGCCCCTGGACCAAATGACATGTGAGCATGATGCAGCAGAGCAAGTTAAGTTTTGAAAGCCATGTGCACTTACAAATGATACTTAATAGTTACCTTTCCAATAAATTTTATTTATGTATGTTAAAGATGACAGGTCGTCATATCCAGTGGGAGAATGATGTTCACTTTCATAAAGGCCTATAGGTTGAAAGTTAGGTGACTAATTGCTAAAATATACTGCAATTATTCAGTCCATAGCAGATATTTTGATACCAGTACTAATAGATATCAAAAGCTATGATCAGACAGCTTGATGTCTTCTAAAGATTTCAATAGATATGGTCAAAAGTGTAATCCTATGCCAGGCCCAGGTGGAGAAAGTTTTCCACTTCCAAAAGTCCATTGCAAACAAAGAACCAAAGTGGGTATCAGACCCACTGGGTGCCACCTGTTCACCCCCCCCCAGATTGCCACTGCATGTGTCGGAACATACAGACATGAGAGCATAGCCTTTAGGTGTAACCCCTGTAATAGCTCTATGCTCAACTCTACTTCCGTCACGACTCTTGGCCCTGGTGAGTAGATAAGTGTCTTCACTGTCGTTGCATTACATCACAACTCCTGGGCAATTTTCAGTACTATTAAGTTTTGCATTTGTATTTTTCACAATTAGAATACCATCAGAAGAATACATTGTAGTTATGGTACAGAAAAATTTCACAACTTTAAAATCATGATTTTGATAGGCAATTCAAAGTTAGGTCACCCAGTTACTTTATTTTCAGTAAATGGTTCTCACAAAAACAAATTCACAAAAAATTGCTTAAATGATTAATTTGTCATGCCAGCTTTCAAGTTTTCAAGTGACGCAACCTTTGTAACCCTCATAAAGTAAAGTATTTTTTGGAAGAAAAGCTGTTAGTGGGGCAGATATGTAAGAAAAATTGGTCAAGATGCTCACTTCCGGCAGAAAGTGTGAAATTTTGCACACAGTGGTATTTTGAGGTGCTGATTTCAAAAATTGCCGGATCCAACAGGTCTGACCACTGGGTCGGCCGCCATCTTGAATTCCAATATGGCCGCCATGATGAAACATTGAAAATCCCTATCTTTGGTTCTAAACGACCTGTGACACTGATATTTGGTACACAAGGGCATTTTCACACGCTAAATTCAATAATGGATTGATCTGAAATGTCTGAAAAACCTCATGACCTCCATTTTGAATTCCAATATGGCCACCCAGACGAAATGTTGAAAATCCCTATCTTGAATTCTAAATGAAGAGTGGCGTTGAAATTAATTTGGTATGCAAAGGTATTTTAACATGCTGAGTTCAATAACGGATTAATTTGAAATGTCTGACAAGCTGCATGGCCGCCATTTTGAATTCCAGCATGGCTGCCATGTTGGAGTGTTGAAAATCAATATCTTGGGTTTTTAAATTAGGCTACCTATGGCACCGAAATTTTGTACACAAGAGCATTTTTACATGTGAGTTCAATAATGTATTAATTTAAAATGTCTGACAAACCACATGGCAGCCATTTTTAATTCCAGTATGGCCACCAAAATGTTTTTAATCCCTATCTTGGGTTCTAAATGACATAAGGCACTGAAATTTGAAACACAACGAAACGTAATATACTGTGTGTTCAATTGGCCAATAGTTCAAAAGAAAGAGCTCCTCCGAAAATGCTTCCCGTACCAGTTGACTGTTGTTAAGATGATATAGCTGTAACATGATGCAAGACGTTTTCTGTCCATTTTCATATTTTTGCCTGCGAAAGCATTGTACTGAGCAGTCACATAGTTTTGTGGCATGGTAGACTAGCTGCGGAACATTTGCAATTTCCAGCACACCGTTTTTTACACTTGCACTTGATCAGCTCTTGGCACCCTTTTGACGCCTCTGTCATTACTGTCCAAAAAGGATGCCAGACATCATCGGCATTTTTCTCCCATCCCGAATCTGAAGGCAAAGGCAGTTCTGGATTTGCAATTTGGGACTGTCTCCAGATGTGACCAGCCTAAAAGACTGCCCTCTTCACATGTTGACGCAGTGCCTCCTTTGTCGGTGGCATATTTTCCAATTGCCGATTTCCCTGAGCACAAAGCTGCTTGCATGCTTCATTCACTTAATTCAGAGAGGAAGTCCTACTGTACAGGACAACGAAGAACCCCTCTATGTTGTCCATGTCATCATTTGTTACTTCCGCTGGTGCATGTGAGAGACGACTGAAGACCTTCCCCAAGTTTGGCATTGAATTCCATATGTCCCACACAGTCTTTTTGCCAATCCCAGAAATAGCAGAAACAGTATCGCATCCAGAAACAGCGTGCAGGAACAGAAGCCCCCATGAGCGTTCTGGGCCAATGTGAGTCGAAAAAGTGTGAGCAGCAATGTGCCTAAAATTCTTTCCATGTCCAAATGCCAACCACATTGCACAACCACCTATTTTGCTTGCCATTGCGATGGCCAAGGCAACCACATCCGTGTCCGTTTGCATGAATGAAGATACTTCTGTACCCCTGCTGATATGCATGCCAAGCATAAAGCACCATTCGCGAATCAGCCTCTTCGTGTGTACATGGTTGAATTTGAGAAACATCAGAAGGGGGCTTTGATTTAACCTCTTCTTCATGGGTTGTAAGCAGTGTTTTCCCCTCTGGAACAACCATCGTTTGCAGAGCAGCTGCAAGGAAACTGAACAAAGTCTTTTTGTTCGAATCTACACGAAGGAAGCTGCTCCAGTTTTGTGGTACGGATGTCTGTTCAGTTACATGGAGTGGTATGCCAGTTCCACAGCCAAGTCTGGCGTCTCCTTTGAGACTGTCCGTTCTTTAGGTGTCCCAAACCACATCAACACGCATCACCGTCTTCTCGTTTAACTTGCGGACAATGTACAGAAGGAACTGTTTCTGTGCATAGTCACCAAATGTCCTGACCACACGGTTGCACTTCTTAGGTTCTAACTGATGGACTAAGGCAGCCCCATCTAAAATACAAACTACTGCCTTGGGCGTATCATGAGGACGTGGTGCTAGAGCTTCCAAACAGGGCACAAGATCAGCTTTGCTGGTTGGTGGGTGCATTGTATGGATACCCTCAGCCAGTGCCGGGGCCTCCCATAACACTCATGTTCAAAGAATGCATCAAGATCACCATCTCTAGCTCTAGCTTTCCAGGTGTTTTCTTGGACTTCGATTTGAAGAGTGGCAGATTGTTCTTTGAAATGTTATCATACAAATTAACAGATGGGTCCTAGATTCGTTTCTCCACAAATCCATCAAATTGTGTTTTACAGTTTCCTCCACAGATTGCATTGTGGCTATCACTTCATCAGGCATGATGACCTTGGTATCAAGCACATACAAGTCATTACTGTCTTCTGCGAACGGGTTACCCAATTTTTCGAACGAACTGATTGCATTATTGAGATCTGATGCAAAGGATTTCTGGACACTAGGCAATTGTTCGTGGTGGTGGACATCAGTTTGCTTCTGTCTCTAAAACTGGTCCTCAAACTCATTCACGATTCTGGCTATTTCTGAGCCAGCCACCATCCATCGGCGATGAGCTGCTTCATTCTCAGTAATTCCAATGACTCCACCATCACCTTTCACTATAACGTTCTGCGGTTGTTCATGTATCTGATCGTGTGCCAAAGCAGAGAACTTGTGTGATGACTTCTGAGTAACAAAGTTCCCCTTGACAAATGCACGATGGACATCCACCACGGAATCGTTCGGAAGTTCCTGAAGGTCCGTTTCATGCACTGTCAACCATCTGGCGTAATGGTAATGGTCCATGGCAAGCATCCATGGAATGATCGCCGTAAGGGTCTGCACATATAGCGTGTAGTTGGCTTCTTGTTGTGATCTTATGAATGCCAAGGGAAGACACTCCAACTGCAGGACTTTATTCCAGTAACAAAACTGGGGGCACTCTGATACCATCTTCTGGCTCCAAAGATCAAATGATTGTAAATTCTCAGTTCCACATGTTCTCCGGTAGTCATCGTATGCTTTTCGTTGCGAAATGTACAGCGCCACTGCGTTGACTTGGTGTGCCCATTGTGACTTTGATGTTTGCGAACCTTTCTGAAGACTCTCAGCTCTTCCCTCTGTTGTTACACCTGCACTGGTCATTACACTTGTCCAACCACTCCCTGCCAGGAAGTCGCCTATCACTTTCAACAAGGCCATCTCTACATGAAGTCCTCCCATCATCACCACAAACTTGTCTTCACCATATATACTTGGCCATGTCCACTGGATCTTCTTTGCAATAGCATAGAGGGGTTGGTCAACTGTGAGAACCGGGACTTGTCCCGGATTAATAGTTCTGTTGCCTGCTTGATTAAGTTCATCCCATGTTTCACCATTGCCAAAGTGTGAGCACTCTCACGGAACAAAGGTAACAATCCCTCGGCCAAAAAGGTGGCCGAGGAAGTTCAACCTGTAGATTTGCCATGTATGCTGACCAAGAGATATTCTCTTCACTCTCAAGACCTTCCTTCTCACCATAACGCATCCACATACCATTAGAATTAGAAATCTAGCAGATTTCAACGAGCTTAACCCTTCCAGAATACCAAACATGCCCCAGGGCCCTCTGTGATTTTCTGCCAGATAGTCCATGACGTGCTTATAACATACACACCCGCAACAGTAAACACTGACAAGGACACCCATCCTTTACAGCCAAAGAACTTAAACTTACAACATTATAAAAATAATGCACAGGTGAGAGTGCGTTAGTGGAGATGCAGCACACTCGGAGGTATTTACAATGGTTCAACATGCACGAGGCACAGCCAAGTGCATGTTGCACGACATTGTGAATACCTGAGAGTAAGCTGCATCTCCACTAATGTCACGAACTTAAACCTGTGCATTATTTTTTTTACAAAATGGGTCTATGAACTATATTTCATTTACCCAGTTTATGGGTGAATACCGATCAGCTACATGTAGAACTTGCTCCAAAGCCAAGATATCAGAAGAAATATTCCAAACACACTGAACACGAACTTAGAAATTGTTTACAGTAAATACGTGATTGAGCTTGCACTTGTAACTGATTGACTGCTCGCTACTGAAGTATGTACACTGTGACGTCAGTGAGGGTGCATTATGCTTTTTCCTGGACACTTTTTACACACCCGTGCATGTTAGTTAAAAAAAAAGAGCGCACAAGTGGCTCATTTCAAAGCTTCTGATTGACTACATTCTTGAACGCATTTTATAATAGGAGATTACCATATACTGTGTTATTGTAGCAATGAAAATACCATTGATGTTTGTCCTGGTGGCCATATTGGAATTCAAAATGGCGGCCATACCGTTTGTCAGACAAGTCAGATTATTGTTTTATTGAAGTCAGCATGTAAAATACCTTTGCATACCAAATTTCAGCGCCACTCGTCATTTGGAACTCAAGATAGGGATTTTCAACATTTCGTCTGGGCGGCCATATTGGAATTCAAAATGGTGGTCATGAGGTGTTCAGACATTTCAGATCAATCCATTATTGAATTAAGCATGTCAAAATGCCCTTGTGTACCAAATTTTAGTGTCACAGGTCATTTAGAACCAAAGATAGGGATTTTCAATGTTTCGTCATGGCGGCCATATTGGAATTCAAGATGGCGGCCGACCCAGTGGTCAGACCTGTTGGATCCGGCAATGTTTGAAATCAGCACCCCAAAATACACCTGTGTGCAAAATTTCACACTTTCTGCCGGAAGTGAGCATCTTTTTCACATATCTGCCCCACTATATTGCCTGAGTTTAATGGTGAAACTGAATGGTCTAAGACTGATAAAAGATTTTCTGTCTGTACCATGTCAGTGCAATTAAAACGTAATATTTCTCTTTTAACTGAAAAAGAATTGGCTCGTTTAGTGTTTTTCTTCAATGTTCAATCACAAGTTTTATCTTTTGTAGAGAGCTTTGATTCTATGACATGGGCAGTTCAGGAGCCAGATCTGTCATATAAAACCTGGTGTGAAATCTGCTATATTAACACTCATTGGTAGGCTGCAGACTGCAAATGTGACAAGTAAAAAGTTGTGGCTCAAAAGGCAGCCGCTGCACGGTTCTACGAAATATTGGAGTAATCAAAGCACTTTCATGATCAAGAGGACAAGTACTAAACTTACCTTCATAGCAGGTGTCGAATATGTACTCCTTTTTGGCGTACATACTCTAACACCTGCGAACAATGACAGAGATCATCCAATTTCGTTATATTCATGAGCCCAATACGATTTTACTCTCTCAACTGTTGACTGGTTTCAATATATGAATATTCATATTGCATGAAAAGGCTTCTGCTGCAATGTTCACTTTTACACAGTAAGTCAATGGGACTTCACTGTGTGAGCTTGAAGCGAGCGAAATCACACACTAAAACCCCATTGACATTTGTCGTTCGAAAAAGCTTGATAATCAAGACTTGCTTGAGTCATTTTTTTTGTTGAATATTTATAATTCTGTTTGTTGTGATTGTATATATGAATAGTTAATAGAGTACAGTTTTTATGTAGTTTGACGAAGAATTCTTGCCAAAGTTTGCGGACGTTGGTATTACGAGTTCAGCCAGTATAGGTGCAGGAGTAAAACAAGTCCGCTGGGCGGGCAAGTACTAAACCTACTTTTGAATGAAGAAGATCAAAGCAGTTCACAAGTTGAAATAGAAAGAGGACATGTTATAACCTAAGCTGGCCAAAAATATGGAACTTGCACACAAAGGAATTTTCTTCACAGAATTCCAGCACGTGTTACGTACAGATCGGCAATTACATATCCTAATGAAAACCCTGGTTTGTCATAAAACTTTATTCATTGCTCATGCATGAATGGTTTCCAAACAAAACTGTTTGTAGTCATTTAATGTTAGCACATTCAAAGTCCAAGAAAAACTCTTTTCTCCCATAACTAAATCTGAACTTAGATCAAACCAAGATATGTTGATTGATTGAGTAGCCAGTTATATAAGCCTATAGTATGGTATTCAAACTAAAACATTGATAAACGTGCTTGGGATGTGGAGTGGAGTTAAAAGCTACTTCATGTTGACAAAAACTGTCATGATGACTTTGGTTTATGAAGTCAACAGCACATTTGAAGACTAAATGTGTAAGCTTCTGAGTTATGACTTCCAGTTGAGTTGCGCCATCTGCAATTTTGTCGGTAAATTAGTGTGATTTGAGATGGAATGCCTTTGATGAGCATGCATCAAAACAAATGATGAAAGCTCTTTAACTCATAAAAGAAGAGACAAAGAACACTAAAAGGTTTAAGAATGGACCTACTTCTACTAAACTAAACCAGAGCTCTACTTCCTGATCCCTACTTCTGTCATTTATGGGCCTTTGGCAGGTTTTGACACTGAAGTTGTGTCTTTGTAAGTGTTAAGGGCCATGAATCACAAGAGGTTGGCAAAATTGTTCGCCAAAAATGAAGACAAAAAACAAATAAATAAATGAAACTTTCCTATTGTTCCTCCTTTCTCTCCTTTGTTTAACTCAAAAAAGGGATTACTCTGCGACACATTTGAGAATTTGCCAAATGTCTGAACTTTTACAGAGCGAGGCAATTTAACACTTGCTTTAAGCAGATGGTAAGAAATCTGACCCTAGGAAGTAAATTATCCAGGCTACTTTCTTTTGCTCCTGTTGGAGTAGCAGTTATGTTATACACAGTCCTACAACCAACAAGTGACCTTCAAATGTGATCTCAAGGCCACTGGCATCAAAATCAGGACAGTGTCCACTAAAGCCTCAAATGACATTTGAAGACTGTTATACTGTAATTTACCTCTAGCATATATGGGCTTGCATGGCCCCTTGATGTCAGCTAAAACTTTTACTAGAGCCTGATTATCTTACTTCCTTCCTAATTGTCTCTCAGACAGGTAAGTTTTTCAGTTTTGAAGCAAGTAATACCAGTGGCATGCTTAGATCTTATTGTCAAGCTGCTCAAGTCTTGGTTGATTTAACAGGTATCCGTTTTTCTTTTTCATTAAGTAATTTATCACACCCCTTCAAACTTAAGTGCAAAGACATCTTCACAAAATGGATTAAACACAAAGTTGCAACATGGCAAATGGCAAAAATGAATAAAAACTTATTTTTCGAGCTCAAATCAGCAGAAACACTGTACCATAAAATACATACCATACTACTATTACATACTTAACTTTAAATTGTGGAAACAATAAAATATTAAAGCCTATGAAGTCTGAACATTCCCAGTATAAGGCTAAAGCATCCTATTTGAAAGATGGTAATTTTTCATAACATCTTCTGCAACCCCCACCCCCATCAATATCTTGCTCATAACACAAGATATTTATGTTTGAGGGTATGCTGATCTTGTCAAGAAATTAAGACATCAAGTTCTTCATGGTAAAGAACTCTTTAATATTTGGTTGTGATTGCTTGCAAAATCGTCTGCTGAATGTTCTTTCAAAAGGGATCATTCCTTTTAGTTTGACATTTGACACCATCCAGCCATTTCAACACCATTCTGTACAGATTCAGAATTAACTTTCTAAAAGTATGTAAAACATTGAAAACAATTTCTACACATTTCGTTTACAGTATAAATGTATCGGTCAATATTACGAGAAAAATTTGCCAACTACTACTAATACCTGGATGTAAAATGTACTCCACGTGAAATTAAAACTTAACTTGATAATTAAAATCATCCAAAAACAAAAACTGCCATTAAAGGCTCTCTAATATCACCCAGGCCAACAAATTCTCCCTACTAAGTTTACTTTTAGCCCCTCCTCTAATTTAAACAAAAACACCTGTCCTGTGCGCCTCCAAGACAGGCACAGTACCCAGCCTGCACTACGTTTAAAGGGAAAGTGCAGTCACCCCAATCAGAGTTAGTATGCCCTGTTACTCTAGTTCATGAATGGCCTATTTTGATCATGTGACAATGTTTTTGTTAGTGAATTGTGGGATTCAAGGAGAATTTCTCCTTGCTTTACCTATTGTTTGTATGTTTAAAACATCTTCAGAGGTGCTTGTAAAGCAATGAGAGATTTGGAAGAGTTTGCTGATTTTTCAGCGCAAATTCTGGGGCGACTGCCTATTGCCTTTAATTTGCTTGAGGTCATATACATTGACAAACAGTGGCTGTGTGTGAGCTTCATTGGGAACACAACTGACTGTACAATTCATTGTTAGCCAACCACAGTAAATCTATATTGTGTAAATGAATGCATGTCCATCAAAATGCAGTCAACTGTTTTTAGAACTCTATGGCTATATGTTTGGGCAGTGAGTGGCAAGCAACTCCCTGGTTCTGGGGGATGCCCGTTAAGATGACAAGTTTTCAACAATACACAGACTGTGATTTTCCATAAGTTTATAAAACTAAACTTTTTGTCCTCATATATTCTGTCCCTGCAATATGTATGTCATTAAAGAGATGTTACATGCCTTATGCCAATAAACTGTCATAGTTTTAACACTTATGAATATGAATGAATCAAAACAATGCATTATGGGAAAAGGTGATGAGCCATGTGAACATGACCTGTTAATGTCAGAGCTTCCATTGTCTCAGTGATTCTAAAAAGGAAAAAAAACTAGGATCTTGCTTGCAGCATCATTTAAAATGTTTAACAATCCTGTTTTGAATGATACACACCGGGTATTAACGACTGACAGAAAAAGTTACTAATTTGCAAATTCTGAATAAGAAAGTATTTTCTTTAAACTTCCAAATATTGATCCAAGATTTAACTTTAATGCTTTAAAACCCTAAAGCCATAATGACACTTTTCAGATTTTAAGAGAAGATGGATACGTGTCCCCTCAGGACAGGTAAATCAGACCTTTTTAACAACTTCAAAGGTTTTAAAAAAATCTGAGGGAGCTTGAAAAAGAGTCTGTTAACTGCAATTATTGAACAAATGGGCATTAATCAGAGCAAAGCCTTAAGGGTATAATTTTTAGGACGTTTATGTAGAATCCTTTTAAGGCTAGTGACATGGAAAGTTTGAAAGAACACAAAGATATAGAAAGCTATTCCGATTACGGCTAAAACCAGATTGTACTTGAAATGTTTTCTGCTTCTGGTTACTGAGAAAATAATCTTGCTAAAAGGTAATTTTCATGTGGCAACGAAAGATGATCCACAAAGATATTACCATTTGATATTAAAGTTTGATAGTAAATGGCACTATTCTTAAGATAAAAACATAAAAAAGTAAGGAGGAATTTTTTTAAGGTTACAGAACTTTTTCCAGAGAGATGCCCAACATACTTTTTGGATGAGGAGTCAAACGTAGCCCGTGCTTGTCCCCCTAGATGTAGCTATCAGCAAGATCACTTAGTGGAGCACCATACCAAAGCCTCACGTTTAACTTTTTCGTTGCTTACCCAACCACTTAACCAGTACCCCT
Organism: Holothuria leucospilota; assembly: GCA_029531755.1. Classification (NCBI taxonomy): domain Eukaryota; kingdom Metazoa; phylum Echinodermata; class Holothuroidea; order Aspidochirotida; family Holothuriidae; genus Holothuria; species Holothuria leucospilota. The sequence continues at coordinate 14,030,490 of CM055965.1, forward strand.
CCTTTGCTTATCCATTTTTAAAGTCACTTACCCACAGCCTGTTGCACACCTGTAAACTTTACAATGTAATGACATTGACTTCTGCATCCTCTGTTGAGGTTATATAATTGCAACAAAGTAAATAAAATACAATCTTCTCATTCTAAATTTTGTTTCTTTTTGATCACTGTATAAATTCTTTGCACACAATTTTAAGGGTAATACTACGTGTCAAACCATTTGTTTCACCTACCCACAGACTTACCCGCATTTACAACATCACTTACCGCAAGAAAAATTCACTTACCACCAGTAGGTAGGTAAACGTTACATACAAGCCTTGACCACAACATATTCGTCTCACAAATGATATGGCCACAAGACTGCTGCCAAAATGCATGTTCCCTGTGAACATGCCAGCTTACCTAAAGTCTACCCCTTAATAAAATTTCTGCTATAAAAATTTATGAGATTCACTTACCTTTGTGATGCGTAATTTCCTTAAGACTCAACCTCATGGATGTTCAGATGTGCCATAAAATATTCCCTCTATTCAAAATTAATGACTTCATGCATTCCTTTTCTCCATGGTAATCAATGGTATAACATGGATACAGTAAACTTCCAGTTGAACAAAAGCTGGATGCTGTGTGTCTAGGTCTGTAAACAGTAAATAAGGCAGGTTATTAAAGGATAGATTAAGGCCTGATTACACCCTATACAAACAAACTAAAGAGAACCTACTGACATTCAGGCATATGATTACAGAACCCATTTAAAACCATCCTCAACACCACATGTAACTCTCCCAGGGTCTTTCAATTTAAAACAAACTAAAAACAGTGAGTGACTAGTGCTGTCTAATAATATCTACTTTTAAAGGGAAAAAGCACTCACTCCAAATAGAACTAGTATACCCGGGTACACTAATTCATGAATGGCTCTTTAAATCATGTGACAACAATTCTTTAACTGGGTGTTTAAATTTATGCAAAATAACCTCTTTGTTCACCTTGAGAATGCCACATTTATGTTCTGAAATATTACGAAAGATACTTGCAATAGAAAAAAGAGGAGATTTGTAACAAGTAGACCACATATCAAAGTAATTAAGTTTGCAGAGACTGCTTATTCCCTCTTTAAGGTGTTTTCATTTCATTTCATTTCAAATATAAGTGTACATGGTGGTAATTTCCTGTGATTGAATTACAATACAAACACAAAAGAGATAATTCAGTTTCCTCATCCCACTGTAACTATTTGCATGCGGCAAAATAATGCACACTACATTGCTCTCCCAATTTTTATCCCCACCCCCCCCCCCCGACCATAAACTTTTAAAGGTAAACAGGGTTAATGTACCACTGTAAATTTTTATTTAAAGAAGAGTACAAAATGAAAAAAATATATCTACATCTACAATTTATACCACATCAGAATCAAAATATTTCCCTGGCATTATCTCATTACATATGCAAATCTATACAAATGAAATGAACAAATAAGTATACGGATGACTTTTCTTTTGCACTCGTATTTTCTAAAATAGTTGTGAATCATTAGTTCACAAGATATATTTCCATCAAAATTATTGTATCAGAAAATTATTTTTGAATGTGAAAATCCTCATATTCAATGAACCGGGAGTCATTCACACATTTTGTCATGACATTTCTGAGACAGTGAACTGTAAGAAGACTGATGAGACAAAAAAAAAAATCACAATGGCATGAGTTTATCAGTAATTCTCCCAGAGGAAGTGAGGTGTATGCTCAAAAGGATGTCAGTTCCTGTTCACACCCTACTACATTTAAAGGGAAAATGGAGTTATCCCAATTTGGATTAGAGAACCTAGGTACATCCTATTTTATTAATGGCTCTTGAGAATCATGTGACGATACTTTTCTCACTCAACTGTGACATTCACAGAGAGCAACTCCATGGTATACCATAAATATGCAATATTCGTATTTTCAAATACCAAGAAAGATACTTGAAGGGAAAAAAAGGATATTTGTGAGATTAAGCTGTTATTTCAAAACAATTTTGGGGCGACTACCTATGCCCTTTAACAAGTCCTAATACAGGGCTGTCAGAATTAAAGCTTTTAAGATTGGGGGTACTGAAACCCTTTAGCTCCTAGACTTTGGGGAGTTTGAAAGGTAACATTTGGCACCTCTCAGGCAGCAGGTGGAACAAAAGGGAGAGGGAGGACCATATCACCCTCCCCATCGGGGAGACTGGCAAATCCAAAAGGAAATTTTTTCCACTTTCACTGGGGGCGGTGAGCCTCCATGGTTACCGTAAAAGCATGTATTCCCCTGTGGTGACTAGTTACCCTGATGATTTATGCAACTATGGTCTCAAGGGAGGTAGATTCAAAAAACCCCATATTCTCAAAGTTTCTATAATGAATGGCTTAAATTTTTGACCCTTCTATATCTTAGCCAAATCCTGTAAATCTAACTCAAACCTTAAGTAAATTTTCAGTCTGGAAGATCTTTAGTCTAGTAAACCATCTGTCTAGTGAACATTCCGTCTAGTTGGATTACATCTGTGCAATATGAGTTAATATGATTTTCTGAGGGAGGTGAATATTTGGGTCTATCATTTTAAATAACATTTAAACTGTGTAGTGATGATTTCTGAAGCACAAAGAAGGGGAGACAATACAAAAAATTCAAATTTCATATCATGATGCTTTGCCAACTGTGGACCAATTCAGGGCAAACTTTCCAAGCCCTTGTTAAGTGTATCCTCATATGCCTCCCATAACGAAGGAAGAGGGGATGGGAAGGTAGGGGGCAGCACCCTCCTAGAAATATTTTTCATCCTTCCAGAAAATTCAAAATTACTTTCGCCTTAATGAAGTTCAGTATGTCTCACACCCCAAGATATTACACCCTAAGACATTTCACCCTCCCCGCAGCCCCCAGAAGCTATTTTGCCCCCCCCCCCCCCAGTACCTTGCCCAGTTATGGGCCTGCTCATAATGCACACCAGTCATTCTCAGTACTATAAGCAGCAGTTTGTTTATACATGATCGTAAAGCAGTAACCTTCACCAAGGTGGTTATGTTACACAAGTTCCATCATACTGAGTCCTGTACAGTATATGGTTTGCTATATACAGGTGTGGAACACAACAAGCAATCAAAACCATCATTTTTACTAAGCTGTTTAAAGTTAAAGAATAGAATCTGCTACAAGAAGACCCACTGGAGTTACCTCAATATCTTTTACCATTCTTGAGATTAGTGTCTTCAGAGTTTGATATTTTCTCAAGTAACTTTTTACCAATGAAGAAATAATGATGTGCAGTGTTGCATGAAGTTAATAATATTTCTTTTGTTTAAACCATCAAAAGTTAATTACTTGCCAGATAGTTGACACTTTAGTGAGTGGTATTGATACTTTTCAAGAAGACACCTTTTTCTTCCTAAATAAATCCCTCAGGAAATCAAAATGTCACAACCCTGCTTGAAAACACTAAGAGGATAATATCAGGCAAATCTAGAAAGTCCCTCGCGAGTTTGCATGCATGGCGTTGTATTTATTTATGATAGAAGTGTAAAACAGAAGTTATTCAGTAAAAATCATAGGCGTAGGAATCGTTGGGGAAGAGAGGGGGGAGGGGGGACTGGAGGACTAAAGCCCACCTTCAAAATGTGGTGGGGAGGAAGTATACTTCTGCCCCCTTCAATTCAAGAACAAAGAACCCTTATGTTTCCTCTGTAAAACTTTCACAAAATTTGCAGTAATTTTTCTTAAAATTTGTCCAATATATTGCACCAAATTGCATCTAAGGACGCTCAAATATTCACCCCCTCCCCTCCCAGGATGATGGTCTGAAACAACATTCAGCCCCCCCCCCCTCAAGTTGAGAAAACATTTCCATGCCTTTGGTAAAAATTATCAATATTTGATGGATTTTGATGCAAATTGTTTCAGAGTCAGGTTTTTGTTACACTCTTCAGTAACAAGCTACAAAAATGTTGAACTGTTATGTATGGTGGAATATATATCTTTACCAGCACGAGTAGGAGGTATTACAAAAGCAGTGCTTGTACAAGTAGACCCCCCCCCCAAAAAAAAAAATACAACAAATAAAACTGTGACCATATTCTGGACTTCACTGCATTTTATATCAATTATCTATGTCATTTTCATGTCAACAATGAAATAAGATAACTACAAAAGGGAAGGTTGAAGGTGATCAATCTCTGACTTAACAGGTGTCTATATGAGCAAATTAAAGAATCCAATTGTGTCGCTACAATTGATGCGACTGTAAATTAATACTGAGTCCAAATCTGTCATGGAGCAAGACATAATCAACAGAAACATCGTGGGTAAATAACATGAACTATACAAAATCATCGTGGGTCATTGTCCATGTGGGATAATGTGAAAACTTCGCTGACTACATTGTCATGCTTCAGGAGACATATCTAACAATACAAAACTTTAAACCGAAGACAACTCTCCTCACAGGACATCAATTTTAATCAAATTTTATTATTTCTCAGAGCATGTTCCAATAAGAGCTTGTCCCTTGATGAAATCTAAGCTTTACGTCACTTGCTTAATGAACATGTTACTTCTACTTACAGTTTGTTGACAAGCAGGAACATGCCTCCAAGCTCATTACTTTGCATTGTTCACCAAATCTGCATTTTTAGGACAAATTATTTTACTACGCAGAATTTACAAGCTGACATTTATCTCTGCGACTATAGCATACGCAGGGAAATGAAACTTTCTTGACTTAAGGGTGTTTGTAAAATATTGCAAGTTTGCTAAACTATCTTGGTTTTTGCCAAATTTACAGTCTCTATCAACTTTAATTGCAAGTCTTTATCATTCAGACAGTCATAGGAGACTGTCTGCAATCTGTTACGGTCCTTTATAGGTTTTGAAATCAAATTTATGATTAATTTTGCTGTAGTGCACATCTTGATGACAGTGACTGACTCAAAAACATACTGCAAAACTTAATAGCTGAAGTACTTATGTTCTTAATTAGAATGTTTCAAGTCTATCTCTACAAAATTTAGTGGCTTTCTCTTTAAAATAAGTCTAAATATTCATTTCAAGTTCTGTCAACCTTGTACATCTAAACAAGATAACCTCTACTGTATACTTCTATCTGGAGAAGATATATACTGTACTAGACCATGAATGACCAAAGCAAATCCATAACATCATAACCAACCCACATTAAGGCCAAGTTGCAAAATATCCCGTTTGCTAATGTTTTGACCAATTTTTCATTTGATAGAAATTAAGATGTACCAATGGGGTAACTATTTTTCACAATTTCCAACTTAAAAAAGACAAATGATATGGAGGCCAATTTCACAATGTAGACTTTATCCAAGAAAACAATTGAATAAGAACACAAAACACTGCAGAGAAAATGTTGAAGGTGCCATGGCTCTTTAATATCAAATTAAACAGATCTTTTCCCGTTTGATGATAACCTAGGATTCACCTCTTTCTGAATAGAGCATCTGCAACCTCTAAATTGATGGTCATGCATACGGTCTGAGACATCACACATCTTTTGTTTGGAGTATTTTCAAATTGTCAGTTTTTCTCAAGTTTGCACTTTGTCAGACCTGAAATCAGCATAAATTTTATGTGTACTAACAATTAAAATTGCTTTTGTAGAAGCCCATTTTTCTCACGACAATGGCCTTGTTTTGAACTGTATTTCTCACGGAATCACCTACAAAATTGAGTTAGCCCAATTAATATCAGCTCATGACTAGGGGCAATAATTATACCAAAAGGATAGAAAGTGACAAATTTGAGCCATTTACCCACACCCTTAGAGGTCAAAAGTTTAAAGTCACTGGACAGCTAGGTAAGGTTCGTTTTGAAATTCCCCAAATGCAGCATAGGTTCCCTCAATTCAATAAAACAAGCAGTGGTTCAAATTCTTGAAAGCAAAGTCATTATTCTAAGAACAGAAAGAGGATTTTACAACTGTAGGATGAAGATTTAACAATGTAATGTAGTCTGAGGTTATAAACATGATAAAAGGGCAGAAAAATTTCAAACTGCAAATCCCTTAAAATATTGCAAAGTAAAGAAGATTTGTTTTAATAGACTGAAAGGCTCAGAAGGAGGCCTTATGTTCATGTGTCCATCACTGGGACATTTATCTCATTTACAACTCATCAAAATGTCCCAATGGAGGTGAACTCTTCCTAGTTTCTAAAAGTTCTGGAAGGACATGCAAAGGTTCAAATTTGAGTAAGCAGCAGGAAAAAGAAGCATTTTTGTAAACCCTGTAACTTAAATACTGCATATTCATAACTATGTAATTGTTCAATCATTTGACATTCTTTTATCTCACAATTGCACTGCCATTTCTAAAATATAACTGTACTAATACTGTACAAGCATGTGTATTATGACATCACAGACTCACTAAACTTTAAGCTACTGTACTTTTTTACAAAAAATACTTTTACAATTTACTTTCAATGTTTTAAATATCCAATATCAATGCTTTTAAAGTCCTTAATTTTTATTAAGTATGACTAACCATTTAAAATGTTGACACAAAATGCATAGTTTTGGGTGGTACTTTTAGAAATGTGCTACATGCAAGTACATGTGTTATGCACATGTGTGAAGAGGAAATGTTACAAAAAATACTGTAGGAACACAAAATGATGTAACTTTACATAAAAGGATGATAAAATGATACAATATGTCCCTTAGACTTGTCACAAGTCTTCTGTCATGTGTGAATATTTAAAGAAGGGTATCTCAAGCATTAAGCAAGATGCAGTACTAATGAACATCTGTTCCTGATACTGCCGTTTTTTCTCTTTGTAATAATAACATGATGTAATGAGTTTTGTTATCCTTTAAAGTGTTCTGTCTAAAGCTTTTTAAATGTCTCTTTCTTATCATTGTCATGCTGTAGTCCAATCAAGATTGTTAAGACTGTCTAAATTTGTTTTCAGGGACACTGAAATATGGAAGTAAATGATTTGTAATATAAACAGGAAGAAAAGGTATTTTATGATAATAATTAAATGGACTTAATTATAGAAAAACTTGAATCCATGTTTACATGAACTGGTCTGCATCAATGCAGATTGGTAAATAAGATGCATGCACGAGAGAGTTAGTTGTATACAAAAGTGAAGAAACTTGTGACAACAAAGACAAGTGATACACATATTTAACTAAATCAGACAAAAGAATAAGGCATTTCTACAATTGCTATTTCCAACATTTGTGAAGACCACAATTTTGCAAAAAACTCAGTGTCAAGGTACTGTAATACTTACAATGGAGATCAAATGCTCTCAGTCAGATTTAGAGCCTAAAGTTACATTTCTCTATCCAAACATGTCAAAGAAATTTGTAGCACAGTGGAAAATACAAGAGGGTTGGGTTGGGGTATGTGGTGTGCATAGGTGTATAATGCATACGAGGTGGAGGGGGCAAGGAGGTATTGTGTCCCCCTCCCCCACATTTGACAACCTCAACTGGGGCAGAATTTGTAGAAGAATTCAGGTAAAATCCTTAAATCCCCAGATATTCCAGCAGAAAGAAAATTGTGTCTCCCCCTCCCCCAAATCAAAGGTCCCTCATGACTTTGTGGTTCACACTTGGGGCTGCAATCTGGAAAATTTCGTGACTGCTGGCATTAGAGTGGGAAATCAATGGATTTCTTTATGAATTATACCATGGTATTTATACTCCTACATGTTACTTCTTAGGATACATATAAAACGTGCAAAGATTACGTATACTTATATCATGAACTTTACGAAATGATACCGCTTTACAAAAGGAAGATTTTGCTGAATATTTATAGCAATATGTGTAGGCAGAAAGTGTAAATGGTAGTGTTTGCACCGGGTCCAAAATTCGGAACCGGGTACCTGAAGTCGATGGTCGGTCGGGTACCCGGGTACCCGAAAATATAACTTCTGTTAGGCTACAAGTTTGTAGTAAAGTCATAATAAGAAATTTTGCTTTGCACGTTGATATAATATAACACCAACGTATCTTACGTATGGGCATGACAAGTGTTCTTAAGCATGTGCGTGACAAATTTTGCCAGGAAAAAGTAACATGTTAGATGTTCTGTCACACGAGCAATTTACGTTAGTGCAACTTTGGATCCGGGTAGCAATTTCAGAACCGGGTCCTGACATCGTCGGTCGTGTACCCGGGTACCTGGTGCAAACACTAGTAAACGGAGGCAAAAAATATCACTGCAGTACTTTACGGATTAGGACTTTAAAAGTTGCTTTCTGTTATCTAGCAATATTCAGTTTCAGATAAATAACTATCTTTACAAGATCCAAACTTAAAGGGAAAATGCAGTCACACCTATTTGGATTTGTGTACCCCAGTATCTTAATTCATGAATGGCTTCTGAAAATCATGTGACAATATCTCCTCACTGAATTGTGAAATTACCCTAGTAACTTCTTGGTTTACCTTGAATATGCAGTCTTTATGTTCTGTAATATCACGAAAGAAACTTCAAGGGAAATAAGAGGATATTTGTGGGATTTAGCTGTTGTTTGAAAAAAAAAGTCTAGGATAACTGCTTACGTCTTTTAATTTATGCTCACATTAAACATGCCCTTTCAAATTATTCTGACATTGTTCAAGTATTTACACCCATCTGTAAATGGAACAACCAGCAAAAGACCTTATGCATTCACGTCATCACCTCCCTTCATATTAAACTGCTATCTTTTAGGACATGCTGTATTAATGGGTGTACAGTATCAACGTGTATGTGTGTACCCTAAAGCAGGCCCACTTTAAAGCAAGACTTTTTGGCAAAAGATTACTTTTAATAAGTCAAAGAGGAACTAAATCTTAGCATTCTGGTGAAATTTTCATTACACTGTCTCCTTACATTCATGAGCAATTCTTTGTTTTCGTTGTTTTTTTGATCTGTTGTTTTCACGGGGAAGTTAACAGGGATGTCAGCTTCCCAAGGTGAATTTGAAGTTTCTAAAAATTGCCATGCCTGTCATGCATTCACATTCCAACAACATGAGATTATGAAAGAGAAATTGATTGTAAGGATGAAAAAAGGAGAGCTCATTAATGTGAGAGTAAGATGTCACATGTGCTTGCTTCAAGTTCACTCAGGGTTGAAAATGTGAGAACTTCATCTGCTAATTATCTTGAGAATCACACATTGGATTTCAATGCAAATTTCACCAAAATTCTCAGACTGAGAACCCCTCCAATATATTAAAACTTGATTTAAGCATTAACTCTTTAATTCCATTAAGTTAAGTTTTCATGACCTTGTGACATCATGTGCAACTATGCATAAAGTTCTGTATCAGCATACAAACAACACTTATTGTTTCCTCTATGTATACACTGAATGTAGGTAGAAGAAAAAATGACAGTGAGATATTTAAAAAGGTTCAGGTCTCAGATGAAGATCACAGTACCAAAAGAGAAGAAGAGGAAAATTCTAAACCACATACCAAAAATGGAATTTTTACATCTTGTTTGGCTGCCCAGATGCATCATATTTTATCTTGTAATGAAACACAGTCATTTCCCACTTGTGGCAAGTCTATTTGTGATGTCACAGACTCAATCCTTTTACAGATGCTATGTTTTTCTTTGAACTTTATTTCCATCATACTTTAGAAGTGCTTATACCATTATGAAAAAAGACCATTTATACCATAAATGAAAAAAAGACGAGTACTGCAGTTTTTTAATCTGATACCAAGAAACACGTTCTATGCTTGTACTGAAAAAAAAAAGGGAAACACAATATAAAGAAATAAAAGCAATCTCAGATACAAATTAGTGAGTGCAAAAAGTCAAAAAGACTTGCTATACAAGTCAGTGAGTTTGGAAAATGGCAGACTATGATTTGCACTATAAGCTTTGAACTTTGATTTCCTTTCATTCTTGTTCTGGATATTTTCATCTCCCTTTGCAAAGAAAGGTTATAAAGAAAGGTACAGTGTCTTGTATGACATTTCAAATAACATGTACCTTTAATAGACTGAGTATTTACGTCCTTGGGAGGAAATATTATATTAATATTCTAAACAGGGTAGACACAATTATTTATCCAATCAGTGAAATTTGGATCCGTTCTTCACCTTGTGTAAACTAGTAAATCATCTGAGATCACATCTGCTCATTATCCCAAACCATAATAGCAGATGCAACTAATTGATTTCAAAGGGACGTTTGACAACTGAATGATTTAAATGCACATATCAGCAAACTGAAATAACAAGACCCCTGGGGATACCTTTTTTGTCTCAGTCCCTTGCTGTATTCCAAACATTTTAAATTTAACAACTTTATCTTGCCAGAATTGTGCTCTGTTCATAAAACAGAGGAAAGGTACATGATACTGAGGTACTGAATTACATTCCACATCCAAAGAAATAATAAATTGCAGTGTTGGGATGAGAAAATTAAATCTATTGCTCAATGGCTGGGCTGTACCCTCTTTCTATACCTATACTCATACATTCTGGTTACATGTCAAGAATCCAGTAGAACAAAAAAAGTTTCAGTCCTTTAGAAATTTAATAGTAAAGCAGTCCTACAGGTTTGTGGATATATCAATGTTTCCATTGCCTATTTGATGTGAAAAGCATTTAATACATCAAAACTATTAGCAATTTCCATCAAAATCCATCAAGTATTGACCATTTTAAGAGACTATTACTGTTTTTGCACTTACATCATGAATAAACACGTACTAATTATGCACATTTTGATCATGCAGAATAAGGAACTCATGAGATATGTGTTATGTTATCCTTTGTTTGTTTTACCTTAATTCTAAGGACAGTTGAAACATTGATATGCCCCAAGGGGTTTATTTTGGAAGAATGTTTTGACTGCTTTAAAAATGTCCACATTACACAACAAACTAGAAACTAGCTTTTAAGTAAGTAAAAGATATTTTATAAAGGATTATTAAAAAGAAATACAGACTCTGTGCAACACTCCATCCACATCATTATTTTTGCACAGCTAATGAGAAATCTCAGAAATGGTCAAACTTTGAAGAGATATATCTTGAGAACTGTCAAAGATATTCAAATAATATTCCATCAAATTTTGCAGTATCATCACGGGATCTTAATCTAAAATTGTCAAATAAAACAACTGTTTTAATTACTTGTCCACATACCTTTAAATAAATTGAACCATTACTGTTTTACTTTACTGTATACAAATCAAGGAGAGTAAAACAGCTGCTCTAATTTACATATCCACATCCCTTTAATAATGACAATAAATACATTTAAAAACCACTTCTTGAGAGATAATTTGTATAAAAACTGTATGTGTACTTTAGGAGGAATACCACTTTCCCCTTTCTACCCAAGATGCAATTAAGGTCTTAACTGTTCTTTCAAGGTAATAAGCAAATCAACAGAAGCTGAACCTTATTTTGAAACCTCATCCACACGTTTGAAAATTCAGTCCTCTTACATTTTCTATTATGTACCTTCCATGATGCTTTAGAACAAGGATGAAATAGTCAGCAGGCCTCAATTTTAAGAAAATTTTGTGGTTGTCCATTGGACAACCTGTCTTGCCTTTTTTGGTTTTCCAGAAGAAAATTTAGTAGTCTACAAAGATATTTGCAGTAACCCTAGAAGCAGTCTGTTCATTTGTTGCATTTGAAGTCTAAAAAAGTTCTAGATAGACCATCCAAAACCCTATTTTGGGGAGAATTTTAGCCTAGGTAGGGGAGGGGGAGAGCTGTCCTATCTGGCCTATAGAGAAATATCTGCATGTATGAGTTATGGGTAATAACGTACACATGGTGGCCTATTGGTTAAGAAACTGGACTTGTGGTCTGAGGATTGCCAGTTCAAATCCCACTCGGGTCACTGTGTTGTGTCCTTGGGCAAGATGTATTACCGCAATTGCCTCTCTCCACCCAGGGGTTAAATGGGTACCTGTGAGGTAAATTGTCATTGGGCACGCCATTAGAGCTGCAGTGCCACAATGGTGGGATTGTCTCCAGGATAAATTATCATTGAGCAGGGGTAATATCATGCTGCACCTTTGATTAGGATTACCTAGATATTGGCACAATAAAAAGGCAAATATTATCAAATATTATTCTTTCAATTGGGTTGCCTTCATTTGGTCTTTCAGTTCTGTTTCAAAGGAAAATTCAACTTTCTCATGAAAACATGACTGACACAGTCATGGCTTGAGTCTGGACAAGAGACCAGGGAGTCCACATTCTGTGGTCTCGGGGAGGTTTCATGTGCCAAGAAATTTCAGTTTTGAGTTTTAACTGGCACGAAAATTGACCCATTTTGCACCCATGATCTTGGAAGGAAGGTTGCTCTAGATACTGGATATGATGCCCTTCTAAGTTTAAAAAAAATATTAGAGGTAGGATTTGCCAACCAAATGAGACGAGGATGGTTGTATGGCTATAAAAGAGTTGAAGGCAGCTTCTTTTTGATAAGCTTATGGAAAAAAAAACCTCCTTTGATTTATAATGCAAAGACTCTCATCATGATTCAAAGTTCACAGGAGTAGGATTTACAAAGCCCCCTGACAAAATCATTTATCCAGACATTGAATATGCTCCACTGAAATGATGAAATCAATTCCAGTGATAAATCAAGAAAAGTGTTAATCATTACTTGTGACAAGCTGCCATAGCCGTAAGTCATGATCTACAAACACAGAGCATATAAACAGATATGTTGTAATAATCATTCAATTCCTAATTTTTATTTTGAGAATTTCATCAGAGAGCCTATCTTAACTCAATTTGCAACTAAACTGGTAAATAAGATGCCATATGTTACACAAATATCCTCAAGGCATTGTTGAAAATGAAAAACAAATATAGAGCAAATAGCAGCACGTTTCAGTCAGCACAGAAAAAGCTACAGCCATGAAAATCTGATTTGTTGCCAGTCTAAATAATGACCTTTAAGAAAGGTCAGTACTTAATTAAATTGTGCAATCAACATTTAATGTACAGTAAGCTCAATGTCACTACAATATAGAAATTTCACTAAAACTGTTTTTATACCCACACTCAAATGGGTGGATACAGGGGTTGACTAGGGTGACTAGTCACCCCCCCCCCCACACACACACACACACACACACACCAACTGTGGCACCCATTTATAAAAGGAAAATTTTGTAAATATAATGAGGTTAAATTATGTTTTAAAAAGGAAGAAGAAAAGGAAACTTGAGAGCAACATAGGGCACTACTTAACAAGGCTGTATCTAGAAACAACCAAATTTCTGGAGATGTATGATAGAAATGCCCAGATGAGAAAAAAGAAATTTTGTCCGATTTCGGGAAAAAAAGTCATAAAACTTTCCAGTACGTGGTACTATTTCAGGTCCTGAAATATGACAAAACATTTGTCAATTATTGCATCATTTTGCATCTGAGCACACATAATTAAACAAAAGTTTCCAAAGTGGAGTGGACACCCCTCTCCTTACACCCTCAGCCTCTCCCAGGACACAGCTCAATAGTCTTCCCCTTCACAAATTTCTGGACCTGCCACTGACTCATGTAATGGCCAGTAGTAACAGGTATGGCAAAGAAGTATGTACATAATACTATCACTGTATGAGGATGATATTGTGAGGTTCATTAAGCCACCTGGAAGTCACATACTACACAGTCTAATATCCAGGGGTGTAGAACTTTGCAGCAGGTCCCTTGGACTGCTAATTTGTGCCCAGAACTCACTGTCAAGGCCTGCTGCCCATGCATGACTGACTACCTGGTTCTAATTTCACCAGTAAATGAAAAATGTAACTTATCTTACAAAGAAACCTTGAAAGAAAATCTACATGTTGTCATACATTCCAAGCTACCCTCACAAAAGACCCTCACATATAGGGATGATAGGGGATGATAAGTGAACAGATAGCCCCATTTATTTATAATTGTTAGAGGATTTTCAGCTTGATGTCCCTATTTGGACTCTTTAAGGTCTACTTGGGGCCCACCTCTAAAATTGGTCCAGCTACAACATGCCATTAACTGATATGAAACTATGGATGCACTGTCTTCATGCACCAGCAAAATTTCAAAAAAGGAAACACTTTAAGACAATACCATTTTCGAATGAGAGTGATTTGTCCTCAACTAACAGGTTACCTGTAGAAGTAATCCCATTATGAATAAAGGACTATCGCATATCTACACAAAGGCTTTAAAACTGCACGCTAACCTGACCCATCCTACTTAACAAACTTGTCGCAAAAAAAAAATGCTCAAAATGATTAATGTTTACAAAAATAGTGACAATTATAAAATCAAATCACTTGGGATACTTCAATTTATTTGATATGAAATAGCGATTAACGTCAAAACCTCAGTTGACATGTACATGTCATACCAGCTCATTTGGTGTAAAAAGCATTAAAAACTAAAAATATTCGCAATTCCAACGATTCCAACAAGCTGACTGCTTAGAAGCATTCTCTACCGCTGAATTATCAGGGCTCTTGTGACAGGGTGCAGTCAACAGAGTTCAATACCAAATGGTACAGTACGATTCTCCACTATAATGCTACAGAAATGTTCCAGTTACCTTGTAAGGCATGTAGAAACATACTATTTTGAGCAATATTTCGATCTACTTGTTTATATTAGGACTGTCATAAGATTTACATAATACTTTGCTACTCTTTATTATCATGTAACAAGAACATTCTGAACAGGATGCATATTGGTCCTACCTCTCTGAAGGAAATATTTTACATATATTTCACTTTACGTTGTGAATATAAAGCTCCACTCACCTACAAAAATTAGTAAAATTGGCCATCACATAGCTAGAATATTTCATAATTTCAAGTCTCAGAAATACACAGAAACTGAAGGAAGGGAGAGCAATGTCTTGCGATCTGGACTGAAGCCAGTCATCCAGCTGTATGTATAACAATAAAGCAATGACACTTCATACAAAACCTACGTTCTTGCATTTCCCCCAATTATTGGCAGAGGAAATACAAATTTCCAAAGGCAGGGGTATATATCAAAAACTTAAGATACCATGACTTACCTCTGTTGTGAAAATTACTGCTAATCTTTCGGAAAACGGATAAAATGACACTTAACTTCCTACATTGAATGCACACTGAACATGTGAAGACACACCTGTAAATCATATGGGTTTTTGCCATACAGAGGAAGTGCCCTCACTATTTTCGTGGCTTCACTGGTTAAACACACAGCAATACACTGTGCCAGCAATCTCCTTCAATTTCTATGCAGTGATATAAATGAGCCTCAAGCTTTAAATATTTTCCATCATTTCAGAGCAAATAAATAGTGAAAGCTCCTGACATGCAAGTTGCTTTAAAAATTAATGTACAGACCTATTGTGACATTGTTTCTGGCAATGACTGAGATACTTAGCTCCCCCTCTTATAAATAATAAAGTTTATCAATGATCAACTTAGTTTTCTCAAATACACACCACAATACACTAAATAAAGCCATAGTGTTCTTTTTCTCCCCCTCACCAAACCACCACCTCCACCCCTGTGGAAGTATGGCAATTTCTGGTTGGTAAACCACTGACATTTTCTGAGTGAATTTTACACTTCAATATTCTTATCTACTATCAAAGTATTACACATAAATAATATTAGAATATTCTACTAAGCATAGGCAGAAATTATGACAGGATTCGTGATATATTACCTCCACTTTCTGGAGATGCTTCATTGACTTCCACATTTTCACACAATAACTTGTACCTCAAAGGCTCTTTTTCTCCTCCCACCCCCTCTCCCCCCTGTCCCTCCCACTTTTTCATCAAGTCTCCACCACTGCTACTAAGACTAAATACAAATTTAATGGAAATATCCACAAATGATGTTGACAACAAGCTCATGTCATAAGGACACACATACCATAACGACTGAAAAATTACTTTCATTACGATCACAAATCATGTGTGCACTTTATAACCTGTCGATAAGTAATCTAGTCTCCTACAGTATGCCTTACACATTATTAGCAGAGCTAGGGCACCCACTCACTTGCCAAGAATTAGTGCACAAATTACTCTGAAACTGAACAGATGTTCACGATTCTCAGAGTATTAAAATAATCAATCCAAGGCAAAAAGGTGCAATACTTAAGTAGTTCAGTCATTAGAACCCACACATGGGGAGTAAGGGTGAATAAAGTAGGTTGGTGCTTCCAAGAGGCAGCTCCATAAATCACAGTTCCTAACCAGAAGATGAAGTTGTCCCTTTAAATTATTTTGAGGGTTATGTCAGCTACAGATCATAACCCTACAAATGTGATGAGTAAATTTTTGTGGACAACTTATCAACCTGCCACTCTGCAAACTCCAGTTTGCCTACATATAATTATGCACTCTGTCAATGATTAAGGTAGCACGCCCCCATTACATACTTTTATTAATACGTCCATTTGTTCACCTTCACAAATAACACCAATAAGAGACATTGGAATAACTTTTGAGATATGTCACCGAATAGAATGGGGTCTTTTGTCAATTGATATGAAAGTGAACTAGATGAAGTATCCCTGGTTGCAAAATAGGGTCAATTAAAGCAATTTGGGGGAAATTATGGGCTTAGAAGCTGGCGGTAGTATATTAGGCTTTGACTGACTAAAAAGGCTCTGGGTAAAGGTATGGAAGCTTTGAGCTCTGCTAGCAAAAAATCTTCATGGTCATGGTATGGTAAATTGAAACTGCTGTGATTAGCCAACTTGTCAGCTTTCTTCTGAGGGTTAGCTTGTACCTGGCAAAAACTTCTACAAGGTTTTAGTGGCCACTTTACTTTTTCAAATTAGTGTGTAAGTCAACGGAGGTTTGGGGGTATGCTACCTTAAAGGTGCTGTTGCATCATCCAAACATAAATAGCAATATGCAGCTATATCTATTACTAATTGGTGACTACAGTTTGATATGAATTAAAATAATAGTTTCACTCTGACTGGCCAATGATGACTTGAGCAGTCAGCTGTGTATTCAATGCATATATTAGCCGACAGCTAACACACAGTAGTGTGTGGATACCGTATGGCCTTGGGCGATTCAAGCTCATCAAAGGCTAATGTAGCTTGTCCAGGAGGTGCAGTAGACGGGTGCTTTCTTTTAAATTGGAGGAGCGGCTAGAAGTATTGGAAGAGGGCTAGGAGTACTGGAGGAGAGGCTAGTTGTAAACTTTAATAGGGAGAATTCTTACTGTCAGTGGTGAGATTTGTTGTCCTTTAAACAAATGCCTTATCTTAAAAGTTTTTCATGTTTCAAAATGGAACAAGAGTTTATGATAAATCAACCAAGATTTACAAATGTTTGATGTTGCTATTAGTAACTAGAGATGTGAGGTCAGCACTAATAGCTGATGCATTACAATGCCATGTTGGGTGGCCAATTAATGCAAAATTTTCTGCAAAATTTTGAATAATTTCAATTTGAGAACACAATTTCCATTAAATACCATTAATCACTCTTTGGGGTTAAAATCCATCTGACTATCACCTAACCCAGGGTTCAACTAATTTACTTTCCAGCTCTAAGGATTCGTTATTCCTTCAAATCCCCTAGAAAGTTTGTCAGTATAGGAACAAGGTATTAATTCTATTGTTATCTGTGTTGACATTGGCAGATGGCATATGGCAAGACATTGAAGAACAGTGGGGAGGGAGGTTTTTTGCTGCAAAATTTCCTTAATTAGCAAACAATCATGATGTATAGTTTGCCCTGAAAATGATGGTTTTGCCCTGCAATCAACAATTTTTTTGCACATGGTAAGCTGGGGCCTACCAGATCCCCCACCTCATATGCCTAGATACATGCTCAGATTGATGACATTCCATAACAAGGAAACAGGTGACAACAAATGCATAGAAAGGACTGCTGTGTGGTCTTGACATAGACAATTTCAATTCCACAGCAGCAGCAGTTTAAATATTGTACCTATGGTTTTCATACCCTCACGAATTTACAATATTTGCCAAATACTTAAAGTTAATTAAAGCACGAACGTTTTCCTGGCAATTAGTAACTAAAGCTTCACTTTTCTATGTAGATAGATTTAATATTTCTGTTAAATTGTGTATTAAACTGTTTGATTTAATATGAAAAGTGAGTCTCTTACTACTAAGCATAATTATTACTAAAAAAAAGGTCTACCATATATAGAATAGCAACTGTCACAATTTAAGCCATAATTAATGATTATTTTGGTTAACTTCACAAATCAGTCTCTATTTGATTCCATTTTACACCTGGCATGAAAACAGGTATGGCTTTATAATGATTACACACACTCTTGCATTATGCGAGTCATTTAATAGCAATTATTTTGACACTTTACATTAATATTTAATTGATTTCTGCCTAAATATTGAAGATTTTTTTTCCTTTTTTTAAATTACTTATCACTAATGAGAAACAGGTTGTCTTCTACAGGTATGAAAACTTGTGGCAAGCTGCACAGCAGATTTCCATAGGGAAAGTGCATATTTATGCCTACATGCTTGAGAAGTCAAAGTACTTTCCTGTATTTCAAATTTCAACCACTTCTACTCGTGAAATATAAACCTTGGAGTGATAAAAGATGCTCGCTAGCATTCACACAGCTTTCAATACTTGATATTTCAAGCTGTAAAATTACAAACCTGGAAATATTAAGTACCTGCCATTTCAAAGAATTTATGACTGTTGAATCTCCTCAGATTTAGAGAAGGAAAATACTTTGATACATGATTGCTTTCAACAGCCAATAAAAATGCATAGGTTTTGCAAATAAGTTAAAATGCCAAAAGCAAGAAATCTTGTCAAAGCATACAATCTAAAATGTTACTATTTTATGTATATAAAGTAGGCCTATGTACTTTTTTGTTTTTGCATGTCAAACGTAATCTTTAATTCATTCCATTTGCTTTCATGGGAATCAAGAGGTGATTTACTAGTACTTTTAGTTCATACGATTACTATCGTAACAGTGTAGTGGCTAGCCTATTACTGTGGATAAACATGTTGCATGAACTGTGTCAGAGGATTTTATTTGTATGGAATAAGCAGTCGCCCCAAATTTGTTTCGAAACATCTGCTAAATCTTTCAAATCTACTCTTATTTCACTTTCAAGTACTTTTAATGGTGTTTCTATACATGAATATTTAAGATAAAATAAGGAGTTATTCTGCATGAATTTAACAATGGTAACAAAAATTTTGTCACATGATTAAAAGAGCCATTAACGAAAAAGGATATCCGGGTACACTAATTCAAACTGGGTTGACTGCATTTTCCCTTTAAGTAATGTAACACATCATAAAAGTGTGCATAGTAAACTACTTCTTAACAACAACTGATACAATTTATGGCAATCTCTCTCTTTTTCAGACCATAAAGTCTGCCAAGTCTGCTAAGTTTTTTTCAAAGTAAGCTCAAGGATGGACTTCTAAACAAGTACCTGTAAAAAGTTGACTGAAAATCTTGTTCTTTGTACACTCCACCCTCTTTTCTGTGCCTTCTCTTTTTTCTCTTTTCTATCCCTTTGTTTCTTTGTGTTCCTTTTGCCTTTTTCCCTTTTGATTTGATTTTTGTTTAATTTTGTTTATCCTTCTACTTGTTCACTAGCTTAGATAACAGTCTATTGTTCTCTAGTGCCCATCATATGTTTCAGTATCATGACTACACTGTAAACTTATTTGTGTGAAAAACCTATGAAGAATAAAATTTGAAATAGAAAATTGAAAGCTGTTTGTCAAACCCAACTATTCCATTGTTTAAGTTGGGTACTTGATGTTACCATCCCCATAGTCTATGGCCATTAGAGTAGCTTCAAAATCATTTCTATAAAAGATACTTGTGTAAATTGTGCATTCAAGCCATCTGCTTCACCCAAAGTGTGTAAACATAAGCAAAACTACCAAAGTAATCTTTAGGGAGGCCAACAGGGGTGGCACCAGGATTTGCCTGACAGAGAGGCCAAGCTCCTTGACATGGGGACCAGCAACTGGAAGCCCCAACAATGAAGTTGCCGAAAGGATGTCAAACTTAAAATTTTGGACAGATTTTTTTGGCTTCATTTTCTCTAAAGAAGTTAAAATTTGGGGGTTTTATTGAAGAAAATTTGAAAAATTGGATTTTTATTGAAGAAAATTAGAAAAATTTGGCTTTTTATTGAGTAAAATTGGAAAATTTGGGGTATTTTGTTTAAAACTCTGCCCTTCCTAAGAGCAAAATCAAACTGATTGTCAGGGCGACCAACTATGGTCAGGATTACATATTTCATCATACCCATTAAGGATCCCCAACGAAAGTGGAAAATTCCCCAACCATGGTCCCCTGCCCCTTACTGGCATCACCCTAGGAGGCCAATTGATCATGAGGTTTGTTGTCTTCCAAAAGTGTGAGACCTATTTAGCCACCTGGCCATTCACTGTCAGATCCTAGGCTCGAGATCAAAGCTGAAGTATAAAAGCAGATCAGATCCAGAAAGATGACACCATGATCCCATTAGGATCTTGGCAAAAGGTGGAGGATCTGACTCTATCAGGGGGTCGAAGATTGTTATCTAAATACTCCAGGATCAATGGTGTTTCTACATCAGTGGCACACCTATCTTTTCCTAACCTCTTAGCACTGGAAAAGTGTTTTACAGTAACTAGGTTAAATGGGCATACTTGAGGGAGATCAGAGTATGAATGAGGAGTTGCTATCCTGACCAGTATGAAGCATTGATTTCATGCCCTGAGATTGATGTATGGTTTGCAGGTTATTTGATCTCTTATTAAGAAGATCAGGAAATAAAACCCAAGTCTAGTGTAAAAAAGAAAGAAAAAACCCTTCAACCATCCTGCTTTCATTGTGTCAATACAATTGAATATTGTCCCAGTCAAATAGCAACTCCTTGATTGTCCAGGGAGTTGCTATTTGACAAATAGTAACTCCCTGAAATGACCTGCTTATCAAACTGGCAAGGGTTCTCCTCAAATAAAAGGAGTGGGTAGTTCTAATTAATTGTGATTTGTGCTTGCTATGGTGGCCTATAGCTTCATGTTGTACTGACCCCCAGCAGAACCTTGCCAAACAGCCCTAGAGCACACTTGTTTCTGTTTATACAACAACTCTCTTGCAGTCTGAATGAGGCACAAGTACCCCACCAATTAACTCACCATCATTACTCCATGGCTCCAGCTAGCATTTTTTTTTTTTTTTTTTCGTTTTGCTTTTTTCAATCTCGGGTGACAAGTAGATGTAATTGACCCCACACAATCAATAACACTTGTCTGAGTGTTTCTATAGCCTACTGATAGCTTTGTTTGATTATTGTACTTTACACTGTGGCATATTTGCTCTCTCTACTCTATTCTGCTTGTGCTGTGCCAGGTTTATTTCAAATTTTTTGATATATTTACATTAAATCAGTGGCTTTGCCAGGCAATGATTTTTGGGGGCTCCTGAAGGGCTCTAACATTTCATAAGGGGGCTTCATATACAGAACTGGCACATATTTTTTCTTTTGAATTTTCCAGAGGGGTCTGGGGAGAGGGAATAGACTTGTGAGGGGTTTGCACCCCTTGTAGCAATGCCACTGCATTAAGTCACTCATAGTAGGAAGTGATATTGCTCAAAATCCCAAGTTTTTTGCTAAATGAGTATTAACAGAGCATGCAACATAGTTGACTTATCCTTCATTGGTACTATCAATTTACACAAGGAAGTATTATATTTACACTATGATTCATAATGTGTATACTCAATAAATACATATTTCACCAAAACATAATATGAAAGACACAATGATTATCAAATATAACCATGTCATATGAATGTCTGAGAAGTCTCTAAAACAGTAACTAGATCCAGGTCTTGTTAAAGAGTATCTGTTTCCAACCCACTTACCTCAGCTGTTACTACTGTACTGTTGGATAGTTCCATCTTACATGGAACATCACTGGTCATTCTGTAGGATGCCCACTATATAAGTGGTGCCCTTCCTACTTCAAAGAAAGCTAGTTCCCTGATGGACCTGGTTTCATGCCCAACAGAACATCCAGTCAAATTTTAATTTCTGGCATTGTTTTCACCTTTTATTTGGAACCTTTTTGGTTTCCCAAAGGAGATAGCTACACCCCCTATGATGACCTTGCAAAACAACAGTACATTCATGTGCACCTCACTGGTCAGCATAACAGTGGCTGACATGTATTTCAAGGCACAGTGTGAATTTGCCCTCTTTTAAAGAGAAATACTGCATTTGTTTCACAGAAAATTTTCATATTTTTAAAACCAATATTTATGGATACTGAATGATATAATATTCAAAATAAGGCCATGCAGTAGCTTTCTTTTCAAAAAATCAGGTTTTTACAGAAAGAAATTCGGTTATTTGTTGTTCAACACTAATTTGTAGCCCCAAACTTTCAAAAATTCAAATGATGCACTTTCTGTTTCTCTTGTAATGCATAATATTTTGAGGAGATAAAGCTATTGCTAGAGTTAATTGGTGAGACTGAACAGTGTAATAATGATTAAAGGTATTTTCTTTGTATGCCATGTTGGTGCATTTTAAATGCAATATTTCCCTTTCATGTCACTCAAAGTGGATGACCAATAGATTTCAAAGATGCTACTGTGAATGTATTTTGAGATACTGTAATGAAAGCTTGTCCTAAATGATTAAAAATATTTTGTGAATGCTGTAGCCACAGAAAGTTTGCTCTGCCCTTATTGAGAAACCAGTGCCAGATATCAACTCTTCAAGAAAATGAGTGTCAGTAAGCTCCCATACCCCTTACTGCATAGAAAAGCCTAGCTGTGCCACTGGCATTAAAAATGACTTGTACAGAAACTGACGGACGGCTATTCAGGAGACTGAATTTTGATTGATATGCACTTCGACTGAAGATGGAACACACATACACGATACTTGCTCATCCTCCAATAAAAGTCTAGCTGACTTCAAATCACAAGGTGAAAATGAGCTTATGTCTAAATTATGTCATGGAAGTGAAGACTGCAGTAGAACATTAGTGAATAAATATTACGGTGAAAATTTATGACCATGAGCTTTGAATTCTGAGATAAACCCTGGGGCAAACAAATTAAGACTCATATTACTATACCACAAAAATATGAACAGTACCTGTATACAGAGCAACTCTGCAGTATACCAGGCATGCGTGAGTGTCGAGCATCAACTTTACACAAATTTTGTGTAAACAGAAATAATATGCAAAGTATCTCAATCTTTCACTTATGAATACATGTGTTTCAATTGTCAAACATGGGCATCAACAGCTTGTTAAAAGTGGGCAGAGGCATCGCATCGGCCATGACTGATCCATTTCAATCTATCAGCCACTTTAAGCTAAATAATTGGGCACATATACTTAGTATTTTTTAAAAGGGTCCTGGAAAAGCATGAGGGGGGTATCGATCTGTCATAAGTGGGGTAGACATGTTCCCCCTTTCCCAGAAATGCTATGTCCAATCAATCTGACTGTTCACAATTAGTTTTACGTTTGTATAATTCACATCATTGATAATTATTATCTTCTAAATGTAAGCATGCTAGTGAGACATGGGAATACCTGTACCTATCAAATAAAAAACATTTTCTTGACTTGATGAAACTTTCATCATCTTTTGTCACATATTGTCAGAAAGTTCTCTACACTGGGCTGTACTTCTGTAATACATACACCTGGGAAGAAAGAGGCACACCAGAAGAAGTGGTTTACCTAAACCTAATATCCGTCCACGCATCAAACTAGCCACCCTTGTATTACAAATGTCCACCGGCAGGGATGTAGCTAGCCGAATTTAAGTGCCGGGTAATTGTTTGATCTGGGGAAAGCCCCTCACCCCACCCCCATGCCATTAAGTTTTCATTTTTCACTCATTTTACTTTAGGGAGAAATTTAGGGCTAGTTTTAGGTCTTGGTAGGCAGATTTGTGGTGGGCGGGGAGACGTGTGTTTGCCTGGAGTACCGGGTGGAAATATCTAGCGCTGGGTGTCACCGCCCAGTGCCGCGCACTGTAGCTACATCCCTGTCCACAGGCGTACAAGCCAGGACGGGCTGCAGTCCCACTGGAATTGCGAAAACCCAATTCTCTGCCAGACTATTGGAAAAGTGGGCAATTTTCTTGGTGTGTCCATAAGTGTCCCATTTTTTCTCAACTCAGCCTCCCTAGAAAAAACATCATGTATGCCTAAGCCCTCACCCACCACTATACTTAAAGTTTTGCAACCGAAACATCTTAAAATGGCATTTTGTTGTATTATCACTTTTGCTACTTCCGTCTCTCTCTTCACAGATACATGTTACTTTCCTTTATGCTGACTGATGCCTCTTGTCACGAAAGAAAGAGGCATGCCAGCATACACATATTAAATTTCCTTTGAAGTAACTTGTACCTAGAATGATAAATCAAAACAAATACTTTGTCTATGCAAATCATAAACACGGTTTCAATGTATAACACGGCACGGGACCTAAACCATCCTATTGCACTGATACAACACAGCCCTAGAACTACAAACAGATTGTTATGCAGGTTTGCTACGTACAAACATAAAAATAATGAGATATATTAAAATTACTGCCCGACAATTTTACTTGAAGTTCAGACTGCATAAAAAAAAATCAAGTTCGAAAAAAGGAAAAAAAGGAAAAATTAATCAGTCCTAAAAAACTGCATCTAGCACTATAATGCAGTGCACATCAAAATAAGAAACATTACATGTTAAATATCTACATGCATGGCATGGCATTGTATTACGGTTGCCATGGTAACTTCATACAATGCTGTTTCACTAATCAGCTGTACAACTTGCTGGTTAATAATCTTTAACAGTGAGAAAAACCATTTCATAATACACAGTTAGTAAACATACTGCTCACCTATGCTAGTTTACTGTACATCCCATTCACAGGCTAATAGGTTAATAGTAAATGGATGGAGAAAATGATTCCAAAGCAAGTACGGCATGAAACTTCGTCAACAAATTAATGTGCGTTATAGTACAAAAATATTTTGCCTCTGCATGAAGAATTTAAATAATACCATAACCCCATTTTTGTCTTATCTGTTTGCTATTCTAGTTATAAAGAGGTGTTTAAAAATATTCAAGGGTAGTTTCTTTACACCAGGCTCCTAAGTGGGAAACTGACTTTACAAAGGTACCCCAGTTTAAACTCATGCACCCTCTATCCTTACTCTTGTTCACATGGCTCTTTTCACTCATATGACAATATTTTTGTTTTGGAATTAATAAATCCATGAGCAGGAAGTCCTTGGTTAACTTTTTACACAACACTTATGTTCTAAAGCATTGTGCAAGACACTTGCATGGGAAATAAAATCAGGTAAGCGAGTTGGGACTTCAATATATAATGCATGCTGGGAAGGAGAGTGTACCATAACAACAACTGCATGTTCAAGACAGATATTTTGTATAATCTTGCACAATTTTCGAATTAAAAACTATGGTTCTCTAGACATCAATTACAGGTCAAAGAGAATTTTCTATAGAGGAAAAGTTGTTTTTGAAGTTAATCTCCTTTAAACTTGGACCAAAAAAGGTTGAACAGTGTGGCTGTGGAAGACAAAAAAAAAAGCCAGTCACTCCAAGCCTTCGTATCCATGCAAAAAACATCCATGGACTTGATCTGTGGTACTACATGGTACAGCAAAATCTAATTTCTCAACTTGTCATTAAAAATTTTTTGACATATGATTGGGGTGACTCAGAATGACTGCTAATAAATTGTGACTGTACCTAAAACATAAAAGTGCTGCAGAGTTAAATAGCATTATCTATCAAATGAAACAGTTTGTGACAGTTCCACAATGAAGCAGATTAAAAATGATTCTGCACTGCCTTGCTTACAAAGGGAACATAACCTTTCTAGTGTTTACCTGGATGCCGTAATTGGAAAAGGGCCCGAAAGAGGTCTTATAATTCGATTTATCATATAAAAACAAAATGATAGCCCATTATGCAAATGAATCAAGTCCTTGTTGGTATTGTGCACAATGACTTAGATTTGGTACTGTGATTACCAAATTTCCTAAAAAAATGCCACCTCTCGAATAAACACACAACATGGACTTTTGAAAAATTTGAGCAGGTCTTCAGGCCTAACCTATACCCCAGCAATTACTTCATAATAGCACATTGTCAAAAAAATGTACCTTGTCAGACAGTTTATAATTTGATCCACTTGCAGCTTTTCAAAACATTAAGTAATAATCAAAAACAAGAAATGTCCAAATAAGGGAAGTCAGGGAACACCTTTTTGTTCTTTATTTAAAAGTACCCTGAAATATGCCCCTCACCTTTCAAATGCACAGCCCCTAGGGTGTTTACTAACTTAAAGGAAAATTTTGTAACTGATGTTTCCCAAGGTATGTATTGCTGCAGCACTGTGTTTTATAAGCATAGGAAGCTCTTTGACAGTGTGGAGGGGGGGGGGGGGGGGCAGAAGTGAGTGTTAGTGATCAGTGTCCTGGGGAGGGGTCCAAGAGGAGGGGAAATTTTATGACTATTTTGAGTCCCCTAGATGCCAAATGGTGCAATATTTGACAAACTTTGAAGTAATTTTATTCTATTCAATGCCATAGTTTCCCCAAAACTTACCTGGTTTGGGAATCTATGAGCCCTACTTACCTCACCTACAAATCATGCAGTAAGTCATTCCGCTGACAATGTAGCAAGGGCGACTTATAGCAACCAGGACAGGAGGGGAGGAGTTGAGTAGGGCACCCTCTATTGGGGATTTATTCATTGCCAAGGGTTGTTCTGCAGTAAATGGGCTGTCCAATTGTAGTAAAAGGGGAGGTAAGTAGGAGCGAAATAGACTGGCAGCACATCATCCAAAGTGGGGGCAGGAACCTTGTTTTGCCCCCACCAAAGTGCAGGGGAGATCACCCCTGCCCCCCTTTTCCTACACCTATGTGTTTCATCATCAATTAATATTAGTTCCCACACTGAGTTTGAGTGACAAGTGTATGTGGCTCAAGTTTAAAGAGAACTATGAATACTATGGAATGACGACTACACTATGGACTTTTGGGATTGGGTAGAATAAAGTCTTGGAGGAGTTTAAAAGTCTGAGGACATATAACCAAAATGCTGTTCCATTATAATAGCCCCTGATGAATAATCTGTTGGAATTATTTGAACGTCTTCTACCATTCCGAAAAATACACCTCTTCAAAGTTTGACCATTCCTGAGATTTCTCATTTGCTATGCAGAAATTGAGATGTTGAGAGTTGCACCCAGTCTGTATTCCTTTGTTAATACCTTATAAATTATATCTGTTTATTAATTACCAGCTAGTTTCTAGTGTGGTGTTTAATGTGGACATTTTCAAAGTAGTCAATAGCTACTGACAAAATCACCCCCTCAGGATATGTCAACAAGGTTATAAACAAAGGAAAATATGAGACATACCTCATGAGTCCCTCTTTCTATGTTTCTATGTCACAAAGTTGCATATGAAGCTCATGTTTATTCATAATGTAAGTGGAAAACAGTAAGTATCTTGTAAAATGGTCAATATTTAATATGTTTGGATGGGAACTGCGACTATTTTTAACATTTTTAATGTTTTTGACATCAAACAGGCAGGTATGACATTCACATGGCCACTGACTTTTAAGGAATGGTACATCGTATACATACACAAATTTGAAACTTATTTGCAGTGAATCTACATTGTCTTCGCTTCTTTCTAATCCTCGTCTGTCCTTTCACCTTCCCTGAACTTTTGTGTCAAAATTACAAAAGTATATGATAGACAATCTAAATTCTTCAAAATGTACACAAGTAGTGGTACTTGTCAAGTACCACACTGTGTAAGAATGCTGTTTGAAAGATACACTGTATTCACTCTATTCAAAATCCTGAGGGAAGGGAAGGGGGTGTGAAATTTTCCAAAAAGGGGTGTTTTATAGGGCTGAATAGTTCATTCCACTTCTTACCTGACAAAAGCTGTGTATGTGGCTTTGATTCCAAGAGTGGAAGTTTACATGAAACCTATTAATTCACCTAGCTGCAACTTTTCTACCTCTCTACCTGTAACAGTCAGGGCATTTGAGAAGCTGGTAATTTTATTGGAAATAGGTTCTTTTATTGAAGAGTGCATAAGAAAAGTTTTGGGGGGCATTATCAGATAGGGCCATACAGTAAAGTAAATACTGGATCAGTCCAAGTTTAGGGTGGCCCAGGTTATACAAAATATACCAGTAAACTATGAATATTGTAATCTCAAGACACAAACAGGACTTTATGAGAGGGGAGGGATAATTCCATAAAGGCAAAGTTTGAAGCTATGAGTGTGAAATGTATGGAGCCTCAATGGGGGGTAGGGGTCTGGGAAAAGTTTAAATTTGGCACTGTGAGGTTGTGTTTCCTGGCATCCAGCAATCAAAATTAGTTTACAAAAACTTTGTAGTGAAGCTTTGGAACTGTCTTAAAAAAGAAAGTAATGCCATAAAAGGAGGGGCTTAAGGCGGATAATTCCCTCCCCCCCCCCCCACCTGGATCTGCACTTGCAACATTTCTAATGGCCAGCACAGTACTATTCAATTGCAAAATATGAAATTGCTGACACCTATTATATTCACTGACTTTGAAGTTAGGTGCTCATTGGTACTAGAGGAAAAACTTGCGCTCTAAATTTGTTACATTGGTGTAGTCCTCACATATATGCATACAATCTAAGCAGGAATCAGCCATTAGGGTAGCCACATGTCCGACTTTTTGCCGTATTGTCCAATTTTTAGGCAGTCTGTCCTCTGTGCACATTAAAACGATGCCAGACATTGATGTGAGTACTCCTTTTTGAAAGTCTTGGAGGTCACACTGAAAACATTTACAAATTGCCAGTACAAAAATCAGTCACCAATATCAAATCCATTCCTGCAATATATTCGGGATAAATGTCTGTGTGGAAAAATCTTCCAGTATATCTCATAACAGAATTACTACTCATCACTTACATTTGCAGACAGCAATTGTGTAATACTGTGTGCGGAGTAAGTTTGATTAGCTAATGCACACGATTTGTAGCCTTGTGGGCATCATATTTTTAAGGGGGGAAGCCACTGAGCCAAGCCCCCCCCCCACTGATTCCAATTTTTTCTTAGTACCTAAAATACGTACAGTTTTGAACACAAATTTTACTTCAAAGGTAGCATGTGTAGAACCAGATTGCATGTTTACAAGGACACCTAATTTTCCAAAAATTTTCAAAGGGGAGGGGGATATCCCCTCTTCTCAGTCTCCTCCCCCAGGCCAGTGATCACAGAACATACTCCATAGCCACCAGTGAGAGAAATCCTGGCTATGCCACTACTTGTGGGTATGTACCATAACTGCAGTCATACAAGCATACAATGCTGGTATGTGAAGCAGTGACCTCACACTGCTAAAGACAGTCATGTCCTCCTCTTTGGGAATTAGGAAATGGTCATCCTAGCTGCAATTTGGGTGGTATAGTTCCCGTGGTCTGAGACAAAATTTATAAAAAAAAATTCCAATCATAGCACTGTAATACTGAAAAGGTTGGAAATTAATGATCAAGAGCCAAGAGCTATTGGAAAAAAAAAAAAAAATTGACTATAAAGCTTTATTAAAAGAAACATTTAGATAGCCTTTCTTTAAAGTGACACTGTTCATCTAGTCTGTGAAAGTCAGTATTGGACAGTTTACAGATGCAGGCTATAGAAATTAATGATCAAGAGCCAAGAGCTATGTGGAAACAAAAAAAAAAAAGAAAAAAATTGACTGTAAGTTGCTTTATTAAAAGAAACATTTCTGAGATAGCCTTTGTTTAAAGTGACACTGTGCATCTAGTCTGTGAAAGTCACTATTGGACAGTTTACAGATGCAGGCTATAGAAAGGCCTTTACACTGGGTCACGATAATCTACCAAAGTTGCACTGTATATTGAAGGAAAGTTAAAGGTCAAAAGCAGTCGCCCCAAACTTATTTTGAAACAATAGCTAAATGTCACAAATTTCTTCTTATTTCGCTTCCAAGTATCTTTCATAATATTTTTGGACATAAATATTGCATATGCAAGGTAAACCAAGCAGTTGCTCCTTGTAAATTTTACAATTGAGAGAGAAAGAACTGTCACATTATTCTCAAGATCCATTCAGGAAATAGGATAGTCTAGTAAGTCTACTATACAATTCTTTACTGGGGTGACTGCATTCTCCCTTTAATACCAGACATCATAATGAAATTCATGTCTAAATAGTTCCAAAACTTATCGATGCCTTTTTTAAAGGACAAAATATTCTTAGCTTTAACAACTTCTTCTGGCAAATCTTTATACGCAAACATCATGTGAACTTTAAGTCATTCACTCTCATCTTCTGCAACACGAATAAACACATCCGTACCATCACACTCTCAAAGTCGTAAATTCTGCCAAAGGGTTGTACATCATAATGTAACATACTCAGAGGGCAATGCCATACGTAGACCCGTTATAATTCAATTTAGTACGACATGACAAGCACACCTACACACTGTCATGTTACTGTCTCATTTTGCTTAATCATCAATTTATGTCACTAAGGGATGGCAGATCCATACTTTATAAGCGCTTGGTAATGGTACTAAACATTCCGCTAAAGACGACCAAGATGCCACAGGCTTAAACATTTGACACAACACGCTCCCTTGTGTGCATATGAAGAAAATGCTGATGTATATCTGGCTTTCTGCCTGATAACAAGCAACCGTCCCACCCCCCATCCCATTTTTCATATCAGTATGTTCAAGAACGTAAGTAATTTTTCACTGTGATATGGACAGTACCACTGCATTGAACACTTTGTAAATTTGGCCTCTGTCATGATACCTACAGGAACATATACTGGGATAGCTTGAAATCTTTCCTTCTACCCTCATAAGATGTCCTTTCTATATGTGATAGAGTCCGGGGAGGGGCACAATAAAATATGCTCAAGTGAACAACATTAATTTTAATTTTGCTCAGTAACAATTATCTATTTTGTAATCAAAGTTTCAAGTTTAGGAAAATAACTTTGGAAAACTTTGGATGTAGCTTCATTAGAATCTACTTTTTGTGTAACCATACTCCACAAATGTTAAAGTACATCTTGCCAATTTGCTACATCATTGTCTGTTTACACTGCATTAACACATATAAACAGTTTCAACACTGCATACTTGTCTTATAGTTTTTGTTCAACGGAACTATTTTACTGCACTTTCAGTTATTATTTCTGACAGAATGACATACCCTGTGGTACAAGTAATTTAAATAACTATTTACCAGGTGGAAAGAGAATTTTCAGTGCCCACTGGCTAACATATACCTCCCACCCCCCCCCCAAACTGCCAATTACTTGAAGCAAACTGAAAGTTATAAACAAAGTTATAAACATAGTTTATGTCAAATTAATCTTTACTGGTGGATTTCATGGCTAGGAGGAGGGGCAGGGGGGGAGGAGGACAGCAGGGAAAATTTCCCCCGAAATTTTCAAAGTAAATTTTTATCACGTTGATCTTTGAAACCTTTGGTTATTCAAAATGACAAAAAATTGTTAAGGTGCAACTGTAAGGCACAGAAATTGCTGTTTCCTGCAACATGCCTGGAAAGCATTTTTAGCAATTTTTTTTCTTGGAACACTAAATGACAACTGATAGTTGTGCCTGCTTAGCCTGTTGCCCCCCTGCCATTGTGTGATTCAGAACCCTAAGAAATCTGTGTTGTTCTTTATAGCTGAATACTTAGTTTGTCCTTGAAATTTGATACTGTTGGAATGGTTGGATATATTTTCCATGTAGATCTAATATAAAACTGTACCACACCTATGGTATAGCAAACAAACTTATCAAAATATTATATGCAGTGGTATCAACATTATAAAGAAATACAAATGCTTTGTCTGATCAAGTTAACCCAGATGATATTCACAGATGCCCCATCATGCACTGTGGACACTGATAAAATAGCATTTCTCCAAAAACTATCATCTTCCAAATGTAACATGCTATTGAGAAGGGCTTTTTTCAATGCCTTATATTTAAATTTTTTTTCTGCATTTTTTAAAATTATCAAATCTGGTCACCAGGCTATGATGTTAAAATAATTGTCCAGTCAGGAAATTAGCTTTCAGAATTAACTTGTTCTGACTTATTTGACTTACACTGAAACAAATTAAGGAAAATAAGGAACGCATTTGCTCTGATTAATTATGAGACTCAAATTTATGGAAGATTCTAGTTGTGTTCTGTAATTCACTTTTTCAGGCATGCAGTAAATGACCTTAAAGGAGGTGGCACCCCAGAATAATTTTTACCCCCCCCCCAAAAAAAATATTTTGAGAACAAAAGCTACTATTGCCCTAATACATCTGAATATTAATCAATTTGAAGCAGGACTACTACATATACCTGCACTCAAATATTCTCTAGAAAATTACCAGATGTAGTCACTTGCTGTTTTCTATATCATGTAAGTCTGCGAATCTACATACTTCTGGTGGAGATGGGTTCGCGAGGATTCGAAAAGACTACCACGAAAGTAATATGAAGGATCTTTCTTTACTTCTGTTCTTGTCTGCTCATCTCATTCTCGTTCACCAAGGCCTAGGCTGCTGCCTACCAAACCCGTCTACATCTAGCCTACAGTAAAAACTTTTTGTACTACTCTATCAGGCCTCGTCAGCGCTCTTCACGGTACGGTACGGGCTAAGCCTATTCATTTCTGGACTAAGTTTTCGTAAATCGTCTTACACAACAATGACGACTACCAGGATCCAACAAAAGGAAGCCGAGCTAATATCCCAGGTAATTCATCAAGTGATAAGCAACAAAGATTTCCTCAAGGTACTCAAAGAGTGTATTGAAGACGCACTGGAAACCAAGATTGAACCTTTGCGTGTACAACTTGAAAACCTTGACAAAAAAAATGGTGATATTGAAACCAAATTGATAAAATGTGAACAATCGCAGAAAGAACTAAATGATCAAATGATCAAAGCCCGCCATCATATCAATGAACTAGAACAGTATTCAAGAAGAAACTGTCTCCGCATCAGTGGTGTGAAAGAGGAAACCAACGAAGAATGCAGCCATCTTGTGCAGAACATTGCCTGCCAAACCCTGGGTATAGACCTCTCCCCAGCCGACATTGACCGAGCTCATAGGCTCGGACCACAACGTAATGATGGTAAGGCACGGCAAATTATTGTCAAGTTCACCTCATATGACGCTCGGTCAAGGTTTATTCATGCCCGGAGGAAACTCAAAGGCACTAGTATCGTGATACGAGAAGACTTAACCAAACAGAACCAAGCGCTGTTGCTAGAGGTAAAAAAGAACAAACACGTCAAATCTGTATGGAATAACGATGGGAAAGTCATGGCCCTAGTTAATAAAGGTGGTCGGGAATACAAGAAAAAAATTATCAAAATCGATGATTTAGACTAAATTGCAGCCACTCCATGAATGATGCAGTGTACCTTTAATCATCCTCCGTCTCATTACATCCACCAAATTTCTGTTCCTGTTTGTATAGTTGTATATTTTGCTAGTTTTTGTTATTGTATTTCGTTACGATTAATTTTTCTTTTGCGTTTTCTTTATCTGTTTTGTAGTGTATTTGTTTTGCTCTGTTTTTTCCTTTTTACATGGCTGGTATTAACTCCGTAATTGATGAAAATGATAGGTGTAATTTCAATCCTGTGTCCAGTCTAGACCCCGAAAATAATGTTCATATAAGTCATCAAAGACTTTGTAGTTTTACTCATCCAAATGATTTTTACGAAGTGTACAAGAATTACGCAGACACACGAAAGTATATTTCATTTCTTCATTGTAACTGTAGAAGCCTAAACAAAAACTTTGATAGTTTATTGCTATTACTGGGCATTTTGAATGTTAAATTTGATTGTGTCGCCGTTACAGAAACTTGGCTTAAGGAGTATTCCATAGAAGGTCTGTACCAGTTAAATCATTATAACTTTATTCATACAAGTCGCACCCAGGGTAAAGGTGGTGGTGTGGGCCTATATGTTAAAGAAGGCCTACAATTTCAAATTCTACAGGACCTGTCTATTTTCCATGAAAATGTATTCGAGTCACTGTTCGTTGAGATATCCAGAGGTAATATAACAACAGTTGTAGGCGTAGTCTATCGCCCTCCATCAGCTGACATTAGTACATTCTTAGTTACCATGGAAGAACTTTTCAGCAAAATTGGGAAAAAAATTACCTATATACTTGGTGATTATAATATTAACACCGATGAAGGCCATACCAGTACTGCGGCCCGAGCTTTTGAAAACTTGGTAAGTTCATATGGCTATACAACTTTGATTGATAAGCTCACTAGAGTTACGACCGATTCCCTGTCACTTCTCGACAACATAATTACGAATTCTGATCATGATATCTCTTCCGGTGTAATTATTGATGACCTTTCCGACCATTATCCAATTTTCAGCTTCTCACGTTGTTCATGTACAAAATTTGTTCCTAGCACTCAGCAAAATAATGGATCCAAACGTTTGATAACCCAGTCAACTATAATTGATTTTACAAACAGTGTTTCTCAAATTGATTGGTCAGACGTTTTAGATTGCACAGACTCAGATTCTGCGTATAATACGTTTATTGATGTATTTAACAAGTGTTACAATAATTGCTTTCCTTTTGTAACTGTTAAGCCTTCCGGGGCAAAGAAACTATGGTGTACACAAGGTATATTAAACTCGTGTCGTACTAAAAATAAGCTATATCGCAAATGTATTAATCACCCTACTCTGGAAAACAAGGCAGCCTACAGCAGATTCAGGAATAAATTAACGACTGTTATTCGGGTAGCCAAGTTCAACTTTTACCAGAATGAATTTGATACAAAGAGTATAAAAGGCACTTGGAATGCTATCAATACTATCTTACGCGGCTGTAAGGCCCAAGGTAATTCCGTAAACGAGCTTGTTGAAAATGGAAAGAAAGTTTCCGAGCCCAAGGAGGTTTGCAATACTTTTAACAATTATTTTGTCAGTGTTGGTCATACCTTATCTAGTAGCATTGTAAATGATTCTCATTTCTCTTATACGGACTATTTGCCACCTGAGAATGATTATGTAATGTACTTACACCTGACTGATGAAAATGAAATTTACAACTGTATCCAGAATCTGAAAAATGTTAGCCCCGGCCATGACAATCTTCATTGTAAAGTTATTAAATCTGTAGGTTGTTTCATTTCTGTACCCCTATGTCATATTATTAATCTCTCCCTACGAAATGGTACTATTCCAACAGATTTAAAACTAGCAAGAGTCATTCCAATCTATAAATCCGGTGACAAATTTTTGAAAAGTAATTATAGGCCAATTTCTGTTCTTCCGGTGTTTTCCAAAATTCTTGAAAGAATTGTTTATACTCGTCTTCTAAATTTCCTTGAAAAGCACGGTATAATTTACGAACACCAGTATGGATTTCTCCCTAAAAAGTCAACATCTCATGCTTTGATCAATTTTGCCAACAAAATAATCGACGCCTTTGAAAATAATAAGTTATCCTGTGGTATTTTTCTTGATCTTTCAAAGGCCTTCGACACCCTGGATCATAATATTCTTATGTATAAGTTACATCACTATGGTATTCGCGGTATTGCTTATCACTGGTTTAATGACTATCTTAGTAACAGGTCTCAGTATGTTAATATATCGACCGTTAATTCTCACATGTGTAGTATTACAACAGGCGTTCCGCAAGGTTCTATACTTGGTCCTCTATTGTTCTTAATTTATATAAATGACTTACCATTCGTAAGTTCTCGTTTAAAGTTTACCCTGTATGCGGATGATACCAATATTTCCTATGAACATACTGACATTGATTTACTTTTACATTATCTTAACAGCGAAATGATTAAAGTAACAAACTGGTTTGCTACAAACAAGCTCCTCTTAAATGCAAAGAAATCAATAGCTATTCTCTTTAGGCCATACCAGAAAAGAATCAATTTTGTTGGTAACACTGCCGGTATCTTAATTCAAAACAACTTTGTACCCTTCTCTGATTCTGCCAACTTCCTAGGAGTAACCATTGATCCTCACCTAAACTGGATACCCCATATTCAAAACCTTTGCAAGAAACTCTCTAAAGGCTCCAGTATTATTTTTAAGTTGCATAATCTACTACCTATCAAAATTCTTCTTACAATTTACAATTCTCTTATTTTACCGTTGCTATCCTATTGTGCCATCATCTGGGGAAATACTGCCGATGTTCAT
The DNA here is from genome assembly GCA_029531755.1 of Holothuria leucospilota. Taxonomy (NCBI): domain Eukaryota; kingdom Metazoa; phylum Echinodermata; class Holothuroidea; order Aspidochirotida; family Holothuriidae; genus Holothuria; species Holothuria leucospilota. The sequence continues at coordinate 14,066,787 of CM055965.1, forward strand.
GTAAACAAACTATTTGTTATCCAAAAGCGTATATTTCGTGCAATTGATAAGAAGTCACCTCTCGAACATACTAAGCCAATCTTTAAGAAATATAATTGTTTGTCATTGCCTGATATCATAAAACATCACATTTCTGTATTTATGTTCCAGTCTTTCCATAACTTATTACCAAATTCTTTTATCAACCTTTTCAACCACCACGGTCACCCTTACGACACTAGGAATTCTTTAGATTTTGTAATCCCATTGTGTAGACTCTCAATCAGCCAACGTCACATTAGGTATTTAGGGCCTCTCACCTGGAACGCACTCCCTGGCGAAATAAAAAATTCTCCCACCCTTCCTACATTTAAGCGACGTCACAAACTGTACCTACTTACCCATTATAGTTAAGTATATTCACATACCAACTGTGTCTAGCCTGTTTTCCATTGTTCCCTTGGTAACTTATTCTCGTTGTTGTTGCCTGTTTTTTTTTTCATGTTTTGCTTGCATTGTTTTTGGATGCCTTTATGTGATTATTCTTGATCCCTTTATATATATACAGATACTTTTATATATATTGTCTAAAAGGGGATTCACTTCTACAAGCTTTAAGTAGCTTTCTGTGAAATCTCCCCGGCTTTTTTCCTACTTCTTTGTTCTTTGTATTACTGTACAACTTACTGTGATCTTGTAATGTTTTTTATATTTCATGGAAGGCCGAAATAAAGTAGAACTGAACTGAATATATCTTGCTCCCCTGAAAAATACCTTCCCCCTGGAAGAAATTTTTTCCTCCCCAGTCCCCCTCCCCATCACCCTGTCTCGCTACATGCTTCATATTTTTAGAGAAAGCATTAGAGGAAGTCATGCTTAAAATAAGGTTTCATAATTTACCAGCAAGAATTTTCTATCAATGTTGACAATATATAAATCCTTTGCTTTTAACTTTTAGCTCAAAACTACCAATTCCCTAATTAGGCATGGGGAGATCACAAGTATAGGATGCTGAATAACATTTTGACTAATGTGCTTCTGGCAACCAGGCAATCGCTACAAAGAATTACATACTATTCCTGAATGGCAATATAATACAAGAGTGCTTCTCATCCACTTCAGACGATCGAATACAGACTTGATCAAGTCAACCAATATCTACCTTTTTGTACCCCTATTGAGGCTAAAAATACAATGAATGAATGTAAGTGACAGATTAATCACCTGTAAATTAAATGTTTCTCCATGTACGAGACTAATCTTCAGATCATATTGCTTCTTCAATCTTTGACTGAATCCGCCACTTCAATTAGCTCCGCCAAACAGCACCGAGCACAAAGTTCAATTACTCTATAATTAGAGGGAACCTCAGCTATGGTATTTTAATGTGATCATTCACAGAAATTCTTCAACAGGACAGGATTTTATAAGGTTAATGATCTCATACGTTCATCAATCTCTCACAAATGCTTCCAGCTAATAATAGCATGGCCATAACTTAAAGGTCTCATAACATAAAATCACAAAAAAAAAAAAAAAAAGAAGAAATAGAGCCAAGAAGGGCAAATTTCTTCTTAAAATTTTTCATTAACTTCAACCACTACAGACATACGTGTGTACAGATTAGATATTAAGCTTATGACCTATGAAGGGAACAATTTGTCTCTATATATATGTAACCTTCCATTCCTGATTTTGCCTCCATACTTAAAGGCTCTACAATTTCATCCAGACAGTAAAAATTCTCCCAGCTACAAGTTATCTTCTAGCTCCTCTTCTATCTTCAACCAAAAATGCCTGTCTAGTACAGAGTTACAATAGATTGCACTGAGTTTAAATTGCTCAAGGTCATATCCACACGATACTGTGTGTGAGCTTAACAAGGACCACAACTGACCAACCAGAATGAAGCTACCATTGGAGTTACTGTCAATCAAAGTGCAGTCACCAATTGTCTTTTATGATAATATTCCTGAAAACGTTTGTCTTGATGCAATAGCAGCTTCATTTCTAGCTTTTCACTCAAAGGTCTGTAACAATCACCTAATTCCTAAATTCACAATTTTCCCTGTGTCACTTACTATCAGTTACACTTGAAATAATATTTAACTTCACTCAGTGTAAGCTTATTAATATCTTAACTTTTATTAAAATTAGAATCAAACCCTGAGTTAGCACAAAATCTAAAAACTCAACAGAGACAAAAGATTACTCATTGTGTGTCCTTCCTTGAAAGCCATCAAATGAAAAAATATTTGTTCTTATAATTAGTGCTGAGCATTTTTTTCTAGAGGTCTGTTAAACACAAATGACAACATAATAGTCACGTCATTAATATTTACAATTTTACTCACTCTCTTTTTCTCTTCTTTGCGGCTTTCTAACAAGCGGAACGACAGGTATGATATCCAGATAATCTTCATCACAAACAAATCACACTGCATGATCAACACTACACTCTCACTTTACTTTCCCAGTACTCAATACTGTAATGACAGCAGATCCAACACACAGAAAGAATGCCAACTTCACTGAGACCTCTGATTGGCTGAAACCTAGTTGTGAAAATAAATGTGATTGGTTGTAAACACACACATGAATAAGTAATCCCTTTAAATGACAAATGCTGGTACACTGGCAGAATGAAAATCAGAGAGGTTAGAAAATTTGGGGAACATCTGGGACTGCTTTTACAAATGAGGTCTGCGAAACCTGAGGGAGATATCTTCTGCTGGGCAAGGGAGTTATTCATATTATTGAGGAAAACTGATGACCACAGAGGCGATAAGGGGATCTTGCAGCCTTTCGATCAGAGTGAATTTAGGCAAAAATTTGTTCATGTGAACGGAAGTTTGACATACATTGCAGGAATCTGTCAACCAAACTAAGGAAGTATTTGCATTCACTATTGCCACACAATTGATGGATGTTTGTTTTTTCAAGTCTTTTCCCAAAAATAATGCAGACAGACAGCATTTCTTCACACTATGAAGAGTGTTATGTATACATGAAAGATTATTGTACTTCTTACAGGTTCTTGTACCTTCTGTGGACATTACTAAAAGTTCTATGACATTCCCATGAACTTTTCATGACCAAATTGTAATTCATGTGGTTACCAGTGGCAGACACATGCAAAAATTTTGGTTTGGAACAAACTGACTTTTTGTTAGAAGGATGAGTCTGAGGAGGATTAAGGTTTCAAATAAACGATGAAAGACTAATGTTCCTTTTATATGCTACATAATATTGTACACAACTTTAAGGTAGAGGTAAACTAGTTCTCTCAATAAAAAAGAGAATGCAATTTAGTAAGTAGAAAGGCTTTCACGGCGGGAATTCATACTAGTAAGATGATTTTAACGAGTACGCCATCGAAGGTCTCGAAACAGTCAAGCTTTTGTCAGAAGTGGCTCTGACTTCTTCAGGACTGATGCAAGGAAGCAAGTGCAGTGAAGTTATATAGTTCAGCGGTCGAAATTCCCACTGTTCCGCTGTTCCGAGAACAGTGCTTTTAGTGCCGGAACAGTAACTTTTCAAAAGCCACTGTTCTGTGGAACAGTGTTTTTCCACAAGAAGCAAAGTGCATATAAATATAAGCACGTGCTAATCTCTGATAAAGTAATGATGTCGTGAATATAAAAAATCCCCGTAAATTTTGGCTTAAGTATGAAATGCAATCTCTTTCCACCGTTATCAATTAAAGTCGGTTACACTTGCACTAGTCCGCAGTCTGCTGACCTAGTATTTGGGAAGAACCAAAAGAAAATCAGGATATCCCACTGGCTAATCCCCGCTGCAGGCAAAAATTCACCTTCCCCACGTTACCGTCAAGTCATGCAGTCATACCACTCGAATACAGTAGACAACAATTTGCACCTTTGCAGTTTGCATGTGTGCACGAACTGTACGTATGCCGAGGTACTGTGCTCCGGAACAGTGAAATCTGATCCGGAACAGTAATTTTGGAAAAAGCGCTGTTCCGTGGAACAGCAGCAAAAAACTTAAATTTCGACCCCTGTAGTTATGCTGCAACCCTGATTAGTGGATTCTGTGTTCTGATTTGCTGATTTGTTGAAATCATCTTACTAAAATGCAACTTAATTCTTTCACTTCAAAATCAAACTTCTAGGAATAGCATTGTACTGATATAATAAAAAAAGGACATTATCTCTATATCTGATATTTTGATCTCAGTATCAACTGATATTAACCCAATACTAATATTTGACAATGACCATGTGGTATACTAAACCGCATCATATTTCAAAAGGGGAACAAATCTCACCTGGCTGCAAAATTCTCCCTATTAAGTTTATTTCTAGCCTTCCCTCCAATTTAAACAAAAAATCACCTTTCTTATACACCTCCCAGACAAAGCTACTGTAGCTTGGACCAAGTTTAAATTGCTCAAGGCCATATCTTCACACTCCTGTGTGTGTGTGAGTAATTGGGAACACAACTGACAGCACAAGTCATCATTGACCAACTAGAGTGAAGCTATTGTTTGAATTAATGTCAATCACAAAGCAGACACTAATTGTATTTAGAGATATGATCATACTCCTAAATATGTCTGGAGCAAGACCGACGGGCCTTTAAACTCTTGCATGAAGTGTCGTTTCATTGACGTTAAGCAAAAAATAGGGACTTATAGTCAGACGTAAGAAATTTAAGTAACATTTGTATGAAGTGTAAGTCAAGAAATATCAGTTGGTTAGTACTGCTCTTTTAGGAAAGTTTTACTAATACAAATGCAGCACAAGAACAAGATCATGAGGCTAGAATTCAATAGGAGGATTTAGCCATCAGGTAATGTAAGACATCTATACATTTCACCCGAGAAAATGGTCCTTTCACCGGAAAACTTTGGCTTAACAAGCCTATTGAATTCCAGCGGCACGTACATCTGACGATACTGATATTCAATAGTGTAGGAATGATTATCGTATTCACAATTGGTATCGGCCAATATTCCCCATTTTCATCCTGTATCGGTACTGGCAAAGTTTGCCTCAAATGCTGATATTACCTTACCTATATTTATCGTCCAATATGTCATGAAAATGATAGACTATTTGAGTATTTTTGAATGCAAGATCCAATATTGTACTTCATCAAGATGAAAGGACATCATCAGCAGTGAAATCACTCAAAATCCTTCACTTCCTAAGGGTTGTATCCAAATCTTATCAAAGTTGGCCAGTGTTCAGTTACTGATGGGTACACAGTTGTACTTTTGAAGTAGAACAAAGGTCATGTAGAGTCATAGGCAAATCAAACAGTGAAATCACTCAAAAGTCTTCACCTTCAGGGGTTATATCCAAATCTTATCAGAGTTGGCCACAATGGTCAGTAGATGATGGGTCATCATAGTTGCACTTTTGAAGAAGGCCAAAGGTCATTTGGGGTCATAAATGGTTGAACAATGGAATCATGCAATAGCCTTCAACTTCTAGGGGTTGTGCCTGAATCTCATCAAAGCTTGCAAGAGTATCTAGTAGATGACAGGTCATCAATGCACTAGCGGTCCATGGATGCCCGTACGTGCAGTGATCAATTGCTGTCAGGTGCATTGACTTGGGTGTCCCGTAGCCTATGATTAGTTGCAGAATGCTCATTTCTCAAACATCTGTATCAGATCGGTATCGGCCAACATTGAGAACTGACCATCAGTACCAGTAACATCAGCTACTTGCAATATCGGTACACCACTAATATTGAATATAGACACTTGGTCCAACACTATCTAGCAAGCAAAAGTATGGAAAACTTGAAAATTCAGTGATGTGCATGAGCATAATTCCAATTCATTACCTAGCTTAAATTAAGAAGTGTTTTATTTTAATACAACTATTGTACTAAGAAAAAGTGCATATAGCCTGCCTACAGTCAGTAAACAATGAGGGTATTCATAAAAACATAGCAGAAATGAGTATATCATACCCATACAGTTAAATATTTAATGCAACTGACACACTTTCTGCATTTATGAACAATTAGCAGGTACTATAAAAGTTACTTATAGCTAGTCAATATTTAAAACAGACTTGCCTTGTGGGTCTTATAATACCAGTATGCTACAATGGTATTTATAATGGTTCCTTTTGTTTAAACTCTTCACTTCTAACAACGCAATGCAGTCTTTTCATTCAAGGGCAAACAACCTCTCTCCAAATACTAAAAAAATCTCCCTACTAAGTTTAATTCTAGCCCCTCCTCCAATTTAAAAAAAAAATAACAGGTCTCTAAAGTACATCTCCCAGACAAAGCTAAAGTACTCAACTGTACTGAGTTTAAATTGCCCAAGGCCATATCCACACTCTACTGTGTGTGAGCCATCTGCTTTGCATTGAGTACACTACTGATCTGCATAAGTCACCACTAACCAATCACAGTGATGCTGTTTAAATTATGTCAATCAAAGTGCAATCACAAATTTTCTAGAGATTTCTGGAGATAGCTAGAGATTCCATCTGTTTGCAGCAATACAACAGTCCCTTTAATTCATTAGACCAATGTCTTCATGAAATTATTGAACTTAGGCAGGTTATACCCATATCCAGCCCCCTGTGGGCTGGGGGTTGTACAATATGCCCATGGTATTCCCCACCTGTTGGTAGAGGTGACTAAAGGGAAGGACTTGAACCATATTCGAACTGTATTCGAAACCTAACCTGAACTTGAACCGTATTTGAACTTTACCTTTTTATCTAGCTGACACTATATAACACATTCATCTTGGTGTGTCGTTAAATCCCATCGAACTAACTATACCCATCTCTACTTCAAAGTCAGAACACCTGGATGGCTGGATGGAAGGTGAGGAGTGGCTCCATTTTTCTTGGAGTCATGACTCCCAGGATTTTTTATATACTGGTATACTCTCAAAAACCTGTATAAAAATCATACTCTTGGATAAAGCAAATTTTGTGTTTTTCATAGGTCTCAATTAAGTCTTGCAACATAACTAGCAACTCCAGCCCGATTATCTCATATCCCTACATGTAAGGTATAGGGAAATGAGTATTGTGCTTCACCTACCATCAGAAATGTGAAGGTGTGTCTGTGGGCATGTGCATGTGTGTGTGAGCAAAAAGTGTGTTGTGACCTAACAATAAGTGAGATCAAGATGAGAACTGGTAGGTGGATATCTGAGAACTGGTAGGTGGATATCTGATCATGAAATCTTGTACATGAGCTGCTGATGATGTCCAAGGTCAATAGTCAGAGGTCAAAGATCAAACTAGCTAAAAGTTGGTGTGTAATATTTTGATTGTCAGTATGGTATAGAAAATTGGTAAACCCCATGATGTAGAGAGTGATGAGACAAATTTTAAAATAGTGCTTGTGGTTGCTATGGGTCTATGTCAAAGGTCAAATTTACTTCAACAGTCAAACTGGCTTTATTTATTTGAAAACAGTTGTCATTTCACTCCTAAATCTAAAGGTTGATGAAGTTCAAACTTGTCAGGTAGTTACATAACCATGAAAACTATATGGGTAATAAGTGACATAGGTCAGAGGCAGTACTGGTCCCATGTGGAGGACAGGGGGCCATGGTTCCCCTGTCAGGGAAGGCTTCCCCCTCCCTCTATCAGGAAGTTCTCTCATTTTGTCTGGGAACCCTCTTGAGTACAAAAAAGTATGCAATCCCTGATGGAATTTCATCCACACAGTATGTATTGAAATTGAGGAAGATGAGATTGGTAACTCCACGAATTGCCTCCATGTTTTTCTTTGCCCATCAAATATTTCTCCTCAGCTCTGCAAACACTCTACAAAATCAGCAATTTGTCACATGAGCTGTTGAAAAGCATGAAGTGTATTAAGCTGTCTGATGTGTTTGTGCTAATTAGTAGGCAAAGGATATGTTATCACTGCTATTATATGTTTCTGCCTCACTCATAAGGTCATTGCACGATCGAGTCAAAATTCCATCCATCATGCATCTCCTAGGGCTCCACCCAAGCCCCAATTTTCCTTGAAAAATTTGATCATCCATGAACTTGTTAAGGAAGTCGTGAATAATTAAGTTCTTAAGTCAATGTGTGATTTGAATCATCTTGGGTTTAATGGGGTGGTTTTTTCAAAGGAGCTCTTTTCAAATGTTTTGGAAAAAATCACTGACTTAGAAATTTCAAAATGTCTATTTTGGGATAACAACAGAGGCTTTTTCTTTTCTCAGGCAATTACTTTGGAGGGGAAGAGAGAGAGTGATTATCGTAACGCTTGTTACCTTTTAGCCCTCCCTAACTTCTTTTTAATGGAGGTTTTGGCTGCTGAAGCCTGCAGGGGCAGTTGGAGGGATCCTTGCACCTTGCATTGTGTATTTTGTATCCTACTTAAGAAGACAGGAGATATTAATAGGCCAAAATAGTGACATTTCAAATCAGCATTGGATACAGGCCACACCATATTGAAGACTATTCTGAGTAAAGCTAAAATTTTCAATTTTTTAAATTCTCTCAATAAAACTATACCCCATACTCCCATGATTTCGTTTCAACATGATGCTGATCAAAGCAAAAGTACAGGAAAACTTTCTCAAGTTTGGTTTATAGTTTGATGAATCTAACAAGGGGCACATTGACTGACTAATAATATGCCAACACAGGTAAGACCTTGGCTCTGCTATCCAAAATTTAAATTTTTCTGAAGTGTTTAAACTTATTACATTTAGTTCAGATAGGGAAGCTGCCAGATTATTACAAATAAATTACCTATATCCCTCTTCAGGATAGCAGACAATTGTGGCCGGGCTGGGGAGGGGTCTTGATCAAGGGGCACTTGTTTCCACATGGTATAGTAACCCTAGTTTAATCCACTGTCAGACACAGGATTTCTTGAAAGGGGGGACCTAAGGGCAAACATGCATGGCCACTTACCACCATCAGAGAAAACCCAAACCTATCAAATCTTGTGTAATAAAAATGGCAACTTTCCAGAGCTTTTAGATAAAAGTCCTAAATTTTCTTCTTGGAGATCTTCAATAAACATATCAATTTTACGCTTGCAACCATTCTTTTGGTAACTCTCTGCCTTTCTTGGGGGTTCAAGTTGCTTCCCCTCCCCTCACAGGTACTTTCTATAGCCAAAAGGTTCCCAAAAGACATGGACATCAATACCAGGGTTTCCGCCAAAGGGGGGAAAGGGGGGGATTTGTCCCCCCCTTTCCAGAAGAAGGTGGGTAAAATCCCCCCCTTTTCATTTCCATAAAAATTAAAAAAATTGTCCATATCTTGGTTTCTTACTTAAGAAGAGGGCACCTTTGCAGCAATGTTTGGACTTTCATAAGTAAATGGCCTTTAAAACCCTTCAAAATGCACCTTATAGGGGTCTTGAAGCAAGCTTTTGTCCCCCTGAACCCACTTGTAACTTTAGCCAGGGACAGCATCAATTTGGACTAGGGGTTTAGGAGCAATTAATCCCCCCCTTTTTTGCATTTCTGGCGGAATCCCTGAATACCCTCCTCCCCACTCCCCATCCACCCCTGCAATCACTCTCAGCATATGTCTCATTTTATTACACGTTTCTTCTTTGAAGTTACAAAAACACTCTCCTTAATCACCACCTCACCATTACGGATAACAGCTTTGACATGAAATATAATTAAATGCTGTATGTTTTTCATCAAAACTCTCATGACGTGGCGACAAATGCCACTTTCCATGCAGCATTAAATATGAGTCACACAAAGCAGAACCTGTTTTCAAAATTCTTGATGAGAGACATATTAAAATGTATTTGATAATTTATATAAATCTGCCCAAAATCTGCACTGTCCACATTTCCAGCATGTAACTTAACTGTCTGTAGGATTTTAATACCCTCAGTGACAAGAAAATCTCCAAGCTTACTACCGGCAAATAACTGGGAGAAAAATGTAGATTCAAATAAAAAGTCACATAAAAGAAACAAATTTAATCTCCCATCATAGATGATCTATAATGTAAATTGCTGTTCTCAAAATAAACCTTACTTCTGAATAATTCAGAAAAATTGACATCTCTTAGTGTATCCTAAGGATTGAGGGGAAACTGATACCTTCTGTCAAATTCTCCCCATTGATTAAATTATATTTAAGTATTTGTCAGGTTCAGAGTCATTTTCATATATGTATGGACAAGACAAACAATCTAACATCAGACCATGCGCTGAGAGGGCTGGGGCCTTAGCCCTCTGATACAAAGAGGCCCACGAAAGCATTGAGAAAATATATCTTTTACCTATCTCTTTGTTTCTATTATGTCATATCTTTTGTTAATTATGAAAAAGATATATTCAAGAAGTCTCCTTACATAGCTTTAAAGTTAATTATGAAAAAGATATATTCAAGAAGTCTCCTCACATAGTTTTAAAGTTAATTATGAAAAAGATATATTCAAGAAGTCTCCTTACATAGTTTTAAAGTTTTTTAAAAAGCTTTCGCTTTTACAAAAAGTAGTGACAATGAAAAGCTGTCATTTCGTTGTTTTAAAAGTCATTTTTCTAGGCCTTTGTTCAGAGTAAAACCGGTCCCTCAGACCATCAAGATATTAACCTAGCTCTATCTATCAATGAAGATGTGTAAGAAAAAGAAAAAAAACAAACATGGCAGGAATTCTCCCTTTCAGAGAAGCCATGAAAAATTGATTATCATCAGATACAGGTGACAAGAAGATACAGAAGGAAGCACATAATAGTGTCTTACACCCTCCAATACTTATGAGTTACTTTAAAACAAGCCTAGTTTAAAGAAATAAATAAATAAACTGAAATAAAAATAGCATTTTAGCCCCAGAACGATGCCCATGGAGATCAGATATTTATATTAGATAGTGGAAAATTTTTCTTGAAGTGGATACCCTGTACTGTCCCATATAGTACTGTATAAAAACATGTTAAGCAAAAAGTAGGCGGCTCCCGTTCCCTCCAGGTGACCTTTGCTAATAATGTAATGGAGAGTGAAAAAGAGCTAATAGGTGATACAGCTAAAGCCTGACTTGCATGGTACATACAGAATTCGCAATTGTTTTTAAACAGGAACACAGAGGCCCATTTATTTTTGGAAACTAAATAACACAATCCATGTCAAATTGTGGGGCCTAAAAGAGAAACCTGCCACAATTAATTGGGCAGTTCTTTTAGCATCATACCCTGAGCAAATTTTTTTTCCAGTGAGCTGGACAGGGATGGTCAACAACTTTACTTTCTTTTTGTTTAACACCTTGACAAAAAATTTCAAGGACTGTTTAGACAGGTAGAATGGAATTCTGTTGGTCAGGTATGCACTATACAGTGAAACAGCAAAGATTGACAATAATTCGGTGAATGCTCAGATTGGTTGATTGTAAATATTGAGATCCCTGACAAGATGCCAGCAACCCGAAGCCCAGACAAAGGTAACAGGTTGAAAGTTTATGAAAAAAAAACATTTTTCTAAGCTTGAAGCACACTGAAAATTTTGTATTTTTATCAAAGAAAACATGAAAAATTAAAATTTTTAGAGAGGAAAATTTAAAACTTTGGATTTTATTGAAGAAACTTTGGTAATTGGGGATTTTATTGCATTATATGCCTTTGCTGTGAGCAAAATCATGTAAACCATCAAGGAGTCCGTTACCCATCAGGTGTTACAAGCTTTATCATACTCATCAAGGCTTTCCAACAAACGTGGAAAATTTCCCATCAGGGTGGGGGGGACTTGGCCCCCTTCTCCCACCTGGCACTACCCATCTTCATACAATGGGGTGAGTGGCCTATACCCTTACACAGTAAATGTTTTCACATTAATTCTTTCCTCAGTGTTAGTGGGTATTATTGAGAATGTTTTTTGTGGGGGCCTGGAGGGTTGAGAGGAGCAGGGGTGGGGGAATGCAAGGAGCAGTGAGTGTCTGGCACATTGTCTATTGAAAAGCACGGAGTACACAAAGTACACTGACCTGCACTATCAAAAAAGACTGCATAAAATACAGACATATATGACAACCAATATGGTTACAGAGTGATGCAGGTATTACTTGCAGTATTGTAAAACTCGGTAACATGGTGTGTTCATCTCCATGGAGATTCTACAAAGATTACTAACATGAGTGGAAAAAGTTGGAAAGCTGGGAGGCTCCTTCCCCTGAAATGTGGGTGCTTGGAGGAAGACTGTTGGAGGAATATTAATACAGAAGTGTGGAAAATTTGACTCCTTTCCCAGGAAAGGTGCGAGTGGTAGCCTGTTGGTGAATGTGGTGGCTTATTGGTTAAGGTGTGTTGGACTTGTGATCCTAGGATTGCTGGTTCGAATCCTACCTGAGTCATTACTTTGCATCCTTGGGCAAGATACTTTATCTAATTTGCCTCTCCACCCAGGGGTTAAATGGGTACCTGTGAGGTAAATTGTCATTGGACATGCCATTACAGCAACTCTCGTATTGGAGAGATTGTCTCTGGAAAAATTAATCGTAGAGCAGGGGTAATATTGTGCTGTCCCTTTGATTAGGATTGCCTAGATATTGGCACATTTAAAGTGCAAACAGTATTTATAACTAATCCATGAACATTTTTTGAGGCCTGACTACCAAACTAGATACAGAAGTAATTTTTGGCTTGCTACACTAGCGAACAATGTCTCTCAAAGCCAATGGCCAACAGACAAATTTTGTACTAGAGAATTGTGCTGTTTTACAATTTCGTAAAAACATCATAAATGTTGTGTGACATCCCAGTAAAGGTGCTTTCACCTGAGAAGAATAAGCAATACATGTAGGGAAACATGAACACAATATGTACATCGTTAAAGCCGCTAATTTACCACAGCAACATACTGTTTATCCATGGACATCCCTCCATGTCATTGCTTCCACAACTCTCAATAATGTGACATGGCAGTTGATTAACTTTTAAACAAATTGATTGTAAATTCCTTCACTCGGTTCAAGGAATTGGTGTAAACATCACTGAATTAGATGGGTCTTTCCCATCAACAGCAAATAAATATTTGAAAGAGGAAGGATTAATCAAGGGGCCAAAGAAATTGACACCACTGGCAAAGAATTGGCAGCTTAGCTAGTCTTTACAGTTACGTGGCTATTAAAAGGTAGAGTATTGAAATACCTGGAAGCTCACTCTCCATGACAAAAAAAAAGGCCCCCAAAAAATGTTCACAATGAACTTATACAATAAAAAGCCTAAAGGAAAAAGGGTCCAAAGAAAAAAGAAAGGAAGTAAAATGAATAATTTATGTAAACTACTGCAAAAAAATAATTATTTGTAAAAAGTCCACATGGCTGTTACCATTATAGCCAGTAACCATTAGTACATTGATGGATTCCGCACCTTTACAGACAATATAGTTCCAAGACTTTTCAATGACCTTTTGAGGGCAAAATTATGAAAAATCCGTATCTACTTCTTCTAAATTCACTGAATTCATCTTGGATAAAACAATGCATTGAACACAAATTTAAATGGAGTTGCACAATCTTTAACAAATTCCACATTTTCATGACTGCTGTCATCTTTTCAAAATTCTATGACCATTTCAGACTTGAAGAGTGAAAATAAATTTCATGATTTTTCTAGGCTGCAGAAACCCTCTGCATCACTTCCTGTGCTGTACTGATATATTACAGGTCAAAAAGTCTCAACCCAGACAGTAAAAGTTCTCCCTACTAGGTGTACTTTTAGCCCCTCCCCCAATTCAAGCAAAAGACACCTGTCTAGTAGAGCTCCCAAAGCTACAGCAGGTTGCATTGAGTTTAAATTGCTCAAAGCCACATCCTCCCAATACTGTGTGTGAGCAATTGGAGATAAGATACAAGTGACTGCACAAGTCATCATTGACCAACTAGACTAAAGCTACTGTCTGAATTAATGTCAATCAAAGTGTAGCCACAAACTGAATTTAGAGATATGATCATATTCCAAAATACATTTGGGGGATGCATTAGTCCTTTAGAAATGCCATAGTGACATTTGGGGGTTTTGGGAAGGGGAAATGAACTTCAGTCATTAAATTGGTAGTTTTTCAAAGGAATAGTGATTCCAAATTTCCTTATGTGCAGGCTACTATAACAAACACCACTTGATCTGAACTACTGAGAAGTGTGAAAGTTTATGGGCATTATACTTTTGCCATAGCCTAAGATGCTTGATCAGTTTTTTCATAACTGCCTGTCAAAGCATCAGTATCTAATTTCAACGTAGAATCTATGTTTCGATAAAATTAGAACATTATCTGTACTTGAAGCATTCCTTAAAAACAGCCACAGCACTATAAAAATGACAAAATGAATACTTTGTTAATACTTCAACATTAGACACAATTAGATACAAGAATAACACATACTTCCCACATAATTCAATATCTATGGGTGAATGTATCCTATTTTAATTCCCCGAATCACAAAGTACATCTGTCATTTTACTCATGATATAAAATTGCCAAACTGTGAAAAACAAGTTTGAATATTGCCCTCATTCCCAAATGTTAACTAAAGAAATAGTATGTTAATTTAAAAAACCCTTTCTCCAGATAATATATTTTGCAAGCTGTAATTAAATTTACAGCAAGCCGTGAAACATGAACCTCTGTATGCACTTATACCAATGAGGCTCATAAATTGTGACTACATTCAACACACACTATACTGTAATACATGTAATGCAGTGTGCATGCACTTTTCATATTCTAAGTCTTGAACTTTTTCATGCCGTGGCCAACTGAACAAGTTCTTGACCTCATCCTTAACTAATATTGTATCTGTTTTAAAACTGAGGTGTATGATACTGTTCATGTTTGTATACCATTTTTTTTGGGGGGGGATAGGGGAAAGGTGGCAATATTGCTCTCAAATTTTTGTTAGTTCCGTGAACATGGTGACTCATTTTGTTGCAAATTTCGACTGCAGTGGCCAAGTGGTTAGAGCATCTGACTTGCAGCCGGAAGGTCTAGGGTTCAAATTCTGGCCGGGTCATACCAAAGACTTGAAAAATGGAACCTACTGCCTTTGTGCTTGGTGCTCAGCATAAGCAATGGAGTAGGAAAAACAAGCAAGTGAGCTACAACTGGAAAAAAGGCCGTGGTCGTCTCGACTTGAACCAATTGGTTGAAAACTGGGACGTTAAACCTCATCTAACTAACAAACTAACCACCATAAAATAATCTGAAGGCAGCTCTTTCATGTTTTAAATTGATGACATTAACTTTTCAGGACACTTGTTCTAAATTTTTAACATTTTTAAAGGATGAAAGTAAAATCAGAGTCCTTAAAAACTTCCCAAAAGGAAAGGATACTTATCCAAACTTCACTTGGTGAATCTGTGGGACCTCTAATTGCTCTCTGATGAAATCTTGTTTTACGAGACAAAATTATTTGGAAATTAAGGCAAAAGAATAACAGGCAAAGCTACCAAGCGTCTCTTCTGCTAACATGGCAAATAAAAAATTAAAGAGGGCCTCTGACTCCACTAGAGGGCTCTCTTCCTCTATGCTATCTTCAGAATATATTTGCTAGGTCTAAACCACAGACTTCTCATATATATGGACAGAGGATCACATGAATATATATGAGAAGTCTGTGGTCTAACCAGGGAGCTTTATGAGATAGAAATCCAAACCTTATCCCTTCATTTTGCCAAAACTTAAGCTTCACATTGCATGGCTCCTGAAATTTCTCATTTCTCAGAAGGATTATGCAGAGAAGACAATGGTTCTTGTTGCCTGCTACATCTGAGAGAGCTCATGGGATGATTTCACCCATTGGTGTAACACTGCCAGTCGTCAAAGAGGGTTAAATTTATTTTGACCATGTGCCACAGGGTGACACTTTCTACAGGGTACAGTGTATCCTTACGTTACTTTCTGAACATAGATACATTTGGCTTAGCTGTGCCAGGAAAGATCTGGAATCGTTAAAAATGACATCAACAAAATGTAGACTCTTAACACTCTGCCAAAAAGAGATATTTCTGACAAAAGGAAGAAATCAGAATAATGGAATTATATTACTTAAAAGTACATGTGCAGCCATTTTATCTCAAGTGGTGAAAACATTTCATATTTATTGGCTATGCAGCTCACTTCAAAGTATCAGCTTGACAATGGTCTTTGTTTCAGGATTACTTGGCTTTGAAAGAGGCACTCATTATTAAGAAGGAAAGTCAACACTGACTAACAATAGGAACAAAGAGATCTGAAAAGAATTTAAGTATTACTTTCTCAAGAACATATTGTATGACAGATTTGGAAGATGTTTCTCAATCTCTTTAAGCTCCCTGGTCAAACTGCAAGTATTAAAGTGAGGGTTACACAGGCCTTGAATTTTGAGGCGTGCGTGTGCGATGGCATGCCATCAGTTGCCTCAAATCACTCTGAGAAGTGCAATTTTTTGCACACCTAGATAAAGAATGGCAACTCAGGTAAATCTATTAAAGTTAAATAAAACAGCACACCTACCACACTCCTTAACTTTCTGAGGAGTGTGATTTGTAGCACACCTGGAAAATCTAAAACTCAAGGCCAGGTTACAATAGTAAATAGGGGTTAAGAAAGGGTGAAGGAAATAATTAATGATATAAAAACATTGTAAAAATACTTGTAAAGGTAACATCTTGGGTTACTTGGGGTTGACTACACTGATTTCCTTTAATAGGGCAAAATTAAATAACATGATGCAAACAGCCTTAAACAAATTATGTTTTTTTTTGTTTTTGTTTCATTTTCATTGCACATGTGCAGTTAACTTGCTATTTGAAATATAATTTCGAGTTAAAATGCAAAACAAAAATGATCCATCGCTCTGACAAAATTAATACTGTGAAAGTTTGTTTTTAGAGGTGAAAGTTTGTTTTTAGAGGTGAAAGTTGTTTTTAGGGTAACCCATATTTTAGACTACCAGAAGACTTTATAAAATTGTATTCAAAAGTCCTAAAATTACATGAACAACGTTTAGACTGAGATCACAATGGTAAAGTAACTTCTAGTCTCTTCTTTATATTGTTAGTGCCATTTTTTAGTTTACCTGGATGCACAGAAGCCTGGAACCGATTAAATCTTTTATCAGATCCAGACTTAATAACCACGGGTGATAAGAGGCCACTAGCTTAGACTTCATTAGACTTCCTTAATGCTCACCACATACTAATGGTATTGTGCCTTCATATATAATGTTTTAAAGGCACTAGGAGAGCAATTACATTTCTGAAGGCTCTTTCAGTTGGTACTGACAGTCATAATATGAGAACTATGGAGAGTGTAAGAACTATGATTCACGTTAGCAGCATTGCTGGTACAAACATTATTGCAACAAGTATAACATGCTATACACAGATCTAAGTATAATGCACCATGCAAAGAAGACATAATGAAGCAAAAAACTACAACTAGTCCAAACAGAAAAGGGAAGATTAAAAAAATGATACACACAGACAGATAACTACTTTTTACACATTTCCAAACAGGGTTCCTCTAATGGAACTTTGAGGGTATTCCAGAGCCATCAGCTGGCTGTATTGAAAGCAGAATCAACTACAAATCTATTTGTTTAAGGACATGAAGTCTAATACTGTCAGAAAAAGATCTTATGGAGTGATACTGGGTTAACATCATATATCATTGATATCATTACTAATATCGGGGTTTGGTCCAATGGTTCAGATTGAGGTCAGGTAACATTTGGGGGTCCATTCTGAGGTCCAACTGACATCTGTTCAAGGAACAACCCATTTGTGACTTACAAAAGACACTGGATGGACCTCTGAAAATGCTGCAATTCTTGTGTCAGATGGACACTAAACAGTCCAATTTTGATCAGAATGTCTGATGGATTTCTGTGCCAGTGTTGATTTGCCATCAAACTGATTTGCAAACAGAAACACAGCCAATGTCACTCCAGCATAGTCCCTGATGTTAAACCAATGTCAATCCAACGGAAAAATGTTTACTGAGACGCAAATAGAGCATTGGTACATAAGTTCAGGTAACTTAAATTAATATGATGATTGACTGGTAACCAATAAAACTGAGCCAGATATGAGATAACACACTTCCTTCATTCAGCTCCACATATTATATAGCACCTGCTCCTACTTTGAATGAGTTGAAGTTTGTTAACATAGGCCTTAGCAATTCCAAGTGGAAGTTACTCGCCATAATCAAGGGCTGATGTAGCCATAGCTCAGAGGATATGATGAGGGGAATCCTCATTCAAGTATTTCTAGTACGAGTAGAATTTATAAGATGGTAGTTAAGAGTGAGGCAAAGAGGCTGCTACCGACTAGACATTGTCATACCATTATCCAGTATGACATCAACATTTCTACCAAAATTTACAGATTTTAAAACAGTGATAGCCAAAGATAATTACAGTATTTTATCACAGCACAAGTGTCAGTATGAGAGGACTGCAGTACCAGCACTGGTTTTGACATGATGTGAATCCATTCAGAGTCATGACTGCCTGGGCTGTGAGTCATCCACTCCAAAAGTACCAGAGTTGCCTGGGCCTACTGTCGAGTACGTGGTGGATCAATACTAGCTTGTGTTACCAGGGCTATGAGGCAGATGTGTACTTATCACTTCCAGTAAATGGCAACATTCAGACTGCCCCCACCTTTCCCCTTCAACATAATTCTTTATCTGTTCATCCACACCATACAGATCAGGCAAATTTCAAAATCTGCAATATCCTTCAAACACTTCCAATAACACTGGTACTTTAATTGTCTTAAAGTATCAGAGTAACCAGTTTCTACAAATGCCATGTGCCATCTACTGTTGCATCATCATTAGTCAATCAGCCCCTTGATGGATTTCATCAATGACCAGTCAGCATCCTGCTTGATTGCTGAGAACTAAAACCTATCATTGTAATTACTGTGTCAAACATACAAAAGTACAGCCAATCTATTATGCAATTCTGTCACCTACAGAGGTTTTTCTTTCTGGTATCTCTTTAATACCTAGTGTTTTTCTGGTCACACTTTTTCTAGTTGTCATATTTCAAGCTATTTCATGATTTCACAATCCATGATTTATGTCTCTTGTTTATATCGAGTGTTAGATATTATTAACACCATCTACAGTTTTACGCAGGATGACCTTCTTCTTGCGGTATTGGCTGTTGGTCAGTTAAGTTTGCTGTTTTTTCAGGGATGTAGCTCCTTTGGGGAGCAGAACTCCCTCACGAGTAACATTTGATTTCTCCCCTTGGCTCTTTGCCAGAGAGTTGAGGGCACTTTGGAGAAAGTGCACTAAAAACCTGTTTTTCGCTCCCCACCATTCCTTTATCTAAGTGGGGTTTATCATGTGACCAACCATATAGTCTGAGGCCATTGCAAATTAAGGAGCTCTTAAATGCATTTCCCTGGAAGGTGTTTGTATCTACCAATTGTGTCTTCAAGATCCCTTCTTCAACCGAATAGTTATGCCTACAGGTAAAACCAGGAAAACAACAGCTGACTTTTTTTAGGAAGACCAAATTGCCATGTTAATACTATCATATGTTAATTTCATGTGAAAATTTGATGCTAACACTGAAGACTTCACTTCAACTGTTCAAGACCAATCTTGCCTGCAGGACGATCTGAGGTTTCCTTGTTGAGTCTTGGGTTCCTTTGAAGTGGTAACTCCTTTGGGGAAAAAGTTCAGATTTTCTCCTACAGCACAAAAGGTAGCCCACAGGACTTTCCTTAAAAAAGCACTATTCTGAAGAAAGAAAAGACTGCCACTAGCTAACAAAGTTTTCTTGTTTACCTGGGTGGTTTAGAGGAAATTCACATCTGCGCAAAACTTCCTAATTCAAAGAGAATCTAACACAGTATTCCAATGGGCACTTACCTTGGTTAAAAACCAAGTCTGCCAAGTGTCTAGACCTGATGAGAATCTTCTCTAATGAAATTTTAATGAGATTCCTGAACCAGGGTGAACGTGTCTGATTCCCTCCTGTATCCTGCTTCAGGTTTTACTTTTTGTAAGTTTTTCTTTTTTTTTTCTTCATTTTTATGTTTTTTCTTTTTCTCTGATTCTGTAGAAAGATAAGAAAGAGAATAATGAAGTATTTAAATTAGCAGCAAAGATGATATCAGCCTTAGATTGGAGGCTAATTTATGATGATTATAACTTTCTTTTGTGAAAAAAAAATGACAACACACATATAACATTAGTTTGTTAGAACGTCATACAGTCTGGCTCTCTAGTTGTTTGTCACTCAAGACAAATTTTAACATGAAAAAGTGGTATGCATAGAAATAAAACTATTGGTACAATCTGCATCTATGACTTGTTTCTTTCAAATATTCCCTCTAATATAAAAAAGGGCTGGTAAGGGGGCAGTACATGAGTGATGGGAGGGAGAGGGGGACGACAAGGCCAGTGGAGACTATATTCATATCTACTGTAAACCAGATGTCATTTTCTCAACAAATTGTCCGTCTAAGAAGTTTTGGGTGTCTATCACTTTTGCTTATTCCATAATGATGTCAAAAGACCATCATAACAGAGCCACTGTTTACTTCACACCCTTGAAAGCAAGACTTGGGCAGAAAACAGAGTAAAATGTTTCAATTGAACAGTTTCTCTTCCAGGCACCAGATTTCACAATGTATAATCTATACAGTAAACATTTGTTTTAAGAGAACTTATCAAGGTCAGGAATAAGCCCAGGATTTTTTGCAAGCCAGGTACATTGATCATTGTCTTGAGTGAAAAATTTAAGGGTAGGGGGTGTCGACTTTCTAAGTTAGAATTTTGAACCTTGCACAGCAGGGGTGACCAACCTTTCTTGACCCAAGATCTACTTTTCAAGTAGCCATCCTCCCGAGATCTACAAAACATACACTGTCATACAGTTACACATAGAAAAACTGTATTTTTTTCATTTTTTATGTACCCCTCGGGGTCGACTTGGAATCAGTCCACATTCTACCAGTAGACCGCGATCAACTGGTTGGGCACTCCTGTTGTACAGTGTATGGAAAATATCAAGATTTGCCCATGCCAGTTGAAAATGCAGTGCTGGGAGGATTTCATGTTCTTTTAATTAGTGTTAATTCGCAGTGCCTGGTGTGGCCCCCCAGTGTCACCTTATGTGGGTCCATGACTGACTATGAACTACTTACCTTAAAAAAGTTAAAAGATAATCTCAATGGAACTGTTTTTCTTCCCACCCCTCCCCTATCCCCACTCTTCCTATAATGCCTCCTCCATCTCCTTCAACACATCAGAACCATCTGGGATGTATTCAAGGATAATCTGCCCTCCAGAGAAGAGAGGATGTTGATCGGACTCTAGCAAGCTTTTCATCTTTGCTTCCATCGGAAGAGCTGTTCTGGTATCTGGATGAAATAGTTTCAGTTTCTGAAGGAAAAATGAAAACATTTACAAAGATTATTAAGTTGCCATTAGTGAGGTATAATGCACTTAATCAACCAATGATACAAGTCATACTGGAAATCATGTGACCATGCAAGCTCCAATCAGTACAAAACAGTAAAATATGAAATGATCAATTACAAATTTAAACAGGTAAGAACAGGCATTAAGCATTAAATATAAATAAATAAAATGCATAAAAGAGAAGACCATAAAAATCATAAACGAACAGTGAAGTGAGCCGCACACTATACAATTTGCACAGCACAACTCAACGTGATGGTTGTGTCGTCAATAGTCATGTAGTGTACATTGGTCTATGACTGCCACTGGCAGTTTTAAGACCAGTTTTAAGTTGCATCTCCTTCACTTCAGAGAAATGAACATGTTCCTTTTCCCGTGTGGAGTCTGTGACTGTCGTAAGGTTGAAGCAATCTGACCAATCAGGTACCAGTGATTCTGCAAGAGGACTTAAGAGGGGTTTCAATACCATATTGCAACTCCTCCAAAATGGACTAGCCAGTTGGTGTGAACTGTCATTTAGTAGTGATACAGAAAATTCAATGTTAAGGCATTTAAGGGTACTAGATTTTAAGGAGGTACGAAGTGTCACTGAATGAGATAGGTTCCTGGTAGGTGGGGAATTATGATTTCTTTTCAAATGGTCAACCAATTAAACTTTAACCCACAGATGTGAAACTTGTGGAAGTAAACATGCACTTTTAATGAAAACATGTAGCCAATGTGAAAATAACATAATAATGCCAAAAAATGCTGTCTGATGTTTCTTTGACATGTTCTAAACCAATAATATTTAAAACAAGAAAATTCAATATTTCTGGCATTTAAAACAGCAGCCCTGCAGGAAATTTGAAGCAAGCAAGGTCTGCTAGTCAACATCTATAACTGGTGTTAAACCATGTAGGGTGTTATCAGTGAAGTGCAATGGGGGAAGTGCGATTTGAACTACCTTTGTAGGAATGTTCTCTTCCTGGTATTTCAAGTGACAGGTAATATTTCTACTTTGAATAGCAAATGATTGCTATGATTATCTGTCCTTATTCATCTATATATAACAGCAAAACTTCTAATGAAAGATCTCACATAGGCAAAGAGGACTTGGGTTCATGAATCTCTCCCCTATAGTGCTACTACTACCAAGCCTTTTAGCAGGTGTGGGCAATTTTTACCCCAGGTTCCTAGAGATTTAGCACCTGGGCTCTATTTCATAAAAGTTAGGAATATTCTCAAAATTAAAGTTCCTAAACCGCTTAGGAACGATTCATCCAAAATCATTCCTTTCTTTAAATATTTAGGGATAAATCAAAAGTGACTTTGTTTTTATCTGTGAATTTCCTGCCAAATCAATTAATAACATTTCTAAATTTACCAAAGATCATTCAGAATCCTAGGAACAACTTTAGCATGAAGATAGGAATGAATTCTTCCTAAGTCCAAGATAGAAATATTCCTAGGTTTTAAGAAATAGAGCCCTGGTATGCTTCAAAAATATGTGAACATGCTACTGAGTTAAATTATGTTACAAAATACCTGGTTATGTTCTCCATCTTATAAGATCTTAAACTGAGGTTAGTTTTAAGTAGTGTGAGTAACAACTTTCTTTGATTTATGCACAATACACTGACAAAGTTCATGAGCTCTCTTTGCATGTTTGCATCCACATGGGGTACCAGGGATTTCAAGAGCCTTGGAGGAGCTTTTCATGCCAAACATCTTACAATTTGAATTTTTCATTGATTTAAAAAGTTTCCTGGTCATATTAAAATGGCACCTATTTCTGCCAAAATCCACAAGATCAGGAGCTAAAATGTTCATACTGGCCCCTAGCCTAAGTCAAAATGTAGTTTAAGGTTTGGTTACTGCATGGACCATGTGGGGGTGTTAACCAGTCCTTGATGAAACACACAGCCATACAGTTAATACCATTTTTCAAATATCGCTGCCAAATAACTCCAAAAGTTTTCCCTTTCAGGGAAACTAAAATATGAAAGGTTAAAGAAGACAACCAGACAATGTTGTCACTGCTATCTTGAAAAGGACCAAATTCCTTCATTTCTTATTGGTCAACCTTTTCTTTAAATTATTAGACAAAACACCTGGATTTTAAAATGCCAGAATGTTCACTAACCTTCATTCTAAGGGCATCTGACATTCCTAATCATTGTGAACATTCCTCAACTCAAACATGCTGATTTTACCATTATCAGCTGAAGTCATTACCTTGCCTCTAAGTGACTTCCTTCCTATACTCCCTGTTTGAAATGATTTGAACAATTCTGATACAACCTAGATAAGATGTCTTGAGCTCTTCTGGAAGGTTTTCAATTTAAACAATACATGAGTATGTTTTAGAGCACCCTTGAGAAATAAAACAGCCATTGGCAATGTTATTACTAAAGTTTATTGCCCTTGAATCCTTTTATGGAACAATGTTGATTGTAAAAAAAGCCATAAAAATCTTACATCTATAACAAAATACCTAAATTCTGACCAAAATAGTAATTGTTTGTGACAATACTCATCTACGCCTGACTACTGGAAAGTAATGATATTGTCTGGTTCACTTGGGGAATAAACTAAGCTCCTGCCTACAAGAAAAGCAAAGTAACACAATTTTGTGTTCTGTTTGTCGTTTCTTATTTTTTAAACTTTCATTTTGAGGATAGCTATCAACAGCTCTTACTGGGAGACATTTTACAAAATTGGATATTGTCTGTTATGACATAACATCAATCTAGAGTTTGATGATCCCCCCTGAAACATCTGTCAAGTACATTACAGCAGCAGTGAAACTTAACATTTAAAAAGGTTTAAAGGAAGGGGTTAAGCAAAAAATTAATTTTCATATGTGAAAGAGGAACTAAATCTACACAATTTTGTGAAACTTTCATTGAAATCGGACATGTAGTACTCGAGATATCTACAAATGAAGTTACTACTGCATTTGTAACCCAAAGTGAGCTTGAGGCAAGCAGGGATTATATCACTTCCTCACATTGATGAGAAATGCTTTCTTTCCTTTGTTATTTTCAGTCTGTTGTGCTGACCTTGAAGTTAATAGGGATTGGACCTCCCCATGTGGAATGTAAAGTTTGTAAAATTCTTATGCCTCTCATGCAATCGCATTCCGATAACATGTGATTGTGGAGGAGAAAATTGGTTGTAAAGTTTAAAGAAAAACAAAAGACTGGCCATTAATGTGAGGGTATGACATCATATGTGTTTGCTTCAAGTTCACTGTGGGTTGAAAATGTGACAACTTCAACTGCTAATATCTTGAGAACCACACATCAGATTTCAATGCAAATTTCACCAGAATGCTTAGAATTAGTACCCCTCTAACATATCAAAACTTGATTTGAGCTTAGACCCTTCTTTTAAAACACTTTTGGAGAAAATGAAATTCAACACGCAAGACTTTTTCAAGACAAAGCTGGACCATTTTCAAGATTCTAATGTATTGACTTACATAGGAAAGAAATAATCTTGCTTGCATGTATTGCTCACTATCTCCCACCATGTATGAAGAAAGTTAGGAAGCTGGTACTGTAAGTTCAGGGTTCCCACACTTTTTGGTGAATGAAATTCCAGACCTTTTCCAGACCTTTCCCCAATTTTTCCAGACCCAAATTATCACCTGTGGTCCATACTATAGGTGACAAATAGTAAGTTCCTCTCAAGGGAAGTTTTGAAGCTGGAGGGGAAAACTTGGCAATTAGAGGGAAATTTTGTCTTGTAAAACAAACTGTGTAAGAAATTGAGCATAATTTTACTTCTCTTGTGGAAAAACACTTTTCCCAGCCCCAACCTTTTCCATAAAACTCACCAGAGGGAGGGGGGCACACTCACTAGGAGTGGGTGAACACATTTTCAGCTATATAAAAGCAGCTTCAAACTGCATAATCACCCATCAATGACATGACAGGAAAAAGTGGGGAAAATTTTGAGCATTACCAAAAGTGGTAGTATGATCCTGGTTTGAGGGTATGCCAGTAGTCCCAACCAAACCAGCTATTTTAATCAAATTAACTCTTACATGGAAATTGGAAATAGAATTATAAATTGAGCTGTTTCATATCTTTGCGTTTACATGGTTGGCACACAACTACAAAGAGGGGGTATCTATACAATGCAAGTAATGTAATAATGCTGTAAATAAATGCAAACCACAATATTCATGGAGCATGTATTAGCTTGCACGAATTTCCAATAGACTTTATGCTGTCCTTATCTCTCATCTGAGAATGCAAGATTACAAAGACATAATGTTTCTTTAGCCCATAGGCATGAGCCATTTTTTGTTAGGGGGATGAGCAGTTTTGCTGGAAGTTTTATGCATATCAGCCTGAAAAAAGCAAATTCCCTTTCCTAATGAAAAGGAGGGGGGGGGGGGCTGCAGCCCCAAATCCTTTACAACTCAAACTAGTATCCTCTCCACAAGGAGGAAGAATCCTACCATGGTAAAAAAAAAATTAAAAACAAAAAAAAAGTTGTAGAACGCTGTCCTGCTACATGTAATATCAGCTCTGTAAACCTGAGATTCGTTACAGTCAGGAGTGGACAACTCTAAACCTAGACCATTGCCACTCAGACAATCCCCCAAACAACTTCTCCACAGACCACTCCCCCCTGTGGCAAAGATGATTCCCACTGCAGACAACTCCCACCTACACAATTCTTCATCTGACAACTGTGCCTCAGATAACTCCCTTGAAGGTACCAAATTGTTCAGGATGGGAATTGTCCAGTGGCAGTTGTCCGGGTGGTCATTTAAGGGAAAGATGTCCAAGATAAAGAATGAGTTGTCCATGGGGAAACTATCCAGGCTGCAATGGTATAGGGGTGAGTTGTCCGAGAACTGCTACAGTACCCTAGCTGCTACGTTTAGTCTCAATGTTGTAAACTTATGATAGCTATCCGGATATGTATAGACTTAGTGCTGTACAATTGAGACATGCTATAGAGTGATTTCATACACATTCAAGACATACATAAGACTTTTCTTGTGAAATGTAAACTGATAAAGCAATAATTCGTAATAAAGATAACTCCAAACCATAAAGGCAACTTTTGTAGCAATCAGGCAAGTTTTGTACAATCTTTGACATTCTATAAATTTGAAAGCTTTTCTCAGGCATCAAAATGTTATAAGGATGATACATCCAAATAATCCTTAACATCCCATTTGGGAATTTTATCAGTGTGATTAATAAAATTTCTTCAAAAGGTGCTTTTTTTTAGTTGTTCATTGTTTGTTTTTCTCATAAGTAGTTTGGATGCTATGTAAATTATCTAGAAAACTGTTAATAATATTTTAACTGAAGTTTGACAACAGTACTTCCACCACATCATTTTTATGACAGAATTTTGATTGGATTTAGCTTATTGAGACCATAAAATTGAACAAAATAATTGCTGAGTTTGGCAGTCATATCTGAATCTCATGAAAAGCAGGGATGTTCCATGCCAGGTGTAACTGGGTGGCCTCATTTGGCAGAACTAAAAATTTCCATCTAGAACTAATTCAACATTATGAATCCCCTTGGCACAATATTTCTTCCTAGCACAGACAGATCTCTACCTATTCCAGAAAGCAGAAACCTCCTATCATGAGACTCCTCTCCCAGGACAATGATTCATGCACCCCATACCCAGAAAATCCAGGACACATTCATGGACAGGGTAATACTGGACATGCAATATCTATTTTGTGTATAAGAATTTTAACAAGAGAAAAGAAAATACTGAAGCATACTGTACCTAACAAAGGCTACTTTTGAATTTTGCCAAATCTGAACAACTTGCAATTAAGTCTAATGCCCTCAAATATTAATGAGCTTTCCCACCCTACATCACAACCCTGTTTTGTTCTTGTATGATATATTAGTCTTGTAAAGAGTTGCTAGTGAAATGAAACCTAATGATACTTACATCAGCATTTTTCAAATGGTTGTTATTTTCCAGCTTTTGTTTTGTGGCAAGCCAATCAACAATTCTACCAACACTCCAAGAAGATGAGACAAAGAATGGTCCAGGTTTGAGGCTGGACCTTCTTGGCATCTGGACCTCAAAGTATACCCTCTCAAGCTGTGATGGAGAGAAAATTATGAGATTCCTGTGTCATTGAAAAATGTGTTATGTAATTCCTGCTGTTATTAACACAACATGTTTGGAAGGGTACATTAACCTAATCAAAAATCATCCCATGACTGTGGGGAGATAGCATTCTCAGTCACCCTGGAGTAATTAAACTAGTGGAATTTGGGACTGCAACTTTTACTGAGAGAGTCATAAGATATTTACAATGAGCAAGGTGATAAATATATCAAGCCATGACTCAAGTCACTTCTTTCCAAAATTACCTGACTGGACAGCAATTGTAGGGAATCCACCCCCCCCCCCTCCGGAATAGAATCGTGTCTCGAGTCAAATATTTACCTCATGTTACTTGCTAGACATCGAAACATATCCTACACATATTCTCAGCATCTCCTCCCCCCTGCCCCCTCCCATCAATGACAATACACAAAGTGTTTAACATATCAAGTTATGACTTGTGTAAATTCCTTCTAAAATTACCTTACTATATAAACTTTACAAACTTTTCCACATTAAAAAAAACAAAGCAACTTGTTAAAAGTTATCTGAACATATCCTGCAAAGTTTCAGCACTCCTCCTTGCAAACAATGAAATACAAACTGAAATATCAATGACATCAACTAGAAGAAAAAGAGTAATTCTTTATGGTAACAACATGAAGGTCACATTTCCAACATCTCTATATGTACTTACTACTTATGCATAAAAGTTAGAAGAAACTTTTCCACATATGAAACTTGGTAAAAACCTACAATTTTGTAAGTCCTTTATAAATAAATAAAATAAACTGAACCGATAAAATCTCAAACAGCAATACCAAAAATACAAAATTCAGAAGCAAACTTATTTAAGACAAACAACTTGTTTAACCAAATTAACTTGTTTTCAATTTTCATTCAATTCCAAAATTTTCTTCACCTGGGGAATCCCAGACTCTCCTTGAGCATGTGTCTTCATTTTCATCAGAGCGACTTTCGCAGCCATCTTCCTAGCTTTCTCACTTTTCAGTGCCTTCTTTGCTGGTTTAGCTTGATGGCGCTCTATTAAAAAAGCAAAGCATTGTTTTCTTCATTCTGGAATGTGTACATGTTACAGAATATCATCACAGAATAGATCAAATGGTTCAATTCACTTTTAGGACTGAATTTTCTTTTTTTCTGATAATTTATGAGAGTAAGAGCATACATGAGCCCAATCCAATGCACATCTGAACCCTCTTAAGTGAAGGTGTCCGTTCCCAGGTTTGTGTTAGAATTTGAACTAAACTAAAATTTCATTTCCTTTTTAGCAGGGTTCAAACAGAAATCTATATACGATGAAATTTCATAACATTTCCCTGACTTCTGTCAATAAATAGAGCTTTCTGCGAAAAATTCTTACCTTATTTTTCAGTTCTGGAGTCTATTTCCAGCACACTGACAAATCATAACATACTGAAAGTAAAACTAGCTATGTGCATTATCATGGACAAAATGACTTTCTAGTGTAAACTGCCAGTCAGGCCAATATAAGACATTGGACTGGAAGAAACAAAACTTATTGCTGTTTGTATTTTCTTGATGAGGCCTTCTGTGTTGTTTCACTAAAACAACAGAACACCAAAGATGGATATTCAAAAGTGATAAACACCCTGGTCAATAGCTTCATTTCACCAAAATCAGCCACACAGTATGGAGTTCAAGAGGATTGAGCAAGCTGAATTACAGTTTAAACTTTACCCCAAAGTTATTTGGAAAAATAAATCTACTGTAAATGCAAGTGTAAGGCATTTATGTTCTTCAAAGTCTTGTAATCTTATTTAGTCTAAAGCAAAGGCCTCAGTTTGGGACATCATGCTTTTAATCAGCAGCCTGAAAGCTTTGTTACCACTTTTCCAGCATATGAAAATTGCAACTATTTCAGAGAACCATTTGAAACTGTTTTTTTTAACAACTATCCTCTGATTACAAAATTTTCCCAACTTTGGATGACAGTACCTTAAGCTGATAACTTTTCCTGAATGATTGCATTTTACAGGTGTTTTATTTTCATTGCTATTATGATAGTGACAGCAATGGCAAGGAATAGGCAGTGTGATTACAATGGTAATGCAGGGTTCTGCCTGGGATTGCTGGAGTGCTGGCAGGTCTTTTCCTGGGTCCAAATGTAAGCTTTTTGCAAGTTGTCCTACACACAAAATTGGCTGGGGAAATATGTTCCCAAAGATGACAAAATTTCTTTCACAAAATACACCAGGTTTATACACTTCCAATTACTATGGTGAAAAGTTTGTGCCCTTCATCAAAATGATTATTGTCTTGGTAGAAGTTTATCGAGACAAGAAACATGGAGGGCTGGTAAAAGGCACATATCCTGGGAAGCAAGAAACTACTATTTTGTTTACTCGGTCACCTGAAATTAATGTGAGTCAGAAAAAACGTTTTCTGAACTAAGTGGTGGTTGGCATTTCTGCATCCTGGTTAGGTCCTACCACTGCCAACAAGCAGCGGCATATCACTGATAATCAGGCCTCAAAATTCACGACGGCCATCGCGGCCATGGCCGATGTAAGTTTTATTTTGGCCTCCGACAGGTATTTTTCACACACTTATCGAAGGCCACTTTTGGCCGACGATGTATCAGTTTAGCTGCTCTGTACTAGCCTACCTGTTGTACTATGACCGAGTGCACTTCCTTCATTTCTTTTTTGCACTTGCATTCACGATGCCGCGTATGTGAACCAATACTTTTTCTCACCTTCGTACCGTATTCGCACGCTATGCCAATCAATCGTTCATGTCGATGCTGTGAACAGGTATGGAAAGCCAGCTTAAGTCAATGGGTGAACCCCATTGACTTAACTGCATGTGAGAGATTTCACACACTAAATGTCCATTGACGATGTCGCGAGTTGTGATTGGCTGGTTAACATCGAACCAATCACAATGTTTGTTATACAGATTAATATGTGTTGTGTAGACTGTGCACGTGCCATGCATTTTGTACGTAGTGACCAAACTGACAGACTCAAGATACACCCCACTATACATAGTTTCGCAATTTATCGGAAAAGAACAGGGATTCATTGGCTGTGCATGTTATAGTTTCCTTTTAACGCTGTACGGGAATTACGCTGACAAGATTACTTCAGTCGTCCGAAGGACAGCCTTCATCAGCAGTTTGGGGATAAGTTAGTCGTCCGACGGAAATTCTGGCCGTCTCGGACGACCGTAAAATTTGGACGCTGACTTGTTTATATACGTACGTACGTACGTACGCACAGTATACATATATCCACTTTATAGTAGAACCATAGAGCAGGATACCGTACTGTGCTAATGTTAGGCTTCCGTTCAGACCTGTCTGCGTGTATTACATTTTGGCCTTAGATGAGAGAATTTTGGCCTTCGTTTAACCCGAAAAATGTTGGTTACGAAGGCCATGTTTGGCCTTAGAGTGAGAAAACGAATTTTGAGGCCTGATAATGACACCATTTTATCTTGAAAATTTACACATTTTTATCTAATGATTCACTGCATTCCTCACCTTTGATTTGTTGTACGAGTCTGGCTGTCTCTGCCATTGGTACTGGTTTCTCTGATGATGGCAGATTAGTACATTCATGGTCCTGGGCATGTCTGTGACTGCAAAATAAGCATAAAGGATTACTTTAATCTTCTCCAGGATCTTTCACGTTTAAGGTGTCTCTGGTGTATAATCAGCTGGTTAAGGTATGTGGACACATAACCAGGGAGCTGTAAGAGATGGAGTTCCAACGGTTGTCCTTTCTTTACAACTAGGTGTTTTGCCAACACTTAGGCTCTTCTTTGTTTGGCTCCTGAAATCCCTCTAAAATGTAGAGGGACTAGGCAGAGCTCATGGAATGATTTCACTCTTTGGTATTATCAGGTGTAAAGGAGAGCACAATTCATTTTAACTTGTGCTGCTTTTCAAAAGAGTATAGTGTATCTTTATGTTAGTTTTATATATTGGTACATGTTTTGCTATTTCATGAACAATCCAGAAATCACTTCAAATGTCATCCACAAATTTGCAGATTCCTAATGCTTTACTAAAAGGAGATCCTCCTAACTTCAGGAGGAAATTAGAATAATAATGAAACTGTAACTTGAAAGTGCATGTGCAGTCACTTAAACTAGAAATGTGAAAATATTTCACGATTATTGGCTACAGAGGGATTTCATGTGACATTACGCGAGTGGGATTCCCAGGCACTGAAGGGCAAAACACACATGCAGAAAGCATATTTACAGCACACCTGCACGGCATAACCATAGATACTACAGTGACACAATGGACGTGTGCCCTTCAAAACCACCAGAGACGCTGGATCTTGCCCTTCAAAACCAAAGAGACATGCGATCACATGACATGGTGAAACCCTTCTATATAGTTCACTTCAAAGCATTGTCTTGACAATGGTATTTGTTTTAGGATTACTTGGCATTGAAGGGAGCAGATCATCATTAAGAAGGAAAGTCAACAGTGGCTACACAATAGGAAGGATGACACATGCCAACCAAATTTTGGTAGCTGAAAAGAATTCAAGTATGCACAATTACTTATTGTCTCATAGATTTTGTGGCTAGATGTTTCTTCAATCTCAATACATTTCCCTGATGTAACCAATAAGCTATTTTAATCAATGGTGATGGATTTATTGAGACCCTGACAAAAATCCATTGGAATTTATTGGCAAATTTTTCACTGGTCTCAAATACTCCTCTTCAAAGCTTGACCATATCTGAGCAGGGTGCTGCCACTCAGATCTGAAGCTACTCATTTGCTATGCAAGAATTGTGATGTGGAGTGATGTGCAGTGCCTGCAATTCTTCTGCATCATATAAGTAAGCTGCAAACAGTTAAGTACTTAAATACCAGCTAGTTTCTATGGTGTGTTATGTTGATATTTTTCAAGCAGTCAACAGTTACTTCCAAAATAAATACCACAGGGCATACCAACTTTATAACTGTCCTTGGAATGAAATTTAAACAAGCAAAGGGTAACACAAGACATATTTTGTGAGTCCAGCCTTCTATGTCATGAATATGCATATAATGCTCATGTTCACTTATGATGTAGGCACAAAAACAGTAACTGTCCTGCAAAATGGTGAATATTTGATAGATTTTGATGAGATTGTGGCTATTTTTAAACTTTTTATTCTTTCAATATGAAATAGGCAGGGGTGACATTTTCATGTCCATAGACCTTTAAGTCAGCTAAGAAAGCACAGAAATTTCCAACTAGTCAAGCTGTTCCCAAGATAATCCAACCCAGGTTCAGAAATCCCCTACTTGTGAATCCGAGTGCAAACACTACCTAAACTGTTGAAAATAATCATTCTAACTTTTAAAACTTGTTTCTTACCTCATACAAAAGTTCTGTTCACAAAATTCGCATGTGACTGGCACGAGTTCCTTTCCTCTGCAATGTGACTTGGAACAAGTATACAACTCCGCTGCAGGCAGCCTGCTCTCAGTGTGATCTCTGTCTAAACTAGATCCATTCTGTATAAATACAAAATAATAAAGCTACAAAGCTGTCATTATGCCACAAATACTGTTTACTCTGTTGCAGTTAGTGTACATCCAGGCAAGTAGCCAGCTACTCTAAATTGCCAGCTACTGTGTGTCATAGGGACAAAGTGGATCATGGTTACTAGAGGACCAGGCAGACTATTCCATTGTGCATGAAGGGGTGTTGTACAATTTAGGTTCACCATTTTACGGTTGATGGAGGGTGTCAGTCTCAAAAAAACTCTTCTGAGACATTTTTGACAAACTAATCAATAAAACAAGAGCCCAATGGGCACTGTGGTTCCTTGCTGAATGTAATGAAACTGGGCCAACTACTGAATGAACCAGTATTTCTGTAGATGCACAAAATCTGCTCTGTAGACAATGCACATCTTGTGTTAACACATTCAAGCATAAATAAATTGCTCTGAAGAAATACAGGCACTTCAAGGGATATCAACACAGACAGTATACAGTTACAATTTGTTTTCAAGTTATTCAATTAAGCAATCACAATTCATGCATGCTCAATGGTATCTGATCCAAATGATCAGTAACTTAGTTCTCTTTATAAAACTAACAACCCATAGTAGCATTTAATTAATCAATTCCAATTTCCAATTTCTGCAAGCTCACATGTCCTAATCTAAGGACAAATGTCTGTCTAGTGAACTTTCACAAGTCCTCTGCTTTGTGGGCAGAGAATTTTCTGCAATATTAAAAAGCGGTATTTGATGCAGGTTTTCATAATGGCAGAATTATGGATTAAAATTGTAATACTATAATTTCAACTAAAATTGAGATACTTGGCATCTCTGAAAGATGTCCCACATCTTTCAGTCATTGGGTGAATGTGATCTTAATGAGCTGGAATGGTACAGTTTTGTGCTTATATTTGACTTTAGGAATTCTAAGGAATTTGCTTTTTGGCATCTGGTGATTTCATCTCTGACATCCGACAAAACTCATATGGGTTTTCTGCTGGATTTAATGCAACACCTCAAAGCATAAATCTATTCAAGCTTCCTACACTGAGATATAGAGTTGAAAAGGCTTGCAGAGTTTGACCTCCAGTGACCCCAGATGACCTTTGGTCTCCGCCAAAAAAATATTTTCCCCACCATAAGGTATCCACACACTACGTATGAAATTAATCCAAGCTTCCTACCTTGAGATATTGTGCTAACAACAAGTTTATCAGTTTTTGACCCTTGGTGACCCCAGATGACCTCTGACCTCCACCAAAAACTGTATGGCACAGCTTCTCACTATGGTGGATCTATATACCAAGTATGAAATCTATCCAAGATTCTTTCCTTGAGATATTGTGTTAACAAGGTTTTCAGTATTTGACTCTCAGTGACCCCAAATGACCTTTGACCTCCACCAAAAATTGCAGGATTTATCTTCTCACCATAAGTCATCCACATACCAAGTGTGAAATCTATCCAAGCTTCCTACCTTGAGATACTGTGTTAACAACAAGTTTTCAGTGTTTGACTCCCGGTGACCCCAGATGACCTTTGACCTCCACCAAAAGCTACAGCATTTATCTTCTCACCATAATGCATCCACATACCATGTATGAAATTTATCCAAGCTTCCTACCTTGAGGTATCGTGCAAACAAGGTTTTCGGTCTTTGACCCCTGGTGACCCCACATGACCTTTGACCTCCACCAAAAACAATAGGGCACACCTTCTCACTATGACAGATCCATATACCAAGTTTCAGTTTAGTCCAACTTTCCCTTGTTGAGATACAGCGTACCAAAGCAAGTGTCACACACACACACACACACACAAGTCGATTTTACATACAATCCGAGGACCTCATTGTTATTTCCTTTGTATTTACTTCCTTAACCCTAACCTTGACAATAGACTCTCTATTGTTCGAACTTTTGAGGACTTGACAAATCTATTGAATTTCCTTCAGAGGACCTCAAATCCATTGTTCAGGTCCTCGGTCTGATAGGAAGACAAGTTCACACGCACACACATACACACACACACACACGCCAAGCTGACTACATAGGTTCCTTTTGCTAACACAAGGAACCAAAAACTATTAACATTTTGATAAAGGCATTCTTTAATATCTCTTATTTACAATAACAAAAGGCAAAAACTCAATCCCTAACATTGTCCTGACTAGTTTATCCAATTCCATGGTGGCCATGATCCAAGGGGGTACTTGAAAGGATCAACCAGAAAGCCAAAAGGCTTAGTGATTCCTTGCCGAAAGGAGGGTGCTTTGCTACACTGAGGTTCATCCATCAAATTTATACTTCTCTACTACATCATTTATGATGTGGTCACAATTTGACCTCTTCTCATGTCAGCTCATGTCACATGACCTTTGAACTAAAACTTGAATAACCAAAAAAATGAAAAAAAAAGAAGGGATTTTTCTGTGCTTCCTCCCTTGTAATGACATGTTTACAAAGTTTCAGTTTTGACCTCTGATGACCTCAAATGGCTTGTGACCTCCATGAAAAACAATATGGCTTTTCCTCGCACCATAACACATGAACATACTTAGTATGAAATCTATTTAAGATTCCTACCTTGAGATATCGAATAAGGTTTTCAGGGTTTGACCCCTGGTGACCCCAGATAACCTTTGACCTCCAAAAAAACAATAGGTATCTTTCTCTAACCATAACACATCCACATACTAAGCATGAGATCTACCAAAGCTTCCTACCTTGAGATATCGTGCACACAAGGTTTTCAGACTTTGACCCCCGGTGACCCCAGATGACCTCTGACCTCCACCAAAAACAATAGGGTTCTTCCTCTCACCACAACGCATCTACATACCAAGCATGAAATCTATCCAAGCTTTCTAACTTGAGATATCGTGTGAACAAGGTTTTCAGATTTTGACCCCCGGTGACCCCAGATGACCTTTGACCTCCACCAAAAACGATAGGGTTCTTCCTCTCACCACAACGCATCTACATACCAAGCATGAAATCTATCCAAGCTTTCTAACTTGAGATATCGTGTAAACAAGGTTTTCAGATTTTGACCCCCGGTGACCCCAGATGACCTTTAACCTCCACCAAAAACGATAGGGTTCTTCCTCTCACCACAACGCATCTACACACCAAGCATGAAATCTATCCAAGCTTTCTAACTTGAGATATCGTGTAAACAAGGTTTTCAGATTTTGACCCCCGGTGACCCCAGATGACCTTTAACCTCCACCAAAAACGATAGGGTTCTTCCTCTCACCACAATGCATCTACATACCAAGCATGAAATCTATCCAAGCTTTCTAACTTGAGATATCATGTAAACAAGGTTTCAGATTTTGACCCCCGGTGACCCCAGATGACCTTTGACCTCCACCAAAAACAATAGGGTTCTTCCTCTCACCACAACGCATCTACATACCAAGCATGAAATCTATCCAAGCTTTCTAACTTGAGATATCGTGTAAACAAGGTTTTCAGATTTTGACCCCCGGTGACCCCAGATGACCTTTAACCTCCACCAAAAACGATAGGGTTCTTCCTCTCACCATAACGCATCCACATACCTAGTATGAAATCTATCCAAGATTTCTACCCTGAGATATCGTGTAAACAAGGTTTTCAGAATTTGACCCCCGGTGACCCCAGATGACCTCTGATCTCCACCAGAAACGACAGGATTCTTCCTCTCACCATAACGCATCTACATACCAAGCATGAAATCTATCCAAGCTTTCTATCTTGAGATGCTGTGTAAACAAGGTTTTCAGATTTTGACCCCCGGTGACCCCAGATGACCTTTGACCTCCACCAAAAACAATAGGGTTCTTCCTCTCAATATGGGCCATCTATGTACCAAGTTTCAGAACTATCCAACTTTCCCTTCTTGAGATATCGTGTAAACAAGCAAAGCCGTCACATACGCACACACATGCACACACACACACACACACACAAGTCAATTTTACATACAATCCGAGGACCTCATTGTTATTTCCTTTGTGTTTACTTCCTTAACCCTAACCTTGACAATAGACTCTCTATTGTTCAAACTTTCGAGGACTTGACAAATCTATTGAATTTCCTTCAGAGGACCTCAAATCCATTGTTCAGGTCCTCGGTCTGATAGGAAGACAAGTTCACACACACACACACACACACACACACACACACACACACGACATCACCATCGCATAGATTCCTTGCCTGCCTTCGGCAAGGAATCAATAATTAAAAGCAACTGAAATATCAGCTGAGAAAAAGACTGGGGCATTATCATATTTCTTGGCCACAGGCCCAAAGCTATAACATCTACATACACAAGCACGAAATTTACTTAGGAATGTTCTTCTAGCACAGAAAATCTACTCAAAAAATCAACACATACAGACACAAAATATCCCCATAATAAAGATATTTTAACATGAATTTAAAAAAAAAAACAATACCTTCACACAGTTGTGAGCAGCTTTACTTCTGTGTTCTAAACTGTTGATAAAATAAAAACAGAAATCCTTTCAACCACATAGGGCCAAGTTTCCAACTAACATTTTCCACTGCCAAATTGTGTATATTTGGCAGCAAAATTCTCCCTTTGCATGGAAATTATTTCATTCCCTAGTAAATATAGTCAAAAGTACATAAATACCACAGTCTTGTGACCTTTTCTTAAAATTAATCAGTGTTCCCATAAACTTTCCTTCCTACTGGCAGTGAAAAGCACAATTTGGCATTTCAGGCAAGCATTTGGCATTTAAGTGAGGGTCAGAGTTGGCAATCCTACGAATAAGATAGCCTAGAGCAAATTTTCTGTGGCAGCAGCAACGTATTTTCTAAGAATAAAGTCTCCTTGGTACCCTGAAGACACCTAAGTGCATCATCGGATAGGGTCATGGTAATTTGGGTATTTTTCATTTCCCACTGAGTGTACTAAGTTTCAATACTTTTACAGGGGTCTGCATATGGAGAATGTTTTACTTCCACTTTCACCTACCCAATTTAACCTACCCAATAAACAATTTCAGATTAAAGTGAAGACTTGTTCATAATTTGTTACAATTGTATAAGAATTTATATTTAGAAACAATGTAAAAGCACCTAGGCAAATGCAAGTAGGCAAAAGCAAGTAGGCAAATGCATCAGTGTCTGACCAATTATACCATAATCAGTAATTGCCAGTTATTTAACTTTTTAATCACACAATTCAGGGCCGATGCCAATTATCTGACAGATGATTGGTCAGATACTAAAATGCTAACTGCAAGTTGCTCACCAAAACACATGTTGACAAT
Organism: Holothuria leucospilota; assembly: GCA_029531755.1. NCBI lineage: Eukaryota > Metazoa > Echinodermata > Holothuroidea > Aspidochirotida > Holothuriidae > Holothuria > Holothuria leucospilota. Next base: position 14,105,024 of record CM055965.1, read on the forward strand.
CATCACAGGTGAAGGGCAAGAAATCTGAAAGAAAAAAGAATGAAACTTTGCATCACAACAAGTTTGTACCAACTTCACAACTTGGCTTACACTGGCAGTAAAATAACTTGTGAGTGGCAATTATTATCCTACTAAATTAAAGCCTAATTCTTTGAGTTTTTAGGAAGGTACACCAGGCACAGATCCAGACATTTCGAAAAGGGAGGTCTGAAAGCCCCTTGAATATTCGCCGAGATTAACATTATGCTAATTTTCACATATTTGTTATTGTTGATGTGGCAAAAAGGGGGGCTGAGCCCAAGGAAGCCCCCCCTCCCCCTTGGATCCGTGCCTGAACACTCATAAAGGTTAATTATGGGAAATCATTTTGTACCTGTAATGAATAGCAGGAAAAAATATGAGGCCCTAATGACATTACAGGGATTCCATCTTCACAACTATGTAGTTCAATGAAAACGTGAGAACTTTCCCAGGACTTCTGTAACTTTCTTCAGATGTCTACTTTCTTCTAGAGACTTTTTGTTGTCCTTTCAAAAGGAACCGACTTCATCTTAATTCTAATTTTAGAGAAGATTACTTCTTATAGATGCACTGTTTAAAAGAAAATGCTAGAATCTCTTGTGAACTAAGTAAGAAAATACTGGAATGTTTACCAAGCCTCATAAAGGGTATTATGCACAGTACCCACAAGAGACAGCAAGAATCAATACACATACAGCCAGATGTATTCACAGAGAGGCTGAGCCTACACTAGGAAATAGACATACCAATACTAGCTGTTATTACAGTAAATGCGTTTACATCAACTTGACATGAGCGACCATGGGGGAGAACAGAGGGAGATTCTGCTCACTGAGAATTTCTGATAGGCCTCAACACATGCATACTGTACCAGTCTTGAACTAACACTGTTTGAGAGAGAGAGATTGCCATTGAGTTCAGACACCAAACCTAGAATGTTGTGCCTGCTGCCACTGCTTCATAACACTACCATATCAACCAGATGTGCAAGAAGCTTAGTGTTGCAACGGAGCAATGCTATAGCCCAGCCATTATTAGAGATGTACACAGAGTAGAAACTCTTGTACTCACAGGTCTAGCTTTAAGTACTTAGATTCATAAGAGTTAAGGAAAGGGCCGGGATAAATAATAAGCTGTTCAGACTTGACATCTCATTCTTCTGCATTTTTTTCACTGTTGCTGGTTTGTGTATAATATACCGAGTTGTAACACATGGCAAATAATTAGCAATTTTAGAATTATATTTAAGTATTCATCTACTGTTACAACAACCCCCTTTTGCCAAGGGGAAGATAATAAAAAGTCAGAGTACTGTACCTCTATGAGGCTAGTATGAATGGGGTTTTGAATCAGAATTTGCGGATAACACCTGTATATATCTAGTTTTTTTTTCCTTCATATTTTGGTTGCTTATTTTGTTAATTGTAACTCTGTTCAGTATTTCAGGTTCATCTAGGACAAGGAAAAGTAATTCTCATTTGGACATAAATGTTTACAGTAGGTAAACTTATTAATTTCTTCATTATGAAATCGGTCATTACCAGAACTGCTACACATTTCTGCATAAATTTGCATAGCAGTTTGATGGGATTGGTGGCAAATAAGATGCAATCACTGCAACTTAAAGATACGTTTCTATCGATACAGTGAATAGTCAGATTTCCCACTTCAAATTACACTTTTTGAAGACTTTTGCCATACAAAGGACTACCAGCAAATGAAATGTGCAAGAAGGTTGATGGAAAATGTTCAGTTGTCCTGTAAAAATCACTCTGCAAAAGGAATGTGATGGAGGAGTTTAACAGAAACACACACTGTTCAAGGGCTAAGCAATGCCTACTTAGGGTCCGACTTAATTTAGTTTTGCATAGCAAAACTGCTGTGCATTTTTATTTTGTATGGCAATTTACAAATTTTGCATAGCAGTTTTGTTTTTGACAAAAAAAAATAATCCATGTCAGTTTAAAAACATGATTTCAATAAACATATTTTTGTGTTAATGCAACTTCCCTTACGCTGATATTGGTCAATATCCTTATCAGTCACTGAACATCCCCTGGACCATGTGTGTGTGTGTGTGTGTGTGTGAGGGGGGGCTAGATAGATATAAGTTGGTCATGTGGTGATGCCACTCATGCAATTTGCCCAGTGTATCGTGCTAATTTTGTGCACATATGTACTGTACATTCGTTCAGAAGAGAAAACACAAGAAATGTTAATCCTTGCAGCGAAGTGTCTGAACGTACTGGGCATGTGCAATAAAGGATTGATTATAGTAAGTAAATATTCAAATGTGCACCAAAGATAACAAGTTGTAAACAACTAGCCAGGTTTAGCAGTGCTATACGCTAGCACTAAAATATTGGATGGCAGATGGCTAGGCGAGCCCGAGCGAGAGAGTGTAGTTATTGACTTTTTCAAAACTCATACAGGGAATTGATTCATTTTAATAATAGTATTTAGGTTGGAACTGAATTTTAAAAATTAGGGGTGAAACCAAGTCAAGTCCAACCATTGTATGGATGCCAGAATGCCTAGGTACAAATTACAGTACTTCAATCGATTTGCAGGTTTGTGTCACAAAATCTGTGAGGCATATAAATCTTTGTATCACTACTGTGCTCAACTGCACTGCAAACTGCGATGCGATAATGGCCACTGCGGACCCTGCGTCTACTACATGGAAGGCTGATGAGATTGACAGTGTAATACAAACATCACAACATTGCTTTATTGGTGGAGAAACTACAAGTTTACAAGAGTAGAATGGTGGGTCTGAAGTTCGTTCACCTTAGCCACTGAATCCGTCAAAAAAATATTAATAGGTAGCACATGGTTCCCAGTTTTAGACATTTTATCTTTGGAAATATATTGTCTGTACAAAAACGGATTTTGCCCTGGAATTTGTAGAGTGCAACTCGGAATTTGAATGATTTCATGAGACTGTCTCTGACCTCAGGCATTTCTCTCCAGAGGGTCACAATTTCATTCGCACATTTTCAATTGTCCCTTTTCGTACAAAATCAGGTAAATATCCATTTACTTTGTCAAATTTCCCATGTAGGAAAAGGACTCGCACCAAGTTATTACAGTATTGCAGTCACATCTTGTGAAATCACGAAAATATAAGATCGTTTGGAAAGTAGGTTAGGCTTGTTAAATGAGTTGCCTAGGTATTAATTTTCGAATGTCAGAAAAATGTATTCAGGCAAATTGGAAGCATGTGGTTGGAATTTGTTTTACTACGATTGTTTATCAGTTAATGCTTGATATTTTGTGCAATTTCCCAATCATTATATCCATTATTCATTGAATTATGGATAATGAACGAACTTCGGGGGTGAACGAACTTGTGTTCCCTAACTATAACTGTTTGGCCTATCAAAGAAAACACTTACAGCCCCTAGGCTAAGGCACCATAACTTATCCCTGTTGTGAAAAGTAGCCTGGGCAACTTGTGGTGATCTACAGTAACAAATTAATTACTCTGGCTAGTTTCATTAGCACACTGAAACCGTGTGCCACTCCCCCTCCTTTCCTTATCTATAGTTAGGTATCACTCACTGGGTGGTACAAGGTCAACAGTATTCCTAATGTGCTGTTTGTAGTAGGAATCATTCTTTAACCTAAGAGTTTGAATTCTACTTTCAAGTGCATAACATGTAATTTATTGGAGAATATACGTAGCCTAGTAGAAATTACTTCATGTTTCCATGTTGTTATTCCTACAACTGCATGGACATTACAATCTTTAAAAAAAAACAGATAAAATGACATTTAACATCTGAAGTTGAATGCACACTGTAACTTACAGAGACATACCAATCAACCAGTTCTTTGCCATACAGCAGAAGCTCCCTCACTATTTGCTTCACTAACTTAATAGTTCATAAAACACGCTGATGATTTCATGATTTCAAATTTTGGGAAGTTTTCAGATGTTTCAAGTGATCAAATACAACATTAGTGGAAGCCTTGGAATGGAAAAGTTATGGTAGTATATTAAGACTTTTGGTCCTAGCTTTGCTATAAGATGAAAATCAATTTCGACCAGCATTGTGCTGGTTGAAGACCCCAGATTTTGAATGGGTCGGTGTAAGGACTGTGTATAGGGAGCTATCAGCCACCGGCTATATACACGTGCCTTTATTGAGCCGGATTGCATAGTTTGTCAGTCACACGGAACTTCTTCCACGCACATTTTCAATTTATTAAGGCCTACTGAATTTACGACAGATCAGCGTGCAATAATTCAGTTTGGTTCAATAATCGGCTTGCAGCGTGCAGGCAAAGAAGTGAGCAAAAGATCGGCGCGGTGCAAGCAAAATCTCAACGCTCAAGACTCACTCAAAACATTATGGGGACATGCTAAAACGAATGCCAACAAATGCCTATATGCTATCATAGAAAAATGCGAATGCCAATTGACTTTGTGTTACGCAAAGTTATATACGGAAGGTTAGAAAAGACATCTCGGTGATCATGGCATAGAGATATTATTTTTAGGCCGACGCTCAGACGCTCACTGCCTCTTGCCGTATCTGACTTCTGATAGGTTAGCAAAAATATTAAGACGTGCTATTTAGGTGCGTTCCTTTCGTCGACATTCGAATATAGATATAGAATACATAAATTATTTCCGAAGTTCCTTGTAAAAGTTTTCAAACGAGACAAGCCACCCCTCTGGTTAAAGCTCACAATGTGGGCTTTTATGGCATTATCAAATTTACATACCATAACCATTGAAATTTTCAGCTGGAAGTGCTTGAATAATATGTACGTGTTTCCAGCCCTGATCCTTACTCAGAGACAGCATTTCAGCATTTCAAACAGTGGAGTAATACCATCCAAAAATGGCACTAAAATTGGTCAAATTCCCTTCAATTTTGCACATTCTGTATTTCAACTCATTGCCTATAAGGCCATATGAAACATTGATCATATTTTATAAGTAACACAGTCAGAAACAACCTCCCATAAATTTTCTAGGGGACTTCATTTGTACAGGCAACATTTACAAGCTCAAGAACATTTATAAAATTAGTGGTCCGCTACGTGCAGCAGATTCCAAAAAGATGGCGCTCGCTCAGAAACCTTAATACACCCTAGATATACACCATGACTTACTTGTGGACTGCACTGAACTGCTGTACAGCATCTTGTAATTTTTGGGTAATTTAAACGCAATACCATAAATGTGAACTTGAAATGTTAAAACTACCTACTTTGTACTAGTTGAGGCCAGTTTGTACAAACCGGCAAAAAGAAAAGGCGTACGAGCATGTTAAACAAGACTTTCTAAAAGGCCTTATGCTTTTTATAGGCTTCCGTAGTTGCTTTTACCACTACGTCTATTGGCATTCGCCACTTTAGTGCAAATGAATTGGCATTCGTCGTAATTTAACGATGTAGTACGGCATTTGCTGGCATTCGTTTTAGTATGTCCCAACATTATGCTCTGTACACTATTCAGAAAGAACCAAATAATCACCATCTTTTGTAGCTGATGACGGTCATTGGACCCAAGCGGGGTTTCACCCCTGCACCCCGGCGGGGCCCTTAAGCGGGCCCCTGCGCGGGTGCAAAGCATTCGTCAGCACGCAATTTCGAACTTAGCAATTTCATTCTGCGCGTAATTAGCAAACTAGCCTGCAAACGGCAATCTGGTTACTGAGGACTAACGTTTACTGTTAGTGACTGAATTTGAAACCTCTAGGCCTAGGCTACAGTATGTGTACCAATAGCGTGAAACATATAAAAGTGTTTTCCCCGATATTGTAATAACATTTGCGAGGTTATTTCAATGCTGTATGAAAGACTTGGTCATTGCACTGATTATGGAAGAGACTCGATGTACAATTTGATAAATTCTGAAAAATACAATCCAGAAATGTGTTTCACTCTATTGGTACACATACTGTAGGCCTATGGCCCAACCTAATCCAGTTGTCAGTAGGCTAAGGCCAGCCTATTCCCCGGTACGTTTCAAAACCCGTGGGTGTGGAAATTTGTGATGTGTATACTGGAATCCTACGAGCTGTTCAAGGAATACAGACTACAGTGGGCCTAAGTCTAGGCCCTACTGTCATCGTGAAACTACTACATGCAATACGATCTAGGCCTAGTTCAGGTTTATTTCTTTGCGGCCGCATGTCAAGTTGTAAACTCCTTACCGATTTGTTTACAGTGTTCTACGTCGCAATGTTCTCCCAAAATCAACTCTGCCATTTTAATTTTTTAGAAAACAGGAAGATTTAACTGCAATAATTTCTGAGATGTAATAAAACCCTTGGCATCTGAACGTCCAGGTTCCGTTTTGATTTTGTTGGGCTATGGTGGTTGTGGTAGCATTCAACTGTTAAAAAGTTCCGCGCAGTTGGTTTCCTGTAACTGATTGGTCGAACGTTTTCCACACACCACTTCTTCTTCTTCTTCTTCTTCTTCTTGGATATGGTGAAACATCCGAAGACATTCTCTCACCACGCACGCGCCGAGGGGTCAAACCTTACTAAGAAACTTAGTAATAATGCTAACAGGATCCTTATTAGTAGAGGCAGCATTAATAACACTCTCAGGGAGACTATTCCAATCTTTAACAGTCTGAGGTAGGAAGCTAAATTTGTAACAATTGGACCTAGCATACAGATTACAAAAATGAAGGTCATGCATCTGACGGGTTTTCCGTAAAGGGTGATGCAGACGGTCAATAGGAATATGGGCCTGGCCAAAGACACCTTTAGAAAACAGGATGAGCCTACTTTGTTTACGTCGGTCAACTAAAGGTGCTAAATTTAACTCGTTTAAGAGGTTAGTCATAAAACCAGGCTCACTAGAGAAGTCAGAAGCTATGAATCTTGCAGCTCTTCTCTGTATACCCTCTAGTTTATTACGCAGGCAACCCTGGTGCGGGTCCCAGACAGTGCTGGCATACTCTAAAACTGGCCGTAAAAGGCCTTTATAGGCTGCAATCTTAACTTCTCTAGGGCAAAATGACAAATTCCTATACAGAATGCCTAAAACTCTATTTCCCTTGTTACAAATACTTTGGATGTGCTGATCCCAGTTTAAGTCTTTGGTGATGGTTATCCCTAAATACTTAATACAATCAACATTTGGGAGCTCCACTCTATTGAGAAGGTACTTAAAGGGGATAGGGTGTTTTTTACGAGCAAAGGTGATAATACTACATTTAGTAGGTTGAAAATGCATACCCCATGTAGTAGCCCACTGACCTAAGTGCTGAATATCATCCTGAAGTTTACAACAATCATCCTCAGTCTCAATAATACGATAACAGACACAATCATCAGCAAACAACCGGACCTCAGAAGTAACAACACCGCCAATATCATTGATATGTGCCAGAAAGAGAATCGGCCCTAAGACAGACCCTTGGGGGACACCGGACATAACATCCTCCGACGAAGAACGAGTCCCATTTACTACGACTACCTGTCTACGGTCGCCAAGAAAGTCATCAATCCACCGGAGAATCTGCTTAGACACACCAAGTGTGTGTAACTTGGTCTTAAGTAATTCATGAGGGACGGTATCGAAGGCTTTTCAAAGTCTAAAATGAATGCATCGATTTGTTTATGATTATCTAGAGAAGAAGCCCAATCCTCGATAATAGACACCAGTTGGGTTTCGCAACTATGAAGTTTTCTAAAGGCATGCTGATTAGTAGCTAATAAGTTATTATGCTCAAAATGATTCATGAGGTTCGAGGCAATAATGTGCTCTAACAACTTACAACAAACACAAGTTAGAGAAACTGGTCTGTAGTTACTCGGTAAGGTATTATCACCTTTTTTGTAAATTGGACAGACATAAGCTGTTTTCCAGTCCTCTGGAATACGTCCATTAGTAAGGGATTGCTGAAAAAGATGGCTTAATACAGGAGCAAAGTCAGTGGCAATCTCCTTCAGAACCCAAGGGTGGATATTATCAGGCCCCATGGCCTTATTGGGTTTCAGACCGTGTCACAACTATTCCACCCCATGGGTGGATATGGTAATATCAGGCATCTTACCACAAACAGACCTAAAAAAGGGAATGGTGGTAAAAACAGTTTTGGAGAAAACACTAGAAAACTGACTATTCAGAGCCTGGGCTTTATCCATGTCACTAACAGCTACTTTACTATTACTCTTAAGTGGGGGTATAGTATGCTTATCCTTCTTTTGGCCATTGATATACCTCCAAAATGGCTTAGCATCAACCTTAATATCGCCAATCATACCGTTAATGTAATTTTTATGGGATATGTACACTTCCCTCTTGATTTTAGAGCGAAGCTCGACCCACCTCTTACGAACATCAGCCTTTCCAGTCTTCTTAAAAATGGCATGTAACCTATTCCTACGTCTGACTAATCTACGTATCGTGTCAGTAATCCAAGGAAGAGATTTCCTAGATTTTGTCATTTTAGTGGGGATATTAGCCTTCACAGTTTTTTCTAGGAAGGATTTGATAAGTTGCCAATTCTCTTCCACTGTGCGCATATCCTGCCCCCCATTGAAATACTTGATACAAAACCCACGAGTATCTCTCCTCATAGTAGCATAATCTCCCTTTGAGTACTGTGTAATACGCCTACGTGGTTGCTTGAGATTTGGAAACAGACACTTCAGCTTACAGACAATGGCCGCATGATCACTTGGGGAATCCATGGTACTGGACATCAGTATACTGACTAGGGGTGTTTGTAATTACCAAGTCAAGTGTGTTATTCCCTCTTGTGGGAGATTTCACGAGTTGATCAGCAGCAAAATCATTAATTATGTCCAGGAGTAATTTACCTGAATGATTAGACACACTATTACCACTATCTTTGTCTAATCTGTGAGCCCAATCAATTTGGCTAAAATTGAAGTCACCCAACACATGAAAACAGGGTAATTTAGAGTTTCTATGTGAAGTCATAATTTTAGATAACTGGTCCCGGAGCAGGGATATATGTTCCACGTGGGCATCAGGATCCCTGTACCAGGAGGCTATATAATGCCAGGTTCCATTAATGGAAACCTTTGCCCAAATAGACTCAGAACCATCAGCAATAAAGTTTACTTGAGTTGGAGATAGATGATTCTTAATTAAAAGCATAGTACCACCACCCCGGAGGGTACGATCATTCCTAAAAATCTCATACTCTAAACATGGGGGAATTAATTCAGTATTTGTGACAGTGCTGTCAATTTTGGTCTCTTGAAGTGCCACTACATCAGGATTTGATTCACTAAGAATGGTTTGAAGATCTAATTTTTTCCCTCTTAGACCATTAATGTTAATTGAAACAATGGAAACCTCCTTCTTAAGGGCAGTTTTGCCACTGGGGCGCCTGGCGGAACTTTTGCCATCAATGCTCGGAATGGAATGAGCATTCCCAGAATCAGGATTCAAAGCATGAAAACTGTTTTCTGTCTGGGGAGCAGTAAGGCCCCACGTGTTGGACAGATTTCCATTATCACAATTGGGACACATCCAAATACAATTTGTTGCTTGAATGTGGTCGTAATGGGAGTCATCGACCAATGAACACCTGTTATGAATCCATTTCTTACAACTATCACATTCAATAGCAGGGTCATCACCCCGAACCCCCTTTAAGCAGATACCACAGGGTGAGGAACACTTGGAACAATACCATTTGTCCTCAGGTTTGGAAAGCTGGAGAAGTTTATAACCTTCCCTATCAATATCAGCACAGCGGATGTGAACCCAATGGTCACACCCATCACATTGAACTGCATTGTCATTCTTCTTAACTAACTTTGCACACATGCCACAGTAAAAACCTGGGCCAGGGTTTAATTCGACTACATACTGCGTAATAACTAGAAGCAGTTTTGTCTTGTCATGTTTTGAAGCAAGAAAATGATTAGGATCCATAGACCTTTTTCCAAATAGCAATTGCAAAGGATTGTGGGATAGAGTTTTTGGTGCAGGTTGTGTCACAAGGTTCAAATGAAAGGAAGGAAATTCAGCGTTAATTTGAAACGAAAATACTGCAGGGCTGAACAGCAGATACACAGAACTCAACACGAACGATCTATCTTAGAAAGAAAATTATTATTTACATTGCATCATTTGCGAGAGCCCCAGACTTTCCTTCTGGTAGCATGATTACAAACAATTCTTAATTTTTACTAGATTACATCTTATCTTAACTTAGTTTACAATCACTTACTGGTATTACACACATGGTTGGTGGGACTTTGGGGTGCGAGTCCAGCGAGGTCTTTCTGTCGCGGGTACCACTTGTCACAGCTCTTTTCCCAACTAATAATCGAATAAAGAATTCCTTCTGTTGGTGACTTCCAAGCTGTTTGCGAGATTCGGAGGTCCTTCGTGGCTAAAACAGCGAAAAGTTACTCGTTAAAGTCAGTGGTTTGTCTCGAACTTATCGATAACAGCGATACGGGCTTATGGGTATCGTCCTTAGGCATGGGCGTCCGCAGAAAAAAATTCAGGGAGGGGCAAAAATTTTTGCAAAAATTTTTTAGGGGGGAAAAAGCTCCTCGCAAGCATGGGTTGGCGCGGAGCGCAAGAAAATTTTGGCCCCCAAAGCCTCCCACATAGCTGAAAATGGCACTTCTAAAGCCTATCTACTGCATATAAATAGGGGTAACACTGAGTGAACTGTGAAGAAATGTTGATGTTAATTTTTCTTTTTTTTTTCTTCGTTTTTTCAAATTTTTGATTTTCCAGGGGAGGGCAAGTGCCACCCCTTGCCCCTACCTGCGGACGCCCATGTCCTTAGGGACACGGCAACTGCTCGGCCCAGTCAGGAGGACGCACAGGCAAGGAGATATGGAGAATCGGCATACTATATCTTGTACTGGGCTAAACCAAGAGGATTTTCAGTGACTTTTTCTCATTTCTGACGGAGGCATGTAAAAACGGCACATCTCTTTTAAGTCCCAGTATGTAGGAAATTGTGAAAGACGGCACATTCCCTGAAAGTTCTATTAGTTAGGAGAATGTGAAAACGGCACACTCCTCTTTGGTTCCATTAATTAGGAGAATGTGAAAACGGCACACTCCTTGGTTCCATTAAATAGGAGAATGTGAAAACGGCACACTCCTTGGTTCCATTAAATAGGAGAATGTGAAAACGGCACACTCCTTTAGGTTCCATTAAATAGGAGAATGTGAAAAACGGCACATTTCCTTAAAGTTCCCTGTAAGCACTACGGCATGTGAAAACTGCACAGCCCCTCACTTCAAGACTGGGACCCAGCGGTAGCTGGCATACTGCTTACAGTTACAAGACGTACTGCCAAGCATAATGTCTCCAAATACCTCTGAAACCTCAGTATTTTAAGGCAAGACCATACCTGTAAAACATTACTGACGAGGCCCTGTTGCTCCCGTGGTTTAGTTTTAAGGCAGTCCAGCTCGCCATTAAACTTCAATTTTCACATCTTTAAGTCCTCACTGTAAAAAATTGCCCTTTTCAAAGAAGGCTTTTCACACCACTTATCAAGTCGCCCATCGTACCTCAAAACTCCGTGTAGTCTCCTAGTTTTCTCCCTACAAGCTCTTGTAGCTGTTGCTCCCAGAGTATGACGCTTACCCCTTTGTTGTCCTTTACATAAGCAAATACATTCAAATTAAACTAATCATAGGCAAATTTCAAATTTCCCGCCATACTACTCGATCACACGAAGCCACAGTCATCGTGCACAAAACAATACATTCATTCCCTGTACAGGTCAGTCAGGCGTTCACTGCTCTCAGCAGTGAGCCTAGGTCAGGCTGTATACAAAAGACGGTAATCCTTGAACCGTGACTGTCATGAAAATAATAACGCAGAGTAGCCGAAAACCTGTACCGAGCCTTCAACTTATGAATAATTATAAGCTAAACTTGTGACCTGTGACAGGTTGTTAATGTTAATGGCATTTTACTGTGGCCAAAAAGGATGAGTACAAAAATTCTATACCACAATCCTTTGTAATTGCTATTTGGAAAAGGGTCTATGGGCGTCCGCAGAAAAAAATTCAGGGGGGGGCAAAATTTTTTAGGGGGGTCAAACTTTTGTCATGGGAAATATTTTACTCCCAGAAAAGAGTTTAGATGCTACTTCACACAGTGTTGACAAAGGCGTAGCCAGGAATTTGTCAAGGGGGGGGGGGCAAAGCCCATAGACAGACTCTCAGCGCTCCAGGCCACCATGATTGGCGCGGAGCGCAAAGAAAATTTTGGCCCAAAATGCTTCCCAGATGTCTGGAAATGGCACTTCCAAGGCCTATTTTATACCGCATATAAAAGGGGAAACACTAACAATATCGTAAATGTAAACTTTTAAAAATACCAAAAATGTGCTCGAGGGGGGGGGGGGGCTGCTGTGGACTGAGTGTTGATATTTTTATTCAATTCCTGTTTTGAGACTAGAAATTCATACTGAGTGAACTGTTAAGAAATGTTGATGTTATATTCTTTCCTTTTTTTTCTTTATTTTTTCTTCGTTTTTTCAAGTTTTTATTTTCCAGGGGGCAAGTGCCCCCCTTCCCCCCCCCCTCCGGACGCCCATGTTAGGATCACCACTGAAACAAGTTCATAGCCAAATGGATGGGACAGCAGGGGGAAGGGGAGGGGACTCCTAAAAAAATTTCGCCCCAAGATAATTAAAACTTATTGTTGCCTTAAATGTAGTTCAGTGTATCTCTCCCCCCTGAAAAAATATTTTGCTTCCTTGGAAGCTATCTGGACCCTTGTCTGACTACTGGCCTCGCATTTTTTTCCCACGAGGTTATGGGTAAATCATGCCAATGGACCAATCAGCTTCTTGGAAATAGGCCACACCCCTAGTTCCAGCTTTCCGACCCTTTTATTGTAATTCTGACACCGAATTATGAAAGAACAGGCCAAAAATCCCAGTCTATGTAACCCTAGCCTTAAATATAACCCTAACCATGATTTTGAAAAATTTTGAAAATCAAATTTGCCCATAACCTCATGGGAAAAAAATGAGGCCTACGGGCTTGCACTTGATACAGCATAATTAACAAAGTGATATGCACTCGGTTGAATGTCTACATTATTGCCTGTGGCTGAATTTACTCACCGTATAGTCTCATGCACATTCCTTGGGTCACAAAGAATGGGAAGGATGGGGTGAGGAGGGGTGGGTCAGGCTGAGGGAGATGTCAGGAAGTGTCCACCATTTACTTCCTTCCATAGGAGTATAATGCAACCTTCTAGGGGGTCAAGCCCCGTACTCCGACTTAAGAAAATGTGGAATCATTGCAGGAAAAAAGTATTTGGGGCAAAATTCATGTCATATGATTTTTTGCCAAGTAGGAGGAATTTTATAGTAATCACCTCCCACTCCTCGTTAAATGTGCTCCAATACATCTATGATTCTAACCCACGCCTTCCCCCAATTTAAAGCTCATAAACGCACGGATAACTTAAGTTCAAGTCCCGGGGAGGATCCAGGGCTATAATTCATTCTCAGAAAATATACCCCTAACGTAAGTTGATCAGAAAATTGCTTATGAGTTAGGCTCTCAGTGCATCAAATTTCAAAACTCGACGTCTAAAAGAGCTAGTTTTCCAGGAGGGTCGGGTGAACGCAGACTCCAAGAATAACTGCAGGGGCGGATCTAGGGGGGCCGACCCGGCCCCGCCCCCTTTTTGAAAATGCAAAAAAAATAAATAAATAAATAAATAAATAAATAAATAAATAAATAAATAAATAAATAAATAAATAAATAAATAAATAAATAAATAAATAAATAAATAAATAAATAAATAAAAGAGAAAAAAGAGAGAAAAACGGAAAGGAGAAGAGCTAGAGAGAAGGAAAGAGAGTGGAGTGACAGAGAATGAAGCTGCAATTAGCAACCTCGAAGCATGGGAGTCATAGCGCACAGCAGATCAGTTTGAACGTCGATTGGGACGTTCACACGCATGCTATCTTACTACACATGATTAGATACAATCAATACGATACAATACCGATACAATACCATCAGCCAATCGCAAAATACCTTACGAGACAGTGCGCATCAGTTGGGATGGGCTGCTATCAAGCCTGGCAAGTGCCATTTCCGGCCATCTGGAATGTATTAAAACTTCAAATTTTCTTGGAACGCTCCGCGCCAATCATGGTGGCGCTCCGCTTAGATAGTAAACGCAGTGGCGTACACTGGGGGGAGGCCATTGGGCCATTCACTCCCCACTAATGCCGACTTTTTTTTCCTACTTTTTTTTTTTAGTTCCTAAAATACGTAAATTTTTTAACACAAATTTTACTTCAAAAGGTAGCATATGTGGCACCAGATTGCATGTAAAGACACCTAATTTTTCAAATATTTTCAAAGGGGGCCGATTTTTTTTTTTAGTTCCTAAAATACGTAAATTTTTTAACCAAATTTTACTTCAAAAGGTAGCATATGTGGCACCAGATTGCATGTAAAGACATTGCCTTTACCCCTGCCAGTGCCTTTTCTAACAATACTACCTCAGCGACGCCCCGTCCCCACACAGCCCCACTCAGCACATTTGGACCCAGTTATAGGTCCCTTTTGACTTGCAAAGCAATAACAAGAACTTTAACCGCTGTCTCTTTGGGGAGCCTTAAATAAGTACCACTCAAGTTTTAAATCTCCGACGGCGATCAGTCACCTCGACTGGTTATAACTGAGTTTACTCTCAAGGAGGGCAGATTCTTCGAAAGTAACTTGAAATTTTCGGCGCTATCATAGCGCAGTGGAGTTTCATTGTACCGATATTTCTCTAGCCGCCTCCCCGTTAATAAGTAATCTTTGTCAACCAAAGATCATAATGTGATCGGCATGCATGGTCAACGAACGCCTCCTGAGAAGTTTCCGAAGTCAACAACACATGAGCTTCCTGCGTAAGTTAAAAACAATTAATTCACTTATCCGCCAATCACCGTTACTAATTCTAAGCTCACTCGGCAACGTAGGAATCTAGGGCATGGCACTGACCTTAACATGGGTGGCGATCAGTTGGGATGGAGATATACCGTCATGGAATTGGATGGGGAAGATACTGTACACTATACCCCCCCCCCCCATGAAATCAACCCGGCAGATTCGAAAATCATGTAAAACGTTGAGTTAGTTATTAACAAAACTTCTTAATAGAACAGAAAAGATAAAAAAAAAATACTTCTGACAGTTGTCATAGTATCACGTTGCAAAGCCTGGAAAGGGCCACTTCCGGTGATCTCGGTAATTTTGGCCAAAATTTTCCTTGCACGCTCCGCCCCAACTGATGGTGGCACTCCGCTTAGATAGTGCTTCTGACAATATCCCCCCAAATTACAAAGACAGCCGCCAATGGATCTTACCCCCTTCACTTCTCCCATTCCCCACCAGATGCAGAGCATGAACAAATCTGCTACCCTTCTGCAACGGCTGAAACATCACCTTCAGGAGTAATTAATTGGAGTAATTAATTAATTTTGATGTCTAACACCGAACCAACAAGAACTCATTGCATTAGAACGGAACCTCTCATTTTTTCCATCACCCCATTTCCTCCATGAATCAGGTCAAAGTGTCCTTAAACCAAATTTAGTCGTAACGTTCGTTCGTCTGAGGGAATGAGCCAGTAACAACACACACAACCGGGCACATTTTATCCCAATCCCTCAATAATCTAGAAAAGAAATGGGCACCACCACCAGAAAGGAAAGTCTTTATAGACGCATTCGTTTATTCTAGGAATTTACCCATGAACTGTTTTTAAACCCATCAAGAAAAAGCCAAAAGCAGCAACTAACAACTTGACCAGGTCGGAACGCAACGCCATATGGCAAATCTCAAGACCAAAAACAACATAATCATCAAATCCGCCGACAAAGGAGGTGCCTTATATGTAATGGATAGGTCTAGTTACGTGTCTAAAGCTGAAAGTCAACTGTCTGATACCGGGTTTTATAAAACGCTTCGTGATAATCTAACCCCGACATATCATTAGGAGTTAAGGACCCTGGTCCAAACTTTGGGCATTAATATAAGACAAGCGCAACAATGTTACCGAAGCTCAGCTTTTCCTGTTGACCTAAAAGTCTGTAGTCAATATTTTGGTTGGGTCTGTAACTCATGTTGTTCATATGAACGTTAGAAAACAAAGAGATAAATATAAACTGAATGCAATGGAATATGTATTGAACTTCCGAAGTCTCTGAAAGACTAAATCTGGTACACAAAGTTAACTTTATATACTGCACAGATGTTAGTATACAAATAATGAATGTTTATGAGTGCTGCTGTGACCTCATTTGTTTTCCATAATTAGACCCAGATAGTAACTTCCGATAAAAAAATTTTACAAATGGTTAAAGGTCTTAAAAGCGATATTTTGCCCCAAAGATATTCCTTGAACTTGTCCAGGGACAAAAGTTCAAATGCGTGTTGCCACTATGATTTGGAAAAACCAAAACTGCTGAATTGCTCAATATGAAGGGAAAATTTCTAAATTAAATACTTTACGCGCCTACTTCTGAGTATACTCTTTAGTCCCGTTTTCCCCTACAAAATTATTTTACTGCATAACATTTTTATGATTGGGATCTACCAGGTATAAATCGTCGATCGCTTTTAGGACCGTTGAATGTGTCGCAACAGGCCGGAGGGTATAACTACAGTTCGTAGAGAGCGTTGGGAAAATATGCACACTTATACTAAGTCTAAGGCTATTGAAATATCATCCCCCATGGCTTCCCCTTAACAACTGTGGGGCTTTCGGCAACGGAGAACAAGACTGGGGCGGTTCCTGCAGTGTCGACACCCATGTGACTGCACCAGGCTCGTAGCCTGACAAGGTACTGAATGGGGGCGAAATGGCTTCCAGGGGCTAACAAATTTTTAAGGGGGCCAAACGTATACAAATTCCATTAAGCCAATGGCAACTTGAAAACTTGCTAGGGGGGGGGGGAACAAATTTCAAAGAGTGATTCGCCCCCTTGGCCCGCTTGACTAGAAGCCTGAGCTGCACAATTCCTGCAGGCTCCGAGACTGACATAAGTGGCACACTCCTTCAAAAAGCACGTTTTCCTTTTCAAACCGAAAATTGTTTTTGGAATGTTAGCACAACCGTCTAGCTTAAACCATATGAAGCATTGTATTTTCAATCAACGTGCTATGTTCTTTGTTTAAAAGAAAGGGGTGGGCTCCTCTTTCCTCTTACGACATTTCCTAGACAACATTCACCTTAACTTGAAGTAGTGTACCCCGCCCCGGCATCCCAATTCACGAGTAGCTTCTTTCCTGCATGTGACAATCGAAACTAATTTGCTATTAAGGAAGGATAAGTCATTTGTTTACCTTTCGTACTAACTATTTATTGTCCAGAAATGTTAAAGAATGTTTGTAAAGGAGATACAAGAAGATTTGAAAATTAAGGTAATGTTTACAAATAACTTGAAACTTGAGGCGACTGGATATATTCTCTTTAAACTTTAAGCCAAACTCCTAAAACCATTCAGACATTAGGCTAAGCTGAATACTTGTTTCTGCCTCAACACAAAAATGTGTAGGCCTAGCTTAATACCACTGTTTCGCACAAGGCACATATTTGCAAGAACTTGCACAACTTTCAAACGTCCGGTATTTCTTTTCGACTAGGCCTAACCATCCAACCAATTTAGCTAGTCTATTATTAAAACGCCTAAATGAGATCAGCGCCACATGTTCACGTAACGCCTCCATAGTAGGCTGTACGGTATACAGTATTCCTTATTCATGTCATATCCCTGGTTTGGAAAGCAAAGAGCTGAGCAAACATAGTCTGACATAGTGGGGTAGCCCACGTACGGTATTCAAACATCGATACACTGCACTTTGCGTACACACTTCCACACGATTAAGCACGAGACGTCCTGTACATTTATATATATGTTCAGTATACTTTGTACCTCGTTTCGTTGTACACAGTCTCTCAAATGATAACAACTGGGATTCTCGACGTATTCCCGAACATGAGGACTTCGCCAGAATTTGTTTCAAAAAATGTCGTTTTCATGCCTTTAATGATTGCAGAAACGAAAAAAAAATTTAACTTTTGTTCAGCACAAATTGAACTATCTATATGGAATATATTATCAAGATTGGTGAAAAACTGAAAGACAAGTAGGGAATTTTACGTTTTCAAACAAAGCCCCCTCCCGAGGTCAAATAGCGGTCAAATTAATCAAAAAGAGTCGCAGCATACAGATATCACTTTCGCTAACATCTCTACTAAATTTCAGCCAAATCTAAAGAAAAACAGCGAAATGTCAGGCACTTAAACGCAAATGTTATGGTGACAGACGTTTGCCGTGCACGACAGCAATAGCTCAGCTGAGCTAAAAATGAGGTACGTCATGCCTCTAAATAGCCTATAGCCTCGGTGCCAAAACCAGCCATGTTTTACATCGGTCCGATTCTACGCTTCTAGGACTTCACGATTCCCGCTTGAAGTATAAGCTCATATCCCCCACTTTTGAGAAGCCGTTGATGCTTTTGCAGACTAAGATCCACAACTTAAACTAAATGACGGATTTTGTCAGCAGGCAGAAGAGTCGTGACGAGCAGCTTTCAAACAAAGATGTAATCGATTTTGCCCGCCTAAACAGCACGCCCGCTCCTTGCAGGCCCATTATTTCCAGCATCGGGACCCATAGGCGTAGGAAGTTTTTCAAGACTGGGGGGCTGAACCTTTTTTCGGATTGTCGTCCTGGGGGTGGGGTCTAAGGGGGTGCCCCCTCCCCTTTGGAAAATTTTTGGGTATTTGAGGGTCCTCAGATGCAATTTGGTGCAAAATTTTGGACAAACTTTAAGGAAAATTACTGCAAATTTTTGACATTTCTTACAGAAGAGACAAAGAAGGGGTTTTTGCCCTTGGATCTTGGGGGGCGGAAGCATACTTCATCTCTCCACATTTTTGTCTGGGGGATAAAGCCCCTCAGCTCCCGCTTCCTACGCCTATGTCGGGACCCCCTTACTGAATTTATCTCAGCCTACGTTGATTAATATCTACAGCATATACTAACTACCATTCCAAGCTTCATTCTAGACAGTACCCATTTTGATAACGGATGTACTATTTTGCAGACTGCCGACTGCAGACTCGGTTTTGCAGAATGGATGTCACAAGATGCAGAATGCAGATAAAATAATGAAAATTCCATCAAGTTACCCTTCTGAGTAAAATACTTACTTAAATACTTAAATACAAAATTGATCAAAATTTTAAAATAAACACAAAGTTAATCGGCGAGTGTCTTTTCTTGTCCAGATGTAAGCTATTTTCGAATTAAACCGGATTTTGCTCTAAGGTGCATTCCTCGTGAAATGCATTTTGCATTTATGAACGAGCAAAGCCTTCGATCAGTTTACGTAAAACCCTCACTGGTCCAGGCACTAATTAACCATATACAGCAAGCTTTAATAAGGCCGGTTCATACTTCCAAATTTCTCGCGCGATAAAGCGATCAATAACCATATATGGTCAAAATATCTTTGCCGACAGTTCGATTCACGGTCATCGCTTGGAGTTGAACATTGTTCAACTTTTCTCCCAAGCTCTCGAGATATCGCAAAGGAAACGGCTTCTGATTGGCTGCTTGGTAGGTGAACGACCTTTTGAAACGAGCTCACGATCCTACTCAACAACAATGGCGGACCTTTTCAAATACCGGCTCATTACATGTATTCGGGTTCCGTGCGACTATCGGCGGCCTGATTGTGACAGTGAGAGTTGTCGGAATGGAGGGAAACAGTTATTGCTTCCCACCAATTCAGACATAAAGGTTAGTAAGGCAGGATTTTCTTGTATTTCCTAAAATTATCACGGTAATCTATAGTTTACTTTGTCGTAGAGCCGATCAAACCGCATACACATATGTACTGTACTTGGCCTCTGCATAGGCAGGTATTGGGAGACTGTGCATTGCATGTCAGTACTGCGAAAGTTGAGCTATGCGAGAAAACTGAAGTATGAATCAATTTTACATCGGCTTATCGAGACCTAGTCAGGGTAACCCTGCGTGAGGGTATGCTTTATTTGGTCTGTTCATACCCCCTCGATGAACAGACCAAATAAAGCATACCCTCGACGGCAGGGTTACCCTGACTAATCGAGACCCAGCTAACATCCTTAAACACAGCTTTATGGCGCTATAATTAGGGAATAAAGTCAATGGTGCCCATGTCTCTACATCAGATTCGAACAGGCTATGACGTCACGCATATGGGCTGAGAGACCCGAGGCGAAGCCGAGGGTCTCTGCCTATATGCGTGACGTCATAGCCTGTTCGAATCTGATGTAGAGACATGGGCACCATGACTTTATTCCCATTCATAAATACTTTAATTTCGAGACGTTTAAAAGTGGAAAAGCTTGCTTTTTTTAACGATTTTCCATTGATCATGAATTATTCTCCCAAACTGACTAAATTTTCGCAGAGTGCACATAAGACTGCGTATAGGCTGCCTGCTAAAATACGAGCTATGTAATATCAGGGAGTTGCTATTTGTCAAATAGCAACTCCCTGGTAATATGTAGGCTATATAACTAGCTGCACGCTATAGCTTTGTCGTTTGTAAGCACATGGCCATACTTTGTGACGTCTCTTTTCGACTGTGGATTTTTTGGAATATTTTGAGCGAGGTCATATTTGAAACGATTTCTCTGTTTGAATTGGAAATGTACTCCGCCTTGACAGTTCCATTAAAACTACATTTGGAGGACTTACTAGCGTGAGGATGTGGTTTTTGCGATATTGCTCACCGTGACGTTCAACACACTAACGTGCTGCTACGTTGTTGAAAACAAATAACGTTAGGCCAACGTTTGTCCTAGCCTTAACCTAGGCTAATTATCGTTAGGCTACGCTGTTTTCGAATGGTGAGCCAGTTCGAATAAGACTCGTACTAGACGAAGTCTCCTTACCCGAGTGTCATTTGGAAGCAATTTCCATCCTGCGATTTTGTGATACAAAGGAGACTTTTCAAATGTGATCTAAAACTGTTTACATCTGTGCACTGACAATATTGATACTGTTTCGGATCAAAGTAAAACCAGCGTGCTTAGCCATAACAGTTATCATGTGCTAGGGCCTCACGTTAGTTGCTTTACTTGTGCTGTAAGATAACGTTAGACCTAACGTTAGTGGTTGGAAATGTCATCGCAGAGAGCTTGTTCTTTACGAGTGGAACTTAAACCAGACAGATTTCTTTACTGACGTTGAGCTTTTCTTACAAAAAGAATGTAGGATACCGCAATTTGGATAAGGTTTGTTGATGCAGTACTTTGGATCATTACATTAGGCCTGGGCATATTAGACAGTAGCCCCCGGCTATCGTTTCAACAGCATATATTGTATTCTTCGATTGAAAATCCCCTTGATGATTTTGGAGCTATATTTCTTTGAAACATAGTGCACAGAATACGTGGGGCCAACGCTATCTTTCTGGAATGAAAGATGAGTTTTAAGGTTAGTGAGTGCTCATCACTCATTTTACAACTGTATTTATATTATTACCCATCCCAGATAAAGGTCTATTATTGGGATAAGAAATGCTGTATAACTTCTTATCGGCGATGTACCAAAATCAAGCGGACGCCCGCTAGTTTGACACGCTTTTAAAGCTAACGTTAGAGCCTAGGCCTAGGCCTGTAAAACACCTTACTCAGCGTGAAATCACTTTAAATTCTCTGAAAAGGCCTGAAATATCGTTTGTAGCCTAGAAGCTGATTATTTGTTTGGATGTGCAACAATGCTGTCAACCAAAATATATTATTTATAATTTGGACAGTTACTGAAAAAAATTACAGTTGAAGGCCCAGGCCTACCTAGCCTAGCTATACAAACAAACTGTTTACTGTAGTGTTAGAGCTGTGTTTACAATCATGTTGATCAAAAAGTTGCTCTCCATACACCCTATGTCTCTACACTGGATTAGAACATAAGTAACTGACCAATCACATGCCAGCATTCTCAAAAAGTATTTATGAATTAGGGAATAAAGTCAATGGTGCCCATGTCTCTACATCAGATTCGAACACACTGAGCTATATAACTGGAGGACGCACGTCAATGCGGAATACGCGACGAAACTGAAGCCGACCTGGAGGGTCACGTGATGTAGGTTAGCTTACTCAAGTCGATTCCATTGCCCTAGAAACGCGCAGCGCTGCAAGTGAAAATAATGTAACGCAGAATCTTTGATGTACACGCTAAAGCAATCCTTTGTTATTCATTACGTCTTTAGTGCTTTTGTTGTAATTACTTAGTAGGACATTTGAGGAGTGATCCTGCCTATTTGAGGTACAGCGTGTGTGACCGCATTTCGTTGGTGCGTCGAGACGCGATGACTGCGTAACATTCGCGATAGCACCTTCACTGAACAGTACACAGAGTAGGCGCGCTTGTTACTGACTGTCCATACCTGTGCACAGATAATCTGCAAAACGCATCGAAGGCGTCTTCTTGACAAAAAAAGGCGCACGAAGGGAAAGTAACACGCGCGCGCACATGAACGCGTGCATTTTGGCCAATGATGTGCCTCAAAGCTTCCTACACGGTAAGCGTTTGGTGTTCTGTATGTTATACGGCTATTGTGATGTATGGCTTTTCAGGAAGTTGCTGAGGCAACTTTGCCTCGGCGCAGTGGCGTGCATGCTAACGCGTGGTAGCCGGCAAATGAGCGTCCAAGAGGCTGAAGAGACGCTAAGGCCAACTACGGCGCGTTAGCCGTACATCATTGCCTAAGTGTTTTCACTTCTAGGTACGCGTTTCTACGGCGGCGGCGACTCGAGTAAGCTAACCTACATCACGTGACCCTCCATGATGGCTTCAAAACATTATTGTGGAATGATCCTTCCTAGCATATAGTTCAGTGTTCGAACAGGCTATGACGTCACGCATATGGGCTGAGAGACCCGAGGCGAAGCCGAGGGTCTCTGCCTATATGCGTGACGTCATAGCCTGTTCGAATCTGATGTAGAGACATGGGCACCATGACTTTATTCCCATTCATAAATACTTTAATTTCGAGACGTTTAAAAGTGGAAAAGCTTGCTTTTTTAACGATTTTCCATTGATCATGAATTATTCTCCCAAACTGACTAAATTTTCGCAGAGTGCACATAAGACTGCCTGCTAAAATACGAGCTATCATGCTATGTAATATGTAGGCTATATAACTAGCTGCACGCTATAGCTTTGTCGTTTGTAAGCACATGGCCATACTTTGTGACGTCTCTTTTCGACTGTGGATTTTTTGGAATATTTTGAGCGAGGTCATATTTGAAACGATTTCTCTGTTTGAACTGGAAATGTACTCCGCCTTGACAGTTCCATTAAAACTACATTTGGAGGACTTACTAGCGTGAGGATATGTGGTTTTTGCGATATTGCTCACCGTGACGTTCAACACACTAACGTGCTGCTACGTTGTTGAAAACAAATAACGTTAGGCCAGCGTTTGTCCTAGCCTTAACCTAGGCTAATTATCGTTAGGCTACGCTGTTTTCGAATGGTGAGCCAGTTCGAATAAGACTCGTACTAGACGAAGTCTCCTTACCCGAGTGTCATTTGGAAGCAATTTCCATCCTGCGATTTTGTGATACAAAGGAGACTTTTCAGATGTGATCTAAAACTGTTTACATCTGTGCACTGACAATATTGATACTGTTTCGGATCAAAGTAAAGCCAGCGTGCTTAGCCATAACAGTTATCATGTGCTAGGGCCTCACGTTAGTTGCTTTACTTGTGCTGTAAGATAACGTTAGACCTAACGTTAGTGGTTGGAAATGTCATCGCAGAGAGCTTGTTCTTTACGAGTGGAACTTAAACTTGACAGATTTCTTTACTGACGTTGAGCTTTTCTTACAAAAAGAATGTAGGATACCGCAATTTGGATAAGGTTTGTTGATGCAGTACTTTGGATCATTAGGCCTGGGCATATTAGACAGTAGCCTAGGGTACCTAGGCCTAGTTCTCACGTACACTTTGTTCCCTGAACTAGGCTTAGGCTATTGCAACACAAATTTTTGACCGCATATTACTGTGAGAGTAATATCGTCTGCGTGCGTTGCTGCAGTGATTGTTGCTATATACGCGCATGCGCGTGTATGAACGTAACTATAGCTATGGACTATGTCACAATTGAACAGCAGTGCGTGCTATTTAGCATACAATAGTGTGAACGTCCTAGTTACACGATTTAGCAGTTTCATAGAATGTTTAAAAAACAAAACAGGATGTTTGTGTAAATCAAAATGTTTGGTCCCTTTTTGGACACTTAAGTGCAGATAATCCTAGATTGAAGTGTGTTAAACATATAAGGCCCCGTAGAGGTCAATTATGTAGGAGTATACGTGAATTTGAGAAAGATCGAGACCATTCAAAATTTTTGAAGTAGCGGTAGCCCAATTTTGACAATGGGTATATTGCTGACCTAGTATGGGAAGCCATAAAGCTTCCCAAATACTAGGTCAGCAGACTGCGGACTAATTAGACAGAAGCCCCCGGTCATCGTTTCCACAGCATATATTGTATTCTTCAATTGAAAATCCCCTTGATAATTTTGGAGCTATATTTCTTTGAAACATACACAGAATACGTGGGGCCAACGCTATCTTTCTGGAATATGAAAGATGAGTTTTACGGTTAGTGAGTCCTCATCACTCATTTTACAACTGTATTTATATTATTACCCATCCCAGATAAAGGTCTATTACTGGGGTAAGAAATGCTGTATAATTTCTTCTTATCGGCGATGTACCAAAATCAAGCGGACGCACGATAGTTTGACACGCTTTTAAAGCTAACGTTAGAGCCTAGGCCTAGGCCTGTAAAACACCTTACTCAGCGTGAAATCACTTTAAATTCTCTGAAAAGGCCTGAAATATCGTTTGTAGCCTAGAAGCTGATTATTTGTTTGGATGTGCAACATTGCTGTCAACCAAAATATATTATTTATAATTTGGACAGTTACTGAAAAAAATTACAGTTGAAGGCCCAGGCCTACCTAGCCTATACAAACAAACTGTTTACTGTAGTGTTAGAGCTGTGTTTACAATCATGTTGATCAAAAAGTTGCTCTCCATACACCCTTTGTCTCTACACTGGATTAGAACATGGGTAACTGACTAATCACAAGCCAGCATTCTCAAAAAGTATTTATGAATGGAGTATAAACCGGCCTTAAGCGTGTCTTGTCCACCACATGCACTGCAAACGAAGTGTTTAAATCCAAATTCAGCAACTTACACGTTGTGCACGTTACTCTTGTATTTATTTATCACTGCTTTGACACACTCCCATATTGCACTTCATTGACAGTGCAGTGCTGCATGCATACCCTGACTGCAGGGCTAGCCGAACACGTGTTTCGCAGAATGAGGCATACAGTTAACCAGATGCCAGACACCTGGTATACTATCTCAGAAGATTCAACAAAATAAATTTACAAATATCAAAATATCGGAAACATGTACTTGTGTTGGAATGTTTAAGCAAGGATCTTCTATGACTGATAATTAAAATCCGTACCAGAATGTAGGGCTACTAGACAAAACATTGCAATCGAATTCTCGAAGCTTCGAAAAGTCAAATTTTGAGACAAGAAAGTGTGGGTTGTTGAAAGTCTTGAACTTTAGGTAGGCCTACGTATGCCCAACGTACACAACGCATGCATCTACGATCGAGCCAAATTGTTGGTTCTAAGTTGCCGAATTTTGATTGGCCATAATCCTTCATTTACGAATTTCAAGGTTTTTCATGTTCTCATTGTTACCCTGCAACATACATTGAAGAATTTTGATGTTCAAATGACTTCTTGAAACGCACCGACGTGTGAGAAAAAGAATAAATTTACGATATCAAAACAATGCATAGAGACCGTCAATATATGAAAAAAAAATATTCGATTTGCAAATCAGCGCATGCGGGATATTTTTAAATTGACCCAATCGAAAGTGGGATTTTCATATTATGACCAATCATCAAGAAGCGATTCTCTTTCACGTCCAAATACATGCGAAAATTTTTTTCTGCACTTTGAAAAAGGTATGACCAGCGATCAGTTTCACTGGAGTTGCAAAGGCGAGTCGAGTAGCGCCAATTCCAGCAGGCCGCACGCGGGAGGAGCCGGCCGGCCGGGGAGGTGGCAGAAAGCTTGGTTGATTTAGCAGTATTTTGAAGCGTACTCGGCTATATCACATGATTTTGAGAGAGTAAATTGGCATGCTGAGTGTATTAAATCGCCAAAATACGGCTTTGAGTTTTGGACGGAAAATTGGGGACCTTTCTCCCAACGTCAATGTAGATTGAATGAATTCACGTCTATTGTTAAACACGGCAGTTTGTGTAAGCCTACTATGCAATTGCGCCTGGTTAGATTTGCGTGTTTACGGTACGTGGCTCTACAGGCAGAATAGCCTACGTAGCGCCTCTGTGGCTGCCGCCCCTTTAGGCTGCCGCCCCTCAGTTTGTTTTTTCGCAGCGATGAGCTGAACGAAAAAACTTCGTCCGCTCCGCGGGGTACAGGCAGAAATGAAGCATCAACGTATTCTTCGTTGCTACAGTATCGTCCATATGGTGGCCGAGACTTTGTAGTAGGCTACTGTATGTATTTGGTTCTTGTGGGCAGAGAGTTACCACGGGACTCTTAGGAGTATGTAACCCGTCGCGATTTACGTATACCAATGGAATGTTTTTGCTCATTCAAAAATGCGAAATGCATTTCACTGTGAACCCACCATAGAGAAAAATCGGGTTCAACTGGAAAATTGTTTAACTCTGGACAATAAAAGACACTCGCCGATTAAGTTTAAGTTTCGTTTTAGGATTCTGATCACTTGTTATTTCTGTATCTTATTCAGAAGGGTCCCTTGACGGAATTTTAGCTATTTTATCTTTTACTACGTTCTGCAGTTTGTAACATCTATTCTGCAAAATCCGAGTCTGCAGTCTGCGGTCTGCAAAATAGTACATCCGTTTTGATAGTTTCTGATAATAAGCTAAACGAAATTCCATGCTTTCTCAGAGATAGCATCCTCGTGACCATCGAGGTGACTTCTTTATAGAATAACATTTCCTATGACGAGGATGCAAATTCTTGCTATAATCCAATGAGAACAAGTCAGTCACTGGACATGCAGAAATGAAGAGACTAATAGATTTCATTTTGGGCCACAACAATTACCATTTTAATAACTACAAGTATTTACAGATAAACTGGACTTCATGGGCATTAGGATGGCGCCATTGTATGCCAATATTTTTACGTACTATGTAGAGCAGAGGTTCTTAGGTATTTTCGTGGGCGGACCACATTTGCGCCCAGAAAATGTGCTTGGACCACAGACAGGTTTATACTTTCCTTCTAACGGATTTCACTTTGAAATACCTAACGGTGCTACGGCAGTGCAAACTGGCATTACTGCAATTTGAAAGAACATTGCAAAAGTAATCTGTTATTTCATAGTTACCTCTGATAGTTATGTCTGTCAGTATTTCATGTGTAGAGTGCAATGAAAGACCTGTACTGGATTTGAAAGTGGTGGGAGATTTTGGTCACTGCTTTGACAGGGACTGTTAATGGCATCTTAAAGGCCTTTCCAGGTAAAAGTTGAACTTAACACTGTTAGGTGCGAATTTGTAGCATTTGGCAAATTGCAGTGCATCTGAGGAGGAAATGGTAGACCTCTTTGATTTTATGGTCCATCAGTTTAAGTTGGTATTTTATCCCTGTTAACCAATCATCATTCTCTGCCTGCCAGAATTGAGAAAATGATTTGTAAAACAGTAATAGAAATTACCTTTTAATCTCATTGTGTGTTTTCAAAATGTTTTCCTCTATTTCCATAGAAAAAATATCAGAAACCTAGAAGAGCATGCCCTTATTGCCAAGAAAGGCAAACTTAGTTTAATCGACATATTAAGCATAAGGTAGCATGCTGATATAGAAGAGGTAAAAGCAGCATTGGCAAAACCAAGGAAAGATCAACTTCGGTTCTTTGAAATGCTGCGGAAAGGGGCAATTAAAATTCACAACCTTCACCAAGCCACAGAAGAACATCCATCTATGAACAGGACAGGCTGTCTAAAAGCAAAGATATTGTTATGTGCAGCTTATGTGAAGGGTTTTATTCAAAGATATGCTTCTGGAAGCACAAGCTCACATGCAGTGGATATGGGAGTCCAATGGTGGCACAAATGATACCAACAGATTTTTTGTCACCGAGAGAAGAGACTTCCCAAGATTTCCAAGCAAACATCCTGCAAAAATTTCTGAAGGATGATGTTGGGAATCTTTTCAGAAGTGATGAAACCATATGTCAAGTAGGACAACGGCTGTACAGCAAACTGAAGAGGAGGAAAGAGAAAGAAGTTGAGACAAAAAAATCTGTAATGGCTTTAATGAGAAGGGTAGCTGGCCTGTACATATCATACAAGAAGGTAAAGGAGGATTTAGTTAGTTAGATAATATTTAATGACACACCAACACGAATGTGTTATATAGTGTCAACTAGATAAATTCGTTTGAAGTCCTCCCCTCTAGTCGCCTCTTACGACAGGCGGGGAATACCGTGGGCATATTCTACAACCCCCAGCCCACAGGGGGGAAGAAGGAGAAGGAGAAGAATGTGGAGATACATGTACGTAGTTCAGCAGAAATGTTTAAGAGGGAAAATTTCCAGAAGCTTGAAAAGCTACCAATAATTTTACTTCTCATGGGCGAGTTTTGAAGGCCGGACTAAAGTTGGGTCTTTATTACAGCTTGAGAAGCACCACCCAAATTGCCAAGGCCATAAAATTAATGGACCGCAACGACAGCAGTGCTGAAGAAATTGATAAGTTTTTAGTCATGTTTGAAATGATGAAGGACTTTATCTTTGGCGATGCAATATACGAAGTGACCTACAATCGTCAGGTCAAATTGAGGAAGCCTCAAGAGCTTCCACTTCAAGAAGATGTTGCAAAAGTCAGGCAGCATACCATCTCAAGCCTGACCAGAATAATGGATGACCCCTACTTGTCTTGGGAGCCAGGGAATTTCACGGAACTTCGGGACTTGGCAGTCACCAGATTGACAATATTTAATGCTCGCAGAGGAGGGGAGCCTGCAATTAGGCTCTCATTATCCGAATGAGATGATGCAGCCCAGGATAGATGGGTCAGTCAGCAACAACTGGCTTCACTCATCTACCCGGTTGAACAGACTCTCACATCTAATTTGAAAATTGCGTATCAGAGGGGAAAGGGTAATTCAAGACTTGTCCCTATATCCTCATCACCCCTGACATCTTACCAGCATTAAACCTACCGTACATTCAAATGAGGAATACTGTTCCATATATGGAGTCAGGGAGGATAACAATTATTTTTTCCCATGCATTCAGAACTCCAGTAGCCATGTAATGGGCTGGCATGCAGTCTCAGCTGTGTGCCAAGTGGCACAAATAAAGGATAAGGGACGGTTCACATCCACAAGGAACAGGCACAGAGTGAGCACACTCTTTGCTGCGATGGATCTCCCGTCAAAAGAACGAGATGCCTTTTTCCAACACATGGGACATTCTCAACTCATCAATGAATGTATTTACTAGGCCCCATTGGCTGTACAAGAACTAACAAAAGTGGCTAAAGCTGGCTTCAACAAATTGACCAGGGTAAGAATGCATATAAGCTCAATATTCAGTGAGTGTAGGAGTAAGACAGGGGAAATGGGGGATTCCATAAATTTGGGTAACAATTTATGACATGACATTTTTAGCCATAAATTCATGAATCACCATTTTTTATAAGACACAATTTTTTTTATTTGTTATATGTGCTAATTTATTTGAAAAAGATGTTGAGCCAGTCCCATTCATAGGTGCAGGAATTGTATACACCTTCAAATTGGCCTTAGTTTTGGAAATTTATGGAAAGGGGGACACCAAAATACTTAAAACACATGTAGAGCATGTATGGATCTGTTTTCTGTAATTTATATGTTTCTTTAAAATGATTTGAATAATTTGATGCTGAAAAGTCTATTTTTTACTCAATTCATGATCTTATCTCAATTTCCCAGTGCAAAATCACACTTTCCTTGTGTAAAGAAGGTTAGGGGACACCAAACTGAAAGTACCTACTGTTTCAAAATTTCAAAAAGTTGGCAAACTTCTACAAACTGTACGTTAAAAGCCTGATGAAACAAGTTTGGAGAATGTTTTTTTCATCTCTATAGGTTCGCGCCGTAAACTTTTTAGAGGACACCAGATCATTGAATTGCCTTTTTGTTAAAATATTTCTGGACAGATTTTCACATGCCTAAAGTTATGCCCAGGCATTAAAAATCCATAAGACTTAAAACAATTGGAGTAGTTCATGTGGACAGACTATAGTGAAAAGGCTCCATATGTTCCTCATGTAAATGGGGACACCAAAGTTTACACAAGGAAATGTCTTATTGCCAAATCATTCTGTTGGTGATATGTGAATATTTCTTTAAGGCGTATGCTTTTTGTCACAGTTGATATGTTTTCAACAATGTTGTAGCAAAAATCAAACAAGGAAAGCCTAAAATGAAGGGAAAATCCAGCTTTTTAAATGATTACTCTTATTGTCATAATTTTTGCCCCCAAAAGTCCTGATTTTGGCTCAGTTTTTATCAAAATTAGGATGATTTATTTCCACAATTCAAATTTTGTGGGAAGTATGTAATTAACTTAATAATGACAAAATAAAAGCACAGCAATGACCATGTAAATTAAAATCACAAGACAGTTCCCATTTAATCCATTTTCATACCTAATTTATGGATTTACCCAAATACTTGGTTAATCAATTTCATTTATCTTCACTCAGTACATGGTCAATATGTGATGCATGGTGACTGGTTAAGTTCATCAACATCTTTTTCTTTTCATGCAGATGCAGCAGGGTATCTTGAGAATCAAAGTCCTGGTAATTATATGTTATCTAAAGTATTATTTTACATGTGGCAAGGGTTGCGATCTTGCACGTCTGCATGTCATGGGCCCCATTCTTTTATAGTTGGATGTGACAATAAATTTCTTAGCCTCGTATTCGGGTCCACTGGCAAAATCTTGGACAGGCAAGAATCTCGGCTGTCAGTGCCTCTCAATCCCTTCCTAGCATTGCGACAATCCAAGCCAAAATAAAAAACTGTCAGTCTGTACAAGCCATCATAACTCTCAGTCTCCTCTGCACACCCCAGTACAAACATGCAATTATTAGAGCAGTTGGAATTCTCCCAAGTTCTGACTTGTTCATAGTGTATAAAGCACTGAATTAACCCACTGAGAAAATGTGCATACATTGCAGTGTCTGTCAGTACAAAGTGATTGCATAGTATGCAGTGCATTTAATGTATGTAGGCTACAGTGTATTTAGCAATCAGAACTGGGACTGGCAGGGAAACCATATGTGCTTATCAACTGGTAGCATAGTCGCTATCAGTATGCCAAAAGATGTACGAATGTATATTGAGTTGATGCTGCCACTTAGAAACTTTCGATAAAAAATTCTGTTTGCTATGAACTGTGTTTCAGTTCACCCACATTTTTTGTGGAATAAGGTTCAACAGAACCTGTTGTGTTGCTCCGCACATGCTGCATACTGAACTGTCAGTTCATTGCAGCATACATGGTAAATTAATTATGTTTTACAGAGACATTGAGCAAATACCTTTGTGTTCAAAGCCCCCCCCCCCCCTTCACATTTGCAGTTACAGATTTACAATGTGATGATTTTGGTCTGCCATTTTTATGACTGCAGCTAAAGATAGAAAGTCTGTGGGGGTACAGATATCTCAGCTGCTACTATAGTACTAGCACCGAGAAAAAATGTTAAGGTAGCAGGAAAACACTCATAATTAGTGTAATCATTGCATGTAGGCTAGTCATTCCGCAGGAAAAGTGATTACAGTCAAGTGTCAAAGTTGAGTCTGTGTTACAATGTACTCGTTATGTGTAAATTCGAAAATTGGGTTGGACTCTTTAAAATTTGCATTGGATCCCAAAGACACTGTTCAGGCCCAGCATCAACATTTTGAACCCTTTAAATTTAGAGGTAACCGCTAACCCTGATATGTGGCATATTGTTCATTGCGGACAAATTTGGGATCCCAAATTGAACAACAGTAAGACTGGAATTTCTTGGCATAATTGATTTATTTGGGTGTTAACACTAAATTTCTTCCTTAGTTATGAAAACCATTGTGCAGTTGTGTTGGAGATGTAAAATCACACCATTAGTAATTGCATAATTGCAAGTTATCAAATTTGGCTAATTAAAACACACAAAAGACGAAGATGAAGGATCACACCAAGAAGGCCAAGAGCAAGAATACCAAGAGCAAAGAGATGATGGTCATGAATGTGGCCTAGGTCTAGGGTTCAAATCCTGGCCAGGTCATACCAAAGACTTTAAAAATGGAACTTACTGCCTTTGTGCTTGGTGCTCAGCATAAACAATGGAGTAGGGAAAACAAGCCACTGAGCCACAACTGGAAAAAAGGCCGTGGTCGTCTCGACTTGGACCAATTTGTTGGAAACTGGGACGTTAAACCTCATCTGACCTAACCTAACCTAACCGAAAGGTACATGGAAGACTTCAAGATCTTTACTTTGTAGAAGTGAAATTACTAGGATAAGTTTCTTGTACACTGAAAATAGTAAGTGCTCCTTAATTGTTACGTACACTTATAGACATAATTAACAAAAAACATTAACCAATAATTAACAAATGATAAACAGGACACACAGAAGGGAGAACTCGAAGTTTTAGCATTGAAAATAGAGTCTTTGGAAGATTTCTAATGATTGGAGATGAGCCATTGATTTCTGTTTTATGGATATGGGTAGGGGGAAGACCTGAGGTTTTCAAATCTTCTGTCAGTTGGAAAGTTTTTGAACAAGAGACCTCAGCAAGAATTATTTTTTGTGTGGAAGGAGGGAGGACTGGGTGGGGGCTGTAGCTACAAAGCTCCCTCCTCCCAGCTTAGAAAAGGCCCTTCATGTTGGGAAAAATTTGAATGTGCTCTTAATTTACTTAAAGATGTTACTATTAATAGAAACATTGTACAGGGCTCAAGCTGTGATAAGTCTGTCAATGCTCTACAAGGTATTCAAAATTTTGACAATTACTAGTTTAAACCTTAAAGTGAAACTGAACTATTCAATGTCCTAAGACATTGAACTATATTTTATTATTCATAAACATTGATGTGCAGTTGAAATTACCGCTCATTACCTTAAATTTAATGTTCAGCTTTAACTGCAGAATAGAAGCGCACACAAAAGAACTCCACTGAGTGCTACTGCCTGACATACTGTAGATCATGCTTTGGAAAGTTGTTGCCGAAAGGTACATTGAAGACTTAAAGGTCGAAAGCAGTCATGCCAAACATATTCTGAAACAATAGCTAAATGTCACAAATTTCTCCTTATTTCTCTTCAATGATTTTTCATATTTTAGGACAGAACTATTGAATATTCAAGGTAAACCAAGCAGTTGTCCCTTGTAAATTTTACAACTGAGTGAGAAAAATACTGTCACATGATGCTCAAGAGCCATTCATGAAATAGGATAGTCTACTATACAGTGCTTTATTGGGGTGACTGCGTTTTCCCTTTAAAGATCTTTACTTTGTTGAAGTGAAATTACTAGGATATGTTTCCTGTACACTGAAAATAGTAAGTGCTGCTTAATTGTTACCATTAGAGACATAATTAACAAAAAACATTAACCAATAATTAACAAATGACCAGCAGGGCACACAGAAGGGAGAACTAAAAGTTTTAGCATTGAAAATCGTGCCTTTGGAAGGCTTCTAATAATTAGAAATGAGCCATTCAATTCAGTTTTATGGATATGGGTAGGGGGATGGCTGCATGCCTGGTCTGACCTGAGGTTTACTAATTTTCTGATATCATTTGGAAAGTTTTTGGACAAGAGACCTCAGCAAGAATTATTTTTTGTATGGGAGGAGGGGTCGGGGCTGTAGCTACAAGAGCTTCCTCCTCCTAGCTTAGAAAAGGCCCTTCATGTTGGAAAAAATTTGAATGTGCTCTTATTTTACTTCAAGAAGTTGCTATTAATAGAAACATTGTACAGGGCTCAAGCTGGGATAAGTCTTGTCAATGCTCTTCAAGGTATTTAAAATTTTGACAATTACTGGTTCAAACCTTGAAGTCAAACTGAACTAATCAATGTCCTAAGACATTGAACTATATTTTATTCTTCATAAACATTGGTGTGCAGTTGAGATTACCACTCATTACCTTAAATTTAATGTTCAGATTTAATTGCGGAATAGAAGCGCACACAAAAGAACTCCACTGAGTGCTACTGCCTGACATACTGTAGACCATGCTTTGGAAAGTTGTTGCCGAAAGGTACATTGAAGACTTAAAGATCTTCACTTTGTAGAAGTGAAATTACTAGGATAAGTTTCCTGTACACTGAAAATAGTAAGTGCTCCTTAATTGTTACACTTATAGACATAATTAACAAACCAGAAAGCCTAAGGGCTTAGTGATTCCTTGCCGAATGGGGATGCTTTGTTGTATTGAGGTTTATCCCTCAAATTTATCTTCCTTGACTACATCATTTTACGATATTTTAACAATTTCACCTCTGCTGACCTCACATGAACTTTGAACCCCACCAAATATAACAAAAAAGAAAAACGAAAGTGTCTTGAAAGGAATTCAACTCCAATGGATCTTGGATCTTGAAAATTCTAGGGAATTTTTTTTTTCGACCTCTGGTGACCCCTGATGACTATCTTGGGAATTCTTGGGAAATTTTGCTTTTTGACCTCTGGTGACCCCATATAACAATCTTGGAAATTCTTGCCAAATTTTGCTTTTTGACCATTGGTGACCTCAGATTAAGATCTTGGGAATTCTTGGGAAATTTTGCTTTTTGACCTCTGATAACCCCAGATAATGATCTTGGGAATTCTTGGGAAATTTTGCTTTTTGACCTCTGATGACCCATATGATGATCTCTGGAATTCTTGGGAAACTTTGCTTTTTAACCTATAGTGACCCCGGATGACAATCTTGAGAATTCTTGGGAAATGTTGCTTTTGCTCCCAGTGACCCCAGATGACAATCTTGGGAATTCTTGGGAAATTTTGTTTTTTGACCTCTGGTAACCCCAGATGACCATGACCTCCACCAAAAATGATAGGGTTTTTCCTCTCAACATGGCAAATTTACATACCAAATATGAAAAGTGGCTTTCATTGCTATCTTGAGATATCGTGATTACAAGCCATTTACAAGGTTTCTGTAGTTCAACCTCTGGTGACCTTAGATGATCTTTGACCTCTACCAAAAACAATAGCGTTCTTCCTCTCAACATGACAAATCTATATCCGCCATTCCTATCTTGACATATCCCAATTTCAAGGTTATCAGTCTTTGACATCTGGTGACCTCGAATGACCTTTGACCTCCACCAAAAACAATAGGGTTCTTTCTCTCAATATGACATATCTATATACCAAATATGAAAAGTGTTGGTCACTCCTATCTTGAGATATAGTGATTACGAGCTTTTTGGCCTTTTACCTATGGTGACATCAAATGACCTCTGACCTTCACCAAAAATAATAGGGTTCTTCCTCTCAACGTGATGAATCCATATACCAAATATGAAAAGTGTCGGTCATTCCTATCTTGAGATAGCGTGATTACGAGCCTTTTCGGCTTTTAACCTGCACTGGCCTCAAATGACCTTTGACCTCCACCAAAAACAATAGGGGTCTTCTGATCGACATGACAAATCTGTATACAAAATATGAAAAGTGTTAGTCATTGCTATCTTGAGATATCGTGTTTACAAGCCATTTACGAGGTTTTTGCAGTTTAACCTCTGGTGACCTCAGATGACCTTTGACCTCTACCAAAAACAATAGGGTTCTTCCTCTTGACATGACAAATCTGTAAACCACATATGAAAAGTGTCAGCCTTTGCTATCTTGAGATATCGTGTTTACAAGGTTTTCACCATTTAACCTCTGGTGACCTCAGATGACCTTTGACCTCTACCAAAAACAATAGGGTTCTTCCTCTTGACATGACAAATCTGTATACCAAATATGAAAAGTGTCAGCCTTTGCTATCTTGAGATATCGTGTTTACAAGGTTTTCACCATTTAACCTCTGGTGACCTCAGATGACCTCTGACCTCTAGCAAAACAATAGGGTTCTTCCTCTCAACATGACAAATATGAAAAGTGTCGGTCATTGCTATCTTGAGATATCGTGTTTACAAGCCGTTTACAAGGTTTTCGCAGATTAACCTCTGGTGACTTCAGATGACCTTTGACCTCTACCAAAAACAATAGGCTTCTTCCTCTTGACATGACAAATCTGTATACCAAATATGAAAAGTGTCAGCCTTTGCTATCTTGAGATATCGTGTTTACAAGCTAGGCGTCACATACACACACACACACACAAGTCGATTTTACATACAATCCGAGGACCTCATTGTTATTTCCTTTGTGTTTACTTCCTTAACCCTAACCTTGACAATAGACTCTCTATTGTTCAAACTTTCGAGGACTTGACAAATCTATTGAATTTCCTTCAGAGGACCTCAAATCCATTGTTCAGGTCCTCAGTCTGATAGGAAGACAACTTCACACACACATGCATACATACACACACACACACACGACATCACCATCGCATAGATTCCTTGCCTGCCTTCGGCAAGGAATCAAAAACATTAACAAATGATAAACAGGACACACAGAAGGGGGAACTCGAAGTTTTAGCATTGAAAATAGCGTCTTTGGAAGATTTCTTATAATAAGAGATGAGCCATTGAATTCTGTTTTATGGATATGGGTAGGGGGAAGACCTGAGGTTTTCAAATCTTCTGATGTCATTTGGAAAGTTTTTGAACAAGAGACCTCAGCAAGAATTATTTTTTGTTTGGAAGGAGGGAGGACTGGGTGGGGGCTGTAGCTACAAAGCTCCCTCCTCCCAGCTTAGAAAAGGCCCTTCATGTTGGGAAAAATTTGAATGTGCTCTTAATTTACTTAAAGATGTTGCTATTAATAGAATTTTGTACATGGCTCAAGCTGTGATAAGTCTGTCAATGCTTTACAAGGTTTTTAAAATTTTGACAATTACTGGTTCAAACCTTAAAGCGAAACTAAACTAATCAATGTCCTAAGACATTGAACTGTATTTTACTATTCACAAACATTGGTGTGCAGTTGAGATTACCGCTCATTACCTTAAATTTAGTATTCAGCCTTAACTGCAGAATAGAAGCGCACACAAAAGAACTTTATTGATGTTATTTTGTAGAAGAGAGATTACTAGGATAAGCTGCATGTATACTGAAAATAAGTGCTACTTAATTTTTACTCTATAAGACATACCGTAACTAACAAAAAAAAAAAAAAAATTAACCAATATTCAATAAGTGACCAGCAGGGCACACAGAAGGGAGAACTCGAAGTTTTAGCATTGAAAATAGCGCCTTTGGAAGACTTCTAATAATTAGAGATGAGCCATTGAATTCTGTTTTATGGATATGGGTAGGGGGAAGGCTGCATGCCGGGTCTGACCTGAGGTTTACTAATTTTCTGATGTCATTTGGAAAGTTTTTGGACAAGAGACCTCAGCAAGGATTACTTTTGTGTGGGAGGAGGGGGTGGGGGCTGTAGCTACAAAGCTCCCTCCTCCCAGCTTAGAAAAGGCTCTTCATGTTGGGAAAAATTTGAACGTGCTCCTATTTTACTTCAAGAAGTTGCTATTAATAGAAACATTGTACAGGGCTCAAGCTGTGATAAGTCTGTCAATGCTCTACAAGGTATTCAAAATTTTGACAATTACTGGTTCAAACCTTAAAGTGAAACTGAACTAATCAATGTCCTAAGACGTTGAACTATATTTAATTATTCATAAACATTGGTGTGCAGTTAAAATTACCACTCATTACCTTAGATTTAATGTTCAGCTTTAACTGCAGAATAGAAGCGCACACAGAAGAACTCCACTGAGTGCTACTGCCTGACATACTGTAGACCATGCTTTGGAAAGTTGTTGCCGAAAAGTACATTGAAGACTTAAAGATCTTTATTGTGTAGAAGTGAAATTACTAGGATAAGTTTCCTGTACACTGAAAATAGTAAGTGCTGCTTAATTGTTACTATTAGAGACATAATTAACAAAAAAACATTAACCAATAATTAACAAATGACCAGCAGGGCACACAGAAGGGAGAGGTCAAAGTTTTAACATTGAAAATGACATCTTTGGAAGACTTCTAATAATTAGAGATAAGCCATTGAATTCTGTTTTAAGGATATGGGTAGGGGGAAGGCTGCAGGCTGGGTCTGACCTGAGGTTTACTAATTTTCTGATGTCATTTGAAATGTTTTTGGACAAGAGACCTCAGCAAGAATTATTTTTTGACAAGAGACCTCAGCAAGAATTATTTTTTGTGTGGGAGGAGGGGTCGGGCTGTAGCTACAAAGCTCCCTCCTCCCAGCTTAGAAAAGGCCCTTCATGTTGGGAAAAATTTGAAAGTGCTCTTATTTTACTTAAAGATGTTGCTATTAATAAAAACATTGTACAGGGCTGAAGCTGTGATAAGTCTGTCAATGCTCTACAAGGTATTCAAAATTTTGACAATTACTGGTTCAAACCTTGAAGTGAAACTGAACTAATCAATGTCCTAAGACATTGAACAATATTTTTTTTTTATTAATAAACATTGGTGTGCAGTTGAGATTACCGCTCATTACCCTAATGTTAATGTTCAGCTTTAATTACGGAATAGAAGCGCACACAAAAGAACTCCTCGGAGTGCTACTACCTGACATACTGTAGATCATGCTTTGGAAAGTTGTTGCCGAAAGGTACATTGAAGACTTAAAGGTCAAAAGCAGTCATGCCAAACATATTCTGAAACAATAGCTAAATGTCACAAATTTCTCCTTATTTCTCTTCAAGGATTTTTGATTCCTTGCCGAAGGCAGGCAAGGAATCTATGCGATGGTGATGTCGTGTGTGTGTGAACTTGTCTTCCTATCAGACCGAGGACCTGAACAATGGATTTGAGGTCCTCTGAAGGAAATTCAATAGATTTGTCAAGTCCTCGAAAGTTTGAACAATAGAGAGTCTATTGTCAAGGTTAGGGTTAAGGAAGTAAACACAAAGGAAATAACAATGAGGTCCTCGGATTGTATGTAAAATCGACTTGTCTGTGTGTGTGTGTGTGTATGTGACGGCTTAGCTTGTTTACACGATATTTCAAGAAGGGAAAGTTGGACAGTTCTCAAACTTGGTACATAGATGGCCCATATTAAGAGGAAGAACCCTATTGTTTTTGGTGGAGGTCAAAGGTCATCTGGGGTCACTGGGGGTCAAAATCTGAAAACCTTGTTTACACAATATCTCAAGTTAGAAAGCTAGGATAGATTTCATGCTTGGTATGTAGATGCGTTGTGGTGGG
The DNA here is from genome assembly GCA_029531755.1 of Holothuria leucospilota. Lineage (NCBI taxonomy): Eukaryota > Metazoa > Echinodermata > Holothuroidea > Aspidochirotida > Holothuriidae > Holothuria > Holothuria leucospilota. The sequence continues at coordinate 14,144,526 of CM055965.1, forward strand.
AGGAAGAACCCTATTATTTTTGGTGGAGGTCAAAGGTCATCTGGGGTCACCGGGGGTCAAAATCTGAAAACCTTGTTTACACGATATCTCAAGTTAGAAAGCTTGGATAGATTTCATGCTTGGTATGTAGATGCGTTGTGGTGAGAGAAAGAACCCTATTGTTTTTGGTGGAGGTCAAAGGTCATCTGGGGTCACTGGGGGTCAAAATCTGAAAACCTTGTTTACACAATATCTCAAGTTAGAAAGCTAGGATAGATTTCATGCTTGGTATGTAGATGCGTTGTGGTGAGAGGAAGAACCCTATCATTTTTGGTGGAGGTCAAAGGTCATCTGGGGTCACCGGGGGTCAAAATCTGAAAACCTTGTTTACACGATATCTCAAGTTAGAAAGCTTGGATAGATTTCATGCTTGGTATGTAGATGCGTTGTGGTGAAAGGAAGAACCCTTTTGTTTTTGGTGGAGGTCAAAGGTCATCTGGGGTCACTGGGGGTCAAAATCTGAAAACCTTGTTTACACAATATCTCAAGTTAGAAAGCTGGGATAGATTTCAAGCTTGGCATGTAGATGCATTGTGGTGAGAGGAAGAACCCTATTGTTTTTGGTGGAGGTCAAAGGTCATCTGGGGTCACCGGGGGTCAAAATCTGAAAACCTTGTTTACACAATATCTCAAGTAAGAAAGCTTGGATAGATTTCATGCTTGGTGTGTAGATGCGTTGTGGTGAGAGGAAGAACCCTATTGTTTTTGGTGGAGGTCAAAGGTCATCTGGGGGTCAAAATCTGAAAACCTTGTTTACACAATATCTCAAGTTAGAAAGCTTGGATAGATTTCATGCTTGGTATGTAGATGCGTTGTGGTGAGAGGAAAAACCCTATCATTTTTGGTGGAGGTCAAAGGTCATCTGGGGTCACTGGGGGTCAAAATCTGAAAAACTTGTTTACACGATATCTCAAGTTAGAAAGCTTGGACAGATTTCATGCTTGGTATGTAGATGCGTTGTGGTGAGAGGAAGAACCCTATTGTTTTTGGTGGAGGTCAAAGGTCATCTGGGGTCACCGGGGGTCAAAATCTGAAAACCTTGTTTACACGATATCTCAAGTTAGAAAGCTTGGATAGATGTCATGCTTGGTATGTAGATGCGTTGTGGTGAGAGGAAGAACCCTATCATTTTTGGTGGAGGTCAAAGGTCATCTGGGGTCACCGGGGGTCAAAATCTGAAAACCTTGTTTACATGATATCTCAAGTTAGAAAGCTTGGATAGATTTCATGCTTGGTATGTAGATGCGTTGTGGTGAGAGGAAGAACCCTATTGTTTTTGGTGAAGGTCAAAGGTCATCTGGGGTCACTGGGGGTCAAAATCTGAAAACCTTGTTTACACAATATCTCAAGTTAGAAAGCTTGGATAGATTTCATGCTTGGTATGTAGATGCGTTGTGGTGAGAGGAAGAACCCTATTGTTTTTGGTGGAGGTCAAAGGTCATCTGGGGTCACTGGGGGTCAAAATCTGAAAACCTTGTTTACACAATATCTCAAGTTAGAAAGCTTGGATAGATTTCATGCTTGGTATGTAGATGCGTTGTGGTGAGAGGAAGAATCCTATCATTTTTCGTGGAGGTCAAAGGTCATCTGGGGTCACAATCTGAAAACCTTGTTTACACGATATCTCAAGGTAGAAAGCTTGGACAGATTTCATGCTTGGTATGTAGATGCATTGTGGTGAGAGGAAAGACCCTATTGTTTTTGGTGGAGGTCAAAGGTCATCTGGGGTCACCGGGGGTCAAAATCTGAAAACCTTGCTTACACGATATCTCAAGTTAGAAAGCTTGGATAGATGTCATGCTTGGTATGTAGATGCGTTGTGGTAAGAGGAAGAACCCTATTGTTTTTGGTGGAGGTCAAAGGTCATCTGGGGTCACCGGGGGTCAAAATCTGAAAACCTTGTTTACACGATATCTCAAGTTAGAAAGCTTGGATAGATTTCATGCTTGGTATGTAGATGCGTTGTGGTGAGAGGAAGAACCCTATTGTTTTTGGTGGAGGTCAAAGGTCATCTGGGGTCACTGGGGGTCAAAATCTGAAAACCTTGTTTACACAATATCTCAAGTTAGAAAGCTTGGATAGATTTCATGCTTGGTATGTAGATACGTTGTGGTGAGAGGAAGAACCCTAGTGTTCTTGGTGGAGGTCAAAGGTCATCTGGGGTCACCGGGGGTCAAAATCTGAAAACCTTGTTTACACGATATCTGAAGTTAGAAAGCTTGGATAGATTTCATGCTTGGTATGTAGATGTGTTATGGTAAGAGGAAGAACCCTATTGTTTTTGGAGGTCAAAGGTCATCTGGGGTCAAAATCTGAAAACCTTGTTTACATGATATTTCAAGGTAGGAAGCTTGGATAGATTTCATACCAAGTATGTGGATGTGGTATGGTGAGAGGAAGATTTCTGTTATTATTGGTGGAGGTCAAAGGTCGTCAGAGATCACCAGGGGTCAAACTCTGAAAACATTTTTTATACCATATCGCAAGGTAGGAAGCTTGGATTGATTTCATATTAAGTATGTGGATGCGTTATGGTGCGAGGAAGAAGCGTATAGTTTTTGGTGGAGGTCAAAGGTCATTTGGGGTCACCAGGGGTCAAAGTCTGAAAACCTTGTTTACACAGTATCTCAAGGTAGGAAGCTTGGATAGATTTCATACTAAGTATGTGGATGGGTTATGGTGCGAGGAAAAACCCTATTGTTTTTTTGTGGAGGTCACAAGCCATTTGAGGTCACCAGAGGTCAAAAACTGAAACTTTGTAAACATGTCATTACAAGGGAGGAAGCACAGATAAATCCCTTCTCATACGTTTTATTTTTTTTTTTTTTCTTTGTGGTTATTCAAGTTTCGGTTTAAAGGTCATGTGACATGAGCTGATGTGAGCAGGGGTCAAATTGTGACCACATCATAAAAAATGATGTAGAAGAGAAGTATAAATTCGATGGATGAACCTCAGTGTAACAAAGCACCCCCTTTCGGCAAGGAATCACTAAGCCTTTTGGCTTTCTGGTTCATAATATTTTAGGACATAACTATTGAATATTCAAGGTAAACCAAGCAGTTGCTCCTTGTAAATTTTACAACTGAGTGAGAAAAATACTGTCACATGATGCTTAAGAGCCATTCAGGAAATAGGATAGTCTACTATACAATGCTTTATTGGGGTGACTGCGTTCTCCCTTTAAAGATCTTTACTTTGTTCAAGTGAAATTACTAGGATAAGTTTCCTGTACACTGAAAATAGTAAGTGCTGCTTAATTGTTACCATTAGAGACATAATTAACAAAAAACATTAACCAATAATTAACAAATGGCCAGCAGGGCACACAGAAGGGAGAACTCGAAGTTTAAGCATTGAAAATAGTGCCTTTGGAAGGCTTCTAATAATTAGAAATGAGCCATTCAATTCAGTTTTATGGATATGGGTAGGGGGATGGCTGCACGCCTGGTCTGACCTGAGGTTTACTAATTTTCTGATATCATTTGGAAAGTTTTTGGACAAGAGACCTCAGCAAGAATTATTTTTTGACAAGAGACCTCAGCAAGAATTATTTTTTGTGTGGGAGGAGGGTGGGGGCTGTAGCTACAAGAGCTTCCTCCTCCTAGCTTAGAAAAGGCCCTTCATGTTGGCAAAAATCTGAATGTGCTCTTATTTTACTTCAAGAAGTTGCTATTAATAGAAACATTGTACAGGGCTGAAGCTGTGATAAGTCTTGTCAATGCTCTTCAAGGTATTTAAAATTTTGACAATTACTGGTTCAAACCTTGAAGTCAAACTGAACTAATCAATGTCCTAAGACGTTGAACTATATTTTATTATTCATAAACATTGGTGTGCAGTTGAGATTACCTCTCATTACCTTAAATTTAATGTTCAGATTTAATTGCGGAATAGAAGCGCACACAAAAGAACTCCACTGAGTGCTACAGCCTGACATACTGTAGATCATGCTTTGGAAAGTTGTTGTTACCGAAAGGTAACGACTGCAGTGGTCAAGTGGTTAGAGCATCCGACTTGCAGTCGGAAGGTCTAGGGTTCAAATCCTGGCCGGGTCATACCAAAGACTTTAAAAATGGAACTTACTGCCTTTGTGCTTGGTGCTCAGCATAAACAATGGAGTAGGGAAAACAAGCCACTGAGCCACAACTGGAAAAAAGGCCGTGGTCGTCTCAACTTGAACTAATTAGTTGGAAACTGGGACGTTAAACCTCATCTGACCTAACCTAACCGAAAGGTACATTGAAGACTTCAAGATCTTTACTTTGTAGAAGTGAAATTACTAGGATAATTTTCCTGTACACTGAAAATAGTAAGTGCTCCTTAATTGTTACACTTATAGACATAATTAACAAAAACATTAACCAATAATTAACAAATGATAAACAGGACACATAGAAGGGGGAACTCGAAGTTTTAGCATTGCAAATAGCGTCTTTGGAAGATTTCTTATAATAAGAGATGAGCCATTGAATTCTGTTTTATGGATATGGGTAGGGGGAAGACCTGAGGTTTACTAATCTTCTGATGTCATTTGGAAAGTTTTTGGACAAGTAACCTCAGCAAGAATTATTTTTTGTGTGGGAGGAGGGGGTGGGGGCTGTAGCTACAAAGCTCCCTTCTCCCAGCTTAGAAAAGGCTCTTCATGTTGGGAAAAATTTGAATGTGCTCTTATTTTACTTAAAGATGTTGCTATTAATAGAAACATTGTACAAGGCTCAAGCTGTGATAAGTCTGTCAATGCCGCCTACAAGGTATTCAAAATTTTGACAATTACTGGTTCAAACCTTAAAGTGAAACTGAACTAATCAATGTCCTAAGACATCGAACTAGATTTTATTATTCACAAACAGTGTGCAGTTGAGATTAGTGTACATTACCTTAAATTTTGTATTCAGCTTTAATTGCGTAATAGAATAGCACACAAAAGAAACTCCACTGAGTGCTACTACCTGACATACTGTAGATCATGCTTTGGTAAGTTGTTTCCGAAAGGTACATTGAAGACTTAAAGATTTTTACTTTGTAGAAGTGAAATTACTAGGATAAGTTTCCTGTACACTGAAAATAGTAAGTGCTGCTTAATTGTTACTATTACAGACATTATTAACAAAAAACATCAATAATTAACAAATAACCAACAGGGCACACAGAAGGGAGAACTGGAAGTTTTAGCATTGAAAATAGCATCTGTAGAAGACTTCTAATAATTAGAGATGAGCCATTGAATTCTGTTTTATGGATATGGGTAGGGGGAAGGCTGCAGGCTGGGTCTGACCTGAGGTTTACTAATTTTCTGATGTCATTTGGAAAGTTTTTCGACAAGAGACCCAGCAAAAATTATTTTTTTGTGTGGGAGGAGGGGGTGGGGGCTGTAGCTACAAAGCTCCCTCCTCTCAGCTTAGAAAAGGCTCTTCATGTTGGGAAAAATTTGAATGTGCTCTTATTTTACAGAAACATTGTACAGGGCTGAAGCTGTGATAAGTCTGTCAATGCTCTACAAGGTATTGAAAGAATTGACAATTACTGGTTCAAACCTTAAAGTCAAACTGAACTAATCAATGTCCTAAGATACTGAACTATTTTTTATTATTCAGAAACATTGGTGTGCAGTTGAGATTACTGCACATTACCTTAAATTTAGTATTCAGCTTTACTTACGGGATAGAAACACTCATAAAAGAAATTTATTGAAGTTACTTTGTAGAAGAGAGATTACTGAGCGTTCCACTGTATTGTGGTTTTGGTAGCCTTTTGAGGACCCCTGTTGAGGTACGCCCCTGTAAAACAGAGAGACAAAGCCCCAGGAGTTCTTAGGTAAGAATTAAATATTACATATTAGAGTAATTAGACTGAAACATAACTATCTGTCCATTACAATTAAAGCGCACTGAACAGATGATAACAGGTATCACAAATTGACCATTATTTTTTGTAATAACAAAACTCCTAGGGTCATGCGGGTGATAAACTCATTCCAGATTCAGTGGTGAACATCTGTTTTGAAAAAAAAGGGTAGGGGAGCCACCCCACCCTCAGTTCTCCCGTCTACTCTGATCTTTCAATTCTCCTATTCGTCATTTCAGTGTCGTACGAAATCAATGAACAAATGCAGTACCGTTTAACGGTTTCAGTAAAATCTGTGCGCCTACATCTGCTATGCCCCGACCACCTGTTTCTTTTAGTGAGGTTCATGGTACGTATAATGCCTCCACATGACTAACAAAGAAATGCAATTGCCCTTGATGCACGATTTTTTGCTTTTTCTTTTTTTTTTTGATTTGACTAATCAGAAAGTCTAGTTGTTAGTCTTTTACAGTAATGTACTAGCAGGCCTATACTAAATTAAGTACTGCGGTCAAAATTTCCGACTTTTGCTACCCAATTGTCCTTCAACCATCGCTAAATTTACTAAGATGGATGTACGGGGTGAGACCCCTAGCATCCTCTGCTGCATTTAGCTTTTGGAATAATAATTCCACCCAAGCTGACCTGTCCTAAGGTAGCACGCTCCCATTGATAACTCAATATTAATGCGCCAGTTGTTCTCCTTCACAAATAACACCAATATAAAGAGACATTGGGATACCTTTTGTATATGTTATCAAACAGGATGGGGTCTTTTGTCAATTTGATATGAAAGCAGACTAGATAAAGTATTACTGGTGTCAAAATGAGGTCAATTGAAGCATTTTTGGGGAAATGATGGGCTTAGAAGCTGGCGGCTGTATATTAGGCTTTGACTGCCACGCGAAGAGGGCTGAAAATAGTGTTTTCAACACATTTTAGTAAATCATGTTCTTCTCCATTTGAAATGACAAAAATTATCCTTCTGTCTACACTGAAATACCGTATATCGAAAAAAATGGACGATAATTGCTGGATCTTTGGTTTTTCGACCCTCTAGTTTTGTTTTTTCCGGGCCGGATTTGATTGCCTCGTGCGCAGGATGGGCCAACGGGCCGTCATTAAAGAACCCGGGATGTAGAGGAAGGTATTAAGGTTATCGACTCACAAACCAACCTTCTATGTTCATAGATGATATTTCTGTGATTTGGGACAAAGAGCTTGACAGTCTCAAATATTTTTTATGTTGCATACAAGTTTCCTTCATCTATCAAATTTACTTTTGGTTATCCTCCAACTGAGGAACTGCCATTTCTAGATGTACTGGTGATGATTGAGGGTGGAAAGATAACCACGTCTGTCTATACCAAACCTACAGACAGGCATACTTATCTCCACTTTAACAGTGTTCACACCCCTCACACAAAAATCTCGTTAGTGTACACTGCACAGCATATACAGTCAATTACTAAGGTACCCTCCCACATGTTCCACTGACAGAATCTTTGTGGAAAAAGCCCCAGACCTCGTGCATTTTTTTTCTAAATATGGGTTATCCTTACAAAGTCTTGGATTGTTACTTCCAAAAAGTGCTAGCCATATCGAGTCCAAGTCTTTGGGAGGGGGTGCAAGGGGACTTGTCGAGGAGCAAAACTTTTTGAGTGCACATTGCTCCGGCAATCTTTGTACCTTTGTACAGGAGCGGACTGGGGGCAAGTGGGAAGAATGGGTATTGCAAAAGAGGAGAAATGCTCCATAACCCCCTTGGTGGCCCTCTGAATAGCTGTAAATACTCCCCACCTGATTACCATTCATGAAATATGTGCAGAACTTCGGTTTAATTAATAATTCGTATGAACAAATTTTGTTTCGCTAGATCAAATTATTAATTCATAGCAACGAAAAATGTCTTCGTTTGGCACTGATGGGCTTCCGTATTTCTCAACGTTTGGTAACTTTTAGAAGTTCTGACAGAAAGTGGTGAAAAATTGCAAAAATTGCAACTTTCTAAACTCGAAAATTTGGACAATTTAAACCCAAAATTTCGATTTTTTTCATCATACGATGATCAGCCTTGTGATCAGAGAATAGTTGGGACATCTAGATTCAACTGTTTCTCCTCAGAACGATAGGTGTAAGTTTGATTTAAAGGGAAATATTGCGTTTGTTCTACAAAAAAATTTCATATTTTTAAATAAATATTAATAGGTACAGAATGATAGACAATTCAAAATAAGGCAAAACAGTAACTTTCTTTTCAAGAAATGAGGCCCTCACAGGAAGAAATTTCAGTTATTTGCTGCTCAAAAATAATTTGTTCACCCAAACTTTCAAAAATTCAAATGATGCAACATCCGTTACTCATTTAATGCAATAATGCGGCATTATTTTTTCCCAGGATGTTTGTGGGTAAACCGGATCCTCAGAAGTTTGCAAAATGTGTTTGAAGTCAAGGTTAGGGGGTAAAAGACGGGCTAAGGATACCCTCTCCATGGGTAATCGGGTACTGCTCCCCATGGTGATAATAAGAGTGAGGAATAATGTGCAGAAAGTGGTTTTTCAAGAATGTCATATGACCCAAAATAGTGCACCTATACGGAAGCGGTTGGTTCCCTTTCTTTTCCCAAGTTTCCGACGGACTCAGTTACTTGTCGTCCAATTACACCGACGGCCGTCACATGCATAATCAATTTACCGACGAGCCTTCAACCTGAATGAGCCAATTAGATGAAGAGCCGAAAATCGAAATAGACGATAACAGACTATCCCGTTCGCTCTTTCTCTTTTTTCTTTTCATTCTCCATCTTCCCTTTCACTCCTTTCCTTTCCCTTTCTTTTCCTTCTTCTCTCTTCTTTTCCTCCACTCCTCTTCTTTTCCTTTCCCTCTCGTCTTTTTGCTGACAGACTGAAAATTTTCCAACGGGCGAACAAATATTGGGGGTGTGACACCCCCACACCCCCCGCTCGCTATGGTCCTGCATGTCATGATCACTCACCAATTGGGGAAAGTTTCAGGGCAAAGACCTTTTACCCACCTCCCCTTGTAAGGGCAGGGTTCACTATATCAAAGGTGCACATGATCAAAAGTTCACTAGACCAAAGATTCTAATAAACTTCATCCTATGCCTAACCCTAAAGATAGCCGTACACTACACGACTTAGCACACCGCAACCCAGCTCGATCGTCGGTTCATCAACAGTCGTGAGGTGTGCAAGAATTTAAGACTGCGATTGGCGGTTTTAAGATCAGTTTTAAGTCGCGCCGACTTGAAGTCGGCGCGACTTAAAACTGGTCCTAAAGCTTCCAGTCACAGTCATAAACTCATGCACACTCTACGACTGTTGGAGATCCGACGATTGAGTTGAGCTGCGGTGTGCAAAGTCGTGTAGTGTGCGGCTGGCTTAACTCTCTAATCCAACCAGCTGCTAATCCTTATACCAATTTTTATTTTCATTCTGCATGTAATGGTTGTACCCGCAAACGCAAAAAATGAGACTGCCCAAGGGTTTTCTTACTGAAGGTGCTCTTTTATTGTGGTGCCATGACCTCCGTGAAAACTGAAACAGACATACAAAGGTAATTACGTTCAAAGTAACATTTATAGAAAACATACATAAGGCGAAATTGTGCCGAAAACAATTATTAAACTGATGTACAAAACACAATCAATTAATATACAGAATATGGTGCAAATAATGTACAGAATATGGTACAAATATACAAAATATGACATACAAATATACTCTAGGATATTGCCCGGTTTCAATTCCCAATATATAAAGTATTTCGCCGCGTAATTATGCCCAGTTATCATATTAACAAGAAATATAAGGCGTAACTGAGGTAACAAGCATTTACAATAACAAACTCTCAACATACCTCCTTGGGGTCTCTGAGCCGCACCCATGGCAGTCTATAACACGCAAGAACGCAAAAAACGAAGAAGTACAGTCTGATAGTTGTGTAAGCCTATAACATAACAGTTGTGATGTTGTGTTGACCCAGTGAGGTCTAAGAGCTGAGTGACCACTGACCAGAGAATTCCAATACAGGCCAGCCATTCAAAGCACTGGAATTCAGCTGGTCCACATTCTCTAAGTTCGCATGTGCTTAAAGGTGAATGAATATGCAAACCCATTACACTGCATCAAACCAAAATTAGAACCCTACCTCTAACCTGAAGATTTTCTGTCAAGTGCATCTTGGGGTCTAGTGAACTTTTGGTCTAGAGCAGTGGTTCTCAAACACGGCCCCCGGACCCTGTGGGTGCGGCCCCTGAACTGATTTTAGGTTTTGAGAAAAATCATATTCGAAATGAACAAAACTTAGCAAAGTAGTACGTCAAATTATGTAACATAAAGTCACTACCCAACTCCTTTGCTCTTTTGATGGAATGCTGGGTTGCCTACGTAACAGACTGAGTGGTATATTCCTAGGTCAGTCATATCTAGCCAAGACTAATTTCATGTCCCTTGTTACTGACAATCATTTTACGCACACGGTGGCATGTATTCATGTGGTGGTGCATTGCGGAGTGTTCATAGGCCTGTTTGTAGTGACAAAGCTTGTAGCAAATGTATATCCCGAAAATTAAATTGTGACGGGAGGTGACTGTACAATTGACGTATCTTGTTGAGCGTTTTTTGATTGGTGACTGAAATTAAAATTTCTTCAATTTATATGTCGGTACTAACAATGTCTTTGCGACGCTTTATAATATATGATCTCGCTCTTAGCATTAGCTCTGTAAGATGAAATCATTCAGTGAAAGCTTTTCTTAACTATTTTTAACTTAACTCAACAGCCCCCTTCTCTATCTGGCCACGTTTTAGAATAACTGGTCAAGAGCTTCCTCACATATACAGACCACTAACGAAGGATAAGTGGCAGAACTTTTGTGTTTATCTGTTTCAGAGTGCGGCTTCATCGGCAACCTACTTAGGAATATGCCAGATGTTACTCCTAAACCGCAAACCGGAGCTTGATAATAATCATCAAAATGACCCTACTGGTGACCCACGCATGCTGGATGCAGAACTGAAGACGCCGACGGGTGGCGCCAGATGGGGAGGTGCAGGGGGCCATGAACCCTATTGTCGGGGAAACTCCATTTTCTTCGGGGAGCCTTGATTGGTACAATAAACGGTACGGTATGTAATTTCCCCGATGACGACCAGTCGCAGCAACAAACTTCTTGATTTTGTCCTGTGTATGTTACCACTCCCTGAAGGGGAGAAAGTAGAGAGCAACAAGTGTTGTGAGCTTTCGCTAACAGCATCACTGTATTTCCCAACAATAAACAGTGTCAGAACAATTTTAAACACAAACAGATGAGTAACTTAATTATGATAGTACGGTAAGAATAATATGCATGCATATGCTGCACACTAGGCAGTAGAGATGATCCACTGTAACGCAGCCTAGGCTATTCCTCACATATGACATCTCAGTGAAGTTTCACTACATCACTTCAAGTATAACAAATAATTGAAATGAAGTCTTCTATATACTGCTTCAAGTATGGCACTTAAATAGAACTGTACTGTATTAATTGCTATAAGTACCATTCACTGTACTGTAATACCAATATATCACTTATAAGCAACAATATACTACACTGCTTTAAGGCTAAGCAGGGAGCTGGAAGACAGTCTTCCAGCTCCCTGGGCTAAGTAACCTGACAGCCCACTGACTTTAACATTGTAGCCATTCCTGGTTTAAGCTACGTATTCCTGTAAACAACAGTAAATGAAAAGTTACAGGACAAGCACAACAGTTAACAATATCCCTTTAAAAACACCTTGGCTAACAAACTGGCATACTTGTACCGCAACTCTAGAGCAGCTATATATTACATTAACAAGAGATAACTTCATGAAATAATCTGGATTCACTGCAGCGATAAAATGTTACCTAGAGTTATAGTGACATGACCTAACAAGGCCACTTTCAAATCTCGTGCACCGATCCAACCATCAATGGTTTAATTGCTGACTCAATCAGCGCGTCAATTTTCGATGCAGTACGCTCACTGGCGTCAAGACGTACGCACTAAAATGTCGCTCAACAGGTTCAAATGCTAACAAACACTTGCAGCACCAACCTTGTTAGGAGGACTTCTTCAATACTCCAGGTCCAGAATTACAAGCAAAAATAAGCAGCAAGATTGAACTAAGGATGAAGAGAGTGAAGGTAAGAGTAACAAAGACCTTCGGATTTTGATTACCATTTACAAAACTCTCCTTAATTATATTTAAATCCACTTCAATTAACGTTCACGTCACTCGATCAACCAGCTGTCTTTAGTAAACCTACAATATAATGGTACAATGCATATGATATGATATTACGACGTACGTAGAACACACAGTGCAGACAGTGCACAATACATGAGGTGTCGTCTGCTCTTCTGTCCGTAAACTTGTATGCTACGTATAAAATTAGAAGGTCGCTTGTGGCTTTGAAGACGGGCAAACTTAAGGGTCATATGTAGCTATTCAACTTCGTTTGCAATTCGCAATTTTCTTTAGGTCTCTGGGGGCCAGATAGAATAAGAAAGTTAGAAGGAAAGGTGTATGGAAGAGTCAGGGATAGCTTTCGGGGGGAAATTTATGTTGAGATATACTAAGGCAACCATTTTTCTTCTGACAAATTTTCAGGTCGGTGGGTGAAGGGAGACGGGGGGTAGGGGTGCGGTCTTACCTCAATCACTTTAGTAGCTGGACTCCTGGTCAAGTTTCTTCAGTCATCGTTGCTACTTTATGTTTTTACCTTAACAGAAATCACAAGACTACAAGGAACGTTTGGAGCGTGCTTTTCTGTTTGTCCTACAGGACAAGATTGCCGTTTTAAAAGCAGCTCGACTTTGTGGGGTTCCTTGGCGAACTTTGAGGAAAAGACTCACAGGTGAAGACAGCCTCGAAAACCCCGGCAGACAACAGATTCTGACAAAAAAAGAGGAGGAACAGATTGTGAATCACATAACGCACCTGGCCAATTGTGGCTACCCCCCAACCCCAACCAGAAGAGATGTGCTCGAAATAGCGTCGGAAACTGTGATCTTTCTCAAAAGACGACCAGCAAACTTCATTCTCAGTACAAAATGGTTTTCAGGGTTTATGAGCCGATGGCCTCAATTACGACTAGCGAAGCCCCAATAACTGAGCTTAAAGAGGGCAAAAAGCACCTCACAGCAAGCAGTGTCAACATACTTTGATGAACTTCAAAAAATAATGGAAGAGTACAACCTGTTGGATAAGCCTCACCTTATATACAACGTGGATGAAACAGGATTTGTGGCGGAACATAACCCCGTCAAAGTTGTTAGTCACAGAACCGCCAGACTCAACGCTATAACTACTGACCGAGGCCCACTAACGACCATCTTGGCATGTGGGAGCGCTGTGGGGCATGCACTCTCCCCGTACTTTGTTTTTAAAGGGAAACGATTCGACGAAAGATTGTTAGAAGGATCTTTGCCAGGCACACAGCATCAAATGTCGGACAGCGGCTGGTCAAATGCTCTTGTCTTTGAGGACTTCCTTGATCACTTCACTACCCATATTCCTCAAAGGAAAGAAGGACAGAAGGTTTTGCTATTATACGATGGACATGCGTCTCATATTTCTCTTCCTCTGATTGAAAAGGCTAAGAGGGCGGGTATCCTTCTGTTTGTGCTTCCTCCACATACAAGCCATGTGCTCCAGCCCTTAGATGTGGGCCTCTTTAAGCCGTTAAAGACAATGTATCATGTTGGTTGCCACCAGTGGATGAGGCAGCACCCAGGTCAACAAATATCTAGATATGACATTTGCCAACTAGTTTGCAAAGCTCATCTAAAAGCTTTCACGCCAAAAAACTTGATTAATGCCTTCCGAAAAACAGGAATATTTCCTTTAAGCCGGAAGGCGGTTGATAAGACCAATTTTCAGCCAGCTGCAAACCTAAGAATTACACAAAGCCAGGCTCCTGCGTTGGACACAGGATCGATGGAACATAATAAACAGAGAAGCAGCCATGAAGCCGTGAGGAAATTGTTAGAAACAAAGAGACCCACACCAAAAGCGATGGTGAAACCACAAAATAATAAAAGGAAGAGATTTCACCCAGGTGGAATAGCAATAACCGAAGAAAACCTTATTTCCAAACTAGTGGACAATAACAATATAAGAGAGGAAAGCGCAGCAAAAGAAAAGCCAACCGAATCTGCAAAAAAAGATTCAATTCAAGAATCAAAAAAGGGGAAAGCAAGGAGGCAAGCAAGCATTAGGAGGAAGGAAAGTACCACTGAAAAAAATTAAGGCGTCTTCAAACATCATTATCGAATCTGATGAAGACTCTGATGGGGTTTGCTGTGTCTGTGGAAAATTTTCCCCTGAAAAACTGAAAAATCTTGGAAGATTGAAAATAGTAGACTGGGCTCAAAGTGATTGCCCTCATTGTGACCACTGGGTTCACCTAGATTTTTGTACGTCTTCTTCGTTGTCAGATATAAAAGATAAGAAGTTTTTGTGTCCTCATTGTGAGACAAATGAAGAATAACCATAGTGTAATCCAGAAATTTCCATAATTGCAAATTCATCCATGGGACCTGACAACCGGTTAGTTTTCACCATGATTTTTTACAACATTAGCCAATTAACATCACGATTCATGGCAGGGGTCGAAATTTAATTTTTTCTCCACTGTTCCACGGAACAGTACCTTTTCCAAAACTACTGTTCCGGATCAGATTTCACTGTTCCAAATTTTCATATACTGGAAAAGAGCAGGTTCTTGTATGCAATGAGTTGGATCTCCTTCATATGAGCGCACGTACTGGGCCGCAAATTTAAGTCGGTGAAATCGTTATTCCACTCTTGTCCTTCACAGTGTGGTTGATTCAGCAATCATTTCACACAGTGAGTCAAAGGGACGATGTCATATTTTAAGGAAGAAAAAACTCACACGTTAAGGCCCATTTTCTTTGGACACGAGATGTCAGCAGTCAGATTGACTTGCTTTCAGTCCTTGTACAAGTTTCTTTGCCTAATTGCTAGAAGCTGTCACGTTTTAACTTTTAAACGGTTAAATGACCGGTCGGCCGTTTAACCGCCACTAAATTTAACCAAGTGTTTAAACGGATTTCTTTAAAAGGAAGAAAGGTTAGCACTTTTTCTCCCCGTGTTTTGCTTTGATAGCTGTAATTTAGAAACATTGTTTATTTGCAAATCCAATGATCAAATTAATGCTTCGAAATAAACGTTCAGTGACTTTTCATTCACAGCCATGTAATCCCATGATTGAATCGATTTTCACCTACTCAAAATGCCTTTATCCCGTTTGCAGCAGTAGCTCAAATCTGATTGTTAGTTCACAATACGGCTTAACGAATTCACAGTTTATACCGTGATCGTAGTCTAAGCCGCTCACAGAACGAACGTTAAAACAGAAATACCTGGACGCCCGCCAATATATTCAGTACATGTACTTGGACATTCCACACCATCCTACCGTGCTTTACCTATACGTAAATGGTGTGTGCAGGCTTACACGTGTTTGTTTTGAGTATTTCATATAGCAGTACGTAATGAATGCACGAACTGCATATATCCATACGTAAATATTTGTTCAGTGCATGCGCTAGGTGCAAATCAAGTGAGCTACTAGGAGTGTACGTATATACAACGCAATCAAATTATTTTGACAAACTTTTGTTACGTTTCAGGCATCGTTATTTCATAAATCATAAAGTGCAAGGCACATTTTAATTTCACACAAATTAACATGAATGCTTTACATAAAAGCACCTGCTGAAAATTACTACTAACTACGATGTAACAACGGGTAATAATTAAGAGGTAAAAACAAATATCGAAAAATGTAATTTTCCATACCATGCCCAATGTTCTTGCGACGTACATCAACTTCTGTACAAAGCGGGTGCGTATTAACCTTATAGTATTGGCAATTACGAACCTGTACACATGCCATACCATGTACACACATGGCCTATAGTACCGTTGTTTGTGTATATTTCGCCCCATATCATACGTGCGATTAATGTCTATGAATTTGATTCTTGGTCTCGTTCATTGTTAGATTTGAATGAATCGAAAACTGATGATGGTGAATGATCGCTAGATGTGCAAATTTACAGGGGATTTTGATATTCACAGCATGATTACTTCATCACAGATAAGGATACATGCGTGTAGTTGCAATGTGTTTTTTCTGGAACATGAAAAATACTGTTCCACGGAACAGTTGTTTTTCGAAAGTTACTGTTCCGGCACTAAAAGCACTGTTCTCGGAACAGCGGAACAGCGGGAATTTCGACCCCTGCATGGGTTTCCACTTGTAACAACTTCACATATATTTCCTAAGCAAGTGCGCGTGAACCCGGCATATATTTCAAGCACGCACACACAATGACATGCGCATCCTCAATTTTAACGCGCAAAGCCTTCACGGAGCTGTACATATTGCTCTGAACAAAAATTGTAAACAGCGCCCGCTGAACTTATTAGGTCACTCGGATCTTCGGCTTAAGCTGAAAAATCTAAACTTGTTGGACGTGTATCTCACGGCTGGCAAATTCTGCAGTAAAGATTTATGGCTCGCAAATAAGATCAAGTGCGCCGAAAGATTTGCAGGTATAAAGAGATTCCTATTCTTTTTCGCTTGTTTTAGAAAAATGAAAACTTTCTTAGATTGGCCTTGTTAGGTCGTGCCATCATACTACTTAGTACGCCTGCCCATCAGCATACGACAGCTCTTGGCAACAGCTTGTTAACGTCTATCCTATGTAGGACTATCACACGCCTTCGCATTGTATAAACACATGCATTGCATCCGATCGTGGGCTTAGGCCTAACCTGACATTTATGCTGCCAGATTTCTTCAACATCAATCCTAAAACTGACCGTCTCTCAGAGGCCTATAATAGTATACAGAACTCATTCATCATTTCATGAAAATAGAAACTCATGTCATGAGTTTCTATTTTCATTGATGTACAACAAACCTGAAGGGGAGAAAGTAGAGAGCAACAAGTGTTGTGAGCTTTCGCCAACAGCGTCTCTGTATTGTCCAACAATAAACGTAAACAGTGTGTCGGCCGTAGTTTTTTTATCCCAGGACGAGTCAGGGAAAATCTGGCCAATGGACCAATCAGCTTCTTGGAAATAGGCCACTCCTCTAATTCCAAAATGACAGCTTTTCGACCCTTTTTTTGTAATTCTGACGCCGGATTATGAAAGAACGGGCCAAATAACCCCTCTTTTTTTTAATCCTATTCCTAACCTTCATTTTGAAACAAATTTAAAATTTTTTGAAAACCCGATTTGCCCACGTTCGTCCTGGGAAAAAAAAATAATGCTGCCGGCGCCCACGTACGTACTTATACGTACCGTCCGTCTACCGTTTGCCGCGAACATGCTTGTTTTGCAAATACTGGACATAAGTTTTTTTAGGGGCGCTGTTAACGTATACCCGTTAGAGACCCTATAGTGGGACCCGTCACATGTACGGCATATTGCCCAACAAACAATAAAGACTATTATTTCATACTTTCTTCAATAGCAACCCCAAAATTTTCGGCACGCTTCGTGCGCCATATTTTCGCGTTTGCTATCCGGAATTTGGCCGTACGGTCGGGGAGCTTGGCATCCACCAGGCGCCACCCCAATTTGAAGAGGCAAATTTGTGGTGAAGAGTGCGATTTCCTGCAATCTAGAGAGCCTGAAAACCAAAATTTTCTTACCTCAGCCCCAACCATGGTGGGGCTGAGGTCAGGTTAGTCCTGTCGAACACTGCAAAAGTGCAAACTTCCCTCTTCACAGCTTCAGGAACAGCTCTCTATGAAAACTTTGTATCTCTGCCTCTGTTTTCCGTAGATACAACTAGTTTTGGGACCTTTAAAGCATGGATTTCGCTCTTTCCAATTGTTGTCCTCTCTCAAAGCCCCGAGATCCCTCTGCGGCCCTCGACCTCTTCCCAGACTCCCCATTTGGCTCGCACCCTCAAAAAGTTTGAGAACCACTAGTCTAGAGGGTATTCCCCCCCCCACCCCCTCCCCCCCTCCCCCCCCCTCCTTGTATGGTGTCATCCTGTAGACCAATTATAATGTCAGGGTACCATTCTTGCAATCAAGAAAATAAGCACAACAGAAATCAAAAAAGAAACTACTTCCAGGCATGACTTCCATCAACTTTGCAAAAGTGAATTTATTTTAACTGTACATCCCACACATGGGATGTGATGCTACCATTTTACTACAAAAACAAGTATAAAGCTTTCTGCATTTTTAAATCCTGATATTATTTTTAGAACTGCATATTTATTGCACACTTATATGAATTCACATTAAAATAGTATTCATGAAGTGTAAAACAATTTAAAGCTCTGCCTCAATTTCATATTTTTTAATTTAATGCCATGCATTCATGATCTCATGCTGTTTTGCAATTAACAATAATTCACTCTAAACTGAAGCAACAGAATTGGAAAAAAGCTTTTATTACATGGCACAATTCCTGAGACTTTCCAGTCACTTGACATTACCTTCCATAGAGCCATTCCTTTACTTCAATCTACCTCTCCTTATAATGCATCCACATGCTATGTATGAAGAGTATCCATGCTTCCTTTATTGAGATATCATGTTAACAAGGTTATCAAAACTTGATCTCCGATAACATGATGACCTTTGACCAACATCAAAATCAATAGGGCCATTTTTCTCTATATACTACATCTACTAACCAAGTATGAAGAGTATCCTTGCTTCCATTTTTGA
Source organism: Holothuria leucospilota (assembly GCA_029531755.1). Taxonomy (NCBI): domain Eukaryota; kingdom Metazoa; phylum Echinodermata; class Holothuroidea; order Aspidochirotida; family Holothuriidae; genus Holothuria; species Holothuria leucospilota. Next base: position 14,163,189 of record CM055965.1, read on the forward strand.
GATATCACTACACAAAGGTTTTTCAGGGTTTGACCTCTGGTCACCTCAGATGATCTCTCACCACCACCAAAAACAAAAGGGTTCTACCTCTCAATATGGGGCTATTGGGCATCCATATACTAAGTATGGTACTTGTTGGAGTTAACCCTTCTTGAGATATATTGTCACTGTGCTAAGCATCACAAACATATACATGCACACACATGCCATCATGAATGCACAGGCTTCTTTCACTGAAACCAGAAATACATTGTGAGTCTTCCTCCCACAGCACAGATGTGTGAAGGGACCTTATGTTTAATTTCATATTTTGTAAAAGTAACAAAGTTAACAGGAGCTAATACTGGTTACCACATAGTCAATGTGTTTAACATTTAAGGCAGCAGGGTAAATTAAGTACTTAGTCAAAGATTCTGTGACTTAAATATAAAATTGCAGTTATATAATTTCTGTTGGGAAAAAAACTAGAGCACCAATGGTGCTGAAGCTCATACCTTCAACCAATTAAGGGTCCCTGGCTTCTAGTCGTTGTTAGTGCAAGCGTCATATGACTTTAAATGACGTCAAATGGCTTATGACCCCAAATCTCACATACCCTGATGGCACCTTCCTGAACGTCACAAAAAATTTGTCATGCTATCTTTGCTTTGTAAGTTGTTTCACGAATACAATTTAAGAAAGCAAAAGATTTTAAGAAAGCCCCTAGGGCCCATCTTCTGCCTTGGACCCCAAATTTCAAGTATCATTATGACAAACCATCAACATTGTACAAGAGAATCTGTAGTTGAAGATGCACTTTTGCACACTTCATAAAACCATAGAGTCCACATGGGCTTTTGGACCAAAATTCCACAAAACCAGAAACAGATCACTAGCCAAGCATCATTATAACAGACCGTCAACTCTGTTAAACATTAACTGGAGGAAAAGTTAATCACTTGCAATACTAAACAAAATGGACCCTATGGTCCATCTTGTGCCTTGGACCCCAACTTGTTTAACACCCTGAAGGTACCACTACCCGAATGTAATTATGACAAACCATCAACATTGTACAAGAGAATCTGCAGGAGTAAGGAATTTGCAAAATGTCATAAAAAGGGCCATAGGGCCCATATGGGACCTTAGACCCAAACTTCCAGAACACCATAAACAGATCACTAACCAAGCATCATTATGACAGGCCTTCAACTCTGTTTAACATTAACTGGAGGAGGAATTGACCATTTTGCAATATTTCACAAAATGGACCCTAAGGTACATTGGGCCTTGGACCCAAAATTTCTGTACACCCTAAAAGAACCATTAACCATTAACAGAGGATCACTATGACAAACACACCCACGTGCTCTGACAATGCACACACAATGGAAATACCCAATGGAAATCCCATTAAGCAGCTCCCTTTAAACTAACCTAAACAACTGCACAGGATTGACCTCTTCTACACAGACAGTTTTCAAGAGGATGCAGTACAGAGAAAAATAGGTAGAAAAGTGATTTTGTGAGACTAGTAAAATAGAGGTGGCACAAAATTGGTTAGAAAGGTATCAAAAGTATTCTTCATCCCAAACTGGAGAAGTAATTTGTAAGGACCATTAACAGAGCTTCATTATGACAAATCATAAACACTGTACAAGACAATTTGTAGGAGAAAAAGTGTTTTGTAGAATTTCATAAAATGGGCCATTGGGGCCCACATGGGACCTTAGACCAAAATTCAAGAACACCACAATGAGATCACTAACCAAGCATTATAATGAGAGGCTGTTACCTCTCTTTAAACATTAAATAGAGAAGAAGTTAATTACTTTGCAATATTTCACAAAATGGACCCAACGGTCCATCTTGGGCCTTGGACCCAAAATTCCTGAACACCCCGAAGGGACCAATAACAGAGTAACATTATGGCAAACCATCAACATTGTACAAGAGAATATGTAGGAGGAGAAGCATTTTGTAGAATTTCATAAAATGGGCCCTAGGGTCCACATTGGACCTTGGACCAAAAATTCCTGAACACCCCAAATGGCCCACCACCCAAGGAACATTGTTCCCAAGTTTCAAACAAATCCATGAAAGCATGTGGGAGGAGAAGCATTTTGAACAAGTGTGGACAGACAGACAGACAGACAGACAGACAGACAGACAGACAGATAGACAGATAGATAGATAGAGTGATGCCGCGTGATCACAATAGCTCACACCAGCATGCTGGTATGAGCTAAAAATTCAATAAGACTGCCAGTCAAATTCAAGCTTATAGTTCACTTGATCCTGTTTCAGTCTGAGAAAATTATGCAAACACACTATACACCGGCTGATGCCCTACAAATAAATTCTACACTTTCCTTCATCTGCCCCCCCTGCCCCCCCCCCCTTTATTCATCTCCACTTCTTGTAATGCAAACTTTACACAATATCCATCTACAGTGCCATCAGACGGTTTCTCATATGGAGGGGGACGAATGGGGTAACCATTCAACTCCTAGATGGGGGGTTGAACCATTTGACTCTGGAGTTTGTAGGCATTTCTGAGGCAACTCTGGACATTTTAAGATAAAACAAAAACTTAAAAGTAAAAATTACAGGGAGGGGACTGTACCTACTTCCAGTCACACCCCCTTTTCCAGCTCCGACAGCCCCATCTACCCTGTAAATGTGAATTAATCAGAAAAACTTATGATCTTGAAAGCTATGCATGGTACCTCATACCATACACAAAAGGGAAAGAAGTAAAAGAATAATAAAATTCTTTGTAACTGGTCAAAATTTGATTTAACTGCATCTGTTGACCTAATGGTCATTTTCACATTAGACACATTAGACACACATCATATCTAGAAGAGTGGGCTTTATAATGTACTTAACAATAATAAATTCCAAAATATTGTTTACCAGCACCACTCTAACTGAGGAAGTGCACATGATGTCACAGATACAACAAACTGTGTGTCACTTTAAAGTGAAAAGTCTCTACAGTACGTATTCTACTCACAACATAACTGCACGTGTAGTCAGTTTAAAGCTGTACCTATGCACTGCTTTATACTATACTATGCTGGTTTAACGTTTAAAGATCAGGTTCTGCAAGCCAACTGTGCACATCAAAGACCCTAGATACCAGACTGATCAAAGATGAACATTCACTTTCTCTTTTTAACTTAGTGCTCGGAGGGTAACGAGGCAGGGGGGTAAATTGCATCTAATCCTGCTTCCGAGACCCCCACTAATCCTCCCCATCCAATGGACAAGAGTGTATCCCCAGTCTCAGGCCACTTCCCCAAAGGCTGGGAGGGGTGCAGGATCCTTGCTCTACACCACTGCTTGACAGGTGAACCGAGCAAAGCAGTGGACTTCCTAAATCGGACAACTTTCCGATTATGACAACTCAGCCTACAAGTAAGAGGAAACTTATGAAACATTAAAGATTAATGTTTGATAGATCCAGTGCATCCTATTAAGTGCACTGAGCTATATACAAGTCAAACTTGGACAACATACAAAAGAGAGAAGAGACAGCTTTGCAACAGCTAAGCAACCTTCACACGCACCCCCTCATGCATATTTTTGACTTAGCCTGGAAGGATAAAGTACTGTAACTAATGCCTCCGTGCTACAATACTATGATATCCACACCCTGAGTACAAAAAGAAGACTCCAATGGCTTGGGAATGTCATTAGAATGGGTGGTGAGAAAATCCAAAACAACTACTATAAGTTAAACTTCCTCACAGCGAGCACTGCAGAGGGTGTCCGTCCTCTTCTGAGATTCAAAGACTCATGCAAGAGAGACCTTACTTCTGCAAATACTGATATCCATCAGGTCACCATTAGTAATGATAAGAGGTGAATGGCATGTAGTAGTAAAGAAAGCAACCAATCAGCACAACCAATACCACCATATACACCCGGCTGAAAAAACAAAGCCAGCCAAGCAAGGGATGAACCACTTTTTGATTGACAACACACTGATATGTGCCTCATGCTTTCAACAGAGTAGATCAAGAATTGGATAATGTAGTCATGACAGAACTTGTACCAGAGACTTATTCCTTTCAATGGCATTTTTAGGAAGAATCCATTGGGCCATGGTCCCCCTTGCTGATGCCTATATTACACAAAGTTCTACAGTATGCCACTGGCTAGTACCACGTCCCAAGTAGCTGGTGTAAATATATGTCCCATGTCTGTACACATGTATGGTGTAGCCATCTTCTGTCACTAGCCGTCTTTCAGTTTATACTGGCTACACCATTTATGCAGATTAGCATGGAGCCTTGATAACCCAAAATATGTAAAATTTTTTACACAAAGTTTACTTCAATCAAAAGACAACATATGTAGTACCAGATTGCTTGTAAGGACACCTAATTATCCAGAAAATTTCAAAGGGAAGGGGGACCCCATAAAACTCTCACTCATGCTAGCAATCACAGAACATACTGCATGCCCCCCACCCCACCCTACCCCAAGGGACAAATCCAGGCTAAGACACTGATTCCTTTTCTAAATAATTGATTGATCCAAATTCCTTGATATTTTTGCATAGCCTTTAAGGACTGAAGCAGACTTACAGCAGCTCTAATATTTACTACAAAGATTCTTTTTGGTTACAGCCCTTTCATCATACAGCCAATTTGTAAGTATCCAATTGTCCTACAGTAAATGGGATTTTTGTCCCTAAGTATGCAATGTGGCACCAATGGAATGTTGGACCATGGGCTGTGGTACCAATGAGCTGTTTACTGTAGGGCTAAACAGCTGTATGGCCAATCAGCTGCAGGACTAATGTTAGCCATTTTCACAAAACTGTGGGACCAATGTGCTGGGGGACTTTTAAGCAGTTACCTTCCCTTTGGATGTGCTCATGTAAATAAGATATAAAGGAATGCACATCACATCCCTTATACAGGGCTCCTGGCACTTATTTCACAAATAGAAAAAAAAATGACTTTTCCTGTTTCCCATGATTTTGCAAAGACAATGATATAAAACTTTACAGACTTACTTAAAAAAATAGAGCTTTGATTACTTTGTACAATCAAAATGGTATGACTTCTACATTTAGAAATTATTTGAGATTGTCAATAAAAGTTAAACATAAAAAGGGGACAAAATTTTACTAATTATGCCACAAATTTTCAGTCTTTTTGTAAAGTTATAAGGTAAGTATAAGTATAGCCAAAGTTGTTCAATAACTTGTTAAGACTTTTGTAGAATTGATAAAATTGTGAAAAAATTGCACCAAACTAGAATTTTATTTAACTGTGCTTTGATGATTATACTTAACTATTCACTGTCTTCTTCTTGGCCTACAAAACGGTAGTTTCGAACATCCATCACGGTAGCACGGGCTTCCCGGCCAATGACGATGCCCTCTACATTCTCCTCAGTGTGAAGGGTGCACTCTACTAAATCAGGCTTCAAGGTCTTGATCTTGTCTATAATTTCTTGGCTCAGACCACAGTAGCAATGCAACACCTTCAGATTGACAGCATTTTCTACCAATCTTACGAGTGCTTCTTCCAGGAATTTGGACCCTTTTGTGGTTATGGTCAATTTCTCAAGGGTTTGACTGAAATAGGAATCGACCAGTGCCACTTCCCTGTGAAGTTCACTCATTGTCCGAAGGCTCAGTTCAACTAACGGGATCTGGTGATGAAGTATGCTATGGATATCAAGGCGTTCAATGGTATGATCAAACAAAAAGCTGGCACGCAGTTTTGGAAGGGCTTTCGTGATTTTATCCCATGAATCGATCGACAAATGCTTGTGGAATTTATCTTCCCTTTGGCAACTTAGAGAAAGGAACTCTAGTGGGGCCCTGTCTTTTTCCACAAATGCCTCCATCAGTTCATCACAAGTGGACTTGTAAAAACACCACAGCTTCCTGAGTTTGCGACACTTCTGGACCAGGTCTAGCAATGCTTCGGAGCTGATCATGCAAGAAAGTGAAATATTCTGAATGTTCAAAATCTCCAAATTTGGATGATTGGATGACAGAAGCTTGAGTAGAATGTCTGTATATGTGACATGTAGACCACTAAGGTCAACCTCTGTCAATGTCCCTGTCATACTAACCCTCGGGTCTGGGGGTCCAAACAATTCAGCTAGACTGCTCTGTATTTCAGTGCCCTGAAAGAAAAGTGGGTTTTCTGCTGTGAAGAAGATGCCAATCCTCTGAAGTCTCCTCTCCTCACACCTGGCTAGACCTGTTATGACTCTGCATAGATTCTCACAATTTATAGGGACCCTTGGATCAACATGGACGTGAACAGATTTAAGGTGGCTGCCATGTTTGTCCAGGCATTTCAACTGATTGGTGTGGGCCTTGGTTTTGAAACAGAATGTAAAATGTCTCCACAGAATCGGATTATCAAATATCTCAGACCAACGATGGCATGTCAAAGAAGCAGAGAAACGATCAGAAATGTCCAATCTTGAATAAATAAGGAGGATTACATGTTGTGGTAGACTTTCCCATTGAGGTTTGCCATTGGTAAAAGTAGCCATCAGGAACATGTAACCTGTTTCCTTGTTTGAATCTTGATAATAAGTTCTGTAGGCAGGAAGAAATAGTGAAATGTGATATCAGATACGAACTGCATATAATTACCAGATTGGTGCGAAGAAATATTTTAATTTGAGAGTTGCACCAATACCACAGTATCAAGGGACAGGGTAGTATCTGAAAATTCATTAGCAATAATTAGAGCACACACCTTTTCGCAAATAGCAATTACAAAGGATTGTGGGATAGAGTTTTGGTACACATTGTTTGTGGCCACAGTAAAATGTCATTCAAAAAAACAAGGCATACCAGTGTTCGATTTTAAGGAATTAGCAATGGTTGTCCGAAGGACTACCACATTGTAAAATTTGGTTGTCCTGATCAAAATAAGGTAGTCCCAAGTGTAACCATTCTCAAAAGTTTGCAACCATAGAAATGATAACGCCCCATTGTCACCAGCCTTCCAAAGTGGCTTGCACTTTTAGACAACCCCCCCTCCCCCATCAAAAAAAAAAGCAATAAACAGATATCTAATGTATAAGAGTAGTGCTGTCTCGTGGCATGCAGTAGTGTATATGTGGACATAGTTAATGTTATGATGTTCCCATTGCGGGTTAATAAATTAAACATCTCTAGATTGAAAGCACTGGTTTCGCAACATCAGCACTACGAATTCATAGCTTGCACGAAGGAATTTAGCTTCTCTGTGTACAGTGCAGGCCTAGTGGCCTACTAGTGGAGTTTGTATAGGGCACATATTTTGGCTTGGCAGTCCTATGCGCATTTTGGTAAAGTGACTGTGTGGGAAGTTATGGTGAAAGTGTGTAATCACCGCACTTTGCTGCAAATCTTTTGATGCAATTTTTAAAGTTCCTTGCTTGCGCAATTCATCGAGCTGCTAAACGTAAACATCACATCACTTTCCTCAAAAGATTACCTTACACACCTGTTTTTGCAAAATGTGGTAGTCCTGCACAATTTCTGATTGTCTCGGGTGACAGGACTACCCTTAAAATCGAACACTGCATACTGAAACTCTATCCCAAAATCTTTTCTAATAGCTAGATGGAAAAGGTTCTATTCATGGTTACATCACTATAGACACTGGCTGGCATAGAGCATGCACAAGAACATATGTATGCATCTTAGGTGTATGTATAAAGGCTGGTTTGATTGCACAAAGTAGACAAATTACTGAGAGTCTACTTTTCATTGTGATGAGAGTGTAAGTGCACTTTATTAACTCTTTTACCAGCCAGCTGTGATGTCATTTTTATTAAACATGAATGAGTCTATTGCTAACCAATGTTTTAATTGAGTAGGAAATTACTCCTGCTTTGTTAGTAGCTATAAATATCACAAGTTTAAACCTACACATGAAGGCGCAGCACTAGAAAACTACTGATTCGCGAATTTTGTGAAGCTTAATACATAAAATTGATTCATAACAGGGAATTCTTGGGTTGCAAACTGTGATGGCAGCCTAGTTTATCCTTTTAAGTATGTAGTACTATGAAGTAATGTATACTTCTAAAGCTGTTCAGTAACTCTAGTTCTAATTTTCATTGCATTCATACAAATACATACTGTGGACAAGACAATATGCGAGATGGAACTCTACATATTGTACCTGAAAGGCCATCATTACCTAGTGTCCTGATAAAGTCACTGTTATGTGGCTGGCACTATGCCACGCTCACATACACTCCACTGCACATTGCTAGGTGGAACTATTCTACATATTGTACCTGAAAGGCCATCATTACCTAGCGTCCTGATATAGTCACTGTTATGTGGCTGGCACTATGCCACGCTCACATACACTCCACTGCACATTGCCAGGTGGAACTATTCTACATATTGTACCTGAAAGGCCGTCATTACCTAGTGTCCTGATATAGTCACTGTTATGTGGCTGGCACTATGCCATGCTCACATACACTCCACTGCACATTGCCAGGTGGAACTATTCTACATATTGTACCTGAAAGGCCATCATTACCTAGCGTCCTGATATAGTCACTGTTATGTGGCTGGCACTATGCCACGCTCACATACACTCCACTGCACATTGCCAGGTGGAACTATTCTACATATTGTACCTGAAAGGCCGTCATTACCTAGTGTCCTGATATAGTCACTGCTATGTGGCTGGCACTATGCCACACTCGCATACACTCCTCTGCTGACTGCACATTGCAAGATGGAACTACTCTACATATTGTACCTAAAAGACCATCATGTCCTGATATAGTCACTGACATCTGGCTGGTGCTATGCCACACTCACAAATACAAAACTTTTATATAAATGAGTTTTTTTTTTCTTGTACGGTTTAATAAAGTGTTAATGCATTTACATCGTTTTGAGTTCTAACAGAACTAGAACACCAATGTGGCAGACTTTGACTTGATTTTCAAGCACAAAGGGTGGGGGCTAGGATCCACAGGGGTAAATTTTGCACCTACAGTACAAGCGCCAATTGTACGAAACCTCAAAGGAGGGGGTCTATGGGGAAAAAACTGAAATTTATGCACTTGAATTGTATTTCTGGCATCTGGCAATTAAAATATGCACTTTATACTTTAAAGAAGCTTTGGGACCATCTAAAAAAAAGGTGGTGTCGAAAAGGGGGTTACAGCCGGAAGCCCCCTGTGGATCTGCGTCTCAGTGCAATTGCCTTACATTAAACATATTGGAAGGTAATTGGACAAATGTGGAAAATTCTAACTTGGTGACATTTGAGGACAATTCTCACCAGGGAAACTTAAACTTGGACAATCCACCCCCAGTAATATGCTAAAACACTACTTGACACAGCCATTTACTGCCCTTCACGGCATCTCATTCAAGCTGATTTCTTAACAAGAGAAGGGTATAGTTAAGCATCTTAAGTCTGCTATCTTTCCGTGTCATCTTTCAAACTACTGTACCACTTTTACCGTACAAAAGTGGTAAAAACGAAAAAGAATAAAGTATCCTCTGCATGTTGGCCCAATAGATCAAGTTGGTTCAAACATCTTACTAATTCAACTTCAACTCTTTGCAATTCAAAAGGTTTGCCCGGTTTACTTAACTCTTAGCCAATCATGGCGCACGTTATAAAGGATTTATAGAATTGAGGAGCTACCAGTATCTATCCACAAAGCGACTGTACGATCTTCTGCTTCACTTTACTTTGCATCATGTGTTTTTGCTTATGAGACGGGCATAGATAGCTGCGCAGGCTACAATCATACGTCATCTGCCCTCTGAGTTTTGCCTACTGCGTGGCTCCTGACGTGCCATTTTTATGCTGAATCAGAAGTGATTTTACGGCCCGAGTTGTGTACGAAGAGATGTTAGATGTTCTTACCCATCAAACGACGTGATTGAAAGAAATCTATGAGTTTCGCAGGGAGCGTAAGAAAGTAAATATAGGCCAAGTTTTGAGTCTCGTCCTGAAAGGTACCTTGTACCTTGTTAATATATGTATTGTGTATATATAATGCTCTGAACACCTGTGGTCTAGCCACCTCTAGTGTTGCCATTTCCTGTACCCCACCATCCAATGGTGTGCAATAAATTAAAGCAGTACAGTGTTAGATACAAGTTTAAGTAGCCTAGCTTACAAGAACATGCATTTAAAAATTCAACTATTATAACCTACGGTTGACTTGTTATCATGTCTTCAATGGTGCATTGTATGACTAAAGGCCTTGGATTGGTCCACAGGCACCCCTTATGTTGTACAGTACACCATATGTATTATAATACAGTATATGGTGTATTATATAACACCTTATTAATTTCTCTACATCTGATTGGAAGATAGGTAGTCACATGCCATGCATGATTTGGCACTACCATCAAGATTGTGTTGCTCGACCAGTTTAGTATACTAACCCACGGTCATTGGTTAGTATATACTAACCCATGGCAATGAGTCAGCGATGCATCGCGTGCGGTATGTACAAGCTATGCCGCGTTTCAATAAATCACTGGGGATCGTACATTGTTTCACCAACACCAGGTGATCATGCATCTCTTTGGTTCTGAAGGGCAAGATCGTGTGTCTCTTTGGTTTTGAAGGCCAAGCGTCTATTGTGTCACAGAAGTATCTATGGTAATGCCGTGTGCGTGTGCTGTACATATGCTTACTGCGCATGTGTGTTTTGCCCTTCAGTGCCTGGAATCCAATGCACTTGACGTCACATGAAATCCCTCTGTATTTGGTACATGAACGAGCAGTTAGCAAACTACAAACTATGGAGCTACTACGCCGACAAAGGTACAACTGCAGAATACAATGCCTCTCAAAGACATACCACTGAGACTCCGGAGGCTCAGTCGCAGTGACTGCGACTGCGCCTCCAAAACTCAGTGGACGTAAACAATGAACACAAGACTGAAATTGAGTCCTTCTCAAGACAACACAACCTTCATGTTCCACCACTGCGACTGTGACTGCACCTCCAGTCTAGAATGGAAGATTGATGTTCGGCAACTGCGCCTCCAAAACTCAGTGGATGTAAACAATGAACACAAGACTCAATTGAGTCGTTCTCAAAATGACACAACCTTCATGTTCCACCACTGCGACTGTGCCTCCAGTCTAGATGGAAGGTTGATGTTCTTCCACTGCGACTACAACTGCGCCTCCACTCCAGATTGGAAGCTTCATGTTAGATCAACGCAACTATGACTGCGCCTCCAGTCTAGTTTGGGAGCTTCATGTTAGACCACTGCGACTATGACTGTGCCTCCACACCAGATTGGAAGCTTCATGTTAGATCACTGCGACTACGACAGCGCCTCCACTCCAGTTTGGAAACTTCATGTTAGACCACTGCGACTACGACTGCACCTCCACTTCAGACTATCCAGCTCACCCAACAATGTGCCATTCAGTAGGCCTACTTAAGTTACTGCACATAGGCATGCTGTTGTGGGGTTACGGACTTGAAAAGTAGGAGGAACAGAGAGACTGTGTACATGTGCGACTCCATGATTTTTAAAAGGTTGCTTTTGGAGGGGCGTTGCATTCTGCAGTTGCTCCCAGACAAACATGAATCCATAGTGACCGCCAAAACACAAACCTAACCAACGACTAGGCCTAGATCAAAGTTATAAGGTGTTATATAAAACAAATAATGAATGTTTTTCATGCATGCGATAGTATAATTTCATTCGCTAAAAGATTTATTAATGATCTATTCAACTCGACTTCGCCTCGTTGAATAGAACGTTCAATCTTTCAACTCACGAAATTCTGAATTATTCATACTGTCGCACTCATAAACATTCATTATTTGTATACTCTACAACTTAAGGTGTGGATTGGTCCTACTTAACGTGACTGTTATCAGCTATCCATTTCTGTACAAAGTGACACTGCCTAAGAGTTGCCTACGCCTAGCTACGTAGCACAATGATTACACTTACAGTGAATGAGTGATCATGGTCTGCTGTTAGTGTTACAAGGTGTATAGCAGCGAGCATGAGTATTTATGTAACATTAGGCCGGCCTAACTTACAACGTTACATGCCAAACATTCCAAACGTCTAAATTTAACGAACCACCATATCCAGATTTGGAATTAGCAAGGTTTTACCGAGAGACAGATTCGAAGCGCCTTCTGATGACATCAAACATAGAAAACTAATACCGTCCAGTAGATTTCGATGCAGGCCTAGCGACCCCCGAAATAGATACTGTCACCAGCGCTGTCAATAGTGTCATAACGTTACAACATTCCCGAACTATTTACTATTTTACTATTATCGTTGAGTCACCGGTACCGATGACTGAAGGACAAGGGCAGGTTGTTGACTGCCACCGTCAGCTGGCTAAAACGATGAATCACGCGCTAAGGAGAGTTACCTACAGAAGCTAATAGGCACCCTATTTTTGTAACATCTGAGCAGCAGCCGCATACGCGTGTTAGGATATATCAAAGACAGTATAGCACCGTACGATGCCCTTATTTTTTCCCACGAGGTTATTGGCAAATTTCATTTTCAAAAGTTTTGAATTTGTTTCAGAATCATACAAAGGGGTTAATATTTACGGGGACTACGGTTTTCTGGCCTGTTCTTTCATAATCCGGTGTCAGAATAAAAGGGTCGGAAAGCTGCCATTTTGGAACTAGGGGTGTGGCCTATTTCCATGAAGCTGATTGGTCCATTGGCGTGATTTGCCTATAACCTCGTGGGAAAAAATGAGCGCGCCGTACTGCCTTTGGGATATATCGATTTGAGGGATTGGAACAGGCGCGTAGCCAAGAATTTGCCAAGGAGGGGCGGAGCCTGTAGGCAAACTATCTAAGCGTAGCGCCACTATAAGTTGGTGCGAAGCGTACACGAAAAGTTTGGCCGAAAGTACCTCCCAGATAGCTGGAAATGGCACTTCCCAGGCCTTGTAACTTACATCTAAACATTTTTTTATTTTGAGTTGCTAGGAATATCATAAAAATCATTAAAAAGTACAAAACATGTGCTCAAGGAGGGGGCCGCTGCCCCCTTCTCCCCCTCCTTGGCTACGTGCCTGAATTGGAAACACAGATACGAAAGGGGCCAACATATGGGCCCATATGAGTTTGCACCCAAGATTTATAAGGTCCATATCGGCCAGCCCATATGACCCATATGGGATAGTTCTGGGTCCCATGTGGGCAACTGCACTACATGGGCCCCATAATCATCCTGCTATATGGATCATACGGACACATGGACTGACCCATATGGTCCCCTTATGAATCTTGGGTGCAAAATTTAATGGTCCCCACATGAGTTCACCCATATGGGGCCCATATAGGTTTGCTACCTGGGTATAGGAATATAGTTTTTACTTGGGCTAAATGTGTGCATGTGAACCAAAGACCATACAACAGAGAATATAATATACTTATACTTTATATATATATGTATATGTATATATATATGTATATATATATATATATATATATATATATATATATATATATATATATAAAAGAGTAAGACACTAAAAAGGAGTCAACTGCTCGTCTAAAAGTTGTTAAAAGCATCTCAACACGGAGCTTTCGTCTTTTAGTTCAGACTTCTTCAGCGTGTATGATGAAGCAAGCATTAAAATCCTTATATATGTTCACCAGAGATTGAAAACAAGTTCGATCCAAACACTTCAATTCCCTAAAACTTGAATGATGCGTAACGCCGTATAAAAGGCTTCTGTTCACCCTCTGACAAAATAAAAGGCTTAAACTTAAAATCCATTCTAATCCAACTTCCTTACTGTCCACCTGGAGTTTCAAACCTTTTGGTATCAGGTTCTTCGTCAGATATTCTTCTAAAAGGTTATGATGATGGTGCATTCTAACTTTCTTAGTCCAAAGGTTTCGAATCAGGTATGCTTGCTTCATGATGCTGCGGAATATTGGATCTAAAAAGATTCTTCAGTTACCAGATCGTATATGAAACAAATGAGAATGAAGAGGCTGGTAGCAACAATTTGATAAGGCTAATAAATTTTCTAGAAACGAACTTCTAACCTCCCGTAAAAAGAAAACTAAGTCGGGAAAATTCCCTTTAGTTGTTGATTATAATCCAATCCTTCCAAAAATAGGGGACATTATTAGAAAACACACACCTTTATTGCATAGCTCTACGAGGCTGAAGAAATTGTTCCCAGATAGTTCCATTTTCCCAGCCTATCGTAAATGTAAATCACTTCAAGACTTACTTAGGAAACCTAAAAAGAATGATGCTTACAGGGAAAGAGGGTGCTTTAAGTGTAATAGAGTACGCTGTGACTTATGTCATCATTATCTAAGACAAGGTTCTCATTTTACTAGTTCTGTTACCGGTAAATCCTATCCCATTAATGAAAAAGTTTTATGTACGAGTGTTAATGTTGTTTATTTAGCAACTTGTGTTAAATGTAATGTACAGTATGTCGGTTCTACGTCAAATCAATTCAAAGTAAGATTTAGAAACCATAAGTCCGACATGTTGCATGGAAAAAGTAGATGTGAACTTGCTTTTCATTTTAAAACTACAAATCATAGCCTTCAAGACATTCAGTTTATGGTCATTGAGCAAATTACAAATGATAGTCAAGTTGAAAGTATTTTAACTAAAAGAGAAGGATATTGGCCTGCCCAACTTCAATCTATTCACCCATTGGGACTAAACAAAAGAAAGGAATTTAACTCTTATAAGAGGATTAGTTTCTTATCTTCTTAGAATTTTTAGTGATTTTAATGGTTTTTTTTTTTTTTAATTTCTGCCACGTAGGCTCTTCGGTTGTGTTTCTTTATTTTGATTTAAGGTTTTATTTTTTAGGTATTTTAGGCATTGTACTTTTAACGTCTACTTCCAGGTGGACAGTAAGGAAGTTGGATTAGAATGGATTTTAAGTTTAAACCTTTTATTTTGTCAGAGGGTAAACAGAAGCCTTTTATACGGCGTTACGCATCATTCAAGTGTTTGGATCGAACTTGTTTTCAATTTCTGGTGCACATATATAAGGATTTTAATGCTTGCTTCATCATACACGCTGAAGAAGTCTGAAATAAAAGACGAAAGCTCCGTGTTGAGATGCTTTTAACAACTTTTAGACGAGCAGTTGACTCCTTTTTAGTGTCTTACTCTTTTATTGAAATTTTAAAAGTTGAGTCTATTGAATCCAAACGGATCCTGTAAGTCTTTTGAGGAATATTGTTGCTACCAGCCTCTTCATTCTCATTTGTTATATATATACATATATATATATATATATATATATATATATATATATATATATATATATATATATACATATATATATATACATATATATATATATATATAACGCTAAGTCCCACCTTAAGGGGAAATTGTTATATCTGCTTGTACTTAGGGCGAAAAAAAGATAATAAAATACATAAGAAATAAATTCGCCCTAACGTCTAAACATATAACTTAACGTTATTTCAATGGCCAGCCATCCGTTCGTGTAAACAGATAGGTGTCCGTAAATTTGACAACTTTGAAGTAATGGCATCTAGTTTGTAAATCTAAGAGGGCGCCCTTGTAAGTTTACGTATTCCTATAGAAAAAGTGTATGGAAACGTTAAGGCGAAACTTATATTTCACCCGAAAATTTTTTTCCCCTTAAGGTCGACTTTTCAACAACAACTTTCCCCTAAGTGCCGAATTAGAGAAATATATATATATATATATATATATATATATATATATATATATATATATATATATATATATATATATATATATATATATATATATATATATATATATATATATATATATATATACTTCCAAGTTTCGGGATGCTCAAATGCGATTTAACCGGGCAGCATTTTTTTTCCCCAGGACAAATGGGTCCAACTACATATTTTTACCGTAGCACTACCTCGGTAGTGGACCATAACCTGAGCATTATGATAATCAATAATTTGTATAGAATTTTCAAAAATTGCTCACATTCGTACTGGGGAAAATTAGGCCACCGAGCGTACGTGCATCCTCTCAAACTATATTACTAGTGGACTTCAATGCGTTGCTTTTACAACATATCTCACTCCACTTTCCAGCATGGACGGTAGTACTAGTACTTCCATGTTCTCATCTGGCAGCATCCCGCACAGTTTACAACATTACTCACTCAATAACCGAGCATCCAGGTCATCCAAAGACTAGCTGCAATATTAACGCCCTTAAACTTCGCTGTACATCCGTGCAAAAATTTGCAACCGACAGATACTCCGAGCCCAAGTGGACTTAAAATTTTGCCGACACCTTCCGCACATATGGCTAATAATAATGATGATAATGACGACGACGACGATGACGGTGACGGTAACTTTTACGATGACGATGACGTGGTGATGGTGATGGTAATGGAGATGGTGATGGTGGTGATGGCGATGGCGATGACGATGACGATGACGATGGGAGTACTTTGTTCTTGTATATCGCATTTACAATGAACATACGCATCTCGACGCACTTCACAAAGATAACAGTTAAAAGACTGTTACAGTAAACAGTCAAAGAAAATTAAAAAACGAAAGATATTAATAAAAATCAAAGAATCAAAAACTTAAAAAGTTCAAATCAAACTGAAAGTGGGTCAAACTAAATTGTACAAAAACACTAAATTGGGAAAACGATGCATCGATCTGAAAAACAGCAGTGCTGGATGACTCGAGACCGGTCCCGCGGTCTCGAGACAGGTCTCGAGTCCCGATTTTCGTGACTCGTGACTCGCACTCGGCGCTCAGGACTCGGACTCGACCGACATGACTCGGGGACTTGGGTCGAGACCAGGTACGAGACCGACTATTTTTCCCACGACAGTAAAGTCGGAACTGGGCGAAAAAATAAATTTTGCTGAAAATATCATTACGCATTAAGTTCCACGTGTACGTACAATATGGTCCCTACATGTTACGTACAGTTCATAAGTCAATGTGCAGTACGAACAGTTAACACTTGGAATATATCGACTCAATCACAGGAGTTTGAAGATGGCACGGATTCGGTACGAAATGTTAAAGTGGGCATGACACGGCCAAAATAACTTTTGTGTATTGCAAGATTGGGTACAGTATTGTAAAAGTATCATCTCAAACACAATTAAAACCGGTGCAGTTCGGCATAAATAGAATTTGAAGAAAAACGTCCAGAAATCCAGTTTCGAAAAATGCCGCAACAGGTCACTTGACTTTTATGACGCAATTGGCGGCACCCCGCACTGTGCTATGTAAGGACGCGTATCTAGATGTGAAACTAATACAACGCTTTGGGAATGTTTCATACCTTAGAAACTTCATGAAAAGGATTACATCACAATACCCGCCCAACATACAGAGCGCAAAGCGCGGAACATGTTGGGGGCTTCGAAGCATATCATTGGCCAATATGTTCGCGTGCATATGCGCCCGTGTTTTAGCTTCCCTGTATATAATAAACAGCTTTGTTTGTGTGCAAAAAGAACGCGGTCCGGGCGCGCTGTACAGAACAGCTATAAACATGTATGGACAGTCCATAACAGGCGCGCCTTTACTCAGTGAGCTTTTCAGTAACGTTGCTATTGTGAATGGTAAGCAGTCACCGCGCAACGACGCATAGTTCACAATGTGGTCGCTGGTCACGCGCGCTGCTGTATTGTATCCTAGCACAGGTGTTTGCAATGATGTACCTGCTAACACGCGTTAGCATGCACATGCTTCGATGTGTAGAACGATGGGTGAGCTGCCTGGTACAGTGTTACTAACCGTGCCTCCAATGACGTCACGATCTTGAGACGCGCTCACATACTTTTTTTTTCGCTTTTGGATTTCAGATGGCTGAGTCTGGCCTGTTACTGGGAATTCACAAGGTCGTATACCTGTGTTTATGGACGTAGTTGAGTCGGGAAAACATTCGCTTCATTTCAAGCTGTACCCAAAGAATATTTAATGAGAAACGTACTTTGGCCGTGTCATACCCACTTTAAGATGCCGTCACACTACAACGAATTCGGATCGGATTCCGATCCGATTTTTGTGAGTTTTTATTAAAATCATCTCCATTTCATGTCAGAAAGAGCTCAGAATTTGCCAACCAGTGTAATTATATGATTTGCATCAGAGGTCTATGAAAATGAAATGTTAACTGATCTTTTTCGTGACGTCACACCGACCGACAGCTTTTATCGGACACGCGTAGTCCGATAAAAGCTGTCTGTTGATGTGACGTCACGAAATAATTCGTATAAATTTAATTTTCGTAGTCCTGCAATAAAAATCATACAATTACACAGGTTGGCAAATTTTGGGTTCTTTCCGACCCGAAATGGAGAAGATTTTGATAAAAACTCACAAAAATCTGATCGGAATCCGATCCGAATTCGTTGTAATGTGACCGCGGCTTAAACGGAAAGTCCATGGGATTGCACTTGTGAACCTCTAGTAAGCATTCAGTGATCAAATGTTTGGAGAATTTACCTTCAGGTATTAGCATTGTTTAATGTTATTTGTATCCAAAAAACGTGTACGGAGACTGAGTCGAAATTTGATATTGGCGTCCAGCCTGGCCAGGACGCCAATATCCTAGCACTCAAGCTTTTGATTCAGACCTGCGGCAATTGTCGGGAGCCTACGGGTTGATTAACTTGCAACAATGACAAATCATGTATTGCGACATCATAGTCATATCAGAATATTTAAGAGGGCATGACACGGCCAAAATAACTTTTGCTTATTACAAGATTGAATACAGTATTCTATAAATATAATCTCATACACAGTTAAAACCGGTACCATTCGTCATAAATGAAATCTGAAGAAAAACTTTCAAAATCCAATTTCGAAAAATGCCGCAACAGGTCACATGACTTTTATGACACAATTGGAGGCAAAAACACTGCGCTGTTAAGGACGCGCATCTAGAAGTGGAACTAATGTAACGCTTGGTAAAGTTATCGTATCTTAACAACTTCATGAAAAGGATTACATCACAATACCCGCCCAACATACACTGAGCGCAAAGCGTGGACCATGTCTGGGGCTTCGAAGCATATCATTGGCCAATATGCTCGCGTACGTATGCGCCCGTGTTTTAGCTTCCCTGCATATAATAAACAGCTTTGTTTTTGTGCAAAAAGGACCCGGTCCGGGCGCGCTGTAGATAACAGGCTATGAACATGTATAGAGGGATTTCAGTCACGTGACTTTAACCAACTAGACGCAATTTTGAAGGCAAGATAGCGCGTCTCTTTGGTTTTGACGGGCACGCGTCCATTGTGTCACAGAAGTATCTATAGTTATGCCGTGCGCGTGAGCTGTAAATTCGCTCACTGCGTGTGTGTTTTGCCCTTCAGTGCCTGGGGATCCATTGCGCGTGACGTCACATGAAATCCCTCTATAGACAGTCCATAACAAGCGCGCCTTTACTCAGTAAGCTGTTCAGTAACGTTGCTATTGTGAATGGTAAGCAGTCACCGCGGAACGACACGTACAGTTAACAATGTGGTCACTGGTCACGCGCGCTGCTGTAGTAACGTAGCACAGGTAATTGCAATGGTGTTCCCGCTAACACGCGTTAGCATGCACATAATTCGATGTGTAGAACGATGGGTGAGCTGCCTGGTACAGTGTTACTAACCGTGCCTCCAATGACGTCACGATCTTGAGACGCGCTCACATACGCTTTTTCGCTTTCGGATTTCAGGTGGGCTGAGTCTGGCCTGTAATTGGGAATTCACAAGGTCGTATTACTGTGTTTATGGACGTAGTTTAGTCGGGGAAACATTCGCTTCATTTCAAGCTGTACCCAAAGAATATTTACTGAGAAACGTACTTTGGCCGTGTCATACCCACTTTAAGCATTCAGCATTCACCGTGTGCTCATCTTGCATGAAATACCACTTGAAGCAACTCGGTCTAAGTTTGAAGAAATCAAACCCAAGGGTACCCCTAGTCTAGGATATTTTGGCAATAACGAGGGAAAAGTTTGGGGTTTCTGTGGGAAAATTGCAGAAACGAACAAATTTTGTGAACTGTCGTGGAATTTCTCCAAACCATTTCCGATGGGGGGGGGGGGGGGGTGGAGTTATATGGGTTATCGGGGGATGGGATGGGGGTGCGTTTAGGTAACCACTGCCGTCTTTTATATACCAGGCACGGATGCAGGCGGAGCTCAGGGGACTTTAGTCCCTTTTCTTCATGGCCATGAACATTAAAGTAGGTAATTTTGGGTGTTCGACCTGTCAGTATTAAATAATTCAATTGCATATACGGTAACATGAACTCTAGAAAGCTAGAAAAGCTTTTCTCTTTGTGCGCATGCGGTGAAGCATTGATGTGCTCTTCTATTATTTGTTCGGCCCCCTTTTTGGATATTGTAGATCTGTATCTTATCCGTCTATGTTCATAAGAGGAAATTCAGAGGTCTTTTGTTTTGTTAAGTTTACTTATTGTTTGGATCTAAGGCCATCTTTAATGGTAGGGGAAGGAATAAAGGTTAGAATAAGACTATTTCATTGTAGTTCTCGAACTCTCTTGCACTCAAAACAAAACAAGTTCAATTCATACAGGGACACGGGGGACTCGGACTGGGGCCTTGGGACTCGGATTGGATGGACCCGACTCCAGCCCTGAAAAACAGCCATAAATTGTAAGCTTAATGATTACGCCATGAGCCGGATACATAGGTAGTTTTCCCTGTATCCTGTAGTTCATTCCGATGACCCGGGAAGTGCGCTACGGAACTTAGCGGTACATGCATGAAAAATGTGTTCATTAACTTGGGTTTTTAAACATGTTCGGGCCACCCACCCAAGTTGCCAGGTCTTGACCTAATCCACCCTTGCTCGACGAAAATAGTTCGTGCTTGACCTAGGGATAACGCTAGGCGGAGCCAGCCTGACCCGGGAGGCCATTTCCTTTCAGGGAGGAACCGATTTCCCCGTAGAAGGAGAAATTTGTTAAGTTTTCGTTGGAATTGGAACCAGTACCAGGTACGGGAAAGTGTGAAATCCCCTATGGTCCGGACATTTTACTTGTTTTTGCTGGCAAGGAGTAGCAGATTCTTCAATCCACACCTCTCATTTTCTAACTACAAGTTGCTTTAATAAAACCCTGCGGATTTCAAGACACACTCATCACTCTAAGTCATTTTGGTTGGGGGCGATCAAAATTCTGAGTTGGTGATTGCTCTTTGATTGGCATAAAGTTTGAAAATAAGATGCAGAGTACGGTAGCTCACAATTCACACATTTCACAGGCCTCAGTGTCCATAGAGGACACATTAGGGCCTTAATCAATGAACTAGGTATGGTATCTACAAAAGGAGGAGGGGGGGGGGCTAAAAATAACTTATTTGGGATAACAATAAAAACGTCAACTTTCATTTTTTTCCGATTACCATCAAAGGTTAACTCCGGCGTCCTTCCTCGGCAACTTTTTCTCGTTTCGGGTTGCTGACCACCGACTGGGGAAGCTTGCACCTCCCCCTCCCCGTCTGGTAACTGGAGCCACCACTGGCTTGTGGAAATTTTAGGCATGCGAAGCGTGCCAAAAATTAGGGGTTGTTGTATTGAAGACAATTTAAAAAATTATGATTTTTACTGAGGATGACTAAAAAAGAAATGGGGGTGTGGTTAGCGTAGTCAGCGTAACCTTGCGGTGCGGTGAGGGGACGTGTTAACATTTATCCCTCCACGGATAAGTGGAAGACTAGATGTAAATAAGTTCCCTCTGCAGGGTTACCCTGACTAACTTAACCTTTTTAAGTTTCCACTACGAAACTGGACGGCTTTCCTAGATGAGGGAAAATTACCATTTAGTGTCCATAAAACCGTTTTTTCGAAACAAGATAAAGTATGGCTTGGAAGAATGAAAACACGCAATAACCCTATTTCGCCGTTAGCCGAATCTATATCGATGATGAGCAAAACGCAAAAATAGAGCACCTCCCCAATAGAGGATAACTGTTTTGCAGTGCATCCTGCCTTTAACAAAAGAAAAACTAGGCTATGCTATTGAGGGTGAAATTTTGTAACCTTAACATAAAAGTGTGAACGCTAAGCGTGATTGGGTTACTACAGCATGGTAGAAGGACATATACTATTACTATATATAATAAATGGGGCAAAAATATGAAACATATGGTTAAAGCAATGAAACGCTGCACTTGGCGCGAAATTTCTTTCGAATTAAAGGATTTTCACTCCTTTACATCAACAAAAGGAAAACCGTCGGGGTCACTGTTCCTCGCAGAGATCAGAGTGTCACATTTTATCGTATCCACTATGACTTCAAGAGTATCTGGAAAATTGCTGATAGGGGCACACCTTCCCCCCCTTTTCCCTCTGGTTCCAGCCATGGTTGAATGGTGATGTAAAAACGGTTATAATGTCATTATTCATTGAAAATACACTGCATACAGACAGTGTGGCCTGAGCTCAGGATGTTCTCCACGCTTATACAGTTTCGTAATTGTATATTTCTATATTTCAGCTGCATGTGATCAGGGAGCTGGAAGACTTCCAGCTCCCTGATGTGATATGCATGTCATATATATATAAATATATAACAGATAAAATAACGAAAGTGAAACACAAAGTCATATATATATATATATATATATATATATATATTATATATATATATATATATATATATATATATATATATATATATATATATATATATATATTATGGAAGGTAATTTGAAAATTAAGGATTTTTACTAAAGAATTTAATTCCTTTAGAGGAACAACGACTAAACCGTCGGGCGTTTCGTCTTTGTATAGAGGATTACAAGCTAATTGTTTCCAATATGAAAAATATTGGAAACTTTCCAGGCATTAGGACAACCTTCTTCGACGGGGGCCATGGCTCCCTGTTTCCACCTGGCGCCACTCCTACCAAAAATGCACCACTGGGGCTGTTATAAGTGTGTCTTGAACAAGTTTAATCTATCCGCAATCTCGGATTTTGTAGGTTTTTCTCTGTTTTGTCTACGACCTTGAAAGTCCAATCCAGCCAAACCATGCACCATGAACACGTCGGTCCCATAATCGTCAGACCTACCCTGCCTGGACCACCCAGAATCAACGTTGGTTTCGGTGGTCTTGGTTTAATCCAGGTTTAGGGTAGTCTGTGCACACCTTTAACTTGGTTTACTAAATCAGATGCGGTACGATCGGTCATTATACTGTCAAAGGGGATATGGCATCCCTCAAAACCAGGGAGTTGCTAGCAACCCCCCCCCCCCAACCAGGGAGTTGGTAGTAACTCTCTTCCCAAACATATTTAGGAATACTAGCCCTAGAGTTCTAAATAGAGTTAATGGCTGCACTTTGATTGACATTCATTCAAACAATATAGCTTCACTCTGGTTAGCCAACGATGACTGGTACAGTCAGTTGTGTTCCCAATTAAGCTCACAAACAGTCACAGTCACTGTGATCAATATATAGCCTCGAGCAAATTAAACTCAATGCAGGCTAGGTACTGTGCCTCTGTCTTGGAGGTGAACTAAACAAGTGTTTTTCTTTAAATTTGAGGAGGGGCTAAAGGTAAACTCAGTAGGGAGAAATTTACTGTGTGGGGTGAGATTATAAAGCCTTTAAGGGTTTGCATTTACCACCCGAATCTAAGACAAAACCGAAAATGGGTTCAGGTGGTCTTAGTGATCCTACTAGGTTGTGTAATCTGAACTGTCATGGGTCATATCTCTCGGTCTGCCGTCTGTCCTTTTTAGACCTTAACAGAGAAAAGCGATAGAACAACGATCCACTTGTGTAAACTGTTTTTTTTTTTCATCTGTTCAAGGCTCAAGGCACAACTTTCCTCTCCGTATCAAAATAATACTTTAGGCAAACCTGTATATCCAAAGGGGAGCAGGAGGGTGGAGACCCATGGAAAAGTTTTCACCCCCTAGCTAGGAGCCTTACCGTTACTTTTATGCATTTTAGTATATCTCGCTCCCCGAAAAAGTATTCCACCCACTGAAAGTTACCCTTCAGTACGGTACGTTGTCTGGCTAAGAGCCTGGCCATAGGATGTGGCCTTTGCGTATCGGAGTAATTCTGTAAAAAGTCCACATGAAATCCCAAATCATTTTCTGCATAGTTTACTCTCTTTAAATTTGCATACAATAGAGAAGATCATCTACAGATGTCGTTCCATGCAACCTTGATTTCGGTTTTTTTTTTTGGGGGGGGGGGGTGGTCTCGGGTGGTCTGAACCAGCGTTGACAGTTTGGGTGATTTGATTTCCCCAAAACCGACCCGTGCAGGCCCGTATGCAACTTTTTCAGTGGGGAGGTTCGATTTTACGCTAATTAAGCGGGACAAAAAATTTTCCCCGCGCTGGGTGCGCGGTATATTGCCGTTCTCAGCCGGTATTAGGTATATCCAAACGCTGAAGACCTTTTTTTTTTGCTTTTGACCCTTTTGGAGGCCTATTTTGTGTCCCCGACGAAGTGAGGACCTTTTTCGGGCCTTCGGGG
The DNA here is from genome assembly GCA_029531755.1 of Holothuria leucospilota. Taxonomy (NCBI): domain Eukaryota; kingdom Metazoa; phylum Echinodermata; class Holothuroidea; order Aspidochirotida; family Holothuriidae; genus Holothuria; species Holothuria leucospilota. Next base: position 14,187,670 of record CM055965.1, read on the forward strand.
CGGAACTCCAAGTCGTGCTGGGGGTTCGGATGAACCCCCTGAACCCGCCTGGATAAGGGCCTGCCGTGTGGTCTGCAGTGGTCTGAGTACTGAGCTTCGCCGGTCTCAGGTAGTCTCGAGGTTACTGTCCGTCCAAACTAACGATTGTTTGATCTGGACATCAAAAACCAAAACCGACGTACACCTTTTATTTATGTGGGGTATTTAACTGCATGGAGGGAAATCTTAATTTCACTGGGCCCATTTTTTCTTTCAACAGGACCAAGGAAACAGAAAGGCTCCTAGGCCTACAGTACACGGTAGAAAGTATTACAGTTGATCCGACACAGGACACGCCCATCAAAAAAGTTTGCACTTTGTACGCATATTATGCATACTACGTTTACATGTTTGTACCATAGCTAATGTACCGTACAGACTTCAAGAATGCAACTCAGCACTTCCACTTTCTTCAATGTTCCCGAAATGCTGAACATTAAGAGAGATAAGAAAATCTTAAGTGTTTCATTATGGATTGTCCATTTTACCTATAAATTTATTAAAAATTGCAAAAAAATACTAAACGAAGGAAGTATTGTTGTCAATTTAGGAAACCTTGCTAATTTGGGGAAATTTTGCTCTCTTTCTTGGGAAAGTTAGTTTAAGTTATGGAATTGTTACATTGACTTCTATCAGCTTTTGGTGTTCATGTACATATGGTACGGTGCAACTTGTTTAGTTTGCAATGTGGATCGGAAATCATAGGACAAGCCCTATAACTAGAGCAGGTTCGTAAACCTGTACTCGTACTCTGCCCTACGGACGAAATCAGACTCATTATATCAAACTGAAAGTATATCACGGCTAGCGCTAACGTTTGATATAACACTTATCGTGTTATTAAAATAAGTGGGTACGCAGAGTGACAACTGGCTCCAGATGTGATCCAGGTCAGATTTGCTGAACAAAGTGTGGCTAAGGTTTGTTGAGTCAGTAGCCTAACTTAGGACAGTAGCCTAGAATAATTATAATTGATATTGAGTATATTATTACTAGCCTAACGTTAGGCCAAGGGAATACGTGCCGATTTACTTAGATCACCATAACTGGCAATAGACTAAGTTAGGCCTACAGTATGAGTACCAATAGCGTGAAACCTATAAAACTTGTGTTTACCGATACCTTAATAAAGTTTGCGAGATTATTTTAATGCTGTAAGAAAGACTTTGTCTTTGTATTGAATATGGATGATACTCGATGTCCAATTTGGTAAGTTCTAAAAAATACAATCAATAAATGTGTTTCATGCTATAATTGGTACACAAAACTACACATACTGTAGGCTGGTTATTCACCGGATTACATGGATTACGTAAGTTAGCGCAGTGAATAGCGATCATGGTACTAATTTAGAATCAGTGCCCAGAAGTGACGTAGCACTTAAAACTTACAACACCAAATTAAAATTTTAGTGACAAGTCAAGTTCCAAAAGATCGAGGAAGGTGAAGCATATTAAGTGTGTAAAGAAAGGGTGGTCAGTGGGATTCGAATTCTGTATAGGCCTATTGCAAGAATAGGAACACCCTGCACTGTAACTGTATTGCGAGTCTAGGCCTATGCCTTAACTGATTGCGCTGCGAGCCGAGCTGGCGGCCAACGATTTTAAATACTATTTAAGACTAGTTGTACGTACAGACTGACTCCATTGTATAAATACATGTCAATACTCTCTACGTATACCCTAGGGTATACGTAACCCAAACCTCATCGCTATGCCTACCACTTTTATAACTCTATCCGTACATGCTTACCAGTAGGGCTGTCACATTTAAACGTTTAAACGGTTAAACGATCGATAGGCCGTTTAAACGGCGCATAATTCAGCTAAACGTTTAAACGGTTTTCCTTTTAAAAATACAACAAAAGTTTTAGCAGTTTTCTTCCCCAATGTTTTCTTTGATATCTCTCATTTAACAACGATGTTTATTTGCAAATTCAATGACCAAATAAAGCTTCAAAAATAAACTGTCTGTGTCTCTCCATTCATAGTATATAATTCTGTGATTGAATTGACTTCCACCTACTCACAGTAAGACTACTAATCCCCCTAACAATATGCAGCGCCCGCATCCCCAATCGAAGCAGTAGCCCAAATCTGCTTATCAGGACGCGTACACAATATCGGCTTAACCACAATTCACTCTCTCTGTTTACATCGTATTTGTATCTCAAGAACGAACGTTAAAACAGACTTACTTAAAAGCCCGAAAATTGCCGCAGTATTTCAATGCAGCATTCACACCATCCTACCATGCTTTACCTATACGTAAACAGACAGTGTAGGCTCGCACACGTGTTTGTTTTGAGTGTTTCATATAGCAGTACATAATTCATGCACGCACTATATATCCATACGTAAATATCTGTTTGAGTCATGTTAGCGGCCCACTTGCTGTGTGCAAATCAATGGAGCTATAGTACGTAGCATGGGACAAATCTATCATAAACTTTCGTTCATTGGGGTAATGTTCTAGACATCGTTTTTGTTTAAATCACAAAAGTAAAAGGCACACGTTTATTTCACACAAATTAACATGCATTATAAACATAAAAGTACCTATCGTAAACTAATGCAAAGGACGGTGAAACAACCGCTAATTTAGCGGTACAAGCAGCGATCGAAAAATGTTATTTTCCATACCATGCCCAATGTTGTTGCGATGTACGTCAACTTTTGTACAGAGCAGGTGCGTAGCCTAATGTGTTACTGTTTGCATGTAATAACGGACCAATACACGTGCTTTAACTCTCAACTTTTTTCTTGCGTGTCACTTGAAATTCTGCATTTGCACAGTGTACGGACATGGCCTAATATTATGTACGTCGGTGTTTGCGTACATTGTGGCCTGATATCAAACGTATGGTCCTGTATCAAACTTGTGATCATTGACTGCGAATTTAATGGTTGGTTTCGTTCATTGGCAAATTTGGGTGAATTTAAAAGAAATCGCTGAAATGATCGCTAGATTTTTACGTACAGATTTTAAAAGCTTGCGCGTACTATGAATAACGTACGTGAATGATCAATGAGGCCATTAATGCATTACACTGTTGGTTCAGAATAAAGATACCGTTTAAACGGTAAACGAACGTTTATTCCGACCGTTTAAACGTTTAGGAGATTAAACGGAAATTGACAGCCCTACTTACCAGTACTCATCCCTGTCCGTATGGGTACTGTACTGTACTGTAACCCTACCGCTATCTGTATGCCTATGACATATATAACCCTATCCCTATATGCACCACTATAAGTCACTTCCGGGCACTGATTCTAAATTGAGCCGCGATCATGATGGACGTAGCTGCTTACAAAGGAAGTGTATACCTTCTTAGTATGTGTATAGTGTATGTATAGCCTATGTATTATGCCACCCACTCAGTCTGCATTTCATGCACTCAGAACCGAAGATCTTCGGCGTAGAGGGCAGAAATCACTTGGGGTAGTGGCATGAGGATTCACTGAGTTGGCGCACAACCTATCAAATGACTATTGTGCTATAAATCACACCTGTGTTATGTTGGCGTATGAACGCTGACACCTCAGCATAACGTCAGCGTCGGCTTTAAATGGAATGCACCCTGGTATGCCAGGATTGCCTGTGCCCCTGCCTAGGCATAGCCTTCATCAAATTTAAGCTAACCTAAATGCAAGAATATCATACACTGTAGCCTAAACGTGTGGTATAAACTGTAATGAAATAGGACTTGTCAGCAAATATTGTTCCAGAGGGCTACACATTACAGAACGGACATGATGTAGTGTCCATTCATACTGGAAGGTATGTATGTAGAAAGGTTTTCACAATGGAAATCAATAATTAGATGAATTGAAAAAGTATGCCATCAAAGGGCTTGAAATAGTCAAGCTTGCATCAGAAGTGACTCTGACTACTTTAGGACTGTTGCAAGGAAGCTAAGACTAAAGGACTTGTGTTAACTGGACCACCCAAAGTGCTTCAGAAGGCTCGAAGAGCCAGAAAACATGAGTCGCAGACATGCTAATCCCTGCGACCAGAGAGCACAGACCAACAACCAAACAGCAACACGCCTGAATGGTAAAGGAGACCAGAAGACCGGGGAGAACTGCAAAAGCCCCAAGCCAGCCAGCCAGCCTCCAGGCCCGCCCTGAAGGAGCAAAGCACCCCACTACTACTCCAAGAAGAGCCACATGGCTCACCAATGATCCGCACAGACCAGTGTTGGGCCATTCACGTTGATAGGTTTTCCATTGGTATCGTTGACGCAGTGACCCTTATTCAGGGTGTGGATGCTTCGGCAGGGACCCTTCTTCAGGGTTTGCCCATGGGTATAGCTGATGCAGTGACCCTTATTCAGGGTGTGGATGCTCTGGTAGGGACCCTTCTTCAGGGTTTGCGCATTGGTATAGCTGACGCAGTGACCCTTATTCAGGGTGTGGATGCTTCAGTAGGGACCCTTCTTCAGGGTTTGCCATTCTTCTCCAGGGTCGGTGTCTTCTTCGGTGGCTGGTCTTCGTTTTGATGGTGTGCTCTTATGTTGTTCTAGTTTGAATTTTTCCAAATTTCCTTTGTTAGTCCTTCTAGTGGTGTCTGTCTAAGGTACAGTGGTCAAAGTTTAAGTTCTTTCCTAATGAATTTTTGAGTTTGTCGGTCTTTGTTTTTACACTTTGCAAGAAATTTTCTGTGTAGGTCCTGAAATCTCTGTTTGTTAGTTGGGAGTCCTGCTATGTCTAGTGTGTTTGATGGGTGTTGTCTGTCTAAGTGGTGGGCAATTCTACATGCCCGTCATTGAGTGTGTTCCTAATTCTCCATGAGTGAGTCCTTCATGTGTATGAGTGCTGGTGCAGAGTATTCCACGTGGGTCAAGTCATAGTTTTGTAGATTTTTAGAGTTGTTTCAGGAGTGGCTTGTGGGTTTTCCTTAGTACCGGCTAGTCTGTAAAGTAGAGAGACTTGCTTATGCATTCTCGAGGCAGTTTCGTTATGGTGTTGAGTAAAGTCTAATCTGTGGTCTATGTTAATTCCTAAGTACTGAACTCAGGTTTGTACTGGTATAAGCTTGTTGTTGTAAGTCACATGTGGATCCTGTGCAGGAGAGCCGGAAGTCCTAATGTAGAGTACTTGTGATTTGTCCTGCAGACCTGCCAACCGTTCCGATTTTAAAATCGGAACTGTTCCGATTTTTGAGTCCATACATAGCAAAAAATCGGAACGTTCCGATTTCTAGCACCCACCCCAAAATAGTACAAGAAATAGCCTTGCAACATAATTATTTAAAACGCATGTCACGCACCTCATCATGATTTGTGGATCGAACTTGTATGGGCTTTACGTGTACTTCAGCAAGACTTCAGCATTGTGTATGCGACATCCGGCGTGCGTGCTAAAATGTCTCAGGATATGTGCACACTGATAGTACATATCCGTAACGATCGTTGTAGTTAATGCTTTACAAAGCACCACAGCTGCACCTACGGACTGACTGCGAAGTCCGTGTGGCACCTGTGGTTGGTACGTACGTATACGGTATATACGCAATACATAGTGCATGTTTGTTTGATAACCAGTCGGACTAATCCGCAATGCTGTTGTTTGAGATTAAGAAGGATGAAAAAGAATATTTAAAGATTGAACAAAGTACTTATGACAGTGTTCAATTTTGAACGGAAGACCAGCAACGAAGTTTTTGAGTATTGAACTTTGGACAGTAAGCTGCGAGCCTGCAGGCGTTTTTCGGTACCGTAGTTTGCCATATCATACCAATGGTCAAGTAGCGAAAGTGCGGCATAGCCAAATAGCACATGTGTGCAGTCTAGGCCTAGGCTAGGCCTGAACTTAACGGTTACGTTGAGGTCTAACTTTTGAACTATGAAAGTCGCGGAGATTATGAAATAGGTGGGAATACTTTATATGATTTTTTTTCTGAATATAATGCATGAACCCCGCCAAGAATCGTTCACATATGCCTAGGCCTAAATGAAGTTTGTTTTAGCCTAGGCTAAGTGTGTAACATGACTAACATTACCATGCAGCCTAGCCTGCCCAGCCTAACAGTAACAAGTTTTTTGCACTCATAATGCAAAAAGGGATGTAATCAGCTATGCCGGGAACTAGTTCAAAGTTCAGTTTGCTTGCATTATAGACTAACAAAACCTTAGCCTTATCACTGTGATGGGGTGTGTTGATTTTTGCATTTTGTTTAGGCTACAATTCCAGCAGACATAGGCCTACCAATCATCCAGATTTTTAAAATACAGCCTAAAAAATTTGTAATTTTGCCTGTTTAAAAATTTGATACATATTCCTTGAATATGCCACCATTTTGAATCTAAGAGTATTAAAACTTCAAAAAATTTCCAAAGGGGAGGGGGACACCCCCTCCCCTTAGACCCCACCCCCAGGGCCGGCGGATTCTCCAAAATTACGCCGCTGTGTTCCTATTTCCAGTTTTCAAATGTTGGCAGGTCTGGTCCTGGTTGAGTACTATGCACCAGTTGTTGCACCAAGTTTCTAGTTGGTCTATGTACTGTTGAAGTTTCTCTTCTGCTTTGTCAGCTATGCTAGAGGTAGCCCAAATTGCAATGTTGTCTGGAAATTAAGTAAGTCAGTCGTTTTGGTTGTGGTTGTGGAATGTCAGGAACTTACGTGATGAAAAGTATAGGGCTGATGGTGCTGCCCTGTGGCGTCCCTATGGTGATATGTAATGGGCTGGAAAGCGTGTCCCTGACTCTGTACAGAGCCAGTCTGTTGTGTAAAAACTTCGCTGTCCACCTGGTAAAAGTCGTTGGTATCTTAAAGCAGGGGTCTCCAAACTTTTTTGCTTGGTGGCCCCAACTTTCTACTCCGGAATCTTGGTGGCCCTCAAATTGACGGGTCGGTGAGAGGAGTCTGATTGACTTGGATTATGCAGTGTTAATAAAGCAGATCACTGGTTCTCAGATTAGAATCACTCCCATTGCTTATTTTTAATGAGAAATTTGGCAATTATTTTTCACTCCGGAATCCTTTTCGCGACCCTCCGAAATATTTTCGCAACCCTCAATAGGGCCGCGACCCCTAGTTTGCCGACCCCTATCTTAAAGGAAGCAAGTAAGCAAGTGCAGTGAAGTTATATAGTTATGCTGCAACCCTGATTGGTGGATTCTGTGTTCTGATTGGCTGATTTGTCTGTGTTCTGATTGGACAGTTGAATGGTGGATTCTGTGCTCTGATTGGCTGATTTATCTGTGTTCTCATTGGACGAGGTAAGCGAGATAGGACCATTATTGGATGTAAAAAGACTATTCCACATGTGGCTGACATCTTTCCCATCCATCCTGTTAATAGTGGATTTTTCGGCACCCTTTTGAAAAATTAGGTGTCTTTACACACATAATATCATATGAAATGGGCTGGAAAGTGTGTCTCCGACTTTGTACCAGGCCAGTCAAGATGTAAAAAGTTCGCTATCCACCTGGTAAGAGTGGTTGGTATCTTAAAGGAAGCAGGGAAGCAAGTGCAGTGAAGTTATATAGTTATATTGCAACCCTGATTGGTGGATTCTGTGCTTTGTGTACCACTGTGGCGTACAAATGAGAATTTCAACAACTGGTGTAAAACCTTGGCGTGGAAATTTCAAACTTTCCAGTGTGGGTAATGGGTATCCGTACTTATGTAATCCTTAAGCCTTGAGGTGAATAGCTAGCCTAGTCTACATATAGGCAGTCCGGATCATGGCCACTACATGTCTGGCAGACTAATACAGTCCAATTCAGGGGATAATGAAGTTTGAGGACCTTTTGCTTTAGCAAATAACAGTTATAAAGAGTGTCGTTCTTAAAATGCTGTTGGTTGTATGATATTACTTAATTTTTGAAAATTGTCTCAGAATAGTAATTTTGAGAATGGCAATTCATTTACCATGAAAATGTGAAATTAAAAGTTTTAACTCCCCTAGGGTTGCAATGAAATAGCCAAACGGGATATATAGTGGCCATGATCTGGCAGCCATAATGATGTATAGTGAATATAACTTATAAAAGCACAAGGTAATGCACTTCATGGGGTTTTGGCACCAACTTCGCCCAACAGAATCATAATATTTGTGCCTTAATGTTTATTTTAGTGCTTTTCATTACACATGAATGTTCCAGTAATGTTTTTGAATCAGTTAAGTGGTGTAGCCTAATGATTGAAGCCTATTCGGACCACAAATGCCTCCAAAAAAGAAACATTTCTTAGGGAAAAAATCTGCTCCACAAGAATGCATTCAGTTGTCTCAATAGAAAATATCCCAATATTGAATCTGGTTCTATAGTTGGATAGCTTAGCCTCGTGCAACTATGTCATTGCATGTTTGACCTACTGGGTGAAAAGTATATCAATCTCCTTTGAGACTTAAAAGGAAAATGCAGTCCCCCCAATTTGAATTAGGTTACCCCTTTATCCTAATTCAGGAATGACTCAGTACCATCAATCATGTGATTATCTTTGTTAGTCATTTCTTAAATTCATGCAGAATAACTCCTTGGTTTACCTTCAAATTGTTCAATGGTTTTATACTGAGACATAATAAAAGATACTTTTGAGGGAAATTATAGTAAATTTGAAAGATTTAGTATATTTGTGATAATAAATGTGGGGCAACTACTTTCTCCCTTTAAAACTGTGCAGAGTGCTCCAGAACAGAGATTCTATTCTGAGAAACCACAAGCAAATGTCCAGTGTAAAATATAGGCTTAGGCCTGAGAACTTGTGACAAGGGCTATATGCTGAGAACTTCTCATAAGGGTTGACTGCTTGCTTACCTTATCTGGTAGTAGCTAGACAGGCATCTATAGCTGTGGTAGAGCAGGCCCACGCCAGACAAGGTACCGATACTATCGAAGGGTTGAGATACTGTTGCTTCCAGGGGAAAATTTGGGGGGGGGAGCTATTTGCCCTTCAGGCAGTGGTACTGTAAATTTTTTTGGTGGCAAAATTTTTTCAAGAGACTCCACCCCCTCCCATGACTGTGGGCTATTGTTAGGGGATGACAAAAAACTCTCTTGAGTCAAGCCACATTTCTCACAATTGTTATGTTTCCATGTGCCACACATGAAAGGCCAAATTTCCCTCCAGACACCAAAGTTTTTGCTGATGAGCTGCTGGGATTCCCAGTTTTCTCGCATGGCAGGTGTTCATGTTGGTTAGCCCCATTGTCATTGTGAACATCTTGTGTGTCACAAACTTGTGCATGGCGAAGGCTAACATTGGCAGGGGAGGGGGAGGACGGGAGAGGGAGGGAGGGGGTGAGGTTAGAATGACCAAAGGACTTCCTAAGGCATTGGGCCTAGAGTCTTGGTGGTTGATGTATAGGTGCAATGACCAACAGTCAGAGTGAAACTAGTTACCACTTCCTGGGAGAAGCCAAGGAAGCTGTGGGGTACTTAACAAAATTGTGTGCAATAAAGTTAAATATCGCAAATGGTGTTTTAAATGTGCACTTATCAGGCCACAAAATCACAATGAAACCATTTTTAGCTCACACATGTACTGTACACAGTACATGTGTGAGGTTATAAAATGGGGCAGATGGCATCAACTTTTCAACAAAAGTCTTCTTCTTTTTGATGTGAGGAGATTTGGGGCTGAAATTTTGGGATATGATTGTTTGTCAGCAGAGCATTAACACCTACCTATTTGCATTCCATTATAGGAAAGTTAAGTTGGGTTTTAAAGCTGTTTTTGTAGAGCTGAGTTCACTGTGCCTGCTGAACAGTTAGCTGTTTATCCATTGTACTGATAGCAGTGTGCTTGGTTGTGTGTTCAGTTGTTATCTTGCAAATGGATCTGCAGGCTGTTTGAAATTCAACCATCAACACACATGTGTGTGTTCATCAAGTGGCCTTTAAAATCTGAAGCAACTCTGTGGTCAAGGAAATAGGCTTAACTTATTAAGTGTGGGGATATCTCCCATTCTGCTCTGTTCAATTGAGTTGGTCAAGTCAAGTAATTGCAATTTAACTGTTTTGAGTTCAAGTGCAGTAGGAGCTTTTTGAATGTCTGTTTTATTTTGATCATTGCAAACCCACCAGTGTTTACTCGTTGAATTGAAGATGCATGATTAAATGTACTTTGCAATACTTGAACAGTTTATAGGTACATCATACAAACTTTTTTTTCAGTCTTGTTGCTAATAAAAGTATATCCTTTGCAGAATTGCTTAATGTGAGAAAATATGCAGTGATATTTGTAGCTATCTGCCATAAAACTATGTCAGTTGCAGGTTTCCTAAATGGTTTACATTGCTTAACACATTTGTGATTTTACGATGGGTTTTGATTTTTGGTTTCGATGGTAAGAGAAACCTATGCATTCATGATGGCGTGTGTGTTTGTATGTGTGTGTGTGGGTGTATGTATGTGTGTTTGTGACACTTTGCTCGTTAACACGATATCTCAAGAACGAAAACTGCAACAGTTCTCAAACTTGGTACATAGATGCCCCATATTGAGAGGAAGAACCCTATTGTTTTTTGTGGGGGTCAAAGGTCACCTGGGGTCACCGGGGGTCAAACTCTGAAAACCTTGTTAACACAATATCTCGCGATAGGAAAGCTTGGATGAATTTCATACTTTGTATGTAGATGCGTTATGGTAAGAGGAAGCAACCTATGATTTTTGATGGAGGTCAAAGGTCATCTGGGGTCACCGGGGATCAAACGCTGAAAACCTTGTTAACACTATATCTCAAGAAGGGAAGCTCTGACAGTTCTCAAACATAGTACATAGATGCCCCATATTGAGAGGAAGAACCCTATTGTTTTTGGTGGGGGTCAAAGGTCACCTGGGATCACCGGGGGTTAAACCCTGAAAACCTTGCTAACACAATATCTTGCAATAGGAAGCTTGGATGAATTTCATGCTTAGTATGTAGATGCGTTATGGTAAGAGGAAGAATCTTATCATTTTTGAAGGAGGTCAAAGGTCATCTGGGGTCACCAGGGGTCAAATTCTGAAAACCTTGTTAACACGATATCTCGAGGTAGGAAGCTTGGATAAATTTCATACTTTGTATGTAGATGCCTTATAGTAACAGGAAGAACCCTATCGTTTTTGGCGGAGGTTAAAGGTCATTTGTGGTTACCGTGGTCAAACGCTGATAACCTTGTTAACACGATATCTCAAGTTGGGAAGCTTGGATAAATTTCATACGTAGTATGTAGATGCCTTATATTAAGAGGAAGAATCCTATTATTTTTGGTGGAGGTCAAAGGTCATTTGGGGTCACTGGGGGTCAAACTCTTAAAATCTAGTTAACACAATATCTCTAGGTAGGAAGCTTGGATAGATTTCATACTTAGTATGTGGATGCATTATGGTAAGAAGATGAATCCTATTATTTTTGCTGGAGGTCAAAGGTCTTTTGGGGTCACTGGGGGTCAAACACTGAAAGCCTTGTTAACACGATATCTCAAGGCAGGATGCTTTGATAGATTTCATACTTAGTATGTAGATGCCTTATATTAAGAGGAAGAATCCTATTATTTTTGGTGGAGGTGAAAGGTCATTTGGGGTCACTGGGGGTCAAACACTGAAAGCCTTGTTAACATGATATCTCAAGGCAGGATGCTTTGATAGATTTCATACTTAGTATGTAGATGCGTTACGGTGAGAAGATGAACCCTGTTGTTTTTGGTGGAGGTGAAAGGTCATCTAGGGTCACCAGAGGTCAAAATGCAAATTTCCCAAGAATTCCCAAGATTAAATAGGAACACAAAACTGTATTTTTCCAACATGTTAAGATAGCATTTGATCAGTGACTGAAAGGTATGGGACATCATGGCATTATTTGGAATAGAACATAAACCATCGAAACCTCAATGCATTTTTGCATTCTGGTTATTAATTATTATGCTCCTCTCTTCCCTCCCATTTGCCTTTGTAAGGCAAGGAGGTTTTTTTGGAAGCAGATGAATAGATGATAAAATTTGGTTTTGTGCGTTTCTATTTTTAACAGACAAGAGAAATTGTGTGAGCTACACAACAGCATTGCTGTTCTAGTTTTTGGTTCCTTGCGTTAGCAAAAGGAACCTATGTAGTCAGCTTGGCGTGTGTGTGTGTGTATGTGTGTGTGTGCGTGTGTGTGTGTGTGTGTGACACTTGCTTTGGTACGCTGTATCTCCACAAGGTAAAGTTGGACTAAACTGAAACTTGGTATATGGATCTGTCATAGTGAGAAGGTGTGCCCTATTGTTTTTGGTGGCGGTCAAAGGTCATGTGGGGTCACCAGGGGTCAAAGACGGAAAACCTTGTTTGCACGATATCTCAAGGTAGGAAGCTTGGGTAAATTTCATACTTGGTATATGGATGCATTATGTTGAGAAGATGAATGCTGTAGCTTTTGGTGGAGGTCACAGGTCATCTGGGGTCACGGGGGGTCAAACACTGAAAACTTGTTGTTAACACAGTATCTCAAGGTAGGAAGCTTGGATAGATCTCATACTTGGTATGTGGATGACTTATGGTGAGAAGATAAATCCTGTCATTTTTGGTGGAGGTCAAAGGTCATTTGGGGTCACTGAGAGTCAAATACTGAAAACCTTGTTAACACAATATCTCAAAGAAAGAATCTTGGATAGATTTCATACTTGGTATATAGATCCACCATAGTGAGAAGCTGTGCCATACAGTTTTTGGTGGAGGTCAAAGGTCATCTGGGGTCACCAATGGTCAAAAACTGATAACCTTTTTGTTAGCACAATATCTCAAGGTAGGAAGCTCGGATTAATTTCATACTTAGTGTGTGGATGCCTTATGGTGGGGAAGATATTTTTTTGGTGGAGATCAAAGGTCATCTGGGGTCACTGGAGGTCAAACTCTGCAAACCTTTTCAACTCTATATCTCAGTGTAGGAAGCTTGAATAGATTTATGCTTTGAGGTGTTGCATTAAATCCAGCAGAAAACCCATATGAGTTTTGTCGGATGTCAGTGGTGAAATCACCAGATGCCAAAAAGCAAATTGCCAAGAATTCCTAAAGTCAAATATAAGCACAAAACTATCATTCCAGCACATTAAGATCACATTCACCCAATGACTGAAAGATGTGGGACATCTTTCAGAGATGCCAAGTATCTCAATTTTAGTTGAAATTATAGTATTACGATTTTAATCCATAATTCTGCCATTATGAAAACCTGTATCAAATACCGCTTTTTAATATTGCAGAAGATTCTCAGTCCACAAAGCAGAGGACTTGTGAAAGTTCACTAGACAGACATTTGTCCTTAGATTAGGACATGTGAGCTTGCAGAAATTGGAAATTGGAATTGATTAATTAAATGCTACTATGGGTTGTTAGTTTCATAAAGAGAACTAAGTTACTGATCATTTGGATCAGATACCATTGAGCGTGCATGAATTGTGATTGCTTAATTGAATAAAACAAATTGTAACTGTATACTGTCTGTGTTGATATCCCTTGAAGTGCCTGTACTTCTTCAGAGCAATTTATTTAAGCTTGAATGTGTTAACACAAGATGTGCATTGTCTACAGAGCAGATTTTGTGGATCTACAGAAATGCTGGTTCATTCAGTAGTTGGCTCAGTTTCATTACATTCAACAAGGAACCACAGTGCCCATTGGGCTCTTGTTTAATGGTCGGTTAACTTGGGCTAATGGCTGGTTTATTTTCTGCTGTACTGTGAAGGCATAAAGTGGGAGGATGGATGAGGGTAAGCCTAAAGGTTGCATGGGGCAATACATCGACTCAGGTTGCCCTAGAGGAAGGGAATTAGACAAGCGGCGTGTTGGGTCTGCACAGGACATTGTGGTAAAATGTGAATAATGTACTTGATTTTAATACATTGCAAAGTTATCCATGAAAGTCTTGAATAAGATTGATATTTTTTGGGTTGCATAGTCTTACAAGTTGAGGGGATGTTGTGCACTACCTGTGAGCATATTCTGCTGTTTATTGCTTGCAAAGGCAACAACCTTAGAAGCTCACAGGACTTAGGAAGATGAGGTTCATGTATGCCAGGGAATTGAACTGCTTAGCTTTGTTGCAACAAATTGGTGGTTTGATCTTGGCTAATGGGAATGTAACCTTGTGAACAATATGATAACATATTGTCCTGCCTTGTTCAAGGGTTAAGTTGATGTGAAAAAGATTACAATGCAATTACATTTAGGGGTATCCCAGTCTTTAGTGTACAACCAGAACAAAACTCTTACAAGTGCCAAAGAGCCCTGGTGATCAAAAAGAGTATTTGTAAAAAAAAGAAAGATAAAAAGAAAAGTGAACATTTTCTTCTCAAAAAGAACCCGTATAGAAGATGTTTTTGAGCCCTGCTTTGTGGTTAAAAATTACAATTTTTGCTTATCAAATTCTTGAACAAGGGGATGGGTTCTTGTTACTGTTCACCTCACTGTCATTGTCCATTATATACATTACAACTGTTTGGTCAGACCGGTGACCAGGGTTGGGAAGTAACGAGTTACAAGTAACGCCGTTACTGTAACGAGTTACATTTTGTGTAACGGAACCTTGTAACGAGTTACATTTGCATTTCAGTAACGGAGCAAGTAACTAGTTACAATTTTGTGTAAAAGTAACTGTAACGGCGTTACATTTGAGTCCCGTTACTTTCCCGTTCCGAATAGTCAAAATGACCACAAATTGCATTTTATTCGAAGTAGTAACAGAAAACTTTCAAATTGACGACACTTTGGTAGTAAAATGAAAAATTATTTTCGATATATTTATCATTCATCGCTATTATCGACGTCGCCCTCTCAAACATCAATTTTATTCAAGATTAGAATCAGAAGCTGATTTTAGATGCACATGCTGCAGGCTTACAGGGCCACTTGATTGTCTATTGAACTAAGTTTAAAATTGTTTTGTGTGTCAAATTACGTATAAGACAGATCAATGCTTATTATCCATGAGACCGAATCTTTGTGCGATTCGTTGAAAAATGCTGAGCGGTCCTCTAAGGCCCAGCTGACTTTTTAAAGTATATATACTAAGTCAGCTGGGCCTTAGTTTACTCATACTTTTCTTTAGAGGACACAGTGGAGATAGTGCACCGTGAGAAACGGGTTGGCCCATAGGCATTCAAATACCAGGCTTACTTTGAATTTTAATCATTGCCTCTTGAGACGTTGGGGCGGGACCCGAGTCCACCCTGTCCGAGTCGGAGCTAACTGTGATTCTAGATTCCCGAATCTTTCCGAGCATGGTACTACCCCTCAAATTCCTGCCAGTTCTGATTCCAATGGCACCAATTCCGACACATGTCTTTTTGCCAATGTATAGCATATCAAACATACAGATGTTTTAATCTATCGTACGGTACATGTCCGCCATTAGTAAAGTCATCGTTTGTACTCACTTCCATAGCCTGGCCTCCTCGTAATTTAGTTGATTGTGTGTGACAATACTTTACATTTGTACATTTTGCACAAATGGAACTTTACACACTTTTAATGTAACTTTCATATTTGAGAATTCAGCTGGAATGATCACCGAGTCCAAGTCCAGTTACATCACATTCCGTAAAAATTTCGATTCAGGGCAAATTCCTAATCTAGAAAAACGCTCTTGAGACCAGCATTAAGCTAATTGCATCCGAGACTCGTGCTTTGTATCCCAGTAAATTAAACGGTGCCAAGCGTCGGTAAACACCGTCTATCCATTTATGTATCTAATTTAACATTTATGGTATTCTTATTTGATGAATCAAACGTATGAATTTAGGCTATATCATATTCTTTTCAATGTCCGTAACTCCTTACACTGGAATAATAGTAAGGTTAATAAAAAAGCAGAATATTGAAATGGTCAATGGCGTTAAAAGTATCCTAACAAAGCTAATTGAAAGAGAAGAAAAGTGTCCGACTTAAAGCTTCACCTATTGTAACGGGAAAGTGAATTACCGTATGGGCACATAGTCTGCATGTATAAACTACATAGTATCACCATTTCTATGCATTGTTTTATATCAACACAATGTGAAACTTGAAACTTATGCGGAAATATCACTTAGGTCAACCTTAGCGGTGAGGTTTTAAAATATTACTGTTACCAAATGTATTCATCTTCGTATTATACCATATTTATGCTCTTGAGGGGTGAAGACTTTAATTACTGCTGAAACAACGCTCTCCCCCTTTCCGGCATAGCCGCTAACCTCTCTAAATTAGCCGACTGTGCGATGGGAGTATAAAGATTTCCACCCTCTTAGAAGTACTTTTGTTTTAAACTGGAAAAGTTTTGGTTATAACCACATTCGTCTAGCAAATAGTTTGCGTAAGCTCCGACACAGTATCATGATTCGCTGCTTCATGATGAGCGTTAGGAGCCTCGGCGAGAATGCGCATTGAAGATCAGCTAGCATCATTGTCTTCCTTTGGGGAGCACCTAAGGATAACCAGCACAAATGAGGTTTCGGTCGTCTCACGTGCCCCCTTCTTACTATCTAATTATGCCCCCTCCATTTCAGGTACCGTATATTCACCTTGAATTAACTAGTTACTTTTGAAATGTAGCTAGTTACTTTTCAGTCAAAAGTAACTGTAACGAGTTACTTTTTCAGCATTGTAACTAGTAACTGTAACGAGTTACAATTTTACGGAATTAACTGTAACTATAACGAGTTACTTTCAAAGAGTAACGGGAACAACCCTGCCGGTGACATCCAGTAAGGTACAGGATGCAGGCAGTCATCCCATATGTTCTGAAATTACAACCTCCTTGTGAAATTGTTGCACCAACTCAGTGATAACTGATTTACTTGCATACCACACCCACTCTTCTGAGAAACTGTAAAAGTGGGAGTTGATGACAGAAATTTGGGCCTGGATTGTTTGGATGATACATAGTTTTCAATTTTTTAACAGTGAATGTTTACTTACCTGGGTAGTAGGTACTGTACATGTTTTGATATATATACTCGCATACTATGCAGTGGCCCCACCAGAGGTTGATGACGGGGATCATGTAAAACCACCCCAGATAAACCCACAAAGTTGGTGTAACATTGTTCGTATACCTACCTGTTGTAGGTGGAGGAGGTTCCTTCGTCACCTTGTGCAGTGATGTCTTGGGGGAGGGTTCTATGGGAAGGTTGTGTTCCCCAACTTCCCCTCCCCATTTAGAAATTTTTGTTAATTTAAGATGGCCTAGATGCAAAACAGTGCTATCTTTTACAAATTTTTGAACTGATCATAATGAAATACTGCACAATTTAGTGAATTCTTTTCTTATTTTGGTTGAGGTTAAAGAAAGGGTTTTTTGTATAAGTGGGTGGTGACAACTCCCTTTGAGAATTGTTTTGTTAGGTAAGGTGGCTTAGATGCAAAATGGTGGTATCTTGTGCACATCTTTGTGAATATGTTTGAGAAGGTGTTAATAATAAACACAGCAATGTGATGAAGTTGGAAGCATGTAGAGTGCGTGAAAATATTAGTTGTTTCAAGTTTGTGAAGGATCTGTGGAATTCGATAATTTGAGAATGACTTGCGATAAAATTGATTAAAATAGTTTTATCACCCATTCAGAAACACACCCAATCCTGAACCCTGCAGAAATATGCACTTAAACACCTTTTGGACTAATTTTAATATTTTTCAGAAAAAGTTATGGAAATTGATGGGGGGAGGGGAGGATGTGCCCCCATGTCCCCCTCCCCCATGCCAACTCCACAGATACTGTGCACATTTGAATGCACACTGTGTGAATAAAATACTCAATTACTCATGAAGGGTTTCAATATCCTAAGCATTTAGTATCTGTGACATTTTATAGAACTATGAGATGGACCTTCATAGAAGGCTACAGTACAGGGACATCAAAATTACAACCTTGTACGTTAATCAGTTTGAAATGTGCTTGTTCTGTATCACAAGGGAAAAGAACATACTGCTCGAGGAAGGCAGCATCTTAGTCCTGTGAGAGCTTTGTTTGAGTGATGTGACTGCCATGGATATTGTCCATAATACAGTTATTGTACCTGCACAGGCTGAAGTTTGCTTACCGTAGCTGTGTAATACAATGAACTGCAGGGTCTTAAATTGTGTGCCCTAGCAAACTGAGAGACACTCAAAGAAGCAGTAAATTTTGTAGACTTCTGGGTTAAAGGATATTGCAGTGTTAAGACTGTCATTTTCTTAATTATTTTATCTTGCATGTAAGTCACAAAGCATTAAGACTGTCATTTTCTCAAAATGTTGTCTGTGTTGTTTCTGCAGGTTGCTTGCTCATCCACCATAATGTCTGGCAGTGAACTAAAGGGGGGCTACGGTAACCTTCCAGAGCATGTCATTATAATCATCTATTCATGGTTGGACATCTCTGATCGTTTTTCTGCCTCTCTTACTTGCAAGCGCTGGGCCGAAGCATTTCATCATCCAGCCCTTTGGCGGCACTTCTCGTTTGTCTTCAGGTCCAAAGCTCACACAAGACAGCTCAAATGCCTGGACAGACATTGCATTCATTTGAAATCTGCTCGCATCTATGTGGACCCTCAAATTACTGTTAATGTGGAGAATGTCTGTAAGGTGGTGACAAGTTTAGCAAGGTCCAAGGAAAGGAGACTGGAGCGGATTGGTGTCTTATTTACTGCTGAAAATCCAATGTTTTTCCAGGGTAATGACATTCTGAGTAGCTTGGCAGAGTTATTTGGTCCTCCAGATCCAAACTTAAGTGTAATGTCCCAGTTAATAGAGGTTGACCTGAGTGGTCTTAATGTTGCCTTCACTGACATCATCCTGAATCTATTATCCTCCAACCACCCCAATTTAGAGATTCTTAACATCCAGAATACTTCCTTGATCTGTAAGATAAGTCCTCCAGGGCTTTTAAATTTTGTTCAAAAGTGTCGCAAATTGAAAAAGTTGCTGTGTTTTCACTTGTCCACCTCAAATGAAATGATGGTTGCCTTCACAGAAAAGGACAGGGTACCAATCAGGTACCTGTCATTTTTATGCCAAAGGTATGACAAATTCCATCCCCCCATTTCTGGGGATGTGTGGAATAAGGTTGTTAAAGCCTTGCCCAATTTGCGTGTTGCACTTTTGTTCGATCATACAATTGAGAGAGATTCAATTGCCGATATACTTCACCATCAGATACCAGTGGTGGAGCTCAGTCTACGGACAATGTGCGAATTAGAGAAAGAAATGGCCTTGGTAGATTCCTACTATAGTGACACTATAGAAAAGTTAATTATAACAACTAAAGGGTCAGATGAGCTTCAGAATTTACTTCTTAGCTTTGTTGAGAAAGCAAGCAAACTGAGAGTGTTGCATTGCTACTGCGGCTTAAAGGAAGAAACTATACAAAAAATTCTAAATATGAAACCCTTTCTAGAGCAGTGTACCCTTAAAACTGAAGAAACCTTTAGAGCCTATACCCCAAAGACTTATGTGGGAGCAGATGCAAGAGCAACAGTAATGGACAGCAGAAATTACCCAGCATTGGAAGAGTACATGGCTAGCCTAGAAATTAGTTAGATTTGGATAATTAGTCCACAGTGACTTTAATAACAGAAAAGTATGTAATATATTTCAATGCATTATGATTAAAGTGATGGTTTACAATATTTGACCTAGTCAAATGAATGATCAGATGTAATTCATTGGTCTTTTTTTACAACTCATACTGTGTATGACAGATACTTTTCTTTCTACATCAGTTTTGACAAATGTTATTGTATATATTGGCTGTGCTTTTTTAAGCCATGTACTCTTATTATAGGCATGTCAAAACCCCAGTCTGCAGCTGCCTCAGCCAAGCTACAGCAGCTGCTTCAGCCAAGCTGCAGCAGCTGTCTCAGCCAAGCTGCAGCAGCTGCAGCAATGCTTTGTTCATATGTACATTACAACAGAAAATTTATTCAACCCTGCCATTTAATGATTATCAAAACAAAGCGTGACTTCTGGCTGCAGTTGCAGCTTTACTATTTTGACATGATACCCTAAGTCTGTTTCAAGGAAGTGCACTACAACATGGAACTGAAATATTTTATCAGTCTTGCTACACACAATTGGTACTTCCCATAATTTGTTTTAGTAAAATTAATTTTACTTGAAACTGTGCTATAATGCAGTGGTATTCGCAATTTTCTTTACAAATTTCCTAGGCATTGAACACTTTATGACTCAGCTACAGTAATTTATCTTGCTTAAATATTTACAATATCTGTAAAATTTTTGTGTGGGCATAAAGTATGTGTAATGATATTTAACGCCTTCTGTATCGTATATATGTACGGTTTATTTTTTGCATTTGGAAACAAGGGAAGAGATCATGTGCTGGTGATAGAGGGGGGACATGGAACCCTTTACATTTTGGTTGGGAACAAAGTTCCTTTTACCCCCCATCTATTAAATGGAGGTGACATTTTGCTGAGATTTATGAGTCGGAGGTGACTCCGCCATAGCTTGGTGGACACAGAACTGGGTATTTCCTAGCCTCCTTGGCTACCATATACAAACACACTAATATAGTAAAATTTGTATGAATACAAAGGTATCCTTATATTTATAGCTATAAATTTATGTATAGAGCTTTGTTAATGGTTAGTCACCCATTCTCCAACACAAATTGTAGCCCTTGCATGAAAGAAAGGTAAGCAATATTCAACATATGCATGAAATAGCCAAAGTGCAATTCCCCCCCCCCCCCACCCCCCCCCCCCCCCACCCCCCCCCCCCCCCACCCCCCCCCCCCCCCACCCCCCCCCCCCCCCACCCCCCCCCCCCCCCACCCCCCCCCCCCCCCACCCCCCCCCCCCCCCACCCCCCCCCCCCCCCACCCCCCCCCCCCCCCACCCCCCCCCCCCCCCACCCCCCCCCCCCCCCACCCCCCCCCCCCCCCACCCCCCCCCCCCCCCACCCCCCCCCCCCCCCACCCCCCCCCCCCCCCACCCCCCCCCCCCCCCACCCCCCCCCCCCCCACTTTTTTATTTTTTAACAAAAATCCTTTATTGCCCATCCCAGTAGTTTTTAGACACTTCCTGCAAGGTTTAAAATTTTTTGTGTTTTCTTTCTGAAAGAAGTCAGTACATATGTGCACAAAATTGCACGTACCTGGGGAAATTTCTGGTGGGATCACAAAAGACCAACTTATATCTATTACCCCCCCTCACACACCCCAACACCACACACATGTCCCCCGGGGTTTTCATGACTGATAAGGATTGACCAATATCAGCTAAGGAAGTTTCATTAACACAAAAATAGTTATTGAAATCATGTTTTTTTAAAATGACATGGATTTTTTTTTTGTCAAAAAAAAAACTGCTTTCAAAATTTTTAAATTGCCATACAAAAAAAATGCACAGCAGTTTTCTAGCAAACTAAATTAAGTCGGCCCTAAGTAGGCATTGTTAGCCCTTGAACAGTGTGTGTTTTCTGTAAATCCTCCTCCTTCCTTTTTCGAGTGATTTTTTTAGGGGCAAAAGAACATTTTCATCAACCCCTTTTTGCACATTTTTTGCTGGTATCCCTTTTATGGCAAAAGTCTTCAAAAAATGTAATTTTAAATGGGGAAATTTACTTTCACTGTATCGATAGAAACGATCTTAAATTGCGTGATGCATCTTTTTTGCCCCAATCCCATCAAACTGCTATGCAAATTTAGCAGAAATGTTAGCAGTTCTGGGAATGACCCATTTCATAAGAAGAAATTAATAAATTTTTCCTACTGTAAACATTTTTGCCAAATGAGAATTTCTTTTTCCTTTCCCGAGAAACCCGAAATACTGAACAGAGTTACAATAACAAATAAGCCCCAAACCAAAACATGAAGGAAAAAAAATTAGATATATACAGGGTTACGCAAATTTTGATCAAAACAATAACTAGCCTCATAAGGACAGTACCTGACTTTTTATATCTTCCCCTTTGGGAAAAAGGGGGGTTTTTGTAACAGTAGATGAAAACTTAAAATTAATTTTAAAATTTCTAGTTATTTGCCCGTGTTACAAATCGGTATTAACACAAACCAGCAACAGTGAAAAAAATGCAGAAGAAAGAGAGTCAATCTGAACCTTTTATTATCCCGGCCCCTTTTCCCTTTAATTTATGAATTAAGTACTTAAAAACTAACCTTGAGTACAAGAGTTTTTTACTTGTGTAATCTCTAATAAGCTGGGCTATAGCATTGCCCGTTTCAAACACAAGCCGCACTTGGGTAGGGAGTGTTTTGAAGCCCCGTGGCGCGGCAAACATTTTAGGTTTTTGGGGTCTGAACTCAAAGGCAATCTCTCTCCTAAACAGTGTTAGTTAAAACTGGACAGTATGCTGTTTGAGGCCCATCAAAATTCCAGTAGCAGAAACTCCCCCCCGTTCTCCCCCATGGGCGCTCAGTCAAGTTGATGTAAACGCTTTCTTAATAAAAACTAGATTGTATGTCTATTTCCTGTGTAGGCTCGCCTCTCGTGAATACACTGGTGTATGGTATGATTCTTGCTGTTCTTTTGGGTACTGTGCATAATACCCTTTATGAGGCTTGGTAAACATTTCCAGTTTTTCTTACTAGTTTACAAAAGATTCAGCATTTTTTTTTAAACAGTGATTAAAAAATAATCTTCTCTAAATTTGAAATTTAAATGAAGTCGGTTCCTTTTTAAAGGCATCAAAAAGTCTCAGAAGAAAATAACACTGAAGAAAAATGAAGTCCCGGGAAAAATTTCAGTTTTTATTGAACTACATAGTTGTGAAAATGGAATCCCTGTAATTCAAGGGCCTCTATTTTTTCTGCTTTCATTTCAGGTACAAATGATTCCCCTAATAACCTTATGAGTGTCAGGGACGGATCCAAGGGGGGGGGGGGCTTCCTTGGCCAGCCCCCCTTTTTGCCCCTCAACAATAACAAAAATGTGAAAATTTGCATAAGTTAATCTGGGAATATTTAAGGGGCTTTCGACCTCCCTTTTTTGAAATGTCTGGATCTGTGCCGGGGGTACCTTCCTAAAAACCAAAGAATTAGGGATTTTTTAGAGGTAAAAATTGCCACTCCAAGTTATTTTTCTGCCAGTGTAACCAAGTTGTGAAATTGGTACAAAAATTTTTTGTGATCAAAATTTTTTTCTTTTTTTTTCTTTCAGATTTTGGCCCCTTTACTGTGAGATTTCAACATGTTTTTGGGAGCAACTTGCAGTTTGCATTTTGTATCTGACCAATCATCTGTCCGATAATTGGCTCGGCCTGATTGTGATTAAAAAGAAAAATTGGGAAATTTCGATTATGGTATAATTGGTCAGACACTGATGCATTTGCCTATTGCTTTTTCTACTTGCATTTTCCCAGGGGCTTTCATTGTTTCTAAAAATAAATTCAATACAGTTGTAAAAATTTTGAAAAGTCTTCACTTTAATCGAAATTGTTTATTGGGTAGGTTAAAAATTGGGGAGGGGAAAGGGAAGTAAAAATTTTCCCTATGCAGACCCCCGTAAAAGTATTTAAAAATTGTACACTCAGTGGGGGAAAAGAAAAAAACCCAAATTTCCATGACCCTATCCGATGATGCATTAGGTGTCTTTAGGGACCAAGGGGAAATTTATTCTTAGAAAATACTTGCGCTGCCACAGAAAAATTTTCTCTAGGCATCTTTTTCTAGGATTGCCAACTCGACCCTCATAAAGCCAAAGCTTGCCAGAAAAGCCAAATTGTGCTTTTCATGCCCGTAGGAAGGAAAGTTATGGGAAAACTGATTAAATTTTTAAAAAAAGGGGCAAAGACTTGGTATTATTTTCTTTAACTATATTTTTGGGGGAAAGAAAAAATTTCCATGCAAAGGGAGAATTTTTCGCAAATATACACAATTTGGCAGTGGAAAATGTTTGTTGGAAAATTTTGGGCCCCATGTGGTTTGAAAGGATTTCTTTTTATTTTTCAAAAAGTTTGAACACAGAATAAAGTGCTCCAAACTGTGTGAAGGTATTGTTTTTTTTAAATTTATGTTAAAAATTTTTTATTTTGGGGATATTTTGTGTCTGTAGTGTTGATTTTTTTAGTAGATTTTTTGGCTAGAAGAAACATTCCAAGTAAATTCGGCTTTTGGATTAGATGTTAAGCTTTGGGCCCGTTTGGCCCAAAAAAATAGATAATGCCCCAGTCTTTTTTTCAGTGAATTTTAGTTGCTTTTTTAAATTTTTGATTCCTTGCCCAAGGGAGGGAAGGAATCTATCGATGGTGATGTCGTGTGGTGTGTGTGTGTGTGTGTGTGTGTTGGGGTTGTGAAATTTTTTCCTATCAGACCCAGGACTGAAAAATGGGTTTGAGGGCCTCTGAAAGGAAATTTAATAATTTGTCAAGTCCTCGAAAGTTTTAACAATAGAGATCTATTGTCAGGTTTGGGTTAAGGAAGTAAAACAAAGGGAAAAAAACAAAGAGGGCCCCGGATTTTATGTAAAAGACTTGTGTGTGTGTGTGGTGTGTGATGTTGGGGATGTGAGGTTTTGCTTGTTTACACGATTCTCAAAAAGGGGAAAATTGGTAGTTTTGAAACTGGTACATGATGGCCCTATGAGAGGAAGAAAACCCCATTGTTTTTTTGGGGGGTCAAAGGTCATTGGGGGCCGGGGTCAAAAACTGAAAACCCTTGTTTCACAGCATCCAAATAGAAAACTTGATAGATTTCAGCTTTGGGATGTAGATGCTTTTGGGAGAGGAAAAATCCTATCATTTTTGGTGGGGGTCAGGGCACTGGGGGTCACGGGGGGCAAAAACTGAAAACCTTTTTACACATTCTCAAGTTTGAAAGCTTGATAGTTTCATGCTTGGGATGTAAGCTTGTGGTGAGAGGAAGAACCATCGTTTTTGGGGGGTTAAAGGGTTTGGGGGCACCGGGGGGCAAAAAATTTAAAACCTTTTTTAACGATATTTAAGTTAGAAAGCTTGGGTAATTTCATGCTTTGGGATGTAGATGCGTTTTTGGGAGGGAAAAACCCTATTTTTTTGGTGGGGGTCAAAGGGCTCTGGGTCACCGGGGGCAAAATCTGAAACCTTGTTTAATGATATCTCAAGTTAGAAAACTTGGATAGATTTCATGCTTGGTATGTAATGCTTGTGGTGAAGGAAAACCTATGTTTTTGGTGAGGTTAAAAATCTGGGTCCCGGGGTCAAATCTGAAAAACCTTTTTTACACATATTCAAGTTTGAAAAACTTGGGGTAGTTCATGCTTGGTGTAGATGCGTTGTGGTGAGAGGAAGGGAAACCCCATCGTTTTTGGTAGGTTTAAAAGGTTTATCTGGGGGCACCGGGGGTCAAATCTGAAAACCTTTTTTAACGATATCTCAAGTTAAAAACTTTGGGTAGATTTCATGCTTGGTTGTAAGCGTGTGGGAGAGAAGAAAATATGTTTTTGGTGGAGGTCAAAGGTCATCTGGGGTACCCGGGGGGGGAAAATCTGAAACCCGTTTACAGTTCTCAAATTAGAAAGCTTGGGTAGATTTTATGCTTTGGGATGTAGATGCGTTTTGGTGAGAGGAAGAACCCTATTTTTTTTGGTGGGGGTCAGAGGTCTCTGGGGGCACCGGGGTAAGTCTAAAAACCTTTTGGCACGATATTCAAGGTAGACTTTTGGGAGATCTCATGCTTAGTATTTGGATGTTTTGTTAGAGAAAAAAACCTATTGTTTTTTTGGGGGTCAAAGGGTTTTCGGGGCACCAGGGGGCAAACCCCCGAAACTTATTCGATTCTCAAGGTAGGAATCTTAAATAGATTTCATACTAAGTAGTTCATGTGTTATGGTGCGAGGAAAAGCCATATTGTTTTTCATGGAGGTCACAAGCCATTTGAGGTCATCAGAGGTCAAAACTGAAAAATTTGTAAACATGTCATTACAAGGGAGGAAGCCAGAAAAATCCCTTCTTTTTTTCATTTTTTTTGGGTTTTTCAAATTTTAGTTCAAAGGTCATGTGACATGAGCTGACATGAGAAGAGGTCAATTGTGAACCACATCATAAATGATGTAGTAGAGAAGTATAAATTTGATGGATGAACTCAGTAGCAAAGCACCCTCCTTTCGGCAAGGAAACACTAAGCCTTTTGGCTTTTGGTTGATCCTTTCAAGTAACCCCTTGGAATCATGGCCCCCATGGAATTGGATAAAACTAGTCAGGACAATGTTAGGGATTGAGTTTTTTCCTTTGTTATTGTAAATAAGAGATATTAAAAAATGCCTTTATCAAAATGTTAAAAGTTTTTTGGGTTTCCCTTTTGTTAGCAAAAGGAACCTATGTAGTCAGCTTTGGGTGTGTGTGTGTGTGTATGTTGTGCGTGTGAACTTGTCTTCCCATCAGACCCAGGACCTGAACAATGGATTTGAGGTCCTCTGAAGGAAATTCAATAGATTTGTCAAGTCCCCAAAAGTTCGAACAATAGAGAGTCATTGTCAAGGTTTGGGTTAAGGAAGTAAATACAAAGGAAATAAAATGAGGTCTCGGATTTTATGTAAAACGACTTGGTTTTGGGTTGTGTGTGTGTGACACTTGCTTTGGGACGCTGTATCTCAACAAGGGAAAGTTGGACTAAACTGAAACTTGGTATATGGATCTGTCATAGGGAGAAGGTGTGCCCTATTGTTTTTTGGGGGAGGTCAAAAGGGCATGTGGGGTCACCAGGGGGCAAAGACCCAAAACCCTTTTTTGCACGATACCTCAAGGTAGGAAGCTGGATAAATTTCATACATGGTATGTGGATGCATTATGGTGAGAAGTAAATGCTGTAGCTTTTGGTGGAGGTCAAAGGTCATCTGGGTCCCCCGGAGTCAAACACTGAAAACTTGTTGTTAACACAGTATCTCAAGGTAGGAAGCTTTGGGTAGATTTCACACTTGGTATGTGGATGACTTATGGTGAGAAGATAAATCCTGCAATTTTTTGGGGGAGGTCAAAGGTCATTTGGGTCACTGAGAGTCAAATACTGAAAACCCTTTTTAACACAATATCTCAAGGAAAGAATCTTGGATAGATTTCATACTTTGGGATATAGATCCCCCATAGGAGAAGCTGTGCCATACAGTTTTTTGGGGGAGGTCAGAGGTATCTGGGTCACCAAGGTGTCAAAAACTGATAAACTTGTTGTTAGCACAAAATCTCAAGGTAGGAAGCTTGGATTAATTTCATACGTAGTGTGTGGATACCTATGGTGGGGAAAATATTTTTTGGCGGAGACCAAAGGGCATCTGGGGGCACTGGAGGTCAAACTCTGCAAGCCTTTTTAACTTATATTCAGTGTAGGAAGCTTTAATAGATTTATGCTTTGAGGTGTTGCATTAAATCCAGCAGAAAAAACCCCTATGAGTTTTGTCGGATGTCAGAGATGAAATCACCAGATGCCAAAAAACAAATTCCTTAGAATTCCTAAAGTCAAAAATTTAAACACAAAACTGTACCATTTCCCGCTCATTAAAAATCACATTCACCCAATGACTGAAAAATGTGGGACATCCTTCAGAGATGTCAAGTATCTCAATTTTAGTTGAAATTATAGTATTACAATTTTAATCCATAATTCTGCCATTATGAAAACCTGCATCAAAACCGCTTTTTAATATTGCAGAAAATTCTCGCCCACAAAGCAGAGGACTTGTGAAAGTTCACAGACAGACATTTGCCTTAGATTAGGACATGTGAGCTTGCAGAAATTGGAAATTGGAATTGATTAATTAAATGCTACTATGGGTTGTTAGTTTTTTAAAGAGAAACTAAGTTACTGATCATTTTGGATCAGATACATTGAGCATGCATGAATTGTGATTGCTTAATTTAATAACTTTAAAACAAATTGTAACTGTATACTGGGCTGTGTTGATATCCCTTGAAGTGCCTGTATTTCTTCAGAGCAATTTATTTATGCTTGAATGTGTTAACACAAGATGTGCATTGTCTACAGAGCAGATTTTGTGCATCTACAGAAATACTGGTTCATTCAGTAGTTGGCCCAGTTTCATTACATTCAGCAAGGAACCACAGTGCCCATTGGGCTCTTGTTTTATTGATTAGTTTGTCAAAAATGTCTCAGAAGAGTTTTTTGAGACTGACACCCTCCATCAACCGTAAAATGGTGAACCTAAATTGTACAACACCCCTCCATGCACAATGGAATAACCTACCTGGCCCTCTAGTAACCATGATCCACTTTGTCCCTATGATACACAGTAGCTGGCAATTTAGAGCAGCTGGCTACTTGCCTGGATGTACACTAACTGCAACAGAGTAAACAGTATTTGTGGCATAATGACAGCTTTGTAGCTTTATTATTTTGTATTTATACAGAATGGATCTAGTTTAGACAGAGATCACACTGAGAGCAGGCTGCCTGCAGCAGAGTTGTATACTTGCTCCAAGTCTCATTGTAAAGGAAAGGAACTTGTGCCAGTCACATGTGAATTTTGTGGACAAAACTTTTGTATGAGGTAAGAACAAGTATTAAAAGTTCAGGAGGAGGATCATTTTCAACAGTTTAGGTAGTGTTTGCACAAATTGGGTATTTCTGGGTTGGATTATCTTGGGAACAACTTGACTAGTTGGAAATTTCTGCACTTTCGTAGCTGTCTTAAAGGTCTATGGACATGAAAATGTCACCCCTGCCTATTTCATCTTGAAAGAACAAAAATTTTAAATATAGCCACAACCCTCATCAAAATCTGTCAAATACTGGCCATTTTGCAAGACAGTTACTGTTTTTGTGCCTACATCATGATCATAAATGAACACGAGCATCATATGCGAATTCATGACATAGAAGGCTGGACTCACAAAATATGTCTTGTGTTATCCTTCGCTTGTTAAACTTTCATTCCAAGGACAGTTGTAAAGTTGGTATGCCCTGTGGTGTTTATTTTGGAAGTAGGTGTTGACTGCTTAAAAAATATCAACATAACACACCAAAATAGAAACTAACTGGTATTAAAGTACTTAACTGTTTGCAGGTTACTTATATAGGATGCAGAAGAATTGCAGACACTGCACATCACTCCACATCACAATTCTTGCATAGCAAATGAGTAGCGTCAGATCCGAGTGACAGCTCCCAGCTCAGATATGGTCAAGCTTTGAAGAGGAGTATTTGTGACCAGTGAAAAATTTGCCAATAAATTCCAATGGATTTTTGTCAGGATCTCACGTAACTCCATCACCATTGATTAAAATAGCTGGTGGGTTACATCAGGGAAATGTATTGAGATTGGAGAAACATCTACCCACAAAATCTACGAGACAATAAGTAATTGTGCATACGTGAATTCTTTTCAGCTACCAAAATTTGATTGGCAAGTGTCATCCTTCCTATTGTGTAGCCACTGTTGACTTTCCTTCTTAATGATGATCTGCTCCCTTCAATGCCAGGAATCCTAAAAAAAATACCATGCAAGACAATGCTTTTAAAGGGAAATAAAGAAGGGCCCCCCACGTCCTGATTTCGCATCTCTTGGTTTGAAGGGCAAAATTAGCGCCGTGGTTTTTAAGGGCAACGTCCATTGTGTTACCGTAGAAACTAGGTTATGCCGTGCATTGTGCGTAAATAACTTTTTGCGTGGTGTTTTGCCCTTTTGTGCCCGGGAACCCCACTCGGTTTCGTACATGAAATCCCTCTGTAGCCAATAACGTGAAATATTTTTAATTTCTATTTAAGGACTGCACATACTTCAAGTTTCAGTTTTATTATTTCTAATTTCTTCCTAAAGTTGGGAAATCTTTGTAGTAAAGATTAGGGAAACTCAAATTTTTTTGGGTGACTTTTTAAGTGATTTTTGAAATCTTCCATGGCTCTGCCCAGCCTTACATTTTAGAGGGGTTTAGATCAAACAAGGAAGGCCTAAATTTGGCAAAACACCCAGTTTTAAAGGGAAAGGGCAACCCTTTAACTCTCTTTACAGCTCCCCGGTTTTGGTCCACATATCTTAACAGCTGATTTTTAAACCCCGAGATACATTAAATGTAAAAAAATCCTGCAGAAAAATTAAAAATAAGCTTTATGTTATTTTGCGTCCGGCTGCCCGGAATGAATGACTAATCTACCGTCATGAGAGCCGACCCAGGGAGACAGCCAAAATCGTACAACAAATCAAAAAATGAGGAAGCAGGAACGTTTGATAAAAAAGTGTAAATTTTCAAAAAAAAAAGGGTCATTACAGGAATTTCCGTGCTTGTTTGGGAGTTGTGGACCCCAACAGGGGCAGAAATGCCCAAACCCCCACTTAGTTTAGAAAAAATTTTTTCTGACTCACATAATTTCAGGTGACAGGTAAAAAAAATATAGTTCTTGTTTCCCCGGATATGTGCCTTTTACCAGCCCTCCCTGTTTTGTCTCGATAAAATTTACAAAAAAAAATAATCATGTTTATGAAGGGGACAAAAATTTTCACCTAGTAATGGAAGTGTAAAATTGGGGTTTTTTTGTGAAAGAAAATTTTTCATCTTGGGAACATATTTCCCCAGCCCAAATTTTGTGGAGGACAATTTCAAAAAGCTTACATTTGGACCCCGGGAAAAAACCTGCCAGACTCCAGCAACCCAGGAGAAACCCCGCATTCCATTTTAATCACCTGCCATTTCCCTTGCCCTGCTGCACGTCATAATAACAATGAGAATAAAACACCATAAATGCAGTTTTCAGGAAAAGTTTTCAATGAAGGATTCATCCAAGTTGGAAGATTTTTTAAACAGGGAAAAGTTTCAAAAAAAAAGTATAAAGGTTTTCTGAAATAGTTGCAATTTTCATATGCTGGAAAAGAGTAACAAAGCTTTAGGGTGCTGATTAAAAACATGATGTCCCAAACTGAGGGCATGCTTTTGGCTAAATAAAAATTTCAAAACTTGAAGAAATAAATGCCTTACACTTTCTTTACAGTAGATTATTTTTCCCGATAACTTTTGGGAAAGTTTAAAAATGCAGTCAGTTTTTCAATCCTTTTCTCCATACTGCTGGTTGTTTGGTGAAATGAAGCTTTTTACCAGAGGTTTTTCATTTTTTATCCATCTTGGGTTTTTGTTGTTTTAGTGAAAAACACAGAAGGCCTCATCAAAAAAAATACAAACAGCAAAAGTTTTTTTTCTTCCAATCAAGTATTAATTGGCTGGTGGGAGTTTACACTAGAAAGTCATTTGTCCATGATAAAGCACTGCTAGTTTTACTTTTAGATGTATGATTGTCAGTGTGCTGAAAAAGACTCCAGAACTGAAAAATAAGGTAAGAAATTTTTTACAGGAAAACTCTATTTATTGCCGAAGTCGGGGAAAAGTTTTGAAATTTCATCGTATATAGATTTCTGTTTTAAACCCCCCGTAAAAAGGGAAAAGGAATTGGTTAGTTAAAATTCAAAAACTTGGGAATGGACCCTTCAATTTAAAAGGGTTCAGATTACTTGGGTTTGGGGTATGTGTGCTTTCTTCATAAATTTTCAGAAAAAAGAAATTCAGTCTAAAGGAATTGAACCCTTTGATTATTCTGATGATATTCTGTAACATGTACACATTTCCCGAATGAAAAAAACAAGCTTTGCTTTTTAATAGACGATCAAGCTAAAACCCGCAAAGAGGACGAAAAGTGAGAAAGCTAGGAAGAGGTGCAAAGGCGCTCGATGAAAAAAGAAGCACATCCAAGGAGGTCTGGGGTTCCAGGGAAAAAAAATTTTGGAATTGAAGAAAATGAAAAAAAAGTTAATTTTGGTTTAAAAAAGTTGTTTGTCTTAAAATAAGTTTTCTTTGAATTTTGTACTTTGGCATGCTGTTTGAGATTTTATCAGTTTATCATTTCATTTATTATAAAGATTTTCTAAATTGTAGGTTTTACCCAAATTTATATGTGGAAAAATTCTTTAACTTTTTGCATAAATAGAAGACTATAGAAGGGGAAAATGTAAAACCCCTGGTTTTCATGAAGAATTATTCTTTTTCTTCTGTTAATCATTATATTTTTATTTATTTCATTGTTTGCAAGGGGGAGGCGAAAACTTCAGGTTTTCCCATTTTAAAATTTCTTTTTTTTTTTATGGGAAAAAAGGGGAAAATTTTTTTTAGGAATTTAGAAGGGAATTAACAAATAAACGATATGTTAAAACACTTTTGTGATTTCTTTTTATAAGGGGGGAGGGGACCTGAGAATATGTAGGGAAGTTTGATGTCTCAAGTTGGAAATTTGAACAACACATTCTTTCCGGAGGGGGGGGGGGGATTCCCCACAATTTGTCCCTATAATTTTTGGAAAAATCTTAGTTGTTTTTAAGTTATCCGCCATTTTAAAATCATACTCTCCAGTAAAAAAGCAGTCCCCAAAATTCCCCTGGAAAAAAACTCCAGGGGCTAAATGCACCCCAATCATGGGATTTTTTGATTAGGTTTGTACCCCTTTTAAACCTTTGTGTTTTAAAACACGAAACAAAAAATTTTTTTAATGAAAAATTCAAAATTTTTCCCATCACAGCTTTTAGAGGGGATTTTCTTTTCCCAGTTTGAAAATCACCTAAACCTGACCCTTTTTGTCTCATCTTTCTTAGTTTGTAGAATGTTGTTTGGCTCCAAAACAAAAGCTGGAAAATAACAAAAATTGAAAAATTTGATGTAAATATTGGTTTCATTTCACTAAAAAAAAACCTCTTTTACCCAAAAACCTTTTAAAAATTATATACGAAACAAAAAAAGGGTTGTGATTATGGGAAAGTCTTAAAATTTGAGGGCATTGCCAATGAAAATTTTTCAATTTTCAAACAAAAAAAGCCTTTGAAAATATGCCAGTATTTTCTTTTTCCTTTTTTAAAATTTTATACACAAAAAAATATTGAGTATTTTCCCTTTCCCGAATTGTCCTGGAATTTCTGGGAGGGGGCTGAAACAATTTTCCGGAGAGGGGCTCTATGGGGGTTTTCTTCATGAAATTGTTGGTAGGGAAAAAATTTTCCGGGGGAATAAGTTTTGGTTCAATTTGAAATTTTTTAGTTCTGCAAAAAAGGCCCCCCGTTACACCCGGAAAACCCTTTTTCTGAATTTTAATTTAACTGTCACAGCAATTATTTGTTTTTAGGTTCTGCCCCAAACAAATTCTGTCATAAAAATGATTGGGGAATTTTTGTTGCAAAATTACAAAAATATTAACTTCCAGAAATTACATAGATCAAAAACACTATGGGAAACAAAAACAATGAAAAAAATTAAAAACTAGCAAAAATTGGGTTTTTTAAAACCCGTGTTTTCAAATGGGTTTTTTTTGGGGTTTTTTCAACTTTAAATTTTGAGCCCGGAAAAGGGTCAAATTTTAGAAAATTTAAAGTTTACAAAACTTGCCTATTGCAAAAGTTCCCCTTTTTGGAGGATTTTTCTAATAGAATTATTGCCTTTTCAGTACTTTCAAAGAAAAATTTATTATGTCGAATTGGCAGTCCAGTTCCAGGATGCAAAACCCCGGAAAGTTTAAAATTTTAAACCACTGAGATAATTAGATATACTGTACCTGGAAAGTTCCTAAACCACCAACCCATGTTCCCAGGACAATCATCCTTTACCCCTTTAAATTTACCAAAATGCTACCCAGGAATTCCCTTGGACAAATTGCTTTGACAGATACCAAAAAAACCCCTGTCCATGGACAATTCCCATCCCAAAAAATTTGTACCTTCAGGGAGTTAGAGGCCCCGTTTCGAGAAAAGATTTTAGGTGGGATTGTCTGCTTTGGGGAAAATCTGCCCGGGGGACTTTAAAGTTGTTTGGGGGGGTTTGATGGCAAATTTTTAGGGAGAGTTGTATATGATGGAACGTATTATTTACAGAGCTTAACTGTACAACCGGGTTTTCAAATTTTTGGGGGGGTTTTAAATTTTTTCCCAAAAGGGATCTTCCCCTTGTGAAAGGTAAAGGAGGAAAAAAATTTTGGGGGACCCCCCCCGGGCCTTTATTTGGAAGGGGTGCTTTTCGGACTTGCAAAAACTTCCGCAAAAAAGCCCTTTAAAAAAAATGGAAGGGTTGGCTAAAAAATTTTGTCTTTGAATCTGCAATTCAGATAAGGGAATAAGAAAAGACAAAACAGGGAAATTTCAACAATAATGTCCCGAAATTTAGTTTCATTTTTTGCACATTATTTTATGCTTGATTTTAAAAACCTTTTTTTAGTTTGTCCAACCATGTAAAGCCCAAAGATTGGAAAACCAATGAATTCTATTTCCAATTCCATTAGATTAATTTTTAAAAAAAGTTTTGGGTTTACTACGGTACCCAAAAGGAAATCCACGGAATGCCAAAAATTTCCACTTTTTTGTTTTCATTGATGGATGTATGAGGGAAATGTTTCTATAGTGAAAATTTGTTCACCCCCTTAGTGGGGGTGCCCCCTCCCTCTTGAGTTTTTGGAAAAATTGGGGCGGAAAGTGTTTTTCCGGAAGTAAAAATGCCAATTTTTTACCAAATTTTTTTAAAGACAAAATTCCCTTAATGCCAAGTTTTCCCTCAGCTAAAATTCCTGAAAAAGGACCTTACCCGTACAGCTTTTTAATTTCTTCATACATTAGTATGAACAATAATCAAGCAAAAATTTTTCCTATTAACAATACATTAAATCTTAAAATGGTCCATTTTCTGAAAAAGTCTGCTTTGAATTTCATTTTCTCCAAAAATTTTTTAAAAAAAGGGTTAAGTCAAATCAATTTGAATGTTTAATACTAATTCTAAATTGGTAAATTGCATTAAATCGATTTTTTCCAAATTTAGCAGGGTTTAAGTGTCTTTTCAAACAGTGAATTGAAGAAACAAATGTGTCATCCCCCACATTAATGGCCACTTTTGTTTTTCTTTAAAAAATTTCCAACAATTTTTCCTACAATAAAGTTACGGTGCGATTGCATGAAGATGAATTTTTCAAAAATTCCCATGGGGGGGTCCAACCCTATTAATTTAGGTCCACCCTGAAAAATAACAAAAAAGAAAGTTTTACTGTGAAAGTTTATAAATCCCTGTTGCCCAAGCTCACTTTGGGTACAAATGCATAGAATTCTTTGTAGAATTGGTACAATTTTGATTTCCATGAAAATTTCCAAAAATTTCGGATTTTTCCTTTTCACAAAAATTAAATTTTTGCTTCCCCTTTAAACCTTTTAAAAAGTTTCATTTGTGCGTAATGTACTTGACAGATTTTATCTCAAAACCTAATTTATTACAAACAGAAATATCCAATTTTTAAAATTCTCCCCCAAAAAGGTTTTGGTCTTTCCCCCCCAAAAAGAAATTTAAAAAAAAAAACACAAAAGAAAAAAACAAAAAGTTTATTTGCTTTCTTGTAGGCAGGACCAGTTTTATTCCCCAAAACCAACAAATCATTACTCCCAATCAGGCTAGATGGGGATTTCCAACAATACTATTTTGGTTTGAATTTTTGGATTTTTTAAATTAAGATTTTTAGGGTTTTTTCATTTTAACTGTTCCATAAAAAGGATTCAAGGGCAATAAAAAAAACAGCCAATGCTGTTTTTTCAAAGGGGCCAAAAAATACTATGATTTTTAAATTTTAAAACTTCAAAAGGGCAAACAAACCCTTTTCAGGTTGATAGTTTTCAAAACATTCAAACAGGGGGTATGAAAAGGAATCAAAGAGCAAGGGGATGCCCCTTCGGAAATGGTAAAAACAGCATTTTATTAAATTTCACAAAATTAGAAATGTCAGATGCCCTTTAAAAGAAATAGGAACTTTAATAAAACTTTTAAAAAAAAAAATTTTTCCCAAAAAACGGAAAAATTTTTCTGTGGGCTTCCTTTCCCTATTTCCCCCCAAAAATTTATTTTTTCTTTGAAACAAACCTTTGGCATAAAAAAACCCTGGAAATTTTTTCATTTTTAAACAAATGGTTTGGGGTTTTGGGGCCCTGGAAAAAAACCATTTGGGAAAAAAAAGGTTTTTTCCCAAACTTTTTAAACAAGTTATTGAAAAAAAAGCCTAAATCCCCTTACCCCCCAAAAACCAAAATCTAAATTCTTTCTTAAAAAAATTTTTACAAAACTAAAAATACCCGGAATTAAAAGGGAAAAAGGTAAGATTTTCCCTGGACTTTTTTTAAAAAAAACAACTTCCTCCAAAGAAAAAAGCAAATTTCCAATTTTGTTCTGGTTGTGTTTTTTTTTTAAAATTTCCCCTTTTTTTAAAAATTTAAAAAGGAAATCGTCTGGGAGGAATTTTAAAATTTTTGGTTTTTTTTTGACAACCTCACTGATTAAAATCCCCCCCAAAACTTTTAAAACATTAAAAGCAGCAAACCCCTTTTAAAATTTAAAAAGTTTTCGGAAAAGGTTTGCAAAAAAATTTTTCCCTAAAAGAAAAAACTTAAATATCCGCCAAGGTTGGGGAAATTTTCAGAAACCCCCGGGACAAAAAAATGGTTTTCTCAAAATTAATTCCCCAAATGAAATTACCCAAACTTTTTTTAAATTTTGTAAACCCGGGTTTTTTTCGTGAAACCCCCCAAAAATTTTTCACTTCCCACATTTAAAAAGAGAAATTTCTTTTTCCTTTGGTTTTCAGTTTTGGGTGGCCTGACTAAAAAAAAATAGGGGTTTTTCCCCCCAAAAGGGAATTAAAGTTGTAAAATTTCTTTTGCCCAGCAAAATTTGCTTCCCAAAACAAAAGGGGGTTTTTGGGGGAAAAAATTTTTTTGTTTAAAAATTCCTTTAAAAAAAGGAAATGGCCCATTTAATTAGGGAAAAATGTTTTGGGTCAACCTGTTTGGGGTTAAAAGGACTTTAAACAAAAACCACACAACAAACCCCCCAAAATTTTCCCAAAACTAAAAGTCCCTTTCCCTAAAAATAAAATTAGAAAAAGATGGGCTTACCCTTTTCTTCAAAAACCTTTTTTTAGGAATGAAAAATTCAAAAAAAAACCGATTTTAAAAACAAATAAAAAAAATCTTCAAGGGGTTTAATTTTTATTGAAAAAAAACCCTTAAAAATGGAAATACTTTTTGTTTTGGGATTTTCCAAAATTCCCCCTGTTTAAAAGAAATTAGGAAAAATTTAAGTTTTCCTTTTTAAAAAATTAATTTTTTAAGGGGAAAAAAAATGGCAAAAAAAATTTTGTTTAAAAAAAGGGTGAAAAAAGCCTAAAAATTTCTTCCTTTTGAAAAAAATTTTTTGGAAAATTTTCCCCCCTAAACTACGGGAGGGGGGAAGATTTTTTTTAATGGGGTAACAACTTTTCCCAAGAAAGAAATTTTAAACAATTTTCCCCCATAAAATTTCATTTGGAAGGAAAAAAGGGGGGAAAATTTTTTAAAAAATGTGATGCAAATTTTGGTTTTGGCCAAAAGAAATCCCAAAAACCAAAATTTTAATAAAATTAAACTTACATAATTGGAAAAGGAACAAAAATTGCGTTTAAAAACTTTCATTTAAAGGGCAACAAAAAAAAAGAAAATTTTATTTTACCAATGAAAGCTTACAACGAAAATTTTTAAAACCCAAAATTAAAATATTTTTTGGGAAAGGTTTGCCAGAAAAATTTCCCCCAAATTTGGGAATTTTGTTTTAAAATTTTTTTTTTTTGAAGACCCCGAACAAGCCCATTTTTTAAAAATTTTCTTTAAAGAAAAAAAAGTTGGGCCATTTTTGAGGGAAAGCAAGTTTTGCTTAAATTTTTAGGCATTTCAACTTAAAAAACCAAATTTTTTAAGAAAAAAGGGGGGTTAGCCCCAAAAAAAAATTTTTAAACTTAAATTTATCCCCACAAGGGGGAAAAAAATCAAAAAAAAAATTTTTAAAAACCCCCCCCAATTTGAAACTTCCTTTCATTATACACCTGGGGAAAAAAGGGGGATCCGCCCCAGATTTTATGGCAAAATTCAAATTGAATCAAAAAAATTTAAAAAAACCCAAACCCCCCAAAAAATTTTCCCCCCCCTTTTCAAAAATCCCAGAACAATCCCCTTTTAACACAATTTCACTGAAAACCCCTAAAAACTCCCGGGAAAGGGAAAAAAGTGGGGGTTAATTTAAAAATGGTGAGCTCCGGGGGGTTTGTTTCAAAACAAACCCCATAAAATTAACTAAGGGAATTTAAAAATTTTGTTAAATTAAAAAATTTCAGGGGAAAAAAAAGGGGAAATTTTAGAAAGGGTTTTAAAAATTTCGAACTGCAAATTTTCTTTTTTTTCTTTGTGTTCTAGTTTTAAAAATTGCTAAAGGCTTTAGCAAAGGATTTTTAAAAAAACAAAAAGATTTTCTTTTGTGAAAAAATTAACCTTATAAAAACCCCAAACTTTAAAATAAAATTTCCTCCCAAAAGGCATTTAAAAATAAACCCCAATTTTAAAAACTTTCATTTTTTAATTTTAAAAGTTTCAACAAAAATTTTAAAATTTTATACAAAACCACAAATAAAAAAATTTAACTTTGGGGAAAATTTTCAGCTCCAAAAAAATTTTTAAAAACAATTTTGCAAAGTTGGGGGGTTTTTTAAAGGGGCATTTTTGTTTTTTCCCCAAAAAAAATTTGTGATTTTTTTGTAGATTTAAAATTTGTAAAATTTTTTTGAAAAAATTTAAAAGGGTTTTTGACAAAACAGGTTTTCTTCCACCAATTTTCAAATTTTTATGAACGGAATTTGGGTTGGTTGTTTTTTGAGACAAAAAAAAATTTGGGAAAAAATAATTCCCTACTTTTTAAAGGCAAAATTTGAATCTTTTGAAAAAAGAATTTCCCGCCAAAAATTTAAAGGGTCCCAAAAATTTAAAATAAAAAAATTCATTTTAAAAAAACAATTTTAAAAAATAGAATTTTCCCTTTTTTCAAATATTTTTAGCACAGAAATTTTAAATATTTTTAAAAAACAGAAATCATTTTTTAAAAAGAATTTCCTTTTTCCGGGAAAGAGTCATCCAAATTTACCAGGAAAAACCCGGACAAAATTCATTTTACAAAAATTGGAAAAGGCAATATTTTTTTTAAATTTTTTGGGTTATTAAGGGGGGTTTTTTTAACAAGGAAGAAAAAAAAGGGAAAAACAAGTACGATAAAAAGGCTATTTTGTTTTCCAAAATTAACAACTTTAATGTAAAAAAATATTAAAAGAGCTTTCCCCCCCCTTTAAAAAAATTTTTTTTGAATATATTGTCTTTTAAAAGTTGTGTGAAATGAAACCAATGATTTAATGATTTTCAAAGGGATTTCAACTTTTGTTTGTAAGTCAAAAATTTCACCACATCCCCAAGGTGAAAAAGAAAATTTCCCTTACTGGAAATTTTGGACTGACCCAAATATACCCTTCAACCCTTTTGGAAGAAAAATTTTAAAATCGGTTGAAAATGGTATGATTCCTTGGTTTTTAACAAATGTTTGGAATAAAAAACCAAAAAAAAAATATCCATGACTGTGGGGAATGTTTTATACCCTGGTTTTTTAAACTTGGAATTTGGGACCAAATTTTCTGAAGGTTAAGATATTAAAATGGGCAAGGTGATAAAAAAAATTTTCAAAACTGCTAAGCACTTCTTTCCAAAAATTTTCCTGAATGGGACAAACAATTTTAGGGATCCACCCCCCCCCCCCTCCAATAGAATGGTTCAGTCAAATATTTCCCATGTTTTGCTAAATGAAACATTCTTTTAAATATTTGATTCCCCCCCCCTTTCAATGCAAAAACAAAATTTTAACAATAAGTTTCTTGTGAATTCCCTTTTAAAATTCCTTTTATATAAAACTTTTAAAACTTTTTAATTTAAAAAAAAAAAAACTTTTAAAAGTTATCTAACTATCCTCCCAAATTTTCAGCACCCTCCTTTTAAAAAATAAATACAAAAATGAAATTCAAGATTCAATGGGAAAATTTTTTCAGGAAAATGGGGGGGGGGGGGGGGGGGGGGAAAAAAAAAAAAAAAAAAAAAAAACCAAATGAATTAGGGGCTACTTCGGATTCATAGACGATAACAGTATTTGTGCATAATGACACTTTGTAGCTTATTTTTATTATACAAATGGTCTAGTTTAGACAGAGACACACTGAGAGCAGGCTGCCTGCAGGAAGTTGTTACTTGCTCCAAGTCTCATGTAAAGGAAGAACTTGTGCCAGTCACATGTGAATTTTGTGACAAACTTTTGTATGGGTAAGAACAGTATAAAAGTTCAGGAGGAGATCATTTTCAACATTTAGTAGTGTTTGCACAATTGGTATTTCTGGTGGGATTATCTTGGAACACTACTAGTTGAATTTCTGCACTTCGTAGCTGTCTAAGGTCTATGGACATGAAAATGTCACCCCTGCCTATTTCATTTGAAAGACAAAAATTTAATATAGCCACAACCTCAAAATCTTCAAATATGGCCATTTGAAGACAGTTACTGTTTTTGTGCTAACATGATCATAATGAACACGAGCACATTGCGAATTCATGACTAGAAGGTGGATCACAAATATGTCTTGTTATCCTTCGGTTGTTAAACTTTCATTCAAGGACAGTTGTAATGGTATGCCCTGTGGTGTTTATTTGAAGAGGTGTTGACGCTTAAAATTCAACATAACACAAAATAGAAACTAACTGGTATTAAAGTAACTTAACTTGCAGGTATATAGGATGCAGAAGAATTGAACACTGCACTCACTCCAATCACATTCTTGCATAAGCAATGAATAGCGTCAGATCCAGTGAGCTCCGCTAGATTGGTCAAGTTGAGAAGGAGATTGTGACCAGTGAAAAATTTGCCAATAAATTCCAAGATTTTGTCAGGAATCTCACGTAACTCCATCACCATGATTAAATGCTGGTGGTTTCAGGACAATTATATATTGTCAAAATTACCCAAAAATAAGGAACTATAGTAATTGGCATAGGGTTTTTTTCATGTTAATTTATGAAGTGTCATCCTTCCTATTGTGAGCCATACTTTCTTTTGTCTAATGTGTGATCTGCTCCTTAATGCAATAACTCAAACATACATCAGAAACTGTTGAAGTGAACTAATAGAGGGTTTCACCACGTCACTGATTGCGACTTTGGTTTGACAGAATTTTTGCGTTCTGGTGGTTTTGAAGGCACACGTCCATTGTGTTAATCTTCAGTGCATTAATGCCTACTTGTGTAAATACACTTTCTGCGTGTTTTTGCTTTATGCCTGGATCCCACTTTTACGTCACATGAAATCCTCTGTAGCCAATAATCG
Organism: Holothuria leucospilota; assembly: GCA_029531755.1. Classification (NCBI taxonomy): domain Eukaryota; kingdom Metazoa; phylum Echinodermata; class Holothuroidea; order Aspidochirotida; family Holothuriidae; genus Holothuria; species Holothuria leucospilota. Next base: position 14,228,795 of record CM055965.1, read on the forward strand.
TGAAATTTTCACTTCTAGTTTAGTGACTGCACATGCACTTTCAAGTTTAACATTCATATTTTTTATTCTCCTAAAGTTGGAAATCTCTTTGTAGTAAAGCATTAGGAATTCTCAAATTTGGGATGACTTTTGAAGTGATTTAAATTTCATTTGAGCTCTGCCTAGTCCTCTACATTTTAGAGGGATTTCAGGAGTCAAAAAGAGCCTAATGTTGGCAACACCTAGTTTTAAAGGAAGACAACTTGAATTCCATCCTTCAGCTCCAGGGTTAGATCCAATTCTTAACCAGTCGATTTTACACAGAGATACATTAAATGTAAATATCCTGCAGAAGATTAAGTAATGCTTTATGATTTTCAGTCCCGAGCCCGGTCAAAGGAATTGACTCAAACACCTTCCCCAAAAGGGCCCCCCCCCCCCCCAACAAAACCCCCAAAGGTTGGGCAAAAAAGGAAAAGTAAAAAGAGATAAAAATAACCCTTTTTAAAAAAAAAAAGGGAAAAGGGGGGTTGTAAAAGTTGACACTTACCCTTAAAATGTTCCTTAGGATGTCAGCTTTCATTTTCTGTTGGTTGTCACCTTTTAAATTTACCCGAACATGGTAATTAGGAGGGTCAAAGGTCACGAGTCTATTTTCACCCAAACTTCAACAATCTTGGTACTATAAATGTGTACTTCACCTTAAGGGGAGGCTTTACTTTGAGTCTAGTGTGGTAAATACTTTGAATAAATTTACACTAAATATCCCTGAACTCCAATCAATGCATAAACCCTTAATTATCAATATTTACTATGGTTTCATTGAATATTTTCATTATTTCTTTTTTTTTGTAGTTTTCCCCATTACAAATTTACACGATATGATATTTTAATGCATCTTATGCATGTTTTACCACATGGAGATAAAGCGTCTCTCAATAAAGACAAGGTAAGATCGTTACATAGGCGTTAGAACAGGGGGACTGGAGGCCCCAGTCAAAAATTTGAGGGGGCTGAAGTATGCTTCCGTCCCCAAGATCCAAGGGCAAAACCCCCTTATTTGTCTCTTCTGTAAGAAATGTCAAAAATTTGCAGTAATTTTCCTTAAGGTTTGTCCAAAATGTTGCACCAAATTGTATCTGAGGCCCCTTAAATACCCAAAAATGTTCCACAGGGGAGGGGACCAAACCCCCTCCCCTTAGACCCCTCCCCAGGACGGCGATCCAAAACAAGGTTCAGCCCCCCCCCCCCCTTGGCGAAAAGCTTCCTACGCCTATGGATCGTTTTAAGTTCTACATTGCAATATAATGCTCTTCTTAAATAAAATTGATTTGTCGAATGCTTGCCTGCATAGCGACTCTCTTTAACTTCTGCCACACTGGGTAACCGTAGCGAAAGGCTAAACAAAAAAAACCCCGTCAGCTATGTGCAGACTAGTCAAATTTATAAACCATATATGGAAAGTTTAACGAAAAAATGTGGCAATGACGTTTCGCTTCAGTGTTTTCAAGTTATCATTTATGGTAACAAATTAAGATTTTCTCATATAGACGAGGTTTCTGACCATACTTTTATTAAAGCCCTTAGACTTTATGGCTTTGGAAAATATACATCTGGCAGTTTTCATGTTGTGCTTCTGAGGGCGAAATATCAGAATGGTCATTAACAAACGCAAACTCACTTTGTTAGTAGGAAAAGTAGTGATGAACAGCTGCATTTTTTCATTATAAAAATTGCGAATCCCATATCAGATGTGAGAGTGATAAAATACGATGCTCCACCTTCAAAATGTGTCACTAAAATCTTGTCCTGAATGGGTCAAAGCGGTAAACAATTAACAAATTCTTTGCTTTTCATAAAAAAGGAGCATTTTGAGTATCCTGTCAATTTAAACTGCCTTCATTTTTCTGCATATGAAAAATCAAATCACCAAACCCTCTTACAGCCAGTTTCATCCATACCCATAGCCAGACAACGTGCTGAAGAGGGCGAGGAAGTTCCTAGACTGTAAGAGGGAAAATCATTTTCAAGGCACGAAATGTGTTAACATAAAAGGCAAAGGTAATTTTTGTTCCTACAATTTCTCCCTAGTTATATTTTCAACTGGGTTCAACTGGAATTTATGCCGGAGAGGGACCAGGGATAAAAATACAAGCTAAGCAAATTGCCAGCTAGGATTAGAATTCAGGTGATGGGGAAAGGGAAGTGGGAAAAGGGCGTAAAATTGGGGGAATGACATTGAAAAGCTCCAATCATAAGAAAAGGAACACTGTTCTCATTAGGCCTATAACCATGCAATGGGAACATGTATAACTTATGTGACGTCTAGAGGAGGGGTAAGCTGAAAACGTCAGGAGAGATGAGAATATTACCCCTCCTTAATTTTTTTTTTTTTTGTTAATACAGCTAATTATGTAAGTAAAGTGACGACTTTATTACTTAAAACTGATGTATTTTACTTATCCGTCACTTTGAGTCATGTCCCGTTAAGGTTATGGATCCCGTTGCACCAATAGAAAGCCCTATTGTTTCCCGTAGAAAACCAGCTTTCAAATTAAAAGAGCTTATGGGACCATATGGATGACCCATTGAAATCAAAGGGTTCCCAAAGTAGTCTCTTATATTCTCTTTGGCCCCATCAATGACTCCTATTGAAACTTCGTATCAGACTTTATGGGATATAGACTTTTCTCTTGGGCGTGAATACGGTATATACCCATATAACGTCTAGGAAACGCTTTCACACCATTTTAACATTACGTTTTACAAACGCTATTTTCTTACGTACTTAAACTGTTCTGGAGAATCCTCGTAAATATGCTCAAATGAAAACGTTCAGAAAACGTTTAGAGAACGTTTTAATAACGTTTGACATTACGTTTTACAAACGTAATTTTGTTACGTATTAAAAACGTTTATGTGGAGTTCAGTTTAGTTTTTGAGGAACGGAAGACGTTTTCAAAACGTTTTAAAAACGTTATTTTGGACGAAGACGAAACCGACGAACTGAGAACCAAACAAAAACGTTTTCTGGACGTACTGTGTTTACTGGGATGTAAGTTTTCGACATTGGTAGGGGCGGAAGCCATGGTCCAAAACCAAGACAAAAGCGACGGATTACTGCATGGAAGGATGGTGAATAAACATTTCGGCGCTATTGGAGCGGCACAAATTTGGGGCTTTTAGTGGAGAAATTTCAATAATTTGGTGTTTTTATTGAAGTAAATTAATTTAAAAATTTGGTTTTATATTGAAGTAAATGCAAAAGGTTAGGTTTGCAATTTATTTTGAAAAATAGCCCTCCTTGAGAGTACCGTGACTCAACTAAACTGTTGGGACGACCAGTCGCTGTCGGAGATTAAAAACTTCATCGCACACACTCATTCTCCCTAAAAAATATTAGAAAATTTCCCGACGAGGGCCTCAACCTTTCTCGAAGGGGCCATGGCTTCCTCACCCCACCTGTCCTCACCCCTGACAAAGTTGTTTTAAAACATCTGAATTAATGTTGTCTGTAGTCACATGATTTTGTGAAGGTCCTAATGGGGAAAAACGTAAAATGCAGATCAAGGGGTGGCGCCAGGATTTGCCCGACAGGGGACCAAGCTCCCCGACGAGGGGCCAGCAACCCGAAGCCTCGATGAGGGCGATGTAGTGCCGAAACGATGTTTGAAGTAAAACTTTGGCGCGCGAAAAGCGCAGAAAATTTCAAACCCTTAATGGAAAAAATTGAAAAAGTTGGGCTTTTACCACGGAAAATTTGAAAATAAATTGGGTTTTTAAGACGAAAATTGGAAAATCTGGGGGTTTTATTGAAGAATTTGCTCAAATTTAGACCAAAATTAAGTAAATCGTTGGGGCGACTGCCCTGCACGTTGTCAGGGACTACATATTTTATCGTATACATAGTAGCTTCCCGAAACCGGAAAATTTCCCCGATGGGGGCCGTGGCCCCCTGCCCACCCCCCACCTGGCGCCACCACTATTCTGGACGTTTTTCTTCTTACTCTTCACCAATGGTCCAGAACTGAAATTGAAAGGTTGAAAACAGACTGTTCAATGTGTCTAATTCCGTTATTCAAATTTCTTTGTTAAGGCTACGAAAACACTCTATAAACAGTTTATAATTCTTTTATTTTCCTTACATCTTGAGCACTTTAGGACTGTATAAATTGTTCATTTTGGCTCACACCATTTTATAAGTCTCGACATATTAAAGTGTATTAAAAGTGCTAAAATTTTGAAAAATTGACCTTTTGACCTTTGACCTTGAAAATTTGCATGTTCGGGAACTTTTAAAAAGTGACAACCAACGTAAAATTTAAAGTTACATTATAAACAATAGTTTTAGCATAGTCGCTATATTTTACAAATCGGTACCGGGTAAGTCAATTTTTAGAGCTCTTTTTCGAATTCGCCGCTAGACTATCGAGTAGACAAGAGTGAAATAGTTGCAGGGAAGTTACAACACAATCAAAGCTGTCTTGCTTAGTATGTATACGCTACGCTAATAATTCGAGCGCACACTGCACTGACGCGGCTAGTATGTTCCGACGTTCCGGGCGGAAAAATATACCTACTTTTGTATCAAAAACCGAATGCCACTTCAAAACAGAACAAAAATATTGATGAATGTGCTGTTACTTTCACAGTTATAACTGAAAGCAGTACACCTAGCCTTTTTGTATCGCCATGAGCCGACAAGTAAACTGGCCATGTAGCCATTCACTACAAACTCCCCACTGTGCTACTAAAATCACCTCTCTTGAAACAAGTGAGACTGTAGTCTTACAATTGTACGGAACTGCATACACGTAAACAGCAGAGTGAAAACGTAAACAAAATACACACTTCGTCCAATTCTCGTAAATATTTAATGTGATACTAGTTACTTTCACATTGACTTTCACTTAATTTCGTTCGTTCCGTGGCCTCTGCACCCTTCTAGATGTTTTCAGTTGGTACAATCTACCCCTTATATGAAAAAGTGCAATGAGGTTTTCCCCACTGCTTTCAAATTTGTCTATCTAACATTTAAAATTTTGAGTTATGAGAACTTTTTTAAACTAGTTGTTCCTCAAAGTTGACGGTTCACTCAAAATGTCTTTGTGCACAGCGGGGGGAGGGGAGATCTATGCAAAATAGTTCCATAAAGCACCTTCGATTTTCCTCACTTTGCACAATGCAAACTTTCATTTGCCATAATACGCATAACACAAATATAGAACATCTTTTCAGCAACATGGCGTACACTGCAGCTTAAATTTCGCTAGGAAAATGTTTGTGGGTAAACGGTTTTGGCGGAGGAATTTTTGAACTGGTGGCGCGGTAGCAAAGGACCAAATTTAGTATGTAGCTCTAAGTCAGCGGAGTAACTAATAGTTGATATTAAATTGCGTATCTGAAGGTAAGTAATATTTGAGCTCTTGTAGAAAAAATCTTCACTGCTATGACATGGTAAATTGAAAGTGTCATGAATAATAAGTAATTGTCAGCTGTCTTTGTGAGTGGTATAGATTGAACCTAGCCAACACTGGCTTTAACAGCTACGTCTGTAAATAAGGCAATGCAGGATTTAAGCAATATAGTAAGTGTTATCTCCGTGGTAGGAATATCTAATGTTAGATTTTGCCAAGGCAGTTTCGTAATTTCCTCGTCATTGAGGGTCTTGTAGGGGATATGGACGGCTCTGCATATCTTAAAAGTTTTCTGTATGCATGGCTTTGTCCGTCTTTTGCCGAGTACTCTCTGCCTTTGGGCTATTAGCCCACTTCTCAGCTCATCCCACGAGAAATACGTATAGGGAGCAAACAGGGGGCGTGCTAGTCAAAAGACGAAGGGCAAATCCTACACTGAAAACGATATAGGAAACAGTGGAAAATCTGATCAAGTCTAATTCTAACGTCTTCCTTAATAACTAGAACGTACAACGTAAATGAGCAATGTCGACCTTTCGTTGACAGAATCATAGTAAACCCCCAAAGCAGCTTAATCCGTAGTGAAGTCGTTAATCTTTTCGATAATTATTCCAACTTGACTTCCAATGAAACAGGTGCGCTCTGGAAAGTTAGGCAAATTAGGTCTCCCTCTCCTTACAGTAGCTATGTGCAGACCTAACTAGCGTCAACTGCTAGTTACCAGTGTTGTAGGACTCGAGACGGGTCTCGACTCTCGAGTCACGATTTTAAGGACTCGGACTCGGAAAGCAAGTACTCCGACTCTGTCACGTACAGTCGGACTCGTGACTCAGCAATAAAATTTCCGAGATCGGGTTCGAGACCATTGTAGACAACGGATAATGTTGTCATCTAAAAAAATAAGAAACACTATACTTTGCTATGTTTTGGAAACGCTATTTTCTCCGCGTTTCGCGTAAACCTGCTATTTTTTCACTTTCCCTATCTCACTATTGCCTCATGTAGGGCAGCTTGGGTGCGATTATTACTGCAAAGCTAAATCCAACGTCGTATATAAAAGGACGTGGCTAAGGGTATGGATGTCTCACTCCGTGCACCCATTTTGGTATAAATATTCACAATGGTAGGAACACTGGGGTGCGAAAGTCAGAATTTTCGAGTGCCGCACTTCAAATTACTTAGTATAGGCCTTCTTGTGATTAACTGTAACATAAAAGTTAGATTTTAGGGCAAGTCAATGAAATTCTGACCGTCGAAATCATTAAAATCGTGCACCACGTACAATTTCATTTCTTTTGTTATTCATGTGGGCGCGGCTGATGAAGGCCTACACTTTTCAAAAAACGGTGACGGGGGTACTGCTTTTGTCATTACTTTCGTATATATGACAAGGAACTGACGACTAGGTAAATTGGAAACGGGAGAACTGGGGTGGGTATGTGCAGGATTTCGGAGGTGGGGGCACAACCTGTGATTCCTCCGACTGACATGGAGAGTGTCACAAGTGCACCGAAGGTGCACCACGAGCGCAAAGCGAGAGTTTGCACGGGTGGGGTTCAGGGGCCCGCACTAGGGACCCTGGCGCGGTCCAGCGGCAGTGTCTCGGTGGGGGACCAGGGAGAAGCCCCGAAAGCTCCTGCAATATAAGGTAATAAGACCACCGTAAGTTGGTTCTAGAGGCCTAATTGATCAGGTTTTTCCCATTTCAAATTTTGTGAAATTCGATGTGAATGACCGAGAGTTCAGGTTACTCAGAAGCCAGCCAATGAACTTCGAAACATACCCATGAAATAAAACAAGTCTTGATAATTTTATTTTTTTCCATGTGAGAGATGGCTTTCTCGTCATAGATGAATATAATAGGTAGGGTACTTTACACGTGTGTTACTTTCAACACGCACCACGGCAGAAGGGCTATTTCGGGTGCATTAACCTAATTAATTACACAAGGAAACACATGGTGTGGGGTGAAGGCGGCGTTAGGGTTCAAAGACTGCACAAATGTTGACGCATTTGGCAGAGTAAATTATATTTCCACCAGTGGAGAAGGTACTTTATAAATTAATCTCGTTGTACCTCATAGCAGTGGCGTGTGCAGGATTTGAGAAGTGGGGGCATGATTCCATATTCTCCAGACTGGTTTTATAGACGGGATGTCCTAATCCATCTAGAATTTTTTAGGGAAAACCATCTTGGAGCAAACGATACCATCTGCTACTAGTTCAAGCCTATGTGTATGTTTAGAAATATCTCAACTATTAGGCCTATACATATGATTTGTAAAGAAAAGTGTGAATCATTAATCACTTGATTTCAGTTGCTCATTTCCGTGCAACTTTTAATTATGTGTCACATACATTGACAGGACTGTACGTTTAAGAACACGAGGCCAGTCAAGAAGGCTGCTTGAGATGACTTAAAACTACTCAATGATGGCGAAAGTTAACAGCACTTATTTCATCCTTAAACCTATATAGTTTTACTATGAAATATTATAGCTGGTTAAAGAGACTTGCGCGAGCGCGAAGAAAAGTTGATGATAGTAGGTTTAAGGGCCAGATATTAATAGCCTCCTGTCTGATTATTTACTGACGGGCGTATGGCAAGCCGTTTTACTTTTTATTCGATATTTGATGATATCAACAATTAATTGGTGATATCAGCAATTCATTTGATGATATCAGCAATTATTTGCTGATATCATCAAATAATTGCTGATATCACCAATTATTTTCATGATATCAGCAATTATTTGCTGATATCAGCAATTAATTGTTGATATCACCAATTCATTTGATGATATCATTAATTCATTTGCTGATATCACCAATTCATTTGATGATATCAGCAAATATTTGTTGATATCAGCAATTATTTGCTGATATCAACAAATATTTGATGATATCAGCAATTATTTGCTGATATCAACAAATGAATTGGTGATATCAGCAAATGAATTAATGATATCATCAAATGAATTGGTGATATCAACAGTTCCAACATATCACTTATTAACTGTTGATATGAGGTCTCGAATTGTTGATATCACCAAATGATTTGCTGATATCATCAATTCATTTGCTGATATCACCAATTCATTTGCTGATATCAACAATTGAATTAGCGATATGTTGGAATTGCTGATATCAGCAATTCATTTGCTGATATCAACAATTCATTTGCTGATATCAACAATTCATTTGCTGATATCAACAATTCAAGCGTAACGAAGAATGTCAGCAATCACGGATTTGCAAAAGAGCGCCATCACTAAACCATTCAACGCGTTCAACGCGTTCAATGGTTACACAGCACTACACGTACGGTGTGTGATTCAGTACCGGAGTGGCACGTGATAGGCTACTTTACTGTGTTCCTTAACTTAAACCAAAGAAGTATAGCGCAGTAAGGCGCAAGACCGGTTACTCACACGAAAAGGCACCCAAATGCTCGTAGTATACAATGGAGCAGAGCGTCCGCCATTTTAGTAAGCAGCTTTGATGCATCGTACGGAACGCGGAAAAGAAAGTATTGGTAAATGCATTTAGCTGACCTTCATAAAATCATTGTCTCGATAACCAAAGATGCGATTTCAATGGGAGTTTCACTGTTGGGTTTGGTAGTTTCATTTAGTGTTCGACTATTCTTTAAAATACTTATTCAAAGAATAGTCTAACTGTAAATGAGAACTACATAATTATATTATAGGGGCCAGAGGCACTTCAAGGGCACCCCACCCCGCAACTCTCCGACCCAATATTTTTTGGAAACCTTAGGGTCCCCTGAACACAGAATTAAGTGGTAACCGTAAATATTTTGGGTCCCACTCATTCAAAATTGCTGTCAAAAACAAATAGGCAGTGTGGGATCCTTCCTTTGTCACTACATAAGGTGCCATCCTGGGGAAGGATCTAAGGGGAGTCCCCTTTGAGAAATTTTTGGTAATTTCAGGTTGCTTAGATGCAAAATGGTGCTATCTTTGGAATATTTTTGCAACTGATCATATATGGCTAGAAAATATTCATAATTTAGCTAATTCTAATTTTTGTTTAAGGGAAAGAGGAGAGTGTGCGTCCTGCGATTGTATACAGCAGTGTGGGATTCTTCCTTTGTTACTACATAAAGGTGAATTCTAATTTTTGGTTAGGTGAAAGAGGAGAGTATGTTGTCTTAGAGAATGACATGTTGTCGACAAACCTCCTGAAGCCCCCCTTTTGGCTACTTTAATGCCTTCTATTCGGGGAGTTTTTACATAAACATACGTGCGTAGAGTCCACAGAAACATTCTTGCACTATTACGAAAATTGTCCTTTCCTTCATTGTGCATTATAAAAGGGTATCTATAAGGTTGACAGACACCGGTGTAGTGCCTGGAAGCTCTGGATTATTTATATAAAATGGGGCACTGATATCATGATTATTACTTGACATCTAAATGATACTATAGAGTTTGATGCCGAGCACTTTACAATTATCGTATTTTTACTAACTTTGAACGAAAATCCAGACAAACAGCTTCTAGCAATGGGGAATAGGAGGGAGAGTATAGGTGCAGGGAAGTGATATTAGACCTCCCTGATAGGTAAAGCAAAAGGGGTTCAGGACTAAAAAGAGCGTTTAAGAATGTATTTTCGTCGTACGTGTATTAAAAGTCACCATCTATACCGGTAATGGCTGCGCGCAAAGCGCTCGGTTAAAATTTTTGAAAAACGTATAATGGCAAATACGTACTTTTTCAAACTTCCACATCATGCTACAAATTAGATTGAAAGATCAAGTCCCATAGGCCCCTACAGAGGTTGGGGGTGTACCTGTGTTTTTTGGAAAAGTGTGATCAGAATAGTTCGATATATTATTACCTTAATAATGGTCATGAGATGGAGTGAAAAGCGTGACGAATGCACGCGAAGCCCGCCGAAATTATTTATTAAATAAGATAACCATGACAAAACCTCCATTCATGCGCTGCATCAAGATACTTTCAATTCCCCAGCAAACCTATATGCCAATCACAAAGCCAGTCTTTTACCTGAGAATTAGTAAACAGATTTTAACTTTTCTTGTTGTGCTTCTGCAGGAGTTGCTACCCGAAAATGTTGATAATAAGGACAGTATTGAAGTAAGGTTTGAAGTGCGCGGAGAGGGCAAAAATTTTGATAGTTTGCGGAGGATTTGCGATAGCTTTTACAGTTTGAGAACCATTTGTGATAGAAAATAGTTACAATAGGCCTAGATCCATCACTCAGTTGAAAACACACCTCAGCCTACCCCCTACAGAAATCTATTGCATAAAAGCCTTTTGGGCTCATTTTAAAAATTTCAGCAAAAAAATTGAAATCGATTGGGGGCACGCGTCCCCATGTCCCCGTCCTGCCGGCGCCACTGGAGCCTAGGATAGGATTGCAGATAATTATATAGGCCTAACACATAGGGCCTATTATACAGTAAACAGTGTGTAATATTTAGGTCTAGACTCATAGCCTTCAGAGTTGCCAGATAGCTGTAGTATTATCCGGTCATGATGGCCAAATGTTTTGCAGTTGCACTTTTTCCCATCTAAGAATTTCTGGTCGATAGCATAAGATATTTGTAAATGGAACTGGTATATTAGATCATTCTATTTTTTCGATAGCCAAATGATCATTAGTAGCCAGATAAGGTTAAATATGGTCATGAAAAGGCCAACAGGCAATCCTGAAAAGCTAGGGATGGATAGCATTGAACAAACATTGAGAAGGGGATTTCAACTTAACACATACACACACGCACACAGTGAACACGCAATGCAGTGCAGTACCAGACTGCCGCTGTTTTGATTATACTGAGTAACAGTAACCTGACCTGTGTGCTAGTCCAATGCACTATTATTATCCCCATTGACCAAGTTAAGTTAAAGAACCATTCACTAGCTCACAGAAGAAAGTTCAACCCATAGTAGATATAAAGTATGGACTCGCTGGATGAATGATTTTCTTCGATGATTTTTTTTTTCAATGAAAGTAAATTAAATAAAAAATAGTTTAAAATAAATGGGTTTATTGAAAAAAAAACTAAAAAAAAAACGACAAGTTTTTTTTGCCCGTCTCGAAGCGAGACCGGAAAAATTTCCGAGACCGCAAGGGTCCGACCGAGACCAAGACCGAGACCACAGGGTGTCGAGACCGAGACCGGGAAAACCGGTCTGGAGACCGAGACCGGTCTCGAGTTTGTGAAAACTGAGAACAGATTTCATACCCAAAAGGCTCACAAAAGTTGTTTATTATATAGTAGTGTATTAATATCGAATTTACCCCATTCTTTTTCACGCATTTCCTCTACTAATTTGCAAAAGGTGAGTTCTAATACTGGCCTTTCAAATCAACCCTTTTCTTGATTCATATATACAGTATCATGTATAAATTTAAGTCCTTTTGACAAAATAAAGACGCTCTTCTTCTTCTTCTTCTTCTTCTTCTTCTTCTTCTTCTTCTTCTTCTTCTTCTTCTTCTTCTTCTTCTTCTTCTTCTTCTTCTTCTTCTTCTTCTTCTTCTTCTTCTTCTTCTTCTTCTTCTTCTTCTTCTTCTTCTTCTTCTTCTTCTTCTTCTTCTTCTTCTTCTTCTTCTTCTTCTTCTTCTTCTTCTTCTTCTTCTTCTTCTCTTCTTCTTCTTCTTCTTCTTCTCTTCTTCTTCTTCTTCTTCTTCTTCTTCTTCTTTCTTCTTCTTCTTCTTCTTCTTCTTCTTCTTCTTCTTCTTCTTCTTCTTCTTCTTCTTCTTTCTTCTTCTTCTTAGTGTTCTTCTTTTTTTTCTTATTCTTCTTCTTCTTCTTCTTCTTCTTCTTCTTCTTCTTCTTCTTCTTCTTCTTCTTCTTCTTCTTCTTCTTCTTCTTCTTCTTCTTCTTCTTCTTCTTCTTCTTCTTCTTCTTCTTCTTCTTCTTCTTCTTCTTCTTCTTCTTCTTTCGAAATATGGTGACACATCCAGAAGGACATTACTTCACCACGCATGCGTCGAGAGGTATCAAGCCCTAATGTTGTTAGCAATAAACTGGGCAGGGTCCTTATGATCAAGGGAATTAGCAACTACAGAAGCAGGAAGACTATTCCAATCCTTAACCGTATTAGGGAGGAAACTATACTTGTAGCAGTTTGTCCTAGTAAAGAGGTGGCAAAAATGCAGATTATGCATCCAGCGTGTTCTACGAGTGGGATGCCGAAGTCTATCCACAGGAATTTGTGCTTTACCAAAAACACCCTTAGAGAACAGGATCAATCTGTTTTGTCTACGACGTTCCGCTAACGTAGGGAGATCAAGGTCTTTCAGAACAGAAGTCATAGACCCTGATTCCCGGGAGAAGTTTGAGCTGATAAAGCGAGCCGATCTCCTTTGAATACTCTCAAGCTTATCCTGTAAATAAATCTGGTGTGGATCCCACACAGAACTTGCGTATTCCAAAACTGGTCTGAGAAGACCCTTATAAGCAGCTAGCTTTACATCACTAGAGCAAAACGATAGGTTCCTTTGAAGTACCCCTAAGATTTTGTTACCTTTATTACAAATAAATTGGACATGCTTATCCCAACTAAGGTCGCTAGTGATAGAAACCCCATAGTACTTAATTGAGTCAACCTTAAGTAACTTTTTTCCGTTCAAGACATAATCGAAACAAACAGGCTTCTTTTTCCTGGCAAAAGTGATGATATTACACTTTGAAGGCTGGGATCTCATACCCCACGTCTTAGCCCAGAGACCTAGATTATCAATGTCATCCTGTAGCCTACGACAGTCACTATCATCATCATCAATGATTCGATAGCAAACACAATCATCGGCGAAAAGCCTGACATTAGAACTGGCAACATTTACGATATCATTAATGTGCACCAAAAAGAGAATGGGTCCTAAGACGGACCCTTGAGGGACTCCAGACACGACATCCTCAAAAGAAGACCGAGTACCATTCACTACAACAGCCTGTTTACGATCAGATAGGAAATCGTCAACCCACTGGAGGATCTGGTTCGATACACCTAGGCTAAAGAGCTTGGTTTTTAGTAGCTCATGAGGCACAGTTTTAAAAGCCTTTTCAAAATCCAGAATGAAAACATCCGTTTGTTTGTTCTTATCCAGGGATGAAGCCCAGTCTTCAATGACTGACACCAGTTGAGTATCACAGCTGTGTGATCATTACGCGACTCATCGCGCAAAGCACTTTATTTTGGTATGGAGTTATTTTGGTATACAGCAAATTATGTGACCCCCTCCCCGACTCGGATTTCGACCTCATAGGCATACGAGGCGTCGGGCAGGGGCAGATCCCCCTTCATTTCCGCAAGATCTGAATGTCGGGCACGGGTCTGAAAAAATTCGGACAGCCATTTGAGTCTTAAAAAGTCTAGCATGTTTTTGATTACACAGAAAACTCCTGAGCGTGCCCGAATTCTTCAGTTTGTCCGAATATAAAAAGTTTCCTAGTCACGGTAAAATGTTCATGAACCAGAAAGCCCAAAGGCTTAGTGATTCCTTGCCGAATGGGGATGCTTTGTTGCACTGAGGTTTATCCCTCAAATCTATCTTTCTTGACTACAACATTTTACGATGTTTTAACAATTTGACCTCTGCTGACCTCAGATGACCTTGGAACCCCACCAAATTAACAAAAATGAAAATCTGAAGTGTTTTGAAAGGGATTCAACTTCAATGGATCTTGGATCTTGAAAATTCTTGGGAAATTTTGCTTTTTAATCTCTGATGACCCCAGATGATGATCTTGGGAATACTCGGAATATTTTGCCGTTTGACCTCTGGTGACTCCTGATGACTAACTTGGGAATTCTTGGGAAATTTGCTTTTGACCTTTGGTGACCCTAGATGACGATCTTGGGAATTCTTGGAAAATTTTGCTTTTTGACCTCTGATAACCCCAGATGACGATCTTGGGAATTCTTGGGAAATGTTGCTTTTTGACCCCAGTGACCCCGGATGACAATCTTGGGAATTCTTGGGAAATTTTTTTAACCTTTGGTAACCCAAGAGGACCTTTGACCTCCATCAAAAACAATAGGGTTTTTCTCACATCATGACAAATCTATATACCAAATATGGAAAGTGTCGGTCATCCCTATCTTGAGATATCGCGATTACAAGCAGCGTCACAAACACACATACACACACACGACATCACCATCGCATAGATTCCTTGCCTGCCTACGGCAAGGAATAAAAAATCCAGATGATTACAAACAACTATTACAAACAATTATTTCTCAACCTCTTGTCACATAGTCTTACGCAAAAATTTCCCCAAAATAGTAGAATATTCGGGCGAAAGTTTCAAAAAAAGTTCTGGGATGGAGTCAATTGCCATACGGGCAGGCAGGAGGGTGTACAGGTGTACACAGTGCCCAAAATTTTGCCCGAAGAATCAATCAAAAGCAATCTTGTGACGTGTCATATTCCTTAATGACAGTACTACCAATAGTCAACACTAGGCTGAAAGTCGGGACCTTTTCGGGCAGCCTATGAGGTCACGATTTTGCAGTTTTCAACATGAGCCACCGTAGATTGTGCGAAAATTGCTAAAATTACCTAGCCTGCGGTGCTATGGACCCGAAAATCGGGCAATAGTAAAAAATCGGGGTAGCTTTTTGTTCAATTCCCAGATTACAGATACGAATTAAGTGTGAGAAAATCTTCTTATAAGTCTGTCTGTAAATTCCATTAAAAACCATCTTGTAACGTCACATACCCATTTTTATCAAAAGTCGTTAGTAGTAAAATCATTTCTAGTCGGGAGATCGAGCAGCCATAAAGACATTTTTATCAATTCAGTGGACCTTGAATTATGGCAAGAGTCGCAAAAGAGTCATAGAAATAGTATAGTTTTTCTCCCGAAGAGATACAAGACCATTTCATCCAATGGTAGTGGTACATTTTTATCAGCGGGGGGGGGGGGGGGGGGGGGCCCACAGAAATTTTGAGGACGCCATGGACGATGTTGGATGAAGGGGAGCAAAAAAAAAAAAAAAAAAAAAGAACGACGAGAGGAGGGAAGGATGGGAAGTTGGTCTGGCGGAGTGGAGGTAAGGGCCTAGAGGGAGGGTAAATGGGAAATTTTGGCTTCACAAGTGTGATCTTGTTATAATATAGAAAACAAAGACGCGTTCGTGTTCAAAATAAGGAATTATTATTCATTGATAGAATGAAAATCTTGACATTTTCAGCACATGCATCTAGTACAAAAAAAAAAAGCAAAATACAGCACCATTTTGCACCTAGCCCTTTGAGACAGCAAAAAAATTTCAAAAAGGGAGGGGGACACCCCCTTTAAACCCATCCCCCGAGTTGGCGGTCAAGAATGGAGGCGATGAGTCGACTTTGCCCCCCCCCCCACCAAAAAACCGCCCCTGCATTTTATCTGGTAAGTTTTTCTGATCATTTTGCGATGTGCTCATTTTTATTGAAGTGAACATTTTATTGCAAACAAAGGCTCAAAATAACGACTATTTAAATTCTACTTATACAAGCCTGGGAAATACTTTTCCGGCTATCTGAGGGTCGCAATATTTCAAAATTTTCTTTACGCTCTGCATTTGGCGCCCCGTTTAGATAGTCTTTCGGTATGTTTGCCCCTCCATCAACTGTTGAATAATCCTGGCTACGCCACTGGTACCGGTACTTTATTTTTCCCGATTAAAGAGCTCGTTTTTTGTCAAAGGTGGCAGTAGGTCGATTTGCATACTTACAGGCCCGTGGAAAAGCCTGTGTCCAGTCATGGGCGGCTCTAAGAAATTTTGTTGGGGGGGCAAACTCAAGTCCGTATTCAAGGGAGGTTGGGAAGACCCCCAGCAATGGTCAGCTCCGGATAGTACAATAGCCTCAATAGGAGTATGCATAGGCGTAGGGGCCCAAGTTGTTTGGGGGGGGGGGGGGTGGGGTGTAACGATCTGCCCGAAAAATAGAAACAAAAATTTCCGCGCGCTCCCCGCGCGTTCAAAATGTTAATGTACATATCATATAGGCATGCATTACCAATTACATACAATAATTTGCCACGTTACTGTCTATTCCATATTGGTTATAATTCTGGGGTAAGTCGTTAATGATGATAATAATCAGTGGTGTGGCCAAGACTTCTCTCATGGGGGTTGGACAGGCACTATGTTGTGTGATCGCCGGCCTGGGGGAGGGGGCTAAGGGGAGGGGGTTCCCACTCCCCTTTGAAAATTTTTTGAAAAATTAGGTGTCCATACATGCAATCTGGTGCCACATATGCTACCTTTGAAGTAAAATTTTGTGATTTATTTTAGGTACTAAAAAAAATCGGCGTCAGTGACGGGGGAATGGCCTAATGGCCCCTCAAATACACCACTAATAATCATAATATATAAGTTTAACCATTAAAAAACACACTGGTGAATTAATACCGAATATATAGGTGATGGCGCAATCCAAATCAGAACTATATTTTAATTACCAAGGAAGTTTTTAAAGTATCGATTTCCGTTAAGCTACATTATTGCAGTATTTTTTTCAGTAGGTGCCCGAAAAATTCTCAAAATATTGCCCGAATTTTCACAAAAATATTTTGTTGGGGGAGCTGCAGCCCCCCAGTCCCCCGCCTCCTACGCCTATGGGAGTATGGTTATTATTATGTATTACAGCGATGCCTTATGTAGTTTTCAAAAGCTCTTCAAAAACCATATTAGGTAGTTAGTCATGAGCTGACTACTTTAAAAATAAATACAACCATATCAACCGTACTACCATAGGGGTGGAGTAAGGGGCAGGTAAAATGGGCAAAGCGGCTTGATCCATTTGTATAAATTTAGCCTCACCTTTAAATATTTTATTGTTTCTTTCATTGTGCCACAATATGTTTCAGCTTTGCGAAGAAGCCATAAAATGTTGGTTTTGTGGATTGTTTTCATAAACTAACGAAGATTTCGAGCATGAAGACACTTGAAAACGATGAAATGATAGCACTAAGTATTTTGGATCTCAGTACCGTTCCGAAACGAATTTTTTTTACAGGGGGAGGGGAATTCCCCTAACTCAGACTGTCAGAACGACGTCTCATCCTATATACAAATAGCTAGGCCACTAGTCAAAAGTCTCATCACACTGAGCTAAGATTGACTGTTTGGTGTGTTTATTTTAAATCAATTGAAACGGCATATACTTTAGAACAGAGGTGGAGAACCTTTTGCTTATAACAGGCCATTTGACAGTCATAAGACCGCTCGTAGGCCAATGGCGCTGTCAATTTGGACAAGGGAAGGGAAACCTCTCCTTCTATGGGAAACAATACTTTTAGACTACATGCCCGTTCTTTTTATAGAAAGATACCTATGCTAATCTGGCCAGGTGACACCCTGGCAAACCTGCTTTTAGTCGTGGATGATAATCAACACGGCTAAGCGTTTCGAGCGATGGCGATTCGAGCGTTCAACGCTCGGGCGTTTGGACGCTCGCTGGTGCTTTCACACCGCGAGCGAATACAAGCGAGCGAATAGAGCGTTTCATTTCACTTTCTCGGCTTGCTATGGGCTGCATTCATAATTGAACTAGCCGTCATGATGTACAGAGTAAAAAACAAGCGTGTGGCTGCATTCATCTTGTTGGATAATAGGCGCGTGAACCGACGACAGTGGGTGCACCACATCAACACTCGGAGGGAGCGATATGGAGAGTACAACCACCTCATGGAGGACTTGAGACAGGATCGACAAAAACTCAGAAAATCTTCAGTGCTGATTACCGCCATGTTCGTCTGCATTTTCACTTCCTTGCAGGTAGATCATAAGTCCATACATACATAACCTTCATACATGCACTATACCTGCCAAAACACATTGCAAAAGATGCACGTGTGGTTCTTGGCGCTCAGCGATTCGAGCGAAATAAATAGGTCAACATTATGCCGAGCGGGACGCTAGCGAACCGCTCGAGTCGCTTCGCTTCGCTCGCTCGCGGTGTGAAACCTTTGAGCGATTGACCATTGTTTTCAATTACATATTTACAAGACGCTCGGTTCGCTTCGCCTCGCTTCGCTGGCGGTGTGAAAGCACCTTTATGGGTTGTGTATCTAATGACCCCGAAAGCTCTGAAGTGTCTGCAAAACTATGGGCATTTAACTCCAGCATTACCGTTACACTCTGTAAATGACACTATGATGCCTACGCTAATCAGATTACAAATATCACAACGTGATCATTTTTTTTTTTTTTGATTACCTTAGCTCGCACAAACGGCAGGTCCATTTGTGATGTCTGAAGTATATATGCGTTAGTAGCAAACAAGCAACTGAGAAAACGCGCGCGAAGCGCGCCGAAAAATTGCGTTTTGAAAGCACTTTATTAATGTTTAATCTTCGCATTGCATTGGAAAGTTATTCACTCCTTTAATTTTAAGCCCACTCAAGGAAAAGGGAGGGCCTAACCCATCTCGAATTACATGTTTTTTATTTATTATTTTTATTTTTGAAAATTGAAGACCATGCTTTGCAAACTTTGGGGGGGGGGCAAGTGCCCCTCCGTGCCCCTATGGCGAGCCGCTAATGTGTCCAGTAGGCGGCGCGCCCATGAAAAATTAAAATTTTACCGTTGCCGTGACACTTGTAGCCCCCTAAAAAGGATTCGGCCTTTACGGAAGCCATCTCGCCCCCATCAGTACCTTGTATATACTATCCTGCACACTCCATCCGGAACGGTTATCGTAGATGCATTAGCCTAATTAATTACTCAGTACGCTAGGACCAGGGAGTTGTAACACCTCCCTGCTAGAACGGCCCTACATTTTGGGAACTCCTGACGTTAGGGCTCAAAGTCTACGGAAGACATTGACGCGGGCGCAGTGGTGCAACACGATGGTTTGGCCAAAAAGAGCTAAGAAGGAGGCAGGGGACAAGCCCCCTTTACAATTTTTGTCTCCTAAAAATTTCAAGTTGCCTTTGGCTGAACGCATCTCACCCCGTGAACAAATTTTAGCCCCTAGATTCCAATTGAAGGGTACTCTGCCTATACTGTAATGCTCAGTACACCACTACGAAATATCCCTGTAAATAGTCTAGATATTGATACAAGTAAAAGAGAGCGTGTACCTGCCCCCCATGGACTCATAGGAGGAAGAAGCTATGCTGAACTGGGGGCTAAACGCTATATCGGACCCATTCACCTTTGGAAAAATTTTGAATTTGTGAGGGTCCTTACGTAGATGCAATTTGTTGCGCTGTATTGTGCAAATATTGTTCAAGAAAAAGTCGCGGCTTCACCCGGAAAATCTTCCCTCTGGATCCAAGCCTGATGATCCATGGTTTTATTAAATCTTGAAAAATGAATTTTCTCCACGCGTTGTTTAAACTTGCGCTTCGTGCTCGTGGTGCGACTAATAGGTGTGCACTTGAAATATATCTTCGGACAGGGGATTACTTGCCCCCACTTTTGTTACAAATTTTTTTTGAATTTTTTCAATCATGTTTTGTTATGGATAGTCCGTACATAAACCACCGATTGACGTCTGCATGAAAATGATCAGGGCCAGAGCTTTCTCTGAAGGGAGGCCACCGCTTCCGTTCTTGTAAGCTGAAACGCCCGCGCTGTATCCCTCGAGCGCTGACAAGTGACACAGTGGCGAAACATTACACTGGCTAGACATTTCTATTTAGGGGCGACGGCAACTGTTTTTTTTTTTTTCTATTTCAAAAAAATGTACAGCTTCGCCGAGACAGTGGATTTAAAAATATGACGAAAACTCAGTTGATAAAAAGCTGTAGCTAATAAATCCCTCCGTCTCCTCCTTCATCCTTTACTTACCGCTCTACATCTGTTTCTACCTGCTTTTGTATAGTCTCCTCCATCTCTTTCTGCCGAAATGTTTTCTGCTTTTTTGTCTTTCGACCTCTGACCCTTTCTTCCCCTCAGCTCACATTTTTAATGTTTTGTGTTGCAGTCCCCCCTAATCTTCTTTTTCTCACCCGTATTTCTCTTCCCGCTTGTAAAGTCAGTCTGTACTCCCACCCCTGCTCCATATATGTTCCACACCTCCAAGCCCTTCACTCTCCTTCAGGCTATCTTGCCTTTCCCGATTTAGGTCTTCTAACTTCCATACTAGGCTCCTGGCCTTTCTGCTTATTGTATCGATATTCCATGCCAATATCTACGGTGAACTTATTTTCCTCCTCCCCCACCTTCCCTCATTCAGAGAGATTAATCTCTGTTTAGTATTATTTCTTTACTTGTCTTTCATTTTCTCTCTATACACTATTTATTTTCTTTTCTTTGTCTTTTCGTTTTCTTTGTCTCCCCTTCCATTGCTTGTTCTTTTTAACTTTTTCTCCTTTCTGCGTCTTTTATTTTTGCTCTGTGCGAGTTTGCTTTCTACCCCCTCTGGGACCACTGCAGCCTATAGATGCGAGGAAACAATGCCGGTATAGGATAGAGAGTCAATGATGTGTGTAGGTAGAATCACCTTAAAATTCTGCACGCTATACAAAGCTTTCTGCATCCTTGTGGCAATCAGAATATTAAGTGTTTGCTCTATTTAAGCAATCGTTTTCTGAACAGGGATGTGCTGAACCCTTCCTCTGAGTTAAGCAGACAATAGAGCCTACTATAGTACCACAATTAACCATTTTGTTTGCATGGAACTTGCTTAAACCAAGACGGACTGTATCATGGTATTTGTAAGCCGGGCATATGCAGTTTTACCGCTTTTCATGTTAACCCACGCAGGTGCGAAATGACATATGATATTCTTTGCAACATGCCTGTATTCGAAATTCTCCCTGCATTCTGAAATTCTGCTTGTATCCCATTCTTTTGAAACGGATATTGTTTTCTATCACGAAAACAAGACGTTCGTTGTTCGTTTGGCGTCCCAAACACACTGTCTACCTTTTCAGCATATGGTGTGAACATATTAGTGTGTAACAGTTTACCATATTGAGAGCTACCCTTCTAAGTCAGTTTAATTAAATGACTATTGTTTACTACCACTAGACACTAAGCCGTGTGGAAGTGCATTGATGTATCAACCATACCACCCCAAAATCATTTCATAAGTTCCCTCTGTATTAAACGGATCCTAACCTTCCCACTGCGTAATGGTATAACCAACGATCCGTGGATTTGATTGGTTCATAGTCCGTTCGGAGCTTCGTCACGGTTGAATTACTGATATCCAACAAATAAATGCTGATATCAGTAATTCAACCGTGAAGAACGCGAAAACACGTACCACGTACGTGATTTCGAGCTCGTCAAGGTTGAATTACTGATATCATCAAATGATTTGGTGATATCAGCAACTGAACTGCTGATATCAACAATTGCATGAATTAGTGATATGTGCTGGCCATGTTGTTGATATCATCAAATCAATAGCTGATATCAGCAATTGATTTGTTGATATCAACAAATGATTTGTTGATATCAGCAAATGAATTAGAGATAGTGTCCCATTTGATGATATCAGCAAATAATTGCTGATATCATCAAATAATTGGTGATATCAACAATTAATTGTGTATATCAGCAATTCAATTGCTGATATCAGCAAATTATTTGATGATATCAACAATTATTTGATGATATCAACCATTAATTGTTGATATCAGTAAATAATTGCTGATATCAGCAAATAATTGTTGAATATCAGCAAATGAATTGGTGAATAGTCAGCAAATGAATTGGTCTGATATCATCAACCATGAATTGGTGATCATCAGCAAATTAATTGATGATGTATCAGCAAATAATTGCTGATATCGAGTTAAATGAATTGGGGATAGTCGAGCAATTATTTGATGATATCAGCAAATGTATTTAGCTGATTGATCAACAAATTAATTGCTGATATCCAACCAACTTAATTGTTGAATATCATCAAATACTCGAATAAATCAAGTAAAACGGGCTTGCCATACGTTTGGACTCCCTGTTCTAACGCTCTCTAGTTATTCCGCTGTTCGCTACAGTTCGCCTAATCATTCCTTCCCTCTTTCGCCGTGTGCACAATCATCTAGTCCTGTGCTATCATCTCGTTCTTCGTGGCCAGCGTTCTGCTC
Source organism: Holothuria leucospilota (assembly GCA_029531755.1). Taxonomy (NCBI): domain Eukaryota; kingdom Metazoa; phylum Echinodermata; class Holothuroidea; order Aspidochirotida; family Holothuriidae; genus Holothuria; species Holothuria leucospilota. Next base: position 14,251,228 of record CM055965.1, read on the forward strand.
TTCTGGGCCCTAGTCCAGTGGCGCTGGCACGGGGGGGGGGTGCATGGGGGGTAGAAAAGCGATCTTCGTTGCCCCCTGCCCCCCCAATTAGAAAATTTTTTGAAAGAAATTTTTAAAATGATCCGTCCCCATTAAGTCGATTACGCTATATATATTTCTGTTTTAGGGGGGTATAGGTGAGGTGTGCGTCAAACCAAGTGATAGATTCCTGTTGCAAGCATTCATTTTCTACTCATCAATAAGTTTCTCAAACTATTCAGAATCTTTCCGGCAAATCCTTCGCGAAACTATTCAAAAATTTGCGCTCCGGCCCTCCGATGCGCTTCAAACCCTTTACCACTGTGTTTCTAAATTATCAATATCTTGCTCGATAAGGCAACGGCCCCCGGAGGAAGGCACAGCGAAGGGTGCAGTACACTAAAAGTTGAATAGCTGTTACACGAATTAACAGGTAAAAATAAACTGAGCTTTTTGAGATGACATATGTAAGTTTGCTTGGCGCAATTGAAAGTGTCTCGATAGCTAGATGGTCTGAATGCAGGTTTTGTCATGTAAATCTCATTTATATGTAAAATTTCTGGGCGGCGGCTTTTGCGCGGTCTATGCTTTACGCGGATTTGGACACTCCCTCTTCATGGACCATTATTAAGCAATAAGTAATAACTATCGGAACTGATAACATCCCGTGAGCCACAACATGATAGGGGCCTATAGCTTCAATATGCGATCTTCTTCATATTTAATAGTTGTTGTAGTCATGCATTACTGGAGGACACAGTTTGAAATTACGTATTTGACCGTTATGTATTTTCGGCAAAAAAAAAAAATTTTAAACCGAGGACGCTTTGCGGGCTGGGAATGCCAGAGGGGGGGGGGGGGTGTTATCGGTCATAGATGGGCTGAACAATGGCGTAGCCAAGGGGGTGAAATGGAGTGGCAGCCCAGCCGCCTCCGTTGTAGCTATATATTTTTGGTTTTATTTATATGTTTTTTTTTTTTTTTTACAATTATTGGGCTAGTGTTTCCCCTATTTATATGCTGTAAAATAGGCTTGGGAATTTCCATTTCCAGCGATCTGGGAGGCACTTTGGGCCAAAATTTTCTTGCGCTTTGCGCCAACCCATGGTGGCGCAAAGCGCTGAGAGTCTGTCTATGCGCTTCGCCCCTTTGACAAATTCCTTGTTACGCCCTTGATAGATGGTGATTTTTAATACACTTACGACAAAAATGCATTCTGAAAAACGCCTTCGTTAGCCCTTCACCCCTTTTGCTATTATACCTATCAGCGAGGTCTAATATCACCTTCCTGCATCAATAGTCTCCCTCCCGCCCGTTCCCCATTGCTGGAAGCTGTTCATCTGGATTTTCGTTCAAAATTAGTAAAAATACGATAGTTGTAAAGTGCTCTACTCTATATTATCATTTGGATATCAAGTGATAAGCATTATGCCATTGCTCCATTTTATGTACTTTATCCAGAGTTCCGGAAGGCCCTATACAGGTATCTGCCAGCCTTAGATGCCTTTTGATAATGCACAATGAAGGGGAGGAAAAATTTCGCGATAGTCCAACAATGTTTCTGTGGACTCCACGTATGGACTCCACGTATTTTTGGGTAAAAACTTTGCCAATAGAAGGCGGTAAAGTAGCCAAAAGGGAGTCTTCAGGAGATTTGTTGACAACGTATTCTTCTCTTAGACAACATGCTCTCCTTTTTCACCTAACCAAAAATTACAATTCACTAGATTATGGACATTTTCCAGCTATATATGATCAGCTCCAAAAATATTCCAAAAGATAGCACCATTTTGCATCTAAGAAACCTTAAATAAGCAAAAATTTCTCAAAGGGGAGGGGGACACCCCCTCCCCCTTTAGACCTCTCCCCCAGGACGGCACCTTTATGAATACCAAAGGAAAGATCCTCACTGCTGCATTCAAAACGCTGGGCGCATAAACAAAAAACGAATATTTAAGCGTCGCCACTCAGTTGGAAAAAACATCCAGCCAGTCGGAAAAGTTAGAATTCACTAAACTATGGACATTTTCCAGCCATACAGGTATGTGATCAGCTCCAAAAATATCATAAAGATAGCACCATTTTGCATCGAAGCAACTTTAAATAAACAAAAATTTCTCGTTTCTCAGGAGGGGGGGGGGGCAGGGGACTCTGCCCCCCCCCTCCTCTGGCTACGCTACTGATCAGAAGTAACCTAATAAGTTCAGCGGGCGCTGTTTACAATTTTTGTACAGAGCTGTATGTACGGGTTCAGTGTAGGCAGTTTGTGCGTTCAATTTGAGCTGCATATCTTAGCGTGCGCGTGCTTGAAATATTAAACAGGTTCACACGCACTTGCAAGGAAATTTGCTATGGGAGTGCTGCATCAAAAATTGACGCACTGATTGTGACAGTTTTGACGTGCTTTGTTGACTGTATCGATGCACGACATTAGAAAGTGGCCTTATTAGGTCATGTCACTATAATAAAGACAGTATAGCGCCGTACGGTGCCCTCATTTTTTCCCACGAGGTTATGGGCAAATTTCATTTTCAAAATTTTTGAATTTGTTTCAAAATCATTGTTAAGGTTGACATAGGGGTAAGTGTTACGGGCACGAAGGTTTTTGGCCTGTTCTTTCATAATCCGGTGTCAGAATAACAATAAAAGGGTCGAAAAGCTGCGATTTTGGAACTAGGGAAATGGCCTCTTTCCAAGAAGCTGATTGGTCCATTGGCGTGATTTGCCTATAACCTCGTGGGAAAAAAATTGCGCGCGCCGTACTGCCTTTGGGATGGATTAGAGCAGTGGTTCTCAAAGTGGTCCCTACCGCCTCCCGAGGGGCGTTGGGAAGTCTCAGGTGGGCGCTACATAGTACACAGAGAATAGGGGGGCATTGGCACCAATTTGGGGGTCCCTGGCGATTATGATACATCACTGCAGCGATTTAGGGCACAATGAGGCATCCAGCAGGTCTGTTTCCCTCTGCTAGTTCTTCCCCTCTGCTTCTCATTAAAATGGAACCAGACATTTGAAATAATCTCACAGCGTTACGCCAAGCTCACCTTTCACACTGACTGAACTGAATCTGGGCTCTCTATATAAGTTTCACAGTATGCCTGCCTTCTGCGGGTTTTGCTGTTCTTGAGAATGAAAATATTGTTGAGCGTCCCTCCCATAGGCGTACGGGGACTCTTCCAATTTGGGGGATGGCAGAAAAGTTGCCCGAATTTTGTTGCAGCTCAGGTGCATAAAATAGATCACTAAACCACTACATACGAGCGAAGCGCGAGAAAATTTTTGCGCATTTTTCGGGCATTTTATCAAAAATTTGGGAACTTCGTAGAAAATTCGGGCAATCTTTTCACTTTTACTTCATCTTTGCCGGAATTTCACCTAATATGTGTCCAAATTTTCGTTGTTTCCTGCCCGAATTTTCGTCCTCAGAAATATTGGGGGGGGGGGGGAGGGGCAGTCTGCCCCCTGCCCCCGTCTCAAACGCCTATGCGTCTGACTATGAACGGTGGGACGAGGGGAGGAGGTAGGGGAGGGGGCATTGGGACAGTTGAAGATGGTGGAAGGGGGCGGTAGTCTAAAAAAGTTTGAGAACCACTGGATTAGAGGGATTGGAACAGGCGCGTAGCCAAGAATTTGCCAAGCAGGGGCGGAGCCTGTAGGCAAACTGTCTCAGCGTAGCGCCACCATAAGTTGGTGCGAAGCGTACACGAAAATGTTGGCCGAAAGTACCTCCCAGATAGCTGAAAATGGCACTTCCCAGGCCTTGTAACTTACATCTAAACATTTTTTTTTTTATTTTGAGTTGCCAGCAATATCATAAAAAATCATTAAAAAGTACAAAACGTGTGCTTGTGTGAATGAAAACACGCAATAACCCTATTTCGCCGTTCGCCGAATCTGTATCGATGATGAGCAAAATGCAAAAATAGAGCGCCTCCCCAATAAAGGATAACTGTTTTGCAGTGCATCCTGCCTTTAACAAAAGAAAAACTAGGCTATGCTATTGAGGGTGAAATTTTGTAACCTTAACATAAAAGTGTGAACGCTAAGCGTGATTGGGTTACTACAGCATGGTAGAAGGACATATACTATTACTATATATATATAATAAATGGGGCAAAAATATGAAACATATGGTTAAAGCAATGAAACGCTGCACTGGGCGCGAAATTCCTTTCGAATTAAAGGATTTGCACTCCTTTACATCAACAAAAGGAAAAGCGTCGGGGCCACTGTTCCTCGCAGAGATCAGAGTGTCACATTTTATCGTACCCACTATGACTTCAAAAGTATCTGGAAAATTGCTGATAGGAGCACACCTGCCCCCCTTTTCCCTCTGGTTCCAGCCATGGTTGAATGGTGATGTAAAAACGGTTATAATGTCATTATTCATTGAAATACACCGAACATAGGCTGCATACAGAAGTGTGGCCTGAGTTCAGGATGTTCTCCACGCTTATACAGTTTCGTAAATGTATATTTCTATATTTCAGTTGCATGTGATATGCATGTCAATATATATATATATATATATATATATAGATCTAATATATATATATATATATATATATATATATAGATATATATATATATATATATATATATATATATAACAGATAAAATAACGACAGTGAAACACAAAGTCATATATATATATATATATATATATATATATATTATGGAAGGTAATTTGAAAATTAAGGATTTTTACTAAAGAATTTAGTTCCTTTAGAGGAACAACGACTAAAACGTCGGGCGTTACAAGCTAATTTTATCCAATATGAGGTTCTCTGAAAAATATTGGAAACTTTCCAGGCATTAGGATAGCCTTCTTCGACGGGGGCCATGGCTCCCTGTTTCCACCTGGCGCCACTCCTACCAAAAATGCACCACTGGGACTGTTATAAGTGTGTCTTGAACAAGTTTAATCTATCCGCAATCTCGGATTTTGTAGGTTTTCTCTGTTTTGTCTACGACCTTGAAAGTCCAATCCAGCCAAACCATGCAACATAAACACGTCGGTCCCATAATCGTCAGACCTGCCCTGCCTGGACCACCCAGAATCAACTTTGGTTTCGGTGGTCTTGGTTTAATCCAGGTTTAGGGTAGTCTGTGCACACCTTTAACCTGTGGCGCCGGCAGGCTTTGGTGATTGGGGGGGGGGGGCACAACAGATGATGTCGTAATGGCACTTCAGTTAACCTCCCAAATCTGCGTAAAATGCGTTTTTTTTTTCGTGTGCTCCCTACGTTCGTATACACAGTGGGGATCCTTCCTTTGTCAGGTGTCACTGCACTAAGGTGCCGTCCTGGGGGAGGGGGTCCCCCTCCCCTTTGAGAAATTTTTGTTTATTTAAAGTTGCTTAGATGCAAAATGGTGCTATCTTTATGATATGTTTGGAGCTGATCATATACCTGTATGGCTGGAAAATGTCCATAGTTTAGTGAATTCTAATTTTTCCGACTGGCTGGATGTTTTTTCCAACTGAGTGGCAACGCTTAAATATTCGTTTTTTTTTTTGTGCGCCCTGCGTTTTGAATGCAGCAGTGAGGATCTTTCCTTTGGTACTACATAAAGGTCCGTCCTGGGGGAGAGGTCTAAGGGGAGAGGGTGTTTCCCCTTTGGGAAATTTTTGCTTATTTAAGGTTTCTTAGATGCAAAATGGTGCTATCTTTTGGAATGTTTTTGGAGCTTATCATATATAGCTGGAACATGTCCATAATCTAGTGAATTGTAATTTTTGGTTAGGTGAAAAAGGAGAGCATGTTGTCTAAGAGAAGAATACGTTGTCAACAAACCTCCTGATGACTCCCTTTTGGCTACTTTACCGCCTTCTATTGGCAAAGTTTTTACCCAAAAATACTCCACAGAAACATTGTTGGACTATAGCGAAATTTTTCCTCCCCTTCATTGTGCATTATAAAAAGGCATCTAAGGCTGGCAGATACCTGTATAGGGCCTTACGGAAGCTCTGGATAAAGTACATAAAATGGAGCAATGGCATAATGCTTATCCAAATGATAATATAGAGTAGAGCACTTTACAACTATCGTATTTTTACTAATTTTGAACGAAAATCCAGATGAACAGCTTCCAGCAATGGGGAACGGGCTGGAGGGAGACTATATATATGCAGGAATTAAGGTGATATTAGACCTCGCTGTTAGGTAAAGCAAAAGGGGTGAAGGACTAACGAAGGCGTTTTTCAGAATGCATTTTTGTCGTAAGTGTATTAAAAATCACCATCTATCAAGGGCGTAACCAGGAATTTGTCAAGGGGGGGGGGGCGAAGCGCATAGACAGACTCTCAGCGCTTTGCGCCACCATGAGTTGGCGCAAAGCGCAAGAAAATTTTGGCCCAAAGTGCCTCCCAGATCGCTGGAAATGGCAATTTCCAAGCCTATTTTACAGCATATAAATAGGGGAAACACTAGCAATATTGTAAAAAAAAAACATTAAAAAAACCAAAAATATGCTCAAGGGGGCGGCTGCCCTCTTCACCCCCTTGGCTACGTGTCTGCCATCTATACCGATAATGGCAGCGCGCAAAGCGCTCGGTAAAATTTTTTTTGGAAAATACATAACGGCAAATACGTAATTTCAACTTTCCAAATCATGCTACAACAACTTAAATTGAAAGATCGCATATTGAAGCTATAGGCCCCTACAGTTGTGGTGATTATAGTTCCATGTATTATTATGTTAATAATGGTCATGAGATGGAGTGCAATGCGTAAAGCATGCGCGCAAAGCGCGCGAAATTTTACATTAAATGAGATTTACATGACAAAACCTGCATTCAGAATCTGCATCGAGACACTTTCAATTGCCCAAGAAACCTACATGTCACTCAAAATGCCAGTCTTTTACCTGTTAATTCGTGAACAGCTTTCAACTTTTGCTGCTGTGCTTCTCCGGGAGTTGCTATCAGAAGATATTGATAATTAGAACACAGTAGTAAGGTTTGAAGCGCGCAGAGCGCGCGAAATTTTTGATAGTTTGCGAAGGATTTGCGAAAATTCTGATAGTTTGAGAAACATTCGTGATAGAAAATGATTAAATAGATCTATCACTTTGTTGAAGCACACTTCACCCTACCCCCTACAGAAATCTATAGCTTAATCGCCTTTGGGGATCATTAAAAAATTTTCAACAAATTTTCATTGGGGGGCACGCGCCCCCCATGCCCCCCGTGCCGGCGCCACTGCCTTTTACTTGGTTTACTAAATCAGATGCGGTACGATCGGCCAATTATACTGTTAAAGGGGATATGGCATCCCTCAAAACGTGGGAGATGCTAGCAACCCCCCTCCCCCAACCAGGGAGTTGCTAGTAACTCTCTTCCCAAACATATTTAGGAATACTAGCCCTAGAGTTCTAAATAGAGTTAATGACTGCACTTTGATTGGCATTCATTCAAACAATATAGCTTCACTCTGGTTGGTCAACCAGTCAGCGATGACTGGTACAGTCAGTTGTGTTCCCAATGAAGCTCACAAACAGTCACAGTCACTGTGATCAATATACGGCCTCGAACAAATTAAACTCAATGCAGGCTAGGTACTGTGCCTCTGTCTTGGAGGTGAACTAAACAGGTGTTTTTCTTTAAATTGGAGGAGGGCTAAAGGTAAACTCAGTAGGGAGAAATTTACTGTGTGGGGTGAGATTATAAAGCCTTTAAGGGTTTGCATTTACCACCCGAATCTAAGAGAAAACCGAAAATGTGTTAAGGACGGTGGTCTCAGTGATCCTACTAGGTTGTGTAATCTGAACTGTCATGGGTCATATATCTCGGTCTGCCGTCTGTCCTTTTTAGACCTTAACAGAGAAAAGCGATAGAACAAACGATCTACTTGTGTAAACTGGTTTTTTCATCTGTTCAAGGCTCAAGGCACAACTTTCCTCTCCGTATCAAAATAATACTTTAGGCAAACCTGTATATCCAAAGGGGAGCAGAAGGGTGGAGACCCATGGAAAAGTTTTCACCCCCTAGCTAGGAGCCTGTATACTCGTTACTTTTTATGCATTTTTAGCGTACATCTTCTCGCTCACCCGGAACTAAAGTATTCCACCCACTGAAAGTTACCCTTCAGTACGGTACGTTGTCTGGCTAAGAGCCTGACCATAGGATGTAGCCTTTGCGTATCGGAGTAATTCTGTAAAAAGTCCACATGAAATCCCAAATCATTTTCTGCATAGTTTACTCTCTTTAAATTTGCATACAGTAGAGAAGATCACCTACAGATGTCGATCGTTCCATGCAACCTTGATTTCGGGTTTTTTGGGGGGGGGGGGTGGTCTCGGGTGGTCTGAACCAGCGTTGACAGTTTGGGTGATTTGATTTCCCCAAAACCGACCCGTGCAGGCCCGTATGCAGCTTTTTCAGTGGGGAGGTTCGATTTTACGCTAAGTGGGACAAAAATTTTCCCCGCGCTGGGTGCGCGGTATATTGCCGTTCTCAGCCGGTATTCGGTATATCCAAAAGCTGAAGACCTTTTTTTTTGCTTTTGATCCTTTTGGAGGCCTATTTAGTGTCCCCGACGAAGTGAGGACCTTTTTTCGGGCCTTCGGGGCGGAACTCCAAGTCGTGCTGGGGGTTCGGATGAACCCCCTGACCCCCCTGGATAAGGGCCTACCGTGTGGTCTGCAGTGGTCTGAGTACTAAGCTTCGCCGGTCTCAGGTAGTCTCGACGTTACTGTCCAAACCAACGATTGTTTGATCTGGACATCAAAAACCAAAACCGACGCACACCTTTTATTTATGTGGGGTATTTAACTGCATGGAAGGAAATCTTAATTTCACTGGGCCCATTTTTTCTTTCAACAGGACCAAGGAAACAGAAAGGCTCCTACAGTACACGGTAGAAAGCATTACAGTTGATCCGACACAGGACACGCCCATTAAAAAAGTTTGCACTTTGTACGCATATTATGCATACTACGTTTACATGTTTGTACCATAGCCATAGAGCATTATATCCTGCTCTATGACCATAGCTAATATACCGTACAGACTTCAAGAATGCAACTCAGCACTTCCACTTTCTTCAATGTTCCCGAAATGCTGAACATTAAGAGAGATAAGAAAATCTTAAGTGTTTCATTATGGATTGTCCATTTTGCCAATAAATTTATTAAAAATTGCAAAAAAGTACTAAACGAAGGAAGTATTGTTGTTAATTTAGGAAACCTTACTAATTTGGGGAAATTTTGCTCTCTTTCTTGGGAAAGTTAGTTTAAGTTATGGAATTGTTACATTGACTTCTATCAGCTTTTGGTGTTCATGTACATACGGTACGGTGCAACTTGTTTAGTTTGCTGGGGGATCGGAAATTATAGGACAAGCGGTAGGCATTGTATTCCAACCGCCGGAATGACGTTCATGAATAATTAATCTATGACGTCAGAATTTGTTCCTCGGCTTATGAATAATGAATAGAGTGACATATAAGCGCCAACCGCGGACTTCTCACATATAAGGACAGAGCATATTGCGCTAACGTCCTATGCCGTATTGGTTACGTGATCCTCTGTCCATATATATATGAGAAGTCCGTGAACTGAACTGGCCGCGCCAAAAATTGTATTTAGTATCCCCTAGGTTACAAGGGATGACGGGAGATATAGAGGGATTTCAGTCACGTGACTTTAACCAACTAGACGCAATTTTGAAGGGCAAGATCGCCCGTCTCTTTGGTTTTGACGGGCACGCGTCCATTGTGTCACAGTAGTGTCTATGGTTATGCCGTCGGTGCGTGTGAGCTGTAACTGTAAGTTCCCTTACTGCGTGTGTGTTTTGCCCTTCAGTGCCTGGGAATCCATTGCGCGTGACGTCACATGAAATCCCTCTATAGAGATATTAACAGGGAGGCTACTAAAGCCTGTTGATGATTCATTTTTCAAGTGCTGTAGTCCCTAAGGCTTAGGGGATTAGGGGATAAAGAGTTCAGAGACCCAGTGACGGCCGTTGAACCGATCGAGCCTACACCTGACCTAATCCCTGGCAGGTTGGCATTCCCTTGAATGAGCCCTCTTACGTAACTACTGTAGGCCTACGCACCCGCTCTATTCTCATTCTATCCTTCCATGGTCCTACTCACACTTACTTCCCCTACCCCGCCCGCTGTCCCTTTTCCGAGTGGATCAACTTAATTTCCGGCGGGACAGCTAATATCGTGTAAATTCCACATTCCTTTATATCGCGTTTGCATCTTCATGATTCTTCCTGTGCATGGTAGTGTTAATTGGCATACTTCCCGCCAAAAATTCTGCCCAGCCAGCATTCCCAACTGGGTCCCGTATGGAGCCCGATCAGGCCACCTAAGCGGGGCCCGACTGGGTAAACTGAATGAGCTCCACCTGGATGTGCCTTCAACTTCCACAATGACCCCATTTGGCCAACCGATTGAAACCCATATTGGCCCAACTGGGCCCATTTCAGTGGCCTACCCATGATTTTACCAGCCGAGGGCACTGGGGGGTCACGAACCGTCCCTGGGGGCAAAATTCATGAATTCTCTCCCTCGCTATGTACATTCAGCATGTACATTCAAAAAATTTCCACAGGGCAACTGGGGCACGGCTTTTTGGGGCTCATGTACCCCAGTGCCCAGTAGCTACGCCACTGGCCCAACTAGGACTGGCAAATGCCAATATGTGGCCCACATGGGCCCTAAATGGGCCCGAAGTGGGCTGACCCTTCCCCACTTGAGCCCATCTTAACCGACTGGACCCACCGTTGGGCTGTGGTCGAGTGGCAGGCGCGTAGCTACTGGGGGCCTGGCCCCCAGATGTTCGCTAGGCCCCCCAGAAATTGTGTGTCCTAATAAAATGTGCAAGAATTATAAGGACGGCGATCAATGCCGTGGCACCTCCCCCTTATTTGATACTTAGGTCCCCTAAAAATTTCATCCTAGCTACGCTCCTGTCGAGTGGCAAAGCATCACGACTCACTATACGTCGGTCCACGGTTCAATAACGGGTCGGTCACACCAGAGACATAAAAAATGGCACATACGCGTTGCGCGTGAGGCTCTGTCACGGTATAGCAACGTGTACTACGGGAAAATAATCCATTGCCCCACAACTGGAACAAAAGGCCTTGGGCGCCGCTAGTTAAACCAGATGGTTAAAAGATGTGGCGTAAACACTGTCTAGCCTAGCCTAGAGATTGCTGGCAGACTGGCAGGGTTGGAGGTGTCGTTTCTGAGCCCCCCCCCTATTCTTTCCCCTTTTACTCTTCCTCTTTTCTTTCCCTCCCTGATGTTTTCTCTTCCTCTCAGGCTTTTTCTCTTCCTGTTTTCCCACTCATTCCCCTCTTGCCATGTCTGTTCCTTCATCTCTTTCCCTCTCATTTCCCTGATTTTCCCGATCGAATCTGTCAGAGGGCACTTCCCCCCCCCCCAAAAAAAAACAGATGTGCCACTGGTTTGGTTACGTTTCCTTTCGATTTCCTCAAAAGGGATAATAACGTACGCTTCTCACACGCAATGGAACGTGAAAAACGGAAGCAAAGCTTAGCAGATCCGTGCAGCAGGGTCGCTAATCGTACCTAGGTCGTGGTTCTGTGGGAAGACATTGACAGATACGTAACTCCACCGTAGTCTAGCATCTTGGACCAAGCAAAAGCGTTGGTGAATCAGAACTGAATCTTGGTCATTCGTAGCAATGCGTAGCAAAGCGTCGAGAATCGTACCTGAAACGCAGGAGCTCGAGGAAGAAGATTGGCTACGAACAACTACCTTGAGCCTACAAATCGTTACGAATGAGGAAGATTGACTTAAGTACAACTTACCTGTAACTACCAGGGCCGTAGCGAGGGTTATATGTTGGGGGCGGGGGGAGTGAAAGTCCCAAATTCCGTCTCAGATGTTTTTTACAACTGAATGGCGGCACGTAAATTGCACCTTTCATCCCCCTGCGTTTATATACAACAGTGGGGATCGTTCCTTTGTCGCTACTTAAAGGTGCCACCCTGGAGGAGGGGTCTAAGGGGAGTCCCCTTTGAGAAATGTTTGTTAAGTTAAGGTTGTTTAGATGCAAAGTGGTGCTATCTTTGGGATATTTATAGAATTGATCGTATATGGCTGGAAAATGTCCATAATTTAGTGAATTCTAATTTTTAGTTAGGTAAAAGCAGAGAGTATGTTGTCTTAGAGAAGAATACGTTGTCAACAAACCTCCTAAAGTCCCCCCCCCTTGGCTACTTTACCGCCTTCTATTCGAGCAAAGATTTTACGCAAAATACGTGCATGGAGTCAACAGAAACTTTCTTGGAATATTACGGAATTTTTTCTTTCCTTCATTGTGCATTGTAAAGGGCACCTAAGGCTGGCAGATGCCTGCATATAGGGCCTTCTGGAAGGTCTAAATTAATTATATAAAATGGGGTAGTGACATAATGCCTTTTACCCGACATCCAAATGACAATATAAAGTGTTATGCGAAGCACATTCCATCTATCCTATTTTTACTAATTTTGAACGAAAATTCAGACGATCAGCGTACAGCAATGGGAAATGGGCGGGAGGGAGAGTATAGGTGCAGGGAGGTGATATTATACCTCTCTGATGGGTATAGCAAAAGGGGTGAATGACTAACAAGCGCGTTTTAGAATGCTTTTTCGTCGTAAGTGTATTAACAATTTATACCGACAATGGCCAAGCGCAAAGAAGTCCTTGAAAATTTCTGAAAAATGTTAAACGGCAATCAGGCAATAAGTATTTTCAACCTTCCACATCATGATGCAAATTAGATTGAAAGATCCCATATTGATGTCAGACCCCTTCCGATGTTTGGAAACGTATCACTGTTTTTCGGAGTGTTGTGATCAGCCTGGGAATAGTTCCATGTATAATTCAGGCCTGGCTGTAATTTGGGGGGGGGACTATGTTGCCCACGGTATTCCCCGCCTGTCGTAAGAGGCGACTAAAGGGGAGGACTTGCACTGTATTTGAACAATATTTGAAACCGAACTTGAACCGTATTTATCTAGTTGACACTATATAACACATTCGTGTTGGTGTGTCGTTAAATCTCATAACTAACTAACCATTGACCCTGGTGAAACCGGATAATTCTGGCATGGGGGGTCCGGTACCGCAAAGGTGGGCACCGAAGACTACCGTATCGTTGTAGCTACTGGTGCCAACAGATGATGACAGTTTGCGGGAACCACAGGAGATGATATTTCAAAACCAACACGAATAATAGCAAAAAGTTCCCCTTCCCGGGTGGCAATTTGTGGAAAGTCTCACAAGTGAACGGAACAAGGCTATGGCCATGATAGTACCGGTGCGTCTTCAGCTGCGCAAACCGTAGATGAAGAGTTGAGTGCTTTTAGGACGGTGAGGGGGCCATGCTGCCATGGGTTACCATAATGCCTCGGGGATGAGTCAGCATAAGAGTATACCTAGTTTATGCTAGAAAAGTTGACTGGTACTTTTGTGCTCATAATGTTCAGAAGTGATACAACGTGGATTGTGAGGATTGCGCGCAAAACGCGCCGAAACTTTCGGGTATATTTCAATGCCAAAAGGCAAAACCTGCATGCAGGCTCAGCCAAGTGGTGCTTTGATTGCCGACATTGGGGTCAAGCGCTCTGACTCGGGGCCAGCTACTCTAAGCCCCCGACAGATGCAATGGGTTGCAGAACTCGAAATACAAGTCGCGCGAAGCGTGCTGAAAATTGTGGTTATATTCATGGGCGGCTCCAGGCTAAGAAATTTTGTTTTGGGGGGCAAACTCAAGTCCATATTCAGGGAGGTTCGGAAGACCCCCCCCCCGGCAATATTAATGGCCAGCTCCGGATAGTACAATAGGAGTATGGTTATTATAATGTATTTCAGCGATTCCCCATGTAGTTTTCAAGAGCTCTTCAAAAATCATTTCAGGCAGTCAGTCATGAGCTGACTACTTAAAAAATAAACATAGACGTAGGAAGCTTTTCGAGACGGGGGGCTGAACGTTGTTTCGGATCGCCGTCCCGGGGAGGTGTCCCCCTCCCCTCTTGAAAATTTTTGGGTATTTGTGGGTCCTCAGATGCAATTCGGTGCAACATTTTGGACAAACTTTAAGGAAAATTACAGCAAATTTTTGACATTTCTTACAGAAGAGACAAATAAGGGGTTTTCGCCCTTGGATCTTGGGGGGCGGAAGCATACTTCAGCCCCCTCACATTTTTGACTGGAAAATAAATACAACCATATCAGCCGATCGCTACTCCATAAGTGGGAGTAAGAGGCAGGTGAAATTGGCAAAGCGGCTTGATCCATTTGTGTGAAATGATCCCCACCTTTAAATATATTTTTTTTTCATTGTGTCACACAATGTGTTTCAGCTTTGCCAAGAAACCATAAAATGTTGGTTTTCTGGATTGATTTCTTAAACGAAAGAAAATTTCGAGCACTGAAGACACTTGAAAACGATGAAATGATAGCACTGTTTTGGATCTCAGTACCGTTCCGAAACGAAATATTTTTAAAGGGGGAGGGGAATTCCCGTAACTCAGACGACGTCTCATTCTATATACAAGTAGCTAGGCCAAAAAGTCTCACTTCACTGAACTTAGATTGACTGTTTGGTGTCTTTTATTTTAAATCAACTGAAACGGTATACTTTAGCACAGAAGTGGAGAACCTTTTGCTTATAATATGCCATTTGACAGTCATAAGACCGCTCCTGAGCCAACGGCGCTGTCAATTTGGACAAGGGAAGGAAAATCTCTTCTTCTATGGGAAACACAACACGTTTAGGCTACATGTCCGTTACAACTTTTTGTAGACAGATAGCTATGCTAATCTGGCCAGGTGCCAGCCGTGACAAAACTGCTTTTAGCCGTGGATGATAATCAACACGACTAACTGAGGGTTGTGTATCGAATGACCCCGAAAGCTCTGAAGTGTCTGCAAAACTATGGGCATTTAACTCCAGCATTACCGTTACCCTCTGTAAATGACATTATGATGCCTAAGCTAATCAGATTACAAAAATCACAGCCTGATCATTTGTTTTGATAACCTTAGCTCGCACTAATGGTAGGTCCATTGGTGATGTCAGAAGTATATATAGTAGCAAACAAGTAACTAAGAAAACGCGCGCGAAGCGCGCCAAAAAAATGTCATTTAGAAAGCACTTTATTAATGTTTAACTTTCGCGACATTGCATTGGAAAGTTATTCACTTCGTTAATATTAAACCGAGTCAAGGAAAAGGGATGGCATAACCCATCTCGAAGTACATGTTTTGTTTTATTTAGGCCTATTTATTATTTTTCTGGAAAATTAAAGACCATGCTTTGCAAACTTTTTTTTGGGGGGGGGCAAGTGCCCCCCGTGCCCCTATGGCGATCCGCTAATGGTTATATTGAAGATTTCACATTTTTGTTTTCTTTAAAGAAAGTTGAAAAAGTTTGGTTTCTATTGAAAAAACTGCCCTACTTCAGAGCAAAACCAAGAAATTTGTTGGGGCGACTGAAAGGTCATCGTCGGGGATTACATTCTTTATCTTAATCATTAAGGCTCCCACACGAAACTGAAAAATCCTTTTTCTTACAAAATATGTTTGCTTCAATGGCGAGGCTGAAGAAAGAATCTTCCAAAAGTTAAAAAAGAGAGTAGACTTTGCAACGGTGCGTTTTTATATTTCTCTAGAATCACTCCAACACGGGAGAACGATATTTGGGGAAACGTTGAATAAATTCAATATATTTGAAATGGCGCCCGGGCGTTACCACGAGATATAGACCAAAAGATGAAAACGCGAGTAGGTCGCGAAAATTTTGTGAAGTTATGGAAAGTGTCATTACAGAACTTACTGGCTACGGGACTGATAAATAGCCAATTGGAACATTTTCTATTCATTTCTATGTCTTCACTACCAGTGGCGTAGCTAGGGTTTGTGGCGCCCGGGGCAAGAAACGAAACTGGCGCTCCTACCAACATCTTCCGCGGGGGGGGGGGGAGGGGTAATCTTATGAATACTTACAAAACTCAAGATCTTAAAAAGAACAAATGTCCATGGGCGTCTGCAAAAAAAAAAAAAAAAATCAGGGGAGCAAAAATTTTTAGGGGGCCAAACTTTTTTCATGGGATGAATATTTTACTCCCAGAAAAGAGTTTAGAGGCTACCTCACACAGTGTTGACAAAGGCGTAGCAGGAATTTGTTGGTAGTTCCAACATTTTTTAAGTAACCTCGATTTGGCGCCCACCTAGAGGTGGCGCCCGAGGCAACTTGCCCCACTTGCCCTTCCCTATCTACGCTACTGTTCACTACTAGTCTATATAAAATTTTATCCAATTTGTTTTTTTGGGGGGGGGGCTAGGAAAAATTTGGGGGCTAAAGCATCCTAGCCCCCGCCCCGCCCCCCCCCGTAGAATCGAGCCTGGTATAATTAATTACCTTCTTCTTCTTCTTCTTCTTCTTCTTCTTCTTCTTCTTCTTCTTCTTCTTCTTCTTCTTCTTCTTCTTCTTCTTCTTCTTCTTCTTCTTCTTCTTCTTCTTCTTCTTCTTCTTCTTCTTCTTCTTCTTCTTCTTCTTCTTCTTCTTCTTCTTCTTCTTCTTCTTCTTCTTCTTCTTCTTCTTCTTCTTCTTCTTCTTCTTCTTCTTCTTCTTCTTCTTCTTCTTCTTCTTCTCGTGTACTGGCAGGGCTCTAAAAAAAGGTAGAGCATATGAGCCAGAGGTGTGCGGGGAGGGGATATGACTTAATCAAAATGTAAATTATGCTTGAACGAATTTATACTACTTGCATTGACAGTCCCTTCAGTTAACATATTCCACTCCTTTATAGTTCTTGGGAAAAAGGAGTATTTGTAAGCATTGATACGACACGCAGGTTGTTGGAAGTTTTGCGTGTTCATTCTCCGAAGGCCTTGCAGTGTCACTGGTTTTAGGAAGTTTTCTTTAGATATGTCAATAAGGTTCTGATTAATTTTATACAATAGGGTTAATCTGGAGGCAGATCTCCTGTTCTGCAAGGACGTCCAGTGGAGATCATGGAGGAGCTTGGTGACCGTTCCTTCCGTTTTACTATAGTTATGTGTGACGAACCTTGCAGCATTACGTTGCACCCTTTCCAACTGGCTACAATGCTTTTGAAGGTGAGGGTCCCAAGCAGATGTAGCATACTCTAAATGGGGCCTGACTAAGCTGGTATAGGCAGTGGCTTTGAGCTGCTCGGTGCAGTTGGAAAGGTTCCTCTTTATGAGGCCAAGGACCCTACTAGCTTTTGTGGTTGCATGAGCAACCTGGGTGTCCCATTTCAAATTATCTTGGAGATGAATACCAAGATAAGGGTAAGAATGAACTGTTTGCAAAGTCTGACCGCCCAGTTTGTAATTAAAATGGGTGGTGGATCTACCTGAAGAGATGTGCATAACATAACACTTACTAGAGTTGAAACGCATTTGCCACTTGTTTTGCCAAGCATTTAAGGTATCAAGATCTTTCTGCAGATCCTCAGAATCCTTGGTGGTTGAGATAGTCTTATACAAGAGACAATCATCCGCAAATAGCCGAGTGGTTGACTTAAGGTTGTCAGGTAGGTCGTTGATATATACAGTAATAGAAATAATAGGGGCCCTAAAACAGTACCCTGGGGTACACCAGAGTCCACAGGGAGAAAAGAAGAAGACTGGCCTTCAAGAACAACTTTCTGTTCTCTCCCACACAGAAAGGCTTTAATCCAACCAACAAGTTCTTTGTTTATACCGTAATAGTATAATTTGTTGATTAATCTAGAGTGGGGGACCGTATCGAATGCCTTGCTAAAATCAAGGATGACAACATCTACTTGTTTACGTTTATCTAGGGCACTGGCCAGGTCGTCAACAGTTAGGACTAGTTGAGTATCACAAGATCTTCGAGTCGTTTTCTAAAACCATGCTGATAGTCGGACAAGATTTGGTGGTTGTCCAAATGGTGCATCACTTGACTGTGGACAATATGCTCTAGAATCTTACAACATATGCTGGTTAAGGATACCGGACGGTAATTTTTGGGATCAACTTTCTCTCCTTTCTTAAAAATTGGGGTAATGTTAGCCTTTTTCCAGTCCTCTGGTAACTCTCCGCTTCGGAGGGAGCAGTTAAAGATCTCAGTCAGGACTGGAGCGATCTGATTGGCTAGCAGCTTCAAGATACGAGAGGGAAGGCCGTCGGGGCCTGCTGCTTTAGCAGGGTTGAGATCGTTCAGTAGCTTAAGTACACCTTCATTAGTGACTTTGAATTTACTCATTAGGGGAAACGGGGAGGTCCCTTTGTTAGGTATATCATGAGTTTGCTCGATTGTAAACACTGATCGAAAGTAATTATTCAGTAAGTCCGCCTTACCCTTACTATCAGATATCAGTTGCCCTTGGTCTCTAAGAGCTCCAATCCCCCCACTGTCCCGTTTGAGTGACTTGACAAACCTCCAGAATATTTTAGGATTATCTTCCATACTCGGCGTCAAAACATCATTCATATAATCACGATAGGCTTTCCTCATCATTTGCTGGGTTTGCTTTTGCAGATGTTTGTACCTAGACCATACTCTAGGGCTTTTCGATTGCTTAGTTTTCTTAAACCATCTGCTTTTTAATCTTATTTGGCGCTTCAATATCCTTGACATCCAGGGTAAGTCCCTACTTGGTTTCACCAATTTAGTTGGTATATGGGTAGCCATCAATTTCTTAATTTCATCACGAAAAAAGATCCAACTTACATTAACCCCTTTGGTAATAATATTAGAAGAGAGAAACTTATTTTTAAAGTTCTCTGCATCAGCAAGCAATGGTTCCATATTGAGCTTTTTATACATGTAAACCTTAACAATGGTAGAGCAAATCTTGACTGAGCGCGCCGAACATTTTCTGTAAATAAGATTTCCATGACAAAACCTGCATTCAGAATCTGCATCGAGCGGACACTTTCAATTGCCCAACAAACCCAAAATCGAATAGCCAGTCTTTTACCTGATAATTCGTAAACAGCTTTCAACTTCTGCTGCTGTCCTTCTCCGAAAGTTGCTATCGGATGATAATTGATAACAAGAACAACGCTGAGGAAGGTGGAAAGCGCGCGAAGCATGCGAAAATAGTGATAGTTTTTATTTGACTTGTAATGAACATTGTCATTTTTCGTATCTTCCCATGCATACACATATCCGAAATTGTCGGATATGCTTACGTCGAAGTGATACCTTTCTCCATCCGACCCTGCACTATGACGGGCCATTTTACCCCATGTGTAAGCGTGCATAGGCTACTGCCTGGGAAGCAGCCCGGTTCCCCTGAAATAGCTTTTCATGCATCCTCAGTGTCCCAGTGACGTCGTATACGTCATTAATTCATTATTCATGAACGTCATTCCGGCGGTTGGAATACAATGCCTACCCCCTAGATCGCAGGTTCGTAAACTTGTACTCTGCCCTACGGACGAAATCAGACTCATCATATCAAACTGAAAGTATATCACGGCTAGCGCTAACGTTTGATATCGTGTTATTAAAATAAGTGGGTACGCAGAGTGACAACTGGCTCCAGATGTGATCCAGGTCAGATTTGCTGAACAAAGTGTGGCTAAGGTTTGTTGAGTCAGTAGCCTAACTTAGGACAGTAGCCTAGAATGATTATAATTGATATTGGGTATATTATTACTAGCCTAACGTTAGGCCAAGGGAATACGTGCCGATTTACTTAGATCACCATAACTGGCAATAGACTAAGTTAGGCCTACAGTATGAGTACCAATAGCGTGAAACCTATAAAACTGTGTTTACCGATACCTTAATAAAGTTTGCGAGATTATTTTAATGCTGTAAGAAAGACTTTGTCTTTGTATTGAATATGGATGAAAATGTCCAATTTGGTAAGTTCTGAAAAATACAATCAATAAATGTGTTTCATGCTATAATTGGTACACAAAACTACACATACTGTAGGCTGGTTATTCACTGGCCAGATTGCATAGTTTGTTAATTGCGCGCGGAATGTAATTGTAAAGTTCCAAAACTGCGCGCCAATGCCGCTACAAATACAAATAAACAATACATTTAACTATATGTGTACGTATACACATATGTATACTACATACTATATGTACGTATACTGTACTTACGTACGCTACACTTATACATATCATTTTACTGCCAAAATTTATGTACATTTTTCCTATTTGGCAGGAAATAATCATATTTTGTGTGGTACTCAGTGGGAATTAAGTGGAGGCACATTACAACCCAAAATTGCATGGCTGCCGTGTGTGTATTGGATAAGGTTAGTTTGCATTGCACAGTACGCCGACAGACCGAGGTACTGTAACCGTTTCGCCACCGCTATGCCGGGATGGAGTCTTGCTCTGTGCGCCGCACACCAAACTGAATTATTGCGCGCCAAATTCGTAGTAAAATCAGTATGTAAATTGAAAATGCGCGCGGAACTTCTTCCGCGCGACTGACAAATTATGCAGTCTGGTTCACCGGATTACATGGATTACGTAAGTTAGCGCAGTGAATAGAGATCATGTTACTAATTTAGAATCAGTGCCCAGAAGTGATGTTGCACTTAAAACTTACAACACCAAATTAAAATTTTAGTGACAAGTCAAGTTCCAAAAGATCGAGGAAGGTGAAGCATAACAAGTGTGTAAAGAAAGGGTGGTCAGTGGGATTCGAATTCTGTATAGGCCTATTGCAAGAATACGAACACCCTGCACTGTAACTGTATTGCGAGTCTAGGCCTATGCCTAGGCCTTGCGCTGCGAGCCGAGCTGGCGGCAAACGATTTTAAATACCATAAGTAAGACTAGTTGTACGTACAGACTGACTCCATTGTATAAATACATGTCAATACTCCCTACGTATACCCTAGGGTATACGTAACCCAAACCTCATCGCTATGCCTACCACTTTTATAACCCTATCCGATCTCTATCCGTACATGCTTACCAGTACCCCATCCCTGTCTGTATGGATACTGTACTGTACTGTACTGTAACCCTACCCCTATCTGTATGCCTATCACATATATAACCCTATCCCTATATGCACCACTGTAAGTCACTTCCGGGCACTGATTCTAAATTGAGCCGCGATCATGATGGACGCAGCTGCTTACAAAGGAAGTGTATACCTTCTTAGTATGTGTATAGTGTATGTATAGCCTATGTATTATGCCACCCACTCAGTCTGCATTTCATGCACTCAGAACCGAAGGTCTTCGGAGTAGAGGGCAGAAATCACTTGTAAGGTTTCACGGTACCACAAAAATTTGGTACCGTCAATACCGCTACAAATGGTACCAGTAATACCGTAGTACCGGTACCAAAAGAGAAAATAGTCTGACTTTAAAAACAAGAAAATACCCGGAAAAACAACAGGTATTAACGTACGTGCCGTGTTCTGATCATCCCTGCCTTCCGCTACACTGTTGATGAATTAAGTACACTCAACACATTGGTAAACAAAAAGTGAAACCCGCCGAAAGCCAGTGTCCGAAAAACACGGGGAGCGGAGTGCGATTTTGAACCCGAAAGTCCCAAAAGAACACTCAAAACTGTACTTACAGTTACGAAAATAATTTCTAAAAATGATGAAAATCGCCTTCGTAAATTATCACCTGAATTTTTAGGTGGAACTTTTCCAAATTATTCCCATAAAATATTGGTTCATCAAGCCTATTTCCGACCGCAATTATTACTATCAAAACATTTTTTGCAACATTTCATGTTTTGAGTTCAAGATGCCTAACAGTATGATACCGCCGCAATCTAGCTAGCTTTTACCCGCGTAAATCATTCACTGATATAACACTCGTAGGATGGGGACTCCTATTTTCGTGCAGATAGGCCAGCTTCATGTAGAGGTAGGCCTAACGATATACAGATACGCCAAGAATAAGTGTGCGTGTTCGCTTCGGTCACGCTCCGGTCTATTCAGTGTACAATAGAACCGCTAGGTACCTCGCTCTTTCAATGCGGATTATCGGCAACCCGGTAAACCGAGGTGCCTTTGTGCCAGTGTAAACAGAAGTCCCATTGTGTGTCCGTAATTCGCTGTAGCAAGAAATCTTCTCTTGTGGGGAAAAGCAATTATCAATTTCCTGTGAAAGCCTGCCTGCACACAATCGTACGTTCTGATTGAATACAGTACGTATACGCTTGCGACCATCCGCAAATCCCCCCGAACGCTTTCCGTGTTGGAACGATTTTTTTTTTGAAGTTCGAAAAAGTTTTCGAACGTTCCGAAAAATTGTCAATAACATGACCTTTGAAAATTATATTATTTAGCGTGAAACTTCATGAGTCTTTTATATATACAAAGTAAAGTAAAGGGAAGGGCCGCAGTTTACTTTGAATTTCCCTTTGCAATGATTAATAAATTTCGTAAGTTTAGAAAGAAATACCTAGAACGTTCCCAAAGTTTCGTACCTTCCGTCAAAAAGACTGCGTTCGGAAAAATTCATATGCGTTTGCAAGTTCTTTCTGTAACTGAGTTTTTGTCACGATAAACTGTTCTCCTATCACCATATAACTTATATCGCTCAATAGAGCGATATTGACTTGAAAATCAGTCCGAGTTTTGTACTCCGATAAAAGTTGTTTGTCGATGTGACGTCATGAAATAATTAGAATACATTTCATTTTCGTAGTCCTCTGATATCATGCATTTACACAAGTTGGCAGATTTTTGGCGGTTTCTGGCCAGAGATGGAGAAGATTTTAACTAAAACTCATGAAAATCGGGACATAATCCTATCCGAAACCACTGTAGTGGGGCCCGCGTTCTAGTCTGAAACTTCATGAGTATGGAAAAAAGGAGGGCCGCAATTTTCTTTCGAATTCCTCTTTGCAATTATGAATACATTTCGTAAGTTTGGAAAGAAAAAGATCTGGTTGAACGTTCCAAATCTTTTCGTACATATTCCCACATGTTCGGAAATATTGTTGGGCGTTTGCGAATCCTTCCCGTAACGGAACAATTTTTTTTTTCAAACCTTCGATTTTGTTTTCTGCACATTCCAAAAAAAAATCAGTTGCGTGACCTTTGAAAATTATATCTGTTAGCCTGAATTCCTGAAACTTTTTGAGTCTTTCATGTGCAAAGGAAGACAAAGGGAGACAAAGGGAGGGCCGCCAAGTCCATAAAATTGAACCATTCTGTTTTCTACCAAAAAAATAATCAGGGAGAATGCCATTGCAATAGTATCACAGCTTACTTCCTGCATCCTCCGATTTTCCGGTACAATACAAAGGCCTTGCCGCATTTTATTTTTCATTCACATAGAATATGTACCCTCTACTCAGCAAGTGCTAAAATTTCAAATCTTACCTACAAGGGTAAAACCGTTGAAGTCCGATTCCTTAATAGAAAAAAATTAATCCAATTATAGTCCATTCAGTGGGAGAGAATGAAGATGGAAATGTCAGAATGTAAGACAGTACATCCCCCTACCATTCTTTGCCCAGATCTCGGTAAAATTCACCAGCTAACACGATCCCGAATTTTAACACGGCCCTTGGGAAACCGTATAACATTGTCATTTAGTACTGTCACACGCTGTATAACCTAGGCATATTTGCATGGGCCTAAAACTGCACCGCGCTAATATGTACATAGGGCCCTGCCACATGTTTCACGCTATTATTACGAGAGCCACCTCAAATACCTTGGGAAAATCAAATGCAGCAAGCTGCCTTAATTACGTGAAATATCCAATCGCCGCTATGGGTTTTGATACTCATTCATTCATAAGGGCCACCGCCCATTTTTGCGTAACCTTTTTTGGAAGTCGTGGTTCATTTGGTTGTCCTTAACAGTTACGTGACGTCACACATCTCTCCGGATGTTTTTCAAACTTTTGCAGACGGCGCCATCTTGTTTTTCAAAAATAAGCGATATTTCGCTCGATACCAAACTCTTACCGAAAACTTTTCACAAGATCGGACTTCTTTTACACCCATGAATAAGATAAGGTACAAAATTTAGCTTGTAAAGGTTGATTTTGCTGAAAATCTGCATACTGAATTTTGGCCAGGCTATGACAGCATGTTCGCAACGCACGTAGAGCGACAAGATACCCATGTGAAATTTACTTCGTTAGGTTATGTACTGTACATTACACCACTATCAGGCCTACACGCGGAAGCGACAGTACTGAGTGCTGTATGTTTTCAAGAGGTGGGTGTTGCCCAGTAGGGCGGGATTTAGCAGTTGTTCGTTTACGGTAAACCTTCACGTGGATTGGTAGCAGCCAATGGAAATTGTACACGGGTTAATCCGTGAAAAATAGCTGATAGTCCAATGATGTCACTAGCAAAGGAATGTACAGAACGTTGTATGCAAATAAGCTGGGGCCCTTGCAAGCTCAAGGTGCCTGGGAAATTCTTGAGTCGAACTGTGAAGGTTTTCTCATGGAATTTAACACACTAATGCATTACTGTATCTGTGGTCTACATTTGCTATGTAGCAGCGAGCTAGCCAGGAAGGGAAAGCGAATATGTGTGCTGCATGGGACTATCAAATGAAAGATACGTATAGTACAACGATGGGCTGAAAAATAAGACAATGCAGTGGGTTTTAGTTTCATTAAAATGCAAGTCTACTGATTATCTATTAAAGGGTCATGCGGCACTGTATTGCTACTGAAAATTATTTACCGTTCTTTGAACGTAAAGGTATGGAATATTTCATCCATGGCCGTTTAAAAGACACTAACACATCGCTTTTTATATGCTCTCAAGACAAATAAATATACGGAGGAAAGCGTCACTCATTTCACCAACTAGGAAATAATAGGATATATTCAAAGAATGGACGGCTTAGCCTACTACTTTTCATATGCTCTCCGAGGTAAGAGAATTTTCTGCAAACTAGAAATTATGGGAACACTGGATTGTACATTTTGGGGGCAACTGCTACAAACAGGCCCCATCCAACTCAAAACTTGTACGGTTACTGAGAACGGGTGGGGGTGGGGGAAAGCTGGGCCACTCCCAACAGATGCCAGACCTAATTCTTGGGACGATTTGCAGCATCGCATAAGTGTTGAAATAAGCTGTTTTACTGCGAGGATATAGAACGACCTTATCAGTAAAATCGGCAATTTCTTCTAGTTAATCCAGTGGTACCAAAGTGTTTTTTTTTTTCAAACAGCATTGGAAAAATGGAATTAATAAATCGGAACTTGTACAAAGAAAAAAGTTGTCCCCACATCGTGCTGCGTTCAGTGATTGGTCTTTATTCTAAAAAAGTTGATCAAAGTAATAACGCAGCCTTACAGGGAAGACAATTGCAAAAATTTACTGTGAGTGTAGTATTATCAAACGTATACAGTAAGTTGTGCCGTTTTGCTATAAAACTGTAATTTGTTGTGTGTATGTGACGGCTGTGTCTTTGAATGAACATGCCTGAGTAACTACGCTACTGTACCTAGGCCTAAAACTTCACAAACCCGTAAGCCTAAACCAGGACGGTTCAGTGACGTACAGTACTAGGAATAGTCCGACCGTTTCCAAACTCTGTCAGCACATGCTAACCATCGGATAACAACCCTCTGCGCTATTAACGAAGGCCTAGTGATAAACATTTCTTTTAATATCGATTACACAGGAAGTCTGATCAATGAAACCTGAGGATGCAGCTATTGTGTTACGCTCCTCATTGTAAAGAATTTCATTGGTGAAATCTTTTGTGTAGGCTGTTACTTGACTTATCAGATTACTCCTATTCAAACCGCCCAAAACCGTGCGCCGCAGATTTCAGTGAAACAACGTCGACAAAAGCGTGGTAAACTGTGGGTTTTCAGCGGTTGGTATCTAGCGCTCCGGTCGGTTTTTTACGTTTATTCTTGGCGCATCTGTAGGTACGTTCTGTACGATCTTTGGGACTGCACGAAAATATGAGAACGCCGTACTACTGAGTGTCTCAAAAATCTAAATCGACTTAAGCAAGTCTGAATTCACGCGACCACGACGACAACGTTCAATGGGATTTTACTGTGTAGTTTGTCTCACATACAGTTAAGTCAATGGACAAGTCCCATTGACTCACTGTACAAACTGTTGAAAGAACGTTCTTCCGAAGATTTCTCTCACACACAGTTATGTCAATGGAGAAGTCCCATTATCTTACTGTGTTTGAAATCGCTGAAACAACGTTCATGTCAGAGCCAGCGATGCAATGATTCTTCGTAAGCTTACAACGAATTTCTTAATGATACGATGCCTTGTGTAAGCATAGGCAAAGTGAATGATACCAACTGCTATTAGTACATAATACAAATGTATGTGCTGATAACGAACGATCGTTCGAAAACTGCACACAATGTCGAAAGAAAGCAAGCCACAAGTTAGTGTGGGAAGTATTGGTTGGGCGAAATTTCCCCGTTACACGTGGTAATTTACATACATAACAGTTAAAGGGCAATTTCCGAAATTACGAGGGGAAATTTGTGACAGAAATGATGCAAAATGGTTACAGAATGAACGTTTCATGGTTACATTTTTATATTTAAAGGAACACAAGGCAGTTATCATATGGATTATAGTATTTATATTTCAGTTATATTCCATTCAATTGCAGTATTTTTAGATTTTTGTTTTGACGTATTGTCGGGTACTGTTCTCCGCGGTACTTCGGTACCTTGTAATTGGTGGTACCGTACGGTATCGGTACCGGTACTCACAAAAATACCGGTATACCGTGAAACGTTAATCACTTGGCGTAGTGGCATGAGGATTCACTGAGTTGGCGCACAACCTATCAATTGACTATTGTGCTCTAAATCACACCTGTGTTATGTTGGCGTATGAACCCTGACACCTCAGCATAATGTCGGCGTCAGCTTTAAATGGAATGCACCCTGGTATGCCAGGATTGCCTGTGCCCCTGCCTAGGCATAGCCTTCATCAAATTTAAGCTAACCTAAATGCAAGAATATCATACACTGTAGCCTAAACGTGTGGTATAAACTGTAATGAAATAGGACTTGTCAGCAAATATTGTTCCAGAGGGCTACACATTACAGAACGGACATGATGTAGTGTCCATCCATACTGGAAGGTATGTATGTAGAAAGGTTTTCACAATGGAAATCCATACTTAGATGAATTGAAACAGTATGCCATCAAAGGGCTTGAAATAGTCAAGCTTGCATCAGAAGTGACTCTGACTACTTCAGGACTGTTGCAAGGAAGCTAAGACTAAAGGACTCGTGTTAACTGGTCCACCCAAAGTGCTTCAGAAGGCTCGAAGAGCCAGAAAACATGAGTCGCAGACATGCTAATCCCTGCGACCAGAGAACCCGCCCTGAAGGAGCAAAGCACCCCACTACTACTGTACTCCAAGAAGAGCCACATGGCTCACCGATGATCCGCACAGACCAGTGTTGGGCCATTCACGCAGTGACCCGCAGTGACCCTTATTCAGGGTGTGGATGCTTCGGCAGGGACCCTTCTTCAGGGTTTGCCCGTTGGTATAGCTGATGCAGTGACCCTTATTCAGGGTGTGGATGCTCTGGTAGGGACCCTTCTTCAGGGTTTGCGCGTTGGTATAGTTGACGCAGTGACCCTTATTGAGGGTGTGGATGCTTCAGTAGGGACCCTTCTTCAGGGTTTGCCATTCTTCTCCAGGGTCGGTGTCTTCTTCGGTGGCTGGTCTTCATTTTGATGGTGTGCTCTTATGTTGTTCTAGTTTGAATTTTTCCAAATTTCCTTTGTTAGTCCTTCTAGTGGTGTCTGTCTAAGGTACAGTGGTCAAAGTTTAAGTTCTTTCCTAATGAATTTTTGAGTTTGTCGGTCTTTGTTTTTGCACTTTGCAAGAAATTTTCTGTGTAGGTCCTGAAATCTCTGTTTGTTAGTTGGGAGTCCTGCTATGTCTAGTGTGTTTGATGGGTGTTGTCTGTCTAAGTGGTGGGCAATTCTACATGCCCGTCATTGAGTGTGTTCCTAATTCTCCATGAGTGAGTCCTTCATGTGTATGAGTGCTGGTGCAGAGTATTCCACGTGGGTCAAGTCATGGTTTTGTAGATTTTTAGAGTCGTTTCAGGAGTGGCTAGTGGGTTTTCCTTAGTACCGGCTAGTCTGTAGAGAGACTTGCTTATGCATTCTCGAGGCAGTTTCGTTATGGTGTTGAGTAAAGTCTAATCTGTGGTCTATGTTAATTCCTAAGTACTTAACTCTGGTTTGTACTGGTATAAGCTTGTTGTTGTAAGTCACGTGTGGATCCTGTGCAGGAGAGCCGGAAGTCCTAATGTAGAGTACAGTACTGTGATCGTTTAACTCTCATAGAATTTTTTCTACGATCGCGGAAAACCGCGCAAGTTCGCACAATTTCGCACAAATTCACACAAAATCGCACACGCAGATTTCAACGAAATTCCGTACAAATCAACGCATACAAATATCGCACACATGATCACAAGAATTTGTGGTTTCACAAAAAGGATCGCCGGCAACAGAAATAATATTTTGGTACACTGTGGGCAACTTTGAACAAGCCGTTGAAATAAAGTTTGCAAAGCTTAAGGGAGATGAAGGTGTTGCAGCTCTGTATTATTGATATGTATCACAGTTGTATTAAACGCTTGTCGGTGTTGACGGGGGACTAAAGAAAAACAATACCATGCAGCTGAGCAATGTGAATCAAATACTGCTACAAAAGAAATTCGTCAGTTGACAGCTGCGGTGAGGAATGAAGTGCGATAAGGCCTCCACTGCAAAGCCTCTGGAGTCTGAAAGCTTACGTTAACCAATGATGCAAGTGTCTCGATCGGCGAACGCCAAGAATGGGAATAGGAAGCATTGTTTTTGAAATTTTCCATAGTAATTGTGCTACAGCATATATCTTTTCATACTTTATTATCTATGAAATAGTTTCATTACCGATATAAAATTATCACATAGAACAGACAACAGAGTAGCTATGCAGGCTACTTTTAAGTTCCTCTCAACGAAAGTTGATGAAGCTTACTATGGCGACTTCTACAGCATAGACGAGCAATCGCATACTTTGTACAGATGAAAAATCACTGTAATTTAACAATTAACATTATTTTGATTGTTATTAATCGGATACTTTTGGCGGAGAGGGGGAGGTTTGTATGCATTTCAGGGGATAATAGGATGGCAAACTGAATTTTATGTCGGGGTTCCAGTACAGCCGGGAGTAAACGAGAGAAACGTGAAAGGAGTTTATCAGCGAGTTTAACCTACTGAAAATGTAATCTGAAGCAAATTAAGAAATTTCTGTTCAACTTCACCCTTTTGTCCATCAAACGAAGTTTCTTTTCATTCGTAACAAATTGGGACAATGCCGCATGAAACTGCGAATAGGACGATGGTTAATCAATAACGGTAATTAGCTATACAAGTTGCCGATTTAGTCAGGTTTCTGACGGGGAACCCGCCCCCGGCCCGTACGGCCATGGCCTCGCCGCCTTTTCGTTTTCATTTCACACAGATGTTGCGATGGATATGGATCCCATTTTGACCCCTAACCTTTGGCACCTTTCTAACCAACCTCCCTATACTTTACCCGCCACGACGCAACTGCTAAAATTTTGAATCTTACCTACTGTGGACAAAACTTTTGAAGTCCGAGTCCTTGGGGAAAAACATTAATCCAATTATAGTCCATTCAGTGAGAGAATGAAGATGGAAAATTCGGCAATCAATTTTCGAGACTTCGCCTCTGAATCTCTGACTCAGGGCCCTACAGCAGAGTGCAATACAGTATTGTCGAGATCTCCCTAAATTTCACCCGCGGCGTACTGTGCTAACATGATCCGAATTTTAACCCGGCCCTTGGGAAACCGTACCTGCATTGTCATTTTACTGGCACACGCTGTATACGCTACAGGCGCCGGCCTGCAGGTCTAGTCATGTTCATTCACACATGGGCCTAATACTCAACTGCGTTATGTGCAAATACCATATGTTGCATGCTGTTGTTATGAGGGCCGCTGCAAATGCAGGGGAAATGCAGCTGCTTTTTACGTGAAATATCCAATCGCAGCTCTGGGTTTAACACTCATTCATTCACAAGCGGCCAGCGCCCATTTGTGCGTAACCTTTTTTGGAAGTCGTATGCCCAATTAGTCCCCGTACGTTTACGTGACGTAACACATATCGCCGGGATTTTTTTTTCAACCTTCGACAGCCAGCGCCATCTTGAGATTTACACATAAGCGATATTTCGTCCGATATGAAACTTTTACCGAATACTTTTCTCAAGAGCAGACTTATTCTACACCCATGAAAGAGATAAGGTACAAAATTTAACTCGTAATAGTTGATTTTGCTGAAAATCTGCATGCTGAATTTTGGCCCATATTCGTAATTATGTACGTAGAGCGGCGCGTTACCCAGGCCAGGATATGCAATTTACTTCGTTAGGTTACTGTACTGTACTACAGGCCTACACGCTGAAGTGACAGTACGATCGTAAATAGACAGTGAAGTCAGACAGTGCTGTATGTTTTCAAAAGGTGGGTGTAGCCTAGTAGGGCGGGATTTAACAGTTATGATGGTTAACGGTGATTGGTAGCAGCCAATGGAAATTTTACACGCATCAAGTCTGTGAAAAAAGGGGGAAGTCCAATGACGTCACTAGCAAAGCAATGCACAGAGCGTTGCATGCAAATAAGTTGGGCCCATTGCAGGTGCCTGGGAATTCTCGAATCGAAGGTTTCTCATGGAATTGAAGTGACATACAGTACTGTACCGTTAGTTTGCATTCGCTATGTAGTAACGAGATACAGTAGCCAGGAAGCGTAAGCAAATAGTGGTAGTGTGCTGCATTGGGCTATAAAATGTAAGGCAGTACAATGATGGGCTGAAAAATATGACAGTGAAATGGGTCGCAGTTTCATTTATGCGGGCCTATCGATTATCTATTAAAAGGTCATTCACCATCGTATTGCCGCTGAAAATTGTATTTGCGGTTGTCTGAGCGGAAAGGTATGGAAACATGCATCCATGGCCGTTAAAACGATTGCTGCACCTTGCCATTCTATATGCCCTGAAGATGAATTAATACACAGAGGAAAGCTCCGCTCATTTCACAAACTAGGAAATAAATAGGATATATATTCAAAGAATGACGGTTCGGGACGGCTGATTAGGCTTTCCGAGGTAAGAGAAATTTCTGCAAAGATGAAATTAGGCTAACACTGGATTGCAAATGTGGGGCAACTATTAACAAACAGGCCTCATCCAACACGAAAATATGTATGATTTCTGAGAAGGGGTGGGTGGGGAATCCAGCCCCTTCCCAACGGGAAGGGCCAAACCTATTTCTTTGGAGGATTTGTTGAAAAATCGGGTCATACCTTAGGTAATGCAGACTTTTTTCAAGCAGAAACGGTTGTGCCGCCTTCCCCGAAAATATGCAAATACCTACCCTTGCTGATGACTGTCATCTAATCAATTTTTCGACGGCACACTTCTTATAGATTTAAACTTGACCAATATTACTTCATGTCTTTTAATAACAAGCAAGTTACGAAAGGTGATATATTAGCACAATACACTGTTGCACAGTTGGATTATGAACATGCTTGGCGGTACGTCAAAAACGGTGCCCCAACCAAAAAATAAAAATTTTCGGTTGTAGTTACTTCTACTTACCAAACTTTGAAATATACTTTAAAACGCATATAAAAATTAATGTTTCGCCTTTGATCATTATGTTACGGCGTACACTGTATACATAACGAATGGTGCACCAGTGTTTGCAATGAACGCACGTTTTGCCCGTTCATCTGAAGTGTATGAAAGCTTATCCTGCTACATAAGCAACTGCAACGTTAAGTGATTGATCGGTACTTTTCCATATCAACAGTTTACATTTTAAACTCGCGTTCGATTATTGAACGACTGTTTGATTTTTAAGAGACCTTGTCAACGATTTTGCGCGATTTTTTACGGTGAAAAACTGACCGCAAAAACCGCAAATAATTGTACGAATTTTCCACGAACCTTTGCGGTGGAATTTTTGTACGATTTTTGAAATCGCGCAAAATTGCAGAAATTCGAACAACTTCACATAAAATCGCGCAAATTCGAAGAAATTTGATTCTTCGATATTGTACGGGAGTTAAACGATCACAGTACTGTACTTGTGATTTGTCCTGGTTGAGTACTATGCACCAGTTGTTGCACCAAGTTTCTAGTTGGTCTATGTACTGTTGAAGTTTCTCTTCTGCTTTGTCAGCTATGATAGAGGTAGCCCAAATTGCAATGTTGTCTGGAAATTAAGTAAGTCAG
Organism: Holothuria leucospilota; assembly: GCA_029531755.1. NCBI lineage: Eukaryota > Metazoa > Echinodermata > Holothuroidea > Aspidochirotida > Holothuriidae > Holothuria > Holothuria leucospilota. Next base: position 14,283,483 of record CM055965.1, read on the forward strand.
TCGTTTTGGTTGTGGTTGTGGAATGTCAGGAACTTACGTGATGAAAAGTACAGGGCTGATGGTGCTGCCCTGTGGCATCCCTATGGTGATATGTAATGGGCTGGAAAGCATGTCCCTGACTCTGTACAGAGCCAGTCTGTTTTGTAAAAACTTCGCTATCCACCTGGTAAAAGTCGTTGGTATCTTAAAGCAGGGGTCTCCAAACTTTTTTGCTTGGTGGCCCCAACTTTCTACTCCGGAATCTTGGTGGCCCTCAAAATGACGGGTCGGTGAGAGGAGTCTGATTTGACTTGGTTTATGCAGTGTTAATAAAGCAGATCACTGGTTCTCAGATTAGAATCACTCCCATTGCTTATTTTTAATGAGAAATTTGGCAATTATTTTTCGCTCCGGAATCCTTTTCGCGACCCTCCGAAATATTTTCGCAACCCTCAATAGGGTCACGACCCCTAGTTTGCCGACCCCTGTCTTAAAGGAAGCAAGTAAGCAAGTGCAGTGAAGTTATATAGTTATGCTGCAACCCTGGTTGGTGGATTCTGTGTTCTGATTGGGTGATTTGTCTGTGTTCTGATTGGACAGTTGAATGGTGGATTCTGTGCTCTGATTGGCTGATTTATCTGTGTTCTCATTGGATGAGGTAAGCGAGATAGGACCATTATTGGATGTAAAAAGACTATTCCACATGTGGCTGACATCTTTCCCATCCATCCTGTTAATAGTGGATTTTTCGGCACCCTTTTGAAAAATTAGGTGTCTTTACACGCATAGTATCATATGAAATGGGCTGGAAAGTGTGTCTCCGACTCTGTACCAGGCCAGCCAAGATGTAAAAAGTTCGCTATCCACCTGGTAAGAGTCGTTGGTATCTGAAAGGAAGCAGGGAAGCAAGTGCAGTGAAGTTATATAGTTATATTGCAACCCTGATTGGTGGATTCTGTGCTCTGTGTACCACTGTGGCATACAAATGAGAATTTCAACAACTGGTGTAAAACCTTGGCGTGGAAATTTCAAAGTTTCCAGTGTGGGTAATGGGTATCCGTACTTATGTAATCCTTAAGCCTTAAGGTGAATAGCTAGCCTAGTCTACATATAGGCAGTCCGGATCATGGCCACTACATGTCTGGCAGACTAATACAGTCCAATCAGGGGATAATGAAGTTTGAGGACCTTTTGCTTTAGCAAATAACAGTTATAAAGAGTGTTGTTCTTAAAATGCTGTTGGTTGTATCATATTACTAAATTTTTGAAAATTGTCTCAGAATAGTAATTTTGAGAATGGCAATTCATTTACCATGAAAATGTGAAATTAAAAGTTTTAACTCCCCTACGGTTGCAGTGAAATAGCCAAACGGGATATATACTGTAGTGGCCATGATCTGGCAGCCCTAATGATGTATAGTGAATATAACTTATAAAAGCACAAGGTAATGCACTTCACGGGGTTTTGTCACCAACTTCGCTCAACAGAATCTTAATATTTGTGCCTTAATGTTTATTTTAGTGCTTTTCATTACACATGAATGTTCCAGTAATGTTTTTGAATCAGTTAAGTGGTGTAGCCTAATGATTGAAGCCTATTCGGACCACAAATGCCTCCAAAAAAGAAACATTTCTTAGGGAAAAAATCTGCTCCACAAGAATGCATTCAGTTGTCTCAATAGAAAATATCCCAATATTGAATCCAGTTCTCTAGTTGGATAGCTTAGCCTCATGCAACTACGTCATTGCATGTTTGACCTACTGGGTGAAAAGTATATCAATCTCCTTTGAAACTTAAAAGGAAAATGCAGTCCCCCCAATTTGAATTAGGTTACCCCTTTATCCTAATTCAGGAATGACTCAGTACTATCAGTCATGTGATTATCTTTGTTAGTCATTTCTTAAATTCATGCAGAATAACTCCTTGGTTTACCTTCAAATTGTTCAATGGTTTTATACTGAGACATAATAAAAGATACTTTTGAGGGAAATTATAGTAAATTTGAAAGATTTAGCATATTTTTGATAATAAATGTGGGGCAACTACTTTCTCCCTTTAAAACTGTGCAGAGTGCTCCAGAACAGAGAGATTCTATTCTGAGAAACCACAAGCAAATGTCCAGTGTAAAATATAGGCTTAGGCCTGAGAACTTGTGACAAGGGCTATATGCTGAGAACTTCTCATAAGGGATGACTGCTTGCTTACCTTATCTGGTAGTAGCTAGACAGGCATCTATAGCCGTGGTAGAGCAGGCCCATGCCAGACAAGGTACCGATACTATCGAAGGGTTGAGATACTGTTACTTCCAGGGGAAAATTTGGTGGGGGGAGGGGGGGAGAGCTATTTGCCCTTAAGGCAGTGGTACTGTAAATTTTCTTGGTGGCAAAATTTTTTCAAGAGACTCCACCCCCTCCCATGACTGTGGGCTATTGTTAGGGGATGACAAAAAACTCTCTTGAGTCAAGCCACATTTCTCACAATTGTTATGTTTCCATGTGCCACACATGAAAGGCCAAATTTCCCTCCAGAAACCAAAGTTTTTGCTGATGAGCTGCTGGGATTCCCAGTTTTTCTCACATGGCAGGTGTTCATGTTGGTTAGCCCCATTGTCATTGTGAACATCTTGTGTGTCACAAACTTGTGCATGGCGAAGGCTAGCATTGGCAGGGGAGGGGGAGGACGGGAGAGGGAGGGAGGGGGTGAGGTTAGAATGACCAAAGGACTTCCTAAGGCATTGGGCCTAGAGTCTTGGTGGTTGATTTATAGGTGCAATGACCAACAGTCAGAGTGAAACTAGTTACCACTTCCTGGGAGAAGCCCAGGAAGCTGTGGGGTACTTAACAAAATTGTGGGCAATAAAGTTACAGTAAATATCGCAAATGGTGTTTTAAATGTGCACTTATCAGGCCACAAAATCACAATGAAACCATTTTTAGCTCACACATGTACTGTACACAGTACATGTGTGAGGTTATAAAATGGGGCAGATGGAATCAACTTTTCAACAAAAGTCTTCTTCTTTTTGAAGTGAGGAGATTTGGGGCTGAAATTTTGGGATATGATTGTTTGTCAGCAGAGCATTAATACCTACCTATTTGCATTCCATTATAGGAAAGTTAAGTTTGGTTTTAAAGCTGTTTTTGTAGAGCTGAGTTCACTGTGCCTGCTGAACAGTTAGCTGTTTATCCATTGTACTGATAGCAGTGTGCTTGGTTGTGTGTTCAGTTGTTATCTTGCAAATGGATCTGCAGGCTGTTTGAAATTCAACCATCAACACACATGTGTGTGTTCATCAAGTGGCCTTTAAAATCTGAAGCAACTCTGTCGTCAAGGAAATAGGCTTAACTTATTAAGTGTGGGGATATCTCCCATTCTGCTCTGTTCAATTGAGTTGGTCAAGTCAAGTAATTGCAATTTAACTGTTTTGAGTTCAAGTGCAGTAGGAGCTTTTTGAGTGTCTGTTTTATTTTGATCATTGCAAACCCACCAGTGTTTACTCGTTGAATTGAAGATGCATGATTAAATGTACTTTGCAATACTTGAACAGTTTATAGGTACATCATACAAACTTTTTTTTCAGTCTTGTTGCTAATAAAAGTATATCCTTTGCAGGCTTGCTTAATATGAGAAAATATGCAGTGATATTTGTAGCTATCTGTCATAAAACTATGTCAGTTGCAGGTTTCCTAAACGGTTTACATTGCTTAACACATTTGTGATTTTACGATGGGTTTTAATTTTTATTAATTATTATGCTCCTCTCTTCCCTCCCATTTGCCTTTGTAAGACAAGGAGGTTTTTTTGGAAGCAGATGAATAGATGATAAAATTTGGTTTTGTGCGTTTCTATTTTTAACAGACAAGAGAAATTGTGTGAGCTACACAACAGCATTGCTGTTCTAGTTTTTTAATGGTCGCTTAACTTGGGCTAATGGCTGGTTTATTTTCTGTTGTACTGTGAGGGCATAAAGTGGGAGGATGGATGAGGGTAAGCCTAAAGGTTGCATGGGGCAATACATTGACTCAGGTTGCCGTAGAGGAAGGGAATTAGACAAGCGTGTTGGGTCTGCACAGGACATTGTGTTAAAATATGAATAGTGTACTTGATTTTAATACATTGCAAAGTTATCCATGAAAGTCTTGAATAAGATTGATATTTTTTGGCTTGCATAGTCTTACAAGCTGAGGGGACCTTGTGCACTACCTGTGGCCATATTCTCCTGTTTATTGCTTGCAATATCTTTTCTGACTTTCAAAGGCAACAACCTTAGAAGCTCACAGTAGGAAGATGAGGTTCACGTATGCCAGGGAACTGAGTTGCTCAGTGGTTTGATCTTGGCTAATAGGAATGTAACCTTGTGAACAATATGATAACATATTGTCCTGCCTTGTTCAAGGGTTAAGTTGATGTGACAAGGATTACAATGCAGTTACATTTAGGAGTATCCCAGTCCTTAGTGTACAACCAGAACAAAGCCCTTACAAATGCCAAAGAGCCCTGGTGATTCAAAAAGAGTATTGTGAAAAAAGGAAAGATAAAAAGAAAAGTGAACGTTTTCTTCTCCAAAAGAACCCCTATTAAAGATGGTATTTTGAGCCCTGATTTGTGATTAATAATTACAAATTTTGCTTATCAAATTCTTGAACAAGGGGATGTGTTCTTGTTACTGTTCACCTCACTGTCGTTGTCCATTAGGGTAAACTGGGGTAAAAACGCCCGATTTTGAGGTTTTTGGTAAATATCTCTGTACTCCTTGCAGATTTTAGGAAACAAAAGTGTGGCTTTTTGCAATACATGTCTTCTTTATAATTTGCTTTGGTTATGAAATTGATAAGGAGGAATTTTCCTCAGTTTTCGACACCAATTTTGGCGGGCGTTTTTACCGGGGTCTCGGGGTATAAACGCCCACCCCTATCCTTTAAAACAAATGACTATTCCACAGGTTCCCCTGTGGTAAAGTTATTATTTTTCTTTTATTTTTTTATGTAATTTTGAGGAATGCAGCCTCAACTACCACAAATATCTCAATCACAGCTGGAGGACTATGAATATGAAGTCATTTCCAGTACACGTACCTGACACAAATGTATGTGAAAATGAAGCATTAACGTACATCACAATGAGCATGGGCTCGCACATTGGCTTGTCACTCTGGAGATTCAACAGAGATACAACCGGGTACAAAGGCTTTGGGTCCTTGCAAACTAATACCCATGATGACTTTGTGAATCTTTTTTTTTTTGGCACTGCATCTTCATCTGCTAAAAAAAGTTTTTACTTAGTCTTCCTCTTTCAAACCCCACTGACGTGTTGTTATCAAAATGCTTGACTGCAACTTGCAATGCAAAGTGAATAGGGCCACCGATTTTCCGCGATCACGGAAATTGTCACGGAATCGCGGAATTTTACTTTTTTCACGGAAAATCACGGAACTTCAAAAATCTCTCAGAATGCTAAAGAAGTCTGCAATCAAGAGGGCAAAATGAAAAAAAAAGTTTAAAAATCTGTATGTAACACTGGATGGCTCTAGCAGACTACAATCTGACAGAAAACTGTTGAAATTCCCCCCCTCCGATGCTTACTGTATGTGGGACTAGGTGCGAGTTGCGCATTTACTAGCCTTCGGTAGGTCTAATGTTGCTCAGTCTTGCAAAGTTTTCCCGCGATCCCGTTGCCTGTAGCTGATTCTTGTTTATACTGTATCATGTACTGTATGTATGGTATACTATGCATGAGTGCGTCATAATAAACTGTTGCGCACATTACTCAAGTTTCATGCTTTGCTCTGTTGTTACGTTCATGATCGAACGATCATAATGTTCTAACTGACAAGTTACACTTTCAATTGTGGAATAATTATCGGATTTAGTACCTGCATATCATTTGGATATAATTTTATACCGATCTTTTACTATGTAAGAAGAAGAAGGGACCCACACTCAAACAATCGTAAGTCAAGTTGTTTGGGTTTTTTTTTCTCCATTACCTATATGTGTAGCGGCCTAGACGTTAGGCTGGTGAATGGATTTTAGTCTGGTTAGGCTGCACTGGCCTAACACACTAATCAATGCAAAACAGAAAGTCACGGATTTGGCAAATTGCTTGCACGGATTTTCACGGAATTTGAAATTGCTGTAACGGAATTTGACTCTTTTTTTCACGGAAAATCGGTGGCCCTAAGTGAAATGATACTCTGCTTCATCTCTGAGTCTACTGAATGTTACCATAATTTGTTTCTGGCTTACTGAAATGGTACTATGGAGATGCATGTACTAGATGGTCAAATGAGTTAAAACATTGGGATAGCATCATTTGTTCAATTAATCCTCATTATGTATAACTGCCACATACTGTACAGTAGTTACTTGCAGTGATGTTTTCAGATGATCTGATTCTGGCGTCCTTGGTGAAGCCACCTGAAGTGAAACTGAGGATCCTTCAGATATTAATTTTGTCTCTTAGATGTGTCTTGGGTTGTATGTTTGTTTGCTTGTTTGTCTGTTTGTGGTACATCTGTGGTCTCTAACTTGTACATGTATTGTACATGTGAGAGCACATTTGCATTGCAATGAAGAGAAACTTCCCACACACAGTCATTACAGTGCGATGAATGTTTGGCTGTACTCAAAAAGCGCTAATGTGTTATGATCTCATAGATTTAGAAACACCTGCAAATAATTTTATGGCACTTATTAGTTTTCATCAGATTGATTGGAAAAATGGAATTCATTTATTGTCAGTATCTTCAGTAAAATAAGGGGGGTGGGGTTACATGATGATTGAAGAAAGTCAGTTACATCATAAAAGAAATTACGAAATTGTAACGAATTTGAACTTGAATCTGAATAATACCTGGAGAACATTAAGTAAGAATTAAATTGTCAAATCTATTTAGTTGGTCCCTTATAGCTAATATTGATAGGTAATAGCTGTAGAAAGGTCTATTATTGTGATGGTTGAAGATAAATGAGGATTTAGTTATAGTTGCATGTGAAGGATGTTGCTGGGCGTTTTTACCCCGTGGCAGTTGATTTTGCCCGGGGTAAAAATGCCCACTTAAATCTCAGGCATTAAGCATACATAGAAACAGATGTTTATATACTGATTAAGCATACTGCTGTAAGTAACCCTTCTTAACATATATCAACTACGAAAGGATAAAAAATAAACATCATTTACATATAGGGTAAATATGAACTGATGAAGGCTAAACCTGTGACGGGAATTTTTCAAAACTTTTTCGGCATATTTTTTTCAACAGTTCCTCAATACCCCTGAAATATGTTAATAATTTTTTTCTTTTTATCATTACTGTATATTAACATTGTTTTCAATATAAATATGTTCCATTCTAACACACATCATGTAATTTTTTACTGGCAGAGAAAAAAAGTTTTCCGGGCGTTTTTACCCCATGGGCGTTTTTACCCCAGTTTACCCTATATACATTACAACTGTTTGGTCAGACTGGTGACATCCAGTAAGGTACAGAATGCAGGCAGTCATCCCATATATTCTGAAATTACAACCTCCTTGTGAAATTGTTGCACCAACTCAGTGGTAACTGATTTACTTGCATACCACACCCACTCTTCTGAGAAACTGTAAAGATGGGAGTTGATGACAGAAATTTGGGCCTGGATTGTTCTTTGATACATTGTTTTCAATTTTTTTTACAGTGAATGTTTACTTACCTGGGTAGTAGGTACTGTACATAATTTTTTGATATATATACTTGCATACTATGCAGTGGCCCCACCAGAGGTTGATGACTGGGATCATGTAAAGCCACCCCAGATAAACCCAGAAAGTTGGTGTAAAATTGTTCGTATACCTACCTGTTGTAGGTGGAGGAGGTTCCTTCTTTTGTCACCTTGTGCAGGTGATGTCTTTGGGGAGGGGTCTAAGGGGAGATTGTGTTCCCCTCCCCATTTAGAAATTTTTGTTAATTTAACATGGCTTAGATGCAAAACAGTGCTATCTTCAACAAACTTTTGAACTGATCATAATGAAATACTGCACAATTTAGTGAATTCTTTTCTCATTTTGGTTGAGGGTAAAGAAAGGGTGTGTTGTCTATGTGGGTGGTGACAACTCCCTTTGAGAATTGTTTTGTTAGGTAAGGTGGCTTAGATGCAAAATGGTGGCATCTTTTGCACATCTTTGTGAATACGTTTGAGATAGTAGTAATAATAAACAGCAATGTGATGACATTGGAAGCATGTACAGTGCGTGAAAATGTTGGTAGTTTGCGAAGGATTTGTGGAATTTGATAATTTGAGAACAACTTGCAATAAAATTGATTAAAATAGTTTTATCACCCATTCAGAAACACAACCCATCCTGCACTCTGCAGAAATATACACTTAAACACCTTTTGGGCTAATTAAAGTATTTTTCAGGAAAAGTTATGAAAATGGATGGGGGGGGGGGGAGGATGTGCCCCCATATTCCCCTCCCCCATGTCAACTCCACGGATACTGTGCACATTTGAATGCACACTGTGTGAATAAAATTACTCAATTACTCATGAAGGGTTTCAATATCCTAAGCATTCAGTATCTATGACATTTTATAGTACTATGAGATGGACCTTAGAAGGCTACAGTACAGGGACATCAAAACCACAGGTTTATACCTCAATCAGTTTGAAATCTGTATTACAAGGGAAAAGAAAGTACTGCTCGAGGAAGGCAGCATCTTAGTCCTGTGAGAGCTTTGTTTGAGTGATGTGACTGCCACGAATATTGTCCATAATACTGTTATTGTACGTGCACAGGCTGAAGTTTGCTTACCGTAGCTGTGTAGTACAGTGACCTGCAGGGTCTTACATTGTGTGCCCTAGTTAGCAGACTGAGAGACACTCAAACAAGCAGTTAATGTTGTAGCCTTCTGGGTTAAAGGATATTGCAGTGTTTGAAAGTTCTGTTATCATATGCAAATGCAAAGTTTTGCGTGTAAGTTACAAAGCATGAAGACTGTCATTTTCTTAATTATTTTATCTTGCATGTAAGTTACAAAGCATTAAGACTGTCATTTTCTCAAAATTTTGTCTGTGTTATTTCTGCAGGTTGCTTGCTCATCCACCATAATGTCTGGCAGTGAACTAAAGGGGGGCTACGGTAACCTTCCAGAGCATGTCATTATAATCATCTATTCATGGTTGGACATCTCTGATCGTTTTTCTGCCTCTCTTACTTGCAAGCGCTGGGCCGAAGCATTTCATCATCCAGCCCTTTGGCGGCACTTCTCGTTTGTCTTCAGGTCCAAAGCTCACACAAGACAGCTCAAATGCCTGGACAGACATTGCATACATTTGAAATCTGCTCGCATCTATGTGGACCCTCAAATTCCTGTCAATGTGGAGAATGTATGTAAGGTGGTGACAAGTTTAGCAAGGTCCAAGGAAAGGAGACTGGAGCGGATTGGTGTCTTATTTACTGCTGAAAATCCAATGTTTTTCCAGGGTAATGACATTCTGAGTAGCTTGGCAGAGCTATTTGGTCCTCCAGATCCAAACTTAAGTGTAATGTCCCAGTTAATAGAGGTTGACCTGAGTGGTCTTAATGTTGCCTTCACTGACATCATCCTGAATCTATTATCCTCCAACCACCCCAATTTAGAGATTCTTAACATCCAGAATACTTCCTTGATCTGTAAGATAAGTCCTCCAGGGCTTTTAAATTTTGTTCAAAAGTGTCGCAAATTGAAAAAGTTGCTGTGTTTTCACTTGTCCACCTCAAATGAAATGATGGTTGCCTTCACAGAAAAGGACAGGGTACCAATCAGGTACCTGTCATTTTTATGCCAAAGGTATGACAAATTCCATCCCCCCATTTCTGGGGATGTGTGGAATAAGGTTGTTAAAGCCTTGCCCAATTTGCGTGTTGCACTTTTGTTCGATCATACAATTGAGAGAGATGCAATTGGCGATATACTTCACCATCAGATACCAGTGGTGGAGCTCAGTCTACGGACAATGTGCGAATTAGAGAAAGAAATGGCCTTGGTAGATTCCTACTATAGTGACACTATAGAAAAGTTAATTATAACAACTAAAGGGTCAGATGAGCTTCAAAATTTACTTCTTAGCTTTGTTGAGAAAGCAAGCAAGCTGAGAGTGTTGCATTGTTACTGTGGCTTAAAGGAAGAAACTATACAAAAAATTCTAAATATGAAACCCTTTCTAGAGCAGTGTACCCTTAAAACTGAAGAAACATTTAGAGCCTATACCCCAAAGACTTATGTGGGAGCAGATGCAAGAGCAACAGTAATGGACAGCAGAAATTACCCAGCATTGGAAGAGTACATGGCTAGCCTAGAAATTAGTTAGATTTGGATAATTAGTCCACAGTGACTTTAATAACAGAAGAGTATCAAATATATTACAATGCATTATTATTAAAGTGAAGGTTTACAATATTTGACTTAGTCAAATGAATGATCAGATTTAATTCATTTTTTTTACAACTCATACTGTGTATGACAGATACTTTTCTTTCTACATCAGTTTTGACAGATGTTATTTTATATATTGGCTTTGCATGTTTAAGCCATGTACTCTTATTTTAGGCATCGTGTCAAAACCACAGTCTGCAGCTGCCTCAGCCAAGCTGCCAAGCTGCAGCAGTTACCTCCGCCAAGCTGCAGCAATGCTTTGTTCATATGTACCAGTGTTCGATTTTAAGGGTAGTCCTGTCGCCCCAAACAACCAGAAATTCTGCAGGACTACCAGATTTTGCAAAAATAGGTGTATAAGGTTGTCCGTCGGGACAACCAAATCTTTTGAGGAAAGTGATGTTTACATTTAGCAGCTTGATGAATTGCACCATCAAGGGACTTTAAAAATTGCATCAAAAAATTTGCAGCAAAGTGCAGTGATCACGCACGTTCACCACAACTTCCCACACAGTCACTTTATCGAAATGTGTATAGCACTATCAAGCCAAAATATGTGCCCCGTACAAACTCCACTAGTAGGCCACTAGGCCTGCACTGTACACAGAGAAGCTGAATTCCTTCGTGCAAGCTACGAATTCGTAGTGCTGATGTTGCAACACCAGTGCTTTCAATCTAGAGATGTTTAATTTATTAACCCACAATGCGAACATTGTAACAGTAACTATGTCCACAATGTACTCTAATGCACGCCATGAGACATCACTACTCTTATACAGTAGATATTTGTTTTTGTTTTGTTTTTTTTTTTTTTGGTGGGGTGAGGGGGGTTGTCTAAAAGTGAAAGCCACTTTGGAAGACTGTTGATAATAGGGCATTATCAATTCTATGGTTGCAAAAATGGTTACACTTGGGACTACCTTAGTTTGACCAGGACAACACAATTTTACAATGTGGTAGTCCTTCAGACAACCATTGCTAATTCCTTAAAATCGAACACTGTGTACAATACAATAGAAGATTTGTTGAACCCTGCCATTTAATGATTATCAAAACAAAGTGTGACTTCTGGTTTTACAGCTTGGCTGAGGTAGCTGCAGCTTTACTATTTTGACATGATACCCTAAGTCTGTTTCAAGGAAGTGCACTACAACATGGAACTAAAATATTTTATCAGTCTTGCTACACACAATTGGTACTTCCTATAATTTGTTTTAGTAAAATTAATTTTACTTGAAACTGTGCTATAATACAGTGGTATTCGCAATTTTCTTTACAAATTTCCTAGGCATTGAACACTTTATGAGTCAGCTACAGTAATTTATCTTGCTTAAATATTTACAATATCTGTAAAATTTTGCTGTGGGCATAAAGTATGTGTAATGGTATTTCAGGCCTTCTGTTTCGTATATATGTATGGTTTATTTTTTGCATTTGGAAACAAGGGAAGAGATCATGTGCTGGTGGTAGAGGGGGGACATGGAACCCTTTACATTTTGGTTGGGAACAAAATTCCTTTTATCCCCCATCTAGTAAATGGAGATGACATTTTGCAGAGATTTATGAGTCGGAGGTGACTCCGCCATAGCTTGGTGAACACAGAACTGGGTATTTCCTAGCCTCCTTGGCAACCATATACAAACATACTAATATAGTCAAATATGTATGTATACAAAGTTATCCTTATATTTATAGCTGTAAATTTATGTATAGAGCTTTGTTAATGGTTAGTCACCCATTCTCCAACACAAATTGTAGCCCTTGCATGAAAGAAAGGTAAGCAACATTCAACATATGCATGAAATAGCCAAAGTGCAATTAACTATAAGTACTAATGGAGATCGACTATTTTAGGGGTCTCATGTTTTGCTGCAGAAATTAACATGTTGCTGTGTGCTTAGTTTAGATAGATGAACTACAATAATAGCATGAGTAATGTCAAAAAAAGCTGTGCTCCAGGTCAAGTAAAGAGACAACTGTTGGATATCTCATGGGAAAGCAAATTCTACCACTACAAGACCCTAGTTGAGGGCTCTTCATGTACCACCATATTAGGTCCAACTTGAATTACCATCTTTGAAATCATGGTACTGTTCTGTCATTGAAGAACGTTGTGAATGACAAATTTATCCAATGTTGGGATATTGTTTTAATTTCTTCTGCTTTTCATTCCGACCAGCATTGGCCTTGGCTATGACAGGGATATGTAGTCCTTAAAGGAGATTGCTGGGTATTTTAAACATTTATGAAATTTCTTTTGTGTCCTTTATGAAAAGATCTCAAGTGTTTGTATGTCTTTTTCATAAAATGCCCAAAGAAATATCCCAACTATGACAAAAATCTGTAAACCACTCTTCAGTGTTAGGGTGTGTAGAATCTCACAAAGACCATTCTCACACCAGCCATCGTATTGTAAATAGCATGATAGGGTTGTGGCGTCCAGTACGAGTACAGTCCAGCCTGTACAGGTAATAGGGTTTACAGCACTTACTGTAGCAATTGCTTGGCTTGATCATTGTTTATTATTCAGATTGGAATATTAAATTGTCAGCTCATTGGAAGTTAGGGTGTCATAGCCAACTGACTAGGCCTCTAGCCTGGTATGGGGGGGGGGGGGAGGGGGAGCAGGGCAGTGGTGATCACAAATTACTGAGACCTTTACATATCTGGCCCCATGGAATGATATGCTTACCCTCCCATACCTTGTTTGCTGATGGGCCAACTGCTCACTCTTGGTTAAAGGTGCTGTAGCATCACGTACCCCAAACGTATTTAGGAATATCATAATATCTCTAAATACAATTGGTTGGTCAGTGATAACTTCTGCAGTCAGTTGTGTTCCCAAGCTCACACAACACTACTGTGTGGATGTGGCCTTGAGCAATTAAACCCAATGCAAGTTACTGTAACTTTGTATGGGAGCTGTATTACACAGGTGGTTTATGTTGAAATAGGAGGGGCTGGAAGGAAACTTGGTAGGGGAATTTTTTTGGATTTTTGATTCCTTGACGTAGTCAGAGGAATCTATGCGATGGTGATGCCGTGCGTGTGTGTGTGTATGTGTGTGTATGTGTGTAGGTGACGCTTGGCTTGTAAACACTATCTCAAGAACGGTAACCTCAAGGGATCTCATACTTAGCATGTAGATACCCCTTATTGAGTAGATGATCCCTATTGTTTTTGGTAAAGATCAAAGGTCATTTGGGGTCACCAGAGGTCAAATGGTAAATACCTTAAAAATTGCTTGTAAACACTCTATCTCAAGATATGTAACATCCAGGAATTTCATACTTGGCATGTGCATGGCCCATATAAGAAAGATGATCCCTATTGTTTTTGGTACAGTTGAGGGGTCTTTTGGGGTCACTAGAGGTCAAAAGGGTCAAAATGTTCCAAGTACAATATCTCTGAATGTAAAAGTTGGTTCAACTTGAAATTTGCAATGTAGCTTGCTTTTATTTAGTACATATTTGTCCCAAAATTTCATGGAGATTAACAGTCATTTGAGGTCAAAATTGGCATTTTCTTTGAAGGTCATTCTACGGTAGTCTAGATTGACCATTCAGATCCAATGATGTCATAACATCTACATTTAGATACTACACGCAATGTAAAACTTAATCGTACACCATTGGTATCCGTATTGTAAAGTTCAATCACAACATATGACTAGACCACTGAACTAAAATACAGAACGGTTGGTAAACAGAAAAAAGTGTCGCTATCTGGTTGCCATTTTACTCAGCAAATGTATTTGAATTGTTAGTGAGCTAGTGCTTGATCATGGTTTCATTACATTATCTGTTGCTTAGTTGAGGGGTATTGTCTAGACTCCACCTCGTGCAGTAGGTCAGTGTACGTGCGCATGTTGTACTGAATGCATTGTACACATTGAAACTGAAGTACGTAGTTGCTTTGCTATGTACGCCATCATTGGGTCGGTGTGCACCGCATTTTTTTCTGCAGAACAGATAGTTCAAAATTATGTCTGCTTATCTGGGCTGCATAAAAAATAACGCTTGCGCACACCGTGATCATCGATCCAATGGAAAGCTGTATAAACTTCGGGAAATCGCACGATGGGTGCGGCGTATGTACGTACGTACATTATCTTCGTCCGCAAAATTATGACTCAAGGCAAGCAGAAATTCTGCGGTTTCGCCTACAGTTTGTAGTTAGAAAACCTTGTTTGAGAACGTTCTTTGTTAAAGTTTGAAGATTCTTGATGGTGACAAATTTTTTTAACCTCACAAAGAATTGTGATCGAGGTGAGTTCCTGGTACAAAGAGCCATTGGTATGGTTTTGCTTCGTTCCGACGGTTGTGCAACGCTTCTAAACTTAGCCTGGACTGAGCACATAGTGACATAGTATAAAGTTAGTATAGGGCCTAAGCCTAGGCCTAGGTAGCTATATGCCTAACGTTAGCCTAACGCCTAACGGTAACCATGAAAGATGGCTTACCAGTCGAAACGTCCCCTGACCAAAACGTCCCCTAACCAAAACGTCCCCGTACCAAAACGTCCCCGCTATTGGTCAAAACGTCCCCGTGCAAAAACGTCCCCGGATTTGGCAGCCTTTATCTTCCCTTACAGTATGCCTACTCTGAAGTTCAAATAATTTTGTAAAGTACATGTTATTGGAATGAAATGGAAATTTTCTGGAAAATTTAACCTTTTATGTTAAATTCCAAAGTGTTTGTGCCTAGGCCTATAGGCCTAACGTTAGTCGGATAGCATCTCAGCCCAGTTCTAACGTTAGTAGGCCAAAGTTCTAACGTTATCTTAGGCCTAGGCCTGCCAAACTTTATCGCAATCTGTTAACGACTTCTCATTATTTTTATTATGAGCGCGCCCTCAATTTCTTGGCTGAGTATTCTGCTCTCAAAATGCTTGCGTACGCGTATTTTAAGTAATTTTTGGTTATTTACGTTCAGTTTAATATTTAAGTTCACGCTTGCTTCGCTTGCGCGCGCTACGTATCCGCGAGATGCATGCGTTTATGATGTATCTTGCCTTTTGCCGAGTGTAGTGCGTCGCATTTATGCATCGTTAAATTTCAAATTTGTAACACATTTAATTAACGGCGAGACGTTGGACCGGCAAGAAGCGCCGCAGCCAAGTCACGTAGGCTACATGTTTTATGCCCGCAAAGGTGGACCAGAAGTCACAGAAGAAGTTACAAAGTGGTACGCAATATGTTTTAATTCCGTTCTATTAACTGACTGATTAAATTAATATTTGTTACATTATATAAGAAAGTTGCGGAATGAACAAACTTTGTATAGCAGTAACATTAATCTACAATTACTCAAGGATTAAACCCAAGAAGAGAATATATCATATTTTGTTACTTATGTGATATCGTTTGCTCCTTGAATGTACATATGTAAATCAATTGAATTTTACCGGAAAAGTATGGGCTCACCAGGCCAGCTTCGATAGTTTTTTCCTTAAGAGGTTTACTTAGTTTATGTACGCATTAAGGATGCGTAGCCTATAGTTTCTTTTTCACTTATATTTAAGTCATTTAAAATGTTTAAGGCGTATAAACTTTTGAGTGCAGTAAAGATTAAAGTGCTCACTCATATACTGTGTAACATATTGGCGGTTTTCATTATTGACGAATATTAATTGACGCATATTTACGCTTCATTTCGTATAGGCTAATTGTTCTGAGGAGCTTAACATCGAATCCGTTGACTGAGTTTGTGGGTTAGGGAGCGGTTATGTTCACGTAAGAATTCGTTCGTGACTTACATTTAATTAATTCAATTTATAATAATTTATATTTTTATATAACTAAGGTCAAGTGGCTTGCGTTGTATAGTTGCGTACGTAGTTTATCGCATGGAGCAAGCTTACATCAATTTACAATGCTGTGAGCTTAAAATACATTATCATCATTATCGTTTACAGCTTGGCAAAATGTTAACAATTTTCTAAGCCTATGTGGACAATTTCAAGTCTTGATTTATACGGGCTAACAAAATGTCGGTCGCAACTTGATCGAATGATTGAATTCAGAATTGCCAAAACGTTTTCGTTTTGGTGTTTATCACGCTGATTGTTTGGCTATAACTTATAAAGCTTGAAGTTATTTGAGAATGTTTGGCATAATATTTTGCAGTATATTTAAGGTGTTTTCGTTGTTTGTTTACAGTCACCAGATATACGAATACAGATGTACGAATAATCAGATATACGAATATTCAGATACGAATATTCAGATATACAGATATACAGATATACAGATTTGCAGATTCAGATTCAGATTTGCAGATGATTGTACAGATTACAGATTGATTCAGACACTGATTCAGAATAAACAGTTATTAACTAAACTATCAGTTTTTCTCATATCTGCGTGGAGGAATATAACCCAAACCAAGTTATTCAGGATAATTTGGACTTTCCTGGTTGGAATTGTCCTACACAATCGATCCTCATACACTCAATTTTTTTAACATGTCTCAAGTTTTCTTCAAGTTTCCAACGGATAGTTTTAATTTGGATTCCTAAAATCATGTTCAAAGTCTCAATAGCGGGGACGTTTTGACTTCCCATATATAATAGTACGGGGACGTTTTGGTAAAAAGTGGGGACGTTTTGGTAGCGAAAATACGGGGACGTTTTGACTGGATACCGAAAGATGTATGGATATTAATTCATAATTGTTATTGTTAGCACAGGGCTTGAAATAACCGACGGCAGTGGCCGCGCTGCCTCTTGTAAATTAACCTTTACTGGAGGCCAAAACTGCCGCAGTGCCCTTGTGTGCACAATTATCAGCCTGAGTGTCCTTAAAAGAAGGATATGATTTTGCTAATTTTTCTATCAGTTCTTCAGGTTCAGCAAAAGTATAGGCCTAGGCCTATAGGGCCTAGGCCTAGTGTCCAGCAGTTCAAAAAGATTTGAAATATCATGCGTGTTCTTTAGGCCTACATAATTTTAAACGATGGGAGGACCATTAAACATTTTGTTACATGTGCATCATAAGATATATTTACTCAGATGTAGCCTAATGCATGTCTTGCAAGTGCAGTACACATAGCCTAGTTCAAACAAGGAACTTTGCTACTAGGCAGGCCTAACTGAAACCAATCAAAACCATATTACATCAAAATGGATTGAACTGTTAAAAATTCTAGCAGTGATAGTTTTGGTAATCTGTAAATTATACAAACATTAATATTGTCTTCCAAAAGGCAGAGATATTTTAGACCTGAAATGCATGGTTGGGTTGCAAATGTACATTCAGCTTTGTTCATGAAAGTCTGCACTGTTTACTGTGTGTCAGTTACTCAATTATAGGATTGAGCATCGTAAGATCCAAAATAATGTAACTCGTCAAAAATGTGGTCAAAACATGGACCTAACATGTGCAAAATCGTCTCAAATAACAATCGGAAATATTTTCGCAAGCTTCAGTTCGAAGGTCTTTCTCAGCCGGGCGACTTTCTCCACAGGGACTTAGCACTTTTGCCATTGCCTAACATGTAGTGCATATGACACCAAGAACCTAACCTACACATGGGCAATTCATCTACTGTGCAAGGTCTCCTTCTGGTGCTAATTGATGTTCTTAAAACCTTTCAACAGTGATTCTTACATTTCTTTGCCATATTTGTTCTTCGAAATTTTATTATGGACACAAAGTCTAATGAATGACACAAAGTCTAATGAATGATATGATTTCATTGCTGCTCATGTAAATTTTTTGTATTAAATTTTTGTTTTATTAGCCATATATATTCAGTAGTGTTATGACAGAGTATCAAAAAATCAAGACTTACCCCATGAGCACATACTTTAACAAATTTTAGTCAAACTTGGACTCAATATTTTTTTGGTAATGGGTTATCAGTGGTGGTTAGGAAATTGGAGTCAAGGGTCATCTAGGGGTCATTTTGAGGTCATTTTATTTTTTCCCCAAGGATTATGCAGTGACAGTCTTGGGTGTTAATCATTGTGATATAACTTTGGTAACTGCCTCCTTAAGTGTGTTGGAAATTACACATCAGTGGTCAACCAGTGGGCATTTTGGTACATGCTACCATTGCATATAAACATGTTTTTGCCCAAACTCACATCTTGCGGTAGAATGTTTAGACCTCGGAAAAACTGGGACTGTTGAAATTTTCTTGGGGAGTTGGAGTTGAAAATTTATACAATTGGCTATGGGTGCCCATTTGTTTTATATTTGGCTGTGGTGCCCTTTACAGTAGCTATGTTGCCCTCTAAAATCAACAAAAAGTGATAGTCATTTGGCTGTGTCCTTTTTTGGCTCCTTGTTTTAGCAAAGGAACCTATGTAGTCAGGTTGGCATCTGTGTGTATGTGTGTTTGTGTGTCTGTGACACATGCTTGGGTATGCTGTAACTCAACAAGGGAAAGTTGGACTAAGCTTAAACTTGGTATATAGATCCAACATAGTAAGAAGGTATGCGCGATGGTTTTTGGTGGAGGTCAAAGGTCATCTGGGGTCACTGGGGTCAAACACTAAAATCCTTGTAATTAACACAATATCTCAAGGTAGGAAGCTTGGATAGATTTCATACTTGGTATGTGGATGCGTTATGGTAAGAAGATGAATGATATTGCTTTTGGTGGAGGTCAAAGGTCATCTGGGTTCGCCGGGCAGTCGAGCACTGAAAACTTGTTGTTAACACAATATCTCAACGTAGGAGGCTTGGATAGATTTTGTACTTAGTATGTGGATGCGGTATGGTGAGAAGATCGATCCTGTTCTTTTTGGTGGAGGTCAAAGGTCATCAAGGTCACTGCATTTAATCCAGCAAAAAACGCATACCAGTTTTGTCGGATGTCAGAGGTGAAATCACGAGATGCCAAAAGCAAATTCCCAAGGTCAAATATGAACACAAAATTGTATCATTCCAGCACGTTAAGATCACATTCAACCAATGACTGAAAGAAATAGGACATCTTGCAGAGATGCCAAGTATCTCGATTTTAGGTGGAATTATTATGATTTGTACTCTTAATTCTGCTATTATGAAAACCTGTGTCAAATACTGCTTTTTAATGATATGTAACCCCAAAAGTAACCATCCAATATTTGTCACATTGAACCAACGTCTGTAAGGAGGATGCAACAGTTCAGGAGAACATTGACGTATGTGCTCATTTATTGATCATCTCATGTCAAATTATGAAATAAATATGATAACTTGATTGGGAAACCTCATACTTCGGGACGGGTATTTGGAGGTTATCAGAGGTCATATTGACATCAAGTTGTGGACTTAGAGAAAACTTGGTAGATGAAGTCAGCATTCACTGCCAACAACTTTAGGGGTCATGTACAGTAGCTCAGTCACCAGAGTTACAGGCAAACTTTACTAATATTTTGTTTGTATTCTCATGGCTTAGTGTCATTACATTCAGCAAGGAACCATAGTGCTCATTGGGCCCTTGTGATTCTTATTTTGAGCTCTGCTCGCATGTGATATGGCAAAACTAAAAGCAAGAAGGGCTTCACTATGGAAAAAGTGTCAACTTCAAGCCACAGCACTCAACTGATATGACAGTGTCAAGGAATCACTAAGCCTTTTGGCTTTCTGGTTTACTATATGAGATAAGATTATAGAGCTTTTAACTAATTGAGTGTGCCAGTTTTGATATTGGTTATGTAGTTAGAGGTCATAGGAAAGAATAACATCGTAAAACTAATATGTATGCCTCATTGTGTCTAACACCTTTCATGACCTAATGGTATTTCAAAATTTCAATGTAGTTTGGATTCAGTGGTGTGCTAGTAGTATCAGCAGAAGGATTTCTCATAAATCATTGTTGACATACTTTGTTGTGGTTAAGAACGTTTTGAATAATCATTAAGTCTATTTTAAAATTATCAGTAAGTTTTTAGTGACATCTCAGAGTAATGATTGTAAATTACAGGCATTTGCTAAAAAGATTGAGAAAATATTGAGAACTAAACCATAACATCCCAGTCTTTGTTTGGTAATTGTTAGATGTGTCTGTACTTTCCTTGATGCACCTGTCTTATTATTATGATATTGAAGAACTTACGGTGTTTTGCTTTTTGTCACAGTGACGCTTTTTCAGCATAATATTGTTTACGGATTATACATGTGAAGGGATTTGCAAGATGCAAATACAAATTCAATGTAAGCACATGAATTCCGCTCACCAGGGTTCTGATATTTGACCTATTTTCAGCAATTTGAGTTAGTCAAGACAACTACTCTTCATACATACCATGTAGATGCAGTATGCATTGTATGCACTTTATCAAGAGAAAGGACCATGTTGGTTTTGGGGAGGTCGTAGGTCATCTGGGGTCATTGAAGGTCAAACTTTGAAAACCATGTTTACCCCATGTCTTCAGGCGGGAAGCATGGTTATCTTTATATTTGACATATAGATGTATTTTATGAAGAGAAAGGAACCTACTGGTTTTCGTGGAGGGCAGAGGTCATCTAAGATAACCAGAGTTCAAACTCTAAAACCTTGTTAACACTTCATCTGATTATCTCAGTAAGGAAGAATCGAATGTAATTATAACAACAACGACGACGACGACGGCGACGGCGACGGCGGCGGCGACGGCGGCGGCGGCGGCGACGGCGGCGGCGGCGGCGACGGCGGCGGCGACGGCGAAGACGACGACGACGACGACGATTGACAGTGCCCTGCTGTGTTTGGTAGAGGTCATTGTCATCTGAGGTCACTAAATGTCAACATCTGAAGAACTTTCATAAGAGAACATTTATGCCTAGAAACTCAAAAATCTTTATGCATGGTATTTATATACCACTTTATTACAAAAATGCCCTTGTTGATGTTTTTATATACAGTGAAAGGTCATTTCAGGTCAGCAGAGGTCACAGTTTGAAAAGCTTGTATGATGTTTTAAGGCAGATATCATGATGATTTGTCTCACTTAGTGATGGGTGTTTTACTTTGATCCAAAACATTCACATTGTAGAGCCTTTGTAGTTTTGGATGAAATGAGTTCATCAAAACCTCAATTCTTTTCTGTGTTCTAGATCATTAAATTCAAGTCCCACTCTGTCTCCTTCCCTCGCTTCATGTGTATTAAGTACGGTATATTGAGCTTGCCTTCCCTGTGGAACCAGCCAGGGGAGTATGGGAGGTGGCACTCTGCACTCCCTGCAGGTAAACTGCTGTTGATAGGAGGCTACTTCTAGTTTTTATTAAAAATAGCTCCGATAAAATAAGCATCTCATTTACTACCCATTTCATTACTACAAATGCTAAGGGTTCGGCAGCTGTGACCCTAGTTATGACATACGCTACAGTTGAAGTTTATAGAGGCATAAAGTACTTCCAGAAGAATGCTTCTACAATTCTGGTCAAAATTGTCTGAGAAACTTATTTCCCACAAAAGTCTTCCGTCTTGTTTTGAAGGTGAAAAGCACGTCAGGTGCTTAGAAACACCGTTTCTCAACAAGTGGTGAGGGTGAAACATCATCGTTCCTAAAAATACTTTACAGTCTCGAAAATGTCCCAAGAACATTTCTTCTTATGTATACTAGATGATCCGTACCCATCTCCCACAATCGTCCAGTTACATCCCTTTCATCATGTACACACCAACGCATAAACCCAAATGTGGAGCAAGTATACGGTGCATTGTTTCTACAAACTTTGGATGAACAAATACGTCCATGGGAAAATGGATTTGATCATCTATCGTAAGCGTTTCGGCAACAGCATTATAAACACTTCTGTTGAAAAATTGCTGATCTAAAAATTATGCCGAAATTATTTTGTATTACCCCGGATGTGAGTTTATTATGCTCACACCAACGTTTCCTTTTGCTCACCATTTTTACTTAAAACAGTTGCTGTAACAACCTCTTCTTGCCTCGATTTATCCTTTCGTCTACAAGAAGAGACCCATTCAGATTTCTTAACTGACGATGTAACAGAAGCCGACATTACAGCCACGACTCCTGCCAGACCTATTAAATCTGGCGTTACGCTGAAAAATAAAAATTCTAACAAATACGCAAAAATCACCTCGTTGGTTTGAAGCAATGATACAATAATACCCTTTTCTATCTTATACGAATAAGTTATCAAACACTGTGCAACGAATGTCGTAGTACCCATTCCCACCAACTCAAACCGGACGATACCGCAGGGAGGTATCGACCAGCCACCCAATACTGTATTCAGTATGGCTGACACAATTGTTCCAATAACTATAAAATGAAGTACGTTGACAAAGCTGTCGACACGAAGAAGCCCCAACTTCCTGTTTATCACATAGGTTAAGGCGCACGAAACACACGCACCAAACGCGTATGCAGACCCGATGACGTTTGACTGAGTACCTCCCCCAACTTCTTGGCCAAACAGGAAAGGGGGCTTTGCTATCAGAACGACGCCGGCTACAACTATAAAAGTCAAGACAATATCTACGAAACCGAATGCCTCCTTCAAGAATATTCTCGCAAATATTCCGACGAAGATGGGTGCAGAACACACTATCACTGTGGCGTCACCAGTGGGCATATACTGCAGCGCACGAAAGAAGGAAATGATTCCAGATACTCCAGTGAGGCCTCTTACGCACATCAAAATAAATATCTTCTTTGATTTTGCCACTGGAGAACTACCGTAGAATGTAATAGGTGGTACTGTCATGAGTACTTGAATAAGATATATTATGAAAACTATCTCCATGTTGTGAACCTCGTTTTGCACAAATCTGTAAAGAACGTTGCCAGAAGCATACATGAAAACACCCAAAAGTACGAAAAATATCCCTCTGTGATCGTAAATTCTAGAACCTAACCCCTTCTGCTTGCTACATCCAGGTGTCTTTGAAACACGTTCCATGACAGAGATTTCTTCCTTCTCACTTCTGTTCAGGGAGTAAGGGTGCCCTTTGCTTTCTTTCACTCTGGCCGGTCTAATTTTACAGTATTTTTTATGTTTTAAAGTCAGTAACT
Organism: Holothuria leucospilota; assembly: GCA_029531755.1. Taxonomy (NCBI): domain Eukaryota; kingdom Metazoa; phylum Echinodermata; class Holothuroidea; order Aspidochirotida; family Holothuriidae; genus Holothuria; species Holothuria leucospilota. The sequence goes on from CM055965.1 coordinate 14,306,825, forward strand.
GGTAGTCCTTTGCATTTTTCGCTGATTAGGTGTGGTAGATAGTATTTAATGGTTCTTGTTTCTTCATATCTCCTGTAGGGAAAGGAAAAATCAAAATATGCTAGTTTGATATTACAGAATTACAATGCATGTCGGGAAGGGTTGACCTTTTGCAGTACCAAACACTGAGTCTTTATACTCAGTCTTTTGTATAAGCACATACTATTTTGATTTGAAATACCGGTTTTCAACATAAATCGCGGAATAGAGGGACTTTTTGAAAAAAATGTCATCTTTATAGTAGTTAGTTAGATGAGGTTTAACGTCCCAGTTTCCAACCAATTGGTTCAAGTCGAGACGACCGCGGCCTTTTTTTCAGTTGTGGCTCACTGGCTTGTTTTTCCTACTCCATTGCTTATGCTGAGCACCAAGCACAAAGGTAGTAGTTTCCATTTTTAAAGTCTTTGGTATGACCCGGCCATGATTTGAACCCTAGACCGTCCGGCTGCAAGTCGGATGCTCTAACCACTTGGCAACTGCTGTCATCTTTAAAGTAAATATCTTTAAATTGGGCTGAAAAGCAGTGTTGTAACGAGTCACTCAATTTTGCAGTCAAGTCATTTACTACTTTTAATACGACTCGAGTCGCTGTATTATTTCTGTGAGAAAAATTATGATACAATTCGAGTCATTTCCCTTCTGAAAATTAGCGACTCGAGTCATGACTCGTTACAACACTGCTGAAAAGGTTGAATGGAGGAGCGTTTACTGTGAAAAGGAAAAGAACGAAAAGTCACTGGAAGTATTGAGCTATTAAATCTCCATGCTGGAAGTGTGTTTTCCTACCGTACGTTCGGGAAGAATCGCGGAATCGATCATGGTGCAGCAAAACTTCCGGCATACATTGTGAAAGGTTTAAATAACAATCGAATATTGTAAGCATATGTGTGTAATATCTACATATGTATCCCATCTTTCGACAGTTTAAGAGAAGAAATCCATTTACTCAGGGGCGTAGCTATGGGGGTAGGGGTGACATCTCCCAGGCTGGATGGTCAGTCGGCCAGACACATGGACGATCAGTCGGCAAATCGACAATCAGTCGACACATCGACCCTCGCGAGAAATAAAAATCGGGAGAAAGAACAAAAGAAAGAAGTAAGTGATCAGAAGAAATCTTTTCGGCGTGGCAATTTAATATGCAACCGAACTTTTAAGACTACTGACACTGACTATAGGAAGGCTATGAGACTTATTCTTTGAGAAATACGCGAAATTTTCTGCGTTTCGCTCGGTGTATTCTGGCTCGTTGCATACACAGTGTCACATCAAGTTCTTTATCTGGAAATTCATGATTCCGCTTGGAATAAGCGGTTTTTCAATACCTTCATTAAAATTCTGTAGCGGTACTATTGCTCTAAACAAGATGGCCTTTGTAAACACTTTATAGGCCTACTTCTGTATATATTTTACGGATGCTGTGGTAAGTCCTACCAGCAAAATGTATTAAATAGCAATGAAAGTTTTTATGGGAACGTACCGTACTGTTCATAGCCAGCGCAAGGAGTGATTATAGTGCCTGGACGCCCCCCCCCCCAGGTCCCCGCCCCGATTCTCGGGTTGTCCTAAGGACGTCTTTGGGGCTACCCGGTTTGACCTCGCTATGTGGAGATCTCTGCGCTACGTGTTGCTATTCATACAATTGCGCAATGGTAGGTTGAAATAACCTGTTTGAATGGCGTAGGCCTAAATGTTTTTTTTCGTCAAGCAAGTCGCCTGATAAGCAGTACTTTAGTTTTACACAAATGTTAACACTTGCGCTCTCTTCATTTTTTTAAATAGGCTACTACCTGTATATCAGGACTATACACGTTACATCAATTATTTGTATTGTGAAAAATATGCTTTGGCAATGACTTAGGCTGTTGTATATGGAACGCGAATTACGCAAAGTTGATCAATAACGGCGTAATCGTTAGTAACAGCGGCATACATTGAATTAATAACGGCGTGATTATCAACAACAGCGTGGTAAATGTTGGTATTAACGGCCTGATTTTAAGAATCAACGTGGTATGTATTGGTAATAACGGCGAAACTTTAAGTAAAACGCGGTACGAGTGGTTAACAGCGGCGTGATACGAAGTAACAACGGCGTAATCCTTTTCAATAGCGATCTAAATGTCGTTAACGACCTTTTCGCGTTCAACGGGCTGATTGTAAGTAAACACGTGAAAGCCGTTAACAACGTGAAAGCAGTCAATGGCGCTGTTGCAGTCAAGGCAAATTCAATCAACGGCGATGTAAACGGAAGCAACAACACGATTCGCATCAACAACGCAAACTTCAATGGCGCTGTTACCGTATTGGCGATATTTAAAGCACACGGCTGATGTGGAGGCGCGGCGGAATGACTCCTTATCGGCCGGACCAATGCTTGACAGGATGAAAAATAAAAAGGCGCGTAAAGTAAATTCGAAATGCTGGAATCCTAGTGAACGATTTTTTTTTCAGTCCAGAGATACTGGTGTCCAAGCAATGAAAGAACCTGATAGATGAGGGAGGTTCCGAATATGTTCCTAGGGAAATTGCGAAACTCAAAGTCCATGGGAAAGAACAAAGAAGCATATGCCATATGGTGGCAAAACGTTTAGCACATGGTGTGGTATCAAATGAAAGGGTGAAGTAAACATATACTGTTCATTCGCGGGAGTAAGAAGCTTTTCTTAGCTGGGTGCCAGGGGATGTAGGCTACGTTTCAGACCCCTGGCGAGAATGACGTGTAGGGGCGCTTCAAAATAAGAAGAGCCTGAGAATTTGGTCAAAGCATGCAATAATTCGGGGCTCTTCGAAGGGTGGGTATAGATACCTATGCCTCAATACCGCAAAAACCTAAAATTTAAGGGCGCCGACAGGAGCCTGGCCATTTGGGAGTTGAGCGGTCCGTCGGGGTGCAGGGGCTGCGCCCTACATATGGTAGCATAGGCTATAGAAGAATAGGCCTAATACAATAATAAGTGGGGTTGTCCCTAATTTTGGAATTTCCCAAAACATTAAAAATTAATGGTGCAAAATTAATATTTTGTTAAATGTGTAAGCCTACTATACCTTTCGCAAACTTCAGATGGAGGCTGAGACAGTGTTGTAACGAGTCATGACTCGAGTCACTACTAGAATTTTCAAAAGGGAAATGACTCGAGCAATTGTATCATAATTTTACTCATTGAAATAATACAATGACTCGAGTCACTGACTCGACTCGAGTCACATTGAAAGTAGTAATGACTCGACTCGACTGCAAAATTGAGTGACTAGTTACAACACTGGGCTGAGATAATGGTCCGTAACGCCCATGCACAACGTACGTAGGCAAACAGTTACCTGCAATCACAAAAATTTCAAGTCAAGAGCACCAATGACTTTTTTCTGCTGTGATCACACATGCACTGTAGCCAATTGAACAGTAACGAAGTGCGGTAGCAGTGGTTCCATACAGGGCCTTGTTCAACATACATACTGGGGGCCGTGGCCCCCCAGTCCCCTGCACGGCCCCCTAGTCAGCTCATTTTCCCCCCACCCTTTGGTCCCTTTTTCTGGAATTCTTGAAACCAGTAGCGTACCAAAGGAAGGAGGGGAGGGGGTTCCAACGAGCTCTTGTTTTTTTTTTTAGTAAGCTGAAAATATTGTAGGCTTATATTTAAGCCACCAGAGGTAAGGAAGTGTGGCAAACTGCTCTTTACTATAACGTACTGGTAACACATAACAGTCAGAAATTTGTAAAAATTTTACCATACTTTGTATATTGAGGGGCAGACATCACCATATTTTGACAATCTGCCAACAGTTTTAAGAAGATTGGTTTTCCATCCTAGAAAATACTGAAAATACCGTTCCTAGGAGCTTAATAGCAGAGCCTGAGGAGGGCGATTTCCGGTAATCTGGGGGGGGGGGGATTTATCCAAACTAATTTTCTGGAACGCTCCGCGCCAACCAATGGTGGCGCTCCGCTTAGATATTCTTCCCACAATCCTTAGCTCATCAGTCCAAAATCCTGGGTGCATCACTGGTGGAAGTCACTGCCTAATGTTAAGCAGACGGGGAGGGAAGGGGGTACTATTAAATGCCCTCATTCAGCGACTAAATAAAATAGGCTATAAATAATGTATGAATTTTCTTATAAGCCATTGGAAGTCCCGTTTCTGGCAATCTTTTTTTTTTCTTCTTTGTAATGTATGCGCCGACTAATGGTCGCGTTCTGTTTAAGTTGCAGTCGCGTGTCCAGAGGGGGTCCAGACCCTCCTGCTCGCGCCGAACTTTTTTAACTTTATTTTTTGCAATGGAAAAAAAAAATGACTTCAAAAGATGCTAAATATTGCACCAGATTGCATCTGAGGGTGCTTAAGATATTCAAAAATTTCTCAGGGGGAGGGGGACACTCTCTCCTCCTCTAGACCCCTTTCACAATACGGCCATTTTAACCAAAAATTAGTATCCAGTAAATTATGAACATTTCCAGTCACATATGATCAGTTCAGAAACATCACCATTTTGCATCTAAGCTACCTTAAATTAACAAAAATTTCTCAGAGATCCCCCTCCCCTATAAGCCGGCGATCAGGTCCTGCAGTTATCCCCCATGAAAAAAAATCCTGCCTACGCCAGTGCCTGGACCCCCCGCAGTGCGCGGGCACCTTCGGGCGAAAGGGCTTGCCCCTCAGGCCAGACCCCTGTCAGCTGCTGAAAATCCTAGACACGCGCCTGAGTTGGTCCCTTTTGCTGAATCCCCCCCCCCCCCCACCACCACCACTAAAAAATTCTTAAAAAAGGCCCTGCCAAAGTTAGCGTAATTCGACTAAAAACATGGCCAAAGTGTCAGGCAAAAAAACGAAAATGTAATTTCAACAATCAGTTGCATATGGATTTTCCGCACGTGAAATAAGTTCTTGGAAAATGCAAGTAATTTATTCCAATTTACCCCCCCACACACACACACACACACGCACACACACGCACACACAAAACATGAAAAAGTTTGATAAAAAGTTATAGTACTGTACAGTATCACCATTTTACTTTTGTTCTTAGCAATCTTACGTGCATACAAATGTCTCAAGGGGGAAGATAACACCCTTTAACCACTCCCTCTCATCAAGCCCCCCCCCCAAAAAAAAAAAACATTTCCAAAAAAAGGTACTCCACTGAAGGATAAAAAAATTTTCCCCAATAAACCACCACAACTAAACCTCCAAGGTTATTTAAAAAAGTCTACAATCTCGCACCATTTTGCATCTAGGCTCTTTAAAAAGCAAAAAAAAAAAAAAAATTAAAGGGGAGGGGGACACACCCTCCCCCTTCCCCAGGCCGGCGATCACACAACATACTGCATCCGGCCACCATCTAGTTGTGCCCCCTCGTTGAACTGTTGTGCCACCTTGTGCTCCCCCAGAATAAAAAAGTCTGGTGACGCCACTGATCGGAGGGGGGCATTATTTTGATCCTTTACCCGATCCCAAACGGATCTCGTTAGGCCATGCTGTATTTATTCTTCAAGCAAAATTTTTCGTGCACACCTCTAGCTCCGAGTCTGATAAGCCTTCTATCTGTACATGACTTTGTACAAGCTTCAATAAAATCCTCAAATGCACTGCGATAAAAAAAAAACATCCACTCTTCCAGCAAGCGCCATGAAACATTGAGCATGGAGCTGTCTTCTAGCTCCCTGCATAGGCTCATTGACTTAGCCTACTACCAATCGTGTTGTTGCTCCCATTTACATCGTCGTTAATTGCCTTTGCGTTGACTGAAACAGCGCCATTGACTGCTTTCACGTTGTTAACTCATATTACATGGTTACTTACAATCAGCCCGTTGAACGCGGAAAGGTCGTTAAAGACAGTTCGCTCGCTATTGATAAGGATTACGCCGTTGTTAACCTCTTGCTGTACGAGACCACTTCGTAACACGCCGCTGTTAACTACTTTTACCGCCTTGTTACATAAAGTTACACCATTGCTGCCGATATTAACCACGTTGTTTCTTAAAATCAGGCCGTTATTACCAACATTTACCACGCTGTTGTTGAAAATCACGCCGTTATTAACTCAATGTACGCCACTGTTACTAACGATTACGCCGTTATTGACGAACTTTGCGTAGTTCGCGTTCCATAGTTGTAGCCTATTTATTATAGCGTAGTTTTATTCGCACTCTTCCCATCCCCAACTCCCGGTCGCCTTCGTCGCCCCTCATCGACCGAATGAATTTGTACTACAAAACTGCGGAACGTTTGTGCTCCTCACGTACGTGGCCAGCGTTAACGAAACCCTGCCCATTTACTACCTGTTCGTGACTCGAAGATTACACATGGTAACGGATATTTCAGGGAGTACCAACGTTTTGTGCGTTCCACCATGTCTTGCTGCGTCATTTTGGTAGAATGCATTGTTTGCAACCCATGGGAAGATCCAGAGAAATTCTAAGCGTTAACGAAAGCTTAGGAGTTTTTTTTTGTAGTAAAGAGAGCAAAAACGGCAAAAAGTTTTCACGCGCAGACGGTACATTTCTGTTGTCATTATTAGGGACAACGCTAGAGGAGGGGGGGGGGTGACGACCCCCAAGATCCACGCAGTCGGCAAAATCCTGCACTAGTCGGCAAAGTGAAGGAAAGAGGGAAGTGCAAACGAAGGAAAGTTAGAGGGAAGTAGAAAGAGGAAAAAAGAGAAAAAAAAAGAGGAGAGAGAAGAGGGAGAGAGAAAGACCGAGCGAACAGAGAAAAGAACAGGGGAGGGAGGGACAAAGCAGTTCAAGAGAAAGGGGCTGGTACAGACGGAAGACAGGAGATTGGAATGCATTTGTAGACAACGTTTATTACAATATTTTCAAAGCCCGTAAGCAACACCTTTTGAAACTTAAAACATTCCGTCGGCAAAAAAGCTACATAGGGCTTTTCAGTATAATTGTATATTAAAGGAGTTCATCGCTCATGTGGTTTCTGGCACTGAGTCGGTAAATTCTGTACCAGTCGGCAAAATGAAGGAAACATGAGGAAAAGAAGTGAAAGAAAGAGAACAATTTCTGTAATCAGAACCCAAAATTTTTGACGCTCTACGCGCGCTGTGATGTTACTCCAGTTTCTTCAGTAGTTCAATTCGAGATAGCTAGATAGTATAAGTCCTGTCAACCTTACCAAGTAACATCTAAGCAGGTATACAGGTTATGTCGAGGTCGAGAATTTCATCCCATATCGCAAAGCCTAGTTGCCGTGTGTGTCATGCGGTACGGTACGGCAGCGGCGTAGCTACGGGGGGGGGGGCTGGGGGCCTAGGCCCCCCAGATATTCGTCAGGCCCCCCCCCCAGATTTTTTGTGTCCTAATAAAATGTGTAAGAATTAAGAAAAAATGAATGTTTGAACGGAAATAAACTTTGAAGTATTTTCTTCAAAAAATAAATAAATAAATAAAATGTGTAAGAATTGAGAAAAAGTAAATGTGTGAAAAACACATTTTGCGCACGTATGAAATCAACTTGTAACTTTAAAATGCCTACTTTCACTAAATTAGGCATATAATCTGCACTGTCGTTTAATTCGCATATAATCACTTAGACGATGAAACGAACGTCCCGACGACAAACTTGGATGTGACATTGTTAGGTTTAGATCCTTTCTGCCTTTCTGATGGCTGGTTGATTTCAACTGAAAACATGGCAATCATGTATACACTGAAGACCATTCTTACACGACCATTCCTATACGGTATCATACACAAAATATGCCGTACGGTAAGGTACTGCGTTCGAATAATTCTTCTGTTCTTAACAAGTACCGTAAGTCGTGTCTCTCTCCTTGCCCATGACAAGTGCACTGTAGAGCGATTGTTTTCGGCAAGTCCTCTTTTTAGTACTTCTCACTGGCGTCACGGTCCGGACGGGTTTGTAAAATTGTCAACAAGGTCCGGATCTCATGTGTCTCCCACATGATCCCTACTTCTGCTTTGCGGGTTAAATAGTTTGAAAGATTTACTGGTGGTATTATAGGTCTGGCCAAGTGATATACCTATGACTTGAGTCCGTGAACAAATACACCACCATTTTGCATCTAGACACCATTGAAAACCGGCAAAATTTCCAAAGGGAAGGGAACACCCTTAGACCCCTACATCAGGACAGTGATCTATGTCCTCCTTGCTAGAAAATAAATATGGTAACCCTAGGTTGGAGACAAATGGTATGATCTAGGGGATATGTAATTGAGTAGTGGACATATAGCCTATGGATAGGGTGATGGACAAATGTAACAGAGATACACAGAAGGTAAATATGGGAGAATTTCAGGCAAAATAAATGAAAAGGGATGGATAATTCAGTAGGATTCTTGTATTATCTCAGCTCATATGATATCCACGGCCGTACACAGCAGGGGTGGGCAATTACCCCCAGAAATTTTCAAAGTGCACCGTTTCCAACTTTGAGAATATACAGAGAAAATGCAGTCAAAATATAAGAAATAGCCGTGATCGTAATGATAGACCTTAAACAATTTCAAATAGGCAGATCAATATTTTCATGCCTATATCTGTACACATCACCAATCATTTACAGCTCTATTAGAATGTATTTCTAGCCTACTTTTCTAAAATTTTCGCGCTAGGCGCGATTGATTATGCATAGCTAGTATGTTGCTGTTGTTGCTATAGGTAGCTAACAATCATCAATGGCTTAAAACGTTTTTAAAACGTGCCAGTTTAGTCATAAAAACGTGTCATAACCAATAACACTCCCTCCCCTCCCTTAAACCCTTAAACCCTCCCACACAACGGAGTTCAATGGCTGAAGTCATGCTTCACATCATATCCACCACGCTCTCAAAAATGACTTTTGTCGCACTTAGTCACAACTACTTTTCGTTTTCCTTTTACAGCTGAAATCCCTCAAACATTGCAACATTTGCTAACTATACGTCCTCCTGAAATTACAAATTTTTGCCAAGGTGGAGGGAGACACCCGTTCCCTTTAGTCCCCTCCCCCAGGCCACGGATCAGTAATGCCCACTTTTTGCCCCCTAGCAAAAAAGTGTATGTGCGGCCTTGTGTATTACCATTTTGCATGAATTGATTTTTTTCCCATTATTTGAGAAATGGCAGAGATCAGATTCGAATTTCAAGGCTGGGTACATGCAGCTTACAGTAAAACACGTGGGAAGTGCCGTTTCCGGCCATCTGGAGGGTTTGTAAAGCCAAAAATTTTCTTGCACGCTCCGCGCCAACTAATGGTGGCGCTCCGCTTAGATAGTCTTGACAAGCCTGACCCTCGGCGGTGTCGGCCCCCCATTTGTTACCCAGCCCCCCCCCCTAAAAATTTCATCCTAGCTACGCCCCTGCGGTACGGTCAGTTGGAGAGCGACTCACGGAGCCAAGTCTGGCTGTTTCATCGGGTAGTCCAGGTGGTTTCGACACAATGTGTGTTGTCCCCGATAGTCTACACAGTGGCGGATCCAGGGGGGTCGCCGGCGTCCGGACCCCCCCTCAAATTTTCTAATGTGCCCTTTTTCAAAAAGTGTTTTTTTTTCACACTAGCAAAAAAAGAAAAAAAAAAAAAACGAGACAGTTTCACAGGTAATGACAGTGTTGTCCAATTCCGAGGAGATTTTGGTCACCCCCATCTAGTATCGATCAATCCACTCGTAAAAGTCTAGCCATGTATCGCAGAAACTTTCGGCAAGATATTTGACTACGGTAGCCTATATTGGCCGCCCCGAAACCCGAACAGTGCAATCGTTTTACAGAGAATGTGACTACAGTATGTCTGCGTGACAATCAGGCATTCTAATCACTTTTCGCTTGGAACCACGTGTGGCGTGCTTGGGCATTCAGAGTAATACAAAACACTCAGATATTACGTCATACTCACTAGCTAGTGCTTTATGCAACGTATTACTATTGGGTTTTAATATTGATTCCAAAAGGTCACTGCTAGTCTTTTGGTCTTACAAAATAATGATCTGTTCACACTCCATAAACGCTACATCTACGAAACCTTCCCTCCACCCTCTAGTTTCCATCCTCTCGTGTACAAGAGAGGGTACGTAAATACGTTTCGCTTTGATATTTATAGCCTGGAATTACTCTCTTCTTTTATAGTGTTGCCCTAGTGATGGGAATAAAAAGCCAGTCTTAGGTAAAGTCCACAGCCAAGAGTTGACCAGAAGTCACAATAGACGAATCGGTGTTTGTTTCATTTTAAAATTACTATATAAAATCACACCACCAGGTCAAATAACGCAATGTCAGTCGGTTCAATTTTTGACGTCTTTGGACCGATGACCTGTCTGCTGTCGCAAATGAAAAGCAAACATTTGACTTCAGTAATTTGTTCTGACAGAGTGTTTTTGACAGTCGCGCCGCAACTATATAGGGAACACAACGTACAGTATTTTAACCTCCTCCCCCAGTCGAGATAGCGGTGGCGCCAGGTGGGGGAAGGGTTCATGCCCCCCGTCGGGGAAGACTGGCCCACTATCGGAGCAGTTTTACAGTGAGTTTCGCAGGGGAGTCTTAGTCCAAAGTACACAGTCCGCGACGACAACTAGTTGACGGTTTACCTGTTTTTTGCTCTCAAGAGGATAATTTCTGTAATGAGAACCCAAAATTTTCGGCGCGCTACGCGCGCTGTAGAGTCACTCTTTTTTTTTCAATAGTTCCATTCCACATAGCAGGATAGCATAAGTCCTGTCCACCTTACCAAGTAACATATGGGCAGAATACATAGTTTATGTAAAGGTCGTAACTTTCATCCCATATCGTAAAGCCTAGTTGGTGTTCTCTTGTGTGTCATGCGGTACAGTCAGTTGGTGAGCGACTTACGGAGCAAAGTTTGGCTATTTCATCGTGTAGTCCAGGTGCTTTCGGTACAATGTATATGTCACACCCGATACGGTCTACAAACCCTACAGTTCTTTTTTTCGTTTCGTCATATGTTTTATGTGTAAGCCTATCAAAAAAATTTCGCGCGCTTTTCAATTTCACGATCCAGGTTCAAAGAACACTATCAGTGCGTAACTCGGATCATGAAGTATTAAGTGATATAATGCAAAATATGCCTGCAATTGCATGGGATAATGAGGCTCCCACATTTGCCCTTCTCATCATACCCTCGAAATAGGGACTGTCGGAACTTGGGGTAGCTGACATCGCCCGGCCCCCTGTTGGAAAAATTCTGCCGCCACCCATGGTCAGTTTACTTATTTTGGCTTTCATAAAGGTAATTTCTGGGATAAAATCCAAAATTTTCGGTACGCTTTGTACACTCTTCCTCAGTTCAGTTATACTTATAGGTAAATATAGTACAAACCCTTTCCACCTTTTCAAGTTAATAAGTAGAATACATGGATTTATGTAAATGTCGGGAATTGAATCGCATTTCGCTAAACCTGGTTAACGTTCACTTGTGTCTGTCGTACGGTACGACTAGTGACTCGACGAGGGAAGTACAATAAAGTTACGCCCGATAGGGCCCAACTGTCCGCTCAATTATTCTATATAAGCTTTAAATTAGTGCAAATTCTTATAAGTGTAGGCTTATCCAAAAAATTTTCTCGCGCTTCGCGCGCTTTGCAATTTCACCGTTTAGATCCTAGGTTTTGATTCCAGTTTTTTCATGTCTTTTGGTTTATCCTTTCTTTGTCAATATGCGGGAAGTTGGGTAATCGCTGACGTTTATGGTAACCAAAATTTAAAAAAAAATGAATGGGCCCTTTTTATGTTGGACCCCCCCCCCCTCAGAAAAGACCCTAGATCCGCCCCTGCTACAGTCCTTACAGTTTTATGTTTTTCTTTTTGTTCTTAATGATAACATGTTTTTTGTGTCAGCCTACCAAAAATTTTCGTGCCCTTTGCAATTTCACGATTCAGACTCAAAAGAACAGTATCCGTGCGTAACTCGGCTTTTGACAAATTAAGTGATATAAAGCTAAAGATACGGTACTCTCTGCAATGGCATGGGATAGTTAGGCTCCTTCATATCCCCTTTTCACCCCCTCGACATGCTGTCGGAACTTGGGGTCGGTGGCATGGCCCGGTCCCGTGTCGGGAAAATTCTGTCGCTACCCATGGTCGGTTTACTTATTTTAGCTTTCAAAAGGGTCATTTCTGCAATAAAACCCCAAATTTTTGGTATGCTTTGCCCATTCTTCCTCAGTTTCGTTACTAATAGCTAAATATAGAACAAACCCTTTCCATCTTTTCAAGTAACTTAAGTAGAATTTACGTTTTATGTAAATACCGGGAATCTCATCTCATTTCGCTGAACTAAGTTAATGTTCTCTTGAGTCTGTCTTTCGGTATACGGCTAGTGACTCGAAGAGGGAAGTACAATGCAGGCCCGTCGGAAGGTATTTAAAAGTGGTACGGTATTTTTCGGTGTTCGAAGGAGCAGAGCCCCTCGTGGGGGTTCAAGGGAGCGAAGCCCCCTTGAAGCTTTTGGATTTTGAAAAATGACATTGCGTATTTCCATGGGAAGTTAATACAAGTGGAATATTGATTTTAAGTGGGGATCCTTCCTTTTTCACTACATAAATGTGTCGTCTTGGGGGAGGGGTTTAAGGGAGGGAGCGTCCCCCTCTCCTTTGAGAAATTTTTGTTAATTTAAGGTTGCTTAGGTGCAAAACGGTGCTATCTTTGGGATTTTTTTGGAGCTGATCGTACATGGCTGGAAAATGTCCATAATTTAGCGAATTCTAATTTTTCCGACTGGCTGGATGTTTTTACTAACTGCAGTGGCGGGGCGTAAATTGCACCTTTTTTATGCAACCTGCGTTTTTGTGTACAGCAGTCGGGATCCTTCCTTTGTCACTATATAAAGGTATCATCCTGAAATAGGGGTCTAAGGGGAGGGGCGTTCCCCTCACCTTTGAGAAATTTTTGTTAATTTAAGGTTGCTTAGATGCAAAATGGTGCTATCTTTGGGATATTTTGGAGCTGATCGTAGTATAGCAAAGGTGTGAAGGACTAGCAAGGCCGTTTTCAGAATGATTTTTAGTCGTAAGTGTATTAACAATCACCACTGCCCTCCCACCACTGCCCTACCCCTTTTCTTCTCCCTCCCCCCTCTCTCTCTCTCTCTTTAGCTGAAAAGTGGTACGGTAAATACCGTACTTACCGTAGCGGTTCCGACGGGCCTGGTACAATGTAAGTTGTGCCCGATAGGGCCAGACTACCTGGACAGTTGACCTCAGTGGCGTACACAGGGGGGGGGGCATTGAGCCATGTCCCCCTCACGGATGCTAATTTTTTCAGGTCCTGAAAAACGTTAATGTTTTATCACAAATTTTACTTCCAAAGGTGGCATATGTGGCCCCAGATTGCATTTAAGGACACCTAATTTTTCAAAAATTTTCAAAGGGGAGGGGGACCCTCCCCTTACACCCCTCCCCAGGCCGGCGATCCCACAACATATTGCATGCCCCTCTTGAGAGAAATCCTGGGTACGCCACTGGTTGACCTATATAAGCTTTAAATAAGTACAGATTCCTTTTAGTGTAAGCTTACCAAAAAATTTCGCGCGCTTTGCAATGTCACAGTTTAGATTTCGGGAAAAACCTTAAATCGGGAGGAACTATTTTTCTCTAATATATCCAAAATTTTATGCAATATATGCCTCGCAATGGAATGGTATAGTTCACAGGTTTTCTTCAAATCTCCCCTCACCAACGGCGTCGGGGCTGTCGAGGCTTCGGGTCGTTGCTCCTCCCCCCCCCCCCCGTTGGGCAAATCCTGGTGCCACCCCTGCTGGACCACTACCGGTTGGACTAACGGTTCTCAGCTCTAACTGCATCTCTTATCAACACCATGCCCTTGATAAGGGCATGGTGAATCTCAAGACGACAAATCGAGTATAGGCTAGGACAACAGTCGGCGACAAAGTATTTTCAGACCGAAGGTGGGGACCTGGGCCCGTATAGAATGGTAGTTATTAACCTTTGTGGTACAAGTGTTCCCTGTCCAATAAGCCACCCCTGGCCACCTCCATATGGGGAGGGATTGGGGGCTTTCAGCCTCCCCTCCCATCTTCTGACGGCCTTAGTGAAACTACCTGAATCAGATATAACTGCAACATACTGTATGGTATACTCACCAATCTGTTATACAAACCAGTGGTACAAGTACGAATATTCAAGTTTGCCTCAATGTAATAAGCACTGCTGGATAGTTGCTAGAGGAAAATTAAGCAGGCTATTACGATAAAAGCCAGCTAGAGTGGGTGTCCTAGCCTCCATTTTCAACCGTCTCTCTAAGTTTAACCACTTATTGTTTGAAGAACCAGTATTATTAACGTCTGAAACTTTGACCTTGGACAAAAGTTAAACAAGCACACAATGTCCTTATTATGTGTACAAAGATAAGGCAGACTTGATAATTATTCGGTACAGGGAGCTGGAAGACCAGCTCCCTGTTCAGTATTATCCGACTCGTACGACAAAGGCCTATGTTTACCACAGGTTTAGCACAATATCAAAAACTTTATAAGGGCAAAGTTCGTACCCACTATCGTCGACTGTACGAAGTCCCGATTGGGAGGCGGGTCCTGTTGGACGGCTTAAGAAAATAGCTATTTCCAAAACCCTCGCTACACCTCTGGCTGTTCACTGTCCTTACCAACTATCACCATCTTCAGCAAATTGACTGACGGGATTATCTTAAATTTGCGATTATCATAAGACAACTATTTCAAGGATTTTTCAAGAAATGGTCCAGAATGGCCACAAAAGCCGTCGAATTTAAGAAAAAATTTTGGGGGAGGACCCTCAGTCGCCTCCAGCTTCACGCCTTCGGTGCCCGCGGTTTAACGCTTCGCCGGACACAACTTCCCAAGATGCAGTCAAAAATGAAAATTACTTTCCTGATACTTCAACTGCCGATGCCCTTGGCCATGTCCATGTAAAAACTACCCATAAAACATTTCATTGACTTTTCAAGTATCCCATAGTCTACAACCTTCAAAATCGGCTGTAACTTATTTTTCACACTAATTAAAAAGTTGAGAGGGACTTGTCCCAGACCATCGACAAAAATGAAAACATGAAAGAAAGAACCATTTACTTGGACCATAGAGCAGGAAATAGGTTCCTATGGCTCTATGAAAAGAAGAGGCACCTGGGGAAAGTAGGAAAAATTTTTATGCAATGAAAAATACTGCATTTGAAACTCAGGAAAAACAAAAACCTACAATTAAATGTCTCAAACGCTGTCTCAACGCTATTTTCTTCGGTGCGCTTCGCGCGCATCCTTTTTTAACATTGTTTTGGGATTCGGGGTTACTTCCTGTAGAACATCTTGCTTGTCATAGCTTCGTACAAACTCTTCTATCAGGGCCTTTTTTAACATACATACTGGGGGTATAGGCGGGATTAGGGAGCAAGCGGGGGCACTTACCCCCTCCCCCACTTTTTTCCAGATCTTAAAAACAAAAATAATAAAAAAAAAATGAGCGAAATTAAGCGAGACCAGAGAAATTATAAGAGAATTTTCAATAGCCTATTATGATTAAATTTTGCAATGTTTAATGAAGGAAAATATTAATATCAAAATTCATAAAATTGCTAGGAAAATTTTCTCTGCTCGCTTTGCGCTCACCTTCAGAGAAAACTGGCTAATACAATTGAAAACTTTGTCTGGCAACGTAAAATTTCTTTCGTCCTACGCGCAACACTATTGTGACTTGAAGCTCCGAAATAAGGGCCACTGAAAGAACTAATGTACGTCATACAATGCACCATGGTCCTTTCAAACAAAGTCTCAAACCCCACCCATGTAAAGGGAATCGCAATTCTCGAAGAAAAAAAAAGAAAAGACAAAAACTCGGCTTGCTTGGCATGAGCCTCATATAAATCGATGTATCATTAGTACTGCTGTACTGATGTGCGTAGGAAAACTTCGGTGGAATTGCCTCTTATTACTTCCTGTAGGACAGCTTGACTAAATTACCATTTCCAAAACCCTTGCTACACCTGTCGCTGTTCACTTTCCTTACCACCTACCACCATCCTCAGCAAATTGACTAACGGTTACTATCTTAAATTTGCGGTCATCATATGAAATCTATTTCATTAGCATTTCAAATTACTAGTCGTGGAAGCAGAATTTTCTGAAGAAATGGTCTAGAATGCCCGCAAAAGCCGTCAAATTTAAGAAAGATTTCTTGGGAAGGACCTTCAGTCCCCAGCCTACGACTTCGCGCCTTCGACGATCGCCGCGGTTAAAGGCTTCGCCGGCCATAACTTCCCAAGATACAGCCTCCAATAAAGTTACTTCCCTGGCACTTTAACTGCCGATGCCCTTGTCCATGTAAAAACGACCCACAAAAGATTTCATTGACTTTTATGCAATGAAAATACTGGATTTAAAACTAAAGAAAAACAATAGGTTACAATTAAATGTCTCAAACGCTGTTTTCTTCGGCGCGCTTCGCGCGCACCAGTTTTAAATATTGCTTCGAGGTTTCGGGGCTATTTCCTGTAAAATATCCTGCTTGTCATAACTTCTTACAAACTCTTCTATTATCATTGAAACCACCAATGCTGACATGGACGTACGCAGCCTAGGGGAAGTCCCCCCTCCCCCAGAAATTTTCAAAGCAAAATTTTTATCACCGTCGATCTGTGTAAATTTACCTACTCTTTAAAAGGATGTTTAGATTCAAGTCTTCAGGCAAGGAAAGTGTCATCTCCGGCACCGTCATATGGGATAGATGCTCAGGGAAGGGGGAGGGCAAGAGCCCTCTACTTGAGGATCCTTTTCTTTCTTAGCATTTCTAATACTCATATCACTAAAAAGTATGAAAAATGCGATTTTTAGCGCGCTTCTCGCGCACCCATTCTGAATACTAGATCTCCCATTTTTAAAATCGTTTGTCCAAAGTCCCGGGAAACTCTCAAAATAATCCATTCTCCCCTACTTCCTAAAGCCCTCAGCATTATCGATCCCATCTGACTGTTGGTCACATGGACTAAGAATATAATCGAAAAAAGTCAAATTGTGGTTTTTGTGGTATGTTAATTGCCCACATTATGTCATTTAAAGTTGCAGTTAAAATGCATCATTTTAATGCCTACAATTTCGTAAATACCTCAGAGCTTCCTGGGGCTTTGCCCCCTGGAAAAACCCACGGGGGCTCTGCCCTTGGACTCCTCCAGGGGCCCTGAGTCGGGCCCCTGGATCTCACGTCATTAGGGGGAGCGCTTGGCGCTCCCTCGGCCCCTTCGGCGCTGTTTGACAGTCCACCTAGCTTTGTACCCCATCAAATCCTACCCCTGCTAGGGGGCCGACTCTTTTATAGATTGTTTAGATACAAGTTGTAAGGCACGGAAAGTGCCATTTCCGAACAAGGGACAGACGCTTAGCGAAGGGGGAAGGGTGGGACAAGAGCTCTCTTCATCAGGATACTTTTTTAGCTTTTCTTTTACTCACATCGCTAAAAAGTCTGAAAATGCGTTTTTTTTTTCTTCTCGCCCACCCACTTAATACTAGGTTCTCCCATTCTTAGAATTATTGTTCCAATGCCCCGGGAAACCCTCAAATAATCCATTTCCCCTCCTTCCTCAAGCCCTCTGCATTATCGATCCCGGACGACTGTTAGTCATACGGAGTAAGAACATAATTGCAAAAAGTCAAATTGTGAGTTTTTGTGGTCTGTTAAGCGTCCACCTTGTGTAATTTGAAGTTGAAGCTAAAATGCATCATCTTAATGCCTATAATTTCGTAAATACCCCAGAGCTTCCGGGGCTCTGCCCCTGACCCCACCAAAGGCCCTGGATCCCATGGCGTTCGGGGAGCGCCTCGTACTCCCTCGGTGCTTTCTGCGCCTTTTCACAGTCTACAAGGGTTCCCCCCCCCACTTTCAGACATCAAATCCCGCCCCTGGCTTTCGGATAAAGCTTACACTGTAAGTCTACCGAAATGAAATTCATCAAACCTCTCAATGCTTTTTGCATTCTGGATCATAACATTAAAAGTTCCTTTCCCCCTCTCCCTCCTCCTTCCCTTGCTTTGGTTTTTTAGCACGGTAGATTGAGCTGGTCTTCTCGGTGGAGCGGGCCGAGAGTTAGGGGAGGTGGCACTTTGCACTCCCGGCAGGTACACTGCTGCTGATAGGAGGCTACTTGCATGGCCGTATGGGACTGTTTTTCTTAGGAAGGGCGGTGATTTTTGCCCGACTCCAGACCTAATTTAACTGCCCAATTTTCTGCCCGACTGAGACAAAATATCTGCCCGATAGGCTGGTCTCTGACATTTGGGGGGGGGGCGGCCGCCCCAGCCCCCCTGGCCAGTACGTACGGCCATGGCTACTTGTCCTTCTAATTCCCATTAAATGAGCACCTCTTCTACATCCCATGTCATTACAACAAATGCTTAGGGCTCAGCAGCTGTGACCCTAGTAATGACATACAGCTGAAGTGTATAGAGACGTAAAATACTTCCAGACGAATGCATCTACAATCCTGGTCAAAATTGTCTAAGACACTAATTTCTTACAGCAATCTTCCGTCTTGTTCTGAATGTGAAAACCACGTCAGGTGCTTAGGAACATAGCAGCGCTTTGCTATCTCCAACATTTAGAAAGGGCGAGGGTCGAGGGGAAACATCGTTCCTGAAAATACCTTACAGGGTCGAAAATGTCCCAATAATTTTGTCCAGGATTGATTTTCCCCGCGTCTTGCAATTGCACACAGAAATACAAAATAGCCTACATTTCCTTGCAACCAAAATTTTTATGTTACCAAGTTGGATGCATATAAGTAAGATTTAGATAAAGAGTAGGGACTGTTGTGGTACTGTTGGTTGTAACGTGAGCGCAAAGGAACCCTTGTGATGTGGCCTTAGAAGATTGGATTGGTAACACGATAGTAAGCTTACCCCAGAAGCAAAAAGAAAGGTGAGGTCTGAAAAACACCTTTCAAGAGGAGTAAGCGCAGCATTCGTGTTTTGGAATTTATTGGTATGTCACAAGCATCTTCGATGGCTCTAAGAACATTTCCTCTTATGTTTATTTAATGATGCGCACCCATCTCACACAATATTCCAGTTACATCCCTTTCTTTCGTCATGAAGACACCAACGTATAAAACAAAATGTGGTACGTAACATTGCTTCTCAAAACTTTGGATGAACAAATATGTCCATGGGAAAATGGGTTTGATCATCTATCGGAACCATTTCGGCAACAGCATTATAAGCACTTCCGTTAAAAAATTCCTGATCTAAAAAATTATGCCGAAATTATTTTTATTATTCCGAATGTGAGTTAATTATGCTTACCCTGAAGTTTCCTTTTGCTCACCATTTTTACTTAAAGCAGTTGCTGTTGAAACCTCTTCTTGCCTCCATTTATCCTTTCGTCTACAAGAAGAGACCCATTCAGATTTCTTAACTGACGATGTAACAGAAGCCGACATTACAGCCACGACTCCTGCTAGACCAATTAAATCTGGCGTTACGCTGAAAAATAAAAATTCTAACAAATACGCAAAAATCACCTCGTTGGTTTGAAGCAATGATACAATAATACCCTTTTCTATCTTATACGAATAAGTTATCAAACACTGTGCAACGAATGTCGTAGTACCCATTACCACCAACTCAAACCGGACGATACCGCAGGGAGGTATCGACCAGCCACCCAATACTGTATTCAGTATGGCTGACACAATTGTTCCAATAACTATAAAATGAAGTACGTTGACAAAGCTGTCGACACGAAGAAGCCCCAACTTCCTGTTTATCACATAGGCTAAGGCGCACGAAACACACGAACCAAACGCATATGCAGACCCGATGACGTTTGACTGACTACCTCCCCCAACTTCTTGGCCAAACAGGAAAGGGGGCTTTGCTATCAGAACGACGCCGGCTACAACTATAAAAGTCAAGACAATATCTAGGAAACCGAATGCCTCCTTCAAGAATATTCTCGCAAATATCCCGACGAAGATGGGTGCAGAACACACTATCACTGTGGCGTCACCAGTTGGCATATACTGCAGCGCACGAAAGAAGGAAATGATTCCAGATACTCCAGTGAGGCCTCTTACGCACATCAAAATAAATATCTTCTTTGATTTTGCCACTGGAGAACTACCGTAGAATGTAATAGGTGGTACTGTCATGAGTACTTGAATTAGATATATTATGAAAACTATCTCCATGCTGTGAACCTCGTTTTGCACAAATCTGTAAAGGACGTTGCTAGAAGCATACAAGAAAACACCCAAAACTACGAAAAATATCCCTCTGTGATCGTACATTCTAGAACCTAATCCCTTCTGCTTGCTACATCCAGGTGTCTTTGAAACACGTTCCATGACAGAGATTTCTTCCTTCTCACTTCTGTTCAGGTAGTAAGGGTGCCCTTTCTTTCTTTCACTCTCTCCGGTCTAATTTTACAGTATTTTTCTATGTTTTAAAGTCAGTAACTGGTAGTCCTTTGCATTTTTCGCTGCATGATTAGGTGTGGTAGATAGTATTTAATGGTTCTTGTTTCTTCATATCTCCTGTAGGGAAAGGGAAAATCAAAATTTGCTATATATAATATATATAATATATAATATGATATTACAGAATTACAATGCATGTCGAGAAGGGTTGACCTTTTGCAGTACCAAACACTGAGTCTTTATACTCTTTTGTATAAGCACATACTATTTTGATTTGAAGTACCGGTTTTCAACATAAATCGCGGAATAGAGGGACTTTTTGAAAAAAAATGTCATCTTTAAAGTAGTTAGTTAGTTAGTTAGTTAGTTAGTTAGTTAGTTAGTTAGTTAGTTAGTTAGTTAGTTAGTTAGTTAGTTAGTTAGTTAGTTAGTTAGTTAGTTAGTTAGTTAGTTAGTTAGTTAGTTAGTTAGTTAGTTAGTTAGTTAGTTAGTTAGTTAGTTAGTTAGTTAGTTAGTTAGTTAGTTAGTTAGTTAGTTAGTTAGTTAGTTAGTTAGTTAGTTAGTTAGTTAGTTAGTTAGTTAGTTAGTTAGTTAGTTAGTTAGTTGGATGAGGTTTAACGTCCCAGTTTCCAACCAATTGGTTCAAGTCGAGACGACCACGGCCTTTTTTCCAGTTGTGGCTCACTGGCTTGTTTTTCCTACTCCATTGCTTATGCTGAGCACCAAGCACAAAGGCAGTAGGTTCCATTTTTAAAGTCTTTGGTATGACCCGGCCAGGATTTGAACCCTGGACCTTCCGGCTGCAAGTCGGATGCTCTAACCACTTGGCCACTGCAGTCATCTTTAAAGTAAATATCTTTAAATTGGGCTGAAAAGCAGTGTTGTAACGAGTCACTCAATTTTGCGGTCGAGTCAAGTCATTTACTACTTTTAATGCGACTCGAGTCGCTGTATTATTTCTATGAGAAAAATTATGATACAATTGCTCGAGTCATTTCCCTTCTGAAAATTAGCGACTCGAGTCATGACTCGTTACAACACTGCTGAAAAGGTTGAATGGAGGAGCGTTTTACTGTGAAAAGAACGAAAAGTCACTGGAAGTATTGAGCTATTAAATCTCCATGCTGGAAGTGTGTTTTCCTACCGTCCGTTCGGGAAGAATCGCGGAATCGATCATGGTGCAGCAAAACTTCCGGCATGCATTGTGAAAGGTTTAAATAACAATCGAATATTGTAAGCATATGTGTGTAATATCTACATATGTATCCCATCTTTGGACAGTTTAAGAGAAGAAATCCATTTACTCAGGGGCGTAGCTATGGGGGTAGGGGTGACATCTCCCAGGCTGGATGGTCAGTCGGCCAGACACATGGACGATCAGTCGGCAAATCGACAATCAGTCGACACATCGACCCTCGCGAGAAATAAAAATCGGGAGAAAGAACAAAAGAAAGAAGTAAGTGAGCAGAAGAAATCTTTTCGGCGTGGCAATTTAATATGCAACCGAACTTTTAAGACTACTGACACTGACTTTAGGAAGGCTATGAGACTTATTCTTTGAGAAATACGCGAAAAGTTTCTGCTTTCGCTTGGTGTATTCTGGTTCGTTGCATACACAGTTCCACATCAAGTTCTTCATCTGGAAATTCATGATTCCGCTTGGAATAAGCGGTTTTTCAATACCTTCATTAAAATTCTGTAGCGGTACTATTGCTCTAAACAAGATGGCCTTTGTAAACACTTTACAGGCCTACTTCTGTATATATTTAATGGATGCTGTAGTAAGTCCTACCAGCAAAATGTATTAAATAGCAATGAAAGTTTTTATGGGAACGTACCGTACTGTTCATAGCCAGCGCAAGGAGTGATTATAGTGCCTTGACGCCCCCCCCCCTACCGGAGGTCCCCGTCCCGATTCTCGGGTTGTCCTAAGGACGTCTTTGGAGGCTATCCGGTTTGACCTCGCTATGTGGAGATCTCTGCGCTACGTGTTGCTATTCATACAATTGCGCAATGGTAGGTTGAAATAGGTCTTAACCTGTTTGAATGGCGTAGGCCTTAATGTTTTTTTTTTCGTCAAGCAAGTCGCCTGATAAGCAGTACTTTAGTTTTACACAAATGGTAACACTTGCGACCTCTTCATTTTTTTAAATAGGCTACTACCTGTGTATCAGGACCATACACGTTAGGTAAATTATTTGTATTGTGAGAAATATGCTTTGGCAATGACTTAGGCTGTTGTAGCCTATTTATTATAGCGTAGTTTTATTCGCATTCTTCCCATCCCCAACTCCCGGTCGCCTACGTCGCCCCTCATCGACCGGATGAATTTGTACTACAAAACCGCGAAACGTTTGTGCTCCCCCACGTGCCCAGCGTTAACAAAACACTGCCCATTTACTACCTGTTCGTGACTCAAAGATTACACATGGTAACGGATATTTCAGGGAGTACCAGCGTTTTGTGCGTTCCTTCATGTCTTGCTGCGTCATTTTGGTAGAATGCATTGTTTGCAACCCATGGGAAGATCCAGAGACATTCTAAGCGTTAACGAAAGCTTAGGAGTTTTTTTTTTTTTTGGTAGTAAAGAGAGCAAAAAACGGCAAAAAGTTTTCACGCGCAGACGGTACATTTCTGTTGTCATTATCAGGGACGACGCTAGAGGGGGGTGTGACGGCCCCCCCCCCCCAAGATCCACGCAGTCGGCAAAATCCTGCACTAGTCGGCAAAATGAAGGAAAGAGGGAAGTGCAAACGAAGGAAAGTTAGAGGGAAGTAGAAAGAGGAAAAAAGAGGAAAAAAAAGAGGAGAGAAAAATACCGAGCGAACGGAGAAAAGAACAGGGGAGGGAGGGACAAAGCAGTTCAAGAGAAAGGGGCTGGTACAGACGGAAGACAGGAGATTGGAATGCATTTGTAGACAACGTTTATTACAATATTTTCAAAGCCCGTAAGCAACACTTTTTGAAACTTAAAACATTCCGTCGGCAAAAACGCTACATAGGGCTTTTCAGTATAATTGTATATTGTGGTTTCTGGCACTGAGTCGGTAAATTCTGTACCAGTCGGCAAAATGAAGGAAACATGAGGAAAAGAAAGAGGAAAAGAAGTGAATGAAAGAAACCAGTTTCTGTAATCAGAACCCAAAATTTTTGACGCTCTACGCGCGCTCTGATGTCACTCCAGTTTCTTCAGTAGTGCAATTCTTCATAGCTAGATAGCATAAGTCCTGTTAACCTTACCAAGTGACATCTAAGCGGGTATACAGGTTACGTAGAGGTCGAGAATTTCATCCCATATCGCAAAGCCTAGTTGCCGTGTGTGTCATGCGGTACGGTCAGATGGTGAGCGACTCACGGAGCCAAGTCTGGCTGTTTCATCGGGTAGTCCAGGTGGTTTCGACACAATGTATGTTGTCCCCGATAGTCTACAGTCCTTACAGTTTTTATGTTTTTCTTCTGTTTTTTGTGTCAGCCTACCAAAAATTTTCGCGCCCTTTGCAATTTCACGATTCAGACTCAAAAGAACAGTATCAGTGTGTAACTCGGCTTTTGACAAATTAAGTGATATAAAGCTAAAGATACGGTACTCTGCAATGGCATGGGATACTTAGGCTCCTTCATATCCCCTTTTCACCCCCTCGACATACTGTCGGAACTTGGGGTCGGTGGAATGGCCCGGTCCCATGTCGGGAAAATTCTGTCGCTACCCATGGTCGGTTTACTTATTTTAGCTTTCAAGAGGGTCATTTCTGCGATAAAACCCCAAATTTTCGGTATGCTTTGCCCATTCTTCCTCAGTTTCGTTACTAATAGCTAAATATAGAACAAACCATTTCCATCTTTTCCAGTAACTTAAGTAGAATTTACGTTTCATGTAAATGCCGGGAATCTCATCTCATTTCGCTGAACTAAGTTAATGTTCTTTTGAGTCTGTCTTTCGGTATACGGCTAGTGACTCGAAGAGGGAAGTACAATGTAAGTTGTGCCCGATAGGGCCCAACTGCCTGGACAGTTGACCTCAGTGACGTACACAGGGGGGAGGCCATTGGGCCATGTCGTCCTCACGGATGCTAATTTTTTTCAGGTCCTGAAAAACGTTAATGTTTTATCACAAATTTTACTTCCAAAGGTGGCATATGTGGCCCCAGATTGCATTTAAGGACACCTAATTTTTCAAAAATTTTCAAAGGGGAGGGGGACCCTCCTCTTACACCCCTCCCCAGGCCGGCGATCACACAACATATTGTAGGCCACTCTTGAGAGAAATCCTGGGTACGCCACTGGTTGACCTTTATAAGCTTTAGATAAGTACAGATTCTTTTTAGTGTAAGCTTACCCAAAAATTTCGCGCTCTTCGCGGGCTTTGAAATGTGACAGTTTAGATTTCGGGAAAAACCTTAAATCGGGAGGAACTATTTTTCTCTAAAATATGTACAAAATTTTATGCAAAATATGCCCCGCAATGGCATGGTATAGTGCACAGGTTTTCTTCAAATCTCCCCTCACCAACGGCATCGGGGCTGTCGAGGCTTCGGGTCGTTGCCCCTCGCCCCTCCCCCCCCCCCTTCGTTGGGCAAATCCTGACGCCACCCCTGCTGGACCACTACCGGTTGGACTAACGGTTTTCAGCTCTAACTGCATCTCTTATCAACACTTTCAGTCTGCATTTGTTTCTTCTTAGTTTGCAAATACGGCACCACACCCCCATGATAAATGCTCTGGCGACGCCCCTACAGAGAACCACAGTATACGTTGTCGGAAGGACACATTCTGGACTCCATTCTGAAAACTTTGGAAATAATTGTTGCAGGCGCTGCCATAGGAGTGCACATTTGGTGTAGGGCTCAGAAACTAAATTTTTCTGTATAAACTAGGGTCACTTCGCAAAAGAATTGTGACAGAACTATACCATTTGCCCGTTACCCGGTGACTCTCAAGAAGTTTCCCAACATCTGAGAGGGGCGGCCGACAGTCCTGTCGGAAGGATACCGACGGCCGAAGTCAGGGAGCCTGTTACATGCCCAACATAAGCGTTATCATGTAAGTACCAGTTCTATGTTATTATCTCTCCTCACTTACGGTTTTTCCTGGGGGTCGGCCAAAATGGGTTATATATATTACTAAACTGGATTGTAATGGAATGTATAACTTTATTATGACTGTGCCTATTATTTCACCTGCATTGCGACTGTGCCTAGTATTTCACCTGCATTGCAGGAATTGCATGGCAAAAATTAATGTAAAGTAATTGCGTTAAAGCTGTACGGCATCCAAGTAAAAGGAGTAATATATGTCAGCCTGAAGTGTTAAGTTACGTTATGCAAACTTGCTGACGATGTTGTGCGACGCTTTCTCCTCTAAAACTAATGCGAATCATTACATTCCAATTACTGAGGTTACGCTTAGCGAATAACAAAACAAGCAAATTACATCTAAATCCTGCCGCCGTATAGACGCATTCAGACTTACATAGTAGTTACAGCTGGTCAACGAAGTGCGACTTTCAAAATGGCACGGGGTACCAACTTAACTTTAAATCTGGTAAACCCTGGGAGAGCTATTTGGCGATTCTAGGGTGACAGGGGGCCAACTCAGAACAAAAAAATATTGCTTTGGCGAGCATAAAAGACCCTAATGTGTAATCAAAACAGTCTCTGTGGATGCTGTGTAATATGAGCTACGGTACTCTGCATCTTTTAAATTTTGTAACTCTTATGTCAGTCAAACAGCAGAGACTTTTGCTTCCCAGGTAAAAGTCACACTTTTAGTGACGAGTATCCGTCTTTACATCAAACGCCTTCTGAAGCTTCATTAATGTCCATAATTTTGAAAAGCTGGGAGCTTCAGGGAACTTTACCTCTTGTCCCCAAAGTTGCCAGGGAGTTGCTAGCAACTTCCTGGTTTTGGGGGGATGCCATATCCCCTTTAAGTAACCCAGTTACTCTTCGCACAATGAAGCGCTCAGACTGGCCGTCCTCTTCTGCCAGTAGCCTGCGAAGCAGACTCTGTGGCAGCCTTCTAGAAGATGGCGCTCTCTCAGAAATCATAATACACTCTAGATATAAAGTCGTACACATGTCATGTACGGTACGTGATGTACACATACTTGCAAATGCTGGATTTTAAATCCCAACACAGTACGTCCAAAACGTTTTTAAACGTTCTTAAAACGTATTAACGTATTAACTACGTTTTTAAAACGTTTTTTGGACTTACTGTATTTAAGTGTGACTGATTAAAAGCACAACAGCCTACTTATAGCAGGCTAGATTGCCAGTGAAGGTGATGTTAAGTGGCAGGCTCTTCAGTTCAATTAGAAGAAATTCCACCAATTTTCATTTCCCTCTTTTCATTATTTTTAGGACTGGGAGGGGCGGACCCCTGGATCCCTCCCGGTAGATTCGCGCCAGTGTATAGAGTAAGCTTAGTTTCGTGAGCTGCTATTGAAGTTTTCAAGGACATGCTTGAGAAGGGCATGGTGAGTCTCAAGACGACAAATCGAGTATAGGCTAGGACAACAGTCGGCGACAAAGTATTTTCAGACCGAAGGTGGGGACCTGGGACCGTATATAGAATAGTAGTTATTAACCTTTGTAGTCCAAGTGTTCCCTATCCAATAAGCCACCCTGGCCACCTCCATATGGGGAGGGACTGGGGGCTTCAGCCTCCCCTCCCATCTTCTGACGGCCTTAGTGAAACCACCTGAATCAGATATAACTGCAACGCACTGTATGGTATACTCACCAATCTGTCATACAAACCAGTGGTACAAGTACGAATATTCAAGTTTGCCTCAATGTAATAAGCACTGCTGGAGAGTTGCTAGAATAAAATTAAACAGGCTATTACGACAAAGGCGAGCTTGAAGTGCACTCTAAATTCACTATGGTCAAAATTGACCATTAATTGGTCAACTATGCACCGACTCAACTATGGTCAATTTTTTGAACGTAATTTACATTAAAAAAGTTGACCATATTTGGGTCGGTGCATAGTTGACCAATTAATGGTCAATTCTGACCATAGTGAATTTAGAGTGTGGGTGTCTTAGCCTCCGTTTTCAACCGTCTCTCTAAGTTTAACCATCAATTGTTTCAAGAACCAGTATTATTAACGTCTGAAACTTTGAACTTGGACACAAGTTACACAAGCACACAATGTCCTCTATGTGTACACTGATAAGGCAGACTAAATAATTATTCGGTATAATCCGACTCTTACGCGATAGGCCTATGTTTACCACAGGTTTAGCACAATATCGATAAATTTATAAGGGCAAAGTTCGTATACCCACTATCGTCAACTGTACGAAGTCCCGATTGGGAGGCGGGCCCTGTTGGACGGCTTGAGAAAATAGCTATTTCCAAAACCCTCGCTACACCTCTGGCTGTTCACTGTCCTTATCAACTATCACCATCATTAGCAAATTGACTGACGGGATTATCTTAAATTTGCGATCATCATAAGACAACTATTTCAAAGATTTTTACAAGAAATGATTTAGAATGGCTGAAAAACCCATCGAATTTAAGAAAAAATTTGGGGGAAGGGCCGTCAGTCGCCTCCAGCTTCACGCCTTCGGCGCCGGCGGTTTAACGCTTCGCCGGCCACAACTTCCCAAGATGCAGTCAAAAATGAAACTTACTTCCCTGACACTTCAACTGCCGATGCCCTTGGCCATGTCCATGTAAAAACTACCCATAAAACATTTCATTGACTTTTCAAGTATCCCATAGTCTACAACCTTCAAAATCGACTGTAACTAAAAAGTTGAAGGGGACTTGTCCCAGACCATCGACAAAAATGAAAACATGAAAGAAAGAACCATTTACTTGGACCACAGAGCAGGATATAGGTTCCTATGGCTCTATGGAAAGAAGAGGCACCTGGGGAAAGTAGGAAAAATTTTTATGCAATGAAAAATACTGCATTTGAAACTCAAGAAAAGCAAAAACCTACAATTAAATGTCTCAAACGCTGTCTCAACGCTATTTTCTTCGGTGCGCTTTGCGCGCACCCTTTTTAAACATTGTTTTGGGATTCGGGGTTACTTCCTGTAGAACATCTTGCTTGTCATAGCTTCGTACAAACTTTTCTGTCAGGGCCTTTTTTAACATATATACATACTGGGGGTACAGGCGGGATTAGGGGGCAAGTGGGAGCACTTGCCCCCTCCCCACTTTTTCCAGAGCTTATAAACACAAATAATAAAAAAATGAGCGAAATTAAGTGAGACCAGAGAAATTATAAGAGATTTTCAATAGAATATTATGATTAAATTTTGCAATGTTAAATGAAGGACAACATTAATATCAAAAACCATAAATTGCTAGGAAAAATTTTCTCTGCGCGCTTTGCGCGCGACTTCAGAGAAAACTGGCTAATACAATTGCAAACTTTGTCTGGCAACGTAAAATTTCTTTCGTCCTACTCGCAACACTATTGTGACTTGAAGCTCCAAAATATGGGCCACTGAAAGAACTAATGTACGTCGTACAATGTACCATGGTCCTTTCAAACAAAGTCTCAAACCCTACCCATGTAAAGGGAATCGCAATTCTCGAAGAAAAAAAGAAAAGACAAAAACTCGGCGTGCATGAGCCTCATATAAATCGATGTATCATTAGTACTGCTGTACTGATGTGCGTAGGAAAACTTCGGTGGAATTGCCTCGTTATTACTTCTTGTAGGACAGCTTGACTAAATTACCATTTCCAAAACCCTTGCTACACCTGTCGCTGTTCACTTTCCTTACCACCTACCACCATCCTCAGCAAATTGACTAACGGTTACTATCTTAAATTTGCGGTCATCATATGAAATCTATTTCATTAGCATTTCAAATTACTCCTGGTGGAAGCAGAATTTTCTGAAGAAATGGTCTAGAATGTCCGCAAAAGCCGTCAAATTTAAGAAAGATTTCTTGGGAAGGACCTTCAGTCCCCAGCCTCCGACTTCGCGCCTTCGACGATCGCGGTTAAAGGCTTCGCCGGCCATAACTTCCCAAGATGCAGCCTCCAATAAAATTACTTCCCTGGCACTTTAACTGCCGATGCCCTTGTCCATGTAAAAATGACCCACAAAAGATTTCATTGACTTTTATGCAATGAAAATACTGGATTTAAAACTAAAGAAAAACAATAGGTTGCAACTTGTCTCAAACGCTGTCTCAACGCAGTTTTCTTCGGCTCGCTTCGCGCGCACCGGGGTTTCGGGGATATTTCCTGTAAAATATCCTGCTTGTCATAACTTCTTACAAAGTCTTCTATTATCATTGAAACCACCAATGCTGACATGGACGTACGCAGCCTAGGGGAAGTCCCCCCTCCCCCAGAAATTTTCAAAGCAAAATTTTTATCACCGTCGATCTGTGTAAATTTACCGACTCTTTAAAAGTATGTTTACATTCAAGTCTTCAGGCAAGGAAAGTGTCATCTCCGGTACCGTAATAAGGGACAGATGCTCAGCGAAGGAGGGTGGGGGCAAGAGCCCTCTCCTTGATGATCCTTTTCTTTCTTAGCATTTCTAATACTCATATCACTAAAAAGTATGAAAAATGCGAATTTTAGCTCGCTTCTCGCGCACCCATCATTCTGAATACTTGATCTCCCATTTTTAATATCATTTTTACAAAGTCCCGGGAAACTCTCAAAATAATCCATTCTTACCTACTTTCTAAAGCCCTCAGCATTATCTATCCCATCTGACTGTTGGTCACATGGACTAAGAATATAATCGAAAGAAAGTCAAATTGTGATTTTTGTGGTATGTTAATTACCCACCTTATGTCATTTAAAGCTGAAGTTAAAATGCATCATTTCAATGCCTACAATTTCGTAGATACCTTAGAGTTCCTGGGGCTTTTCCCCCTGGAAAAACCCACCGGGGCTCTCGCCCTTGGACCCCGCCAGGGGCCCTGAGACGGGCCCCTCAATCTCACGTCATTGGGGGGAGCGCTTCGCGCTCCTTCGGCGCCTTCGGCTCCGTTTGACAGTCCACCTAGCTTTGCCCCCACTTTCAGACATCAAATCCTGCCCCTGCTAGGGGGCCAACTCTTTTATAGATTGTTTAGATACAAGTTGTAAGGCACGGAACGTGCCATTTCCGAACAAGGGACAGACGCTTAGCAAAGGGGGAGGGTGGGACAAGAGCTCTCTCCTTCAGGATACTTTTTTTTAGCTTTTCTTTTACTCACATCTCTAAAAAGTCTGAAAATGCGGTTTTTTGCTTCTCGCCCACCCACTTAATACTAGGTTCTCCCATTCTTAGAATTATTGTTCCAATGCCCCCATACTTGCTCTAAACAAGATAGTCTTTGTAAACACTTTATTCGTCTGAATATATCTAAAGGATGCTGTGGTAAGTGCTACTTGCAAAATGCATTTCATAGCAATTTTTATGGGAATGTACTGTTCATAGCCAGCGGAAGGCTACGGAATGTGAATCGGCAAAGAAAACACAATTGTTAAAAGGTTAATTTTGTCAGAGATTCTGAAGATTTTGTCAGAAATGTCGCCCAAAATTTCTGCCTGGTTTGAGCGCTATACAGCTATAGACCAGCTTTCTGTCATAGTTTGAATTCATACAGCGAAATATAGAACTACCTTGCAGCCATCACATAAACAGCCTTCAAAGTTTCTGTCAAGGTCTAGAATTTCATCTTCAATCGCATGTTGTTCTCTTTTATTTGTTCTCTGTTATGGTATCCCATACTGGAAACTCAGTTCTTCAACAGACGATGAACAGATGAATACGATATAATGTAAGCTAGCTCCGATGGGGTGGTGGGACATCCTCTCCGTTAGTTGATCTATTTTTCCCTCAATAATTACAAATGAAAATCTGCAACCCTTTTTATCTCTTTGCGATCAATTTTTTGTAAATAGTCTACTACCTGTATATCAGGACTATACACGTTACATCAATTATTTGTATTGTGAGAAATATGTTTTGGTAATGACTTAGGTTGTTGTAGCCTATTTATTATAGCATACTTTTTTTCGCATTCTTCCCATCCCCAACTTCCGGTCGCCTTCGTCGCCCCTCATCGACCGGATTAATTTGTACTACAAAGCAACGAAACGTTTGTGCTCCCCCACGTGCCCAGCGTTAACAAAACCCTGCCCATTTACTACCTGTTCGTAACTCAAAGATTACACATGGTAACGGATATATTAGGGCGTACCAGCGTTTCTTCGTTCCTTTGTGTCTCCCTTGCCGTTCTTTTTGGGTAGAATGCATTGTTTGCAGCTATAATGCAACGATCCAGAGAAATTCTTTGCTTTAATGAAAGCTTAGGATTTTTTTAGTAAAGACTTCGAGCGCTTCGCGTATACCGTATATCTCTGTTGTCATTATACAGCGCTGTTTACTTAAAAGTACGTCAAAAGATCGTATATGGTATTTTTGGGTGTATTCTGTGACTTTCTTCCTTTCTTGCCAGGCCGATCGTCCTTTGTGCCAAATGTTTCGTTTGCGATTCAAACATGGGGCACATGCAAACAAAATTTCGCTTCATTCATCCCTTTTTCCTTGACACATAATTAGTGGTGGCGCTGCTTCTGTGCTTGAGGGAGGCACAACTCCCAATTTTCTTTTATTCCACACTAAATCTGATACTTATCCAAAATATGCAGCGCTACGCTAATCGTTTGTAAAAGAATCAACCTTGACTGAAGTTTATGAGACTTTGTATTATACTAATGTCTTAAAAAACGCAATTTTGTCGCGCCCACCCATCATTATTACTAGTCATGATTACACCTACTTACCATAGGGCAGCTTGAGTGGTATAACTTTTCAAAATCCCCATCCAATCGCTACATCATCCGTACTGCTTACCAGTTAAAACGTCCCTTTACCAAAACGTTCCCGTACCAAAAAGTTTCGGCCATGGATCAAAACGTCCCCATGTCTAAAAGTCCACGTACCAAAACGTCCGCGGATTGAATCGTTGTTAATGTTAGTTTTATGATAATTTTTTTCAACTATTTGTAGGCCTTAATGTTTTTATTAACGTAAGAAGGCTACGTTCTGTTTCTTAATGGAAAATGAAATGGGCCTACAAATGCGGGCAATTCATACTTTACAACTTACGGCTGCAATACTTAAAAAACTTTACGTGTTGTGCATAGCCAACATGCAGGTATTGCAGTAAGTGCATAGCTACGATTAGCGTGGCGCCAACTCAGTTAAGTTTTTTCGTGTCGTGATATTACTGTTCCGAATCAAAAAAGATTTACCAAGTTGGCCTAAATGCAATAAATTAATTACAATTAAAACTTCTGTTTCCTAAAGTTAAAAGAGGTTTTATCATAGGTATCATTCATAGGCGTGGACGTTTTTTTATTACATATATAATACCACGGGGACGTTTTGGTAGCTAAAAAGAGGGGACGTTTTGGTAAAGGGACGTTTTGACTGGATACCTCCGTACTCCTATTGCCCAACAATTTCATCATCAACTAGACCGGCTATTAGGCTAGTATAAAAAGTGTCCAAATCGTGATTTTGGTGGACGCGTTAAAATAGAAATCTCCTCATCGTAGACATTTCCAGTACTCCCAACTAAGTTAGTTTTAGCTCGTCCCGTAATTGTCTTTAACTTCTCCTTGTGCAGACAAAAACATAGTTTATTAAGGCCTTATCCTGGTGGGCATAAAAGCCCCCAATGCGTAATCACAACACTCTCTGTGCATGTAGTGTCATATGATCTATTCTGCATCTTGTAAATATTGTAACTCTTATGTCAATCACAGAGCAGTCACCAATTGAGATTTTTACTTACCTCCAAGTAAAAGTCATACTTAATTGGAGTGACGAGTATCCGTCTTTAATGCACATCAAACGCCTTTTGAAGTAACCTGCTTCTTCAATTCTAACGTCCATAATTTTGAAAAGCTGAGAGCTTCCGGGAACTTTTCCTCTTGTCCCTCAAGTTGCCAGAGGGTTCCTATCAACTTCCTGGTTTGGGGGATACCATATCCCCTTTAAGCAACCCAGTTGGTCTTCGCACAATGAAGCGCTCAGACTGGTTTTCCTCTTCTCGGGACTGCCAGTAGCCTGCAAAGCAGACTCTGTGGCAGCTTCTAGATATACAGTCGTACACATGCCATGTAGGTAATGAAGCCTACACTACTTGCAAATGTTAGATATTTTGACTGATTACAAGCACAATAGCCTAATTATAGCAGGCTAGATTGCCAGTGACGGTAATATTAACTAACAGGCCTATCAGTTCAGTGAAAAGAAGAAATTTCCCCACTTTTCATTATTTTTAGGGCGGCTGGGAGGGGAACGGAATCCCTCCCGGTAAATTCGCGCCTGTGTATAGAGTAAGCCTAGTTTCATGAGTTGCTACTGAAATTTTCAAGGGCATGGTAAATCTCAACAAACGCCAGTTTTTATAGGCTAGGACAACAGTCGGCGACAACTAGTCGCACAATGTATTTTTAGACCAAAGTGGTAACCCGGGACCGTATAGAATAGTAGTTATTAACCGTTGTGGTCCTCCCCTCCCATCTTCTGACGGCCTAAGTGAAACTACCTGAATGAGATATAAATGCAACGCACTGTATGGTATACCAGGGAGTTGCTAGAGACTCCCTGGGTATACTCACCAATCTGATATACAAGCCAGTGGTACAAGTACGAATATTCAAGTTTGCCTCAATGTAATGAGCACTGCTGGATAGTTGCCAGAAGAAAATTAAACAGGCTAGTATTACGACAAACTGACAAAAGTGAGCATGAAGTGAGTGGCTTAGCCTTCGTGATGTTCAGTCGACTAACTTTAACCATCAGTTGTTTCAAGAACCAGTATTGTTAACGTCTGAACTTTGAACTTGGACACAAGTTAAACAAGCACACAATGTCCTCTATGTGTACACTGATAAGGCAGACTAAATAATTATTCAGCATAATCTGTCTGGTACATTATAGGCTTATGTTTACATATGTTTAGCAAAATGTACAGGTATTGAGGTACCTGAAATATCGGTAACTTCATGAGGGCAAAGTTCGTACTGACTATCGACAAATGTACGAATCTCCGATTGGAAGACGGTCTAACTGTCTAAGGGGAAAATGAAAGCAAGACTTTGTTAAACGGTATTTCTTGGCAGATGGCAATTGACGTAAATACACGAGCAAACATCAATTTTACATCGACTGTAGAGTAGATCGACTACTCGAAGTGTGAGATTGCAAAAACGGGTTGGGAAAGACGTTTTTGATCTTTTTTTTTTGGGGGGGGGAGGGGGTATCGTTTTCTCGGCCGTTTTAAGAGATACTAATCGGAAATTTGGAAAGAATGTGAAACATGTCACGGAAATATTTGTGGTGATCGATGGTACTTAAAGTCTCCAGAGCTTACTTACCAAATTTTGGCCACACATCCCTTCTTCTTCTAGGGATTTTGATATTTGTGCGGTTCGAAAGTTTGCAAACTCGTCCATGGGTTGGTCATGCACAAATCAGGGAGCTGTCACGCCGAAGTGGTGATCGGGAAAGCCTGTACCACGAAAAACGATGTTTTAGGGGGTAATTTTGGAACTAAACTTAAATTGACCTTTCCGGGCTAGAAGAAATTGCTCCTGATGAAAACAAAAAAGGAAAAAGTAACTGATCTCAGTTGCTTTATAAACTTGTGCTCTTGTAATCTATCCTGAAGATTTCATTTCTTTTGATCAAAGTATCTTGGAGAAAATTTGAAATAATATTACCTTTTCTTCGTAAGGAGACATCGATTCTGCCAAGAGCAAATTTGATTTGGCATTTCATGCTAGGTTACCGCAATCCAGGAAAATTTCAAGATAATGCCAATCAATGGAGTCATTTGGCGACGGTGTATAGTTACACTGATCCAAACAAAGCACATCGGTATATCAGCGCAGTAGAACATGCAAACGGCGGCTAGTGGCCAACATCATATTCACCTGTCGTTTAATTCGACGTAATAGCAAAATGATCACTCTCCTAAATACGAATTGGCCAAATCAACAGCTCCATGGCCAAATTAACCCCACTGTAACCACATAGCTCATATGAAGCTATGGATCGTTTGCATGTTTTACAAATGTGCATGACTGCTCAATAATCTACCACAAGTTTTCAACGGGCACCAGCTACCCCTCATATGAAAGCTCACGCGTAGCCTTTTCACAAAGATTTCAAATTTGTGTACCATGACTGTTGAGATTTTGAGCTAGGAGGGCATATGTAATAGAGTGGTGGTTAGATCCTGTCTTTTTTTATTCCTACTCCTGTTTTTTACTTCATTCAAATGCCATTTAGCATGCGGAAACATAAATTACAAAAAAAGCCTGAAATATCTTCAATTTTCTTTATTTTTCAGAGGGAGTGCTTCAATTATTTTCCTACCACATACATGTCACAAACTGAACACATCGCTAGTTCCCAATCCAGTCTTAAAAAAGTGTACCTAAAGAATAAAATTTCAAAAATATATGATAAAAAGCTTGAAAAATAAATCTAAGTGGTCCAACTCCCATCTTTACAGGAGATCCCTGACCTGAGATATACAATTTTGAAGCTTATTTACTCAATTTAAAATAGTAGATTGCGCAATAATTTGTGATGTCATTCTTGTACTACTCAAAATACAATCTATGTTTTTCTTTGTTTTTTTTCCAAGAGGCACTGCATCTGGTGCCAAAATGTGATCACTGTCTTACTATTATAGGGTGACTTGACTATGGAAGCCCTCTCCGTAAAACACACTAAGCAAGGAAACAGTAAATTTTCAAGGACATATAAACATCTTAATTTCAAAAGGAAATAAAAGCAGTTAATGTGAGTTGTATAAGAACGGCATCACAAATTATTTCCTAATCGATTATTTCAAATTAAGTGAGTATCCTTCAACATTTTTTTTATCTCAGCAACGGAAAAAGCTATGAAGATGGGAGTTAGATGAATAAAGATTCATTTGCCAACCTCATATATATATATATATATATATATATATATATATATATATATATATATATATATATATATATATATATATATATATATATATATATATATATATATATGTAATTCTAGACCTTAGTTAGGTACACTTTAAGTTATGAGGTATTGTGGTGCAGTGGAGAAATCACACGACTATCTGCGAAAGGAAAAACGATGAGTCGAGATAGTGCATTAAAGGCTTTCACGGTTTTTTTCCACTTCTTCCCGATTTAGCATGTTTCCTTGTTTGTTTTTATACAACAATTCGTACGGAGGTGGGACTGTGTTTGGGCACATACATGGCGCAGGAAGCTGTTATCATCTGTGGAGGGGGTGGATGATGAACGTTGCTTCGGACCGTCGTTCTGGGAAGGGGTGTAAACTCTAAAGTGAGGGCTTAGTACGGAAAAATATTTACTGTTTGGGAACGAGATGTTAGAGCCTATAAAGTCCCAATACGACTTTGTATAAAGAAATACTTAAACCGCCAAAAATCGTCATAGCACGAGAGCCAGATATATGAAGTTGGTAACAGTTTAAGAGGTTCTAACATACCTAGAAGAACAGTCTTAGCTTCTTTCGGGAGTAATCTTTGTCCGAAATGCAGATGTTGAATTCGGATTGCCAACTGAAATTCGAGTTCTCTCCTCGTAATGAGCCTATCAGTCAGGAGTATGAACCAATGAAAGTCTGTTTATGATTATTCATGAATAAACAACTATAGGTGCCTTGCCTACATGCTCAACTGTAGTGAAATGTACGCACGTAAACAGTGCAGAGCATGTGCTTGTATATTCGACGGATGGACTACACAAACAACCTAGGACTATACTCAGGTTAGTGTAGGCTTAGAATTGAATTGTAGTTAGAAATAATTACCCACGCCAACGAAATTGCTGTACAACTAACATGAAAAAAGGGGACAACCTCACCTGAAATCCTAAGCAAGATAACGTTGCCTGGCACAGCGAGGCAAAATACAGGCAGGCTATACGAACATGCACAGCCACAGTCCAGCCGCCAATGTCACGCAAGTTGACTGCTTGTGTTACAACCGATAATGTAAAAATCGACCGATAATGTAAAAAAATTACAGATAATGTAAAAACAACCGACAATTTAAAAAAAAATTACCGATAATGTAAAAAACTCTTTGAACCGATAAAGTAAAAAAAAAAGTTACCGATAATGTAAAAACGCTCGTCTACCGTTAATGTAAAAACTGTTCTAAAGACGTTTTCATACGGAATAGGAAACGTGGAATTTTATCAAAAAATTCATATGTTAATTCAGAAAGGTCGTAACTCATATACCCCAAGGGAAGGGGCTCTTACCCCTACTTTACAGCGCCCTCCTGCAGGTATATTTCCCTTTAAAGGTACATTGAAAGACAGCAGAAGAATTAAAGGTCACTTTCTTCTCAATTGTCTAGGCCGAATACATAATGCTATCATATTTCTCCTTCATATACTTAAAGCGCACTCACTCCCCTGTTGTTCTGCAAGCTCACCAAAAAGAACATATCTTCGATAAAAAAAATATCATGAAAGGACTGCAACATACACCCTAACAACCCTCAAGTGTGATATATGGAAGGGAAAACTTTCACTCCACATTTAACAAGTGCAATCGAAACCTTATTCCTCAGTTTTAATTGGTAACCATCTAGTATGAAAACTGGGTGTTTTGAAATGCCTAAAATCTGCTCTTGGGGACACTGACCCTAAAAGTGGGCCTTTTGACGGCCCGCACATCCCACTACAACCGAGAGACGGGATGACTGACTTCGGATCTGTGATCAGCGTGGTCGATAACCTCTAGAACGCAATTCTTATCAAGCGTGAGTAGCTTCGATTTCATCCCCTTCTTCCCCTGGGGTGGGGAACGGGTGAGAGGGAATAATCTTCCTTTAGCTTCAGAATAACGATAACAACACACTGGGTTTATCGGACATGCTCATTTCAAAAATATAATTTTCAGTCCTTTGGTTTTTGAAGTATCTGGTTTTTATTAGAGAGCGCCCTCTGTTGGGCCATAGACCTATGCAAATAGGCTGTGCCATCAATATTACCCACCTTTATGTAATAAAATATGTTGCGGTCCTTTCATGATATTTTTTATCGTAGATATGTTCTTTTTGGTGAGCTTGCGGAACAACAGAGGAGTGAGGGCACTTTAAGTATGTGAAGGTTAGTTAGTTAGATGAGGTTTAACGGCCCAGTTTGCAACCAATTGGTTCAAGTCGAGCCGGCCACGGCCTTTTTTTTTTCCAGTTGTGGATCACTGGCTTGTTTTCCCTTACTCCACTGCTTATGCGGAGCATCACGCACAACGGCAGTAAGTTCCATCTTTAAAGTC
The DNA here is from genome assembly GCA_029531755.1 of Holothuria leucospilota. Lineage (NCBI taxonomy): Eukaryota > Metazoa > Echinodermata > Holothuroidea > Aspidochirotida > Holothuriidae > Holothuria > Holothuria leucospilota. The sequence goes on from CM055965.1 coordinate 14,345,560, forward strand.
TTTGGTATGACTCGACCTGGGAATCGAACCCGGGCCTCCCGCGTGAGAGGCGGATGCTCTACCGCTAGACCAAACAAGTATGTGAAGGAGAAAAATGATAGCATTATGTATTTGGCCTAGACAATTGAGAAAAAGTGACCTTTAATTCTTGTGCTGACTTTCAATGTACCTTTTTAAGGGAAATATACCTGCAAGAGGGAGCTGTAACTTCCCCTGGGGTATGAGTTACGACGTTTCTGAATTAACATATGCCTTTTTTGATAAAATTCCACGTTTCCAATTCCATATGAAAACGCCTTAAAACAGTTTTTACATTATCGGTATTTTTTTTTTTTTGCATTATCGGTAGACGAGCGTTTTTACATTATCGTTAATTTTTTTTACATTATTGGTTCAAAGAGTTTTTTTCATTATCGGTAAATTTTTTGTACATTATTGGTTGTTTTTACATTATCTGTAATTTTTTTTTACATTATCGGTTGTAACAGCTTGTGTGTTACGGCACTATAGCTACATTTTTTGTGCATCAGACACATCGTAGCCTAGCATTCGTCGTTGATTAGTGCACAATGAAAATACGGTAAGCGAGTGCGTATGCAGTAGATGTACACTGGCTGCATCGTGCAGGACAGTCGTCGACATAGACCCTTTTCCAAATAGCAATTACAAAGAATTGTGGGATAGAGTTTGGTATGCGTCGTTTTTCGCCACAGTAATATGCCACTGACAAAAACGATGCGTACCAAACTCTGTCCCACAATCCTTTGTAATTGTCATCTGGAAAAGGGTCTATGATGTGATCTCGAAGCAGCTGAGTAATGAATATTCATAATGATCTAGAACTTCCCACCGTGATGAACCCTGTGCATAGGCCTATTGAAACAGCCGTTACATTTACAGTCCCGATTGTTTAAAATAACCTTTCACTTTCGTAAATGTCTTTTTTCTCCAACAAATCATTTCTCTGGTTATGTATGGGTTTATGTAACCTTAAGCACCACTCATTTCCCTTATCCATATTCGTATACAAAGTCGTATTGGGACTTTAACTACCATTTATCATGTAACTGAGTTTCCCAGTTTTGACAATGAGCTGAGTATGTAGTTCAAGGTCATAAGAAAAATGACATTATATAATTGAAGTACTGACTATGTGCCTCTTTTGTGTGTTACACCTTTCGTAGCCTATATAGCTACCGGTATTTCAAACTAACAGCGTCTTTTGGATTGTGTAGCGCGCTAAAAGTATCTGTGGAAGGATTTCACACATTAGCGGCTCGCCAAAGAGGCACGGGGGGGGGGGGCGCAAGTAACCTTCAATTGTTTGCAAAGCATGGTCTTCAATCTTCCAAAAATAACGTTATTCGAGATGGCATACATAAATAATATCTCTAAATTTGCACGAAATTATCCCTTCTATCCCACAAATGTCATATATATTAATTTTCAAGTACGCATTTCGTGATAAGTTTAAGATTCAGCGTAGGTCTCCTGGGTCATTCGACCACTAGTCGTATAAGTTAGTATTATTCGAGTCGTCATGGTTTCAACTTCAGGCTGGTATGATACATGGGCGTCAATCCTGGGGGGACAGGGGGACACGTCCCCCCCCCCACATTTCGATGGGTGGGGGACACAATATCAAATGTCCCCCCCCCCACACTTCCTAAAGAGTAGTGTCGTGGCTCTATTTGACTGGCTTTTTGAGTGGCATGTAGGTTTGTTGAAAGTGTCTCGATGCAGATTTTGAATGCAGATTTTGTTAGGGAAATCTGATTTAATGAAAAATTTCGGCGCGCTTCGCGCGCATGCGTCACAGTTTGCACGCCATCTCATGACCATTAAAAAGGTGATTATACAAGGAACTATTCTGATCACAACACTTTCCGAAAACAGAGATACATCTCCAAACATCAGTATAGGGGCCCCTCATCAATATGGGATCCTTCAATCTAATTTGTAAGCATGATGTGGAAGGTTGAAACTTTAAAGCACGTTGTTGCCGTTATACATTTTTCAAAAACTTTTACCGAGCGCTTCACGCGAAGCCATTATCGGTATGGATGGTGATTGCTAATACACTTACGAAGAAAAAGCTGAAACGCGCTTGTTAGTCCTTCACACCTTTTCCTACACCTATCAGGGAGGTCTAACATCACCTTACTGCGCCTATTCTTTCCCTCCTGCCTATTCTTCATTGCTGGAAGCTGTTCGTCTGGATTTTCGTTCAAAATGCTTAGCATCATAATCTATATTACCATTTGGATGTCAGGTAATATGCATTACGCCATTGCCCCATTTATATAATTGATCCAGAGCTTCCAGGAGGTCCTATACAGGTATTTGCCAGCCTTAGATGCTCTTTTGTAATGCGCAATGAAGGAAAGGAAAATTTTCATAATAGTCCAAGAAAGTTTCTGTTATTCAACGCAGGTATTTTTGCGGAAAAACTGCAAAAAAAAGTAGCCAAAGGAGGGGCTTCAGGAAGGTTGTTGAAAACGTATTCGATCAGCTCCAAAAATAAACCAAAGATAGTACCATTTTGCATCTAAGCAACCTTAAATTTACGAAAATTTCTCAAAGGGGAGGGGGTGTCCCCCTCCCCTTACACCCCCCAGGACGACACCTTTTTGTAGTGACAAAGGAAGGATCACCACAGTTGTATACAAAACGCAGAGCGCATAAAAACAAAGTGGAGTTTATACGCCGCCACTCTGTTGGAAAAACATCCAGCCAGTCCGAACTGGGGCCTTAAAAACATATGACCCTAGCTACGGGCGTGGTTGGGGTCCATGATCTCTGACAAAGATCAACACTGCGAAGCGTGGTTTCAGCTGTTTTTGGACATGATTAAAGTAACATCTTGAAGTAATTCCCTGGACTCGGTGTATTTCAACTAGCAGATCATTTATGATGGTCATGTTAACTTTGGAATCATTGGCGTAGACAAAGGGGAGGCAGGGGGTCATGCCCCCCCCCATCGAACTCTGAAAAAAATTTGTTAATGGAACACAAAAATTGGCTTCAAGTAATGCTAAATGTTGCACCAGATTGCATCTGAGGGTACTTAAATATTCAAAAATTTCTCAAAGGGGAGGGGGACACCAAGTCCCCTTAGACCCCTCCCCCAGGCCGGCGATCAGGCCCCGCAGTTGGCCCCCTCCAAACAAGAATCCTGCTACGCCAGTTTGGGGAATCCTAACTCTTATTAGAATAGGACAACGTCAGTCATCACAAAGAGGGACACAGGTGAAGGGGCTTATAGAAAGACACGCCCTTTTCAAAAATAAATAATAATAATATATAAATAAAAATAAATATAACAAAAATAAATAAAATAATAATAAATTATTTGCCAGCAGTATGTGTGTATTTGATTTCTGTATATGGTTATTCCTACAAAATATTTCACAAAATTCATAATAATATGTCTCCTTATGCATACAAAATACCATATAAAGTATGCACCAAATCACATATTTTCACATTTAAAAATCACACAAAAGCTTCCCACCGTGGGAGGGGGGACACCCCCTCGCACACCCTCCCCCACTCGCGCCCGAGCGCGCTCGGGCTTGGTCGCTTCGCTCCCTCGCAAAATCTACCACTTCACCCCCGGACAAATTTCTGACCAGACTACGCGCCTGGTCATGTGTGTCCCCCCCCCCCACACTTCAATACGGATTGACGCCCCTGCTGGTATGCAGTTCCTCAAATGGAGGAGATTGTAGTTTGTGGTAAAAACAAAATGACAAAATGTCACACGGTCTAATATAGGGAAGCCATAATCAGTTGACACGAAGATTACTAAGAAATTTCTTTTGCTACAAATGTCCCCTAAAACCACAGCCGGGAACGTAAGTTGTAAGTTGCTCCATAGCATTTCTTTTATTGTGTTTTCATGTGTCAAAATTTTAACCCCCGAAAAGGTTGAATAGCGAAACATTCATTTGATAAAATTGCTAAAGCCTTTGCGAACGATGAGTGCCAAAGTCACTTATAAGTCTTCTAAAGCCATACATGCCCTGCGTGTCTGAAGAACAATGTAAATACGAGAACTTTTGAATTCGAAGATGTATCGGTGTCTAATCAAACATGATTTGGCTGAAAGTTCTGAAGGCATACCCTTCCAGTGTTCATTTAACACAGTAGAAGCAGTACACAGGAGAACTGGGAGGGGCAAAAGTCGTGCTTTGCAAGAATTTTTAACCGTGTTGCCAGGTTGCGAGAATGTTTTAAACCAGGGGTGGGAAACCTCCGGCCCGCGACACTATTTGGTCCTGCCCGCGAGGCAATTCATGAGCGCTATTTCAGTAACACTGGGAGTCAGTTTTTGATAATTTTATCTATCATTTACCCGGCATAGGCTAAATAAACAGCGTGATGCCGCCGCTGGTGTATCTGCACCTCACAGTTTGCACAATGTAGCATGCATTGTAAAGCATGTCTTTACATATGAACCAAACTCTTCTACTTATGGGAAACATGACGAAATTTATTTCGTTCGCACCGCATCAGTCCCGGTGGGTTCCATGGGTTATACCCCTACCCCTCATGGGTTATACCCCTCCCCTTCCCTTGAGTGAGTTTGAAATTGAAAAATTGAAAAGGTGAATAACTTTGCAATATAATGCGAAAATTAAATAGAAATGGAGTGCCTTTAAAGGACATGTTTTTTTTCGGCAAGCTTCTCGCACACTTTTTCAGTTGCTTGTTTGCTATTGTGTATACTTCAGACATCACAAATGGACCTGCAACGAGTGCGAACTAAGATATTTAAAAAAATGATGATGTTGCGGTATTTGTAATCTGATTAGCTTCGCACATCATAATGCCATTTACAGAGTGTTACAGTAATGCAAAAGTTAAATCATCATAATTTTACAACCCTTTAGAGCTTTCGGGGTCTTTAGGTACACAACCTAATAAACGTGTTGATTATCATCCACGACTAAAAGCAATTTTCCTCGTGTATCACGTAGCCACACTGGTATAGGTGTGTGTCTACAAAAAGCTGTAACGGGGATGTAATCTACAGGTAAAATGTTTCTCATAGGAGGAGAGTTTTTCGTTCCCTTGGCCACGTTGACTGCGTCATTGGCCCAGGAGCGGTCTTAAGACCGTCAAATGGCCCCGTTATCAGCAAAAGGTTCTTCACCTCTGTTTTAAACTGCCGTTTCAGTTTTATTAAAATGAGCAACAAATAGTCAATCAAAGTTGAAGTGAGATTTTTGACTAGTGGACTAATTTTATTTAAGGGGACGAACTGTCTTTCTCTGAGTTAAGGAAATTCCTACACAATCAGCCTTGACAGACGGCAAAACTGGATCTCACACCCCTTAATAAGTAGGCTACTCTAGCTACAACCCTTGATTTTACTACAAGCAGCTACAACTACCACGCTTTCACTGAATAATTGACTGTACTAAGCGAAAAGGCAGCAACTCAGCAGGCAACTAAGCAGGCGCGGATCCAAGGGGGGGGGGGACTTCCTCGGACTCAGCCCCCCTTTTTTGCCACATCAACAATAACAAATACGCAAAAATTAGCATAATGTTTATCTAGGAGAATATTCAAGTGGGCTTTCAGCCCCCCTCCCCCTGCCCTTTTCGAAATGTCTGGATCCGCGCCTGTAAGAGCACTACCTACGCTTATTTCCAAACGACCAAAAGCAGTGCTTTTGTAAGTGCCCCATATTTTATACCTTTGTAATATACCTTGCTGCGCAGGTTCTAAACACAGGCTATTACGAACGCAAAGACTTCAAATACGGCTGTATAGGCCCAGTTCCACGACAGTTGTCATATGTCTAGAGTGTTTTACGGATAATTTCCTTGTTCAGAATTGCTTCGTCTAGTTTTACCAAAGGGGGACCACGGACACCTGTCGGGAAAGGCTGCTCCTCCAAGTCTGATGATTTCGTCCGGGAGCTTTGATGAGTACGATAAAGTTTGTAATCTCTGACGATGAACAGTCGCCCCGATGATTACATGATTTTTCTCTCAAGGTCTGGCAAATCGTTCAATTAAACCCCCAATTCTTTAAATTTACCAACATAAAGCCTCAAAAATTTTGAAAGTTTCCTCAAGTAAAACCCACATTTTCAAATTTCCTCCTCCACCCAGCCCAAAATGTTGCTTTCGCAATCCTTCGGACAACCCGCCACGTTTGTCGAGGCTTCGATTCGCTGCCCCCGGGCAAATCCTGGTGCCACCCTGGTTTACCGCTTGTGACTTACAGCACTCGTACCCACCAGTAAAACACAATTTGGGCCTAATAGGAATAGGCACCGGATCTGCCATTATCCCGAGTGTTCGAAAGTAGGTTTTGACTGGTTTTCGCAGACAGGTAACCATACAAGTCTGAAAAAGTCCGGATCAGAGGGGCACCGTACCCGAATCCGGATCATTAGTTTCAACAGATATGGATAAAAGATGACCCAGGTTGAATCATTTTTATCCAAATCTGATTACTGCAAATGATCCGGATTTGGGTCGGTGCCCCTTCTGATACTGATTGAGTTCAACGTTTATCCGGACGTTTTAAGAGTGTAAGAAAGTGGCAAGAATAATTACATTGAAGTTCTCAAACACCTTTGTCCAGTGGCAAAATTGATCCAACAAAAAGGCCCAGAAAGATTTTGCCTGGACCATTGGGAATTGTAAAAGAAAATTCTCATACTTGCCGTGGAAGACGATATCTGCAGCAACGTTCTAACCCTCAGTATGCTTGACCATGTCGGAGCAAGGATTCGTTTAACTTGTTCACCCCTGTGTGCATCACAGACTAGGACTAAGGCCCGTCTGGAGGTGACGTATCGGACGGAACCTTTTGTAAACTGCAGTTTGCTCGACCTGTTTCATCTCCGACCGTCACGACGCTAATATTCTTGTAGAATTATCCATAGGCGTAGGAAGCGGTTCACGAATGGGGGGGGGGGGGGTGAACGTTGTTTCGCACCACCGTCCTAGAGGAAGCGTCTAAGGGAAAGAGATGGGGTGGCCCCTCCCATTTGGAAGAGTATTGAATATTTGACGGTCCTTAAAATGATGCAACTTGATGCAAAATATTGGGCAAAGTTTAAGGAAAATTACTGCCACTTTTGAAATTTTTTTACAGAGAGGACAATTAAGCGATTTTCGTCCTTGAATTGAAGGGCGGAAGCCCCACCACATTTTTGACTGGGGATTAGCCCCCTCTTATTACGCCTGTGGAATTATCGTGTGTGTAAGTCTAAGACTGCAACTTGGCAGTATTAAGGCCAGTTTTAGCACGTTTTGGTGGTGTCACCTTCAGTCGGGAAAGATGAAAATGTGTTATGTATCTTATATTTCCAAAGTGGTTTCTCACTTGCATCTGAACTCCACAATGAACACCCGGGCCACAGCCACAAATAAGCATGTTTACTTCTTTTGAACCTGGCCAAGTGCTTTACTTTACAAACTTCCTATTAATTTCCTTATATGTATATTTAATAATGTTGCAGAATACTGCACATTCAAGCAGTGGCGGTTCAAGGATTTTTCAATACGGGGGGCGGGGTGCAACTGAATGGTCGGTTAAGGCAGTGGCAGCGGAACTTCTTTATAAGTGGGGTCAAAATGTGCACGCGTAGCGTGCACTGCGAGGGCGAAGCTCAAAGAACAAAACCTATAACGGGTGGGCTCTAGGGTTCCCTTATATAGCCTTTAGAGGGGTTCAGGAGCACAAAGTCTCGGTGGGGGTCCGGGCGAAGGCCCGGAAACTCGAGACAAATATTTTAGTGTTTCAGATGCTCCGAGAAGATTGTTTCAAGGCATATATTAATCGATTCAATTCCCTTATCTTTCGAAATATTTGACACTTTTTACTTACAGAAAAGCTATAGTATATATGGTTATATACACGTATATACATAGCCATAGCAAGTTAGCCTCAAGAACTTAAGCACATGTGCGCCAATCTTGCCATAATTTCCCCTGCCTAGTGGCAATTTTCTCTTTCTCTTGCCATACAGACGGCGAAAACGTCTTTCACGAGTGGGCAGAAGAAGTGACTTTGATAATGCTTTTTCAGTCCCCCCCCCATTGAACTTGAATCCTGGCGTGTTCCAGGAGTAACATTATGGTGGAATCCTGGAGAAACATCCCATGAAGCTGACTTATTAACATGATGGGGATAGCTGTTTTCCAGGTGACCTCCAAATGACAATTAAGGAACATCACCAAGCTATTCAAAGTCATCAAATATTCACAAATTTGAAAAGAAAATCTGTACGGAAGGGGGAGGGGCGAAATAGCTTCCGGGGGGATACTCTCTTAGGGAAGAGGCGAGACATGCTTACATGTATTAAGGCAATGGTAATTTTGAGTTTTCTGGGGAGGGGGAGAAACTTTAGTGCCGAAAACTCTATTGGAGAACGTTAAAGACTTAATTTTTCAAGTCTCTTGGGATGGATGCCTAAGGGCGATAAGCAAAACGTTTACCCCGAAAGGGTTCTGCTCCCGAAGAAGCTACGTCCCCAGAAGGGGCACTAAGGCTCAAGGGTGGCACCAGGGGACAGGACGAAATTTTCGTATTTCGTAGGGGAAACTTAAAATGTACTTTAAAATTTATGATTCCTACTACGTCCAGTCGCCCTGACAATGTACTTGATTTAAAGGGTTTTTTTTCAATTTTTATAAATAAATACCCACAGTTTTCTTAAATTTTCTTTAAAAAACTGAAAATTTCGCAATTAATTTTAATATAAAATCTTCAAGTTTTCGGCGCGAGCCAAAAATTTTGCCTTTCACATTTTTTCGAACACCCGTCTTTCCTGTAGGGGCTTGGAGTTACTGGTTCCCCGTCGGAGACTGACCCCCTAAAACATGTACTACATCATGGGTCTGTCATGCGTGGATCCATTCTAGACTGGCGGAAAATAACAGTTAGGCTACACATGATATTAGTCAATAAAAAAAGGCCTTGAAGCGATCGGACTTGGGATATGCTGAAGAGGGCGTAATGCACAATTGAAGCCATCTTTATTTGGAACAAGGAAAAGTATGTTGAATGACGGAGTCAAAATACGTCGCACTGGGAATACCCCATTTCTTTACACGTTGACAGTTGTCCTAGGGAAACCTGATAAACGTGCCACCATCAATACACCAATTCTGTAGTTTCATTTATAGCCACTTGAATTAATAATTAGCGATAATTTGGCGGAAATAAATCGCTAGACTCCAATGTCATGCGCTGTCTCACGCCCTAGTCGAAACATATATGACAGCGGCGGAATGACTAAATCAGAGATGGGAATGAACTATACCTTGCCGGTGTCTCTCATTTTGATTAAAATAATATCGAAGTCTCTAACGAAACAAACTGCGTGCATGTGAGTGGACACGATTTGGTCCAAGGAAGCGCGGGGGGGGGGGGGGCACACTAGACTAATTCATTGAGAACGTAGGCACCGCCGGACCTCAAAATCCTCCTTTTTGCCAGTTTGATGTGTTGTCCAAGAGCCTTTTCTCAAGGTCTTCGTGTCGAGCAATGCAGTTAAGGGGCAGGGAATAATGCACACCGGAATACTTTTTCAAGAAATAGATGGCTTAGGACATTATTTTTTCGCACTGGTGTCGTAAGGGGTGGGGGATGGCTATGCACTTGATTGTGTACGTAGCAGTTTTGGGAATAACCTTTTTTATCAGATTTACTGCAATATTTATAGTGTCTTGGGGTGGGGGAGGAAGAGGAAGGGTTAAGAAATAAACTTAGGGCTGTAATAGCTGTGACATTATTTAAACAGTTATAGGGGCAAAGTCCATCAATTTGCCATATGGTGGACATATTCATGCATTATCAATCAAAAGGACTGGGGGAAGGGAGGTCGAAATTGGCCTTTTTTTTTTCAAAAATTGTTCGAATAGTCTATGTAACAAATAAGCAGATGGTTATGAGGCTAGATTTTTATACGAATATGACTAACATGAGACTTAACGGTTGTGGGTGCAAGAAAAGGTTTTTCCTTACTGAGTATGCCTATAGAGCTTATGCACGTGACGTCAGCGCGTTTCAATTTGGCTTACTGGATGGAACTGCCGTACGTAGTAGGTGTGTTAAAGATACGCGCTCACGATAGCACCTTAGTAACAATTGTTGCACAATGTACGCCTGGATGGAAAAATAGAGAAACGTGACGTAGGTGCATAAGCTCTATAGACCTTATGAATATTGACATCACACTGACGTCATATTGGAGGAAAATAATGATGCACACGTGCACGTACGAGTAGATTTCGCACGCACGTGTAGTAGACTTACGCGCATATACGATTGGTTGGCAAATCAGTTGTCTGCATTTGTTGTTGAAACTTGCAATGATACACGCTTTTCCAAACGAGAGAGCACCTTCTGCTCTGTGACATCATATGCATAAGATCTTTACGTGGAACTTTGCTTTAAAGTTACAGCCTACTGCCACGTATTCATACTGGTAAGGTCTAGTACAAGTGAATGTGTCAAAGGTTAAGTATAGCCTATATTCACTTTCTTTTAAATTCCTGCATTTAACATTCGAAGGAATGAAAGAAATCATGGCTTCATTCATTCATCAGATTTATCAGATTTCATTCATTCCGATGGGCTTATATTGTCTATACAATGTGAGATAAACCTTTGTCGGAAGGGTAAAAATGAAACCCTGGGAGTATAAGGGAAAATCATACTTGAATAGGAGTTCAAAGGGCAAAGTAAGGGATATACCTTAACAAAAATTCAAAACGATTATGTTTCCTGAATCATAACCTAGTTTTCAAAAGGAACTTGAATCCAAACAAAAATGTCACGTCTTTGGTAGGATGTACCCGTTGTTTGGTACAGACAAGTCCTGGAGACTGTGGCATTTTGGGCAATAGGCAGTCCCCCAAAGTTGCTTTAAAAATCAGACAACTCTTGCAGATCTCCTCTTATTTGCCTAATTAGAAGTACCACTGAAGATGTTTTTGAACATAGCTATTACAGACAAAAGGGAAAAGAAGGAGTTATTCTCCAAGATTTTAACAATTCAGTAACAAGGATATTGTCACATGATAAAAAAGCCATTCATGAATTAGGATGACGGGGTATACTGATTCTGATTGAGGTGACTGCATTTTCTCTTTAAGCATTTTAGCGATGAAAATTGGAGTCCTTGTAAATTTTTTCAATGCTCGCCTGTCATATGATGTGTATCACCGTCTCTTCTTCACACTTAAATAAAATTGCATCGTCAGTATGTAATTCCATTTCAACAAGTGCTCATGGAAAGCCAACTTTCAATGCCCTTATTAAGAAATTACCACTGGGGGATGGGGTATTCCTTTAAAGGGATCGCCATGACAATGTCTAACAGGACAGCTCCTTTCCACTGGCTCGTAGCGTACCAAGAATTTTTCTCCAAACGTACCCCATCCTACCGCACCGCACCCCATATTACCGGAACTGGCACATCCCAGGCTTTGAAGTTACATCAATAAGTTCATTTTAGAGATACCGTTTTCATGAGAAACCTAATATACAAAAGAAAAAAAAACAGCCTAAAATCAAAAAAATTTGTCCGTAGATAACTAAGTAGATGAAAACAATTCACTTCACGTTACTTTTTATAGCCCTGCTTTATTCATTATTTTTCACAGGAAATACGTAATATGAGTAACGTAAAAGTTATTTGATAAACAGGGTATTATCCAAGGTTTGCAGAAAGCTGAATTGGGCCGTCGTCAGGGAGAAGCTGTCTAACTTGAAATAAGAGAGCCAAAAGTGTGCCTATGACAGGAACCCGGGGCTTTCTGACCTCTGACCCTAACTTAAGCGGCAACCTAACCCCCAAACCCCTCAACTATGGAATTAGAGTTAAATGATGAGGTTTTACGGCTCAGTTTTTAACCAATTGGTTTAAGTCGGACCGGCCCGGCTTTTCTAGCTGTGGGTCACTGGCTTGTTTTCCCTCCTCCATTGCTTATGCTGAGCACCAAGCACAATGACAATAGGTTCCATTTTTAAAGTCTTTGGTATCATGACCCGGCCAGGAGTGGAACCCCAGACCTTCCGGCTGTCCTAACTATGGAGCTATCTGTAATAGCTCCACATGGGCGACGATCCGGGGGGACATGGGGACATGTCCCCAATATTTGAGAATTCGCCGATTGGCTTTTATCTTTCACACAGTAAATTATTTGAAAATGGGGTTATGCCCCCAATATTGAGAACAAATCACTGCCCATGTAGCTCCATGCCCTAACATAGCCTATTAACATGAGGGTTACGCGCTGAAGTCACCTGCATCTGTCGTGTAGTGTGCATTGTGAATCGTGCTTCTGAATGGTGCGCTGACAATAGGGAACTAAGGTCAGGGCAGTGGAGTTTAGTTTTGTCACTCAAAGTTGTGTAATGTCGCTAGGTTTCTTTGCTGATAGCAGTGAGTAGCCACATAGACAATTGCCAGCTCCCTGCTTAAAATATCTTTCCGCAATATACATATTGTTCTTGCAAGAAACTTGTTCGGCATATTTTATAATATATACCAATGTAATCAAGTAGTAAGTGTAGCCGCAGTACCTATAAGCTGCTTCGAACGGTACAATCGAAGTATGTTGAATCCCAAGCGCAGATTCAGTTTCAATAGTCTAGCAAATTTTTACGGTTATATGACATGTTTTAATGTGTTTATTCCATGAATGGCCTATTATTATGGATAGAAACTTCTCTCTCCTTTATTTCTGTATCTTGTTCTTTACTTGTATAGTAGCAGGCGCGGTTCTAGGCCGAGATTTTTGGGGGGGCTTAGGGGGGGGGGGCTTGAAACGGAAGAATAAAATTTTCTGTCATTATCAATACCGACATTGGGGAATGATGCTAAGGAGGACTCCATCAGTGGCGTACCCAGGATTTCTCTCACGGTGGGGGGGGGGGGGGCATGCAGTATGTTGTGTGATCGCCGGCCTGGGGAAGGTTCTAAGGGGAGGGGGTGTCCCTCCCCTTTGAAAATTTTTGAAAAATTAGATGTACTTACATGCAATTTGGTGCCACATACGCTACATTTTGAAGCAGAATTTGTGTTAAAAAATTTACGTATTTTAGGAACTAAAAAAAAAATTGGCATCAGGGAAGGGGCATGGCCCCCTGCGTACGCCACTAATAGTAATAATCATAGGCGTATGGGACTCTTACAGTTTGGGGTCCAGGAAAATTTTTTGCCCGAACTTCTCAAAAAGTTGCCAGAAATCCGTTGCAGTTCAGGTGCATGAAATAGACCACTAAACCACTACAGGCGCGCGAAGCGCGCGAAAATTTTTGCACATTTTTCGGGCATTCGATCAAAAATTCGGGAACTGAGTAGAAAATTAGGGCAATCTTTTCACTTTTACTTCATCTCTGCCGGAATTTCAATTTGAGTAAGGTATCAAATGTTGTTCATGTCTGGTCTACTGTTACAAAGGCATACTGAACTGGATTTGAGCAATCACTGGATTTGAGACCGACTTTTTGGCGCTCAGAGACCGACTTTTTGGCGCTCAGAGACCGACTTTTGATTTTCAGCCCCCCCCCCCACACACACACCTGTATTTACGCCCCTGGGACTGGCGTCGAACGTAAGAATGCAGCTGGGTAAGCTAGTAGGCGCCCGCACTGTGCCTACCGTCGTAATACAGTACTAAGGCGAAGCGTGGCTGTCGTACTATATGCAGACAAAACAACGGTGTACGTACGTGGACGTGGATACAAGAAACGTAATCACATGCCTATCTTGCATGACACATTTGAGAAACTAAATCCACTGGACTAACATGTACACAAATGTATTGAACAATTTTGTTTTTCTCAATACACGCAAATATAGCATGAAGATAACACACAACCTCGGAAATTTTTTTTTTTGGGGGGGGGGCTTGAGCGAATTTTGGGGGGGCTTGAGTCCCCAAAGCCCCCCCGTAAAACCGCGCCTGTATGGTAGAAAGAATTTTTATGACAGTCAGACGGCCTAACTATTTTTATTTATTCCTATCACGGCAACCACCTAAAATTCTAGTTTAAAGCTTACTGAATGAAGTTGGTAAATATTATAACATTTTTATGAATGTCCAATTCTTTGAGGTCATGTTTTGGTGTCAAATTTTTCACATACCAATGGGGTAATTTGCTTATAGAGTTTGGCTTCTTCGGCAGAAAACCTGCAGTAATGCTATACAGCTTTTGCTAAAACAAAAACTCGTTAAGGGGTGTGCAATGTTTTTATTTATTTTAATGCTCTCAAAGTTTTAACACTTTTGTTAAGTGGATTGGCCGTATGAAGGGTAAATAACCGTCATTTTAATGACCTGAAGCTAGCTTCAGACAGTAAAAATCTCCCTACCAAGTTTACTTCTCAGCACTACTCCAATTTAAGCAAAACAACTATCTATAATGCACCTCTCAGACAAAACTAGTGTAGCTTACACTGAATATACATTGCTCAAGGATACACACTACTGTGTGTGAGCAACTGAGGACACAACTGACTGCACAGTCAAAACTTACGAAAGAGAGCAAACCTATTGTTCGAATTTATGTCAAAGTTCAGTCACCAATTGCAATTGGAGATATGATCATATTTCTAAATATGTTTGGAGCGAGATTGTAGGGCCTTTAAGTAGAGAAGGGTGCAATGAGGTAACACCTGAAGAGTAGCGGTTACACAGGATTCTCTTCCCGAAATACTGCATTCTTGACCCGATTCCATCCAAATGAAATTGTTCCCTTAATCACTCATCTTGTGAATCTGTCCTCACTGTCAGGTGAATTTCCCGAAACTTGCAAAGTTGCTGTAATTCGCCAACAATTAAACAAATGAGACTTAGAAATGTCATGAAAACTATAGGCTTGTTTACAGTTTCTTTCTAAAATTATTGGAAAGTCTGCAAACGACCATTATCTTCGTTCCTTACTCTGAATGATCTTCATGCTAATTGTCAGTCTGCTCACCGAAAGGGTCACAGTACTGAAACGGCTCTTCTTAGGGTACATAATACTATACTTTCTGCACTTGATAAGCACAATGATGTCATTTTACTTATGCTAGATACAAGTGCTACTTTTGACACCATAGACCATTTTCCAAATAGCATTTACAAAGTTTTGGTGTGCATCATTTTTTTTCAATGGTATTTTACTGTGGCCAAAAACATGTACCAAACTCTATCCCACAATCCTTTGTAATTGCTATTTGAAAAAGGGTCTATTGGTCATGGTATTCTTTTATCTAGGTTATATCATCTTTATGGCAATAACTGGGGTTGCTCTAAAGTGGTTAAGGTCTTATTTGAAACAAAGAACGCAACGTGTTTTAATTGGGTCATTGTTATCTGGGTCTGTCCCTCTTGTGGAGTCATCCAAGGGTCGGCATTCTGATGACAACACTCAAGTTCCGAAAAACAGGGATACATCTCCAAATATCTGTAGGGGTCTTGCATCAAAATGAGATCTTTCATTCCAATTTTTAACATGATGTGGAAGGTTCACACTTGCAAGTAGCCTATGTATTTGCTGTTACACAGTTTTCAAAAATAGTAACCAAGAGCTTGGCGCGCAGCCATTATTGGCATAGATGGTGGTTGTTAATACACTTACAATGACAAAGCATTCTGAGACCCTCTTGTTAGTCCTTTATCTCTTTTGCTTTACGTATCAGGGAGGTCAAATATCACCTTTCTGCACCTATGCTCTCCCTACCGCCCATCCCCCATTGCTGGAGCTGTTCGTCTGGATTTTCTTTCAAAATTAGTGAAAATACGAGAGATGTAAAGTGCTTGGCGTCATACTCTATACTATCATTTGGATGTCTGGTAATAAGCATTATGTCATTGCCCGATTTTAAATAATTGATCTAGAGCTCCCAGGAGGCTATATACAGGTATCTCCTTAGATGCCCTTTTATAATGCTCAATTGATGAAGGAAAGGAAAATTTTCGTAATAGTCCTAGACCCCTCCCCCAGGACGGCACCTTTCTGTAGTGACAAAGGAAGGATCTCCACTGTTGAAGACAAAATGCAGGACGCATACAAAAAGGTGCAATTTACGCACGGCCACTCAGTTGGAAAAAACATCCAGCCAGTCGGAATATGGGACCTTCACACCCCAAAAACATATGACCCTGGGTACGGCCCTCGTTGTATTACATTTTATATGCTGATGATACCCAGTTGTATGTCCCTTGTAAGGGAAGCTTATCACTCTTCACCAAGACTGAGTCTCGTATTAATGAAATCTGCCATTGGATGCGTACTAATATGCTAGTTTTAAATTATGGTAAAACTGAAATTGCAAAATTCTCGTCAAAGTTTGGCCGTATTAATGTTTCTCCAATTTGCAATACACGCATAGGAGACACTTGGTGTAATTATGGATAATAAGGAAAGTATGTCAACTCATGTGTCAAACCTTTGTTGATTAGCTTCATTTGCTCTTTACAAAATTCGTAAGAATCGCAACATCTAAGATTGGTCTCCAACAGAGAAATTAGTTCATGTTTTAGTGACTTCTCGTTAAGATTACTGCAATAGTTTAATGTTTGGTTTACCCCAGTGATTTTCAAACCCAGGCCATGTAAGTGGGGCCCCGAATTGATTTTACGTCTTAAACAAATCATGTTTGACAAGAAAAACGTAGCAAAGTTGGAATAAGGGCCAACGATCTATGCTCACATGTACGCCTATGTTAAATTATGTATTTTGAAGTCACTACTTGACTCCTTCCATGTTGTTTTCTTGAAGTGGTGCGATAGGTTACATACGGAGCAGGCTGTGCGGCAGTTCCATGTGCAGTCATATCTAGCTAAGAATCGGTATTTTGTTTTGTGTACTGTGGTTGTGTGTGTGTGTGTGTGTGTGTGTGTGTGTGTGTGTTTTGTACACTGTGATATATAGTTATGCAGTGGTGCATTGCTGAGTGCGAGTCTTTATAGGGCCTAATGACAAAGCTGCAGGTAGCAAAATTATACCCTTGAAACCTAATTTTTGGGGAGAGGTGATTGTACTATTCAAAAACGTATCGTTTTGAAAGTAGGTTGATTGATTACTGAAATTGAAATCTTTGCAAGTCATCTTTCAGTATAAACTTGTAGAATCAAAATGCGAAATACAATTACTGAGTGGCGTCACCTAACAATGCGTTTGCGACGTTTTATTTGCGCTCCCTGAGTCTTTCCACGCTCAGCTTTGTTAAATGAAAAAGAATCATTCAATTAACTTTTAAGTTTTTTACCTGAGTCCGCATCTCTTTCTGATTGCGTTTTAGAATGACTGATTGAGAGTTTACGGGCCACTAGCACAGGATAAGTAAAGCGTCCTTTTGTGACCCCATCGTTTTAGGGTGCGGTTTCCGCAACCTACTTAGCCTGGGGAAGCCAAATGCTTCTCCTGTGCATAAACCTGCGTGTGATGAAATCAAAATGATCATGAACCGATTGATTGGCCTAGTGGTTAGAGTAGCCGCCTTTCAGCTGGGAAACCGGGGTTCAAATCCCAGTCGGGTTATACCAAAGACTTGAAAAATGGGACCTGTTGCCTTCTTGCTTGGTGCCCAGCATAAGAGATACGAACAGGAATAGTAATATTACACGTGTGAGAAAATTTAACCAGTAGTGCTGCAAAGGTAGCACGGTTAGTATAGTCCCCAGGGGCTTGAGAAAATTTAGGAATGACAAGATTGTGAAGGAAATGTGTAAAGCGCTTTTATGTTGATAAAAGCGTTATATAAGCACACAACATTATTATCATACTGGTGACTCACGAATGCTAGACGCAAATTTTAAACAGGGATAGGGGCATGCAGGGGACATGAACCCCGTCGGGGAAGGGTGCCTCCCTCAGGAAAATTTCACCTTCGCGGGGAGCCTTGATAGGAACGATAAAGTAGGTGATCCCCCGACATCGACCAGCCGAACCGACGAGTTGTTTAGGACTTAAAGGGGAATTTTCATGATCCCAGACAGTTCCAATTCTCCCAACTATGCATCTTCTAGCTCCTCCCATAACTGTATGAAGCTCTTCCTTGTGCAGGAATAAACCTGTTTTATTGCTTAAGGCCAAGTCCTGGTGAGCATACAAGGCTATAAAATGTAATAAAAGCACTCTCTCTGCCTTGTGTGGAATGTGAGCTACTCTGCATCTTTCAAATTTTCAAACTTTGATGTCAATCAAAGAGCAGTAACCAACTGAGAATTTTGATATACGCACACTAAAAATATACTTTGGGGTGATGACTGTCTGTCTTTAAGGAGGGCAGATTTTTCAATAAAAACCCAAAATTTTTAACTGGTTTCTTCAACAGGAACCTCAGAATTTTCGGTGCACTCTGCGCGCCAAAATGTTAGCTTCACTCATCTTTTCGGCTATCCCCCTTCCCGTCGGAGAGCTTGGCTCCTTATCGGGATTATCCTTTCGCTACCTATAAGTGTAGATACAAATTTTTAGTTTAAAGTGCGATTTCCTACGATGTAGGGCGTCCTCGAAAGCCATTTTGTTTTACCTAAGCCCAGTCATAGTGGGGCTAAGGTCGAGCTGCTCCAGTAAGACGATGAAAAAAGCAGATTGTCCACTTAAGGAACAGCTTCCTATTCGTACCTCTGAGATTCCGTCACTGCAATAGATACAGATTCGGGGCCTCTTAAATATTGACCTCAAACCAACCTATGCATTTGGCCCTTACCCTCAGAAAGTTTGAGAACCACTAGTCTACCCGCTTATGAAATTCGCAAAGTTCAATTAGTCCAGAATTCCGCTGCTCGTGTGATAACAAGAACAAAAAACATGAGAAAACTACTCCGGTTTTAAAAACTTTACAATGGCTCCCCATACAACAATGTATTGAATTTAAACTTTTATGTTTTGTTTTTAAAACGTACATAGCATGACACCACTTATTTAATTTAAATGAACTCTTATTTTGGCGTTATCTTGGTCGTGATGTTCAGCCGTCCGCCTGACCTTTTTTTAACATCTTAAAAATTGTAAGTTTTATGGCCGGGGACTAGAGCATTTTTATATCTGCTACAAGGTTTGGAATGTTTTATCTTGTTATGTTCGTGTTTTGACCACTTTGGACCAGTTAAAATCACATCTTAAATCGCATCCTTTTATCAGGCACTTTAATAAGTAGTTAATTCTTTCGTTTGTTCTTCATTCTTCATTCTTTCTGTTTTATTTATATTTTCTTTTTGTTTTAATTATCTGTTTGCTATGTACTCTCTCTCTCTTTATCGTTTGTTCGTGTGCTTTATCCCTTATTGGTTTTAGGTGCTCTTTTACGTTCGTTTTTTACTTTTAAATTGTTCTATGTTGCATTTACTTTGTAAAGCGCTTTGAGATATTCTTTTATGTAAGGCGGCTATATAAGTATATTTTACTAAAATTATTATAGACACCGTCCCAGAGCTACTTAATGAGAGAAGTGTTGTGTTTTGTTCTGCTTACAGTAATCAACTTCAATAAGTCAGATACATGACACACATATTGACTTCAGCATTCTCAGCTAGAAACATAGCCATATACCACCGTACTGTGGATGCCGTTTTTACTTCATCACACACATCTCATGTGCTAACAAGAGAGTGAAAACAAGAGATCAGACTTCAGTCTTGGGCAGTGCTTCTCAAACTTTTTAATGGTTGGGGCCATTTTTTAGAAGTGGGATTGAGGTGGACGGCCGCAGCAGAGACAGCCAGGATTTGTTTCACGCTGGGCAATGCAGTATGTTCAGTGATCGCCGGCATTGAGGAGGGGTCTAAGGGGAGAGGTGTCCCCCTCCCCATTGAAAAATTTTTAATAATAGGGACGATTTCAGTCCTGAGAGAACCACTGTATAGGGCCACACTCGAGCTCCATAGCTGAGGCGAAGACTGAAAATTCAAAGCGTCTTAGAATGGCCGCCCTAGATTAGGAAGGTCCTAGAATCGTATATAGATAGCAGGAACTTGAGATGTAAAAGACAAATTTGTCGCTACAGTTTTGCATCAGCCACGCGTGAGTTGCAGGTATGGAAAAACTTACTCCAAATCTAGAACCTTAGATAAGTAATTTTCAAACGCTGTATAACAGAGAGCAGTGCCGTCGCCAAGGTGTGGGGGGCATGTGGACATCTCCCTGTCGATAACTGCTCCTGGAGTTTCCCGGTCCGCTCCTGCAGAGGTATGTATATATATATATATATATATATATATATATATATATATATATATATATATATATATATATATATATATATATTTATAGTAGCGGAAATAAATATGAATACCTGTTAACTGGGCTCACTTGTAGTCATTTATATGTATGTATGTATGTATATATATATATATATATATATATATATATATATATATATATATATATATACATATATATATTAAGCTCGAAGAGTTAGTAACTGATTCAATCATGAATGAAAATCAACCTAAAGTACTGGTGTAGCCTTTTGAAAAAGGAAAGAATTAAAGAAGAAACCAGAAGGAAAAGTGAGCCACGCTGGTTTTTGAACCCGGGGCGGTCACTTGCTGGGCGACTGCCTTAACCACTGCACCACCGTGACCACCGTGACTAACGTGATTTTCGGCTCGAACCAAGGTACAAATACCGCATGCTACAATTTTCCTTGTTACCACACAAACTAACTCTTACTAACTCTTCGACCTACATTTACAGTCGACCTTACCACGTTCGACCTATATATATATATATATATATATATATATATATATATATATATATATATATATATATATATATATATATATATATATATACGGTAAAAAGTATCACACCAGAAGACAGAATATAAAAGAGAAACAAGTTAGGTGTATATTTTGGCAGCAAGCTGCCTTCGTCAGGAACGTACTAATTGAATGATAAGATAGACACAAAAGCACAGACTCAGTACACGAGGAAGGAATGTACAACGCAAGAATGAAAAGATAAAACAAGTGGGTACGAGGCTAGATACTGAAAAGAAAGGTATGTAAACCATTCAAGGCCAAGAGGAGACAAAGAGGCAGCCTATAGGCCTAGAACAGGCAGAAAAATAAACGAGAACCACAAGCAAGCAAACCAGAAAACCTAACCCATCAAGCAAAAAAAAAAAAACAAAAAAACAAAAAAAAAAACAAAAAAAAAACCAGAACAAAATTACAACATCCCACACCTTTTATTTTGACTAAAACCCATCATCTTGGTTTAACCCATATGGAGAAATGGTACCCAGATTCCAGATCCATTTTCTCTCCTTTCTATTCAGTAGTTGATGAAGTTGTTGCCTACTAGAATTGGCTACATGCAACGTGTCAACAGTCCTCACATGGAAATAATCCAAATTATGATGAATTAAGTGATCACACAAGAGTTTATTATCCATTTTAGTAAGTTTACCAGCCTCATAAAGACGGATGTCACTTTATGACCATTCATACGGGATCTAAAGTTATTACTTTGACCTTCATATTGCAGATTGCATATACAGGACCAGGCGCAACCAGACTGGCACGGCATTTCCCTGTGGCCGTAGTAGGTGCAACACATGCCCAGTGGTTGGCAGGAACACACTCATTCATATTTTGGGTTCTAACGGCAACAGAGTCAGTATGAATCAACACTTTACCTGCACTTCCACAAATTTGGTTTACATTTTAGTTTGTGGACGTTGCAATTTCCTGTATGTGGGAGAGACCAAACGTCGCCTGGCCGACCGAGTCACTGAACACCTCAGGTCCATCAAACAAAACCTTCAAGGTTATCCGGTAGCCACACATTTCAACCCTCCATCACCGTGCTCAATTAAAGACTTGGCCGTAAAACCGCAGCCTTAATGTGCAGAGGTTCTGACCGTGATCGTCAGACCGCCGAAAATCGGCTTATCATGAAACTCCTTACCCTCTCCCCACACGGTCTTAACATTAGAATGGACCTTTTTTAACTTGTTCCCCTTTTCATTTCTTTTTACCAGTTTTACTCAGCCTCCATTCGCATTTTTACACCTTGTTCGTTCTGTACGACCGGTTTACCCGTGCCTTTCTTCAATGTGTTTTTCTCTCTATTTCTACTTCATTGTTATTCAGTTGCGTTTCTTTGCCACCTGATGAAGAGTCTATACTCGAAACGTCGTGGAATTTTCCGCAAACTTTTAGCACTTTTTACAACCTTTATCGACCTACATATATATATATATATATATATATATATATATATATATATATATATATATATATATATATATATATATATATATATATATACACACATACACACTGTTTAACAGTTTACAGGGACAGGGCTTTCTCACAACTTGTTGCCCCCAACATTTCTGACCCCCATGCACTTTTGAGATCCTGCTGCCGTTACTTACAGCTAGAAAATGTAAGGTGGAGGGCCGATTTCAAAAGCCTGGAAAGTTAAAAGTTTTAAGTCGGTATTAATTTATTCATGATTTAAGAGAACAAAAACACATATATTTTATGTTTATGAGACTCCAAATTTACGCTCGCAGTGAAAAGGGGGCTATTAATTGATTGGACAGTCCAAAAAGCTAGGCCCCAAGTGCACTATAAGGTGTCGATCTAGCGCTGGTTTAGGAAATGCCTAGAACAGAAAAAGTCAAGGAATGACTTCAAGACAAACAAAATAAAGTATGTGTCAACATGAACTTTTGTATTCTTCCCAATCATGTTATTTTTTTCCTCTTAATTTTTTTGTTGCAACTTTTTTTTTGCTCAAAAGCGTCGACAGTCCAGGAGGTCTCACCGACAGTTCCCCAGGGCCACATGCAGCCCTAAGGGCCGCGTTTGAGAACTACTGGTCTAAGGAGAGACAGAGTCATCCTCAAACCCCAAAATGGGGTATAAAGAACTTGATGGCATAGTGACCGTGGCAGTAGTGCTTCGAAGGTTGCTTATTCAAGAGGCCACTTGACCCTAACCAAACCGATAAACTGGCTAAGCCCTCATCTTATCCCAAACCGAACCTCAACGCTAACCGAACCCCAGGTGGCACCCCTGGCCGATCCCCATTTAAACAAAAGGGGGACGCTCTCTCCAGCCGCATTTCGGTAGTGATCCAGCTTGAGTAAAGTTGATACAGAAATCTTTATTGTTTGACATTCTAGTGACTTAAAATAACTTGAAAGGAGCTTCAAGATATATACCAGTTAGCTTAATTGAGAGCTTATTTAATTATAAAAGTAACGAAGGTTTTGAAATAACATATGTAGTTCTCCGACAAGATGCTGTTAGGCCCTTAGTCCAGGTGTGAGGTTACATCTAAAAAAATTAAGGTAAC
Source organism: Holothuria leucospilota (assembly GCA_029531755.1). Taxonomy (NCBI): domain Eukaryota; kingdom Metazoa; phylum Echinodermata; class Holothuroidea; order Aspidochirotida; family Holothuriidae; genus Holothuria; species Holothuria leucospilota. The sequence goes on from CM055965.1 coordinate 14,368,858, forward strand.
CAAGACGGGGGTACCCTTAAAAAACGGTCCCTTACAAAAAAAAAAATCGCCCTAGAAATTTTTGAGGGGTAATACATTTCTTCTGCCTTATCATCGCCCTCCTCAACAATGTCTCACCCTCCTCAACAATATCTTGCCCCTTCTACAAATTGCTTGGCCAGGGGCCTGGATCTTATTTTCCATAAGAAGAGGAGAGGGTGGGTTCAGATCGTCTTTTCGAAGGGGGAGGCCCGACTTGTCCCTCCTGGCGCCATAGCCGGATTTACCTTCAGGGGGACCCGTAACCTATCATATGAAGGGACCCTATGAGTATAATTTTTATTGATATTATTTGTGGGTGGGACTAATACGTGACACTATCTAAGTGGAGCGCCACCACCATCGTCTTTAGCGTTTAGCCTACTGAGAGATTTTTGGACAAAGTGCCGATGCCGGTAAATTACCAGAAATGCCACTTCCAGGCCTGTCAATTTGCATAAGACTATTCTACCTTTCATGATTAAGAAAATTTTAATCTCCCGAAAGAGAGACAACTCAGACACCTTTTATTCCATTAAGCAATTTGTTTAGGGGAGACATAGAACTTGACATATAACATCTGCTGTTTTATTTTTGTTATGTGTTAAATAGGAAATCAAAGGTACTACCGTATATGCACATGACATTGGCATAGAAATCCATGAAAGATGGTTTTGAAAGTCCAAATTCATTTTAATTGCATCAAGAAGGCCTATCTGCAGGTAGTACAATAATCGTTTCATCAATAATCACATACAGAAATGCGCTTGGACATTTTGATGTACGGAAGCATATGATATGCGTTAAGGAAATCGGTACCGAGAGTTTGACCTTTCGGTGCAGGACCAGTTACCTGTAGTCATGTCAGTGCAAAAAAGTTTAAACTGAAATGTGTAACTATTCAAAATAAACAAAATACATTTATGATTCTGTCTCAGAGGTAAGAGGTTTGGCCAGAGGAGACAAGAATGGTATTTAGGGGAACGTTTTAGCAATAGATACCAAATGCATCGACGGCATTGCGACGACTGGTGGTGCTTCTCAACCTTGTCTTTTTAATTTAATTTCCTTTACTTATTTGAAAAATTTTCCCCATTCTTTCCCTGAATATATTTACGAAATCTGAACATGTGTTGTTCTCAGTCGTTCTCTTTCTCATACTAGTTGACTTGAATGTATGCGAAAATTCAATTCACTTAATGTTTATGAACATGTTCGGTGCCCATCCACGATTTTGAACAAAATGTTGCTGCAATTTGGTTAATGGCTCACTTCGTGAGAGTGAAGATAAAAAGGCAAGAAGTGTCCGAAAGAGCCTGCACGCAGGTCTTCCCAGGAAAATGTTGAAATGAAACGCTGTCTGATGCAAATATATCCTCACTCCTTATGAATAACAGCTGGCTGGGGTTGATGATGCATGCGGGAGAGCTTGAGGAAGGAGGGGAGTTTGGATTATTGCGAGATTTTACGGGGCTAAGTCCCACAGAAAGTGAGAATGGGAGTAGTACTCGGGATGGAACCGTACGAATCGCGCGGAAACTGAATTGCATTTTAAGAAATTTATAGTGACAAAGGTGACAGAAAAATAAGACAAAATACCCTCAAGGACAGGACGGTTGCCCTGGCCCCAACGCTACGTTTCTGCCCTACGGTCAGAAATGGAACTTCCGGTGACTTACAAATAACGTCTAAACATTATTTTGGAATCTCGGAAATTAACACAGATCGATTCGATAAAAATTGGCTTTAAACATTTCGAGGGAGGGGCACTGACACTGCCCCACTGCGTGCGGCCATGAGTATAACTATGACTGTGGGCCCTCTCCTGAAATGAAAGGCTGTCAGTCCGAGTTCTTGCTTATGGAAATTAAGGTACGCAAAGTGCATTGCATCTATTCATGTGACTGCTAATTATTTTAAATTGTCAAGTGACTAGCAATTAACCTGAAGATCATGTGCAGGTCAATTTGAACAAAACAAAAAAGTCAAGGCAATTCACCGATCGGAATTCAGTACTCCTTACACAATCATACCAATCCACATTCCTCCTCAGTCAGTGACCCAAGGTTTCTGTGGCCTGACTAAGAAGCACTGTCCTAACCGAAGGGCCACCATAATTATCGCTATAATTATCGCTATAATTATCGCGAAGCGCTTTAAATATTTTGGGCGAAACTATCTCTTTCATTGTCGGAAATAAACCTTCCCCCTAGCTTAAGTGTAGATAATGATCACCTTTAGAGTATTTTGTTAATACGGCCTCAAAAATAACTTGGGTGATTCTGAGAACCTGTTAAATAAATTAAAAATGTCAATAATACAGCGTGTATGAAAGAGAAGAAACGAACCTCTAGAACAGGCATGTATAACCACGTGTCAGTGTTAATACGATATCATACTCGACGACAATGCGTCGTAACTTGTATGACATGCTACATAGTAGCTTTATTGGTAAATACTATCAGTAACTTTAACAAAATTCCTGCCAGGTAACGTTATAGATCAGAAAATGGAGACTAGAGCTTCAGAAGCTATATTTTGGTAAACAGAAAGGTAGGGATTTTTGTTTCAACTCAGAAGCAGATTTGAAAACTATAAGCTAAAAAGGTGACTCGTTTATGAAAATTTCCGGGGGCCCCCTGAAAGCCAAAATATCGAGGGGCCCGTAACCTGTAGGTTACCTCCATTACTGGGTAAATCCGGCTATGCCTGGCGCCACTCAAGCTGAACAAGTAAATTATGTCAATTTTTCTCGGATGCTGACTCTGTAGAGGGAATCAGAAAACGGTGTTACGATCAAAACCAACAAACAATCACTGAAACTAGCAAGGTTTTGAACATTTTCTTAAGTCAAATACATGAGCTCGAAAATATCTTTGTATAGTTTGTCCCTGAGCTGGAGTGGTACAACAGGCTAGGCAGCAGCTACTTTAACGACAAACTTTCGTCCTGTCATGAGGGTTTTGTCACTGGTCACAGATCGTGTTGCTTATTACCCACGGAGCTGATACTGTTTGCTCAGCCCTTGGAATATGACTGAATGAGGAATATGCCGTACACCCCTGCTGCGTAGGCAAATTGCTTATTCGAAAAGCGAAAGGCCTGTAGTTGTTATGCTTGTCAGTGCTTGCTGTTCGGGATTGCATGATGGTAAAGTGTCCTTGGTTTAACACAGGACGATTGCGGTAATGACACTGCGCTATGGAGAGTGTACTAAGCAGAGTGCGTATGACACTTACAACAAGTTTCCTCCTTACAGTCATGACGCTACCATCTCCTTTTGTAAATGCCATTCTCGTTAACAAAGCTTAGCAAAAATGAGAGTTGAACATTGTTTTACCATCCTGCATATAACATTTTCTCAAGTAAAAGGCACTTAAAATACTGAATTTTATGCTAAAATCGTGAAAAAATCAATGGGATACCGTATATTGTGCAAAAATTGCATTAACACGGCACCGACAAAAGAGTTTTTCATCATTGTTATTAAACTATTTTGTCTCATCAACATCTGGAAATAGCTTTTCTTCCCCAAAATATTACGTGATTTAAAAATTTGAAAGTTGGGTGAACAATTGTCAACATGCCCACATGGGCCCACACGGGCCCACATGTGTTATTTTTGGGCATTAAGGGCTTTTTATGAGCATGGGCTGAGCATTGAGGGGACCATATAGGGCTTGGAGTGCATTTTCAATGGTCAAGTTCTCCTACTTGGGACCAGGAGGGCACCTTAGCCCAATCTGCATATTGCCCACGTGGGCCAAGTTCTCCCATGTGGCCCATAAAGGCATCTTGGCGAACCCAGTTGTTTGGCCTCAAGGGACCCATGTGGACTTAGGCTACATCGTATTACAATCCAATGTGGTGAATTTCTTTTCCCTGAGAAACTTATTGACTCCTTGCTGATGGTAAAAGGAATCTATGCAATCACGCAGGAGATTGTGTGTGTATATGTATTGTTACAAGACGACCCGTCAGGAACACCGGATTGAATCCATCGACGAGCGAATGGAAAGTTCCAGAGAATTCAACTTCAACGCAGCCTTTCTAGAACTGTCTAGATCGAAGTGAGAACTGTTTACGTTATGTCCCAATTATAGCAGCGACCTGGCAACACTTCGAAGAAGCTGCAATTATCGTTATTCAACTACTGTGTGTTCTAGAAGTTTCTATTAAGGAACGTTCTCGTAATTACTGGACTGTGTACACTAGAAGTTTCTGTTAAATTCTGGAGAGTTCTCGAATAAAAGCCTAGCATATAAAAGGCAGTTCACCAACTGCTAACGAGGAGAGATACCCTAATACTTCATCGAGAGACATCAACGAGACCAGACTATCATACTGCTGAGATATCATAAGCCAGCCACTGACAAATTGCCTTACGCCGTTTCTACGCTGTGTATTGAGATTGTTATCATCCATCATCGCTAGCCTTGTCGTTATTCACTCGTGGAACCAGTTCCTACGCTACAGCACGCTGCAGGTCTACTACTGTACCATCGTCAACGTGCATGCACTACCAGCCCTTGTACCAGACCAGAAATATTAAGTAAAGGATTGTAAGTAAGTCTAATTAATTATTGTAAATTTAAGTAAGATAAGGGGATTGTAAATAATCATTAAGTTGTTGAATTTTAATCTCGTTCTTCTGTGATCTTTCGCTGTTATTGGTTTGACTTGCGACCACAAGCCGTAACAGAATTGGTGGCCTAACATCCGGGAACGAAAAGTACTAGAAAATTCGAGAAATTCTGTTGTGAATCGTAAGCAACTGTGTTTGCTCAGACTACTTATTTGTTTGTTGAAGGTTTGATACAATTTCAAAATGCCATTCAACTTAGATAAATTCGTGGCTAGTCCCTCAGTCGAGGAACTAGATTCATTAAAGAAGTCTGAGATTGTAAAGGTCGCAAAACATTATGGCATTGAATTTCAGCCTTTAATGCGGAAAGACGAGATTAAAAGATATGTTCTAGAATATCTCGTGGATGAAAGTATCCTGCCTAGTACAGTATTGGAAACAGCTATCACTGTGCCAACTGACAACACATTTGAATTGAAAAGGCTTGAATTAGAAATGAATAAGGAGATTAGATTAAAAGAAATGGAAAGAGAAAGGGAAAGAGAGGAAAAGGCAAGAGAACATGAATTTAGGTTAAAGCAACTAGAGTTAGGGGTCATAAAAGGCTCAGACCCTAAAATAGGCTTGGATACTGGGGTGTTTGATGTTTCTAAGCACGTAAAATTTGTCCCCAAATTTCAGGAGGATAATGTGGAGAAATTCTTTAACCATTTCGAAAAGCTGGGTGAGCAACTAAAGTGGCCAAGAGATAAATGGTCCATACTCATCCAGAGTAATTTCACAGGCAAGGCTCAAGAAGTGTATTCCGCTCTGTCAATAGAGGACAGCATGGATTATGATAAGGTTAAAAAGGCCATATTACAAGCCTATGAATTGGTGCCTGAAGCTTATCGCCAAAAATTTAGAAAGTATCGTAAGGCGGATACACAAACATACGTAGAGTTTGCTTATCAAAAAGAAAGGCATTTCGACAGATGGTGTGCTTCCAAAAAGGTCTCCACATTTGACACTTTAAGACAACTGATGCTGGTCGAGGAATTCAAACGGTGTGTGAATGATGACATTAAGACTCACCTTGAGGAAAATAAGGCTGACAACTTAAAGGAAGTGGCAAATTTGGCTGATCAGTATGCACTTACCCATAAGTTCAATAAAGTGGGTCAGACTCAAAACAAGGGTCAGTTTGGTAGGCCAAATAAAAAATATGGCAATAGTAGTGGCACAACAGGTAACAGTGGATCTCAGTCTGGTTCTATCTCTCCAACAAATTCTGGTAAAAAACAACCAGATTCAAGTCGTCAAAAGAACGACCAGGTCAGCTCAAACAAAGCTGCCTTTAAAGACATTATAATTTGTGGTTTCTGTCACAAAAAGGGCCACACAATGGCAAATTGCTTCACATTGGCAAAATTAAAGGAGACTGAAACAGCCTCCAATGCCTTAGCCATTGTAGAGAACTCTTCTGAGGTAGTCGTGACTTTACGGCCTAATTCTAACGACAAAATTAAGGAAGAATACCTTCCATTCGTGTCTGAGGGGTTTATTTCCCTAGATGGGAATTCAGCTCATCCACCCGTCAAAATTAAAATTTTGCGTGATACAGGCGCAACTCAGTCGTTGCTTCTTGATGGAGTTTTGCCATTATCGGACCCTACTTCCACAGGGGCAAATGTACTAATTCAGGGGGTTGAGTGTGGATTTATTTCTGTCCCTCTCCACAAAATTAATTTGAAGTCAGATTTAGTTTCTGGGTCGGTCATAGTAGGGGTCAGACCTACTCTACCTGTAAAGGGGGTATCTCTGTTGCTAGGCAATGACCTAGCTGGTGGAAAGGTAGTAGCCAATGCAATTTTGACAGATAAACCATGTGATTATAACAACACAGAGCAATTAGAAAAGGAATTTCCAAATTTATTCCCTGCCTGTGCTGTCACTAGAGCTATGTCACAAAAGCTCGCCGTGGATGATAATCTTAAACATCCACCCTCCAAAAGTGAGGATACAGTTCCCAAAAGTGGAACAAGTAGGGAATCATGTAAGGATGATAATCTTGAACATCCACTCTCTAAAAATGAGGGTATGATTTCTGAAAATAAGGATGATAAACTTAATCATCCGCCCTCTAAAATTGAGGAATTAGTTCCTAAAAATGGAACAACACTCCCAAAGGAGGAGTCAGAATCTGGAAAAGATTCCGGTAAAAATATTCATGAAAATGAAGATTCTTGGTATGATCTCAGCCAATCTTTTATGACTAATCTTAATGATAGTCAGGATTGTGAGTCTCCTGGCCCCACACATAGTGAGGGGGTAAAACAGGAAAAATCAAAAATGTCTGACACACTCCACAGAGACCAGTTGTCAGTCCAACAACAACATGATGAAGAGCTTCAGCCATTAATAGCTGGTGCACTCACTGAGGATGAATCGAAAGACGTCCCAGTCTGCTTTTATTTGAAAAACAATATTTTGATGCGTAAATAGCGACCACCTGATGCACTATTAGATGAAGAGTGGAGAATTTACAATCAAATTGTGGTACCTAGGACCTATAGAAGGGAAATACTGAGTATTGCTCATGAAATGCCATTTGCAGGGCACCTAGGAGTCAATAAGACTTACCACAGAATTCTAAATCACTTTTATTGGCCAAAACTTAAAAGTGATGTGGCCAAATTTTGTAAGACCTGTCACTCATGTCAAATGGTTGGGAAGCCGAATCAGAATATTCCGGCTGCACCCTTAAAGCCAATTCCTGCTTTTGAAGAGCCGTTTAGTAGAGTCATCACTGATTGTGTAGGTCCCCTGCCTAAGAGTAGGGCAGGGCATCAGTATATATTGACCATCATGTGTGCTTCTACGAGGTTTCCAGAGGCAATACCTCTAAGAAATATTAAGGCTCGGACAGTCTTACAAGCTTTATTTAAATTTTTCACATTGTTTGGGTTGCCTAAAGAGATCCAATCAGATCAAGGGTCTAATTTCATGTCAACTGTATTCCAGCAGATGTTGTATGAGTTAGGCATAGACCAAATTAAGTCTTCGGCTTATCATCCTGAAAGCCAAGGGGCTTTAGAAAGGTTTCACCAAACATTGAAGAATATGTTAAAGACATATTGTCATGGTAATGAGAGAGATTGGGATGAAGGCATTCCATTTGTAATGTTTGCTGCCAGGGAGTCTATACAAGAGTCACTTGGGTTCAGTCCATTTGAACTTGTCTTTGGACACACAGTTCGTGGACCATTGAAATTGTTAAAGGAGAAGTGGTTACCAGATCCAGGTGAAGACATACATCTACTTGATTATGTATCCCGCTTTAAAGATGGTCTTCATGGAGCATGTGAACTTGCTCAGGAAAATCTGAGGCACTCTCAGAAGAAAATGAAAGCGTGGTACGACAAGACCACTGTGAAAAGAGAGTTTAATCCTGGTGATAAGGTGCTAGTGTTTTTACCTGTTTCTGGTCAGCCACTCCAAGCTCGCTTTCAAGGACCTTATGTCATTGAGAGAAAGGTCAGTGACACAGATTACGTCATTTTGACACCTGACAAGCGTAAATCTAAAAGAGTATGTCATATTAATATGATGAAGAGATATTATGAAAGAGAAGATCGTGACATTTCTAAGGATGAAGGTATACATGATGTAAATAGTAACACTAATGATACAGGTGATCAAGTGTGTATTATCAATGCTGATCATGAACTCAGTAATGATGAAATCAAGGCTAATAATGTTCCTGACATGTGTATTAAGTTACAAAATTCTGATGTGTTGAAAAATCTTGACCAGAAATTAAGTCATCTGGATCACAAAGAAAAGTCAGAAATGAAATCATTAATCTATGAATATGCATGCTTGTTCTCAGATGATCCTACTAGGACAAATTTGATTGAACATGATGTTGATGTGGGAGATGCCACACCAATCAAGCAGCATCCTTACCGAGTTAACCCTAGAAAACGACAACATCTCAGGGATGAGGTTCGGTATATGTTAGACCATGACATTATAGAACCTAGTAATAGTGAATGGTCTTCCCCTTGTATATTGGTCCCCAAGCCAGACGGTGGGTACAGATTTTGTACTGATTACCGAAAGGTGAATTCAGTCACAAGAACGGATTCCTATCCGATACCCCGTGTCGATGATTGTATTGATAGGATTGGGAAAGCTACGTATGTATCAAAGTTTGACTTACTAAAGGGGTACTGGGAGATACCACTCACTGAGAGGGCTCGTAAAATCTCGGCATTCGTGACGCCAGATGGGTTATTTCAGTATAAGGTCATGCCGTTTGGTATGAAAAACTCACCGATGACGTTTCAGCGCTTAGTAAATAATCTTACGTCAAATTTAGAAAATTGTGAAGTGTATGTTGATGACCTTATTGTATACAGCAACTCATGGGATGAACATGTACAACATATTAAGGCATTATTTGACAAGCTTGCCAAAGCTAATTTGACTGTCAATTTGGTCAAAAGTGAGATTGCTTGTGCCCATGTGGTGTACTTAGGGCATGTGGTTGGTCAGGGTAAAGTTAGACCAATTAAGGCTTAAGTTGAGGGCATTGACAAATTCCCTGCCCCAACTGATAAAAGGCAGCTCATGCGCTTCCTAGGTATGGCTGGTTACTACAGACGTTTTTGTCCGAATTTCTCTGACATTGCTGCACCACTGACAAAATTGTTAAAGAAAATGAAAAGTTTGATTGGACGGATAATTGCCAAGCAGCATTTGAATTATTGAAAAAGGCACTAATGAGTTCACCAGTGTTGATTGCTCCAGATTTTGAGAAGCAATTTAAGTTGGCAGTGGATGCCAGTGACAATGGCATAGGAGCAGTTTTGCTTCAAGCTGATGAGCATGGTGTTGATCACCCTGTTTGTTATTATTCTAAGAAATTTGACAAACACCAGAGAAATTATTCAACAATTGAAAAGGAGACTTTAGCTTTAATACTTGGTCTTCAACATTTTGATGTTTATTTGGGAACTACTAGTTTCCCTATCACTGTATACACTGATCATAACCCTTTGACATTTTTATCTAAGATGAAGAATAAGAATCAAAGACTGATGAGGTGGAGTTTATTTCTGCAATCATATAATGTAGATATTAAGCACATTAAAGGGAAAGACAATGTTGTACCAGACTCTTTGTCAAGAATTTGATCTGATGCAGTATGTTGAAAATCTCACTGTAAGTTTTGAAATTTTGTGTTAACTACAGCACACTGTGTATTGATGATGTTACTGTATTCATGTATTATCATCACCTTGCAAGACAAGTTGTATGTTAAGATTATACCTTCCATTGAATATTGGACTACATGCTGTACATACTATAGTTATTACTGTAGAGTTATACATTGTAAATATTGTAACTTAAGTTTTGTCCGAGATGTCCAAAACTTTTTCAAGGGGGGGGGGGGAGTGTTACAAGACGACCCGTCAGGAACACCGGATTGAATCCATCGACGAGCGAATGGAAAGTTCAAGAGAATTCAACTTCAACGCAGCCTTTCTAGAACTGTCTAGAAGTGAGAACTGTTTACGTTATGTCCCAATTATAGCAGCGACCTGGCAACACTTCGAAGAAGCTGCAATTATCGTTATTCAACTACTGTGTGTTCTAGAAGTTTCTATTAAGGAACGTTCTCGTAATTACTGGACTGTGTACACTAGAAGTTTCTGTTAAATTCTGGAGAGTTCTCGAATAAAAGCCTAGCATATAAAAGGCAGTTCACCAACTGCTAACGAGGAGAGATACCCTAATACTTCATCGAGAGACATCAACGAGACCAGACTATCATACTGCTGAGATATCATAAGCCAGCCACTGACAAATTGCCTTACGCCGTTTCTACGCTGTGTATTGAGATTGTTATCATCCATCATCGCTAGCCTTGTCGTTATTCACTCGTGGAACCAGTTCCTACGCTACAGCACGCTGCAGGTCTACTACTGTACCATCGTCAACGTGCATGCACTACCAGCCCTTGTACCAGACCAGAAATATTAAGTAAAGGATTGTAAGTAAGTCTAATTAATTATTGTAAATTTAAGTAAGATAAGGGGATTGTAAATAATCATTAAGTTGTTGAATTTTAATCTCGTTCTTCTGTGATCTTTCGCTGTTATTGGTTTGACTTGCGACCACAAGCCGTAACAGAATGTAGGTGACTGTGTATATGTGTGTGTATGTATGTGTGTTTGTGACGCTTGGGTTGTAAACATGATATCTCAAGATAGCAATGATAGACAATCTTCATACTTGGTTTATAATTTTATCATATTAAAAGGAAGATCCCTATTGTTTTCAGTGGAGTACAGAGGTCGTTTGAGGTCATCAGAGGTCAAAACCGAAAGCCTTGAAAAATACGATATTTCAAGACAGGGATGATATGATATAATACTGATACATTACGGACGCAGGCCTACAAGCCTCTATATCCGCATCGAACATTAAAACACTGTAACAAATTGAACATCAACAGACCATCATATATATATATATATATATATATATATATTATATATATATGAAGGGTAACCAGCTTCAAAACCAAATTTTCTTGTCTAAATTTCCCTAAAATTTATCAAGTTTTCTCTCAAAAGTAGCAACAGAGTCAGCTTCCACAACATTTATCTGGAAGACTATTCCAAAAATCAACTACTCTATTTCTAAAGGCAAATTTCTTCATATCTGACTGACAATGCTGTTTAGCGAGTTTAAAAAAAATGACCTCTTGAAATGATGGATCCTTTTCATACCTGATATAAAGATGTGTTACTTTAGTTAAGAGAGAGATTATCCTGTGGATTTATTGGAGGTCAAAGGTCATTTGAGGTCATCAGAGGTGAAACTGCGAAAACCTCGTAAACTAAATAGACTGTGGGTAACACCTCCGACCGCCAAATTGCGTCCGGCGTTTCGTGACTAAGAAATGTTAGGCCTGAATTTTTCTACCATTTCAAAGATAAAGGTATTGAGAACAACATTTATTTTTCACAAGCATAACTGTTATAGTAATAATACTAATTTAAAATACCTAAATATGAACACGTGCCAAAGATGCTGTGACTATAGCATGATTAGAAATACTATACACTGAACGAATTCATGGATGGCTTAGTGGATAAGAGTTCGGTTTCTCATGCAGACGGTCCGCGTTCTATTTCTTTCATTTTTGTTACTCTTTTTTTTTTGGTGGGGTTCGAAGGTCATGTGAGGTTAGCAGAGGTCAAGTTGTGAAAACATCGTAAAACATGATATAGCAAAGAAGTATAAATTTGTGGGATGAACTCAGTGCAACACATCACTCCCTTTCAGCAAGGAATCCCTCAGCCTTTGGGCTTTATGGTTTTTTTTTAAACAAAGTAACTCCGCTACTTGATATTTAATTGCCTGACATTCTACATCCATAATGGAAGTACTACCTCGGAGGTAGTCTTGATATCACGTCAATGGTTACACAGGGTCGCAGGTGTAAGTTGTAGATTGAGGTTGACGACTAAAGAACACCTAAAGCGAGGTAAACCGCCCGTAAACAAGTCCAGAAACACGCACAATGGATTTTAACTTTGAAAGAATTGAAATTTCGAATATCGGATCTTCACGGTAGATTGACCAAATGGTTTTGAATAACGCTTGCAAGGGAAGCGGATTCCGTGAGAACAGTTTTGCGATAAAAATTACTTTATTAAAAACACCATTGTCCAGAAAAAATAAACTCTATTGAAAAAAGGCCTGGCGATAACACAAAAATATGTACGATACCCTACTCGAATAACACCATATCGTATAAAAGCCACTGGAGATATATACAGGCAGTGGTGCCGCCAGGATCTGGTGATCGGGGGAGGCACCACAGATGATGTCGTAATGCCAACTCAATTAAACCCTAAGTATCCCCTTTTTATGCACCCCTACGTTTGTATGTACAGCAGTGAGGTTCCTCCCTGATGGTGCCGTCCTGGAAGAGGGACCTAAGGGAAGGGGTACCCCCCTCCCCTTTCAGAAATTTTTGTTAATTTAAGGTTACTTAGATGCAAAATGGTGTTATCTTTGGGATATTTTTGGAACTGATCATAGATGGTTGGAAGATGTCCATAATTTATTGAATTCTAATTCTTGGTAAAGTGAAAGAGGAGATTATGTTGTGTAGGAGAAGGATACGTTGTCAACAAACCTCCTGAAGCACCCCTTTTGGCTACTTCACTGCCTTCTATTCAGGAAAAGTTTTTACAAAAAAAAAAAAACGTGCGTGGAGTCAACAGAAACATTCTTGGACTATTACGCCGAAAATTTTCCCTTCCTCCATTGTGCATTATGAAAGAGCATCTAAGGCTGGCAAATACCTGTATATATATATATATATATATATATATATATATATATATATATATATATATATATTATATATATAAGGTATTAACTGATTTTTTTGCAATTTTATATATATATATTATATATATATATATATATATATATATATATATATATATATATATATATATATATATATATATATATTTGATCTCCTGGGCCTTGCTACTCTGCTGCAGATAGTGGCATACCTGGTCGGTAGTTGTCTCAACATTAATTCCGGCTGGGAAGCATGAGTAAAATTATCGTTTTAAAGCCAAATGCATCCCCTAACATGATCTGTCGTTCCCACTACTCCTTCCCTGGAACATCAAATCGTAAGTCCGTGTTAAGCTAACAAAAATTGTGAAACTGTAATTTTTGTTGTCTGCATGCTCAGTACGGCTTCATTGTTATTTGAAGATAGTAAAATATACACTCTAATGGTCAAGATTTTGTTACCACCAGAGCCTCCTGGACTTTTCCCCTGACCCCACCAGGGGCCCTTCGACGTACCCCTGGACCACACACCTAGAGGTGAACCCCTCATTTTCCCATATCGCCTCCAGGGTCTCTCAGTCCTTTATGTCAGTGTGCCCCTTTGGCAGAATTTTTGTCAACCTGAGAGATATTTTAGGGATATGGATTTGTTGATACGTTCATACGTTATGCGCCACCTGAAGATGGCCATGGTGCACCATTTGAGTACGGTAGTGTCACAATTGCAAATGCTCCGGGACACAAATATTGCTAGCGATAGGTATAAAATTAAAGTTTATAGCTCCCTCTCATCCTCCAACACTCCCTGCTCCTCTGTACCATTAGTTTCTTCCTGCTTCCCGTGCTTTTCACCATTTTCCCCAACTCTGCCTTCGTCCAAGTTTATTCCCGATTCTTTCTTCCAGTCCATCCACTCTTTTACACGCCGTTCCCTTCCTCCCTACTTTATCTTTTCCGTCCTCCTCACTCTAAGCCTCGCCCCTGTTCCAGCCTCTGCGTCCCGATACTCTCTTCGGCTTCTTCCCCTTCCCCTTCCTCGTCGATCTTTCCTATCGTTCCTCTAGCCCTGCCTATCTCAGCAGTCGTCCTATCGAATTTCTCTCCATTATCAAAGCCCATTTCATTCTCTCTTCCTTCTCTCCTGTCTTCAACAATCTATCCTTTCATTATGTTTTCCTTTCTATTCTTTTCTTCCTTTCTTTTCTTTTTCTTTTAATGTACCCCTTCTTCTTCCCCTCCTCTCCTTCTTTGTCTTTCCCCTTTTTCGTTTTCCGGCGTCCAAATTTCCTTTTTTTTTTTGTCTTGGTCAGCTTGTCCCCTGATGTTACTTGTTACTTCTGTAAAAGTACTTTTGGTGACAACTTTCCAGTGTTCTTCAACACACTGTAGTCAAGCTATTACAGCATTCGCAACAACTCCCTGAACTAGGAGCTTTATCAGCCTCGCATTAATCGGGACAGTCCGACGCAAGGTATAAGCTGTGACGCATGCGCCCTCAGTCATTTGCTTTCTTCCACCTGACTAAACACATACTACCGAACTCAAAAAATCCACAATGCAGTTTTCAAGCTTCATTCGTCTTTCCATTACGGTCATATGTAGGCTACATTTTATTTAGTTTACCTTAATGTAGCTAGAAGTAGTGTGTACAATTTTCGTTCACAGAATTTTTTCTGATCGTCGGGGCTAATTTCCCATTCCAAAATCTTTATAAGGCTCGACCAGGTATTCTTTCAAAAAAGTATCGTGTGACATTGTATTAAGGTCAGATTAAAGAAGCAAGAGAAGAAATATGCCTTCAGAAGAAATTGTGAAAAAAATTCAGAACAAGCTGGGAACGAGCAATGACCTTGTACGATGCTTGTTGGCTGAGTTTATCGGGACGTTCGTGCTAGTGGTAAGTACGTAAGTAGTACTTACCAGGGAGTTGCTATTTCAGCAACTCCCTGGTACTACCAGCTGGGAGCACTACTCCCTGGTAAATACACGGAACAAGGAGTTGTCCCTAACGGACAGATTCGTAGTGAAGTAATTTGAATGACTAATTCAAGGATGCGTACGTCATATACTTTTTAGAGCTGTTTCCAGTGGTTTGCCAAATGCTACAGTAGAAAAACTTCGCAACTTTCTAACGCCATAAGTTTTCCGGAACTTAGCAGAGTTGCAATCGAGTCACTAGATTCGTGACTCGAGTCACCAATTGTCAAACTTTTAAGTGACTCGAGTAGAGTCATTGACTCGAGTCACTGTACTGTTTCAATGGGGAATTTACATCTGAATTCTCTCGAGTCACTACCATTTTGAGAAGAAGTGACTCGAGACGTGACTCTTTACAACACTGGAACTTAGACCACACCAAAACTAGTAATTGCACGAAAGTTTTACTTACGTATTACGACAGTAACTCGGAACGGACGCAGTACTGTAGGTTTCTAAGAATAGGGGAGGGAATCAGTAGCGTAGCTAGGGGAGGGCAAGGGGGGCAAGTTGCCCCGGGCGACACCTCTAGGGGGGCGCCAAATCGAGATCACTTTAAAAAATGTTGGAACTACCATTTGCCATGAGCATGATATTGATATAACAATTTCATCTTTTAATAAAATATTTACTATATTGCTAGTGTGTCCCCTTTTATATGCGGTAAATAGGCCTTGGAAGTGCCATTTCCAGCCATCTGGGAAGCATTTTGGGCCAAAATTTTCTTACGCTCCGCGCCAACCCATGGTGGCGAGGAGCGCTGACAGTCTTTTTATGGGCTTAGCCCCCCTATTGACAAATTCCTGGCTACGCCTTTGTCAACACTGTGTGAGGTAGCATCTAAACTCTTTCTGGGAGTAAAATATTTCCCATGAAAAAAGTTGGGCCCCCTACAAATTTTGCCCCTTCCCCTGAATTTCTTCTGCGGACGCCCATGGACATTTGTTTTATTTAAGATCTTGAGTTGTGTTATTATTTATTAAGATTACCCTCCCCCGAAGATGGGGGTAGGGGAGCCAATTTCGTTTCTTACCCCGGGCGCCACAAACCCTAGCTACGCCACTGGAGGGAATGGGGAAGGGGAAGAGGGGGGAGGCCGAACCTTTCAAATTCCTATTTTTTAACTTTTCAAGGCAATTTTGGGGTTTAAAGTAAAAAACCTTCAAACTCATGGGGGCGGGTGCAGCCCTAGGCCTAGAGGCCCTTCTGCTCATAAATAGACCAGGCTTCTTGTAGTAAGAAATGAAGTGTGATATGTCAGACTTTTAAAAGAATGATTCAAGCTAAAAAATAGATCTGAATAAATTACCGACAAGTAAAACGAAAAACGTATTATGCGCATTCTCCAACGACATTTAATTAGACTGACCCTATTTTACTGTCCTTGGCTTTATTTTCAAATCTAAAAATTGTCTCGCCGGTGGATGAGGTAGTGTCCCGAGTACACCTAGGGTCAGTTTTCATGGGCTTATAAAGTCTTGGGGTTGAGGCAAGGTCGGATAAAGCTCGAAAATTTACGCAGAATATACCAGTGATGGTTTATTGGATGCTGTACGCTTATACTGTCCTTCTATCAGAGGCGGATTTAAGGAAAAGGGCCCTGTCAGCAGCTTGAGACAGGGGCCCTAAACATCTCCCCAAGAAGGTGTGACCGGGGGGGGGGGGAGTTGAGGGAGCGAAAAGACCGAGCGAAGAAGCTAAGAGACTGAACAGAGGGAGGTTCTGGGAGGTGGCTGTCCCCCCCTCCCAGCTACAAGAAATTTTCTGTCTTTTTGCCCGAAAATCAAGTTTTTGAAGCACGTTTTATATATCATGTATTTATTGATTGATTTATTTAGAAAGGTTTATTGATAAATTGGCAGTGAGGCCCGAAATGTTATAGTTATATTAAAAAGATATCACATACATGTAACACACATTCACAATATTAAAAGTGCAAAATAACTCATCTCCTAGACACACACAAGTATACGTGCGCACACATTCCCTCTCACACACTAAGGTGCGTTCACACCAAAACCGAAATCTGCTGCGTTTTGCGGGCGGGCGAGAAATTTGTTATTGAAATAAAATTTCCCCTATTTGTCCTGGGAAAAAATGTCCACGTCCTGCTCGCAAAAAGCAGCAGATTTCGTTTTTGGTGTGTTAGTTAGTTAGATGAGGTTTAACGGCCCACTTTCCAACCAATTGGTTCAAGTCGAGCCGGCCACGGCCTTTTTCCCAGTTGTGGCTCACTGGCTTGTTGTTAACCCACCTTTTAACAGACAAGCATTCACATTATCTATACGATGTACAAACACACATACACAAACAAAAGCACACTAGTCAAAACTTTCAAGCATGATTAATCCACCTATTCAATAAATATGAGGGGGCGTTGGACTTCATTCAAACCCTGGTGCAAAACAAAAGCAACAACTAAATAACGGGTTGAGCCAGGGTATGTAATTGCTCCTATAAAAATGCCCGTTTCTAATTGAATTTACCACAATAGTACAAAAGCATTTGTACGATATTCTCTATTGTGAAATGGCTGGACTCGGAATTGGCCCTAAATTGGGGGACCTGGAATGGGAATTGCCTCGGAATTGGAAGGTACTGGACTCGGAATTGGCCTAGGATGGTGGCCACTGGAATCAAAATTGGCCCGGAATCGGGTTAGGTGACTTGAATACAGTAGACTTCAACTTTAAACTTGATTGCAGGATCAGATGGATCCTCATCTCTAGCAGTCTCTCGGGAAATGAGCTTGACTCGTCTGATTCTTGTTGTTTTTAAGTTAACGTCATCTTCTTCCAAGTCCCAAACCATTGTCTTTCCAAATTTCCTTCGGTCTGTCTACAAACGCCTGGCACTTAAGCCTACTGTCATCTCTGAGGTTCTGTAACTTTTCTCCTACATCTTTGAAAGCTGCTGAAACTTGGAAGAGATCGAGTCTTTGGGAGTCAGGATTTTTTCAAAATATTTTTTCCAAAAATTGAAAATTTCAAAAATTTCAAATTTCAAGCGAAATTTTCGTCTGTAGAACCACATTCCTCCTTAAAGTTTGCATACATGGAAGAACATCCTGTTTCCAACAAAATACGCTGTAAATCATGGCTGTGGGGTTAACCTAACTCGAGATATAATTTCCTAAATTCTCATGACAAAAATTGTCATGTGGGCGCAAAAAGGGTTAACAACCGCTTGTAGCCTGTAGAGGCAATTTAACAGAACAAGGGGCCCAATTTTCCAAAATTTTGGGTACCCTGTCAGCAGCTGCTGACACTGCTGACTGTTAAATCCGCCGCTGCCTTCGATACTTCCTTTCGAGACTCATTATTCTATTTTTATTAGAACTTCGTTAATCCGAACTGCCTTCCATATGACTTCGTCAAGCTGAGTAATACAATCTGGAGCTAATACACTCCGGTGGGGTATTTAAACCAGGGAGTTGGTATTGGTAGGAACTCCCTGTTTAAACACCCTGCAAATTTCAATATATCATAAAATTCCGTGAATTCACTGCAAGCTCTGAGCCAAGGGGGCCCGGGGGCGAAATCCCCGGAAAATCCCCCTAGACGATCAAAAATTACCATTGCCTTAATACATTTTAGTATATAGTCCCAGGAAGCTATCTCGCCCCTTAAGTACCTCGCCTGGCAACGGACCTGATTCACTGACAGTAAAGGGACATTGGAGTGTCCATTTTTTCCCTTCAACGTAGCATGTAGACCACATGTGACTTCTTTACCATTGCAGTGCTCTCCACTGCAAACCAAAGTATTTTGGTTATTAGAGACAAAATTTACCAGTTCCAAATGCCATTTATACTAGATAAAAGCTCTACCGAGCTGAGGCGAGTAGCATGGGGGGGGGGGGTGCGGCGAAGGGGGAGACCCCGAACAATTTTTTTCTTATTTTTCTGTTATTCATGTGTCTACTTTATTGTGTAGATGGACAGCTTTTGTATGTAAAATGAGGTGAAATAATACAAAAATGTTACGAATATACGTGTTTCCAGTATTCATGCAGGACAGGTTTTATAAAATTATCGTTCCAAAGCCTCAGGAAGCCCTCACTATCATTCATCCTCTC
This sequence comes from Holothuria leucospilota, assembly GCA_029531755.1. NCBI lineage: Eukaryota > Metazoa > Echinodermata > Holothuroidea > Aspidochirotida > Holothuriidae > Holothuria > Holothuria leucospilota. Next base: position 14,387,891 of record CM055965.1, read on the forward strand.
CTACACCGTCAAGCCATCATCATTCAGTCAGTCGGAGTAAGGCTATAAATAAAAAAGTGCCAGGGTATAATTAAGAAGGTGTCAAATTGTCGGATTTTTGTGGTCTGTTTAGTACCCCTGAGATGTCACTTGAAGAGGGTTCACCGCATCATTCTAATGCCCACAATTTCGTTAATACCCAAGAGCTTCCAGAACTTCTTCCCTAGACCACCAATTGGGCATTACCCTTCGACCTCACCAGGGTCTTAAGGCGGTCCAATGGACCTAATGCCGTTGGGAGAAGCGCTTCGCGCCTCGGCACATTCGGTGATCCATTTTGTCATCTCGAGCCGAGGTCGCCCCCTCGTTGACAAAATCCAGGCTACGCGCCTGGTTCTGCTTCCACTGAGACACATTTACAGGGAATTATGTAGAATATATCAACATGCCCATGAGGGAAAATTAGAAAATTCACTGAATTTTCTATGATATAATAGCGCATTCTACCTTTATTCCTGTAGGAAACCGTGTTTACCCGAGGGACATGTTCATTCCTTAAAATTTTTTATGGACTTTTCAGACGAAGTTTTCCTACAGGAATTTTAATTTTCACAATGAATTTCTAATACGAGACAGATCGACTTGTCACAATATAACAAGTTTAGTTGATGCATGAACAATTATCCCGCGATGGTATTGTAATTAGTCACTAGTATCTTTTTGTTTAAAAGGCTCATTGCCTAATATATCTGCGACCTCGAAAAAGTAAAGTAGAAGCAGTGAAAACTGAACTCGTAGAGTGTAACCGTTGTACATGTAACGACTGCATATAACTATGTCAAGAAAAGGCTAAACTATGTCAAGAAAAGGCTAAACTATGTCAAGAAAAGGCTAAACTATGTCAAGAAAAGGCTAAACTATGTTAAGAAAAGGCTAAACTATGTCAAGAAAAGGCTAAACTATGTCAAGAAAAGGCTAAACTATGTCAAGAAAAGGCTAAACTATGTCAAGAAAAGGCTAAACTATGTCAAGAAAAGGCTAAACTATGTCAAGAAAAGGCTAAACTATGTCAAGAAAAGGCTGACGTCAAAAAGAATATTTTAAGACGACCAACCACCTTTAATAAAAAGAGACCCTGACTCAGATTTGAACTAAAAAAGTACAACTCTTTCCATTAATAGGATGGCAAATTTTAACAGTAGCCTAAGCTTTACCATATGCATATGCATGAGGGCAACTACTTTCAAAGTTTTGAACATGATACAGGAGAAAACACTATACCGCCAGTCCATCAAGCATGCGGGCCATTTCCTCGTTGCAATCTGTGGCCTGCACTGAATCGATGTTTACCTTATGAAAACACAATTGAATAGGAATGAAGATCTTTTTAGTAAAATATAGTTTATGCTAGCACCCTGGAACTGATTCACATTAACATTTCTGGGCAACTGTCTGAACCCCACACAAACGTTTATGTTAGCTCGTTCAATATATGGTTACTGCGAGACCTTCACCATATGCCCATTTCTTATGCTACAGATCTTTCCATAGAACTTATTTATTCTTGTGTAAATATGCTAAAGGGTCAGGTTCACCATTGAAAAAGATTGACGGACTGCACTGCCAATAGAGACTCAATGCAACATGATGAAATATTTGAACAGTTGAAAACCAATGTATTGTGTGACCTAATATAAACACTCCTCCACTCTTAAGGGCCGTTTGAAAAATGGATTCATTAGCACATTACCATAGGCACACTGATGAGTTACGCAGGTGTTGGAATTTTTCACGTAGAAAATATTCCAACTATCCATTTGGGCAAATCAACATATTGAACTGACAACTCGCCCCTGACAAATGTCACCCCACAATTTCCCCGGGAAAAGTTTCCCCGGGATAATTCCCACGGAACAATGCCACGGATAATTTCCCCGGAAAATTCTCACCCATGACATTTACCCCTGAGACACAGGGCCGGATTAACAAAGTAACAAAAGTAGCACATGCTACGGGTCCCGCGCTTTTGGTGGCCCCGCGCTAAAGCTATCAATTTCCTTTTAAAAATGCTTTCATATTCTCTCTATAGGCCTATCGGCAGAAGATTGTCGAATAACAGTTTTTGTCATAACTTTCTTAGTTGGTTAGTTAGGGCCCAGATCCGCACTCACTCATATAAATAGCCGTGTTTGTCAAGTCTGAACAGTGAGTATACGATTGTGACGGGAACGGCGCGCCTCATTGCGTAGAACTGAACAGGGAGTTGTTATTTGGAAGGAGATACATCGCTTTGAAGTGAAGTTAACACCGCCAGGGTCACACAGTAATCTCCCCCTTTTATCTTTGGCGGCATTTCTATAAGACTTTCACTGGATTACGTAGTTTACACAAAAGAAGGGATTAGTCGTCTGCTACACCCGTCTGCAGTAAAACTGGGGTTTATCGCTACTGCCATAGCATTGCCAGTCGCTGGAAAATTAAAAAATATTGCGTCTCGGTGACGCGGATGAGGGTATACCAATAAGGGTTTTGTACAAATATGAGCATGATTCTCCTGGCTATTTCAGGAAACTTCCGGAAACTTTCCTAATTCATGTGACAAAAATTAGACTTCTGCCTCTGCAGCTTATTTGCATGACGTTCGTTTTCTAAGAAGAGAAAGACCTCATTGATTTATTTCAATGAAACAGTCGTTTCGAGTTTTGAAGCACCTGCCCCCTAAATTGGTGGCGGCGTAAACCTACTCATCAAAGCATTGTCCCGAGTAAGCCAATTGTGATAGGATTACTAGACCTGAATGATGTTGCTAATCTATATCAAATTGAAGCCAACGAATAAAAGAAAGAATTCCCCATCAACGGAATAAGTAGCTTAACATTGATGATCTCCTCGGAATTTAATGGGTCTTAGAGTAGTAGCATAAATTAAACTTTCCATTAAATCTCCTTCCAAATAACAATTCCCTGGACTGAACTTATAAAAGTGTCATAGACCAGCGCTTCTCAACCTTTTTTAACTCGAGGACCACTTTGACACTCAGAATTTTTCTGAGGCCCACCTTACAAAAAGTTTATTCATTTTTTATTTTTTTGTGGAGGATCTCGCGGCCCACCTGGGAGAGCTTCGCGGCCCACCAGTGGGCCTCGGCCCACCGGTTGAGAAGCGCTGTCATAGACGAAATCCCCATGATCGCGAGGTAGAGGGCGTACACAACGTTATTGATGTGTAGACTGGTGACTGCTTTCTACCCTGTCAAACGCAAGAAAGCGTATAGTTGAAGGGTGTATATTCTCATATTGGTACCACACAAGACCTTGTAGAGTTACAGTTTACCGTCTGAATATTGACAATTCTTTGGAGGCTTGTTTTCCAAATGTAGAATTCGTCTTGAGCATTTATTTGTCACTGGTGATGACCAGCTCAGTGGAGAACGCTCATTTTCAAACTGAAACTGATTAAAAATGAACTAAGGAGCATATGGGTCAAAAGAGATTGAACAATCTCACACTAATTAGCACTGAACGAGAACTTCTGCCTGAAAAGACACTTTTTAGTATCATCAACAAATTCGCTGGTGCTAATTCTAGAAAATCTATTTAAACGGCAGTGGTGTTCCTTTTGATACCTTCATGTAACTAATACTATATATAGACATATTTGTCATATTGTCTATATCAAGTTAGCAAATGAAAACATATAATTAGTATGTAAGTTAAAAATGCATGTGTTTAAATATATTCATGCCTATGCATTGTTTTTTTTTTAATATAGGGGGCCCTTTATAACATATGCTAAAGGCCCCGCACTAGCTTAATCCGGCCCTGCTGAGACAACTCCCCCCCCCCCACAAAAAATAAGAACTGACCTGAGGAGAGAGATGTAGATGGGAGGAATTGTCCGTATGCATGGGATTTGTCAGCCGGGAACCAATCAAAATATCTGGGCCTTGAATCGAGGGTTGTACAAGCAAAGAATATCTTAAGAAATGTTTGATAAGTTCCTTTGTCCATGGCATTTCACAAATCTGCGTATTATGGTAATGTTTATTCATTCTGTGGGTTTAAAATAAAGCTAATGCAATAAATGTATCATTTTGTTAGATGTAGTGTAAATTGCAGCTGCTTTTTTAATAAGTTTTTAATTTTTTGGACACGATGAAAATAGGGGTCCAGTGCAATTATTATGGCTTTAACATAGACTCCACTTCGGACTAGATTCTGCGCTGAACTGGATTTTGAATCAGCCAGAACGGATGGTCCGAAATCGGAATTGGTCTGGAATGAGCTACGACTGGACTCGGACTGGAAGTCGATTCCGGCTGAGCGTCTATAAACTGAGATGAACATTACATAAAAGTATGGTGCACATGTTATGCATGAATGGTCTCAAAAGTTAAATTTCTTGTTGGGGTCAGACTGTGAAAAGAGTCTTAAGCCCCGGTCACACCATAGCGATAACGGCAGCCTTTATAACGATAACGATTCATCGTTTCTGATTATAGTGCTATAGCGAGCGGTCACACCATAACTGCATTAGTGACAGGCATCGTGTCCGTTGTATGTTAATTTTGCAAAGCCAGACAAACCCTTAGTAGGCTACAGAAACGGATAATGTAGCTCAGAGGACTATTGTAGTTTTCACTGGGGTTTTAACATCACTAATCCCTTCTCTCAATGAGCAAATAAGGTCAATTATGATACGGGCAACTCCCGACGCCATTTAAAAACTAAATAGCCAACCCTTGAAGCTGAAAACCTAGCCCAGATGCTCCCGTAAACAAACGTAACATAACAAGTTAATTAATGGGTAAAGGAGGGCTAAAACACCCATAAGATGCCCTGCAATTCAGACCCAAAACAATCTCAAACCAAACCAAATACCCAACAAAGCCCAGCGCAATCAAAATCTGCAACAACCCACTCAGGCAGACTGTTCCGCTGGTTGACATCCCTATGAGAGAAGCTGAACTTTCCAATGTTAAGCCTATGAGAAACCCTTCACCACCTTCTTACAGTGGGCTCGAACACGGGAATTAGCGCAAACTTTAAGTAGTTACAATTAGACAGATAAGCCTAGAAGGCTTGAGATCACTTGTAATGACAACAACTATATCCTTCTCTGAAGTCACATTACACAAAATACTACCAGCCATGGTATAATCATAACTCAAATTTTTAAATCCAAAGTGAAGAACTCTGCATTTATCAGCACCAAAAGACATTTGCCAAGTCTGGGACCGTGTGAATAACCTAAGTCCTTTTGCAGCAGAAGTGTCTTTCTCATCATTTACTTTCCTACAGAGCTTAATTATAGCGTCATCAGCAAACTTACTAAAACTAGATGTGAGAGCGCTATCAAATTGAAAAAAGAACTGGGCCAAGAACAGAACGCTGTGGTACTGGCGTTGGAGATAATGAGTTATAGCAGCTTCTGCAACTCATTATAGTATCACCGGGCGGCGTGTCGAACATGTAAAAACAAATGTTGGCTACACTTAAATTCTATACGTCCGAGCGCTTCATTTCGTTCACATTGTGAAGCCATTTCTTTGTTTGTCCTACAGAATCGGGCTCTTCCTCTAAAATCAGAGTATTACAAACAGGCCTAGGCCCACGCAGTTTACACAACATACAACGTTCCATTTCCAAGCTGTATACATGAGTCTTTGCACAATGTAGCTGTACAACAATGGCGGCTGGTCGTTGTTGATCCAGCGGAGGGAGATGTATGTCACATGTAAACAAAGCATTTCATTGGCCTAGAATTTTATCGTATCGATTTGTCTTGTGTTTTTCGGCTCTTTAAAGGGGAATTTTCATGATCCCAGACAGTTCCAATTCTCCCAACTATGCATCTTCTAGCTCCTCCCATAACTGTATGAGGCTCTTCCTTGTGCAAGAATAAACCTGTTTTATTGCTTAAGGCCATGTCCTGGTGAGCATACAAGGCTATAAAATGTAATAAAAGTACTCTCTCTGCCTTGTGTGGAATGTGAGCTACTCTGCATCTTTCAAATTTTCAAACTTTGATGTCAATCAAAGAGCAGTCACCAACTGAGAATTTTCATATACATACACTAAAAATATACTTTGGGGTGATGACAGTCTGTCTTTAAACAATTCGAACGATATTGCGACGATTGTAGGTAAGTTTATCGCTTTGGGGTGACCATTCTATTGAAATTGCACGGTAACTTTTTCTGTGTTAAAATCGTTATAGTATTGGAATCTTTATCGTTGCATGTCTGACCGCTTTAACAATGACCTTATAAATTAACTGAATATGTAAAAGAACCAAAAAGATGGGCCTTAGTGATTCCTTGTCGAAGAGAATGCTTTGTACCACTGACGTTTATCCCTACAAGTTGTACTTCTTAAGATATTGTTTTCACGACGTTTTCACAATTTGACCCCTGGTGACCTCACATGACTTTTGAACTCCACCAAAAATCGAATAACAAAGTGTTAAATGAAAAAGTAAATGTTGTAGGTTGGATTCGAAACCGCGCTAATTGTATGAGAAATCGAGTACGGTACTATCCACTACAACAACGACAAACTCTTTATGCGCATGGTATTTCTAATTATTTATAGTCACAGTATCCTTAACACGTGTTCATACTTAGGTAATTAAAGTTAGAATAACCAATTACTGTAAAAGTTATACTTTTGAGAAAATATATGTTGTTCTCTGTAATTTTATCTTTGGAATGGTGCAAAAATCCAGCCCTAACTGTTAGTTGGTCACGAAACGACACAATTCAGAGGTACCACCAGCTGTCTATTTAGTTTACGAGATTTTCTTAGTTTCACCTTTGGTGACCTCATATGACCTTCGACCTCCAACAAAACCCAAAGGTTCTCTCTCTATCTCTCTCTTAAAATGACAAATCTTTATACCAAGTATGAAAAATATCCATCATCCCTGACTTGAAATATCGTGTATTTTCAAGGTTTTCGGTTTTTGACCTCTGTTGACCTCAAAGACCTCTGACCTCTACTGAAAAGAGAAGGGGTCTTCCTTTCAATATAATAAATTTATATACCAAATATGGAATGTGTCTATCATTGCTATGAGATATTGTGTTTACAAGCAATTTTTACGAATTCCGTATTTTCACCTCCGGTGACCTCGGGTAACCTTTGACCTCTACTAAAAACAATAGGGTGCATTTTCTGGCTAAAACACATCCACATGGCAGGTATGTAAGTATCCATGCTTTCTCCCTAGAAATATCGTGTTTACATTGTTTTCGGCTTATGGCCTCCGGTGACCTCAAGTGACCGTTTACCTCTAGCAAAAGAAGGTTTTTCCTCTCAATATGATTTTTCTATATACCAAGTATGAGAAGTATCCATCATTGCAATCTTGAAATATTGTGTTTACAAGCCAAGCGTCACAAACACACATACATACATACATCCACACACGTACATACTCTGGCCAGCATGATTACATATACTCCTTTCGCCTTCGGTAAGAAATCAATAAAAACCATATGTAGGCCTATGATATGTTTCATTGCCAAGTGACTAGACTCGATTCGAGCCGGGCTCGGATACTTTTCAAACTTAGTATGTAAGTGTTCTATGAACAGCATATTTCTGTTAGTTTTGGAGACCAAAGGTCATTTGTGATCACAAGAGGTCTAAATCATCAACCTTGTAAATTTGGTATCTATGGTAAGTTGAGCGTTACCGTATTTAAAACTTTCTCATACGTAGCATGTGGATGCATTGATTGAAAAGAAAAATAAAACCCTTTTTTTGTTAAGGATGGAGGCCGAAAGTCATTTGAGGTCATCTGAGATGAAATTTCAAAAATCTAACGATGGCAAAATGTCTCAAATGGATGAGAGTAAGAAATTTTACAGTAACTTAGGCTTAGGGCCTATGCGTCGTTCCTTGAATGAGCTATATAATTACCTTTTGAAGGGAAATGTCATTTTATGTTTGTAGATACCCTACGTAAGGGAGCATACTTGTTTCATTATTTCTCGGCCTTTTGGCTAAGATCATGTGAAGTATCTGTACTTTTCAGCCAATCAAGAACGGGACCACACATGACAGACCCATGGTTGTCGGGTATGAAGACTGAGAGTTGGGTCATAGTAAGTCTTGGTATTCCTTCAGGGGACGTAGCTTCTGTTGGGAGCAGAACACCTTCGGGGTCTAAGTTTGGTTTTCGCATTTCGGCCCTTTAGCCAAAGAGTGGAGGGAACTTTGCCAAAGTATATGTTTTATCATTTTCAAAAGCGTACAAAACGAATAAATAAAAACGACCCCTGATCTGTACTGATTTAGTGGAGTGGCTTTTGTAACTCTGTTGTAGAATGACATCTTTCACAATGTTATAGTCCTATCATTGTAAATAATTCTAGAGCAAAAGACGAAAAAGTAGATCTTTTGCAACATTTTAGGTGTTCTAGAGTGAAAAAGTATAAGACGAATTATTCATTTCATTCCATTTATTGTTTCTTTCTACCACAATACAGACAAGTAACAAATGATCAAGTTATTGTACAATACATCAGGTTATTAGTGTTGTTCTAAAGAAAGTGTGCAAAAAGCTTCGGCACATTCTGTAACATCCACCCCCCCCCTCCAAAAACGTAGGAAAGAACCGGGAAAAAACCTAACGCATGTCAGTTATGACACAATAACCAGTCCAAGCCCGTAGCCGGGGGTGGGAGGAGGCCGGGGGCGGCCTCCTGAAAAAATTTTTCGCCCCTTTGCAAAATTCAAACTTACCATTGCCTTAATGCGTTTTAGTATGTTTCGCCCCCAAGAAAATTTTACGCCCCTAGAAAATATTCCACCCTCTTTAACACTTGTCTGGCCAACAGCCTGAACCAGTCCCTCTTCAGTTATGGAATTCTGGTTAGATCGAACAATCAGGTATATGGTATTTCACGCACACTCAGAGAACATCAGAGAAGTGGTTAATTTCTCCTGGACGGATGTGAGCGATGCAGCCTGAAAGTGCTAGACGATTTACTGAGGAGTGTCTCCTCATAGGATTGATAGGAGAGTTCTTTGTTTCTGTCCTCAAGATGCTAGATTAACAACGTTTTTCTAAAGAACGTGTTGGAATTTTCATTACCTAATGGATCTGTGGGATAAATAATCGTTGTTATCAAGATTACATCAAATTTTGCGATTTTTATAGCTCACATAACCTTTTGTTAACAGCAATTTAATTTTTTAGGAGGTTCTGAGGTCAGGTAATCAATTGACCGTAAATGTAAAAATTTCATCCTAGTTGTAATGGGAAGACGGTTCAGCTGCAAGTAGCGTCAGTATGTGTTTAGAACATCGAAAGGACTAAACTGCAAGTATTTTCCAACAAGAAGATAGAATGAAGATGTAAAAATTTTGTGTGGGATGTAAAATATGGATTTGAAATATACCCATCACTGAGGCGGGGAGGGATAAGTCCAGATTTAACACGTTCCTCCTTGAAAACAGTGGCTACTTTTTCGGAGAGCAGTGATAAGAATGAAAGGTTTAAATACCAATCATATCCCTAAATTTGAGTGACTGAAAATCATTGGACGGTCACTGAAGGTACTTTTCTCACCCAGCATCAATTTTGCTAGGCTTCAAGTTTGATTAGAAATCTTTGCAGGGTATTACTCTTTAAGAGTGAAGATTTCAGGAAATATCTGTTTCCATTATGTCCAAGCATTATGTTACAAATTCAGCTCAATTTTGGGTTTTTATGTCAAATTAAAAGGGGCAACAATACGTTGCAGCTATACTACCATGACGTCATTAGTTTAATCGTTTTGAGACGGAACATGTCAGATGAAGCCTGCAGACAAATACGAGCAAGATTTTGTGGAAGGGTTAAAAAGCTATGTTACCCCGTGTTCCTTGTGAGGGATAAAAGACCAATAGTCAGTGCGTGAAGGGACTGGACAAAAAATTCAAGCCCAAATATTAAAAATCATTCTCCAAAACGGAAAACAACTTATTTAGTCCCTCCATCATCTTACGTGACATTAAGCCATGCGGTAACTGAAGAATTCCATGTCGACCGTTTATACCTCTTCCTATCCGACTACCAGCTCCGAGCCCTCCCAGGTATTATACTTACATGTCTTATATCATAACGTTTGTCTTTATGGAGCTGTGTAAGATGAAAAACTCTGTACATAACCGAAATCTTTCCCTGTGGGGACTTTGTAAGGGTCAGCTGGTCAGGCCAAGTTGAAAAATATTAAAGTCGTTTATATCTGCCCCCGTTTATAGCTTTGTCAGTTTCCATGGAAATTGTTCCTGCTACGCTACTGAAAAGGCAATAAACCTGTGATGCAACTGAGACACTGCAGAACTGGTCACGGCACCAGGAGAGTGCGTTGCAACGTCATTTAAGGTTTGGTAAGAGATATTTATAGCGGGAGGTTGGTAGACAAGATGATATAATGCATTTTTCACATGATTCCTTTCGGACCATCAGGGTTCCGAGTATGTAGCTGCATGTGGAGAATGCTGAGGGATAAGTTTCTCATGATGTTGACGGTGGCTTTGTGAGGATATTGGTGCCCTTATACTATGCAATTGCACCGTGACTGTACAGCTACTTAGAGCTTTCATGGTGGGCTGATGACGGGATTTAGCGGGAGCTTTTGCAGGAAGTGATGATTACAGACTAACTATGTATATAATCTTTAGGGACGGATTCATTCTGGTTAGAGTAGATTTTATTTGGTTGGAAACTGCACTAGGACTGTCAAAGGATTAACCCTTCCATGCCTTTGGCATTCCGTAAGTGTTCGTGTTTGCAGGTCAAAGATGCCTTCCTAAAGGCATTTACCTTCACACTGTATATATGGTCGTTGAAACTTGAACTGAGCCTGGCACTGATATTAATAGCTTTTCTAAGGCCGTTTCATGTAGTTCTTGCCCTAAATACCGTAAGTCATTTCTGCCCACTGACACGGTTGCAGCAATGATCATTTTTTCCCAACAGCAAAATTCAAATGCCCCCAACACTGTTGTAATTAAAAAAGAAAATAATCATTTAAAATATTTTAATACTACTACTCTTCACATCTCCTCATATTACATAATTAATATCCAAAATTTATTTTTCTGAAATTTCCGTCGTGATCCAGATCAACCAATATGGCCGAAAAAAAAAACAAAAAGCAAAATGGTCGCCATTAAAATAATTACGAAAATAAAGGAAATAATCATTAACAATAGTTTTACACGATTGCTCTAAATATCTGTTCATAGTTTATGAAAAATTTTCAGAACCTTTTTGTCATAACGTTTACTATGTCAGGATCCAGGTCAACCAAGATGCCCCCTAAAATGGCTGCCATTATGATAATAATAAGGTATTACAATAATGATAAAGAAAATCATCATATGTGAAAAATATTTCAGTAATTATTTTTCTTGTTATTATTACATATTTTCGGCCATCTTGGTTGGCTTTGATTCCGACAGAAAGGTAAAAAGTTTTGAATAGTTATCATTAAACACGAACAGATATTAAGAGCAGTTGTATCAACAATATGTTTAATTATTATTTTCTGATTTTGATAGCATCTTGTCATTATAATATTGGCAGCCATTTTCTTTTTTGGAGGGTGGGGGGTGGGGACTTGGGAGAACTTTGGTTGACATGGATCCTGACAGAAAAGTTCAGAAAAATAAATTTTGAAATAATTATCGTAACATATAAACAGATTTTAAGGGCAATGATGTCAAAATATTTTCAATGATTACTGTCCTGATTAGTCATTGTTATAAGATGTTACTATTATGATATAGTCGGTAGATATAGAGTTTGACCCCCAATAATCGTTTCAAGTTTTATGCACTTGAAGTTGACGTGTGTATTGTACCTAGAAAGAAATCCACCAAAATCCACCAATGAAAAGTGCCGAAATTAGGTCAAATCCAAAATGGCTTTCTAAAGAGACCCTTTTCCCAGCTTTTTCTCAAAAGGTGTAATGTTGGTTGCATTGCCATATTTATGCTTGAAAGTGTTTCTGTAACTACATTGGACAAAATGTTTCAAGTTACCTTGCAAAAACAAAATGATGACGACACATTGACGTCGACAACAACTTTTCTTTGAAGGTGTGAATGCCTTCGTGTTAATTATCCTATGAACTGAAGAATAAAGACACGTTACCTGAACACTTTAACGGGTTTTATGTAAAAATGAATGATAATAGTAACATTTTTGTCTGAAGCTTGGGGTTCAGAAGTTACAGACCTCATAAAAGTATTACGCAATCACATGTTCTCAGGAAGAAAGGTATGAGCGCCATTTCGTGGTATTTTTAAATCAGATATCTTTTCACAGGAATTAGATCAAAAGCTGAAAATTTGTATGTGCAGTAATTTATAGCTATATAAACAGAATTGGTGTCATACCGCATTAGCTATCCCATTTTTGAAAACATGAGCATTTGAAAATGTAGTTTTTCACTTCTAAGTGTCATTCTTCAAATTTTATGGACTTGCGGGCTCTTTTCTAACCGTTAGATGACCCTCATAATTTAGCTTTTACATTTTCCAGTGTCTTAAAGCGAAAGAGAGCGTAATCATTCAATGCTTCTAACGATTTAGTGGCTGAGGTCCAAAATCGGTTGCTCCGAAATATTTCAATGTGAGGCCTCATAAGTTGCCAGCAAAGGGACACGGGTAGGGCAAAAACGACTAAAACTGTCCTGAACGTGACGTTTAAAGTTAACATATTCTTTACGAAATGAAGTATTTTAACTATTTAAGTCATTATTGTAGTTTATTTCAAAATTTTTAACTTAAAATACCATTTGACGTTCAAATACCAAATTACTTCTGAGAATTTTTTTTTTATTCTGACTTGAAATGCGATATAACTGATTACTAATTTCATATTTTGTGAATTTTATTCTAGACATTAACTTTTAATCTCTTAGAGTGCACTCGTAGTGTTACTCAAGTTTTTTTTCTATTTTGGCTTTCATAGCCATACCTGTTACTTAAATGTCATTATCATGATACTTGGCTGATAACTGTTACATTTTGAGTCATTATTTGGACTTTTCATTCCATTAAAGTGACGCTTTTATCTGCAAAATTTTGACTTAAAAGTCACAATTGTGACTTTTTAAGGTACTTTCTAACATACAAAATCAAAACTTTGGCATTTTATTTCCAAACAAGAACGTGAGAATCAAACAATGAAATAAAAAGGCCATTAAAAAGTCAAAATAACTGACTGAAACTTAATATTTCATTTTGAAGTCAACTTTGTTGGGCTAGAAGTCCCTTTAATGGAATGCAGAGGCAAATACATGTAACAGTAATAGCCAAAATGATGATAATATAATTAAAGGTCACTTAATTAAAATAATTAAAGGTCAAGACAACAAAATTTAGGTCAAAAGTTTGATTTTCAAGTCAAATTGATACTGTACAGTAGAGGTAAGATTTTAAGTCCTAATCTGCCCTCCAAAAATAAAAGTATGACATTAATAGCCAACTATGTGAGATGTTAGATTAAAACAATAATAATCAAGGAATACCATTTGGAATTGAAAAGTAAAAACTGTGATATTAACTGTCAAGATATTGAGATTGTGAGGCAAAATTGTAAACCTTTAGAGGCAGGTAATAATATTAGAAGTTAATAATGACTTTCAAAGCAATACTTGGCTAAAAATGATTTTACTACATCCTGAGTTTTGTCCCTTTTCATGTATCTGTGCTACAGTAACGACCTTTAAAAGGCCCTGTTTTTACAATTTCTAGAAGAATCAGTGTTGAACGCCAGTTCCATAATCCCTGAAAACGTTGTAAGGTGCATGATCTTCCCCTTGCTTACAGACCTATATTAACCTAGCAATAGGTGACTGTATTAAGAAGACCCTCTGACATTTGAGTCAGGCGGCTTATGTATGGGGATTAGAAATTTTGAAAAATAACTTTCAGAAGTGAAAAATTGCAACTTCCAAGACCCATATATTCACACCTGAATTATTATTTGCAGATTTGACACAAAATTCTGTTAATGTAGTGGTAAAATACGCCACATTTAACTTTTCAAGTACGTATCTTGTTCCTGTTAAATTCCTGTTAATGTTGTCATCCTGCAAAATTACTAAGGCACGGGCAACTTTCATAATGAAAGTGGATATGGCGCCATACTTTACTGAGGGCCATACTGTCTGAAGTACTTGAGCTTTAATATTATGTCATTGCATGCTATCATCCAGCTATACAAACAATGTGGATCCGCTGTGTTTATATCACAAACTACAGATGTAGTGTATTCATGTGCCACTCTGGCCTTGTACGCAAAGGACGTTTTATACAAATTGGACCTCATTTGACTGTAAGTATTGGTTTAATCATATTTAGGGGACCTGCAACTGAAGTGCCCCATTTTTCTTGCAATTTGATTCTACATGATAATAGCTTTAAGTTTGATACCAAACATGATAGTTTATACTTTAAAAAGTTATTTGTCAATTTATTTCGTGTTTAAAAATGCAATAGTGCCAAAGTATACAGCATTCATCATATTCTGTAACTAGACATCCATATGCGTCATTTTCAGTAAAAAATTCGCACTGGTACTAATACCCTACTTCATGCAATATGATCTAACCACAGCAAGTTTCACGCTATCTACCTCTGTAAATGAGCCATCGTATGGTCAATTGCTCACTGTGGCCCACCAAAGGGGGTATACCCTTCACTTAGCCTCTCGTCCGCTCCTACACAAAGGTATATAATTTACAGGAGCATTGTGCACATACTCCCCCTTCCCTATTTCTGCTTGCTGACCACTCGCATTATAGGTATAAAAGCCCGTTACATGTGTTGATGACCATCCCTGACAAAGTGCAGCTTAACTCGGTCGTCACATAACCGGATTACTGTAGGTGTCTGTCTTCAATAAGCTGTAACGGGGACGTACACATAATTTCCTGTAATAAGCAAAATGTGCAATCTGCATAGACCTACATTTTAATATGTCTACCATGACATCAGCCATTTTGTAAATAATTCATTATCAATTTTCTTGAACAGATTTTGATAGACGTTTGATATAAGTGAAGAGGGTTTCAACAAGTAAGCCGTTTATGCACATCCAAGGTTTTGTCAGAAGTGGCACTCATTCCTTCGTGGCTGAAGAAGTTTGTTTGACTTTCAATTTGTTACCCTCAAGTCTAACGCCGCCAAAATGATTGAATTCCTTGCTACAGAAACTGGTAAATTTGGTCTCAAATCCACCCAGTTGTAGTCGCAAGGTTCCCTCAGTAATATAGAGAGGAAAGTAGCAAAGAGCGAATCACTATAGCTAACTATCTAGACTCACAATAACATCACCATCAATTGCACATACAGTGGTAGACGTTGAAATGGCACACTCAAATACTGAACTACAGTACTCTAAGAAAAATACCGTATGATCACCAGCTTAATTCAGGGCCGCTGGGGTTGGGGCTGAAGCAATAATTTTCAGTTTGAGGAAGTTTTGCCTAAAAGCGTCAAAAATAGTAGCCTACTTTAGAAACTGTCAAAATTCAGGAACTGAATGGCTCAGGCAACAATCTTAGATAGCTTCCGATGGCAGCTACTATGACTGCATTGTGTAGGTTTTTCACTGCTTATTTTATTGTAAATGGATGCGACCAAATCAGTGAGCAGCTAACCCCAGTGTCTTTTAAGTTGCAATGTTCGACGTCAAGTTTTTCTACTGTCGATGACAAAGAAATGATTTAAGTACAGTATACGTGGGCTAAAGAGTACCCTTTTAATAACTGTAAATACGACTGTTTTGCCCATTAAGTTACATTGCCTATCGTAAGGGCCTAGTGTAAACTATGCAGGAATAGGCACATAACGTATACACAGCAAACAGCGATGTTATCACTTGATCTGACTAGATTTTTATTTCAGTGTAATTTTGATGTCAAAGAGAAAAGAACCAATAATGTATTCGTTAACGAAATATGTACTGCTTAGGCACAGTTTAAATTTAAAGAACCTTTGGAAGACTACGAATATCAAATAATGTGGAACAATAACCGCATTAAAGTAAACGATAAAACAATATTCTATAAACAATTACATGATCAAATGTGAATTATTTTAAAGATATTCTTGATGGTAATAGCCATTACTTGAACAGTTTTGTGAGGAAATTTGGTATTGATTCTTTCCCTTTTAGAATGCATTATGGTATTATTCATGCTATATCCCTGCACACTGGCGGCAGTCTTGTTAATGAGATATTTGATCCTGATCATTGCCATTGCGACGAGAGTATCTTTAGTGCCCCAACATGTCACTGGCTATTTATAGACAGATTATTTCCACAGTATGCACTGCTCCCACCTCTTGTTCTAGGTGGAATCTTAGTTTTCCAGACACTGTGGACAGCTGGAACATTATTTGTAGGATTTCCTTCACCTGTGTACTTAAAAGCAAAGTTCAATATTTCCAGTTTAGATTCTTACAAAGAATCTTAAGTACTGATTCCCTTCTACACAGATTGAACCTGGCAGAAAATTTTTACTTTTTGCGAAGATCAGGAAGAGACTATCGACAACTTGTACTGGGAGTGCGGGGTTACGTAGGAATTTAATCTGGACTTTGAGCAGATGTTTTCAGAAATACATTTTTTTACAACACAAGATGTATTCTTTGGTTACAATTTTTTACTGAAACATCCCCATAATTTTTTGATATTTTACATGAAGTAATACATTTTCCAGAAAAAGATAAACCATTTTTCGCCGAGTTCTTACACAAATTCAAGTTTAATTATAGGGTTGAAAAATATATTTTAGCGCAAATGAGTTCACGAAGAGGTTTATCAGTAAGTGAGTTCAAGGAGGCATTCAGTGCATGTCCACTTTTGTTCAGTTGAAATCTATTTGTCAATAGTCATTATGACTGAGGCGGTTTTATTGTTCCCTGACTTGTCTTTTGTTACTATCGTGCTCTTTTATGAAAAAGGAAGGTTCAGCAGTTATATATATATATATATATATATATATATATATATATATATATATATATATATATGTGTGTGTGTGTGTATTGCGAAGTGCATTTTGTGTATATAAATTTAGATCCCATGTGTAAAGAGTGCACGTGACGTTGAAAAGTGTTATGTAAATATCATGTAAATACTTGATGAATGACTAATAAACAAGCATGGAATCAAAGAAGTACAATAAACGATGGAGAAAAAAAAAGGAAACATTCGAATATTCAACAATTAAAAACCTAAATCAACTAAACAGTCACTGCCATGTTGGATTACGCATTACATAAGAACTTATGTTGATTGTAACGTTCTTGAAAACAGACACGGACAAACCAGGAGTGGTGACAGATGGTGGTAGGGGGTGTGGCCCCCATCGGGGAAGCCTGACCGGAGGAACTTTTCCAATTTCGTCAGGGAGCCTTAGTAGGTCCGATAAAAAAGTAATCCTCGAAGAAGTCCAGTCCCTCCCCGAAGATTTACTTATATTTTGAATTTGCTCTCATGTATAGCAAATTTTTCGATAAACCCCCAAAGTTTCCAAGTTTTCAGATTTTCCTTCCAAAAAATCCCAAACTTTCAAAGTCTCTCAAAAGGAACCAAACATTTTCAGCACGCTTTGGGCGCCAAAGATTTTGCTTTCAATATCCTTCAGGCAACCAATCGTCCTTGTCAAGTCTTCGGGTTGCCCCCCTTCCCCCTGACAGAGAGCTTGGCACCCTTTCGGGCAAATCCTGGGGCCATGCAACCCTGGAATAAAGCTGTTGATGGACTAAACCACAATTTTGTTTCTTTCCTCATTGCGCCATGCCACTTGCTAGCTACCTACATTATAAAAAGACTTAAGTAAAAAACTATACTTCTGGAAGCCTAAATGTAAGAAACCAAGACTTTTTGATTCCTTGCTGGAAGCAAAAGGAATCTATGCAATCACTCGGGATATTGTGTGTATGTATGTGTGTTTGTGACGCTTGGCTTGTAAACACGATATCTCAAGATAGCAATGATGGATAATTTTCATACTTGGAATATAGAACTATTATATTAAGAGGAAGATCACCAATTTTTTTGGTGGAGGTTAAAGGTCATGTGAGGTCACCAGGGTTAAAAAAACCGAAAACCTTGTAAACATGATATCTCTAGGTAGGAAGCATATATGTTTTTCATACTTGCCATGTGGATGCGCTATAGTTAGAAGACAAACCATATTGATTTTGATAAAGGTCAAAGGTTATCCGAGGTCATCGGAGGTGAAAATACGAAATTCTAAAAACTGCTTGTAACCACGATATCTCAAGATAGCAATGATGCACAATCTTCAAACTTGGTATAAAACCTTATCATATAGAAAGGAAGAACCCTATAGTTTTCAATGGAAGTCAGCGGTCATTTGAGAACGACCCATTTTAATAAATACCTCGTAAACCGATTTTGGTGGATTTTTGAAATGTTGTCCCCCACGTCCAAATCTACCAAAAACCATTGACATGTCACTTGTAGGATTTTTTTAGGGTTGAGGCACGTTCTGTCACAAGTCTACCCTACTATGGTCGGTCATTTTTTATTTTGACCAACTTGAATGTTCTGGATTCTGCCTTACTTAGGGCAAAAGCTACATGAATCAGTCTTAAAAAATTTTCATCCTCAATTTATTGAAACAATTTCAAGAATTATTTCAATAAAGTACACAATTGCTAGAACATTGTGGTGCATTCACAAGTTAAGCGAATACATTATTCAACTTCTTCTAGTTCTGTAAATGACATTATACTTCTTTCGCAACACCTTTATTAAATATATTCATCCTTGGTCAACACAAAAATGCACGAAAAACACAAATTTCACCCTTTTCTAGTTCGATCGACACTTTCTTATCAAACATTTGTATATGTGGGCTGATATACATGTAGGCCTAACTCCTTATTGCCTAACTTGATTATCGCGTTAGAGGCAATAGGCAGTCGCCCCAAAATTCGCTTTGAAAAATCAGCAAACTCTTGCAAATATCCTCTTATTGCATTACAAGCACCTCTGAAGACGTTTTCAACATAACTTTTACAAACAATAGGTAAAGCAAGGAAAAATTCCTCTTGAATTTCACAACTCACTAACAAAAACATTGTCACATGATCAAAATAGGCCATTCATGAACTAGAGTGACGGGGCATACTAGCTCTGATTGGGGTGACTGCATTTTCCCTTTAAGTAAATCATTAGACATATTTAAAGCTTCTTTCAGTTTTGCGACTGAATACTTTTTCTTCTTTCTTAACCTTCTTTGTTAATTGTTCTTTTCAATCCCCATTACAAGTTAAAATTTTTGAAAAACTTCATCAAGTTTTGGCTCGTCTTGTCTCTTGTATTGGTGAATATATATTGTTTCATGTTTAAAATAACAAAAGTAAAGGGATTTATAGGATCTTTCCCGAATCCAAAGAAAATATCATATTCAGCAAAAAAGAATTGTTTGCTTGAAAAACAAAACTCAGCATCAAGAATGAAAGCTGATGTAATAATACAATCCCAAGAGAGGTGTTCTTGGCTTTCTATTTCTATTTCACAAAAGGAGCGCCTTAAAAGTTTAGACTTTAACGCCAGGTTTAACCAAAGAAGACCCATGTTCTGTCGGACTAATAGTTGTTTTGATCAATAATGTTTGAAGTTTATCCTGCCTTTTCATTGACTGTTGTAAACTCCGTGCGCTTCTTGTGATACTTGTTGCCAAGCTGTCGGCAGAAACGAGCACACGAAGGAAAATTTCTTTTGTAATTTAAATGTTTTCTCATTGCAGGCAATTGTGGATGGTGGTGTGGCTTCTGTGATCACTTCAGGGCTCAGCACCTTGGACCAAAACCTTTGGTTGTCACTGTCATCTGGTCTCGGGGTAGCATTTGGTATCTGGACGGCCTACGGAGTGTCAGGTAAAATCCGGTAGGATTTTTTATTCAACTTGAAGTGCTAGGCTTTATAGGTATTTTCGATACAGTTTAAAATACTTGAGTTAAAACAACATTTAGTGGTCATTGAGTTTATTTTTACTTAAATTCCTTTCGGCCCTATGGCGAAAACCAAACGTGTCCCGCGAAGGGGATGTACTCCTAGAAGGAGCTATAAATGTACCCTGGGGCACTATGACTTAACAGGAGCCCATCTTAGTAGTGGTCAAGATGTTAGTACATTTTTACTTCTTACACGTTCCAATAAAATCAGGGCGCTTGTCAACTGAATTATATGTGCTCGAGTTTTTCGATCATTACCTATTATCAACCTGAAATTTGAAGATATATGGAAAACGTATTCACAGTAGTCAGTTCCCAATCAATGTTGTACTGTGGTGTGTACACAACCAGGGAGTTCCGGGAAAGCCCGTGGCCAAGGGGGTCAGGGGATCAGGGGACGAAACCCCTGGAAATCTTCCGCCCTCCTAAGATAAAAATTACCATTGCCTTAATGCGTTTTTGTGGATCTTGCCCCCTGGAAGCTACCTCGCTCTCTTCACTACCTTGTCAGGTCACAGCTCCCTGGTACTACTAGTGCTCAAAGGTCTTTAAACAAGACTACTAACCTATCTTAGCGTTGAGACCCATCTCTCTGCGAGCTGTAACAGCCCCCTGCTTTTATCATAGGTCTGCCAGGCCTGTCCCTTATCATTAATTGGTCATACGAGACATCGGTTTGACTAATGTGAGTCACATTGACGTTTAATATAGTCCAAATGACCATTACTGTAGTCAAAATGGCCTCTAATATGGCAGATTTTTCGAGTGCTTAAAACGAATGCAACCAAAACTGTGGCCAAAACAAACCAACAACACACGAAAAACAACACGAAGTCGGACTTTAGGACACTTTTGAAACAATACATTTACAAATTCCCAACACAATTCCCAAGTACGAAGAACGAAGGTACAGGAATACAGAAAATACAGAAAGTATGTCCATAACAACTCCTGGCTGGCCTGGGAGAGGGAGGAGGCGGTAACAGACTCTTCCAAGCGGAAAGCCCAGCTAAAACACAAAACCTCCCGGACAAAATCGGACGAGCCAGGTGACAAACACGTCCGGGACCTGAACTGAACTGACCTTTAATATTATGGTAAAGCAGTGTCCCATATAAATAATACTGCCTTGACTAATTTAGTAGAAAGCGTGTGTTGGATATTTATGGTAGGAAAGGTCAGTAGACTCATCGAGATATACGAAAGAAAATCACACAGAGGCCCAGTCACCCTTTATAGGTCTGTGGACATGTAAATGTCATATTTGCTTAGTTCAGGCATATAGTGCATTAAGAACGTTAAAAACATTCATTTCCCATCAACATCCATCTTGCAAATGTCAAATAATTTAGAAGGCGTTTACTGTTTTCTCACCTAAATCATGAATAATCATAAGCTATATGATATGCAAATTCATGACAAGCTGACAGGAGGGACTTACAAGATGTTATGCCTAATATTTTCCTATGTTTGCTTAACCTTTATTCCAACGACAGTTGTAATGTTTGTTTGTCCTGAGGGGTTTATTTTGGAGTTAGATGAGTTAGATGAGGTTTTACGGCTCAGTTTCTAACCAACTGGTTTAAGTCGGGCCGGCCACGGCCTTTTTTCCAGTTGTGGCTCACTGACTTGTTTTCCCTACTCCATTGCTTATTCTGAGCATGGAGCTCTCTTACAGCTCCCTGTTCTGAGCACCAAGCACAATGGCAGTAGGTTCCATTTTTAAAAGTCTTCGGTATGACCCGGCCAGGAGTTGAACCCCAGACCTTCCGGCTACATGTCAGATGCTCTATCCTCTCGACCATGCAGTCGGTTTGGGGTTTATTTTGAAAGGATAGCTGTTAACTACTTAGAAAATGTCCACTTCACAAACCACAGCATTGACTAGTTCCTCTCCTAAGAAATTAACAGGTAAATGAGGGCCGTTGCGTGGGTGAAATTTCTGGGGGGCAGTTGATGACACTAGCGAGGTGGAGCACTAAGTGGCGTGCCTACAGATAGTTGACACCCTGGAGGACCCTTTTCTTTTTCATTTGTGCATGATTGCCATCCTGGGGGAAGGTGCTGAGGGGATGGGTACATGTAAGGCCTGGCTTAGTTGTAAAATTGTGGTATCATTTGCAAAGCCTTGAACAATTATATCTTCACAAATCTTTATTATCTAGTGATATTTTTCCTATTTTTTGGCTGGGCGTCAGTCAAGAGGTGCTGTCTAACAGAAGCGTATGGCACACTCTTTGGGAAATTTTTGTCTTTGTGAGGTGGCTTTGATGCAAAATGGTGCTATCTTTGGTAAAGCGTTGTAAAGCATTGGATTGATTATATGTTTAGGAATCATCAGTATTTGGTAATTTATTTTCTATGTTGGCTGCGTGTAATTGAAGGAAGGGAATGTTGCCTCAGGGGAGGGATGACACCTCTTCTCTTTGGAAATTTTTCTTCTTCTTAGTTTTTCTAGATCCAAAATGGTGTTATGTTTGGTAAAGCTTTGGACTGATGACATAATCTGAAATGTTAATTATTTACTGACATTTTCGGTTGTGGCCTGACATCCCTACATAGCTGGTACCCGGTGCGGGCTGGGGGAACTACAACGGGTTGGCTTGTTTGGTCGAAATGCTGCAGATGGTGTGACACATTTTAGATCTAAAAGTTGCATCTAAACATTCTTTACTTTTAGATGTCATGCTTTAGAAACAAATTTATATTTCAAGAAGAAAAGTTAGATTTGATTTCAAGGGGGAAATGCAGTCACCCCAATTTGAATGAGTTACCCGGGTATCCTATTTCATGAATGGCTTTTGAGGATTATGATACAGCATGTTTCTCAATGAGTTGTGAAATTCATGTATTGGGTAACTCCTTGGCTTACCTTGAATATGCAATATTTATGTGTTAACATATCAAGAAAGATGCTTAAAGTGAAATTTAGCGGCTATTGTTTCAAAATAAGTTTGCGGCGACTCCTCATGGCCCTATTAAGCTGCCGTAGTTTAATGCTTTTTAAATTATGAATTTCTTTTGCAGCTCATTGAATTTAGCTAATTAAAAGGGAAACATAGGATGCCTTATCTTTAGGCACCGTATATGCTGGAGTACTCAAGCGGTGTATCTTATAGTATTAAGATGGCTCATTCGACAGGAGGAGAAACCCGCCTAAGAAGGCATCCATGGCGGGGTTGGGGGACCCCCGGGAAAACTTGGGAAAACAGAAACCCTTGTATGCGATTTTCCAGGTTTTGGGGGCCTTGAAATCATAATCTGGACAGTGAAATTTTCAGCAGTTCAGTACGTTTTTCTCAAGTAGGCCAAATTTTATTTGAACGGATTGTTCATCAAGGGACTTTAACCTTTCACTTTGAAAAAAGAGCTTTTTGGTTACATGGTTTAATACATGTCCACACTATGGTTTAAAGAGAGAACGGAGACAGTTGAGCCTACATTTGGGTAACTAATTCCGGTCTTTCTTTGTTAGGAATATCAAAATGATGATATTTTGGGTCAAATTAAATTTTCTACTAGACGCGAGTTGGAACATCGCCAAGTAACCCTATGCCACATTATGATATATTTATCGTTGTTTCCAGTTACCAGACCAACACATGTGATAAACCCTCTATTTTCTTACCGTATTATTTTCAGGTGGTCACGTGAACCCTTCAGTGACAGTCGGACTAGCTACGACCGGGAAATTTCCATGGAGGCGGGCACCATTTTATTTCATGGCGCAGCTCTTGGGAGCGTTTGTCGCTTGTTGTGTGTGTTTTCTGTGTTACTTCGGTGAGAGTGAACCACATGAATCGAAGTTATGACGAGTTATGATCTCCCTTAAGTTGTCATCTGTAATTACCCATAGGTTAACCTACGGCTAGTAGAGTTCAGTTGAAAGAGCGATTTAGAACACAACTGATAGACACAAACATATATAAATGCATTTCAGAGCTCTTGTATTTGCAGCGCCCTCATATTTTAGGTTGGAACATAATATACCACGCCATCTAGACAGTGGGGCGTTTAATTCTACCTCTACTTCACACTCTACTTCGGTATTCCATGAGATTGTACAATTGACTAGCTTCAGTGCACGTTTTGATCTCATGAGGTGAGGACGTATTTGGCGTGCCTCTCCTCATGCTTGAATGACTCAAGTGACAGTGGGGCGTTTAATTAACCCGTTTTTGTAGTACAGTCAATACAGGTGCATACAAATGAAAGACGATTGGTATACGTTATACTTCTTGTCAAAAGGTAAAGAAATGTAGGTGTTGTACTTTGTTTCACCACACAAGTACACGTCAATGTATATAGTTTATGGTGGATTTATAGTGTCAAATCCACTCCCAGACCTGCCGCCATTTTCTTCCATCTCTTTATTGCGTCACCTCATTTGCATTACCCGTACCAGCCTGAGAAGAGTAGATAAAAGAATGGTGGCGTTTGAATCAATGGGGCTTAGCAATTGGCAGGTTCGGGGCTTGCTTTTGAACAGGGCGGGATGGGATTGAAGTTTACACCTCTTCGTCCTGATCTAACTTTTAGCATTTTTTCCATATTAGGGCAAACTACGGTTTTACCATTAGAAATGACTTAATTTGATTAAAAATGCTGGGTTGGAATTGCCTCCCGACATAAAATTTTAACCATTGCTTGGTATAGGAAGGGATCCCCTGATCGGTATTAGAATTATGGTTTTGAGTCGTCTGGAATGTTCCTTCACAGAACAGTAGGTATAGAAACTAAGAACAAATGAGTTAATCATTTAAAATTACTTTTTGTACGAGAAGAGGAGTTCCGAATAATGTAATTGAGTTCCGAATAATGTAATTGACATCCCTAACTTCCCCGGGTTGCTTAAAAAATGCAGAACATAGAGAAAACCAACTGCATTACATCGAATAAGCTATAGGACTACATCAATCCCTCCTGAACTCTCACAAATTCCTTGACACCGAGAAGAGTGTAAAATAGTAAAACGTAGGCAGTAATCACATG
This sequence comes from Holothuria leucospilota, assembly GCA_029531755.1. Taxonomy (NCBI): domain Eukaryota; kingdom Metazoa; phylum Echinodermata; class Holothuroidea; order Aspidochirotida; family Holothuriidae; genus Holothuria; species Holothuria leucospilota. The sequence continues at coordinate 14,412,871 of CM055965.1, forward strand.
TCCTCTTTCGACAACTAGTTAATGTCTTTGAACTGGCGTTTAATGAATTTATCAATAGAGCTGTCGTTAGCTTGGGCCATGAGTCGGTTATTTGAGAGAAAGGCGTACTGAAAAATTTTATGGACGAAAGAAATATCATTTATTAAAGCATTTATTAAAACTTACATGTCATTAACGAAAAACACCCTCCAGAGAAAGGAGAAATTTCCACTACTAGCTTCTTTTGCACTGAGTCATTCACCTCAAAGGGAATATGCAGTTTTCCTCATCCCAATTTGAATTAGTGTACCCCGTCATCGTAATTCAGGAATAGCTCCTATGAACCATGTGACAATATTTTTGTTACTTGCATGCAGAACAACTCCTTGGTTAACCTTCAATATTCAATGTTTTTATCTGTAAGACTGAGCAGATTTTGGAAAATATACTGAGGCGGCTGCCCCTTTAAAGTCAATAAAAAGTAAATGCTAAATAAGGTCATATGTATCAGGATGAGTTGAGGTAATCTGGGCAATTTTCGAAATAATTCTTGTGGATTTTTGAAAGTATAATGACACACAAAAGGATGTAATAGTTGAAAGTTTTTTATATAAAAATGGAATATTTATCTGTTTTGGGGGTATTTTTAGGTCGTGCAGAAATTTACTTACAGGATATTTAAATTTAAGCTATATAGCTTCAGTGATTTCCATTTCGCGTAAGCGATGAACTACTCAAAGTAGACCTTAATATCAGCAACTCCAGGTATGTTCACTTCGGATACTATCAATGCGAATACTATGAAATATTTTCATATAGATAGATCCTTTTTCTAAATAGCGATTACAAAGGATAGAGTTTTGGTATGCGTCAGTTTTGTCAATACAATTTTACTGTGGTCAAAAACGACGTGTGCCAAAACTCTGTCACATAGTCCTTTGTAATTGTTTTTTGGAAAAAGGTCTATAAAAGCGTACTAAGTTTAATTATCTGAGTGACGTATCTTTGTTGTCAACAGATGCTATTAATGCTTCCGATGAAGGCATGCGAGAGGTGAATTCAACCTGTGGCATTTTCACTACTTTTCCGGCAGGTCCGCATATAACCCTGACGACGGGCTTTTTTGAACAGGTACATTGTTTGTAAATGGTTTCTCTTTTGTGAATGATAACCTCACCTAAGACTACGGTGATGTACGGATTTTCGTCAACTTGTCCAACTTTTGTCTATACCGGCAGCTTTGTGAAAATTGACGAAAATTTACTCACCACTTACAAGGTTCTCCGACTCCTCTTGCCGGACAATTTGCACTCTGGCGGAAAATTCCCACCAGCAAAATTATGACAACTACACCTAGGACAACCCCCAGAAAAGTTGGAACTGTCCGGTGGAAACTGTCCATATGCATGAGAATTGTCCAGGGTTAGAATTGTAGGAGGGGGAATTGTTCCAGGGAGGGGGCGGGGGCGTTGGTGTCTGGTAGCTCATTGGGATTTATGGAAGCAAAGAACTTTCATTGATATCCAGGTGACACCATGCACTTTTACCTCATTACCGTATGTTCCTGTAACTATTTTTTTCGTTTGCTATCGCAGATTGTAAACACTGGCTTAATGCTCTTCCTTATCCACGTTATTGGCGATAGCCGAAATGCCGGGTCACCGTTCAATCTCGCACCGCTGTTTTACGGTTTAATCGTCACTGCGATAATCCTATCATACGGAGTAAATGCAGGTTCTCCCCTCAATCCAGCACGGGATTTTGCCGGTCGATTAATGTGCGCCATAGCAGGTTATGGACCGGGAGTGTGGGCGTAAGTACAGAATCACCTATTTTCACCAGGCAATAATAATTAAGTTATCTATTAAACGCATTTCCCGAAGTTGTTTAACTCGGTCTGTGAATCTCATAGCTCACATAGTTCGCAACAAGAGGAAAGATTTCTGTAGTAGGGTTTAAGCAAGCAGTTTAAAACACACGGCTCAAATTGGGCCAGAAAAATAAAGATTAAAATTTAGAAGCAAGGTAACTGGTAAAACTATATATACTTTGTATTACTCTGCAACTTCAAACCTTTTTAGTCTTATTACAAGGGAAGTTTTAACCGTTCCTCGTACTTTAAAGTTAACCTTGTATGTTTGTAGGTGCAAAGTACTTGAAGAGAAATGATTCGATACGAATCTTTTCTAATATGTAATCAAAAAATTTCTTTATTTCTTTTCGGAGGGTAACTTTGAGTTAAAAGCATCCTTCTCTTCTTATAAAAGTGCTGACTGAAGTTTTATAAGGGGTGATTGTAAAGAAAAATAGAAACCGATAAAGCTATAATCAAGTGCGATAACCAGCACATGAAACAAAGAAAGCTTGGTGAATTAAAGTTGCGTCCTCATTCCATAATTATCATATTTGATTCCTAACCAAAGACGAAAGAAATCTGTTCAATCACGCTGCAGCTGTATTTGTGTGTGTGTGTGTGTGTGTGAGTATGTATGTGTGTCTGTGACGCTTTAGCTTGTAAATACGATGTCCCAAGATCAGGGGCGTAGCCAGAAATTTGTCAGGGGGGGGGGCGAAGCCCATAGACAGACTCAGCCCTTCGCGCCACCCATGGGTTGGCACAAAGCGCAAGAAAATTTTGGCCCCAAATGCTTCCAAGATCGCTGGAAATAGCACTTCCCAGGCCCATTTACCGCTATATCATTAGGGTAAACACAAGCAATATTGTAAAAATAATCATTAAAAAAATACCAAAAGTATGCTCAAGGGGAGGGGGCAGCTGCCCCCTTCGCCCGCTTGGCTACGAGCCTGCCCAAGATAGCAGTGATGGGTGTTTTTTCATATTTGGTACATCGATTGATCATATTTAGAGAAAGAATACAGCACTATTGTTTTTGTAGATGTCAAAGGTCACTTGAGGTCACCAAAGGTCAAAAACCTAAAAACAGTTGAAACACGATATCTTAAAGTAGAAAGCACTGATACTTGTCGTACTTAGAATGCGGATACGTAATGGTCAGTAAACGAACCATATCTCTTAATGTATAGGGCAAAGGATATCTGAGATCACAGGAGATGAAACTGCGAAAACTGACAAAATAATGCTTGTACACAAGTTATCTCAAGATAGGAATCATGGGTACTTTTACACTTGAAATATAGATTTTTCATAATTATTAAGAGAAAGAATCCTAGTTTTTAGGTAAGGTCATAGGTCATTTGAGGTCACCAGAGGTAAAGACCGAAAACCCCATGAACACGATATTTCAGGTTATTAATGATGAACACTTGAAATACTTCCTATAGCCTAATCATAGTTACGAAATAAATCCGTATCATTTTTGGTGGAGATCAAAGGTCATCTGAGGTCACCAGAGGTGAAACTACGAACAACTTGTAGAGCGATTTTAATGGCACTTTTATGCTTCCGTATAAACTATTTGAAAACACGCTATTTCAAGCAAAGATTATAAGCATAGGTTCCAAACTCCTATAGACCTTATGCACTGACATCACACTGACGTCATTTTGGGTGAAAACAATGCAGCACACGTGCACGAACTGCGTGGATTTCGCCGCACGTGTAGTAGACTTGCGCGCGTATACGAATGGTTGGCAAATCAGCTGTCTGCATTTATTGATGTAACTTGCAATGATACGCGTTTTTCTGCCATCTTTCTCCAAAGGAGGGCGCACTTTCTCCTTTGTGACATCATACGCATAAGGTCTTTACCTCAATATCTTTGCTTTACCTACACTGTTACGCTCAGTGACTCCTCATGGAGACGCTAATATCGGGGCGGAAATGTGGATTTGACATGCGCGCCGTTCTATCCTACGATCTGCGTACGAAAAGAAGAGCGCGTTTATACGGACAACGCCATTGCTAAAATAAATTTGGCCCATGTGTGCTTTGACACGCAACTGAATGTAGGCCTACAAGTCATCGTTGACCAACCAGTGTGGAGCTATATTGTCTGAATGAATGCTAGTCAAAATGCAGCAGTCATCAACGGTATTTAGAATACACTTTTTATGTAGGAGTTGCTAGAAACTCCCTGGTTTGGGGGATTCCATATATCCCCTTTGAGTTAGAGTTAGAGTTAGATGAGGTTTTACGGCACAGTTTCTAACCAATTGGGTAACGTGCAATGTTTAATTTGAACTGACTTCCAATTCAAAGACTACGGTATCTTGTTTGCTGTCCTCTTCTGCAGCCCGCACGGCAAACAGTGGTGGTGGATTGCTACTTTTGGGCCACTAATAGGAGCTGCTGTTGGGTCGTTGGTCTACTTACTTTTGGTTGAGATACACCATCCTTCAGAAGACAGAAGTCCCAAAGACGGTCTTATCGAACTTCGTAAGCACATAGTAATTCCTTTCAATAACTTTAAAGCAGGTTGCAACATCCGACTCCGGACTCGGATTCGATTCCGGACACGAGTCCGTTTTTCTCCAGACTCGGAATTGGCCCGGAATGGGAGGTAAAGGAATCGGAATTTACCCAGGATGGGCTCAGCTGGACTCGGACTCGGAACCGATTCCGGCTGAGTTCACAAACATGAAAATTTCATTAATATGCCGATGCAACGTTATCATTGGTGCATAATTTAGCAAGAAAATGGTCACAAAGAGTCAACTAAATTACAGGATCAGGAAGAGTATGACTCCTGAAAAGTGTCCATAAGTGTAATTGTAAACAGAACAAACAGTATTTGTATGAGGCGCTATATTATCAAATGGCCGACCTCGGGATTGGCCCGGAATTGGAAAACATTGGCTCGGAATTGGAGAGTACTGGACTCGGAATTGGACCGGAATGGTGGCCACCGGAATCGTAATTGGCCCGGAAATGGGTTAGGTGGACTCGGTTACAGCCCTGCTTTAAAGGTAGTAAAAATTCAGGCGTGGTGCCAGGATTTGCCCTACAGGGGTGAGAGGAGATGTTCCCCTACGGCATGGGAGGCAGCACCTGGAACCCGACAAAGGCGTTCGGTTGCCAGAACGATGGCGAGAGCAAACTTTTATTTTTCTGTAAACATTTTGAAAACTGATTTCTTTAAGGAAATTTTGAAAGGTTTGTGTTTTTATTGAAGAAAATTTGAAAATTTGGGGTTTCTATTGAAGAATCTAACTTCTTTGCAGGAACGTAGCCAGGAATTCTGATATAGGGGACACCTGTACCGCATGAGGGGGGGGGCACCGAAGAAGATTATATTTTGTAGTCAGTCAGGTGCCACCATATAACAGATTGAGTTAACCACAGGGGATGATACCTAAAGCCTTAAAGTGTGCACATACGCCCTCCAAGCGCGCCAAAATTGCGTTCTTGTAGTAGGAATTTCCCATTCTCTTGCAATACTGACACGTGTTAAGTCGCCATGAGTGAAGGGAACAAGGCTGTGATCGCGATGATGCTTCTTCAGCACCGCATGGCGCAGGTGAAGAGTTGAGTACTTTGCGAACAGAGAAGGGACCAGGGGACCAGGAACTGCCATATGGCCGCTTGATTTTGGTAGGATTCATAGTGAAATTCCCCGAATGTCCTAGGAATTAACAAAATGGGAACACTAGCATGGAGCTTTCAGCAGGAATTTGAACGACAGAGTACACCAAGCTCTTCACAGTCCACAATTCAGATTGCCATTACCGTATTTTTACTCTGAAAGAAATTTTGCATGAGAAGAAAAGTAAATTTTTGAGTAAATTTGTGGCACTAGTAAATTTAACTTCAAACCAAATAATTATTACATTAAGAAGGTTGCTCAAGGTATAAGCTTGCCACATGAAAACCCCTTGATGCGCGGCATCTAAATATGAGCCGTCACCTCGCTAGAATAGTTTCCTGGAATTTTTGTGATAGTAATGTTCATTGGTGTTACAAGTTCGATAGTGAGAAACTGAGAACTGAACGCGAAGCACCAAAATTTTGGAGGAAAATTATTTACCATGGTAAAACCTACTTGCACACTCAGGAAGGGATGGTAAAAAGGATATGCCACATTTGGTCCTGCAACCAAAAGCCCTGAAGGAAAGCAAAGGGCTGCCCAAAGGATGCCCAACGTAACGCGCGAAAATTTTGTAATTTAAAAAAAGATTACAGAAAACAAAATACGTTCATTATTGAACTCCTTTTTGGTAAAAAATTACCTGGAGTCATACCGAAGCCACCCTTTATAGGTAGTAAAATTTCATTCTCGACCATATAGAGTTAGAGTTAGATGAGGTTTTACAGCTCAGTTTCTAACCAATTGGTTTGGGCCGGCCACGGTCTTTTTTCCAGTTGTGGCTCACTGGCTTGTTTTCCCTACTCCATTGCTTATGCTAAGCACTAAGCGCAATGACAGTAAGTTCCATTTTTAAAGCCTTCGGTATAACCCGGCCACGATTCGAACCCAAACCTTCGACCATATAAGGGACACACTAGTCCGTACGGGGGCACGGCTCCCCGTGCCCCAGCCTGGCTAGGGACCTGCTTCTTTGTATGCAAAATCATGCAAACAGTCGTGGGAGTAGTCGTCGTCGAGGATGACATACTTAATCCAGGTCCAAATAACAGCTCCCTGCTTAATCGTACCCATCAAGGCTTACCGACGAAACTGAAGGTCATCCGTAACTCTCTTGAAAAGTGAGGGGCAACGTATAGACCACCGTCGTAACAATAAGTTGGGGACATATATGTTTGTATGGAAAGGGCCGCCAGTGTTGTAATAGAAGAGTAGTTATTGGTAAACACCTGCCAGTCTTACATTCCTTTGGGCTCCTAGACGCCACTGGAGAAACTTAGTCCGATTGGTCCAAAAATATGCTCGAAAAATGCGCTCATCCTCCAGTACCCCGCAGGACCGTAAATCCGAAGGGGGCATTGCAACTCATGACAGCGTCCAGTGCCGTACCCATGGGCGTCCGCAGAAAAAAAATTCAAGGGGGGGCAAAATTTTTTAGGGGCCCAACTTTTTCCATGGGAAATATTTTACTCCCAGAAAAGAGTTTAGATGCTACTTTTTCACACAGTGTTGACAAAGGCATAGCCAGGAATTTGTCATGGGGGGGGGGGGCGAAGCGCATAGACTGACTCTCAGCGCTCCGCGCCACCATGAGTTCGCGCTGAGCGCAAGAAAATTTTGGCCCAAAATGCTTCCCAGATCGCTGGAAATGGCACTTCCAAGGCCTTTTTACCACATATAAAAAGGGGGAAACATAAGCAATATCGTAAATATAAACTTTAAAAAATACCAAAATATGCTCGGGGGGCTGCTGGGGCCTGAGTGTTGATATTTTTATCTAATTCTTGTTTTGAGAGTAGAAATTCACACTGATTGAACTGTTATGAAATGTTAAAGTTATATTTTCTTCATTTTTTTCTTTATTTTTTCTTCGTTTTTTCAAGTTTTTGATTTTCCAGGGGGAAAGTGCCCCCCTTGCCCCCCCTCCGGACGCCCATGCCGTACCTAGGACTGTTGGCACCCACGCGGGTTTCACCCATTGCCGCCCTGAGGGAGGGGTCTAAGGCGGTAACGTGACATTTATGTAAGGTCGCTTAGGTGCAAATTGTTGTTGTCTTTGGTAAAACTTTGAACTAATAAAGTTTAAAATTTCTCATTATTTAGTGTCTTTCCCTGTGGGAGAGGGGGAGTTGTCCAAGAGCCGGGATGACACACCTTCTCTATGATATATTTATATGTATGTAAGATGGCTAAGATACAAAATGCTGCAATCTTTTGGAAAACGTTGAATTGTTTACATGTTTAGAAATCCTCACTTTTAGTGCCTTTTCCTATTTTCCTTTTGACTGAGTGTAAAAAACCACGACTAAAAGGGTACTGTACAAGCTCATTTGTTTTATCATGTAACTGAAGGTAGTCTTAGCATAAGCACAGGCGTAGGAATCTGTTCGAGACGGGGGGGGGGGGGGCTGAAAATTGTTTCGGACTGCCGTTCGGGGGGGGGTCTGATTGGGAAATTTTCGAATATTTGAGGGTCCTTAGATACAATTTGGTGCAACATGTTGGGCAAATGTTAAGGAAAATTACTGAAAATTTTTGACATTTTTACACCGGAAACAAGTAGGGGGTTTTCGTTCTTGGATTGGGGGCAGGGGAGGAAGCATGCTTTCACCCAACATTTTTGACTGGGGGACAAAGCCCCCCCCCCCCCGGTTCCTTCGTCTATGTTTATAAGCATGCTGCGGCACCGCACGAGAAACTGTACTTAATATTTTAACGTATAGGTTTCAGCTATGTTGTGTGCATCAAGGGGTCCGAGGACCTCCTGGGAAAATTTTGGTAAAAGGAACACTTATATGCGATTTTCCATGTTCTGAGGGCCTTAAAGGGAAATATTGCGTTTAAAATGCACCAATATGGCATACAAAGAAAATAACGTAGGCCTAACTCACTATTAAACCATTCAGTCTCACCAATAAACTCTAGCAATAGCTACATCTCCTCAAAACTACTATGCATTACAAGAGTAACGGATGTTGCATCATTTAAATTTTTGAAAGTTTGGGTAAACAAATTACTTTTGTGCAACAAGTAACCGAATTTCTTCCTGTGAGAGCCTTTTTTCTTGAAAAAAGCTACCGTACTGCCCTAATTATTTTGAATTGCCTATCATTCCGTACCTATTAGTATTGGTTTCAAAAGTATGAAAATTTTCTGTATAACAAGCGCAATATTTCCCCTTAAAAACATAATCTGGACAATGGACGTGTTTCTGTTAGCATTTTTCAGTACACTTTGCAAGAAGGCTACTTTGCATTTAGACGACTGCCCGCTTGCCCCGGACCTGCCCTTCTCGTACGCCTATGATAAAATTTCGTGTTTATCTCTAAAACTATCATCATATAATTCTAGAAGAAGAGAAACTGATGGCCCTTAGCAAGCCATGATATCTCTCCTGCCAATTCAATTATCAAAAAAGAGAGCTTTTTACAACTTATCAACTTGTAATTGTAGCAGTGAGTTGATTTCCGAATAGCATGTGTTATTCGGATAACAACTTTCTGATTGTAGAACCCAACACCAACGTCCCAAGCTGTAAAAAGGGTGTATGCAAGGATTTTTTTCACTGAAGGTAATTGCCTTTTCCTTTTTCTTCTTCTCAGGAGAGGAACACAACAGCATAAAGAAAGAGCCTAATCAGAACGAAGACGAAAAGGTGGTTTAGGCCCTTGAAGGAGGGAAGATGAATCGGCAGGATAATATAGCATTTGTAACCAAGGCAGCAAGGATGTGAAAGTTAACCCCCTGCCTTGACAATGTATTCGCTTATTTGTAATTGTTATCAGCACACAAAAGGGTTGTTACATTACGGTATTAATTTTGCTTGTTACTCTACATTTAAGCAAAGGTTTTCAATTTTCCTTCATTACGGCATCCCCGAAGCATACATGATCCATCATGCCCATCCCAAGGCGGAGAAAATAACTAATTCGCAAATATAACACAATTTATTGGCACCATTTGTGGTCGTATGCAGCGGGGGGGGGGTAGGGCACGGTTCCCCCAAATTTCTGTCACATCGACGCGCGTAAATTTCCGAGATCTTAAAATAAAGATTGTTTAGATGCAACTTTTCAGGCTCGGAGAGGCTTGGTACACTACACACCAGCTGATGGTGTCGCTCTTCTTGCTGATGCCCCCCCCCCCTTCAACTCCTCCGCCAAATAAATTTCTGCCTATGATCATGGCAGCATTTTCTTGAACTTGTGTATAAAACTTCGTCAGGTGAGAATTTTGTTGCCCTAAAGTCACAGCAATAGGCTGTAATGTAGGACATCGTACATCGTCGGGACGAACTTTACTAATTCAGTCACTGGGTTTTTTATAACACATCCCCCTTTCCAACCCAACGATGCATACCTAGCAAGGATATTTCTCTTCCTCCTGAACAGATCCTGGGTACCGTTGGGGTAGACGTATCCAAATATGAAAACTCCTGGTCTTAATTCTTTGGAAACCTCAAATGTCTGGTGACATGAAACTTACATAGTTGGATATTTGATATAAAAAAGCATTAAAATCCAGAAAATAGTCGCAAATTTCCATTAAAATCTATCACATATTGACTATTTTATGGGGTGATTTCTATTACACACTTGTATCATGAATAAACGTGAGCTACAATATGCAAATATGTGACATCGAAAGATGGCATACCATATATGGCTAATCATGTTAGCCTTTGTTTTTCAACCTTAATTTCAAGGACACTGGTAGTATTGTTATCCCCTGAGGGGCTTAGTTTGAAAGTAAAAATTGTTTCCTTGAGAAATATTGATATCACTCACCCTACTTTAACTATCTGATCAGTAATTAAGAGATAAGTTATATAGGGTTAACACAAAAGAAATCATAACACTGTGCAAAACTCCACATCACAAGTTTTGCATAGGCAATGAGTTACGGTACTTCAGAAACCATCAAACTTTGAAGACGTGTATTTTGAGATCGGTAAAAGATATTGAAATAATTCAAACGGATCTTTCATTGGAAGACTTAATTCTTTTGCTGACAAACCCTGATCTTAATGATTTGGAAACCTCAAAGGTCTGGTGACATGAAAATTACATAGTTGGATATTTGATGTGAATAGCATTAAAAATCTAGAAAATAGTCGCAATTTCAATTAAAATATCTATTTCACACTTCTATCATGAATAAACATGAGCTACAATATGCAAATATGTGACATCGAAAGATGGCATACCATATATGGCTAATCATGTTAGCCTTTGTTTTTTCAACCTTAATTTCAAGGACACTGGTAGTATTGTTATCCCCTGAGGGGCTTAGTTTGAAAGTTAAAATTGTTTCCTTGAGAAATATTGATATCACTCACCCTACTTTAACTATCTGATCAGTAATTAAGAGATAAGTTATACAGGGTTAACACAAAAGAAATCATAACACTGTGCAAAACTCCACATCACAAGTTTTGCATAGGCAATGAGTTACGGTACTTCAGAAACCATCAAACTTTGAAGACGTGTATTTTGAGATCGGTAAAAGATATTGAAATAATTCAAACGGATCTTTCATTGGAAGACTTCATTCTTTTGCAGACAAACCCTGATCTTAATGATTTGGAAACCTCAAAGGTCTGGTGACATGAAAATTACATAGTTGGATATTTGATGTAAAAAGCATTAAAAATCTAGAAAATAGTCGCAATTTCAATTAAAATTTCTATTTTACACTTCTATCATGAATAAACGTGAGCTATAATATGCAAATATGTGACATCGAAAGATGGCATACCATATATGGCTAATCATGTTAGCCTTTGTTTTTTCAACCTTAATTTCAAGGACACTGGTAGTATTGTTATCCCCTGTGGGGTTTAGTTTGAAAGTTAAAATTGTTTCCTTGAGAAATATTGATATCACTCACCCTACTTTAACTATCTGATCAGTAATTAAGAGATAAGTTATATAGGGTTAACACAAAAGAAATCATAACACTGTGTAAAACTCCACATGACAAGTTTTGCATAGGCAATGAGTTACGGTACTTCAGAAACCATCAAACTTTGAAGACGTGTATTTTGAGATCGGTAAAAGATATTGAAATAATTCCAACGGATCTTTCACTGGAAGACTTAATTCTTTAGCTGACAAGTGAAAGAGCTCTTTTTGGTGGTATGTCACACGACCTTTAAAGGTCTGGTGACATGAAAATTACATAGTTGGATATTTGATGTAAAAAAAAACTTAAAACTCCAGAAAAGAGCCGCAATTCCCATCAAAGTCCATCAAAAACTGTCCGTTTACAGGGTAATTTCCATTTTACATCTTTATCATGTATAAACATGAGCTAAATATGCAAATTTGTGACGTTGAAAGATGGATCTACCAAATGAGGCTAATGTTATCCATTGTTTTCCCTATCTTCATTTTAAGGACACTTGTAGTATTGGTATCCCCTGAGGGCTTCATAATGGAGACGAAACTTTTTCCTAAGAACGTTCATAAATATCACTCACCAAACTGTAAACAATCTGATGAGTAATTAAGAGATAACTTATATGGGGGTAGGGCCAATGATTTTCCGCATAAACGCGGAAAAACGGAATTTACTTCTCTGCACGTAATTTCACGGAATTTAGCAAAAATTATCAGGCTAAAAATTCATGTAAAGTTTTGACAAATAAATGAGTTATTTTTCTTCAAAAGTATGTCAAATGAATGCCTGCATATACCAAAGACATACACATACATTTTACCATCCAAAATGGTGGCAAATTCACCTCAAAATCATCAAAACACCTTGAAGTTACCTTCAGGAAAAAAGTAGGACATTTACGAAAAACGGCAAAATTTTGCCGGTATAGGCTCCAGTTTGCTTATGCTATAGTGTGTCATGCTAGGTCACTTGTGCGTTACAAGTGTTTGCTGCCTTCAGAGTTGTAACCAGACAAGTTAAGGGCTTGTTTGCAACATAATTACTCCAAAATCCGAAAATCACAGAAAGGGGTTATGCTTGAAACGGGGAGTTGTTAGGAAGGAGATACAGCAGCCAAATCTGTCCCAAGTAATCCCGAGACAAACGCCGTTGTTTATACATGCTTTTTGAAGTAAGGTTTGTTTCCGCCAATGAACAAACTTTAATCAGGATTTTCAGTAAAACCAGGGAGCTGTTATTTCAGCTCACTGGTAAAACGACTGGGAACAAACACTTAAATAATATACTTCAACTGTGCCCCCACGATTTTGATACGTCACTTGCTCGAAACATTGTTCAAGCCTATACATTTCTCTTAGTTTTTAGCAATTTTTCCCATCATTAAGAAACATATTTAAAAGCAAGTTGTAAAGAAATTCTAAACTGACTTCAAATGAAATGATATTTAGTGTGACGAATAACGACGAAAGGTTAAAATTTCACATTTTTGCATGACGGCTGGCAGCGAAAAGTTAACGAGTTCAACGTAAGAGGTGTGTCGTCTCATTGTCATTTGGACAATGCATCACTGATCCTAGTTGATGTGGGTATTGAGATATGAATTTTGAGTAGAAAGGCAAGATAACACAACGCCCTTCTTGAAACGGAATTTTGCGGAATTTGAAAAGTTAAAAACGGAATTTTGTGATTTGCGAAACGGAAAATCATTGGCCCTATATAGGGTTAACAAAAGAAATGTTTACACTGTGTAACACTTCATATCATTAGTTTGGCATAGGCAATGAGTTACTCCAGAAACCATCTAACTCTGAAGAGGTACATCTTGAGAACGGTAAACGATATTGAAATAATATCAACGTATCCTTCAATGAAGGATTTTACTCTTCAACAACTACACGTAAGTTAAGACAGCTCTTTTTGGTGGTCGTGCCACCGTAACTTTAATTTCCTGTTATTGTTCGTAATGGTTTAATATTCTGTATTTGAAATGACAGACATTCAACGAGAAAATCACATAAGCGAGATGCATGGTGGTGGGAGGAGAGGGTTGGGCTGAGGGTACAGATGTCCCAGGGTCCGGGTAATTTGGGGACCGGCAAATAGGTTATGGAATTACAACGAGTCACGCGAAATGAGGAAATCTGAAAGTCACAAGAACATATGACGATTTTACATAAATGAAAAAATCTCTATGGACTTTGGAAAAGCCATTAGGACTACCGGTACTTCATTACTTTAAAGGAAAGCTTTTATTCCATATAGGTTACTTTTACGGGTGTGGGCTTTTACGGGTGTGGGGAAGATCTGATATTTTGTCTTTTGTTCGTCTGCAAAGGTGCATACAGGCGGGGCTTGGGCGGTAACCTCCCACCTCCCACAGAACAAATCAAAATGATTATTCAGGGCAAACATGTCGAAGGTTGTATCTTTTAGAGGTGTACAAAGTGAAATATAAAACGCTTAAAGCGCGTGCCCTCATAGTGTATCTTGTCGTTGTTTAATTATTATTTATATAATCACTTCGTAAGTGACAACTAACCAGCTTTCAATCTTTAGTTTTATAAAGAAATGCATTTTAAATATTAACATTCATCCAACATGTTTTGCATGTATTTATTTTGTTTATACGACAACTAGATTTGCGTCCACCATTCATCCTTCTATTGCGTTTTGGGACGCAAGAGCCTGTGTGCTGAGAACGCATCGTCTAAACGGACTACTTCCTCGTAATGGTGTACAGCGTGAAGTCTATAATAGTCCCGTGACCTTTCTTATCTACCTCATTGATCGGGTTAAGGGTTTTTCCTTTCGTCTGTGGAATGACTCTGTAACACATCAAGTTAAGTCGTAACTACAACAAAACTTTATTGACCCGACTTTCTCCGAATGCACAAAGGTGCAGTTTCATAATCATAAGTTAAAATCACTTCATAATGCGATTTTTTGCTTTAAAATTTCAGCCCACAAAAGCTGCATCCACATCCCTGACTGTAATCCTGCAATTCTTTTAATATCATCATTTGCTGAAGAAAGGGCTATGTACGAGCATTCGTTTAAAAACGCATTCTAATTACCGCAATTATGCAAATTATGTTATTTTTCTGTCATCTGTATCCACATTTTATGCAAAGGTATCTTTGGTTATCTATTGTATATGGTTCGCAGCTACCAAACTTTCAAAGAAATAAATTTTGTACAAATAACGATGCAGTTTGTGTGATTTTTACAAAACCAAAGGTGTGAAAGGAACGGGTTGGGGACACAAATAAACTTGCAAAAATGTTTTGAAAATGAGACAGTGATATCATGAGCATAATATTTCTATATTTACATAAGATACAGTACCAAAAGACTTCCTTGCACTGACAGATTTATTTCACTGATTAATATAAACATCCAATACACATATATTTTAAAAAATCAACATTTACACCTTGCATTCTAATTACTGCCAAAGTAATCTCATGATCCTTGTGAAAACATTGGAATGAAAAACAAAAGTTAAAAATTGCCTTATGCAGAAAGAAACTTCGTACAATGTTTAGAGCAGAAGATACAACTTATAGGGATTATCACAAAAGTGGATATGCTGGGAAGAAGGCATTACATTCTACGGACCCTTTGAGGCAAGGTTTGTTTTGGATTGTAATCTTGTCTTTCTCCTAAAGCCTTTATCTCAATACCAAGGTCAAATACAATTAGTGATGCAGTCATGAAAACAAAGGAAACAAGTTATGGTATTTAGCATTCTATTGTTTTGTTGAAAGCCCTCCCACATAAATGTGAATTTTAAAACTTTTCATTGCTTCATTTTCAAGCAATACATCTTTTTCCAATAAAATTCAGTAAAGCACTTTCTCAAACCTTACACTTGATTTGGACTATTTTTCTTAAACTTAAACACACAATAGTCAAAATAGGGACATGTTTTTGGTTTGAAGGATGTTTAAGACAACAACACATATGAACTGTAAGGTCACAAAGAAGACAGGTTATTTAAATTAGGGGATAAATAAGAGGGTGCCCCATCTCAAATGTGATTTGAGACCAACGGTGACATCATCCCAGAGACTGTGCAAATTAAGGCAATTGTAGGTTCCACTCCCTTTGCGATGACGTCATCTTCACGAATGTTTAGCAAAAGTTGTTTAATTAAAAACCTTGATTATACTTTTCTGCCTAAAAGACAATTATGCTCACTTTAAAGAAGTGTCTTAATAATGACCTTTGTATTAAGATTACTGGACTTAGAAAGAAGCAGACTAGGATGTAGCTAGCCACATTTGAGTGCAGGGTAATTGTCTGATCTGGAGAAAGCACCTCACCCTACCCTGTGGCATCTACCTCATTTTTCAGCCGGTAATTTTTCATTTTTCCCTCATTTTACTTTAGAAAGTAAATTTAGGGCTAGTTTTAGGTCTCGGTAGGCAGATTTGTGGTGGGCGGGGAGACGTGCATTTGCCTGGAGTGCCGGGCGGGAATATAGATTGCTGGGTGTCACCGCCCAGTGCTGCCCACCGTAGCTACATCCCTGGAAGCAGATCATCATAAAGAAGATTATGTCAACATGGCAAAAAAATGGGAAACAAGAAAAGGGTTAAATATTTTCAGTCATGTATTGTTTGACAGATATGGTTACTGTGTCTCCTTCCTAACTCTTCCCAAACCAGCCAGTTGGGACAAACCTGTTATGCTTCGAAGCATGCTTCTAGAGTACAGTTTCTCATGCTATGTAGCATTAGTTCTGTGTTGCTAACCTAACCTCGGACACTAACATAAATTAACATAATCCCGTACTGCATCATTCTGCAGTGCTTCAAAGCCATGAATTGAGAAAACAGAACAGAAAAAATTGTCCCAACTGGGTGCTCTAACACAAGCACTAATTTGGAGATCTGACGATATGCACTGACACATGATTATACAACGCAGTACGTGAATAAACATGGATACACAAGTGCTGCTCTAAGTTTCAACAGTTCTTCAGTATTTCACCCTATTTCTGCTGACAAATTTCACAAATCTTCAGCCCCATTCACACATGTACACATAAGCATATGTGACTACTTTTAACTGGAGGAAGGGGGTGGAGGGTTTGGGGGCTGAGCACTATTGCCCAAAACTGTGCAAAACTGTCACAAATCGATGTGGAGAGGCTGGCAGGCTGAAGAGCCCCATCCCTTCCTTGTATGCATGTATACATGCATTGAATAACCTTCATACCTCATACAATTTTTTCCACTGAAAGCAGTCAAAATTTACCTCCCGGAAACACAAATACACCATTTTCACAGGTTTCAATAGCAATTCTTATGAGCTCATCAATATGTAAATGGAGTTTCTCTTCTTTCACATGATACTTCTAAGTGACTTAAACAAAAATTTCAGACAGAAAATAACCTCTAAAAATTGTAACAAAAATAAAACTGATTATATCTCCAATAACAATGATCAATCTGAGTTACTAAAAAACTTGGCAAATGTTCCCACTGGCAATTCTTTTACTCTAACTCTCATCCAGAAGCTCCCTATTCAATCTGCAACTGTTATTCTTTTTTCCACACTTCAAAATATGATTTGAAACCATTTGAAACAAATTAAATTTGTACACAACCTGTTTCACAGGCTCATGCTTCATGTAACATTGACAAGATGGAGAGACAAAAAAAAAAATAAAATAATATTCTAAAGATGACATAATAATTTTAATTACATAATTTCCAGCTTTGACATTTAAATTTCCTTTCTATTGCAAGAAGAACATGTTTCTCACTAGAGGAAAGGATCTGACCCTACTTCTCTCTTACTTGTCGAAAACTCTCACTAAATTCCATTTGGCACTAACCATATTTCTTCATAAGAAAACTGTCTCAGAGCCTTCCCATACAGACAGAAAAGAAACTTTTAATGCTACTTGTTTTAATATTCCTCTTTCATGAATTTGAGTTCTCTCTGTAACCTTTCATGATTTCTTTACTATTTTGAATCTTTCAGTATTATTCAAGAGCTAACTTGACACCACTGTTTCCTTGAATAAAAAAAAATCATAAATTTTTTCCCATGCTTTCCAAGAGAGCTGGAATTGTGACTATATTGTATGATTTATCTTTCAAGCAAAATCTAACATCACATTTTTTGTCACTATTTACAGACTAAAATTACATAAAACATCTATTTTTGTGATGAAATGCATCATATGAAAGACTATTATGAAAACTTCAACACATGAAGGCACTTTAAATTCATTATAGAAAGGAACAGAATGGAATGAACTGACACAAAATGTACAGATAACAAAAACCTCTTTAATAGTTCCTTGAACTAATACACACAAAACTTCAAAAAGTAGTACAGTCAGTGTTGGTACGAGGTCTCAGAATTGGGAGGGGCATATTTTGGGAGCAGTTTGGTTCAAGGGGGGATCTCGATATGTTGCAACATGAAAAGCCAACCTTTCCCCAGCAAGTACTTCCAACAGCTGAGGTGCAAGCTATTCCAGCACACAATTCTTATTCTTGCAGGATTGTTGAGAAAGGTGTGGGGATTGCGACGTCCAGCTGTCTAATGTGAACACTGATTGCACTGTGCTTCCTTTAATACTACTACATTACCTTTCCTATCCTGCAGAAAACGTGCCTAGGTAGGTATTCGCAGGGAGGTGTTATAGTACTGGACTCATTGGAGATAGCATGCCAGCACTTCTTTTGAATATAAGTTGGTACTAACATAGTCAAACAGTAATATGCTACTTAGCTAGTTTGTGATGTTTCACTTGAGTAGGAAGTTAACAAAAAAAAAGGGAGGCCGGGGGGGGGGGTGGGGGGTGTGTGTGTGTGTCATCTGTTACATCATACCTTGCACTGAGTTTCTGATTGATGACAACAACATTGCTGTTTGCCAGAGAGAAACCTATGATTTAATTGTGGATGTCTGGTGATACAGGACTTGCACATATATATATACAAAATTTTGAACATGGATTTAAGTCTGGTATTTTAGGCAATCATCAGGTTAAGAGGTTTCTTGGACTGAGTGGGGGGTGGTGATGGGAACCATTTAACTACATAATTTTTGGCATTTTCTTAGGCTACTTTGGATGTTTTGAGACTAAAGAGCCTTTGAAATGATTTTTTTTTTTTGGGGGGTTGCTGTAATCCCCTCCCAGAGATCTGACAGCCCTGTCAGGAAGCTGCTGGAAACTTGTTATCATGCAATAAAACATTTGAAGGGTAGGGTGAGCCACCAGTAATCTATTTTAATCAACCAGTCACTTTGAATTAAAAGCATGGTCTGGTGACCAAATTTGATGCATTCAAAAGAAGGAGAAAAATTTTCTGTGTTAGGCAGTGACAACCCCATCTCAATAGCATCTCGCATTCGGAAGATACAAATTTTTGAAGAAATACTACATTTTCAGTTTTCCCAATGCATGATGGGAAATCTGTTATGTCATCTGGGCAAATGGATTTGATGTAGCTTTTGTATTTCTTTATAATATCACTATATTGAATATTCCATAACTTTATTTGCTGTACCATAAGTATGGAACAGTTTTTCACTATATCTACACGGAAAAACATCTAAAGATTCCAACGGTATCAAATTTCAAGGACAAACATGGTAGCCAATTATAAAGAATAACAAAAGGAATCTCAGGCAATTTGCCCACTTTGGATCACGTTTTGTGACCTTGAAGAAAGTTGGAGGTATTTCTTATAAAAGTAACCAATCTTTAGGAAGAGATATCTTGAGTTAGGAATGGAGTTTTGATATGGGGTTTGGATGACATGTAATGAAAATTTTTTATTTTTCATATAAGATGCCTACAAAATGCCACCAGACTTTAAAACAAAAACCTGCCCTCACTGTGTTGGCAGTACCAAACAACACTGTTTTACTGTAGTTTCTTGTTACAGAATTATTCAGGGTGAATGAAATCACTTGAAGATTGAAGAACTGACAGCACAAAAACAAGGACAGAAGTCCCTGTATGCCTACAATCACCAGCTAATCACTTCTTCAAGTAATGGTGTAAACTAAATTTTACATTGTATCTCTAACAAAAAAAAAACTTCCCTTGTACCAGTTAGAATCTTAGTAGGTAAACCATGGAACTACCACAAGTAGAGTCAATGCAGTTTATCATCTTTCTGACATCCCAAGAAGCAAAATCTTATATTAAGCTGTAACAGTTGGTTCTAACCCATTATTGTCTGAGGATAGCCTACACATGCTGGCAAGACTCTTGCCTAGTAATCTCAGTTCAGGCTTTACCATCTCTCCACCGTAGTTTTATGTTTGAACTTAAGGGATTTCCGAGGACAGGCACAAGAGTGCACAGTTACTACAGAATGGGTCAAAAGAGGTTAATGACAAGTCCTGGCTTATTCTGGAATTTGCCTATGTGATACCTGCTGACCTGAGGATATAACCATAATTCCAAAGGAGTGTTTCTGTTGGTTGTAATTAAGGACTGAGTTATTGCTTATGTTACCTGTGAGGATTTCATTACAGTGTACTAATTGGAGCTCAAAAAACACCCACAGCAATGAAAACATTGCTTTATTCCATTGTAACGGCTCCCTAAGTTAACAATAATCAAGAAAATAATTTCAATTGACTAATGCTTAGATTTTGAAAAGACTGATGCGTAGATATGGATTTAGATAGGGATAACATTTATCAGAAAGTAACTAATGGTATGGAACCTAAGGTAACATATCCTTCAAAGTAAAATTTACCTTTTCAAGAAAAAGTTCAACTTTTGATAAAAAAAAAAACACAAAACAAAACTGAAAAGAGTGCCATACATACTTTCATGTTTCTAGTTTATACACATTTTGCTTCTAGAGGTAACTTGAATGGAGGGCCTGGTAAGTCACTTTGGGCTCCATACACGGCACAGTCCTTAAAGCTGCAGGGCATATCCTGCCATATGTATCTCAAGCTTGATCCAGTCTGATAAACAGTGTACTTATTGCAGTCATAGCCTATCATCAAGGATGATGAAGTCTGCTGCTGTACTACATCTACTGGAATCCACATATCCTCTGAATTGCAGCTGGGCCCACAACAGACCTATTGATAAACCAAGGATATAACTCTCATTGAGTTTCTTCGGGTTCATCTTCACTTAAAGGGAAATATTGCGTTTGAGGTACAGAAGACTTTGTTCCCTTAAAACCATGATTAAAAGATACAGAGTGATACATAATTCAAATTAAGTGTGCATGATAACTTTATCTTCAAGAAATAAGATTCTCACAAAAAGAAATTAATTAATTTGTAGCTCATGAATAATTTGGAGGCCCAAACTTCCAGAATTTCAAATAATGGAACTTCCATAACTCTTGAAATGCACAGTATAATGCTTGAATTTACTGGTGAGACTCTATGGTTTAGTTACTTTCTTTGAATGCCATGTTGGTGCATTGTGAGTGCAATATTGCCCATTTGCTTCAGACGTAACTGAAAGGTTTGTAGACATTGCAAGGCTGACTTTTCATGCTATCTGACAGGCCTGTCGTGTGAGTACAATGTCATGAGTACAGATGTATTGTCTTTGGTTGTGAGTATAAGTATGAATACAAATCCATTCTCAAGAGTACGAGTACACAAAAGATTTTCAAAGCATGAGTAAGAATATTTACTGAGTACAAGTCTGCTTTCTCAAATTTTTCCTTATCATCCTTAACTTTACCTGGCACAACAACATACCACTAACTTTGTTTTCAGTTCATAGCTACCAACTTCTCACAAAGTGATCTTTTCAGTCACTTTTTGCTGAAGAGGAAAACTGATTTTAGCCGTGTTTAACTTAGTACTAACATTAATTTCACACAGTATGTGGAACATGCTAAGTTTGATTTCTGTGTAAAGTTCTAATGGTTTTCAGGCCTAGTCATCTGAACTTCTCAAACTTATTATCAAAATTCTCCAAACAAAAGTTCAAACATTGTGGTATACTTGAAATGTATTTGGGTTTCTCAAGGCACAGCTTGGTTTGTGCTGTGGTGTAACAACGTGTCATTTATGAAAGTACAGATTTGAGCCCCCACTCCAGACACATGAGTTAGAGTCTCACTCCAGAAACAAACGTTAGGAGTCCTTTTCCAGATAACAGGTTGGAGCCCCACACCAGATGCATGGATTGGAGTACCAATCCAGATACATAGGACACAGTCCCATTCCAGATACACAGGTCAGAGTCCCACTCCAAGTTTAAAGGTTTCCCTCAAGTAACTCCCTTTTTTCCCCACTTAGCTAGCATGGCACTAAAATCGGTTCTCCTACAGGCAAAAGTAGATTTTGTGCCAAGAAGAGATGCCTGTTTAGGTGCTTGACTTGAATAGCTTTGCTCTCTTTTTGTAATTCCTCTAGACCAACTTAATATTTTGTTACTCAATACCAACAGGAAACCAAATATTTGAGATTTGTGAAAGTAATAAAAACAATGCCCCATGTATTATCAATACATGAACATGCTCTTCTATGCAGCCCCCCCCCCCCAAAAAAAAAACCAAAAACAACAGAAAAAAAAAATCCCAATAGAAAACACAAAGTTGTTTTTTGTAAATGTCACTACTTTGCCACTACCAAAGATAAAAATAATTCTCTGAGGCCATTTGGCACCATTTCCAGTCTTTACAAACAAACTCTGCTTTCACAGGAGAGAAAGCTGTGGAACTTTGAGTGTTTTTTCAGGTCCCATGCTATCTTACACACTCAGCATGGTTCTTTGGTTGGAATTTGACAAAATACAGGTAAAAGTGGACAACAATACATAAAACGTGATGAAAAATTGTACTGACCTCAAATACATCTGTGGACTTCAGCGTGATACTTTGAGTTCCATAACTCACAAGAATTTTATTATCTGTCATGCTGCAAACTTTCTCAGGAAAGGGGCCTTGAAACTGTACATATGTTTCCCCGTAAGCAAGGGCTTTGGCACCAAGCGCAAGTCGATGAGCTACATCCTGCTTGTAACGTGGATGAATACTAGATAGTAAATTGGAGAAAAGCAAAAAAATCAAAAGGGTAATTGCAATCTCTTGTATTTCTTTCAAATGTCACACTAAAGGAAGGCCACTTATCTTTAGTGTACATCTTGACCATACCAGACAAGTTTCAATGCTATCAGCAAAGTCTACAACTAACATTTTATCTGCATCGGATAAGCTAAATTAATTTACAAAAATAATGATAAAAAGAAGACGTTTTACCCCTTTTTTGTTTTACTTTTTCCTGGATGACTTAATGGTACACTAGTGGGCCGCAGCCCACTGGTCAAGAAACACTGTCCTGATTATGCCCCAAACATTTTTCACATCTATGATTTTTAGTTACTAATGGATGGATTCCCTTCCCCAATAAACATTACAGTCACTCTGTCTCTCAGAAGGGACAAGCTGACTATGGGCCCAAATTAGGTAGGTGATGTCAACATTACGAAACTATAATGGGATTAAGTTCAGTGTGCTGCTGCTTAAAATGTACTTGTAAGTACTTTATTAAACACAAGTCACTTCTGAGAGAGAACATGAAAACTTACGCATGATATGGTGATGTAGGGTCTGGAAGGTCCACAGCAACTGCCATAAATACATTGGACATACGATTATTGGGTACAAAACCCATGTCTGCAGTCTGGGCCCAGCGAAGAGCTGGGAAGGACGTATCATTGAAGGGGACATTGGACGTACAAAGCTGACAATGGAAGAAAAAATATTTCAAGACAACATCCCAATTTATCAAAAGTTTTGCTTCAAAGCAAGCTCGTTGTATCTCTCCTCAGTACCTTACATGGGTGTCAACCCTGGGGCCCCCACATTTTGGAAATACACCCATTGATTTAAGATTTTTACACAGTACATTTTTGACAGAAGTGGCCACGTCCTCCCCACATTCGAGTAAAGATTGACGCTCATGGTACCTTAGGGCTTTTCTTTCAAGTTTTGTATTCTTCTGTTTGTTTTCTGTGTTGTTTCAAGGGCAAAGGGTAAGACTTGAAAAGATTACTTTTTCTGGTCCTTTATCTTCTTTTGCTAAATAGTTATGCTAAGCTAATATTTCAAATGTCATTGTTTTATGTTATTTTAATGTGGATTTTTGGCTTGTTTATCGTTGTTTGGAAACTGATCTTGTAATATAAATCAATTGGAGATATAAATAAATCAAATCAAATCAAATCAAGTTTTCTCAGGGAAGGAGCATGAAACTAACTTAAGTGCAAGTTCTATCAATGAAAAATAGTACCCAGCAGCATTGGCAAAGTTTTGTACTTATTTTATGTGTTTTTGTTGAATACAGTGACCTCTTGCATGAATATTCAAAATTAACCAGTCGAAAACCTGATATTTCATAAATTTTTCAAGGGAAGAAAGTATGTTTTTGGGGGAGGGGAGGTGCCCCCTTATGCTAAAAGAAACTCCAGATGCAGTACTGATTGATATAAGTATATACAGGAATATAGCATTTTTTCGTTCTCCTTGAGGTGTGCATGACCTGACCGACACTACAAATCAAAAATGGTATCTACATGGATGGCTACATGGGACATGAGTCTTGCATGTAACATTCAGAGTAAGTGGTATCACTCCTCTATAACTATGACCACCCTCTACCTGTAGTATTCCACAATCTTTACCAAGTGCTGAAAAAATTCTGCATTTCTCCTGTTAATTTTTTACTTGAAATTCCTAAACCCATCCACTCAATAAAAGTTAACACAAGCAAAACTGCACACCTGTGACTGGTAAATGATATGACGCAGACAAAAAAACAAATGCTTTTACCTGGACAAAACCGAATGGAAAATTAGGATCAGTATGACCTCCAGTCCCTTCATACCATTTTGCTCTCCAGTCTTTGATCATATTTGGGAAGAGGCAAGCATACTTTTCAGCTGGTTCACCTGTGTTTGCTTCACCTGAAATAATCAGAAAGCTCAAAGCTTTAGTGCTTCCTGGCCTCAAGGAAATACTTTATTGCGCTGTGGTTTCCAATTGACAAAGTTTCATAGTGAATTTAACTTAGTATACGCTTGGGTGTAGAATGTTTCAGAATCGTCGGCAATGGCTAATTCTTTTGTGAACCATGAATCACAGTAAGAGTTCTCAATAGGGCTGTCCATTTGCGATTAATGCGTTAAGCCTTTAATCGGCGATTAATTGCACTTTTATTCCAGTACGGTGATTCCCCAGAACTGCGCAATCATTTGGTGTAAAGATTAGCAGCCTAACGTTAATGCCGTGACAAATACAAGGCCCAATGCTGTAATTGCAAATTGCCAAGTGTGATACTATCAATTGTGTGTAGTTGTATTAAGGTGCAAATTCACTTACTGAAGCAGTCGATCGCGTATAATGAAGCAGATCTGAAACATGCGATTCATTGCAAGTGGTTCTTCACTAAACAATTAACCGGTGATTAATATGCGGTTAATTGCTAATTGCCACAGCACTAGTTCTCAAAGATTTACCTCTGAGGAATCATGCTTATCTGCTTGAAATCCAGTAAACTCTATGGCCTATGACTTTCACTCAACAAATTGGATTCTTTTATGCAATATAAGCTTTGTTGCAAACCTGTCACCTATGAAATTCATCACAGCTTCCATTATTGACAATATCTTGTTTACTTTTCCACAGTTTGCTTTTTAATGACCTTTGACCTCTATTGAAAACAACATTCTTAAAATTAAAATCACACACTTTACAAATGAAATCCCTAAAGGCTACCCTTCTTGAGATACAGTATCTGTTCAGGTTTCACAGTTTGAACCCTTCTGACCTCATGACCTATGACCACCACTAAAAACAATAGGAAAGGACTTACAAAAATCTACAATTTGTGATGAAGTCACTTTCTTCTCAACAAATACTACACCAGGGCTGGAAAAAATGCAAATTTCTCGGCAAGCCGGAAATTATTTCCTCCGTGATTATGATTCTTTACTATCTAAGCAGTGCGCGACCATGGGTTTGCGCGTAGCGTACAGGAAATTTTGGCAAAGTGAAGCCTCCCAGATTGCAGGAAACGACCATTCTGGGCTCTGATGATTGCATCTTGGGCCAGGGCTTGGAAATATTTTTGAAAGAAGTAGCTGTTGGGCTTTTTGGTATCAGCCAGTACGTGGTAGCCCAGCAGGACTTTGTTTGAGCCCAACATATCTAAATTCACACATATACTGACATCTAGCACTCATAATACTGTATTTTGACTTGTATGTGCATGAATTACTTATGTAAAGCCTCCCTGTGTTGTTTTTCTTCAAAGTTTGTTACAGTTATTTTAGTCTTGAACCTCTGTCAAGCGATCTAGGCTCAATTCACTTTCTCGCCGTACAGTGCAGGCTGTTAAGCTCAACACCTACATTATATGTAATGTTCATATATAAAGGCTATTTATGAACGTCAAAAGGTAGCTCGCAGTGAGTGTTTTGCATGCAGCGCATGTTGATTGGGAACGTTTGGTTACTGGCCGAGAAGTGACATGAAAGAAAGTGCTGAAAATTTACCGTTATCGTAAATTACATACCCAGATAGATTCGTCAATTGGCTTGACTTTTATGTTACTAGATTTCATCCTTATCACTTACATTAAGATGACATGCTTTCATTATTTGAAGAAGTAAATTTTGGTAAAACAGTTAAGCTACATAAACTATGCACATACTCCAACCACAGTGATATTCTCTTGTCTTGAATCAATTGCTAAGACTTCTAATTTTTGGTGGAAAGACTTTATATAATTCACTTCCTCAGCTCTTGCATCATACACATGCTTTCAAGGGGTATATTGCATTGTGTGTACAGAAAAAAAAAATCTATCCTGTCCTATCCATCCTGTTACTACCTTAAATACTAAAATGATTCCTACCTTTATGTTGCTCATAAATTTTCATTGCTATTCAAACTATTTGTTTCCCAACTATAAGTTTCCAAATATATGGCAAAAAAGAGCAAAATATTTCCCATTTTTGTGTACCCCCATGTGCTAGTGGAGCGTGCTAAAGTCACGTGCACTGCTTCGGCACAGCATAATTATTGAAGAGAGCACCCTGGCAATGAACGAACGTTCGTATGTGATAATGACATGCAGTGTCTGCCGTATCATACGTACAGTACATAGTTAACGGTACTGTACAGGTGAAATCTCAGCCCAGGAGATGCATTAGAAAGATTTTGACTGTAATTATCAGGAAGGATCAGTGTGTACAGTAGGTAGTGGATTTTAATATAGAGTAACAAGAAAGCAGTTTACGAGAAATTTGAGCACATGGTTATTAAGGTACTTTACAGTGCAGAAGTTGCAGTGACAAACTTAACGTTATTTTTTGTTACAATGCACATTACGGTACACTGGACAAAAAGCCACAGTAGGTAATGGTTGGACTGCCTCAGTATCCTAAACATTTAACATCCTGTAGTCTGCACTGCATTAGCTGTGCAAACAGTAAGTGAGATTCACTAGGGGTGCACAGCCGCTGATCGAAGGCCTCGAGTGCACTACCAAGGTATTCAGTTAAAAACAAAAGAATGATACACATAAAGAAACCTGGTAAGCTGGTAAATGAAAATGTTTATTTCTTAAAGGTTTCAACTAGAGTAGTGATCAGTTATTTTTCTTCATGTTGGTTTTAAAATCATTCCAAATTCTCACATCGTTAATAGATTTTTTTTTTTTGGACACGGAGGGATTTCCTCTGAGATGCAAAATTTCCCGGCAAGGAGCTTCCCGTTATGCCAATTTTTTCCCGCCATGTACTATGCCACAAAGTGTTTGCCTTTCACCAAACTCCACATCCATTCTTCATGACGTACCCCGCCCCCCCCCTTCCTATCCCACCTGTCTTCCATTTTAAGCAGACATGCATTTTCCCTAACCTGATTCAAACATCTAGCAAAATTACCAATGGTATCTACAATTTCTAATTTATGATGATAACAAACAAAGTAGCATTTTTGGCTTACCTTGGTACCAGATAGCCCCCTTTATGGTGAAATTAAGCAATGGGTGAATCATTGCATTCCACAGGACATTGTTTTCATGAGGGCTATCAAACTTTGTGTAGTTTTCTGGAGGCTTTCCCTCAAACCTGTTAAGCCAGAAGTGTCAGTATGGTAGATTGTTACTTATCATGTAAAATAGAGAAGACCTCCTTTCACAGCATTTTACATAAAAATAAAGACAACTACTTTACCTTAAAGACAAAAAAAAAAAAAGACACACAAAGAAACAATTTACTTGTTCATAATGTTTTGGTAACAATTTTATTAGTAGTCACTTGACTATACAGTTCGTTGATTGCCTTTCAAACTTGGCAAATACACTAATGTGGCTAATACCTGCCAAAAACTTTTGCAGTACAGATGTCATCTATAACACAAAGCATCTGTAAGAATTGACCATCTATAAGAACTCCACATGAAAGAATGACAGCTATGATGCATTTTTTTTCTATTAGAGTACTCTGTGCAATGTTTGAAGTGATAAGGGCTGATGCAGGATTTTAGAAATGTGGATCCACTTAGTTCTGTACGTACGAGTGAGCCACAAAGTGGTGATGGGGAGGGTTTGGGAAGGGTGTGCCCCTCCCGACATCAGCACTTTTTGAAAATTTCACATGAAACTGTGCAATTTTTGATGCTTCTTACGTAAATTATAGACATTTAATAAATTGGCCCATTATGTCCCATTCAGAAACAGAATTAGCAACTTTTCAGTCATAATCCCAGTAGTGCTGACAGGATTTGATAACTTGGGGCACCACAGAAGATGATGTCATAATCCCACCCCAGATAAGCCAGAAAATCTGTGTAAGTGTGCACATTTGTCTGTAGATAAGTTTGCAACCAGAGTTGACACTTCCTTTGTCAACCAGTGCTCAGGTGACATCCTGGAGGGGATCTAACTGGAGGGGACCCTTTGAGAAATTTTTGTTTGTCGAAGGTGGCTGAGTTGCAAAATGGTGTTATCTTTGGCAAAGTTTCAAACTGATCATATGCTGAAAACTTCACAAACTTTAGTGAATTGTTCTCATTTTTGTTGGGTGTATGGAAAAGGTGTGATGCCTAAGTGGAAGGGGTGAAACTCCCCCCCCCCCCCCGAGAAATTTTTGTGTATAAGGTGGCTTTGATGCTAAATGCTGCTATCTTTTTATTTGGAAAATAGTTCTTGCTAGAACATTTTCATGCATTATCGTCTTAATAATGGTCATCTGGCATGGAGTGTAATCTGTGGTGAAGCTAGCCAAAAATTTGCATAACCACGGTAGATTGTTATGAAACCTGTATCCATACCTTTGATCAAAAAAATCATTTGGAATTCTCAAACAAGTTTTGATGGGATGGTATGGAAGACAAAATAGAACTGTGGGTTAGAGCTCGCAAAGCAAGTGAAAATTTTGATAATTTGCGAAGAACTGACAAAAATTTTGATAGTTTGTAATAGGTAATGAATGGAACAGCATAGTATAAGTTTTTCACTGCTAAAAAAAGGGGGAGGGGGTTGCGACCCCTTGGACCTCCCCTCCCTCTGTATCAGCCCCTGAGTGACGTATGCTAAATGCACTTCAAACACCATCCCCACGAATAAAATACACAACAGGATTAACACAAGTTGTCTGGAAATATGGTTAAGTTCCCTCTGTTGGAAGCATATGGTATGTCCTAAAGGCCTCCCAAACACATTTAGGAATATGATGATATCTCTACATACAACTCGTGACTGTGCTTTGACTGACATTAATTCACACACACCCTTTCTTGCTGCCTACAGATACCATGTTAACGAGGTTTTTAGAGTTGACTTCCAGTGACGTCAGAGGACTTTTGACCTCTGCTAAAACAACAGGGTACTTCCTCCCAATATGTGGCATCTACACTTCAAGTATGGGATGTGTCAGAGATCTCCTTCTTGAGATATCCCATTTATGAGCTGAGCTTCACAAACACACATATTTACAACATACACATGCCATTATTGATTCACAGGTTCCTCTTTTCCATAAAATGAAAATTTTCCGGTGCCTGCTTAATGTAAGGCTTGACAGTGTAGCATCTGCATGGAACCATACACTGTATGTGGTAGGCATACTTGAAGGTGGGGGATACTTGAGAGGGGGAGGGCTTAGGAGACAAAATCAACAAGTAACAACTTAAGCATCAATTCATCTTACAATACAGTTCACTGATAGTGTGATCTCTTGATATGAGATCTAGAGATAAGAGCAGGGTCTAGAGTCCAATTTACTCCCAAAGTACAAACTACCACCTGCTGTTAGTTAACACAGCAACCAGCAAAAATCTGTACAATAGCATCATTAGAGTGTTTATGCTTACAAATACTTGTGATTTCTAAATATTGACAATGGCCTCTGCATGGGTCTTAATATTGTTTCTGCAATCTATGAGCTGGAGATAAAAATGTATTAGCCTTAAGCATTGTCTATTAGCTCTTCAAGAAGATCCACTGCATTCAACCACATCTTTTTGTCATTTTCTAGGTACTTTTGGTTAAAACACTTTTGGATATACATACAAGTTGAAAATTTACACAATTACTTAATAATTCCCAACATTTCAATAACAGGGAATATGTGGCATATTTCCTACACTGCTATTTTCTGGCCAACTCTTTGCCTATAGTCAAATCATTGTGATGGTATGAGCAGGGACAATATAACTACTGTGGGCTCCTCAACAGCTCTCTACACTACATAGTGCTAGAGTTGCCCTAGTGTATTCTTTCCCAGCTTGACCTCCAAAAGGACACTTACTGTATATGAGTCACCTCTGGGATACAAATCTGCCTTTGAACCTACCACTCTATGAAGGTTGGTAATACTGTACTTTTGCCATTTAGGTAAATTACTACAGACACCAACATTCACATTAAATTTGTGCATACTGTACAAAAATTTGTGACACCAAAATGATTCTATACAGTGATTTATTATTTTTGAGTTCACAACTTTGCCATCCTGTGTGTGGTTGTGTGTACATACTACTTCAAGACATCATCATCATTTCACACCGTACAACTGACAAACGCCACTATCCACTAGTACTACTGGATTCAATGCAATGACTACACATGAACTCATTTAACCTACTTTACTAAAAGCAAACTTATACCAAATACGTAAAATCTGGAATAAAAACATGATCTTACGTTGAATTGGGACAAGCATTAATGACATCTGGTGATGACCAGGCTTGAATGGATGTTCCTCCCCAGTTGTCAGATATCAGTCCGATGGGGTACCCTAAATGCTGGTGAAGTTCGACACCAAACATATAGCAAACTGCAGAGAAGTACAGGAAGTAGGCACTTTTTGCATCACCCAGGGTAGCTAAAAGAGAGAAAAAGATAAAAAATATCTTACTACAAGTCAAATAAATAGTCAACCAACAGTATGAAGGCTAAAACTGGTAAGGAGACAACAGCAAATGATGACTTACTACGTAACTCAGTACTTGGCTTGAGCAATTCCCATATTTTTGAAGTTGGGTACCAGTAGGGCTCCCTACTAGTCTTAGCTCTGAATGGAGTCAGGACCCCCCCCCCCCAATGATGTCATAACTGATTCAGGATCATATTCCATGACTGGTATAGACTATTGAATACTAGCCTACCAGTAGGCCTATACCACAGGCATTTCAATGGTTGAGGTGCTCAACTGCTGACTGGGTGGAGAGAGGTAAGTGAGAGTGTCATGCCCAAAGACACAATGTAAAGAATGTGCAGACTGCCATGGTGCTTTGTGCTCAGCAAAGCAATGGAGTAGGGAAAACAAGCCAGTGAGCCACAACTGGAAAAATGGCTGCAGCTGGCCCAACTTAAACCAACTGGTTAGAAACTGAGCCATAAAACCTCATCTAACTCCAAACCTAGCCAGCAACCCTTGGATAGCCTGAAGCTTTAGCCAATAGTCCACTACATTCTCTGTAATAAAAGGGCATAAATGCCATTATGAGCTATGGAGCTAGTACTAATAAAGAGAAGATCCCATGCCACTGCCCTCCCGATGCCTCTGGTTATTTCTGGCTATGCAGAACTAAAGAATTAAACATTATAGAGAACTCTCTGGCTGAAAATTATGACTCACCAGGAGAAGGCAGAGACCACTCTTCATAAAATGACGTCACATTGTAGAACGGAACCGTGGATTCAACCTCCTTGATGGCAAGCAGACGAATGTTAGGATACTTGTAGGAATCCTTCAATACCTCTGATGCATTGAAAGCCTGAAACAGAAAGTTGTCAAGAAAGTTGCCAATTAAGGATGATTCTTGCTGATCATAACTTGTTTGTGCTCTGAATTTATAACACCTTGTACAGGCAGCTCTGAAAATTTTTTTTAACTGTTTAAATTTATTCCACCATACTACAGTATGCAAATGCATAATAATGTACTACAGTACATGAGAAAATGTAATTTTCACTGACACGAGAAAAGCAGACTTCCTTGCCTACTGTACAAATGAAATATTTTAAGCATGCACTACTTTGGTTTAAAACTGAAATTGTTACATGGTAAAGTTTAATAGTGAATACATAGTTTACAGTGTACAGTAGAATGTCTAAGATCCATGTGTATGTTCAGCTGGGCATCATGTAAGCAAGGTCATATTTAAATCAGCTCCTACCTATTAATTCGGGTTCTACATTCCAAACATGAAAGCCAGATATGTTGATACAGTAAGCAGTATTCACAAGGTTTTCATGGTTTTTACCTCTTTTGACCTCAAACGATGGACCTCTGATCTCCACTGAAAACACTACTGATTTCCATCTCAGTAGCAGGTACCCACATACCAAGTAAGATATTAATCATTTCCTCCTTGAGATAATGTGTTAAAACAAGGTTTTTGCAGCTTGACCTCAAGTTACCCCAATGAACTCCACCAAAACAACAGAGTTCTTCATGTGACTTTTGACCTGCAATGACCTTTGAGGTCCACTAATGAAGATAGTTTTTCTATAAAATATAGGGCAACAATGTGTGAAAAATTTCATTCATCCCAGAGTAAGTTTCCCTTCTCGACTAGTTGTGTTTGTATACAGTACAAGTTCTCTTTGTTTGATCTGTTGACAACAAATGACCATTGACCTACACCTAACATGTTATGGATCTTGCACTCAATATGCTACATCCACATGTCTAGTATGAGACACCTCAAAGTTACCCGTCCTTAGTAATCCTGTGTCAGAAACAAGTGTCTGTGTCACAAATGTACATACAGTACACACACTGGCACATATTCCTGAGGGTATCACAAAACCAGAATGCAAAAATGAATTGAGGTTTTGATGATACACGTTCTATTCCAAATAATGCCATGATGTCCCATATCTTTCAGTCACTGGTCAAATGCTATCTTAACATGTTGGAAAAATAATTTTAGGTTCATATTTGATCTTGGGAATTCTTGGGAAAATTTGCATTTTGACTTCTGGTGAACCCATGAGACGATCTTGGGAATTCTTAAAATTTTGCTTTTTGACCCCTGTGACCCCAGATGACCTTTGACCTCCACCAAAAACGAAAGCATTCATATTTTCACTACAAGGCATCCACATACTGAGTATGAAATCTATCCAAGCTTCCTACCTGGCGATATCGTGTTAACAAAGTTTGCAGTGTTTGACCCCAGTGACCTCAGATGACCTCTGACCTCCACCAAAAAGGGATAGGTTAATCTTCTTACCAAAATGCATCCACATACCACATATGAAATCTATCCAAGCTTCCTATCTTGAGATATCATGTTAACAAGGTTTTCAGGGTTTGAACCCCAGTGACCCCACCAAAAACAATAGGGTTCTTCCTCGTACCATAACGCATCTACATTCTAAGTATGAAATTCATCCAAGCTTCCTATCTTGAGATATCGTGTTAACAAGGTTTTCAGGTTTTGACCCCCAGTGACCCCAGATGACCTTTGACCTACATCAAAAATAATATGGTTCTCCCTCTTACCATAACACTTCTACACACTAAGTATGAAATTCATCCAAGCTTCCTATCTTGAGATATCATGTTAACAAGGTTTTCTGGGTTTGACCCCCAGTGACCCCAGATGACCTTTGACCTCCACCAAAAACAATAGGGTTCTTCCTCTTACCATAACACATCTACACACTAAGAATGAAATTCATCCAAGCTTCCTACCTTGAGATATTGAGCACACAAGGTTTTCAGGTTTTGACCCCCGGTGACCCCAGATGACCTTTGACCTCCACCAAAAACGATAGGGTTCTTCCTCTTACCATAACACACCTACACACTAAGTATGAAATTCATCCAAGCTTCCTACCTTGAGATATAGAGCACACAATGTTTTCAGGTTTTGACCCCCAGTGACCCCAGATGACCTTTGACCTCCACCAAAAACAATAGGGTTCTTCCCCTTACCATAACACATCTACATACCACATATGAAATCTATCCAAGCTTCCTACCTTGAGATATTGTGTTAACAAGGTTTTCAAGTTTTGACCCCCGGTGACTCCAGATGACCTTTGACCTCCACCAAAAATGATAGGGTTCTCCCTCGTACCATAACACGTCTACACACTAAGTATGAAATTCATTCAAGCTTCCTATCTTGAGATATCATGTTAACAAGGTTTTCTGGGTTTGACCCCAGTGACCCCAGATGACCTTTGACCTCCACCAAAAACAACAGGGTTCTTCCTCTTACCATAACACATCTACACACTACGTATGAAATTCATCCAAGCTTTCTAACTTGAGATATTGTGCACACAAGGTTTTCAGGTTTTGACCCCTGGTGACCCCAGATGACCTTTGACCTCCACCAAAAACAACAGGGTTCTTCCTCTTACCATAACACATCTACACACTAAGTATGAAATTCATCCAAGCTTCCTACCTTGAGATATCGTGCACACAAGGTTTTCAGGTTTTGACCCCGGTGAGCCCAGATGACCTTTGACCCCACCAAAAACGATAGGGTTCTTCCTCTTAATATGGGGCATCTATGTACCAAGTTTGAAAACTGTCGGAGTTTCTCTTCTTGAGATATCGCGCACACAAGCTAAGCGTCACAAACACACACTCACGCACATACTGTACACACATACGCCATCATGACCGCATAGGTTTCTCTTTCATTGAAACCAAAAATCAAAGATCCTCAATTCAGTTACACCTGTAGGCCTATAGAAAACAGGTATGCCTATGATTAAATTACTAGCTGACTATTCTGTAGGATAATGTGTGGTGTTGACATTTTTGAAGCAGATCCCATAACTCTAAAGTGAACCCCCACTCCCTGGTATATATTACTGTAGTTCAGCTGTGTTGACATGTATGTTGAACAAACAAAGGGTAACAAGAGAATCTTTAGAAACCATTTTTCTAAAACAAATTTGCATACATGTATACAGTAGCTATTGCTCGTTCATACTATGTGTTTGGTGGAAAAAAATTACTCTTGTAAAATACAGTCAATTTTTAATGGAATCGGAAGAGAATAATGGCCATTATCCACACTTTTGATACCTTTGTACTGTAAATTTGTGGTATTGCGCTTACAGCATAAGTTTGGACTTTTCAAAAAGCTAAAAGTCTACCCTTTTCATCAAAACTTTCAGGGATAGTTTGACTGCATCAGAAATGCCTTACAAGTACCTCATTAGCAGGATTGGCTTAGGGGCCAGTTCACTCCACATTTTAGCTCCTGGTCTGGTGTATTTGAGCAGAACCAGGTGCCATCTTTATATAATCAGAACCCTTTTTTAAAGCATTGAAAGTGCAAATTATACTAAACAATGTTTGGCACAACGACAAGGAACTGTCAAGACTCCAGGAATACCCTGGTGCAGCCTGTATTTACAAGTTACAACATGTACTGTTTGTGTAATAAGCTCATGAATGAACTAATGTCAGTGTGCAAAACTCAAGGAAGTTCACTATGCATAAATTAAGGAACATTCTCACTAATTTACTGTAAATTCTAACCTCAGTATTCTGTTAAGTAAGTTTGGGGATATAACCAAGGGCTTTGAACCAAAATCAGAACTGGTGTGGTTATATAATTCTGAAGAACACCAGGTGCTAAATCTCAAGGACAATGGTGTAAAAAATCCCTGTCGCCTGCTTATAAATATAAGGCCTTATTATACTGTGCACTGTCCAAAACAGCTCACCGAAATCCAGGTGTGCTCTTTTTTACTTAGCTTCAATTTTTAACAAACAAGAACTGAGCCTTGGATATGTTTCAGGGAATAATTTAATATCTGGTTTGCATCTCATTTTGCTACACACAGGCTGGTCAAATTGCAACACAAATGCGAAATTGTGTAGCAAGTTTTGAGCAAACAACCATGGGGCATTCAATGACTTTGTTATACAGAGAACCTAAGAATACTCAAAACTGCTATGCAAATTTTAAACACTAAATTAATCCCTGTGTTTACCAACAAATACCGCAATTTCTTCTTCCAGTCAAAAGCAGTTTTGACACTTTTTGGGTTCTTTCCTTCATAAAATCATTGAGAACAGTAGGACTGAGAAAACCGAAAACTAGACTTTTTCACATTTTAATAAATGGATGCCAACTTGTGTAGCATTATGACAGGGGATACATCAGATACACTAAGAGTACAGAGCATCATAACTGAATTATACAGTATTCACAACCAAGCAGGTGTGTAGTGATGTTTACTGTGTGGTTTCGGAGAGGTTTGCTTAAAAGATACAGGACTTACATAATTTTAATTTTCCTACCGTGTCTGACGCTATCCCCCTCCCCCCACTCCCCAGATCCTATCCCCTCCCCCCCCCCCCAAAAAAAACTTATTAAAACATACTGAATCTAAAACCTTTAGTCTTTCAATAAGTGAGTACTTTTCTTGATTTGCAGACAAAATTCTGACATAAGTACTGTACATGAACTCATTTCAACTGTATGCATGTAGTACACACATTGTAACTTGTAATATTAGGATAGTCCCAAAGTCTAGACATTGCAATGTCATCGCGCCAAAATAAGGCTCCTAGTCATGGAAAATGGTACCCGATTCTACTCAAATTTACAAGAGCCAAAAGGTGGACTAGACTGGACCCTAGTCCAAGCCCAATGAATGTAGGGAATGTTCACAATATCAGACTGCCTGACGGTTTTAAAGAATAACAATTAGCCACTAATCACATCAATTTACCAAGCAAGGGACAATCAGTATACAATTTATTACAATGTCATAAATTTCTAGGAAACTGATCTCTAAAAATTAATCTCAACCATTTTGTGAATTAATGGAGGTAAAAGGATAAGCAACATAAAAATTTGTAAAGTTACATTGTATGCTGTATGTAATAGGTGCATCTACCATAGTATTCAATACTGACAGTCCCCTTTAAGAGGTACTTTTTGCCCCTGGGGCCACACTCTGACCCTGGAACATTCTGTGGACCAACCCAGATGTACCACTTTTGCTAGACCCACACCATTTGATAGAGCAATATTACTTTGGAGGTCCACCCACAGAATATTACACTGCCTTGCAGTACATTACTTACAGTACAGTACCAAAGTTGAGGAACTGTAGTTTGTATGTTTATGAAGAATGCATGAATATACTAACTTTATTTGCAAAAAATATGGTTGACTCCAATACCCTGAGCATTGCTATGCCACACTTTGAGATACAATGGAGGGTGCAGGATTTTTGAAAAAAAAAAACACTGGACCAGGGGACTTGGTAAATATCTACCCTCTATATGACTTGTCCTTTTTCTTTCATCATATCATGTTTTGATTGAAATGCTGGAGAATCAACATCATAAAAAAAGAAAAAAAAAGAAAGAAAAAAAAAAGAAAGAAAAAAAAAAAAGAAAGAACGAATTCCAGATGAAAGCAGCCCAGCAGCCATTCTGGTAGGCCTATGTAAGTTGGTTCCAACAGTGGAGAGACATTGGGTCATGTACGATCCTATGTCTATAGATGTCTTCCATGTGAAATCATCATTGCTTTTTTGACAGCAAAAGACTATGCACATAAAAACTGGAGTACTTAAAGGGAAAGAGCAGTCCCCCCAAATTGTAATAGTCTAGTAGTCTATCCTATTCCATGAATGGCTCCTGAGAATCATGTGACAATATTTTTCTCACTGAATGGTGATATTTATGGGGTGTAACTCATTGCTTCACCCTGGATATGCAATATTTAACTCCTGAAATAGAAGAAAGGTACATGGAAGAGAAATAAGGAGATACTAGTGAGAATTAGCTATTGTTTCAAAATAAGTTTGGGGTGACTGCTCTTGCCCTTTAAGTACATGTATGCATTGGTATAAACATACTGTATCATGCCATCAACTTTAATAAAGGCATCAGTGTAGCACCTCTCTGTTGTTTCGAAAGTGCATCAAACTAAAATAAAACTCACATTGGGTACATTGAAAGCCATGTTGCTCTGTCCACTACATATCCACACATCTCCAAAGAGAACATCTTTCAGGTATAGCACTTCTGTTGGCATACTCTTGGAAGAAGACTTGATAGTGATGTCAAAGGGACCACTTGGTGGGGTGGGGTCAAGTACGACCTTCCAAACGGCACTCTCAGAGAAAGACACTGAAAAAGATATGCAGATGCAAACATGAACAACAGATTGAAACAACAGAAATAATGGAAAGTATTATTCACCAAACTAACTCCTGTTCACCCCCCACCCCACCACCCAACCCCCATTTAAACCTCAAAGAAGCAACTGTGCAGCAGGAGAATGCATGAGGCTGGGTAACGGGCCAAAGTGGCAGACATTGGGGGAACACAATGTCAAAACTTCTTTGAGAGCTCAAGATAAATGCAAATACGATGTAGCACGGGGTAAGAGAATATGTCCGCAACATCAATTTATTAGTGCTTGACATTAATAAAGTATTCAGTTACATGACCATACAATCAAAAAATGATATTTTTATGTGCACATACTGTACAGTACATATATACATAATTATTCACCAATAAAAAAAAACTGACTGGACTTACAGATAAAACCTTTTATTGTTTGAAAGATATAGAATAATTTACAGCTTCAAAGTTTCCTTTCCACTACAGTAACATATATAACAGGTTCAATATTTATTTTTATCTTACAATATACTCCCACCCTGACATTGTGATAGTTTACTTCTTAATGTCTCTAGTAGTTTTATCTTTGCATGTTCATATATTCATATTTTTTGTCACATATATGTATTTTATATGGATTTTAAGAAACTTAAAACTTGATCTTTTCTCTGATGTCAGTTTTGGGTTTTAAATTCCTGCATCTTAATCTTTACCAGACATAGATCATACTGTAAAGTTTTCTTACATTCTACTGTGATGACATGAAGATATCAGACAAATGTTAATTTCTTGACAAGTGTGAAATTTCACAATGTTTTTTTTATAGATTTTCCTGTACAAAAGAACCAAATTTCTAAACAACCTTTCAGTATACCTTTGCAGGACACGCAGTACCTACAGTATATTGGTCATAAGTACCAGTTGCCTATAGGAAGTTGAAAAAATTTGTCAAAAAGGCCACTCATACTGTAATTAAAGTAGCTTGGCTGTATTGTACAGGACACACAGAATGGATTGCCAGGGAGTCGTCTGGTATTACAGAATACAATCACTGCACTGCACTGCACTGCACTGTAAAAATTAACTCTTCATAAACTTGTGCTATGTACCCAATAATACTATACAACAGTACTGTACAGTATTTCAATATTTGTTCATTCAAACTGTACACGCCATAGGTAAATGCGTATACCCACTCATATTAATTTCACCAAAGTGTTGAAAAGGGAACAGTGAACTATGACCATTGGTTGCAAACACACCAAACAGCTCACAGATTATGAACAGTACAATGAATACTGTACTGTATTTTTGAATTAAAGGTGTGTAAAGACCACCGAAAACCAGTAAGAAACCAAAACCACATGAAACCAAAGTCAGTTTTTGGTGGTCTTAAGCTAGCCGTACACTACACGACTTAGCACACCGCAACCCAACTCGATCGTCGGGTCGCCAACAGTCGTGAGGTGCGCAAGAGTTTAAGACTGCGATTGGCAGTTTTAAGATCAGTTTCAAGTTGCGCCGACTTCAGTCGGGAAGAACCAACATGTTCGTTCTTCCCGACTGAAGTCGGCGCGACTTAAAACTGGTCCTAAAACTTCCAGTCGCAGTCGTAAACTCATGCACATTGCACGACTGTTGGAGATGCGACGATCGAGTTGAGTTGCAGTGTGCAAAGTCGTGTAGTGTACGGCTGGCTTTAGTGATCCTGGACCAACTGCTGGGTGGTCTGACCTGTAATGAGACAGACTTCAATTGGTCCTACTGTAGGTTGTCTGTCTGTTTTAGACCCAAATCAAGAAAGATAAGGAAATGAGGATTCAATTGGTGTAAATTTAATGCCTACTTTTTAACTGACAACTACTATCCCTAGCCATAAACCAGAATGCAAAAAAGCATTGAGGTTTCGATGGTTTGTTTTATTCCAAATAATGCCATGTTAATCCCATTTTTTTCAGTCACTGTTCAAATGCTATCTTAACAGGTTGAGAAAAAGAATCTTTTTCATATCTGATCTTGGAAAATTTTACATTTTGACCTCTTATAACCCCAGATAAAGATCTTGGGAATTCTTAGGAAATTTTGCTCTTTGACCTCTGAAGACCCCAGATAAGTCTTGAAAATTCTCGGGAAATTTTGCTTTTTGCACTCTGGTGACCCCAGATGACCTTTGACCTCCACCAAAGACAATAGGGTTCTTCCTCTCACTATCAGGCATCTACTGTACATATTAAGTATGAAATCTATCCAAGCTTCCTACCTTGAGACATCTTGTAAACAGGTTTTAAGACTTTGACCCCTGGTGGCCCCATATGACCTGTGACCTCTACCAAAAACAATAGGGTTCTTCTCACCATAATGCATCTACATACCAAAATGAAATCTATCCAAGCTTCCTACCTTGAAATATTGTGTAAACAAGGTTTTCAGAGTTTGACCCTGTTGACCCCAGATGACCTTTGACCTCCACAAAAATGATAGGGTATTTCCTCTAACCATAAGGCATCTACATACCAAGTATAAAATTTGTCCAAGTTTCCTAGCTTGAGATATCGTGTAAACAAGGTTTCAGAGTTTGACCCCAGATGACCTTTTACCGCCACCAATTTTTCTGTATTTTGGGTTCATTTAATTTGGACATCATGGAGAAAATCCTTTCAACTTAAGGTACAGTACTTGTTACATGAAACTCTGCTTCCTCATTTCATGTTGTTTCCAGGTGGTCTGAGAGCTTTGTCAGTATGGAAGCTTTGGCCTGCCCCATAACTGACACTGGTTTGGTCTGAGTATGATGCTTCATCGGTCTCCAGTGGCCTTGCTTGTGTTCAAACCAATGACTGGGTGGTCTGAACATCAAAAACCTGACTACCACACCTTTATTCTGAATATAGATCATAATAATCAACCATGCATGAAAGCAATAATAAAGTTTTTACCTGGTGCAGCCATGCTAGTGTACACCTTTCCTTTGAAAATGAGAGATATCTCTGCTCCAACATCTCCAAAACCCCAGATGACTGCTGAGTAAGGTTCCATCTGTAGTACCATATGGTCAGTGTAGTGAGGTGCCAAGCGGAACTGGTCTGCTGATTCTGCATTGAGAAAAGTGAAAAAAATGGCACTTTTAAAGTGAGAGAGTTTACCCTGGGTTGTAAATGACTGACAGTCGGCACAAGAGGTCATGGTAGTCGAGCCCCTTCACTTTGCCTTGATATGCCTCAAATATTTCCAACACTGAAGGCCATCATGACCTTGATGCCCTTCTACCTGATTTCTATTTGGGGTCCTTCAGCTTCCAAATTTGGCCTTGGTTTCCCCTCTTGATTGGCCTATGTGCCCTGACACATTTCTGCCAGATGATGGCAAAGCCCTTTCCAGTCCTGATTCCAAGCCTTACTATCCCATCAAGTAAAAGACACACCATAAATGTTCATACCTACTAGATAATATGAGAATTTGATAGATTTCTATAAGATAAATATTGGCACCTAAAATTTGCAAATTATGTTTATTTTCATCCCTGCTGAGAAAATAACCATGTAAAATCTTTGTGGTGAAACCAGGGAACTACCACCGCAGCTCCTGGTGAAACACAACCACCCTTTGCTTCAGCAAAACAGGGGGCTGCCACGGCAGCTCCCTGAGCAAACTCAAGAAAAGCACACAGTGAACTTAAAGTGTACCTAAAGTCTGAAAATTCAAAAATATATGTTACAGAGCATGAAAACTGAATTCCAATGGTCCAATTCCCATCTTCACAGGACTTTCTTAAGCTGAGATATAAAATGTTGAAGTTTATTCACTCGATTTAAAAAGGTAGATTGCGCAATAATTTGTGATGTCATTGTTGTACTACTCAAATTACAATCTTTGTATTTCTTTGTTTTTCTGAAAGCCACCGCACCTTGTGCCAAAATGTGATCGCGTTCTTACTGCTTTGGGGTGACTTGACTATATACTGTAAGCCCTCTCTGTACAGCATGTCATGCAAGAAATCAGGAAGCGGTCAAGGTCATATAAACATTTTTAATTTTAAAAGAAAACAAAGCATTTAATGTGAGTTGTGCAACAAGAATGTCAAAAATTATTGTGCAATGAACTGTTTGGATTTAAGTGAATAAATTTTAACATTTAATATCTCAACAATGGAATAAGCTATGACAATGGGAGTTGGACCAATAAGATTAATTTTGTAACCTCTAAAATATATATTTTTGAATTTTTAGACTTTAGGTCCACTTTAAATGCTTTTAATGGCAGTGAAATTTAAGTAGTATCATTTAATCACCTACAACTTACATGGGTGTAATTTCTAGTATAAAAATATTCTCTTTTGAAATGTGACCTTGAGGCTATAACATAACACCTTACTGACAGCAAAAAGAGGTTGCCCTTGAACAATAGTTACTGAAGGACAGAAATTTATTGACCAATACAGTACCTGGGGAGTATGAGCAGCTGATGTAATAAAGGACTTGTTTTTCCCCGTAAAAAAACCCTGGTGTACAGTGGGTTGTTGATTCTTTGAGGTGAAACCACAGCTACTCTACCAGCTCAATTCCAGGGAGAGTACAGTACTGTAGTTGTAGTATAACTACAGGTAGTGACTGATGATTACAATTGTCACTGTAGTGAATATCTTTTTATAATGGAAGTAACTAAATCCTCATTCAGCATTTTCAACATTATGAAGTTTTATGGTGCATTTTAAAGAATTTTGCAGAGGATTTTCACTATGTTTCATCATTTTTGCTATGGTTTATATGTTCATAGAACTTTTATAGTACTGAATAGCTGATTGTGAAAGAGCACCTTTCCCTAAAATAAACTGCTCTAAACATGGGTCTTAATGTGGGGCTCGGAATATTTCCTGTGATGTTTTTGATCAATCCCAAAGCTGTGTATTAGGTTTGGGTGACTCCAATATTTTGGAGTTTTGTGCCTGTGATCCTATTGGTTACAACTACTACAACTGCATCATAACTGACACAGGAACAAAATTCCTCTCCAGCTATAACTAACTAACTAACTAACTAACTAACTAACTAACTAACTAACTAACTAACTAACTAACTAACTAACTAACTAACTAACTAACTAACTAACTAACTAACTAACTAACTAACTAACTAACTAACTAACTAACTAACTAACTATATATATATATATATATATTGCTAAATTGGGATTTA
Organism: Holothuria leucospilota; assembly: GCA_029531755.1. Classification (NCBI taxonomy): domain Eukaryota; kingdom Metazoa; phylum Echinodermata; class Holothuroidea; order Aspidochirotida; family Holothuriidae; genus Holothuria; species Holothuria leucospilota. The sequence goes on from CM055965.1 coordinate 14,456,061, forward strand.
GGCGAAAAACCGTATGAAAAAACGCGACTGTTGGGAGAACTCGACCCTTAGGCGAAAAAATCGTTTCGCCTTAACGTTTTACACACTGTTTTATATAGGAATGCGTAACTCTATACGCAAGTCCGATTTACCACATAATGTTTATGCAATTACTTAGCTGCACACCAACTTACGTGCATGTATCCATTAACACTAAGGACTTACGGGCCATTGAAATAACGTGCATATATATCTCAGAACCAAAAGGGGAAATATAATCTTATGTATTTTATTGTTTTTTTCTTCGCGGGTTGTATTGGGGGTATACCGATTTTGCCTAACAGGTCGAATTAGCGTTACATATATATATATATATATATATATATATATATATATATATATATATATATATATATATATATATATATATATATATACATACATACAACTTGCCTAGTACCAATGAGTACAGTATCATACACATTACATTACAGGCTTCTTAAGTGGGTCGTGCATAAACTAACAATGTCACATGATGGTAGTGGCCAAATGATGGGAAAACCTGCGACTGAAGAGAGAATAAGATCAAAAGAGCCAGTTGTGTTATAATACTTCATTAAAATCTACGAATAACACAAACTTGAACTCCAAAATATGACTACTGTATACTGACATTCTGGATTTATTACTAGAAAGGCTCCAGTCGAAGTACAAATTATGCGGAACTGTTCTGTCATGGTTTAAATCTTATATTACAGAGCGTTTTCAGCATGTTAAGATTGAAAATGCTCTCTCATCTCGACGTCCTTTAACTACAGGTGTTCCACAGGGCTCTGTACTTGGACCTGTTCTGTTTTCCTTATATCTTGCTGAGTTAAGTGATGTTATTCGCAGTCATGATGTTTATTTCCATCATTACGCAGATGATACTCAGCTTCTATTAGCTTTTGACCGAGATTCTGTGCCATTTGCTTTTCACAAAATGGAAACCTGTATTAACGCTGTCAACATCTGGCTTGCAACCAATCAACTGAAACTTAACTGCGAAAAAACTGAATTTATTGTTTTCCAATCACGCTTTTCAGATGTCGCACCCACTTTCCCTACACTTAATGTTGGTGGAGAGCCAATTCACATTTCTTCAACAGTGAGAAATTTAGGAGCTTATTTTGACCAAACTATGACTCTTGAACATCATGTAACAAATCTCTGTCGTTCTGCAAATTGCCAACTGAGGAAAATCAGTCAAATGAGGAAGTACCTTGACAGTAAGAGTTGTGAGATACTAGTGCATGCCTTTATTACTTCAAGGCTTGATTTTCTTAATTCACTCCTACATGGCCTCCCTGAATCAGCTATTCAGAAACTCCAGAAGATACAAAACACTGCTGCTCGTATTGTAACCAGAAAGCCTAAGGGCTTAGTGATTCCTTGCCGAATGGGGATGCTTTGTTGTACTGAGGTTCTTCCCTCAGATTATCTTCCTTGACTACATCATTTTACCGTATTTTAACAATTTCACCTCTGCTGACCTCACATGAACTTTGAACCCCACCAAATATAATAAAAAAGAAAAACAAAAGTGTCTTGAAAGGAATTCAACTCCAATGGATCTTGGATCTTGAGAATTCTTGAGAATTCTTGGGAAATTTTGTTTTTTGACCTCTGGTGACCCCTGATGACTATCTTGGGAATTCTTGGGAAATTTTGCTTTTTCACCTCTGGTGACCCCATATAACAATCTTGGAAATTCTTGGGAGGATTTTACTTTTTGACCCTTGGTGACCTCAGATTACGATCTTGGGAATTCTTGGGAAATTTTGCTTTTTGACCTCTGATGACCCCATATGATGATCTTAAGAATTTTTTGGAAACTTTGCTTTTTAACCTATAGTAAACCCGGATGACAATCTTGAGAATTCTTGGGAAATGTTGCTTTTGATCCCAGTGACCCAAGATGACAATCTTGGGAATTCTTGGGAAATTTTGTTTTTTGACCTCTGGTAACCCCAGATGACCTTGACCTCCACCAAAATTGATAGGGTTTTCCCCCTCAACATGGCAAATTTATATACCAAATATGAAAAGTGGCTGTCACTGCTATCGTGAGATATTGTGATTACAAGCCATTTACAAGGTTTCTGTAGTTCAACCTCTGGTGACCTCAGATGACCTTTGACCTCTACCAAAAACAGTAGCGTTCTTCCTCTCAACATGACAAATCTATATCCGCCATTCCCATCTTGACATATCCCAATTTCAAGGATTTCGGTCTTTGACCTCTGGTGACCTCAAATGACCTTTGACCTCCACCAAGAACAATAGGGTTCTCTCTCTCAATATGACATATCTATATACCAAATATGAAAAGTGTTGGTCACTCCTATCTTGAGATGAAGTGATTACGAGCTTTTCGGCCTTTTACCTATGGTGACCTCAAATGACCTCTGACCTTCAAAAATAATAGGGTTCTTCCTCTCAACTTGATGAATCTATATACCAAATATGAAAAGTGTTGGTCATTCCTATATTGAGATAGCGTGGTTACGAGCCTTTTCGGCTTTTAACCTGCGGTGGCCTCAAATGACCTTTGACCTCCACAAAAACAACAGGGGTCTTCCCCTCGACATGACAAATTTGAATACAAAATATGAAAAAGTGTCGGTCATTGCTAACTTGAGATATCGTTTTTACAAGCCAATTACGAGGTTTTCGCAGTTTAACCTCTGGTGACCTCAGATGACCTTTGACATCTACCAAAAACAATAGGCTTCTTCCTCTTGACATGCAAAATCTGTATACCAAATATGAAAAGTGTCAGCCTTTGCTATCTTGAGATATAGTGTTTACGACGTTTTTGCCGTTTAAACTCTGGTGACCTAAGATGACCTTTGACCTCTACCAAAAACAATAGGGTTCTTCCTCTCAACACGACAAATCTATATACCAAATATGAAAAGTGTCAGTCACTGCTAACTTGAGATATCGTGTTTACAAGCCATTTACAAGGTTTTCGCAGATTAACCTCTGGTGACCTCAGATGACCTTTGACCTCTACCAAAAACAATAGGCTTCTTCCTCTTGACATGACAAATCTGTATACCAAATATGAAAAGTGTCGGCCTTTGCTATCTTGAGATATCGTGTTTACGAGGTTTTTCGCAGTTTAACCTCTGGTGACCTCAGATGACCTTTGACCTCTACCAAAAACAATAGGGTTCTTCCTCTCAACATGACAAATCTATATACCAAATATGAAAAGTGTCGGTCATTGCTACCTTGAGATATCGTGTTTACAAGCCGTTTACAAGGTTTTCGCAGATTAACCTCCGGTGACCTCAAATGACCTTTGACCTCTACCAAAAACAATAGGCTTCTTCTTCTTGACATGACAAATCTGTATACCAAATATGAAAAGTGTCAGTCATTGCTAACTTGAGATATCGTGTTTACAAAGTTTTCGGTATTTGACCTCTGGTGACCTCAAATGACCTTTGACCGCCACCAAAAACAATAGGGTTCTTCCTCTCAACATGATAAATCTATATACCAAATATGAAAAGTGTCGGTCATTGCTATCTTGAGATATCGTGTTTACAAGCTAGGCGTCACATACACACACACGACATCACCATCGCATAGATTCCTTGCCTGCCTTCAGCAAGGAATCAAAAAGGAAAGGGAGAAACTGCCATATTACTCCAATCCTCAAAGAACTCCACTGGCTTCCAATCAGCTCTAGGATTCAGTACAAGTTGCTACTACTTGCCTTTCGGGCTTATGTCTTGGGCGAGCCTAAGTACCTTTCACAACTTCTCTTGCCATATATTCCAACTCGCCCACTTCGATCCTCCTGCAAATCATATTTATCTGTACCAAAACTACGCCTGAAAACCTATGGCTGTAAAAGTTTTCAGTACTGTGCATCATCTTTATGGAACAGTTTACCAGACGATTTACGAGCTTGCTCGCAACTTTCTGTTTTTAAGGGTTTACTTAAGACTCATTTGTTCAATACTGCTTATACTTAATGAACTTCTCTGTTTTCTTGTAAAGTGCCTTGAGCAGTAACAGCTTGGAACTGATTGGTGCTATATAAGCCTAATTTATTATTATTATTATTATTATTATTATTATTGGCCCATTATTGGGGTACTATGTCAACAAAACTGGAAAAATACCACAAAGTGGTTGATTTTTTTTCAGCATCCTCAAAAATCTGTTGGAAACATCATGTTTGCTACAAAAGGAAGTGAAGTTACAGTAGTACTGTACCAGGCAGCCCCACCCAGAAAGGCCCACCATGGCTACAGTACAAACAACCCTGCTCACAGGTAGAAACTAAAAGTACAGGTACAGCATATTACTGTAAATACAGACATTTGAGATTGATCACAGTGTTACTGTATCAACTACAGGTTACTCGTACAGTATCTACAGCCACCTACTGTAGTGTACAGTACAGCTGGAAGGGCTAATACTTACTGCTTGGCTTGATCAATCTTGATACTGTAATTGTAGTTTTTGTAACAGAGATTGCTGAATTTGTGTGGGTGCAGTACTGTATGGTGTACAGTACAGTAGTTTGACACAGTCACTGTGACTCACTGTGAAGTCCTACATTACAGGGTATGCTGTAGAGACTTGAGTCTTTTAATTCAAGGGCATAGGAAGCAGGGGTGGGGGTGTGGGGTGGGGCTTGGGGGTGGGGTGGGGCTTGGGGGCTTAGCCACCAGTCAAAAATGTGGGGGCTGAAGTATGCTCCTCCCCCCCTAAGATCTAAGGGCAAAAACCCCTTATTTATCTCTTCTGTAAGAAACGTCAAAAATTTGCTGTAATTTTCGGCATTTTCCTTAAAGTTTGTCCTGTCCAAAATCTTGTACCAATTACATCTGAGGACCCTCAAATACCCAAAAATTTTCCAAAGAGGAGGGGGAAAGACCCTTAGACTCTCTCAGGACGGTGATCAGAAACAAGGTTCAGCCCTCCAGTCTCGAAAAGCTTCCTACGCCTATGCTTTAATTGATATTGATTCCTTGCCGAAGGTGTCTACTGTACATAAAGCAAAGCCAATCAAACATGCAAGGATGTTTAATAGTGCATGTGATGCTTTCATAGCTTGTAAACATGGTACTGTATCTCAGCAGGGACAGAGTTTATGGAGTCACATACCAGAGGTCAAACAGTGAACTTGATATGTCATGAAGGGTGACCTTGACTGATCTCACACTTAGGCCTACAGTTGTGTCAAGGAGTAACTGTGAAATTCTGCACCTCCAATAGTGTCCACAAGAGAGGGGCGCAAGGGTCATCCCCCTGGAAAATCATGAACTTGAAAAAAAAAGGAACAAAAAATAACATCAACATTTCTTAATAGTTCACTCTGTGTGAATTTCTACTCTCACAAACAGGAATTGAATAAAAAACATCTGCAGTCCTTAACAGTCTACTCAGTTTGTGTGCAGTTAGAAGAACTACAACTTTTGAAACAGGAATTACATGTAAATCCTGGTATTTCTCACATCTGCCACAGGATTCAGATCATTTACCACCAAATTCAGTCTATGGGATGTGCAGTGCATGAAAGCAGCCTTTGAGTAGGTGTTTCTGATATGGGATTGTCTTTTCTGGCCAAGGTTGAGCATACATGTATCCATCGCAGCCTTGGCCATGGAGCTTGCCTATGTTCAGGCCAAACTGATGTGATTTATTGATGATAGTGTCTGCATAGTTGCAGCATCCATCCTCTCCAGCAGAATGAAACTATTGCAACTCCGGTGTACTTAGTTCTATTGTCCAGCGACCGCTTACCCAAGGGCTGAAGGGGTGCGAACAACTACAGTCTGTATGCAATATTCGGTTGGTGGGGTCAACCAGGCTGATGGAGTTACATTGTTTATGGCATTGGCGGCAAATAAGATTTCCTCAGAAATATGGGTTTTTCAGTATTTTTCAAGGGAGATGTAATCATACAGGGGTCGAAATTTAATTTTTTTGTTGCTGTTTCACGGAACAGCGCTTTTCCCAAAATTACTGTTCCGGACCAGATTTTACTGTTCCAGAGCACAGTACCTCGGCATACATACAGTTCGTGCACACGTGCAAACTGCAAAGGTGCAAATTGCTGTCTACTGTATTCGAGTGGTATGACTGCACGACTTGACCGTACGTGGGGAGGGTGTATTTTTGCCTGCAGCGGGGATTAGCCAGTGGGATATCCTGATTTTTGTTATTTTTTAAGCACAAATTTTTCGCATAAAATCTTGCATTGTCCCGAGACCTAGCATCGCTGTGTCCCAAGACCTACTCTAGGATGAAATGCACTCAAAATTGATGCAGAAGGCACAGCAAGCAAGACAAGTGGCATTTGAGTGAAAGCAAAAAAGTTCCACCGTAAAGGAATAATTTTGCTTGATTCATCCTTTGCACTGCGGTTTAGTGCTATAGCAAAGCAATGAGTGGGTTCTCCAACATATGAGTGCACATACTGATGTTATTTCCTCGCATGCAGCAAATTTACGTGAAATCGTTCTAGTGGTATCCGTCACCATAACCTTGATTCAAGTATCATTCCACACAGTGAGTCAATGGGAAGATCTTGCGAGGAAAAGCAAACAATAAAGTGGAGGGAATATCAATGAATAGTTGAGAGGTCATTTGGAACAAACCACGCAAGACAAAGGGTGATGCAAGATGACCTTTGCTTGCAGGGCAATAATGACACACTGTACTAAAAGTTTTTGTGCGTTTGGTAGTAAAACTTCAGTATGTGCGTTTACACAGTACTACTGTACCATGCAGCATAGGGAATAACACGTGCAAGTGTAACCGACTTTGATTACGGTGGAACGAGATTGCATTTCATACTTAAGCCAAAATTTAAGGGGATTACTTTATCAGAGATTAACATGTGCATATATTTATATTTACTTTGCTTCTTGTGGAAAAACACTGTTCCACGGAACAGTGGCTTTTGGAAAGTTACTGTTTCGGCACTAAAAGCACTGTTCTCGGGACAGCGGAACAGTGGGAATTTCGACCCCTGTCATACTGGTGCAACTGACCAATGCAATTACAGTAGATGAAAAAAGGTGCCAAATATTAGCATCTAAGATCTTTTCTGGGAGTAAAAAATTTCCCCCTGATCTGATCAGTTAAAAGTTTTGTCCCCCCCCCCCTCTGAATTTTTTCTGAAGATGCCCATGTGCATGCCAAAGTGCATTCCATGTCAGGCCCACACCGAAGATAGACCAGGAAAAACAATTGAAAACGTACGGAAAATGCCAACTCCATGCCGAAGATCTTCAGACTGAAGTGCATGAAATGCAGACTGGTGTGCACGTCATAACCTTGTAAGCCTCTTAGACTGCTCAGATATGATCACTGGGTTAGCTATGCATCCCCTTTTGTTCATGACATTGATACCCCTGTGGTTTTCACTACACAAAAGGATGTCCAGACATGTAGCATGGTGGGACCGGAATTCGGTCACCTTCACGAATGCACGATGCTGTACAATGGAGTGAACGAATTCCGGTCCCTAACGAATTGCGGCCCCTTAGTATACATTAGGAATTGATTGCCAAGTTTACAAGACACACATCTTAGTACTGTATTCATCTTGGAATCTATGTATGTACACACCAGCCAAAGCTGGTCGATGATCAAACCAGGGCTGTTTGGAACAACCATGAAACACATTGTCGGCCAAGAATATTAATGCTACATGCAACACAGTACTTTGCACTTAGAACAGTAACAGTGGCTTGCTACACGTGATAATAGTTTCGACAGAATCGAAGTTCAATGAGTGTCTGCCACGTCTTGCCTACTTGTACAGTACATATGAAGTGAACATTTCGGTTAGAGTCTGAAGACCAACTTCTCCATGTCAATCACCGAACATAATCTCTGTAATCAACAATCTTGGGCATGGCTTATTAGCCGATTATTCGCATGACTTCTTCAGAGGAGAAGGACACGGTGACCACTAGCACCAGATCTAGCTGCAGTACATTGTTAAATTGGCATTGCATGTTATTAATAGCGTTAAGCAAAGAAACTTGAGCAGCCAAGAAGCCGGCCGATCAAGCAAATCAATTAGCACGCTTGAAAGGAAGCAAGATGGATCACCCGGGCTTTCCTATCAAAGCCCGGGCAGGCATGTAACATTTCCCTAACGGACTTGTACGCGATATGAGGCCTATATGAAACAGTAAAATGTTTGTGGTCAGTGCCTCGGTCAGTGCCTTGCTTAGGCCTAGATCTGAAATCCCACAAAATAATCCACAATCCCATTAAACAATAACACAGTTGTTTTGTGATTGCAATCTTATTACAGTTTAACAAGTTTATATATAGCCAAGAAGGCTACTGTATTGGTATTTGCATGTACTTTGGGCGGATCACTCCTCTTCTATATGTATTGTAAGGCTTAACGTTAATGGGGCGAACATCAGTCTTCGACTGGCCTAGCCTATGTATGTTGTACTGTAAGTTAGTCTTCTGTGTGAGGTCTAAGTTAGCTTAGCATTTTCAATATAAAAAAAATATCTCATAACATGGGAATCTGTTAACATTCAGGTTATTCGTTACTTACCGACATTTGAGCAGCCAAGCAGGACGACTGTGCAAAGAGAAAGCACCCATTTCAGATGAGACTGGACTGTGACTTGTCTACAGTACATTTCGGTGTGATACTGTAATGAGTGTAAGTAGGCCGTAGTATACTGTAGGAAGATCTAACAGGCTAGTAGGAAAGATCTGCAGAAAAGGTGTTCATCACCACGAGCCAAACGCTATTGCTATCGAATATCGCGAGGAAGTCAACAATAGTTTCAATCGAATTGATACATGCAAACGCTGGGCATACACACGGAAAAGTACCCGGAAGCCCTTCCTGCAGTTCCTGTCTGCCTGCTGTACTTCAAAGAGTCAAGGGCCAGTGACTTTTGAAAAGGTAGTATTGTAGGCCTACCTACATGTATGGTAAGCTAGTATACTCAAAAGTGTCGTCGACTACGACGCAAGCTAAATGTTGTCAGTTTGCCCGTGTTTGCAAATGCAACAACTTTTCCATATTTTGTACAGAATATTCCTATTATGCTCTAATAACTTTACCAAATTATGGACGTTATCTACAATATGGAATGCAATTTAAATTTTGAGCACAATTCAATTTTAAAAAATCACAAATATCCATCTTTAACATAACTAGCAACCTTTATTGATCTTTCAATAAATAGGAATATACAAAAGTCCTTTCGAAGTGGAATTTGCACACCCTGAAAGAAATCTGTACAATGGTCACGAGACAACAATGCAGTCACAAGCAAGAGAGTTACAGTACCTCTAATTTTCGTGAATGGAGGTGTAACAGGTGTACTTACCTGGTACAGGAGTACCCCTGGTCACGACGGCGGAGCTCCCTGGCACAGGAGTATCCCAGATTACGACGGCGGAGCTCCCAGGTGGGACCTGTTCTATTCAGCCAGTCTAGAACGGGACCACTGTCAGGTGGTGTCAGTTAAGTCAAAGTTTGTGCCTTGGGGACGTTGTTACTCCTTCGGGGAGCAGAACTCCTTCGGGAGTATTGTTTGGTTTTCGCCCCTGGCTCTTCGCCAGAGAGTCAGGGGACTTTTATTTATAAAAAAAAAAGGAGGTGTAACTGAGGCGTCACCGTACCGAGGGGTGTGGGAAGGGGTCTACCAAGGGGTGTGGGAGGGGGTCCCAAAGTTTTTCAGAGTAACCGTCTCTCTTGAAAAATTTTGCGGTCCGCCTTTGAAAAAATTGCCACTTTCTTTGGCAGTTCCTTTTAATCAGAAAAATTCAAGTTGGGAATACAGGGGCGGATCTAGGATTTCTGAAAAGGGGGAGGGGGCAAAGTTGTTCGACCTGTGACTGAGGGCTCTATACCATCTAAGCGGAGCGCCACCATCGGTTGGCGCGGAGCGTACAAGAAAATTTTTGACAAAATAGACCTCCCAGATCGCCGGAAATAGCACTTCCCATGTCTCATTTTTGCATTTTCTGCTTCATATAATTTCATGAATCTCAACACATTAATTTTTCCACAAGTTATTAACAGAAGACAGTTATCATAGGCACAGTGCCTTACTACAATGCATCCTGTTCAAGGCGTCTAATCAGATCTTTAGTAGTCATGTTCTAACTTGGTGAATATTGAGGGACTTCCTTGAGATATTTGTGACCCATATCTTTGTTCGCCGCTTGATGCCAGGGCCCAGATACCTTGCATTGACATGTGGGCGTAAATGTACCACGTGCATGTTCCCCTCTGCCTAATTTCTTCTTTTGCTTGGACTCATGAGAAAGGAAAAATGATCCAAAATGCACGAGACTTGGCAGCCCTGTGATTGTTTTGGAGGTACGTCCAGGCAGTGTAATCATGGTTTTATTGTAGGCCTTACATAGTACCAAAACTGAATGACCGAATTGTAATGATTCCGACCACTATTTTTCTAAGTAAAATTTTGTTGGTGACCTGCACTCAGTAGGCCAATCTTAACGTCTGTCAGAGAAAAATCGAGGGATTAACTGACAAAACAGCATTTGGCCATTTAGTTTGTCATTGATTATGGTTATACTTGTTGATTGCTGAGTTTTATTTAATTTATAATTCCTCATTTTCTCCTAAGGAATTTATTTATGGAGGGACGTCCCCCTCACTGAAAATTTTAGGGAGGGACGTGTCCTCCCCCCGTTCCCCCGCTTTTCCGCCGCCTACGCGTAGTATAACAGAAAATTTGATTAAAAGCACATCCCAGATAGCCGGAAAAGACACTTTTAAGGCCTTGTAATTCGCATGATTCAATCCATTTTAATTCTTTTGCAGTGGCGTAGCTAGGATTTTTTGTTTGGGGCGGGGGCGGGGCTCCCGTCACTGTCTAAGCGGAGCGCCACCATGAGTTGGCGCGGAGCGTACCAAGAAAATTTGAGATTTTAATACATCCCAGATCGCCAGAAATAGCACTTGTCAGGCTTGATACCAGCCATCAAGAAGATCAGTTTTTGTGAACAAAATGTAAAGTTTGATTTTATTTTATCACACATTTCTGTGAGGTCGGATTACCTCAGCTAGTGTGACTTTTAGTCCAAGGGTTGCACGTTTGAATCCCATTTTACTCAGTGGCGTACCCAGGATTTCTCTCACGGGGGCATACAGTGTGTTGTGTGATCGCCGGCCTGGAGGGGTCTAAGGGGAAGGGTGTTTCCCTTCCCTTTGAAAATTTTTGAAAAATTAGGTGTCTTTACATGCAATCTGGTGCCACATATGCTACCTTTTGAAGTAAAATTTGTGTTAAAAAATTTACGTATTTTAGGAACTAAAAAAAAAAAAAAAATTGGCATTAGTGGGGGAGGGCATGGCCCAATGGCCTCCCCCCAGTGTACTCCACTGCGTTTACTATCTAAGCGGAGCGCAACCATAGGTTTGCGCGGAGCGTTCCAAGAAAATTTGAAGTTTTAATACATCCCAGATGGCCGAAATGGCACTTGCCAGGCTTGATAGCAGCCCATCCCAACTGATGCGCACTGTCTCGTAAGGTATTTTTCGAATGGCTGATTTATTGTATCGGTATTGTATCGTATTGATTGTATCTAATCATGTGTAGTAAGATAGCATGCGTGTGAACGTCATTGGGACGTTCAAACTGATCTGCTGTGCGCTATGACTCCTAAGCTTCGAGGTTGCTAATTGCAGCTTCATTCTCTATCACTTCACTCTCTGTCCTTCTCTCTAGCTGTTCTCCTTTCCGTTTTTTTCCCTCTTTTTTCTCTTTTATTTTATTTTTTATTTTTTTTTTTTGCATTTTCAAAAAGGTGGGGGCGGGGCCGGGTCGCCCCCTAGATCCGCCCCTGGACTACTCTGAGAGTCTGGACATTTTTGTGACTCACGTTTACTACAGTTGGCCGTGGCTTGATTGGGGGTGGGGGAAAGGGGCAGTTTTCCCCTGAGATTTCCAAACCGTAAATGAAATTTTGGGTACCTGAGAAAAATTACTGAAATGCTGAAAATTTCACCGTCCTAATTATGATTTTAAGGCCTGTAGAACTTTGAACCCTCTGCCAGTGGGAAATCACATGTAAGCCTGAGGGTCCTCGATCCCTTTCCCCTCTTGACGAATGAAGGAATGCTCTTCCTCCTTCACCATACACAGTTAACACACATGTAGTATATATGCAGGCTAAAACTGTTAAGTATTATTTCTCTTATACAAGGCCACACCGGGCCAGGCTTGTAGCCATGCAGACAATTAGGTGCTGAAGGGGGGACAAAAAAGCTTCGGGGGGGATTTCCCGAGGGGGCGAAACATACTAAAATGCATTACGGCAATGGTAATATTTATCTTCTAGGCGGGGGCGAAAAATTTTCCAAGGGGGCTTTGCCCCTTGACTATACTGGCCTTCACTGCCGGGCATGCTTTTTGTAATAGTATAGCCTATATCCTCTACTTATACGCAACTTAACATAACATAACATAACATAACATAACATAACATAACATAACATAACAGGTTAACCTTTTTCAGTAAGTGCATGACGGGCTCAGGCAAAAAGGGTTATCATTTTTAAAAAATTATAACTCTGTCATGCAACATCCACTAGCCTTTATTTTACCATCAAAATGAAGCCAACAAAAAGATCTATCAAATGCCACCATTTTTTGGGGGGGTTCGTATTTGACATTGTTTCATAAAAAATCGTTAAAAAGTACCTAAGTCAACATGTCCAAACTTTTTCATTCAAACACCAAAATGTCCGTTATGAGCTACCTTACGCGAAGACCTTATAAGATGCCCTGAAGTCCATTCAACCTTAAACTGAAAACAAACAACCAATTGCAACCTACAACAAACGAGCCCAGCACAATTAGATTCTACCACAGGTATGGAAGAACTTGTCAATTTTAACCTTAAAGCAGTGCACAGATGTAGAGTTAAATACCCACTCAGGCAGACTATTCCACTCGTTGACAGCTCTATGAGAGAAGCTGAACTTCCTAATGTCAAGCCTTGCAAAACACTTAACTGGCTTCTCACAATGGCCTCGAACCCGAGAATTACTTTGAACCTTTAAAGGGAGAATGCAGTCACCCCAATAAAGAATTGTATAGTAGACTATCCTATTTCCTGAATGGCTCTTGAGAATCATGTGACAGTATTTTTCTCACTCAACTGTAAAATTTACAAGGAACAACTGCTTGGTTTACCTTTAATATGCAATATTTATGTCCTGAAATATGATGAAAGATACTTGGAAGAGAAATAAGAAGAAATCTGTGACATTTAGCTATTGTTTCAAAATATGTTTGGGGCGACCGCTTTTGACCTTTAAATAACTACAAAATGACAAAGGATTCCTTTTAGAGAGAAACTTGTACACCTGAAGCATGCCCCCGCCCCCAATCCTTCTCAACTCCAGGGTGGTAATTAAGCCCAAGATGCTTAAGTCTAACATGATAAGGTAGATGTCTCACCTCAGGCATAAGGCGAGTGGCTCTCCTCTGATATTGCTCTAAAAGAAACTTGTCCTTTTCATAGAATGGACTCCAAACCTGGGCTGCATAGTCAAGGTGAGGTCTTACCAACTGCTTATGCAGATTTAGAACAATTTCTTTACTAAAACTATTGAAATTCCTCTTGATCAATCCAAGCACCCAATTAGCCCTAGCAGCAGCAGCTGCACACTGTCTAGATGGCTTTAAATCGATTGTAATAACTGACACCCAGATCTTTCTCGAAAGTACGTCACATCACTCAGAATACTACCATCCATGTTATAATCATAGCTGAAATTTTTAGGACCAAAGTGAAGGACTTTGCACTTATCTGCATTAAAAGTCATTTGCCAAGTCTGAGACCAAGAATATAACCTATCCAAGTCTTTTTGCAGTAATAAGGCGTCATCCTTATCACTAACCTTCCTAAAGAGCTTAGTACCGGTATCATCAGCGAACTTACTAATACTAGATGTAAGAGAGCTATCAATGTCATTGATGAAAATTAAGAAAAGAAGTGGGCCAAGAACAGAACCCCGTGGAACACCACTTGTGGCTTCTTTCCAAGAAGAGAAATTACCATCAACAACAACCCTCTGAGAACTACCATGGAGCCATGAACTTATCCAGTCAGCACAACTGCCCTTGATGCCTAACCTGTGCAGTTTAACCATAAGTCTACCCAATGGAACTTTATCAAAGGCTTTTTGAAAATCAAGTTAAATACATCAACACTGTGACCAGAATCAAGAGATAAGGAAACTTCCTCAAGAAAGCTTTGTAAATTAGTAACAAAAGATCTACTCGGTAGGAAACCATGCTGTGACAAATTGAGTAACCCATTATCTAAAAGATATTTAAGCAAACAATCCTTGATCACAGATTCCAGATTCACAGAACTTAAAATATAATGGGCTTTTATAAACTAACTTTTTCTTTTACTCAACTATACTCTTTCGTTTTGAAATCTAAATTTGTTTCTAAAGCATCAGTGAACTGATTCTAAATATAGAGGATGTTTAGATGCAATAGTGTATAAGGTATAGGACGTGCCATTCCCCCCATGATCTGGGAGGTATTTTAGACCAAAGCCTTCGTGAAACGCGCGGCATTCGTTACGGCTATATGCGCCAACAGATGGTGGATCCCCATCACTCACTCGGCGCACTAAGAGGAGAAAGCACGCACCATGTACTAGCTTTGTAGGGGTGCCATGTCACTACCAAAAAACACACACACACACACACACTAAAAAGTAAAATTTGTAAAAATAAGTCAGTTCAAGGTTTTATCAAAGGTAGCACCATTTGGGATCTAAGAAAATTTAGAACAACAAAAATTTCTCAAACTAGGTATCACCCCTCCCCTTATGCAACATCTCCTTTAATTACAACCTATCAAAACAAGAAAACATGACTTGTACGGTGTATCCTTGAACAGTGACGACTGCAGAAACATGTCAAGAAAAGGCTGACGTCACAAAGAATATTTCAAGACGACTGATCACCTTTAAGCTATTCCGGAAGTCATTGTCTTTTGAATAAATCCAGGTTGACTGGAAAAATAATAGAAATACATTCTTACATAATTTTTTACCAGCCCTGGGGACGTATATTACCCCCTTCACCTATATTAGCTGCAGTGGTAATAGTTAATACCGATATGTATTTTATAGGCCTACCGACAAAAGAGATAAACATCCGACATCTGCTGCGCAGGTAACATAATTGCCTGTTGAAATGGGCACCATGTCCGACACGGTGAAATAAAAGCAATCTGCAATTGGAATGTGATGCAACCGCTGGTCTGATTACCCTAAAATTTACACTTATTTTGCTCTAGGGTGCTGTCACCCCAGAGGTCCTTTCATATAAACAATTTTGTCTTCACCTACATTGGCTGCAATGATAACACCACCTCGACTGTATGGTCAAGTGGTTAGAGGGTCCGTCTTGTAGCCGGAAGGTTGGGGTTCGACTCCTGGCCGGGTCATACCGAAATTTTTGGGTCAGAAATGCATGTTTCGGGTCAAAATTTACGCATTTTTGAAAACTCAATATGTTTGGACCTTCGAACCTCTCTAACTCACCTACCCTTGCCATTTATGCATATCTTTTGGTATGGTATTATTGCGAATTTTGTAAAAGCCATTTTAGTCTTTGAATGAAAAAGATCGGACTTTCCGTTGCTGAGTAATGAATTTGTTTGGGGGTCGGCTATTTTGGGCAAAAATTGACCGAAAATACGCATTTTTGAATTTTTATACTTGAAATATCTCTAAATTCCCTATACCTGGCATCTAATCACCTCTCATGGTGTTTCTTTAGGTTCTAAGGTATTCAGAAAAAAAGTGAGTAGGGTGACCTTTTCCTAAGTGCCTGAACTAAGTTTATGAAAATTATGATGTCATTTTTAGAATTTTTGATTTTTTGGAGCATTTTTTGAATGTAAACAACTATTTTTCGATGTTTTGTGAAAAATTTTTAACATACAACCCCCCAAAAAGTGGTAGCATTGCACAGAACTCTTTGTAAGCTTTATTTTGGTGGTTAAATGAAGGCTGAGGAGTGAAAATTGACAAAGTTATATTTTTTTTTAAAAGGCAGCTTTTTCTGGGTGTAGTGTATACCCAGATGCCCTGAAAAGCCTTTTTAAAGTATCTTCCAAATCATGGGCGTTGGCTCCCCGCCACACTTTTATGACGTGTGGCCCTGAAATAAGGGTCACTCAGAGTACGTGGGCAACTGCCACATATGGGACCCAGAACTATACCATATGGGTAATATGGGCATATGAGCTGGCCCATATGGGCCCCTTATAAATCTTGGCTGCAAACTCATATAGGACCCATATGGATTCACCTATATGGGGCCCATGTAGGTTTGCTACCTGGTGTACGTTATTACACCCACCGTGCACAGTCCTTGCATACACAATACAAAAACCTATCCGTAAAGTTCTCGGGGAGGACCATCAGTTCCCAGTCTTTGGCTTCGCGCCTTCGCCACTCACGGTTAAAGGCTTCTCTGTGCACACCTTACGAAGATGCAACCTAAAATAAAAAATACGTCCTTTCCTTTTTTACTGAGGACGCTTATGGCCATATCTCAGTAAGAACTACCTATAACAACGTTTCATTCATATTTCAAAGTATTGTACAATATACACCATCACCCTCAACCTTTCATCGTCCTTAAAAATATTATGCTTTAACCTGTATTTTCGAAACTGCCTTATTTTTCACTGAAATGAAAAAAATGAGGGGTTACTTGTCTCAGACCATCCACAAAAATGAAAAATAGGTGGCTGGGCAAAAGTAGGAGTCTTAAATGTAATGAATTAATATTCCATTCAACAATGAAGAAATATAGTAGACTAGAATAAAAGAGTTGTTTTATTCGGCACGCTTCGCGCGTACCGTGTAAAATATTGTTTCATGATTACTTCCTTCGAAACATCTTGTGTTTCCATATTCGTACAAACTCTTCTGTCATCACAGTAGCCACCCACAAGTCAAGCCCCCTTCATCATAAAAAAATGACCTGCTATTCTGACTGAGGATATAATGAAATTGGTCAAACTCTAATTCTTCTGATCTGTTTAGTGCACATCCGATGAGTATGAAGATAACCAAATGCTTCATTCTAACGGTCTTAATAATTTAAATACCTCAGAGCTTCCGGGACGTTTTCCCTGGAAAAGTACACTACCAGGGCGTTGCCCCTAGACCCCACCAGGGGGGCATAAGGCGGGCTCCTGGACCCACGTCTTCAATGGAGCGCTTTGCGCTCCCGCGGCGCCTTGGGCGCCGTTTAAAATTCCGCCCGGTCCCCCCCCCCAACACTTTCAGACAAATCCCGTCCTTGTTATAGAGACAAATATTTTTTAGAAACTTTTCTTGCTTAATTGATATCAGATAGTACCTCTCAACGATTCTGTCTATTAATTCCCTGAATTGTCTTTAGTGACACAAAACTCGTGTGGTGGCGCTATTATACTTTCCTAAATTTCAGTGGATTTTCTTTGAACAATTTCGTATGAGCTACTCTCTGCCGAGTCATATCCAAGCAGAATTTTCGATCTGCCGATGTCGGTATGTAAATAGACACAAACACACACAAGAAGATATAAAGAACGTTTTCAACTTTCAGACATTATTTCTGTGGTGTTATTTGAAAGAGTTCATTTCAGCGATAACTCTGCAACTTACAACAATGACGTTGAAGACTATCTCACTTTTACCAGCTGTGATTCTGATCACATGTCTCACCGTCTGTCAGGCAGAACAGGGCGGATGCCCCAGCGATTGGCACGAAGTCAACGGAAGGTGTTACAGGTAATTTATAAAATGTATTCTGCTAACAACAATCCAAAAATTTACGGTCAATATGAGTTACTTAAGTAGAAAATTTTGTAATATAATTCTTTCTTAATTAGTTTAAAGATAGTGGAAGATGTTTCAAGCATAGCCTATCATTTTTAGATGCCTGCCTTTTTTTGTCAAAAACCTTACTCGTTTTTAAACTCAACTACCGTTACGACATCTCTGCGTACTTTAACTGTCAAGTCTTGAAACGATTAAAACGATTAAACCCTGGTTAGTAATGAAATTATAATCTTGTTTCTGCTTAAAATATGTGCAATGGGCGTTGCCAAGGACTTAGTCTCTGCACTCAGGAATTTAAAATCACCATTCAATTTTCCTGATACTTATTTTCATACTATACCCAATTACTGTACTTTCTTCTGACTCAGTAGAATGTTCACACTAAAAGAGTTACACCTCTTGTCTTCATGAATGCATTATCACATTTTATCCGTTTT
The DNA here is from genome assembly GCA_029531755.1 of Holothuria leucospilota. Classification (NCBI taxonomy): domain Eukaryota; kingdom Metazoa; phylum Echinodermata; class Holothuroidea; order Aspidochirotida; family Holothuriidae; genus Holothuria; species Holothuria leucospilota. Next base: position 14,474,384 of record CM055965.1, read on the forward strand.
TCTTTGACTTTATTTGACGGAGGTGGTAAAACGAACGTTTGCACCTCCACTAGCCTAAAATTCAAGACAACGTATCTTTTACAGAATTTAGATGGTACATACTTTGAATAGAGAGGGAGCATGCTTTCTGTTTCTCGCCATACTCAAGGTACCATACACATGAACATGAGTGGCTAGCTGGTTAAAGTAGAAGTAGGATACCGTTAATATGGCGGAAAGCTTGTGTATTACGTCACATGCACGCCCTCTGTTCTCCATCCATTCTAAAAAGTAGAAGACCAAATCCAATACTGAAGATAGAATTAATGGTAACACTTACCAGCAAATGAATAATAGGGTGAGTAGGAAATTTTGGTGTAACGACAATTTTTTCGCCTTTTGGTCTGCATAATTAAACTGCACTAGAGTTAATTATAGACCAGCTTTATTCTCATATCCTAATGCCTTATCAAACTTAATAAGTTTTGCGTTTCCCTCCCATACCTTTGTAATTAACATTGTAACCGATGCAATGGTTACATCGGATCAAAGTAAAGTCTGATCTTCTTCCCACTTTGAATTATGTGTCTCTTATACCAAGTCATGGGCGTAGAGGATATTTGTTTGGGGGGGGGGACGATTTTTAGACAAAAACTGTATTAACCGAGAAATTGTTCCACCCATCTGCCCGAAAATAGGTTTTGCCGAACTCCAGGAGGGAGCAGATTGCAACCGGGCAGCACCCCTGACCGTAGTGAGCGTATGTACCGAGTTCAGGAGGCAATGAACCTGAGTTAAAGTGTACTTACAGTCTGAAATTCCAAAAATATAAGCTACAAAGCTTGGAAAATGAATCCAAATGGTTCATCTCCTATATTCACAGGACATTCCTGAGCTGAGATATAAAATTCTGAAGCTTATTCACTCAATTCAAAATGGTAGATTTTGCAAAAGTTTGTGATGCCATTCTTGTACTATTCAAATTACCGTCTTTGTTTTTCTTTGTTTTTTTCGAAAGCCTCTGCACCTCGTTTCAAAATGTTATCACTGTCTTACTGTTGTAAGGTGACTTGACTACGCAAACCCCCTCCGTACAACATGCTACGCACGAAAACATTAATTTTTTCGAGGTCATATAAACAGTTTTATTTCAAAAGGAAACAAAAACAGGTAATGTGAGTTGTGCAAGAAGTACATCACAAAATATTGCGCAATGGACTATTTCAAATTAAGAGAATAAATTTTAACATTTTATATCTCAGCAACGTAGTAAGCTATGAAAATGTGAGTTGGATGAATGAGATTAATTTTTCCAACCTTTAAATTATATATTCTTGTAATTTTAGACTTCAGGCACACTTTAAGTGGAGAAACAACTACAAGGTTAAAATGGTTGAGGAATCTTACCGAGAGAATTAAAAGAAAAAAAAAACAATAGTTACCTTGATTTAAGTGGAGAAACCTAAGTGTGCTCGATCACAAGGTTATGATTTATAAGGTTCCTAACTGAATTGAACTGTAATACTATAATTATACATGTGAAATGTCAACTTCAACGCCATTCCTTTTAATTGTAATGACCATATCCTTGATTAAAATTGGGATGTAATTTTATCCAGAAGTTAATGAAATCTGTTTACCTCAATTCGAGTCCTCTACAGGCTTCATCGTATACGCTAATTGCCTCAGTTGAATCACTGCGAAACCCCCTGTAACTCTATGACTATCCATCTGCCCCACCTTTAATTTAACCTGCTTTTTCAATATAACAATTAATTAATCGACCTGTCGTTAGCCTGAATTATGCTTATACCAAAAAGTAGGCAGATCGTCACTTTAAGGGTCTGTTTAGTGCTTTTACAATGTTAAACGTAAATAAGTAACCGCTTTATTTTGATACCCACAATTTTGTAGGCCATATACCAGACGTTCTGGGGACTTTGCCATCTGAATCTCCACCGCGTTCCCCTAAGACCTCACCAGGGACCTTTAGGCTGGTTCGTAGGACCTTACGCCCATGGGGGAAGGGTGCTACGCCTGCGGCGCTGCTGGTTCATTTTCTTCCCAAAACTCAGTAATTTGCCCTCCTGATAACGTCTATGGATTGGTATCCAAAGTGTAGGCGAATCAGTGAAACATTGTGAAAATGGAGGACTGTGTTCTTGGACTAGACTTGATCGTCTGAACCAGACCGGTTATCCTGTCCCGAACACTTTTTCCACAGGGGAAGTTGTCCCGGACACTCGGATAGTATCCCGTTTTATACCGGCAATACCAAAATTACCGTGACCCCGTGCAACTCCCTCCCGAGCAACTCTCACCCGGACAATCCCCCGACCACTCACCCAGGAAGACTCCCACGTCGACAATTCATACCCTGGACAAGAATCATAAAATTGGAAGGAAAGTGTTAACAGTGAGAATTGTCTGAGTGGGAATTTTGCTATTTTAGTCGACCGCTGTGATGTTGTCAGGGCGGGGGGGGGGAGGGGGGAATTGTATGTGTCGGAGTGTTCGGGAGGTGAAGGAATTTTCAAGGCACCCAAAGTTACAGAAAGTTCGTAACCGTGTCATAGCTAGTGCAGATGAAAAAAGTTTTGAAGAAAGTGTTCATAATGAAATATGCAGAATGGGTCCTAAAGTGCAAATCTGTGTGAAATCGTAGAAAAACTGAATTCCTAGAATATAAACGTAAAATGGACCGACGTCAGGAAAAACTATGCAGTGCATATTCAATATAGGCCTAACTCCACAAATCGTCTACATTGCTACACCACAAATTAGATAACTTGATCATGCAGCTATTCCATAATAGCTCCATGCATGACGTGATATCCTTTTTCTCACAGACATGAAGTGTGACAATACGGTGACGTAGAAGGTTCATAGAGATTCTTAATCAAATCCGAAGGCATCATATGATACAATTTAAGCACAATATGGTAAATTCGCCTCCCATTGCAGTAGGAGCAAATATACATTTCTCTGAAGCTGTCGCATTGTATATTTTACAGCAGCTTTGATCAAGCAAAAAAATCTTCGACTCTCATATTTCCTTACCTTAAATATTTCATTTCTTTTTTACTTAATAAGATTCATTAAGCCTTACAGTGGAAAAAAGACCTTCCAGGCTGCAGAGACAATTTGCAACGGCATGATGGTCACTTGCAGTGGTCAGAGTAAAACTGGACAACTCGCATGGATTCCTTGCCCAGTAATACAGAACGAACTAGCTCAACTGGCCTCAACAGCGGTAAATAAGTTACCTCATTTTTCAAATTACCGTTCAATACATAGGCGTAGGAAGCGGGGGAAGGGGGGGACTGGGGGCTGCAAAAATATGGTGGGGCGGAAGTATGCTTCCGCCCCCTAAATCCAAGGAAGAAAACCCCTTATTTGTCCTGCGTAAAAAATGTTAAAGATTACGTCAAGTTACGCAATATGTATTCACACTTAATGCAGTTACACAAAAATTTTTTCGGCAAAAGTCCTCATTATTAGAAAAAATTATAAGAGATTGTAACAGACTGCATGGCCATCCTTGTGGAGGGATCACTTGAGTAAATTTTGAAATCATGAGAGGACTTAGATGCAAAATGGGGTTATGGTATCATTTTTAGCTTGTCAACTATAGTTTCACGCAGTAAAATTTACCATGTTTTGTTAAGAAGGACCCAGATAAGCAACGTAAAAGTTGTGAAACCAGCCAGCATATGTTTGTAAAAATGAAAGCCTATATTTCATCTTGTTATTCTAAGTCCCTGATGTAACTGATTTTTCTTCAAAATCAGAATAGGCCTAAAACTTACAAGATTTATATCATCCTGTGAGGATCAGTTGCAGGTCAAAGCAAAACGTGTTATCAGAACACCCTGGCACCCACGGTAACATTAGGTCGGGCCCAGCGCTGATGCACTGACACCAGGTACTATGCAGAATTTGAAAATCAGGATGAACAAATTAATGAGCTGTAAACACATGGGCGTCAATCCTGGGGGGGGGGGGGGACAGAGGGACACGTCCCCCCACATTTTGGAAGTACACGCATTGACTTAAGATTTTTACACAGTAAATTTTTGACAGATGTGCCCGTATCCCCCACACATTCGAGTAAAGATTGACGCTACTGTGTAAACAGTGAAATTTTTCTCGTGAAAACTTTTCTTTGGAAATTAAGCTACCCAACCACCTACTTTAGAATTACCTGTCATACCGGTACATATGTAACTGGTACGCGACTGCAAAATTTCTTCGGCGTCTTCGCTCGCGGAAAGTTTTGGGCATTTATTGCAAAAAATCTGAAAAATTCAGGGTTTTTTTTGAGGAAACCTTAAAAATTTGGAGTTTCGTTGGAGTAAATTTGAAAATTTAGGGATTTCTTTGAAGAATCTGCTTTCTTTGAGAGCAAATCAGATAAACCGTCGGGGCGACTGGATGTAGTTGTTAATGGGATTACATCCTTTATTGTACCCATTAAAGCGGAAAATACCAGCTCCTACACACCAATTCCTCTGCTACATCCCTGCGTGCAAACCATACCATAATCCAATAATCCTCACCGACCCACCCACCCACTCACATGCTTACTGCAGCCAAATCGACAGGCCATATAGTTTGACGTATGTAATCCAATTGTGGTATGGGGGTGCTAGGTAGGCTAGTTGAAATGAACTTACGAAATCTTAGGAGACCGTATGCCTTTGATAGAAACATATATAGGCCGAATAATATTTTCTTTCCTTTTAATTGCCTTTTCTTATTCGAACTGTGTATTCCTAAAAAATGATATTTCAGTCAGAATAAAGGATATGCCGGGTATCAAGATAAAACTTTGGCAGCCTGGTAACTTGCCAGTCTAGGCAATCTAGGAGGCTTATGGCCAAAAATATTCTTGTTACGCTGTACAAGCCAACAGATGGTCATGCTCCGCTCAGATGAAGTCGCGCCATACCACCTTGGCGCCACTTAATCTGACATGATTTTATTTGTTACCCTCTGCGTCAGGCCTGGATTGGACCTAATGGTCAAATTCTGATACTTGTGATCATCAATTGAGTGCGCATTCAATGTCATTTACAGATAACGTAGACAACTGTTCGGGTTTATGTCCACTTTTCTGTAAATACCCTCCGGGCTACGCAATTTTTTATTCCATTCGACGGACGACGTACCCCAGACAACACACATTCAGGTGTAACACTAACCATTTCAAAATGAGGCCCCAAAAGCAAAATTATGGATACTCGTCTGGCTGTGCATGGCCCGTGAGATCTTCCAGATTAAACATGTGGGCCACCAGCGAAAATAATTCAGGACCCCCATGTGAGTTTTACGGTAGAACTTTAAGAATATCACCTACACTGTACAGCGCTTATTGAACAGACGTCTGGACGTATAGATACCGTGTGGAGTTGTATAGAAATTGCAGAGGACACGGCTAAAGGAAGGGTTTAAGCAAAAAAAAATAATTATTTTAACATTTGAAAGAGGAACTACATCTATGCAAGTTGGTGAAACTTTCATTCAAATTGGACATGTAGTGCTTGAGATATCAACGAATGAAGTTACTACATTTGTGACCCAAAGTGAGTTTGAGGCAAGCAGAGGCTACATCACTTCCTCACATTGACGAGAAATGCTTCCATTTTTCCAGTCTGTTGTGCTGACCTTTAAGTTAATAGGGAAAGGACCTCCCATGGGGAATGTAAAGTTTGTAAAATTCACATGTCTCTCAAGCAATCACATTCCAGTAACATGGGATTGTGAAGGCGAATATTGGTTGTAAAGTTTAAAGAAAAGCAGAAGACTGCTCAATAATGAGAAGCTATGATATCATGCAGGCGCGTAGCATGGTACTAAAAATTTGGGCCGCCAACCATGCCCGTAACACTATCTAAGCGGAGCGAAACCATAAGTTGGCGCGTAAGGTACAAAGAAAATTTTGGATTTATCGCCTGAAATGCCCCCTAACGGGCTATAAATGCATAGACCTAAAACCCTGATGTTTTGAAAAATTATGCCTCATAAATTTCGAAAGGAGGGGGAACCTTTTGCTTCTGAATACGGATCTGATCTGCTCGAACAGCTCAAGTTACTGGTCTACGTTGGTATCAGGGTTACCAGCGCCAAGTGACAAAAAAACGCCAGATCTGTCAACAAAAAACGCCAGAAAACGCTGGATCCGAGTTTTTACTTACTATATGTATGTTTTGCGACCATTCGTTACAGTTTAGTGATCATTTTTAATAACTATCTTCCACGCTGCATCATAATCAGGAAATAATACGCGTTATCGTGGAAATAAAGAACTCCAGACTTCCAGAAAAGACATTCTGAGTCTAGTTGCTAACTTGGTCACACAGAAGTCTGTGCAAGGCATTGAGCCGGATATCATATCCCGGCTCTATGGTGCAAGGCCATGTTACAATATCACGCCATATACAGCTACAGTATACGTATACGTGGTTTCACTGCCTAAAGACAGTCCACGAATCAACCTTAGTGCAAATGTGTGCACGCAGTGCAACTTGTAAGTTGTATAGTTATTCGTAATATACAGTTTACGCAATATTATAGTGTAAAAAGCCGCAAGGAAAAATAAAAATTATTTCATTTGTTTCAAAAGTGGTAATTTGGTCTCGAAAGTCCTATAAAACAACTATTTTACTATTGAATGACCAATTTTGGGCAAAAAACGCTAGATTCCACCAAATTTGAAAAAAAAACGTACGCTAGAACGCTAAAAAGATGAAAAAACGCTAAATCTTGTGTAAAAACGCTAACGCTGGTAACCCTGGTTGGTATATTGAACAGTTTTGTTTATATCTCGAGATCGCCATCACTTTCGTGGATTTACTAACACAGTTTAGCCGTAGGGTTTACACAGAAATCGCAAGTACTGTATATCACTCAAATCAACATAGTTTGTTCAGCCACTAATTACTGCATTCCTGGTTATGCTTTAGCCCCTAAAAGTAAACTTGTCTATACGAAACCCACTGAAGAACCACCGCACCAGACCCGCGTAAACAACCACCTTAGGTTCTGTTCTAAAAATAGCAAATTAAGGACAACGAACTTTTCAGGTTTCCATAGCAACTACTTCAAAGTGTATCCACTTTGTTCACGCATAATGTTATCAGTCCATGTCTAAATGACATCTTTCAATGGTCAAAAAAATTCGTAGAACACTTTTCCCTACAGTACTTCCTCGGTTAATTAAATACACCCAGTCCGTAACCTAACCTAACCTAACCTAACCCAATCCGTAACATAATATAATGCAAATAAGAAGTCTCGAGACTTCTAATCGTATACCTTTCCTCATGTCTCTAACCCTAACCTAACCTGGAGACATGATATCATGCATGGATGCATGTCTTGAGACACAAATGTGCTACCTTACAAGAAGCCAGTTTATGTCATGTGGGCTTATTTAATTCTTCGAAGCAGTATATATGTTTATTCACATTAATTGACTTCTCCACTATTTAGAAGGGGAACAAATAGCTTCACAAAACATTAACACCCCAAAATCCGTTTGATTTCCATCAAATGATTATATGTTTTGTATTATATTCCTTACTAAATGAATTTAAAAATACCGTAAAATTAGTCTATTCCATACTTTTACCAAGACTAGATATTAAGCTTTCCTAAAGAAAAACGGTCTCGCCCAAAGTTCCTAAGCCCGCATATTGCATGCAAGAGACATAAACCCGTATTTACAAGTACTTGTGGTTTCTGCTCTAATATTTTATGCATTATGTGGATAAATTCTGACCCTCTTTCATATAAGAGGCGACATTTACATAAAATACAGATTTTGAAGTTATTTCATACGAAAAGTGGCGGTACTGTTAACTTGTTCGTTACTAAGTCCCATGTTAAGTCTTAGCGGAGTTTTCACATATGGGTAAATGAGACAACTGTTGAATATAGACGGTGCTTTTCCTATTTTGTTTTCTGTGAGGTTTAGGCCTGCATGACTGGCAGCCGCACCAGAACGTATGAGCGCGCATTGCGCATGCGACAACCAGATTTCAGTACTTATCTCTGGTTGTGTCTGTACCATCGGTAGCACAACCACTAATCACCCAGGGAAAGGCTTGCTGTATGTTTGTAGGCCTATCATACCATTTCCCTCTCCCCATTTATTTCTTTTCTTTTTTTCAGGAAAAGCCCATTTTTATGTTTTCCTTTTTTTTTTTTTGCTTCCAAAAAATTGGGGTGGCCATGGCCGCCCCAGCCTCCCCGCTTGCGACGCGCCTGACATCACGTGTGCTTGCTTCAAGTTCACTTCGTGTCGAAAATGTGACAACTTTAACTACTGTCTTGAGAACCACACAACGGATTTCAATGCAAATTTCACCAGAATGCTTAGAATAAGTACCCCTTCTAACATATTAAAACTTGATTCGAGCTTTGTCCCTTCTTCAAGCTATGTAATGACGCAGTAATTGCATAAAAGTGATTTCCAGTTCAGCCGGTCTTGGGAACTTTATAGCCGAGTCACGAGTCCGGACTATACGAGACCGAGTCCGAGTCTGAGTCCTTGCCCTCCGAGTCCGAGACACGAATCCGAGTCCTTAAAATCGTGACTCGAGACCGGTATCGAGTCAGATACCGGTCTCGAGTTGGCCTACTACAGCACTGCTAAATACTCTTAGGAGATGTTTAACCCGGACCTTCACCAGACCTTCTTTGTACATTTCTATGACTCGTAAGACGGTGGAGACTTTGGTGAGAGTAACAGAGAAAAATGGTAGTAACATGGAATAGGGCCTGTGTTGAGCCACGTGAGTGCAACACTGAAATAGCGTGGCTTGGATATTTTTGCTCTTTTCTTCAATTTACAGGGTCTAGACGAGGATTATTACATTAATATGAGAGTCGACAGTGACTGTCGTGAGTCTTGGACAAGCGGAAATTCCGGAGAGAGTGTACACTACACAGCTTGGGCATCAGGACAACGTTACGTAGGAAACACACGCGGCGTCATGTCGTTCAGCAATGGGGGAAACGGAGAATGGAAAGCTGTTAGTGCTGATACTCTGGCCAACTACGTCTGTATGTTACCTTGCGTTACGGATACTTTTAATTAACGCGGACTAGATTAGACCGTAACACAGTAATACTTCCAACTTGCTACCGTTTTGTCTAATTCCTTACAGCCTGTTGAAGTTAGTTACATTTCTTTGTTTCTGCGACATGGTCTGTCTAAATTATTCCTGCGAAAGTAAAGTACTTCACCAAATATAGAGGTCGGAGAGACTTCCTCAACCCAATTGCCTACTACTATCTTTTCAAGCAAAGCCTATAGTTCCCTATTTAATAGCATCTTAAAAGTTCAACTAAATTTCACCGTCAGAAGTGAACATATAACATTTTTCAAGAGGGATGTGGATTGAATTTGAGACCGACTACATTTCTGAGACAATGATTTTTACTGAAGTAGTCGCAGACCAGAAACGTGCGGATGCCCCTTAAGTGTAAGTCCGTGTCAGTTGACTTACAATAAGTCTTTTAGCAATTTCGACTGCACATGCGCAGATTCTGATTATCTGGGGATAAACAGTGACACTCCCGTAGCTAGCTACATACAACAAACGCCAAAATCGTTCTTATTCTAAGATATTGCAATAATCTCTTTTTAGACCAAACGGAAGTATACGGAGGGTTCTCACATGTGGTCATCGTTTCTTGAATAGCATGTATTTTGTCTTGTTGGTCTAAAAATTTCATTGTAACCCGTCATAAATTACGTGCATCTTAATTCCATACTATGTATGCTGAGTGCGGTTTATCTTCCTTTGCGTCCCACAATTCCTTGTGCAATCGAGACTCATTGCGACGGGCTTATAACATTTTACACTATGTTCAAGTGCCAGGGTCACATGTGAGGGGAATGAGTGACTGAACATGGTGAACGGTGCCAACTTCCCCGGGGTCCAGGGATACCCTTCTATGGGGGTCGCTATGAAATATTAACTAGATCTTGTAACTATCCTCAAATGGCATTAAAAGCTCACTAAATAGACTACAATAATCAATATTTGACATTGTTTTTCTGTATGATGGCCTAATTCTGAGTAACGGCCAGTCGATTCGATGATACGGAGGCCTGTACGTTTCAAAGTTGGATAAAGATAAGGGTTGCATGGGGCTTTTGAGTGATGATTTCATTCAATCTGCCGCACAGGAAGTAATAATGAGAGAAGTAGCATAGCTAAGATTGAAGCTCGCGAAGCGAGCTGATAAATGGCCTTTAAAAAGACATTTCAGTAATTTTTTACATCTGCGGTCGCCAACTCAAGTTTTGTGAACCATGACCCGATGAAAATCTCAGCCATCCAGTAATGACCAAAAAAAAAAAAGCAAACGCCCACCTCTAGCTTACTATCTGTACTTTAAGTTGGCAGGGCGGATCCAGAGTTTAAGGATAGGAAAGCTCATTCGCTAATGGGAAAGCACTCATACAAGCCTGAGAGCACCGAAGGTGCATCAAAGGTGGGGTCCTCTCTGTCGAAATTTTAGGAGTAAGAAACCCTTGTGTGCGATTTTCCGGGCTCTGGGGCACTACGTTTTAAAGTTAAGACAATGAAGTTGTAGGCATGTTCAGCAGCAATGAAAACGAAAAATAACGACTTTAGAATAGAATGTATGGAAAAAGGGAAAAATATGAACGCATCAAATTTGTCGTCAGAAAAAATGGAAAGGTTCAAGGAGGTTGACCCCCCCCCCCCATTAGAATCTCTGTAAAACCTTGACCCACCTGTAAGAACAAATTGAAAAGAAAAGAAGCCCTTACATTCGATTTCCCGGAGTCTGAGGGTTGCGTACGATTCATAGCCAACTCACACAATCCTTCGTGCATCTTTGTCTGCTTGGATTATGCCAGCCTTTTCGAAAGAAAAATGTACAGTGTATGTTGTGCAGTGATGGTAACAAAAATTAAGTGAATAATAAAGACATTCATTGATTATCCAAACAAACTTGATACGCTTTTCGGAGGATTAATTATCAACAGAAGCTGCCATTGATGAACGAAAATCCTGTTTTCCTGTTTTGCTTTCTCTTATGTCCAGTTAAACGGATAAAATTGTCAGTATCTTGTTTTTCCCGATGTGTTAAAATTGTCAATAGGCCTATATTGTGTTTCGCAGTAGCTTCATAATTAAATGATCTCGCTCCATGTCTGAATATTCCTTTGGTGGTGACACCTAAAATCGGTTTATACTTCCAAATGTTCACGTGCTATAAAGCTATAGGAACCACACATGGTCATCCCTTGCTCTTTCGGACCAATCACAGAAATAACTCTGAGTTGAACAAGATGTCAACTTTCATCAACTGAAGTATTAATATACCTTAAAGTTGCATTGATCTACGAACATTCCCATGACTGAAGCTGTTCAAGAAGCTCTTGCTTGCAATGAGCTATCTCAAGGCTGTCTGATGGTTTCTGTCTTGTGTACCTACCGCCATCAGTGGGCGTTAGCCCGAACAAGTTTCTCAGATAGCCTTCCCAGACATTGGAAGAGTTGAAAAATTAAAAATACAGCAGGCCCTAAGGTGGTTGAGTTTAATTGCTCGGTGAAGGGCTCATCATTTATCATAAAACGAAATTTTAGAGTAGAATTGACAAAAATAAAATGTCCATCTCTTTTTTGATGCAAAACTGAATTCTCATGAATGTTTTATCTTTTCTGGAGATTGTTGAGTATGAAGTTGTATCTTCATATAGCCTATTTATGTTACGCACTAGCTCTGACATTTACTGTTATCGAAGGCGGCGATTTGCATTGGAGATGGGGTGTGGAAGGTATGGAATGCGCATCAGACTTTGCACCCTTTAACGTAGACGTATAGCCTTACTTTAAAGTATACACATACACAATATGTTTATGTATACCCGGATATGTGCTGATGTTTCGAAATAAACATTTTTGCAAATTTGTTGTGAAAGAGAACAATTTAGTTAAGAAATATCTACGCAGCAGGCCCGTAGCCAGACCAGGGAGTTGTCATTAAATAGCAACTCCCTGGCCAGACAAGGTGCTGAAAGGGGGCGAAAAAGCTTCTAGGGGGCGAAAAATTTTCCAGAGGGGCGAAACATACTAAAATGCATTACAGCAATAATAATTCTTGATCTTCTAGGGGGAGAAATATTTTGCAAGGGGGCATCGCCCCCTGCCCCCCCCCCTTGACTGCGGCCCTGACGCAGGAGCTGATCGGGGATTTTTCATAGGAGTGGTTTTGAAAGAATTGATCCGTGAAGGGCCACATTTAACCTCAGCGCCACCCGCACTGGGGCTGTAGAAAGAACATTTGGCATTCCACGCAACCGACATTGCAAGAAATAGCACCTAAAGCACAAATTTTGCACCTCAGTTTCTCTTCTTTGATGTTCAGGTCGCCACTATGGGCCAAAATTTGTGGTGTTTCAAGCCCTACAATGCAGCAACTCGCATTCTAAAATATATGTTACGGTAATTGAAGTCCACAGTATGAAACGATATCAAGTATTCGAAATAGTGATATGTACATGTTAATTCGAATTCGTGATATCAGTAAATGGGAATGATTGATATGTACATATAGTCAATGCCAATTCTTGATATCATTAAATATGGCAGAATTCGTTACATGTGAGCCATATTTAAAGATATCAAAAATTCCAATTAGTGATATGTACATATCGTTAATTCGAATTCGTGTCAGCAGCAACAGGAATTACTGATGTGACAATTAACGCATGAAGTGCCGAAGGAGGGCTGGGTGTCTTCCAAGGAAAATGTTGAATTAAAACATTGTAAGACAAGAATCGGTCAAGACCTGGGCTCAGAAACCGTAGACTACGGCCATGCGATGGTGGTGTTGAACCGAAAATTTCATGCGATATAAAAGAAAGGGGCCCGGAGGGGGTGGGGGAGAAGAAAGCTAGTAAGGAAATTTACAGGTTTTTCAAATCTATTCCCGGTAATTGAGCTGGTACCTGTGACATTACTAATCGAAATTGAGAGAAAAACAAACCAATGTCGTAAGCACACACTACAAAGTCCTGGACAGTGCACTGGGCGTATACCGTACTGTACTGCGTTATGAACCATAAACATTCACACATTCTGAATCCAGTTATGTCGTTTTAGGAACTGATTGGAATAGATTTTGGTTTTTCAAATTGCCACAAATTGCGATCTCGCTTCAAGCTGAAAACTAGTTCTTAAAATGGTCTCTCTCCCTTCCTATAATATCCCATTATGTGACGTGTTACTGTTAGCTGTTTTGCGTAATACCTTGCATGTAGATATGCTCAATTACGTTGCACATCTCTGTTGGAATGGCTCATGATTGCAGACTTACTGTGATTTACACTACGACAAAATTTACAATTTATACAAGGATTCCATTTTCCATGTGTCCTTGCATGCTTTTTAGGAGAAATCATATTCTTTTTGAAGAGGAAACCTATGACGAACTAATTAAAACAGAAAGTATGAGAATGTACTGGTAAAAACTGGCGACTGGGACGATTATTTACAATGTAACATTTCACTGTTCATCTATCAAACCGCTTACTTTCATCTGCCGCCCTAATTAAGTCTGAAAAGACACAAGGTTTTATTTCGAAGGGTGATCTACATCTCAAGTTGTTTTTCTTGAGAAAATCTTAAGTTTCTTTTGAAGATATTGGCTCTTAAGATGCTTGCTGAGAAGTTTTCACATGGTGAGTCGTGAGGTTGCCATCAGATACATAAACTAAAAACTAAATCATTTGACTTTGTATGGCTCAGTTAGTTGGAACATCTATAATGGACAATGGAAGGCCCCCAGTTCGAATGCCGGAACAGTTAATTTACTTTTCGCCACGGCTAGGTTCCCACCTCACCGACTGTACGATTACATAGGAAATAGGAGTGTACGCTGAATGGTGAATAAAAGTGTCATTAATTGTTTTTGCTAAGTAGTCGAGCAATACGTGCTCTCCAGTGTTCCACTTGCTTTCTGACTTGAGCCTTTGCTTTATAAAGGATAATATAATTCGAATCAACGAGCATACAGTGGTTCGACAGATATACACAGTGGTTTGGCTCACAGGTCACTCTTCTACTGGACACTCTCAATTGATTATCTTGTAGTTTTATTGTGGTTATTAAACCTCAGCGTAAAGTTGGTGCCTTTCTGACCGGCACGTGACCGGACAATTTCCACCTGAAGACTACTTCTCCCCCGGACAGTTCGCCCCCACAATTCTCACCCGAACAATTCCCAATCCGGACAATCTGTGCCCGGACAATTCCCACCCATGACAATTACCCCTCAGACAACTATCCCCACCAAAAAAAAAAACGGAATCGTCCTGGACGGGAATAAACGAGTTTGGAAACTTCGATTTGCATGCTTGAAAGGAAAGTGTACCATAACATAACACAGACTGCATGTGCAAGACTGATATTTTGTATAAGCGAGTACAATTTTCGAGTTTAAAACTATGGTTTTCTAGACATCTGTCACGGGTCAAAGATAAATTTCTTTAGGGGGAAAGTTCTTTTTGAAATTAACCTCCTTATCTTGGACCGAAAAGGTTGACATAATGGCGGTAAATTGTGGAAGACAAAACAGCAGTAGCTCGAAGCCAATTCGTATCAGTGCAAAATGTCCGTGGACTTGACCTGTGGTACTACATGGTAGGCCTACAGCACAATCTAACTTCCCAACTTGTCTATTATCCGAGACGGAAATTGTCCGGGTTGGGAATTTTCCCGGTGGGAATTGTCCGGATGGGAATTGTCCGGAAACCCATTGGACACGCCTACCTTCGAATCGGAAGGATAAATTTCAACACAACAATTAATATACTATATACATAAAGGTGTGTCACAGTCCAGGAAAGGGGTTCGGATGTTGCATACAATGCCAGGAGGGATGATTTTTTCATCGGTGATAAGGTATCAACAAACCGGACATTTAGCTTTGCCATAATTTCAGTTACCTGTGTTTCCAGCACCATGGGTGGTGCCAACATTTGCGGGACAGGGTTGGCCAAGCTTCCAGGCAGGGGAGAGGGAAGCAACCCGAAGTCTCAATAAGGACGACGGGTTGTAGAAAATTTTGGATTTATATTGGAGAAAATTTGAAACTTTGAGGCTATTCAAGAGGAAATTTTAAAAAATGTTGGTTTCTGTGAGGACAATTGGGAATTTTGGCGATCTTATCAAGGGATTCGCCCTAATTTAGAGCAAAATCAAGCCATCGTGAGGACTATATACTTTATCGTAAACATTAAGGTTCCCCGAAGAAACCGGAAAATTTCCTTCCCCGACGGAGGGCCATGGCCCCCTGCCCCCACCTGGCGCCACCCCTGTCAAGCACTAAGCAAGGAGAGAAGTTGAAGTCTGGGAATTGACATCCACATTTAAAGGCAGGGGGTGGGAGTCTTCAGGCAGTTCGGGGATGGATTTTCTGCCCTGAGAATATTCAAATCAGAACATACAGATGTATGGCAGCTCTCCTTTATCATGGAATAGTCATGGAATAAGAGGAACACGTGAATTTTCAACTCTAGATTTGTGAGACAGCAATTTATCCCAAGGGTATTATTATTACATACGGTATATACTTATATACTTTCTTATTACAAACCAGATTTAAATATCTTTTTTGCCTGTTCTGCAATAAGCAAAATTTGAAAGTATACCGTGCTAAATACATAGGCGATTCAGGGGACGCAACTGATGCGACCCCTGTTGGCACCAAAGAAAAATAATAAAAAACTAAAGAAAGAAAAAACTGTTGTTTCTTATGCATAAATATTCTTGGGAAAATAAAAAAAGATACAATATTTTGCGTTTAAGACTCATTATGAGATGCAATATGTCTCAAAAACGACTGGCGCAACCCCCATAATACCCCTGACCGCCTGACCCTATAGCCGACCATTCAGTTGGCCCCTACCATTGAATATCTCGAATACACAACTACAAATTTTACAATACCTCTCTCTTACGTACAAGGAAAGGCTAAAGCTAAGTTTAAGCCACAGAAGTTAAAGTAAGTGAGAATGTCGTCTGGTGATCTGGACTGAAGCCATTCATTTGGCTCTCCGTACAGCAACAAAGCAACGGCTCACAATACAAACATTACGTAGTTGATTTTGCCCCAGTTAACCACAAGTTGTCAAGATAAGAGTACAAAACAAAACGCTTAAGACACCATGGCCTATTCCTGTCGTGAAAATTACTCATAATCTTTCGAAAAAAGGATAAAATGACATTTAACTTCTAAAAGTTCAGTACATTTTATACTAATCATCTGGCCTTTTTTTGCCGTACAGTGGAAGCGCCCTCACAATTTCCTGGTTTCACTAATTAAACACGCAGCGATGCCCCAGGGAGTTACCAGGGAGTTAAAACTCCCTGGATGCACTGTGCCAGCGTTCTCCCGACCATAAGAAATAAAGTACAGCATCAAGACCTAAACAGTATGTCCAGCAGTATCAGCAGAAGTATGAAATGTGTTTCACATAATTTTGACAGCCATTGCTTTCACAGATGCAATTCATGAATACGATCTCAGCAGTAAAACTTTCATAACTTGATGTAAATTGCTCGGGAAACTTTGAATATTTCAGTCCAAGTTGGAGCAGAAGCAAATAGATTAGAAACGTCATAATGCACGTAAAACTAATTTACCGGTACGGAAAATATTGAGAACAGAGATGAGTGATCTGTTGACGTTAAGTGTCAATATGTCGAGAACATCATTTCGTTGCAAATTACACCTTAATTTCGTCTGGAGAGAGTACCAATTGTGATTTAGGAGGGTATTTTCCATCTAAATCTGGATTTTTCAATAACGGAATCGGTTTGTTATTCAGTACAATTTGCCAATTGTTCCACCTGGACCAGAAAAACGCTTGCAGCAGAATCATAAAAAAGAATGGATATTTAAATTACTAGTAAGGACTATTCCAGGAAAAGAGATTACTAACCTGTTGACATAGAATTTCAACTGTCAAGAACATCTCTCTCCTTTGCTTATGCCAACTTAATTGCCCCGAAAAGAATATCAAATTTGTTTAGAAGGGAGTCCTCTATTTGATACTGGATTTTGTAATAAAGGAATAAGTTGCAAAACTTTTCATGAACCTTTCTCACACAAGCCATAGAGTCGAATACAAATACTTAAAATGGCGTTATGCTGTAATGTAAATATTGCCATATTATGTACATGGCAAAATCAGTCTGATATGAATATTTTCTGTGATGTCAAGAGCTGTCAAGAGGACCGATTTAAATTACAATGGCTAATTTCCAACTCTGCTTCAGCTATGGTAAGTAAGTCGTAATAAAAGTAGAGAAAGAAATATCGCACCACTTACATGACCTAGTGTAGTCTTGTGTTCAGACGATGGTAGTTCTCTTCGTCAGTCTAGTAAGTTATTGTATCCTTATATTTCCAAAAACGAAACATACAGCGCGCCCTCATTCCGATGTCCGATTGTCATTGTTCACGAAAGCAATCAGAGAGTATGTACAGTTCTAGAGACCCTATAGTCCCACTATAGGGTCAGAGAGTAAGCAATCAGAGAGTATGTACAGTTCTAGAGACCCTATAGTCCCACTATAGGGTCTCTATACAGTTCAGAGGAATAGCGCCATCAACCCAAAGTGTGTGTGGGACAGTGGGAATTGGGAAGGGTAAAGAAAGATTCACTAAGTCTTGACCAAGACTAGACCTAGTGCTGTTTGAACGCACTACAGTACACAGTTTTGGATTTGGAACTATTGTGAATACGCCCTCTATTTATCTGCAGATTTCAGTTTGATAGTAATGAACAAAATACTCGAACACGTTCCATTCAGTTGACAAGCGCCCTAACTTTTAATATAACGTATGAGAGGTAAAAATTTACTAACATGTTGATCTATGTAACGACTGCAAGTCAAAACTGTTTTGCGGGCAGTTGAACCATAAAAATTTGGTTTAAAAAACTCATAAAAGTAGCTCATGGTAACTTAAACTATTCCTTTCCCGCACTGAGTCAATTCATCTTACACCAAACGGTGATACCGTACGACAGACTTGGAGGTACACACTCGAAAATTTATGGATTTTTTTAAAGACAAAAAAACAAACAAACAAACAAACTACGTGCTGTGTAGGATTTTCTTGAAATTAGGGTACATTTAAAATTAGGGCACATTTAATAGTAGGTCTCTGATAGGCTTCGAACTGTTTTCTTCATTTCAGAGACTGGATGGTTCGAGGCCGAGTCGGGCCTCGAAAACTCTGTTGCAGGCGTATATCATGTATTTGACTTCTGTTCTCGTCCGGACAGTTGTAGGAACAATAAAGATCGTTGTGACGCTACGCAGGTCCACACCACAAACGTCTGAATACCCAGTTTGACGGCTTGTTTACATTCCTAGCCACATGCACAAGGTACTGAAGGGGGAGGGGGAGATATAACTTCCAGGGGGTGAGAATTTTTTATGAGACGAGATGTAATAAATGCATTAATGCTTTGGTACTTTCCAATTTTCTAGGGAGGCTCTTATTTTTCTATAGGGGGATCCCCTGGCCCCGTTTGGCTATGGGACTGATTTGCGTATACTTGTTTTTAAGGAATTGGCTCACATTTTCATCTTAGTTACGAACCGGTTTGAAAGGCAATTGAACGACTTTTGTTCACCACCATTGCGAAATCTTAATCTCCTTGTACCCACCGCGTATCCAGGATGGGGAAGGGGGAGGCGATAGGAGCACATGCTCATGGTGAATTAAAGGAAGAGAAAAAAAGGAGAAAAAAGAAATGTAGTTTAACAAAGTGATCGTGTAGCTTTACTACCTGATCGTATAGATTAAGTAAAACCATTTACAGCAGCTTTGAAAAAAGCGTCAACAATTCTTTCCAATTAAAGCTTCGAAACTACTTAAAACAGTTCCATGGACTTGAAGTAAACATGTGTCATTGAATCACGGCTATGATGCTTCCTACCTTGGTCAACTGGAAGCCAAAAAAAGTTTCTGTTGTGCCATCCTGACATCAACATGTGGCAAATTAAATTGGAGTATGCAAGTTTATCATGTTCTGAAAGGATGAAATCAACATAATTACGTGGACTTCAATTGACATGCGTCGGTTTCTAGTCTCTTTCATTGGCTGAGGTGCGGAAGTAGTAAGCAAAGTTTCACAGAGTTTCGGAAGCTAATGAAAGGAGGGCGCCACACCTGTTTTGCTATTGTTAATCGAACATTCCGTGAGTTGACACGTAATTTGTAAAGCGGCAGTAAGATAATGGAGCAGATGGTAGCAGCTAGTGCTCAAGGAACCACCAGACTATCACGGTTTGAAAAATTCATCAGAAGCCACAGGCTCTTCTTGATCATGATTTTATTGTCTGAGATGAGTCGAACATTTGTAAAACTTTTGTGTCAAATATCAAGGGCCTTTAAAAAAAACATAGTGTACATCGCCTTATCACCCATGCAGTAAAAGTCTACTTCCCTTTTCTGGGAAAATTAGCCATGGTGGTCAATTCACAATGGTTGGATAACCAGATGTATCCAGTTACGCAAGGCAGGTAACACTTGATCACAGTCCCACGAGGCCAAGCTCATTCAGCTGTAATGGCCTAAATGGTATCACTCGGAGACTGTTGAAGGCCATAGCTTGTTGGGAGGGTGAAGTTGCCTTTGGGAAAGTTGCATTTGTACTGAATTGGTTCAGTACCTTTAGGTTAATAGCGCCACCAGTTTATCATTAGGTATTAGAAACAACTAATTCTCAGTGTGAAGCGGGTGCGAGCCATCGCTGATGGATTTTCCCCCTTAAATCAAATGGCAGAGAGAGGAGGAATAGTGCTTACTCCTTTAAGAAATATAGTTTTAAAGATGATGTCAGGGTCGGATCCAGGATTTTACAAAAGGGGGGCTTACTCCATGAGGGCAAAGTTCGAACCTACGGGCGTCAAGTGCACGAAACCTCAGTGGGAGTATAGGAAAAAATGTGGAATTAATTGTATTTCCTACATTTGGCAATTGAAACAAATATACATAAACTATGTGGTGGAGCTTTAGGATCGTCTCAAAAAAGTAGGGGGGTGAAAGGGAAGCTGGGACCGGAAAAGTCTCCCCCGATTCACGCCTGCTAAGAGTTTACAGGTTGTGTTCGAATAACGCCAAAATATTTCACAGAGTTTAATTCAGGCTCGCAGCCAGACAAGGTGCTGAAGGGCGAAATATACTAAAATGCATTACGGCAATGGTATTTTTTGATTTTCCAAGGGGGCGAAAAAATTTCCAAGGGGGGCCTCGCCCCCTTGGTCCCCCCTTGACTACGGGCCTGGAATTGGTTTTCTGTCATAATTTGGATTCGCACAACTAAACAGTACAGCCTCTACCAAGTAAATATTAAGTAACGGGTCCTGTACCTGTAAACTTTATACCATATTCTGTTAAAGTCAGGAATTCCTTCTATCTAGTATAGGCTTAGTTGTTCCCTTGTGTTTGTCGCACGGCCCCATAGGGAACTGTAGATGTTTGAAGGTTTTCTCTGCCGGACGGATTTATACGGCACACTTCCATTTGTCTTTGTTCTATTTGATAATGCTTTCACTGCAACGCATTAATTACAACCTTAATTCAACATATACATAGGCCTACATTTGTATAGACTGAGATAATGCTTTACTAAAGCTAAATGAATCATCTCGTTAAAATTGTAAGTGTTACAAGACGACCCGTCAGGAACACCAGATTGAATCCATCGACGAGCGAATGGAAAGCTCTAGAGAATTCAACTTCAACGCAGCCTTTCTAGAATTTTCTCGAAGGAACTGTTTACGTAATGCGACACTTCTAAGAAATATTGGCATTGTTTGTTTACTACCGTGCATGCATGGAACGTTCTCGTAATTGCTCGACTGTGTGCTCTGGAAGTTTCTATTAAGGAACGTTCTCGTAATTGCTCGACTGTGTACACTAGAAGTTTCTGTTAAATTCTAGAGATTTCTCGATTAAAAGCCTAGCATATAAAAGGCAGTTCAGCAACTGTTGTAAGGGGGAGAGATATCATAAAACTTCATCGAGCCCAGACGCTGTTGAGAAGTTATTCTCTGACCGAATCACCTGAAGCCAGCCACTGACACTGCACACTTGTGATAAATTGCCTTACGCCGTTTCTGCGCTGTGTATTGAGGGTGTTATCATCCATCGCCTACCTAGCCTTGTTATTATTCGCTCGTGGAACCAGTTCCTACGCTACAGCACGCTGCAGGTCTACTACTGTATCATCGTCGACGTGCATGCACTACCAGCCCTTGGACCAGACCAGAATAACATTAAGTAAAGGATGGTGGGTAAATCTAATTAATTATTGTAAATTTAAGTAAGATAAGGAGATTGTAAATAATCATTAAGTTGTTGAATTTTAATCTCGTTCTTCTGTGATCTTTCGCTGTTATTGGTTTGACTTGCGACCACAAGCCGTAACATAAGACACATAGTCTAATACTGACACAAGAATGAGGGACTCTTACTTTGCCTCCAGCTTTAAATATTTAATGAATTTTCAATGTCCGGGACAGTAGCATTAGATCGTTAAGATCTTATGTAAAAAAGCCTGTAGTGTAGATAAACATTAGAATTTTCAGTTATTGGTTTCTTAATGGGTAAACAACTGTCAATATTTTTCAATGATCTTTTTGCTGGAAAAGATTTACCAGGAAACTGTTTTGAGAATGAGAAACAACTCTCGATCCAATCTAACCTACAACACTGTATGAACTATACTGAATCCTTTTCTGATATCGAACGTAATTAGAGTTCCAGGCCCGGATACTGAAAGGCTTTCTTTTGATACCATCCCAAAGCTGCACCATGTACAGTGATTATGTGTACTTATTACGATTGTCAGGTTCCAGGAAATTCCATTGTTCAATATCAATATAAAATATATGTCAGTATTGCTAATTTTCCCTTTCCCAACTTTGTTACGTTTTGCTTTGTGGAAGATGATTTTTCTTGAAACGGAAAATTGATTCAGAGCCGCGCCGATTGGACACTGGGGCTGCATGCAGCCCTAAGAGCCGCGTCGGAGAATCAAGGTTCCTGAAGGTGGAGAAAAGTTTGGCAATAAGGTCACAATTTAGTTACCAGGCTGCCAGGGTTTACGTAATTACTCCCATTCCGTTTTGATCCTTCATGGTGACTTCAAGGGTAGTGTTACAACCTGACCCTACTACTATCCAGTACCCACCCGGTTTGCCCTACTTAGTAACAGGAATGCCAGATGCCAGAAAGTCAAGTGTGACCATACTCAATGTCAAACTTTTTATGGGAAGAACCCCTCATCCCCCTTCAAGGCAAGTTTTACTGGACGCGCTTGATGGATGGCCTAAATTGCAGCACTGTTGATACTGCATAATATAATGGTACTCATAAAAGTGATTCTTTGTATCCTATACCTATATTGATTTTCAGAATTCAGGAAATCTTATTTAAGAGGGCTCGATTTCACAAACTTTTCCCAGACCCTCTTGGTCTTAGCCATCTTACCGGTGCACGGTTACAACGGCGGCGATTTGTTCTCAATATTGGGGGGACATGACCCCATTTTCAAAAAAAATACTGTGTGAAAAATCAAAGTCAATGGGCGATCTCTCAAATATTGGGGGACCTGTCCCCTGTCCCCCGGGATCGCCACCCATGCACGCTTATTAACCTGCTAGCTGGTAGGCCTTTTTCAAAATAAGAGTGGTCACACTTCATAGTACCTGTTATGCAAGAAAATGATGTTTGCTTAGATGTATTTATCTTATCTATCTTGATTGCCAAATGCCAAGAAATCGCATCTAACAGAGTTTGATTTCAAAAACAAAGTCCCACACCCCTGTGTTTTGGCCACTGACTGGTACGACTATTCCGAAAATGCAGTTATCGCACCTCTTAACAGTGGTACCGGTACTGGGAGGGGCTGGAGGCACGTGCCCCCAATCAGTTTTTGGAAATTTCCGAATTTGTTTTTTCTTAAATGTAACCAAGCAACGTTTAAGCTATAGAATTTTGTAGATAGTGGGTTGAACTATTTTTTCGACTGATTGATGGATTTATTGTAATCTTTTCTATGACAAGTCTTTCTGAAATTATCAAAATTTTCGTAAATCCTTCGCAAACTATCAAAATTTTTCGCGCTCTTCCATCCTTACCTCATTCTGTGCTTATTATTATCAATACCGTCTCAAAACGTATTCGCATTATTCATCATCGGTAAGGTTTGTAGGTCGATTGCTCGTGTCTATAGGATTGACTACAGAGGAGCACAGCCTTGCAAGAATGAGAAACAGGAGAATTCAGGAAAAGACATATTCCATGAAAATTGAAACCTTTTATCAGGCAAAAGACTGGCCCTCTACTTGGCAGGTAAATTTTTTTAGGAAACCAAATTTGTCCCGGTGCATAGTCTGCATGCAAATTTTTGTTGTGGAAATGATTTGTAATGCAAAATTCCGGCTCCCTTTGAGCGTAGTTAATTACCGTTCGCATTTTGTATTTCATGATAATTATTAGGGAAATAAAATTCGGACCAAGAAGTTTTCCGAAAAAGATGGATGCATCTCAAGATGGATGGGTGCATCTCCAACCTCTAAAGAGACCGCCCATCAAGGAAGGATCCGAGAGCAATCTAATCTCACGAGTAATCTGTCCGGTAATATTGTTAGCATGATGTGAACTATTGGAAGTATGTATTTGTCGTGATATATTTTTTGTATAACGGGTGTCATACCACAGACAAAATAACACTAAATAATGTGAATTTCTAAACATGTAATTAGTTCAAAGATTTGCCAAAGTGGCACTATTTTGCATCTAAGCCACCTAAAATAAACAAAAGATTTTCAAGGGGGGAGTTGTCACCCCTCCACCTAGACAGCAGACCCTTCCTTTACACCCAACCGAATAAAAATAAAAGAATTCACTGAATTATGAGAGTTTTTTTTAACATTGGATCACTTCGAAAATTTGCCAGAGATAGCACCATTTTGCATCTATGCCACCTTAAATGCACAAAAATTTCTCAAAGGGGGAGGGGGACCCCTCATCTCAGACCCTTCCCCAAGGAAGGCATCTGCACGAGGGGACAAAGGAAAGCGGATCCGCCTAGGGTAAAGCTATCGCAGGTACACATATGCACAACTTTCATTGAAACTGACTTTTGTTGTGCCCCCCCCCCCCACACACACTACTCACCGAGGATTTGTACATTTGAAGCTCGTACGTTCGAAGTTTGCCCTAACGGAGTTAAGGCCGGTATACACTTCCAAAATTTCACGCTTTATAAAGCTATGAGAACCATACATGGCCATCTTGCTCTTCTGGGCCAATCACGGACATAGCTCAAAGTTGAACAGTGTTCAACTTTAATAACTTTACAGCGCTATACTGAAGTATGAGTCGGCCTTGACCCCCACCCTTGTAAATCCTGTATTCGCCCCTGCTCGGGAAAGCGTAAGTTGTCTAAACTCTGATCCGCTCCATGTAATCTTTAGTCGGGATCCAATGATGAGTCTACAAGTAGTGATAAAGGACGCTCCGCGCCAACAGATGGTGGCGCTCCGCTTAGAGTGGTAAAGTGCCTTCAATCCAGTGGCGTAGCTACGGGGGTGGGGGGCGAGCCCCCACAAAATCGCAGCGCCCTCATAAGAGGATTATCAGCAAGAATAGGAAGATATTCGTAATGATTTCCTGAACAAAGTGCTTAGTTCATTAGATCATCTTTTCAACAGATTTCATGAGAGCTTTGTCATGGCCTAGGCCCTATGCAGGCTGTAGGTACTAGTCTGCACATTTATTATACAGCCAAGCTGCAATGTTCAACAGAGCTGTGTCACGAGGCTTATGGCACGCGATGCTCTTTGGTGAGCAGAAGCCTGTCACCGTATCCAATACACCTTTAAAGGCTTCATCTGGCGGGGAAGTGTTATTCTAGCATCCACCTGGTTACATTTAGATGTCAGTGACTGGTCCACTATAAAGATACTTTATGGCTTTGCAATTCACAATGAAGCGTATTGGACTGCGAAGTTTTTTTCCTAACGCTCCATGCTCACATATCTTAGTCTGGCTGAAAAAATCTAATGGGACAAACTGGGCATGGGCGTCCGCAGAAAAAAATTCAAAGGGGGGCAAAATTTTTTAGGGGCCCAACTTTTTCCATGGGAAATATTTTACTCCCCTTTGGCAAATTCCTGGCTACGCCATCGTCACCACTGTGTGAAAAGTAGCATCTAAACTCTTTTCTGCAGAAAAGAGTTTAGATGCTACTTTTCACACAGTGGTGACAAAGGCATAGCCAGGAATTTGCCAAAGGGGGGGGGGGGCAAAGCGCATAGACAGACTCTCAGAGCTCCCCGCCACTATGGGTTGGCGCGGAGCGCAAGAAAATTTTGGCCAAAAATGCTTCCCAGATCGCTAGAAATGGCACTTCCAATGCCTTTTACCGCATATAAAAGGGGAAACATAAGCAATATCGTAAATATAAACTTTAAAAAATACCAAAATATGTTCGGAGGGGGGGAGGGGGCTGCTGGGGCCTGAGTGTTGATATTTTTATTCAATTCCTGTTTTGAGAGTAGAAATTCACACTGATTGAACTGTTAAGAAATGTTAATGCTATATTTTCTTCGTTTTTTCCTTTATTTTTTCTTCGTTTTTTTCAAGTTTTTGATTTTCGGGGGGGGGTGCCCCCCTTGCCCCCCTCCTGACGCCAGTGAATCTGGGAGCCAGTTCTTTGGCATATTGCCCAGTGCAGCTCCTACCGGTAAAGAACCCTTTTCAAACACCTACCCACCCCAACCCCCCACGATCAATTCAAATCGTCCAACATAAGTTGGGAATAGTCAAATTATAATTTTTGTGGTCTGTTTAGTACATATATCCAACTTGGGAATAGTTTAATACTTCAGTCTAGTGCACACAATTATGAAATAGACCCAGAACTTCTCCCTGGCCCCCAGCTGGGTATCACCCTTCTAAGGAGGGCTTTTGACCGTACGCCACCAGGCTGGGGAGCGGATTGCGCTCTTGCCGCGTGTTTCGATATCATTAATTTGTTACAAAGACCCCCAGGTTTCAGAAAACAATGTCCGACAGTACATGCTGTTGAAGAGCAATAAGCCGTAGTAGTTACCGAACTCAGAACTGGCGTATACTGATGAGGAGGTGGGGAGGGGGAGGGACAGCTCTTTGCGAGCTTCAGATACGCTCCAGAACAACTAAAACCTATACAACGAGTTCCTTTAAATATTTTTGTTTTGCTTTTTGTCCTTTGTTTTGAATCACAATTGGTAATTTGGCATCCGACGCTGTCGATTTTGTAACTTTTTACTCAAATTTTGGCAAAGATGAAAACTTCGCATCTGGCAACCCTGGGTAGAACACTTTTATACCATTCCATGTCATTAGCCTACACATTCCCAAAATCTACTTAGTTGCTGCACCGAGATTAATTTAGCCTCGCAAGCTTTTCAAAGACGCTTAAATGAGTATACCTCACTTCAGTACAAAATCACGGACAAGTCTTTAGCTACAATATAGTAGTTGCAGAAAACCGCACTTAAAGAATCACCATACGTTTCTGCTCTTGTAACATGAAGATACGCCACAGTTTGGTGTAAAATGCCTCCCCCAACAAAATTCTGCTCGACCCACTGTCCCCCATTTCGAAATCCTGGTCGCGCCACTAGCTAAGTGTCTCTTTATGCAAGTTTTACTCTTTCTTTGAATTATGATACGGGACGTATAGATCATAGTAAATGAAATCCCCACACATTAAAAGAATGCCGTGGAAATTTTGTAACATTAAAGCCAGATGATGTTCATCCTAACAAAACAGTAACTGTGATCAAAGTAGAGACGGCCTGATAGCGAGACAAACTGATAAAAGGACAGAACACAGAATTTTACCGCTCCCTGTGATTAAAATACTTATCGAATCCACGAACCCACTTTAAGAAGTATTCGTAGATTTATTGATTTCTTTGTCGTGGAATGAAAGTTGTATGGATAATCGAAATTTCTACCGCATCATTATTTTGATTAGATCATAATGGGACTCGATTAAAGAGAGACACGCTCTGATTCTTGTTACATCGTGGGGGGCACTGGTAGGAGCGAATTTTGATTTTTCAAATTGCTACAAACTAAAGTCTTCTAGCTGAAAAAAATGCTCTTGAAATCTTGCCGAAGATCTCCCATCCGGCTGCTGGGAAGATTTTCCGCTGGATATTTTCCCGAACGACTTCCCTGCGGTCAATTTCCCCACGAACCATTCCCACAGAGGAAATTCCAGACCATGAAACTTACTCATTCAGACAACTTTCCCAGAAAATTTGGAATTTTCCGGATTGTTCTGGACAGGCCCGTAGCCAGAGTTACCAATTTGGGGGGCACATCGAAGTTGAAGTTTCGCCGGCCTGGTGGAGGGGTCTAAGGGGAGGGGGTGACCCCTCTCCATTGAAAATTTTTGCTTATTTCAAGATGCAAAATGATGCGAGATTTTCCATTTTTCTGCCTATATTTGTATTTCAAAAAGGCTGGTGTCGTAATAATTTTTTTCTCCTTCAGTGCAAGACCTTTTATTGAAAAAATTTGGGGGGGCACGTGCCCCCCTATGCCCCCCCGTGGCTACGGGCCTGGTTCTGGATGGGAATTTCCCTTGGGTGTCTTCTGGGGCCGTTGAAATGACCCCTGAACCTAGAACTAAAGTGTAATGTGAGTGATTTGTTACTGCAGCCGCTTTTCATACCTTGCATGAAGATATTCTCAATTCGTTTCACGCGCCTGTTTGCACGGCTAATGATCTTAAAAGTAGGAAGCAGAAGGCGTGGGGTGCTAAAGCACCCCCAGGTAAAAGTCCTTTGACTTTCACTAAGCCACAATTCACAACTTATATACAAGGATTCCATTATCCATATTTCTTTTCAAACTTTGTCAAAGTTTCATTTTGAAAATGAAACCTATGACGACCTCATTAAAATAGAAAGTCTGCGAATGTACTGGTAAAAACTTGCACGATTATTTACATTGTCACATCAGTTTACAGTTTACCTATCAAACCGTTTTCTGCCGCCTTAATTAAGTCTGAAAAAGCACACTTTTGATTTTGAATGGTGACCTAGATCTCAAATTGCTTTTCTTGAAGGTATTGGTTCTAAAGGTGCTACGTTAGAAGGCGAGTCTTGAGTCTTTATCAGAAATGTTAAGCTGAGAAGCAAGTCATAGGATTTGATGGTTCAGTAGGTTGGAGCATCCAATACCAGTTGCTGGAAGATCCTGAGTTCGAATCCCGGACCAGTCAATTTGATTTTCACCTCGGCCAAATTTTTCACCTTCGCGGATTCTTACATTAAGTATTACATAATGTGTTAATGCGTTTAACGATGGAAATAAAGTCTTTCCTACTAAAAAAATATATACAAATAGTAAATAGCAGACGCTTGAAATATGACGAATAAAATGGCAGGAATCCTTTCTTTACAAATTTAGAGCAATTCTAACAAGCTAGTTTTATTACCCACTTGCAAAAAACTTGAGCCTTTGATTTATAGAAGGGTAATTCGTACCAAAGGGAATACAACTCAGATTATGTAAACAGTTTTTGGTGGACTGGTGAAATGCTTCGTTACTCGATAGCTAATTGATATATATATATATATATATATATATATATAATATATATATATATATATATATATATATATATATATATATATATATATATATATATATATATATATATATATATATATATATTGTATAGTTCTCTTGTGGCTTTAAACCTCAGCCTAATCTTTGTGCATGTTTGACTGACATATAGTTGCTATTCGATGGCATAAATTTCAGTACAGTAAAAAATGAGAAAACTACACTAGGCATGTCGTACTTTAGGGGAGGGGGTCAAATGTTGTATACTGTACCAGGAGGGGTGATATCTCATCCGTGATAATGAATCGTCAAACCTGACATCTAAGTTTGCCGCAATTTTAGTTCCTTGTGTTTTCAGTATCTGGAGGAAGTGAGAAGAGAATTGAGGTTGAGGAGTTGTCGTCTCGCAGTTAACGGGGTTGGGCGGGGTTGGGTGGGGTGAAATCTGAAAGCGGAGCATATACATCTATACTAAAAGGGCAATTTATATTTCTTTTCTATGCCAGTCCTGCCGCAAGAAAGAATGGAAGGTACTAAACATGTTATACACATACCTCGTTGAAGAACAGGGGAAGGCGAAATCTAAATATAAACACTGAGGAGAAATAACACTAAATTTATTGATTAAAAGTGTCCCTGTGCACCTGCTTAACGTAATCCTACAGGAAAATATCTCACAACAAAAGACACTTGTTTAACCTTTTAACTCCTTTGTGGAGGAGACTTTGCAAGGGTGCTTAAATTAATTTGCCATAAGACATAAACTACAGCACAAAGGCCAAAGAGTAAACAGTTTGTCGAGCAGTATGTGAAACATATCATGTATTTCTGATTATTTTTAAAAGCAGCTGCATTCTGTTTGACAATGCATTTCATGATCACAAACTTTGGGTTAAAACTTTCGAACTTCGTATCAATTCTTTGGATACTTTACTTTGTATAGCGTGACAACTAGAAGTAAAAAACGCATATATTAAAAACATAAAAATGAACGTAAAAGTACTTCACCGGGACGGAAAATATTGAAAAATAGAGATAAGTGATCTGTTGACATTAAGTGTAAACATGTCGAAAACATCCTTCGTTGCATATGACACCTTAATTACTCCTGGAAACGCTACCAATTGTTATTGTGAATGGTATTCTACATCTACATATGGGTTTTTTAATTAGGGAATCAGTTTGCCAACTTGTCCACTTAGGCCAGAAAACGCGTAGAATAGAATCATAAAAATGAGCTGAAAATTCGTTTATTGGAAAGGAGTGTACCAGTAAAAGATATGATTGATCTCTTTATATTGACTTTTTAACTCTTGATGCTATCCCTTTGTTGCTGATACCACCTTAATTACTTTATTGAAAAATTACCAACTTTGACAAGGACATTTCTATGTAATAACTGAATTTTTCGTGTAAGGAATCCCTTGTAACGGTGTACTAAAGACTTTCTCACGCAAGGCATTGAACACGAAGGATAAGAAGAACACTTATAGATATGCCCCTGAAAAGAAAACTTTAAAACTTTAAAATGTGCGTAAACTTTTTACGTAAATGGTACAACACAATCTGATATTAATCTTTTATGTGGATGCAAGTGGCAGTGTTGTAACGATTCACCCTTAGGTCGAGTCACAAGTCAAGTCAACGGTTGTCGAGTTACAAGTCAAGTCATTCGTCACATTCTCAAGTCAAGTCAAGTCAAGCACATTTTCAAGTCAAGTAAAGTCAAGACAAACGCCAAGTCAAGTCAAGTCAGACATTTTGTGTATTCCACTTCTAAGTTTGAGTGCATAGTTGCATACTACCAACATCAGTCTGAATGTAAACAAGACTACCAATGGTGGAAACTTCGGCTTCGGGGCATCCAGGATTTCACGAACGAAAGGGACGGAGGTGGACTAACTCCATAAGGGCAAATTTCGCACCTGCGGGCGCCAATTGTGCGAAGCCTTGAAAGAGGAGTGTGCTTGGGGTTGGTCTAAGGGCGGGGGGGGGGGGGTCTGCGGAAAATAAACTTGAAATTTATACACTTGAATGGTATTTCTGACATATCGCAATTAAAATAAAAAACTTAATATAAAGAAGCTTTTTGGACCATCTAAAAAGTGGAGTGTCGAAAAAGGGGTCTACAGCCTGGAAAGCCCCCTCTGAATCTGCGTCTCGGTGTAGTGCAATCTCGGTGAAATGTAAGTTAAACACATATTTGAAGGCGGTTGGACAACATCTGGACAATTCTAACTTGGTGAGATTTGAGGACAAGACAATTCTCACCTCGGAAACTTTCCCTTGTACAAGCCACTCCCAGTGAAAGGCCTATAGGCGAAAACACTATGCGAAAACAATACTTGTCAACAGCCATTTACTGCATGCCCTTCAATGGCATCTCATTCAAGCTTATTTCTTAACAAAAAGGTTAACCTTTGGGTAGTGATTTTTCAGGAGGTAGTCAAGAACAACTTCTGGTTTGTATCCTGAATGAATCATTACAAATATGGTAAAAATCTTGTCAGTATTTTAAACTGATACAGCATTTTAAAGCAAAGACAATATTCGAAAGGAAATTGAATCGTTTCAAGCAACTGATACAACGAAATACGCTCCCTCAACGGTCAGCGTTAGTCACTGTCTACTTAGCAGACTTTACGGAATATTCCTTGTTCAGTCATATGTTTAGGAAGCTGCAAAGAGGAGATGAACAGAGTCCGCTCCGCGGAGTGCTATTTTCATGGTTCGGATTACCGTGTGCGAATACTAGCGAAACTGCAAACAATGCATAGCTAGCTTTGTGTAGGTGTGTTCAGCACTGATCAACACTCAACACTTCCAGTGGCACCGCCAGCATGGTAACGGAAGGGGGCACCACAGATGACGTCGTGATGCCACCTCAGTTAACCCTCCCCAAAAGTGTGCTAAAATTGTACCTTTTTAATGCATCTCTGCGGTTGTATACAGCAGTTGGGAATACTGGGCTTCCTTTGTCACTACATAAAGGTGCAGTCCTGGGAGGGGGTCTAAGGGGAGGGGTTCTCCCCTTTGAGAAATTTTTGTTAATTTAAGGTTGCTTAGATGCAAAATGGTGCTATCTTTGGGATATTTTTGGAACTGATCAACTGGTCTGCCAGCTCTCCCTCGCCACCACTGGATTACATAAGTAAAACTATATGGCCCGTCGATTTGACTGCAGCCTGAGTGAGCATGTGAGAGGATGGGTGGGTGGGTGGGTCGGGGATTATTGGATTATGCTACGGTTTGCACACGGGAATGTAGCAGAGGGATTAGTGATGGTATGTAGGAGCTGAAATTGAAGGTGGGTTTGAAGCCAGAGCTAGAATCCAACTGTCGAAGTCCATTCAAGTCAGTCTATAGACTTTAGTTTAACCAAGATGTAGCCAGACATCCTCACTTCTAGGCTCTAGCTCACCTCCTTTTGCTTCCAAAACTGATGTGTTTGTCGGGTTGTCAGCACAATTGTTTTGTTGGCAATTTTTTATACCAAATGCGCCCTCTTCACAAACGTTCGGTACTAGTCACCCTTAGGAAGGGTTGCAGAAGTGAGGCACATTCGAAATGAAGAAGCTCTCACGAAAAGAGTACCAAAGTTACATCTGTGGTTGCAGGGCCCGTTGGGTCCGGAACATTGACAAAAAGGTGTCGGTATATTCTGATTCAAATTTAATGAGCAGAGCAACGAACGTAAGAAAATTTTGACAGTCTGCAACAATTTTAATAGACAATATTAAAAGATCGGTAGTTTAAAAATGACAACCACCCTACCTCCAGTCACAGCTTTCCCGCAGACACCGACTTTTCCAACAGTCCTAGTATTCTTCAGTTCCTGCCTTTCCGCCAATACGAAGTAAGAAAGGAAACTAAAGCAGTACCATACATACAGTAACACCACATGACCAATAAAAGGGACAATAGCGCACTGCCTTGCAGACCCCAGGGCCTATATCATAACACACAGGGGCTGCATTTGGTGTGTGAAAGTGGGGGGGGGGGGTGACGGGCGGAATATCAAACGGGGCCGAAGGCGCCGCGGGAGCGAGAAGTGCTCCTTTGAAGGCATAGGGTCCCCTCGGGACCTGGTGGGACGACACCCTGGTGGTGGTACAGGGGGTAACGTCCCCCTGAAGCCCTGAGGTATTAAAAGAATTAAAATCATGATAAATCATGATAATGAAGCATTTGGCTATCTTGAAACTCATCGGATGTGCACTATAAACAGATCAGAAGAATCCGATTTGACCTTTTTGATAATAGCCTCAATCAGAAGTATAGGCCATTTTGAAGGGGTTATATAGTCGGATGCTCTAACTACTTGACCATGCAGTCAGTGAGTAATGAGAAGCAAAAATCAAGTCAAGTGTAAGGTTGCTCCTTGCAAACCTCCGATTTGCTTAAGGGCAATTGTTACAATTTCGGTGGCGTTGAATTTGATCTCTTTTTTCGGACAACCATAAATCTAGGTCTTCAGTGTTGAAATTAAAATGAACCAGGCCGAGTAACTATTGACATAAAGAGACCTGTGACTTTTTAATTTTGCAATATAACGATCGGTAGGCTGCATGTTTAAGCTTATGTCAAGATAAAGTTCAGGTAAATAAATAAAGAAGTTCTTATTCTCAGTCATCACAAACGTTCATGAGACTGTATAAAAGTTTCTTTGGGTTTTCCAATTAAATATAGTTATTTGACGTCAAGCAGCTATTTCGAAATTTCACTTTCAAAGCAATTCAAAGCAAATCAAAAGGTAAATCTTGTATAAATTTAGGCTTCTTTACAACACGATGTCATTCTACTCTTCTGCTGATATATTTCAAGAAGAATTGCTTGAAGGTTGCAAAAATGAAGACATTTT
Organism: Holothuria leucospilota; assembly: GCA_029531755.1. Lineage (NCBI taxonomy): Eukaryota > Metazoa > Echinodermata > Holothuroidea > Aspidochirotida > Holothuriidae > Holothuria > Holothuria leucospilota. Next base: position 14,507,934 of record CM055965.1, read on the forward strand.
TACTGATGTTCCTGGTGTCTCTTGCCAGTTTGCCCGATCAGTCTAAAGCTCAGATGAGCTGCCCTGATAATTGGACTGAGATAGATGGAAAGTGCTACAGGTAAGATTTTTGTAATTTTTGCAGAAAAATTCAATATTCAACTCTATGTTAAGTATCCACTTATTAGTATTCACTTTCCTTATAAATAACTTTCTATTCCAAACTAACCGTGCGGTTCTGTTTACAAAATTTTATTTGTGTTTGAAATTTATTGTTATAGTCCTCGTGAGATTGCAGAAATTTAAATATACAGATATTTCTCTTATTACAATAATTCACTGAACAAAAGAGAGATATTTTCAAGACTCAAACAACAAGAGGGGAGATCCATAATTAATTATCTTTCTTCTAAGGGGTGGCTCTAGGTAGGGGATTTCAGGGGACAATGAGCCCCCGTCAGGGAATAATCCCTTAATGGATACGGTAAAGTATGTAATCCCCGACGCCCTAGTGGTTTACTTGATTTAGCTTTGAAAGGGGTAGATTCTTCAATAAAAACCAAAATTTTTCAAATATTTTTCAATAAACCCCTGAATTTTAAATTTTTCTCTAATAAAACCCCAAAATGTACGTTTTAAAGAAAAATTGATTTTTCATTTGAAAAAATAAGAAAATTCGTTTTTTAATGGAAACCCAAATTTTTAGATTTTTCTTTACTATTTTTTGAGGAAAAACCCAAAACTTTCGGGGGACTTTGCCCACCAAAATATTTGCATTCGCCTTCCTTCCTGTAACCGGTCGCTTTCGTCTGGGCTTCTGGTTGCCGGCCCCATGCATCCTCCGATGTGGAGTTTAGCTCTCCGTCTGGCAAACCTTGGTGCCATCCTTCTGTACATTCCGAAAACAAATAAAAAATGCGTTATGTGACTAACTATTGTTGTTTAAATTAAATAATATATTTTGAGAGTACGAATATTTTCAGCTTTTATAGAGATTAGTTAGTATGTTGCGGCAGGGAATTGTTTCAAAATAACAACTTAATGAGGTATGGATATCCACCAAGCAGACAGGTATTTGATTTTCACCAGATCATTACATGCTGTCCACAATAGTAACCCCAATAAACTAATTCCAGACCATTGTATCGGAATCATGTTTTATGTATAGACCAGTATACTCCAGGCCTATAGCCAGACAAGGTATCACGGTATTGAAGGGGGCGAGATGACTCCAAAGTGGTGGGGGATATGTTTTAATGGGGCGAGGTATACAAAACACATTACATTAAAGGAATGGTAATTTTCAATTATCGAGGAGGCGAATATTATTCCAGCCCCCTCCCGGCTACCGGTTTCGCACACTAGCCTTCCAGTGTTCATATCACTTCTCAGTGGATAACGACACCTATTATATTATAACTCCATTTTAAATTTATTTCTCATATACTTACATAAGTTAAATACAATACACCAATACGGTTGAAAGAAGACATATAACGGGCACAAGATAAAAATGCAGGTATTCTATCTAAACTGGTTTCCGTCACTACATAATTCGCTAAAGTACGTACCATTTCCTTTTAAGGGGATTGGTAACAATCCTTCCATAACAAAATTAATGTTTAAAGCACGATTTCCCTAAAAAGACTTGGAAACTTGTTGTACGAGTTCAACAGTTCCCCTCTCCTGTATATAAATGGTAAAATATTCTCTACTATTCCAAAAAAGGTCTAACCTTATTGGTATAAGATAAGTTACGTTGTAAGTTGTAACATCAATATCTTAACATTATATTACTTTGGGTCCCCATATGAGCCTCTTACAGGAAAAAGGTCCAGTTAAATGACGTCATCAATTCCAATAAAACGTTATGTTGTTTTTACAGTGTGTCACAAGGCTGCTTCCTGAAATCTAAATTGAGAAACTCGAGGTATTAGATTTTCTTCCTTCTAATCTACTCCCTCTATTCCGGAAATCCCACCATCTCATATAGCAGATCGCAGTTTTATTTGATCGGCTCTTTTACACCCCTTTATATTACCAATAATTTTGTTAGCATCTCAGTGGGTAGGGACATGCTATACCGAACTGTCTCAGGGAGCAAAAGAACTTTCCTGGATAGTCAGCTAAAAAATTCAAGCCGCATGAATTAACGAGAAAAACCTTTGGCGAAAAATTAACCTGAGCAGCCTACCTCTTCTCTGATCGTGCGTCTCTAGGACTATTTCTCTGTGCTTTTAGTCTTGCTTCTGCTATGTCTAATTGTGTATTAGTTTTTCTGTCACAGCTCTCTTGTCATCTTTTTCTAGAATATGTCTATAGGTTTCCTCTTCCTAAACCACTAATTTTTGTGCACTGTTAGAAATTTTTGATACTTTCCAGACATATTTAGCAGAAATTTTGTGTTTTTTTTTTCTGTTTTTCATAAGTATATTGTGATTTAACCAACAATCATGTCTTCAATGTAATAAATCAGTTAAAATCACATGAAGGCCCAATCTTTTTCCAACCCCCCCAACCCCCAAAGCAAACAAACAAACATTTTCAGTCTTTAAAACATACCGTTCTGTAAACATGTCTGTGAATTTACTGCTTTATGAGGTATGGAACATTAAATTTAAGAAGGTGGAGCTTATTGTCATCCTTATTTTTTTTCCATAACTGCTGCCTCATTACATGTCTTTTGGCCTTTGTTTTTATCAGGAACAGAATAAGTAATTCTTTATCTTGCTTGAAAATGTTTACAACTGATATATTGGTATTCCTTAGTAACATTTAATTTTTAAACAGTGATTACATTATTTGAGAATTATGAATACCCTAATTATATGAAATACCTTTTCTGTAAACACTAATGAAATAGAATGGCCCCGTTTTGGGCAACTCACTTCCTAAACCCTCGGGGAAGTAGCTCCTTTTACCTTTGTGTTCACGTCTGGCTAGTTTTTGTTTTGTGTTCTTGTCCGTTTCCAAGCACGTAAAAAGCACATAGATCCCTTGGGGAGCAGAACACCTTCTCGAGTAAATTTTGGTTTCGCCCCTTGGCTCTTCGCCAGAGAGTGGAGGGGACTTTGGAAAAGTACTTCTTGACCCTTGATATAGAAGGGTGAAGGTCGAGAGGTTGGTCAATTAAGTTTGTTGCAGAACTTCTGGAGTAACGTTTGGTTTCGCTACTTGGCTCTTCTTCAGTGAGTGGAGGGGACTTTGAAAAAATACTTCTTGCCCCTTAAGACCAAGATCATCCATAGTAATGTAGTGGACAAAGGTTGACATGTGACCCCATATGGGAGTATTTTGAATTATAAAGAAATTAATTTTTCAAACTTAACATAATTTTTACATATTTTTTACATAATTGGTCTAGATTTAATATAATCTGTGTATTAACTTCAGCATAAAAAACTTAACACAAAAAAAAAAAACAGAAAATTGAACAGAAAATTTTGAAGTTTTGATTTACTGAAATTGTTTGAAAACTTTCTTATCAAAGAGTATTTGTAAATTAACAGATTTACGTTTAACAGTCTAGCATATTCAGGAATCTCCTAAAGAAGATATGTAAGCCGATGGAAGCTCCTTTAAGTTACATCTCCGTGGTGACATAACATCAACTGATCCAGTTAACCAGTCTCAAGCATCATTATTATTTCCAATATTTCCAATATGTAAACCTTAGTGAAAACAGGCGCGAACGTTTTATTAAAAAAGGAAAAACGTGTCATATACCTTAAGATATCAAGCATGAAAGTTGTAGATTAAACATGCTAGCCATATTAACCCCAAATCAATTATTTTACGGGAACTGTTGAATAACTGACTAGAGATGGGCTAAATTTTTTGAAAATGTATTGATTTACTATTAGGGTCTTCACACTAAGCAAGACATGTTCGGAGGCGAAAACTCACTGCAGTAATATGGAAGTCACGTGCGACGGACAAGATACGACTGGCCATTTGGCAACAGTCCCAGATCGCAAAACCCAGAAAATGTTGCATGAACTGGTTAAAAATACGGTAGGTTTGAATTTGTGTTTTCGCTTAAACTGTCGTAATAAGCATATTGATTGGAATTCTATGATTTTCTTTAACGAACTTTGCAAATATATCAACTGTCGGATGGCTGACCCTTATCAGAGATTGCATGTAAAGTATCCTATCAACCCGTCCTCACAGTCAAATATTTAATCAAGCTGTCCAGTCGACGTACTTATCGTGCAAGAATTAGAAATACAACAAACAACCACTACATTGAGGATAAAGTTCTCTGCCTTTATAGAAAACATTAAACAGTCTACGCTACGTACTTCATGGGGCGATTTTGCTATTTAGATATACGAATACAAACAATGACAAATAAACCAACAGACTGCTACAAAAAATTCCGACGTTATTCCGATCAATTTGTAGATTTTCGAAAGAGCGTGGGCTGTATAAAATCTGATCCACCTTACACATCATGTTCTTGGAATCTAAGCAAGTGATGAGTACATACAAGTTGTGATAAAGGACGCTTAAACAAATATAAAAAAGGACAAGGAATGCAGTTTTCCTGAATGGGTGGTAGCCAAGCTTGTGAATAAGCCAATTTAAACTTCCCCGAATTGTCCACTCCGAACAAATCCAAACTTTCTGCGGGAGAAGTCTGCGAGATAATTGTCCTAACTGAGAATTGTTCTGTTGCGAACTGCCAGTCTGGGATAGCACTTGTCGAGGGGGGGGGGGGGGGGGCATTCGAAGAGGGAAGTTGTTCGCACGAGTTGTCTGGAGCAATCGTCTGGAGACGTTGTCAAGGTAGAAATCATTCGGTCACGTGTTTTCAAAAAGGCGGGGAACCTTGCTCCAGTTGAAAGAAATGTTGAAAGACAAATGCAAAAATATACTTACAAAGTACCCCAGACGCCATTAGAAGGCTGATGACAACATCCTAATTTTTTTACTTTTTTTAAGAAATGAAAAGGTTTTTTCCATATATTTAACAAAATGCTGCAATAAAACATTTTGAAACTTCGAAACAACATAACAAAGGTTAGGTCATTTATTTAACAAAATGCTGGGACAAAATATTTTGAAACATCAGAACGAAACCAATTCTTCACTAAACTCTTTCCTAACATTTATGACTGCTGAAGAAATTTCTTCGACTTGAATATGTTTCTGTTGGTTTTGATAGGTATCTTTAAGTGCTGCACCCTTGAGGCTCTTGTTAGATATGTGACAAAAATCTGAATGTCATAGGTGGTAACTTACCATGATGATGGTTCTATATCCATTAAACCAGCATGTAGAGGAGAGAATAATATTAGCCTAAGTCCTCAAAGTTGTTTCTTTGTCCTTTGATAGATTACCGAGGAGAACGGATGGGCTTTCATTGGATTAGAGTATGATACAACAAGAGAAGCTGACACCTGGACTGATGAACTCCGAGTGGATAGAACTTTTTGGACTAAACATGAACCTTGTAACGAGGAACCTGGAACATGCGCTGCTATCACATTGGATAATAAAAGATTGAAAAACTGGGTAGCAAAAACGGAAGGTACCAGGGGAAACCACATCTGTATGTTAAGTTGCACAAAAGAGATCAACGGATAAAACTTACAACCTAAACTTACACAAATGTCATGGTATCGATTGTAAGGAGCATGTGTGGTGAATCTGGTCAGGCCCGTAGCCAAACAAGGTACTAGAGGGGAACCTAGGTGACTTCAGGGGTACTTTTTCAGGGTTTGAGTTGGTTAAGAATGTGTTAAGCCCAGTGACAACTTGAAATTTTCTAGGGAGGATTTTTTAATTGGCTTCGCCTTCTTTCTTGTGTCCGCTAGGTTGTATCTGCTTATAGCTGGTAGTGAATGCTCATACTAATCCACGCAGTATATAAACAAATTACAAAAAAGATAAGTTTTACGTCATCGTATGCTTAAAGTTGTATAAATTTGGGTGATATCTGTAACGACAACTCCTATCAACCAGGTAATATTTTAAACAATTAAAATATTCAGGTCAACGCCCATTCTCTGGGCTTTTTCCTTTACCTATTCATCTGCTGCCACGTATAAAGAATAATTAAAAAGCGAGATTTGAAATTCGTCTCAATACCAGTTTTCTTGAAATCGTACAATGTATTAAGAAACAAGAGAAGGACAGCAAAATTCAGAGAAAATCATCACAAAATGTTAAGCAAAGTGAAAATAAACACAATAATATAAAAACAACAATAGTTAACAACTTTCTGGTCATACGTAGGACGATGAAAACTGGTACCAAAGAGTGTGCTCTCAGATTATCTTTAACTAATTAAAGTATTTGTTTTAAAGACCAGTTAAAAAGATTCGAAGGATGGCTTCAAATTTGAAATTGTTATTCAACTTTCTACCATTTATTCAGACCACTTAAGTCACCATACCTACAACAAGCAAATTCATCTTTATTATTCTATGTATCTGTGCGCTGAGACCACCCTTACTGAGGTTGAAAAAGAAAATGCAATTACCCGAAATTGTCAAGTTTGTTCCAATGTCAAGGATTAAAATTAAAGAACACTTTATTGTAATATGATCTGAAAATGTTTGTAGCTTTCTGCACGAATAGCTAGGATTTGTAGATCTTTTATTATGCTGTCATTCAATTTATGTAAAGTTATTCTCTCGGTGTTGGTCTAGCTTTCTTACTGAACAAGGTGGTCAGGAAATAACAATGATTATTACAATTAAGTAGATAGCAATGCATTATATCTATTGTCCCTACACTTTTGTTAATGTATGTTTTTGTAATTTGTGCCAACTGCAAATTTAAAAACCGTTGAAGGCACCATGACATGACATCTAAGTTTATTCCTTTCTTTTTGAGGTTAAGAAAATAATAATTTCATACATTTTCAAAAGTACTTTAATGTTTAGCATGGTCTTGTACTTGACGTCAGAAGTAGATCATGTTCTCCACACTTTGAAGGGAGCAAATGGTGGCTTGAAACCAGGTAAATGTCCATCAATCCATCCGTCCATCCGTCCATCCGTCCATCCGTCCACCCGTCCATCCATCCATCAACATTGACAAAGAGTCATATCAACACTAGTTGTCCAAAGGCGCTCAAAAGACAGTTACATGAACAAATTTTTATAAGCTGCTTCAAACAAATGAAATTTTAAGACCTTCCTGAAAGTGCCACAGTATTAGCACTTTTGGTGTGACGGATTTGGAAGACTGTTCCACTCTTTAGGGGCAAAACAAGAAAGAGAACGAACCGCAAAAGTAACACTGTTGGTTTTAGGTACAATATGATAGAGAAAAGATATGTGGCCCAATGGCGCTTAAATACGAAGCTCACCTCGCCTCGCCTTGGAACTGAGTAAACTCCCCCCCCCCCACATTAACAAAAGAGACCGAAATAAAGGGAATGAAAAGGGAACATTAGAGAAATGCAGAAAAATATAACGGACTGGTAGATAAGTATTGTAGTGTACCGAACAAATACATTTACTAACCACATGTGCAATAAGGCAGAGGTAGGCCTCCCCTTGGGAAATTTGTTGACTTTAGATTCAGCGGTGGCGCCAAGATTTGCCCGACAGATGAGGACGCAAGCTAGCCGACGAGAGGTCAGCAACCCGAAGCCCCAATGACGAGGGGATTCCGAAAGGACGACGAAGTCAAAATAATTTCGTGCGCCAGAAATGGAGAATTTTAATGAAAATTCGAAAAATCAAGGTTTAATTGAAGCCAACTTGAAAATTGTGGGTTTTTATTGGAAAAACTTTGGGCTCTTCAGTGAAGAATCTGCCCTCCTTGAGAGCCAAAACTGGTTAACAAAATGTCGGGCGACTGATTTCAGTTGGGGATTACTTAATATCCATCATCACCACTAAGACTACCCGTCGAAATTGAAAAGTCCCATGATGTAGGGGTGAGTGGTACCATGACGCCCTGCCTGGCACTATCCCTCTCTGGACTGTATATTAAGTATGTATTTATATTGCAAGTGCGATAACTTCGTGTTCTATTCACGTGGAAAAGGCCAAGGCTCGACCGAGCTGTTTATTTCACGTGACCGCGTACTTGCAAAGACTGTAAAGGCGAGTCAGACATTTGTTTAACGAGCAGTAAGATTGTCACGAAGTGCAGGGCCAATATGGCAGCTTAAATCCAGTTAATGCGTTATTACTGTCATGGGCTTCCGGAGGGGGGGGGGCAAGGGGGAATTCCCCCTGGAAAATAAAAAATTTGAAAAAACGAAGAAAAAATAAAGAAAAAGGAAGAAAATATAACATCAGCATTTCTTAACAGTTCACTCAGTGTGAATTCTACTCTCAAAACAGGAATTGAATAAAAATATCAACACTCAGGCCCCAGCCCCACCCCCGAGCATATTTTTGGTATTTTTTAAAGTTTATATTTACGATATTGCGAGTTTTCCTCTTTTTGTATGCGGTAAATGGACCTTGGAAGTGCCATTTTCATCGATCTGGGAAGCATTTGGGGCCAAAATTTTCTTGCGCTCCGCGCCAATCCATGGTGGCACGGAGCGCTGAGAGTCTGCCTATGGGCTTCTCCCCCCCCCCCCTTGACAAATTCCTGGCTACGCCTTTGTCAACACTGTGTGAAAGGTAGCATCTAAACTTTTTTCAGGGGGTAAACTATTTCCCATGAAAAATGTTTGCCCCCTAAAAAATTTTGCCCCCTAAAAATTTTTTTTCTGCTGACGCCCATGATTACTGTCATAGATCTGTAGGTAGGCTTTACGAGCAATGAACTGGGAGGCGTGCCGAATGCTTTCCATTTTCAGCTACATTGACCAAGCAGCTACCTTCCCTTCAGGAGATCAAACATAAAGTGCGCAAGTTCTTGTAGAGTTTAGCCCGTCAGACAGAAATTTGCCCTGAGATCCCCAAGACACGAAAGGCCCCACGCGTAAACAACGAACAAGGCCCCTTTTTGAACGAAGGATATTTATTTATGCATGATAGCAGATAAATTCTAGGACCTAAAATTTTGCTTACAGTTATCTTCGTCTGAATCAGATCACCTTCCTTATTTCTTGGGGTGTTGTGGGGGACATCGCCCCTCCTACCCATTGGTACTAGCTGTCACTGAAGTAGATAGAAAAAGCAAACAACTGAAACGATTCTCAGTCGTAGTGGGTGCATGTAAGATAAAGAACAAGTATTTAGTGTGGAAAGAGTAAGTTCCAGGGAATCGAAAAGGATAAAATGGTAAACCAAAAAGCCAAAAGGTTTAGTGATTCCTCTCCACAAGGAAATGTTTCATTACTTTGGTTTCAAAGTGTCTTAAATGTGTTTTAACGACACTTAACATATACCCTAAGAACTGGGTGCTTAGGTCCAAGCTTAAACGCATTAATGTCAACAGAAATTGCTGTGATTCAGAGAGTGAACTAGTAGCACCCTGCTTTATTTTACCTTTCAAGAAGTTGAACAAAGTCATGAGGACCTGGAATGACTAAAGGCCAGTAAAGAAATTGACTTTTTCATTATTATTCTTCAAGTTCTCAAAATCTGTCAAGTCTAGTGAATGAACTTATGCTCTAGTTCAATGTTTTGTGTTCTTACATCTTAACATTCAGCATGCAGTTGTTCATATTCTCTAGTCAATTTTTTCAGTTTTTTGCAGTAGCTCTAACAATCAGTTTTCATTTTCTGACAGGTTATTTCTTCATCAGTGACACATGAAGAGCAACTCACAGTTGCATGAGGTTCTATATCTACACCTGATATTTCATGCATCCATTGACTTAAGCCAGTAGTTTGCAAATTAACTAATGTAAGTGCAGCTGGTTGTCTGCAAGCTTCAAGCGCCCTTTTTCTTACTCTCAGTCCTTCGTAAATAGCTTTTATGTTGCTTGTGACACCTTTCTGCTAGGGATGGTGTAAAGGGGAAAACTGAAGGCACTAAATTTGGCGAAAGTGGGTCTGCACTTTTACAACCTAAAAAGGGAAGAGAAGATGAACAATTATAACACTTCCCCTAGTTACCTTAGAAAAGATAATAATTGAATGGAAGCACAAATACCCCCATTCCCATTTAACCATTTAAAACAGTTTGGACAATTATTGCAAATAATGTATGTTTTGTTGAGGATGTTAAGGTTTGCTATCATTATGTTGGGTTTGGAAAGGAGAAATATGGTTATGACAGGGGCTAAAAGATGGTTGTCCAAATGTCATCGCCTCACCTCACTTCTCCATCTGCTCACCCTAACAATGCACCCATGGATTGTCCTGCCCTTCACTTAGAGAATCATCTTGGTGTCTGTTTAGGAAACACTCAGTCTCAACTTTAACAAGGGCTCTACATAGGTTCAGGCAGAAGGGGACATTTGATGTAGGGTCTGGCCTAGCCATATGTTGGTCCCATAGTCAGTGTTAAAATTTCCCCAAGCCTTGGCTAAGCTTAAAGGTACAACTGGATGAAATAGCCTTACAGGCTTAACCTAAAATTAGGTATGTTTAACTGTGCTCAGGCTCATTAAAATAACTGCTCATGACTCTGATAAACTGCAGAATATTGTTCTCATTAGTTCCATATTTTAATTAGCATGAATTATAAGCCTAAACTTTTCGTCAATTACTTTTGGCTTTAGGTACACTTTATAAATGTAAGCTTAATTCAATCAAGGTTAGGCTTTACGTAGCCTAACGATTAACTTACCGCTTACAAAGAATGTTGCCTTCGGCGTTGGGGAAATTGCCAAAGGTAGCTTCCCATCCAACACTTCATCACCATGTGTATCTAGGGAAGTGATGACGTCACGTGCATACCTTCTGTATAACCTGTGATGACCTCAATTGTTTAACCATCACAGAAGCAACAGGGTTCTTGTACTCAGCATAGTGCATCCACATGCAATGTATGAGATCATTCGAGGTTGGCCCCCGAAGGATCGTATTAAGAACAAGTTTATACAATTTTCACAGTTTGATCACAGTTTGAAAGGAGAAAAGGAAGATAGGTATCACCATCTGTCATTATTTTGCAATTGTTTATGAGATGAAACTGTTAGAGTCCTTGTCCTGCCTACACTAAAAACCACCCAGGTAAGGTTTTGAGAAGAAAAAGTAACAGATATTGATCGTTCTTCAACTAATTGTCATTTCTCTGCTCACAAAACGATACAAATCAGTGTATTATCATTATACCATAGACAAATGTGCATTCATTTAGGGCACAGGTGTGTTCTGAGGCAGCGGCGGATTTACGGAAAAGGGCCCTGTCAGCAGCTTGAGGCAGGGGACCTAGACCTCCTCCTCCAAGAAGGTGTGATGGGAGGGGGGTTGAGGGAGTGATACAATGAGGGGGTCTGGGAGGTGGGTATCCTCCCCCCAAACTCCAAGAAATTTTCTATTTTTATGCCCGAAAATCAAGAATTGAAGCTCGTTTTATGTATCATTTATTTATTGATTGATTGGTTTATTTATGGAAAATTTATTGCAAAATTGGCATTGAGGGGAGGGACTGAGGAAGTGAAGCGACGGAGGGAGGGGAGGGGGTCTGGGAGGTGGGTATCCTTCCTCCCAAGTCCAAGAAATGTTCTGTTTTCATGCCCAAAAATCAAGTATTTAAAGCTCGTTTTATGTATCATTTGTTTATTTATGAATGATTTATTGAGAAATTGGCAATGAGGTCCGAAATGGGATATTTATATTAAAAATACCACTTACATGTAACATACATTCACGAAATTAAAAGTGCAAAACAAAAAACATGAAATTATCTTCATAGACACACATTCACTCACTCACCCACCCATACACACACACACCCGCCCACACACACGCACACAATTGCAATTGTCATTACAATTTTTTCGCTTCTATTACTTCAACTGTATTTGTGGCCTGCAGGGGACATACTGTACATGTCTAACATGTTAGTATAAACTTTAATAGTGAAAACTAAAAAGTAAAAAATTACCAGATGCTTCACTCGTGTGAAAGGTAAAACACATGCACAGCATGACGGGTAAGGTATGTTAGGTACATGGTTCATGCATAGTGAGATCACAAATGCCATGCGGAATTGCACAGGAAATTGACACACTCCATGGAGAATTGGACATTCCAACGAGAAACTTACAATTCCCGCAGGGACTGTCGCACTTTCCATGAGAACTAACAAATCCTACTGGGAATTGTCATTCCCTCACGAGAAATTAAAAAAAAACAACACGGGGAGTTATAATTCCCACAAAATGGTTCTATTTACCGTGGCGAACTTAAACTTCCCATGAGAAACTATTTAAAATCCTATGGGGATATGCAAGCTTCCCGAGGTAAATCTTCATTTACCGTGGAAAGTCCCTGAAAAATGGTGCATATCCCATGGTAAATTTCAGACTAACCGTGGGAAGAATGCATAATTCCCTAAAATTCCCATGGATGCTTGAATTCCTGTGGGACTCTCATGGGTTTTTTGGAAGGGAAGGACAGGTAGACCAAGTTTTACAATTAAAATTTCGTGAAAAGCTGGCTGACAGTAATACATCATATCAAGAGGCCGTAACATGTCCCTGATCATATTGAAGACGTCCGTGATTAATCTACAATCCTCGACAAAAATGATGGGACAAAACAAGCAAAACAAGCAAGCGTGAGATCATCTTCCCTCTTGTCTGCATCCCCGCTCCCTTGTTCAATGTTGCAGCCGACGAACGTGTTCTGAGACTTCAACACTGATACGGGGAGCGGGGTGTCCCATGTACTTTTGTCGAGGATTGTAGCTATTACAAAAGTGAAAATGAAAAAGTACTTGAATTATACCCACAAGAAGGAATAAACCTAGTCAAAATATAGTTCTTTGTAGAATTTGTCAAATAGTTATCACGTGTCATCGATTTCTAACCAACTCACTACACAGGCAGGAATCAGGGGTGCCGTCAGGATATGCCGACAGGGGGCCAGGCTTCCCGACGGGGTAACCAGCCACCAAAGCCCCGACAGAGGTGACGGGATAACGATGTTGAATGGGGGAGGGGTGTCACAGAGGAGGGCATTGAATAAAATGGCCTAAGCTGAGGCTGTAATTCATGTTTTGCAGTGAAAAAATTAAGTACACCGAAGGGATAAGAAAGTGTGCCATTATTTCATTTACAACGTTGTGACGGAGTCTATAGGGAGTTTTCGATTTCAGGACGATAGACGAAGAGGACGGAACGTGCAGCAAAAGGCGAAGATCTTAACGTCCTGTTGATTTTTAGAACGGTCTTTGACCGATTTAACGTTCGGGTTAGACAAAGGACGGTACAAGAGTTGTCTTAGCGATTCCTTTGGCACGCACTTACGCGTCTTCTTGACGTTGTTTTGCTAGCTTGCAAAAAGCACATGACATACAACATTATGGTTAGAAAGTCATCTAATGGTTGATTCTGTAGTAAATAAAGACATATGGGTGTCTTGGGAGTCTTATGACAGCAGAAAAGTTCACCATTTTAATTGTACATTCTGCCCTTTGTCTGTGATCTTATGCCTGAATTTGCTGCTATTCTGAAGTGTAAGCTTGTAATGCTACATACTCAACTGTTAAGTTGGTAACAAATCAGGCCGCTTATCCCTATTTTTTTATATTTTATTCTAGCTAATGTGGGCCCCGTTGTCTAGAGGATCGAAAGGTCTTGAATATCAGGAGGGGAACCTGCGTGCACCAGCGTTCAGCTATCCGTCCTGAAATCGAAAACTCGCTAAAGGTAGACCTGTTGCGTTTAGCAATTGAAAAATTGCCTAACAATAGACCCTATGCACTGACATCACACTGACGTCATTTTAGGTGAAAACAATGAAGCACACCTGCACCCACGGCGTAGATTTCGCCGCACGTGTAGTAGACTTACGCGCATTATACGATTGCTTGACAAATCAGCTGTCTGCATTTTTAGTGTAACTTGCAATGATACGCGCTTTTCCTCCATTTTCCTTCAAACGAGGGAGCACTTTCTCCTTTGTGACATCATATGCATACGGTCTATGGGAGGCACGAGCGTTAATTATGTATGTGCGCTTCGGCGCTGATGTTGCGTGTTGTTTAATTCAAATGGTAGAAGAGTTGTAAAAAGAGTGAAATTTGAATGTAATACAGTTTGATAACTGGAAGCGATGCTTAAAAGTTGAACATCTTGTATATCCAGTATTTTTTAAATTAGGCGGAGATTGTCTTGATTATCTTGACTCGGCGAAATAAAGAAAAAAGACCTTGCAACGTTGAAAATCTGATGTTGACAATGACTGGAGTTCTGTCCTTTTTCTTTGAGTCTTCTAGTTCTCCGTCGTAATTACTAAAGTTGGGCCAAGGAAACATTGCGTTAGCCCAGGTGGGTTCGACGTACAAACGTCATAACTTTAAGTTACTCTAAAAGCACTTACAGCAACAACGACGACAACCTAAAAGGCAAGATCAAACAGCACGAAATAAGAAGTAACGAGAAGACGTGCATAATGACGTTACGCATAAACTTAGAAACATGAAAAAGTTGATTATTACATTTTCAGTTCCAGTTGGGCAAAAATGGTTAACATAAAACCAACGGTTGGTTAATACATTTGCCCAACAGCTTGATGAAAGAAATGCCCAACAAGTACGCATTTTATGAAATGCTCATTTACTTAACAGTTGGGTAATTTTACTCCCAACAATTGGGTTCAAAATTTACCAAATTTGGCTGGTCAAAATAAAATTTTGACCAACTGTTTAGGTTGTTGAATAGATGCCCAGTGTTGGTCAAAAAGTTGGGCAAAATTTGCCCATCTTTTTTAAGAGCGATGGGGAAATTCACCCACCATGGGAATCCTTTTGACCAACTTTGGGCATTTTTCTACCCAACATTTCAGGAGGTGGCATACGGACCCAACCTTGGGTAAAAGTTTACCCGACTGTTTTTAGAGTGTGTAGGTCCTATTTTAGTATCACAGAAACCTATACCTACAAAACATTAACCAATGAACAGATAATCTGCTCCTGTGATAGAGCGAATCTGCTGAGGGCTGATAATCATATTTTTGAGGAATAAGCAATTTATGATCGTCCCTCTGACCAAACTGCCCTTACCGCGAACCCTCATGAAAGCCCAAATGAACAAGATATATGAACTATAAATGTACTGATGTTTCATATCACATAAAAATGTTGTCAGTATCACCACCGATATCAAAAAATTCGCAGTGTTTGAATGTTTCTCGTGTAACATGATAAGCATGAAGAAGGGTTTTTACAGTTTTGCCATTTCGGACGGGACAGAAAATGCCAAAGAATTTGGACGCTAATTAGACAGAGGTTTAGCGATCATTTGGGTAAAACAATCTCATCCATCCATATGTGTGCTGGTGTAAAAAAATACCTTAATCATTTTGAGGCAAATGTAGGTCCAGATGTTGTAAGGCAAAGAGATGTACGGATTTTCTTCAAAGATTTTTCATTGCATGGAATCAGTTTTACATATTTTGAAGGAATGATAAAAGAAAATCAAGTCAAGTGTAAGGCTGCTCAGTGCAAACCTGCAATTAGCCCAATAGTCAGATGGTTCCTTACTAATCATGTGACAATATTTCTGATTGCTTATTTGTTAAATTCATGCAGAATAACTCCTGGTTTACCGTCAATAGTCAATGTTTTATACAGAAATATAAGGGGAACCAGACCATCATCAAAAATGCATTGAGGTTTCGATGATATATGTTTATTCCAAATAATGCCAGTGATGTCCTATATCTTTCAGTCAATGGTTCAAGTGCTATCTTAACGTGCTGGAAAAATACGTTCCGGTTGTATTCTCATATTTGATCTTGGGAATTCTGACGAAGTTTTGGCAGTTCGACCTCTGGTGGACCCCAGATTGACCTTGAGCGGGCTGTCAAAAGAAGCCTTCAAAACTTGCGGGGCCAAACCGGCAGATCGTCATGGAATCTAGGGGCCAAATGAGAAATCAAGGGGCCCAAAACTACCACCTACATTACTTATGACTGAAATCGGTGTTTGTACTGTATGTCTGGGTGTGTGATCTTCCGTCGTTGTGACAAAGCAGACTGTTATGAGTGATGTGAAGTGATTCAGAAGTGTGTGTTTCGCAGGTTTTCTTTTAAGTGACTGTTAGTATACGAAATTACACAGGCCTTGCGAAGATGTAACGATCGGGGACTGTGGGTGGAGAGGTTTCATGCGCAGACTGTACAATTAGACCTTAAAAATATTTAGGAGGCCAACCGGGCCCCTTTCCCTGTAGAAGCTACGGTGAGCCGAGCGAATTTCAGAGGAGCACAAGGTCCAAGGCCCCCGTTATTTTGAGCCCGCCTTTGACCTCACAAAAACAAAACCACAAAAACAAACAAGGGGGCTTCATCTTCACACCATAACGCATCCACATACTACGTTATAAAATCTGATCCAAGCATCCTACCTGGGCAATATCATGTTAACAAGGTTATACAGCTGTTTTGACCCCACCGTGACTGCACATGACCTTTGGACCTCCACAACAATGCATAGGGCACATTTTCTCACCATAATCGCATCCCACATACCCACATATGAAATCTATACCAAGCTTTATACAGCGCCTACGCACCCCCCCCTCATATCATGTTAACAAGGTTTTCAAGGTTGACCCCCTTGGTGACCCCTGACCTCCACCAAAAAATAATTGGGTTACTCCCTCTTACCATAAACACATCCTACATACTTAGTATGAAATCTATCCAAGCTTCTTACCTCGAAGATACTCATGGTAAAACAGGTTTTCAGGTGTTTGACCCCTGGATGACCCAGATAACCTTTGACCTCCACCAAAAACAAATAGGGTTCTTCCTCTTACCATAATGCCAATCTACATACCTACGTACAAAATTTATTTAAGCTTCCTACCTTGACATATCGTGTTAACAAGGTTTTCAGGTTTTTTTGACACCGGTGGACCCCAGATGACCTTTGACCTCACCAAAAAACAATAGGGTTCTTCCTCTCACCATACGCATCTACAAACTATGTATGAAATAATCCAGAGCTGTTTATGTCGGATGATATAGTGTTAACAAGGTTTTCAGAATTTGACACCTAGTGACCCCAGATGACCTGTTGACCTCCACCAAAAACAATTAGGTTCTTCCTCTAAACATGGGGCATCTATTGTACCAAGTTTGAGAACTGTCAGAGTTTCCCCTTCTTGCGATATCGTTGTTGTGAACGAGCTATAGCGCCAACAAAACACATACACACCACATTATACACATACATACACACGTCATCAATGAATGCATCAGGTTTCTCTTATCATCAAAACCAAAATAATACTTGAGTGAAAAATAAGCAGAAATCTGTTACTGTTTAGCAGATTTTTTACAATAAACTTGAGGCGGCACTACTTTCTTCCTTTAAGCAAAAGGTAATCACTTTTTCACAAGCCAATCATTTCTTGCAACCTTTAAGAAATCAATTTCCCAGGGGGGGGGGTGGAAAACACATTAAGTTGTTAGTAACTTGGGACATTTGCAAAAGCACAATCAGTTTTATACTTTAACTAACTATGTATACCAATGGCATAGAGAAGTATAGGAAAAGCAGCCAGAATTTTTAATAGGGGTGCCAAAGTTTAGGTGGCATAAGATTTTTCAAATGCTTTCATTTTAGTTGGAGCTGGTCACGTGTGTGTGGGTGGGGGGGTGGGGGGACGGTGGCAGAGTATCTCACTACATCACTGCTAGTTACCCTAAAACAGACTGCAACCATGAAACAATGTTCTGCTTTCTGAAATTCATACATGCTACATTTTCTTACCTCGTTATGGTTTCCATGTGCCTTGCTGTTCCCATTCTTTAACTCAATGGTAACTGTTCTCATGACTGAGTTTCATCAAAAACTGTATAAAAAAAGCAAAATGGTAAATTTAAATGTCTTAACTTGGTTTTAAAACATTCTAACTTGGTAGTTGAAACATTTTCTATCTACAAAATAAAGGACAGCATTAAAGACATGGAAAAAGAAAACTTAATTATCTGAAGAACAAGACTGATTGTCGAAATAGCTGGGGTGGTCTAAGTACAGACTCAGGCCTTCAAGTTGATTAGAATGGTAGGGGGGGAAAGACTACCAAGGCATTCGGCAACCAAAACCGCAACTTGCATAACTATCATGGACCTGGTCTCTTCTTATTATAGTAGTAACTGATTGTTTCTTTTGAGGGGATGTCACTTGCTATAATGCATTCTAGTATCTCCTTCTGGCATGCACAATTTTTTCTTTTCCACCATATATAAAATCTGAACATAAAAAATGATATACACGTCGTCAATATTCAAGTATAAAGTAGAAAAATAAACTTGAAACAGAAAGACCTCGCCCAATGTGGTCATTTCTGTGATGTGTGTACGTTGCATAGCATCACAGAGTGACACAAAACAAATAACACACAAGCTACATAATCTATATACACAGGCAATATGAGATTTTCCTTCATCGACCGCAAAAGGGTTAACACGGACCACACCAAAACAGTTCTCATTTACGACATGTTTTGTGTACAGGAGCAGCCAATTCCATAACCTCTTCCTTCTTTAAGGGTTGTTTTACAATCAGGGTACATCAGGTGTCTACACAGCACACACTTTGCAAAAAATAAAGTTGTTATTTTTCTTTAGTATTGGTATTTTGTTGTGTTGGGCAGACAGGTCATATTCAAGATTTTAAGAGTATAGAGGCATCAAGTATTCACAATTTTATTTTATACAACTTTAAATATCTATGAAGCTAAAACTTTGGCTCCTGGGACATGAAAATTATCTACACTTACACACATCAACATTATTCTCTATGCTTAGAGTGGAGTCTAGATGACATTGTTTTAAGCAAAAAAGGATGTGTAATGAAAATAACAACTCAGTATTCTGAAGTGTGTGGCATATCTATTTGCCTACAACAGAAGTTTCTGTTTGTCTGTACATGATAGGCCGTTGTGAAATGGTTTGTGAAGTTTTCAAGTTCTGAAACAGTAGTAGTGGTTCTAACAGACAGTTTCTGTTTCAATGTGCGATTAAACCATAGATCAGGTCTACTTTTAGCACACCAATTTTCAAAACACGATGTCCCCCAGCAACAGTCTAGATACTTGATGTCAAATTATCCAGTCGGGAGAGTGACATGTTGTGGGGTTTCTCGGATTGGAGGACCCCAATTGTTTGAAACAGAGAATGGAGTGTGAGTTCACGTGTGTTAAGAGGGGGGTTCTTGAGATTAATATTTCATAGGCATTAATGCCATGTTGATAGTGGGGAAGAGATGGAAAAATGAAACTTGTGCAATTCAAAAAGTTCTGGATAAAAAGACATAGACCTTTTACATAACAAGTTTTCATTTAATGCATAAGTGGACTGGGAATAAACAGGTTCGGGTACCATAAGAAGGTTTCTGAAAAAAAAAATCAAAACCATCAGGATAAATTTCTTAGAAGAAGTTTGATTTATTCCGATTACTAAATAAACACACTGAAATTGGCTGCTTCTGAGGGACCTTTTTGCAAAAACACAATACCTAAAGCCAAGCTATATGATGTCAATCATCCTGACTGTAAACCAGTCACAGAGGGAGAAGATCCTCCATTGTCGGATGAGGACACTTTTTTTGACATGCTAACAGTTAATCAGTAACGCCTTTGATTGACTGGTCATTATTTCATTATACCTGCAATGTGCAATATACATAAAAAAGGGAAAGTTTTCATTCATATTTTCTGTTGTAACATTGACAAATGATTACTATTGTTACAGTGTGTTTGATGAAAAAAAGCTCAATATTTAAGGTCAAAAAATGGTTGGTACAGCAGAACTACTGAATTCACTCCAGTACATATACTACAAAGAATTGTAAATAGTTTTAAGGCAGTACCTGCAGTAGCGAGGAATAGTTACACACAACTGCTTTTATTACAAATTCGAGGAAACAATAAAAGAAAGTGTGTTTTGAAACGTTATTTTTTGGTTTGTTTAATACCAAAGATCCACTGTTCTGGTGAATTTTTGGAGAGGTCTTTTTTTTTTGACGGTAATATAAATCTGATCCACAATTCATTATATGTAGACTTTTTTAAACAAATCGGTTCTGACTTCAACACTACTAATAACAACTTGGAAAAGCAAAACCTATGGAAACATGTTTTTCAAAAACGTATTGTCAGTAGGATCCATGCATTTTTTTTAGCTCATACTGTCAATTGCTTTCCCATTATGGACACAATATTACGTCTGAAAAGCAATCAAAACACGTTGGTTGGTCTGAAGACCGCAAAAATTTGCCGAGAGCCCATGCTTATATTTATTAAAAAGGTTGGTCTCCAAACCAACACATTACCGGTGGAATGTCTTTTCAGACGTGAGTTTATCCCAATCATTCTAGTTCTAGTGACAACTTTGATAAAATTGATTCAGTTTGTTGACTTTTTGATGATACTTTCCAGTTAAAAAAAAAAAAAAAAAAGATACCCCACTTTTTCTCTCACAACTGGAACTTGAACGCAAGCAGGAATTGACATCATCCCCACACACTGATAGTAGCAGTTTTTTGCTGTCTTTTCTGTTAATGGGTACTACCAGTTTAGTACTTCAAAAATTTTTAATGCCATCGGTTAAATGCATGGGGGGGGGGGTGGGGGGTAATGGTGGTATGGCGGGGAATATTATGAAACCTTCAATATACACTGTTGTTGGGCTGACCCTCTACGGGATTTCAGGTAAGGTAAAAAAAAAAACATTCAGGTATCACATTATAAAGAAGAAGAAAGACAGAAGAAAAACTAAAAAACTTTTCACCACATGTGAGGATATGTCACTCATTGTATGTAAGTTAGCCTGCCAGTGTCAAATAATGTCCAAATCGGTTCGAAAATTGAGCTGTAATAACCCTCATTCTAAACTCTAACTCCAAGAACCATTCAGTACATGTGGATCAGACCTTTTACCAAACTCGCACTGTAGGAATTTTAACAGTCCTAAAACACATATCAAGGCCTAAATTTGTGGCTGGACCCACCCTTTTGACCTCTATGAAAAAATGTTCATAATGTTTTAACTGCAGTGTCACTGAAAATCTTCCTGAACTGCCTGGAAAGCACAGTGTTACTAAAGGCAACTAGTTTGTCCCTAGGGGGTAATGGGGGTTGTGTGGGGGGGATTGGAGGGGATTCACCAATGGACAGGTTGTAAGCAATCAATTTGCATACTTTGTGTTAGGCACAATACTGTACAAAGCACAGTCAGCGCAGGATCGCATTAGGAGTTGACCAGTTTCCGATGTGTTTATAAGTTCACTTCATATCTGGATTGGAATTAAATTTTGGCACCAGACCAGGAATGCAATAAAAACTCTGCCATTTTTCAGGAAACATCTGTAAAAATAATGGTATATCATAGTCTGTATGTGTCAATACAATAGTTGTATTGTAGTGTGAGCATTCAACAGCCTCTCAGGTGCTGTCCGGTCCCTAGGAGTTCAATTGTAGTTTGGTTTGCGTTACCATTTTTGTTAGGAGAATTTTACTAGGGTTCAGAATGTTGTAAACCTAGGGAAACCATATTGATGGATAATATTCTGCAAATGTGTGCAAAATGCTGTGTCCTCTTCCAGACATTTGTGAAGGAAAAAAGGGTCACTCATGGCAATTTGTGAGAAAGTCTATATCTCACTAAGGAAAAGAAAAGCAAGAAGGATGCACTGCATGATATTCAAAGGAGTGCGCCACTAAAATCTGCAACAACACTAGGCTTAACATAAAAACTAAGTAAAACAAAAACAGAGTAAAACTTGAGTCTTTAATCTTTAATACCAACACAACTTTTCTGGTTGTTCAGAAAGATGAGAGGATGTACATGAAGAATCACTCCCAGAACAGCATTGACGTTCTCTGTGGACATATCCCCCAAAAGCCTACGGAATTTAAAAACCCAGATATTGCTAGTTTAAATTATCTACACACCCATATTCTTAGTAAATGGAGAACCCCAATGCATATATCACAAAAGGTTAATTTTGATTATAAAATCTGCCAAATATTGTACCCCATGGGAAAACGTTCATCCTCTGATTTTTCACGAGGAGGACAATACTTTTTGACCATACATAATGTATTGAGTATACATTGAGAGTGGAAGTAGTTGAAGGAGATGTAATTCAATGCATTTATGATGGAACAATGATTAGTACTTGCTCAGATACCATAAGTGGGAGCTCAAGTGCTCCTGTTTCCTTTAAACAGAAAAGGACACATAGAAATCATCCATTTTTGTCGGAAGAGGACACTTTTTGACGGAAATTGAAAGTCATCAGTGTTGAAACTGCGTTCCATATCCTCACTGAAGGAGTTCGTTTGTGAACATAATATCAATACCACATGTTTGTAGGATACAAATTACTGATTTGTGAGACAATATTTTTTTTTACTGGGCCATATATCTGTCAGCTTAATTGCATGATTTCGGAGAGGACATATTTTGACGGAAAATACAACCTACTTTTCATGCAATTTTTCATTTATTAAATTAGTTTCAATCATTGAAAAGGTGTAGGCCTCTTTTTTTTTGAACAAACCATGTTGTTGTTGTAACTTCCAAATCAGTACTTTCTGTCAAACTCTTTTCTGTATTAGTGCATTCATCTGGTTGAATGTTTGCAAAATTCAAATGAGACGTTAATTTTGTGGAATTTGCCAGAAATGACACTATGCAGAATTATTTTACCCCAAATTGTGCTTTGAAATACATTTAATATACTATTGTAGACAGGGACATATACTGAACTTTTACTTAGTGTGGTTGGGTCTTAATGTCAAGTGTATATATTTTTTAGTATGGGAGCAATAAAGTGAATTTCTGGTTGACGTACCCTGATTTTAAAACAACCCTTAACTAAACTATAATAGTCCAATAAAGGTTACAGAAGGGTCCTACTAATGACTAAACACTAAACACTGCAGATGGCACCCCAAATCATGTCAACATGGCAGGCAATCATTGGGAGGAATGTAAGCAGTGATGAGAAACGGCTGACTACCAATGCCTCATATCCAAAGTGTAAAGAACAACAGAAACAATTGATCTGTGCATGTGCTACAGAGAAAGCACAAGCTGTGGGCATCTGCTTGTATTGCAGTTACAACATAATACCCTGCCATAGTCAAAAACACCTTTCTGAGAACACAGCACAGTCACACAGGCGGTCTTACAATATGCTGATATTCTCAGAATGAGGAATGCTGCCCGAATTATGTTTCTTGTGTGTATGTGGTTTTCCTTTGTGAATATTGACATCTTGTTAACTTTATAAATCGTTAGGGCAAACTTGCACCCCTATCCAATCCAAAATTAAAAACATGGCACTGGAAAAATACCACACAATATAACATAACATTGCCTGCTGTATGATGATCATTCATTATACTCAAAGCAAAAAGTTACACACATTCTTTCCTCTTTAGCAGGAAATAATCATATTTTGTGTAGAACTCAATGTGAATTAAGTGGAAACAAAACTGCAGCAGAAAAATTTTAGAGCTGCAGTTCTGACTTAGAGCTATTTGCAGTACAAAATATATCATATAGGCCTAGTCAAATGGTAAGTTGTACACCAA
This sequence comes from Holothuria leucospilota, assembly GCA_029531755.1. NCBI lineage: Eukaryota > Metazoa > Echinodermata > Holothuroidea > Aspidochirotida > Holothuriidae > Holothuria > Holothuria leucospilota. The sequence continues at coordinate 14,531,515 of CM055965.1, forward strand.
TGCAAGTGAATTCTCATGCCGCTACGCCAAGTGTTTTCCTTCGTCTACGCCGAAGATCTTCAGTGTATAGTGCACCAAAATACACTCTAGGTGTATCCCCAAGTCTCAAGACCTAGGCCTAACTTGACAACTAATGTTAAGCCTTAAAAGGTTAGAGGCCTAGCCCAAATTGTCTAGGGATTTTGGTTAGGCGATCACTGAAGCACTAATGGCAAGTTTACCATCAGAGTGTGCTACTATATATTTTGGTGTTTGATGATTACATTCTTCCCTAGACTCATGTGTCTACTGTAGGTTTACCCAGTAGGATGAAGGGGATTGCAATTCGCCAGTGGGGCCCTCCCTGAAATTCGTTCATTTGATATTTTTATTTAGAATCACACGTTCCGTTGACCAAAACTTGCATGCAAGCTGGCAACACGCTAAACCATGCAAAAATGCAACAAATAAAATTTCACAGGACAAAATGAGTCAGACATAGCAAAATTCCCCTATTCTATGAAAGGGTTTGAACCACATCTAGGCCTAGGCCTAATAAATTACCACTGTCAGTAGTTCACAGCCCCGTAGAGCCAGATTGCATACTTTGTCAGTTGCGAGCACCTTTTTCCACGTGCACTTTCAATTTATATACCGATTTTACGATGAATCTGCGTGTGGCACACAGGTAAAGAACTGAGCAAAAGATTGGCGCGGTGCAAGCAAAATCCCAATGCTCAAGATTCACTCAAAAAATTATGCTCAGTCCACAATTCAGAAAGAACCAAATCACCATCTATTGCAGTAATGGATGTGTCCAAGTCAAAAGGGGGTGTTCCCAAAAACTTGTTGACAGGTGACTATAACAAATATCTATGAAGACTTTTTGTTGCTTTGTCTGACAAATGTTGTAACAAAAACAAAAGCATTGACCAACATTGATTTGTTGTAAATGTTGTTACATAAATACATATAGGCCATCAATTTAAGCCGCCATCTAGCATGTCGTGGTCGCGGAAAATCCCTAAGTAGTACCGGCAAATCACCATGGCAATCCCCCCCGGAAAAAACCAAGTTTTTTCGAAAATAATCGATAAAACTTGGTTTTTCGAACCGCAAACTTGGTTTTTCTACCGATAAACTTGGTTTATCTAGTTATTGGACGTTTGGCGTTGAGAAAGCTTGGTTTTTTTTCCTCGACCCGATAAACAATGCTATTAATTTTATATGAAAATTATATTATATAAATAATTATAAAACTTGGTTTTCCTTTTTGTTTTTGGTTGTTTTTGTTTTCTTGTTTTTTCGACGACCGTAATCTTGGTTTTTCGACACGATAAAACTTGGTTTTTCGACCGATAAACTTGGTTTTTTTTGTTTGTTTTTTTCGACCGATTAATAAAACTTGGTTTTGGTTTTTTTTTTTTCGACATCCCCCGAATATAGTGTTAATGTATATAAAAGTCTTGTCTTTTTTTTTTTAGGTTTTTTTTTTTTTTTTTTTTTTATCGATCCCCCCGCGATATAAGTATGATAAACTTGGGTTTTTTTTTTCGACCGATAAACTTGGTTTTTATCGCGAAAAAAAACATGGTTTTTTTTTCGACCGATATTAATAAAAACTTGGTTTTGCTACCGATAAACTTGGTTTTTAGTTATTGGACGTTTGGCGTTTGGGGGTTGAAATATGTGATGGAAAGCTTGGTGGTTTTTTTTTTTAGACCGATTATAATTAATCTTGGTTTTTTTTTGTTTTCGACCGATATAATTAATTAAACTTTTTTTTTCGACAGATATATTAAACTTGGTTTTTCGACCGATAAACTTGGGGTTTTTTTCGATCGATAAACTTGGATTTTCTAATTATTGGACATTCCGTTAAGAAAAACCAAGTTTATCTTTCGATATACCAGATAAATCGAAAAACTTGGATTTTCGACTGAAAATCTAAGTTTTTCGACCAATAAGCCAAGTTATTTTGAAAATCTAGGTTTTTCAACCGATATACCAAGATTTGGAGATAAACTTGGTTTTTCGATCGATAAACCTGGTTTTTCGACCGATAAACTTGGTTTTTCGACCGATAAACTTGGTTTTTCGATCGATAAACTTGGTTTTTCTAATTATTGGACATTTCGCTTGCCATAGACGACACTATGTTTTACAATCCATTTTGTGGTTTTTCAACGGATGATGTTCCCTAATGCACAACGCAATAAGGCCTTGGCCAGGCTACTGTCCGGCGGTGAACGAATTGCGTATAGGCCTAGGGGCCTACCTGCATAAACTAGACTAATTTGTGACACAGGCGTTCCGACTTATATGTACATATATAATATACACTATACATATATATATATACTAACAAGGTACGACAATTTTCTGGACGAAGCTTACAACTTGGTCTATTTTTACTCTCTTACGCTCACTGTGAACCTTTCTGATTTCCTTCAATCGCATCGTTCGATGAGAAAGAACATTCAACATCTTTTTGGGCACAACTGCATGCATAAAATCACTTCTAATCAGAATTATTCGTAAAAAATGTACTCTCCGCACGTTCCCGGTTACATAGACAGATGATGTATGATTATAACCTGCACTGCTACCTATGTCGTCTTGTAAGCGAAAACACGCAGCGCAAGGTATAGCAAATCAAAAGAATGTACGTTCGCTATGCAGATAGCAGAGCCGTATATTAGGATAGATATGTGTAGCACCTCATTTGACAAATCCAGGCAACGTGCGTTGTGATTGGCATAGAAATAATTTGACTTAACTATAAGCCAATCACAATGCACGTTACATAGGATTTGTCAAATGAGGTGCTACACATATCTATCTGCATAGCAAACGCATGTTCTTTTGATTTGCTATACCTTGCGCTGCGTGTTTTTTTGCTTACAAGACAGTACAGATGGCCGCCGCCGGGCCCGCCCCGCGCAGACTCCGCCCCGCGCAGGTTATAATCATACATCATCTGTCTGTGTAACCACGAACGTGTGGAGAGTCCATTTTTGTACGAATATTAATTATGATTAGAAGTGATTTTATACCTGCAGTTGTGCCTAAAAAGATGTTGAATGTTCTTTCTCATGGAACAACGTGATTGAAAGAAATCAGGGCTCTAATTTAGAATCAGTGCCCAGAAGTGACGTACTGTAACCTTTACTAACCTGGTACGCATAGGACAGGGTTATATACGTGGTGGGCATACGGACAGGGAGAGGGTTATACACCTGCTATGCGTAGAAATAAGGTTAGGGTAGGGGGCACACATACAGATAGGGATAGGGTTACATATGTGATACGCATAGAGATACAGATGTGCCAAGAAGTAACTACTTGACATTCTGCGCGAAATAATCTTTTAAGCCTCTTTGGCCGCGCAGACAAGTTTGCACGGGATTACCCGCAGACATTCTATTGTCCATTCCTGGCAACTGACATCGATACCCCTGTGGTTTTCACGTAACAAAAGAAGGCTTATAGGCGTGAGTGCAGAGTTCCTTTTCAAAGTTTTTTCTTGTACACAATGCCCAAAACAAACAGTGCCAGACATCGGTGTATTCGTATCTTTATTAAACTGAAAAGAGTTCCCGAGTTTTTTTTTTGCTTTCAGAACAGTCACCAAAACAAACGTTAAGAGAATAAGAACTCACACGAGTGAAAGACATTACGATGCAACACTTGTTGTGTACACAGCAGTTTTACTATACTAAAGCATGCGGTAACGAGAATGTCAAGTGTGACGTCATGCTGTTGCGATTTGTAACGTGTTTGATTTCAGTGGGCGTAGCGAGACGTCACACTTAATGTTTTCTGTTTAGGTCTGTCCGATCCGGGAATTTTTCATAGTGCAACGAGAGTACATGGTACATGGTACAATTTGAGAACAGGCCAACATGAAAACGTTTTCATTCAAGGAAAAGTGGTAAACATTTAACTGTGGCACATCCCGGATTTTCCAACTTCGGGCACCCCGGCAAAACCGGCCACATTACAACCCCCCCCCCCCCCAAAAAGAAAAAAAAAAATAAGAAAAGTGCGACGTATTCCCTCCGATTCACTATACTTTACTTATGATGTCGTTCGTTGTTTTCTTCTTCATTTTAACGAGCGCTCCAGTAAATAATCTGCTAAAATCTTTCAAAGAAATTTACAGGCATTCAAAGATTTGCTGAAGTTACAACATCAATGGAACATGAAAGCAACACCTCGTTTCCACCGGATAATGGTGGGAATGGCACTTGTGTGGCCTATATACTTAGACTTGACAATATGTTTCTAACTGAGATTTCTTACCGTAGAGACTACGGAGGTGATCCAGCGGTTTTCGGAACTCTTGTAATCCAAATAAATTCCGTAGAAATTTTGTATAAATCCAAGTACAGTACAAATTCCCAATGGAACTCTCCGCCCTAGAACGTGTGCTGGGACTGTGGGAATTATGACAATTTTCAATGCTAGATGCGACTCGGGCCGCAGTAACAACCATGGCACCGTAGTATGTTTACCAAAGATAACAGCAAACCGAAGCATGTCTCAAGAATAGTAAAAGTTTAAAGACTGTTCTAAAACAAAAATCAATTTGCCTGCAGTATATATCATTCAAATTTTTGTCGGCCTCGGTTTCATTTTTATTAAAACTACGCATGCACCGTCCCGACACGCTATTACTAACAGGGCTTTGAGTTCAATCCAGTTGGGGTGAATACACTGTTAACTCCCCATATGAATGCACAGGCCCTGCCGTTTGCTAATAACGTTTTATGTATGTACCACGCAGTTGTGTATTAGCTGCAGTATGGGCTGTTGGCCCTTCCACGTGCAGTAATTGTGAAACGTTGTTGTGTGCGATGATGACCATAATTTCACGAAAGATGGAAAATTCCTGCATAATACGGCCCGAAATGCACAATTTTCATTGGCTTTTGGACAGTGACCTTTTACGTACGAAGGTGAACGGTCCGCCTTACACACACGATCTGCATGACCTGACTGTGATGCTTTGTAATGCAGTGCTTCCACTTTGTCCATCTAAATCAAGAAATCCTGAAGCAATTCTGTCAGTGACGAGTTAAATGCTTAAATTAAAGAAACGTTTAGGTGCTAACAATATGAATGTTGCCAAAGTAAACTACACAAGTTTTCTGGAAAGGTTTTTTTTTAAAAAATCTAAAGTGCCAAATTACCAAACTTTTACGGCAAGTTGGAATGGACCATGCATGGACTTACCGAGGTAGTATCTGCATGGTTGTACGGTCAAAGCAAGGAAAAAATGAGTTTGGCTTTGTTGGAAGTGCTTCACTCCAAAACATGTTGGTTCATGCCGCGGCCCTTTGCACGTAGACTTAGTTCTTCGTGAATGGGCGCGGCTACAGTTAAAATTCCCAGGTACCGTCCTCGCACATAGATTTGGTATGTGAAATCATAATACTTCCCCTGCAACGTTAACATTGCGGGAATCTTCAGTGGCTCGCTATAGCTTGAAAGTTTGAACTACGTGTACTGTTTTCTGTATCATTTCTGTACAGTTTTTACTTCTGGACCATGATTTACTTAGAACTTTCACAAACTAGCAAAACAACCGATTTGGCTTACGGTTGGCCTACTTAGAAATAAAAAAATTGTGGGATTTAATTTAGAAGAATAGGCCTGTGTGTGCAGGCTTTGGAGGGCTGCATACTGTGTTCAAAGGCGAGACTGCTAGGGGAAAGGGACTAAGGGGAAGTGATCGCAGAAAAGAAGGGGTTGGTAGGAGTGGGGAGCTAAAGAATCAGTTCAAGGGAAAATGCAGTCACGGTCACCCCACTTTTGCTTATTGTACCCAGGTATCCTATTTCATGAATGGCTGTTGAAAACCATGTAACAATATTTTTCTTTTTCTCACTGAATTCTGAAAATCACGCAAATTACGTAACTTCATTGTTACCGTACATTGAAAATGCAATATTTACGTTTTCTGAAACATCCTGAAAGATACCTGAAAGGAAATTTTATGAGGGTAGTTTTGAGATTTAGCTGCTGTTTTCAAAAATAAGTTTTGAAAACAATTGTACCGCAATTTTCATCTTTCTTCCATGGATTATTACATTGGATTATTACACTGGATTAATATACTGGATTACATACGTCGATTTCTGGATTCGCTGATTTCTTCAATGTTTCATAAAATGGTAAGCTCTAATTTTAACTTTGTTGGTGTTAAAGGCAAGGTGCAGCAACTTCCCGACATTACTCAGCCTAAAGACTTAACGCATCTTTGCGATGTTTTTGTCCTTCTTGAATTACTCTTTCTTTTGAAAGAAAACCTCAAGGCTAAACACAGGTGTTTGAGCCCGGTGTGTGGGGGGGGGGGGGATGCACCCTCTCCCAGAACTTGAAAAAACCTAACAGCTTAGGCCGATGTAAGAAAACTCGTACAAATTGTCTTGGGGAGAAAGATTTCTTTCAAGCAAGCACGGCTTACATGTACCTCCCCCCGCCCGTCGTCCGCGAAAAAGATAAGGAAGCTTTTATTACCGGTAAGACCCTACCGCATTGGGGACAACAGGATGGGGAAACTCAAGCACTGCCTTTTGTTGGGGATGGGCAGTTCATTGCAAGACACCAAGGCCTATTTATTTTTATTAAGAAGTGCTTTTGCAAAGACGTGAATGTGAGAAGGGAAGAATCGTTGTGTGATTTATTTTTCCTGTTGCTAATATGCTTGTTTTGAAACTTGTATAGGACTACGTGTCAAGTCGAACCTTCTTTTTACCTTTGCCCCGCCTAGTTCATGCGAACTTTATGGGCAGGTTGGGAATGAAAGATGATTGAGAGTTGTACAGATGATGGAATTCTGATGAATTTGCGTTGATTTTGGGTGTGGTGGGGTTTTTAATTGGTGTCCATCATAACGGTCGTGGAGACGGGGGCGGGAAGAGGGAGGGAAGGGAGAGGAAGACTGAGAACATTTGAGCCGATTTTTCGTATACCAAGAATGCAGTGAGAAGTCTCGCGGGGAGATTTGTGGGTGTGTTTGTGAGGGACGTAAATAAGGAGACAGCCCAGGCCTACAATCGGAAGCTTTTCGCGCGGCCCAGGCTGCGTGAGAAGGGTGTGTGGATATGATGGGTGTGCGAGTTAGGTGTGTGGTGTAGGTGTGCAGACAACCAGGACCTAGGCCCTAAGGCTTTTTTTGGCGGTCCAGGTTGCTGGGTGGTGTATGATTAGTAATGTTACGTTGCACCTGGGGAGGTGTAGAGTAGAGGAAGTGAGTATTCCTAACAGCTGTTGGTATCTACTTGCTACAGATAATTTTGTGAATCGATTTCTCTGTCTTTTTTTTCCACTAATTTTCATTAAGGGGTGAGGAGTCGATACATCTCACACCACAATCACAGAGGTGGCGCCAGGATTTGCCCCCCGGACAGGGGGGGTCGGGAGACCAAGCTGTGGCTTTGTGTCCAGTGTGCATCGTAACAAAAAATACTGTAAAAGTTTTTTCCACTTCAACTTCTGTACTTTAAGTACCTAAACCATCTGTTCAAATTTCTCGTTAACTGCTTTTCTAGCTTACTCTTATGAAAAATGGCAGTATCTACTGTACACAGTTTTCTCAGTTTCACCTTCTTCGTGATTATGACAGTAAAAAATCTTTCTGATGCATCTCTTGGGCCGAGATTTCACCGTACAGTACCGTTCCCTGGGTAACTATGTACAGTACGATAGGGGACACGGCACACACTGCATGTCGTTACCGTTTACAACGACCACATACGTATACAAGAACGTTCGTTGTAGCCTGGATATTCCCGATGATATGTTGTGCCGAAGCAAGTGCACGTGACTGTGGCAACGCTCCACTTTAGCAAAATGGGGTATATACCAAAAAAAGGAGGATAATATTTGCTCTTTTTTGTCACATGTTTGGAAACTTGTGTAAGCAAAAAATTTTTCAAATAGTTTTGAATATCAATGAAAAATTATGAGCAACATAAAAGATAGGTACACAATTTTAATATTTTAAGGGAGTAACAGGATAGAAGTAACAAGGAAAGAAAAATTTTTTCCTGTGCAACACGGCGCCAAGGTATGGTATCCCTTGAAAAGAATGTGCACAATGCTACAGCTGGCGAAAGTGAATTTTGTTTTCCAAAAAAGTATCTCCACTAAGAATATATTAAGCTTACGAAGTTTTTAGCGAGAAAGCGTTGATTTGATTCAAGAGAATGGTATTTTGGTATTTTTAAAATAATTTGCCATAGCTTATCCATACATAACTATATTGCCAAAATTTACTTCTTTAGATAATGGAAGCATGTCCATCTTAATTAAGTTGCAAACACTATTGAAATTTGTTTTATTAACGATGTGCATTACATTTGTATGATACAGTTTATGCAATCTACTGAATGCATGAGTCTTTCAACTTTTAAAAAGTGGGTTAGATTGTTGTTGCAGATGGTTTAATGTACAGTGTACTAATAACCTACAGTACGTTAATCGTTTGAGTGTATCTATTTGTGGCCGTAGAGGACACCTTCATACATTTGTTCTCCCTTTGAAATGAGAAGGCTCTATTTTCCATTGAATTTAGTGCTGGGTGCAGTTATCGATTATTCTATTGTCCCTTCTTTTGTAGCTCGACAAAGTGCGAAACTTATGACATTGTCTCTTTGAAGCCACTACTGTGCTCTTTTTATCTTTTCCTTTCCCCAGGCTTAACTATTGAGGTGACAACCACAAAGTTAAGAAGCTTAAAGTTTCCGCGAAGATTCGCGCAGATACCTATCTTTTAACAATACATACTCCCCTGCGATGGTCGCAGTGAATTCGTGGATCGTGGGCGCGATCAGGTAGTTACTTTTTGGCACATCTGTAAGGTTAGGGTTACACCGTATGGGTGTATGTATACGTAGAGATATAGCCTAGTCTATATACGTATTGTATATATTATATATACACAATGGAGTTAGTGTGTACTTATAATATTTAAAATCGCTTGCTGGCAGCTCAACTCGCAGCACTATAGGTTAGGGCATAGGTTCGAAATACAGAAAAGCTATACCCCGTTCGTGTTCTTGAAATGTTCCGCGAGCGAATCTCACCGTCACCTTTCTTTCCACACCTTCTTATCGTCGCTCTTTTGGAACTTGACTTTGGCATTGATATTTTAATTTGGAGGTTAAGTTTTACTTTGAAGTTAATGCTACGTCACTTCCAGGCACTGATTCTAAATTAGTCACGAAATCGGAGAGGTTCACAGAGAGCGAGCGTGAGTAAAAATAGGCTAGCCTAGGCCAAGTTGTAAGCGTCCAGAAAATTGTCGTACCTTGTTAGTATATACATATGTAGGCTATAGTGTATTATATTAAATTATAGGCCTATATGTAGCATGGTGGGACCGGAATTCGGTCACCTTCGTGAATGCGCGATGCTGTACAGTTGGTAAGGAGTGATGGAATTCCGGTCGCTGCCGAATTACGGTCCCCTAAATCGGAACGCCTGTGTTTGGTGACTGGAATTCAACCAAACACTTCAATTCGATCCCCTTTCCTGTGCGATCGTTGGTATCAAGACTGTTCGCTCTATGGGAATCTTAGTAAATTACACTACTACTGTAACAAAACTGACAATATTTCAGTGTATGCAAGGCCCTTAGCTCTTAGGGTAAACGAAATCCACTCCCTGCATGCTAAGATAGTACAGTATATGGTCCGGTCTGATCGATAACTTATGTATGGAAATTGCGTGCATGTAATAAAGAAAGGGTACAAAGTTTACCCTCACATTTATCTGCTCACGATCCACAGTTCATCACAAAACATATCAAAAAATATAATTGAAGCGTACAAACGAATATTCAAAACGTTATCTTTTGTTCTTACCTGACTAATTTCATGATGACGCCTGCTTTTCAGAAGTCATCAACTGCAAAAATTGGCTTTGTGTTCAAAGCGTCGCGGTAACGAAATAGAGGGCGGTAAATAGGTTACGAGACAAAGATATTATAAGCATAGATTCCAAACTCCTATACCTACACTGTTACGCTCAGTGACTCCTCATGGAGACGTATATATCGGGGCGGAAATGTAAATTTGACATACGCGTCGTTCTATTCCGTGATCTGCGTACAAAAATAAGAACGCGTCACAAACATAGAAAATTAAGAAAAATTTCATTGTTAAAAGAGTTTAGCGTGCGTGCACGTTTACAACGCGTTCTATACGCGCAGAATACATTTCTCTGTGTATTATGCGGAATACTTGACGAACAGTTCTGCTCGCTCTGGAAACAAACGCACTAATTGCTTTCCCGTTAAGCGCGTAAGTAATTGAGCGCGCATATAAAAGTGCGTCACTTGTAGATACCATAGAAACTGACTAATGAATGTCGATGAACTTGAAAACCAGTCATTGTGCGTTCATGTTCAAGTGTAAATACGTAGATGCCGTGTTGAAGAAATAAGTTATTCTTGTTTATTTGGAATTTATTGAGGGGTAGTACTTCTCCAGTCAACAACATTCCGAAATAACAAGTATTAATACTTTTGTACGAAGATGAGCATTCCTGGATTTGCCTGTACGTTTCCAAAAAAAGTACCGGTTTTCATTTCAATATGGATAACGACCCTGATCAGATCAAGCATATGATGATCAGCACTTTCTGCGCCCGATTCCGCCCGCCGCCCCGATATTTGGCCATATATTGGCCTGTGCCATCCATGGGGAAAAGGCTCAACAGCGGATATAGCCATTTTTATTAAAAGGTTTTGGAAACTCTATTTGCTGTGGTAAAATATTCTTTGTTTTACGAGAGTTTCCAATTATCTCAACGAAGCCAGGCAACACTTGCATTGACCTCACGCACCTTTTCGACTTTTGACCCAACCGGTCACGGGCGTCAGTTGATGGCCCTGTCCCAATGGGAAAATAACCAACACCACCCGCGAATAACCGTTCCGTGCGACATTGTTGCTCTGACAGAAGGTTGTCCCGTGAATTTTGGAACCTAACAAATATAAAGAAGGCACTAACTAAGTTAAAACACGGTAACATGGGAGGGCCCTAACCTAACTTCCGCTGTGATATTGTCCCCGAAAGAAATTCTTACTTTTCTCAGACCAGACCTTCGCATGTGATGCTGGAACAATCAGTGCAGAATGTTCCAGAGTGGGCAAGAGGGTATATCCCCGAGTTGGGAAAGTGCTCCACCGAGACTCGAAGAAAGTTTTTCATTTTCGGTCACGCACTATAATATTTCCGTCCCCGCGACTAACCGTACGATAATGTATACGGGACGGCCAGTTTCACGGCCAGATCCGCCCGACGTTTTACTTGAGTTTGCTCTAAAACTTGGTACAAAGTCTTATCATACAACCCCAAACACCCCTCAACTTTTTTTCAGAATTTTTTCTATTTAGCTACCCCTCACATTCCAATTTACCTTACTAAAAATAATCCATTTTTTTTTTTTTTTTTTTTTTTTAGGATTTTTCATTCTTGTAATAAACAGACCCGAGATTTTTCGAAGTTATCCTTCAATAAACGGGAATATATGTGCAACGTAATGTTTGTAAGAATACGATTTTGGCGCGTGCGGATTTCACTTCAATTCATCAACAACTTTCAAACATCTTTCCACCGGCGAGAACCGCAGGCGCCTTTCGTACGGGGGGAGGTCAAGAAGGGCTATGTTTTCTGATTTATTGCTGTCTTCCAAATCGTGAGGGCTTCCATAGCTCTCTTTCCCACCCCCCCCCAGCTCCATCCTCCCCCCCCCACCCTCCCCTCTTGGGAGCCTCATTTCCCCCCCCCCGCTGCTTATCGGAGCCTCCCCCCCCCCCCCCCCCCCACTCATCACCCCCGCTCCGCCCCCCCGCCCACCCCACCCCCCCACGCCGTCGGGTAAATCCTGACGCGGGGCAGCCACTGGTTTGCAAATAGGGTGTTGTGAGCAAGAAACTGAGAGCGCGGGGGGGGGGGGGGGCCCGGCCAAGCTGCATTGGCAGGCCAGGTCGCCGTAGAAACTTGGCGAAACGCCAGGGGAGGGCAGTTTGTGTGTGCGAGCTCATTCAAGAGCGGAGCCAACCAATGGCGTGCCTACAGACGAGTAAAAACACCCGGGTAGAAACGCCCTTTCTTCTTTCTTTATTATTCGACACTCTGTATGCCGGGGTGGGGCCCATCCTGGGAGTGCTAAGGGAAGGTACATGTTGGACTTGGTTTAGGAGAGGCGAAAAATTTGTGCTATCGTTATCAAAGCTTTTAAAAAAACAAAAACTGATTATAAGCTTCAAAAGTTGTCATATTGATGATATTCCTCTTATTCTTTCCTGTCGTGACTGGGCGTAAGGTAAGAGGGAGGAGTGGGTGGTGCTGTCTAAGAAGCAGAGGGGGACGGACAACACCTAAAGAACCCTAGAACACGTCTTTTTGAGAAAATTTTTGTCTATGTGAGGTGGATGCGAAATGGTGCTATCGTTGGCAAAGCTTTGTAAAGCTATGAATTGTTTATATTTTAAGGAATCCTCATTATGAAGTGGTTCTTTTTTTTTTTTTTTTTTTTTTTTTTCGTTTTGGGATAGGGTGTAATCTAAAGGGGAAAAGACAGGGGAAATGTTGCCTGAGAGGGAAGGTATGACAAAACCTCCTTCTCTCTGTCTACACTTTGAGAAATTTTATTTTCTGTTCTAACTGATTTTTTTCTTTAATCTTTTAGCAAAAAAATGGGTGTTATCGTTCTTTGGTAAGCCGGCTATTTTGGACTGGATTTATCATGATCTGAAATTAAATTTAATTATTTACTTTACTGAATTTTTCTTCGCTGTTGCATGCACCCACTACCTTTTGCAATGCAAAACCCCTACAATGGTCGTTCGGACTTCCTTCGCTTTAGGACGTCCCTTAGCTGTGGTAGGACAGGGGAGGAACTGGGACTGGGGCTCTAATCAGTAGCGTAGGGGAGCCTGCCTTGAAATAAATAAATATTCCGGGTCGCAATGTCTCTCGTCTCCCAGTATGGGGGGGGGTGACAATGATGGTGGGGGGAGAGGGGTGCTCTCTCCGTCTCCCAGATTGGGGGGGATGTCCTCCCATGGTCGTCTTGCCAGATGGGGGGGGGGTGATGGGGGGGCGGGGTGGGAGGTCCAACATTTTAAAAAACGTTACAGTTCCAGTTGCTTTAAACATCTCTTTTAAACCTTATTACTTTAAAAAATTATTAAAAAATTAAAAACGTACAGTTCATTCAGTTGCATTTAAGACATTCTTTAACCTACTTACTTGTGAGATTTTCGCGGGCTTAAAAAAAAACAAATTTAGGATTTCAAAAGAAAAGTTAGATTTGACTTTTGAGGGAAATTAACTTAATTAACTTAATTTTACTTTGCCTACAAAACAAACCCACCCCAGTTTTAATTAGTGTACGACATTCACTCGCGGCTTTTTGTACTCGGGTATGAGCCATTTCAGTGATTGCCCATGAGAATCTGTGACAAATGTTTCTCACCTGAGTTTGGTGAAACAGAGTAAACGACCTATTGGTTTGCCTGAAACAATGCAATATTTATTAATATGTTTATAGTATAAACATATGAGATTGTTGCAGAGGTGAAATAAGATCATATTTGTGAGATATTAAGCAAGTTGCTGATCTAACAACCTATTTTGAAATCACAACAGTTAAAATCTGCACAAATATGATCTTATTTCACTGCAACATCTTATCATATGTTAAACAATAAATATTGCATGTTTCAGGCAAACCAAGGAGTTACTCTGTTTAACAAACTCAGTGAGAAACATATGTGGTCACATATTCTCTATGGGCAATTCAATGGAAATGGCAATAACAACCCCCGAGGTACACTAATATTAAAACTGGGGTGGGCAGTAATTTCCCCTCAAAATCAAATCTAACTTTTTCTTCTTGAAAAATCTAAATTTTTTTTAAGCACATAAAGAAAAATGAAATCTAAAATTAATTAAAGGTAAAAAGAATGTTTAATGCAACTGAACTGTAACGTTTTAAAAACAAAACTAAAAAAAAAAAAAAAAAAAAATGTGCCAACGATCTTTCGGCACCCCCAACACCTCTGGTCCCGAAGTCACACCCTAACCCTCACGCCAACGACCCCAAACCCCTCCCCCCCCACGCACGCAATCTGATGAGACATTGCGACCGAATATTATTTTCAAGCCTACGCTACTGATACGCGCCAGTGTCTCCGACATGTACGGCGTCCTAAAGAGAAGTCCGCAAAACGCCATGTAGGGGTGCATGCAACCGCCGAAACTTCGTAAATAATTAAATTTCAGATCATGTAATCAGTCCAAAAGACCTTACCAAAGAAATAACACTTTTGTATAAAGAAAAATCTAGAACAAGAAAAAATTTCTCAAGTGTAGAGGTGTCATACCTCCACCTCAGCAACATCCCTTAGATTACACCCTACCAAAACAGAAAAAAACCACTTCATAATGAGGATTCCTTAATATAACACAATTCATTCACACTAGCTTTACCAAAAAGCTTTGGCCAACGATTAACAACAATTTTCGCACCACCTCACATAGACAAAAATTTTTCTCAAAGAGTGTAGGTTTGTCGTCCCCCTCGCTTCTTAGAACAGCAACCTCTTACCTTACGCCCAGTCATCGACAAGGAAGAATGTCAATTCAGTATAATTGAACAACTTTTGTTGAAGCTATAATCAGTTTAAAGCTTTGATAACGATAAGTCACAAATTTTCGCCTAACCAAGTCCAACATGTACCGCTTCCCCTTAGACACTGGTCCCAGGAATGGCAGGCAACCCCGGCAATATTACAGTCCGAATAAAAACATAAAGAAAGGGTCTACCCGGGTGTTTACGTCTGTAGGGCAACGCCCATTGGTAGCTCCGCTTTGAGTGTCACAAAACGCCCCTCCCCTGGCGTTCGCGCCCAGTCCCTACGAGCCCTGCCAATGGTCAGCTGGCGGCGTCATCCTCAGCTGCTCACAACACTTTTGCAAAGTGGCGTCAGTATTTACCACCCGACGGGGGGGGGGGGGGGGAGCTCCCCGTTGGAGGACAGCAATCAGAAGCCCTGACCGATACGAGACTAAAGGCGACTGCGGGCGCCGGGAAAGATGTTGAAGAGTGAATCCTCACGCGCCACAAACTCGGCCCATAATATTACCCGTTTTTATTGAAGGAAATTCGAAAATTTCTGTCTCGCTCTTTTAATTAAAGAAAAATCTAAAAAAAAAAAAAAAAAAAAAAGAATTTTTAGTGAAGGTAAATTGGAAATTGAGGGGTTGTAAAAATTGTGAAAGACTTTTGTCGCTAAGTTTAGAGCAAAAAAACTCAAGTAAACGTCGGGCGAGAGAACTGGCCGTAGTTCGGGGGGACAGAATATTATAGTCGTACCTGAAAATGAAAAAATTGTTTCTTCTTTTCGATCTGGGGAGCCTTCCACCAATCGGGGGGGCGGCGGGGGGAATCCCCGCTGCCACCATTCTGGCAACTGGCACCTGCACTGATTGTTGCACCAGACATACACATGCGAAAGTCGAAGTAAGCATTCTTCGACAATATCCACAAGCGAAGTTAGTAAAGCCTCCGTTAAACTTCGTAAGGGCCATTTAATTTGTAAGGTTTCCAATCACGACACCGATCTGTCAGAGCAAATTCTCAGGTTGGTTATTCCATGGACACAGGGCCAATCACTGGGGGACGCGCCTGGTTCAAAGTGAAAGTCGTGGGCAGTGGCTCTGGCTTGACTAATGAACGTCATCGTAACAAAGAATATACATAAGCATATATAGATTACCTAACTTAAACTTAAAATGGCGCGTTGACTCCTCCCCCTGGAGGCCATATATCGGGGCGGACAGTGCTGATCACTCAAACTGCTCAGGCTCGTTTTGAAAGTTACAGGCAAAGGACAATGGCTTACAAAAGTATTAATCTTTGTTATTTCGGAATGGTTGTTGACTGGAGAAAGTACTAACCTCAAGTAAATTCATAAATTCCAAATTAAACAACAAAT
This sequence comes from Holothuria leucospilota, assembly GCA_029531755.1. NCBI lineage: Eukaryota > Metazoa > Echinodermata > Holothuroidea > Aspidochirotida > Holothuriidae > Holothuria > Holothuria leucospilota. The sequence goes on from CM055965.1 coordinate 14,547,515, forward strand.
AACTTATTTCTTCAAAAACACGGCAATCTTACGTATTTATAACTTGAACTGCACCACGCACAAAAAATGCCGACTGTTTTTTCCAAGTTCATTCGACATTTCATTAGTCAGTTTCTATATGTATCTTAACAACAAGTGACTGGCAGTGCCACTTTTTAATATGGATAAAAATATATAATATATTATATAAATTATATGGAGATGCGCGCTCAATTACTTTGTACGCGCTTAAACGGATGAAAAGGCAATTTTATTGCGTTTGTTTTGGCCAAGAGCGAGCAGAACTGTTCGTCAAGTATGATCCCGCATAATAACAACAGAGAAATGTATTCTTGGGCGTAATAGACGCGTTGTAAAACGTGCACAAGTGAGTGAGCACGGCTTAAACTCTTTTAAAATCTAATGAAATTTTCTGTGACCGTTCTTATTTTTGTACGCAGATCACGGAATAGAACGACGCGGATGGTCAAATTTTAACATTTCCGCCCCGAATATAATACTCTCATGAGGAGCATCCTGGCTATACATGTAGGTATAGGAGTTTGGAATCTATGCTTTAATAATATCTTTGTCTCGTAAACTATTAACCGAAGCTACCGCCCTCTATTTCGTTAACGCGCGACGCTGTTGAACACAAAGCCAATTTTTTGGCAGTTGATGACTTCTGAAAAGCAGGCGTCATCATGAAATTGTCAGGTAAGAGAACAAGATAACGTATTTTGAATATTCGTTTTTGATACGCTTCAATTAATATTTTTTTTGTGGATATGTTTTTTTGTGTGATGACCTGAACTGTGGATCGTATGAGCAGTAATAATGTGAGGTAAAAAACTTTGTACACCTTTTCTTTTTATTACGACATGCTCCGCAAATTTCCATACATAAGTTACATCGATCAGACCGTACCATATCATACTGGTACGTAATCTTAGCATGCAGGGAGTGGATTTCGTTTACCACACACCTAAAAGCTAAGAGGCCTTTGCATACACTGAAATATTGTTCTTTTTTTTTACAGTAGTAGTGGTAGATTTACTACTAAGATTCCCATAGAGCGAACAGTCTTGATTTACAACGCTCGCACAGGAGAGGGGATCAGGGGGAATTGAAGTGTTTGGTTGAATTCCAGTTCACCGCAAACACAGGCGTTCCGATTTAAGAGGGAAAGAAAGAGGGAGGAGGGCAGCCTGTAAATTACGGCAGCGACCGTCCCCCCCCCCCCCCCACCCCCCCCGACCCCCCTCCCCACCTCCCGCCCACCCCCCCCCCGCCTCCGCCCCCCCCCCCCCCTCCACCCCGCCCAACAGCCACCTCCCCCCCTCCCCCCCCCCCCCCCACCCCCCCCCCCCCCCACACCGCCCCCGCCCCCACCCCCCCCCCCCCCCACCCCCCCCCCCCCCCACCCCACCCCCCCCCCACCCCCCCCCCCCCCCACCCCCCCCCCCCCCCGCCCCCCCCCCCCCCCACCCCCCCCCCCCCCCACCCCCCCCCCCCCCCACCCCCCCCCCCCCCCACCCCCCCCCCCCCCCACCCCCCCCCCCCCCCACCCCCCCCCCCCCCCACCCCCCCCCCCCCCCACCCCCCCCCCCCCCCACCCCCCCCCCCCCCCACCCCCCCCCCCCCCCACCCCCCCCCCCCCCCACCCCCCCCCCCCCCCACCCCCCCCCCCCCCCACCCCCCCCCCCCCCCACCCCCCCCCCCCCCCACCCCCCCCCCCCCCCACCCAATAAAAACTTTAAGAAATTTAAAATTTCCCCCTTTTAAAATCAAAAAATTAAAACCAATTTTAAATTTTTTCTAAAAATTTTTTTAAAAAACCCCAACCCCCAAAAAATTTCCTTTTCAGGGAAAAAAACTCTTACGATAAAAAAAGAAAAACAAAAAATAAAAAAAAACATTTTTTTTCTAAAAATTTTAAGTTTTGGGGTGTATCGAAATCTTTAATTTTCTTTAAATTTAAAAAAATTTTTGAAAACCCTTTTTAAATTTTCCTAAAAAAAAAAATTGCCGTATCCTTAAATGGGCGGGGAAAAAATTTAATTCCCTTTTTCAAAATTTTCAGGGAAAAAAAACCCCCCTTTTTTCCTAAAAATTTTTTAATGGTTAAAATTTTTTAAACCAAACTGGAAAATTTAAAGGTTTTTTCAATTTTTGGGGGGGGGGGGGGGGGGGCTTTCGCCCAAAAAGGGGTTTTCCCTTTTTACATATAAAAAAATTGATTTTTAAATTTTTAAAAGGGAAAAATTTCCCTTATGGGCCTTTTTTTTTTAAAAAGATAAGTTTAAAACTAACGGAAGCGAAAAAATTTAATTTTTTAAAAACCCCATTTTTTTTCCCAATTTTTTTGAAAATTTCCCCTTTCTATTTATTCCCCTTTTTCCAAATTCTACCCCTTCTGACTGGGAAAAGATACAAAGTGGTTTTTATTAATAAAAAATGTCCGGGAGGGGGGTTTTAATTTTTTATTAACGCAAAATACCTAACCCCTAGAATAAAGGGCACCTGGGTTTGTTAAAAAAAATTGTTAATTGTCAAAAAAAGGGTTTACCAATTTCTATGTTTTTTTTATAGTTTTTAAACCCCCCCAAAAAGATCCCTTTAAAAAATAAATTGGAATTACTAAAAAATTTAAAAATGTTTTTTATTCTGTTTTTTTAATTCTGCCGGAAAAAATTTTTCGGGCCGCAACCCCGGGGGGGTTCCCCCCCCCTTTTAAAACCCCCAAAAATGAAAAAATTTTTTGATGAATAAAAATTTTTTATAATTTATTTTCAGAGGTAAAAAGGGAAAAATTTAAGAACCAAAATTTTTTCCCAAAAAACGCCCCCCCCCCCAAAAACCCTTTTTTGGTTCCACAATTCCCCCCAAAAGTTAAAAATTTTTTGGTTTTAAAAAACCTTTTTTTTCCCCCCCAAAAAAAATTAAAAAAAATGGGTTAAAAATTTTTATTACTATATTTTTTTAAATAAATAATTTTTTTACTTTTGAAAATTTTTTGGAAAATTTTTTTATTTTAAAGAAAAGGTTTTTCATTTTTTTAATGTTAAAAGGAAAGGGGGAAATTTTTCCCCGTGTTTTAAAAATTCTTGTCAAAGGCATTTTTGCCAAAAAAAATTTTTTTTTTTTTTTTTTTTCCCCAAAAGCAAAATTAAGAAAACAAAATTTTGGGAAAACAGGGAAAATAATCCAAAATTTTTAGTGAAAAAATGTTTGCCTTTTCCCCCCAAAAAGGAAAAAAAAGTCTAAATACACCTCTTTTAATTTGGATTCTCCTTTCCCCCCTTAAAATGGGGATGCCTGGGTTTCCTCCCGGAAATTGGGAAAAAAAATTCCCCAAGTAAATTTCCAAAAACCCAAGGGGTCATGGAAAATTTCAGTTAAATTAAATCCAAACGTGGAAAGAAGTTTTGAAAAAAAAGGTCATAAATTTTAAAGTTTTTCCCTTTTCCCCTTTTCATTTTTTTCAAATCAGTTAAGCAGTCATTGAAAAAACATATTTAGGTTATAATGATAATGAACTGAAAAAGGGATTTTTAAAATTAGGCTACCAAATGAAAATTAAGTTTTTGTGAATTGATGTAAAGTTTATTGGTTCTGTTCAAAAAGATCCTTTAAAATAAAAAGGTTGGAATTCCCGGGTCAAAACCCTTACCAGATATGGGACACGTTTTGGGAAAAATGTTTATTTGAAAATTTTTGATTTTAACCCTGTGCAAAATTTGTTTCCAAAAAGAATTTATAAATAATATTCCTGCTGTAATTTTGACAAATTTCTCATTTAAAACTTTGCCTTTCAGGGTTTCCAATATCAACATTTTTCTCTGATTTGTTATTTATTTTAATTTTTTTATAAATAGTACAAGCAAAAAAGTATTTTAAAAACCTTGGAAACTTTTACAAACCTCCCCCAAATTAGGATAATGGCAAAATACCGTTTTTTACACAAATTTTCTTTGGGGCAGGGTTTGAATGGTCCGAACTTTTTGCTAAGGTAACCTTGGTTTTCCACTTTTTCCATTTTGAAATAAAAATTCAAATTTTCAAAAAAGCGAAATAAAATTTAGAATTCAAACGAGATAACCACCCTTTAGTAATTATTGGGTTGCTTAAATATATAACAATTACCCAAACAAAACGGTGCCCTGCCAAAGGAATCAATAACAGCTTAATCGGATTTCTTTAATTTACCGAAGGAAGCTTTTTGCTGAAAGACAAGAAGCCAATCCCCAGTAAAAATTCTTTTAAACTTACAAAAAGATAAACGTTTCAAAAAACCCCGGTTCAAAAAGGGTTAATTTTTGGGGGGGTTTTTTGACGTTTTTTTTAAAAAATTTTTTTGGAAAGCCCAAAAAAGGGTTTTTTTTTTTGCGTTAAGATATGGGAATAAAAAAGGCCTCCCTTTCCCCCTTTTTAACCCCGAAGGGGAATAAACCTTTTTCCTCATTTTTTAAACCCGTTCAGTAGACCACCTTTAAAAACAATTCAATGAAGCTTTTCCCCAAAAAAAAAGCAATTGGGCCAGAAAAAACCCCAGGTTATTGCCCTTTTGGAAAAGAGGTCTAAATTTTGCATATAGTTTGTGGCACCAGAAGCTTTTTAAATAAACCCCCCCTGTGATCAAACCCCGCGCCCCCAACGTTTTTCACAGCTGGAACAATTTTTTTAAATGCGTCAAGGCATTCCCCCTTTTCCCTTTGTGCAGGTTTAAAAAATCCCTTTTCCTTTTTTTCAAAATTTTTTAAACCGACTTTATTTTAAAAATTTAAAAACCTTCAACTTAAATTCCCACTTTTTTACATTGTGTGAAGTATGTGAACCGGTCGATAAATGTCTACCAAAAGGTTTTGGAAAAAAACAAATTAAAAATGAAGGAAAAGTGGGCCAAAAGTTTAAATTATTTGCGTTCCAAAAAAGTAATTCAATTAAATTATTAATTTAAAAAGTATGGAATTTTAATGGGTTCAAACCAATTTTAACGTTTTACATTTTAATGTAGGAATAAATTTTATTCTAAATGTCGCCAAAGAAGGGTTTGGTGAATTGTTTACATTTTTATTTTTTTTTGGAACCCTATTTGGCCCGTAAAAAATGATGAAAAATTTTTGGGGGAAAATTTCGCAAAATTAATGCTAAAAAAAACTTATTTTTTCCCCTTTGTACCCGCCTCCCTAAAATTTGTTGGGAAATTTTTGCAAATTTTTTCCCCCCGAATTGAAATAATTACCCTCTTAAGTAAACCCCCTTTTAAAAAAATGGGGGGGCTGGGGGAATGGATCATCACAAATTCAGCTTCACGCCAAAATACCTGTTGTAACATTTAAGCCCTTTCAAGGAAATATTGCCTTGAAAAAATAAAGAAGTTAAAGTTAGGGGCACGCTGTTTTTCAAACGGGGGAAAACCATATTTACTTACCCCTTTTTTGTTTTTGCTTTTAAACCTAATTTTTTGGGATCTGGGGAATTTGGGGAAAACCCCAAAAATTTTTTATTGAAGCGAATTTGTGATTCAATTTCCCCCCCTCCAAAATGGTTTAATTTCACAAATAATTTTTAAAAAACAACCTTAAGAAAAAAACCGAACATCCGGATTAAAAAAAGGGGAAAAAGCCTTTTAAAAAATATTTTGATTGGAAAAATTGCATTAACCCTAAAATTTTCATTTCCGCAAGGGATAAGGGGTTTACCCCAAAAAAAAGAATTTTTTAAAAAAAAAGTTTTTGTTTATTAATAAATAATTCACATTAAGAAACCTACAAACCCCCCCTTGGATTTATGAGGTTTTCGAATTTAACGGGACCCCCAAAAACTTGAACTTATGGCCCCGGGTTATAATACAAGGTTTTGCAATAATGCCTGCGGGTTTTTAAATTAATTTTTTTAAATTTTGGTTCCTTTTGGGGATATCTGCCCCCAAAAACTCCCTTAAACCGGGGTTTGGATTTGATGGGATAGGGGGTGAGGAAATACAGCTTTCTTTTAGGGGGGTAATTTAGTCCGGAAATTTTTAAAATTTTAAAAGGGGGAAAAAAAAAAAATTTGTAAATTTTTCCCGGCACCCTCTTAATTTTAAAAAAAATTAAAAAAATATTTTAAATAAAAATTGTGGGGGGTTTTTCGTTACTTTGTTGCAAAGGCAAAGCCTTGGGTTGGTCCATTTTTCAAATTTTAAAAAACCCAAAACTTTTTGGGGGGGCTTTTCTGGGGCAGCTTGAAAAACTTTTTGTTTTTATTGAAGGGGGTTTTATTAATTTAAAAAACCCGTGAAAAGATATGTTTCACATAGAAAAATTTTTAAAAGGGGACAAATTTTCAAAATATCTAAAAAAAAAAATTTTCCTTTATATATATATAGGTAATTTAGAGTGGTTTTTTAATAAAAATTATATTTAATAATTTTTCTTTTATCCGTTTAATTTATTAATAAGTGTAAAGGGAAAAATGATTTATTGGGGGAATGGGTTCATTTCGGTAATTGACAAATTTAACAAGTAAATTTTTATTCTATAAATTACCCGGCCGAAAAAATTTTTGAATTTTAAAAATTTTTTTAATAACGAATAATAATTTACAAAAATAATAATTTATTGATTACCGGTTTAAATTGTTTTATTTGGAAAACCGATTTGGAAAACTCCAAATTTAAAAATTATTTCACTCTAACGAAAACTTGGAAAAATTGTGTTGTTAGAAAATGCACCTTATTTAATGTTTAGGTTTCCTTAAACGGGCACCATTCTTCCAAAGAAGAAAATTGGCAAAGGAATTCAAAATTTTTTATTAGTTTTTTTTTAAATGCAAATAACTTTATTCTGTTTTTTACCTTACTCCTTGGAAAATTTAGCAACTTTTGGGGCAATTGGTTTCTCCAGGTTGTATAACCAATTGACTTGGAACAAAAGGGGATACAATTGAAGGGGGAGAAGGGGAATGGGAATTTTCAAAAAAAGGATTGACTTTAATACCCTTTGGGGAAAAAACTTGGTTCAATTTTAGGTTCAGAATTTTTCCCTGGGACCTGACCAAACAATTTTAAATTAGTTTCTCTTGGGTTTTTCCCTTTTTTAGTTTATTAAATAACAACATTCGTGGCAATTTTCCTTATGAACAACAAGGGATTAACAGTACTGGTTAATAACTTAAAAGACATTAAACAAGATTTTAAACATTTTCCTTAAATTAAAAATTTTATTCCAAAAATTAAAACATAAGCAAATTTATTTTAAATATAAAATAAAATTTAAATTTAAAATAATTTTAAATTTTAATTTTTAAAAATTTTAAATTATTTTAAAAAAAAATTAAAACCAAAATTTTTTCATAGGAAAAAAAGCTGTTAATAGCCCCAAAAAAATAAAAAAAAAAAATGGGAAAAACATTGGAAAAAACCCAAAAATTTAAAAAAAAGGGGGGTTAAAGGGGAAAAAAAGACTTTTTAATTTTTTTTCTTTATAAAAATTTTAAAAATTTTTTAGTGGCGTATTTTGCCTTTGGAAAAAATAATTACAATAAGTTCCTTTGGGGTTTTTTTTAAAAAACCCAAAAAGATTTGTTCCGGGTTTAAGCTTTGGTTATTTGTGATTTTTTAGGAAAATTGTGGGGAAATTCAAGGGAGGTTTTTTGTTTTTATTTTAAAAAAAAAATTTTTATTAAAAATTAAAAAAGTATAAACTTTTTATTCCTTTTTAACAGTTAAACTTGGTCATTTTAAAGAAAAAGGGTTTAAAATGGCGCGGCGTAAAATTTTCCCAAAAAATTTTAAAAAACCCAAAAGGGAATATTAAAATACAGTTTTTTTGGGGGAAAACCTTTATTTAAAAAAACCTTTTTAAGTAATTTCAAAAATTTCGTAATTTACCCGGGTTAATCAAAAAAAAACTAGGGACGGGGGGTTTTTTATGGACATTAAAAACCTTTTTAAAAATGGGGGCAATCTGTAAATTGGGGTAAGGGGTTTTTTGTGAAATGATTTTATCAAATTAAACAGAAGTTTTTTTTAAAACACCCGGGGTTTAATTTAAACAAATTTATTGATTATGTACATAAAAAAGGGGGGAAGGGCGGGAAAGATTTTAAAATTTTGAAAAAGAAATTAAAAAAAAAAATTGGGGAAATAGCCTTTAAAATAGGGTTCGACTAAAATTTTTACTTTTTTAATAAAGAAACATATGGGGCCCCTTCCCCGAAAAAAAAAAATGTTTTTAAAAAAAAAAAATTTGTTAAAGGCCCGGAAAAAAAAAAAACTGGCCCCTTTTTCCAAAATTTTCGTTTATGGTTGTTTAAAAAAATTATAAACCCCTAAAACCAAAAATTTGAAAAAATTTTTTTTCAAAAGGTTACTTTCTAAACCCCAAAAGTTTTTTAACATTAAAAGAGGTGGGAAAAAGGGGAAAAATTTTAAAAATTTGGAAATTATTTTTTTTTTTTAAAATGGGAAAAAAGGTGCAAAAAGAATTAAAATTGAAACCCCTTGGGAAAAAGTTTGGCCCTAAAAGTTTGGGGAAAAAAAATAAAATTCCGAAAGGAAATTTTAGGACTCCCTGCCTAGAGTAAGAGCATTAAATACAATTAAGAATCTCACTCAGAGTAACAGGGATAAGGAAACTACTCTGAGAAACCGGATAACAAAATAATAGAGGGGATTGACGGTAGAATAGATGGTATAGCTAAGTTTTACACCAACTGTCGAGATGTAATCATTTAATGAGTTATTAATGTCGGCGATGTTACCAATGCTAAAACGTTTCCATCCTTAACGAGGTTGCCCTGTCGATTTTACAACGTAAACAGTTCATTCATAATGCAGACATGGTTTAGCAATCTTACAGTTAGTCTGAAGGAAAAGAATTTTTTCACAATGCGGGACGCCTCATTTTTTTTTCTCACGAGGTTATGGGCAAAGTTGATTTTCAGACTTTTTCAAACTTGTTTCAAAGTCATGGTCAGAGTTGAAATTAGGGTTAGGGTTACGTGGACTGGGGTTATTTGGCCTGGTCTTTCATAATCCGGTGTCAGAATTACAATAAAAGTGTCGAAAAGGTGTCATTTTGGAACTAAGGGTGTGGCCTATTTCCAAGAAGCTGATTGGTCCATTGGCATGATTTGCCCCTAACCTCGTGGGGAAAAATTGAGCAGGCGGAACGCTTATGGAAGCATCAAAACAAACTAGGCCTAGGTCAAAACGTGTAGGAACTAGAAAATAAAATCTATGTTTCTACAACAGAAGTATGAGGACAGCAGCACAGCTGAACAACTTTAAATGCAACCAGACTTGGAGTAACATCATGTTAGCAGGCACTTCTTTCTCTTGCAAAAACCAAAAAGATACAGTGACCATTTGTTGTCAGGATTCCTTTAAGTTTATTAAAACCACCGTGTGATTCCAAGAAACTGTCTATAACTGTCATGGCAGGGCCGTACTTACGAATGTGGGGGCCCTGGGCACTAACCTATTTGGGACAGTCATTTGGCTCTTTGAAAAAGAACTGATATGATAGATTGGGCTATACGCGTAAAACTAACTCTTCCGCGGCTGGACGCTTATATGCAGACCTTAAATGTTCAACGCTTTTAGGATAAAAGCCAGATGGATCAGCCATAAGGCGTTTGGGACGATTTTATTTGAGAAAAAAATCCCCAAATTTTCAGACCTTGCTCAAATGTCATGTTGAGTAAAGTGATGCAAAACATAGTGTGTGATGGCGGAGGTACTAAGATTTGTCGAAAGGAATAGGCTGGTTTGTAAGCTCTCGGACCAACTGGCATAAGAATTCAGGCGTAGATCTAGGGTTTAGGCAAAGAGGAGGACCTTGGTGACTTCGTTAAGCAATGGAGAATAGTACGTAAGCCGAGAGCCAGCGATGGTTGGCACGAAGCGCTTAAGAAAATTTTGGATGAAAACACCTCCTAGATCACCAGAACTGGCACTTCCCAGGCACTTTTTGCCTGAGTATTGAACGACATCACAGGCTTGTATATTACTGATTTACATTTTCATTTGAGACCACGGCATTCTGAATAAAGCCAAGGTTTTCGGCATTTTGAACGATTTCCAGTAGCGACTGTCATTTGCGACCAGTTGAACCTCATGGCTGGAATTGCATGTGTTTTGTGCATGCAATCTTGACTCTTAGGCTTTTCCTCCCCACCAAGTTCATTCTTTTCCCCGACGGAGGAGGGTGACTTGACAGGGTATCTTACCCGGGCAGGACGCATGAAATTCCAACTACCAAATTAGTGATACCTGGCTGGAGTGAAAACTGGGAATTCGGCCCCCCCCAATTACTTCATTGTTGTAAAAATATCGATGGTGGGCCTCACAATAAATGTCCGTCTGTTTTCTTTCGGATTTTCATTCGGTTAATTTCTGCCAGATATTTAGTGCTAAAACTTTCAGCGAGGTAGTTTTTCCCAATTCCTCGATAAAACGAAAAGTTAAATAATTATGAGAATCTGAGAAAAATTTCCACCCTTCATATTCGTCCCTCTTCACACCTTTCCAACAATGCACAACATTTGGAGACTGAGTGTGAGGATATAAATTCAATGTGGCGGCGTCTCCCGATGATCCTAAAATTATATAACTAGTTGTAGGGGGGGGGGGGGCCCCCCCCCCCCCCCCCCCCCCCACCACCATTTAGAGTGAGGACCCCTGGGCACGTGCACCTGGCTCATGCTACAAATGAGGACCGTGCCATGTTAACGTTTTACAAGTTTGACGATATTAACTTGTCTACAGATTGCTATGATGCTTTATATTTTCTTTGAATAACTCAACAGGTGCACTGTGTTATGCAGAGCGGAACAATGATTCCTAAGCGGGAGGAGAGTATCCATACCTAATAGGACACTTATGGTGCGAACCATGGCATTTTCCTTTTCTCTTGGTGTCTATTATCCTGACCAGACCTTCTTCCATCTCTATTATAGCCATTACCTTTTGCAATTATGCTGTGCAACCATTCTTTCAGCCGATGAGGGTGAACCACCTGGATGTCGGGACTGATTGATAACCTCAAAGGGTAAAAAGCTGCTGGAACTCCATTAGTAGTAAACTCCATACGGATCAGGGAAACTGTTATTTGGAATAACAGCTCCCTGCATGGATTAAGTATACACGCAAACGTTAATACATCTTACCAGGGAGATGTTATTTGAATGGAGATACAATTTTTTCCCCCCGCTTTGAAGTGGGGTTTGTGCCGCCAGGTCACTCAGTAATCCATCTCTTGACGTTCTTGATATTTCTGTAAGACTTTACCACCGGATTAGGAAGTTACACAAAAGGGATTTGTAGTTGCTACATATACAGTAAGACTTCGGGGTTTTCGTCCATTGCCACAACATTGCCAGTCGTCAGGGAACAAACTAATATTGCACCTTTTCGAAGCTTGGCAACGTCGCATGACAGTATTTCAGTTAGGTTTTACGTCGAAATATGAACAAGTATCTAAATCTGGTTATTTCAGGAAACTTCCGGAACTTTTCTGTTTTGTAACAAAAGTTAGACTTTGCCTCGTCAACTCATTTGCATGCGGTATCTGTAAAGGAATGTGCTAGCTCTACTATTAGTTCAAATAAACAGTCGTTTCGAGTTAATTATCACCTGCTCTAAAACCCGTTGGCGGCGGCAAACCTACACATCAAAAAATTGTTCTGCGCAAGCCACTTTTTAAAGGATTACGTGACTTGATGATGTTGCAAGGTGAATGATAGCAAATGGAGCCAACAAGCAAAGGAAAGAAATTCCCCTGCGTCAAACAAACGGCTTATCGTTCATAATCTCGATCGATTTAGTGGGTCTTCAAGTATTTACATAAAAATTAAAGTGTTCGGATAGAACTCCATCCAGATAACAGCTCCCTGATTATTACTTTATGGCTTTCAGGGAATGGCAAATTCCAGTTGCCTTTAGGTCCAACTTTTTTACAGATGTACGAAAATATATTAAGTGGACATGTAATTTGACCTTTCATTGCAGGATTCTTACTGCTTTGAAATTAGCTAACAACAGACTTGCTGGGAGATTAGCCCCTGTAAAAATTATCAGCTTTCTTTTTCCTTCTTATTACACCAATATTTCAGTGGTGGACGTTTCAAAACAACAAATCATAACAGTAAATACAGCTGAGATGATGAAAAGAAGTGATTCACGCAAAACATCTTCCAGAGAATGTTATTGGAGGTTCCTACATCTTACAATTGTAGATAGACCACGTCACACAGTAACAGGAAGGTGTCATGTAGCGTCAGGTACGTGCGTAATGTCTCTTCTACCAGTGAAGTATGTAATGTCACATGATAAACAAGGATACCTAATTAGCACTATTGACATTCCTGCTAATTATGTTTATGGAAGGCGCAGCCTCTCAGTAAAACATTATTGTGATAACACAGGATCACTGACACGTTGAAAGTTCTTTGTGAAACGTTATCTGAAGAAGCAGTCATGATCAAAACCTGCCGCAAGTACTGTAGATTACTACCACGTGTACCATAATGTAAAGCAGTCACTAAGAAAATAATGGTGTTCATTGGAAAATAAGGTACTAATAAAAGATTTTTCAATGTCCAAAAGTCCGAATGACTTAGGCAAATGAGTGTACACAAAATCTCAGTTATCTGCTTAAAAATGATTTCCACTAGTGTGGACTGCATGCAAAAGTTAAAAATTACAATAGTAGGCTATTAATGAAAAAATTTATTTCGAAGCTAGGCTTTGTTTATAATACTTTTTGTAAGTACAAAGATCATTTACTGGTTTCATTAAAAGATGGACATTTACTCTTTCCTCGCTTTGTTAGGATATGTTCACATGACATAAACACGTTTATTCCTAAGTAGTAGTAACCCTTTGACATTCTGAGCATGTGCAGAAGATCTAGAACACGGACGTCAGCGTCACTGTGAGCAACCGCGAAGCACGAAAACACACAACCAAGTTGTGCATAGTTGTATGGTACCGTAGTATTGTCATAGTTGCACAGTGCATGCAGGGCTATAGTTCTAATATTCTGCTCGGTATGGCCCGGCCGAGCAATTTTTTCCCTCGAGGGTTATAGGGCAAATAAGGCCAATGGACCAATCAGCTTCTTGGAATAGGCCACACCCCTAGTTACAAAATGACAGCTTTCGATCCTTTTATTGTAAATTTTTGACACCGGATTATGAAAGAACAGGCCAAACGAACCCTAGTCTTACAACCCTAGATGAACCCCTACCATGATTTTTAAACAAATTGAAAAATTTTGAAAATCAAATTTTGCATTGCCCATAACCTGTGGGAAAAAAAATTGAGGAGGCGCGTGGCCACTCTTCGGTCGAGGATTGTTCCCACCCAAGGCATATACGTACATCGTACTACAGCCTTGCTTATCGAAAGAGAAACGGTTGGCCATCTTTAGAGCCATTGTTTATGTTAGTGACCCCCCGTGGCTGACATAGAAAGTAACGAAGTAACAATGTTAGGCACCCTAATCCATCAATATTTAAGTGAGGCCTGGCCTCTTCATGGGCAAAGAGGTGATACATATGTAGTCTTACACTTAGTTGTGTTGTTGGCACATTATGCCACTCGTTGTATTACGCACAGAGGCTGCTATAGCATACGAGTAAACTTTTCTGTACTTGCGGCCTACAGCGCTGTTACGCTACGTGATTTTCGTCTAATCAACTTTTTCATTTCATTTCATTATTTTCCCACAAAACATCAAAAATATAGACAGAATAAATTTACAGAACAGCGTGGAGGAAGCCTGCAAAAAGCAAAGGCTTGTAAAAAGCAGGCCACCTTTATAAAAAAAAAGTCAACAGAAATACGGGACACATAGAGAAATCAAATAACACAGAATAGTCACAGGCCCCTCCCTCCCATAAACCCCAACCACCCACATCATGACAGAGTAAAATAAAAAGGATCATAGGTAAACAAAGACATCAATACTTATCAATTAAACATAATTTGATTGTATTGGTAAATAAGGGAATTTGAGGAGATGCGTTTTAGCTGGGGATCAAGGTTATCTCCAGAGTGAGAGCCAGCCAAGTAACAAATGACTTTTACTGACATCCAGTATTAACTCTATATAAGTGATAGTTTTCGAACTGGACTGGTACAATAGTTTGGACAGGATCAATTAAGATTGAAAGATATTCTGAACATAGGAGGTAATAACTCATACTAATTTTAAACATAAAGATACCCATCTGGTGCTTATAAATGTCGAAAAATTCAAAATATTAATCTTAAAAAGGTCAGCTGTGTTAGCCCTATAGTGAGAGAAGTAATTTAAACGAATGGCCCTTTTTTGCAGTACGTAAAGTCTATTAATATAAGGACTGGAAGGTGTTTCCAACGCCAATTATTTGCAATAGAAAGTGAGGAAGGATATAGAGTATTGTAACAAAGAAAGCAGAACACGACGAGGTACAAAATGCTTGATTTTATGAAGGACGCCCAAAGTCTTAGAGATTTTGTTACATAATAAGTCAACGTGGCACTTCCAAGTCAAGTGGGGATCGATAAGAAGCCCTAAGAACTTTACAGAATCGGATTGTCTTATAATAGAACCGTCAATGCAAATACTTATATCGGGTGGTTTCTTTCTACTAGACTGGAACAGCATGAAATGCGTCTTTACTGACTTTACATGTCAGTAGTGCACTACACTGTAGTAGACCCATGGAAGCACTAGGTGAACGAGCTGAACACCCTAAAGTAGATAAGTGGTACTTCCCGTGCGAGCTGGAGACCGTAACAGAAAATAACAGCCATGTTGCTGAGCTTTAATCGTTTTACTCGGCGTATGTGGCATCCAAAAGTGATTATTTAAATTAAACTATAGATTGTAAGCGTTAATCGTTATCATCTTCATAAAATGCATAACAAAAATTTATCCTGTCAAAAATGTGGCTAAGTTTTATTGCACAAAGTCACAATCTATGCTTTGATTGTGGACTTGTGCAAATAAAACTAGCCACATTTTTGACAGGTAAAATTTTGGTATGCATTTTATGAAGAGATGATAACGATTAACGTTACAATACTATAGTTTAAATTTAAATATTCACTTTTGGATGCCACATACGCCGAGGTAAAACGATTAAAGCTCAGCAAACAATGGCTGGTATTTTCTGTGACGGTCTCCAGCTCGCACGGGAAGGTACCACTTATCTACTTAGGGTGTAGCTCGTTCACCTAGGGCTTCCATGGGTCTACTACAGTTGTAGTGCAACTACCTGACATGTAAAGTACAGTAAGACGCATCATGCCGTTCCAGTCTAGTAGAAAGAAACCACCCGATATAAAGTATTGCATTGACGGTTTTCTATTATAAGACAATTTCCGATTTGATAAAGTTTCTTAGGGCTTCTATCGATCCCCACTGACTTGGAAGTGCCACGTTTGACTTATGTATGTAACAAAATTATAAGACTTGGGCCGTTCCTTCAAAAATCAAGCATTTTGTTACCTCGTCGTGTTCTGCTTTCTTTCTTACAATACTATTATCCTTCCTCACTTATTTATGCATATTGCGTGGGGAAAAACACCTTCCAGTCTTATCTTAATAGACTTTACGTACTGCAAAAAAAAAAGGGTCATTCGTTTAATTACTTCCTCTCGCTACAGGGCTAACACAGCTGACCTTTTTAAAGAATTAAATATTTTGAATGTTTTCGACATTTATAAGCACCAGAATTTTTTGTTTAAAATTAGTCATTAATTATTACCTCCTATATTTCAGAATAACTTTCATCTTAAAAATAACTGTCTACAACTGTTTTACCAGGCATTCGGAAAACTATCACTTATATAGAGTTAATATTGATGTCAATAGTCATTTGTTACTTCTGGCTCTCAACTCTGGAATAACCTTGATCCCCAGCTTAAACGCATCTCCTCACTTCCCTTATTTACCAAGAAATTCAAATTATGTTTAATTGATAAGTATTGATGTCTTTTGTTACCTATGATCTTTTTTATTTTACTCTGTCATGGATAGTGGGTGGTTGGGGTTTAGTGGGAGGGAAGGGGGCTGTTACTATGTCTGTGTTATTTGATTTCTCTATTGTGTCCGTATTTCTTGTTGACTTTTTTTTTTATAAAGGTGGCCTGCTTTTTACAAGCATTTGCTTTTTGCAGGCTTCCTCCACCGCTTTCTGTAAATTTATATCTGTCTATATTTTATGATGTTTGTGGAAAATAAATGAAATGAAATGAAAAGTTGATTAGACGAATCAACGGACGTACACGACTGTAGGCCGGCAGAAGTAAAGAAAAGTTTCTCGTAGGCTACTAGCAGCCTCTGTGCGTATACAACGAGTGTATGGGCCAACAACACAACTAAGTGTAGACTACATATGTATCACCTATTTGACCCATCGAAGAGGCCAGGCCTCACTTAAATATTTTTAGGCCTACAATGTTACTTCGTTTACTTCTATGTCAGCCACTGTGGGGGTCACTAACATAAACAATGGCTCTAAAGATGGCCAACCGTTCTGCTTTCGATAAGCAAGGCTGTAGTACGATAGTACGATATATGCCTTGGGTGGGAACAATCTCGACCGAAAGAGTGGCCACGCGCCGCCTCATTTTTTTTCCCACAAGGTTATGGGCACTGCAAATTTGATTTTCAAAATTTTTCAAATTTGTTTAAAAATCATGGTTAGGGGTTCATCTAGGGTTAGTTAGACTAGGGTTATTTGGCCTGTTCTTTCATAATCCGGTGTCAAAATTACAATAAAAGGATCGAAAAGCTGTCATTTTGTAACTAGGGGTGTGGCCTATTTCCAAGAAGCTGATTGGTCCATTGGCATGATTTGCCTATAACCTCGAGGGAAAAAAATTGCTCGGCCGGGCCATACCGAGCAGAATATTAGAACTATATCCTGCATGCACTGTGCAACTATGACCATACTAACGGTACCATACAACTATGCACAAATTGGTTGTGTGTTTCGTGCTTCGCGGTTGCTCACAGTGACGCTGACTTCCGTGTTCTAGATCTTCTGCACATGCTCAAGAATGTCAAAAGGGTTACTACTACTAGGAATAACAGTGTTTTATGTCATGTGAACATATCCTACAAAAGCGAGGAAAGAGTAAATGTCACATCTTTTAATGAAGACCAGTAAATGATCTTTGTACTTACAAAAAGTATTATAAACAAAGCTAGCTTCGAAAATAAATTTTTTCATTAATAGCCTACTATTGTAATTTTAAACTTTGCATCAGTCACACCTAGTGGAAATCATTTTAAGATAACTGAATTTGTGTACACTCATTTGCCTAAGTCATTCGGACTTTTGGACATTGAAAAATCTTTATAGTCTTATTTTCCAATGAAAACACCATTATTTTCTTAGTGACTGCTTTACAATTATGTACACGTGGTAGTAAATCTACAGTACTTGCGGCAGGTTTGATCATGAACTGCTTCTTCAGATAACGTGTCACAAAGAAACTTTCACGTGTCCAGTGATCCTGTGTTATCACAATATGTTTATGAGAGGCTGCGCTTCCATAAACATAATTAGGCAGGAATGTCAATAGTGCTAATTAGGTATCCTTGTTATCATGGTGACATTACATACTTCACTGGTAGAAGAGACATATACGCACGTACCTGACGCTACATTGACAACTTCCTGTTACTGTGTGACGTGTCTATCTACAATTGTATGATGTAGGAACCTCAATAACATTCTCTGGAAGATGTTTGCGTGAATCACTTCTTTTCATCATCTCAGCTGTATTTAATGTTATGATTTGTGTTGAAACTGTCCACCACTGAAATATTGGTGTAATAGAGAAGGGAAAAAGAAAAGCTGATAATTTTACAGGGGCTAATCTCCCAGCAAGTCTGTTGTTAGCTAATTTCAAAGCAGTAAGAATACTGCAATGAAAGTCAAATTTACATGTCCACTTAATATAAATTTCGTACACTGAAAAAAGTTGGACTAAAGGCAACTGGAATTTGCCATTCACGAAAGCCATAAGTAAGATCAGGGAGCTGTTATCTGGATGGAGTTCTATCGAACACTTTAATTTATGTAAATACTTTAAGACCCACTAAATCGAGTCGAGATTATGAACGATAAGCCGTTTGTTTGACGCAGGGGAATTTCTTTCCTTTGCTTGTTGGCTCCAATTTGATATCATTCACCTTGCAACATCATTCAAGTCACGTAATCCTTTAAAAAGTGGCTTGCGCAGAACAATTTTTTGATGTGTAGGTTTGCGCCGCCAACGGGTTTAGAGCAGGTGATATTAAACTCGAAACGACTGTTTATTTGAAATAGTAGAGCTAGCACATTCCTTTACAAGATACCGCATGCAAATGAGTTGACGAGGCAGAAGTCTAACTTTTGTTACAAAAACAGAAAAGTTTCCGGAAGTTTCCTGAAATAACCAGATTTAGATACTTGTTCATATTTCGACGTAAAACCTAACTGAAATACTGTCATGCGCGTTGCCAAGCGTCGAAAGGTGCAATATTATTTTGTTTCCCTGACGACTGGCAATGTTGTGGCAATGGACGAAAACCCCGAGTCTTACTGTATATGTAGCAGACGACAAATCCCTTTTGTGTTAACTTCCTAATCCGGTGTAAAGTCTTACAGAAATATCAAGAACGATACAAGAGATGGATTACTGAGTGACCTTGGCGGCACAAACCCCACTTCAAAGCGATGTATCTCCATTCAAATAACAGCTCCCTGGTAAGATGTCTTAACGTTTGCTGTATACTTAATCCATGCAGGGAGCTGTTATTCCAAATAACAGCTCCCTGATCCATGGAGTTACTACGAATGGAGTTACAGCAGCTTGTTACCCTTTGAGGTTATCATCAGTCCCGACATTCCAAGGTGGTTCACACTCATCGGCTGGAAAGAATGGTTGCACAGCATAATCTGCAAAGGTAAGGGCTATAATAGAGATGGAAGAAGGTCTGGTCAGGATAATAGACACCCAAGAGAAAAGGAATGCAATGGGCGCACCATAAGTGTCCATTAGGTATGGATACTCTCCTCCCGACTTAGGAATCATTGTTCCCAGCTCTGCATAACACAGTGCACCTGTTGAGTATTCAAAGAAAATATAAAGCATCAATAGCAATCTGTAGACAAGTTAATATCGTCAAACTTGTAAAACGTTACAACATGGCACAGGGCCTCATTTGAGCATGAGCCAGGGGGCACGTGCCCAGGGGTCTCACTCTAAGGGGGCCTACAAACTAGGTTATCATAATTTTAGGATCATCGGGAGACGCCGTCCACTTGAAATTTAATATCCTCACACATCAGTCTCCAAATGTTGTGCATTGTTGGAAAGGTGTGAAGAGGGACGAATATGAAGGGGTGGAAATTTTTCTCAGATTTCTCATAAATGAGTTAACTTTCAGTTTTATCGAGGAAATTGGGAAAAACTACATCGCTGAAAGTTTTGAGCACTAAATATACTGGCAGAAAATTAACCGAATGAAACCCGAAAGAAAAACAGACGGACATTATTGTAGAGCCCAAACCATCGATATTTTTACACGAATGAATGAAATTGCCCGAATTCCCAGTTTTCACTCCAGCCAGGTATCACTAATTTGGTAGTTGGAATTTCATGCGTCCTGCCCGGGTAAGATACCCTGTCAAGTCACCCTCCTCCGTCGGGGGAAAAAAAACTGTTAACTAGTCTTGCTCAAAACCGTATAGTAGTATTAGTTTTACACAGTACACGACGTTCATTGTGAACTACTGTAAGAACGCCCTCTACTAGTCTTTAACATTACGTAATCAATGAAACACTCGAGACCAACAGTGAAGTTGACGAGCGCCTTCATTTTGTAACAAAAAAACTTGTGTGAAAATTTAAGTAACGTCTTGACCAAGCCTTAGACTGGATGTTAAATGACCTTCGAGGCATGCCGTAAATTTACATATGGGTCACTCTATCAACAGTGATAAAGAATATTGGTCCAAAAATGTTAAATTTCTAAACAAGTAAGCACATGCAGTGTGGCCCAATGCTCGTCGAAAATAATTTTCTTCTTACAGCAAGAGTTAAGACCTACAATCCTAATTAATTACGGTAACTTTTCCTCGCCAAATAAGTCTGAATATATCTGAGGAAAATTCATTCTGATCTTCCCGTTTAGATTGGTACTGAGGCGAAGAAAAGAGGACTGAGTGCACTTAACGACAAGGTATAGGTAGATTACAGTTCCTGGTGCAGTATAGGCGGGCAGTAACATGGACCAGTCAGCTACGTGAAGCCCTAAAATCGTTTGAAATTGTCAAAGCTGTTGGCAATGCAATCAAGTCCTCGTAGGCCTAATTTCAAGGCTAAGGTAGGGTATACTCAGTTTTTCACATCACCGGGAAAGCCTCAAAACCGATCCTTTAGCATATTTAAGTGTGCATTCCATGTGCAATGGCTGAGATATCGTGCTACTTACGATGTGGCTCTTTAACGTCATATTTGAAGCTCCATTTGGGGGGGGGGGGGGGCAAGAAAATGACTTTAACATCATGTGTGTGAAACATAGAAATAAAAGTAAAGGAGAACGCTGACACAATGCATCACCTGCATGTTTAACCGGTGAAGCCACGAAATTGTGAGGGCGCTTTCGTTGTATGACAAAAGACCAGTTGATTGGTGTGTCTCCGCACGTACAGTGTGCATTCTGCTGCAGAAGTTATAGCTTATTTTATCCGTTTTTCGAAAGATTAGGAGTAATTTTCACAACAGAAATAAGTCATGGTGCCTTAAGTATTTTGCTTTATACTCCTAACTTGAAAATTTGTGGTTTCTTTTCCAATACTTTGGTCAAAAGCAATCAAGTGATAATTGTATTACACGCAGGTGCCCTGTTGCCCGTACAGCCTAGCCAAATCAACGGCTTCAGTCCAGATCGGCAGACGTCATTCTCCCTTACTTTAATTTCTATGGTGTGTAAACATAATTGCAAAATTCATGAAAATTTGGGGCAATGCCTTTTTGACTAGCTTTTTCAGAAAATCGGTTAGAATATTAATTTCGACTAGTGGTTTACTGCAAAATCTTTGAGTTTGCTTCTCCTTTAAAGTCTTAATATTAAAGTCTTGCAATCGTTTTCAATCGCATCGAAAATGTGAAATATAATCAGTAACTTTGCCAAGCCGTAGAATTTACTGTGACAGTTACGGTGAGAATTTTTTTGTTGTCAGTTTTCTGTAACGTAACAAGACAGCGTTACGTCACACGTAACATTAGATCTACGTAATTCGTATGTATCCACAAGGTAAGTTGCCCTCCTGCATAGCGATCCACAAACATGCCATATGACGTAACGATAGCTTATTAGCGTATTGAAGGACCCTTTTCCCCACTAGTAAGGAGTGTGTAAAGAGATCTTTCGACGACCTGCTTTAAAGTTTACATAGGCCTTGCACGGGGATTAAGGTAGATCCAACTCTCTCACTTGGGAAACGTTTAACTACTGTACACCTTTTTACCAGTATTTTCGAAGTTATTTTGACACTAAGGGATTAGGCAGTAAATACCTTTAGCTATGAGACCTCGTTCAATTTGAAGTGTCAGGAGAATTGTTTTGAAATGAAATGTGTTCAACACTCCAATAGGATTATTATAATCACCTGAATTTTAAGTCGAAAAATTATTTTTCAGTTCTTTTGAGCATGAGCACCTTCCCTTTGCGTAACCCAGCCCTAAGGGCCCTACCTTTTCACCATTATGGAGATAGGCCTGCCTTTAAAATGGGTTGCCACTGATTCTAAATTTGAGCCATAAGAGATAAATATATAATTTGTTTTATCAATGTTTTTACATTCATTAATAGTTTCGTACTTCTGTGTAAGATGGCTTTGTTCACAGAAATTTGCTGCAAAGGAAAATGCAATAAATCTTAATCACGCATGTACCAGGTACTGTTGCGTTTGTTATTATGTAAAATAGGGGATTAGGACATCTGTAGGTTCAAAATATGAGTCACTTTTTGTTTGTATCCTCTGTGATTGTTCCAGCCAAAATTGCATACCTTCTCGACCTTTACTTCAGGAATTTAAACTAGTGACCGGAAATGACGTTACACTACCGCCACCCTAAATATTTCCAATCTTTAATTTGGCTTGTCATTGCCTTCAATATAGGCTGAAGCATCAAACTAGATTAGTGCTCGTGTGGCTGAATATAACCTTATTTAAGTTATGTTATAATATCTTTTTCAGGATGTGATCTATTTTTTTACTAAAAAATTGATGAATCCAGCGTTTAGGAACAAAAAGACACTTGCAAAAGGTATATAGGCATTAAGGGTCTGTGGACATGTAACCAGAACAGCTGTTTTACTCAACATTGACAGACTAGAATCCCAAATGAACAACCGGTTGGAATTATTTGAATGTTTTTTTACCATTCTTCATAGGCGTATTAAGCAGGGGGTCTGGGGTCTAAAGCCCAATCAAAAATGTGATGGGGCCAAATTATGCTCCCGCCCCTCCTCAATTAAGGGCGAAAAACCCTTATTTGTTCCCTTTGTGAAAATGTCGAAAATTTGAAGCAATTTTCCTTAAAATTTGTCCAATACGTTGCACCAATTGCATCCGAGGACCCTCAAATGTTCAAATTTTTCAAAGGGAGAGGGACACCCCCTCCTCTTAGATACCTCTCCCACCATAGTTGTCCAAAACAGCGTGCGTCCCCTCCAGTTGAGGGTAGCTTCCTACGCCAATGCCATTCTCAAGACATACCTTTTCAAAGTTTGACCACTTCCGAAATTGTTTTTCAAAAATTGTGATGTGGAGTGTTGCACAGGGTGTGTATTTCTTTTGTTAATCCTTTATGAATTACCTATAAATTACTTACAGTTAGTGTCTAGTTTGGCGTTTAATGTGGACATTTTCGAAGTAGTTAACAGATACTTCCAAATTAAACCCTTCAGGGCATGACACACCATTACATGGAATGAGGTTTACACAAACAAAGGATAATATAAGTTACATTTCATGAGTCCCTCTTTCCAAGTCACAAATTTGCATATGTAATTCATGTTTTTTATGATAAAAATGTAGAAACTGAAATTGTCTTGTAAATTGGTCAATGTTTGATGGCTTTTGATGGGAATTGAAGTTGTTTTTAACGTTTTAATGTTTTTAACGTCAAACAGGCATGTATGACATTTACACGTCCACAGACCTTTAAAAGGTGAAAGCGATGTTTCGGGACCAGCTCGATGTTCAGAGTTCCGAGAGTGTTTACTGAAATATGGATATGACAGTGTGAACAGGATGAAAGAATAATGTGTAATAAGTAGCGTTACACGGATGCTCCTGGCCCGTTGCCCTTATCTCAAATAAATAACACATTTAAACAAGTAAAACATAATAAAACTAAAAAAAAAAAAAAAAAAAAATAGGAACGGGCCCCACATAGAGGGTAGACAGTGTTTCATTGTAAGGGGTCGGATTACAATCCGCTCGAAGGGGAGCAGGGGCGTAGCTAGGACGAAATTTTTAGGGGGCCTAGACATCAAATGGGGGGGGGGGTGGGTCACGACATTGATCCCATCCTTAATTCTTACAAATTTACTAGGGCACATACAATTTCTGGGGGCCTATTCTCTAAATGTAAGAGAGTGAAAATCTACCAAAAAGATTGACTACAGTGACCACTCTCTGTTTCGAGTGGAATACCACTCTCCATCGAGTGACATTTTCACTCCTTTAGAGTTAACTACCACTCCGGGCAGAGTAGAATTTCAGTCGATTTTCCAGTCGAAAAAAGAGTGGTCATTTTAGGCAATCGTCGAAGAGTGAATTTCTCTCTTTTACATTAAGAGAGTAGGGGCGGGGGATGACCGGATGATGTGGTACTCTATGTGAAAAGCTGAGTTGGTCGTCACCCTAAGCATGACTTTCACTTTCGGGTAAGCAAAAGTCTCAATTGGTGACTGCTCTTTGATTGACATGAGAGTTACAAAATTCAAAAGATGCAGAGTAGCTTATGTCACACAGCATGCGCAGGGCCTTGCGTGCTCACCAGGATATCGCCTTTAGCGTTAAGTAATAAACTAGGTTTGTGTCTGCACAGGGCGATGCTAAAAACATGAGTTGTGGCTGGGGCTGGAGGTAGTTGGAACTGTTTGGGATGATGAATATCTGTATTTAAGCCGACCAAGAAACCATTAGCCACAAACGCCTTCTAGATTGTGATTTACTTCCAGACCTTGTAAGTTGAATCTAAACATTCTCTATTTTTTAAGATTTTATTTCTTAGAAATTAGCATGTTAAAAGCTTTTTATTCATTGTCCTACCGGCACAATAAAGGATCATCAAATATGGACAAACTGGTGAACGAGATAAAGTTAAAGTGTACCTTAAGTCTAAAATTTCAAAAATATATGTTACAAAGCTTGAAAAATGCATCCTGATGGTCCAACTCCCATCTTCACGGGACATTCCTAAGCTGAAATATAAAATGTTGAAGCTTATTCACTCAATTTGAAATGGTAGATTGTGCAATAATTTGTGATGTCATTATTGTACTACTTATATTACAGTCTTTGTTTTTCTTTGTTTTTTCGAAAGCCACTGCACCTTGTGCCAGAATGTGACCACTGTCATACTGTTATAGGGTGACTTAGCTGTGTAAGCCCTCTCCCTACAGCATGCTATGCTAGGAATGATAAATGTTTCAAGGTCATATAAACATCTTAATTTCAAAAGAAAACAAGAGCAGTTAATGTGAGTTGTACAAGAAGGGCATCACAAATTATTGCGCAATCGACTATTTCAAATTAAGTGAATAAATTTCAACATTTTATATCTCAGCAACGGAGTAAGCTATGAAAATGGCAGTTGGATGCATGGAATTCATTTTCTACCCTCTAAAATATATATTCTTGTAAGTCAAGACTTTAGGTACACTTTAAAAATTGTTTTTACATTGTCCATATCATACTATGAGGTGAGAAACGATGCACCTAACGGATTCACTTCGCAGACATATATTGACATTGGGTGATCGTTTTAGCATCGCGCCCCCATTCTGACCGTTTGATGGATTAAACATTTGTAATAACTATAACATACTAAGAAAATGAGTGCTGTTAAAATATGCAAAAAGAAGCACAGGACTGATTGGTTCACTAGCTTAACATTAAAAAGGAAAAAAATAGAGCTAAGATGAAAATCAGAATACCGTGAAAGAAAGGAGAGCAAAATTCTAAGCTGCATGCAGAAAAAACGTCTTAATTTCTTGTATATTTGTTGAAATATTACCATTTCAACCATTCACAAAGACGTATAGGCTATTCTAAATCTACTTGACCTTGCAGGCTCAATTTTCTTTTCGACGAGATGTTACGTTTTACTCCAGAATTTTAGCTCATCTCATTTTAGAAGTCCAGCTACCGTTCAGAAAATTATTTCAGGAACAAATGCAGACCTAGTTCTTCAACCAACACTTTTCTTTCCCTGTTGCCGAGGAGAAAAAGATGAACGAAAATACAAAGAAAATAATCGATGTCACACAGAGTCAAAACAGACTTGCTACAAGTCAGCCAACTTTTCTAAAACAATTAAAATGGTGATATCTCTACAACAGAATAAGGGTGAAAATGTTGTTTTCTGCATGAGTTTTTTACTCTCCTTTCATTTGTGATGGTGATTCCTGAATGTGTTCCCCTCTCCATCGATATTACCGAAAGATGGTAATCATAATTATTTTGACGTATGGTTGAACGTAGGAAAGTTTAAATTTTTCATATTTTAGTATCACGAAAATATTCATAAATGAACAGGTCTGGGATATACGCAACTTACCCCATGGGGTCTGGTTAATATCCTAACTAAAACTTATTGTCATATACTTACAAAAAGGACTTATCCTCGAAATAAGACCAAGACTGAGATCCTGTCCCACTTGCTTTCTATGAAGACCGGTTACAAGGCCCAGTTTCACCCTGCCAGTCAGTTAAATTCTCCAGTGGCGCCGGCAAGGGGAGGCATGGGGGGGTGAGTGCCCCCCAATCGATTTCAGAAGTTCTTAGACCTGGCAGAGTAACGTCTATTTGAAGGGTATATTATTCTGTTTAAATGCAATAATCATCGTGCAATGAATCTTGGTGGCCCTACACCTATAGCCTGTTTGTGGTTTTGAGTGTCTTAAATTGAAACAGGGGTAGCATTTCCCAGTTGTGTCGTTACCCTGCCTCAGGTGAAAGCAGCGAATACTTCTATAGTAGAGTCATTCATTCCAGCATAGTTTTACCTGGTGAAGAAGTCCATCACGGACTCATCAAGGAACCTGTTCGGCAGATCGTGGATGAACAACATCGAGATCACCTTCTCTTTTTCGAGTTATGTACAGAAGTCAACGAATCAGACGTGTATTAATTGACCCCAGTCCTGTCAATGAGATCTCTATTCAGCGGATCCCCATCCAACGGATTATAGTGTAGGCCTAACCAAGAAGGCTCAGGGCGGAGCTGTATCAAACAGAACTCTGAATTGAACAAAACTTGACTAAGGCAATACCTTAATCATCGTGACACTCCTACGTATCCAACATTCACCCCTTCCCCAGGCTTATTTACCAGGGTCTCTTTCCAATGCCGGTAGACCCACCCTTACCCATACATGTGCATATTCATATTTGTTTCATGCATGTTCCCCGAATTTCTTCCGCTCCAACCATGGGCGTAAATCCCGGGGGGATGGGGGGATATATCCCCCCAACATTTGACTAGGGGGGATGGCCCATGTAATCATCCCCCCCCCCCAATGTTTCAGTCTACAGATACGTGTGTGATGAAAAGTATATTTTATTCTTCATTTTCGTAAGAAATTTTTTCAATCTCGCTTCACTCTCTATCACAAATGTTTCTCAAACTATCAGAATTTTAGCAAATCGTTGGCAATCTATCAAAATTTTCGCGCTCTCCGCGCGCTTCCAACCTTACGTCAGTGTCACTCTATGCAGGTTTTGTAATGGAAATATTATTCGTCACTGTTTGCACGCCATGTCATGACCATTATTAAGGTAATAATTCACGAAACTGTTCTGATCACAACACTTTCCGAAGAACAGAGATACATCTCCAAACATCTGTGGGGACCTCGCATCAGTATGGGATCATTCAGTCTAGTATGTAGCATGATGTAGAATGTGGAAAGTACGTATCTGCCGTTATACATTTTTCAAAAATTTTTACCAGAACTTCGCCAGTTCGCGCTGAGCCATTATCGGTATAGATGGTGATTGTTTATACACTTATGACGAAAACAGCACTCTGTAACGCTCTTACTAGTCCTTCGTCCCTTTTGCTACACATATCAGGGAGGTCTAATATCACCTCCCTGCACCTATACTCTCCCTCCCTCTCATTTTTCATTGCTGGCAGCTGTTTGTCCGGATTTTAGTTCAAAAGTAGTAAAAATACGATAGTTGTAAAGTGTATGGCGTCATAGTCTATATTATCATTTGGATGTCAGGTAGTATACGCATTATTTCATTGCCCCCCACCCTAATTAGTATGATTAATGCAGAGCTTCCAGGAGGTCCTATCTGCCAGCCTTAGATGATGCCCTTTCATAATGCACAATGAAGGAAAGGACATATTTCGTAATAACTCAAGAATGTTCCTGTGGACTCCACGCACATATTTTTGTGTAAAAAACTTTCCCGAAATAGAAGGAAGTAAAATAGACAGAAGGGAGGGGGTTTCAGGAGATTTGTTGACAACGTATCTGTCTCTTAATAGACAACATATTCTCCTCTTTTACCTTACCAAAAATTAGCATTCACTAAATTAAGGACATTTTCCGGCCATATATGATCAGTTCCAAAAACATCCCAAAGATAGCACCATTTTGCATCTAAAAGACCTTAAATTAATACAAAAATCTTAAAGAGGAGGGGGAACACCTTCCCCAGGACGACATCTATATGTAGTGATAAACGAAAGATCAAAACTACTGCATGCAAATGCAGGAACGCATGAAAAATAAAAGTGCAATTTACGCAGACTTGGGGGAACTGAGGTATTATTACGACATCACCTATGGTGCCCCCAATCACAAAAAACCTGGCGAAGCCACTGATCTCAAGCCAACTTGCAGGTCTTGTAATGATCTCCGAATTCAAAATCCAGTTGTCTTGGATGACCCTATATGTTGATCCCTGACTTTTTCAGCTTAACAGGTCATTGTGCTCAATTACAATTTCAATCCAGTGCAGCTTATCAACGAGTTTTGTGCTCAGAATAGCATTTCCTAAATGTATGAATATACCAATAGCCTACCAAAGAACATTACCACTGAAATTAACCCCTTAAAACAGTCTCCCTGGCACTTCTGAGACATTAAAACACAGGAGCTTCCGGGGGCTTCGCCCCCTGCACCCCCACCGGGGCTTTGCCCCTGGACCCCACCAGGGGCCCTAAGGCGGGCCCCTGGACCCCACCCGTCATGGGCTCGCGCTTCGCGTGCACATTTTCTACATTTGCGATAGTTCACCCCATCCCCCCAAAGTTGAAATGAAATCTACGCCCCTGGCTCCAACTACCTGTCACCAAAGTCAAATGACTGGTGACCATCTAACAGACTCTTGGATCAAGATAAATTAATTCTTTAACCGATCCAAAGCAACCCCTTTACGCCATAATGATGAAGCTTGGTGAGTAAAATATTGTGGGTGAAAGTGTCAAAGGCCTTTGACATTCAAGTAAGATACCCATACCGTACTGTTTATCAAAACCAGGTGAATTGTCTCTTCCTTGATTACATACCAGGGGTGTATCCCAGTCCACCTAATCTAATTTCGGGCAACTTCGATTCTACCAGACACCAGTCCGGGACAATTCCGAGTCTAGTAACCTCCGAATCCGATTCCAGGTTCCCCAGTTTCTGGCCAGTTCCATTTGACAATGCCTTTTGTACTATTTTGCAATTACCCTTCATTAAAACAGGCATTTTTTGAGGCGTCAGTTCAGTACTATGTGTCATCCTGTAATTAAGTTGACTGTATGTGACCATCCACTCGTTAAACTGTGCACTAGTAACAATGTAGCCTTAACTAACAGTTATGAAACTTTCATTTTTGTGGACTCAGCTAGAATCGGCTCCGAGTCCGAGTCTAGCGGAGAGCTCACAGTATGGAAGTACTATAACCGTAAGTTCGTGGCTCGAAAAGGTGTCCACTTTATAATATGCCGTATTAGGCGCAATAAAACTTTTAAATACGAACTACTGTGAATACGCCTATCGAATACGTATCTAGTTTCGTCTGTTAGTAACTCACTCAGGGGCAGGGCCACAGCGGGGGGGGGCAGGACAGGCATTTGCCCCCCTATGGTTTTTCAACCCCCACAATAAAATCGTCTAAAAACGTTTTAAGACGCATAATTGTGAAGGGGGTGGGGTGAGGTGTTACAGTATGTCACCCATCTACCACAATATTAGTTAAATTGTTCGTTACAAAATACCTGAAACTTGCAATCCCCGCACGCATAACGTTTTCTGTTTTCTCCATTGAATTCAGGTTTAGTATTACATAAACACTAAGGCCATTATACATAACGGGCAAACAAAAAGAGCATAGGAACCGAGAGTAAAGCTAAAATAATACACTGTAAAAATTGATTAACACTTTTTTGTAACAGATAATAAACGCGTCTTGGCGTTTATGTAACAGAAAAAAACAATAAAATACATAAGCAAATTAAACGTCTAAAACGCCAACTTTAACACATTGACGCCACTTTAACGCCATCTCGTAAACTCGTTTATGCGTTTATTTCTTGATTACTGTAAACATCAAGTTGTTTTTAATAAAGAAATATTAACATATATATAAATCATGTGAACGTGTTTGCGGAGTGCACTTTAATTGACGTAATTATCCTTATCATGTGTTAATATTCGTTCAGTCATTTACTGTGCGTATCCATTTTGTTGTTCGTTTTCTAATTTTTAAACGTCATATTCGTGTTAAAAAATGAAGACGTCTATTTTTACAGTGTACAGTAGTTACCCTAACGCCAAGATATTGTGAGACCTTACACATATGGTGTCACAGAGCAAAAAGTTCTCCCTCTCTTGGAGAAAAGGTGCGTATCATTGCAAGTTGCACCAAAAAATACAGACAGCTAACTTGTGCATCAGGGGATAGGCCTGACCCATGAATCTCTATCTAACTAAAACCCCAACCTTACAGTGGCGTAGAACGGGGGGGCCAAGGGGGCCATGGCCCCCAATATGTTTTTAGGGGGGTCCAAATGTCATTTTGGCCCCCCCCCCCAATAATTGCGACAGTTTACAGTTTACAGTTTCGTTTTACCCATTTTTGCTCTTAAGAGGACAATTTCTCTAATAAAAACCTAAAATTTTCTGCGCGCTACGCGCGCAGGAGAGATGTTCTGGTTTCTTCAATAGTTTCATTCTACATCACTAGATAGCGCAAGTCTTTTCCCCCTTACCATAACACGTAGGAAAAGTACACAGTTTATGTAGAGGTCGTAAATTTCATCCCATATTGCAAAGCCTAGCTACTGTTCTCTTGTGTGTCATGCGGTACTGCCAGTTGGTGAAGGACTCACTGAGCAATATTTGGCTATTTCATCGGATAGTCATGGTAGTTTCGATACAATGCATATTATCTCCTATACGGTCTAGAACCCCTACAGCTTTTCTTTCTTATTGTTTTTAATAATTACATAGGCCTACGTTTTTGTGAAAAATGACCCGAAAAATTTTCGCGCGCCTCGCGCGCTTTGCAGTTTTACAGTTTAGATTCCGGAATAAACATTTTAATCAACTCGGCACTTAGCTTCTCTGGTATATACAAATTTTATGCAGTATATGACCCGAATGAAATGGAGGCTAGTACACAGGCTTTCTTCAAATCCCACCTCATCAATACTCGACGGCACTGGGGGTGTCGGAGTTTCGGGTCGTTGACCGTTCACCGGGCAAATCGTGGGGCTACCTCTACTCAACTTAATAATAAGTTAACAGAGTCTGGCTGTAGAAAATCTCAGTTCCAACTAATCCACTGAAATCCATGGGGGATAACTCAACGCTGAACAATTTTGAATGAAGTCGGATAGATTGTAACAGACTTAAAGTGTTAAATTCAAATCAAACTTTACAAAATTTGCACAACAAGGACACATCTTGATGGCTTAAAAAATCCTGGCAAGCGCCACTTCCGGTGATTTGGGATGTATTAAAATCTCAGATTTTCTCGGTACGCTCCGTACACGCAAACCTATGGTGGCGCTTTGCTTAGATAGTAAATGGGGATCAAACTTCCAATCCTCGGACCCCAAGTCCAGGCCAGCTCAACTAATCTGTCCTCACAGAAATGTGTTTTATAAAAAAAATCAAATCAAGTTTTACATTTTGTCACAAAAAAATTGCACATCTTGATGGCTGCTATCAAGCCTGACAAGTGCCATTTCTGGCCATCTGGGACGTATTCAAATCTAAAATTTTCTTGGTACACTCCGCGCTAACCTATGGTGGCGCTCCGCTTAGATAGTAAACGAGAGTTACCCCCACAAAATCTCCAGTCCTCCAGAGCCTCCTGAACAAAAAATCACTCCTGCATGGTGTTGTTTTTGTTTCCTTTTGCTTTGAATATTTTTATTTTGCTCAAATTAAAATCGGAAGAATCACATTAAGCAGATGTGTTTTAGTGTGGGAAGGGGATTCAAGGTCGAGAAGTCACATCTGGTCTGGCTCCCCCCCCCCCCCAATGTCAAACATCTTCCTACGCCGCTGCAACCTTACCCGTAACTCGGAATATATTTTCGTCCGGGGGAATCTTCGGTCTGTAGTGAACCTTCGACCAAATGAACCTTCCGTCTATGGGTGTTCCCCCTCTCCGGATTATGTACTGTCTGGCAATCTCAAACATTTAATGTCTCTCCATTCCCAGCATGTGACCATTTAAAGTTTAGAACGTGAACATATATATTGGGGGTATTATGAGTCAATCACTTAACGAACATTTTGGACAATAAAAATATAAAAAACATCTAATAAAATGAATTAAACTTTGAAGTATTATTATATGTCTCCCTTATTGCATAAGCGTAGGAAGCGGGGGCTGGGGGCTAAAGTCCCAGTCAAAAATCTGGGGGCTGAAGTATGCTTCTGCCCCCAACATCCAAGGCCAAATACCCCTTATTTGTCTCTTCAGTAAAAAATGTAAAATAATTGCAGTAATTTTCCTTAAAATTTGCCCAAAGTGTTGCACCTGAGGACCCTCAAATACCCAACAATTCTCCATAGGGTTGCATCTGAGGACCCTCAAATACCCAAAAATTTTCCACAGGAGAGACAGGGGAGGGGGACACCCCTCCCCTTAGACCCCTTCCCCAGGACGGCGACCCAAAACAAGGTTCAGCCCCCCAGTCTCGAAAAGCTACCTACGCCTATGCCTTATTGTGCTTTATTTTGGTGTTGTCTCGACTGAGTTATCCATAGAAAACGAATTTTAAATAGTAGGTGCATGGCCGTACACAACACAATCTTTACTGTATGAAGAAATCTTGAGTTAATCAGAAAAAGAGCAAAGAAAATTAGGGGCGGCTCCACAGGGTTCAGTGAGAGACCGCCTCCTATCATTTTCAAGAACACGGGGAGAGAGAGAAGGAAAAGAACAGAAAAAGAAGAAAAGGAAAAAATGAAAGAGAAGAAGGGGAATCGAAGGAGAAAGAAGAAGAGAAGAGGAGGGGTGGGGTAGGTATCTATTTGATCCATATAATTAGTCCAGAGCTTCCAGGAGTCCCTTTACCAGTGTCTGCCAGGCTTTAGTTACCCTTTAATTTGTTTATAATGCACATATTAATCAAAAAATATTCGTTTGCACGTATTTTTGAGTGAAATCATACCCATACACAAGGGGAGTAGACTTCAGGAGGTTTGTTGACTACATACCCTTCTCTTAAACAACAAAGGCTACTGTCCTCTTTCACTAAACCAAAACTTAAAATTCAATAAATTATTAACACTTTTCAGCCATATATGATCAGTTCAAAATATGTACCAAAGACATCACGATTTTGCATCTAAGCAACTTTAAATCAACAAAAAATTTCCCAATGGGGGAGGGGGAGACCCCCTCCCCTTAGATCCCTCCCCCAGGACGTCGATTACTCATCTCATGCTTTGCCCCCCTATTGAAATACCCTGGCGCCGCCCCTGAACGCACTGTAGGGAATAAGTATAATTTTACAAGGTCAGGTTACGAATACTCAAGGAATAGAAGCAGTGGAATGTACGTATGGATATATGTCGATTGGGGGTAACCCTGTTGGAAGGGCGTGCTGGCTTTTTGTCTTTTTACCTACCCTTCGACGTCAGGGGGCAAAAACTTACTCCCTCACTCACTAACCTGATAAATCAGGAGGGCCAATCAGGGATACGAACACTCAAGTTTATGAATACCCATGAAGTTATGACTCTATAGAAGCTGACATCACAACCCAAATAGAGGCAAACTCCTCTTGAATGAAAAAAAAAAACATAACTTGTTTTCATTTATCGGGGAAATCGAGCACCAGTGTCTGCCAGCCAATAAGAGAAAGCAAACCTAGCTGTAGTGATGAATAGCCAAAGCAACCATTTGTGTGTGGGGGGGGGGCACCTCGACACAAGAGAATCGTAGCCTTGGGGAGGGGTCAAAGGTGAGGGCAGTTCCCCTCCCCATTTTAAATTTGTACTTATTGTAAGGTCCAAGATGCAAATGGTGCAATGTTTTATATCTTTTTTCCTGAATTGGTGTTCCACTCCTCTGACATTTATGTTAAAAACAAACATAGGATATTTTTTGGGGAAAGTACCCCGTCGTGTCCCACCGCTAAGTGTCTGGTCATGACAAATATCATGGGAGCTGTAATCTCAAGTTTGGGCGTTGGGGGGTAGGACTCTATGCTACGGCAGTGAGGTATCAATAGATATCATAACATTTTTCCAATAGTCGGTGTGAAACCCTTGTGAAGAGGTTTCAGGTCTCCATTAGTTGACTCCTTGGATGTAGTTGTTCTAGTTGCGTAGTTTTGGGGTACATGGTGCATTTCCTTCCCTATAAGGAATTTCACCCGACACCCCATCAAAAGAAAGACTAGGTGGGGAGATTAAATTTTACCCGACTTCCTACTTAAGTCACCCAAGCAAGCTTCAAGTGACCACTATGTAAACAATGAGAGAGTTGATCCACACAGAGATGTGGGTATGTGTTTGTCCTGTAAATGCATGCAAAGGTGAGAGCAAACTGTGTGGTCAACTTCTTATCTCGTGTTTGTTGATGTTGTTCATTCAAGCAAAGGGAGAAGGGGACAGGCCATCAATAGGGGAAAGTTTTCAGCATGATTATTTCAATCGCTAGGTGGCGGCTTTGACTCTATGGTCTGTGATGTCCCTTTTGAGATGCATTTTTGCAGCAGAAAATGTTTACTGCAACTAATGTCAACTTTACTGTCACAAAGTAATGATGGGATAGGTCTTAGAAGTGGTAAGCATTACACAAAATCCCAGGTCAGCAATAATGCTGCGACTCTACAGGCCATAGTAAGGCCCCAGAAAACCTTCAAAGACTTTGGAAAGGACAACTAAAGCTCCTTCATGCAACATGGAACTGCAGCCTCGAGGGTCTTCAGAAACAATAACATGGGTATCGTTAGCCCCTACACCCCACCCTCCTTACATTACGGTCACTCACCCTTATAAGACCAATACACAATTAACCATTTTAATTTTACAACCAATACATAAAATAGCTCAATGTCAATATGGTCTTCTGGAAGATTTTCATTAAGCAAAACCGATAGCCTAACTGTCTGTTGTAACGATAACATAAACTTTACCGATTATCTCAGTTTGTTGCAAAAGAAGCCAAAACCTCGTAATATTATGCGCACAAGGTAAGTTTGTTAACCCGTCAAATAAACTCTCAAAAACATGATAAATATACAGAAAAAATGGTGTAATATTTACCCAAGTCAGTACGAGTTTCAAAGTCAAGTTGTTGGTATTACGAGAATAAATAGAGGACTAACTGTTTTGCGCAATAAAAATTCTTTCCTTTGACAAATATTATACGCATGAAATAAGTAAGCATATAAAATTCAGAGATAAAAAAGTAGGCCTCTATTTATAATAAGCCAAAAAATCACTAAAAAATCTGTTTAACAACTTCATATAACACGTAACTTTTAAAAACTCCAAGTGTCAAAATGTCAAATGTAGTTACGCTTACAGTAACGTATGATGATCAAAGTTGAAACTACGTGGTTTTCCATTGGTACATATCAAATATACTTTAACTTCATGAACAATGAAGCGACATTTTAGTAAGCAGCAGAATTCCTTCCTTTTTATGAAACGAAAGTAGGGTAACATTTCAACTTACTTGAGGAATTTGAACAATGAAACGAAAGTTTAGTAAGCAGCAAAATTCCTTCGTTTTTATTAAACGAAACTAGGGTAACATTTAAACTTGCTTGAGGAATTTTTCACATTCGGTTTAAGGGATAGGCTGATTAACCTTTGCTACTGTAACGTAACACAGAGGTAGGGGCAAAGCAGACACTACAAGGAGAAGTTAAAAGTTTTCTCATTTATAATCCTTATTCGTTAAGTGCTGAGGCAAGTAAAGACTTCACCTTAGGAGATCTGATTAACAGTTCCCCTCTAAACACCTTTTTTTCAAAAGTCCCCTCAACTCTGGCGAAGAGCCAGGGGCGAAAATCAAACAATACTCCCTAAGGAGTTCTGCTCCCTTAAGGAGCTACGTCCTCAAGGGACTCTCAACTCAACAAGAACCACCGAATAACCTGACGTGCGAAGTCTCGTTCTCGATTGGCTGAATGGAACAGCCTCCGCCAGTGGATTCCACCGTCGTGACCACGGATATCCCTGCGCCAGGCAAGTTTCCCTCAAATCACTCGGGATAAAAGAAAAATTAAATCCTCTGGATAATCAACGGGTAATCAGTGAATAGAGCTTAAGTATTCAAAACATCAAACATTCCTGTACTACTGAAAGAATCACTGCATTGAAACTAAGGAATGCACTCGAAGTATTCGGTGGTTGAGATCAATAAAAAAAGCTTCCACAATTTACAATCAAACTACAGTAAAACATTGTGCGAAAGAATTACAAGAACAATTTAACTTCCAATAGTTACTGATTTGGCCTTAACAAAGGAACTGAATATTCATGAGGGACTGAATATTCATGCTAATTCAGAAGGACATTAGGACAGTGGATTAAAAGGAGTTCTGTCCTTTTCACTACTAAAGAACTTCCACCATGAGTCCTCTTCAAGAATTACGCTCTACAACTATAGCAAAGCTACATTACCGATTTCTTAATCCTTAATTAAAATAAACAAAACGAACATTAACGACATTAACGTAGCTTCCCCCCGAAATAGTACCTCAGCATCAATCTTTGTGCCACGGATTTTCACATTTACATCCCAGCGGGAAACACAAATCAGGGAGTTATTATTTCCAAGAAAGCGCAACTGTAACACCCTCTTTATTTGTCTTAATAACGTCTTTCATGTCATTTCTTGAAAAAGCGCAGTGGGAATTTTGCTCATATCCTTAACAGAGGAGTTGTTTTCAAGGATGTAGAAATAACACCTTTAAAAGACATTTGCAGTCTGCTTTCCATACAGGATATGAACATCACTTGCAGAAAAGAAAAGAAGAGAAAACAATTTGGTATGTTAGAGTAAACTTTTGCAACTTTTAATTGACTACATTTGGGGACCTTAGCTACCTTGTGATCGTTTTCCAATATAACCACATATCCATATGTGTACCCTAGAAATAATTTTAGGTCTGAGTCCATGAAAAAGTGACCTCCCAACGGGTCAATTTGCCCGAACAAGTAGATTTTTAACGAAATTGTTAGTTCTTAACTTGTTTTCGTCCAACCAGGACCAGAAATGCCATCTTTTCTTACCATATGATCTAAACGAACTAGTTTTCTGTCCGACCGAATAAATTAAAGGAAAGACCGGAACATCAGTCAGACCATTCAGCCCTGTAATTAGTCAAACTAGCTTAATGTATGATCCGTCCATCTGCATTCATTAAGAGACCGTTGGTTAACGTTAGGTTTGTATGCAATTTAAGTGCCAATTAAAGTGTCGAACTTATTGCTGATGCGTTACCAACCTTAAAGGCAATAGGCAGTCGCCCCAAATTTTGCTTTGAAAAATCAGCAGACTCTTGCAAGTCTCCTCTTATTGCATTACAAGCACCTCTGAAGATGTTTCGAACATATATAACTATTACAAACAATACGCAAGAAGAAATTCTCCTTGAATTTCACAATTCACTAGCAAAAACATCGTCACATGATCAAAATAGACCATTCATGAACTAGAGTGACAGGGCTTACTAACTCTGATTGGGGTGACTGGATTTTCCCTTTACGTTATGGGAAATGTAGGCGTGCAATCAATCCTTCTAACCGCTAGACGACCTCCGATTCACCAAGGAAAAAAACCTCTATATGGACAAAGACGGTCCAAGTTCAAATTCGGAACGAAGGACGTTTTTCCTCTCAATTACTCAGAGGAAGAAAGATATTTGTGAGCAAACTAAGGGGAATTTGTCAGACCTAGCTGATTTTGAAAATAAACTTGGGGGGGGGGGGAACTGCCATCTCCCTTTAACCTAAGCTATGATGTCAATGACAGATGCTAATGATGGATCCATATGACTTCCTTCAAATACAGACTTCGCCCCTCCAAAAATAAGCCTTTAACTTCTGGCGCTGCTAGAAGTACGATTCCATGATACGGTTATGTAGAAAATAGTTAGGTCAAGGTAGGAACGTTGCACCGGGCATACCAAAATGGGCATATCAATGCAGAATATTGTGTAACATTACCTTTTTGGTCAATGTCGAATTTCGAATTCGACAGCATAATGAAAAGCCCGTTCCTGTTCCAAACACTCTGAACACCCACTTGCCGTGGATTGAATTTTGCATCCTCTTCCCCACTTGGTTGCGTTTGTTTTTCCAGTTAAGTACTACTTCGGAGGCAGTACTTACATGGTTTTATATACGCCCTTTCCTCTACAGAAGAATATCTTTGATAGTTTAAGATGTCACGTTTCAAGTTTTATTGACTAATTAAGTAAACTAGAGCATGTCAGCCTTGACTCCCGAGAATGAACAAAAGTCGTTTATTTTGGATGGCTCTTAGAGTGGGTACATTATGCATGGATCCTTCCACAGCCCGATTGCAGAGGGGTTGAACCCCTGTGACCCAATATTTCTTAGAGGTGCTTGTATTGGTTACAAATCCCGCTCGAGGTAGGCCTACATCAGGTTTTTTCAGGCCACCTCGGATTTTTCTCCACTCTCCCAGCCGACAATATGGACGGTCTGAAGCACTTACACACCAATCAGATGGTTGCAATTCTTTGATTGTACTTTGACTTAAGTTCTGTCCTAGTTTCAATTGATATTAAGCGAATCGTCCCCGTATGTCACGGGGACAGAAAAGAGTGTACCAATTCATTGATTTTGAAAAGTCCAAAGGTAGCTCGGATAATAGAAAAATTGGCAAACGGAATATGTCATGTTGGTAGGCTTGAAATCTTATTTATCCATTGGTCCTCATACACCAACACCTGCATATACATGTTGAAAACAAAACAAACACGTGTATCAGTTCGCTAATTTCTCAATTCCAACATTCCTCTGTGACGTTCATCTATGTAAATTAGCAGCTAGGGAACTTGAAGTAAGTCAGGGCGGAAAGACTTAGAAAGCAGAAACGTATGTGAATCTGACGGAAGTACGAGCCAAAAGGACAAAAGCAATATTCCATGAAGGAGGTGCTTTATTGATGGAAAATGACCTTGGTAATAAGCTTAAAGCCCCTAAACAAATACCTTTGGATTGGGTAGCATAGACCCTTTCCTAAACAGCAATAACAAATGATTATGGGATAGACTTTTAGTATGAAAGGTTTTTGTCCATACTAAAATGCAATAAACACAAAAGACGGATAAATCGAAAATTCTATCCCATAATGCTTTACAAGCAGTATTTAGTGAGGGTCTATCGTTGAGATATTGGGTGACCGTTAGCTTTTGAATAAAGAAAACAGCATTTGATGAGTTCTAAACAGACTACAAAAGACAGATTGTGAAACAGGTGGAGGGACGAGGAGGTATTGGTAAGGATATCTTTATACAAAACCATTCAATGACAACATGTTTTGCAAAATATACAAATTTACATAATGTAACAAGTTTATATTTGACTTGGTGTTTATTTTTTGACGATTACTGCATCACTTGATGATGTGGTGTCACAGATGGCAAATTTCCGAAATTTTTCACCAGAGCCAGGGGGGTAACGCCCCCTGCCCACCTATAGCTACGCCAATGCAGGTAAATGAATTAGTAGTGGAATATGATTCACATGACAAGAAGAGGAAACTAAAACACTATCCCTCCCACCTATTTCTCTTAATGATATCACAGATAGCGATCAGATCCTCACAAATTGCATTTTTTTCTCAAATGAGTCAGGGGACAAACCTTTGTTAGTCATACCAGGGAGCTCTAGTAGCAGCTCTTTGGTCAAATTTTTACCAGTAGGTTGTCTCTTTCAGCTCCCTACTTTCACGAGCCCTTACTTTTGTATGGGCCTTCATCCAGAGGTTTGGGCCAGGAATTTCCCGGCAAGGGCTCAACAACTTCACGGGGGCGAGGGAGAGCAACCCGAAGTCCCGACAAGGACGCTGGGTTGCCAAAAGGGATGTCGAAAGCAAAATTTTGGGTTCGTTTGAAGAAAATTTGAAGATTTTTTACTTTTATCAAAGAAACTTTCAAAATGTTATCATACTCCTTACGGCTCCCCGACGAAACTTGAAAATTGCCGGTATCAGATTTCTCATTTTTGATGTATATTTGACCCTCACTCTATCATCAGTGATTTAGTATCTTTTTATCACTCTACACTCATTCTTACACAAAGCACGGTTGCATAGGCCTTCGACGATTTTCTTTGAATTTTGCATCTACAAAATATTGTGTAATTGATGTAATACGGTCTTTGATGTGTGTACATTGTACGATCAACGACTGAAGTTTGTTCATCAGTCTTGTAAAATAAACTGAGATTGAATATCGCATAGGCGTAAGAAGCTGTTCTAATGCACCTGGGAGTGACAGAGGGGGCTGAACGTTGTTTCGGGCCAGCGTCCGACCTGGGAAGGCGTCTAAAGGAACGGGGAAATTTTTGGGAAATTATTAAATATTTGAGGGTCCTTACATGCAATGTGGTGTAGCTTTTTGTGCGACTCACTGAAACTTTTGGCATTTTTTTACAGAGGAACAGATGAGGGCTTTTGGTCTTAAAATGGTAGGGGCAAAGACATTCATGTTCCCCTACGCTTTAGACTGGAGGGCTTTCAGCCCCAAATCCCTCTCTTCCTACGCATGTTGAATCTCCTGACTTAAACTGAGACTAAACCTATGCAAGTCTAGTCCATTCGTAACAGCAACCCACTAAATTAATTACTTACCCTTTGTAATGTAGCTGTGGTAAATACGGCGTAAATTGCATATATTTTAGAATATAACTAGAGCAACTTGTAACCGAAAACGAGTTTTAAATGGGGGGGGGGGTTAACACACAACTTACAACTTTGTAAATGCATCTGGCCAGGACAGAATGAATAAGAGGGCCCACATATGTTGGAGTTAAACGTTCTTTGCGTTATTCATTTTATGGCGGGCTGCAGCCAGAAATAACAAAATAACAGTTCCATAGTTTCATACGGGTTGTTCATTAATCGGTTTCTCTGATTCTCATTCGAACAATTAACACTGATAATCTGGATTTCTCTAATTAGCTTGGTATAACTGCTTAGAATTGACATTGAACTTCAACTTGACCTTGCTTGACCGTAACTATGATTGTGAACTTGACCATCTACTCCACCTTGACCTAGGTTCCTTGAACTGTACGTAACCCTTTCGACCGTCAAAACTGCAAATACAACATACCACCTCATTAATTATAATCCCAAACCTACACGCGAATTACTCTTCATCCCAAATGAATCACTCTAGTTCTAGAAATATCACTTTAAAAAATCTAAAAATGTAAACAAACATCACTGCCTTAAATCTCTGTAACTATTGTGATACACTAATAGACTCTCAACCTCTCACACAAATCTACGAATGTATAAACTACTGTATGCATATTACCTACACAATACACACTAAGCATTACTAGAATTACGCAATAAAGACAATCCTCCTAAACATTGGTATACTCATTGACCAACACGTTAGGTTATGCTATGTACTTTACCGACAAGCATGCTTATCCTGACGTTTAATAAACGTGTAATATTTTGTAGGATTAACCTTTTATAACACATCAACATATCTACACATGCTAAGAAATACTTATTAAACACTTTGGTACCTAATGGTTCTTCTGAGGGGCTGGACCCACTAAATTTTGAAATTTTACGAGACTATTTCTCTTCGAAGGCCCTGTCTCTGTTATCGGTTGAATTTAACATGCAACATAACTACAATACAGCTGAGGATTTGAAACAACGCATTCAAAGTAAAGAGATTCATTGACATAGAACAAGCATATGGGAGGCGAAGGTTACACTCCCACCAAATTGCTTGAAAACATATCTCAAGAAATTCAATCAACATAACCAGCAAGTAATTTCAAACTACGCTTCATAAACCTTACCCATCAAACAATTAAATAATGAATGAAACTCAAAGACTCTAACCTCTAAACAACTACTTAGAAAACCTCATTAATACCCTGCTTATGACCCTACGACTCAGAGGGGAAGCCTTCAACATTTCCCACCAGGAGGACAAGTTTTTTTAATAGGACGTTCCAACTCTAGTTTCTTGTTGACTTTACTCCCAAGGACCTTAGACCCCATCCTAATCCAAATTAAACTCTTCTCACCAAGCCGTCATCATCAGCTTCTGCCGTCTTGACTACTGCTAGGGGCCATTCCCTTCTTGGAGTCTCATGATCCTTGACCAGGACGATATCACCGACCCTTAGGTTTCTTCTGGGGACATTCCATTTCTCCGTTTGTTGCAAATTCTGCAAATACTCTCCTTCCAACGGGACCAAAACTGCTCTGAGAGAAACTGTACCCTTCGCCATCTCTTTCTTGCATACAAGTCTTCCTTCACGAAATTTCCAGGAGGCGGGAGAGAAGAGCTCGACTTCATAGTTACTAAGTGGTTTGGTGTGAGGGGTGCCTTGGCATGTGGATCTGACATATTCACAGGTGACAGAGGACGACTGTTGACAATTGGCATAGCTTCGTACATGAAACATCTTAGGGATGGGTCGTCCAAACATGCAGGACATAAGGCCATCATGGCTTCTAGATAGTTCCTCACAGATGTGTTTTATCGCTCCAAAATACCTCCAGCATGTCTTGAGTGAGGTGCATTGAAAACAAAGGTACACTTTTTCTCCTTCAGGTATACTGTAATCCTGTCAACATCTAATTCCTTCATAGCCGCCTTCAGTTCATTGTTTCGCTGTGCCCCTAATGACCATAAAAAATCGTTGTGCAGTGATAAAGGCATCTGTTGTCATATCTTCCACTACCTCTATGTGGACAGCCCTGGAGCATAAACAGGTAAATAACAGCCCATAACGTTTGTATTCCTTGCTCCCCTGCTCTGCAGTGAATGGACCAAAGCAGTCCATCCCACAGAAAGTAAAGGGTGGCGATGGCTCCACTCTATCTTCAGGCAGGTCAGCCATCCTTTGCTCTTCAACTGAACGTCTCAACCTTCTACAAGTGACACACTTTCTGATAGATTCAGCAACCAATTTGCTCCCACCAAGGATCCAGTAGCCCTTGCTTCTTATTTCATTGAGAGTTTGACCTCTTCCCTGGTGTTTGATCTGGCTGTGACAGTAAGCAATAATCAGTTGAGTAATGTGTCCACTCTTGGGTAAAACTACCGCATGCTTCTCATTTAGTGGCATAGAAGACTTTCGTAAGCGTCCTCCTACTCTGATCACACCATCCTGAATGAAAGGGTTGAGACTGAAGAGTTAACTGTTTGAAGGAACCTCTCTTTGTTTCTCGATCAACTACATTTTTTCTTTCGGTTTTTTTTTCGTTCTACACTAGCCTGATTATAGAAAGAACGGCTTGATTGATTTCTTCGACTGTCAGCACACTGTTTCCACTTTGTCTCCCTCAAAGGCATCGATTCCTGGCTACGATTCTAGTAAATTTACTCCAGCTGGAATATTTGGACAACCTGTCCAGCAAATCAGTTGCAGATGCTGTTTGTACATTAAAAGTTTCCACCCTAACTTCTGAATCTCCTACCATTAACTTCGGTTCCACAAAGTGGCTCTCAAAAGCTACAGCCCTCCAAAGAAATTCTGGACCAGTGTACCAATTGGTTGAGAAAAGTTCACTTGCACAGAGGCCACGTGAGGCATGATTTGCCGGGTTTTCCTTAGTAGAAACATACTGCCACTGTTTAACATCTGTCAGATCTCTGATGAGTTGCACTCTGTTTGATACAAAAACGTGAAACTTCTTGGCATCATTATTGATGTAGGCCAACACAACTTGGGAATGACACCAGAAATGTTCACTGTCAATGTGCATTTGTAACTCTTTCTTCACCTTTGTACTCAATTTAACTGCAACAACAGCTCCTGTAAGCTACAAGCAAGGAACTGTTACAACCTTTGTGGGTGAAACTCTCGACTTCCCAACAACCAGGGTGCAGTGGACACGATTTCCTGCAATGAATCTCAGGTACGAGTATACACCATATCCGACTGTGCTCGCATCTGAAAAGTGGTGGAGCTCTTCTCCTGAAACAGGTCCAAAGTCTGGTGGCTTGTAAAATCTGGGGAGGTTGATGTCCTTGAAGTTGGGGATGTCCTCCTTCCATTGCTCCCACCTTGGCCTAAGGTCATCACAGATAGCTTCATCTCAATCAATATCACGCCTGCACATCTCCCTCAAAACTGCTTTTCTTCTTAGAACAAATGGACAGATGAATCCCAAAGGGTCATAAATACCGGCAACCAACGAATGAATTTCACGACGGGTATTTGGGCATTCCTTAACACTTAT
Organism: Holothuria leucospilota; assembly: GCA_029531755.1. Classification (NCBI taxonomy): domain Eukaryota; kingdom Metazoa; phylum Echinodermata; class Holothuroidea; order Aspidochirotida; family Holothuriidae; genus Holothuria; species Holothuria leucospilota. The sequence continues at coordinate 14,591,680 of CM055965.1, forward strand.
CTGAAATGTAAATGCATCACTTTCTATGTTCCAGCATACACCCACGGTTCTTTCCATTGGGATTTTTTCTTTACTCAGGTCAACTTCCTGGATATCTGTAGCACGTTCACTGATTGGCACGCTTTCGAGCACAGAACGGTTGGAAATGAATTTGTACAGCCTAAGGTTTAACTGTAAACACAATTCTCGAGCTTCTGCTATCGTTCTTCTGGCCTTCTCAACACTGTCCACACTGGTGACTCCATCATCTACATAGAAGTCTTGGAGTAGGAACGGTGTAGCCAGGGGATGGTCCTCATACATCCTTGAAAGATACTTCAGACCAAAATTTGCACATCCAGTCGATGACTTAGCCCCAAATAAATGCACATTCATTCTGTACTCTAAATGATCTGTGCAAGTATCACCTCCATGGTACCATAAAAATCTCAAGTAATCTCTGTCCTTAGGATGGACATGGAATCTGTGACACATCTTCACATCACACATCACAGCCATATTCTCCCTGCGGAATCTACTCAGTACTCCACGGAGACTGTTGGTTGGGTCAGGTCCAGACAACAGATAATCATTTAACGACGAGCCTCTATACTTTGCTGAGCAATCGAACACTACTCTTAATTTGTTTGGTTTTTTTTGGGGGGGGGGATGAAAAACCCCACATGAAGTGGAATGTAAAATACCTCTCCTGGTTCTGGCTTTTCTGTTGCCAGTTCAGCATTTCCATCCTTCAGCATCTCATCCATATACTGTGAATAGTGCTGTTTGTACACAGAGTCTTGATCAAGCCTTTTCTTGAGATGGGACAGTCTCACAACAGCTAACTTCCTGTTATCTGGCAAATTGGGTCGTGATTTGAACGGTAGGGGCATCTCAAAGTGACCTTTTACATTCACAGTAATACTACTCTCCATGAAGTTGATAAACTGTATGACTTCCTGTGAAACACGGATGTCTCCGTGCTCGAAATCAGCAAAGTCTCTCTAGGACATTCAGAATATCCCGGGTGTGGCTGGAAGGGCTTCCTTCAAACTGATATGGTGGTAGAACCCTGTGACGTCTGCTCTGTCGCCTGGTCCATGTTTCCCCACTATACTCCATCCCAGGTCTGTCCTTATTGCATACGGTTGGTCACTATCTCCAGAGATGACCTGTCGGGGAGCATGGGCTGTGGAGCAATTAAAACCAGTCAATAACCCTACCTCACAATCAAGCAAAGGAGGCATTTCTGATGCTATCGTTGACAGGTGGTCCCAGTTTTCCGCTGTCTCACAGGTGGGGATATGACTCTTGTCTAAGGGAATTATGTCTCTTGTGTATGTGACTGGTAGATCAACAGACTGACTGGACGAAAAACCACGAACTCTCAAACCTTTAGCCCTTTCGTACATTAACCGTTGCATCTTTGCCCAGGATGGTGGTCAGCTTAAGCTTAATTGGATCAGTGGGAATACACAACTCTTCACAAATATTTTCATCGATGAAGGTACTGTCACTCTGAGTATCTAAGAGGGCATACACAGCTTCTCTCGTTCAGGTCTGCTAGTGCTTGATACTCACACTGGTAGGACATTAGTGGTGCTAGAATGACCGATATTGGTTTTAAGAGACACAGCAGCACCTTCTGAATTACTGAACGGCTGTGTGTTAGAAATCTTTGAGGTGGTCTTAGCCCTATCGTTGTCATGCAGAACTGTAGGATCCCCCCCCCCCCCGCTTACACTTTTTACAGATGTGACGAGATTTGCACTGCTTGGGGTAGCGACCAGTACGTAGACATCCAAAACATCTCTTTTGTTCCCTTATGAATAGATTCCTTCCATCTATGCCTTTGCTTGCAATTACTAAGCAGGATGATGAAAGGTGTTCCTCTTTTCAAAAGGGACATGACTTGGGCCTTTCAGGGTTTGCATCACTGTTATCTGATTGCCCTGGTTTGACGAGTTTACGTTACCACCTGAACTGGAAGAATGTTGATCGAAGGATTTCCTTGTGCCAGTGGAAAGAGAGCGTACAGGCTTCTTCCTGTCCTCCCTCTGTGGTTTAGCATCTTGTAAAGACTCTGTTCCCTTAACAGGAGTGAGGAATGCCACTGGATGGCGGGCAATTCTGTAGCTGAATTTGGAGGATTTTTTACCTTTGCCGCTGTTCTTCTTGAAGAGCCCTTGATGCCGCCAATTGTTCTGCCCTGTCTAATTCTGCCCTAGCTTTCAACGAGGATAGTGTAGACTTCACACTCTGGCAGGATACAACTGACTGACGCTTACTCACAGATTCACTGAAGACAGAAGGGTGAGCATGCCTCAGACCTTTGCTTTGTTCTCTTCCTTCATCGACATCAAATTAGTCTGGAGATTCTAGCCTTCTTTGTGTTAATATCTACAGGAGGTCATTACTGATTGAACAACAGTTGTCAACCTCGCTTACAACATCTTTATCAGGTTAAGTGGCCTTGTTAAGTACTTCATATGCACTTACTACTGATTTATGGTGCTTGTTGATGACTGACCGAAATTCCTGCAACTGTTCAAGGCTGAACAATCTTTAAGTCCTTTCTGATTTTTGAGGCACATTTACGCCACTGCTCATATGAGAAATGTACTCGTTTGACTCGACTTTTATTTTCTTCATCTTGATTTTTTCGCCTTTTCTGTCAATTTCCTCTTTCTATTACTCCTTCGTAGAGATTCTGCTACGCCCTCTGTATCTGTCTGACGCGATGCCTCCTCTGGAGTGGCATGAAGGTTTGGGCCAGTACTGGGGACTTGGTCCTGAATTGTAATTTGGGAATTTTCAACTTGAACCATAGCCTCCCCCTCTGACTCAGCCACCTTACCCGATATAGACATAATGAATGCTTCTAATGAAACGTAGACTGAAACGTTAACTCTACGACTCTTTGGCAAGCAGATAATACTGTACGTAAAACGGTGAAATAGTGTAATATCAGCTAATGCTACTGTACTGTTAATCAGCTACTGTACTGTGAACTCTGTAGGCCTTTACCCTAAGCCTGACTGACTGATTAAAAACTGTATTGTACGGAAGAACTTTACAATTTACAATGCATAAAGCAAACCAGATTACATACAAGTGGATAAACTGCATTACAGGTGGCTTATATATTACTAAGAAGCACACACTAATACCACCACAGTAACTGCATTTACTTTGGGCAAATATTCAGTCACATTACACATAACAAGCCTGTCAGAAAGTGCAAATTTAGCTAACACTTGTCCTGGTTGCACATAAACAATTATTGCATTTGGCGTAATCACTGATAATTGACTCCACATGTACGGCTGAACTCTGACGATTTTGCGTGAAGTTTGATATCGAAGCATCCCTCGGTTAAGGCTAACATCACTTACATGGGAGAGAGAAGGGGCTGACTCTCGGTTACCACCAATCTGTTTAGAAAATGACCTCGATAGTACAAACACGCTGCCAGGTTAACTTTACCGGGATAACAAGTTCAACTTTACCACTACTTGTCTGCAGTTTGCATTGGAGTAAGGTTAAATCTCTAATATCCATCAGAACTTATCAAATCTGTTATCTGTGGGCGGGCTATGTACCTCTCTAATTTAGTAATAAGGCTAATGCATGCTGACTTCTAAAAGCCTACACTCATCACTTCTGAGATCTCAAGGTCCAAGGTTACACTTCTCGAAGCATAGGGTTTGACTTCTGGAACCTGAGTTTTACCCACAGGTTTTCACTATAGCGGGCTCCAGCCAGAAATAACAAAATGACAATTCCATAGATTCATACGGGTCGGTTTTTAATCGGTTTCTCTGATTCTCATTCGAACAATTAACACTGATAATCTGGATTTCTCTAATTAGCTTGGTATAACTGCTTAGAATTGACATTGAACTTCAACTTGACCTTGCTTGACCGTAACTGTGATTGTGAACTTGACCATCTACCTTGACATAGCTTCCTTGACCTTGTACGTTGTGTTCGACCTTCAGAACTGCAAATACAACATACCACCTCATTAATTATAATCCCAAAACTACACGCGAATTACTCTTCAACATCAAATGAATCACTCTAGTTCTAGAAATATCACTTTAAATAATCTAAAAATGTAAACAAACAACACTGCCTTAATCTCTGTAACTGATGTGATACACTAGACTCTCAACCTCTCCAGGGCTTCAGTTATAAGGAGCGCCGGCGTGATAGCACTCCTTCGCGCTCCTTCTCCTTAAGTTAGCCCAACAAGAGCAATTCATCACGCTTCTAAAGAACTATTGGGGCGCAGTCAGAATCCTTAATTCCCATAGAAGAGCAATGAGACTGCGCTCCTCAAAAAAAAAAAAAAAACTCAGACAGTTACAGAGGGCTCAAAATTACCGACGAACGGCACCAACGGCAATAGCTATCGTGTCCTTGCCGATGGCCGCGTCGCCGCTTGAAAATTATCCTTCACTGGCGGCCAAAACTGCTGCAGTGCCCTTCTGTGCATGCAATCGGTGCCCTTCTCATATGCCATAGTGAAGAATATAATTTTGCTGATTTTTCAGTAAATTCTTGCAAAAACAACGGGTCCAGAAATTCAAAGAAATTCGAAATACCATACATGTTTCTTTACAGAATTGCAAACGATCGGAGTAGACTGGAACATTTTATTACGTACGTACACCGCAAAAGGTATATTCACACTCAGATCTAATGTGTGTGTCTTCAAATCATATGGCAGTATTGAGTAATGGTGTGACCCAAGTGCAGTACACATAGCTCCAACAAGAAACTGCAGCTTACTGAAACCCTCAGAATCTCAATAAAAACCATAGTATTTTAAAATTGATTAAAAACTTAAAAATTATGAAACAAAAAATTCTAGCAGTGGCAGTTTGGGGAATCTGTAAATTTACAAACATAAATTTTGACTTCTAAAAGAGGGAGATTTTAGTCCCGAAATTAATGGTTGGGTAGCACATGTGCGTTGAAGACTTGTTCATGACAGTCTGCACATATATAAGTCAGTTGCTCAATAACAGGATAGTCGTAATTGATCCAAATAATGTAGGTGGTCAAAATATGGTCTAAACATGGACCTAGCATGTGCAAAAGAGTCTCAAATAACAATCTGAAATATTTTCTCAAACGTCGGTGTGAAGGTCTTTCTCTACCGGGAAGCTTTCTCCAGAGGTTCTTGGCTCTTTTGCCATTGTCTATCATGTACATTTGATACTAAGAACCTAACCTACACAAGTGTCTCTGCGGTCCATCTACTACACTCCAGGTCCACTCCTGGTGCTAAACGGCCCCTTTTAAAAACTTTCAACAGTTATTCTCGCATTTTTGTCTTCCTAGTTCTTTGACATTGTAAATGGTCACAAAGTCTAATGAATATGATTACATTGCTACTCAACTTAATTTCTTGTATTAAGTTTTCAGTATTATTGGCCATAGTGTTACGACAGAGTATCAACACATCAACATTTACTCCATGGGCACATGGCTTTGGCAAATTTTATAAAAGTTGAGACTCAGTAACTTCATGATAATGGACAATCGGTGGTCGTCAGGAAACTGGAGTCGAAGGTCATCTAGGGGTCATTTTGAGGTCGTATTATAGATGGAAAAAATTTCCCTCGCAGGATTCATGCAGTGACAATCTTGGGTGTTAATCATTGTGATAATTTTAAGTGTAACTGCTTCATCAGGGGTATTGGGGAATAAAATGTCAATGGTTATCAAGTGGGCACTTTGGTACACGTTAACTGTCCTTATGAACATCGTCCTTATACCAACTCACACTTAGAAATCTTGTGGTAACACGTTTGGATGTCTCGCAAAAACTGCCAATATTGAAATTTTCTTGGAGCTCTTAAAAAGGAAAATGAGAAACCTTTGACTGTTGGGTTTGGATCCCTTATAAGACTACATGATGGAGACTGTGTGTGAGGGAAACAGAAATATGTAAACACTTTCCCATGAAAGTAGATTTGCTTTAATACCTTCAAGGGTGATGGATTAAGCCACTTTTTCAGTGGCTGTGTGAATGAAATTTGCTTTGCTCTGGCAGTTCCCATACTGTACATCAAGTACTTTGGAGAAATAAGCAACTGGGTGAAGGGCATGCTCAGAAATATTGGAAGACTTGTTGAGCATATTTAACAGATATTTATTTCAACTTTTAACGAGGTGGTTGGAGAGGATGCTTCGGGGGGTGGGGGCGTGAAAGAAACCTATTGGGGTCTGTGTGACTCTAGTAGGACTTAAGTAAATGTTAGGCTGTCGTTTTATCTTTTATTGTATGCCAGTTTTTCAAACACAACTTCAACATGACAAGAGTCTGAATTAAAATTGAATTGATTATAGGTGCCCATTTCTGTTTGATTTTTGGCTATGGTGCCCTCTAAAATTAACAAAAAGTAATAGCCATTTAGCTGCGCCCTTTTTGATCCTTATTTCGAGCCCTGCAGTCCCTGCAACTTAAACTTCCTAAGAGTACTCTCTCATTCTTCAAACAGAATGACTGCATTTAACAAATACTACACTCTGTTTTTTTTTTTCTTAGAAAATATGTAGGTATATTGCTAATTTATCAGAATAACAAATGTTGTGTCAGTGGTTCAACGATTTTGAATGTGTTCTATCTTTTTAAAGATAAGAATATCCTGCATACAGTATATACACTGGGAGCTTTCCAGTCTTATATGCTAACTAGTGCTGTACAACATAACTTGTACAAATGTTGAGCAGAGCAAGTTGCTCTCCTGAAAGACTCTAGGAGAGCAAAATAGTATTTATGCTTAAGCGACAGTTTTGTCCAGGAGAGCAATTTCAAAGTGTTGATAATAACAAGACTGAAAATCAGTGCTCTCCCAGATTTTGTATAAATGAAGGCCTGCTCCCACATAAATCTACCAATTTTACCCTTCAACTACTGTATGCATAATACCTACACAACACACACTAAGCATTACGCAATAAAGACAACCCTCCTAAACATTGGCATACTCATTGACCAACACGTTAGGTTATGCTATGTACTGTACCGACAAGCATGCTTATCCTGAAGTTTAATAAACGTGTAATATTTTGTAGGATTAATCTTTTACAAAACATCAACATATGCATGCTAAGAAATACTTATTAAACACTTTGGTACCTAATGGTTCCTCTGAGGGGCTGGACCCACTAAATTTGGGAATTTTATTAGACCCTGTCTCTGTTATCGGTTGAATTAGCATGCAACATAACTATAATACAGCTGTGGATTTGAAACAACGCATTCAAATTAAAGAGATTCAATGACATAGAACAAGAATATGGGGGGCGACCGTTACACAATTAATTCTCCCAAGTTAACTTGTGGCACCTTCTCCAATTTCAACAGAACACCTGTTTTGTGCGCCTCCCAGACAAATTAACTGTACTGAGCTCAAGGCTATATCCAAAGAGGCTATACTACTGAGTGCTCCATTCAAGTTACCAGTGACAGACCAGTCAGAGTGATGCTGTTGTCTGAATTTATGTCAATCAGAGTACAGCCACCAATTGTATTTAGTATTATACGGCTATTCCTAAATATGTCTTTTGAGGAGGGATGTCCCATACCCTTTATAAGGTGATGTGCAAAGTAAAGTTAGCATTCACAAGTTCGTTTCTAATCATGGTTCCCACAACTCGCCACATTTTGTATAAATTAGAAAAAATCCTATGGGGAGGGGGGTTAAAACGTCAAACACAATAGACTTAATCCAGTACAAAAGTATCAAAAGATTGGTAACTGTTGCTCAGACCATGGAGCTAATAAGAAGTAAAAAGTCGTTCTTGCTTGATGTTCTTGTTTGATCTCCGAATTGTTATTCTTGATTACATTCTCATATCACCTTTAGAAATCCACAGAGTTCTTAACTGTCACTCCTACTTCTTTGCCCAATTACCCCCAAGTAATCCCCTTGTTCTTCCATCATATCTTCCGACAAACAAGAGCTAAACTTTGCACGTGTGAAAAGAACGACTGTTATCCTAGTTTACCCATTAGAAAATATGGAAGAAATTTTCAAAAGACAATGCGTAGTAGGTCAATTAACAGCACCTTAGGTAGCAAAAGATGTGCAGTCTGAACTAACCCCAACAGCTACAAAACGTTTCCAGAATAATGAAATATGGAAATTCTTTTCAAACGATACCACCAATTTATGAGTGAAAATCTTTTGAGGCTATGCATACTCTGATTTTTTAAAGGGAGAAAACAGTCGCCCCAAGTTTATTTTCAAAAGTCTGCTAAATCTTACAAATTTCCTTTTATATCACTTAGGCTACAAGTATCTTTCATGATGTTTCTGTATAAAAACTTTGAATTTTGAAGGTAAACCAAAAAGTTCACTTGTATGAATTGAACAAATAAGTAACAAAAATATTGTCACATGATTGCTAGGAGCCAATACTGAATTAGGATGAAGGAGTACACTAATACAAATTAGGGGAAACTGCCTTTTTCCTTCAAGTTCTTACCTTTCCGGATTTTTCGTGATAATAGAGCTCAGTTTGAAGTTTTGTTCCTTACTTAGTTAATGAAGTTGACGGCAAATATGCCCCAGTACGTGCAATGTATATTCTATGGAATTACTTTAATTCAAACTTTGAAATTATAACGAAAACAACAGTGTGCATTTCTAAGGTGGGAAAATCTTGCCTAGAACTGCCGCTTGTCCTATGATAACCCCTTGTTATGGTCCTGTGTTACTATGTAACTGCTAGTGAGGGTTTTCAGCTTTGAAATGTTGGAACTCATGATAACTTCAGAGGGTTTTAGGCTGCATTAACTCCATTCGTATTAGCTCTATACTCAGACGAATTGACTAGCCTTCTAGTATAAATTTTAGTAGCTTTTAAAACAAGATATTTATAGTAAACTATAAGTTTAATAATGTAAATGGCTAGACAAGATCATAAACGTTTTGTGTATTCTTGTGCTTACGATGCAGGTTAAAAGTGAAGTGTAACTCATCAAACCTAGTTCAATTATGGGCGATCTTTGAACTTCTACGAGGATCTATGAACAATATGTTATTGCCAAAAGAACCTATTTATAAGTAGGCTACTCTCTATTTATTAGGACTACCTAATATTTACGGTAAACATCAAAGTCTAACAGTGTAGAAGCAGTTAAATTATTTGTAGAGAACACAACAAGAACCTTAGCTAGGTAAACCTAAGACTTTATACCATCTGAAATAAGTCAATCTGACTATTCTTAAAGTATTATACCTACATATTACATCGTTACTGCATGCGTGTGATTATATTTTACAATAAGTGCAGCTAGGGAATCCGTAGACGTCTACTATGACTTTGAGAAATCCATGACGTTTTCAAAGTAGTAAAAACGGTGCAATTTCTTAATGTAGATTCATCATCTCAAATATCAACACAAGAATGTCCCAAAATTTTCTTATTTGAAAACAGCACTGACACATGATGAATCGGCCTCTCTAAAATGATTAACTGTCACTTTCCTAGATTTACTAACTACTGTACAGTTTAGGTGAAGATGTCATCGCAAAGACACATTTTATTGCCACAATTATCTTCCACAAAAACGCATTCGAGAGCTCCCTGCATTTGTAACAGCCTTAGGCTACAGGATTGGCTACATTATGTATAATGAAGATAATAGAACGGTGGGGTGTGAAAGAACAGCGTTTTAGCGCAGTCAATACAGCATGAGAAATATGATTTCCATATAATGAACTGGACAGGTAACATTACAAGCAACTACACAATATTTTTCCATTTCGATCTTAAAGGTAGGTTGATATTTTCAGGATTGAAAGGCAAATATCTTTATGTCATTCATGAAATACGTAAACTGTAAATATGTTAAGACAGTACGGGTACGTATATTGGCCATAATGACTTGAAGTGTTGTACTTTCGTAACACGGTCAAAGCATTTCTATAGAAGGAATGAGGGTCTGCTCTGCTTTAGAAGGTTTCAGTACATGGCCAGACCATGAGATTGTTAACATCTAACAAAGTACCCGTATGTACTCTGCTTCCGTTGTTGTTTTCTAAAATGGCAAGCAAAACATCATTTAAACTATTAACTTGGAGTGAAATATTTCATTGACTAAGTTCAAGAAAAAAAGATGTATTGTCAGTTGTGCCTCCGCTCACGCAGTATGTTTAGAACCAAAATTTCTGCCTTAATAATGAACCTCGTACCAATAGTAGGGAGCTGCATGATAAAATAACTACTACTACGGTACCCTTCTGCATAGTAAACACAAAACTCATTGTAAATGTCATAAATGTATTCACTGATATGGTATCCATTCTTTTCCGTAGTTTATCAGCTAACGACACATGATTTGCTACCAGGAATGTGCTATGTAAACTTACATACCCATGACACCCCAGAAAAACAAGTGGAATGTCACACAAGCTTGTCACAACATAGTCTCAGCCTTTGCTACTAATTTACAAGGACCTCTACTTTCACAGTAGCTTACTGCTTTTGCTCGAGAGAGGATAGCTTGTCTCAAGTTATTTCCATAAGTTTCAGTTTCAAAGGGAAAATACAAAATGCCAACGGAACAAATTTTAAAGAATTTGCAAACCAAAATTCGCGTCAAAAATGACCTGCTGAGGTGCCTTTTGTCAGAATTTTTTGCAACTCTTCTCTTTGTGGTAAGTGGATCTTATCAATTCAGTATTAATTTAGATGAGTGAAGCTTAATTTTTAAACCTTGAAAATAGCAGTCAAGATGGTTGTAGAACAAGAAGTATCCCCATCTTACCTACCTTCCTGTAAATTTTGACTACGACCAATGTTTCATATAAACCTTAATTTCATTGAATGTGAATTTTTCCCTTCGACCATGAGACTTTCAGGCTTCTTGCCAAATTCACTAGCAGACAGGGTTTTCTTTTCGAAAGGTTGAAACAACTCATGAGGAGATTCAGAAGCTTCTATTTTCCAAGTCGTATTGAAATAAAAACATTTTACATAGAGTTTAGAAAGAGAAAATGAAAGATATTTGATGTCTACGAGTGCATGAAGCTAAATATTGTTTCTTCCCAAATATCATTGAAAGTTAGTCATACTTTTTTTCAATCTTCATAACATTGAAATTAACCCTTCACCTTGAACTTTCGCCTAATTCCTGGTCTGGTTGAGCATGTTATGCTAGTTGTGATGAATAAATATCCCCAGCAACTGACACTATTTGGCATACGAGCTCACCATTTCCTGTATTGCTCGTAACTTTAAAAGCACATGGAGCGTCACAAGATTAAAGTTTTTTCTTTTTCCTTGACGCATAACCGGGACTCCCTGATTATAAATCTTGTACAGTTATAACTATTATAGCGATTTATACCTTGCAAACAGTGTAAGTCACCATTTTCAATGCGAAACGTTTCTACATCAGAGATTATATTCATTTGTTCAATGTTGGCTCTTTTATGATTTGTAATTACCATTGGGAGTTCAAAATCCAAATGCAACTACTGCTTTTTTCTAACTGTACAGTGTAAACAACGTGCAAAAGCTCGCTATTGTATTACCATATCAAACGTTCCAACACTTAAGTCACCAACTGAAATTTTCAACAGATCATAGAATTGCTGAACACTTGTGCAAATTTGATGTCGGGCTTACATAGTTGACAGATATTTTTACAACAAAGAAAGGTTTCAAAGTTTATATGCTAAGCCATCGAAATCCTTTCTAATGTTGTATTCCTTTTCACAGAAACATGACATTTTCAAACATTGTAGCTTACGGTGAATTCAAAGTCCAAGTTAAACTCAGTTATCGCATGGAACCTTTTTATGCAAAGCAGTATTTCACAAGGATCATGTCCTTCCTAAACCTGATGTGCAGGCATAAGCGTACGAGGCGGGGGCCATATGCCCTCCTAATTCGGGCAAAAATAGTGAATCCTTTCGGGCAAATGAGACAGCCAATAAAATAGATTATGCCTTTTTCAACCGACACAGCTGTATCAAAATTCCGGCAACTTGGTCTAAAATTCTAAATTCGGGCAAAAATTATGACTGACCGCCCAGAAATATAGTAACCCCCGTGCGCCCATGCGTGCAGGTAGTCGGGGATTGTTTTATGGAGTAGGAAGTGGTTACCAGGAGCAGGGAAAATTGCATGACACTAATTTAGGAAATCTACTGCTTTGCGTTAAGTAAATATTGCTGAAAATTTCACTACTCTGATTTTGATTAATTATTGTGGTAACAACTTTTTGCAGGTTTTCAAAATTGTAAGTCCAGTACTCCATTAACAGAGATTTTCGATTGTGTATTGTCGGAGGCAAGAGTTTGCAGCTACCACTTAGTTGTTTCACGTGGCATAGTTTCTACAACTTTCTAAGCAAGCTTCTAAGCGGTATTATTTTATTCAGAAAGATATCCTTTTTCCATGATACTTCCTTTGTGATATTTTGCCAAAAACTTTCAAAATTTCCCCCATTTAAAGTAACTTAAGTACAATGTTATTTTTTTACAGCTCATTGTTAATGGTTCGGTGGCGTCTGTTATAACTACTGGCTTAGATCCAGTAGAGCATCATTTCTGGATTTCTTGGGCAGTTGGCATGGGTGCAGGACTAGGTATCTGGACAGGCTACGGAGTGTCTGGTGAGTATTGAAGTCTTGATATTACGCAGAAACGTCGGGGACTGCTACCAATATTATCAAGCTGACCAAAGACAAGAAAAAATATCAAATGAAGATGATAAATGTCAAGGAAGACAAAATGTTCAGCTGTCAGAAAGTACCCCTGTACCTGCATTGTAACTTGAGCTCAAAACATCGTCATTACACAGGGCAAATGCTGGAAGTACAAACTATTCTCTGACTAGTTTACCTTTACATAGGAATTGATTGCAAACCTAAAATTCACGGTAACGCCTCTCAAAACATGCAACTGGTTGTCAAGTTGGGAAAAAACGTAGAATTTCGGTCGTCTATATAAGAATCACTAGTTAAGGAATACCCCGGCCCTTGCTATGTGATATGATATGAGACCTTATAATGCATTGGTGGCATAACTTACTTTACATCCGCTATCGTATAGCGGACATGCTACATAACTTGGTGAACAAAGGTGTGAACATGCGTGTCCTCTGAGCATGCGCACTTCCGGTTCTTATTCTCTGTAACGTCGTTTGCATAAGGTTTCTATGTACTGAGTACTGGGTAAAGACCTGTCTGATTTTGACTTCTTGTCCTTTAATTTCAATAATGCCACAATTACGAGAAGGAAAACAAATCACCCGTAAAGTTCCTTTTTTATTAAGGGAATGACGTAAATCAAGGCAACACATTCAAGGAAAAAGCGTTACAAGAAGAAGTTTCTCTTAACAGATATTAAAAAAAGTACTGTTTTGTAAAAATTAAAATTTCGACGCTACAATCTCCATTTCATTTATAGCATAGAGAAACTAGTACTGGTAATCTTACAGGCAAAACCGTAGCCAAGGGGGTCAGTATTAGGGGCAGTGCCCCTTTAGAAAAATTTTCGCCCCCCTCCTAGAAAATTAAAAATTGCTATTGCTTTAATGCAAATTAATATATTTCGCTACCCCTTAAATATTTCGCCTCTCTTCAGTACCTTGTCTGGCTATGGGCCTGCTTATAGGAGACGAGGAAGAAACAGGGATGATGTAGAAACATGTATGATGTAGAGGAAGGCTTTTAGTTCTTACGTCGAGTTATTAGGCGAGCGAGCGGATTATTGTTCATTGTAGACCTCATGCATATGACGTCACTAAATAGAAAGTACGCCCTCGGCTGAGGTATTACAACTTACACCAACATAAATTCAGAGAAGTAATATTTGTACCAGTCGGATACGCTCCTTAGTCCTCGAGCGCTTAAGAAGGCTACGTCGTGGGCACAGTGTGTGTAGTCATGTACCTTATCCACCTAGCTTTATTGTTTATTATCTAACATGACGTTGACATGACCTTAATGCATAAGGTCTATTAAAACAGGTTACTATACAAATAAAAGGTAAGGTGGCATGCTACCAAAAAGGCCCGATTTTACTTTGAGTTTAAGATCAAAATTCCCCAAGCAAAGTTCCATTGGAATTATTTCATTATCTTTTACGGTTCTCAGGATATACTACTTCGAAGTTTCAATAACCGTCTTTCATTGCCTATGCAAAAATTATGATTATCTTGTGATGGTTGTCACCAGAGGCCGTTCCTTCAATCAAAGCCTCTATGGAGGGGTGTTTTACTGGAGAGGGGCTTAAGGGGAGGAGGTCATTCTCTCTCCGGTGAGAAAACTTCGTTTATGTAGGATGGCGTAGCCTCCATAACGGTGCCATACTTAGCATATTTAACTAAGTTTGTGAAGAAATTATTGTTAAAAAGAAATTTTTTTTTATAGTTTTGGTGTTGGGGCTAAGGGGAGGAAGTGACAAGTTAACAAGTTCTTTAATATTGATACAACTGAGTAATCATAGAAATTAATTGACTAGAGACTTTTCTGTAAGCCCTTTTCTGAAGATCAGAAGCAAATTTACTTGCTGCCAAATGTGCAAACAGATTGCAATACTGTAATAAAATAAATTAAATATAACCAACCTTCTTTAGGCCTACATAGTATACAGTAAAAGACCAGTCAAACTCATATTTCATGCTAATCAGAAAAAAATGCTTAGATGTTGTCACTGGTAGAGGCACATTTAATAACAATGAAAAGAAAATATATTTAGTGAACCAGAAGTTGATTACAAGACTTTACGACACTATAAAAAGGCAGTGCATTGACGCCGAAGTGATGTGGCCCAGACAGTTATATTTAAAACTTTGGTCTTTGTATCACGTATATGCTTACATACCTTTGATATAAACTTTAAAATGGACTGTCTGTCAGAGATCATCAATGCTTGTCATACTTGAATTTCAAAGATAAACAGCTCAATATTACGAAGTACAAGTTGTTTAATTTAAAGACGAGGATAGGTAAGACTTAGTCCCACAAATATAGAAGAGTGCCATGGCTAGCTGGAAGACACCCCCAAGCATTGACGTCACAATCTTCTTGACAACCGACCACACGTCATATTAGAGGACAAACAAAAAAAATGTAATGTTTACTTTAGTCAGTTACGTGCCAACCTCAGACAAGGGTGCACTTCGATTTCTACTAGTTTCCTCAAATCATGATTCTTAAAATTAAGATTTGTTGGGGTGAACTTACTAAATTGTATCATTCATCCAAGAAGACTGGAACACAGCAATTCCTCTTGCATGATTTTTAAAAGAAGAATAACAGTAAAGAGAATGAATTTCAGTATTTATAATGGTGGCGCTCTTCTATAGTGTTGGTTTTATTAATATACCGTGAACATGACCACATTACGTTCGGTTAACGGTTAACC
Organism: Holothuria leucospilota; assembly: GCA_029531755.1. Taxonomy (NCBI): domain Eukaryota; kingdom Metazoa; phylum Echinodermata; class Holothuroidea; order Aspidochirotida; family Holothuriidae; genus Holothuria; species Holothuria leucospilota. The sequence continues at coordinate 14,607,066 of CM055965.1, forward strand.
GTTCGGATAATGGAAACGGTTAAACGGATAGTGAATTAACCTAAAATGCACAGCCCTATGTGTGACAGTGAACATGTAAAGGATTTCTACTTTTGCTATTGGGCATTCTTGCCAAAGCTACACAATGAACATTCCAGTCTGTAACAGTGGCGCCGCCAGGCTTTGGTGATTGGGGGGGGGGGCACAACAGATGATGTCGTAATGGCACTTCAGTTAACTTCCCATGTCTGCGCAAAATGCGTTTTTTCGTGTGCCCCTGCTTTGTATACACAGTGGGCATCCTTCTTTTGCCAGGTGTCTCTGCACTAAGGTGCCGTCCTGGGGAGGGGTCTAACGGGAGGGGGTTCCTCCTCCCCCCTCCCCTTTGAGAAAGTTTTGTTTATTTAAAGTTGCTGACATGCAAAATGGTGCTATGTTTATGATATTTTTGGAGCTGATCACATACCTGTATGTATATCTGGAAAGTGTCCATAGTTTAGTGAATTCTAATTTTTTCGACTGGCTGGATGTTTTTTCCAACTGAGTAGCGACGCTTAAAAATTCCCTTTTTTGCGCCCTGCGTTTTGAATACAGCAGTGAAATCTTTCCTTTGTCACTACAATAAGGTGCCGTCCTGGGGGAGGGGTCTAAGAGGACCCCTCCCCTTTGAGAAATTTTTGCTTATTTAAGGTTTCTTAGATGCAAAATGGTGCTATCTTTTGGAATATTTTTGCAGCTGATCATATATAGCTGGAAAATGTCCATAATCTAGTGAATTAATACGTTGTCAACAAACCTCCTGAAGACTCCCTTTTGGCTACTTTACCGCCTTCTATTGGCAAAGTTTTTACCCCAAAATAAGTGCGTGGAGTCCACAGAAACATTGTTGGACTATAACAAAATTTTTCCTCCCCTTCATTGTGCATTATAAAAAGGCATCTAAGGCTGGCAGATACCTGTAGAGGGCCTTCCGGAAGCTCTGGATAAAGTACATAAAATGGAGCAATGACATAATGCTTATTACTTGACATCCAAATGATAATATAGAGTACTTTACAACTATCGTATTTTTACTAATTTTGAACGAAAATCCAGATGAACAGCTTCCAGTAATGGGGAACGGGCAGGAGGGAGACTATTGGTGCAGGAAGGTGATATTAGACCTCCTTGATAGGGGTGAAGGACTAATAACAAAGGCGTTTTCAGAATGTTTTTTCGTCGTAAGTGTATTAGAAATCACCATCTATCAAGGGCGTAACCAGGAATTGGTCAAGGGGGGCGAAGCCCATAGACAGACTCTCAGCGCTTTGCGTCACCATGGGTTGGCGCAAAGCGCAAGAAAATTTTGGCCCAAAGTGCCTCCCAGATCGCTGGAAATGACGCTTCCCAAGCCTATTTTACCGCATACAAATAGGGGAAACACTAGCAATATTGTAAAAAAAAAACATTAAAAAATACCAAAAGTATGCTCAAGGGGGCGGTTGCCCCCTTCATCCCCCTTGGCTACGTGTCTACCATCTATACCGATAATGGCTGCGCGCAAAGCACTCGGTAAAATTTTTTGGAAAATATATAACAGCAAATACGTGATTTCAACTTCCCAAATCATGCTACAACACTGACTTAGATTGAAAGATCGCATATTGATGCTAGGCCCCTACAGATGTTGTGACTATAGTTCCATGTATTATTATGTTAATAATGGTAGTGAGATGGAGTGCAAACCGTAAAGCATGCGCGTAAAGCGCGCGAAATTTTTCATTAAATGAGATTTCCATGACAAAACCTGCATTCAGGATCTGCATCGAGACACTTTCAATTGCCAAACAAACCTACATGCCACTCAAACAGCCAGTCTTTTACCTGTTAAATTCGTGAACAGCTTTCAACTCTTTCTGCTGTGCTTCTCCGGGAGTTGCTATCAGAAGATATTGATAATAAGAACACAGTGGTAAGGTTTGAAGCGCGCGAAATTTTTGATAGTTTGCGAAGGATTTGCGAAAATACTGATAGTTTGAGAAACATTTGTGATAGATAATGATTAATTAAATAGATCTATCACTCGAATGAAGCACACCTCACCCTACCCCCTACAGAAATCTATAGCTTAATCGCCTTTTTGGGATCATTTTAAAAATTTCAAAAAAATTCATAGGGGGCACGCACCCCCCATGCCCCCCCCCGTGCCGGCGCCACTGGTCTGTAACTCGTGGAAGTTTTCAAACAAAATAAGTTAAATTATACAAAGATATATAACTCTACTAACGAATTCTGTGGTCTCTCGGGCAGCTTAGGTTTCTTGTCTCAGTTAATTACTACCTTATCGACACTTTTTGAGTGTCACTTGCCTCACTTTTTTCATGAGAATTGTAAGGGGGTGACATTAGAGCGATGAGGCCTATATTTATGAGGGTCGCAAGGGAAATTGCTGCAGGGTTCAGAGCACATGTTTTGACTTTATTCTCTTTTTTACTTGGTGTCCTCATAAATACCATTCTCTTCATATATTTTTCTTTTTACAGGGGGTCATGTTAACCCTTCTGTTACTATTGGTTTAGCTTCAACTGGGAAGTTTCCTTGGCGTCGAGTTCCTATTTACTTCTTGACACAGTTCTTAGCTGCCATGGTTGCTTGCGTGATTTGTTTCTTGTGTTATTATGGTAAGTTTACCTGAGCAAAGAAAGGATGACAAAGTTTCCTGTTATGTGATGTCGTATCTCAATTTATTGCTCCAGGCGAGTAGCCTGTTTGCTAGGCCCTTAGAAATTTTGTGTGTCCTAAAAAATGTTGAAGAATTAAGGACGGCAATCAATGCCGTGACCCCTATTTGATGCCTAGGCCCCCTGAAAATTTCATCCTTGCTACGACCCTGTATTGCTCATTGAAGATGTAATTGATATTATTTAAAGAAACAAAAAAAATGAGAACCACCCCCCAAAAATAAATGTATTTGCAGATTTGAACGTTTTCTAAAAAATTTCTTGATCCATCCAATTAAGGCTCGTAATGTTTCAATGTATTTAAAATAAGCGATTCTCATTACAAAAGTCGTTTCGAGGTCTAAAGTGTACCTTAAGTTTAGAAATACAAGAATATGTATTTAAGTTAGAAAGTTAATTCCATTTATCCAGCTATCATATCAAAGCTTATTCCATTGCTGATATAAAATGTTGAAATTTATTCACTTCATTTGAATTAGTCGATTGCACAGTGGCTTGTTATGTCCTCCTTGTACGACTCACATTACCTGCTTTTGTTTCCTTTTGAAACTAAAATGTTTATGATCTTATAAACACCCCGTTTTCTTGCATAGTTTGTTGTAGGGAGAGGAATGGTATACTCAAGGCACCCACAGTAAATGAGATCGTAATCACATTTTGGCACAAGGTGCTGTGGCTTTTTACAAAATTAGGAAAACAAAGACGGTAATTTGAGCTGTACAAGAATGACAGCACAAATTACTGTGCAATTTACCATTTACAGTTTAGTGAATTAACTCCAACAATTTATATCTTGGCTCAGGAATGTCCTGTGAAAGATAGATCTGGACCATTTGGATTCATTTTGCAAGAATTGTAACATATATTTTATGAAATTTTTAGACTTTAGGTACATTTTAATGGATGTTTAAAGACTAGAGATGCTCATTGACGGACTGAATTATGCCACGGACCGTCGGTGATTGTTCGTGACTCCACAAAAGTTTGTACTTCGATAGTCATACACAGCATTTAAAACAGCCGCACAGTACGAAAGTCTTAAATGTTGTCAGATAAACTGCTTTTTAGAAGTTTCTACTTCGCACGGTAAAAACGTGATTTAAATAAATGAATTTGCTGGTCTGAAATATTTGTTAACAATTTGTTCTTTCATTCAACGTTGTTACTGGCCGCATTCAGTATAAAGGTCCCTTACATTTGTCCTTTACACATAATCTCATGTTCCAAGATAGCGATCAAAATGGGTCTTGTTAGCCGGAAACAACGGTTTTGAAGGTACATGCGTTTCTCATAAACCTTTGTACTTTGGGGGTAATATTCAACAAATTATAGTGTGTAGGGCTATGTCTTGTTTATATTTTTCTTTTACACCATGCATATGCTACAGCTTTGGATCCCCTACATGCCATATGGAGAGTCCCTAGTGAGCATTCTTATCGACTAACAGATCACAAAATTTTACTTTGTTGACTTCAAGCCCACATAAAGGTACAATCAAACGAAGTTCAATAGCCTTTAACAAAATATAGCCTAGTACTTACATGGGTTGCCTATCAAACTTGTATACTTGACATACAAACCCATTATTAAAGAAAACTACCTATAGTCAAGTTCAATTAAAATATCTGCCTGAGGTATAACATTCCCAGTTAAGCTGTTACCAACTTACTTGAGTAATTCAAGGAGAAAATGTTTGTGGATAGAATACTATGACTTGGATACAGCTTAATCTAACTGAATACCATTTGTTATCTGCTTACCGGCCATTTCTCATTTGATAGTTCTTTTGAGGAATTGCTAATCTGAAAGTTACTTCACTTTGAACGACCCTTTGAAGTGACCCTTGGAACAGGGCCGGATTTTGGAAGATGAGAAGGGGGGGCGGGGCGTAACCGTCTGCAGAAAGTGCATGGCGCAAAGATTTGGGGTTGGAGATGTAAAATGCTGTTACAAAAATCATTGCTTTCCTGGAAATAGGGGGCTCACGCCGTTACGTTTCCTTGGATCTGGCCCTGTTGGAACAATCAAACCAATATAAAACCTGCTAGATCAAAACATTAGATTTTTTCATTAAGCGATAAGAGTTGCTGGTGTCATACTCTGTCCAACTTTCTTCTGTATTAAAGTTTGTGTATAACCCTGTACACTGGTATGTGGAAGCAATCCAGAAACAGGGTAATGATTTATTTGCCTTGATGAAATTATCGGAATGTTGTATTCTTGTTTCTTGTTTGCAGTATGTTTTAGGAAGTCTACGTGTCTGTAGTGCTCTAAACATATCAGTCAAAGGACTTCACTGAAGGAAATGTAGCTCATGAATCGCAGAACGATAACATGCAGATGCAAAGAATGTTAAGAGCGTCAGTCTTAAGCACAATGACGTCATTATATAAATCAATAATGACAATTGGGCTACTTAAATCATTTCTATAACTATTGATTCGTTTGTTTATCGACTTTAAACGAGTAGTCTGCCATGACGTATTAGAGATTAAGATTTTATTATGCGGCGTTTTTATCCTACCCCGAATCTACTGTATAAAAGACTTTTGCCCTACTTGTAGGAGAAATAGTGATCTTCTGGGGATATAAACATGACTGAAAAACTCTTATCGCTTTACCCTCACAGTTTCAACAGTTACTGTTTAAAGGTCTAGTAGACTGTACTTTTGTCGTTTCTTTTAGAAGTAGTTTTCTGTCGATCTGAAATAAAACCCGAAAGAAATAAGTACATTCTAGAGCCAAGCCAGATGATCAAACATTTGTCTAGGAACATTGCCATTCATTTGTATAACGATGTTTATGGACAAGTGTTGAGAATTGATATGCATACTTTACTACCAATAAGCTTGACTTCTCGAGCGTGTTCATATCTGTCTCCAACATGTGTATAGATTCATTGGATTTTTCAAGGAACATCGTCATAGAAATGTTTCAGGATGTTCACCGACAAATGCTTAATTGTCTGGACGAGAAATTGACGATTCATTCGTTACTTTTCTTGTGTGAAGTTACAGGTATTAGGCACCACCTGTACTAGCCTAACAAGTTTGCCTCAATCTGCCCCACCCACCCCCACCCCGCAGTTTTGTTGGATTCTTACATGATGTACCGTATATAATGAGACTTAACTTTTATTTGACCAGACAGGGAGATACCAGGACACTCTAATATCACCTTCCTGGTCAAACGTAAAAACGGGAAAGGTGCAGAAACACATAACCTTCGCAGCAGGTGTGAAATATGTAAATCTCACTACGGTCCATCTTTCCCGCCCTCAGGTCTGCCGCAACATGAAAATGACCGGGCGCTATAGCACGAGTTAGGCTGTTACATTGGAAGTATAAGTATTATATTAAAATATACATATTAAAAGAAATAAGGGGTTTTCGTCCTTGGATTGAGTGACGGAAGCATACTTCCGCCCCATCTTTTACTGGGCGGCTAAAGCCCAGCCGCCTCTCCCTGTTTCCTACGCTTATGGGTGTAAGAGAGAAGAACATGCCCTCTCACTTGAACATTGAGTGGTTGGTTACATGGAAAATACCTATCGTCATCATTATGTACAACATTCCTTGATTAGCAACATATTCTTCCCTTTAAGTAACCTCAGTGGAGGAGAAAAACTTGGATGAGTAATGTGGTGTAACAGGCCACTCTGTTTGCTCAACTGCTCTGACTTTTGTCGGGATTCTGCTCAATAAGTATTTCCAAGCCGCTGTTGACTTATTTTTCGACATAAGCCTAGTATTGTGATTTAATGTTGTCCTCACATAAAAGTCTATTTAGTACTATAAAGTGGAATGTCATTCAAACAAAAAGTAAACACAAGCGTTACTGTACCCCACTCAAACTTGGTATCTTGATTCGATGATAACGATTCAGTACGCCGTCATATCTGGGTTCGTAGTGAAAGACCGACATTAAAGGGTTGCCTTCTCTAATAAGTAATTTAATTTTGTAAGTTCTCTCCCTCCCTCCCAGCCTCGTTGTGTAAATTGTTTCCATTTGCTTCAATTTAATATCATTTTACTTCTACTTCCTGTCACAAATGTTCTCCCAGTTCTTTGATTCCACAGCCACGTTACCCTATAACCCTAACATATCTTGGCTCACTACTTATTCCCTAAGGGTGGCGATTACGATGGGTGGGGGGGGGGGCTTCGCATATCTTCCTAACGAAAATGGGTGGTTGAGATATGTATAGTTTAAAAGGTCGGATCCTATCCGACGGCATTGCATGCCGAACATTTTTTTTTTGAAGAGGGAGTGGGATCGAAGTGAAACTTCTGTGCCGTCTTCCATTCTAGAGGCAACGATTACGGGGGTGAAGATTATTATGTGTCCCCATGAAATCCAAGGAGATATCCTATATTGTATACCCATGAAGTACATCAGGAGGGAAAGTCAATTTAATTTCATATCAAATTATTGTTGAGGGAAGCGGGAAATGAACTGTCTCAAAATGTCATTATTCGGCGCCTTTCCCACTATACCGGCTAAAGCAGGGGTGGAGAATCTTTTTACCACCAAGGGGCCCCCTGTGGGCTGGGGTTGTAGAATATGTGCACGGTATTCCCCGCCTGTCGTAAGAGGCGACTAAAGGGGAGGACTTGCACCATTTTTAACTAAATATGAAACCAAGCTTGAACTTAAACCATAGTTGAAACCGTGCTTAAACTTTACTTCATGTTGGTGTGTCATTAAATCTAATCTAACTAACTAACAAATTTACCACCAAGGGCCATTTGGATATTTACAAAATTATTCGCCAGCCAAACAAACTTCTCAAATGCCAGTCAGTCAGCTCCCGACACAAACTACAATGCTGGTGTGTTGACGTTGGTTCCTGCTTTTACAGAAGTTCTATGTAGAGGGTATTAAGCATTTAAGCAAAATATTAATAGGACAAAGGTTAATTGTTCAATTATACTGACTATTTCATAACTTTTAGAAATTTCATTTTTAGATTGTCTAAAATGAGTACACCGCCTTCTGTGATATAAGCTACACTACTGTATTTGTCATGTCCACTGATCTGCAGAAATTGATATCAATTTAGGCTGACTTGCTTAACGTATACAACCCCGTGGCTGTTTGTGTAGTAGGACTCCCATCCTAACCTAGTCGTGTGACACCCGAGTAGAGCTGCTTTTAGTCGGGAATGATCATCAACACAGCATGTGGGGTTGTATAGCCTACGTAATGTAGGTTACTATTTGAAGGCATAGTTTGCACTTGTCTAGTTTGTATTCATCAAATTGCAGTCACCAATTGTTAAGTCTGGTTTACCCAAATTTACAATGTGTTTGGGGTGATGAGATTTTCTTTTTATATACTTCTGGTAGGAAATCTCGCCTTTGATTAGACCCTTTTGTGCAAATTGAAGTACACCGATATTGTGAATACCGTTGTAAAAACGTGCCTCATCTGTAGCCTACAAAAGTCCTTTAGGTTAATGTTTTACAGGAACAATCCCCGATTTGCTATAAAGATAAGTGTTCTTAGGTCTGCATCGGAACAATTTTATTCACCCACTACCTTTACGTGCCGACCATGCAATGCGTGATATGCAACGAGTGTCTTCGAGCTAAGGTTACTAGTTTTTCACTCGAGCACCTATCGGGTACCTTCCCTTCTTGTTCAATTTTATCTACTTGACGCCACAATGACATATTAATTATAACCGAGCTGATTGCTTAGGCTTCGTAAGCAAGGATATGACTGTGTGTTTATCAATTGCAACTCGAACTCTTGCCATCAGTATGTACGACCTATAAATAAGGCAAAAATTCAATACAGTCTGTAGGCTGAGACTATCGACTGTTAAAGAGGACGTATTCTCCTTTTATTAGCAAGCACCACCTTCTTGAATTACTATTCAAACACAGCGTCTGTTTATTGCTGAAAACCAGTTCACCCTCACTTCATTCTACCAGTGTTCAGCCTTCCAGTATTCAGCCTTCGTACTGGTTCCCTATACGAGCAGCTACACATGATACTGCCTGGTGTTTCATAACGATGAACTTATATAAAAAAAAGTTTAGCCAGTTTCAAAGGCATGTCAAACGCATGTCAAACTTTTATTGTAGCTTCCAGTTATTTGTCCTGGTTGATGTCTGGCGGTTACTCATCATCAGTATGTTCGGATACAGTGGCGTACTATCGGAAGGGGAGTTCCTAGATTTCGACCGTGGGACCATAGCACAGCCAAGAATTTTTTGTCCTAAATTATGGGGGGTTTTAAACATATCAGTTGACCAAGGCTTTGCCAAAGAAAACACTATTAGCATCTATAGCGACCGTGCCTAAACAAAAGTTTCTCAAAGGGGAGTGGTGCTCACCCAACATTATCGACTACACCAGCAATAAAATAACAAAACTTTCACTTGACGGTGAGAATTCCCTAACTTATAAACATTTTAAAGCTTTGTCTAAGATTCACCATTTTGCATATAAGTGGTGAGGGTTGGAGGAGGTGAGGATTTAAACTTATTCCTAATTCCCTCAGCTGGCTGCTTGGGATGATGTCACCAAAGCCATCGACTGACCCAGGAATGTAGCTAGACAAGGTACTGAAGAGGTCGAGATAGCTTGGAGTGGGGCGAAATATAATTACAGGGGGAGAGATATGCTAAAATGCATTAAGCCAAAAGCAATTTTCAATTTTCAGAGGGGTCGCATATTTTTAAGGGCGCCTCGCCCTCAGGCTACTCCCCTCTCCTTTTGGCTACAGGACTGCACCGACCTTTACACGACAAATACCCGTATATGTCTTTAATTCTCTAGTTGAAGGTTCTTTGATTCTGCTTTCATTCCTGTCCAACTGTTTGAATCTACAGACGCCATCAATGCTTTTGATGGAGGCGAGCGACAAGCAGTGGGTCATGAAAACGCAACCTGTGGAATCTTCACGTCTTTCCCTGGTCCGCACTTGTCAATCGGGGTTGGCTTCTTTGAGCAAGTGAGTATCAAGTATTAATCCAGTTATTAGGTTTAATATCATGGAATAGGCTTCGAAAGGAGGGGGAGGGAATTGAACACAGAAAGGTGGGATAGGAGGGGTCGGAAGAACTGGACCAAGGCCGGTGGGGACAGAGGCATGACGGAGGTACCATTAAATACCACCCCCTATTCACTGTCATCAAGAAATGAAGGTTTATCTGTAACTATACATTGTTCAAACTCTAATGTTAAAATTGAAATGAGACCTGCCCTAATCAGGAACATATCAAGACGACAATACTTGTCCCTATTCCGACACAGCAATGCAATGCATAACCAGGGTGGATTTAAGTTTACAGGGAACAGTAAGCCCGGGCCCGCCACATCTAACTCCAGTCATTATGACACACTTATGACACATAAGAGACTGTGTCATCTCTCACCATTTCTGCCAATAGCGTGGTGTTTCACTCTGTGTCATAAGGAGGAAAAATACTATATTCTCGATTTCAATGCGTTTCACCACTAGACCCTATGCACTGACGTCACGTCATGTTTGACGACAAACAATGAAGCTATAGCTAGATAAGGTACTTTGGTACACACGCTGTACATACGACATAGCTTTTGCATGCTCACGTTATATCCGACAAAAATGGGCTGTCTGTATTTGTATTTTTGTAAGTTGTACGCACTTCCTCTGCCAAGAGCGCACTCTCTGTTGTATGACGTCATAAGGTCTTTACCCATTTCAAACCTTTATCCTTTCAACTGCAGGGAAAAATTTCGACTTCAATAAACTGAAGCTTTACTTTACTTCAAAGTTCAAATCATGATTGTTTGAGAATTAGATGACAATTTCAGGGAAAACATCTTCTATCCCATGTGAAAGATCTTCCTTATCGAGTATTATCGTGTGAGGAAAAATCAGTGTTTAATTTAACATAAAACTGCAGAGAACTGTTCGTGCTCCGTACTTTTACATTAATTTTGTCATTAAAGTAAACTAAATTTGCGGTATGATGGTTAATAAAAGATGGTTTTTTAAAGCAAAATAGGCTTATTCCATGTGACGTCATGGACTGTTTTTCCTGCTCTATTAGAAAATCCATGAACATGAACACCCATAACATTATTAGAAAGAAATAGAACTGTGTGTGGACGGTGGTCGAAACGTACTTACATGCAGTGTAAAATATTACGGTAACAATTCTTCAGTGACATTCAGATCTTCAAGCGACATTTATTTTGACGAGCCCAAATCTTCATTCATCATACACCCGACTTTGTTACCAAGACCCGTTTGAAACTAAGAGGACGCGGTTAGGACTGATGGATTTGACTTGCTATAAGCTCCTCATCTTCTCTCACCATGTATGTATGTTCCTCTATTTCTGTTTAGATTGTGAACACGGGTATATTGCTAGCTCTCATTCTAATGGTTGCCGACAGCCGTAATGCCGGGCCTCCTTTCAATGTATCTCCTTTCTACTACGGATTTACCGTCTTGGTAGTATTATTGTCGTATGGAGTGAATGCAGGAGCCCCCCTCAACCCTGCACGGGATTTGGCCGGAAGAGTTATGTGCGCAATTGCAGGCTACGGACCAGACGTTTGGGTGTAAGTCAAACCACAGGAATTTCTATTATTTTTTACTTCAATGTTAAATCTGTATATTATAGCTTTGTTGCTTATAAAATAGAGTAAGCGTTCGAAATTGCCTTGCGGTATGAATGTTCATGTACGACAGTGTTTGGCTCCAGTCCACAAAATCTGACTCCCAGAGTAACAGAGAGTCAAATGAATCCGAGACCGAAACCAGGAGAAGTCATTTCTCTTTGAGACCAACACAGGGTGATCCGAGTCCAAGATGGTCGAGAAGAGACCGGTCCCTAGCGGGAGGCTGTTTTGGTAAATACAACGTTAGAGCAAATGAGGCGGAGTGCTTATGAATATGGGAGTAGATGGGTGGTCTCATGTAGGAACGGGGAGGTGGTATTAGCTGGAGATACATCGGAGAAAAATTCTTTGCTCTCTGCTAGTAAAGAAAATAATCCCTTTTCATGTTGCTTTTGAAATTTCAATAAGCTTGATCGTCCTCAAAATATCAGCGGGGACACAAACACGTCACATCTTTAGGCAGCACATCAGAGCATTGAATCCATTCCCTTATCATTGCCAGTCGCTTGAGTTGCAAACTAATTTGAAAAGTTTCCACGCTTTTGACAAATCATCAGTTGGTATCTACGTCACATGCCAAACAAGGTTAAGCTTTCTACAACTTACGAGCCTATGCAAAAATTGATAAAAATCAATCAATATAAGTGAGACTTATGCTCGTTTTGCTTATTTGCATAGGACAAATGTATGCGTCTACTACGAGCAACTCTTGGTTTAGTTGCAATAAACAGTCGGTTTGAATTTAAGAACATTTATTTGCAACTGACTGTTGGTAACCAATTATTCATCGAAGCTTTGTTGCATGCCAAGTCCCTTTGTAAGGATAGAGTTGGCACGGATGATGTTGCTCAAGTGTTATACAAAAGAGTTCAATGCAGCCTGATCAAATGATCCCTTTTTATAGGATCTTCTCCACGCACTGGAGTGGATCAGATTGGATTAACATAAATTTAACTTTTCAGATGTATCACAGGTTCATACCACCTCCCTAATAGGAATGACCAACTGAGCCTAAGTTCCCACAGAAGGACCGCAAAGTCCTTCCTCAAGTACGTGAGCTCCTGAGTTCAGCTTCAGGGCTCTTCGAAGGGTCTAGGTGCAATGCCCTGATAAGGGGACCATGGAAATGTTCTCAGGCACTTTCAACACTGTGGTGCGACCGCTCTTTATACGGAGACTGGTCTTGGTGAATACCACAATGATATTACAGAAGGCCATGAACCTTCATTTCGAATGTATAACTACCAAAACAGTCGATCGTAATTGGTAGGACAGAATGATGGATGTATTTTAGTAAGATTGACATACATTTCCCTTTACGTGTAGTCATATCTCGACTACGAAAGCACATTGTTAACCAGAGTTTCAACCTCCGGATTTTACTGACAATAAACAGACCTAGACATACTAGGGTTGTGATGTCAACCGGCCCGGGACGTCATTTCCAGGGTACCCTTATACGCTGGTGCCAATGTTCACTCACACAATGCAGTGACGTTGGTATAAATGTCATCTTTGTCCAGACGCTCACCAATGTTTCCTGAAAAAAGTAAACTGCCCCATATTTTGTTCCGTACAGTCCCTATGGCAAACATTGGTGGTGGATTGGAACCTTCGGACCTCTTGTTGGTGCGGTCACAGGGTCTCTTCTCTACTACATTATGATCGAAATACACCATCCACCTGAAGAGGACAGTGAAAAAGATAATCACAACGAATCTGGTAAGTTTGTTACGTTTGATATTTACCAAGTAAAACAAGATGTCACTTCAAGTTGATCGACACTATAATCCCATTTTTTATGGTGTTTTAAGATCCCATTGTATATTCGGGAACACCTGTAAACTAGTTGACATTCATAATTCAAATATAGTTTTATAGAATGTGTCACTGTGTTTCCGGCCATATGTTGTCTCCTCTGAGGTGAGTTTTCGTCTGGAAATCGGCGTCGATTTCCACATATGTTAAAAGAATAGCAGTGGGTGCGCGGGGGCAAGAATGATAGAAGTTTGACCAGAGTGGGACACAGCTCCCTACTTGAAACAATCATGTGTGTAACAGTTTCCTAAACAGTTAAAAAATTTACAAAAAAACTTCTATGATACCAATCTAATCCCTCCTTTCCTTCAGTTCAAACGTTTGAACGTAATAAGTAGCAAGACATTCAATGACATGGGAGAGAAGGTTCAAGAGTGGCCGTCTCCTGTTACAAAGCCTTTGCAGCAATTCTTGATCCAGGTTTTTTTTTACAGTAAACAGAGTCACAGAGCAGTTGTGTTTAATTAGTTGTAAGCTTTCTGCAACTTGAAGAATTTAGCAACCTACAAATGTACTCCGCAGAACATGTTTATCTAATTACATTTTATTTAATTTCGTTGATGACGAAAAAAGGAATCATGATTTCCTTCAAAACAATTTATATGTTGATAATTCTAATTTTACTAACATTTTGACTTTTTATTCCTGAATTTACCTTCAATTAAAGTTTAACTTTTTCTTTTTGTAGGTTACCAAATTATCGCCAAGTGTGAGTCTGTAAAAAGCTATATTCCCTGCATAACCTTTATAACCTTGCATTCACTCTAATCTTTTCCTGACATATCTTCAACACCAGAAAATGTTAGAATTTTCACACATGACTTTTTATGACCTAAAAGGACATTGATACATTATGCCTCTTTTCTTTATCTCTCCATATAATATGCTGCACACTAGCTTAACCAATTTCTCTTTTAACCTGACTACTCATGCATGTAAAATAAGCACATATGTCTGTCGACAAAAAAATGTTAACAGATCTTGCAGATAGAAACTAGGAACATAGCTCGAAATAAGGTCATATAAAGCTTTGAAAATAAAAGTAAGTCCTGGGACGAAATGGGTAATTCTTTGATCAACTTACTTTTTACTTTAGGGATTAGCAAAGAGCATACTAACTTAACCTTTTCAAAAGCTTTATGGACAAAATTTAGAGGTGACTTTTATCACAAGTAGTTTGCAAAGTTTCAAACTTTTCACCCTTTTGCCAGTGTTCTCCTTCATTTCATTTCCTTTTCTTCAATACCTTTTCAGTTTATCAGTGTTTAAATAACTTATTGGTTAGCCTTTACAAATGTTGTTATTGTTCATAGGCATGATTACTTGGGGGGGGGGGGAACATGTATAGGATTGAAAGGATGCGAGAAAGGGGTATTCCCCTCCTTCCTTTGTGGAGATAAGCATTCTTTTTAAGAAAAATTGAAGCATTACAGGATTTCCTAGCATTATTTATTCAGAATCGCCTTCAAAGAGACACATTTGGATGGGACGCCCAGCGTTCATCCAGTAAGGTGATAGGAGAGATCTAATATCTTCTCCCTGGTTCATCAATGCAGGGAATCGGCACTGTAAATACTCAAAGCCCGATGATTCTTTATTAGGACAATAGTGCTAAAGGAAATTTGTCTAGCCACTTTCCAATTTCCAAAAAAGAAGCATACTCTAGTCTTCTTTTGAAGCAATGCATCAAAAAGGGTGTTTATTATCATAAACAACATCAGTAGCGTAATGTACATATTTTGTAGTATTACTGGTTATTCAAAATAAGAAATATCTAATAGCACCTCGACTAACACTTGGAACACTTCCATGCCTTGTTCAACCAAGGTTAAGTACTTTGTTGAACGTATGTTTTAGTTCACTTTCAAAGAGCTTTTGACTATCCTACAGAAATTCTTTACCCAAAGTGTGCAACGCAGAATACATTTAGGCTACTAAGATTTCCTACAAGCTATACCTTCATTTTCTTGATCTGCATTGCAGGGGCGTCGATCCTGGGGAGTTTGGCAGGATGGGCAATTGCCCCGCCAAAGAAAATATTGGGGGGGGGCAAACATATCGTTTCCCCCCAATAATTCAGGCAGAGTAAAAAATATAATATTGTGGTGTACAGATGACTTTAGTGCTTCGAGAAAATGCCAATTTGAGCCTATTAAACCATTAATGTGAATCTCCAATCTAACCCTTTCAATGACATAATGCATATCCCCATATCCTATATGCTATTTTTTCAATACTTCAGATAACTGTTTATACATTTTCTATTGAAATTAGGGTTGTCGAAGAGAGTTTGCTCTCCACAATCCCCAAACCCGATCAACGCCCCTGCTGCATTGATCATCTTTTATCATGTGGTTATATTCCCATCGGAAATTTACCTGTTCTAAACAGTCTAACCCATATCTTTCTAAAGTCACTTTTGCACCTCCCTGCCCTGATCGTGTTACAGGTATGTAAGCAGTTTCACGAGGTAACTATCAAACTGAATGTAAACTCATATCTGATAGGACACTTTCTTCAAAGTAAAAACAAAATCACAATGTTGAGGAAAGTTACATTCTAAATGAATGTTATTGATACTTAAGTGTTTACTTATTTTAGTACCCCGCTCCTAAATCAGGAAAGAAAATCAATGATACAGAGTTTAAGCAAGAACTTTTCAGGACTGTGATGTTCTCACACAGCAAATAAGCAACTTGCAACTTGCTGTTTTATGTACAGACACACTATAGAACGCTAAGGATGGTGATTCTTAGACATGGGGTGGGAGTGGGGGCTACGGGAGAGCTGAGAACGACCGTTCCCAATAAGTACATGTATCCGTGACGAAAGAGTCGTCTAGTACTTGCGGATATCAACAAATACTTAGTCCTTTGATCAAATATTGCTTTTGTCCTCAGAATCCCATTTGATGCTGGCCTTGACCAAATGCAGCAACTACAACATGACTAGTAAGCGTCCCTAAAAATGGCCATGTGATACTTTCCTAGTGTTGACTTTAGGTGTAATGTTCAGTTGAAGCAATGAGCTCGACGACGTTGACACAAACATATTCCATAGAAATGTAAATACAATGGAAAGAGATTCTTGTGACGAATAACGACGAAAGTTTCAAATGTCACAATTTTGTATGACGACTGGCAATGAAATTTGAATAGCTCTAGGGGAGGAGCACTTCTTTTTATTGTCATTTTAAAAATAACTCACTGTTTGTAGTTGAGCTATGCTTCTTCAAACACAAAAGAAATAATTCTGGGTTGTTACACGCACTTGGCGAAGTGGTCCTGATTTCAAAATCTTAAAATGACGTAAAAATGATAATAAATCTTATTTTTTAGCTTAAAATAGTAATTGTTTGCCATTTCAACTGTTATGTGGACAGTAAATATTCCTGATGCATATGATTTATAATACAAAGGAAAAACATTCCCACCCCTAGAATAGACTTAACCTACAATATCGAAGAATTCCAAATAAGCGATGGCGGTCATCTAGAAAATGGCCGCCATATTTGTCACAGGTCGAATCTGAGATGGCCCTATATCTAAAAATTACCACTGAGTCATAGTCTACCTGCGAACCAAATTTCATGTTTGTTTCATCAAACCCACAATACTTTCACCTATCTGCAATACTAAGGACCTTACATAGGAAGCTCTCGGCGACCGGATATCCACTTCCCTTTACTGATTCCTAACTCGACGACATTTACAAGTAATGAATTCATGGATGAATCCATCATTATTATACATAACTATATATACATATATATAACTATATATCTATCTATATATTTATATATATGTATTATACATGTATATATCAAATTTTGTTTCATTTTGACTGTGCAGAAGGCAATAAACTGACGCTAGAAAATTTAGAAACTTTTCAGCAAACATACATATGAAACAATTGCCTACTGTTTTTTTCTTTCCTTTAGCTGCCGAGATGGTGGAGAGTCATGACAAGGTAAATACAGAAACTGGTATTTAAGACCGAAGAATAGCCATGCATTATCTGGGCTTTTTAGATACCAGTGTATGCGGGAAAATAATTCATAGGTTATCAGTTTAGTTCTGAGTCAAGAAATTCATCTACATCACTACTTGTGAAGGTGAATCCTGCATGATAAATTTACATTTTACATTTGTCGATGCATTACGATAAATTTCATGCAAAAATCTCATCTTCAAAATTAACACAGTAATAATTTCTCATGCACTTAAAAAGACATGATACAGAATAGTTTGGCCTTGATTAACCACTCTCTCAATCATTTTTGTCAATGTTTTTCAAAATATTCCTCATTCAATTTTCAAAAAGAAAAAAAACGGTTGGTGGGAAGGAGCCACAACTTCGATTTCAAACTAAATTTTTTAAGTTTCATGTTTTCATTACTTTAATGAAAAGATAAAAATTGTAAATACCATACGTGAACCCAAGGCCTCACCATTTTCCAACTGTTGGGTAATTACGTAAACCCTTAAAGCCGTATTGACCCAACATCCCTGACGCTTCTGTGAGGATATGATGTCACCCATGTTTGTTTCAACTTTCCTCTGTGGTGAAACTGATACAACGATTACTGCTTAAATCTCGATAAGCACAGGAATTGGGAGGAATTGTGATGAAAATTTCACCGGAGTTTTTAATTTTTATTCCTCTTTCACATATTTAAGCTAAAATTTAGCTTAAACCATTCTTTTAATAGATGTCGAGTGAACAATTTATTCTTTTTAAATTAAATTAATGCAAATTAAAACTGTAAGGTCATTTGGATTTTATTGTAACATATGTCTTTTATGATTTATAGTGCATTGCCGTGACACTGTTTAAGACTATCTTCAACTTAACCCAGGTTTCATTACGTCATAAAAGCTTTAAAGAAGTGATTCAGACATGGATCACGTGATCAGTTTGAAGTGAAGGTGACACAAGTGGGTAACATGCTACTGCTTCCCACTTTGCAAGAATAGTATAAATTCAAATAATGTTTTAATTTGAAATGTTGGAAAACAGCAGAAAGAAACATTTATATGTAATAACTTCTAAGACTGCAAAAAGACGAATTTCCTCTCAAATCTTTTTCAATTAACTAATAAATGCCTTCAAGTCTTTGGGTCAGGCCTTAAGGGATATGAGAACAAAAAAGTATATTTTAGTGTGCTGCATGCTAGCTTTGCAAGCTTAAGAACTGGTACAGTACTTTTCGCAATCTAGTAGTGTTGTTAAACTTCTAGCTGTTTTCTCTAAAAGTCTCCAAACCAAGCATCTAGAAAATCTAGAAAACGGTTCTGCTCCCCGAAGGGACTTCGTCCCCTGAAAGGACACTTGAAACGTCCAAAGAAGGCTTTTTTTGTCGGCTTTTGTTTCTAAAGTTTATTTTTTGTCTTACCTTAAGATTACCTACAGTTACCTTGTTTCCTATTACCCAGACATCATAGAATTTATATTGCCTTAAGAGTTACCGATTCTTTACTAGCGATTCTGTGACAGTAATTATCAGCCTTAAGATGTTCTCACTTTATGCTCCGTCACTACATTACTGTACAATACACACTCCTGAAATTCGTTTGAATGCTTGAACAATGTTGTACATGACTATTACGAATCAAAGCAATAAATGTTTCAATATAAGGGCATATTGCAATTTACAAATAACTGCATCTCTGGTGTCTCTTTTTTAGAGTGTTGTTTCTGTGTTATTCTTACAATGTAGACATACCGTACACGTGGCCTGTACCGATATATCCTTTTCACCACTTTACAGCATATATATATATATATATATATATATATATATATATATATATATATATATATATACTCGAAACGTCGTGGAATTTTCCGCAAACTTTTAGCACTTTTTACAACCTTTATCGACCTACATACTACTATAGTGCTCCGCAGCATTTCGACCTTATATATATATATATATATATATATATATATATATATATATATATATACATATATATGTGTGCGTGTGTGTGTGTGTGTGTGTGTGTATAGCAGCTAAAACAATGCATTAGACAAGGTAGATAAAGGCGTCATTGTATTCCTTTGAATTGCCAAAACTACCAAATTTACACTTGACCGGATGTTGTTTACTTCTAGCTATTGAAATATCATGTTACATTTACATGCTTATTTGTGTTCGCTTCTTCCTGAAATGTCTTTTGAGTATTTCCATTTAGGTTATTCACGCTTCAATAAATTTAGCTTTGCTGAGCTGTGATCATGTGTTAACTTCCTTGTACAATTTGATATATCTGTTTGACTGAGTTTGGGTACATTACCCACCTAGGGTCAATTCTCTCTCAGGAACTTAGGTTACCACTACCAGGGGGTAGGGGGATGTAAACGCTATGGTTATTTACAAATGCTGTATTTCTATTTTAGCAAAAGCTCAGCAGAGTTGGTAAGAAGTAATCCGTGGATTCCTCACAACTCCGTTATAGAGTATGTACTCTTCCTTATCACTTTAACTAAACTTTGTGTATTTCTTCACATTTTGATATCACCTTAAAGGGAGTGAATATATTATACTTGTTTTATTATCTAACTCCAAACGAATGAAAACTGGAGTAAGCCATACGCGATCATGTAATGAACATATCAACAATGTAAGGTCCTTATCTTCTGTACGTTACCGTTGCCAATTGCAAAATTTTGATAACAATTGCAGTCATATATATATATATATATACACCATGAAAAGAAGATTTATATGCAGACAACATTTCTTTTGTACTAGTAACTTTTGTGTTTTCTTTAAAGCTACATGAAATATCTTGTTACGTATTTGCGTTTTGACTGGTTACTACGCTTGGTCAAGGTGTAGTATGGTAAAGGTAAAGCAAACGACGAAACGACGGAGGATAGACAGACAGAGATAATATTGTCTGTACGGAAGTATTTGAAAGAATGATTTATTTGTGGCAAAGGTTCCGGTTAACAATGACAACTTTGTAACAAACCGTGGTTGGCATAATACTTCAAAGGGAACGGTTCCAACTCTGACATGAAAATTTATAGAATGGGAAAGTTGTATCTTCTTGTACTTTCCGAGTCGTCATGATTTCATAAATATGGTGAAGGATGGAAATTAAAGTAAAGTATCAAGAACTAGAATTTTCTGTGGGCAAATGATCCTTAACGAGAATAGGATGGGTACAAACGAACAATCTTGAACAAAGATTGAGGAAATGTCACTACGCAACAAGACACCATCCAGTGGTACGTATTGTGATTGTCATAATTCTGAAACCACAAAAAATTTCCTAAAATAAGTCAAATAAAATAATGCATCGTCCAAACAATGCTTAATTACACTTTTTACATGTCAACAGAAAGAATATCACGAAGAAAGTAAGATGATGGGAGGTGGGTCCTGCTTATCCATGCCCTGAGGCATCGTGGAGATGAGGGGGACGTGCCTCCCACTTTTTCAAATTAGTAGTTTCCGTTACAAAGTATAGAGGAATGAAATACCAATGTAGCGAAAAACGATTCATCATTTGTCCTATTACATCTTGAAACAAGCAACAAAAAAGAAGAAAACTCAAAGGGTAGGGCGACCTCTTTCTCGTCTGCCCCGGGCCAGTATGGTGATCCACTTACATCGACTTTGCCCTAACCAGTGAACTTTGGCTACGACTTGCCCATATAGAAATAGTCGTAAATTTGAAATAGCGCCATGTGCACACTTCAATGGTTCAATATACACACGTAATCACATAGATCTGTCACAGGTAGTCAGAGGTATCCTGCGTGAAAATGTGTTATCTCTTGACAATGGCACAGTCTGGCACGTTATGACGTTAACTTCACTGAAGGAGGTATATTACTACTACAAGAAACCTCCTCAGTTTCATAGTGGCAAAAAAAAAACATTGTTTGTGGCATTCTGCGACAAACTGTGGCATGAAAAGCGGCACACTTGTAAAGGTATGTCAGTCTCGTGATTACAAGGTTTGATTAATTGGGTTTCAAGTTCACTAGTTTGTTACATGTAATTAACTAAGATTACCAATGATTTATGATGCCTTCCATGATTTATCCTGCTGTGGGGTCACATTACTTTAAATATGCCTATTGCTTACAGCTGAGAGTTGAGACTAGGCGTAAACATCTTGCTCATTCTCATAGACTCTTTCCTAAATAGCAATTAGGTTACAAAGGATCATGGAATAGGGGTTAGGTTTGGGCGGTTTTTGGCCACGGTAAAATGCTAGTGAAAAAGGACACACCAAAATTCCGATAATCCTTTGTAACTGCTATTTGGAAAAGGGTCTATGGGTGTCAGAAGGGCTCCGACAGTCTTGCTGTTTGGACCCCTCTTTTATGTTTCCATGATCATCTGAGGGATAAAAATAATTTTAACTCGCTTGAAATTTTCGATATTAAAACAAAATTCTTGGCAAATGCTCCATTCCACCTGCTGCAAGCCTACAGACCTCTTTTGTTTGGCTATAGTTTTCGGACCACAGATTTATTAATGTGCTGTGGGCTTGATTCTGTCGCTCGCATGTATGAAGAATTTTATTTGGAAATAAATCGCGTGATATGTTCCGACTGGGGTGACAGGAGGATAAATCCCTAGAAAACGTTTGTAGACTTTCAGTCCTTAGATGTGATCCCCTCCTATATATTTAACATTGTAGTAAATTTAAAGCCAGGAATGCTTATTGCTTACGTTAGGCATCTAGTAAGAAATGTGATGTAATTGCAGTTCAAATACCAATGGCACGAGAAGCGGAAGGAGGGGGTATTGGGGGCTAAAGCACCCAGTCAAAAATGTGGTGGGCGGAAGTATGCATGCTTCGGCCCCCTCAATTCAAAGACAAAAGTTACTTATTTGTTCCCTTTGTTAAAAATTCACAAGTATGCAGTAATTTTCCTTAAAATTTCTTTAAAATATATTTATATATGTGTATATAATACAAAACGTAGGACACAAACCATGGGAAGGAATACTGATGACGAGATTTGTTGTTGAAATTTTCTACCCGAATTGGACGCCTTCCTGCTGAGAAGAGCAATCACCATCCGAAAACCGGCTGATTACATCAAGGAAACAACTTAGTAATTGTCACCTTTACAAACAAGTACAGGGTGATCTCCCTGGTTCCCTTCTCAGCATTTCGAGTCTTTGTGGGGAAGCTGTCGAAAGATGGAGGAGCCACTGTTAAGGAACTTAACCACAATAACTCCGGAATCGGTATATTTTACACTTTACTTAAAATACAAAGTTACTTACCGCTTTGTTGTTTTCATTTTTACCTACATATGCTTAGGGAATGCGTGTTCTGGCGGAGCTCAGTCAATACTAGCAATGAATAACCATAAAGCTCACTTTACCTTGACTTAACCGATAAGAACGTTTTCAGTTAACCAGTCTGCCAGTATCAAAGAGAAACCTCGAACTCAAGTATTCCTTTCGTCACCCGGGCCAGTTACCATCCAACCGTTAGTAGATGTATGGCCATCCTTCAACAAGGCTTTGAATGATTAAGAGAAAAAAAAACTGCCTTAAACGTGATTTACAACCAACCTCTCCTACTGACCTTCCGCCAACCCCTAGTCTCAAAATTTACTTCTTCCAAACTCCCTGAGACCTATGCTCAGGTGGTATATGAGGGACAAAATAGGCTGTATAAAAAGCCTAGATGTCAAATTTTTCCCAAATCATTATTCTCAATGTAACGTGGCCTGTTAGGTGACATCTGTCTAACCCCCCCCCCCCCCCCACCACCTGCAATTTCAACAATATTGTCTACAGATACCTGCAACAGGCAAACCAAATTGATACAAAGTAGAAAAGTTTTCAATAAAGAATCAGAACTAGTTTTGTCACCAGCCCCAGCCTCCTAAAGGGAGAGAGGGAAAAGGAAAGTAATTACTTATAAAAACTTATTAGAATGTGGAATATGGTAGAATCGAGTGACAATTCTCCTCTTCACCAATTTTCAGAAATACTTGAAGAGGAGAATTGCAGTCCGACTCTCTCATTCACTGAAAAAAATGCAATACAGCGGATAATAGAATCGATGGAAGGCATTTGCAAGCGGTTCCTCCACCAGGAGCGTAGCTACAAGGGGGAGGGGACTGGGGGCTTGCCCCAAGATGTTTGGTAGGCTCCCCCAAAAGTTGTTTGTTTTCTAGTAAAATGTGTAGGAATTAAGGAAGGCAATCAATGCTGTGACCCTCCATTTGATACCTAGGCCCCCCTAAAAATTTCATCCCTGTACAGTCAGTTTGTTCCCAATGAAGCTGACACACAGTGTCTGTGTGTCAGTAATATAGTTAGATGAGGTTTATAACGTCCCAGTTTCCAACCAATTGGTTCAAGTCGAGACGACCACGGCCTTTTGTCCAGTTGTGGCTTACTGGCTTGTTTTCCCTCCTCCATTGCTTATGATGAGCACCAAGCACAAAGGCAGTAGGTTCCATTTTTAAAGTCTTTGGTATGACCCGGCCAGGATTTGAACCCTAGACCTTCCGGCTGCAAGTCGGATGCTTTAACCACTTGGCCACTGCAGTCGCTAACCCAGATACTTGTAAGCGATAGTATTTTGATAGACAACACATTGCTAACGAACTTTTGAATTTATTCTTATAATGCACGAAATCATAATTCGGCATATTCTGAAAATAATGTAAAACGATACGCCAAGGATTCGAATAGTGGCAGCGGTTTGATGGATTACATCTGCGCTTACATAGTACATGTCACATCCCAGTGGCGAATTTAGAATGGGGACAACTACCGATGGCCTAGGAAGGCCTGAAGCCAAACAAAGCACTGAAAGTAGATGAGCTATCTTCCAGGGAATGGCCTGTCTTTTAGGGATGGGGCGACTTATGTTAAAATATATTATGGCAATAGTAGTACATAAAAATTTTGTGGGTTACGAAAATTTTTTCTGGGGGTTTGCCACCCCTGGCAACCCCTTGGCTACGGGCTTGAGCCTAGCCCTGTCCTGCACTCGCAGAGGAATTCGAAATAACCTTGCGAAAATGAAACAATGTCAGGGTTATGTAAAATGGCTTATAGATTCAGTCTGTAAAAGAATCTTTAGAATTTCCTCAAATTTTGTAAAAAAAAAAATCATAGAATTTCTGCAGAAATCTATAGCCTTTTTAAGATATTTCCCTAAAAATTACAAAAGAATCTCCCTAAAGTAATCACCACGACGTTTATAAAATAACAATTCCTGTACAGAATTGATAAAGAACTCGAGAACTTATTTACATATATAAATTCTATTGGAGAAAGTAAATGTTATAGGCATTGTAGGATTCTTCTTAAAAATTCTTTACAACTTTGATAGAAATTTTTAGATATTCAATAGATATTTAAAGAGTTTATAGAGGCTTTGAAGATATTTGAGTTTTTTTTTCTATAGAATTGCACTCAACGTTTCGCAAGGGTAGGCCTGCGCAAGAGTGACCACAAACCTACCCATTAGCTGC
Organism: Holothuria leucospilota; assembly: GCA_029531755.1. Lineage (NCBI taxonomy): Eukaryota > Metazoa > Echinodermata > Holothuroidea > Aspidochirotida > Holothuriidae > Holothuria > Holothuria leucospilota. The sequence goes on from CM055965.1 coordinate 14,631,686, forward strand.
AAGGCCCTGACCCTTTGACATGGCTCCGTTCTAGACTGGCTGAAAAAAAACGTACTAAATATGTTCTTAGCCAAAAGGCCTAGAAGCCTTGCAAAGCGGGCAAGCGCTATCTGATCATTTCCAGCAATGTTAAATTGCTCTATGATCCCCTCTAGATGTGCGGTCCCTACAGAGGTTGGAGGTATTTTCGGCCAGGGGTTTTAGTCAGAACAATATTCCACGTAACTATTACCCTTATAAAGGTAATCAAATTCTGAGGGCGAACCATGACGGATGTCCACGAAGTGCACAGAAGTTTTGCACTGAAATCATCTCTATGAAAATTTGTTGCACTCAAACTCTTCGCCGAGACACTAAACATTGCCCCAAAAGATGCCAATCAGAATGCGAGTCTGCCGTCAGTGCCTGGTACTTCATTAACGATCTCATTTTGATAAAATGTGTCTCGAAAAGTAGAGGAAGGTGGAAAGAAATCCCTTGCTTTACATGATTACAGTGTTGTGTTCCCACGCTCTGCAATCACGTCTATGCACACGAAAACTAGGCTGGCTTATTTTTTGAAACCTTATCAAGGAATAACGCTAATACGGGTGATAGGAAAAACAGCAATGAGGCTAACAGCGTGAGAAACGGGCAAAATTTTGATAGTTTGCAAATAATTTATTTGTGACAGAAGATATTAGATCCATCCTTGGTCGAAACACACCTCACCCTACCCCTTGCAGAATTCTACAGCTGAAACGCCTCTACACTCATTTTAAAAATTGTCGAAAATTTTCGGAAATCCGAGGATTGGGGGCATGATATCGCGTGCCCGCTCCAACCTTGCGACTGTAATCATCCTAGAAAACCTGTATTGTGAAAACTTTAGCATTAGAATCAACTAGGCTGAAGAAATTTTTACTCTTAAAAACAAATTTGTTACGACCGTACAATGCAGCAAACCGTGCCCCGGCATCTCTCCATAGCATTAACCACTATGTTCACGTGTATATATCTATAGACTAGCATCAATGCCCAGCCATTCACCTGTTTTCGCACATTGTTGCCCTCTTCTCGTCTTCAACCACTTTAATTAATGGATTTCTAAGACCACAAGCTCCGTCCAACTCCAGCCTGCAAAAAAATATATTTCGAAGAGGTTTCAGAAAACGTTTTAGAATAGGTTTTAGACAATTTTGACCCTTTTATTTTTTCTCTACCTCTTACTCTTTTCATCCTTTCTTTTTTCTTTTGTCTTCTTTCCTCTTTTGTTTTCTTTGAATTTTCGGGCTTTGCGAAGGAGGTTGGGGGCTAACCTTCCTAAGTCAGCACCGGATCTCAAATTAAGGTAGGTCTATTTTAAAGTGCGTGGGCGAAAATGGGGTGTTCGCTCCCGCACTTTCAAGAGTGGGTCGTATAGTCTCTTCCGCCCCTGCGCTGTCTCCCTTTTCCTAACCCTTTGTCAATTAACATTTCCTTCCACATAACACCTATCCCTTTTTAGGCGGTGGGCCAATGGTCTAAAAGTGCTCTATTTCTTGACTTCCGTAGTCCCCCCTAGGGAAGTACTTAAAAATTACATAGATACATTGGGAACGATGTCCTAAGACTTATTTTACATGTTCCCACTTTTCAAAGTTGCACATTTATGAGTAATCACGGGAAATGTGCTTTTTTGGTTGCTAGGGAAATTTTTCCCTAGCAACGGTAGCTTATGAGCAGAATTAACACAAAATCCAAACTTCTAATGATGGGAAAACAGAAGAAATACCACTTTCTTTTCAAAAGAAGTCTCATTTGCATATATTCCTTTGATTTATAATGAAAAACACACATTTTGGGTTGCTAAGGAACATTTTCCCTAGCAACAGTAGTCAGAAAGCAGAATAAACACAAAATCTTTACTTCCAATTATGAAAATACAGAAAAAATGTCACTTCCGTTTCAAAGACTAAAACAATTCATTCACATGTTTGAAATTAGCATGAAAAATAGACTTTTTTGGTTGCTAAGGAACATTTTCCCTAGCAACAGTAGTCAAAAAGCAGAATAAACACAAAATCAAAAATTCCAATTATGAAAATACAAAGAAATGTCATTTCCCTCACAACATGAAAACAATTTATGCACAATATTTGAAATTATCATGAAAATTCACTATTTTGGTTGTTAGGGAAAATTTTCCCTAGCAACAGAAGTCAAAAAGTAGAATAAATACAAAATCCAAACTACCAATTATGAAAATACAGAAGAAATATCATTCACCTTTATAATAAAAACAATTTATCCACACTTTTTGAAATAATCATGAAAAATACACCTTGGTTGGAAACCTTGGAAAATTTCCCTAGCAATGGCAGCCTAAGCCCTGGGAAATGAACACAAGATGCAAAATCCCAATTGTAGGCGTGAACGATTAATTTCTCCACCTTCAAGTTTCCAGAGAAACCAAGAGAAAACACCTCAAATGACAATGTGTAAATGACATTACACTGCTTGGTTGCTAAGGATAACTTTACCTAGCAAAGAAAGTGTAAGCACAGAATAAAGACAAAGTGAAAGCTTCAAGTTATGCAAATAGGTATTTCAGGGAATAAAGAAAATTTTTGTGACTTTTTGGAGAGATCTGCCAAAATGGTGAGATTCAGAGAATGGTTGGTTGGCATAATTTTCCATAGCAACTGAAGTTACAATACTTAGAGGATAAAAACAAATTGCCAAACTGATGTTAACAAATAATTTTAGTTCACTGAAATTTGAAAATATCAACATCTCTTATAATCAGGTTGAATATGAGATGCACTACACAAATGATGGTAGGAACATGCAAATTTAACCAATAATCACTTAAAGTGGACCTAAAGTCTAAAAATTCAAAAATATTTATTTTAGAGGTTACAAAGTTAATCTTATTGGTCCAACTCCCATTGTCATAGCTTATTCCATTGCTGAGATATTAAATGTTAAAATTTATTCACTTAAATCCAAACAGTTCATTGCGCAATAATTTTTGACATTCTTGTTGTACAACTCACATTAAATGCTTTGTTTTCTTTTAAAATTAAAAATGTTTATATGACCTTGACCGCTTCCTGTTTTCTTGCATGACATGCTGTACAGAGAGGGCTTATATAGTCAAGTCACCTCAAAGCAGTAAGAACGCGATTACATTTTGGCACAAGGTGCAGTGGCTTTCAGAAAAACAAAGAAATACAAAGATTGTAATTTGAGTAGTACAACAATGACATCACAAATTATTGCGCAATCTACCCTTTTAAATCGAGTGAATAAACTTCAACATTTTATATCTCAGCTTAAGAAAGTCCTGTGAAGATGGAAATTGGACCATTGGAATTCAGTTTTCATGCTCTGTAATATATATTTTTGAATTTTCAGACTTTAGGTACACTTTAACAATATTTTTCTACATCATTTATCTACTAGCCTTTCAGCAGCCCCTTTTATATACTTCTTAAAGTAAATGATGAAGCTTTAAAACCTTCAGGCAATCCCATTGAACCTTGGTTGTAACCTTCCATTTCCATATGTACATTAAGTGTAGAGGGTCTAATACCAGAATGACCCGAATATGCTACTCCCCCCCCCCCCCCTCCCAAACCAAACACATTCTCTCAATCAGTAACTGTCTTATTCTACTCTACTTTCTTCAGAGGCTGCCTTGTTCCATCCTCATGCTGACCCTACCTAAAGCATAAACCTTAACAAGCAGAGCTTCAAGCTGAATTGATAGGTCACCAAGGATTATTACATTTCATCATCACGTCTATAAAATTGGTTAAGTAGTGTCTGGAATTATTCAGTATTCCTACAGATATCCAGCCTCAACTCCACCTACCCTTTACTCATAAAAGAACTGCCCATACAATTAATAACTTACATACATAACAAACTGTAATGTTCATGACCATGTGTATTTTAAAAAAGGATTATATAACAATCACTTGTTCACTGTTGCCTCATATTTTCCAGTCCAGCAAGTTTTCCTGAAAGATACTCTCCTATACTGTACAAACTGCAGGTTTTTTCATTGATACAGTATATGAGTACCAGTGAGTGCCATTTCTACACAGTAGTTGGTGGATTCTAGGAGTACACCATGACCATCGAAACATACTACAGTACCAGTCTTGAGAGGGTTTTCATTGTTTTTCACTGCTTCATATTTCACCAATTGAAAGCATCTCATCTTCACATCATCTACAGAAGTATATGACTATATCATGGCATCTTTGAGTCCCTAGGGTCCCCAATATTTGAAGGCAAATGGTCCCTCTTCAAATCTCAAAGTGGATGGGTACAAAAGGATAAAATATAAATAGATCACGACCGAGCCCTCCTTCTTACATACTCAAGTGGTTGCTCACTTGCTACACTAGGCATTTCACTCCCGGCAGGTGTTTCGGCTTCTGAAGCTGCAATTAACAAAAATTGTCAAAGGTCAATCTCCAAACTACAGTTACTTGCAGCCAAGACTTGTTTTTGACATTTTATGAACACTGGTTCTGAATATCAACATCAAAAAAAAAAAAAAAAAAATCCGCAGAGCATTGTTACAACATATGGATGTGACAAATGAGAGGGAAGGGGAGGGGCACTGTGCACTGAAAGTTTTCAAAACTCCCAAAATGCAGAGATTTGGGGCAAAAGAAACTGTGCCCTCCTTCCAAACCAAATGGGCCCATAAGCGATTAAAATTTATCTGACTCTTGATTTACCACATTTTTCGAAACTGCAAAAGTTAAAGGAACACCAATTTGAATTGCTATCTGTCAGATGGCAGCTGCTTAACCCCCCTTCATAAAATTTTGCTGACAATGCTACTATCTTCAGTTGTTTATAGATGCATGGAAACAGACTATCAGTCAAAGGCTAGTCTGTATAATCTGCTCTTTACTTTGCAAATGGTAGCCTATATATATGTCTATGAATCCATGGAATACATCAGTATAACCTGCAAGGAAAACTTGCCATCACTGATCAATGTTTACTTTGACCAGCCTTTTATGTCTCAGTGAAAGACATTAACAAACATGCAACATTGAATTAGAAGTGGGTCTTTCAGAAAGCCCAGTCTTTGTGCACTTTAAAGTGCAATGTTTTACACACTTACAGTAATCACATTTCCACAGTTACCAGGCCTGAGAGTTACTGTAATTACTGGATCTGCCTAAGGCGAATTATAGCCTGAAGGTAGCCCATCCTCAGCCTACACAATAGCATTGCATTATCATGCAATTCAAATATTACTAGTCACTGAACGTGACGATATAAACCTACAGTAGTCACTCCCTAAAAATGGAGTGTATAGTATGGGAACGTAATGCTGGGTCCTGTTCAAGGGCTAGATATTACATGCACCACGTTGACCAATGATAGCTTTACTTCAACAACTTGAAAAATAAAAATGGAGTAATGAAAAATGAAGCTATAAAATCTGCATCTTCCAAGACATTTAGCAGTACAGCTCTCAGACTGGGTTGTGCATTAGATGTTACATGGATGTCACAAGGCACAAGCCTAGGTATAGGGCCTGGGAAGCTCAGCAACTAGCTATGATGGCAATGTTCTTTCAGACTAGCTTAGCACGGCCTATCCTTAAGCAGTTAAAATTGTATATTTCATCTTACATTTAAAAATAAACAATTGCAGAATACCCCATGAGATACAGCTGTTTTTTCACTGGCTGCATGCACAGTCACTGCACATCCCTGTAGCCCCTATGAGGCAGAATTTCAGTTATGGCTGCATACCTATGCAGTCTCTATAAAACAACCATAATTCTGTATATCTTTGAGCCTCTCAAAGAAAAGTTAACCTTCATAGGCTACACATAGGATGCTGCCTCAAATTTTTCATGGTGTTTCCCTGTGCTTCCCAAATATACCACAGTAAGCATGTGACTGTGAGGGAAACTGAACATTTGCTGAGTGCCTCGCAAAAATAAATTGTCTTTTGACTGCATATCCTTGTATAGTGGTATGGGAATCTAGTCAGAAACATCTATGCAAGTCATTTTCCAATAACAATTTTGCCTTGAATCTGTCACGTTACCTTTTCCCAAACAGAGTTTCATATGCGGGGTATTCTGCAATTAGCCTGCTCCCATTTAAATACACTGAGAAAGTCAACTTACTTAACTGAACAGGATATGTCTCTGCCTTCCTCTCCACTGCCCTCTGAACGTTATACTTTATAGTGAAGAGTGTATCGCACTCACTGTATACTGTAGGCTGTAATAAACAGACCATGTTCTAGCAATAGGTGTAACGTTACGTACTGGTTTAGCGAAATGACTGGCGAACATGACAATTGCTGCATTATGTTCTTAGTTGCTACGGTCTCACTGCAGGTCAGATCCTTTCAAACAGAAATCCGGTACTCGACTTTTTCCAGCAGGCTTGGAAATGAGCACAGTTAACCCCAAAAGTAAGCTCCAAGCATCCCATTTTTAAAGTTTTTACGTACAGAATCTTGCGAACTAAGAGAGTTCAGTGACTGTGTTATTGCGGGTGTATGAACATAATTCCGTAATATTTACATTCCATCAAGGTCATGTGGCACTGTAATTGATATGCTATTGGTTGCTGACACGAAGTCTTGCGCAATCTTACGGCACGTTCGTGAACAGCTATGTTTAAAAATTTTGGCTCATATTTCATTTAATATCTACAAAATGTGCAACTTTTGCGCGTGGGAACATGTAATTTCATCTTAGTTATATATTTTTACGATTTTTGAGCTATTTTTCAAGTACTTCCATGAGAGGGATCACGAAACAAGCGAATTTGGGGCTTCGGCCCACCGTCTATTTTTAACCATCAAGTTGATCACCTTACATTTAATGCCAATTTATTACTCAAAAATGCAACAACACATTCCGTTTCTGCACGGCCGAGTTTATTTTGTTCTGATGGAAACCGTTCACAGGAGATTTTGAGATTCCTATGCAAGTCACTGGGAGGCTAGTAGCTGGATTGGCTCTGGTAGCACTCGTATACATCCTTTCTTGCTAGACAAAAAACCTACTTTTTACAGATTCCCGATTACCTTCGTCATAACCTCTATCGACAACTTGAAAGAACATGACTGGCCTGTTGACTACTCATAAAATTAAGACATTCAGGCCAAGAAGGATAATCTTAACTGTTTTAAAGTTGAAAAATATTGAAAATGGTAGTATGTTTACTGATCCCCTGCCCCATAGCATCGATTGGGTACAACCCCTTGTCCATTGCCTCGCGGAGCTGTTTGCTCAGCGGCCCCTCTTTAAGGCTTCCCGAACACTGACTGACTAAACAAGGAATATGCCGTACAGCCTGCTACGTAGGCAACTTCTCCACTCGTACTTCTGCAGCCCTGCCCGCGTACCAGTATGTGGTCTCACTAAAAGTGTTAAAGATCCAGTAGTTCTTAAAAGTCTATAGGTGATAGCAAATCAGGGAGCTGTCCGTTACAGCTCCCTGAGCAAATAGACCACCGTTTCGCAGGGTATTTGTCACTGTGTTCATTCTTCTATACAGCTGGTCGAAGCAGAAGCTTCTTTTGAAATTCTGCCTCGCCTATTCCATTCATTACGGAATTCCATGAGATTGCAAGATTGGATAGCCAAGATCAGTGCTTGTTTTGGATTTGAAGAGAACGGATGCATTTTGCAGACGTCTCTTCAAATAAGCGGGGTGTGTTGGTTGTATTTACTTGCATCACCCCTCTTAAGATTCTACACTGCACATCTGCTGCTACCTGCATGGATAAAGATGTGCCTTTCATGCCTACTCTTGTATTGTTCCGAGATAATTATCCCGAAGCGTTGTCTCTGATGAAACCTTTCTTAACGAGCTCTTACGCTTCACCTGTACTGCATGCTTATTGTTTTGTGGATCTGTAGTGGAAACACCTTTTGTTAGGCTGGGCAGTCTGATCATGGGGCTGTATAAATATTCAAGACTGCACATAGCTGAGATGAACTTGGGCATTATTTTCAATGCAGATCCTCAAGACATCTTTTGTGTAAAGTCACGTGGTTCTAAGGGCGGATAACACCGAAGAGGTAGATAAAATCACACTGCATGACGACATTAAAGATCACAACTGTTGAAGTTGAGTTGCATTGAGTTCCATTGACTTGGGAAGGTTTTCGAAGGAAAGAAATTATTCCGAAGACAGGAAAGGATCGAGGGAGGAATTTCTTATAAGATAATCAACTTTTAACAAGGAATCCTTATCCTTTGGTTTTTACCGTTGGAGTCATTTTACTTTATCACTTGATTGTTATTTTCCTGGTGTAGTCAGTACAGTACTAGTAATAATGACGCTGAGACGCGATGCGAAGGAAGAAGAAAGGCGCGTTACTTGTCCAGACATAGCTGTTTTTCTCTTGCACACTCAAATAATGTGAAATTCCCTAATCGGGCCGACGTATTTCTTCGCGTTTTGTCCAGAATTTAACCCAAAAAAGACCGTGACGTTTGGCAGTTTATACTCTTATGAAATATCGAGGTAAATGTCGGTAAGTTTTCGAAATTTTATTCAATAGTGCACAGATGAAATGGCTACTTGAATTTTCCCTCTAAATTGAACAAATCCGCATATTTGTGATGGAAAATTAATGTAGATGCGAAATGATATGCTCTTTAGTGTGTTCACAGCTAGCCATATGCCTGAATGTTGTGTTGTGTGATGGAAAACATTAGGTCACTGTACCAAAGCTTAGAAAAGCAAGATAGGGTACACACTTTTTCGGCACCCGAACATAGCATACATAGCAACTTAGGACGCAAGGACTGTGGCAGAGTATTCTTAATGTGTCTGTTAGAACAATTTCATATAAAAAGATCACCTTTGACAGAAGAAAGTAATTTTTGTCCGTAGCCTATTTGTGAGTGTAGGGCAGTCCACCCCACACCGGCCATAACTGAGGGAAAGGAACCACTTTTCACCCCACAACATTTTGTCTACATACATTTACCCTGTAGTTGCTTCATGATAACCAGACTTTTCGAAACTCATGAACAAATACATGTGTTCAACGCACCGTTCCACAGAACTAGGACCCCCTTTCACTTCTCGAATGTAGTCCTGACATGTTTCCTATGAAAATGTTTCTTTGAATTTTGTGATAAAAGTATCCCTTAATCCTATAGCCCCTACTGTATTTCTAGTTTGTTTTAGCTAAAACATTTTGTATTTTTAGCTGAATGTGAAATAAGTGTGATAAAATCCTCGGAGCTTTAAGCTAGGGTATCTAAAGTGGAAAATGCTATTCCTAATTCGTCTAGACTTATTGGATTCCTCCGAGTATTTTACAATGTTCATTGCTTAGCACCTTCTTTCCTTGCTTGAAGGCGTGAAGAAAATTTATCTTACTTAGCGCAGCACACCGGCCATGACTAGAAAAAGCCATTGGCGTATGAGTTGGGGTGAGGGCCTGTGCCCCCCAAATTTTTGGACAACCAATATTTATACAGAATCTTAGGAAGTTTGGCAAAATTTGGTCTTAAAAGGCATAGACATACAGAGTGCTAAAAATCTTGTGCTCTCAAATCAAATTAGTGTCATAAGCTTATGAAGGACACCCAAACTCTGAGTGACCAACGTGGCCTTTCTAACTTGCCAAATGTTGATGGTATCCCATCGATCTCAACCACATTATTAGGTGTGACTTTGTCTCTCACTCAGAAAAATCAGCACATGTTATGGTAGTTGACCACATATTGGTTAAAGGGGAACCGGGTCCTTTCAATACCAAATTAGAAGAATTATTTCCCCTATCCAACAGCGTAGGAAGCTGGGAAGAGGGTTAAATCCCCCAGTCAAAAATGTGGACGGAAGCACGCTTCCGCCTCCTCAGTTCAAGAACGAAAGCTCCTTATTGTTCCCCCTAAAATGTCAAAATTTTGCAGTAGTTTTTATAACATTTGCCCAAAATTTTGCACCAAGCTGCATCTGAGGACCCTCAAATATTCAAAAAGTTTCCAAAGGGTGTTCTCCTATCCTGGTAACCCCTAGGACGGCAGTCCCAAGCAACGATCACCCCCAGTCGAGAACAGCTTCCTACGCCTATCCCCCATCCCCCTATTATTGCCGACCCTGGACCTGAGATTACTCTTCATGTCATTTTAATATCTTTCTAAAATGTCAGTCCCTCAGGCAGTTTATATCTTAAAATACATCATTGTTATGTGATGGGCTTGTAAGTGATACTTTGACATACACTAAATATCGGTCCAAAAAGCACAAACCAGGTGTTGCAATTCTCCAACCAGAGCAGTTTTAAGGGCAAAGTTTTCAATGTTGATTTTTCATTTGATTTTTTTCTTTCTCAATCCCCACCTGAGTGCGAGAAATAGGAAACGGTGGTAACCCGGTAGGATCTAAGGTAAAGGGATCACACCATTGTTAATGTTAAGTGGCTCAAATGAAAAATGATAATGCTGCATTGCAAGTTAAAACTTTCCCAGTAGTGCAGGTTGATAACCTATTTCCGGGATAGGCCACAGGGCTGAGGGGTGTTTTGACTCGATCTTTATGAAAGGACAGGGGTGTGACTTGAAAAGGTTTTTAAATGAAAAAATATTAACATCTTTTAATATTACTGTCCGAGTCTGTCACAAATCGTTCACCACCTACCAAATTTGATATCATCTTAAACTTTATTGTTGATAAAATACTGTCCAAGTTCTGAAGTAGTCAAAACAAACTTAGCTACAGTCATATAAAACATAATTTTGACTTACTTTTGTCAAAGCAATGTCTAATGTTTAAATTGTTTTGACTAACTTGTAGTGATAGTGCATCGTAAAAGAACTTGAAATGGTAGGAGGTATCCAATAACTAATTGGACGCAGGGGTGGCTCCTAGGGAAAGGACGCGAGAATTCCCTTGTGGAATCTCTTACCCCTCTCCCCATTTCTTCCCAAACAAATAATCTAAGCGGTTACCCTTACCCCCTTCATTTGCAGAAAAACTCATGATTACCAGGGAAGAGAGTCCTTTGCTCTTCCCGTAATTTCAAAAGACAAATTGTAAGCATGAGAGGAATGCCTGGTGTTCTTATTGCCGATCCACCTTTTGTCAGATTAACTTGTACAGAACATCATCATACTAACTAAAAAACACCCACAATTTTTAACACGGAATACGAGACTCGAAATGCATGAGATGTTTGCAGCAAAAGCATTACGATTAATAGGGCGCTACAAGAAATATTCCGTTTCCTTATAACTATATAGATTTCTGCTACACCTACGACCTTCTCTCTCTTGTAATTCTTAAATGAACCCCACCCCGTCCAAGTTAACGATATGATATACTGAGGAAAAGAAAGGTGCAAATTTTGTAGCTATGGCATCACTCATTGCCATTTGGGAGCAAAAGACGTTCTATTTTCTCTTTTTTGTCTAAAAAAACCCTAATTAAGACAATCCCAGAAAATTTGAACACACTACCCGAACTATATCACAATGTCATTTTCATGTGAATGGGGAACATATTCGAACTCTGACTATTATTTTTTGAAAAAATGGTATTTTTATCAGTGATTTTACTCTGTTTGCCTTCACCACCTTTCCTTTAGTCCTCTTTGGCTGTTTTGCTATTTCTTGTTAAAAATTAGATCAATGTCTTGCTTTGCACTCTGTAAAAGTTGCCCATTTCTGAACAGATTTATAACAGCTACAATTAAGGAACAAACTAATTACAAATTATTAAAAGCAGACAGCAGACAGTATCATCATATGTTCTAATTGACTCATCATATTTAAAGTACAAATATAACCTATTCTGTCACGAGCATATTTCAAAACTTTCTAACGATTTCATCAAGCTGAACTAAAGGCCGTAGAAAGGATTTTAAATTGAAGAAAAGTTTGGGTTAACTTTGGCACATTGAAAACTTATGCCCCCTTTTTTGGTGAATTTCGACAATATCCTGGATGAGCTTCAGAATAATTGGTTTTGGCATTGTCGAAGTATTAGAATAAATAACGTTTTATTTAGATGTGGTTAAGATGACATTGTTTTAGTGTTTATTTCACTTAAATGTTGCTTAAGCTTACCCCAGACAGTAACAATTCTCCCTTCTAAGTTAACCTCTAGCCCCACCTCAAAGTTAAACCAAGCCTCCTGTCTAGTACACCTCTAAGGCAGACTCGAGCCACAGTAGCCTGCAATGAGTTTAAATTGCTCGAGGCAATATTATCAAGCACAGTGTGTGTGTGGGTGTGTGTGTCTGTGAGTTTAATTGGGAACACAACAGACTATGCACAAGTCATTGCTGACTAACCAAAGTGAAACTGTATTGTTTGAATGAATGTCAATGAAAGTGCAGTTATCAACTGTATTTAGCACTCTGGGGATATTCCTAAATATGTTTGGGCAGACAGTTGCTACCAACTCCCTGTTTTGGGGGGATGCCGTATCCCCTTTAAATTTCAATCGATAGATTGTCGATAGATAAGATTTGATAAGATAAGATAAGATAAGATAAGATAAGATTTGATAGACTGGTGATAAATGTTGGGAATAAAATGTTTATATTAATTGCCACATAGCGCCGTCAGTCAAAGCATTCTAGGTTATGAACGCAGGGAGGTGTTATTAGCTGGAGATCCATCGAAAACTTTAATTTATGCTAATCCAATTAGATTGACCTCAGAGTGGAGACTAAATCCTTTAAATGGGGATTACTGAACTAAAGGGCATTGAATTCCTTTGTCTAATATCTAGGCAACCTCATTCATACCTACAGCGATGCCAACAAAAAGGATTATTTGGAACAATGCTTTAATGTCTAACTAGTTGCCGACAGTCAAGTACGAAGCACTGTTCTGACATTCAAAACGACTGTTTATTGCTAAAGAACCTCATGATGCTGACTATAAACCAGTGCCCATGATTTATGCAAATGAGCAAAAGAAGTGTAAGACTAAACTTTGCTGTCGGATTTTGACTAATTTCCGCATTCCCTCTCATAACTCGCAAGACACACCCATCTTGAACAAGTTATAGAAAACTAGAAAAGTATGTTGTAAATAGCGTCAAAACGCGTCGAAACCATCAAATTAATTTACATCCAAAGAGACTGGCAATGTTAAGACAAGGGACAAATTTTCCGACCTGCTCTTCGAGGAGTGCAGCAGACGACGTACCCCAATTGTACTTAGTTCTTAACAGCTCATAAGCCTATTGAATCATCAAGAACAACACACAAAAGAGATTATTGTCGGCAACTAGTAGGGTTCAAAGAACAGTTTTCGATGGATCTCCAGCTAATAACACCTCCCTGATGAACGTCTGCTAGTGTTTGACTCCACCTAGTGCCAGTGTTACCTTAAACAACTGTGCCAACGGGTACAATGACAGGGCATTCAAAATAAAGGGTGATTTTGGTTGCCTTTTGTAGAATGTTTTCACTCTTATTGAATATTCACCACTTTAGGGACGTGCCTCCTTAAATAAGCCTGTCTTCGAACTTTTTGATGCATCAGCTAAATCTCAGAAGTCTCTTATTATTTCACTGACAGGTATCTTTCATGGAGTCATTCAGAACGTAATCCTTGCACATTAAATGTAAGAAAGGCCTTTTTCTTTATAACTTACAAGATACATATTCATATGATTTAAATGGGATTAGGAATCAATGATATACTGACTAATTCAAATTGGAATGAATTTATATTCCCTTTAAATTCAAAGCTTTTAATCTGGATCGATAAGATCCAGACTGACGGAAGACGACAAATATAAGAAGAATGGACTATTCCAGTGACAAAACATTACAATATCGATGTTTTTCCTTTATTGGTGTACATAAATTTTTAATAGCATTTACGAAAATTACCGAGATACAAATTTTTAAAGATGTTTTTATTGTATTTATTTCAAGGAGTGTTTTGCATAATGCGAAATATGTGATGTCAGACATCCTAAATAATTGAATAAAGCAACTGTACTTAAATCATTATGATACATGAAGACATTTTTAAAGATATATGCAGGTATTTTAATGATAAATGAAGACATTTTTAAGATCAATTTACGATGGAAACTTTTCAATACTTCAATTTTTCAGTAGTTTGTAATTCTTATGTAAAAAGAACGACTTTTAGATGAAATGTGTTGGTATTACTTTCTGTAACTTTGCTTCGAATGGAATTTATAGAACAATTATTTTTCCAGTGGTGAATAAGATAACAGCGTCAAGTTTGTATGGTATGTGACAAAAATCCTTTACAATGGAACGTTGTCAAAAAATATGTAAGAGGATCCCTCAGACAAATAGACTCGTGTGTCTAATATAGTTAACATGGGCTAAACATTGTTTAGGTTAAGAGTCTAATACTTTTTTTCTATTTTTTAATTATTATCTACTTCTATTTCTTTCGAATTTTTTCAGATTTTGAAGGACATTCATTACTAAACGAAACCAGCGAATGGGAACCTTCGAGACCGGCACTCTATACATTTGTGAATAAGAGAAGTGATGGACCAAATCCGAAGAGATTACACCTACACCTACACTTAATCATTACTCTCTCCCCTTTCTCATTCGGACTCCATATCTGATGATAGGAAACGAAATTATTCTGACGAAACTATAGATTTTTTTCCAAAAGTTGATAACGCACAACCTCCACCATCCATAACGGTCAGGAAACAACCAGGGGTAACTTAGCAATATGAGAAAGACAATCTAACATTTTGAGAGAAACAAGATGTAATTTATGGTAATACACTTTTTCCAAAACTTTTTGTGGTGTGAGCTATTCTGAACGTAAGATCCCATAATCCTGAAGATACCCTCCGATGGAACCCTCGCCCAACGCCCGTTCAGTTGTCCCCTCTGTTTAATTAATGAAAGCCAAAACCAGTTCTTATATTGTTAAGCTGCCCTACATTAATGTTTCTGTCTCTTGCAGGTGCTAAATTCTGTAATCAATATGGCTATTTGGCAACAATTCTATAAAAGATCCAACATGAACAACACAAACATGAGACAATATATCCCTTCCCGGTGACACATGCCAGCTGACGAAGATGACCAAATATGTGGTGGTGATAAAATGGTGAGATTTTCATAACTTGGGTGAGGAATGCCGGTAAATTTTTTCAAGTTTGCTCAGTCTGTGCAAGCTCAATGAAATTGCTAGTTACATAAGTAGGGCAGGCCGGGAGCCAGGGGAGGAACTGAACTTGTAGGAGAAGGGCGAGACAGCCTTCAGTGAGCGAAATATTTTTAAGGGGGGAAAGATATTAAAATGTAAACAGGGGTTTCAATCCTGGACGAATATTACATGGAAGTATTTTCTTTGACTGATATCTGTCAATATTGTAATATGAGTATATTTTTACTCCCAACACCTATTTTTTGAAACAACCAGTTTATTTACATTTGCTAATGATGTGCTTATTAAGTGCCCATATTAGCAGTACATCAGCCCCTGTGTAGGAGACAGATGGAGGATTTTACCCCTCAAAGGGGGCTAATTCCGTAACCCCTTCCCCGGGTATAACAAATTATTTAGGGGTGAGATACACTAAGTTGTAGTAGGGCTATAGTGATATTGTTCTTAAAAATATTCTAACTGGAGAAATACTTCCAAGGGAAACTACGGGACTCACAGGTTCCAGAAATGGCACTTCCAAGCCTTGAATGTTGCATCGACGTTTCATTTTGAGAATTTCATCTTTTTGAAACAAACTTAAAAGATTAAGAAAAAATAAAAAATTTCATCCAAAAGATCACAATGCAGGGAGGCATTAAGTCTTGCTTATGAAATTATGATGTTAGAATTATGGTAATTTTATCTGTGTGCGCTAAGAAATGCCACGAAAAGGAGTAGTAACAGATGTCTAAATAGTCTTCAATGTAATGACATTTGAGGTTAGAGCTTATGTGCGGAACAAGCTTTGTAAAAATAACTTTCTGCATTAAACTAGGACACATCAAACGATTGCAGGAGAAAGAGCTCGGCCTGTCGTGGAGGATAGAAGAGAGAAAGAATGTGTCTGCTCACCAAATTGTTTCCGAAACGGCAAATCCATATTACTTTCCCATTAACTAATATAGATTGATCAATGGAGACTCAGAATCAGGCAATATTATTTACAATTTGTGAGCAAATGTATTGTTACTTCTTTATATTTCGTTTTGAAATTCAGTCATGATTCCAAAATTGGTCCTCTTTTTCATGATTTCCGAGCATAAAGTGAGATAAGAACTTTAGGCGCCATGGAAAAGGGGGCGGGGCTTCCCGAGCACCATAGGCAGGTTTGATTTGTACACAAATTTACCATTTTGTCTACAACAGTCAGTTATTCGGATCGCTTGTCAGTTTAGTTAAATGCCTTACACATCAATTTTGCTGGAATTGTATGGAGGGTGTAAATAAGAGAATGATTTTATCAAAGAATTTTTCAGGACTCCAAAAGCATTCTTGTGGGTTAACACCCCTAAAAATGTACACACCTCCAGCATTTGAATAGTAGTTTCCATATTAATTAGCTTATTTTGCATATTCAAGGAGCAAATTTAGAAACCCCTTTTCCTCAACAAAGCAACAAGCTACAAGCATGATCAATAGCTGAGATTAAATCTTACAAAAAGCTCTAGGGAGTGATAATGCTAGGTTTTCGTAGCATTACCAATGCAGAAAAGAATTGATTAACAAGTAAAATATTAAAAAAGCAAAGAAAAAATAAGAAACAAAAGTATCAAAAAAGGAAAGTGTCCCTGCCGATCTAAACATACCATGTCTGACGTACCCAACAAATAACATACAAGGTAATTCTAATATTTCAAATGTACAATTTTGTTATCAAAGCATTAGCAGGCTTTTGTTAGAAAGCTTATGGAAGTTTTTTCTCCTGAAATAGTTAGCCAAAACTGACCAAAAATCATTTTTTGATTTTTCACATAAGATTTGTTTTTCCGTCCAAATTTGGATCCGCTCTTGACAGTGCAATCATAGTTACAGGCCTGAAAGAGCTATCACCCACATATTCAGCGGCGTAGAGAGAATTATGACAGCTTATAGTAAATTCCACAATTTAAACTATGATGACCAATGTGTACTGCTAATACTGTTTATTAGTAAACGTATAACATTTTCAGTCTCGTGTGATGGATGGTACTGGTGGTTGAATACCTCCTCCCTCCAAAGCTGATGTAATATCCCCTATCCAACCTGATATTCACCACAAACATTCCTTTTTGTCGTAAAAAAATTTTAAATTCACCCCTCCCCCACTCACCATACAGGTGGTGGAAGAATCCCTTTAAATTGCACATTTGGAAATGTATCAATAGAGAATCTGCTAAAGGGTTTAAAATTTTGGGGTCCAAAGTAACTATTTTGCATTCCAGTGCTGCTCACAACCTTAGAGACAGTTTTGCAATTAGGCCTATTCATGAACAGCTTTACAATTTCAATTAATTATAAAACGCGTAGACAGCATCTTATACTTGTATGAAACCTTGTGCCTTGCAAGAGAAATAAGCAATTTCGCAAAAAAAAAAGTGTTTTTAATGTGACCAAGCAACTTTAACAAAAAACATGTACATAGTACATATCATTTTTCGATTCATGTCGTGCATGGTCGCTCTGTTTCAGGTGTTTTCCTCTCCTTCAGATGTTTACTGTCTGTGGATTGATGAGATGAATATGATTGAAGAAAAGGTTCACTGAAGTGGTCATCCCCTCCAACGGCCTTTCACTGACCAGCTAAAGAAGACGGAGAAACGTTGAATGATGACAAAGTATTTTGATTGACCATGATGTAAGGTGTAATATTTTTTATTCCACATGATTTGTAGATTGTAGAACACTTCCTCGAACTTTTGATGTCAAAATTGCGGTGGAGTGCCGGCTAGATCGCCTTCTCTGTTTGAGAAACAGTTAGGAACAATGGAACAGACGTGTTCGTATCCTGTCCAGGGGCCTGTCTATCAAAAGAACGAAAAAAAAAAACATAAGAGGGATGGATGGAGGAGCCTTGCTATGCTCCACTACCTGACAATTTTACCAAACTGAGATATGAAGAAGACGAAACCTCCCTCAGACAATATCTGAATCATCAGAAACTTCCGCACCCTAACCCTGCCCCTATCCCTACCCCTTCCCAGACTAGTACCTTTCCTTTGCATACGAAAGGACGTATACACACTCATTAAGCCAACAAGTTGTGTAATGCATCGTGTTTTAGGGTGCATTACAAAGTGAATATATGTAGGGACAACAAACCTCGCCCTAGAAAGTAACAAATCTTTTCAATGAGTTTACCTCTAGCCACGCTTTAAAGTTAAAGGAACATTATGCACCTGTCTGGTGGGACCTTCTGGAAAAAGAACACCTGTGACCGGCTTGAAGATAAATTTTGGCTCTTTGTCACATTCCCCTCCCTCTACTTTGCGTTTGTGTAGCTAGTATAATATTCTAGGGGCTTTACAAGTCCATTGTTTTGTTGTATCACAATTTCTATTTTCAGAAGCACTCAAGGAATTCTTTTATAGTTTGTTGATTATAAATTGGAGAAAACTCTCAGGTCGTTAAACATCAGTAAAGGATAACGACTGAGAGCCCTTTATGCCCCCAACCTTATAACATTCCTCACTTGTCACGAAAAGTAAAAGATGATCCTAATATTTCAAATTTACAATTTTATTATCAAAGCAATAAGCATGCTTTTGTTAGAAAGCTTATGAAAGTGTTTTCCTTCTGAAATAGTTAGCCAAAACTGACCTAATGTCATTTAAGTGTGCAATGAATAATTGGAAATCCCTCAATCAGTGGCTAACCTGCTAGTTACTCATGAAAATCAATAGATTTAACTTCTTTACCTTCCCCTTCATAACTTCTAACTTCCCTTCCCCCTAAATACCTTCATAACTTCTAACTTCCCTTCCCCCTAAATAACTTCACTGAGTGTACTTAACATGAGAAGGATTATATGAGGGAGGCAAGACAAACCGAAGTGCAGTGAAACACAGGTAAGTGTAAAATAGGATATCATATTAAAAGGGAAGTACTGCGTTTGTAGTACAATTTGTACATTAAAATGTACAAATGTATTGCATTTTGTACGCATTTCATAATGCACACACATGAAACTCTGCAAAACTGACTACCAGCCAGTCCCCTTTTAGATATTGAACTTTTGAGATAACCGTCTTGTTTCATGAGCAACTTCTTTACTTCTTCAAATGATGTATGACTCATGTAAGGGGCGAGTGGTTGAGCAACGGTAAAAGTGGTTTTCTTTCTGGACATATTACGCACTACTTCCCTTCCCTTCTAAAGGTGTACCTTAAGTCGAGAACCTAAACTTACAAAAATATATTATAGAAAGGTTGGAACTGCAGAATATATATTTTTGTAAGTTGATGGTACACTTGAATTATAGTTGCCGGACGATATGAGCCGGATCCGGACGGACTGGGCCTGACATGTGTCAGATAAACTGAGCCGGATCCGGACGATATGAGCCGGAGACTTTTTCACATAGTAACTTTTGCATCAAGGGCCTGGCTTCCCTCCTTAGTTCCCAGTCCCCCTGCCTCCCAAACTCCCTGCTTCTGTAGAGCTTCCCCTGGTTCAATCCTTCCTGCCTCCCTTGATCCCTTTCCCTTGGTTCCTACACTCCTTCAGGTTCCTTGTAATCAGTCTTACTCTCTCCAGGTCCCTTAGTTTGGTCCCAAACCTCCCTGTCCTCCAAACTACCCAGGTTCTCTGAGTCCTTCACTGCTCTACACCCATGCTTAACCGGACTCCCAAAGCCCCTGCTTCCGAACCTTCTCCCTCCAAGGAGGAATGGGGCAGTGAGAAAACGAGGAAGGTAAGGGAGGGGTAGAAAACCAGAGGAGGTAACATGAAGGAAACTGCGTGAGCGGATTTGGGTGGGGGATCGAAGAGGGACCCGAAAAGGTAAAAAATGGGGGTGAGCGGATGGAGGAGGGACCCGGGAGGGTGGGGAGGATGGGAGTAGGTTCTGGGAGGGCGAAACTGGGATGGGGATCGAGGAGGGACTCAGAGGCTGGGGTGGATCGGGGTGGGGAGGAAATCAGGCTAGGGGATTGAAGAGACTCAGAAGGGTGGGTGGATCGGGGATGGGACATGGGAGGCCGGATGAGAGATGTGGGTTCTGGGAGGGTGGGAACCGGAATGGGTGGATAGCGGTGGGGACCTGGGATGACGGATGAAGGAGGGACCCAGGAGGGCGGGACAGATGGAATGAGGGGAACCGAGATGGGTAGATCGGGTGGGACCTGGGAGGGCGGAAACTAGGATGGGGGACCCGAGAAGGGACTCGGGAGGGTAAGGCGAATGGGAGGTGTGGGTTCTGGGAGGGCTGAAACCGCGATGGGTGGATCGGAAAGGACCCTGGGAGGGTGGGGCCTGCCGGTTTGCGCGATCGGGAAGGGGCGGAAACCGGGATATGCGGATGGGGGTGTAACCAGGAGAGTGGAAATCGGGATCGTGGTGGATCTGGGAGGGCGGGAACCTGGATGGATCTGTCAGGGTGGGGACCTGGGATGGGCGGATGGAGGAGGGACATGGGAGGGCGGAAACCTAGGTGGAAGATCTGGGACCTGGATCGCGGAAACTTCAGTGGGCGGATAGGGGTGTACCTGTTAGGAGGGAACTGGGGTTGACCGATCAGGGTGTGACCTTGGAGGCGATTACCTAGGTTGGCGGATCCGCTCACCCAGGATTCCGCCTTCCCTTGTGCCACCCCATCCTCCCACCTCGGTTTCCACGTAGGACGTAGGTCCCTCCTCCCCCAGGTCCCCTTCCTCCGAGGAATCCCCAATCCACCCACCCAAGGTTCCCGCAATCCCAGATCCCACACGATCGGCCCACCCAGATTCCCGTCCTCTAAGGTCCAATCCGGTTTCCACCCACCCAGATCCCCTCACCCGATTTCTTCCCTCCCAGGTCCCTCCTCAATCCGCCCAGCCAGGTTCCGTCCTCCCAGGTGCCACCCGATCCGCTCACCCGGTTTCCACCTTGATCGGCCCAGCCAGTTTCACGCCCTCCCTGGTGCCATTCCTCTACACATCCGCCCACTCCAATCCGCCCGCCCATGCCCCTCTCCGCATCCGCCATACCCATCATTGCCTTACTTTACTGTCATCCTAAAGTTACCTTCTCTGGTTTTCTCACGCCACCTGGGTGGTTTGGAGGTTGCAGAGGAACCTGGGGGAGTGTGGAACCAGGGGAAAGGAACCAGGGAAGCCCTACGGGAGCAGGGAGTTTGCGAGGCAGCGGGATTGGGATTCAGGGAGGGAAGCCACCTTAACTCAAAAGTTACTATGTGAAAACGTTTCCGGCTCATATCGTCCGGATCCGGCTGATTTTATCTGACACATGTCAGGCTCAGTCCGTCCGGATCATATCGTCCGGCAACGCAACTATAATTCCAAGAGTACCTTTAACTTACAAAAATATATATTCTGCAGAGGTTGACAACTGTACTTGCACTCTCACAACTCGCTTTGCAAGAAAAAGACTCCTTATATCAAAGTCCCATGAACATATGTGAACATTTTTTATATCAAAGGGACATTACGAGTAATTGCCCAACCAATTGAGTTCATGTTTCAACCTTTGTAAAATATATTCTTGTAAGTTTAGGTTCTTGACGTTAGGTGCACTTTAGAAGGGAAGGGAAGTAGTGCGTAATACGACACAGAAACAACACCACTTTTACCTTTGCTAAACCACTTAGTAGTCAAATTTGGACTATAGCTATTTCGAGCAAAAAAATCACATTGCCCATTGATCAATATTTAAAAGGGAACTGACTGGTTGTCAGTGTTGTAGAGTTTCAGAGACTATGATACGAGATATCTGTGTGCATTATGAAATACCTACAAAATACAATACGTTTGTACATTTTAATGTACAAATTGATGTACTACAAACGCAGTACTTCCCTTTTAATATGACAGCCTTTTTTAGACTTACCTGTGTTTTGTGGCACTTCGGTTTGTCTTGCCGCCCGTATATAATCCTTCTCATGTTAAAGGCATCGTCTGGTGGCATTTTGTAGGGGTCTTATAGGAAAGATAAGCATTTTTCACTACATGTCATCCAAACCCCATACCAAAACTCCATTCCTAACTCAAGATATCCCTTCCAAAAGACTGGTTACTTTTAACAAGAAATACCTCTAGATTTCCTCAAGGTCACAGAACATGAAGCCAAGTGGGCAAATTGTCTCAGATTCCTTCTGTTATTCTTTATAATTGGATACCTTGTTTGTCCTTGAAATTCGATACCATTGGAATGTTTTGATGCTTTTCCGTGTAGATATAGTGTAAAACTGTGCCATAATTATCGTGCAGCAAATAAAGTTATGAAATAATAAATTTAGTGATATCAACATTATAAAGAAATACAAAAGCTACATCTAATCAATTTGCCCAGATGACATCACAGATTTCCCATCATGCACAGCGGAACATGAAAATAAAGCATTTCTTCAAAAATTCATATCTTCCAGACGCAAGATGCTATAGAGATGGGGTTTTCACCGCCTAACACAGAAAATTTTTCTGCTTTCTTTTTAAAACATCAAATTTGGTCCCCAGAACATACTTTTAAGTACACTCAGTGAAGTTATTTAGGGGAAGGGAAGGTAGAATTATGACGCGGCGGAATGGAAAGGAAAAAAGTTTATTAACTTCGTTAATATAATGAGTAACTAGCAAGTTAATCACTCGCTGAGGTGTCCAATTATTAAGTGAGCACAGCAAATCTACTTTTCGTGATAAGTGAGGGGTGTTACATGTTTGGGGGCATAACGGGCTGTCAGTCGTTTTCCTTTATTAATGTTGATCAACCTGAGAGTTTTTTCCAAATTACAGTCAACAAACTATACAAGAATATCTTGAGTGCTTCTAAAAACAGAAATTGTGATATAACAAAACAGTGGACCAGGAAAGCCCCTACAATATTACAAGCTACACGAACACGAAGGGGGAGGGAAAGGATGTGACAAAGAGCCAAATTTATCTTCAAGCCGGTCGCAGGTGTTACTTTTCCAGGTCCAATCAGATATAGTTGCATTTTGTCCCTTTAACTTTAAAGATTAGCTAGAGGTAAACTCAGTGAGGAGATTTTTACTGTCTAGGACAGGATTTGTTGCCCTAACAATATTCACTTACAACGCATCCTAAATTAAAATGTATTACAACTTGTTGACTTAATAAGTGTGTATACGGCCTTTTGTATGCAAAGGAAAGGTACTAGTCCGGAAAGGGGTAGGGATAGGGGCAAGGTTAGGGTGAGGAAGTTTCTGATGATTCAGGTATTGTCTGAGGGAGGTTTCGTCTTCTTCATATCTCAGTTTGGTAAAAATTGTCAGGTAGTGGAGCATAGCAAGGCTCCTCCATCCATGCCTCTTAACCCTCTGATGGTATTACCGTCCTGTTGATACCTGGACAGGAGACGGACGTCTTTTTCATTTTTCCTAAACGTTCCTCAAGCACAGAAGGCGATCTAGCGGGTACTTCACGGCGATTTTGACATCAAAAGGGTTCAGCCCATTCATGTAACTATTTTCCACTCCAACCATCAACACCCTTTCAACTTATCAGGACCCATCCTCATGTAAATAATTTACCCGCTCATCGACGAAGTGTTCTACAACCATGTGGGAGAAAAAATATCACAAATTACATCATGGTCAATCAAAATACTTTGTCATCAGTCTACGTTTCTCCTTCCTCATCGGCTGGTCAGTGAATCACCGTTAGTGATAACCACTTCAGCGAACATTTTCTTCAACTTTGTTCATTTCTTCATCCACAGACAGTAAACATCTGTAAAGGAGAGAAAAAGCACGTGAAAGAGTGACCATGCACGACAGGAATCGAAAAATGCTATGCATTATGTACATGTTTTTTGTTAAAATTGCTTGGTCACATTAAAAACTCTTTTTTTTTTGCGAAATTGCTTGTTTCTCTTGCAAGGTACAAAGGTTTCATACAAGGATAACATGTTGTGTAACGCGTTTTATAATTGATTGAAATTGTAAAGCTGTTCATGAATACGCCTAACTACAAAGCTGCCTCTACGAGCAGCACTGGACTGCAAAATAGGTACTTTGGACCCCCAAAATTTTAAACCCTTTAGCAGATTCTCTTTAATTGATAAATTTCCAAACGTGCAATTTAAAGGGATTCTTCCACCACCTGTATGGTGAGTGGGGGAGAGGTGAAAAACAATTCACGACAAAAAGGAATGTAATATAAGCTTGGATGAGGGGGTATAACATCAGCTTTGGAGGGGGACGGTATTCAACAAACAATACCATCCGTCACACGAAACTGAAAATGTTATACGTTTACTAATAAAAAGTATTAGCAGTACACATTGGGTCATCATAATTTAAAATTGTGGAATGACTATAAGCTGTCGCAATTCTCTCTACACCGCTGAATATGTGAGTGATAGCTCTGTCAGGCCTGTATCTCTGATGACAAAATCAAGAGCGGATACAGATTTGGACGGAAAAACACATCTTATGTGAATCAAATAAAATACGTACAATGGAGTAAAATGCTTCCTTAAATGTTGGGAGGCTCTACCAAAAAATGAGGTTTGGCTATCTATTTCATAAAGGAAAAACTGTAATAAGCTTTCTAACAAAGGCATAGTATTGCTTTGATTACAGAATTGTACATTTGAAATATTAGGATCATCTTGTATTTTATATCTTCAGTCTGGCAGACATTTTATGTTTAGGTAGAAATTGCCTTTTCTCCAAGGTTCTGTAAACAGAGTGGAACTGGTTACTTCGGGATATTCATATTGCTGTTGTTTTTAGACCTAGCAATTTCTTATTCAAAAAATAGCTGTATTTTACATCTAGATAGGCAGTGACACTTTCATTTTTTGCTACTTTTGTGTTCTCCTTTTTTTCTATTGCTGTTGAATATTTTCACTTAGTGTATCAATCCAAACTTAATCAAGTCTTTTCTGCATTGGTGATGCTTCGAAAATCTAGTAATTTACTCTATAGAGCTCTTTGAAAGCTTTAATTTCAGCCTTTGATCATGCTTGTAGCTTGTGCTCTGTTGAGAAAAAAAAAGCGTTCCCTCTTTGCTCGTTGAATATGCAAGATATGCTAATAAATATGTAAACTACTGCTTCCCACCTCTTCCATGACTCCTAAAATTGTTATCTCACTTTATGCTCGGAAATCATGAAAAAGAGGACCATTTTTGGAATTATGACTGAATTTCAAAACGAAATATAAAGAAGTAACAATACATTTGCTCACAAATTGTTAATAATATTGCCTAATTCTGAGTCTACATTGATCAATCTATTAGTTAATGGGGTAAGTGATATGGATTTGCTGTTTCAGAAACAATTTGGTGAGCAGATACATTCTTTCTCTCTTCTATCCTCCCCGACATGCCGAGCTCTTTCTTCTACAATCAATTGATGTGTCCTCGTTTAATGCAGAAAGTTACATTTTACAAAGCTTGTTCGCACAAAATCTCTAACCTGAAACGTCATTACATTTACAATTTCAATCATAGGCGTCAATCCTGGGGAGGACAGGGGGACACGTCCCCCCACATTTCGATGGGTGGGGGACACAATACCAAATGTCCCCCACACATTTCGTAAAAGAGTAGTGTCGTGGCTCTATTTGACTAGGGCCTACGTGTCTCAGCATTCTGCATTTATATCACTGTATATGAGAAGTTCAGTCCCATGAAAAGTTCCCCAAGGCACCTGTTTTTGCTCTCAAGAGAACAATTTCTGCAATAAGAACCCAAAAGCGCTACGCGCGCTAAAGAATCACTCCAGTTTCTTCAGTAATTTCACTCCACATGAAAAGCGTAAGTCCTGTCAACCTTACCAAGTAACAGGTAGGTACAGTACACAGGTTATGTAGAGGTCGTAAATCTAATCCCATATCAGAAGGCTTAATTGTTGTTATCTTATTTGTGTCATGCAGTAGGTCGCTTGGTGAGCGACTCACAGAGTTTGCGACCCAAAAAGTTTGGCTATTACATCGAGTAGTTCAGGTGGTTTGACATAATGTATGTTATCCCCGATACGGTCTACAACCCCTACATTTTCTATGTTTTTCTTTTTGTTTTTAATGATTGTATATGTTTTTTGTGTAAGCCCACCAAAAATTTTCGCCCGCTTTGCAATTTCAGGATTCAGACTCGAAAGAACACTACCAGTCCGCAACTCGGCTTTCGAAGCATTAAGTGATATTGTGCAAAATATACCCTGCAATGGCACGGGATATTTAGGCTCCTTCATATCCCTTTCTCACCACCCCCTCGACATAGGGCTGTCGGAACTTGGGGTCTCTGTACGCCATACTATATGACTTGTGTATGTGTCATGAAGCAATGGACTTGAAAATGGAAGCTTGATTTTTTTTTTGGAGGGCGGCAACTCTTTTTGATTGACGGCCATTTTCACTCGGAGGGCGGGTCGCTGCTCTTAAACCCCCTGTGGGATCCCTTTAGACCCCTCCCCCAAAACGGCGCTATTATGTAGCGACAAAGAAAGAATCCCCAATGCTTTATACAAACGCAGTGCGCGTAAATAAAGATGCAATCTACGCGCTGCCACTCAGTTCGAAAAAACATCCAGCCAGTAGGAATTTGGGACCTTCACACCCCAAAAACATATATAGCTACGGCGGCTCTGGTTGGGAATAATATACTTTCACGACTTTCGATAGCTGTACCGCCCTTTCCCCTTCTGGAATTCACTTCAATGGCCCCTATTTCACTTTGGGGGTCCATGATCTCCTACAGTGATGCACGCTGCGTAGAGTGGTTTCAGCTATTTTGGAACATGATGACAATAACATCTTGAATTAATCCATGGACTCCGCGTATTTCAACTGGCAGATCATCTGTGATGGTCATGTTCATTTCGGAATCCCAATTTTTATTAGAATAGGACACCGTCAGTCATTAGTGGAACAGGGAAGGGCCTATAAGAAGACACCCCCTCTACAAAACCAAAGGGCTTGGCTTGTGCTTAGTCATGTATGTCCCCCCCCCCTCCCACATTTCAATACAGACTGACGCCCTTGATTTCAATTACTCGTTTATCGATTGAAGACTATTCAGAAATCTTATGTATGTTTCGAAAACATGAGATTCTCAAAATGAAATGTCGACGCAACATTCAAGGCTTGGAAAGTGCCATTTCTGGAACCTATGAGTCCTGCAGTGTCCCTTGGAAATATTTCTCCCGTTAGAATATTTCTAAGAACAATATAACTATCGCCCTACTACAGTTTACCTGAATAATTTGAATAATTTGTTATACCCTGGGAGGGGTTACGGACTAGTCTTCTTTTGAGGGGTAAAATCCTCGATCTGCCCCTACACCTGTTTTTTCAAGCCCGTAGCCATTTAGGTGGGGGAGGACGACGGCAGAGCCTGCTAAAAATTTTCGCCCCAGACAATTCCATTACCATTGCCTTTATATATTTTAATATCTCGCCCCCTTAAAAACACTTCGCTCACTGAAAGCTGTCTCGTCCTTCCATTTCAGTACCTCGTCTGGCTCCCGGCCTTCCCTGCTCATGTATCCAGCTATTTCACTGATGCAAAATTAAATGGCACACGTCATCCAAATTATGAAAATCCCACCATTTTATCACCACCACATATTTGGCCATCTTCGTCAGCTGCCAGGTGTTACCGGTAAGGGATATATTGTCTCATGTTTGTGTGGTTTATGTTGGATCTTGGATAGAATTGTTGCCAAACAGCCAAATTCATCGCAACATCTAGCACCTGCAAGAGATAGAAACATTGATGAAGGAAAGCTTAACCACACAAATTTGCTATTGGCTTTCATTATTTATCACCTGTTACACAAATAGAGGGGACAACTGAACGGGCGTTGGACGAGGAGTCTCAGGAGAGGGTATCTTAAGGTTTATAGGAGCTAATGTTCAGAATGGCTCGTACAGAAAAGTGTCTTGTGAAAAATGTATTACCATTAATTAAATCTTTCAAATTTCTCCCAAAGTTTCAGGTTGTCGTTCTCATATTGCTAAGTTATCCCTCCTTGTTCCTGACCTTTATCGATGGACGAGGTTTTAGGGTATCAACTTTTGGGAAAAAAATCAAGAGTTTCTTCAGAATAATAACGTTTCCTATCAGACCGAATGGGAAAGGGTTAGGAGTAATGATTAGGTAGATTCCATGACTAGACTAAGTGATTGTTTCAAAAAACTTTAGAAATAAAGTCCTGCATGGAGGGTACTAAAATAACTTTAAATAGCTGAATGATACATTGAAAATAAGTGAATATGTTTGGGGAAGAGGTACTACAAAAGTCGTATTTTATAGGCGATAGGGGAGCACTGCATTTTAATTGCATCTTTATAACCCAGACAAAAAGTCTAACCTTTTCAGTCTTGTCAATAAACTCTAGCAATAGATTTTCTTCCCAGAATATTATACATTACAAGAGTTACCTTTGAAATGTTGACAGTTTGGGTAAACATATCAGTCATGAGCTACAAAACAGTGAAGTTTTTTTCCGTGCGAAACATACTTCTCGAAAATAAAGTAACCGAGCTACCTAAGTTTGAATTTCCTAATGTTCCAGAAATTCAAAGTACTTTTAAAGTTGACAAATTTTTCTTTGCCTCAAAAGCATTTACTCCCTTTCATTTCCTGAGGTCGCAATGTCAGTGGCGACTACTGGGTTTCTTGTATCAGCTCCTGCCTGTTCACAAACGTGGTCCTAATGAAATTTTGAATCAGTGTAGGTGCAGTCTCTTCCGATTTTGTTCATCATTACTCTTATTCACAAATGTATATAGAGAGCCGGTCTCAAAGGTTTCGTTGGTTTCGCTGGTTTCGTTTTGTAAGGAATGTCCTTCAAAATCTGAAAAAGCCAAACGAAATAGCACATATTAGACCCTTACCCTAATGTTTAGAACATGTTAACAATGTTAGACATATGAGTCTATCTGTCTGAGGGATCCTCTTACATTTTCTAAGGACGTTTCATTGTAACGGATTTTTGTCACATACCCTGCAAACTTGACGCTGTTATCTTATTCACCACTGAAAACATTCCTGCTTGATAAATTCCAGTCGATGCAAAGTTACAGAAAGTAATACCGCAGATTTGCATCTAAATTTCTTTGCTTTTCATTAAAATTGAAAAGTATTGAAAAACTGGAGTTTACATCCTGGATTGAACTTTAAAGAAGGTATCTTTTAAAATGTCCCCATGTACCATACAAACACAATTGTTTTGTTCAATCAGTATGGCTGTGTGACGTTACATATTTTCCATCAAGCGAAAGAGAGGCTCCTTCAAATAAAGTTATGTTTAAAAATTTATATCTCAGTAACGCTCCATGCTATTAAAAATTGTTGCATACCAGTAAAGGACTCAAACGTAGATTATTATAAATATCTTGTCAGTGGCATAGCCCTGTCATCTATTTTGTCATCCTTAACCAGCCTGTGGGCTTTGAATTTAACAGTCATTCCAATTAGCTAAAGGAAAGGCTTCTTTCACATTTATGGAAGAATGCAATTGTTACACCTATTTTGAAGAAAGTAAGAGCAGAAATTGCTTTCAGTAATTACCGTGCTGTGAGTAACTTACCATTTTTTTTCTAAGCTAGTACAAAGAGCTATCGTGAAGCAGCTGTCCTCTCATATGGCTATTACCAACTTACTTTCTGTCAATCAGTCTGCTTACAGACAGTTTTATAGTACAGAAATCACCTTACTTAAGATTCAGTCGAATATTCTTTTTGGCTTTGATAAGCCTGAAATTCCTCTTTTTGTACTGTTAGATCTTAGTGCCACGTTTGACACTACAGACCATGGTATATTACTAAAAACTCTTGAATTGCAAGTTGGGGTAACATCCTCTCTTAGGTGGTTTGTATCATACCTATAAAGTCGTACACAACGTCAGGGTTCGCAATGATCTATGGAATACATTTCATCTTAAATTTGGTTTTCCACAATGGTCGTGCTTATAGGACCTGTCCTCTTCACGATCTATCCCGCACCCGTACTTAAGATCATTGAGCGCCATTTACCAAACGCTAAGGGCTATGCAGATGATCATCAAATATACATAAGTTTCAAACCTAATGCAGGTCTCGGAGGAAAAATTTCCTTTGCAAGACTCCGTTTTTGAAGTAAGACTTACAGTAGATGTTATCTTATAAGGTGAAAATCAATGACAGGAAAACTGAATTTACTGTTTTAGCTAGTAAGCAGCCATTACAGAAAGTTACTGTTCAGGGTTTAGATGTTGGTGATGCACTCACTGCTCCCAGCTCGAATGTACAAAATTTAGGTTTTATTTTTGATGAGAATCCCTCTATGGATCATCCTGTTACTAGGGTTTACAAAAGTGCTTACTTTCATCTTCATAATATTGCTCATATTCGTAAATATCTTACTCATGATGCTGCATGTTTTTTTCGTCCATGCTTTTTTTACCAGTCAGATCGAATATTGTATTAATCTTTTGTATGGTCCTCCCTCCCTATTTAATTAACGAAACTACTGCAACTTGTTCGGAATTCCGCTGCCAGACTGCCAGAGTTGTTCTGTGTCTGAAGAAATTTGAACATATTACTCCGGCTCTCATTCAGCTAGACATTGGTTGCCGGAAGACATCCGTATTCATTTTAAAGACCTTTTGATTGCTTTTTTATAATTCTGAATAAAATGGCCCCTAAGTATCATGAAGAAATGATGATTAAAGTGCCGACCAATGTGTGTTATCGCCTGAGATCTCATGACGATCTCAAACTATTCACCTTCAATTTTAAATGTTCAACTTTCGGTGGTCGAACCTTTCTCGTATATGCTCCTTGGTTTTAGAAGCAACTGCCCATGTTCTCAATACAGCCTGCTGTTTTCAAACAAAATCCCCAAAATTGCAGGCAATAATGGTATATATGTAAATAGGAGGTAATGAGGAGCCAAATAGACTCTGAAAATTCATCTGTTTACTAAAGTTTTAAGCTATGGCTGTAAGCATTTTTATCTGTTTTATCTTTAATTGTGCTGTTTGTAATTTTTGTACAGCGTTCTAGATTGTATATTTTACAGATTTGACGCTTTATAAATAAATCAGTTTTGAATTAAACAGCATAAGCTGGTATCCCAAGTCCTTATCAATCATGTGACAATATCTTGTAACTGACTTACTAAACTAAACTCATAGAGAATAAGTCCTTTCTTACCTTTAATATTTAAGGGTCTTGTTTTGAAACACCATCAAAGATACCTGTCAGGGAAATAAGAGGAGACTTCTTAGATTTAGCTGATGTATCAAAAGTTTAAAGACCGGCTTATTGCTTTTATAAAGGTGACACGTCATTAAGTGATGAAGATGCAATGTAACTGAAAACATTTTTCAAGAAGCAAACAAAGTACGCTTTGGTTTCCAATGGTCTCGAAGAATCCGATTTATGTTTGTAATGTCAACTTGAAGAGATTCAAAATGAGTGCAAACTCTCAATGGTCTCTTCCTTCATTTCAATTCCAGCATTTGAGGTTCACATTTTTGGGAAAATGTTGAGGACATTTTTTCAAACAAACTTAAAATGAAATAAACACTACAGAAATACAACCTTATCTGCATTCTTAAACCAGAAACTTAAACTTTATTCTTCCCAATACTTCCACAATGCAAAAATTATTACCAATCTGAAGCTCGCGTTCAGCAAATAGTCGCACCCTTCCCTTATAAAAGAAAATCATATATGAAATACCCGTTTTCGCAACAACCGAAGTGAAATTCCCAAGTGGGAATCTGTCAGCAATGTGAGCATTTGTAAATATTTGAAAATATTCATGGACACATGGACACATCTATGATCGTGTGAACAGTCCTTCAGAACGCTAGACCCAACGCCCCTATGTGTCAAGATCATTCATGAACAGATTTTCTTTTCAAGCTAAAGATCGGTCTTATAGCATTTGCATTTAGAAGATTTTCAAAAATATTATCTTCTAACATCTTCCTTCTACAGTACAAAATATTCCAGGAACATAGCCTGATAATCAAAATGGGGCAGGGAAAGGGTACAGCGCGTGCGCTAATATGTGCGCTTACATAGAAACATCATTTGCAAATGTAACTAAAATGATCGTTTCAAAAATAATTGCTGAGAGTAAAAATGTGCCCATAGTTACAACATTGACAGAGAAGTGGCACGTTAATTTTGACATCAGTGAAATGGGTAAGTTGTTTCACGTAATTTCATGTAATTCCTCCCTGGTTGGGGTGAGGTTTGAAACACTACTTTTGAAGCCCGTCGCTAAAAGGGTTGAAAGGGAGAACGTAGACGTCGCCGTTTTAAAAGTTTCCGCCCCCGACAATTTCCATTACCGTTGCTTTCATACGTTTTAATATCTCCCCCTTCCGTTTAAAAATATTTCGCCCAATGAAAACTGGCTCGCCCCCCCCCCCCTTTTAGTATCCCGTCTGGTTCCTGGCCTTTCCTTCCTATGTAACCTGTTATTTCAGTAAGCTTGCACATAATGAGTAAAATGTGCAATATTTACCGGCACTTCAAATCATCATTTTGAAAATCTCACCATTTTATCAGCATAACAAATTTAGAAATCTGCGTCAGCTACCAGGTGTCATCGGTAAGGGACATATGTTCCTTGTAGTGGATCTTGGATAGAACTGTTGCCAAACAGTCATACTCATCGCAGCATTTGCAGCACCTGCAAAAAACAAGAACATTGATGTGATACAGCTTCATCATGCAAGGTTAAGCTACTATATGTTATTGGCTTTTATTATTTATCACCTTTAACGTAACGTTGTATACAGGACTTTTCAGTAGAGAGGGCCCAACTGAATGGACGTTGGACGAGGAGTCTCAGGAGAGGATATTTTTGGATTATGAAAAGCTAACTTTCAGAATGGCTCATACCGAAAAGAAAAGGTATTAAGAGAATTCTCAGATCTTTCGCATTTTTCTCAGTTTAAAAATTCGTCCTCAAGATAAAAGAAATTAAATGAAGAAGGGTTTCTTTCATGACCTTTATGGATGGTGGAGGTTGTAAGTATTACCTTTTGGAAAAGCTTCAAATAATTTCATCAGAAAAATTTATTTTCTATCAGTAATGATCATCCGATATGGAGTGAGAATGACAATGGGAGGAAAGAGTGGTAAGTGACATCCCACTAGACTATTCAGACATCTATTATTACAATTCCTTAAAACTTTTAGCTCCAACCTAGTCATGAGATCTCCTTAATTTCAGAATGATATTTGAAAAAAACAGCGGTTTTTGTGGCTTTGCTTAGCGCATACACATCATCTTACCTTAATTTTTACATCATAATTTCATAAATAAGGTAGAGCTTATAAATTCATATTTTCTCCTTGCAATTCGATCATAAGATTTTTTTTTGTTAATTTTATCTTTTAAAGTATGAGTTTTGATCTCAAAATGAAATTTGGACGCAACTTTCAAGGCTTGTGAAGTGCCATTTCTGGTACGTGTGAGTAAACATGTGGACAGTTTGAGGCATATGGCACCAAGCAAGCAGTGTCCCTTTGCAAATTCCTCCCCTTAAGAAATTTGAGAATAAATATTACTATTGCCCTACTGCAACTTAGAATAGCTGATTTAATTTTTTTCGCAAAAACCAAAGAGAAAATTACCAAGTGGGAATATGTCAACAATGTCATAAGGCTTGCCTGGATGAAAATGTTCGTTGACAAATGTATGATCGTGTGGACGGGCCTATGACAGCTGGGATAACTCCCGTGCGTCCAAAGATCTTCGTGAACACATTTTTTCCTCAAACTGGCAGTCAGTATAATAACATTTGCATAAATCAGATTTGGAGGAGTATTATCTCCTAATATTTTCGTCCTAGTTAAAGATATTCCAGGAACGTAACATGGTCAGAATTGGTGTTGGGAGTAAAAATGTACCCATATCACAACATTGACAGACAAGTGGCAAGGGACGTCAATTTTGACAGTCAGGCGGGAAAATTTTATTCCGTCCTCCGTGGTTAGGGTGTGGTTTGAATCACTGCTTTTCAAGCTCTTGGCCAACGGGGAGGGGGAGGGGGCTGAGCCCACATAGAAAAATTTCCATTACCATTTCCTTTACACGTTTTAATGTCCCCCCCCCCTTCGCCCACTGAAAGCTGGCTCGTCCACCCCTCGTCTGTCTCCGGTCCTGTCTTGCTTATGCAACCAAATGTTTCATTAAGCTTGCAAAGATTTAACAAATTTGCAATATTTACCGGCACTCCACATCAACATTTTGCCATTTTATTACCACCACATATTTAGACATCTTCGTTAGCTGCAGTTGCCACCGGTAAGGGAAATACGGTCTCACGTTTGCCTTGTTTATGTTGGATCTTAGACAGAATTGTTGCCAAACTGCCATATTTATCGAAGTATTTACAGGACCTGCAAAAAAACAAGAACATTGCTGTAATATAGCTTCATCATGCAAGAACTGCCAGTAGATTTCATTATTTATCACCTTTAATGCAAATATTGTATCCAGGACTTTTCAATAAAGGGGTTGCAACTGAATGCAAGAAAAGAATTTTTTGGGAAAAGTATTTCAAAAAATTCTCATATCCCTCCAGTTTCTCTCCAAAGTTTCATATTTTTGTTCTCATGATGTGGGGATAACCAGGAAGGGGATATTATCAACTCCCTGGGATAAGTGAGCAACCCCTCTTGTTTCCTTACCTTTATGGATAGTAGAGGTTGTAGGTTTTACTTTTGGAAAAATTTCAAATAATTTCATCAGATCAATTTCGTTTCCTATCAGTAATGGTCATCAGATATGGGGTGCAAATAATGAAGGAGAGGAAGTAATGATTCGGGATATCCCATGACTAGATTGAGTGGTTGTTTCAAAAACTTTTAAGAATGTAGCCCTGCATGTAGGATGCCCAGATAACGATAAGCAGCTTAATGGTGCATTGAAATAAATGAATGTCGAATAAATATGGTTGTGGACGAGGTGCTGCAAAAGTCGTATTGGGGGGGGCGGGGGAATATTGCATTTTAATTGCAACAGTAAAGCCCAGAAAAAATTGCTTTTATCTTTTACCAATACACTCTGGTAACAGTTTTTCTTCCCAAAACATTATTCATTACAAAAGTCATGGGCGTCAATCCTGGGGGGGGGACAGGGGGACACGTCCCCCCCACATTTTGGAAAAACGCCCATTGACTTAAGATTTTTACACAGTAAATTTTTGACAGAAGTGACCATGTCCCCCCCCCCCCCCCCACATTCGAGTAAAGATTGACGCCCATGACAACAGTTAGGAAGGTTACATCATTTGAAAAGTTTCCGAGCTACCTACTTTAATTTTCTACCATTCTATAAGCTATATCGTACAGTTGACAATAATTTTTGGTCCCAAACGCATCTACTCCCCTTTCATTTCCCGAGGTCGCAAAGTCAGGGGACGGACTACTCAGTTTCCCATATCAGCCGCTGGCTGTACACAAACCTGCAAACGAAGTCCAAGTGAAATACTATTCTGAATTGATGTTATCTCTTTGAATATGGTCCGTCATTCCTCTCATTCACAAATGTTGAGTGCCGGACTAGAAGGTTCACATTCTCTGGTTTTGTTTAGTAATGTCCTTCAAAATCTGGAAAAGCCAAAATAAATAGAAAATACTAGACCCTAAAGTAAGCTAAAGAACGTTTTGTCCACTTTTACTGGCTAGACACATATGACTCTATTTATCAGGTTATCTTATCAGCCTATCACTAAACAATGGGAAAGTTTTAACTTGTAAGGAGCACAACGTACCATTTTTCATTTGAGCCACTTTCCATTAACAAGGGCGTGATCCCTTAACCTTAGATCACATCAGAATGGCATTTTCTGCAAGGAAGGCGAGGGTGCCACAAAAGATGGACCACATATGCAAGTTACTGGGTTACCCCCGTTTCCTATCTCTCGTGCTCAGGTGGGAATCAAGTAAGAAAAGAAAATGAAAAATATCAACAGTGAAAAATGCCCTAAAAGTTGCACTGGTTGGAGAACTGTAACACTTGTTTTGTGTTTTTTTTTAGACAAATGTAGTGACGTCAAAGTATCACTTTCAAGCCTATCACATAACAAATGTTTTTAGATATAAAATGCTTTACAGACTGACGTTTTGGGAAGAAGATATAAAAGTGCATGAAATGAAGAGTAATCTCAGGTCCAGGGGCGGCAGTAATAGGGGAATGGGGGCAAAGGCATAGGAAGCTGTTCTCAACTGGGTGAACGTTGCTTGAGATTGCCCTCCTGAGTAGTCACAGGATAGGGGAACACCCTTTGGAAACTTTGGAATATTTGAGGGCCCCTTGATGCAGTTTGGTGCAAAATATCGGGCAAATGTTATAAAAAAAACTACTGCAAAATTTTGACATATTTTAGGAGTTTTCGTTCCTGAATTGAGGGGTCGGAAGCATGCTTCTGTCCACAATTTTTGACGGGGAGATTTAGCCCACCCCTTCCTAGGCCCTCCAGTATTGGTATTGGTATTGGAAGGACCAGCTTTTACACACTCTTTAACCAATATGTGGTCAACTATCATAACATCTGCTGATATTTCTGAGTGAGAAACATACATACCTTCAACATTTGGCACGTTAGAAAGGCCATGTTGGTCACTGAAAGTTGGAGTTTCCTCCATAAGTAGAAGAGACTAACTGGATTTGGGAGCACAAGAGCTTTAGCACTATTTATGTCTAAGCCTTTTTTAGACCAATTTTTTCCCAACTTCATACAGATTCTATCTAAATTTTGGGGATGTCCAAAAATTTTGGGGGTACAGTCCCCCACCCCCACACGCCGATGGTTTCTTCTATCGATGGCCGATCGGGGTGTGCTGCACTAACGCAAAATAAATTTTGTTGAAGCTTTCAAGCAAGAAAAGAAGATGCTAGGCAATGAGCATCGTAAAATACTTGTAGGAATTCGAGAAGTCTAGAGGAAAACTAAGGAATAACATTTCCACTTTAAATACCCTAAACGTCCCGAGAAATTTATCAGGCACCCCCTGATTACACTTATTTCGCATTCAGGTAAAAAAGACAAGGTGTTAAAGCTTAAAAAACTAGAAAAATAGTAGGGATTAAATGATTAAGGGATACCTTTATCACAAAATTTAAAAGGACATTTTTAAAGGAAACATGTCAGGACTACATCTGAGAAGTGAAAGTGGCGGGGGTCCTAGTTCTGTGGAACGGTACGTTGAACGCATGTATTTTGTTCATTAGTTTAGAAATGTCTGGTATGGAGCAACTATGGGGTAAATGGTGTGCAAGAAGCCTGCCAAGAATTTCAGTCATTGCAAACTGTTTTCACTCAATTGTGAGCAAACATTACTCATGAAGACAAACTATTGTGGGGTGAAAAATATTTCGACCCCTCCACCAGTTGTGGTACAGGGGCGGGGAACTGCCTCACACTCACAGATATGCTACCAAGAAAAATAACATTCTTCTGCCATAGGTGAAAACAACTTTAATGAATCTTTTTACAAAAATTGTTATAATAGACACATTAAGAGTACACTGCCACAATCCTTGCGTCCTATGTTTCTATGTATGCTATGTTCGGGTGGGGGAAAGTGTGTACCCTATGTTGCTTTTCTAAACTTTGTACCGACCTAATGTGCTCCATCACACAACACGATATTCGGGCATATCAGGCTGGCTCTGAACACACTAGAGAGCATATCAGTTCACATCTAAATAAATTTCCCATCACAAATTTGTTGTTGATTTGTTCAATTTACAGGGAAAAGTCAAGTAGCCATGCCATTGTGTGTTATTTAATAAAACTTCGAAAACTTACCGACATTTACCTCGATATTTCATAAGATAAACCGTCAAACGCCACCATCTCTTTCGGGCTAAATTCTAGACAAAACCCGAAGAAAACCAAGTGAAAAACGTCCATCTCTGGACAATTGCCGAACCTTCTTTCCTCCTCCACAAAGCATCTCAGCGTGATGATTACTAGTGTTGTCCTGACTACACCAGGAAAATAATAATCCCATGATTAACTAAACTGATTCCAACGGTAAAAACCAAAGGATAAGGAGTCCCTGCTAAAAGTTGATCTTCTTTTAAGAAATTTCTGGCTTCCTTCGTGCCTTCAGAATAATGTTTTTCCTTCAAAAAACTTCCCAAGTCAATGGAACTCAATGTAAGGTCAGAAAGACGACGCGTCTTACTTGAACACAGTTGCGATCTTTAATGTCGTCATTTACTTTGCATTCATCTCCCTCTTCAGCGTTACCAGCCCTAAGCACGTGACTTTAAACAAAAGATGTCTCCAGGATCTGCATTGGTAATAATGCCCAAGTTCATCTCAGGTATGTCCAGCGTTGAATATTTATAGAGTCCCATGATCAGACTGCCCAGCCAAACAAAAGGTGGTTCCACCGACTACAGATCCACAAAACAGTAAGCAGTACAGGTGAGACGTAAGATCTCGTTAAGAAAGGTTTCTTCTGAGACTGCGCTTTGGGATAATTTCAAAAAGAAGCTTCTGCTCGTAATCTTCGACCTGCCATAAAAGAATGAAGACAGTGACAAATACCCTGCGAAACGGTGGTTATTTGCTATCACTTTTAAGAACAACTGGATCCTGAACACCATTAATTTAGTAAGAGACCACAAAGGCAGGGCACCAAAACTTCCAGAAGTGAAGAAGTGAAGAAGTGAAGAAGTTGCCTACGTAGTAGGCTGTACGGTGTGTTCCTTGTTCAGTCGGTGTTTGGGAAGACTTATAAAGAGGGGTGCGATGAGCAAACAGAGTCCGTTCCGCTGGGCAATGGAGAAAGAGTTCTGCCCAATCGATGCTATGAGGCAGGGGATCAGTAAACATACTACCCTTTTCAGTATTTTCTACTTTAAAACCATTAAGAATATCGTACTTATCATGAATGTCTTAATTTTATGAGTACACAACAGGCTACTTATGTTCTTTTGCCGGTAAAGGTTATGACGAAGGTAATCGGAAATCAGAGAAAAGTAGTTTTATTGCCTAGCAAGAAAGGATGTATGCGAGAGCTGCCCGAGGAAATCCAGCTACTGGTCCGTAGCCATCCTAGTGACTTGTAAATAAATCTTAAAATCTCTTATGGTTCCATCAAAACAAAATCATCTATAACTCGGGCGTGCAGAAAAGGAATGGGTTGCAGGCTGCTGCATGGTTGGGTAATAAATTGGCACTGAAACTGTAAGTTGATGAACTTGAGGGTGGAAAGGGGATAGGTGTTTTGTGGAAGGAAATGTTGACAAAGGGTTAGGAAAAGGGAGACAGCGCGGGGGCGCAAGAGACTACGATCCACTCTTGAGAGTGCGGGAGCGAACACCTCTTTTTCGCCCACGTATTCTAAAATAAAGCTAATTTAGATCCGGCGCTGATTTAGGGGTTATAGGCCCCCTCTCGCAGAGCCTGAAAATTCAAAGAAAGCCATAGAAAAGAAAAGAAACAAAAGAAAAGAAAAAAGAAAGCATTATAGACGAAGAGAAAAAGTTAAAGGGTCAAAATTGTCTAAAACCTATTCGAAATATATCCTTTTGCAGGCTGGAGTTGGGTGGAGCTTGTGGTCTTTTTGGTTGACGATGAGAAGAGGGCTACAATGTGCGAAAACAGGTGAATGGCTGGACATTGATGCTAGTCTATAGATGTATAAACGTGCACACATACTGGTTTATGCTATGGAGGGATGGTCGGGCACGGTTTGCTGCATTGAACTGTCGTAACAAATCTGTTTTAAGAGTAAAACTTTCTGCAACTTAGTTGATTCAAATGTCAAAGTTTTCACCATGCAGGTCTTCTAGGATGATTAAATTCGCCAGGCTGGAACGGGGACGTGATATCATGTTTCCGAAAGTTGCCGGACAATTTTTAAAATGAGTGTAGAGGTATTTTAGCTACAGAATTCAACAAGGGGTAGGGTGAGATGTGTTTCGACCACTGACCAACGGATGGATCTAACATCTTCTGTCACAAATAAATTATTTGGAAACTATCAAAATTTTGCTCGTTTTTCGCGTTGTTAGCCTCCTTGCTGTGCTTTTTGTCACCCGTATTCGTATTATTCCTTGATAAGGTTTCTAAAATTAAGCCAATTCGTCTGCATAGACGTGATTACAGAGCCTGTGAATACAACATTGTAAGCATGTGAAGCAAGGGATCTCTTTCCACCTTCCTCTACTTTTCGAGAGACATTTTATCAAATGAGATCTTGACGAAGTACCAGACACTAGCAGCCAACTCGCATTCTGATTGGAACCTTTTGGGGCAATTGATGGTGTCTCGGCGCAGAGCCTGGGCGCAACTAGTTTGTCATATAAATGATTTCGATGTAAAAACTTTGGTGCGCTTCGTAGGCATTCGTCATGGTTTGCACGCAGAATTTGATTACCATTATAAGGGTAATAGTTACGTGGAATATTATTCTGACCAAAACACCTGGTCGAAAATACTTCCAACCTCTGTAGGGACCGCATATCTAGAGGGATCATAAAATAATTTAACATTGCTATGATCAGATAGCGCTTGCCCGCTTTGTAAGGCTTCTCGGCCTTTTGGCTAAGAACATGTTTAGTATCTGTTTTTTTTCTCAGCCAGTCTAGAACGAAGCCATGTATGACAGGTACATGATCTAGAGATCTGAAGGACAAAGGTTGGTCATGTTGAGTCTCTTTGATGTTTTTTCAAAACAAAGTTGGGGTGGCTGCTTACTCCATTAAAATAAGAGTTTCTAAACATATGATAAGTTATACTGTAAGTGATGTCTTGCCAGACAACTCCATTTTGCGTCAAAAGCCATCATTCATATGCAAAATTTTCTGAAAGGTACCCCTGAATTGTCACCCTGCAAATAAATCGGAAATTTCACACAGTACAGAAGATTTTAACCGTATAATCAAGATACACACAGTTTTACATATCTCGCCCTGCCCCGCCACCCACCCTTTAAGCCGTCTTGCCCCCTTCAGTACCTTGTCTGGCTACGGGTCTGCAACTACTCCGTTCCTCAACAAAACGGCTGGTTATTACAGCTTAACCTTTCCAAAAAAATAAAAATTAAGATTTTAATGGTATTTTAGTTTATACTTACCCGTTCGAAGTCCGTCTGTTTGTCGCATCGAGTACACCAGGTACAATCATGAACCCTGTTCGTGATGCGAAGTGGGATAGACAAACGATGTTGTATAAAGTACTGGGCCAGATAAGATTTCAATGCCACATAGAGTCAAGGGGTCCGGGCCTTGCACTTAAATGGTAGGCTTGTGGTCACTCTTACGTGGACTTACCCTTACGAAACATTGTGTGCAGTTCTATAGAAAAAACTCAAATATCTTCAAAGCCTCTATAAATTCTTTAATATCCATTGAATATCTAAAGATTTTCTATCAAAGTTGTAAAGAATTTCTATGAAGAAACCCTATAATTTCCATAAACTTTACGAATTTTTGTATAGAATTTATATGTGCAAATAAGTTCTCGAGTTCTTTATCAATTCTGTAGAGAAATTAGTTTACAAATGTCGTGGAGATTATTTAATGGAGATTCTTTTGTAATTTTGACAGAAATTCTTTTAAAAGCCTATAGATTTCTACAGAAATTCTATGGAATATTTTACAAAATTTGAGGAAATTCTAAAGATTCTTATACAGACTGAATCTATAAGCCATTTTACCTAACCCTAAAATTGTTTCATTTTCGCAAGGCTATTTCAAGTTCCTCTGCGAGTGCAGGGCCCTGGGCCTAAGCCCGTAGCTAAGGAGCTACCAGGGGTGGATACCCGCAGAAAATATTTTCGTAACACACAAAATTTTTATATACTGCTATTGCCACAATACATTTTAACAAGGTTTCTAAAATTAAGCCAATTCGTCTGCATAGACGTGATTACAGAGCCTGAGAATACAACATTGTAAGCATGTGAAGCAAGGGATCTTTTTCCACCTTTCTCTACTTTTCGAGAGACATTTTATCAAAATGAGATCTTTAACGAAGTACCAGACTCTGGCAGCCTACTCGCATTCTGATTGGAATCTTTTGGGGCAATTGATAGTGTCTCGGCGCAGAACCTGGATGCAACTAGTTTGTCATATAAATGATTTCGATGTAAAAATTTTGGTGCTACCATTATAAGGGTAATAGTTACGTGGAATATTATTCTGACCAAAACACCTGGTCGAAAATACTTCCAACCTCTGTAGGGACTGCACATCTAGAGGGGATCATAGAGCAATTTAACAGTGCTAGAGATGTTCAGATAGCGCTTGCCAGCTTTACAAGGTTCTCGGCCTTTTAGCTAAGACCATGTTTAGTATCTTTTTTTTTTTCAGTATCTGTTTTTTTTTTCAGCCAGTCTAGAACGAAGCCATGTATGACAGGTACATGATCTAGAGATCTGAAGGACAAAGGCTGGTCATGTTGAGTCTCTTTGCTGCTTTTTCAAACAAAGTTGGGGTGACTGCTTACTCCATTAAAATAAGAGTTTCTAAACATATGATAAGTTATACCGTAAGTGATGTCTTGCGTCCATTTTGCGTCAAAAGCCATCATTCATATGCAAAATTTTCTCAAAGGTACCCCTAAATTGTCATCCTGCAAATAAATCGGAAATTTCACACAGTAATGAAGATTTTAACCGTATAATCACGATACACACAGTTTTACATATCTCGCCCTGCCCCGCCACCCACAAACCTACCATTAGTGGACCTAAAGTCTAAAAATTCAAAAATATATATTTTAGAGGTTACAAAATTAATCTTATTGGTCCAACTCCCATTGTCATAGCTTATTCCATTGCTGAGATATTAAATGTTAAAATTTATTCACTTAAATCCAAACAGTTCATTGCGCAATAATTTTTGACATTCTTGTTGTACAACTCACATTAAATGCTTTGTTTTCTTTTAAAATTAAAAATGTTTATATGACCTTGACCACTTCCTGTTTTCTTGCATGACATGCTGTACAGAGAGGGCTTATATAGTCAAGTCACCCCAAAGCAGTAAGAACGCGATCACACTTTGGCACAAGGTGCGGTGGCTTTCAGAAAAACAAAGAAATACAAAGATTGTAATTTGAGTAGTACAACAATGACATCACAAATTATTGCGCAATCTACCTTTTTAAATCGAGTGAATAAACTTCAACATTTTATATCTCAGCTTAAGAAAGTCCTGTGAAGATGGGAATTGGACCATTGGAATTCAGTTTTCATGCTCTGTAACATATATTTTTGAATTTTCAGACTTTAGGTACACTTTAAGCCGTCTTGCCCCCTTCAGTACCTTGTCTGGCTACGGGTCTGCAACTACTCCGTTCCTCAACAAAACGGCTGGTTATTACAACTTAACCTTTCCAAAAAAATAAAAATTAAGATTTTACTGGTATGTTAGTTCACACTTACCCGTTCGAATTCCGTGTGTTTGTCGGATCGAGTACACCAGGTACAATCATGAACCCTCTTCGTGATGGGAAGTTGGATAGACAAACGATGTTGTATAAAGTACTGGGCCAGATAAGATTTCAGTGCCACATAGAGTCAAGGGGTCCGGGCCTTGCAGTTAAATGGTAGGTTTGTGGTCACTCTTACGTGGGCTTACCCTTACGAAACATTGTGTGCAGTTCTATAGAAAAAACTTAAATATCTTCAAAGCCTCTATAAATTCTTTAATATCCATTGAATATTTAAAGATTTTCTATCAAAGTTGTAAAGAATTTCTAGGAAGAATCCCTATAATTTCCATAAAATTTACGAATTTTTGTATAGAATTTATATGTGCAAATAAGTTCTCGAGTTCTTTATCAATTCTGTAGAGAAATTAGTTTACAAATGTCGGGGAGATTATTTAATGGAGATTCTTTTGTAATTTTGACAGAAATTCTTTAAAAAGCCTATAGATTTCTACAGAAATTCTATGGAATATTTTACAAAATTTGAGGAAATTCTAAAGATTCTTATACAGACTGAATCTATAAGCCATTTTACCTAACCCTAAAATTGTTTCATTTTCGCAAGGCTGTTTCAAGTTCCTCTGCGAGTGCAGGGCCCTAGGCCTAAGCCCGTAGCTAAGGGGCTACCAGGGGTGGATACCCGCAGAAAAATTTTTCGAAACACACAAAATTTTTATATACTGCTATTGCCACAATACATTTTAACACATGTCTCCCCATCCCTGAAAGAAAGTTCACCCCTGGAAGCTATCTCATCCACCTTCAGTGCTTTATCTGGCTTCAGGTCTTCCTAGGCCATCGATAGTTGTCCCCATTCTAAATTCGCCACTGGGATGTGACGTGACATGTACTATGAAAACGCAGATTTAATCCAAACGGTTGAAGCTATTCCAATCCTTGGTGTATCGTTTTACATTATTTTCATAATATGGCGAATTAT
Organism: Holothuria leucospilota; assembly: GCA_029531755.1. NCBI lineage: Eukaryota > Metazoa > Echinodermata > Holothuroidea > Aspidochirotida > Holothuriidae > Holothuria > Holothuria leucospilota. The sequence goes on from CM055965.1 coordinate 14,676,143, forward strand.
GATTTCGTGCATTATAAGAATAAATTTTCGTTTCGTTTAGCAATGTGCTGCCTATCAAAATACTATCGCTCACAAGTGTCTGTGATACACATTGAATAAAGAAGAGGCTTTAAAGAAAATTTGAATCCTTTTTTCCTTCAAATGTTAAGAAGCTAGACATGTAAGATACAGGTCGGTCAAGTACCATTTACGGAAACCTAGAAGGTACCTTTGGCAAAACATTCCTTGGTGCTGTTCTTCCTACGCGCTAACTGACACTAGCGTTCCGCTTACACTCTAAAATCGTCCGGTTAAATTTGATCCCAATACGGTCGGAGAGGCACCTACCCAAATCCGGGTCATTTGCAGTAATCAAATCCGGATAAAAATGATCCAATCGGGATCATTTTTGATCCATATCTGATTAAATTATTGATCCGGATTGGTGTAGGTGCCTCTCCGATCCGGACGTTTTTAGAGTGTAGTGTCAAATATTGCTCCTAGACATAATTGTGTCTCCCTTTCCCATGCACGAGAAAGGATGTTTGGCTACGCCACAGGCTAGGTCTGTTCCAATGTTTCACACCAGGACCCGTAACTTAGTTATGCCGCTAGTTACACTTTACCTTAGGAACCTCAGTGGACCCAGGTCTGTTGACCTCAACGTCCGCATCTTCATGGTCCAAATCATCGGTAACTGTAGCAACAGTCAGAGCTGTCGGTGACTGCCATGCTAAACTTCAGCAAGATCTTCCTTGTATAGCCACACGTCATCTCTAGGTAAGCCCACAACCTATCCAGACTGCCAGAGCCAGGTTAAACTGATTTACAGAAGCAGCTGAAATTACACTCTCAGGTAAGCCATTCTAGATATCAACAACTCTATTGACAAAACTAAATTTACTGATGTTGAGTCTACAAAAATCTTTGATAACTTCCAACTATGACCACGGGTGTGAGCAGTTGTACTAAATTTGAGAAAAAATGAGTAGTATCTCTGTCATATACACACCTGAAACAATTTTAAAAATTTAAATCATATCACATCTTAGTCTACGATACTTTGAGTGGTAGAAGTTTCTGTTAACCTTCTGTGTAATCTTAGCCCGTTAAGGATGATATCAACCAAGTTTCCCGCCTCTGAACATTTTCAATAGCATCAATATCCCTTTGATAATAGCTTGAAGGCGACCAAACAGAGGCTGCATGTTTCAAATGCGGCCTGATAAGAGCCTGAAATAGGAGCTTGAAGCTTTGTTTATCCAAATACGTACTCTCTAAATTTCAAAGAGTGAAATTAGGGATGACTCCAAAATTAAGATTGAATATTCACTCTAAAAGAGTGAGAATGACTCTTTTTCGATTAAAATTTTTCACTCCAAATTTAGAATTATCCCTAATTTCACTCTAAAAGAGTGATTTTCTCTCTAAAGATTTTAGAGAGTATACGTAGTACGTTTATTGCGGCCCATAATACTCTTAGCCTTGCTTACTTGATGCTGAATGTGATCTGAAAAACGCTGACAGTGAAAATTGTCAGAAATGCCGTATTTAGTGTGGAGTTTTCAATAGTTTAGTGGAAAGTTTTTGACATAGCATACTGATTTTTTCTCTGAGCCTCTGACCGTTTTATGATGCACAGGGCTGGAAAAAATAATCAACATATAGGTTTCATGCTGAAGAAAACCGAAATATGCTTATTTTGGAACAGTTGCAGTCACATGTCACTTGCGGAGGACAGTAGGCCAGCCATTGGCCGAAGCAGCCTTTAAAAAAGTTATATGGGCGTTTTTTAGTGCAAGCAGTCAGCTATGCCAGATTCAATCTACATAAAGTAACGAATAAAGTTAGGGGGTGGCAGGGGTGAAAATCATTTTAGGGGTCATTTTTGGCCATTTTTTGGCAAAAATATGATTTTTATGATTTTTCTGCAATTCATATTCTCAGATAACTTACTATCAGGAAAATATCAGGAAAATTTTAGTCAGTCTGAACCCTACTTTGGTTGATATTGACAAAATAGAGTTACAAAAAACAAAGAAAATAAAAGAAAATAAAGACATTCTATGGCAAGTAATACCTGATATCTCACATTCTACCACCTCTAGCTATCCTTCTTTGAGAATCCTGCATTCTAATTGGTTAAACACTGACCTGTTATTCCACAACACACTGTCAGTAAACATAAACTGATAAAAATGAAGCTTTTAAACACATTTTCGGTGGTAGAATAGGAAAAATCACATTTGTCGGAATATTAGTGTCTCATAAACCGTCTGGACTCTAAATTTGACAACATAACGGACTCGGATTCGCCTCGTCCGTCATTTCGCCAAATTTGTAGTCTCAACGGTTTATTCCTTAAATAGTGTTGCGATGATGTACATTTTTTTCTATGTAATAAATTTTTTCTTATGAGAACAAGAACCGCACAATATTGACTCAAAAGCCTGCCAGGACATGTTCACACTTTAGTCATTGTGATAAAGTGAACAATTTGACCTTTAATGAACATGAAACCCAGACTTGTGGTACTCGAGTACGTACTCGTTTACATTTTTCTGTACTCGTACTCGTACTCGTACTCATGACTTTGTACTCGTACTCTTACTCAGAAAATTTGAAAATCAAGTACTCATATTCGTACTCAGGCCCTTGTTCTCGTACTCGTACTTGTACTCAGGATTTTGTACTCGTACTCGTACTTTGAGAATTGTACTCATGAATACAGACATTACACTCTAGGATGTTAATATATTTTAATCTTCTTGGATCCTTTTCTCCTTTAATATGACTTGTAATTATTTAAAGCTTCCTGTGCTGATCAACACAGACTATCTCAACACATAAAAATAAATTGTGCTGCTGTAAGGAGCAGTAACGAAAGGATTAAAATTAACCCGTCTTTGAACAAACTGAAGAAATTACTATAGTATTCTTTGCTTAGGGGTACTAAATAATCTTAAGAGTATCTTTCTCCTTATGCATATAAGTACTTTGCCCGCCCCCAACTGAAAAAGAGGCATCTTGTCTTGGTGCAGTCTACGTAGAACTACAGTGTTTGAAATTACCTTCGATTAGTAAGTTAGTCGGAGTTCACCTCTCCAAAATTAATGACTCAGCTGACATTATTTTTAGTTGTTGGCAAATGTGCACTTCCAATAACAAAGTTTTGAGACTGACTGACATGTTTGTGGAGAGCATGCATTAGGTCTTAGAAGCTTAAACTAAACTGACTAGTGTTGGAATAGCCTTCTTAGATCAATGCTAGCACCTCTAAACACTGACAAACCTTAGTAAGAAACAAGCCAAAATTCAAAACAAAAACCTGTTAAATCAGTTTTCTTTTCCATCTTGTAAAGAAAACAAGATGGAATCAATTTTAATTAATCTCTTTTTATTGGTAAATGCAAACCTTTGCCCCTCCACTGAATATGAAAACATGTTTTGCAGCAATCTTTTTTTCTCAGCGAAGTTACTCTGAAATAAAATACTTTAACAGAGTTTTCCTTTTAGAACAAGAGGACATTGAAACGACAGTTGGATTTTTCTTTACTTCCCAAGTACCACTCATCAGTATACCATGATGGCTTCCAAGTGAAATCACAAGTTTTCACGATAAAGCTTCTGCAAGTCGTGATCTATGCAGTAGAAAATGGCCTTCTTGCAAGTTGGTCATTTGGCTTCAAACCCCAAGTTAATACTCCACGTTAAGGTCTTACAAAGTGAAGAAGCGTTTTATAGCATCGAAAATAATCAAAATTATACCACAGGTATTATTTCATTCACCTCTTGAGCCAGTCACCAACATTTCCTTTTTTAACAAAATCTAACATTTGATGGTGGTATGGAGAAATCAAATTCGGCATTTATTTGTAATAGGTTTTTAAACAGACAAACAGTTTAATTTGAGGGCCAGAAAGCCACTTGGCTCATCAAGATCCTTTACCAGAGTGATGAGCACCGGCGAGATTCGCATTCTCTTTTCGACTAGTGCCCAGAGGTTAATGAGGCAGGTGTGTTCTGATCGCCCCCAATCTTGCTCCTGGCACCGTCATTTAACGTCCCCATTTGACAGACGTAAACGTATCCCCAGTCTTTAGCAATTTCCAAAGGCCGGGAGGGTGTAAGTTCTTTGCTCTGCCCAACTGATCGACAGCTGAACCAAACAGAGTGGGACTTCCCTTGTGGGACAACCAGATACCCACCGAGATCTCATCCGGGGACCTCTGGTATGCAAGGCAGTACACTCAGATCACCAGACCAACTCCCTCCTTCAACTTTGAAGATAAAGACAATTAAGGTCTTTAATTACTCTTTAATAAAAGACAATAAAAGTCTTTAATGAAAGACAACAAAAAATGTTTGTTCTTCTTAGAGTGTCCCTGCTTGCATGATTAAGTTTATTTTTCGCGGTCAGGAAGGCATTGGGATCATAGAGGATCCTCTACAAGATTGATGGTGGATGAACACAGGCGATAATTGCCCTCAATTTTCGACTAGTGCTCAGAAGGTTACGAAGCAGGGGTGTACCACCCTTCCCAGTTCTGCTTCAGAGACCGCCATTTAACGACCCCATCCGACCGACATGAGTGTATCCTCAGTCTTTAAACAACAAAAATGCAAATATAAAAGAGACGAGGCAAACATTTTGGCAAATAATGATCCGTATGTTACGACGAATCTGTAATAACACATTTTAGGCAATTCAGACCCCCGACTCTTCGATTAGATGAATTACACATTTTCAAAAAGTCAACATCGTTATAAAGGAGACATAATATGAAAATTTTGTTAATGCAACGTAGAATACGAGTACCAGAGTACGAGTGATCAGTTAACTCACTACGGGAACTTTTCTTTTTTAAATCATGTCCAGTTTTCCTGTCCTGTTCAACTTATAGCTCCAGTTTCTTGGCGTTATATTGCTGATGGTAAGTATGCAGAACTTTTTACCTTTTCGGGGGAAGCTACAAGGGGGAAAAGACACTGTAATGTGTTCTTAATGCGGTTAAAGTTTTTGTAATTGGGTGTCCGCATGCTGTGGCTTATCTAGATAGATCCAGGTCAATGCAATTGTACCGATATGGGTAATGGGCGGTAGATAGAATCAAAATATCCATCATTTAAAATAGACTACCGGCGGAGAATGGCTAGTATTGATGTAAAAAGTTGAGTCATTGAATCAGATACCTCAAGTACTCTTCGGAACTCGTTAATTATCGTATCCACCTAAACATCAGAATATTCAGGGTGGTTGTTACAATAGCAAGTCTCTGGTATGTCCGAAGGAGTCCTTTTTTCAATCTGATAGCAACAGCAAAGTTTCGTTAATTACGTCAATTTATTCCATGTTCAACTAATATTCTTTAAAATCCTGTTTCAGTCAGGCGCGTGTCTACGGGGGGGGGGGGGGGCTGGGGGGCCTGGCCCCCAGATGTTTGCCATCCCCTCCCCCCAAAATTGTGCGTGTCCTAATAAAGTGTGTAAGAATTAAGGACGGCGATCCATGCCGTGACCCCTCCCCCCATTTGATACCTAGGTTCCCCTAAAAATTTCATCCTAGCTACGCCCCTGGTTTCAGTAACTGTTCGCCCTAACATCAAACCGAACTGAAGTGACTCAGGACTTTCCCGGTCCCGGAAACTGCAACATGTTTCACATTCTAAAGATCAATTTAACGCCACCTCTCCCGAATGGTGGATCCAAAATGCTTTAATTTTCTTTAATTTGCAATACATTTTTCAAATATTTTTTAATGAAAACCCAAATTTTGAAATTTTCCTCAAATAAAACCACAAATTTAGCTTCGTCGTCCTCCTCCCCCATCTCCACCGTCGACGTTATCGTGCTTCGGAAATCTTAAGTACTTCCCTTGCTTTCAGGGAAATGGTAATCCATTTTTGAAAAATACACTGTCCCTCCCCCATATAAGTGTTTTAAGTGTTTAAATTTCATTAAGTTTAAACCAACACTGGAAGTTAAGCCGTTTTTCAAGTTTCTGCCGGAATGGGGGGCTGCAGCCCTTCATCCCCACGTCGGACTCCTGTGCTCAGCTCTTCACACTAATGAAACCAAACTTAAGATCAATCTTAACTCTTTATGAAACAGGGCCCAAAAGTATCACATTATGGCCATTTGTCTTTTTATTATGCATGAAGTAATGATGATGGAGCAAATAAGTGCGGGCGAAGCGCGCCAAAAAAATGCTAATTTTTAAACCAACTTTATTTTTTCCTCAATTTACATTGCAAAATTGTCCCCTTTCTATTGTCTATCTCACTTTTCGGGGGACAATTCTACCCCTTCCAGAATGTACTGGAATAGATACAATGCCCACTAGGTTTCGTACTGTAATAAAAAGACCTGTCTGGCTGTGGTTATGGAAGGCTGTGCAATGTTATATAGTCTATCTGCAACGCAAAGGTACCGTAACCTCTAGAACTACAAGGATTCTGCACCTGGTTTAAGTCTAACAAAACGGTTGGCATGTATCCATTGTGCATATACAAGGGTTTTACTCATATAGGCCTACTGTTAGTGTTTCTTATAGATCTTTATGAAACCCCGGAAAGAAGTATAGCCTTAACAGGATAAATGGTGGGCACAGTTGACTAAAAGATTATTATCAATTGCTTTTCAAGTGATTCTGAATTAACATTTATGAATTGCCTCCCCGGCCGGATGAAATGGTCTAGCGGGCCGCATACGGCACGCGGGCCGGAGGTTCCCCACCCCTGCCATACATCAACAGATGACCACATACGGATGTTTTAATGCATGATTAGGGATAAGAGATTCAGTGTGTTGTTATAACTTTACTTTTACAGGCAGGCTGATAGACGAGGTACGAGAGAGAGTTTAAGAACAACCATTTCTTTCCAACATCTGCCACCGGCATCAAAAACCTTATCTATGGTTTTCCCAGCCAATATCCCTGCCGAAAAGTCTACACAGCGATTAATTCTAGCTTTCAAATCCGTAAGGCCATATCTAACTGGAAGTACTAAGGGACGAATAATTAAAACAAACATGAGATTTAAACTTCCTGTAGTGGGGTGACTGATAGTTTTGCTTTCCTAGTACAGTTCTCATATATTACGTTCCATGCACATATTTTCATGGAAGAATCTTTAGTTATGTCTTAACAGATATGAAGTGTTTCATTCATCTAATAGTCTAATCGAAGAACCGGGGGCTAAATTTGCCCCAAACGTGTTATTACAGATTCTTCGTAACACAAGGGTCATTATTTGCCAAAATGTTTTTCATTTCTTCCCCTTTGTTCTTGCATTTTCGTTGCTCAATCAAGCAAGCAGTCAAGACTCTGAAGAAAACAAAATATTTAGGTTAAATACTATGGCAAAATAAGTCCGAAAACGTGGTTTTAGATGAAAAAAGTAGTTAGAACCTTATGGCCTTCCAAAGTAGAAAATTAAGCTCTAAGTAGCACACTCTGATTTACAAGTTTGGATTCTCCTGTTCCCCACCTTGTTAAAATGTGGTGTATGCGGTGAGTTACATGAACAGGAATTGGAAAATTGCAAGCCGATTCTTCTCGCATTTACCGTAAATTGCAAAACCGCGAATGGGAGAATCGATGGAAGGAATGTGCAGTTCTCCCAAACCACCGTGCTTCTCACATTACGTACTACAGAAAGGCCAGAGGGTGTATAGAGAGTGGAATATCGATGCTTAGGTGGACCAAATCTTGTCCAATACTATACAAACGTTGGTGCTGACAGGTCAGCTGAATAATCTCAACAAATGCTGACGTCTTTAAGGTGGATGTGGAGTCAGACTTTAATTTTCTGTTTCATGAGAGACTTGTCAAACAAACGTTCTAAAATCTTGCACAAAACTCTTTGGAACACCCCTGCACACCCGCTCCCCCGTACAATGTTGGAGGTAATAATGTCAATTGGAGATGCACCGCTTTCGTTTAGACACAACATTGTACTGGGGGACGAGGGTTTCGTAAATCGTGCACGACATCATTTTGTACACGGTACAACGGTTGGAGGTGTTCCAACAGTTTTGTCCAAGATTGTCTGAGAATTAGCAGCACATATTTCAAAGGTTTTCGGAGAAATTAGAGCGATAGACTAGGAACGTCAGTTTATATTTTCAAACGTAATGATAACTATTCTCTTACGATGGAATCATTATCATGGCAGATTCGCAAAATAATAATAAAAATATAATCATCCATCAACGATAAACGGTAGTCACTGCAAAGGAATCAAGTTACATAAGTCGACGCAATTTCTTTAAGGTTGACTCTGAGAGGAGAGGCAGTCAACTTACTGCTGGAGAAATGCACAAGAAGTCCATTCTTCCCCCAAAAATGTGTACATCAATTTTAAAACCAATTACAAATAAGAGTAAATCAGTTTCAAACGATAAACACCAGTTGTTCACAAAAGGGTTAATTGTAGTGGGACTGTTATTCTGTACTGTTTATCGTGGCCCTATTTCGTTTTGGAAGTCCTACTGAATGGTTTTCTTCTCCCTGCTGTTTAAGAGTACTGTAAGGAATAAATATATAGTTTGCCTCCCGTTCCACCTTTTCAGTATTCCCCGTAAGTGGTGCAATCGGACATCAATTCTTCATCATTTTTCTCCAAACCCAAGTTCACGTGGAGAGCCTACTCTATAGAATACAGTGTTCTTTAACGTGAAGCTTGTTCCCTCCAAGTAGAAAGCAATTGAGCCTATGAAAATATTCTGCCCAGGTTGATAATGCACCTTTGAGAGCATCGATGGCCTCTAATCTTTAAGCATACTAGTTTGTTGGACACAGTGAACGCTTGGCTTCCGTAAAGTACCTCCCTTCGCTGTGATTTGCGAAATTCCGCAACAGCGCCCCCAACTGATAATGTCTACTTATGCATAGTGATCTCATCATTTTGGGAAATGACGTCATAGGCAGTTACGAGGGCCCCATTTAGTTGTTTCCACCTTGTGCACGGTCAAAGAAATATCCCATCTTTAGCTCCTACTTGAGACTTTCTTAAACTCAGACGACTGAGAATTAGCAGCAAATTTTCAAAGATTTTCGGAGAAATTAGAGCGATAGACTAAGAACTTCATTTTATATTTTCAAACGTAATGATAATTATTCTCTTACGATGGAATCATTATGGCAGATTCGCAAAATAATAATAAAAATATAATCATCCATCAACGATAAACGGTAGTCACTGCAAAGGAATCAAATTACATAAGTCGACGCAATTACTTTAAGGTTGACTCTGAGAGGAGAGGCAGTCAACTTACTGCTGGAGAGATGCACATGAAGTCTATTCTTCTATTCTTCCCCCAAAAATGTGTACATCAATTTTAAAACCAATTACAAATAAGAGTTAATCAGTTTCAAACGATAAACACCAGTTGTTCACAAAAGGGTCAATTGTCCAGGGACTTTTATTTGGTACTGTTTATCGTGGCCCTATTTCGTTTTGGAAGTCCTACTGAATGGTTTTCTTCTTCCTGCTGTTTAAGAGTATTGTAAGGAATATATATATATATATATATATATATATATATATATATATATATATATATATATATATATGTATATATATATATATTCCCACTAGTCTATAGCATTGCAAATCTATATATATATATATATATATATATATATATATATATATATATATATATATATATATATATATATATATAATTTGCCTCCCGTTCCACCTTTTCAGTATTTCCCGAAAGTGATGCAATCGGATATCCATTCTTCACTGGTTTTTCGCCAAACCCATTCACGTGGAGAGCCTACTCTATAGAATACAGTGTTCTTTAACGTGAAGCTTGTTCCCTCCAAGTAGAAAGCAATTGAGCCTATGAAAAGATTCTGCCCAGGCTGATAATGCACCTTTGAGAGCATCGATGGCCTCTAATCTTTAAGCAAACTGTTGCTTTTGTCGGACGCAGTGAACGAAAACACGCAACAGCACCCCCAACTAATAATGTCTACTTATTATGCATAGTGATCTCACCATTTGGGAAATGACGTCATAGGCAGTTACGAGGGCCCCAGTTGTTTCCACCTTGTGCACGGTCAATAATATCCCATTTTTACCTTCTTCTTGACACTTTCTTAAACTCGGACAGTGGTATGATTTCATTAAAAATATGTAAAAGCTGTCAGCTCCGTCAAGCATCAATATGCACCATTATGCTAGTAGCTGTTGTAGTAAGTAGTGTTGAACAGGTACTGATCTACAAATGTACTCACCTAAAGATGTACACAAATGATGGGGTAAATGCAAACAAAAATAACCTCAAATGTAAACAACCTGATAAGGACAAGATAGTGTCTCGTAACAAAACATGGTCAGAATATAACCTTTGCCCGTGTTGAATTCCTATAAAAGGACTCATCAAAGATTAAATTATGATGAAATTAACACGTATGAAGCGTTCGTAATAAGCTTGCATATAATCCAATTGTGTTTAACGTGACCGTTTACATTATGAAATGTAAAGGAACTAAGCTCTTAGTTACGATAAAGTCAGACAGATGGGAGGTCGCCAGACTGTAAGTTTGGAATGAAAGAGTTTTGTTTACATTTTTTTTTTTGGTTATACCTCATCATTTGGTCACAACGTATGACGCGGAAGTATGTTTCATGAAATTTTGAGGGGGAAAATTAATCGCAAAAGTTGAATGCAAATCAAAATAGCATTGATTAATTTGAGGCTATTATGTCACCCCTGCCTCCTTCAAGTTAACTTTTGCTTGGAAATGTATGCCTGCATATATTATTTTCTCTCCACCAGAATGCTGAAATCAATATATCAAACCTAACTGTAAGATGAAACCCCTCTTTTAAACATGTAAGGAGAGGAGCTAGGGAGCGAATGGATGCTATCACACAATATCAGCTTCACGTCCAAAGATTACCGATTGTATAGACTAACGAGTTTCAAAGTCCCTTAACATTAGGTTTACGATATTCGTCAACTTAGATAACCGTGAAAGAAGTTTAACCAGTCGCTATGGTGCACGCTGTTTGACAGTACAGCGAGTGGAAACCGCATATTTACTTACCTCGTTTAAGTTGTCTGCTATAATGACCTGTAAGTTTTCCTTCAGTGAGATACTGGGCAACTTAAAGTGGGCATGACACGACCAAAGTAGGTTTTGCGTATTGCAAGACTGAATTCAATGATGTATAGATATCAATTTACACACAGTCACAACTGGTGCAATTTGGCACAAATAGAACTTGAAGAAAAACGTCAAACAATTCAATTTCGAAAAATACCGCAACAGGTCACCTGACTTTATGACGAAATTGGCAGCACAAAGACTGCGCTATATACGGAAGCGTATCTAGATGTGGAACTAATGTAACGCACTAACACAACTAATGTTGGCACGGCATTGTGGGCCAATATGCACGAGTGCATATGGCGCGCGTGTTTTACGGTCCCTAGATAAACCGCAGTTCTATTTTTGAAAAAAAAAACGCGATCTGCGTGCTCTACAGATCAGCTATATGCACATGTATAGACACTCCATACCAAGAGCGCCCATACTCTGTGTACTGTTCACTGACGGTGCTATTGCGAATACTAAGCAGTCACCGCGCAAAGACGCATCATTCGCAATCTGGTCACTGGTCACACGCGCTGCTCTAGTAACGTAGCACAGGTGTTTGCAACAATGTACCTGCTGCGCGTTAACATTCACATGTTTCAGTGTGTAGAACGATGGGTGAGCTGCCTCGTACAGTGCTACTGATCGTGCCGCCAATGACATCACGACTTAAGACGCGCTTTCGGATTTAAGATGGGATGAGCGTGGCCTGTATTTGGAAATTCACATCGTCGTATTCCTGTATATATGGACGTAATTTAGTCCGGAAAACATTAGTTTTATTTTAAGCTGTACCCAAAGAATATTTAGTGAAAAGCTTACTTTGGCGTGTCATGCCCTCTTTAAGTTCTTAAAACAAATGCTACATAGCCATATCTGTGAAGATATCAAAGATTGATGACGATATAAAGCTCGTTATTCGTATATCTTATGTTGCAGAAGGCAACCGACCTGTGTTTGGGTCCATTGTTCATATATTCAAAGACCAACCCACATAATACTAATTGGGCTGGCGTTTTTCTCTGTTGATCATTTGTCATTTGAAATTTTACTTTCTGTCTTTTATTGAAGGTATGTGTTTTATTATTATTGTTTACAAGTAAAGTGACTAGATCGAGTAAAAGCATAGTTAGTTTCACATAGCAAAAAGTTCCAACAAGGCTATTGCAACATTCTGTCAAAGAGTATCGTGAAATAACTAAATTTTCCTTTGAGTATGATCGCCATATAGGCTAAGGTTTAGAGTAAGTGTTTTTATCAACCTAAGCATTCCATATTGGTTAATCAAGTCATTCCATTCATATCCGTTGTACTATTGTATAGGTTAAATTTATCTAGTGCAAAGATAAGTGGAAGCTCAGATGAAAGGAAAACTGCATTTCTAATTGAAAAGCTGAGAAAGGCAGAGTTTCTAAATGACGTTTAATTTCAGCTCAAGAATTACAGCAAAGTAATATGATTACGTGTACTATAAATGATGTACTGTACGGCCCGGAAACAAACAATTTTTGCACAGTTTAAAATTTTTCAAAATTATATACGAAATGATAACAGTAATTTACAACGTGAATACCATATGCTTGTATATGGTTTGAGTCACGGTAGTTCAAGCACTTGTTTCATTGTGCGAGACCGTCATTTCGAACAGATACTCTCAATAACATTACATTTCACTCTCAACCGCCAAAATACTTGGACAAATGTATGTCTGACTGATGTAGAGAAAGATGCACCTTATTCTTAAGGTGGTATGTAGGCTACATCTATACATCTGTTAATATCAGGGTCTGCAATGCTGCATTACACTAAACGATATGAAAAACCTTTGCATTTAATGAGATCATATGGTCCAACTTGTTATATATCGTATCCTTTATTTTAGTTGCAAATAATCTTCTTCTGTTCTCTACAAGTTTGCCTGATTCCTTAACCTTCCCTCTTAACAGGAAAACGTTTGTAGCAACTTTATGAGTCTGGTCAATTGGTACTCTCCGAGTGGTTGTATATAGGATCATCAATCATGACAGAAGTTGGAGACAAAGGGCCGGATACAAGAGTCAATGAAGGGAGAGAAAGGGAAGGAGAAAATAGAGACAATGACGTCCACAAAGGAAAGGTTGGACTAGCACGTCAAGTTACCCTTCTGGGTGGTACAGCTATCATTGTTGGCACCATGATAGGTTCAGGGATATTTGCTTCACCCGTGGGAGTCCTTCGACAAACAGAGAGTGTTGGAATGAGCTTAATCATTTGGCTCTTGTGTGGAGTTCTTTCTACCTTTGGTGAGATTTTCATAAAACTAGCACACAATTCCTCTTCCGTGGCAATATTTCTCTTATAGGGAACAACACCGAGAAGGCATTGAACAGCTACATGTGAAATAATATCACATACACAGTACATTTTAAAGGAAGGCATTGTTCTAACATTTCCATTTTTACGATTTTTCAAATTCAATTGAAATTTATTTCACAAATGATTTCAAAAAGTACATAAGCAACATTGATATATATATATATATATATATATATATATATATATATATATATATATATATATATATATATATATATATATATATATAATAATTAAATACCAAGAAATCATTTGAAGGACACTAGAAAAACAGAAACCTGTTAACTAGGCTATTGACCCAAATAACAATAAATAAAAATAACATATGGGAAGGAATACATGTTTAGGAACACATAAACCAAGCATAGTTGAAGAAAAGAAAGGTATGTTACTTCAGTTTCACTGGGCAATAAATAAGTTACTTATTAAGGTTATACTGTTTTACTCTACTTAGGGAAAATGTTTAAAGATTTGGATGGTTTTACGTCGGCGGTATGTCTTGCCATACACGGTAAAAATAATTATTCAATATCATTCTACCATGTGGTTTTAAAGAACTTGAACGGGCTTAATAATTGATGCTTTGCGGTACCGTAAATTTCAACAGCATAACGAAGTTTGGAAAAAACAAAGGCATAGTATATATGTAGGGCAGTTTTCTTGGGGAGCAAATCCTTTAGTTGATAAAAATTCCAGTGTACTTAAGTGAATTGCAAAGATCTGTCGTATGTTCTACCCAAGAGAGCTTATCATCAATAATTAAACCTAGGTACTTGGTGCTAGAGGACTTATTAATGGTACTATCCTTAAAAACAAAACTGTTACAACATGAGTGGGCTTTACTACTAGAATGAAATATGGAGTAAGTGGTTTTTCCCAGATGTAAAGTGAGTTTATGAGTCAAATTAATCATGAAGTTTTCTTAATGTATGAGCACCTTCTTGGATTAAACTATTTAAACAATTTCTATCAGATAGTCGTATCATCAGCAAACAGACGGGTGGAAGTATCAGGAACAGCATTGTTTATATCATTTATGTAAACAAGAAATAGTAAAGTCCAAGAACAGAACCTTGGGGAACTCCAGTGGAGACCTCTTAATAGCTATAGAAGGTATTACTGACATAAACATACTGTTTACGTTTTTTAAGTAAGACGATGTAATGCTATATGGGCCCTTCCACGAATGCCATAATGAAATAATTTTTCTAATAAAACAAAATGGTAGTATCAAAAGCCTTTTTGAAATCTAAATGTAAACTAAGTGCATTTTTACCATTATAAAGTTGTGAGCGAATAGAGTTCACTGTTTCAAGTAAAGCAAAATTAGTAGAATGGCCTCCCTAAAACCAAATTGATAGTCATAGAAACAATTTTTACTGTTCAGAAAGTGTCTGAGGCGTTTCAATAACCCTTTCCAAAAGTTTGTTTATACATGGTAATAAGCTTATAGGTCTGAAAGTTTTCTGGTGTTCCATCATATACCTTCTTACATATAGGAATTACTTTTGCAATTTTTAAATCATCAGGATAAATGCCGCTGCGAAAAACGCAATTCAAAATATGAACCAGGGCTGGGGCAATTACATGTTGCGCCGACTTAACAAGATTGGCGGAAATACCATCCAAACTTTACCTAGAAAGGGAAGTTGTTAGGACTCCCTGCCTAGAGTAAGAGCATTAAATACAATTAAGAATCTCACTCAGAGTAACAGGGGTAAGGAAACTACTCTGAGAAACCGGATAACAAAATAATAGAGGGGATTGACGGTAGAATAGATGGTATAGCTAAGTTTTACACCAACTGTCGAGATGTAATCATTAAATGAGTTATCAATGTCGGCAATGTTACCAATGTTAAAACGTTTCCATCCTTAACGAGGTTACTCTGTCGTTTTTACAACGTAAACAGTTCATTCATAATGCAGACAGGGTTTAGTAATCTTACAGTTTAGTCTGAAGGAAAAGAATTTTTTCACAAGGCCGGACGCCTAATTTTTTTCCCACGAGGTTATGGGCAAAGTTGATTATCAGAATTTTTCAAATTTGTTTCAAAATCATGGTTAGGGTTGCAATTAGGGTTTGAGTTACGTGGAATGGGGTTACTTGGCCTGGTCTTTCATAATCCGGTGTCAGAATTACAATAAAAGGGTCGAAAAGGTGTTATTTTGGAACCAGGGGTGTTGCCTATTTCCAAGAAGCTGATTGGTCCATTGGCATGATTTGTCCCTAACCTCGTGGGGAAAAAATTGCGCAGGCGGAACGCATCAAAACAAACTAGGCCTAGGTCAGAACGTGTATGAAATAGAAAATAAAATGTATGTTTCTACAACAGAAGTATGAGGACAGCAGCACAGCTGAACAATTTTAAATGCAACCAGACTTGGAGTAACATCATGTTAGCAGGCACTTCTTTCTCTTGCAAAAACCAAAAAGATACAGTGACCATTTGTTGTCAGGATTCCTTTAAGTTTATTAAAACCACCGTGTGATTCCAAGAAACTGTCTATAACTGTCATGGCAGGGCCGTACTTACGAATGTGGGGGCCCTGGGCACTAACCTATTTGGGACAGTCATTTGGCTCTTTGAGAAAAGAACTGATATGATGGATTGGGCTGTACGCGTAAAACTACCTCTTCCGCGGCTAGACGCTTATATGCAGACCTTAAATGTTCAACGCTTTTAGGCTAAAAGCCAGATGTATCATCGTAGTGGCGAATCCAGAATTTGCCGTTTAGATTGTCAAGAGTTACAGCAGGGTAGTGGCCTGAGGGTTAAGTTTTTTCAGAAAAAAAAACTAACAAGGTGCAATTTGGTGCATTTTAGCTGTTAGAATTAATTGCTTTGTGTTACAGAACCGTAATGAAAGTAACAAAAATAACTGAAACTAAGCTGGACATCACAGGCTTGTATTTCACTGATTCATATTTTCATTTTTTTATTTTAATTTTTTTCTCGGTAGGCCAGGTAGGGGTTCATGCGTCCCCATAGACCCTTTTCCAAATAGCAATTACAAAGGATTGTGGGACTGGATTTTGGTGTGCGTCGTTTTTGGCCACAGTAGAATGCCATTGAGAAAAACGACCCACTTCAAAAGTGTATCCTACAATCCTTTGTGACTTCTGTATGGAAAAGGGTCTATGGACTAGCACTATTAACCCGTGCAGCTAACTGCGCGAGAAGCGTGGGAAAAATTTCTGTCTTATTGTTTGCTCATAAAAGACATTTTAATTTCGTCGGGGAAGTTTATGCCGATTACGACTACAATTTCACGATTAGGATAATTCATAAAGGATACATGTATTGCTTGTTTTCTTCATTATACCAGGGAGTTGCAACTCCCTGATTATACAAAAAACGCGCCTGAAAACTGAGACCACGACATTCTGAATAAAGCCAAGGTTTTCGGCATTTTGAACGATTTCCAGTACCGACAGTCATTCGAGACCAATTGACTTGACAGGGTGTCTTACCCGGGCAAGACGCATGAAATTCCAACAACCAAGTTAGAGATACCTGGCTGGAGTGAAAGCTGGGAATTCAGGCAATTTCATTCATTCGTGTAAACATGTAGATATTTTGGGCTCTACAATAATGTTCATCTGTTTTTCTTTAGGGTTTCATTCGGTTAATTTTCTGCCAGTATATTTAGTGCCCAAAACTTTCAGCGATGTAGTTTTTCAACTTCCTCGATAAAACTGCAAGTTAACTCATTTATGAGAAATCTGAGACAAATTTCCACCCCTTCATATTCGCCCCTCTTCACACCCTTCCAACCATGCCCAACATTTGGGGGCTCATGTGTGAAGATATTTAAATTTCAGCTGGACGGCGTCTCCCGATGACCCTAAATATATGATAACCTAGTTTGTGGGGCCCCTTAGAGTGAGACCCATGGGCACGTGCCCCTCTGGCTCATGCTCAAGTCCGGCCCTGTGACATGGTGTAACGTTTTACAAGATTTACTATATTAACTTGTCTACAGATTGCTATTGATGCTTTATATTTTCTTTGAATACTCAACAGGTGCACTGTGTTATGCAGAGCTGGGAACAATGATTCCTAAGTCGGGAGGAGAGTTTCCATACCTAATGGACACTTATGGTGCGCCCATTGCATTCCTTTTCTCTTGGGTGTCTATTATCCTGACCAGACCTTCTTCCATCTCTATTATAGCCCTTACCTTTGCAGACTATGCTGTGCAACCATTCTTTCCAGCCGATGAGTGTGAACCACCTGTTGTTGTTTTAAAAATGATGGCCTGCATTTGTGTCAGTAAGTTACCACCTTTAGTAATAGTCTTTAGTTATACCAGTGAAGAGATTGCTAATTACAAACATAACTTTTACAGAGCATTAATGGTAAATTATGGCATTCCGTCATAGGAAGAGTAGGTCTGTGTGACACTGCAGACATGGCAAACTCTGTGATGCTTACAATGAAACGGGGAGTCGTTTGTTGACCAAAATTTGACCCCACACTCTAAAAACGTCCTGTTCAAATTAAAACAAAATAGATCAAATATTTGACTTGTTTTGACTCAAAACTAACCATTTTCGGTTCAAATTGAACCAAATCTAGTCAAATATTTGACCAGATATCCTTTCAAGGCTCATTTAATCGGAATCGGTTCAAATTTGAATCGGAAGTTTTTAGAGTGAACGTGGAGTGAAATTTCCTCTTCAATATTAGCCCAAGTAAACGCAGATCTAGAAAATGAAACAGATTTGATATTTTAGAAACAAAACTTGACCGTGATTCACGTAGTTGTGTGCCAAATAAGGAAGCAACTTTATGACAGGGAAAACACTTGATAATCAAAAAGAGGAAAAGCGCCACCAAAAACGTGGAAACGTTTTAATTTGAAAAAAAATATGCAATATAATTCATTTATTAATTGAATTGCTGTTATTCAAGTAACATTTTAATGTACGTTCAGGAATTCCTAAGACCAGATACTATCCAAAGTGGCAATTTTGACTTTTCAAACCCATACAGTTGTAAGATGATCCAAGGGTGAAACCCAGTGTTCATGTACCAATTGATGTGAAGTTAAACTGCTTTTGGTGAATAATACTGTTGAAAATTCTGTTCATGCTGTTTACATAGTCATTCTTGAAATCCTCAATAAGTTTCGTTAATCAAGGTTTACTTAAATCATTCCACTCAATCATCTTTATAACGGGGTGACCGAAGGCTGATTCATGGTTTTCGATTTAGACTTTGCGACATGTCCAGTGACCGAGATTTGTTTTTGTATTTCATTTTCCTAGTTCTCATCACTTTTGTGAACTGCTTTAGCGTTAAAGCAGCAACAAACGTTCAAATCATATTTACAGCAGCAAAGCTGCTGGCTCTGGCTATAATCATTGTGACTGGCTTTGTGAAACTCGGACAAGGTAAGGAAATTTGTACACACTTCTTAGTTTATTAATGAGCCTCACTTTTTTATACTTTGTCAAATAAAGACACGAAACAACAAAACAAACATTTGTCAAGTAATAAGCAATAAATAATACAACATATAAGATGGTCTTTTATTTAATTAGTTCTCATTTCCACTCAACCCGTGATTTCCCTTGTCGATTCATCGCACAGACTATTTACAGAATGTATCGACAGCGCCACCTCTGTAGGTGTTTAAATGTAAAAGATTGTTGCTATTGTTGAACTTTTCGCATTCTGTAAAATGCCATCCTCCTTAGGAGTAAAAAAAAAACAACCTTAAGACGACCCTGAAACAGAATTAAGAAATAATCTGTTACAAACCTTTACAACTTTTTTGTTGCTCCAAGTTTATATCCCATGATTTATCCTTGTAGATAAAACTAAGATATTGTGAATTGCGTAACTTTTTACAGCAAATCGAAACAGTAACATTTAATGTGACCCTCTAAACCGCTTGCAGGGAACACAGAATATCTTGATCCAAGGGTGTCCTTTAAAGGTTCATCATCAAATGTATTTGCCTACGGAATCGCTTTTTATCAAGGATTGTGGGCTTACGATGGATGGTAGGTTTGATTATTGTTTACAGATAGATAAGCAGACAGAGATTTAAACTGCTTTTATTGAATATTTCAGATATTTTGAGTCGGAGGAGTTTTCAATCTTTTGCTTTAAAATAATAGTATTAAATGTATTAGCATTAAATGTATGATGGTGTGTGACAAAATTAGTAAGCATCAAAAAGGGGGAGACTTTGCCTAGAAGTTAAGTACGGTATACAAGCAAATCTTTTCAGATTTTCCTTCGGTATCAGATACATTTAAAAAGAAAGAAAGTGTGTTGCTCTCTTTTGACTCTTTATGCATTCTGTGAGCTAATGAAAAGACTAATACGACAATATAACTTTTTCGTAGGAATCAACTGAACTTTATTACGGAAGAGCTAATAAATCCATACAGGTAACAGAAACAAGGTTCTTACAAACTACTGATTCGTTAAGCTTTAAACATGATTTAGTTGATGGTATGTAAAATGTATGGTGTTCTGTGCTTTTTAATTTTTCACTGTAAAATGGTCTATGTAAAGATTTAAAATTCTCTTGAACAAGAATACCGGAAAAATGAAAGGCTCTGGGCCAGAAGATCTAAGACCGTCTCAAACTTCACCTTTATGCTTATTTAAATGTTACCGTTCTTATAAAGTAGTTTTAAGATATTGTAAAAGGAAGTTACTTGATTATTTATACAAAGTTCTTCTGTCTTGTTGCCTAAGTTACGTCAAAGAGTTGTCGCGACCTTTACTGATCTTTTTAAAACAAGTTTGAATGTGATGATTGTCCTTTTATTCTTGGAGTAAATTTTTTTTTCCATTTTTCTTCCGATGTTGCAAGTAGACCGGTTGGTCATACTTCAATTGGACCGTTTCTTAGTTGATGGAAAATGAGAATTGCCTTCCTTTTTATAAATTTTTATGAGAATAAGTCAAATTTTCTGAGTGAAAATTTGTTCTTTTTTAATGCAGAAATCTTCCGCTAGGAATAGTTATTGGGATTCCACTAGTAACAGTAGTTTATCTTCTCACAAACATTGCATACTTCGCTGTGATGTCACCTGACGAGATGCTCACCTCATCTGCTGTTGCAGTGGTAAGTCAATGATTTAGAAGTAACCAGCACTCAAAAAATAAAGTTTTCATACTTGAATTCCCACCAAACTCCATCTGAATTCCATTATTCATCTCTATGGAGAAAAACTGTTATAGCGTTTAATTAGTATTGTTTCCTAAAGAAGACGACATGAGATAAAGGTCAAAAACTTGTGTAAAAGTAAATTAAGACGATTGTCACATACCGAAAAACAGATGATGTGTTTAATCATTAAAAGAAGGTGTACAAATATTTTTGAACTGCTCAGGAAACTGTAGGCACGCACAGAGTTTAGCTGATCGTTCAATAGTTTGAAAGCGTAAACCTTGAAAACTCTGTCACCATTCTTGCAGTTTCTTTGTGACCACGGGGAATTCTTGTGATGATGAGCTGAGAATAATCTGCTGGGTGCAGGCGCGGCGGAACGAAAAAAAAAAAACACAGTGGGGGGAGGGGGGCTGCCGTGAGTGCTAGCAAGAATATTTAAGCCTTATATACCTTCACCTCTTACTTAGATTTTCATTGATGTATTAACAGAGCCGAAAAACGCAACCAATTATAATCATTTACATACCTAACATGGTACAAAAGTCAGAACCACAGCAAATCAAGTATGACCTTTAAGCACTGTGATTTATGGATACAGGAGTGTTTTACATTGCCAAGGCATTCTGAAGTTATTCTTGAAGTTACTTGTTATGTCATCACCGTCACTAATACGTTCTGTTCGCTACAGTGTACGCCCTCGTTTGGACAAAGACAGCTTATGATAAGTAAAATGGCATGTCAGTTTTATTTTTACCTGTCAGTTTTAGTACCTACTGTAACTTACCATCTTAAAAGATTCTGAAATAGAAAAATGGGAAACTGGTGCGATATTAATCAGGTGTTACTGTCTCAAGAGTGAGAGTCCATATTGACAAGTTAATCTGTGGTATTTCACCTCTTCTTTACAGACATTTGCAAATCGTACTCTTGGACCAATGGCTTGGATCATTCCATTTTTCGTTTGCTGCTCTACATTTGGTGCAGCCAATGGATCACTGTTTTCCACAGGAAGGTAAATTAAATGTACACAAAGGGTTGAGCTTCAACACCATACACAAAGTCAGCATGATTTTTGATACCAAAGTCAATATCATTTACGTCAGGAAATAACTTGAATGAGAGATAACTAGAAAATTTTGAGAATTTCGATTAGGAATTAAGTTTTAATGGTTCAATAGACCTTTTTCCAAATAGCAATTACAAAGGATTACGGCACAGAGTTTTAGTGTGCACCATTTTTGTCAATAGACCTTTTTCCAAATAGTAATTGCAAAGGATTGTGGGATAGAGTTTTTGGTACGTGTTGTTAATGTCAATCCCATTTTACTGTGTACAAAAATTCTATCCCACAATCCTTTGTAATTGTTATTTGTAAAAGGATCTATGGCAATTTACTGTGGCCAAAAGTGATGTGAACCAAAACTCTATCCCACAATCCATTGTAACTGCTGTTTGGAAAAGGGTCTATGCACAGAAATGACCTGAGAACAGTTCTGGGAGAAAACATGAAGTGCTCATTTTATGCTTCTTTCTTAAAGGTTAGCTTACGTGGCTGGAAGAGAGGGTCACACGATACAAATTCTCTCGATGGTGCACGCAGGTTTCATAACACCACTGCCAGCTCTTACGTTCACGGTAAACAATGATAATTCAAGCAGCTTTAATTGTCAACATTGATTGAAATAGACAATTCATTACGATTTTCCATTCTTTGATTAGCCATCCTCAGTTTGAACTTTTTTCTCTTAATATCCCATAGAGTGTTCTTGCAATTGCCATGCTGATCCCAAATGACTTTGACACACTAGTCAACTACTTCAGTTTCGCATCTTGGATATTTTACGGCCTAACTGCAGCAGCTGTAGTCGTATTACGCATAAAGCATCCAGAGTGGAGGAGACCTGTTAAAGTAAGAGTCAAGAAATATTTGTGTTTGTTGAGATGTAAGAAACGACTATACTTGTGTTGCTGCCCATCGTGGCAAGACGTCGTAATTTGTGACGTTGGCTATTTGTGACTTGATTTTACTAGCAATTGTTGATGAACTCCATAGCAAGGAGTAATTTTGGGGCTATTAACTTTTTTGGTTACAGGATAATAAAACATATCAATCAGCCGCCATTGAATAGTTAGTTCAGCCTAATGTGGATTCCTGTAAAGGTTCCTAAAAAATTATTTCGTGAAACTAACAACTGTGTCCAATAAAATGATACTATATTCCATCTTTTTCTTCCCCAAGCCATGAATATCATCCGATTGTCTCCTTGCATCTTTCTTCATAGGTTCCTCTGGTTCTATCTATTGTGGTTGCGATAGTATCCATCTACCTTGTCATCGCACCCATTATTGATGCTCCTGAGTTTGGTTATCTTTACGCAAGCATCTTCATCCTATCTGGCCTATTTTTCTATTACCCCCTGGTATACAGGGGATATTCACCAAGATTCATGGGTAGGTTAAAAATATCCTTCATTATATCAAAATGCTTTCAAAAACCAAATTTGTTTAACGGTAGACCTTTGATAACCTTGAACGCATGATGCTGAATTTCGTTGTTTCCAATGAAAGATTCAGAGCATTGCTCAAAATCTTTAATTACCGTATCAGTTTACGATGTTCCCTTGTGCTAGGCTAATCTCCGAATGTTGTTAACAAAAAGAGGAATCTGTAACATGTGGACACTTGGCGGCATATTTTACTCAAGTAGGTACCTCTATGGCACCTGTACAGATCGTTATGTCTGAGTTTTATACATTACCATGGTTTGTTGATGGTCTGAAGGGACATGTAGCCCCAGTATGTTACAACTCGGGCACTTTAATCGTGGGGGCAAACCCAAATCAAGTCTTAGAAAACGGTACACAAAAGTTAGTATATATGCTCTCAAGTCCGGGCTTGTTCAACATACTCCGACTTACCCATAGAAATAAAAGTAAGGGAGAATGACGTCAGCCGATTTGGACTGAAGCCATTGATTTGGCCAGTCTGTACGGCAACAGAACACCTGCGCGTAATACAAATATCACGTCATTGCTTTTGCCCCAAGTATTGGCAAAGAAACTACAAGTTTTCAAGTTAGGAGTATAAAACAAAATACTTAAGGCACCATGACTTATTTCTGTTGTGAAAATTACTCCAAATCTTTCGAAAAACGCATAAAATAAGCTATAACTTCTGCAGCAGAATGCACACTGTACGTACGGAGAAACATCAATCAACCGGTCTTTTGCCGTACAACGAAAGCGCCCTCACAATTTTCGTGGCTTCACCGGTTAAACATGCATGGATGCATTGTGTTAGCGTTCTCCCTTTTATTTCTATGGACTTACCTTAATGTCCGATGGTCTTGATAGACCTCAGGAGATAATTTTGGGTGGTAATATAAAGGGGACAATGTTTGGAACCTAACATGTTGTTACTGTAATATTTATATAGTTAATGAATTTAAGTGTAATTGATCTTTATTTTTCTCCTCTGCAAGATTCGATAATTGTCAAAGGTGTTATGAAATATTTATTAACATGGCCAGCGAAACGTTTAGAGCATACTTTTACTTACTAATTATTTTGACGTTTACAACCAAGTATTTCTTGATGTTGTCATGGGTAGCAGGTATATCGACAACAAAATTAGAGACTCATTTTCACTTTCATGAAAAGAAGTTATTTTAGAATGAAGACACATTCATTTCTACCATTTTGGTGTTAGCTTTGAAATTTAATTGATGTTTTAAATTGTACTTCCAGATCACGTGACCGTGTTTTTTCAAAATCTCATGCAAGTTGCTCCCTCTTACTACAACCCTCCTGAAGAGGACTATAACCCTCCTGAAGAGGACTACAACCCTCCTGAAGAGGACGAAAGCGACAAAGACAGCAACACGGAAGAAAAACTTTGACGCAGGATTCACAATATGTCAAACGTCGAATGTCATAAAACAGTTTAATTCAATATGACAACAAAGAGGGCAATCCACAGAGTTACTGAGTGCATTCTCAAATGTTTTTTCTCTGCTTATTTTGTTGCAGACCGCCCCTGACATGTATATTTTAATGTAACCTAAGCTTTGTTTGCACATTTTTGCACGTAAAGCTGGGAATTCAAAGAACACAAAAAAGCCATCCATGGAGTTGGAAATCTCATCTCCTTTATATAATTCATCACATATCTCGTGGTTGTAGAAATTTTCTAGCAACATAAAAGTGGATTATGGCAAAAGACGTGAACAAGGTCACGTGTATTTTAAGATCCAACCTTTTACTTACATTTTATCTTTGATGTAGACCCTTAGAATCTAGAAAGTAATTTTCTAAATGGGTCATCATTCTCTGCATACCATATCATGCTATCATGACCATTTCTAAAGTACAGATTAGCAAAACATGACTAAAGCCAATTGTAGGTCATTTGACTTTGACCGATAACTTGCCGATTCTACCATCAATTTCGAATGCACACGTTTTCAGCGTCAGGTACCTATGGTCCACCCGTCGCATTCCTTTACTCCTGGGTATCTATTCCCTTGACGAGAACGTCCGCCCTTTCTATCGTAGCCCTTACCTTTGCAGATTACGCGGTACAACCCTTCCTTCCAGCCGACGAATGTGAACCTCCTGTAGTTGTTTTAAAAATGACTACATGGGTCTGTGTCAGTAAGTTATTAACTTCAATTGCAAACGGGTCGGTAAACTTGGGAAAATTAAACTTTGAATCCTGTGGTGTCAATATTTTATCAAAGTCGTTGAAGTCTACATGCGCAACATAACGCTGAGGTCAGCACATTATTTAACTCTTTTGACACACGATCCCGATTTAAATACAAAGAAATCAGATGTTTAACTTGCTTTTGATATTCCAGGCCATTGTATCGTGATAAACCAATTTTTGCCACAAAGGAGTCAATATATGTTAGGAATAAGTAGCAGTAAACGGACTTGACAGTCACAAAGGAAAGTATATGAAGTAGAATAAATATGTATGTTAAAATATTAGAGCAAAATGTACAATGAACACTGTAAAAATTGATTAACACTTTTTTGTAACAGATAATAAACGCGTCTTGACGTTTATGTAACAGAAAAAACAATAAAATACATAAGCAAATTAAACGTCTAAAACGCCAACTTTAACACATTGACGCCACTTTAACGCCATCTCGTAAACACGTTTGTGCGTTTATTTCATGATTACTGTAAACATCAAGTTGATTTTAACAAAGAAAAATTAACATATATATAAATCATGTAAACGTGTTTGCGGAGTGCACTTTAATTGACGTTATTATCCTTATCATGTGTTAATATTCGTTCAGTCATTTACTGTGCGTATCCATTTTGTTCTTCATTTTCTAATTTTTAAACGCCATATATGTGTTAAAAAATGAAGACGTCTATTTTTACAGTGAAATAAATGACAAGGTCGGTAATTTACCAGTGCCTTCCTTGTTAAGTTTCTGCATTAGCATTATATACTAAAGATCTGGATTTGTCAAGACCATATCAGTTGATTGAGATGATTGTTTCAAAATGACAAGCGATTCAAATTTACATTGACCGAAATGTGGTGGTTTTTTTTATTTAATTTTGGATATTAGTTTCAGTAATAAGAATTTTCTTTTCCTCTTTGTAATTCCATTTTCCAATTCTTATAACTTTCGTGAACTGTTGTGATGTTAAAGCTGCAACTAACGTTCAAGTTATCAGTACGGAGGCCAAGCTGCTTGCCCAGGTTAGAATCATTGGGACTGAATTTGTGAAACTTGGGCAAGGTATGTAATATAGAAACACGATAAGGATTGCGCATTTTCACATAGCTGCTGAAAATGTAATTTTCAAGACAATTGTTTTTATATCTCCATCTATCTTTAAACCATTCCAACCGTATCGTGTGTAAACTTTGTATTAGAAATTCTGAAAAAGACAGGAATGGATAAATATCCATGCAAATCTATATAAAAGTAGTTACAATAAGTTCAAAACCATTGATTGGAAGCTACTTTTAAATTTACATCATTTTGATGCTAAGCTGTTTCCTGAAATAGAGATTTATTTTTTAGGTACATTATTATAATTAACCATGTTAACTTTGTCTTTTCACTTGCTTCAACTATGGATAAAAAGTTGGCAAATAATTTAAAATTATGGCTGGAAATACAGAATACCTCGACTCAAAGGTGTCTTTCAAAGGTTCTTTGTCCAGCTTCTTTGCTTATGGGGTCGCGTTCTATCAAGGATTATGGTCTTACGGCGGATGGTATGTTACTTTCTATTATTTACTATTTAATTTACAAAAATAACTTAAAGAGGGCTGACGGTTACAAAACCTAATCAAAGCAATTGATGTTGTCCTCTCGTTTGTGCAAGTGTGATAAAAATCTATCACTGCCATGATACTGGCTTCAGTGTAAAATCGAAAGTACTGAAACAAGAGGTAGGCTATTCTTGCCATATTTTTTGTAACGCATCCTTCTTTAATTATGTTTCAATAACATCAGTAAAATGATTTTCACCTTTTTCTAAAAACCAACTGAATTTTATTACAGTGGAACTCATAAACCCATACATGTAACAGGAAATAGTTTCACTAATGCTGCTGTATCTTTGTGAGACTCCATTAGCTAAGCACTAGTCTATGAGGAAAAATTGAATGTTCAGTAAATTAAGTAGTGTGGGTTCATTATTTAAAAGAGGCTTTATTAAATATTCCACTTCGTTTTAAAAGGATGATATAAACTGCAAACTATGTCGTCGAATTTTCACTTAAATTTATGATTATCAAGAAAGGCAATATGAAGTAAAGTGTTTTTAACGTGGTTCTGGAACTTATTGCTATAGGCAATTTACTAAGTATTCATACCAAGATGTGAGACTTTAAGCAATCACCGATGAAACAAAAAGAATTGGAATAAATTCCAGTGAACATTTAAGCGTTAAGGCAATTATCAATTTCCTTTCCATTTCAGAATGTTTTAATTCTGTTCATGCTGTTTTCCAGGGAGTATTCTTCGCTGAGCAAAGTATGATTTTCATAGGTTCTTACTTTTGTTTCATACAGAAATCTTCCTCTTGCCATAGTTATTGGAATTCCACTTGTGGCTGTACCTACTTACAAACATCGTTTACTATGCTGTCATGTCTCCGAAAGAAATGCTTACATCTTCAGCTGTGGCAGTTGTGAGTACATGACTGACGAATCAACTGTGTAGACCTTATGCATATGCATGATGATGATACTTTTAATTGTAGTTGCATCTTTTCATATGACGTCACTTCCAAGTTTCTTAAGTTTCTTTATGATTTATATACATTTTAATTGTAGCATCAAAAGACATGCAGGTTTTAGAGGTTGCGAAATTTGTTGTTCATGGTAAAGGTTGATTTGTTTTCTCGTGAAAGAAGCATTTGGCAGACAAAGGCGTGATCGGGATTACCTCTAATCCATCATCTCTACATATAATAGATACATTGTTTTTATTCAAGACTAGGCAAGGTGAGGTTAGGTGGAGTTGCCTAAAACAAAGTTGACCTATAGCACTTAGTACGTTGTAGCAAGCCTTCTACTCTTATGCACACAAGATTTGATAATCGCAGTAGATTACAGGATGTGATTGATACACTCAGCAAACACTTATTACCAATTAACACCATTAACGAATTATTATAAAAGCGAAGTAGGCCTAATATTGTAAACACGTGTCGGTACAAAGAACTAGATATCATTACTAACAGAATGGTTTATGACGTGAACTGCTTTAATTAATTAAACGTTTACCGTACTCCCGTTATTCAAATATCAAACACTTTGGCGTGAAGTGGTCTGAGACAAACGTGTTTGAAATAGGACTTATAAAATACTAGGGACGATACGGAGGTCCTCATTGATTGTAACGCTTTGACTTGATAGGATTCACAATAACTCTGAATTTGATATGCTAGTATATGGTAAACATTACGATAGCGGACGCGCTGTGACAGTTTTATTGGCTATCTTGGGTCTATCGATAAACGCATTATTTTTAAAAAAAGGTCGAGGCTATATTTACTGGCAAATTTTTAAATTATTACTTCTTTTCTATTTGCTTGCATTCAATTCCTTAAATTTCTAAACTGACATAAAAGCAACGTGATTATATGAAATAGTCGGTTACATAATGCATATGGAACGTCACTCCCTATTGAAACAAAATGGTTACATGAAGCAACTTGAGTCTAAACCTCCTTGGTTATAGTCATAGACTTACCTTCAATTATTTCCTGATAAAGGAAATGCACGTTGAAACTAGATTTAGATACCTATGGCTATATGTGTTATCTTCTTCAATTCTAGTTCCGTATTACCTTAACTTACCAGCGTCCCAGTTTCTACTAAACCTTGGGATAAATTTGCAACTTAAAATTTTGTGAATAAATATGAGCACCGTCTATTTTCTGAACATACGGCTGGAGGAATGTCAAAAGTCATTTTGTTGTGTTTTTTAGCTCTTCCTTTACAGACATCTGCCAGTCGTGCTCTTGGACCGATGGCTTGGATCGTTCCAAGTTTTTGTTTGCTGCTCTACGTTTAGTGCTGCCAATGAATCACTGTTTTCTAGAGGAAGGTACAGATGATATGTTTAAGTATTTGACCTGGTAACACCTTCATATATATAATAGCCACTTCATTTTATCTGTAATGAATGACACTGATCATGAGAGGTGCGACTAGGATTTGCTTAAAGGGGGAGCCATCTTAAATCTACCGATGCTGCATGCTGGGCCAACAACATCAATTTAGTGACAGAATTACACATAAAATGCAAAGAAGAGGTTCTTTGACACGTAAGTGTTTATCGCGAACCGTCCTTGCGAGATCTAACAATTTCTCTCTTGGTTAAAGTAACAGGAGAATAAAGTCATAAGTGAGTTAACTATTCTTTTGAACGCAGTCACATTCACAGAAGGAATCTTGTCACATGAATGATTCATAATTGACTTCTGATAAATACGATCCTTAAGGGAACTTTAAAGTGGTGTTAATATGAAAAACTGTTTTTTTTTGTTGGTCAAGCCTATGCGTTGTGTTGCTCGTCAGTCTTGGGTAAAGCATGGAGGTACTTCGAATGGAGTAAAAGCATATTCTTTATTGCTTGGTGTAACTTTTAAACTCCAACGGCTATTTTTTAAATCAGGTTTTTACCACCTTTATAATTTAATTGAGTTCTTTACCCTTAATTCTAAAATTTCTTAGTCCCATAACCCCACGTTACCTCTTAGACTTTTTATCATATGTCACGACAAAGTGTTCCAAATGTGCTCGTGTGAAAAGAACGACTGTTATCATAGGTTACCCATCATTGACTGAGGATGAATTTTGCGAAAGGCAATGCTCAGTTGATTAACTAACAGAACATAAGGTAGAGATAAACATGTAGTCTATAACTACCTCAACAGCTAAAAACGTCTCAAAATAAAGGGAAATTGACATTCTCTTCCAGCAATACAACCAATTTCTGGATGAAAATATTTTGTAGGCTATGAAAACTAAGGATTTGTATAGAAGTCAAGCTCCCACCTTTCCGAATCCTTTCTGATAACAAACCTTAGCTCATCGTGAAGCTTCGTCCTTTCTTGGTATTACGGAATGGACGGCGTATGTGCCCACAAGTGCGCATTCTAAGAAATCACTTTAGTTCTTACTTAATCATTCGGGCGAACACACCAGTATGGCTGTGGTACAATTCATACGGAAGGCAAACATCTTCCCTACAACTGTCCCTTAAACTTTGGAACTCCCGGATTTAATAGCTGTTTCTTGTAGCAGGTAATGAGGATTTTGAGCTTTGGAATCATGATGTCGGGACTGATGATAACCTCAAAGGGTAACAAGCTGCTGTAACTCCATTCGTAGTAACTCCATGGATCAGGGAGCTGTTATTTGGAATAACAGCTCCCTGCATGGATTAAGTATACAGAAAACGTTAAGACATCTTCCCAGGGAGCTGTTATTTGAATGGAGATACATCGCTTTGAAGTGGGGTTTGTGCCGCCAAGGTCACTTAGTAATCCATCTCTTGTATCGTTCTTGACATTTCTGTAAGACTTTACACCGGATTAGGAAGTTAACACAAAAGGGATTTGTCGTCTGCTACATATACAGTAAGACTCGGGGTTCTCGTCCATTGCCACAGCATTGCCAGTCGTCAGGGAAACAAAATAATATTGCGCACCTTTCGACGCTTGGAAACGCGCATGACAGTATGTCAGTTAGGTTTTACGTCGAAATATGAACAAGAATCTATATCTGGTTATTTCAGGAAACTTCCGGAAACTTTTCTGTTGTTGTAACAAAAGTTAGACTTCTGCCTCGTCAACTCATTTGCATGAAGTATCTTGTAAAGGAATGTGCTAGCTGTATTCTTCTATCTCAGATAAACAGTCCTTTCGAGTTTAATATCACCTGCTCTAAACCAGTTGGCGGCGCAAACCTGCACATCAAAAAAATTGTTCTGCGCAAGCCACTTGTTAAAGGATTACGTGACTTGAATGATGTTGCAAAGTAAATGGTATCAAATTGGAGCCAGCAAACAAAAGAAAGAAATTTCCCTGCGTCAAACAAACGGCTTATCGTTGATAATCTCACCTCGATTTAGTGGGTCTTAAAGTATTTACATAAAATAAAGTGTTCGATAGAACTCCATCCAAATAACAGCACCCTGATCTTACTTATGGCTTTCGTGAATGGCAAATTTCATTTGCCTTTAGTCCAACTTTTTTCAGTATACGAAATTTATATTAAGTGGACATGTAAATTTGACTTTCATTGCAGTATTCTTACTACTTTGAAATTAGCTAATAACAGACTTGCTGGGAGATTAGCCCCTGTAAAATTATCAGGTTTTCTTTTTCCCTTCTCTATTACACCAATATTTCAGTGGTGGACAGTTACAACACAAATCATAACATTCAATACAGATGAGATGATGAAAAGAAGTGATTGACGCAAACGTCTTCCAGAGAACGTTATTGAGGTTCCTACATCATACAGTTGTATACACGTCACACAGTAACAGGAAGTTGTCAATGTAACGTCAGGTGCGTGCGTTATATGTCTCAGTGAAGTGTGTAAAGTCACCATAACAAGGATGCCTTAGCACTATGGACATTCCTGCCTAATTATGTTTATGGAAGCGCAGCTTCTCATAAACATATTGTGATAACACAGGATCAGGTCACGTGACAGTTTCTTTGTTACACGTTATCTGAAGAAGCAGTTCATGATCAAAACTGCCGCAAGTACTGTTTATTTCTTACCACGTGTACATAATTGTAAAGCAGTCACTAAGAAAATAATGGTCTTTTCATTGGAAAATAAGACTATAAAGATATTTCAATGTCCAAACGTCTGAATGACTTAGGCAAATGAGTGTGCACAAATTCAGGTATCTTAAAATGATTTCCACAAGGTGTAACTGATACAGTTAGATGGGATTTCACCACACACCAACACGATTGTGTCATATAGTGTCATCTAGAAAAGAAAAAGGTGCAATGTTGGGGTACAATTAACTTAAAAAGGCGGGGGCAAATTCCACAAAAGGGTCCAGGCAAACGCGGAAGTCATGTCAAAGTGACTGATACAAAGTTTAAAATTACAATAATAGGCTATAATGAAAAACTTTATTTTCGAAGCTAGCTTTGTTTATAATACTTTTTGTAAGTAAAAAGATCATTTACTGGTCTTCATAAAAAAATGTGACATTTAATCTTTCCTCACTTTTGTAGGATATGTTATAATGACATAAAACACTGTTATTCCTAGTAGTAGTAACCCTTTTGACATTCTTGAGTATGTGCAGAAGATCTAGAACACGGAAATCAGCGTCACTGTGAGCAACCGCGAAGCACGAAACACACAACCAATTTGTGCATAGTTGTATGGTACCATTAGTACGGTCATAGTTGCACAGTGCATGCAGGATATAGTTCTAATATTCTTCTCGGTATGGTTGCGCAATTTTTTCCCTCGAGGTTATAGGCAAATGCTGGACCTCATTTTGGAAATAGGCCACACCCCTAGTTACAAAATGACAGCTTTTCGATCCCGTAATTTTGACACCGGATTATGAAAGAACAGGCCAAATAACCCCAGTCTAACTAACCCTTGATGAACCCCTAACCATGATTTTTATACAAATTTGAAAAATTCTGAAAATCAAATTTGCCCATAACCTTGTGGGAAAAAAATGAGGCGGCGCGTGGCCACTCTTTCGGTCGAGATTGATCATTGTTCCCACCCAAGGCGTACTATCGTACTACAGCCGTGCTTATCGAAAACAGTTGGCCATCTTTAGAGCCATTGTTTATGTTAGTGACCCCCCACAGTGGCCGACACAGAAGTAAACGAAGTAACGTTGTAGGCCTAAGCATATTAAAGTGAGGCCTGGCCTCTTCGATGGGTCAAATTGGTGATACATATGTAGTCTACACTAAGTTGCGTTGTTGGCCCATACACTCGTTGTATACGTACAGAGGCTGCTAGTAGCCTAAGAAAAACCTTTCACAACTTCTGCCGGCCACAGTTTGGTTCTGTATTATCGTATTGTGAAGGCCTAGTGATAATGTACAGTGCAGCCTGTCCGGCATTTGGATATACTCCCAGCATTGCAAGCAGCGAGCATGTGAGCATGCTTTAATTTCAACTAGAAATTGAATTTGCATGGCAAATCCTGTAGGTAGCCTTACGATGAGTTCGAAATAAAAGCTTCTAGTAGCATGCAGTGAAAAGCGATGAGTTCTGGCTATCAGATTGTTGTTATGGGCTAAAATGAAAACTCAGTTAAAAGTGGTCCTCATGCGGTCGGTCTATTAACTGACTCCTTGCCTATGCTACTCGGTTTTACCTGTGACAACAACTAGGACCCTGTATTCTTCCAAACTCGTCTTTACAAAGAAAAATGCAGTCATGGCACATGTATACTACTTGGGGGGCAAGACCGAAGGTCCGCGGACACCTCGTTTAAACTTGCGAGACACTGCTATTAACTTGTGGGATATCTCTATGAACTTATGGGATTTTGATTTTTTTTTTTTAACTTTTGGAACTTAAAAGTGTACTAATGTCACGAAGGTCATTATTGTTCAGAGGTCATGGGGTCCCAGAAATTACGTGATCAAAATATGACTACGTACAAGCTTATATGCTGTAGTACCTACAGTTAACCTGATGTGATGAATTTAGGTGAAATATGAAACTTGCGCGTGGCATTCATGTCCTGATTTGTTTTATCAACTATTCCCCTCATCTAGACTATGTTCTGTCACGTACTCTGAAAGCCACTGTTAAAATTTAGACGCTAAATACTCAAGTATCTGCCGTCTTCCATTGTTGTCACCTCGATCGTAGTAGAATCTCTCATCTTACAATAAAGTAGTTTACATGTCAGTAGTGCACTACACTGTAGTAGACCCATGGAAGCACTAGGTGAACGAGCTGAACACCCTAAAGTAGATAAGTGGTACTTCCCGTGCGAGCTGGAGACCGTAACAGAAAATGACAGCCATGTTGCTGAGCTTTAATCGTTTTACTCGGCGCATGTGGCATCCAAAAGTGATTATTTAAATTAAACTATAGATTGTAAGCGTTAATCGTTATCATCTTCATAAAATGCATAACAAAAATTCATCCTGTCAAAAATGTGGCTAAGTTTTATTGCACAAAGTCACAATCTATGCTTTGATTGCTGACTACACCTTGTCTTGGTCCTTGATGGTTTTCGATCATGAGCATTATAGAACGTCTCAGTGATAATTACAAATCACGGGAAAGTAAAATTAATCCGCTTTATGGAGATTGTGTGCTAAAAGGAGTTATTTTTCCCCGAAGTGTATGCATTTGTACCTTCGTGCGTGACAAATTACGGAAAATCTGTAGGACGATTCCAGGGACGTAGCCTGTGAGGCTACGTAATAAAGGCGGAAAAGGCCTATGTGTAATCTTGAAAATCATGGCCAGTATAAGTACGAATTGCTTCCATAAACAGTAGTACGGATCCCGTAACTACATTTAAAGTTCACTTTGTTGTTTCCAACCTAAGTGAAAAAGAACCTTGGGTCGATCGGTAGCATGTGATGTACCTTAGCAAGTTAGGCTACTCACTTTGTAGGGTTGGAAAAGGATTTTGCAGTGGCGTAATTACTAATTAGTAGTTAGTTTTCAAAAACAACACATCGCACAGAAATCACTATTCCTGCTTCTCTTTGGTTCCCAAATGATAAATTGATTTGTTTATGCTAACGCCAGTGTTGTATAGGAAGTTTCTTAATTACCCCAAATGCTGTTATGAAATTTTAGAGTTGGCATTGTTCAGTGTATGTAAACATGATATAGTGAAGAATACTGGGTAGAGACAAATGAAATGCACATATTACGGTTCTCACTCAAAGGCTACCTTATGTCGTTAGAAGGGAAGGTCACACGCTGCGAATTCTTTAGATGGTGCACACAACTTTGATTACTCCTCAATCAGCTCTGATGTTCGCGTTAACCTATTGATTTTGTTACTCCTCATTAATACATATACTTGACTCGCTAAAAATTCTGCACCTTATTCGCTAAACCTTCCGAAACTTCAACTGTCTTTTTCTATACATCAGAGTGTTCTTACCATCGTCATGTTGATTCCAAACGACTTCGACACCCTTGTTAACTACTTCAGTTTCTCATCATGGATATTTTACGGTCTCACTGTAGTGGTATTGAGCGTGAGGCACCCAGAATTGAAGCGAACAGTCACAGTAAGCTTCACGAAAAGAATGCGTCTGCCGGGAAGTAAAAAATGCTACGTCTATTGTAGCACAATTTAGTAAAACATTTCATAAATTTGCGATATCAGTCAATAAACAATTATCAAAGTTTGTAGACGTGGGTGTTGATTTTGTTTCGTATGGTCTAATAAGAACAGATAAAGATCAAATTGTCATTAGTGAACAGTTGATTAATTAATTTGAACTAAACACATTACAGATTAAACCTAGACAATTAACCACTAACGATTCCCACTAATGTTTTTTTATCACAGTGCTTCCTTTTCATCGTCCCTCCGTAGGTTCTGATTGCGCTACCTATTGTGGTTGCGATAATCTCCATCCACCTTGTCATCGCACCCATTACTGATACTCCTGAGTTTGGTTATCTTTACCCAAGCATCCCTGATCCTAGCTTGCTTATTTTTCTATTACCCTCTGGTCTACAAGGCTTATTCACAAGGATCATTTATGGGTAGGTTTAAAATATCCGTTAGTACATCACCGTATACTCAAATGTCAAGGTATTTGATAGACTGTATCCTGCCTTATTTTTGTCTGCACTGTACTTAGCCACAAAACCTATGTACAGCTCATAAATATAATTGCATTATCTTTTCCTTTTGTGATATTTCCAGCCATTGTTTCAACTAGTAGACTGTTGCTGATCACGTCTTAGTGTTTAAATGAATTACACCCAGGAAGTCAATAGGCTTAGTGATTCCTTGCCATGTGGATATAATTTTAGTACTGTGGTTTTAAGTTGACCCAGTTTCATTCTGAATGCACTGTGCTTAAGTTAAAATTCCATGGGTAAAGATCAGAGAGATTGATTCATTTTAACATGGTCCGTCATACATCAGTGTCTTGATTTAAATTTTTGGCATTGCATACCAGATATAAGATCCGAACATGTTTCATACTTGACAAATCATGTTTAGGAGGTTTCACCAAATATGAGGTCTCTCAAACTACTCATCTTGAGATATCATGATTACAAGAAGTTTTCAAGGTATATTACTTTTGACCTAGGGTAGCCTAAAACAATATCAACTTCTCCAACTTAATATGGAGCACTGGCATACCATGTATGAGGTTCATAACAGTCTCTCTTCTTGACATATTATTCCCAATGTTTACGGTTTGACCCCTGACAAGCCGAAATAACCTTTGACATCCACTAAAAATAACAGAAACCATCCACAAAATATGGGCCATCCACATTTTAACTTTAAGATCCCTTACACTTATCCTTCTTGAAATATCATGATTATGATTATAAGGTTCTGACCTTTTGGCCTTTCATGACCCCAAATGACCTTTGATCTCAACCACAAACAACAGGGATCATCATAGGTGTAGGAGTCTAAGTTGATGGGGGGGGGGGGCTGGAACGACTTGCCCGAAAAATATAACCCAATTTTCCGCGCTGCACGCACGTTCGACATGTTAATGTGCATACCATATAGGCCAATTACATACAATAATTTGCCGTGTCACTACCTTCTTTATTGGTTTTAATTTTGGCCGAAGTCGGTAATAGCCGGCCTGGGGAAGGGGTCTAAGGGGAGGGGGTTTTGCCTCCCCTTTGAAAATTTTTGAAAAATGAAGTGGCCTTTAGTGCAATCTGGTGCCACATATGCTACCTTTGAAGTGAAATTTGTGTTAAAACATTTACGTATTTTAGGTACTTAAAGAAAAAATCGGCGTTGCCCCCTCCTCTTTGAAAATTTTTGAAAAAGTAGGTGTCCTTACATGCAATCTGGTGCCACATATGCTGCCTTTTAAAGTGAAATTTGTGTTAAAATATTTACGTATTTTAGGTACTAAAATAAAAATCGGCGTTGCCCCTTCCTCTTTGAAAATTTTTGAAAAATTAAGTGTCCTTACATGCAATCTCTGTACCACATATGACTCCTTTGAAGTAAAATTTGTGTTAAAATATTTACGTATTTTAGGTACTAAAATAAAAATCGGCGTTGCCTCTTCCTCTTTGAAAATTTTTGAAAAATTAAGTGTCCTTACATTCAACCTCTGTGCCACATATGACTCCTTTGAAGTAAAATTTGTGTTAAAAAATTTACTTTAGGTAGAAAAAAATCAGCATCAGTGAGGGTGAGGCATGGCCCAATGGCCCCTCAAATACATCATAGATAATCATAATATAAGTTCAACCATTAAAAACACACTGATGAAGTAATACGGAATATATAGGTGCTGGTAAATCAGAACTCTATATTAATTACCAAGGAAGTTTTAAAACTACTAATACCCTAGTTTAGCTACGTCATTGCATTATTTTTCTTTCAGTAGGTCGTCATCGCATTATTTTTCTTTCAGTAGGTGCCCGAAATGTTCTCAGCATTTTGCCCAAGTTTTCACAAAAATTTTTGCAGCCCCCGCCTCCAACGCCTATTCGGATCATCTACTCAATATGACGTATCCACACCTCAGGTATGAAATCCTCAAAGCTCACCCTCCTTGAGATACATTGTTAAGTGAGCAGTCATCAAAATTTTACTGGAAGACCTTTTGAAATCACGACCTTTGACCTTCACCAAAGTTATAGGGATCATTACCTGACTATGGGCCGCCCACATGCCAAGTATGAGATCCTTCACAGTAACTCTTCTTGACATACCCTGTTTACAAATTTTTAACTTTTGGACCTGCCCTAACACCAAATGACCTTTGACCTTCAACAAAGATACAAGAAGCATTAACTTTATACGAACCGTCCACAAGACAAGTATGAAATCCCTCACAGTTACCTGTCTTGAGATATCATTTTTACAAGGTTTTAACCTTTTAACCGCTCCTGACCCCAGATAACCTTTGACCTCCACCAAAAATTATCAGGAGGATTTCTATATATGAACCATTCACAAGACAGTACAAGATCCCTGACAGTAACCTTTCTTTTGATAAACTGTTTACAAGGTTTTGACCTTTTGACCTTTCATGACCCCAAACGAACTTTGACATTCACCAAATATTATAGGGACCATTCACTGGATATGGGCCACTAACAAGCAAAGTATGAGATCTCTCACAGTTTCATCTTGAGGTAGCTTGCTTACAAGGTTTTAATCTTTTGACCTCTCATGTCCCCAAATGATATTTAACCATCCACAAAAAATCATAGCCATCATCTACTGAATATGTACCATCCACTTGCCAGGTACGAGATCCTCACGATTACTTTTCTTGAGATATCCTGTTTACGAGATTTTGACCTTTTGACATCACTTGACCCAAATGACCTTGAACTCTTCCAAAAATTATAACAAGCATCTACTATGTATGAACCACCCACAAGACAAATATGAGATCCCTCACAGTCTTTTTTGAGCTATTGTGCTTACAAGATTTCGACCTTATGACCTCTCGTGATCCCAAATAATCTTTGGCCTTCACCAAAAACAACAGAGATTTACTTCTTAATAAGGGGCATGCACTTGCCAAGTATGATATCTCTCAAATTTATCTTTCTTGAGATATCGTGTTTACGAGTAGTGTCACATACACACATACACATACATACATATTTAAAGTGCCTCGGGGATCAGCGTTTTTTACAGTGAAAGTGGGGAATATCCCTACTTGCAGATGTATCCACACTTGCTGGAATGGGGAAAAACGCTCATGTTCCCGATTTACACCTATTACATACACACACGCCATCTCCATCGCATAGATTCCTTTTGCCTTGGGCAATGGATGGGTTAATTACGAAGGACAACTTTTTGAAGCAACTATTCCCTTAAGAAGTGTTCCTTGAATGAGATCTTTTGTGGAAAGGATTGACATCGACTTCCGAATAAGAGGTGTCCAAGAGTCTACAGAGAGCCTTACAATATTTGTTGTAGCGGAGTGGGGAGGAGGTAGTTTGCATGGTAGTGTAGTGACCAGCAAGGTGGGGTTCTTGGCCTAGCTCTTGTCTTTTAATTGGTTAGAACCCTGCGAGAGGCAAGGGAAGTACAAGAAAGACATTTCAAACGAGCAGAGTTGTTGTGCAACTCATATTGCAAAACGAATATTTCAGAAAAATATCACCAAGGCTATAGAAACCACACAACTATAACTTTCTTGAAGCTACAGACTGACGACTTCAGGGCCGAACAAAAGTCAGCAGCAGGACCTGGAATAACTTCTAAGAGGGGCCCTTTCCTGTTGTGCTGCCTTGGTGAAAACTGTTTTAAGTCGTTTACTGTTACTAATATAAACTACATTTAACTATAAAAAGAAACATGCACAACTTTTCATAGTGAAATAAAGCACAAAGAGATGAATATGCATTAACAGTACAATAAACACCTTTTTTTCCAGAATCAAACCACTTTAACTCTCACAGTCATGGATCTCAAGAAAACGTACTTAAATAAGTCTCTCCAAAGCTGCATATAGAAGACAGCATTCCGGGAAACAATTTAATCCCAAAGGTCACAATAATTGCCATACTCGTTAGCCCGACACAGATCACAGTAAAACCTCGGAGGAAAACAGGGCAATAGATGAAAAAAAAAACAGTCGACTACAAAATAACTTAACAAGGGCTCTGCCCACCGTCACAATATCAAAACTTGGTGCCATAGAGCAATTTTAAAGTCAGTCAAGTATGGATTTAGAAGTCAGGTAACATTTTTGATCAAATGTGATATTTACACTCAGTTCCATTGCTTCAGTTGTTTTCGTCCTTTAAAGGGGAAATGCAGTCACCCCAACTTGAAGTAGTGTAGTAGACTGTCCTGTTTCATGATTGGCTCTTGAGAGTCATGTGACAATATTTTTTCTCCTAAAATGTGAAATTTACTAGAAGTAACTGATTGGTTTACCTTGAATATGCAGTATTGAAGTCATAAAATATTATGGAAGATACTTTGGAGAGAAATAAGAAGAAAACTGTGAGATTAGCTGTTGCTTCAAAATAAGTTTGGGGCGACTACTCTTGCCCTTTAAACTTGTGAGCACCTAAATTATAAAACTATAGCTAGTATGAATGCATTGACATGGTAACCATTTTAGTCACACAATAGATACTTAACGAGTACAAAATCGGTAAGTGAAGCACAGAACCTTCGTTGCAAAACAGATGTTTGCCGAAAGTTATTCATTACATCCATTGTTTTCTTACAAAGATAGAAGAAAGCATATCTTTAAACACTACCTACAGTACTTTAGACCTCTGAAAATAAAACGTCAAAAGATAGAAAGACTGTACTACCAAACGGGAGTTTTACGTCAAACTACTCATACTACAACCAGTTATAGGTACAGCATGTACAAATATCACCAGGTACGTACGTGGAATAACAGTTGCTTCTATGTGCGGTTGTTACACGCGCGTACCATAGTTACATCAGCAGTGGCCTAGCCACGAGGAGGGTTTTGGGGGTTGAAAACCTCCCATGACCCAACCTTGAAAAAAATAATTGCAAAAAACACATGATCACTATAAACTTTATTACATTTGAGGCACAAATATTGCACCATTTTGCATCTGGAGACCTACAATAGCCGTTTTTTCTCCCTCCCCTTAAACCTTTCCCTCATGTCGTACTCCAAAACCCTCCCCATGACACAATCCTGGCTACGCTACTGTACATCAGTACCATTATAACACCTCCCTGGTTACATGTAGTGCTTATGATTAAAGTGTAGTGATGTTCGTTCAACGATAGTGATGTCATGTAGATCAACTTGCAACATTTTGTTTACGACATTGACTCAGTGTCCTCATGGGTAAAAAAGTATACATGATCTTTCCCTTTTTATGAAGTATATGACTTATCATTCTGGACAAATTTTCATTATGTCAGGGACCACTGAGACGGGGGGGGGGGCTACGAGGGCTTTACCCTACACACATTTTCTGCCGTGGGTATTTTGGACCGCTCTAAACTGGAAACTTTTCTTGAACATATTGGGCGGCTTCGATGATTAGCTCCCCCCTCCTTCAAAATTGGCTTCGCAGTCCCTGTATGTCCGAGTTGTATGTGCATAAAAGACAACCCTCTCTTTATATAAGACAAACAAATTGCTGATTCTTATCCCTCGAACGATGTGATCACTTAGCAAACATCAGGAAATATCTATTGGCTTAACAAGAATCATCATATCTTTATTGGTACTCTGAGCTTTGAACAGCCTATAGTACTTAATTTGAATACTTACTGAAGGATATAAAGGGTGGAGGAAAAGGTATGTTTGAATTTTGAAGTTTATTTTCTACAAACCCTAAACCAGTGTTTAAAGTCTCAAGGTCGACCTCTAGAGTTGGCCTCAGCCTCATGGGAGGGGGGGGGGGATGTTGTCTCCGCCTCAATCTCGGCTTCAAAAATCTGTCCTCGGATTTTTTTAGCCGAAGCCTTACGAGGACCCAGCAAGGTCAGTTGTTTTATAATGCGCGTAATAGTTGCCAAAAGACTAATTTTCCCGTAAAATATGTTTAAGAGTTTTTCTCACCACGTATTCCGTGTTATTGAATCAATATACAGCAGAGGTCGAAACAGAGGATGACGCGGTTCTTAGGAGGACGACAGGGCGTCCTTCAGCCCACGTCCATCGGAGAGGTCTAGCAGTACGTCTTGGAAGATGAAAACTCGTTAGGAAGCCAGAAATTATTAACATTTGAATAACGCTAACTCATCGTAACTGTTTGCAAATTGTCTTTCATAGTCTACTGTCAGACTGGCGTTCCACGCATTACAAGTTTTTCCCAGAGTTAATGTGACGACTCATATTTTTGAGTTCGGTTGCCTGCATGCTGCATTTTGTATGTTTCCGGTATTGAATTTTCTCATACTGCGGACCCACACATGTTACATGCAGAAATGAAGTGAAAATGCTTGCTATAGAGTGCTATTTACTTCATCCTAAGTTGTTAAGGAAGTCAACTTACATTTTCCTGGGCCTTAGGAGGAGGGTAGATTACCATACCTCTCGTCGGGAACACTGGAGTCCCACTAGTACTTCGTCAATATCTTTGGATCGTCATAATGGAATCCCCAACCTGTGTTTGCTCATGGAAACAGATTCTTCAATATGATCCCCAAGTTTCTAATTCGCTTTGTGCTTTGTAGTTTCTTTCTCTTTCTTTCATAGTTTGGTATCATGGCAAACAAGTGCACCCTTCACTCATAGAATTAAGGTTTTCGGGAATATAGATGAATAAGTTGCAACACACTTTACCACAAGGAGAAATCAATTAACGAAGATTCTCCCAAGGGTCTTCAAAAAAGTCGGGGCACTCCGCACTCTGAGGAAGGCACAACGGACAAAGTTTCCACCACTAAATTCAGGGTCGTAGCCTGCCGGAGGGGGGGGGGCAAGGGGTACCTGCCCTTCGCAACCAGAGAAATCGCATATAGGAGTCATTTTTCCGAATTGGTCCGAGAGGTCCCCTACCCCCGCCGTAGCAGTGCTCAAAAATATCTCTCAATAGGCTTCTGGATCCGCCTATAAGCAGTTACGAACATTGTTGCACTTAATTACATGATGCACAATGCACGCCTTACGTATGTAGTCTAACGCTCTTAAGAAATGTATCTTACGTCGTGCCAGAGTCATTTTATAACATGGGCTAGGCTATACATGATAACCATCAGATACATGCTAAAATCAAAAAGGTTATAATGTAGATCTAAGTCCTATTCCCCTGTTATTTATTTTATATTTCTCTAGCCTAAACCTTCAAAGTAAAGAATGTTAAGATGCAACTTGCAAGGACTTTTGTTTCGGTAGTCTTACTCTACGCGACATCCAATGGTGGCCGTCCCAGTGGTGTACTGAGGAAAGGAGGCGGTGGCCCGCCCCGGGTAAAAGCCTCTGAAGTATGCCATGCCAGAGGTGAAAAAGACCACTAAGTAATGAGAACTTCTAAGCATAATTATACTCAGTTCTAAGCATGGATTACGGGAGACAAGCGGGGGCACTCCTCCCCCCCCCCCCCGTTTTTCCAGAGCTTAAAAACTAGAAATAATTTTAAAAATGAGCGAAAGTAAGCGAGAACAGAGAAATTATAAGAGAATTTTCAATAGCCTTTTATGCTCAAATTTTTCAATGTTCAAAGAAGGAAAATATTACAACATCAAAAAACCATAAAATTGCAAGGAAAATTTTTCACGTTAAAGGCTTCGTCGGCCACAACTTCCCAACATGCAGCCTCCAATAAAAATTACTTCCCTGGTACTTTAACTGCCGATTCCCTTAACAATGTCCATGTAAAAACTACCCACAAAAGATTTCACATAGTCTATAACCTTCAAAATCGACACTAACCTTATTTTTCACACTAATTAAGTTGAGCGGCACTTGTCTCAGACCATTGACAAAACGAAACATGAAAGAGAGCCTCCATAGAGCAGGATATAGGTTCACATATCCTGTTCTATGGAAAGAACAGGCACCTGGGGAAAAAGTAGGAAATTTTTATGCAACAAAAATACTAAATTTAAAACTAAAAAAACAATAGTTTACAATTAAATGTCACAACGCTGTTTTCTTCTGCGCGCTTCGCGCGCACCCGCTTTACATATTGCTTCGGGGTTTCAGGGTTACTTCCTGTAGAACACCCTGCTTGTCATAGCTTCGTGCAAACACTTCTACAGGTATTATCATTGAACCCACCAATGCCCCTATGGCCGTACGCAGGGTAGCGTAATTTTCAAAGCAAAATTTTCATCACCATCGATCTGTATAAATTTACCGACTCTTTAAAAATTGTTTAGATGCAAGTTGTAAGTCACGGGAAGTGCATTTTCGGTACCGTAATAACTGACAGGCGCTTAAAGAAGGAGGGGGGGGGGGGTAAGAGCACTCTCCTTGAGGGTACATTTCTTTTTGTTAGCATTTCT
Organism: Holothuria leucospilota; assembly: GCA_029531755.1. Classification (NCBI taxonomy): domain Eukaryota; kingdom Metazoa; phylum Echinodermata; class Holothuroidea; order Aspidochirotida; family Holothuriidae; genus Holothuria; species Holothuria leucospilota. The sequence continues at coordinate 14,720,373 of CM055965.1, forward strand.
ATTACTCATATCACTAAAAAGTATGAAAAATGCGATTTTTTCAGCGCACTTCGCGTGCACCCATTCTGAAGACTAGATCTCCCTTCAAATTATTGTTCCAAAGTCCGGGAAAACCCTCAGAGTAATCCATTCTCGCCTACTTCCTCAAGCCCTCAGCATTATCGATCCCATCTGACTGTTAGTCTCATGGAGTAAGAATATAATTGAAAAAAGTCAAATTGTGATTTTTGTGGTATGTTAATTGCCCACCTTATGTCATTTGAAGTTGAAGCTAAAATGCATCATTTGAATGCCTACAATTTCGAAAATACTGCCCCAGAGCTCCTGAAGGCTTCGCCCCCTGGACACCGCCAGGGGCCCTGAGGGAGGGCCCCTGGACTCCATGCCGTCAGGGGAGCATTTTGCACTCCCGCGGCGTCTTCGGCGCCGTTTGACGGTCCACCCGGTTTTGCCCCACGCTTTCAGACATCCCCAGCGCCCCTGGTTCTAAGCTTTGTCGAAGACAGTATCACCTCTTTCTTTGCACTCACCCCCCAAAATAGGACTATTTCATTACGTAACTAAGGAGAAATGTAAACGTATTAAGACATAAAAACATTTCTCAAAGGGGTTGGGGTGACACATTTCCCCAAGACGACAACTCCCTTTTCACCCACTCAGCCCTAAAATACAACAAAAATCACTACATTATGAGAATTTCCAAACATATGTTCAGTTCAAAGCTCTGCCAAAGAAAGCACCATTTGCATCTAAGTCACCTTACATACCTCAAAATTTTTCAAAAGGTAGGGGCACAACCCTCCCTCTTAAACCCCTTCCAAGCATAGCTTTTAAGAGATGGATCCTCCCAGCTGCCAACTATAGGTATGCCATTGGGGGTTTCTTGTATAGATAGTGTCATGAACCGCACCATTAGGATTTTCCCCAGGCTACGGCCCTGAAATTTATTCTTATCTTGATGCAGAATGTATGTACCGGTGAGCTAAATTTCTAGGTTAATGGGATAGAGTGGTACTGTATCAAAGTGTTATTCCTACCCTGACCTCTGACACCATTTCAGCTCGATCACCCTCAGATCAGGGAGGCGTTAGGACAACTCCTTGCTCAGATGCCTTGGTTTCATCGGACAATTAAAATAGGTAGGCGGTAGCATTATCTGATACTACGTAGACAGTCCCTTGTTTGAAAAGGTTTTAATTTTATGCGTTCTTAACGGACATTGTGTCTTATAGTTATACAAATAGCATCTTTGTGCTGTTGGGTGGGATAAAAGACCGCAGACTGCATCCCAAAGGCCATAATCTGTAGGTGCTAACATCAAGTAACATCCCAACTTTCCCCCCAGAAGGTCTGGTTTTGCACTGTTGAGTAAAGGCGATTTGAGTAAGGGCAATATCACGTAATGGATACTTTGTATTACTGCTCTGTTAGGTTTCTAAAACCAACCTTAACTGCAGACTGTAGACTGCGAAATTTTAAGTTCAATGTACAAGGAAGCACACTGTTAAACTGTCAAACTAAGCAAACATATACTGTTAGACTTAGCGATCACAGAATCGACCATAATACAATAATTAAACAGATAGACTGAAGAAGCCACAACAACCAACTAAAGCACCGTTACTCCTCCTGTTGTGGCTGCCTCAGTCTATCTGTTTAATTATTGTATTATCGTCGATTCTTCAATCGCTAAGTCTAACAGTATATGTTCGCAAAGTTTAGCAGTATATTTCCTTGTACAGTGAACTGTAAATTTCTCAGTTGCAGTCTAGTCAATGCTATAAAAGGTCCCAGGGGGACCGAAAATTTCAATAAAATTCATTTTTTGAATCTGTATTCTTGTTTGTCAACTATAAGACTGGTCTCTTCTTTGCTCTTGTTTGCATATATATATATATATATATATATATATATATATATCTCTATATATATATATATATATATATATATATATATATATATATATATATATATATATATATATATATATATATATATATATTGGTTGTTCACCTTGCCCGTCCAATTGCAAGACGTGCGCTCTGATTGATTCAACTAAATACTTTCAGAGCTATCAAACTGCACGCACTTTCCAAATTAGGCAATCAATTAATTGTCTTTCCAAAAACGTCATATATCTCATCTACTGCAATTTATGTGGAACGCAGTACGTGGGGGAATCAAAAAACTCCCTCAGGATGAGAATGACACAGCACAGGTCAGCAATTAAAACCAAAAAAATTGATCAACCTGTTGCCAACCATTTCAATTTACCGCATCATTCGATAGACAATTTACGTGTCATTGCTATCGAACAAAATGATTCATGGGACAATAGAAGCCGTAAGACAAAAGAAAATTTCTGGGAATGTCAACTCAAGACTACGTCGCCATTCGGCCTGAATATCCGAAACGACTTACCAGCATACTGATTGAAGGGATTACACTCTAGGCCCAAGTAATCCTATTAGACCGTCTCCGTCACGCCTATCTCAATAGGCTTACTCAAATTACTTAGTCTCGCCTCTTTCAAAAACGATAGTCCTAATTGACTATCAGTGGGGACCATTGTCCTCACAATTTAAAAGCTGTAAGTCCCGTACACTCCTTGTCACTCTTGTGATCAAGCACTGAAGAAGAGCTAGTATTGCTCGAAAGCTTTGCAAAAACCTTTTATGGCTGTTGTATTTACCAAATTTCTAGCTTCTACTGCTGTCACGTATCTCCTTTGAGATCCAGCCATTCATTTCTGTAGCACTGTTGTTATACAGTATTTCCGTTAACATATATATATATATATATATATATATATATATATATATATATATATATATATATATATATGTATATATATATAGTAGCGTGAGACTGGTTTGCAACGGGAAGGCTTGGTAGGATACGTAGGATCTCTAAAGATTCACAGAGTAGGTAATACACAGATAAATGGAGTAGAAAATACCAAACTCAACTACGTTCCAAGAAAAAAATGCACAAACACAGTGATGTTGGTTGGAAGAAGCTTATCAGCCTTCTTCAGCCAACTGCATGACCAATAAAATTCTCTACACTTATAAAATGGGCTAAATACATAAAGAAAGAAAAGGTAAGCCGAGTTAAATTCCTTAACAAAATAAGTAAAACACGCTAAGCAAACAACAATAAGAGGATACGACAGTAAAATAGTCAAAGAAAGGATAAGCTAAAGAAAACATCAATTACGACAATTGACAACCAAAAAGAGAACATAAAAGGTCAAAGAAGGGATAAGCTAAAGAAAACAAATTCTTTTACGAGAATTAAATTCTTTTCTTTTTTTGAGGCCTAAAGGATGAATTGTTCTTAACTGGGCCATCCAATAACCTTCCGTTTGCATAAAATTGATTCCGAATTGGAAGAAGAATGAATTTTTTCTATGATGATGAATTTAATGTCTTTTAAAGAATGCTGAGTACTGGAGAAATGGATTTTGCATTTTTTTCTTGGAACGTAGTTGAGTTGGTATTTTCTACTCCATTTATATATATATATATATATATATTTATATATATAAAGTATTGTTGGGAGTGCATTGTTTGGGTATTTGAACTTTCTTATTCTCGCTTTATATACATATATATATATATATATATATATATATATATATATATAGCAGCGTCCACTGCGAGTATTTTCGCCTCCAGGGGGCAATAAACAGTCGTCTTGCACTTAAAAACATTGATGTGCACTCCCATTTAAGTTGGTATTTTGAAGAAACGTGGTGGTATCATTTGCGAATATAATGAAATTAAATTTCTCAAAAAGATTACAGATATTACATATATATTAAATAAAAAGTAGAGGTCCCAGTAGGGAGCCCTGGAGAACACCAATATTACATTGTTAATTAGATGCGAAATTATTTACCTGGACAAAATTACACCAGCCACTTAGATAACTGGGGCGACTTCGGGTTGAAATGATATAAAGCGCCGAACACGTGGGGCCCAGGGGCCGCCTTTGGAACCTTGGTAGAGTCCAGACGCAACGCCTCGCTGGGATGTATACGAAAATGTTGACATTAAAATGATACATTTAATTCTCTTCAAATGAAAGGATGGGGTATTAAACTGGTAACTGAGGGTAATGACGAAAATCAACTTCACAATTATAACAAGTATCATATAAAGACGTACACATAACAACAATGAAATGCGTTACCACACTGTTTTCTCAGGCATGTTACCTACATTCATGTTACGTACATGCAGCTGTCATGTCATGTGCACCTGTGAACGTTCAGAACAGTTTCTTCTGAGGACAAAGCAATGCCAAGGATATGAAACGTTCGTTGTCTTTATTTAAACTGGATATCTGAGATGGTCACTAAATAAAAACAAGTATTAGTGAATTAAATGATTGAAAACCTTGACTAAAAATGTAGGGCGTCTCCAGCAAACCAAGATGAGGACCAAACTTCTGCTCTTTTATACTTAGAAACGTCATTAATTGCAAAGGTAGGCTCCCAGTTTATTTAATTGCACTTATAACACTGCATAGACGTCTGTCCATAGGCCATGTATTTTATGAAACCCGAATAGACGAGTTGGGAAATTCGGTACTTCCGGTCGGGTCACAAGGTCAAGTGTACCATGACAACGGCAAAGTGTTTAGCTCTGCGTGCTCAGCATGCAACACTCGCGCATGCGACACTGTAAGCGTGGTACACTTCACCTTTGACTCATTACCATAATTCATTGCGTGGAAACATTTCCCAACTCGTCTATTGAAGATGAACCAGTAGTCAACATGAAATTTCTCATAGAGCACACTTATGAAAGCACTGATCCTTCTCAAAGTCGTTCTCGTCTATTTCACCGTTACCTTTGTCGCCACACTACCCACTGGAGGCGTTTACAGCGCCACCACATCCACCCTGACCACCACAGTCCATAATCTGATTTCATGTACCTTCAATGATAAAAGAAGGTCTACTTATTATAAAGGTCATCTCCATCGCATAGATTCCTTTTGCCTTGGGCAATGGATGGGTTAATTACGACGGACAACTTTTTGAAGCAACTATTCCCTTAAGAAGTGTTCCTTGAAGGAGATCTTTAGTGGAAAGGATTGACATTGACTTCCGAATAAGAGGTGTCCAAGAGTCTACAGAGAGCCTTACAATATTTATTGTAACGGAGTGGGGAGGAGGTAGTTTGCACGGTAGTGTAGTGACCAGCAAGGTGGGGTTCTTGGCCTAGGTCTTGTCTTTTAATTGGTTAGAACACTGCGAGAGGCAAGGAAAGTACAAGAAAGACATTTCAAACGAGCAGAGTTGTTGTGCAACTTATATTGCAAAACGAATATTTCAGAAAAATATCACCAAGGCTATAGAAACCACATAACTATAACTTTCTTGAAGCTACAGACTGACGACTTCAGGGCCGAACAAAAGTCAGCAGCCAGACCTGGAATAACTTCTAAGAGGGGCCCTTTCCTGTTGTGCTGCCTTGGTGAAAACTGTTTTAAGTCGTTTACTGTTACTAATATAAACTACATTTACACTATAAAAAGAAACATGCACAACTTTTCATAGTGAAATAAAGCACAAAGAGATGAATATGCATTAACAGTGTACAATAAACACCTTTTTTCCAGAATCAAACCACTTTAACTCTCACAGTCATGGATCTCAAGAAAACGTACTTAAATAAGTCTCTCCAAAGCTGCATATAGAAGACAGCATTCCGGGAAACATTTTAATCCCAAAAGTCACAATAATTGCCATACTCGTTAGCCCAACACAGATCACAGTAAAACCTCGGAGGAAAACAGGGCAATAAATGAAAAAAAAACAGTCGACTACAAAATAACTTAACAAGGGCTCTGCCCACCGTCACAATATCAAAACTTGGTGCCATAGAGTAATTTTAAAGACAGCCAAGTATGGATTTAGAAGTGAGGTAACATTTTTGATCAAATGTGATATTTACACTTAGTTCCATTGCTTCAGTTGTTTTCGTCCTTTAAACTTGTGAGCACCTAAATTATCAAACTATAGCTATGAATGTATTGACATGGTAACCATTTTAGTCACACAATAGATACTTAACGAGTACAAAATCGGTTAGTGAAGCACAGAACCTTCGTTGCAAAACAGATGTTTGCGGAAAGTTATTCATTACATCCATTGTTTTCTTACAAAGATAGAAGAAAGCATATCTTTAAACACTACCTACAGTACTTTAGACCTCTGAAAATAAAACATCAAAAGATAGAAAGACTGTACTACCAAAAGGGGGAGTTTTACGTCAAAGTACTCATACTACAGCCAGTTATAGGTACAGCATGTACAAACATCACCAGGTACGTGGAATAACAGTTGCCTCTACGTGCGGTTGTTACACGCGCGTACCATAGTTACATCAGGGAGGTAGTACCGTAACAACACCTCCCTGGTTACACGTAGTGCTTATGATTAAAGTGTAGTGATCTTCGCTCAGCGATAGTGATGTCATGTAGATCAACTTGCAACATTTTGTTTACGACATTGACTCAGTGTCCTCATGGGTAAGAAACTATACATGATCTTTCCCTTTTTATGAAGTATATGACTTATCATTCTGGAGAAATTTTCAGTATGTCAGGGACCACTGAGACGGAGGGAGGGGGCTACGAGGGCTTTACCCTACACACATTTTCTGCCGTGGGTATTTTGGACCGCTCTAAACTGGAAACTTTTCTTGAACATACTGGGCGGCTTCGATGATTAGCTCCCCCCTCCTTCAAAATTGGCTTCGCAGTCCCTGTATGTCCCAGTTGTATGTGCATAAAAGACAACCCTTCTCTTAATATAAGACAAACAAATTGCTGATTCTTATCCCTCGAACGATGTGATCACTTAGCAAACATCAGGAAATATCTATTGGCTTAACAAGAATCATCATATCTTTATTGGTACTCTGAGCTTTGAACAGCCTATAGTATTTAATTTGAATACTTACTGAAGCATATAAAGGGTGGAGGAAAAGGTATGTTTGAATTTTGAAATTTATTTTCTACAAACCCTAAACCAGTGTTTAAAGTCTCAAGGTCGACCTCTAGCTTGGCCTCAGCCTCATGGGAGGGGGGGATGTTGTCTCCGCCTCGATCACGGCTTCGAAAATCTGTCCTCGGATTTTTTTAGCCGAAGCCTTACGAGGACCCAGCTAGGTCAGTTGTTTTATAATGCGCGTAATAGTTGCCAAAAGACTAAGTTTCCCGTAAAACATGTTTAAAGGTGCGTTCACACCAAAACCGAAATCTGCTGCGTTTTGCGGGCGGGACGCGAAATTTGTTATCTCAGAACGAATGGGGAGATTTTCAAAATTTTCATTGGAGTAAAATTGCCCCTAGTTGTCTTGGGGAAAAAAATTTCTCGTCCCGCCCGCAAAACGCAGCAGATTTCGGTTTTGGTGTGAACGCACCTTAAGAGTTTTTCTCACCACGTATTCCGTGTTACTGAATCAATATACAGCAGAGGTCGAAACAAGGGATGACGCAGTACTTAGGAGGACGGCGGGGCGTCCTTCAGTCCACGTCCATCGGGGAGGTCTAGCAGTACGTCGTGGAAGATGAAAACTCGTTAGGAAGCCAGAAATTATTAACATTTGAATAACGGTAACTCATCGTAACTGTTTGCAAATTGTCTGTCATAGCCTACTGTCAGACTGGCGTTCCACGCATTACATGTTTTACCCAGAGTTAATGTGACGACTCGTATTTTTGAGTTCGGTTGCCTGCATGCTGCATTTTTTATGTTTCCGGTATTGAATTTTCTCATACTGCGGACCCACACATGTTACATGCAGAAATGAAGAGAAAATGCTTGCTATAGAGTGCTATTTACTTCATCCTCAGTTGTTAAGGAAGTCAACTTACATTTTCCTGGGCCTTAGGAGGAGGGTAGATTACCATACCTCTCGTCGGGAACACTGGAGTCCCTCTAGTACTTCGTCAATATCTTTGGGTCGTCATAATGGAATCCCCAACGATTCACAGAGGTCCCGGCACCTGTGTTTGCTCATGGAAACAGATTCTTCAATATCATTCCCAAGTTTCTAACTCGTTTTGTGCTTTGTAGTTTCTTTCTCTTTCTTTCATAGTTTGGTATCATGGCAAACAAGTGTACCCTTCACTCATAGGATTAAGGTTTTCGGGAATATATCAATTAATCAATTAACGAAGATCCTCCCAAGGGTCTTCAAAAAAGTCGGGGCACTCCGCACTCGGTGGAAGGCACAACGTACAAACTTTCCACCACTAAATTCAGGGTCGTAGCCTAACGGCGGGGGGGGGGCAAGGGGTACCTGCCCTTCGCAACCCGAGAAATCGCATATAGGAGTTATTTTTCCGAATTTTTCCGAGAGGTCCCCTACCCCCGCCGTAGCAGTGCTCAAAAATATCTCTAAATAGGCTTCTGGATCCGCCTATAAGCAGTTACGAACATTGTTGCACTTAATTACATGAAGCACAATGCACGCCTTACGTATGTAGTCTAACGCTCTTAAGAAATGTATCTTGCGTCGTGCCAGAGTCATTTTATAACATGGGCTAGGCTATACATGATAACCATCAGATACATGCTAAAATCAAAAAGGTTATAATGTAGATCTAAGTCCTATTCCCCTAAAGAGTGAGTTTACTCTAACTGTTATTTATTTTATATTTCTCTAGCCTAAACCTTCAAAGTAAAGAATGTTCCCCCCCCCCCCGTTTTTCCAGAGCTTAAAAACTAGAAAATAATTTAAAAAATGAGCGAAAGTAAGCGAGAACAGAGAAATTATAAGAGAATTTTCAATAGCCTATTATTATCAAATTTTTCAATGTTCAAGGAAGGAAAATATTAACATCAAAAAACCATAAAATTGCTAGGAAAATTTTTTACGTTAAAGGCTTCTTCGGCCACAAATTCCCAACATGCAGCCTCCAATAAAAATTACTTCCCTGGCACTTTAACTGCCGATGCCCTTGACAATGTCCATGTAAAAACTACCCACAAAAGATTTCATTCGCGTCTTTAAGTATCACATAGTCTATAACCTTCAAAATCGACACTAACCTTATTTTTCACACTAATTAAGTTGAGCGGCACTTGTCCCAGACCACTGACAAAACGAAACATGAAAGAGACCCTCCATAGAGCAGGATATAGGTTCACATATCCTGTTCTATGGAAAGAACAGGCACCTGGGGAAAAAGTAGGAAATTTTTATGCAACAAAAATGCTAAATTTAAAACTAAAAAACAATAGTTTACAATTAAATGTCACAACTCTGTTTTCTTCTGCGCGCTTCGCGCGCACCCGCTGTACATATTGCTTCGGGGTTTCGGGTTACTTTCTGTAGAACACCCTGCTTATCATAGCTTCGTGCAAACAATTCTTCAGGTATTATCATTGAACCCACCAATGCCCCTATGGCCGTACGCAGGGTAGCGTAATTTTCAAAGCAAAATTTTCATCACCATCGATCTGTATAAATTTACCGACTCTTTAAAAATTGTTTAGATGCAAGTTGTAAGGCACGGAAAGTGCATTTTCGGTACCGTAATAACTAACAGGCGCTTAGCAAAGGGGGGGGGGGTAAGAGCACTCTCCTTGAGGGTACATTTCTTTTTGTTAGCATTTCTATTACTCATATCACTAAAAAGTATGAAAAATGCGATTTTTTTCAGCGCACTTCGCTTGCACCCATTCTGAAGACTAGATCTCCCTTCAAATTATTAAAGTCCGGGAAAACCCTCAAAGTAATCCATTCTCGTCTACTTCCTCAAGCCCTCAGCATTATCGATCCCATCTGACTGTTAGTCTCATGGAGTAAGAATATAATTGAAAAAAGTCAAATTGTGATTTTTGTGGTATGTTAATTGCCCACCTTATGTCATTTGAAGTTGAGGCTAAAATGCATCATTTGAATGCCTACAATTTCGAAAATACTGCCCCAGAGCTTCGGGGGGATTCGTCCCCTGGACCCCGCCAGGGGCCCTGAGAGAGGGCCCCTGGACCCCATGCCGTCAGGTGGAGCATTTCGCACTCCCGCGGCGGCTTCGGCGCCGTTTGATGGTCCACCCGGTTTTGCCCAACGCTTTCAGACATCCCAGCGCCCCTGGTTCTAAGCTTTGTGGAAGACAGTATCACCTCTTTCTTTCTTTGCACTCACCCAAAATAGGACTATTTCATTACGTAACTAAGGAGAAAATGTAAACGCATTAAGACATAAAAACATTTCTCAAAGGGGTTGGGGGGACACATTTCCCCAAGACGACAACTCCCTTTTCACCCACTCAGCCCTAAAATACAACAAAAATCACTACTGTACATTATGAGAATTTCCAAACATATGTTCAGTTCAAAGCTCTGCCAAAGAAAGCACCCTTTGCATCTAAGTCACCTTACATACCTCAAATTTTTTCAAAAGGTAGGGGCACAACCCTCCCTCTTAAACCCCTTCCAAGCATAGCACTTAAGAGATGGATCCTCCCAGCTGCCAACTATAGGTATGCCATTGGGGGTTTCTTGTACAGATAGTGTCATGAACCGCACCATTAGGATTTTCCCCAGGCTACGGCCCTGAAATTTATTCTTATCTTGATGCTGAATGTATGTACCGGTGAGCTAAATTTCTAGGTTAATGGGATAGAGTGGTACTGTATCAAAGTGTTATTCCTACCCTGACCTCTGACACCATCTCAGCTCAATCACCCTCAGATCAGGGAGGCGTTAGGACAACTTGCTCAGATGCCTTGATTTCATCGGACAATTAAAATAGGTAGGCGGTAGCATTATCTGATACTACGTAGGCAGTCCCTTGTTTGAAAAGGTTTTAATTTTATGCGTTCTTAACGGACATTGTGTCTTATAGTTAGACAAATAGCATCTTTGTGCTGTTGGGTGGGATAAAAGACGGCAGATACTTTGTATTACTGCTCTGTTAGGTTTCTAAAACCAACCTTAACTGCAGACTGTAGACTGCGAAATTTAAAGTTCAATGTACAAGGAAGCATACTCTTAAACTGTCAAACTAAGCAAACGTATACTATTAGACTTAGCGATCACAGAATCGACCATAATACAATAATTAAACAGATAGACGGAAGAAGCCACAACAACCAACTAAAGCACCGTTACTCCTCCTGTTGTGGCTGCCTCAGTCTATCTGTTTAATTATTGTATTATCGTCGATTCTTCAATCGCTAAGTCTAACAGCATATGTTCGCAAAGTTTAGCAGTATATTTCCTTCTACAGTGAACTCTAAATTTCGTACTTGCAGTCTAGTCATTGCTAAAAAAGGTTCCAGGGGGACCGAAAATTTCAATAAAATTCATTTTTTGAATCTGTATTCTTGTTTGTCAACTTTAAGACTGGTCTCTTCTTTGTTCTTGTTTGCATATATATATATATATATATATTATATATATATATATACTGTATATAGAAAGTATTGTTCGGAGGACATTGTTTGGGTATGTTGAACTTTCTTATTCTCGCTATATATATATATATATCTATATATATTTATATATATATATATATATATATATATATATATATATATATATATATATATATATAGCAGCTTCCACTGCGAGTATTTTCGCCTCCAGGGGGCAATAAACAGTCGTCTTGCATTTAAAAACATCGATGTGCACTTGAATGTGTGTAGCTAGTTAGACTTCAAAGCTTTGTTCCATGTAAAGTCCCATTGTTATCGTAAAGAAGGTGCGAAAGAAGATGCCTAGGTATCACATACAAGAATTCAATGCCGAAAATCCAGTGATCCGTCATTACAGGATTTTCTCCAAACGCTGATGTTGATCACAAAGGATAAGCATAGATTAAATGTTTAGACGTAACTCCATCTACTACCCCTCCCATTTAAGTTGGTATTTTGAAGAAACGTGGTGGTATCATTTGCGAATAAAATGAAATTAAATTTAATTTAATTAAATTAATTTAATTTAATTAAATTAAATTTCTCAAAAAGATTACAGATATTACATATATATTAAATGAAAAGTAGAGGTCCCAGAAGGGAGCCCTGGAGAACACCAATATTACATTGTTAATTAGATGTGAAATTATTACCTGGACAAAATTACACCCGCCACTCTATAGATAACTGGGGCGACTTCGGGTTGAAACGATATAAAGCGCCGAACACGTGGGGCCCAGGGTCCGCCTTTGGAACCTTGGTAGAGTCCAGACGCAACGCCTCGCTGGGATGTATACGAAAATGTTGACATTAAAATGATACATTTAATTCTCTTCAAATGACAGGATGGGGTATTAAACTGGTAACTGAGGGTAATGACGAAAATCAACTTCACAAGTATCATATAAATACGTACACATAAAAACAATGAAATGCAATACGACACTCTTTCTCAGGCATGTTACCTACATTCTTGTCACATACATGCAGCTGTCATGTCAGGTACGTGCACCTGTGAACGTTCAACAGTTTCTTCTGAGGACAAAGCAAGGCCAAGAAAATAAAAAAACGTTCGTTGTCTTTATTTGAGCTAAATATCTGAGATGGTGACTAAATAAAAACAAGTATTAGTGAATTAAGTGATTGAAAACCTTAACTAAAAATGTAGGGTGTCTCCAGCAAACCAAGATGAGGACCAAACTTCTGCTCTTTTATACTTAGAAACGTCATTAATTGCAAAGGAAGGCTCCCAGTTTATTTAATTGCACTTGTAACACTATATCTGTCCATAGGCCAAGTATTTTATGAAACCCGAATTGCAGATGAACCAGAAGTCAACATGAAATATCTCATAGAGCACACTTATGAAAGCGTTGATCCTTCTCAAAGTCGTTCTCGTCTCTTTCACTGTTACCTTTGTCGCCACATTACCCACTGGCGGCGTTTACAGCGCCACCACATCCACCCTGACCACCACAGTCCATAATCTGATTTCATGTACCTTCAATGATAAAAGAAGGTCTAGCTATTATTTACAGAGAAACGATGCAATGTTTCTGTTTTATTGCTAACTAGATGATTGATTGTGGTGTAGACCGCACTAAATTTCTTGCTTTCGTGTTACCTCATAGAAACTTGAAAGTAAAGTAAATTTTGTTTGGTAAAGCTAGCCAAACGTATTAACTAATCTTTATTCCCGTTAAACAAATCGTCGGGAATTTCCCTTCTCAGAATCGCAAGGAGATGATGGAAGAAAAGAGGAGCGAAACTACACCACGACATTAAAATCAACCAATGTAGCTACTTACGAGTCCTTATGTCCTTTTGCGTTGCGTTTGTTTTAAGCTTAACTTCAACAGTTGGTGGAAATCTCAAGGATGAAAGACACAAATATTTACTCTCAGTGTTTGTTGCATCATCCAAAGTTCATTTTGAGGTTGCAATGAAACAATTATATCCATGAAACAAAAGACAGAGTTATCTGTAACGTTTACCATTTATAATCAAAGTGACTGAGGAGCTCACGTAATAAATGTACCACCTGAGTTGCAGGCTGTAATCATTTCTGACAAATGTGTGGACTGCTTTTCATTTGCTTGGGGGAAAAAGCATGCTTGACAAATCTTACGGTGACAATTTCTTCTATTCCTCTCTTTTCATTGCAATGAATACCGATGAAGGTTTGCTTTTTGTTGCGTGCCTAGCTTTAAAAGGAGCTTCTTTCACCGATTTTAAACAATGATCGAAGATTTTAAAATGGTGTATCAAATTAACTCTTTCATAAAGTATCATTTGGAGGATGTCACAACATTTATTTCACCGAGTATTGAAGAACGTCATATGGCTGTTTTGTTCATAAGATTTCAATGTTGTTTTATTATTTATTTATGGCTTTTCTTCTTTCTTATCTAGGAAACGTTCGGTCTTAGTCGTCCGTTCAAACGTGCATCTGAGATACCAGAAACAGTTGGAAAGTGAAATAACTTTTTGTTGGAGAAATTTCTGCTACATATTGATTTACAAGAAGTTACGAGAAATTATTGTTTTTGAGCCACATATTTCCTAACTGAAGGTGAGGCCGTCAAGACATTAAAGGCTCTTTTTACTTTTAAGTGAAGAAGGCTACATTTTTCATATAATTTATGAAAACATCAATACGTCTACTAAAAGGTGAGGAAATTTCGATAAAAGAACAAAGTGTTTGAGTGTGATCCCCGACTGACGCCTGTGCAGTGCCATAAGCTTTGAAAGCCTATTTTAAGCATTGAATTCTGCAGTTCCTTCTGTCACCCCTTGGATGCATACTGAATCAGGTTAAGGTTAGAGCTATGCAACACCTTTCAGCACCTTTCTGTTTGATATAGTCTACTGTAGCCTGCTTTTGATTAAAGGGTAATTTTATATACTTGCTTCATAAAAGTATCAATCGTCACCGCTGTCATCTCCACCGCCACAAGCTTGCATCGTCTGCTTGTCAACTAACAAAAATTACATTGTAGTGCCCTTTGACGGTTTAAATAACGGAATCTTTGGTCAATTTAATTTTGCAATGTATAAGATTTAGGTATGCAGGTTATTAATACACGTACTATAAAGGCTTACTGAAGGCTGAAGAACATGCACTTTGAGAAAAACACAGATAACTCTAACTTCTACGTTTACTACAAAAGTTAGGACTTTTCAATGGGAAGTTTGATCCATGGACCGTAAATGAATCATAATGTCCCCATACCCTTTAGGAATTCTTGAAAAACTGAAATTGATAATTGACATCTTTGAAAACATCAAACTGCCATTGGCAAAAGAAGAAAAAAATCACCGGAGAAGAATTAGGTGGTGCTTTCTACATCAAAGTCTCTAACAGAATATTGTATACTCCAACTCAATTACCTTCCACATACTATAACGTACAATCAACGTTTTGTACAGGTTTCCAATGTACTCTCCAGAAATATAACCGTCGACATATATACTAAAAGAGTGAAAGTCTACCAACGAGATTGACTACAGTGACCACTCCCCCAGGGCTGCAGGGCCGCAGGGCCGTAGCCTGCGGGGGGAGGGGGATTTTCAAACCATAAATGAAAGTTGGCCTACTTAAGAAAATATACAGAAATGCTGAAAATTTCACTGTCCAAATTATGATTTCAAGGCCCCTAAAACCTGGAAAATTGCATTTAAGGGTTCCTTTTCCCCAAAAAATTTCCCGTGGAGATCCCCGGACATCCGCCATGGACGCGTGTTTATGTGGGTTTCCCTGCCTGACAAATGAACCATCTTTCTCCTTCAAGAAACACCCGGGCCGCTTGAATACACCACCATATAAACTGGCTAAAGATAAAATAGCCAATGATAACCTTTATTTACCTTACCTTAAATAACTTTTAATTTAAGGGCATACGCAGCCGCCGCAAACTTATTTTGAACAACAGCTAAATCTCACAAATATCCCCTATTTCACTTCAAGTATCTTTCATGATATGTTAGAACATAATTATTGCATATTCAGGGTAAACCAAGGAGTTACAGTTTATACGTAAATTTCTCAACTGATGCAGTGAGAAACATTGTAGCATGATTTCCAAAGCCATTGATGAAATAGTCAGCCAAGATACACCTATTCAGATTGGGGTGACTGTATTTCCCCTTTAAATAAAATCTACCTTTCCTTCTTGAAAATTTGTTTCTAAAGCATGAAATTCAAAAGTAAAAAATGCTTAGATGCAAATTCAAAAGTAAAAAATGCTTAGATGCAACTTTTATGGTCTAAAATGTGACCCTCCCATTTTCTTACAAGGCCTACGCTATGGTCACGCACCAGCTAATGGTGGCTGTCCCACTGTCGCACTAAGAGCGCTAGGGGGAAACCTGCACCTGGTATCAGCCTTGTAGGGATGCCATGCATGCCACAGCCGAAGAATTCATTAAATAATTAGAAGTTTGGATCATGTTATGAGTCCAAAGCTTCACCAAATATAACACCATTTTGGGTCTAGGAGAGCTTATAACAAGAAATATTTCTGAAAGAGTAGAGGTGTAATCCCTCCCCTTTGGCATTATCTCCGATAGAAAAAATTAATCAATAATGAGGATTCCTAAACGTATAATCAATATAACGCTTTACGAAGCTTCAAAAAGATAGCACCATTTTGCATCCAAGACATCTCACAAAGACAAAAATTTCTCAAAGAGTATATGGCGTCGTCACCTCCTCTTAGCACCGTCTGCCTTCAGCGCAGCCATAAAATATGAACAATATCACTAAATAATAATAATTTATAAAAAATATAATCAGTTCAAAGCTTTGCCAATGATGGCTTTAACCTAAACCAGACCTTACATGTGCCCCTCCGCTCACCCCCTCCCCTTGTCGATGGCACGCAAAACTTGTGAAAAAGGAAGGGTCCGCCTGGATGTTAACTACCTGTAGGCATACCACTTGGTGCTCCGCTTAGACAGTGTCATGAACTGCCCCCTAGAGATTCGCCCAGGCTACGGCCCTGCTCCCTGTTTCGAGTGACACTCTTCTCTCCATCAAGTGGCATTTTTCCTCATTAAGAATTAATTATCACTCCGAGCAGAGTGGAATTTCACTCGATTTCACTCGATGAAAAAGTTGTCACTGTAGGCAATCGTTGAAAAGTGAATGTCACTCGTTTACACTAAGAGAGTACCTCATAAAGTAAAGTCGAAAGTTTTGGGTTTTTTTCTTTGTTAAATGTGAACAATATTTATTTTAAAAAGTTTCAAGTTCTATTGATCTCTATTTTACATTTTAAGTAAATGTTATGTTATCGTTTTTAAAATGTTTGGCGTTTAACTGCAAGTGACAGCAAGTACCAAAGATTAAATAAACTATACATTGTCATACAGGCTTCTTAAATGAGGTATAATTTATTTTACTATCATTTTGTAAACTCCTGATTCCTTCAGATTTGACCATCTTCCCTCCATTTTCATGATATTGCTATCTCCGTGATAAACTCCCTTTTCTAATTAGTAACTTTTCTACTGCGAAAAACGTAGAACCTTGCCATTAGGTTAAGAACGGAAACACGAGTATCATTTCTCACATTATTAAAATTATATGTCATGGCAATAAACTTAATAATAAAACCTTCACCTTTTCTATAGCTCGACATCCATAATGGCAAAAATTGAAGAAAAAGATACAAATACCAGAGTCAAGGAAGAAGATAAAGATGAAGAGTATGATGAACACGAAGGAAAGGTTGGATTAAAACGCCAAGTTACGCTCCTAGGTGGTATTGCCATCATTGTTGGTACCATGATAGGTTCCGGCATATTTGCTTCACCTGTAGGAGTCCTTCGCCAAACAGAGAGTGTTGGAATGAGCTTAATTATTTGGCTCCTCTGTGGACTAGTTTCTACATTTGGTAAGAATTAAGAATTACTTTCGGTTTCTCAAGGCTATTCAAATACAGAAATGGGGAAAATTGACTTGGAGCGGTGACTTTAAACAATCTTACATATGTAATATAAAGCAAAATATGTGTTAGTTTCTACACCGGTATTTCTTAGACTGTTTAAAAAAGTTGCCAAAATTTAAATTCTTCTGCTCTTGCTTCCAATAAACCCAATTTATAGTTAATCTGGAAATATTATACTCTCAAACAATTTATACTAAAGGAAAGGAATACTTCGATCTTTCAATGTGTTACTTTGTTAAAATCACTAAACAAACAAGTTCAAGACTTGTTGTAAGCAGTAGCTTAGTAATAACATAGTACAAGCATCAGAGGCAATTTGAATACCAAAACAGCTGAATCAACTAATGAAAATATGAAGGGTTAATCATTTCTAATACGACCATGTTAAGATCCATCATTCAATAAGTTTGCTTGTAGGCCTACCTGTTATACAGTTATAAGCTTTTAGATGTTGTCACAAACTGTCAGTCTATCATACACCCTTGAAATTGCAAACACTGCCTGTGTTAATTTAGTTCTTGCAGATCTTATAATTTGTGTATTTGCGTTTCACGTCTTCTTACGCTGCTTCATGTTCTTTTTCATCCACATCAAAAACAGGTGCACTGTGTTATGCAGAACTAGGTACAATGATACCCAAATCCGGAGCTGAGTTTCCCTATTTGTACGACACATATGGCGAACCCATTGCATTCCTATTTTCTTGGGTTTCTATTCTCCTGACAAGGCCTTCGTCCGTTTCTATCATAGCCCTTACCTTTGCACAGTATGCAGTACAACCCTTCTTTCCTGAGGATGAATGTGAACCTCCTTCAGCTATTTTAAAAATGATGGGATGTGTCTGTGTTAGTAAGTTGTTGACTTCTGACATAAATTCTTGATTTGTGCCAGTGAGTAAAGCTATATTTTTTCCAAAAGCCTTTCCCTCCAACACAAATGGGTTTTAACAACGCACAATCATTCAAAATTTGAAGACTTGACAAAAACCTAAATGTCGAGATTTGTAGAACTACGTTAATAAACCTAAATGGAGCGATTGAACAATGACATTTCAGAGATGAAACGTTTCTCCGTCTCATTTTATTTACTGGACATAAAATGAAACGGAGAAACGTTTCAACTCTGAAATGGCATTGATCAGTCCCTCCATTTAGGTTTATTGTAGTTCTACAAATCCCGAAATCTATGATTTTGTAAAGTCTCCAAATTTTGAATGATTGTGCATTGTTAAAACCCTCTTGTGAAGGTAACGGCAGAGACTGATTTTGGATGTTCACTCTCTGTAACTCCTGAGCCAGTCTTTCCAGTGTTAAATATTTCATTCTACGACGAAATAAGAAAGATTGTAAAGGTCAGGCTATTTTTCTTTGAAGTCATTTATACTTTTGTCGGCGTTACATCTCCAAATCTATGATTGTGAAATTGCAATTTCTCCATATCTATCGTTATGAAATTCCATTTGAATTTAAGGTGATTTTTACAATGAAAAACTGATACTTAACTTACGTTCACTACAGTGTTGTGCAATCAGTTTGAATCTATTACACACTGACAATACCTCTTACAGGGTGCTAGTCATTGAGTAATCTCGAATAATTTCCTTTCCCCTATGTCGTTTAGATGTCTTTCCACATTCCCTTAACTTGCAACACCTCAATAAGTTGATGTATGTTTATCGTAATGAGATTGTAAATCTTTTACTGCCAATTTTTTATAATTTTGTTTTTCGTTTGGTGATTTCTATTCCCAGTTCTTATCGCTTTCGTGAATTGCATAAGCGTTAAAGCTGCTACTAACGTTCAAGTCGTTTTTACGGCAGCGAAGCTCATCGCTTTGGTTATAATCATTGTGACTGGCTTTGTGAAACTTGGGCAAGGTATGAAAACAAGAAACTTGTTTCAATTTTTTCTTTGTAAGACAAAAACAAATGTACGGCTCTGAACTCAAGCTTTTGAAAATATTATTTGACATTTGAGATATCTAGAACTTAAATAAGCTTAAAGCTCATATCTCACAGCGACAGGATACAAACATTTTCAGGTATCTTCAAATCTTTTAGGCGGTATTGTCTTTGACTGATGGAGAGGGGCTCGTATCTAGTTAACAAATAAAAAATGGTAAAATACATAAAAACTTTACAACGAACTAAAAGTGCATTGTCATTGAAATTGTGTCCTTTCGTTCGTTAACTAGCAAATGTTGAACTTTATTGTTCAAAGTTTCACTGATTTTTTGGAAAAAATTGCAAACATTACTCGCTTTTTACTGACTCACAATAATTTTAACCTTTTGCAGGAAACACTGAGTACCTCGATCCAAAGGTTTCCTTTCAAGGTTCAAGTTCTAACGTTTTTGCTTATGGAATTGCCTTTTATCAAGGTTTATGGGCTTACGATGGATGGTATGTTTCATTCTTACCTTCACAGTTTAATATAGAAAAGAAGGCTTCATGAAATTATGTAAATTTGAAGCCCGGGTCACACTGCCATGACAACCCACGACACGACGGCGACCACCCATCGCGTCGGCTGTGGTCTTGGCGGTGTGGCCGGTTCCACGACTAGAGTTCCGTCGTGTCTTAAGCCGTTGGCCCGATTGAACATGTTCAATCGTAGTTAGATGCAGTCGGTGCACCAGATTGTTTACGATCTATGCAAATTGTTTAAGACCGAGAGTCGCGGGGAGTCGTGGCGGTGTGGCTTTGCCTTAACGCTACTTGCACACTTTCGCGATGTTAAACACGATATACAAAGAGCTCTGACTGATAGTAGTCACAACACGTGCTAAACACATGTGTCACGAACACAACACGATACATCTCAAACACAATACGATGTATCACGAACACAACAAGTGCACTTCACGCTGACACAAGATGTCGCCAAAAATTTTGAGCATTTAAAAATTTTCGGCTGTCCGCCAACAAGCACGACCTGATCAGAATGTGTTACGATACAGCCGAGCTTATCACGAGATTAGTACGTGCTAAGGACGATATGACAAGAGCTCATAGGCGATGTCAGAGCTCGTTATATATCGTGTTTACCATCGCGAAAGTGTGCGAGTAGTATAAGGTTTGAAGGACGTTAAGATATCGGTTAAAATGTGGTGTATCAATCTTTACAAATTAGATGGAAAGCTGTTAAATTCTTGGACTTTGGTTATAGTCCCGGATAAAATCAGAAGCACAACAAACTTATCGCAGCCAAAACATATAGTTACGATAAATAAGCAATATTCTTGCCATATTTAGCCTGAGGTATAGCACATAAATGTTACACTGTAAAGCTGCATGTTATCACCATATAACAGTTATCAACGATCTTCACTTTTCAGGAATCAACTGAACTTTATCACAGAAGAATTGATAAATCCATACAGGTAATGGGACAAGTTATCAACGTATACCACTAAGGAGATTATCTAGAATTCCTTGAAAAGGGGCCCAAGAGGCAAATACGGTCACATAGTAGACCATCAGTATTGCTAAGTATGGTTCATATTGCCGACCTCCCGTCTCCTGGATTCTCCCTTGTTATTCTTTTTCACGATACTTTATAAAGTACACTCTAAAAAAGGTCTTGTCAAATTTGAACCGAATCTGATCAGAGGGGAACCGAACAGGAATCTGATCAATTTTTTGACTGGATTTGGGTTAGAAATGATAAGAATTGGTTCATTTGTGAACCGGATTTAGTCAAAGTTTTACCAGATTCCTGTTCGGTGTCCCTCTGATCAGACCTTTTATAGAGTATATATTTTAAGTAGACCTTTTATAGAGTGTATATTTTAAGTTATTGTACATAATTCAACTAATAGTACCCTCTGTTGTGCATATTTATATCACATAGACATATATTCAAGAATAGGGCCGAAAATTATGTATACACTCTAAAAAAAGTTGGTTAAAAAGGGTTGGGTAAAATTCAAAGTGCCCAACCTGGGCAGTGTGGTAAACAACACAGTGGCAAAACAGATTAATCAAGTAGGTTTGTTAAACTTCAGGTTGGGTAAAGTCCATCTCCCTCGCAATATTACCCAGGTTGGTTAAAGTGAACTGATTTGCGCGCTATACGTACGTACATAATTAATGAAAAGGTACTATACTGTACTGCAGTACGGACGGTACGTACCTACGTACACGTGTACTCGCAGCCGACCGAGACGACGACAGACTTGCTTTCAAAGTCTGCAGAAAAAGGCTTAGCTTTCTGAGGAGGCTGATATTAAAATAGCCTGCTATCGTATGCGACGAAACTGTCATGTAGTTAAGTCTTCCAAAAAAGTTAAGTCTTCCAAAAAAGCTTCCACTTTTGTAGTTCTTCGGCAAATGGCAGCCATTAGAACTGAGTATTATCAATAGTTTTATCCAATTCACCACAGTATGGAAATTTACTATAACTTAAACCAAGTTGGTAGACTATTCGTTTTAAATGATGAATAGGTGATTAATCAATTATACCTCATGTTGAGCAGAGTTGCACCAGTTCTCTATACTTCAGAATTGAATGTTTATTCTAGTTCTGGCATTACTCTTGACCTCAGAAACGATCCTTGGTTTCCTTTTCATTTTTAGGTTGTAGTTTGTTTTTGTTTATTTCTCTGTCTCTATTATTCTCAGTGGAACTATACTTACTGTATGGAATCCTATTGTAACTTTTGCAATTTGACAAGTGTATCATTCAATGTTTCTTTATATTTCTTTCACTTACCAGAAACCTTCCTCTCGGAATAATTATTGGTATTCCATTAGTTACTATAGTGTACCTACTTACAAACATCGCTTACTTCGCTGTCATGTCTCCAGATGAGATGCTTACGTCATCTGCTGTGGCAGTTGTAAGTACATGCTTCAGGAGCAAGTTATTCTCATTATAGTTTTGAGTTACGTGTACCTTTAATCTTATATGACTTTTAATAAAGAACAGTTTAGAGACACTATTTTACAGTGCTAAAAACTTCCCTAACACAAATTTGGTTTCCAGTGTTTTTGTTTCGAATAGTTATGAAGCAGCTTAATCACTGTTTCATTAGAGCACTTTTAGGTGTCAGCTGGCCGTTAAATCCTAACTTGGTTCTACAGCCACTCATCCTAAAGACCGTGAATTTAGTGTGATGGCAAAACATTACGCTGTCTCAGAACATATTTTGTACATATTTTTAGGTTATGAGAATTTATTTTATCTATGATATTGATTACCCATTTGAGGATGGTACATTAATTTGGTTGAAGCCTACTGGTACATCCATAGGCGTAGGAAGCGGGGGCTAGGGGGCTTTAGCTCCCTAGATGAAAATGTGGGGGCTGAAGTATGATTTCACCCCCAAGATCCAAGGGCAAAAACCCCTTATTTGATTCTTATGTAAGAAATGTCAAAACTTTGCAGTAATTTTCACCAAAGTTTGTCCAAAATGTTGCACCAAATTGCATCTGAGGGCCCTCAAATACTCAAAAATTTTCTAAAGGGGAGGGGGACACCCCTCCCCAGGACGAAGGTTCAGCCCCCCAGTCTCGAAAAGCTTCCTACGGCTATAGGTTTGTCATATTTAAGAAGTTTTCTTTGTTCTTTTTCTTGTAAAAAATGGCTTGATCAAGTCTACATTCATTACTTTAGCAATAAGTATAAATTAAAATGTGATGAGAATTATTGGCAGTGTATGACATGTAATATGTTTTCGCTGCACGGTTAACGTATTCGTCACGATACAGCACATACGTTTCTTTCAAACCTATGGGCCACACATTATGGAGTTTTACAGGCTGCAAAGTTTACTTAAAGCGATTAAAACTTAAAACAAACCCTATTTCACCCTTATGTACACACAAGTTAATAATTAGTTAGATAACTGGCTTTAAAACTTTGTTTAAAAGTTCTGTATATTGATTAGACTTTGCAAAGTCTTTTTCGGCGATGTCATCCCCCTTCTTATCTTTTTAACCTTTCTATGTTAATCATCACAATTTGCATCCAGTCCAGTATATGCTCAGTTTAGAGTATGTGCCCTTACTCTAATCCCGTCCGTCCTTTGATCAGCGCGTCCGCCGGAAAGACTTTGGACACCCGTATAAAATATGTACACATGATTATTCACATTTGACGTCATAGCTAATACATATTTTAATTCAATGCGTTGGTTATTGGAAATGAACCAACAGAAGCACTCGAACAGTAATGCTAACCTTAGGGTCCAAGGTAACACCAGTTAATGTTAGGCTCGGTCCATTGTGAGGTCTCAGCACAAGATGCATACACAGCCGTGCATAGTCAGTATAGGCTCGGCGGACTCATCAACAAGCACGCACAGTGGCAACGCTTGCTACAAAATGCTCTTTCCAAACCCAGTAGGAAGGCTTACAAAGATATCTTTTCCGTTCAAAATAGAAACAGCAGCAAGTTCCTCCTGTTCTCCAGTTCTCTCAAGCTTTCTGCTTCTATATTCCTAGCGAAGCGGCAGCACGGCGAAACATTATCCGTAACTTTTCGCAACAACAAGAGTGTTAACTTTCGTTGGACTCCATGGTGGTTTTCAACAACTAATGAATATTCAATTTTATTTTTGTTACACTCTTTGGATTGGTTTCTACCGATTTTGGTAGCGAAAGACAAAGTTTTTAGTTAAAAGTTTCGTGCATAATTAAAACGAGTGTCCAGAGTCTGTGAGGATGAACACTCAACGAGGGAGAATTGAAACATATTCCCGGAAGAGCAATGATTGCAGATCCGATTTTTACAGAGGGAGGGAAATTTTGATAAGGGTAAAATTATCCGAGCAGACTCTGCAGAGTCTATATATTGATAAACAGATGATGTCACAGTAGTTAATAGTAGCCTATATTACAGATTGGTCCGTGCATTGCACACATCAAATCAATGAAATGAGTTTACGCATAAACCGATTCCGAATCAAAATTTCTGCAAATGCTATTCGGGCTTTCATCAGTGGCGTAGCCAGAATATTTTTATCAAGGGGGCACTGGGGGTCACGAACCTTTTCCAGGGGGCACAATTTCTGAATTCTCGATATGGCTTATATACAGAGCTGTGCATTCCAAAATTTTCCACGAAGGGCACCTGGACTGGCACGGCTTTGTCGTGTGGCTCACGTGCCCCCTCATGCCCCCCCCCCCCCGTAGCTACGACACTGGCCTTCATTATTGAAATCAAGCCTGTGTTACGAGAATTAAGCATGACAACTTTTTTGAAAGTTAGCGGCGTTTCAATTACATGAAGTGATAAATGGTATTTAGCGTGACCACTTGAAGTTGACTACATCAGCACACCTGAGTTATATTTCATCATGATAACGTTTGGAAGGACGTGACTGTGACGGTCAATTTTTTTCTCATGGAGTTAGCAATGAATTGCACAGTATTATTTATGCCATAGCAATGGCTTTACGGTAGCATAACTGTTAATTCAATGGCCAATCTCCATACTGTACTGACTGTGCTAAAAAGCTGTGTATTACACTCCACAATTCTATTGTCTGAATAGAGTATATTAAAAAAGACCCATCCCCATTGCTTTAGGCAGCTGCAAGTGCAAGAAGCTCTGGCAGCCTGGTTTGCATTTCTGTGTGTTTGTGTCTGTCGACTGTGTTCGAAATCACTAGGTTCAAATACTTTAGCAACGGTTGACCATTTTTAGGGAGGCCAGCTCGTCATGCTAAAGATGTTGACAACTACTAAGGTTGAGATACTTTGCGTCGAGTCCTTTGACAGATAGATACCTTCAACTACTTTTTGAATGAGGGAAACATGTTTCTACTAAATTGATACATATATGATCGTATGCGTTAGAGTCCGCTGGTACGTTACCCCCCCCCCCCTTAAAGTTCTAAACACTTGAAAGATTATAGTTACCTGTTAGAATAACGGTACATTCATCAAGCAGCTGAAAATATGTCAGAAATGTAATTTGTACTACTTTATATCATATCTTGCAGACATTTGCAAATAGGACTCTTGGACCAATGGCTTGGATCATTCCATTTTTTGTTTGCTGTTCTACATTTGGTGCTGCAAATGGATCACTATTTGCTACAGGAAGGTAGGTATGATATGTAGAAGTATTAGACTGACATTTGAGCCTTGCATCTTGACGAAATCATCACAGGTCAACGCACCATCAATGATTCTCTAAACAGGAGCAAATCTTGGATCCCGTAAAACATGATAGGCCGAATGGACAGGTTAACCAACAGATCGAGTTGTTAAATGACCGAAAAAGGGACTCTTCGACAAACCATAATCGATGCACCAATTACCTAGTTACAAGTCCAAGTTGATATATTTTCAGCTGAGGCAATCATCCCAAGAGTAGTAACCAAAACGACTAGACCAAAAGTTTTTCAATTATGAGTCAATTGGAAAAGGTCTTCGGTATCAGAAAAGGCTGGAGACTTGAACTAAAAGAACCTTAATATTAAGCGTTATACAGGTCTGAACATAAAGACACTCAAGAATGCATGTGTGATAAAACTGTTATATAGTAAACTAACAAATTTGACTATGATTTGCATGTGAGTGTAAGGACTACCACTATAGAGTATGGGCTTTTCCTATCAAATCTCTACTTGGCTGCCCAGACGTGACTTAAATTGCTTATTTTTTACATATCTACATGTGCAAAAAAATTAATGTAAAACTTTTATACAATAAAGAAACCATATGTAAATGAAACTGTAATTGTCGGCACTGTTTTTCATATGCTTATTCCTTCTGTAAAAAGGGCCGGATAAAGCTAGTAGAAGATCCGGGACAACATTTTGTAAGGAAGACTAGATTCTCTATATTTCAGCCTAGTGAGATATATTGGTACCAGGGCATTATTAAAAACTTGGATAGGGTCACTTCCCCGCAATTGACCATCATGAAACTGTCTAAGAGTAGTGCCACCATCTGGCGCTTAGGGTAGCAAAAATATTCTGTCAAGCATACCGCCTAAATGGCAGGGAATGGCAATTGTCATGACTTGTTTGTTGCATCTACACATTGGGATCTCATTTATTAAAACCTTTTTCATGCAGAAAGGGCGGATTTTGAAATTTATTCTATAAACTCACTTTTTTACATGAACGGTAGTAAGCAAAGGGTTGAAACCTTCAAACGGATGTGTGTATAGTCGTGTATGGGCAGTGCTCGTACAGCCTTGGAGTTATCGTACATATGCGGTTTTGTATAGTAAGCCGCATGGAGGCTAAGTTTTGAGATTCTTCAGCTGCTAAGATAGTTTTGTAGAAGTTAATTTCGTTTTGATGCCTTTCATTTATTTTAACTACTACACTTTTAATAATGAGCGGCATTTCTTTGAATATGTAATCAGTGTGAAATGCCTCATTGTGTGCATATAAATGTGATAGGGTAAAAAACCGTGAGAAGACACAAATGACGTGTATACATATAACTATCTTTATACAACAGGTTAGCTTACGTCGTTGGAAGAGAAGGTCACACGATACAAATTCTCTCGATGGTGCACACAAGTTATATTACACCTCAACCAGCACTCATATTCACGGTAAGTAACAATATATTATCAAGTTTATCCTCACTGTTGGTTGTTATACATTAATGAAATGAAAAATGTAAATGAAAACATGCATGAAGTTAGAATTTTTAGAGCTTAAAGGTTTTAGGGTTTCTAAGGAGGTGTGCCTGAATTTTGAAAAGAGTCGTGGGTGTCTGAGGACTTATGCTTCACAACAAATTGTAACTACTTTGACACTGAAGGCTTAAAAAACTAGCGAATGATGGCTTAATTCTCTTTCACCTTTAAAGTAGAGGCTTGGCCAAGAACTTTAGTGATGTAAATAACAAACGAACTGTCCTAAATCTCAAATTTTCTGTTATCTTGGTTTAATGATCATTCTTTCCCCCTCATACACATGATAACTTTACAGCCGTTGAAAAACCAAAAGGGGTGGAGTAGTGTACGTCATGCTACTACATTATAGGGTGAGGGGTAATATTAATATGCTTAATTAAGATACTATTTTCATAAACGGTATCATTGCTTGAGTATTTTATCCGGCCAGTTTGAAACGGACTTAAGTTAGTAAAAGGTCGTTCTCGCTCATCGATAATATTTTACTAATGTTAATCAGTAACAACCTCTAGTGAAAGTGTTGTTGGAGTTCTCTTGACTGATCTCACTGACCACTTACCAATATTTTTAAACAAGTTGTGAAAACTGAATATGGATTTGCAACATGACATCTTATTTCGTAATTACTCTAAGCATAATGTTAAATTTTATCTCTTGTAGCTCTAGCACAAATTGAGATAATTTCTTTTGTAAGTTTAATGTAAACTTTGCATATTTATAATGTATTCCTTGGCCTCTTTAAAACGTCTATGACAAAAGTTTTCCTTTTATCCGTCTGAAACCTTATTGACGGCATTCTGGAAAACATTCTTGGATCACCTCTGGTATAATAGCGTTTATTAAAAGGAAAAAAGAGCTTTACAAAACAATACTGGAACACCCTCTAAAGAGAAACAAATCTTGAGAAAAAACATTTAGAGATAAACTATTCCATATCATTTGCATTCCAAAGAAAAACTATACGAATATGTTAAAGAATTGTGTGTATATTCTAAGGAAGGTTGGTCCACAATGAATAATGTGCTAAACAAATCAATCAAAAAACCACCAACCTGATAATTGCCCTACGAATGGTGAGAAACTCACAGTCCTGCTGCTGCTACTGCTAATAGTCTGAGCATTTTTTTGTTAAAGTTGGTACCTCCCTTGCTGAAAAGATCTCTTCAAATCATCCTCCCTCTGACCATATTTCTGATAACAATCCTTGTTCGATTTTTCTTTTTTATGAGTGAACATGAATTATTTATTGTATCAAAATCCATCCTCTTATCTGGCAGTACATGCAAGTTTTGATTACATCAGGTCTTCTGTTGTCAGCCGAGTTATCTGCGTTATTTGTAAATCCCTTACATTTTAATTTGTACTTATCAACTTGGGTTGTTCGGTATTATTTGAAAATTGTCAAAGTAATCCCGGGTTTTAAGAAAGGTCTCAGTTGTTATGTTAAGTTAATATCAATTTCTGTTTCACCTCATATCTCTAGAATCCTCAAACGTATTGCTTGCAGAAGACTCTTAAAGTTTTTAGATCAGCATAACATTCTTTTTAGTGGATAATACTGCTTTCTACCTGGTCACTCTACCGACATGGTCCTTGTTGATGCTGTCGGCAACATAGCACAGGCAATAAGCTGCCATTCTACTGTTGGTGTATTCTCGATTTATTTAAGGCCTTTGATACCATGAACATACTTTGTCGTGAATCATATCATTAAAGTATTAGGGCACATTCCTATCTTGGTTTATTAGCCATCTTTCCAATAAGAGGTAGTTCATCTCTCTCTTCCAGATATGTTTTAATAATGCATTCGTAGTATGCTGATAATACAAATGTTTCTTGTTCTGATTACAGTTACGCAAGTCTGCAACAAACTATGCGTAATGATTTAGCTACTTTCAGCGAATTTTTGCCACAAATAACTTTCTCTTAACATCGACAAAAACGAATTTTATCATTTACAATGCAAGGAATGGCATGCTTAGGTGTACTTTTGTTATTAATGGTAAATCGTAGCAGATGGTGGATTGTGTTAAATTCTTAGTGCCTTTATGTTCTTAAAAGTCACTTGGCACGAGCAAATTAACTATATTTCCATCCTTGTTCCAAAAGATGCAGACGTTCTTACGAAACTAAAACAAATCCCTCCTAGGACAATTCTCAGATAACTGTACCAGACACTTATACTACAATATCAGACTTACTGCTGTATTTTCTGGTCTGGAACAAGTAAATATTCATTACGCAAGTTAACTATTTTGCAGAAAAGGGCAATAAGGACTACCGTATCACTTCTACCACCAGAGGGTCACACAAACGCCTCATTTAAGTCTATGAATTAATGACCTGTTTAATTTAAATGTTGTCAGCTTTGTTTGTCGTTCTCTGCACGAAATGCTCATTAAATCCTTCCTTTCCACGTTATTCAATTATCCATGCACCGACTCTAGGCAAGTTGACCACCTGCACGCAAGGAAATGTAACAACATTGTGTCAAAAAATAGATTGCATTACCGTGCCATTACACTTTGGAATTCCTTATCTTCAACATTTAAGGCCAAGCCTTCTACAGATTTTTCTTTTAAAAGAAAACCCTTCTAAGGAATTTTTTAGCTTGTACTGAATTCATGTACTTGTTTACTTTTTCTATTGCCTGCACTTCTGAAATGGATGTGCTAGGGTAGGAGTGTGTGGGGAACTGGTAAATTGACAGGTGGCTGGGGTTTTATCTGTTATTTTGTCTGCTACTTTTTGCTCTTTCTACGTGTAATATCCAGTTTTTGTTTTTCTCAGGGAGTGTCACTACTCGATAAGGCCGACTGCAGGGTTTCTTAGTGCACTTCCTTTCATATAAAATTTCAGTTGCTTGTTTCTATGATTTGATGCTAAATTTGTGTGTGACTAATTAAAAAAAATAAACAAATGAAAATTGAAGGATAATTACAATTTTTGCACTATGTAAAACCTTCATGTTTCCCAATCTTTTCAATATCCTATAGAGTATTCTTTCAATCGCCATGTTGATTCCAAATGACTTCGATACTCTTGTCAACTACTTTAGTTTTTCGTCGTGGATATTTTATGGTCTAACTGCGGCAGCGGTGACGGTATTGCGCATAAGACATCCAGAATGGAAGAGACCAGTGAAAGTAAGATCTTAGAAAAAAACTTTTGCTACTTTAGGATGTAAGGATGACCTGCAGATACGGTTGTACCCTTCTATTTAAATTTTCCGTAAGATATGTAATACGCATGACAGGTTAGATATTTCGGTTTTACTTTATTTTAACCTTTCAGTTTCAAGGAAGGAAGCTTCCTTTTCATACCAAAACCATTATTGTTTAACTCTGCTATACATATCAAAGGTTGAGTGGAATAATATAGTTTACAGAAAAATACATATTAAAAGGAACTTTTGTGTATTTCCATGAAGCCCAATTGCATGCAGGCAGATATAAAACTGGTTTTGCCATAGAGTGCCAAATATTGGAAAAAAAAAATTGATCAGAAGTTCAGTAAGCAGTATTCAACACATTTTCACATTTTTGTCCTATTTTAGTTTCGGAGAAAAAACCCAGAACTGTTAGCCACGTTTTCAAATTGACGTTTAAAAGAAACACATGGTCCCGAGCAGCGCGGAGAAACAGGGGGTTGAGGGGTTACAACCTCCACTTTCAAAGAATTTCCCTATTGACTGGGTTTTTCACACAGTAAATTCAGTAAATTTTTGGAAAGATCGTCAACCCCCCACTGTTGAGAAGAAATCTCCGCGCCTGGTCCCGAGGGTTCATTTCTTTGAAACACTAGTAAATCTTTTCTTGTCTTTACTCCGTTTTTTGAAAACATTAACTACATTTCTCTTTAACAAGTTAATCGCGTCTTGCAATACCCTGGTGACATTTTCGATGTAAATCTTCCTTTTCTCCGTAGGTTCCCATTGTGTTATCAATTGTGGTAGCGGTCATCTCCATCTACCTAGTTATTGCTCCCATCATTGATGATCCTGTGTTTGGTTACCTCTACGCCAGTATTTTCATCCTGGGTGGTCTCATTTTCTATTACCCTCTGGTCTACAAAGGGTACTCACCAGGATTTATGAGTAGGTCCTACCTTTCCATCTTACATCACCAGACCTGTACACAACTGATGTCTTACAGCATTAATCTATGTTTCATACGTACAAATGTAATGTATGATGTGGAATTTCATTTAAGTAGTTTCACTAAGAATTCAAATCATTAATCAAAATAGACAGCACTGCTTGTGTGTAAGATCTTCTCTAGTATTAACTAAAAGATTTTAACAATGGGACACTTGTCCCGTTTAGATCTGATTAAGAATAGATGTATACATCAGACATCGGGCATCGCAACTGCATGGCAAACACTGGAACGAAAAGTTAAGATATACTAAAGTCAGTGGCGTAACCAGCGGGGTGGCCGGGGGGCAACTTGCCCACCGGGCACAAAAAAAGCGGGAAGGGGAGCAAAAAAACGGGAAGGGAAAAAATGGGAAGAAAAGAAAGGAAAAAGAGGGAAAGAGTGAAGAAGAGAAAGAGAAGGAAGAAGAGAAAAAGAAGGAAAAGGAAAGAAAGGAAAAGAAAAACAGGAGAAAGGGAAAAAGAAGAGGAGAAAGGGGAAAGAAAAGAAGGAAAAGAAAAGAAAGGAGGAAAAAAAGAGAAAGGAAAAATGAAGTTAAGAAAGGGAAAATGCAATATAGGAGCTAAAAATGAAAGACAAAAAACTACAGACACAAAGCCCTCGTTGGTACTGTCGGTACGAAGCGCTTAAAGCTGTGAAGGAACTGTACCCTGCACTCTTATTAGCTCTGGAAAACATTGTAAATGACGAAAGATCTGCTTATAGTAATGCAGATGCAAAAGGGTTACTTGAATATTTTAATAAATTGGAGTGCCTAGTTATGATTGAATTGTGGACAAATTTTGAGCGAAGTACAAAGTTTCGTTTTACCCATTTTTGCTCTTAAGAGGACAACTTCTCTAATAAAACCTAAAATTTTCGGCGCGCTACGCGCGCAGGAGAGATATTCTGGTTTCTTCAGTAGTTTCATTCTACATCACTAGATAGCGCAAGTCCTTTCCCCCTTACCATAACACGTAGGAAAAGTACACAGTTTATGTAGAGGTCGTAAATTTCATCCCATATTGCAAGGCCTAGCTACTGTTCTCTTGTGTGCCATGCGGTACGGCCAGTTGGTGCACGAAGGACTCACCGAGCAATATTTGGCTATTTCATCGGATAGTCAAGGTAGTTTCGATACAATGCATATTATCTCCTATACGGTCTAGAACCCCTACACTACAGCTTTTCTTTCTTATTGTTTTTAATAATTACATAGGCCTATTTTTGTGAAAAATGACCCGAAAAATTTTCGCGCACTTCGCGCGCTTTGCAGTTTTACAGTTTAGATTCCGGAAAAAATATTTAATCATGAACTTAGCTTTTCTAGTATATACAAATTTTATGCAATATATGACCCGAATGAAATGGGGGCTAGTACACAGGCTTTCTGCAAATTCCACCTCACCAATACTCCACGGCATTGGGGCTGTCGGAGTTTCGGGTCGTTGGCCGTTCGCCGGGCAAATCGTGGGGCTACCTCTACTCAACTTAATAATAAGTTAACAGATTCTGGCTGTAGAAACTCTCAGTTCCAACTAATCCACTGAAAACCAACGCTGAATAATTTTGAATGAAGTCGGATAGATTGTAACAGACTTAAAGTGTTAAATTCAAATCAAACTTTACAAAATTTGCACAACAAGGACACATCTTGATCAAAAATCCTGGCAAGCGCCACTTCCGGTGATTTGGGATGTATTAAAATCTCAGATTTTCTCAGTACGCTAGGTCCACGCAAACCTATGGTGGCGCTTTGCTTAGATAGTAAATGGGGTTCAAACTTCCAGTCTTCGGACCCCAAGTCCAGGCCAACTCAACTAATCTGTCCTCACAGAAATGTGTTTTATAAAAAAAAAAAAATCAAATCAAGGTTTACATTTTTCACGATGGCTGCTATCAAGCCTCACAAGTGCCATTTCCGGCTATCTGGGACGTATTCAAATCTCAAATTTTCTTGGTACGCTCCACGCCAACCTACATATACCCACATATACCCACATATAGTCCACATTTAAGAATTTCCAATGTCCTGCGAGGGGACCTATCACGTGTAAGAACATTAAGTGTGTAACTTCAACGTTTAGAAAAATATTTATTTTGATATGTTTGTCATGTTGACATTTGCATTGTTAAATTTAAGTTTGTGCAAATTTTTCATTTTGCCTGAACTAAGACACCATGACGTAAGTGTTCACCATATTGCATTTATTTTTGCATGCATTTAGAATGTAAAAATTCACAATTCTTTTCAGGCAGTCAGGTGGTGGTGGTGGGGGTCCAGAACACTTCCCTTAAGGCCCTGAGACACCCACAGACTGGCAGTCTGAGACTGCCACAGTTTACTTCAGCTCAACAAGTACCGGCAGAATCGGAAATTTTCCGGGAAACCTCTTGAGTCTTGCCCCCCCGGACAGTCAGGTCTGGTTACGCCCCTGACTAAAGTGTGATTGTTAATGTCAACATCTTCCAATAAAGTAGACATTTAATATTTTCCGACGACACACCCTAAACCTACTTCAACGTTTTTAGCTATGAAACCACCCGTCTCACTCCTTTGTAGCAAATGACGAGCTCAAAAGACACACTGTAAACACAAATTAGTCAAACATTGTCTGATACGCCTAACCCATTTTAGTCACTCATTTTGACCAATTTCTAATCATATTTGACTAATTGCACAATGATGGACCAATAATTATTGGTAAAAAATTGGTCAAAGAGGTTGAAAATTGGTCAGAAATCTAGTCAATTGGTACAAAATTAGTCAAACGCCTTTGACTAACTTGGGTTAGGCGTATCAGACAATGTTTGACTAATTTGTGCTAACAGTGCATTTCGAATATATTTTCATATTATTCAATCTCACTTTTATTGATGCAATAAGTTCATGCAGGGTGGTTTTTATTTCTTTTTTTGTTTTTTTAGTTACATCTCAATTTAAAAACTGTTTTCAAATTTAATCGACGTATCTCACCCAAACATAAATTAGCTAAACATACAATTTCTTTGATAGGCCTATTATGATATTTCTGAAATACATTTTTATCTCTGGGTATCATATTTGATTCCGAAAGTGTTGTTTCAGAAGACAGATCCTGTGGATAGACCCTTTTCCAAATAACAATTACAAAGGATTGTGGGATAGAGTTTGGTATGCGTCGTTTTTGTCAGTGGCATATTACTGTGGCGAAAAACGAATCATACCAAACTCTATCCCACAATTCTTTGTAATGACTATTTGGAAAAGGGTCTATTGACTGCTTCCTTTGCTGCTAGCTAGAACTTAGACAGCAAAGTAATTCTCGAATTAAAACATTTGTATTGACTCGTTGTTACTCACCTTATACATAAAATAACGGAAATACATCAGGAGTTTGAAATAATGGTGGGAATCCCTCTATACAAGAACATACAGAGACTTGCTACATCTTGCTATAGTAGCAGGTGACTTTAAAACATATTGACATTTAACTTAGCCAACGTGGAATAAGGTTTATGGTTATTAACCCCTTTTTGAATTTTATTCTAGATTACGTGACCGTGTTTTTCCAAAATCTCATGGCGGTTGCTCCTTCTTACTACACCCCTCCTGAAGAAGACGAAAGCGAAGAAGAAAATAGGAAAGAAGATGAATTATCATTGAAAGATTTGTAAAGTGGAACTGAAATCACCGTGGATAGCAATTTCTCCACGTTCTGATTCCACGATTTTGTAAATCACCATACGTAAAGAACATCGTGTTGTATCTTCTATCCATAGCCTAATTCCATTGAAAACCTGTCGAACGAGGTTAAAGTCATAACCTTCAATATGCTATTTTTATATCAGCTACATAAGGTGGGTAGGTAGGCGGTTTGTTTTCTCCAACCAGGGAGGTGTTATTGGCTAATGGTTCCAATAACACCTTCCTAGTAGAACGTTAATCGATCGCCGTTTCAAGTTATCACATTGTGACAAAAATGTTTAATATTCGTCTAGTTAAGTTTCCTAAAGGGCATTTCGTAATTTGAGGAGAGTTCGTTTGTTTAGATATCCTATAGGCGCATTGCCCATGGGAGCTCATACAGGCCGTCTTCTAGGAGCTTCGTTGTACTTGCTTTGATGATAACTATTTTAGCTCGGGTCGTAATGGGTACTAGGGGTCTTGTGTCCAGAACCCTGAGAATGACGAAAACATTCATGTCATAAAAGATGACCTTTTACCAAGGTTCTAACCCATTTGAACCAATCGGGGATCGACAGGTCTCGTTATTGTGGAGTGGGATTTAAAGTAAAAACCCGACATTTTAGGAAATTAGGACTGGTTTTTTTCTTAATGTTGCCCTAGCTGAGCTTAAATAAAGTTATATCCAAGATTAAGTAAGTCAGAATTAAGTTGCTCCTCTGAGAAATTGTAAATCATTGTGTTAATCTGTGTTTAAGTCTTATTGAGCAAGGAGTAGCTCACCTGGAATTTCCAATTGATCAAAGCAATAACTCTACAAGTAGTTTCACTTTTAATGTAATTTTATTCTAAGCCTTGTGAAACCCTATAAGAGAGCATGTAAAGTAAAGTAAGAGTCCGTGACTTTAGGAATCGGGGCTGGTTTTGGACTGCGGCAGCCTAGGTGTGCTAAAATAAATCTATCTCTGAGATTAACTGCTTTCTAAGGCAACTTAATTAATACCCACATGTTGTACAAGGAAAAGCTATACGTGAAGAGAAGGGATACAAAAGAGAGAGAAAGGGGAAATAGATCATTTTTATCTTTTAAATTGGTGTAAGTCGGAAAAGCTGGATAACCACAGCGGTCGACGTAACACGATCTTTTGGAATGTTCCCGACATATAAAAACAGAACAACAAAGTACCCTGGGGGAAGTTTTCGAGTTACACAAGATGAAGAAGTCTAGGACACGTGCGTTTTCTAAACAGATGTTTCAATACTTGTTGGAGTAGACTATTTCACCTGCTTCGGTCCTGGCAACTTTGCTTTGGTACTCATACCTTCCGAAGATATTCTGAGATAATCGGCTTTAAAAAGGTACTCAGAAATACTATGGGAGTCATGTACCCATTTAGACCTTATGCACCTTATGTCACAGGATGATAGAAACACAAGTGAGCCCTCTGTCGGTGGACAGCATCTTCGTACATTTTATACGAAGTCAAATTTAGCCAAAATACTTTTGTTAATTTAACTTTTACAACAATAAACTTTTACTGCGTAATAGGTAAATTTATATGTGTGACTTTTCCTTCTCTCTTCTCTTTGATATTCACGACAAACTCTGATCAAACAGACTAGCAAAGCTTTAAGGGTGGTCATATAGATGTTCGTTTAATGCACAGCGTTAATCGTACTGATTACACGAAATTCCAACCTTCACCTGTCGATAACACGTACTGTGTCGTTATATTCGTGAAGATCAAATAAGATCTCAAATTGTAAATTTCACGTCTTGTGTGATTAGAATGATATACCGAGAAATTCCAAAGCAATAATTTGAACAGTTATTAGAACATCGCAGATTACTTTATACATATAAGAGTAGGTCTACAGAATAGCACTACAGTGTAGCATGTTCAGCGGGGCGGAGTGAATGCTTGTCTAGAAGGTGGTGACGCTGACGTCAATGCGTAGGGTGAATTGATATACGAATTCGAATTTGGCTGGATGATCTTAAGAACCAACCCATCTTGGGTTGTCACATTTTTAAAATTCATTTTTCATTATTAAACTGGAGGCTTTTTAAAAAGTGCGTAATATGGAATTATCAGTGCCATACGATACTATAAAAGCCACAACTAAAAATATTTTCGTTTTCCTGCAGTCCTTCTGATCGTCCACTTTTTCCATTACAAACTCAAATTTCCTCAAATATTAACATTTTTTCACCCTGAAAATGGGCAAGAGTGGAATACGACAAAGATACCTTCACAAGTTTCATACAAAATACATGAAACTGTTTACTGTACACACCGAGAGGTTTACAAAATGTGTTGCAGAATTACAAACAATGCTCGTTGAGAAAAAAGTACTTTATGTAAGACCAGGGAGTTGCTCTTTGATAAATAGCCCTGGTAAGACCAGGACCAAATAAAGTGTTTCCAGGTAGATGATATTTGTCAAAAAGCAAGTCTCTGGTATAACTTACTACCAATGAATTACCACCTCGAATTGGAGAACAGGAGCATGTCTAGCTGAGTACTAAAACTATTGTGGTCCAAACGGTTTACGTCAAAAATATCTCTTCCCTTTGTCTCGATTACGACGTAAAGAGATCTGTCAAAAGTGGCATTTTTGACAACAAGCAACCTGTGAAGGTTTTTGCCTTTTTCAGGTGACCACTAACCGACTTTATTTGAAAAGGTGACAAAGGAGTGAAGGAAGGAGCATGTCGTCACTTAGGTCTATACCAGTTAACAAATGTATTTTATTCAGTTTCTTCGTAGACTGGTAGAAACCTCTAATGATATTCGTGTGAAAATAACTAATCTCTTCTCATTATAACGATGGTTTATACTGAGATAGCATAATGCCTAATACGCTTAAAGGGGATATGGCACCCCCTAAATCAGGGTATTGCTAGCAACGCCCTGCCTAAACATATTTAGGAATAGCCCTATACTTCTAAATACAGTTGATGACTGCACTTTGATCGATATTCATTATTTCATTCAAACAATATAGCTTCACTCAGGTTGGCCAACGATGACCTGTACAGGCAGTTGTGTTCAGTTAAGCTCATACATATTTGTATGTCAATGTGGCCTCGAAGAATTGAAACTCAGTACAGGCTATACTGCAGTGGCCCTGCAGTCTTGGAAGTGTACTAGACAAGTGTTTTTGTTTAAATTAGAGGAGGGGCTAGAAGTAAACTTAATACGGAGAATTTTCTAGTGTCTGAGTTGAGATTAGAGCGCCTGTAAAGATAGAAAATTGATTACTTAGAATTAGCGGCGGAGCCAGGGGGTCGGGTTAGTGGAAGAGAGAGAAAGAGTTGCGTTAAGGTGTGCTTTGAAGTAGGCACGATACCCTAAGACAGTACTTCTCAACGTTTTCTCTTCGATTATCCTACCAAAATTAAAACTGTTCCCCATTCCTCCTCGAACTCCAACTAGCCTATTTACAAAGCATACCATATACAGAAACTTTTAGGCTACTTCACGTATTAGTGTAAAGGCGACCATTACAGTTCCCTCAATGTCCATGTTATCTGTCAGGAAAAACGTTAGGATTTTTTTAAGAAATAAGGTGGAGCCCTCTTTGTTGGGGGAGAAGTTACACCTGCTATAACTAAAGGCAAAATACCCGACAGGGGCCTGGAGGTCATTTCTAAGTCAAAACTGATTTCATATTCTCTGATGAGACTTCCTGCATGGCCCAATCTACATGCTAGTACACAAAGGAAGATTTTTGAAACATTTTTTTATGAAATCGTTCAACATTACACAGTGTGATCACACAAAAGTGGCCAGGACAAAAGGTTTGTGGTCCCTCTTCCAAGAAATTATTTGAAATTTAATATTTGGGGGCACGGGGGAGCACAACGTTCCCCTCAGGGGTACACCACAATGAAGTGAGCGTCATTCGGGGCGTCTTGGTGGTGCAAAGCCCTCCCCTGTAGGCGTTGGGGCCCAGGGGCCACGGTATGGCTCCTGGTAGGGTCTAGGGACAATTACGCTCCAGTGGAAGTCCAGGCTCTGGGTATTTACAAAATTGTGATCATTAGAATAAAGCACTTGGCTATCTTTAAATGGCTTTGGATGCTCACTAAGCAGACCACGATAATAGAAATCAGAATTTGACCATTTTTTGTTAGCCTGACTCTCACTAAAGCTTTAATGATTTGAGGGGAGGGGGAGTGAGTGGGGGCGACGGATCATCTTGCATTGGGCTTTCAAAATAGATCAACTCATGTTGCCCAACAGCATTTAATATTGACACAACTTCCTTCCAGGTATGAGACTGACTCGTAGGGGAAGCCTTCAAAATAGAGCATCGAAGGTGCAGCTATACGGCTGCGGATTCGGGCTACCGAGAAAATTTGGAAAAAGAAGCCCTGTAATGTGGTTCATTGGATTTTAGGTGCCTTAAAATTATAACCATGACAAACATATTTCTTGCACTTTCTTCAGCAATCAATGTAAAAAAGGTGGCTAGTGCCCGCTGAGACCACCCATGGTGCACGCGCGAAGGGAGCAGAAAATTCTGGTATTAAGTATCTATGAAAATGTCGTGAAAGTAATTTATACTCCTTGTGGAGGTATCACCACTTTATAATCCCTGATGTAGTGCTTGGCTCTGTCTCGGAGAGGATTCAGGAGAACAAGTTTCCCTTGCGAACTTTAAGGAACCGCCATTTAAAATAAACGGACATTAGCTTCTGAGAGTGAACCTATTTAATTGTCCTCAAATTTATTAGATAAGCGTTAAAAAAGCCAACGAAAATAGCAATTTTTATAACTTTCGAAAACAAAGTCTGACCAAAAGATAATCGACACGGAATTGTATGGCAGGGAGAGGATCCACGGCCGCAGTAGTTACTAGTACATGAACGGAGATCACCGCGGGGGAAGGGGGGAACAGGGGGACATGTCCCCCTCAATATTTTTAGTGGGGGACATAATATCAAATGTCCCTCCAATATTCAGAGGTATGCAGAAAAAATAAATGTTATTACACACATTTTCGATATAAATAATTGTGACATTAGCCTATAAATGGCAGCTGGGGAGAACGTTAGATCAGAAATATGTGATCCATGTCCTCTAGAATGCACTAAATCGCTTGGCTTCCAGTGGCTTCGCCCCTGGACCCCAACAGGGGACCTATGCATGGTCACCTGTACCCCTGGCGGAAGTATTCACTCAAGCAGGTGTCCCTCCAATATTCTAACAGATCGCCGCCACTAATTACATAGCTGTTAAAAATAAATGTTGAAATGATAGCTGTAAATTACATCGTCCAATAAGGCCGTCTTTCACGTAGTTCAACAAATAGATGCGACCGAAACCACATGATTGACTGATAAAGTGACATGGATACACGTGTTTCATATCGCTATATAAACGGTGTGTTTGTGCATAATTTTTTAATACACAAAATCTCATAGGGGAGTGCATGGGGACCATGCACTGCCAACGCTGGAGGGGCACACTTGTCCCAGCACTGCCCCCTTTTTCGACGCCACTGGTCTAGACCAACTGTGTTCTTAAGAAATAAAACTCAACTAATGTTTCAGATGGAATAGCTCAGCTGGCTTGAAAATTCGGTGTTCCCAGATGAGCAGCTAACGCATAGGCTATGTCAAAAGAGACTCATCAAGTTAGGCAGCTCAGTCTCCTCTAAGTTGAAGGGGGTCCAACTTTCCTGATAGCTTTTGGTACCACTAATTTGTGACAATCTTAACCTGTTGTAACGAAAATCGAATGCACACCACAAGGTGTAACTGCTATTAAAATGAAGTTGGAACAAGCTGAATACAACACACACAATACAGGCGCGGATCGAAGGGGGAGGGGGCTTTCTCGGGCTCAGCCCCCCCCCCTTTTCGCCACATCAAAAATAACAAATACGAGAAAATTAGCGTAACGTTAATCTAGGAGAATATTCAAGGGGACTTTCAGCCCCCCTTTTCGAAATGTCTGGATCCGCGCCTGCAATAGTAGAATACCAAGGAATTACACGAAGACGGAGCAAATTTAAATGAGAGATGCACTGTTAAAAATGTTGGGCAAAAATTACCCAACTTTTTAACCAACGTTGGGCGTATATTCAACAACCTCAAAAGTTGGGCAAGAAATGACCAACAGAATTGGTCAAAGTTAGCAAATCAACAGTTGGGCACACAAACTCCCAACTATTTGGTAAGTCATGTGGATCAAGTTTACCCAACTATTTAGGTAATTTTACTAGAATGGTTGGTTAAATGGGCATTGCTTTCCCAGGAGCCTTCTGTACACTTTCTACCCATCAGTTGTTAAAATGACATAAATTTATTGGAAAAGACGTTAGCTATTTTGGGGGCAGTTCATCTTTCAATGTTTATCACGTACTATAGTGATCCTAGCTATTCCTAAATTTTTAGCTTTCAGTTGTAGGTATAACGAATCACTCGTAACTGAGTTCGTGAAAAGCCTAAGCAAAAGCTAGAAAGGAATACAATGTATTTTACACTATTTATATATATTTTATGTAAATTAAAATTTGACACATGCCGTTAGAAAATACCGTACGTTACAATGTGCACCTTCACTGAGATGTACATTTTAGGTTAGGGCGACCCACCACAAATTCATAAGTCCAAATCCAAAGCAATATAAGGTTCAAATGTTTTACTTCCATCAATATATAACTAATAACACAAGCCATAGGTATCCATATTCTAGAAGTTCCTGCTGAGTCGCATAACACGTCAGTACTATAGCATTATAAAATGCTATAAAAAATTTGAAGTCGGATAATTAATGCCCTTCAGGGCCGTAGCTATGGGGGGTGTGGGGGGTGCGACACCCCCCCTGGGCGGTCAATCAGTCGGCAAATCAGGGCATAGTCGGCAAATTGACTGTCCATTGTAGACGAATTAGAGGGGCAAAACCTGCCAGGCAAAGTTCAAGGAGTGTAAGGTAGACAATTTGACTGCTTTCAAGATTAACCTAATAACCAAGAGTATAATCATAGTGCAAATAGGCTTTATTGATTTTATTGACAATACATAACTGTCCTTCCCCTCCCCCGAAGGGTTTCCAGTGATGTTTCTCCTTTAGACGGAAAATATACTCAGAACTGCCAGAAATGTTAAGTGTTTTTTTATTCAAGAAAATCCTGAGAATACCATTGCCAGGAATTAACCTAAGGCTATGATCCTCTGCGATTCGGATTCGGCGATCTCCGGCGATGTGGGGTGTTTTTTCCAACAAATTCTTTCATGGTGGCGCAACGCTAAGCAATCAAAATGTTGTCGTCCCCTCCTCCCCATTTAAAATATCCCTTGCGCCAAACACTGTTTCACATGCTTGGCACCCTCCGCAGGCTGGTGGCCGTGCTTTGCTTAGACGGTCACCTGGAAAATTCATGCAAAGTTTATGCCACAATTTTTTAGAGGCTAGTAGGCTACGGCAATATCAGACAAAAATATTGCAATTTGAGGTCGTTTCGTGCGTTCTGAGGGGGTATGGGGATTGAAAGTTTTCTTGTAAGTTCCGCGCCAACCAATGGTGGTCCTCCGCTTAGCGGCCACGGTTTGCTTGGACGCGACGGTCCCCTGGAAATTTAATGCAACAATGTTCTGCAACCGATTTCAGAGGCTCGTACGGTAATGAACATCAGACAAAAATATTGAAATTTGAGGCCGTTTCCTGCGATCTGAGGGGGTCTGGGGATCAAAAATTTTCTTGTACGCTACGCGCCAACCAATGGTGGCGCTCCGCTTAGATAGTCATTCGTCCAGTCGGCATTTTAGACCTTCACACCCCCCCCCCTACCATATGACCCTAGCTACGCCCCTGCAATTTCCAAGAACATTATCTCTTAAATTTACACCTTAAAACTGTCTTTCTTGGGCAGTGGCGTAGCTACAGGGCGGCACGAGGGAAACGAGCCCACTACGACAAAGCCTTGCGACCCCAGGTTCCCCTGTAAAAGTTGTTGAACGGCACAGTTTTATCTTTTGGTTAATTGATTTGGTAAAAATAGACCAACTTTGACATTTTATTACAAAAAATCGCCCATTTCAGAAAACTGAAGACCCCGGCTACACTGGATGAGTAGCAATGTACCGTAAAGTTTAAAAAGAAAGGAATTAACTTACAGTGCCATCCCAGACAACTGCATATACAACTAGAATTTAAATTCGGGGAAAATTTTTACGCAAAAATGCGTGGTCCACAGAAACATTCTTGAATTTTGAATTAATACGAAAATTTCAGTTTCCTTGCTTCATTTCTACAGCATAAAAGGGTATCAAAAGGCTGGCAGAGACCAGAATAGGGCCTCCTAGAAGCTCTGGATAAAATACCATGGATCAGATCTCCTCTTCTTCTTCTTTCTTTTTCACTTTCTTCTTTCTATTCTTTCGTTTTCTCCTATCACTGTTTCCCTCTTTTTTCCTTCTCTTTTCCTCCTTTTTAGTAAATTATAGGGGGATCGCCCTCCCTACCCCCCCCCCCCCCCCGTGGCGGAGCCGCTCCTGTAGGTACGGCATTAGGGTGATTGCGGGTGCTCCGCTTAGATAGAGTAATGAACTGTCCACACACATTTCTAAACTGTATTTCATCCTGACTACCGACTGCAGTGGTCAAGTGGTTAGAGCATCCGACTTGCAGCCGGAAGGTCTAGGGTTCAAATCCTGGCCGGGTCATACCAAAGACTTTAAAAATGGAACCTACTGCCTTTGTTTGGTGCTCAACATAAACAATGGAGTAGGGAAAACAAGCCAGTGAGCCACAACTAGAAAAAAGGCCGTGGTCATCTCGACTTGAACAATTGGTTGGAAACTGGGACGTTAAACCTCATCTAACCTAACCTAACCTGACTACCGCCCTGACAGACTGTGGTGGTGTGTATTCCTTGTTCAGTCCTTGCTCCCTTGTTTGGGGAAGCCTGAAAGAATGACTTTTTAAACAGAGTCTGC
Source organism: Holothuria leucospilota (assembly GCA_029531755.1). Lineage (NCBI taxonomy): Eukaryota > Metazoa > Echinodermata > Holothuroidea > Aspidochirotida > Holothuriidae > Holothuria > Holothuria leucospilota. The sequence goes on from CM055965.1 coordinate 14,764,136, forward strand.
TCAGCGGGGTACGCCTGACCCTGTAATGCAGTAATTTTTGTAGTTTAGAACGGTTTGTGCTGGAAAACAGTTTTAAGTAGTCAATTGGCCGTTAGAAAGACACCCCATAGGTCTACTATTCTTAATCTCCAACTGTAGCTCCTCTCAGTAGATCCCAAACCCCTGTAGAAATCTTTTCCAATCATCACTGCATGTTTCGAAAACGAAAGGTAGACCTATGAGAAGGCTAGTGCTCTTTCAGACAAACGGTACATCACCACAAATGACACACATGGCCAACAAAACTCACATAGCTGGGCGCAGAGGGACATTTTAACTGTGTATCGGCAGTCATTTCACTTACCCAAAGAACACAGTTACGGTTTTTTGTTACAGTAAAATGAGAGAGCCTTTCCGCAGGCCTTTAAAGGAGACGAGAACGTCAGTAATTTGACTCTTATACTTTTGAACTCACTGGGACTGGGAGTGAGAAAGGGAACTCGGCTATGAGATATCATACCTCATTTAGGCTAGATACACTAAGCTGGTCAAATGAGAATGCAATTCCAAGGAGAAAACGTTTGGTATTTTGTTTTTCGAAAATTTAACGTTACGGGATTTTCTTTAAATTTAAACATAAGCATATTGGACTACTCGCAAATTACCGTACGGGGGTGTAACATCAATTTTGCCCAAAGGTTGAATGCAAGTTTGCCAGAAATATATATTTCTCCAAAAATAACAAATTTGCTGCCCGAATAGAAATGGGTACTTAAGCACTCAATCCTCAACTTTAGATGCCAAACTGATTGAGTGAAAACACTTCGTTACTGCTATGCAATATCTCAACACATCAATTATAATATTCCCTGTGTGACACCTCACTCATCCCTCTAGAGACGTCCCTTGCGCTTTCCGTCGGTTCTCCAAACTGTAGCCCCAGCAAACATTTACTTGACCCTCAGAAATGAAAGTCTACATGACCCACTGTTCCATGCACCTTTTACCGTCCTTGCGGTAATCACTTTTTGCAGTACCAATGTGTACACTTTTACCGGATTGCCGTTACCGTTGCTGTTGCCGCAGTGTTTGCCGTTGCCGTCACCGGACAAGTGTGAACGTACCTTAACACCTCTCTGGTCAGATCACGTGCATAAGCAATAGCAGATTTTAACTATGACGTCACACACAAAAGGATCACGGGAACTGAAAGTAAGACAATTCACTGGTTGCTCTAACGCTAAGGTAGCAGGCATTCCATTTCGCATGGCGCCGGTTGTTTACACTCCCAGTTCCCATCATGCGTTGCAATCATTACAGTCTCCTACGTCAAATGCAGCTTCGAAAGCCTTCTATACAAGTAACAGAAAGGAGGGATTTTTAAGCCGCCTCTTCTGCGTACACTTGAGTTTTGACCAATGTGTACCTCAAATATCGCCACAATTTCATTGCAACTGTTTGATGCAAGTTTGTCAGTGAGTATCATTTTGTTCTACCGTCAGACTTTAGTGTACTAAGACGTAATACTCATCTAGTTGTCTAGCACGCATCATGAAACGAAAGTCATTTATTTTTTTTTTCCTGAAAACGAAAAGTATACCCGGCCTTAGTCCTCAGTAAAGGACTGTGGTCGTTCGCCTACAGCTCTCTATACACAGTCCTTACACCGACCATTGAAAATAGCGGGGGGATCGGCCGTCTGTGTAATGGTTGAAATTTTCTGTCTTCTCACAGCAAATTCTAAAAGAAAAATCCTAATTTACAACCTGGAATTTTCTTCTCCAGATCTTACAAGACTATTGCAGCTGTTCTGGATCACCGAGAATCTCCGAAAAGTGCCAAAAATATGAAATGAAATCAGCAACTTTTTCGCTCTGTAAAATTTACTGTGTGACTTTGGAAATTTGTTTACATCAGTATGCTAATAAGGTACATCGTTACGTCAGTATAGAATGCCTGCAGAAGCAGTTGCCATGTGTAAGCATAGGAACTACAGTAATCAAAATGTTGTGCGTGGCGTCACAATGTTACGCACACGGCATTCAAAAGGGGCTGGGGGTGTCGGCCCCCAAAATTCCCCCTTAAAAGTTCTAGAGAACAAACATTACTATCGTCTTATCCCAACACCCTCCCTGAAAATTATCCCACCCCCTGAAGCTCTCTCACCCCCTTCAACATCTTATCTTGCTACGGGCCAGAAGAATATTAAAATAACAGTATCGATTAATGTGAGGTTACGCTGTCACCTTTGCTTGCTTCAAATTCACTCTTAGTTGGAAAGCTTCATCGGCAGTATCTTGGGAATCAAATCCAGATTTCATCAGAGTGTTTATTTTTATTTCCTCTTTAACAACTCTAAAGCAAATCTTAGCTTAAACGCTTCCTTTAGGAATCTCTTGGAGACCCACCTGTGAATCTCCCCATTATAAACTCATGGTCCCATAATATCCTAATTAATCTACTGACGGAACAAATTAATTATTACAATAACAAATAATTGTATTAGACTGTGGTTCCCGAGCTAAGTCAACCCTGCTTTTTTCTATTTTACCCTTCCGCCTATTTAATGGTCATGCACCTTGGTCTGCTACATAGGCGTAGGTGTGAAAATTCGGGCAATATGTTGAGAATTTCTCGGGCACCTACTGAAAGAAAAATAATGTAATGATGTAGCTAAAGGTAATCGATATTTTAAAAACTTCCTTGGTAATTAAAATAGATTTGATTTGAATTGCACCAGCACATATATATATTCGTTATTAATTCACCAGTGTGTTTTTAATGGTTAAACTTATATTATGATTATCAGTGGTGTATTTGAGGGGTCATTGGACCATGCCCCTTTCACTGATGCCGACTTTTTTGAGTACCTAAAATACGTAAATTTTTTAACACAAATTTTACTTCAAATGTAGAATATGTGGCACCAGATTACATGAAAGGACACCTAATTTTTCAAAAAGTTTCAATGGGGAGGGGGTGATGCCGATTTTTTTGTACCTAAAATACGTAAATTTTTAACACAATTTTTACTTCAAAGGTAGCATATGCAGCACCAGATTGCATGCAAGGACACCTAAGTTTTCAAAAATTTTCAAAAGGGAGGGGGACACCCCTCCCCTTAGACCTCTCTCCATGTCGACGATCACACAACATAATGCCTGCCCCCTACCCCATGAGAGAAATCCTGGATACAACACTGATTATTATCATTATTATTGTAACGACTTTCCCCCAAATTAGTAGCATGGCAAATTATTGTATGTTACTGGCATGCGGTGTGAAAATCGATGATGTCTATATGATATGTACATTAACATGTTGAACGTGCATGGAGCGCGCGGAAATTTTTGGTCATATTTTTTTGGCAAGCCCTCTCCCAATCAACTACAACCCCCTCCCAATCAACTTGGGCCCATGGCCTTCTGCAAAAATAATCACAGTGAAGAAGGCAGTAATTCCTAAGCAGCTCACTGCCCTAATGTTGTGCAAACACACCCCCATGCCTACAACAGTATTGCTATGAATGACTCAATGAAAAAAAAAATGAAAGCATGTGCTAAAGGAAAGAATACATAAACATCGTTTTGAGTTGTGGGCCTGGCGCAGGGTATTGCAAAAAGGGCAAGGGGCTTCCGTTGTTATGGCGAATTCTTAACCCATGATTAAAGGTGTGCAGCCTTGATCGGGGTCAGGGGCGGCGAAACATTTTTTGTAATTGGGGCAGTTGCCGAGTGGGGGGATTCCACTGGAATGTTTGAAACGTTCTCCCAGGGTTACGGAGTTTAGGGACCCACCTAAGGGCCCCTGATGGGATCCATGCAGGAACAAAGTCCCAGTTGGGGACCAAGGGACGTAACCCCGAAAGCTCTGGGATATTTAAGAAATTTTTGGCACAAGATGGACGCATTAGAATGTCTTTTAATTGTATCAGATAGCCATTTTGTATTACAGCAGTAACAAGCGGCCGAACCCTTTGATACTCTATGGGGATTAGGTGGGGAGGAAGAGGGATGGTAGATGTTTTATGGAGCTTTAAAACTTGAGACTTATGTCACTCCACTCAAGCTGTCCTACAAGTAGTAATCGTGAGAAAGACAATGGCGTCGCCAAACTTTTCAGAAGTGAGGGGGGGGGGGGAGTGCACTGGGGCGCACAACGCTACGCCGGAGGGTACACTAAAATGAAGGACTGAAGGACTGAAAGCGCTCCCCTGTAGCCGGTGAGGTCCAGGTGTTCCCATAGGGCCTCTGGTGGTGGTCCACGGGCAGCACCCCGTTGGGGGTCAGAGGACGATGCTCTGCTGTATTTACAAAATTGTGACCATTACAATTAAACATTTAACTATCTGCAAATGACATTGCATATGCTCTGGGCAGAGCACAGAATAAAAAATACAATTTGACCATTTTTGTTAAACTAATTCAAACTAAAGATTTAATGATTAAGGGAGGGGGTTCAGAGTAGGAACGACAGATCACGTTAAGTTTTCATTTGGCTTTGGAACGATAATCCCACCCATGCTGCCTAAAAGGAATTAATGTTGAGACAACTACATGCCAGGTATGCCACTGAGGGGAAGCTCTCACCGCAGACATTACGGCATCAAAGGTGTATCTACGCTGACAAATCTGGGAGCCTCGCCGGGAGAATTTGGGAAAAATAAGCCATTGTATGTGATTTAGTGGGGTTCTGGTGCCTTAAAATTATTCTTATGACAACTATATTTCCTACAATTTCATCAGCAGTAAATGAGAAAGAGGTGGCTAGTGCCCGCTGAGACCACCCTGGTGCAGGTGCGAAGCGTGCAGAAAATTCTGGTATCCAGTATTAGAGAAATTTTCTTGCACGTACTGATACTCCTTTATTGAAGTTTCACCACCTTATGATCACTGGCGTGGTGGTTGACTCCACAGCTGGTTGAGGACCCAGGATAGCAAAGTTCCCCTTTCCAGTTGTAGGGCATCGGTGTTAAAATAAACGGACATCATGTGATATGAATTTTTCAACTATCTTCATATGTTAGTGGATGCGTGTTTAAAAAGGCAAAAACCAAAAAGAAAAAATCACAATGGGACTAGATTTCAAAACACAAAATAAAATTAGATTAAAAGATAATCAATGTAAGCAACTGTATATTGACTGGAGAGGTTTTCACGGCCGCAGTGGCCCCATAGCTCGTTAATATAAATGAAGAAAAAATAAAAATGGATTTTTTTTATGCGTTTACGGCTTAGTTTGTAAACAATTGGTTTAAGTCGGGCCGGCCACGTTCTTTTTTCCAGTTGTGGCTCACTGGCTTGTTTCCCATACTTCATTCAGATTAGCGTAGAAGAGGGGGGGGGCAGGGGGGCCCGACTGCCCCCCCCCCCGGGCGAAAAATCGAAGTAAAATCAGGGACGACGGAAAAATGGACAAAAAAAAATAAACGAAGGGAAAAAAAGAGGGAGAAGAAAAGGTGAAGGGGAAGAGGAATGGGGGAAGAAGGGAGAAAAAGAAGAGAAAAAAAAGGAAAAAGAAACCAGGAGAAAAGGACGAAATAGAATAATAAACAATAGGAATTATTCATCGATGGAAGGAAAGGTATGGAGAGAAAGCGAAGGGAAAACGGGCTTGACGAAGGTATGAGCACTGGTTGGCCAAATATCGACGGGACGAGTATACTGATATCAAGTATCTAGGGCTAGGGACGTGGAAAAGACCAATAGGCGAACATGAGAGGAATAGGAAGGGGCCTATAAGAAAGATGACAGAAAACGGGACAGCAGGGATGAAAAGCGAGGCAGAGTTGTGCATGGGAAAGAGGAAAAGATGGAACTAGCGAAAAGGGTACATAGAGAGCGTTAGACGCATAGTGGATGGTCCGGTACAGACAAGACTATGAAGCAGAGCAAGAGTCAGAGTAAGGGGATAGAAAACTGGACGCTAAAGGTGCAAGAGCGGGCGCTGTGTGCAGTTGGGAGAGCTATAGGGATAGTAGCTACAGTCCGATTTTGATTTTTATTCTTATATCACTATCACAAAAGTTTAGACTTACTTAAAATACAATGCTCCCGGTGCAGATTTTCGTTTCAAAGTCACACAATGAGTGGGAAAGCTATACCACTTTGATGAGTACTACAGTGCCGTTGCCGTCTATAATTGGGTTGAGTGTCAGAACCCTAAGATTAGTGGTCAAGACAAATTGCCAAGAGAAACTATATAGCATGACTTTGAATATGACAATGGCAATGCTCCACCCATATTTGCTTTCCCAGCTGACTTAGAATACAGTGGATAAATCTTAGCTCTATGGCACTTACATTTTATTTTGTTCTCAGGGGACCTACTGGTGTGGCGACACTTTGGCAGCAATCTCCTATATCTTAAAAACCCAAAATATGTAGTAATTTTGACAGACGTGTAACGTGAGTAGCCGTGCGCAATGGGGCCGGGGCCGGTGACCCCCACCGTTGTATCAATTCGGGGAAAAACAAGCAAGTCGGGGGGGGAAATCGGAAGCCAGTCTGAACGAGAAATGGACCCACACGCATTCAGCGCGGCACACTCTCCCTCCCCAATTGGACTGTTATGGGTGTGTTAACATTGCTTCAGAATGTGTCAAATATAGCACCATTTTCATCTCAGCGGAGGCTCTTATCTAAAAAGCAAAAAATTCCCCTCCCCGGGGACGGCGAACAATCAATTTTTGCTCTCATCTATATATAACAACTATTCACTAATTTTAAATGCAATAGCAGTCTGAAGAACGGTAAATTCATCTAGTTATCAAAAACTGACTACCTTTATAACTTGGTCATTATGCAAAGCGTGAAGCCAGGGGGTGTGGAGGAAGAGGGCAGCCGCCACCTTATTTGTAGTATTTTTTTGTTTAATTTTTACAATAGTGCTAGTGTTTTCCCCTTTTTTATATGCGATAAAAGGACCGAGGAGCGAGCTGCCATTCCAGCCTCTCTGGGAGGCATTTTGGACCAAAATTTCCTTGCGCCTCCGCCCGCCACCATCGGTTGGACCGGAGTGCTGAGAGATTCCTGTGTAGCTGCGTCCCTTGACCACTCCTTGATCATTTTTTTTTGCTACGCCCCTGTTAATAGTTTGCGTCTAGCCAGGTGGACTTTTCTCGTGTGCCAGTCGGGGAATTCACATGGTAACTACCCCCACCTCACGGAAATCCATGCGCCCACGCCACTGGTGTAAACGCCTACAAACACCCCTGGGAAGGATATTCCTCAGTTGGTAGTCTTAGGGAAGGATTCTGGCACCAAATATTCCCTGTACGCTTCGCGCCAACTGGTTTGGGGCGTCCACGCGATGATAAAGGTCTCAAAGTGGTCTCTCTGAAGAAAGGCCATGATCCCTCAAGAATGCTTCCTTTTTTCTACCCCCACCCTCGATCACTTACACCGAGTTTACCACTGACAGTTCACCCCGGCTTCATCAAATCGAGTTATGGTAAATAGTTAACATTGTATCATCTTGGAATATAAGTGCGCATACTGGCTTCAGGCATTCATTTTGAATATCAAGTCGGATAATTTCATCTACATGCCCTCCAATCTATTCCGAAGCTTCCGGACTTGTCCCGGGTGATAAACTGGACCCAAAAGAAAAAGGTAGGGGGTGGGGGACCCCACCTCTCCAATTAGTTTTGAAATCAGAAATCGGGACGAAAATTTCAATTTTGCCCCCCCCCCCCCCCCCCCCCGGGCCTAAGACCCATGGTACGCGCCTGACTTCATTTGCTTAAAGCATCCAATCGGCAGTATGGTTACATCTTTTAAAGTCTTTTGGAAGTATGACACTGCCAAGGAGGCCGAATCTAGACCTTCCGGCTGCAAGTCGGAAGCTCTAACAAACGTGGATCCATGCAGTCGGTGGAAATTTATTTCCCAGTTTACATTGTTACACAAATTTCACAAAAATAAGACATGAGCAAATATAGGTAGTTTTGAGAACGTGTTGCTGTAGTTTTGCAATTTAGCTTTCCTGGATCTGATTGCCCACCCGGCGAACGTGTAGGCCCTATTATAACACTTATACCCGCCACCATATTGGCTGAGTTGAAGTATAAGGGCTAGCTATGAGAGTTTACGGCTGTATTGTACTTGCACAGGAAAACCGTAAACCAATATACGGAACTAATTTGGATAACGAAGCTTTCAATCACTCACCTCAAGGGACGCAAACAATATGGACAACGCGAAATCTGCCAACATCATGTGACTATACAGTGACTATGTAAAACATGGTGTGTCCTTCCAGTGACTACATTAAAAGCAGCTGGTGACTGCATAGAAACATGGTGTTTCCTTGGGTAATTCGCTAATAAAAAAATATGGTCTCGTTGTGACTATGTGAAAACACGGGTGTGTGACTACATGAAAACCACGGTTTGTAACTACGCAAAAAATCACGGTGCTTTTCGTGCAATACATATAAAACCACATGGATAGCCTGTGTGAACTACATAAAAACTATTGTGACTACATAAAAGCACGATTGCGATAACATAAAAAAACTCTGGTGTGGCCCGCAGTGACTAAATAAAAAACATGGGTGGACTACTTAAAAACATGGCTGTGATTACATTAAAACACGATGTGACTACGTAAACATGGTGTGACTACATAAAAAGACACTGGTTCTGTGACTACATAAAAACAGGGTTAAGTGACTACATAAAAACAGGTTGTGATACATTAAAAAAACAGGTGTGAACAAGGTAGTGTCAAGAACACATCACACGGTGTGAAAGTACGTAAAAAATTGAGTGTGACTACGCGTAAAAACACGGTGTCTCTTGACCACCATGTGATTACATTAAGAACGACACGGTGTCCCGCTCGTGACTACGTAAAAAAAAATCGTCAGCATGTGGACTACATAAAAAGCTTAAAAACAATGGTGTGACTTCATAAAATGGTTAAAAATGTTATGGGTGGATTACGTGAAAATGCATATAAAGCGATGTCAAACCTTATGGGGGACTACGAAAACTTTGGGTGTGATGGAATTCGGTACGTGACTGTGTAAAATGACCGTTCGATTTGAGTACATATTTCTGTGATGAGAAATGAGGGTGTGATGAGAAAATGAGGGTCCTGGGAGAGAACATGGAGGGATACCCCCTATCACTGGGGGATCCGGATTAGTCATCGAACCTTTCCAGTAGTGTATGGAACCAAACTGGGCTCCAAGCCCACAAGCGGCTCCATACCAACCGGCCTCACATATTGAAAGTCATGACAGAAGTGTTTGATTTTCGATAGGCTAGAGTACTAAAAGTATGAAAAAAGTGACTTGCGTTGATTATTATCTCTCCACCCAGGTTCTACTAAAGAAACAAATGGAAATTCACGGTGGATATCCAAGTGTCAAAGATGAATATGTAATAATAAGTATCAGATGTAGGTAGGCCGCTTAGATGCCCCCGTACATTGCGATGAATGGCATGGCTGAAGGAAATTATATGTGCATTTATTCCTCGCGCCAATAGTAGCAATAAGGGCCGGAATGACTTAAAAGTAACTGACAACTGTTTCATCCAACGACCAATAAACACGGTTGTCGACGGAGGTGGCAGTATCGGGAAGCCCTTCCTTATTGTGGTTTTTAGGCGTGGCCGTCGCCTTGAGTTTCTGTTCATACACCAGCGAGGCATTGTGGCGTGTAAATGTTAAGTGTACTTGTTAAACTCAGAGAAGGGACGTTTTTTCTTCCAGACCTGTATTCAGAGGTGGCGCTCGATTACACCCCAACGAGGGCGGAGAGAGACTCCGTCGCCACCTCCGGCATAGAGAGTAAGATCCGGTGGTCCAGTTTTACTGTGGCCAAAAGAACAACGGCAGCGCCCTCGGAGTTCCGCTAGATGGATGGAAAACTTGCATGATGTCATACACTCTGGCGGACCGCCGGAGTGGGCAATACAGCCGGTCCGTCGTCGTTCCGACCCAGTTTGCTATGGTGAGTTAGTATTACAATTTTAAGCAATCCCAAGTGGCGTACCCAGGATTTCTCTCAAAGGGGATTGTAGGTTGTGTGATCGCCGGCCTGGGGGAGGGGTGTCCCCCTCCCCTTTGAAAATTTTTGAAAAATTACGTGTCCTTACATGCAATCTGGTGCCACGCATGCCACCTTTTTGAAGTAAAATTTGTGTTAAAAAAATGTACGTTTTTTTAGGAACCAAAAAAAATTGGCGTCCTTGAGGGGGGTATGGCCCAATGGCCTCCCCCTCTGTTCGCCACTGGCAATGCTGTAATATAATGTGATAGTAAATATAAGATGGTCAATATGTTTTAAGACAGAAATAGTCTTAAGGATATGTGTGCCGAAGTTTAATTGAATTTGTAGTCTGTATTTGTATTTCACCATGTGCAAATAGTTGAAGGGAGAATTTCTCACGAAAACTGTGCATGTATTAAAAGGGGTCATACGGTAAAGAATGCGGTTGAAAACTATGCCGTTGTAAAATGTTGCACAACCCATCTTATTTATCCATTTAATGAATTCTAGAGAAATCCTTAATATTGTTTATGCTTTCAGAGGGCAATAAGAGTAATAGATATCAGGCCTATTGCAATGGGTATATTTAATCTATTTGCAGGGTGTCGCTAACTGAAGGCCAGCGGTAACCAACCAACTGTAGCGGTAACCGACCGAAGGTTAGCGGTAACCGACCGAGGGCTAGCAGTAACTGTACTAGCAATAACGATCGAACTGGTGAACGAGGGCAGATAGGACCCCGATGTTTGCCAACTTTTAACCAAGGAGGTGTCATTTTGTATACACTGTTTTTACTACACTGCTCTGCGTGTTTTTATGCATAACACGGTAATATCAACTCCACTTCAGGGAACAACTGAGAGACCCTGGCTTTAAGTGAACATTTGTTGAAGTGTGTTGTAGTTTATTCTGGGGATATTGAGATGTTGTACGAGACTACATACAACAAAGTAAGGGTAGGTGGTACCACCATCTGACGTCACGTGACAGCCGTCGAAACACATTTTTAAGGAAACGCCCGAGTCGATCATGTGACTCATGCGAAAGAAATATAGGCTTTATGAATTTTGCCGGGGGTTGTAAGAAAAATTAATTCCACTATAGTTCTTTAGGACTGGTGGAGTTTTAAGCGCTCTATTATCATGTAGGGGTAGCTCTCATGCGTTATTACAGGGGAGCTTCATCAGTAGCAACCTTTCAAATTTCGTAGGTTAGGGATGTTCATAATTTTTAATAACATTGTCTCGCTCGATCGTAGTTAATCGTAGTATAGAGTGGCCCTCCTCTTTGAGAGTTGAGATGGCAGTTCTGTTCCGTTACGGGGGTCTTGTGGGTAGGTTTGTGGATTTCGTTAAGAATTTAGAGTCTAGGATACCACGGAAAAGTTCCCCTTAATTGATATCAAGGTCTAAAATATTGACTTAGAAATAAGCAACGAAAGCTATATTTTAGCAAGAAGAAAGGTATTCTCAAAGTCTTGTTTGTTCTCCACCAGTCCTAAAAAACCATAGGGGAATTATTTGTCTTGAAAACCCCGGGAAAAAAAATTCCCTTAAAGCCTAATTTTTTTTTGCATGAGTCCCCATGATAATTCGGACAATCCCTAAAATGGGGGGGTTTTTTCCGACGGTTTGGAAACGTGACGTCAGATGGGGGTCCCCTACCCTTATTTTGTTTTCACGTTGGGTTTCAAAAAGCACCGCACTCCCAAAAGTTAAATTTCCCTATACCCGGGATTATCAAACCCCCCTTTCTCATCACCCCCAAAAATTTTACGAAATTCACGTCCCGAATTCTCATCACCCCACAGTTTGAAAGTCACATACATTTTGACATCCCCTTTTCAAAATCCCTTTTTTAACGTAGTCACCCCATAGTTTAAGATTTTTTTTTTTTAAAAGAAACCCACCGTGTTTTTTGCGTAGTCACAGCTTTGTTTTCTGTAGTAAAACCATTTTTTTTACATAGTCACAACCATATTTTGGGCGTATTCAAAACCCATTTTTTTATGTAGTCACAAGCTGCTTTTATGAAAGTCAACCATTTTTTTACATATCCATGATGTTTGCAGATTTCGCTTTCCCCATAATGGTGTGCATGTTTAACGCGTTTTAGGGGGCAAATGAGGGGGTCGAAAGGCTAAAAAGAGACGCTAATTAGGTCGATTTACGGGGGCTTTAGCATGTACTTTCTTTTCCCAAAAGCGTTTTCATTCTAGGTACGCGTATTTTCCGGATTTGGGCAAATTTGAGTAAGCTAACCTAAAATCCATAAACCCTCCATGAGGGCTTCAAATTTTTTTTTGGGGAAATGATCCCCTAGCGTATATTCAGCGACCGTGCCTTCAAAGGGCGTAACGATTTTTGGAGACGGGTTTCCACTTTACTTTTTTCGCTTTTGGGATTTCAGATGGTTTGAGTCTGGCCTGTAAAGGGAAATTCACAAGGTCGTTTTACTGTGTTGGTTTAGGGGACTTTTTTTGAGTCTAAAAAAAAACATTTCTTCATTTCAAGTTTGTACCCCAAACAATAGGGTTCCCTTTGGGCAGTGTCATACCCGACTTTTTAAATAAAACTTTTTTGGAGTACAAAACATGTTAAAAATTTAACCAAATGAAATGATATTCCCAAGGGTTTAAAATTGTTACTTTCTTTGCTCACATTTTTTTTAATAAAAGGGAAATTTATTTTTCCACAAAACCATGGCGTCAAAAACCCATTTATTCATAAACCCAATGCCGTTGGTTACCTGGGTAAAACAGTAAAAAAAAGGGGTTTTCCTTAAAAATCTCGCCGCGTCTAAGAAACAACTTTTTTCCCCTTTGAGCGCGAACGTTTTAAACAGCGGTTACCCTTTTCTGGCCCCCTTCCGCCTAACACCCCTGTTCCTTTAATTTTCCGGGACACTTCTCAAAAACCCGCCCCCGAAACGGCCCCTTTTTTCCAAACGACTGTGGACTTCATTCGTTGTAAAAATTGTCAAATTAAAGCCTTTAGAAAAGGGGACACTAAAAATAAACTTAAAATCAAAGATGTTTTGGGAAATATCGCCATGGATCCCCCTTAAAGGGTGCTGGTCCAACTGTTTTGGGAGTGGGGAAATGAAAAACTCGTAAAAAGGCTACTGCGACTTGAGGGTTGTATTTTTTGGGTTAATGAACCTATTATTGGTTAAAAAAAAATCTGTCAGTTTTTCGTTAAATTTTCTTAAAAACCCCAACCCAAAGGGTCTGTTTTACTAAAAAACGTTAAAATTTGGGGGATAACCATGTTTTTTGGGGAAGGGCATTAAACCCCGGGGAAACTTTAATGTATGGCAGGGTTGAAAACATTTTACGTGGTTTTGGGAAATCTAATTTAAAACGAAACCACTTTAGTGCCACTGATATAAAAATTATTTAATTTGTTTTTAAAAAAAATTTAAATTAATTTTTTTAAAACAAATTTTAGTATTTATTTTTGGGGGCATTACAAATTTTTAAAATCTGTTATTACAAATTTTATTAAAATTTTTTGTTACAAACGTTAATTTTTATTAAAAAATGTTTGATTTTTTTATTTAAAAATTAAAATATTGGGGAAATTAGTCTTTCACACTTTTTTTTTTAGGGGAATTTCAAATTTTCTTGTGGGGATTTTACGAAGGGGAAATTATCAGGGGAACTGGCACCTCCAAGACCCCCAAGTCTTTCCCCCAAACCCCCACCCACCGCACTTTCCACCCCTTTCCCTGTAAAAAGGGTCGGGGGGGCCCGGCACAGGTGAAAATTTTGTTCGGAATCGACGGTGATCGGGGGAAATTTTTCATGCAGTTTTTTGTGAGGGAAACTTTTTTAAATTATGTCCGTGTTTTTGTTTTGGGGTGGTCCTTCATTTATTCTTAAAATTACCATTGGCAAGGCCCCCTTCCCACATTTATTTTATTTGTAAGGGGCTGGGAACAGGGAAAGAGTGACGGAATTTTGCCCTTGCTTCAGGTGGGGGGGTTAAAAATTTCCCAAAAAGGGGGGGCAATCCCCGAAAGGGAGCAGCACCCGAATTTGGGCGGGGGAGGCCTTTTCGGGGCCCCCGTGTTGCGCGGGGGGGGGGGATTAAAAGGCCCTTTATACTGTTTTAAAATTCCCTTCGGGGGACATTTTTCATAATACCCGTATTTTTTTGGGAAGTATTTTGAAGTTTTTTTTTCGAGTTGCGGGCCGATTTAGTCTTTTTTTCGGGAAATCTAAATTGGGGAACGGGCATCGTGGGCGAAAAAAAAATCTGCCTTTTACTCATAAAAAACGCTATCTCTTTTAAAAGAAAAAGTGGGCCCCAATGTCGCCCATTTTTGGGACAAGGGAAAAGCCGAGTTTTATTTAAAAAACAGGTCGTTTACGCTTTTTCCCCAATATTGCAGGTACCATTTTCGGTCAATTTTCCAGAGACTGGGGATAAAACTCGGGGACTCTCTTTTTGAAAAAAAGTGGGCAAAATTTAGACAAAAGGCTTGTGGGGAAAAAAAGGGGGCCCCGTTTATTGTAAAAAAATTTGGGTTTGGTTTGAGAAAAGTGGTTCTTTACCAGAAAGGTAACCTTTTCTGTCACATTTCGGTCCATTTTTCCCACACCAGAATTTGAGGGGGGATGGAAAGTCTTTGAAACCTTTTGAAAACGCCCGACCTTTGTGGCTTAAAAAGTTTCCCCTACTTAGAAATTATGAGACGGGGTTTAAAAAGCACAGCAAACAAAAAAAAAAAAAAAAAAAAAAAAAAAAACAAACAAAAAAAAAAAAAAAAACAAAAACAAAAAAAAAAAACAAAAAAAAAAAAAAAAAAAAACCCTACAAAAACCCCCCAACCCTTTTAATATATTTCCTTTTTTCTCTCTTTTTGTTTTCCCCTCTTCTCAAAATAACTTTCCATTTTTACAACATGGGGACTTTTACGTTGCCTTGGAAAAAACTTTTCCCTTGAGGGGTTTTGGGGGGTTTTATAATCGTGGAAGTTTGAAGGGTTATTTAGGGGACTCCCTTTGGGCCTGTCGTTTTAGTACTACGCACGACTTCTGCCTGTTTTCAACTTTGAACCATTTTCTCTTAAAATTTGGGGAACGGCGTAAGGCTTTTTTCACCGTAAACTGTCACGCAACCTTCACTTTTCGAAATAAAACGGAAGATCAGTAACTACAAAAACGCGAATAGTACACTCTCAGTCCCAGAAGGAATCGTTAATTCACCATTGGCTCCATTTTCCCGCCCTAGCAGTACCTTGACAACTACGGTAACTTGTATCTTTTTCGTAAAAAAGCTAGGTACCTAACCTGTACTAGCACCATGATCCATCCTCACCATTTCAACTGTTACCCCCTTTACGAACAGCACGATGATGATGATGATAGATGACGATTATACGATGAATGCTTACTCCTCCCAGAGCTGCTGGAACCATTCGAACCACTTTACAGGTTTTCTTCAGCCATTCTTCTCCTCAATCTCATCTCTAACGGTTTCTAGTTGCCACAGGTGTATGAGTAACCTCCTCGGGAGCCATGCACTATATTGGGTTAGTTTATAGCCATATACTACACATAGCCTTCAATCGGGATTGCACACATTGAATGCTTCTCCCGGTACAGTGGTTGGTTCTTCTGTTTCACCAAAAGACATACAATCAGAGCTAGATACAGGTTTTCTGCACCCTCGATGGTAATTTAGCTTTCTCTCCCAAAAGCCGTAAAGGCAGGTCCCAAGATGCTATCGAATTAAAATAATGCACAAAAAAAGTAAAAAAGAGCTTCTGCGTCACCGTTATGCTGCTATTACATACTAAAAGAGGTCTACTTACTTCTGTTCCAAGGAAAACTCTTTAAAATTATAGAGTGCTCAATTAACGGTTCAAAATGAATAGAAGAAAAGAGGACATTTTGTCAAGTTTGTGATTGGAAAAATTAAACGGTGATGTTGTCAGTGATGTTCTTGCAATCATCTCTACATTTGTATTTCAATTCGTGTTATCGTTATTTAGTCTTTCAAACGCTTACATCAATGATCAACTCTTTCTTCACAATACCCCCCCCCCCCTCCCCAAAAAAAAAGGCAATGATGAATGCACGTTTACAAGCCTCTGCCGTTATACACCCCCTATACAATACGCAGAACCAACACAGAAATAAGTGTAGTTCCATTTCAAACGTCTATACCTCTTTCTTTAGGGTTTACTTTGTGTACAAATTAACCTTTATTTGGGCGTGAAACAAAAACTTTAGTATTTCATTGTTCTAACCTTGCATAGTTCACGTTTCACCGAGTGACCTGTGGTCTACAAAACGAAAACAAGAATAAACCGATCAATTTTTTGAAGATAACGAGATGATCTTATGTTTTATAGCTTAATCAGTAAAATATCGCTGCCTCATTATACGTAACTAGAAAATAAGAACAAAACAGATCAATCGAACAGATAATGACGATCATGGGCGTGCGCAGAAAAAATTTTCAGGGAACTTTCCCAGGGCCTGTGTAGTTGCATTATCCATTTTCTATTTTGAAAGCTAATGTTCCTGAAATTCTTAAGCGATATCAAAATAGTTGTATTTTTTCTTTAGTTTTTTTCAAGTTTGGTATTCAGCGGGGAGTGCCCCCTTACTCCCCACCTACGGACGCCCCAATGAATGAGATTATCACTTTGTTTCTACCTAATCAGTCCTAGGATTACTCGAAACCGCCTGCTATTATTAATAAACTAGAAAAAATAAGGACAAACAGGCAACAATCGAAGCTATTTAATCTCGCGAGATTATCTTCTATAATATACAACCCCAGAAAGCCAAAAGGCTAAGTAGATTCATTGACCAAATAGAATATATTGTAACAAACAAAATTACCCTACATCGACAAAAGAATATGAGATCCCAAATAGTTATCCTACTCGAATATCAGACACTTTAGAAATCCTACGTGATCCAAAAGGTCTTTCCAACCCTACTTAAAAACAGTAGGGATAACATACCCTATATGGCCATCTGGCATGACTAAATATGAACAAATTATAAGAACATCCACAGGCCAAGTATGAGATCCCTCACAGTTATCCTCTTAAAATATCACATTGTTTACAAGGTTTTGACTTTTGTGAGCCCCAAAATGACCTTGAACTCCACACCTGAAAATGATAGGGATCATCATACTCAATATTGCAATCACCAACGCTTAGCATGAGCATCCATCACAGTTATCCTACTTGAGATATAGCGTTTACAAGGTTTGACCATATATTGACCTCTGTCAACCAAATGACCTTTGAACCGCCACAAAAACAATAACGGGATCATCTACTCAATATGGATGACAAAAACAACTTGACAGATAATGATATACAATACAAAATTATTGTTCTTTTGAGATATTATCGTTGTACAACGGTTTTAAACTTTTGACCTCTGGTGACCCCAAATGACCTTTTGACCTCTACAAAAGCCAAAGGGATCATACACATAATATGGGCAATTTACGTGATTAAGTATGAGGATCCCTTACATTATCCTTCTTGAGATATCGTTGTTTACACCAAAGTTTGACCTTTGGACATCCCGGACTCTAAATGACTATTGACTCACAAAAAACTAGGATATCATTACCTAATACTGGGGGCATCCACCTTTCAAGTATGGATCCCTCGGAGTTATCCTTCTTGAGATATTGTGTTTACAAGCGAAAGTGTCACATCATACACACACATACACGCACCATACACTCCCGCGTGATTGCAAAAGATTCTGTTTTGCCTATTAGGCAAAGAATCAAAAAGTTCACGGAAATTTAAAAATATCAGCAAAATCACAGAAATGACTTGACTGAAACTTAGTAAACAAACTTTGGGTAACACCGACCCTTACGGCCAAGAAACTCATCTCAGCGTCTCTGAGAAGGCCCACCTCGATGGAGAACTTGTACCTAGAAATTTTGCAACCTGAGCTCTTGTTCCCTGAGTGCTGGAGTAGGTGTGGTCGCCCTTTTCTAAGCGTGTAGACCAGTGACCTTAAATTGCACCCAATTTTTCCATCCTACTCCCACCCCTGCATACACAATATTCGGTAAACTCACATAACTTAGGACATGCCGGAGTTGCCGGTGTTGATACTCCTTCCTTGTCTTCGTGCAACACCTTACGCAATAAAACCTACATAAAATCGATATTAACGCTTTTTCTGTTGGTGCTCTCGGTTGCAAAAGATGTGGAGGTTGAGTTTATCCAAAAAAGATCCTCTTTGTTCCCTCTTTCTTTTGTTAAAAGTTCTTCTCGACCGATTAAATGGCGATTAAAATTGAAATACTGCAGCCCGTGTTTTAAAATGTTTCTCTAGAGGTGGTGCTAGCTTTTTTACATTCCTTGCCTATGGCCCCGGTGTCTCTGTCGTAATTGGCGTCCCCGTCTCCCCCATGTACTGCTTCCCAAGAAAATCATTACAATTAATAAGGTAAATGACCCCAGTTGACATACAGTCAAAAAGTCCCGAGTATTTAAAAACTTTTTCCACAGTATAGAAACTTCTAAAGGAGTAAAGGGCGTGTAAGCGAGGATTTCGGTGAAGTAGTAACAATCAATAAGGAAATCGTTAGGGTGCTGTCGGAGACGCTGCTTACTTTTGTTAGTTTTCCACACAGTAAAGAATGAGAATTACGGGAGCAATGCTTTAGCTTTCTCGATTTTAATCCTTGACAACCTCAGTAGGATCAACCTCTTTGTACCTAATTTCTGAAGTTTTTAAGTTTTCGTTAGCTCTGGACACTAAACTGGAGTGAGAGTAGTAACAGTTTTCAGCTTGACATACGCCCTCACTTTGTGCGAACGGAAGACAGAAGATAGGTGGGAAAGTAACTAACGTCTTGGACAAAGGACCAGGGGCGTAGCTAGGATGAAAATTTTACGGGGGGCCTAGGAAACAAATGGGGGGACCGGCACCGCTGAGGGTCAGGCTGTCAAGACTCATTTAAGCGGAGCGCCACCATCAGTTGGCGCCGAGCAAGCAAGAAAATTTTTGGCTTTGCAAAACACCTCCGGATGGCCGGAAACGGCATTTTCCCACGTGTGTAGGTTTTAAGCTGCATGTACCCAGCCTTGCAAATTCGAATCTTATGTCTGCCATTTCTCATATAAGGTGTGGGAAAAATTCCAATTAATTGAAAAATAGTAATACACAAGGCCGCACATACACTTTTTTGCTTGGGGGCAAAAAGTGGGCATTACTGATCTGTGGCCTGGGGAGGGGACTAAAGGGAACGGGTGTCTCCCTCCCCCTTGGCGAAAATTTGTAATTTCAGGAGGACGTATATATAGCAAATGGTGCAATATTTGAGGGATTTCAGCTTTAAAAGGAAAACGAAAAGTAGTTGTGAGTGACTAAGTGAGACAAAAGTCATTGTTGAGAGCGTGGTGGATATGATGTGAATTATGACCTCAGCCATTGAACTCCGTTGTGGAAAGGGTTTAAGGGAGGGAGGGAGGGAGTGTTATTGGTTATAAAACGTTTTTTTTTTTGACTAAACTGGCACGGTTTAAAAAACGCTTTTAAGCCATTGATGATTGAAGCTACCTATAGCAACAACAACAACAACAACAACAACAACAACATTGTAGCTATGCATCATCGCGCGCAGCGCGAGAATTTTAGAAAAGTAGGCTAGAAATACATCCTCATAGAGCTGTAAATGATTGGTGATGAGTACCCATATAGGCATGAAAATATTGATCTGCCTATTTGAAATTGTTTAAATTCTATCATTACGATCATAGCTATTTCTTATATTTTTACTGCGTTTTCTCTGTATATTCTCAAAGTTGGAAACGGGACACTTTGAAAATTTCTGGGGGTATTTGCCCTCCCCCCCCCCCCGCTGTGTACGGCCGTGGATATCATATTGAGCTGAGATAATACAAGAATCATACCGAATTATGCATCCCTTTTCATTTATTCTGCCTGCAATTCTCCCATATTCACCTTCTAGTATATCTCTGTTACATTTGCCCATCACCCTATCCACAGGCTACATGTCCACTACTCAATTGCATATCCCCAGGGGCGGATCTAGGATCTTTTCTGAGGGGGGGGGGTTCCACATAAAAAGGGCACATTCATTTTTTTAAAATTTTGGTTCCCATAAACGTCAGTGATTATACAATTTACGGCATATTGACAAAGAAAGGATAACCAAGGGGACATGCAAAAACTGGAATTAAAACCTGGAATCTAAACGGTGAAAATGCAAAGCTTGCGAAGCGCCCGAAATTTTTTGGGGTAAGCCTACACTTATAAGAATTTGTACTAATTTAAAGCTTATATAGAACAATTGTCCAGACAGTTAGGCCCTATCGGGCATAACTTTATTGTACTTCCCTCCTCGAGTCACTAGCCGTGCCGTACGACAGACACAAGTGAACGTTAACCAGGTTTAACGAAATGCGATTCAATTTCCGACATTTACATAAATCCATGTATACATAAATCCATGTATTTCTACTTATTAACTTGAAAAGGTGGAAAGGGTTTGTACCATATTTAGCTATAAGTATAACGGAACTGAGGAAGAGTGGACAAAGCTTACCGAAAATTTTGGGTTTTATCCCAGAAATTACCCTTATGAAAGCCAAAATAAGTAAATCGACCATGTGGCGGCAGAATTTCCCCAGCAGGAGGCCGGGCCATGTCAGCAACCCCAATTAGTTCCGACATTCCCTATTTCGAGGGGATGATGAGAACGGCAAATGGAGGAGCCTCATTATCCTATGCCATTGCAGGCATATTTTGCATCATATCACTTAATACTTCAAGATCCGACTTGCACACTGATAGTGTTCTTTGAATCTCGATCGTGAAATTGAAAAGCGCGAGAAGCGGGGGAATATGTTTGATAAGCTAACACCTAAAACATATGACGAAACGAAAAAAGAACTGTGGGCTTGTAGACCGTATCGGGTGTGTTGTTGTAACATACATTTGTATCGAAACCACCTGGACTACAAGATGAAATAGCCAAACTTTGCTCCGCAAGTCGCTCACCAACTGACTCTACCGCATGACAAAACACACAAGAGAACACCAACTATAGGCTTTGCGATATGGGATGAAAGTTACGAACTTTACATAAACTATGTACTCTGCCTATATGTTACTTGGTAAGGTGGAAAGGACTTGTGCTATCCTGCTTTGCGGAATGGAAAACTATCGAAGAAAAAAGAGTGACTCTACAGGGCGCGTAGCGCGACGAAAATTTTGGGTTCTTATTAGAGAAATTATCCTCTTGAGGGCAAAAAACAGGTAAGCCGTCGGGGCGACTAGTTGTCGTCGGGGACTGCATACTTTCGACTAGGACTCCCCGACAAACCTGTAAAACTTCCCCGATCGTTGGCCAGCCTTCCCCGACGGGGGCATGAACCTTTCCCCCACCTGGCGCCACCGCTATCTCGACTGGGGGAGGGGGTTGAAATACTGTATGTTGTGTTCCCTATATAGTTGCGGCGCGACTGTCAAAATACTCTGTCAGAACAGATGACTGAAGTCGAATGTTTGCTTTTTATTTGCGACAGCAGACCGGCCATCGGTCCAAAGACGTCAAAAAAATTGAACCGCCTAACATTGCGTTATTTGACCTGGTGGTGATTTTATATAGTATTTTTAAAATGAAACAAACGCCGATTCGTCCATTGCGACTTCTGGTCAACTCTTGGCTTGGACTTTTAACTAAGATTGGCTTTTTATTCCCATCACTAGGGCAACACTAATAAATGAAGAGAGTAATTCCAGACCATGAATATCATATCGTGTTCATGAGAGGAGGGATACTAGCGGGTAGAGGGAAGGTTTCGTAGATGTAGCGTTTAGGGAGTGTGAACAGATCATTATTTTGTTAGACCAAAAGACTAGCAGTGACCTTTTGGAATCAATATTAAAACTCAGTAGTAATACTTGCATAAAGCGCTAGCTAGTGAGTATGACGTAATATCTGCGCGTTTTACTGTATTACTTTGAAAGCCCAAGCACGCCACACGTGGTTCCAAGCGAAAAGTGATTAGAATGCCTGATTGTCACGCAGGCAGTGAGAGTTAGAGTTAAGGTGCGTTCACACCAAAACCGAAATCTGCTTCGTTTTGCGGGCGGGACGTGAAAATGTTTTTCCCAAGACAACTAGGGGCAATTTTACTCCAATGAAAATTTTGGAAATCGCCCCATTCGTTCTGAGATAACAAATTTCGCGTCCCGCCCGCAAAACGCAGCAGATTTCGGTTTTGGTGTGAACGCACCTTTAGATGAGGTTTTACGGCTCAGTTTCTAACCAACTGGTTTAAGTCGGGCCGGCCGCGGCTTTTTTTGCAGTTGTGGCTCACTGGCATGTTTTTCCCTACTCCATTGCAATCAGTAAGACATACTGTAGTCACTTTCTCTGTAAAACGATTGCGCTGTTCGTGTTTCAGGGCGGGCAAAATAGGCTACCATAGTCAAATACATTGCTGAAAGTTTCTGCGATACATGGCTACACTTTTACGGGTGGATTGATCGATACTGGATGGGGGTAACCAAAATCTCCTCGGAACTGGACAACTGTCATTACCTGTCAAACTGTCGTGTTTTTTTTTTTTTTATTATTTATTTATTTATTTATTTATTTATTTTTTATTTTTTTAGGCTAGTGTGAAGAAAAAACAATTTTGAAAAAGGGCAAATTGGGAAATTTGAGGGGGGGGGGGTCCGGACGTCGGCGACCCCCCCTCTGGATCCGCCACTGTATCCCCTACATCATACCATTTGTATCCAACCTAGGGTTACCATATTTATATTTTTTAAGGAGGACTTAGATCACTGTCCTGATGCAGGGGTCTAAGGGTGTCCCCCTTCCCTTTGGAAATTTTTCCGGTTTTCAATGGGGTCTAGATGCAAAATGGTGCTGTATTTGTTCACGGACTCAAGTCATCGGTATATTACTTGGTCAGACCTATAATACCACCAGTAAATCTTTCAAACTATTTAACCCGCAAAGCAGAAGTAGGGATCATGTGGGAAACACATGAAATCCGGACCTTGTTGGCTATTTTACAAATCCGCCCGGACGCCAGTGCGAACCACTAAAAAGAGGACTTGTCGAAAAACAATCGTTCTACAGTGCACTTGTCATGGGCAAGGAGAGAGGCACGGCATACATGTTAAGGATAGAAGAATTATTCGAACGCAGTACCTTACCGTACGGCATATTTTGTGTATGATACCGTATAGGAATGGTCGTGTAAGAATGGTCTTCAGTGTATGGTTGCATGTTTTCAGTAAATCAACCAGCCATCCGAAAGGCAGAAAGGGTCTAAGCCTGACAATGCCACATCCGAATTAGTCGTCGGGACGTTCGTTTCATCGTCCAAGTGAATTATATGAGAATTAAACAACAGTGCAGATTACATACCTAATTTAGTGAAAGTAGGCATTTTAAAGTTATAACTTGATATCATACGTGCGCAAAATGTGTTTTTCACACATTTACTTTTTCTTAATTCTTACACATTTTATTAGGACACAAAAAATCTGGGGGGGGGGGGGCTGACGAATATCTGGGGGCCTTGGGGGCCCCGGCGGCCCCCCCCCCCCCCCCCCCCCCCCCGTAGCTACGCCGCTGGACAAGACTCCTTAAAGATGGGGCTGAGCAAACAAAGTCCGCTGAGCGGGTAACAGCGTAAAGCAGATCTACACAACTCTCATCAACTTTGCAAATGGATGGCGCTGTGTAGGAAACAAACTAGATTAATATTCTAGAGGAGTATCAAACTACAGGAGTACATTTTCGTCACATTATACTCATGCTTACTATAACTACTCTCAGTAATTTCAGTCAACTTTTTGTGAATTAGACTCATTCATTCAATCATGCTTACAAGCATATGGCGTCACGGCTGGTCGGCAAAAAAGTTGATAGGGCGGGCTTACACATATCGTCACAATGAAACTGGAAATTTTAATTCGTCATCATTCTGCGTGCAATCGCGCAAGCGTTTATACTTATGAAAATATGGGAAAAATACTTAGGAGAGGGCGATTCGAAAAAACAAAACAATAGCAGTAAAACAATGAACAATCCAAAAGCATATCTGCCTGTTCGGGGCAGAGGACAGAGTGTCCATAATTTAACCGTTCCGAACGAGTATATTAGCACATATTTCGAGTTTGAAAAGCCGGAAGGGGAATGAGGGAGAGATGGGGGGATTGGCTAAGGAAAAGTGAAAGGGCGAGAGATTATGTTATAGAAAGAACCAGTGACAGTGCCAAGAAGAAGGGGCAGTAGGGAAAGAGGAACATTTGAAAATCTGGAGGGAACTAGAGGAACAAGAACTGTACTGATGGCGTCCTCTCTGGGGATGTCGTCAACCTACACGGTGAAAATCTCAGAAATCAGTGAAGCAAACTATTTTGTACCAATTTTCATTGAAATGATCCTTTTTGATAAACTTAAATGTGACGTGACATATCCTGAACAAATGGTGACTTGCAGTAACTGATTCACTGAATGCATAGCAAGCAGCTACACAGACGGCGTGTGCTTATATGGCCTTGAGCAATTTAAACCTCAGTACCCCGGCTCAAAGCAGGCTACTGTAGTAATTGTATGGGAAGTACACTAGAGGTGTTTTCAGCAATGAGTAACGAGGTGTATATATATATATATATATATATATATATATATATATATATATAATGTCAAAATGTTAACATATTATCATAAGTGCAAAAGCATAACAATTTACTGCAAGCCTTTTTAGGCAATATAATGTTCTTTTAGTTCTAAGAAAACATCTCTCTCATTGAAAATAATGTAAATCATTGTAACACTACTGATATCGGGCATCTTTTGCATTAGATTTTCTTTATTTTCTGTTTTTTGTAACTTTATTTTGTCAATATTGACCAAATTAAGGTTCAAATCAACTAAAAATGACATTTTCCTGATAACGAATTACATGAAAATATCTGATGATGAAATGCACCAAAATCATGTTTTTACCCAAAACTTGCCACCCCCACCGAAAAAAAAAATAGTTTTACAAATGCCACTTCAGTTCAGATTAGATCTAGGATGGCTGACTGCTTGCACTAAAAAAATGCCCACATAACTTCTTTTGAGGGCTATTCCTGTCACTGTGGCAAAGTCTTCATGGTCATGGCATGGTAAATCAAAACTGGCATGAATAGCCAACTTGTCAGCTATTTTGTGGAAGTTAACTTGGAAAAAGTTTTAGCGTATTAGTCAATGAATGATATGCACCCAGTTGGGACAATTTTTCCTGTTCTGTTCTCTCAATTCATGCTTCAAAGCATGAAAAACTGCAGAACGATGCAGAACGAGATTATTTAAATTTATGTTAATATCCCAGGTTAGGTTAGACACTGCAGAACCAGTGCTAGATAGCACAAAAAACTGTACATTGTAGCATGCTTTGAAGCATAGCAGATTTGTCCCAACTGGGTGCTGATGTGGGGTGAATGAATGAATATTCATAGTAGAATTGTTTTAGCGCCCTCCACCATCCAAGGTTCACGAAACGTGTCCAATTTGTTGCCTGCTTTACTAGAAACATCGGGTAACTTGATACCTTACCTACGAAGTAGGCTGTACGGCATGCGCAATTGTTTTTCCCACGAGGTTATGGGCAAATCATGTCAATGGACCAATCAGCTTCTTGGAAATAGGCCATACCCCTAATTCCAAAATGAAAGCTTTTCTACCCTTTTCTTGTAATTCTGACACCGGATTATGAAAGAGCAGGTCACATAACCTAACACCACGTAATATTAACTGTAGAAATAACCCTAACCATCATTTTGAAACAAATTTGAAAAATTTTGAAAATCAAATTTGCCCATAACCTCGTGGGAAAAAATGAGGCGTACGGCATATTCCTTGTTCAGTCATGTTATGTCTTTGAAAGAAGCCTTAAAGCTAGAGGGGCTGAGCAAACTAGATTCCGCTCCGCGGGGTATATAGATACCCTGTATCACATTACCTTCTGTTTTACGTGTCGGTTGCACAGACAACTGGTACCGATTTCAAGTCCCTCCAGGGATACTGCAACCAGTCATTAATCTTGCATTCCTATCCCGACATTCAGCGGGGCAATTCCACCCTTGAGCAGCTTTCCCCAAACTGGAAGAGTGTGAGCTGCACCATAGTTCACAAACCTTCATAGCAGATCCCATCACTTCCTTTCAGTTTCCTTCTGTAGTGAACAGAGCCAAGAACTTGCACAATGCTTACTTGGGGAGCTTGATTAGTTCCAGGGGGAAGGAGACAGTCACACAGTAGGTGCCATGGCGTTACCATTTCCGAAGTGGTAACTCCATACTAGGGGTGATTATTGTACACACTGCTCAACCATGACAAGGCATACAGTTCCCTTAGTTTTGGGATGCAGTTGTATACTTCTAAATTTTGAATCCTTAACATATAGTGTTTCTCTTGAAGAGAATGGGAAGTATCGAAGTCTCTTCTTTAAAGGGCAACAAATCTCACCCCAAACAGTAAAAATTCTCACAACTAAGTTTACAGTACTTCTAGTGTCTCCCCCAATTTAAAAACACCTATTTGAGCATCTCCCAGACAAAGCAACAATAGCCTGTACTGAGTTTAAAGGGGAATTTTCATCATCCCAGACAGTTCCAATTCTCCCAACTATGCAACTTCTAGCTCCTCCCATAACTGTATGAAGCTCTTCCTTGTGCAGGAATAAACCTGTTTTATTGTTTGAGGCCTTGTCCTGGTGAGCATACAACTAAGGCTATAAAATGTAATAAAAACACTCTCCCTGCCTTGTGTGGAATGTGAGCTACTCTGCATCTTTCAAATTTTCAAACTTTTGATGTCAGTCAAAGAGCAGTCACCAACTGTAAATTTTGATACCCCTACAGTAAAAATATACTTTGGGGTGATGATTGCCTATCTTTAAATTGCTCAAGGTCATCATGCATCCACACAGGCTGTGTATGAGCAGTCTGGTAACACACTTCTGAGTCATCTGTAAAAGTCATCAGTGACAGGCCATCAGGGTGATGTTGTTTGAATTTATTCTGATCAGAGTGCAGTTCACCATTTGCATTTAGAAATACGGGGCTATTCCTTAATATGTTTGGAGGGGGGGGGAGGGGGTGGTAAATATCTTTACCCTTTACGACTACTCTGTCATGCAACTTACTTCCAGAGGTCCATCACCGTCAATCCTGAAAAATGGGTTTACCCTTGACAGGCAGACACTCATCAAACTATGCCCTTCCAGTGCAAGCCATTCTGATATGTCAATGTGCATCTCACACACAGTAGTGTACTCAACAGAACAAAGCCTTGAACAGGCTACAGACCTTTCTCTGGGAGGTACTGCAGGCCTAATTTTTTGCAACTGTCGAGGTTGAAAGAAAACTTTGGGGAAACTTAACTGGGAAGAAATTGTGCGTTTAGAATGTAACCGGTTCACATGTTTAGCGTGTTTGATTTGCTCCCTCTTACTCGCGCTTCCACCTTGGTCCATGATGAAAACGAACGCTTTTGCTTCAAGCATCCGAGTTGGTCCACAATAGCTAATGGTAGAGTCTGTAGCAGAGCAGACTGTAACTCTCACTACCGTGTACATTCATTGCCTATGAAACAATGTTCCTTTAGAAATTCTCGAGAAATAAAACCAACGTGACTTTACCCATTCATGTACCAACCACTTTCACAAGTCTTATGTTGCCCAAATGTATTTGCATGTTCAGGAACTGATCTTCAGTGTGTGTTTCTTGTTTAGCTGCCATATTTTTGCAAAGGACGAAGGGACTTCCCCAACTGGTTCAGGGGGTTGCTCACTTGGGCTTAGCCAGAGTAAACCCCAATGCTAATGTCACCTGACTAATTGCGCCCAGGCTTCGACAAATTCTCTTTCATTACTTGTCCATCAGGCTAGCTGTTCTCTTAGTCTACTTGTCGGCGTGAATATCTACTTGACCACTTTAAATATGCCTTAAAACTCCTTTCTGGAGGAGACTTCACAAGGGTACTCGCCTGGAAGGCTATGACATTGAACAATACTCTTGCCGGAGTAACTTTTTACTTGTCCCGGACTGTCGGGCGGGGGATCTGTTGAAGCCTGGTTGCGCCAGACTCATCAGTGATCGAACACACTAGTTATCGAAGATAGCAACATAAGCTTCAGTTAGTGAAGAAATACCTTACATGAAACCAAACAAAAAGGACTAAAACACCAAAGGATACAAATTCAAAAGTTGAACAATTTATTTCTTACATGACCACCCATCCCCTTTTAACCTTCAGATACTTGTCAACATAATTTATCTGCAATACAGAACAAAAGCTTGTGTAAACTGATTAATATAAACAACTGGAATGATTTAAACAACATAGAAAGGCTAACCCAAACTTAAAACAGGGGTATTTGCCACTTCAATTTACAATAAAGTACTGTGTAAACTCAACTGTGATGATAGACATGCTAACTGAAGCATGTCCACTGCCAGAAGTACTACACAGCTATAACAGAAGTACATCACACATGGGCAATCCATTCTGTCAGTCAATGCCTTATACCTGATTAATGAATAAGGGAAGAGATTTTTTCTATTTCCCATTTCTTTCCAAGTACAAAAAGCATGTTAAGTCCCAATGCTCAGAGACTTTGTGCCTGCTATCGCCAAGTTTTCATACTGTCTCAACATACAAACCACTACCCAACTTCCCTGACCTAACAATATGAAAACCTCTGTGATTTCAACACAATCAAACCCTTGTTCACCAAAAACAACTTTCCATGATAACCTCTGCAAAAGTTTTCCTATCAAGTTTAGGTTAGCTCCTCAAAGTATCGCCCACTTTTTACCCTTTTCACAAGCATACAAAAGGTACACTGGATGGGGGGGGGGTTGTCAAAGAACCATATATGCTTTTTCAGAGTGTAATAAATGAAGCCAACTTTGTGACTGAAAAATCATTTTCCACATTTTCAGGATGGAGGGGGGGGGGAGGGGAAGGGTGGGGTTGGGGCACAAAAAAGGAGTATGTTCTGCAGTCTTCAGAAAATGATGACAGAGGCATTTGAATTAAATGATGACAAGACAGTTGCCTCCAACCTCTTTCCATTATCCATGATATCATCTTTGCATTGGAGGACATATCAGAACTGTATGAACTGAAATCTAAGTGTGCATACAATGACTGTACACTCCATCACCACTCTTCATTCCCCTTCTCCAGTTTCCTGGTAAAGATTTGCTCCGGCAGTCAGAACTTTTCACTCATAGATCATAAGAAATATCTACAGTAAACATTGCTCCAAGCTTTTAAGCTTCAACTACTAGGATTCTTTCTTGTCGATCATTCCAGCTCGCTCTTCTCGGGATAAAATGTACAAATTTGGTAAAAAAAAAAAAAAAAAAAAATTATGCAGCTATCTCCTGGGACCACCTCTGCCTCTTCCACGTCCCCTTCCTCGGCCTCTTCCACGTCCCCTGCCACGCCCTGCGCCTGAAAATTAATGAAAACATTTTCATTTTACACACATTCAAAAGATGACATGCACTGTAAGTCTTTAATATAGCACCTGCATAATATGTAAGGGCTATGTGACCACTGAAATTAAAATTTCAACTTTGGAGAAATCAAAACACAACTTCTACGAGTTACCTGCTTCTCTTTTCTTTGCTTTAGCTTTAGGTGTTTCATCTACAAGTAATGTGTCAAGAGGGAGGCTGTCTGGAAGGATGTAGTATCGGATGTTGTTGCCACGGATACTGAGGGTTTCCAGCTGCACAGGGTCACGATTTTTAACAGTCATTTTTACGGACTTCAAATGTGTATTCATACTAACATCAACACCTGTGTAGAGATGTAGAACATGGCACAGAGGACTTTTAGTTTTCTTGCAAAGCAAAATATTTGATAATTACTATGGAGTCAACAATTTCATTGAAATGATACAATACATGAAAACTTATTTTGAATTAAGCTTTACTAAAACTAGATCATACTGCTTCAATTTTGAACATGAAAATTACTTTTTAAGAAAACTTTCATGAGTGCCACTTTGCAAACAATGAAGCTTATATGGAGGAAGTGAAAATTATTCCCAAATTAGCAAAATAACATAAGAATTTATTTTATTAGAAATTCAAATAAGTGAAATACCTGAAAGAGTTGCAAACCATCTCAATTGTTGCAACCTTGTTGCATCACTGATTGCTAAAAATCTCTTAACTGAATCAACATAATAATGTAGCCGAACACTGCTGTAAGTAGGTTCAAATTTATTTTAATGCCAGGTGAACGTGAACACTGAAAGACAAGCTTCATTTGACAACTGCAAAATTTTAACAATAATCTGATAAAGTGCAATGACTGCAGACTACAAAATGCATTTTATTAATTTAACCATTTTTGATGTAAGTCAATACAACTAGACACGTTCAAGTTTTAAATAATCAATATAAAATCATCTGTGCCAAATTTAAATTTGTTTATTGTACTATACCAGGGGTTTTCAAGTGTTTTAGGCTGTGGGGTGGCACTTCTACCTGGATTTTTGCTCTAAATTTATTGTAGTAGCTAAAGCATTGTTCAACGGCTTCTGTTCTTTTTACAAAAATTTTGGGCTCTTCTAATCTTCCGCAAGAAATTTTTGTGCAGGTCACCAGCCACACCACAAATGGCTTACAGGACCTAGATGCTATTCAGTTTGCTTATAAGTAAAATTAAAGATTTCCACAAATTCTCTCTCTTCAACATCTAATAGTTTCCAGATATTACAGTATATGAAGGAGGATCCAGCTCCCAGGTTCCTACTATTTTGATCTGTGGCTTAAAGGGAAAGTGCAGTCACCCCAAATTGAATTAGTAAACCCGAGTATCCTAATTCATGGATGGCTCTTTTAAATCTTGTGACAATTTTGCAACTGACTTTTTTAAATTATGCAAAATAACCCTTTTGTTTCCCATGAGAATGCCACATTTATGTTATGAAACATTATGAAAGATACTTGCAATAGAAACAGGAGGGTTCTGAACATTTACAGTAGTTAATCTGTCAAAGTTTAGGGTGACTGCTTACTCCCTTTAATCAGCAATATTATACTGTGGGTTGTTGCTCCCTGTGACCACTGTATGCAGATCAGTAACTGAAGTAACCACAATGCATTACAAATACAAGAACTGCATTGAATGAAAACTTCAAGGGAAAATGCAGTCCCCGCAAACTGAATTAGTGTACCCATTATCCTAACTCTAGAATGGTTCCTTTGAATCATGTGACAATATTTCTGTTGCTTATTTGTTAAATTCATGCAGAATAACTCCTTGGTTTACCGTCAATAGTCAATGTTTTTATACAGAAATATAAGGAACCAGAATGCAAAAATGCATTGAGGTTTCGATGATATATGTTCTATTCCAAATAATGCCATGATGTCCTATATCTTTCAGTCAATGGTCAAGTGCTATCTTAACGTGCTGGAAAAATACAGTTGTATATTCATATTTGATCTTGGGAATTCTTGAGAAGTTTTGCAGTTCGACCTCTGGTGACCCCAGATGACCTTTCAGGTGTCAAAATAAGCCTTCAAACTTTGGGGGCCAACCGGGCCCCTAGCTCATGGAATCTAGGGGCCAAATGAGAAATCAAGGGGCCCAAAACTACCACCTACATTACTTATGACTGAAATCGGTGTACTGTATGTCTGGGTGTGTGATCTTCCGTGTTGTGACAAAGCAGACTGTTTATGAGTGATGTGAAGTGATTTCAGAAGTGTGTGTTTCGCAGGTTTTAAGTGACTGTTAGTATACGAAATACACAGGCCTTGCGAGATGTAAGATCGTTGACTTGTGGGTGGAGAGGTTCATGCGCAGACTGTACAATTAGACTTAAAATATTTAGGAGCCAACCGGGCCCCTTTCCCTGTAGAAGCTACGGGCCCGAGCGAATTTCTAGGAGCATCAGGTCCACAGGCCCCCGTTATTTTGAGCCCTGCCTTTGACCTCCACCAAAAACAAAAGCTTCATCTTCACACCATAACGCATCCACATACTACGTATAAAATCTATCCAAGCATCCTACCTGGCAATATCATGTTAACAAGGTTTACAGCGTTTGACCCACCGTGACTGCACATGACCTTTGACCTCCACCAACAATGATAGGGCACATCTTCTCACCATAACGCATCCACATACCACATATGAAATCTATCCAAGCTTTCTACATGGAGATATCATGTTAACAAGGTTTTCAAGGTTTGACCCCCGGTGACCCCTGACCTCCACCAAAAATAATTGGGTTCTCCCTCTTACCATAACACATCTACATACTTAGTATGAAATCTATCCAAGCTTCCTACCTCGAGATATCATGGTAAAAAGGTTTTCAGGGTTTGACCCCTGGTGACCCCAGATAACCTTTGACCTCCACCAAAAACAATAGGGTTCTTCCTCTTACCATAATGCATCTACATACTACGTACAAAATTTATTTAAGCTTCCTACCTTGACATATCGTGTTAACAAGGTTTTCAGGTTTTGACACCCGGTGACCCCAGATGACCTTTGACCTCCACCAAAAACAATAGGGTTCTTCCTCTTACCATAACGCATCTACAAACTATGTATGAAATTCATCCAAGCTTTTTATGTCGAGATATAGTGTTAACAAGGTTTTCAGAATTTGACACCTAGTGACCCCAGATGACCTTTGACCTCCACCAAAAACAATAGGGTTCTTCCTCTCAACATGGGGCATCTATGTACCAAGTTTGAGAACTGTCAGAGTTTCCCTTCTTGAGATATCGTGTTAACGAGCTAAGCGCCACAAACACATACACACACATATACACATACATACACACGTCATCATGAATGCATAGGTTTCTCTTATCATCAAAACCAAAAATACTTGAGTGAAAATAAGCAGAAATCTGTACTGTTTAGCAGATTTTTTACAATAAACTTGAGGCGACTACTTTCTTCCTTTAAGCAAAAGGTAATCACTTTTTCACAAGCCAATCATTTCTTGCAACCTTTAAGAATCAATTTCAGGACAATTAAAGTTGTTAGAACTTGGACATTTGCAAAGCACAATCAGTTTTAACTTTAATACTAGTATCCAATGGCATAGAGAAGTATAGGAAAGCAGCAGAATTTTTAATAGGGGTGCCAAAGTTTGGTGGCATAATTTTTTCAACTGCTTTCATTTTAGTTGGAGCTGGTCACGTGTGTGTGGGTGGGGGGGGGGGGGGACGGTGCAGAGTATCTCACTACATCACTGCTAGTTACCTAAAACAGACTGCAACCATGAAACAATGTTCTGCTTTCTGAAATTCATACATGTACATTTTCTTACCTGTTATGGTTCCATGTGCTTGTGTCCCATTCTTTAACTCAATGGTAACTGTCTCATGACTGAGTTTCATCAAAAAACTGTATAAAAAAGCAAAATGTAAATTTAAATGCTTAACTTGGTTTTAAACATTCTAACTTGGTAGTTGAACATTTTTATCTAAATAAAGGACAGCATAAAGACATGGAAAAGAACTTAATATCTTGAAGACAAGACTGATTTTTATAATAGCTGGGGTGTCTAAGTACAGACTCAGGCCTCAAGTTGATAGAATGGTAGAATACTACCAAGGCATTCGCAACCAAAACGCAACTTGCATAACTATCATGACCTGGTCTCTTTATATAGTAGTCACTGATTGTTCTTTTGAGTGGATGTCACTTGCTATAATGCATTCAGTATCTCCTTCTGGCATGCACAATTTTTTCTTTTCCACCATTATAAAATTGAACATAAAAATGATATACACGTGTCAATATTCAGTATAAAGTAGAAAATAAACTTGAAACTAGAAAGACCTGCCAATGTGGTCATTTCTGTGATGTGTGTACGTGCATAGCATCACAGAGTGACACAAACAAATACACACAAGTACATAATCCTATACACAGGCCATATGAGATTTTCCTCATGACCGCAAAGGTTAAGGACCACAAAAATTCTCATTTACCTGATGTTTTGTGTACAGGAGAGCAATTCCATAACCTCTTCCTTCTTTAAGGGTTGTTTTACAATCAGGGTACATCAGGTGTCTCACAGAGGGCAAAAAATAAAGTTGTTTATTTTTCTTTAGTATGTATTTTGTTGTGTTGCAGACAGGTCATATTCAAGATTTTAAGAGTATAGAGGCATCAAGTATTCACAATTTTATTTTATACAACTTTAAATATCTATGATCTAAACTTTGGCTCCTGGGACATGAAATTATCTAACTACACACATCACATTATTCTCTTGCTTAGAGTGAGTCTAGATGACATTGTTTTAAGCAAAAATGATGTGTAATGAAAATACAACTCAGTATTCTGAAGTGTGTGGCATATCTATTTGCCTACACAGAAGTTTCTGTTTGTCTGTACATGATAGGGGTGAAATGGTTTTGTGAAGTTTTCAATTCTGAAACAGTAGTAGTGGTAACAGCAGTTCTGTTTCAATGTGCTGATAACCATAGTCAGTCTACTTTTACACACCAATTTTCAAAACACTATGTTCAGCAACAGTCTAGATACTTGATGTCAAAATTATCAGTCGGAGAGGACATGTTGTGGTTTTCGGAGAGGACAATTTGTTTGACACAGAGAAGGGAGTGTGTTAAGAGGGTTCTTGAGCTTAATTATTTCATAGGAATTAATGCCATGTTTGATTAGTGGAAGATGACAAATGAAACTTGTGCAATTCAAATTTCTGGATAAAGTACATAGCCTTTTCCATAAAAGTTTTCATTTAATGTATAAGTGACTGATAACAGGTGGTACCATAAGAAGGTTCTGAAACATCAGGATAAATTCTAGAAGTTTTATTCCGATTACTTCAATAAACACACTGAAATTGGTTGCTTCTGAGTGCCCTTTTTTGCAAAACACTATACCTAAAAGCCAGCTATATGATGTCAATATACTGTAACCAGTCAGAGAAGATTCCTCATTGTCGGAGAGGACACTTTTTTGACATGCTCACAGTAAATCAGTAACTGCCTTTGATTTACTGTATTATTTCATAGTACCTGCAATAGTGCAATATACATAACAAGGGAAAGTTTCTCATCATATTTTCTGTAACATTACAATGTATTAATATTGTTAACAGTGTGAAAAAGCTCAATTTAAGTCAACAATGGTACAGCAGACTGATTCACTCAGTACATATACTACACAGAATTGTCATAGGTAAGTCAGTACATGCAGTAGGAAATTTACACAACTGATTTATACAAATTGAGAAAATAAAAGAAAGTGTTTTGAAGTTTTGGTTTGTTACTCCAAGATCCCCTGTTGTGAATTTTTGGAGAGGCTTTTTTTTGACGTAAAATTTGACCAATCATTATTTTAGATTTTTTAAAAATGTTTCTGATTCAACCTTAATAACAACTTGGAAAGCAACTATGGAAACATGTTCTAAAAAGTATTGTAGCCATGCATTTTTAGCATACTGTATGCTTTCCATATGACAATATACTTCTGAAAGCAATCAAAACACTTTGGTTTGGCTGAAGTACAAAAATTTGAGAGACCATGTTATTATTAAAAAGGTTGGTCCAACCACACATTTACCTGTGATATGTTTCAGAGTGAGTTATCCAATCATTCTAGTGAAACTTTGATAAAATTTCAGTTTGTTGATTTTGAGATACTTCCAGTTAAAGATACCCCATTTTCCTCTCACAACTGAACTTGAAGCAAGCAGGATTGACATCATCCCCACACACTGATATAGCAGTTTTTGCTTTTCTGTAATGGGTACTCCCAGTTTAGTACTTCAAAATTTAATGCCATCGTTAAATGCATGGGGGGGGGGGGATGGGGGTAATATTATGAAACCTTCATATACACTGTTGTTGGGCTGACCTCTACTGATTTCAAGGTAAAAAAAAACATTCAGGTATCCATTATAAACGAAGAAAACTAAAAAACTTTTCACCAATGTGAGGATATGTCACTCATTGTATTAAGTTAGCCTGCCAGTGTCAATATCTCAATTGGTTCGAAAATGAGCTGTAAAACCTCATCTAACTCTAACTCAAGAACCATTCAGTACATTGGATAGACCTTTTACCAAACTGGTAGGAATTAACAGTCCTAAAAACATATCAAGGCTAAATTTGTGGCTGGACCACCCTTTTGACCTCTATGAAAAATGTCATAATGTTTAACTGCAGGTCACGAAAATCTTCCTGAACTGCCTGGAAAGCAGTGTTACTAAAGCAATAGTGTCCCTGGGTAATGGGGGTGTGTGGGGGGGATTGAGGGGTTCACCAATGACAGGTGTAAGCAATCAATTTCATCTTTGTTTAGGCCATACTGTACAAAGCAGTAGCGCAGGATCGCTTAGAGTTGACCGTTCCATTGTTTTAAGTTTCATTATCTGGATGGATTAATTGCCAGACAGGAATGCAAAAACTGCCATTTTTCAGACATCTGAAAATATGGATTCATGTCTGTATGTGCCTCATAGTTGTTGTGTGTGACATTCACAGCTCTCAGGTGCTGTAGTCCCTAGGAGTTCAATTGAGTTGGTTTGTCCATTTTTGTTAGAGAATTTTACTAGGTTCAGAATGTTAACCTAGGACCATATTGATGGAAATATCTGAATGTGTCAAAATGCTTGTCCTCTCCGACATTTAAGAAAAAGGTACTCATGGCATTGAATCTATCTACTAAGAAAGCAAGAAGGATCACTGCTGATATCAATGGTTGCCAAAATCTGCACAACTAGGCTACATAAACTAAGTAAAACAAAAACAGAGTAAACTTAGTCTTTAATACCACACACTTTTCTGTTAGTTCGAAGATGATGTACATAAGAATACCCAGAAACATGACGTTCTCTTGGACATATCCCCCAAAGCCTACTTAATTAACCATGTTCTAGTTTAAATTACTACACCATATTCTTATAAATGGAGAACCCCAATCATACAAAGGTTAATTTTGATATAAATCTGCAAATATGTACCCCTGGAAAACGTCATCTCTGATTTTCAGAGAGGACATACTTTTTGACATACATAATGTATTGAGTATACTTGAGTGAAGGAGATGTAATTATGCATTTATGATGGAACAATGTTAGTACTTGTAGTACCATAAGTGGGAGCTCAAGTGCTCCTGTTTCTTAAACAGAAACATAGAAATACCATTTTTGTCGGAGAGGACACTTTTTGACG
Source organism: Holothuria leucospilota (assembly GCA_029531755.1). NCBI lineage: Eukaryota > Metazoa > Echinodermata > Holothuroidea > Aspidochirotida > Holothuriidae > Holothuria > Holothuria leucospilota. The sequence goes on from CM055965.1 coordinate 14,801,370, forward strand.
GAATTGAAAGTCTCAGTGTTGAAACTGGTTCCATATCTCAACTGAAGGAGTGAACATAATATCAATACCACATGTTTGTAGGATACAAATTACTGATTTGTGAGACAATATTTTTTTTTACTGGGCCATATATCTGTCAGCTTAACTTGCATGATTTCGGAGAGGACATATTTTGACGGAAAATACCACCTACTTTTCATGCAATTTTTCATTTATTAAATTAGTTTCAATCATTGAAAGGTGTAGGCCTTTGAACAACCTTGTTGTAGTTGTAACTTCCAAATCAGTACTTTCTGTCAAACTCTTTTCTGTATTAGTGATTCATCTGGTTGAATGTTTGCAAAATTCAAATGAGACGGTGGAATTTGCCAGAAATGACACTATGCAGAATTATTTTACCCCAAATTGTGCTTTAAATACATTTAATTTACTATTGTAGACAGGACATATACTGAACTTTTACTTAGTGTGGTTGGTCTTAATGTCAAGTGTATATATTTTTAGTATGGGAGCAATAAAGTGAATTTCTGGTTGACGTACCCTGATTGTAAAACAACCCTTAAACTAAACTATATAGTCCAATTAAAGGTTACAGAAGGGTCCTACTAATGACTAAACACTAAACACTGCAGATGGCACCCCAAATCATGTCAACATGGCAGGCAATCATTGGGAGGAATGTAAGCAGTGATGAGAAACGGCTGACTACCAATGCCTCATATCCAAAGTGTAAAGAACAACAGAAACAATTGATCTGTGCATGTGCTACAGAGAAAGCACAAGCTGTGGGCATCTGCTTGTATTGCAGTTACAACATAATACCCTGCCATAGTCAAAAACACCTTTCTGAGAACACAGCACAGTCACACAGGCGGTCTTACAATATGCTGATATTCTCAGAATGAGGAATGCTGCCCGAATTATGTTTCTTGTGTGTATGTGGTTTTCCTTTGTGAATATTGACATCTTGTTAACTTTATAAATCTTTAGGGCAAACTTGCACCCCTATCCAATCCAAAATTAAAAACATTGCACTGGAAAAATACCACACAATATAACATAACATTGCCTGCTGTATGATGATCATTCATTATACTCAAAGCAAAAAGTTACACACATTCTTTCCTCTTTAGCAGGAAATAATCATATTTTGTGTAGAACTCAATGTGAATTAAGTGGAAACAAACTGCAGCAGAAAATTTTAGAGCTGCAGTTCTGACTTAGAGCTATTTGCAGTACAAAATATATCATATAGGCCTAGTCAAATGGTAAGTTGTACACCAATGCAAGTGAATTCTCATGCCGCTACGCCAAGTGTTTTCCTTCGTCTACGCCGAAGATCTTCAGTGTATAGTGCACAAAATACACTCTAGGTGTATCCCCAGTCTCAAGACCTAGGCCTAACTTGACAACTAATGTTAAGCCTTAAAAGGTTAGAGGCCTAGCCCAAATGTCTAGGGATTTGGTTAGGCGATCACTGAAGCACTAATGGCAAGTTTACCATCAGAGTGTGCTACTATATATTTTGGTGTTTGATGATTACATTCTTCCCTAGACTCATGTGTCTACTGTAGGTTTACCCAGTAGGATGAAGGGGATTGCAATTCGCCAGTGGGGCCCTCCCTGAAATTCGTTCATTTGATATTTTTATTTAGAATCACACGTTCCGTTGACCAAAACTTGCATGCAAGCTGGCAACACGCTAAACCATGCAAAAATGCAACAAATAAAATTTCACAGGACAAAATGAGTCAGACATAGCAAAATTCCCCTATTCTATGAAAGGGTTTGAACCACATCTAGGCCTAGGCCTAATAAATTACCACTGTCAGTAGTTCACAGCCCCGTAGAGCCAGATTGCATACTTTGTCAGTTGCGAGCACCTTTTTCCACGTGCACTTTCAATTTATATACCGATTTTACGATGAATCTGCGTGTGGCACACAGGTAAAGAACTGAGCAAAAGATTGGCGCGGTGCAAGCAAAATCCCAATGCTCAAGATTCACTCAAAAAATTATGCTCAGTCCACAATTCAGAAAGAACCAAATCACCATCTATTGCAGTAATGGATGTGTCCAAGTCAAAAGGGGGTGTTCCCAAAAACTTGTTGACAGGTGACTATAACAAATATCTATGAAGACTTTTTGTTGCTTTGTCTGACAAATGTTGGTAACAAAAAACAAAAGCATTGACCCACATTGATTTGTTGTAAATGTTGTTACATAATACATATAGGCCCATCAATTTAGCCGCCATCTAGCATGTCGTGGTCGCGGAAAGTAGTACCGGCAAATCACCATGGCAATCGAAAAACCAAGTTTTTCGAAATAATCGATAAACTTGGTTTTTCGACCGCAAAACTTGGTTTTTCTACCGATAAACTTGGTTTATCTAGTTATTGGACGTTTGGCGTTGAAAGCTTGGTTTTTCGACCGATAAACTTGGTTTTTCGACCGATAATCTTGGTTTTTTTCGACCGATATAAACTTGGTTTTTCGACCGATCCATATAACTTGGTTTTTTCGACCGATTAAACTTGGTTTTATCGACCGATAACTGTTTTTCGAGCGATAAACTTGGTTTTTTCGACCGATTAAACTTGGTTTTATCGACCGAAAAAACATGGTTTTTCGATCCGATTAAACTAGGTTTTTCTACCGATAAAACTTGCGTTTTCTAGTTATTGGACGTTTGGCGTTGAAAGCTTGGTTTTTTCGACCGATAATCTTGGTTTTTCGACCGATAAAATCTTGGTTTTTCGACAGGATATAAACTTGGTTTTTCGACCGATATAAACTTGGTTTTTTCGATCGATAAACTTGGATTTTCTAATTATTGGACATTTCCGTTAAGAAAAACCAAGTTTATCTTTCGATATACCAGATAAATCGAAAAACTTGGATTTTCGACTGAAAATCTAAGTTTTACGACCAATAAGCCAAGTATTTGAAAATCTAGGTTTTTCAACCGATATACAAGATTTGGAGATAAACTTGGTTTTTCGATCGATAAACCTGTTTTTCGACCGATAAACTTGGTTTTTCGACCGATAAACTTGGTTTTTCGATCGATAAACTTGGTTTTTCTAATTATTGGACATTTCGCTTGCCATAGACGACACTATGTTTTACAATCCATTTTGTGGTTTTTCAACGGATGATGTTCCCTAATGCACAACGCAATAAGGCCTTGGCCAGGCTACTGTCCGGCGGTGAACGAATTGCGTATAGGCTAGGGCCCTACCTGCATAAACTAGACTAATTTGTGACACAGGCGTTCCGACTTATATGTACATATATAATATACACTATACATATATATATATACTAACAAGGTACGACAATTTTCTGGACGAAGCTTACAACTTGGTCTATTTTTACTCTCTTACGCTCACTGTGAACCTTTCTGATTTCCTTCAATCGCATCGTTCGATGAGAAAGAACATTCAACATCTTTTTGGGCACAACTGCATGCATAAAATCACTTCTAATCAGAATTATTCGTAAAAAATGTACTCTCCGCACGTTCCCGGTTACATAGACAGATGATGTATGATTATAACCTGCACTGCTACCTATGTCGTCTTGTAAGCGAAAACACGCAGCGCAAGGTATAGCAAATCAAAAGAATGTACGTTCGCTATGCAGATAGCAGAGCCGTATATTAGGATAGATATGTGTAGCAACTCAATTGTCAAATCCATGCAACTTGCGTTGTGATTGGCATATAAATAATTTGACTTAAAAAATCTAAGACACAATCACAATGCACGTTACATAGGATTTGTCAAATGAGGTGCTACACATATCTATCTGCATAGCAAACGCATGTTCTTTTGATTTGCTATACCTTGCGCTGCGTGTTTTTTTGCTTACAAGACAGTACAGATGGCCGCGCAGGTTATAATCATACATCATCTGTCTGTGTAACCACGAACGTGTGGAGAGTCCATTTTTGTACGAATATTAATTATGATTAGAAGTGATTTTATACCTGCAGTTGTGCCTAAAAAGATGTTGAATGTTCTTTCTCATGGAACAACGTGATTGAAAGAAATCAGGGCTCTAATTTAGAATCAGTGCCCAGAAGTGACGTACTGTAACCTTTACTAACCTGGTACGCATAGGACAGGGTTATATACGTGGTGGGCATACGGACAGGGAGAGGGTTATACACCTGCTATGCGTAGAAATAAGGTTAGGGTAGGGGGCACACATACAGATAGGGATAGGGTTACATATGTGATACGCATAGAGATACAGATGTGCCAGAAGTAACTACTTGAAATTCTGCGCGAAATAATCTTTTAAGCCTCTTTGGACGCGCAGACAGTAGTTTGCACGGGATTACCCGCAGACATTCTATTGTCATTCATGGAACATGACATCGATACACCTGTGGTTTTCACGTAAACAAAAGAAGGCTTATAGCTGTGAGTGCAGAGTTCCTTTTCAAAGTTTTTTCTTGTTACACAATGCCCAAAACAAACAGTGCCAAGACATCGGTGGTATTCCGTTATCTTTATTAAACTGAAAAAGAGTTCCGAGTTTTGCTTCAGAACAGTCACCAAACAAACGTTAAGAGGAATAAGAACTCACACGAGTGAAAGACATTTACGATTGCAATCCAATGTTGTGTTAACACGCAGTTTTACGATACTAAAGCATGCGGGGTAACGAGAGAATGTCAAGTGTGACGTCATGCTGTTGCGATTTTTAAAGTGTTTGGATTTCAGTGGGCGTAGCGAGACGGTCACACTTAATGTTTTCTGTTAGGTCTGTCCGATTCCGGGAATTTTTCATAGTGCAACGAGAGTCACATGGTACATGGTACAATTTGAGAACGGCCAACATGAAAAACGTTTCATTCAAGGAAAAAGTAGTAACATTTAAATGTAGGCACATCCCGGATTTTCCAACTTCGCGGCGGTGGCACAAAGGCAAATACGGCCAATGACAACCCCCCCCCCCCACCCAAAAAGAAAAAAAAATAGAAAAGTGCGATCGTATTCCTCAGATTCACTATACTTTACTTATGATGCGTCGTTCGTTTTCTTCTTTCATTTTTAACGAGCGCTCCAGTAAATAAATTCTGCTTAAAATCTTGCAAAGCAATTGAAATGGCATGCAATGATTTGCTGAAGTTACAACATCCATGGGACATGAAAGCAACACTCGTTTCCACCGGATTCATGGTGGGAAATGGACAATTGTGTGAGGCCTATATACTTAGACTTGACAATATGTTTCTAACTGAGATTGTTCTTACCGTAGAGACGACGGAGCGAGGTGATCCAGCGGCTTTCGGAACTCCTGTACTCCAAATAAATTCCGTAGAAAATTTTGTTATAAATCCAAGTAACAGGACAAATTCCCAATGGAACTCTCCCGCACCCTAGAACGTGTGTGATGGGACGTGGGAATTAATGACAATTTTTCAAGCTAGACGCGCTGACTCGGGCCGCAGTAACAACCATGGGCACCGTAGTATGTTTACCCAAAGATAACAGCAAACCGAAGCATGTCTCAAGAATAGTAAAAGTTTAAAGGGGACTGTTTCCTAAAATCAAAAATCAATTTGCCTGCAGTATATATTGCATTCAAATTTTTGTCGCCTCGGTTTCATTTTTATTTAAAACTACGGGGCACATTGCACCGTCCCGACACGCTTATTACTAACAGGGCTTTTGAGTTCAATCCAGTTGGGCGTGAATACCCACTGTTAACTCCCCATATGCAATGCACAGGCCCTGCCGTTTGCTAATAACGTTTTATGTATGCTACACGCAGTTGTGTATTAGCTGCAGTATGGGCTGTTGGCCCTTACACGTGCAGTAATTTGTGAAACGTTGTTGTGTGCGATGATGACCATAATTTCACACGAAAGATGGAAAATTCCTGCAGAATCACGGCCGAAATGCACAATTTTCATTGGCTTTATGGACAGTGACCTTTTACGTACGAAGGTGAACGGTCCGCCTTTACACACACACGATCTGCATGACCTGACTGTGATGCTTTGTAATGCAGTGCTTCCACTTTGTCCATACTAAATCAAGAAATCCTGAAGCAATTCTGTCAGTGACGAGTTAAATGCTTAAATTAAAGAAAACGTTTAGGTGCTAACAATATGAATGTTGCCAAAGTAAACTACAACAAGTTTTCTGGAAGGTTAAAAATCCTAAAGTGCCCAAATACCAAACTTTACGGCAAGTTGGATGGACCATGCATGGACTTTGATATGAGGTGGTAGTATCTGCATGGTTGTACGGTCAAAGCAAGGAAAAAAATGAGTTTGGCTTGTGGAAGTTGCTTCACTCCAAAACATGTCGGTTCATGCCGCGGCCCTTTGCACGTAGACTAGTTCTTCGTGAGTATGGGGAGCGGCTACCAGTAAAATTCCCAGGGCTTACCGTCCTCGCACATAGATTTGGTATTGTGAAATCATAATAATTCCCCTGCAACGGTAACATGCGGGAATCTTCAGTGGCGCGCTATAGCTTGAAAGTTGAACTAAGTGTCACTGTTTTCTGTATCTTTTCTGTACAGTTTTTACTTCTGGGACCATGATTTATTAGAACTTTCACAAACTAGCAAAAACAACCGATTTGGCTTACGGTTGGCCTACTTAGAAATAAAAAAACTTGTGGGATTCTAATTTAGAAGAATAGGCCTGTGTGTGCAGGCTTTGGAGCGGCTGCATACTGTGTTCAAAGGCGAGACTGCTAGGGGGAAAGGGACTAAGGGGAAGGGATCGCAGAAAAGAAGGGGTTGGTAGGAGTGGGGAGCTAAAGAATCAGTTCAAGGGAAAAAATGCAGTCACGCGGTCACCCCACTTTTGCTTATTGTTACCCAGGTATCCTATTTCATGAATGGCTGTTGAAAACCACTGTTAACAATATTTTCTCAATGATATTCTGAAAATGCACGCAAATTACGTAACTCATTGGATTTACCGTACATTGAAAATGCAATATTTACGTTCTGAAAACATCTGAAAGATACCTGAAAGGAAATTTTAATGAGGGTAGTTGTGAGATTTAGCTTTGCTGTTTCAAAATAAGTTTGAACAATTGTACCGCAATTTTCATCTTATCTTCAATGGATTATTACATTGGATTATTACACTGGATAATATAATGGATTACAATACTCGATTTCTGGGATTCGCTGATTTCTAATGTTCATAAAATGTCTAAGTGCTTTAATTTTAACTTTGTGGTGTTAAAGTGGCAATGGAGTGCAGCAAACTTCCCGACATTACTCAGCCTAAAGACTTAACGCATCGTTGCGATTGTTTTGTTCCTTCTTGAATTACTTCTTTCTTTTGAAAGACAAACCTCAAGGCTAAACACAGGTGTTTGAGCCCGGGTGGTGGGGGGTGGGGGGGAATGCACCCTCTCCCAGACACTTGAAAAAAACCAACAGCTTAGGCCGATGTAAGAAAACTCGTACAAATTGTCTTGGGGAGAAAGATTTCTTTCAAGCAAGCACGGGCTTAACATGTACCTCCCCTCCGCCCGTCGTCGAGCGAAAAGATAAGGAAGCTTTTATTACCGGAGTTAAGGACCCTACCGCATTGGGCGAAGAACAGGATGGGGAAAACTCAAGCATCTGCCTTTGGTTGGGGATGCGGCAGTTCATTGCAAGACACCAAGGCCTACATATTATTTTTATTAAGAAGTGCTTTTGCAAAGACGTGAATGTGAGAAGGAAGAATCGTTGTGTGATTTATTTTCCTGTTGTAATATGCTTGTTTTGAAACTATGTATAGGACTACGTGTCAAGTCGAACCTTCTTTTTACCTTTGGCCCCGCCTAGTTCATGCGAACTTTATGGGCAGGTTGGGAATGAAAGATGGATTGAGAGTTGTACCGATTGATGGAATTCTGATGAATTTGGTTGATTTGGGTGGGGTTAATTTGGTCGCATAGGGTCGTGGAGACGGGGGCGGGAAGAGGAGAGGAAGACTACTGAGAACCATTTGAGTCCGCTTTTCGTGAAATGCAGTGAGAGTGGGGAGATTTGTGGGTGTGTTGTGAAGGGAGTTTAAATAAGGAGACAGCCCAGGCCTACACCTCGGAAGCTTTTCGCGGCACAGGCTGCCGTGAGAAGCGGTGTGGTTGGATGATGGCCGTGTGCGAAGTTAGGTGTTGGTGTAGCGTGTGCAGACAACCAGGACCTAGGCCCTAAGGCTTTTTTTGCGGTCCAGGTTGCTGGGTGGTGTATGATTAGTATGTTACGTATGCACACTGGGGAGGTGTAGAGTAGAGGAGAGGAAAGTGAGTATTCTAACAGCTGTTGGTATCTACTTGCTACAGATAATTTGTGAATCGATTCTCTCTGTCACTTTTACCACCTAAATAATTTACATAAGAGGCAAAGAGTCGATACATCTCACACCACAATCACAGGAGGTGGGCCGCCAGGATTTTGCCCCGACAGGGGGACAAGGCTGTGGCTTTGTGTCCAGTGTGCATCGTAACAAAAAATACTGTAAAAGTGTATGTACACTTCAACTTTCTGTACTGTTAAGTACCTAAACCATCTGTTTCAAATTTCTCGTTAATCTGCAAGGTTTCTAGCTACTCTTATGAAAAAATGCAGTATTACTGTACACAGTCTCTCGTGATTATGGAGACAGTAAAAATCTTTCTGATGCATCTCTTGGGCCGAGGATTTCACCTCTACAGTTACCGCGTAACTATGTACCAGTACGATAACGGGCACAACTCGCATGTCAGTTACCATATACGTATACTAAGAACGTTCGTTCGTTTAGCATGGATAATTCCCGATGAATATGTGTGCCGAAGCCTCGTTGCACGTGACTGTGGCACGCTCCACTTTAGCAAACCCACTATGGGGTATACACCAAAAAAAGGAGGATAATATTTTGCTCTTTTTTGTCACATGTTTGGAAACTTTTGTAAGCAAAAAATTTTTCAAATAGTTTGAAATATCAATGAACAATTATGAGCAACATAAAGATAGCGTACCCATTTTAATATTTAAGGGGAGCAGTAACAGGATAGAAGTAACAGGAAAGAAAATTTTTTCCTGTGCACACGGCGCAAGGTATCCCTTGAAAGAAAAAGCATGTGCACAATGCTACAGCTGGCGAAGTGAATTTGTTTCCAAAAAAGTATCTACACTAAGAATACGAGAGTTTTAGCGATTGATTTGATTCAAGAGAATGTTATTTGGGTAAAATATTTGCATAGCTTATCCATACATAACTATATTGCCAAAATTTACTTCTTTAGATAATGGAAGCATGTCATCTCAATTTAAGTGCAAACACGTTATTGAAATTTTGTTTATTAACGATGCTGTGCCATTACATTTGTATGATACAGTTTATGCAATCTACTGAAGCATGAGTCTTTCAACCTTTTAAAAAGTTGGTTGTGGGTTAGGATGTTGTTGGCAGATGGTTAATGTACAGTTGTCCTAATAACACCTTCCAGTACGTTACTTTAGTTTGAGTGTATCTATTTGTGGCCGTAGAGACACCTTCATACATGTTCTCCCTTTGAATGAGAAGGCTCTATTCCATGAATTTAGTCTGGGGTGCAGTATCGATTATTTTATTGTCGTCCCTTCTTTTGTAGCTCAGGAAAGTGCGAAACTGGACATTGTCCTCTTTTGAAAGCCAATGCTCTTTCCGGCTTAACTATTGAGGTGACCAAACCACAAAGTTAAGAAGCTTAACGTTTCCGCGCGAAGCTTCAGTTCGCGCAGACAGATACTATCTTTTAAATACAATACATACTCCCCTGCGATGGTCGCAGGGGAATTCGTGGATCGTCAAGGGCGCAGCGATCAGGTAGTTACTTTTTGGCACTCTTACATGTACGCAGGCCTTAGATACCTTGTAACACATTGTCACTGAGGGGCAGAACGCTCAAAAATCAAAAGGACGCCAATGCTGCTGGGTTTCGGAAAAGTGTTCGAATTCATTTTTTAACTAAATTGTTTTTTGTCATTGACCTAGCCTATCAGGGACAGTTAGTATGAAAAGTTCGGGATCCCAATTTTTTCCCTTTGTTTCTAGCATTTTACAGAAATTTAAGCTCCCATAAGGTATGGTATGTCTCGTTCATTTGCCTCTTAGTCACCTCTCAATTTTGAAAATATCTTTTTGGATAAAAAATACAAATAATACAAAATATGAAAGGCAAACAATTTCCAAGATTTTGTTGAATCATCATTATTATCAGTTTTTATTTGGTTTTGGGAAAACTTGTTTATTCGAATTCGGGGCAAACTGATAACTTGCCAGCAAAGGGGCCCAAAATATCCTTTTTTAAAGTGTTCGGGACACACACCCACCCAACCTCCTGAATGGTATATGGTAGATAGTACTGGAGATGACACATACAGCAGTCCCATACTACCTTATGTTTTTTCCCCCCTTAATCAGTATAAATAACAATCATTCCCCTTGAATAATGATTTCAATTTTGTATGTACTGGTCCCTGCCCAAATGTATTATGTTTTTGAAAATGTATGAAAATTAGTGTATTTCTGCAAGAAATCCCAAATGTGGTGATTTTAAAAATTTGGGCCTTTAAAGGATCACTCAATACTGTTGAAATGTCTTTGAACCCCACTGTTTTAAAAAAAATTAAAGAGTTCAAAGGCCCAATGCTGATTTTGATCGAATTTAAATTGATGGAATGTACATCCTTTTATTGCCTTTTATATAAATGGTACAGTAAATATGGGCTTTTGATTAAAACTGCCAAATGGTTAGATGCTTTAAATTTTTACCCCCCACCCTGATCTTAAAAATGTAAATTAATTTTTTCCTTCTTAGGTACTCACATAAACATGTGGAAACTTACTGCAGTGTGAAGCTTTAAGCCTATGCTTAAATATCATGAATGTTTTAAATGGGGGCAAAAATTAAGCAGGACTCGGGGGCGATTACGCCCGTTTGCCAAAAAACCCCCCAAAAAACCCTGGGGTACAAGGCGTTTTTCCATTTATATTTTGTGTGAAACCTTTTAAAAACTCCATTTCATCAACCCCCAAAAAGGGCCCTTTTTTCTTTTTTTCCTGCCCTGTTTAAATGGTTATCTTTTTATATACAATTACCCTGTCTATTACATTTTAATTTTCCGTTTTGGCACAAGAAGAGAACTCCAAAAGCAACTTATAGTCTTACATTTTTGATCTGCTTTTTGTTGCAACTTTTTAGGGTCACATGAGTGACTCTGAATTTCACTTTTGAGGATGAAAGTACCTCGCAACTAGTCTTAACATCATTTTTAAAGGGTTTTGAGCCAAAACTCTTATTTACTGTTTTGTATGGGGGCTGGTTCTCAGTCGAGGGGTTTTTTTTCTTTATTTTCACAATAAATGACCCAAATTTTTTTCTCCCATGGGAAAAAAAATTCCTGGTGCTTAAAGCTCCTTTGGGTTTGATGCTCAGGCTGAAATTTTAAATAAAAAAAAAAAATGAGTTAACTGCAGTATTTGTGCTTCCTTTTTCAAATAATTTAAAACTATTTTGTGTTAGGTTCCCATTACAGTGCTGTCAATAGAACTTAAAACCCTTGACACAAGTGTAAAACATTGGCATCCCCTTATGCATAGGAAATAAATTATGTTTTCATTTGCCTTACGTTCATAGGAGCAAAATTTCGGGAAAAATAAGATATAAATTGGTTTTTCATTTAGGTTTGGATAAAAAATTTTAAAAAAGTGAGGAAAATGTTCCCCGTGTTGCAGACTAATGTATTCTTGACGCAACCTACCAAGTCAGGTGAGGCAATTTGGATTTTCCCCAAATTTACTATTATGTTTTTCAGACAGGTAATGCTATAAATTGTCATAAAGGGTAGAATACATTCAGTTTTTTTTTCCAGTGGAATGCTTTGTCTACAGAAATGTTACATGCTAAAGTTTGACAGCTTCCCACATAGTACATTAGAAACCCTCAAAATCAGAAAATTAACCATTTTCACAGTTAGATACAGGTGTGATCCGGGTACACTGAGTTTATCCTGGAATCTTCATTCATCAGCATCTACTATTCCCTCTGTCTTTGTGGATTTCAGCTACAGTTTTTAATTTTTGTGTGTTTTTTTTGACACAAAAACATAACATTCGCATCAAAATTCAATTTCTGGCCATAAACTCCCCAAAAAACTGAAGCATAGATTGCGGGTTAAACTTTTCAGGAAGGGGTAAATGCCTCGGGAATAAAAAAATTAACGAATTTTTCATACATAGAGAATTGCTTCATGTTTATAGTCAATTTGGATACATTTTCTCTGTGGAGAAAATTTTGCTGTCAAATTTTAGTCTTTCAAAATGAAAAATTCTTTTGTTTATGTCGTAAACCCCATGGCTTCATTTAATTTTTCTATCTCACCAGCTATTTGATAAAAACAAATAAAAAAAGGTTGAAAACGATTATCCCCATTTTTTTTCTCACAAGGACGGGTCTATTTTTTTGGGTCATTTTTATTGAAACATGTCTATTAGGAAAATTTTTCTGTATTTTTTATCTTTAATTTGTTTACTGAAGAATATTTCAAAGAGTTGCTGCAAAAAGGAGATAACTGTTTTTAAACTAGGTGCTTTATAACATTTTTTAAAGGTCAGATTGCATAGGTTGCATTTGTTCTGATTTAAAAAGGAAAAATTTTTATGCTATACAGAAATGGGGGAGCAAATAATCTGAAATCCCGGTTTTTCATTGTCTGCTGATTAAAAATCATATCTTTCTTGTGATTGGCCAAAAATTTGAAAGCACAACTGTTGTTTTTAAACACCCTGGCTCTTCCCTATTTTTGTCCTGTATACTGTATATGTAGCCTCAAAGACAGGTAGAAATACACTTTATTTGTTACTGTCTGTTGAAAGCTGAGTATTACGGTTTTGTTTTAAAACAGTTTCTCTACATGCAGACTCAACTTACTGTAGAACTCATTTCAACTGCTGCTACGGGAACTCCCTTTTTGTTGTCCCAAAATGTAACTCCCTATATGGTGTACTGTGACCCGGTAGGGTGTACCCGGGGAGTTGTTACTGAATGGAAAGTTCCCAAAAATCATTTGAGGTGAGATTTGGTTTTTTTCGGAAATTAGTAATCTTCCATTATTTTTCCTTAATTTTTCATTAGAAATAAGCTTGATTAAAAATGAACCCAAGGGGGTTTGTCTTCTGCTACACTGGGAGAACAAGGGAAATTCTATCCTTCCCGTGGCATGTGTTTCCCTGTGAGTGTACCGGCACTGGGGGTATGACTCCTTGTCAGTTACATACCTAATATATGATTTCGTGTAGATTTTTTACCAAATATGTACCCTTTAATTGGTCAGGTACTATTTGGTTCCCTGTAGATGTACCTAGTATGTGACCCCTTGTCAGTATACCTCGGGGTTTCCCCGGCATTCTTTTTGTGAGGCGGGCCCCACCTCACAGAATTTGCTATATTTTGCCCCTTTACTGTATACTATGGAAGTTTGATATTCTCACTCTCTATGGTCCCAAAGCTGGCTCATATTCCCCCCATGACTAATACCCCCTCACACCCCCTAAAACCCGGGGGGAACCCACAAAACCTAATATAGTTTCTTTGTAGCGTGTCCCTACTGTAATCTTGACTCCTTGTATAGTGTCTTCTATGTGCTCACGGTATAAAAAGTTTTTAATATGCATTCAACTGTTTTGTTTTGTGTATTTCTTGGAAGACTTGCGGCTTTTGTAGCTGATACGAAGTAAATTACAGGCATTTCTGTTTTTTGAAAGAGCTGTTCTTAGTATCGGTGTATATAAAATCAACTGTGTGCTCTAAATAATTATCTGCAGATAAATTTAAAATAAAAAGTTCTATTCGTAGCAAAAAAAACTATCGCGGTCATGTGGGTATGATAAATATCCTCAGTAGATCCTAACATAGCTACAGTAAAAAAACCCCACTATTTACAGGTCTGCCATGGGAATCTTAGTCTTTCACTTTGATTAGCAAGCTGAAAGAAAATGCAGCATGCTGATTTACAGTGTAAAAATACTCTGTATAATGTCCAGCTCTTTTCATGACAAATTTTTTTGTTAGTGTTTTGTTAAATTATATACAAAAACCCCTTTTTGAAAGCCTTACTTTATTACTTGGACGGGGCCATAGCCCGATTTTTTTCCCCCGGGAAAAATTTCCCTGTTGAAGCCTGTTAAACAGGTATGAACAGGTTTTAAATGGTGTGAACAGGTCCGGGGGAAAATTGGAAACGGGTTTTAAACGGATTTCAATAGATCTTAACAGGTTCCAAACATGAACCAGTTGTTACCTTTTGGCCCCTTTGTTGATTTTCTTTATTCCGCAGGTACTGAAAAAGGGGAAATTCTGTTCTCCCTGTTAAACAGTTAAAAACCTGTTAAAATTCCAACAATTCAACGGATTTTCTCCGGGGTTATCTTTTAGTCTTGTAGATTCAGTACAGTTTTTAAACCCAAGTGCCAATTTTCATGACTAGAGCCCTTTTTCCTTGGCAAAACGGGTAATCTGTACACCATGAGACTAAAAATGACTGTACTATATTTTAACATTTTATATGAGCACTAACCCCCAGTATTTTTGCAAAAACTTTGGAATTGTATGTACCAACAAGGAATGTGCTGACTCCGATTCAACACTACCCTTGGTTTTGGATTTAAAGATGATACTGTTCTCACCCTAAAAAGTAGTATTAGTGTGAGGGTTAAAAATTTCTCGTTGGTAAATGCTCTTTGATTGTCTCAAAGTTTTTGAAAATTCAAAAGTGCAGATAGCTCACTTTCTACACAATGAAAAAGGAAATGTTTGGATTACAAAGTTTACCCTTTGTATGCTTCCAAAACAGGGCCCTACAAACAAAGGTTTGGGTTTGTGCCTCATAAAGAGGAACTTTACATATTATGGGAGGAGCTACATTGCATCGTTGGGAGAATTTGAACTTCTGTATTTTAAAAATTTGGGCCCCTTTAAGTAAGTGGTGGGAATTAACCGGTACTTTTGTTCGAAAAATTGGGATTGCCTGCCCAGGGGGTTTAAAGTTCTTCTGGTGACCTCCCTAATGTAAATTGCTCCTTGGTTCCTTAAACCAAAATTTATGTTCCAAAATAATATACTTAACACTTTAGTTGTTACCAGGGAAATATCAAAGGGATTTTTTTGAAAAAATGGCTGTTTCAAAAGGGTTGAGGTAACTAATACCCCCTTTAAAGTCTTTATTTTTCCTCCCTAGTCAATAAGTAACTCATTTCTCGGCGTACATTGAAATAGTGTTTAAAATTTGTAAGTGCCCCCTTTTATCCAATCTATGTGGACTGAAATGTAGCGTTTTGGGGTAATATTTTTGTGTTGACAGGTTAACTGGGATTGCTGTGTAACTTATACTACGTACATGTGCAGTATTTAAAAAAATTTTTAATGATCACAGAGTAATTTAACAAAAAAGTGTAATAAAAACGTTTAAATAGCAATAATTGGCATTCAGAATTATTAATAAAAATACAGTTGGCAGTATGGTAAAATATCATTTGATTTTTTCATTACCCCAGTAGGCTATGTTTAAAGAGGTGGTGTTTTTCACTTTTAGTTGTTTTTCGACTTTGTGCTAGAATATGATACGGAGGGAAATTATCCCTCTTTAATTCACAATTTTGGGGGGAGAGGTTTTCAAATTTGCAGGGCAGGTTTTAATTTGTTCCCTCTCTACTAACCACCACATAAAAAATTTTTTTTTTCTGATTTTTTCAGTTTTTCTGCATGCATCTTATGCAAACTCACTACCTAGGAATAGCTAAAATCAGTATATTTACCACCCTTATTCCCAAAACCCCCTTCCCCCCCCTCTAAAACCCCTTTTTTGTGTATTGACCTTTTCCGTGAAAGAATGAGATCCCCTAGTGATGCTTCTTTTCGTTCGTTTAGATTTTTGGGTTTAAGTCTTGTCAAAAGACCCTTTTCCAATGCAATTACAAAAGGTTGTGGTTTGGATTTTGGGTTTTCGTTTTTTGGCCCCCAGAAATGCCATTGAGAAAAAAGCCCCCTTCAAAAGTGAATCCCTCAATCCTTTGTGACTGCATATTTGAAAAGGGCTAGAGTGTAATATATATATTTAATCTTTGCTCTCCTATTACTCTATTTGGGAAATTTTGGGCACCCATCTACTGCAGAATAACTCTTGTGGTTTTTGTACTAAAGTTGCATGTACTTGCATTTCCTATACCATCACTTTTTTTCTTTCCCTAAATTAAATTTCATTAGTTGGCAACGCTCATTCCCCAGAAGCAAAGGGATATCTTTTGTACCAAATACACCGAACTAAGCACTTGAAGCATTGACCTAAACTTTGCAGGGGGACTCCTTTAAATTTAGCAAAATTTTAACACGAGGCAGAATTTTCAGACGCAAAGCATTGTTTTAAAGTTTATTTAAAATGACAACAAAAAGTGTTTCCAATCTAGTTCAACCCTGTAAAATGGGGATCATTGAAGTGGGAGTGCCAACCACCCCCCAAGTTACCGGCACTTGGGTATAGACCCAGCAAAAAAATCACACAGACTAACCAAATAAAACTGCACAGAAGATTTTTTTTTAAAATTTTTAAATAAAGGTTCTATGTTTGTCATCTTATCTTGAAGGTGCAAAAGGTTCTTGATCTCAGAAACCCCCCCTTCCCTCCCCTTTCTAGAGTGTACTTCTAAAATAGAAAAATGATTAAGGAAAAAAATGCACCTCTAATACTTTGGAAAAATGTTTGGGTCTCTGGCGGGGTCTTGTTCGTTTTTGTTTGTAGTCTTGTGGAATGATGAAAAATTTTAATGACCCTTAAATTTTGCATCAAATAGTTTATTGTTTCACAGGATGTGTCTGGTGCCCTGTTTATACAGTATCTCTTTAGAGAAATGGTAAAAAACTTTTTCCTGTGACCTGTACTGGAAAAGTTTAAGGCTGTAGTAAGTATTTTGTCTTCAAGGGCTGTGATCACGTAGCTACATTAAACCATTTCCGCATTTTTATTGAAGTTATGTTTCGCATTAGGGAAAATTTATTGTACTACAGGTTGATTTCAAAGGTGATCTGATGTGCCTTGGCATATTTTTTTTGATTTTGGGGGGTGGGGGGGGGGTGGGGAGGTGGGGATGAATTGAGAGAAAGGTTACCTGATTTTTCTCATTTTGGGAAAGTGGGGCACTATGCAGTACCACTATATTTTGTAATAGTAAATGTCTTGTATTTTTCTCATTTTTAAGTGATGAAATACATAATTACAGATGCACTAGGGCTATTTTTTGTATTAGAATATCTTGAAAGTTTACCCGTAAAAAGGAGATTGGGGTATGAAATTTTTAGAGTTTAAAAATGAAAATTTTTTCCATTCTACCTGAAAAACCTTTTAAAACTAATTTCAGAAAGGGTTATCTTGATTATTGAAGGGGTCTTAGGTAAATTTTTCGGATGTAAATCAAAATTTTTCCTTCTAATTTAAATACCCCGATATGACAAAAAAAAAGGGGCTACAGGAATAATTTTTCTGGGATTGCATCACAATTTGCTAAAAACGGCCAAAATTGCTAAAAGTGCAAAAATATTAGCACTTTTATGTCAAACCATAGGGTTTTTTTAGTGATTTTACAGTACAGAACAAAAGATTCTCAAAACTGCTCTCAAAAATTGAAAATTAAATTATTCCCAGTGCTATTAAAGGAATCTACTGTGGGGCTAGAAAATTTTTTCAGTCATTGAACAAACTTTTTCACCCCCCTCCTTTCAGAGTTTTAACCAATTCAAGAGCTGCTGCTCTTAATACTGTTCTTGAGCTATTGGGGACCACCACTGTTAGGTCAAAAAATTTCCAAAAGTGTGGTCTCAGTGTGAATTATGTAAGAACTCTTTTTATTTATTATTTTGGGTATCTTTTCTAAACAATTTGACTTGAGATTAGTTCCCGATCTGGGAAAATCAAATTAACCCTATTTGGGACAGAAATCATATCACATCCCACTAACATTAAATTGCTTTTGGGGTTTGAGAACCAACTCATTTATTTTCAAATACACAAAAGAACTATGGACTTTAAAAATTGTTTTGCTGTATGCACCAGTGCATCTCAAACCCCATGTATATGGATTTTTTTTTACTGTATGCACCAAGCACATCTCAACCAAATTATGTAATTGCAAATGACGCACAGAAAAAAACTGATATACAGAAAATTCCAAATTTTTAGGGTGATTTGACAGGACTTTGGGTCTTTTAAATATGATTATTTATTTTTTAAAAGTACTTGGAGGGTCAAACAAAGCCCAAAATTTCATTTTACATACGGTTACAAAATTTCTTTCTCATTTTCATTGCTGACCCACTGCAGTGGCCAAAGGGTTAGGCATCCGACTTGCAGCTGGAAGGTCTAGGATTCAAAAACCTGGCCGGGTCATACGAAAACTTTAAAAATGGAACCTACTGCCTTTTTTTGGTTTGGGGCTCACAAAGCAATGGAGTAGGGAAAACAACCCGTGAGCCACAACTGAAAAAGGGTGTGGTCGTTCGACTTGAACCAATTGGTTGGAAAATGGGGCGTTAAAACCCCTCTAACAACTCATTGCATTCCTTTTTCATGTCATGTTCCATTGCTGGGGATAAAGCGTGCAAAGCTTTTAAAAACTTAATAGGGATCCACCTTTCTCTATAAATCGAAACTCTGATAGCCCGAATTAGCATACGTGCATTGCAGTAAGTTTTGTTGTCTGAGTTGTGTTTGCCCTGTACTGTACATGTGGAAGTACTGTAGCTTATTTAACTACTTAAACTTTTAAAAAAAACAAAACTCTTAGGGTTTCAGTAAGTTCATTGACAAAACTTTTTCCACTCTTAAACTTATTTATGTCAATAATTTACTGTGTTCCCCCTTCTGTTCAAATTTCTGCTATCTTTAAAGGGGTTTTTTTGATTTAAAGTAAAAGCGAGGTGGGGTGAAGGTGTGGCATAAAATTCAGCTTCTTGTTAGCTGGCTAACCAACAACTCAGCAGGAAAAAAGGAAAACAATTTAAGATTTTTCACTCGAAGACCGTTCCTATCGACAACTTGTATTGCTCTTGAATTAAAACCCTTCTATACCATGGTGTGGGTTGTGGTTGGTCCCCTACCTTCCATTGCCATAAGTCAAAAACCTTTTCAGCCCCTGGGTTAAATTTCCCTTCCAGAAGATTTTAATGGTCCTTAAAGGTTCCATTCGATTTTGAAAATTCTTTTGGACCTTTCCATTTTAAAATGGGATAAAACCATTTAGCACCCTTCAACTTGTAATGAGGACCATTTAAACCAAATTTGCAAACCTTTTAAAACCCGTTAAAACCCCTCGAACCATCAATTCAGTCAATTTTAAAATTGAATTATTTTGAACAAAAATTGAGTGGAAAAAATAATTCTAGATACCATTTTTCCCCTTAATTCATTCATACTTAGTTAAAAACCTCAACCTTCTATTGGTTTATTACGTCAGGTGACCGGGCATTATCCTAGGGTAACCCCGGGAAATTAAAATGACCACCGGGGGTGTAAAATTACGTATTTAACCACTGTGTTTAAAAGATCACCTAGCTTTAGATTTTTTCCTGGTTAACAATTGCCTGCCTAGGATACCTAGGGCCTAGTTCCACGTACCTTTGTTCCCAAACTAGTATTGGGGAAACCCCAAAGCTTCACAAAATACTAGGTCGCAACCCGCGGACTAACAAGGCCCAGCGAGCATTATTGTTATCCAAGTTAGGGGTTTGATTTGACCTACTATAGGCCTAAACGTTAGGGCCCAGTTACTCGGCCTACAAAACCTTCCTTTCTAAGAAACACTTTTTTTCCAAATTTTCGGAAAACCCTACAGAGGGGAAAGGACCATAAACGGTTTATAATTCAAGTCAAATAAAACTACCCCAAGCCTCAGTAACCCGTTACAACTTACACAAAGTTCCTTGTCGGCACTGAAATTCCTCGAAAAATCGGCGTTTTAAAAGTTATACTGTTCTGGGGCGAGATCTCTAACATGCCAAACTTTTCTCCAAATGTACGTTTGAAAACTGTGACTGTTTATCCCCAAATCATAGCTGAAACCCCAGGCAAAGTCCATCATTTGAAGTAACTTAAAAGCCAAGAAAACCTGAACAAGTCCGTTTTGGGTTTGAACAAAGACAGCAATTTTAAAAAACCGCGCACTTAAAACAACTGGTGGATATGTTTTCCACGTGTACTGCAGTATACCTATACGTCGACGTGATGTGTTTATGACCATAAGCAGGATATAGGATATCCTCCTATGTTATGTCCCAGCATGTCCCCCCACAGTACACAACGTACCATGAAGGCCTAGTAAAAATGTCTGTGGCAGTGCAATGTAAAATATACAAAAAACAGGATTTCGTGGGGGTAGGGTTTTCCATGGAGTCTAATACCTCTAGTTACGTTCCAACTGTTAATTTTTTTTTCCTTTCGCTGTTGAAGTCTTTAAGAAGAAAACCTTTCTCAAATTTAAATCACATCGTGTATATTTCATGCTTAAAAATATTTCATTGAAAATTTATTTTTTTTTTAAAAAAGTAGCTACTTTTTAATTGCCCGAATGGCCTATTGTTTTGAAAGGTTGTAAATGGGGCTCATCTCTCCTCGGGTTTTGTTTCAAAAAAAAAGTGTTATCTGCAAACCAAATTTTCTTCTTTTTTTCTCTTTTTTTCACAATTTTTTGTGTATGAAAAACGGGTTAATCAACGTGGACCGTGCATTAAAAGAGGATAATGCCTCCGGGGGTTAAAGCTATCGCTAGATCCTCGGGCTGCGCCCCCCGTGCATCGCTTGCATTAAACCCCCATCGTGCATTTCCTCTCTTAAAGCAACGGGGGCCGCTTTGATTAACCCTTTATTGTAGCACCAGTTTGTATAAAATTGTTATAAAAAAAGTATCAGTTGCAATTTCTTTTATCTATTGATTTTTCTTTTGGTAAAGAATGTATAAAAAATTTTGTGAAATGTTTGCAGAAATAAGTCTGTCTGTAAAATTTTACATCATGGTCTGTCAGTAATTTACTTAAGTACAAACTTTCCCTTTTCCAAGGACTGTAAGGGTTAAATTCTCAAAAAGACCCCATACAGTAGATCTATGGGGCCAGGACTCACTGAAAAATTTGGGAAAACAGAAAAACATCGGGATTGCAGATGGAAGTCCAAAGGTAAGTTTTTCAGTTGCTTTTTTTCTATCTTTTAATAGTTTGCAAAAAGTAAGTTTTTCAATGCTGGAGGTAGCATCAAGGGCAGAAAAGCTCTCAAATGGTGAAGATGCTGAGAAAAAGGCATTCTAAAAAACCCGGGTGCACCCTTATTGAACCACTTCAGGGAAAACAGGTCAGTGTTTGTAATGTGTGCCTGACAATCAAATTGCAGACAAAAATAAGCAATTATTGTGGGCACAAGTCCCCTCAAACTGGGGAAATTTCCCCAAAACAAGCTTGAGTGCCAAACCTAATGGGGAAATATTTACCTGGCCAATATCATACCATGGGGCTAACCCTTTGGGACGCCAGAAAATTAGGCAGCACCCCGCTGTGAGGAAACTAAAAAAATGCTTGCCCATTTAAAAAAAAAAAACAGGGGGGTCCCCCCCCCACCCCCCCCCCCCCCCACCCCCCCACCGGGAAGTGATATATGTTCTTACCTTTGTGTTGTATATGTTGGATCTTGGATAGAATTGTTGCCAAACAGCCAGTTTATTGCAGTATTTACAGCACCTGCAAAAGACAAGAACATTGATGTGATGTATCTCAATCATGCAAGTACTGCTGCTATTGGCTCCATTCCCTATTACGCATATGTCGTATCCAGGGCTTTTAAAAAGGAAGGGCACTTTTGAATGGGCGTTGGGCGGGGAGTCTCAGGAGAGGGTATCTTTTTGATTATGGGAGCTCACGTGCAAAATAGCTCGAACCAACAAGAATTTTGTTTTGGAAAAAAACTATTGCGAGAAATCCTCAAATCTTTTAAATTCCTCTCAAAGTTTCAAATTTACGTTTTAAAGATTCAAAATATAAACGACCCCTCTTCGTTTCCAAACCTTTATGGATGTTGGGGGTTGTATGTATTCACTTTTGGAAGATGTCAAATAACTTCATCAGAATAATTTCGTTGTCTATCAGTAATTGTCATCAAAGATTGTTTATAATGATCTTCAAGAACCTGACTTATGTTTGTGGGCAAACTTTCAAATGTCTCTTCGTTCATTATTTCCAGCATTTCACTTCCAGAGTTTGGGGGAAATTTTGAAGACTCTTTATCGAATAAATTAGATGAAATAACTACAGCAATGCAATCTAATCTGCATGCTTCAACTAGAAACTATATTTTTATGCTAATACTTTAACAATAAAAAAGCTAATCATTCCATCCTGAAGCTAAGTCACCATATCGTCACAATCCCCGCCCCCAGAAAACAACCGAAGTAAAAATTCCCAAGCTGAATCTGTGAGCAATGTGTGGATTTGTATAAAAATGTTCATGGACAAATGGATGCATGTATGATAGTGTGGACGGGCCTTCAGAGAGCTGGACTCAACGCCCTTATGCCGCAAGATCCTTCATGAGCAGACTTTTTCTCAAGCTGAAAGTCAGTGTAATAGCAGTTGCATTTATAAGATTTGCAGAAATATTATTTCGTAACATCTTTCTTATAGTACAATATATTGCAAGGCTGTAGCCTGATGTTCAAAATGGAGAAAAGGGAGGGGCACAATACATGTTATGATCGGTACTAACAGAGACACATCATTATCATATGTAACTACAACTACTGTTTCACAAAATACCGGTAGGTGTTGGGAGTAAAAATGTGCCCATGTTACTCCCTGGTTGCCTGGTTAGGGTGTGGCTTGAATCCCTGCCCTGCCCTGCTGTTTCATTAAGCTTGCACAGATTGAGCAAATTTGTAATATTTACCGGCACTCCACGATCATCATTTTATTATCACCACACATTTAACCATCTTCGTCAGCTGCCAGGTGTCACCGGGAAGGGATATACTGTTCTCACGTTTGCCTTGTTTATTTTGGATCTTGGATCAGCCATATTTGTTGCGGCATTTACAGTACCTGCAAAAGAGAAAAATTGATGTGATACAGCTTTATTATTCAAAAACTTTTACACCAATATTATATCCAGGACCTTTCAATAAAGGGTGCTCAACTGAACGGGTGAAAAAAATTGTTTTGGAAAAAGTATTACGAGAAATTCTCAATTTTTTTTCAAATTTCTCTTAAAGTTTCAGATTTTCTTTCTTATGATATGGGGTGGCAAAACAATCCCTCTTATTTCCTGGTCTTTATAAGTGGTGCCGGTTGTAGGTATTTACTTTTGGAAAAATTTTAAATGTCTTCAGAACAATTTCGTTTTCCTATCAGTATTGGTCATCAGATATGGTGTGCGAATAAAAAAGGAAGACAGGATTAGGGGATTCTATGACTAGACTTAATGGTTGTTTCAAAAAGATGTTAGAATATAGCCATGTTTGTAGGATACCAAAAATAACTATAAATAGCTGAATAATGCATTGAAAATAAATGCGTGTGGAATAAATGTGGTTGCGGACGAGATGCTGAAAAAGTCGCATTAAGGAAGATTTTGCATTTTAAATGCATCAAAATAAGCCCAGAAAAGAAATTTACTTTTATCGCTTTAACCCATTCAGTCTTACAATTTAACTTTGGCAATAGATTTTCTTCACAGAATATTATACTTTACAACAGTTAGGAATGTTATATTATTTGAAAAGTTGCCGAGCTACCTACTTTTGAATTTCTACCCTTATGTATCATACTTTTAAAGTTGACATTTGAATTTTTTCTCTGCCCCAAACGCACTTAATCCCTTTTCATCACCGGAGTTGCAATGTAGAACGACTACTGGGTTTCTTGTATCAGCCTCTGGCTGTTCACAAACATAGCCCAAGTGAAATTCTGAATTGGTGTAATCTCTTTGAATTTGGTCTATCATTACTCTCATTCACAAATGTTGAGTGCCTGTCCCGAAGGTTCACATTTACTGGTTTCGTTCAGTAATGTCCTTCACAATCTGAAAAAGCTAAAAGAAAAAGCAAATATTAGACCCTTAGGTAACCTAAACAATGTTTCGCCCATGTTAACTATGCTAGACACACGAGTCCATTTGTCTGAGGGATTCTCTTAACATTTTAAAGAACATTCAATTGTAAAAGATTTTTATCACATACCCTACAAACGTGACGCTTTCATTTTATTCACCACTGGAAACATTCCTTCTTGATAAATTCTAGTCTATGCAAAGTTGCAAAAAGTAATATCAACAGATTGCATCTAAAATTCATTGTTTTTTACAAAAATTGAAAAGTATTGGAAAAGGTTAATATTCAAAAGTTTAAATCCTAAGTTGAGTTTTAAAAATGTCCTCATAACATCATAAAAATTGTCTCTATAAGGTTTCATATCTTTAAAATGTCTCCATTTATCTTTTAAATACAATTGCTTTGTTCAATTAGTTTGGATGTGTAACATCACAGATTTTCCATTACGCAAAAGAACTCCTTAAAATGAAAATACAAAATCTCAGTAACCTGGTAACGCTCCATGATATTGAAAATTTGTATACACCAATGAAGGAAAAACCAAGGGCGTAAGAAGAGGGGGCTGGGTGTTAAGGCCCCCCCCCCCACACACACACACACAGTAAAACAAGGTGGGGCGGGTGTATGCTTCCCCCTAAATTGAAGGATGAAAGCCCCTTCTTTCTTCCCTCTCTAAAAAATCTCAAAAATTTCCAGTAATTTTCGGTAAAATGTGTTCAAATATTGGACCAAATTTCATCTGCAACACCCTCAATTATTCAAAAATTTTCCAAAAGGGAGGGCGACCCCTCCCCAGTCGGCGTTCCGAAACAACTTTCAGCCCCCTTTAGTCGCAGTGGCGTAGCTAGTAAGGTAGGGGGAAATGTCCTCCTCTCAGAAAAATCGAGAGGTAAAATCGGAAAGGGGAAGGAGAAAAAGGAAAATGAAGAAGGTAAGAAGGAAAATGAGAGAGAAGAAGAGGAAAAACGAAGTAGGAATAGAAAAGGAGAAGAAAAATAAATACACCTAAAGCCGCCACTCCCGGCGCCAGGCCTCTCCCGAAGTCGAAAACACTCTGCGATCCCGAGACTGGGGCTCCGGGAAGTCCGGGACGAAATGTCAAATTCAGAAAGAAAATTGTCCTTGCCCGCCCCCTCCCCCGTGACTAGGAAAGCTAGCTACGCGACTGTTGAATCGAGAACAGTTATGGGGAAAACACCAATTTTTTAATATTTTGTCAATGGAATCGATCACGACTGAAAGATTTGAATTTATAAAGGAACATGCAGTCATCCCAATTTGAATTAGATCATTAGTCAATATACCCTGGCATCATCATAGGTAATCATGTCAAAATATCTGTTACTCATATAGAAGTCCTCTCTTACCTTTAATACGTAAGGGTTATGTTCTGTAACACCATCAAAGATATACCACCTGTCAGGGAAACAAGGAGAGACTTCTTAGATTTAGCTAATGTATCAAACAAGACAAGTCCCTACAGTGATGAGGATTCAAAAAAGTTAAAACATTCTGCAAAAAGCAATCAAGATGCTCCTTTTTTAATTCCCTGTTACTGTACTCATTAACATAGTTTTTTAAGGTAACTTTGACATCTGGGTGGGAGTCAAGCACTTACAGACGTTCATAGCATAGAATGCTAGTCCCAATGAATTGAGCACATCAATCATATTTCTTCAAAAATTGCCAAACGAATCGGTGTAATTGGTAGATTAAGACATTTGTTGCCAAAAGGTATTCTCCGTACAATTTACCTTACTCTGGTGTATCCTCATCTAATAAATTGTTCCACAGTTTGGTCAGGTACAAAAACCTCCTTCCTTCACAAGCTGGTTCTTTTGCAGAAAAGAGTTATTCGCTACATCTCTTTATCCGGACCCCGTGATCACACCAGCGAGTTGTATAAGTCCCTTAATCTCTTGAAACTGTTCGATATGATCAACCTTAACATTGCTTCATTCACCTATCGTTTCATGCGCAGCCTTTTACCAAACTCATTTTCAGAATTCTTCACCAAAAATTCTTTAGTCCATAACTATTTTACTATTATATAACTATTTCTCATCTTCTACATACTATTGGTACCCGTAAATCATCTTCACAGTTGACATTACGCTACAGAGCTATACAACTGTGGAATTCATTACCTAATACATTAATTAACAGGCCAAGTATAAGTTCTTTTCGGAGGGATTTCACCCAGTACTACATAGCTTTGTACTAATACTTATAAGCAGTCTCCATCACTTATACTGTTTGAATGCATTCATTACATGTATGTTTTGTCACTACGAATTTTGTTTGTAGAAAGCCGTGGTCTTTAGTGGGGGGCACGGGTTGAAAGGGGTGGGGTCTTAGAGGGAATGTTTTGGTCCTATTATCTTAGTCTTTACTTTTGTTTAGTTAATTGTTTTTTCTGGCCTTTCTATCTTTAATTCTTTGTTCTTTTTGCTTTCTGTGTTTCCGACTCGGAAACACTCAAAACGTCAGTTACCTTTGTTTTGTAGTTATGGGGAGTAAAACTCTCGACAAGCCCCTCAGGGTTTTAAGTTTTATTATATTATTATATTATGTATCCGTACTTTTCAATGATGTAGAAAAACAAATAAACGAAACGAATGCCATGGTTAATATACTGTAGCTGTGTCGGAATTGATATAAACGTTCTTTTCCAACATTTCAGATCCTCATATTGGGGAAATTGAGGGGGGGGGGGGGCAACGTATCGAAAGAAATTAAAATGTCATCTTATCTACATATCTGAACCAAAAAGTAAAACGTTATTTATTCTAACGCTTTAACAATACAAAAAGTAATCATTCTAAAGCTCGTCCAGGATATTGTCGGAAGTACAAAAACAAACAAAAAAAAAAAACTGCATAAATTTTGGATGACCTTTAGGTAACCTTGATGGAATCGTCAGGAAGTTTGAAATATGTTTGCGACAGGATAGGTTATAATTATGCAGAATTCAAAAAATGATGAGTATCAAATCTGGTAATGGAAAATTGAAGGGAATACAATGAGAACAACTAGAACAAGATATGATGATACTGACTGCTTTAAATAATTTGTAATTAGTTTTTTCTTGTAATTGTGCTAAATCAGTTCAGAAATCGACAGGATGTTTTACAATGGTGTGAAGCAAGAGATTGCATTAACTTTTAACAAGAAATCAGAAAAAACGGCTGAAGAGGAGTTGAGGAAAGTTGGGGGAGGGCAAACAGAGGAAAATCACTAATCAAATACTATTTTTTAAATCATTACAGTTCGAATATCTTTCCCCATTCACACAAAAATGATATTGTGATATAGTTCTTGTAGTTCGTTTAAATTTTCCTATAATTGCCTTAATAAAATTTCCTTTTTGTAGCAGAAAGACACAATCAAAAAGGAACCATGCATTCCGAATAGCATTTTTTGTTTCCTAATGGCAATGAGTGATTTACCGCAAATGAAGGGATACCAAGCATTAGATTATTGTTTGGGGAAAATGGGGAAAAGGGTAAGAGATCCCACAGGGGAATTTCCTCGTTCCTTTCCTTAGAGCCACCCCTGCACCCAATTAGCTTTTAGCTCCTATTAGATAGGAGCAATTAGCTCCTACCGTTTAAAGTTTATTTTAAGTTCGTTTACGATACACTATCACTATAAGTTAGTCCAAACATTTAAAACATTTAATAGACATAGCTTTGACAAAATGAATTCAAAACTATGTTTTATATGACTAAGTTTGTTTTACATGACTTAAGTTTGTTCGTTTTATATGACTAAGTTATTTTGACTAATTCAAAGCATGGGCGGTATCTTGTCAACAAAAAAGCTGTAGTTATATTAAAAGATGTTCATAGGTATTTTGTTTTCATTCTTAAACCTTCACACATCACACCCCTGTACTTTCAAAAAGGGGTAAAGAGCCAAAAACACCCCTCAGCCCTTGGGTCCATCCCGGGAATAAACTATCAGCCTATCACTGGACAATGAGAAAGTGTTTAAGTTATAAAGCAGCATGACCAGTTTACATTTGAGCCACTTTACATTAACAAAGGTGGTTCTTTTACCTTAGATCTCATCAGGATGGTAGTTCCTGCGGGGAAGGGGTCATAAAAGATGGGACCCTACATGCAAGCTACCCGGCTACCGCCGTTTCCTATCCCCCGTGCTCAGGTGGACACTGAGAAAGAAAAGTTAAATGGGAAGCTACAGGGGTTAGTTCGGGGGAATAGGAACCCTCATCTCTGCAAATTTCTAAAATCCTGTGCACACTGCATTCCGATGATGAACAAAAGTACTAAATCAACATTGAAAACTTTGCCCTTACTGTTTGGAGAATTGTAACATCTCTTTTGTGCCTTTTTAGACAAATATTTAGTGTACGTCGAACTATCATTTAAAAGTCCATCACATAACAAGTGTTTTAAGACAAAAAAAACCCAAGGGACTAGCGTTTTTGGAAGTAGACATGAAGTGCAATCTCGGGTCCAGGGGAGGCAAAAATAGGAGTGGGAGAACATTAATTCCTCCAATAATTTGGTTTTGGAAGGACCAGCTTTCATACCCCCCACCCCTCTAACCAATATGGGGTCAACTACCATAACATCTGCTGAAGATTTTGAGTGACAGACAAATTTCAATCTCATAATTTGGTTCATATCAATGGAATACCTTTCCAATTTCCTAATTTGGCACCTTGGAAGGCCATGTTGGTCACTGAAACTTCAGGTCTTTTCTCCATATGCGTACTAGACTAGTTGGATTGCACAAGATTTTTTATCACTTTTTATCTCTACGCCTTTTTAGACCATATTTTGCCCGACTTCCTACAGATTCTTTCTAAATTTTGAGGTTGTCCAAACATTTTTGGGGGGACAGACCTCATACGTCAATGGTGACTTCTAGCGATGGCCAATTGTGTAAGGGTGTGTTCTGCTAAGTTAAAATAAATATTCTTCAAGCTTGCAAGCAAGAAACGAAGATGTTATGCAATGAACATTGTAAAATACTAACATGTAAAAAGTCTAGAAGAAAATTAACGACATTTTCCACTTTAAATACCCTACAAGAATTTTATCAGACACCCACTGATTAAAGTTATGTCGCTTTCAAGGAAATATATTCAAAATGTAAGCTTAAACAAACTAGAAAAATAGTAGGCTAGGGATTCACAGACTAAGGGGTACTTTTATCACAAAACTTAAATGATAAATTTTAAGGGACATTTTCATAAGAAACTTTCATGTCAGGACCAGTGCCGTAGCCAGAATTTTCTTCGTTAGGGGGGCAATACTTTTCTCAAGGGGGCAACTAAATAAGCATTTTATGCACTCACTAAGCCTGGTAGAGAGCTTTTTTAAGTACGTAGAAACAGGCACTGAGAAACTAAAGGAGACCCCAAACCCAAACAAAAACCCTGTCGGATCACAAACACAATACCAAACAAACTATACACACCATATAACAGGGAACAAAAGAGTCTTTGTTACTACTGAGATTCAGAAATTGCCACTGCAGCCAACCCCCAAACAACACAAAACAGTCCGACCCGTCAACCAACCGGCCTACAAAGGCCACCGCGCCCGAAAGCAGCACACGCCCAAAGGCTACCACACGCCTGAGGACAACACCACGCCCGAAGGCAACAACACGCCCGAAGGCAACACAACGCCCGAAGGCAACATACGCCCGATGGCGACACTAGGCGCAAAGTCAACAGCACTTAAAAAGCACTGGGCAAATTTACAGGTGCACCTTGCCCAAGGGTGCCTCGGATGCAGTTGTGGCAAAGGGTAACCTCATTATTCCCACGTTTATACAAACTCCACAACCGGATGCAGTTTAAAGGGAGACTGCAGTCACTCCAATAAAGAATTGTATAGTAGACTATTCTATTTCCTGAATGGCTCTTGAGAATCATGTGACAATATTTTTCTCACTCAATTGTAAAATTTACAAGGAGCAAGTGCTTGAATATGCAATATTTATGTTCTAAAATATTATGAAAGATACTTAGAAGCGAAATAAGAAGAAATTTGTGACATTTAGCTATTGTTTTAAAATAAGTTTGGGGCGACTGCTTCTGACCTTTATAAAGTCCTACCCAGGACAAAGCCTGGTACAGCGTGCAGCAGCATGTACAATGTACATGACTATGGTAGGGTATGTAGATACTGTATGCATGCGGTTAAGCTATGCTTTGACAAATTAGCCCAGGGCGCCATCATTTTTTGTTATTGTTTTCAGTTTCTATCGTACCTGCCACCTGGCCGAATTGATTAATTCCTAAGCTGGTCATATTTATCAAAGTTTGTATATAATGAAAATGTCGTATTTTGTCTGTCAAAGAAAACTCTTCCCGTTTCTTTTTCTTCTGGTACTAATTTACAATCAGTGCCCGAAAGTGACGTAGCATTAACTTCAACTTAAAACTTAATTTCTGCCTTTTTTGGTATCTTCGGAACTACGTGTTTCTTCGAAGAACTTCCCAAGTCAATGAAACTCAATGTAAGACTAGAAGGACGCAGGTCTTACTGGAACACAGTTGCGATTTTTGAAACAAATCGCTTGAAATAATTGGGGGACAAGAATGTGTTACAAAATAATTTTAGGGGCAGTGCCTCCTGTCCCCCCCCCCCCCGCTCATGACTACGCCACTGGTCAGGGTTTTTGAGTAACAGTGGTGGAGTAACAGTAAGGTGGAACGGTACGTTGACCCCATATATTTGTTCATCTGTGAGTTTAGAAATGTCTTGGTTATCAAAAAGCAACTACATGGTAAACGGTGCGCAAGAAGCGTCACGGCCAAGAAATTTCAGTCATTGCAAACTGATTTACACACAAATGTCAGAAAACATTACTAATGTAGACAAAATATCGAGGGGTGAAAAATATTCCGCCCTCTCCACCAATTATGGGGGTCTTTGCCTCACAGTCACAAATAGGCTGCCAACAAAAATAACATCATTCTTCTGCTAAAGGTGAAAACAACCTTAATGAATCTGTTTACATGAATTTTTCTAATGAGGACATCAAGAGTACACTGCCACAATTCAAGCGTCTTAAAGGGGAATTTTCATGATCCCAGACAGTTCCAATTCTCCCAACTATGCAACTTCTAGCTCCTCCCATAACTGTATGAAGCTCTTCCTTGTGCAGGAATAAACCTGTTTTATTGCTTAAGGCCATGTCCTGGTGAGCATACAAAGCTATAAAATGTAATAAAAGCACTCTCTCTGCCTTGTGTGGAATGTGAGCTACTCTGCATCTTTCAAATTTTCAAACTTTGATGTCAATCAAAGAGCAGTCACCAACTGAGAATTTTGATACCCCCATACTAAAAATATACTTTGGGGTGATGACTGTCTGTCTTTAAGTTGCAAATAACTGATATCGGATGTACACTCTTTTTCTGTTTGCGGATGAGAAAAAGTTTGGGTATATGACAGGTTGTGAACATACTAAAGAGCATATCAATTCGCATCAAAATAAATTTTCCAGCATCTAAATAAATTTTCCAGAAGAGTTAATCTCTTACTAAATTTTCCAGCACTTATTAGTAGAGCTGTTCAATTTAGAGGGAAAAGTCAAGTAGCCATACCATTGTGCGCTATGGAATGAAACTTTGAAAACTTACCGACATTTACCTCGATATTCCACAACTGAGAAGATAAACCGTCAAACGTCACCGTCTCTTTCGGGTTAAGTCTGGACAAAACGGGAAGAAAAACGTCGGCCGGATGAGGGATTTCATATTATTCGAACACGCAAAGTAGCAAAAAGCCATTTCTCTGGAAAAGTGCCGAGCCTTCAGTCCTTCACAAAGAATCCCAGCATGCGGAGTACTAGTACTGACTACACCAGGAAAACAGCAGTACCATGATAAAGTAGAATGATTCCAACGGTAGAAACCAAAGAATAAGGATTCCTTGATAACAGTTAATATTCTTTCAAAATTCTGCCTTCTTTGGTGTCTTCGGAACAACGTGTTTCTTCGAAAAAGTTCCCAAGTCAATGGAACTCAATGCAAGAGTAGAAGGATGACGCAGGTCTTACTGGAACACAGTTGCGATCTTTAACGTCGTCATTCAGTTTGAATTCATCTACCTCTTTAGCTTTACCCGACCAAAGAACCACGTGACTTCTGAACAAAAGATACTTAGGTTAACTGCAGTGATAATTATGCCCAAGTGCATCTCAGCTATGATCAGACTGAAGCCAAACAAAAGGAGTTTTCCACTACAAATCCACAAAACAATGAGCAGTACAGGTGCTCGTAAGAATGGTTTCATTCGAGACTGCGCATCGGAATTTCCAAAAAGCTTCTGCTCGTGATCTTCTGCGACAAATACCCTGGGGAACCGTGGTTTATTTGCTACCATCTGTAGATTTTACAAACAACTAGATCTTAAACACATTTACGTTGAGACCACATACTGCTACGCAGGCAGGGGCGCCAGAAGTGCACGTGGAGAAATTGCCAACGTAGTAGGTCGGACAGCATATTCCTTGTTCAGTCGATGTTGGAAAGCCTTAAAGAGGGTCTAAAAAAACAGAGTCCACTCCGCGGGGTGGTGGAGAAGGGGTTCGGTCCCATCGATGGTGTGAGCCAGGGGAACAGTTAACATAATACACTTTTTTTCAATATTATTCAACTTAAAAACATTACGGATATCGCACTTGGCGTGAATGTTTTAGCTGTATGAGTACTCAACAGGCTAGTCATGTTCTTCTGCTGGCAGAGGTTATGAGGAAGGTAACCTGAAATCAGGAAAACACTTTTTATTGTCTAGCAAGAAGTGATGCATCCGAGTGCTACCTGAACCAATTCAGCTACTGGTCCGTAGCCCCTCCTAGAAAGTTGTACTAAATATAGACGTTTTCCATCAAAACAACGGCCGTGCAGAAACTTAAGGTTTTGTTTCATGGTTGAGTAGTACGTTGACACTGAAACTGTAAGCTGATCAATTTGGGAAGGGGGAGGTGTTGTGTGGAAGGAAATGTTGATATAGGCGTAGGAAAAGGGAGACCGCGACCCACTCTTGAGAGTGCGGGAGTGAACACCCTTTTTTGACTATGCACGTTAAAGTGTATCTAAGTAAGGAGAGATGTTTTGAGGGGTTGCTATAAATTGTTTTATCACATTACAGTCATGAATGATTTACAGGATCGTTTATGTATTTAAAAGGACAAAACAGGAAAAACAAAGGAAAAAGCTTACCTGTTTTAAAGTAAACTTATTGATTTAAACGATCACATTCGGAAGATGTTTTAGCTTATTATTGGCTTAAGAAAGGTTAACTACGTAATTTTTTTCCCCGTGATCAGATATACAAAGATGAAATTTAAAAACAAATATCAACATCTTCTTTTACACATAGGCTGCAACTGGTACAAGGGCCGCAAGATTTGACGTTGATGCATGTAGTCACGTTACATAGCTGACTTAATTTTTGAGAAGATGCACGACTGTAGAAACCAAACAAAGAGAAAAAATGGATGCCTTCTCTAAAGAAATACAAATAATAATCGGATAACGTAAAAAAAGTAAAATGTAAAGCCTATGGCAGCTTTAATATTACGCGTTATCTAAGTTGCCCGGATAGTGTAACGTAATTATCTGCTCCATACGCGTATAGGACTATTTGAATTAGGGGTCACAGTTTTTTGCCCTAATCTCTAAGCCTTTATAGAAGAAATTTGTCCAAATTTTCCTACAGATTCTGCCCAAATTATTGGTTTGTCCTAAACTTTTGAGGGCACAGTGCTCCTTCTCAGACGTCTATGTGCGTTACCTTTGCTACGGGCTTAAAGTCACGTATTATTAGTATTTCTTACTAGTGTTATTATCTCGATAAAGTAGGAAGGACGGGAAGGGACGGAGAGGGAAGATGAATGTTTATCTAGCACTTCATATTATAATGCCATAGAAGTTAACGTTGATTTGCTGTGGTTGCACGCTCGTATATACATAGACTTAGCCAGTTTAAGATCTAGGAGGGTGAGGACAGAAGCGTCTTTGAGGGCCTTTGATGTCCCTTATACTGGGGATAGTAAGGTCCAAACGATGCATTTATGCCAATCCAAAGCGTGAGAGCTCCGGGTGTAAAGCTTTTACAAATTTAGGAATGATATTCAAATAAATGGTAGTAACCAGTAAAAATAAAGGGTGCACAAGAAAAATCACCAAAACAATGATTACCTTAAGGAAAAGTAAAATTGAAGGCAAGGGGTAACAGCAAAGCTTTGCTAGACGGTGAAAAACTCCTGGTGGTAGCAATGAGGTGTTCGTGGGTAGTATTATCGTAAAATACATGCCAAATTGAAAAGGCTAACGTCGTCTTACTTTTTAAAAGATCTTAGAGTTTCCGGTAGATTTATCCCCTGTTCCCACAGTAAGACCCCTCTCCCGTCCTGAGAAGGGGTTTTTGCCCTTGGATCTTGTGGGGCGGAAGCATACTTCAGCCCCCCCCCCACATTTTTGACTGGGGGCTTTCTGGGGGCTAAAGCCCCCAGCCCCCCGCTTCCTACGCCTATGGGCATAGGAAATTGTTAATGTCTTTGAGCTGAAACTTTCAGACTGCCGTTCTGGAAAGCTTCACTTCTTCTCCTTCGGGTTCTTTTGGAAAATTTCGGGATTCCCTCAGCGCTCTGGTTTCTACGCCCATCGAAAAGACCGCCCGATCAAGTGTGTTCTTCGATCCCATCCGATGCTACTCCTAGGAACGCCATTCAAGATACCCATCTAACTGACGATAGTGTATTTCCAGTCTGAAACCACTTTCCCCAAAGAGTGGAAGGGTGCATGGAACACCCTTGCTCTTTTCCGCTGCTCGATATTTTACAGAGCAAAGGCCTGACGTCGATAACCTCCTGACTTGGACAAATTCCTGAGTCGGACAACCAGAAAACCTTTTTTAACTCCTAAATTTGAATCCTATAAGCACCATTGCAAACACCTTTGCCAAACAGTTACCGTACCTATACAGAATTCAGGGACCTCTCGAGTACAGGGCAGTACGCTTTAACTTACCCGCCAACTCCACCCACAAAATAGTCCCGCCGAAATGTTGCTTTTTGGGTGGGGGGGGGGGTTACATTTTTTTTTGCTATATTTTGTAAAACTTTGATAAGATTTAGAGTGGACACCAGACAATCAGAAAAGTATGTGCTCCATTTTTTTTTTCATGTGCAAGGGGTAGCCAACCAATTCAAAATAGCCGCCATTTTGATCATTTTGGCTGATTTAGCTCAAGAAAGGCTCTTTTGCGCCAACATTTGGGGTCTAAAACTTCTTAGGAGTCTAAGTGGTAAGGTAAACACAGTCTCTCACAATTTACTGACAGTTTTTCCCAAAATATTCATCCGTTTTGTTGTAGTGACCTGTCAAATATGGCCCTTTTTGCCAAAAACTGGGAATTTTGGCGCCTGGGGACAAATTTGAGTACCAGATTCTCTTAAAGTGTGTATTCTGAAAACATTAACTTTTGTTGATTGGTAGTCCTATAACCAGGTAGTACGTGGGGGAAATTTGGACTCCCAGATTCAAACCTACATGAAATGAGTGGTACTGAAATTTTGCAATTTCTTTCTTTTTCGTCTAAATGTAAAAGAGTAAAATTCTACCAAAAAGAGTGACTACAGAGTTGATTACCATCCCCCCCCCCCAAAAAAAAGAGTGGTCACTGTAGTCACTCTTTTACATTTAGAGAGTAGGGCGGCCTCCCTAGACGGTTTTGATGGATATAAATGTTGGCTGTCGTGCCTAGTCGGAGAAAAATAATGGTGATCAGAGATGTAAAGCTTTCTCAAAGTAGAGTAATTAAAAGGGTGGCTAGGGGCGCAAGCCCCTACAAAAGTCCAAGAAACCCTCCCACTTGAAAATTCAAGAGTGAAAGATAACATACCTGTTCGGTGTTTGAAGCTCCCCTAAGAGTCTATTTCCCCCACAACAAATTTTCTGGCTACGCTAATGCATCCACATCATAGTGCCCTTTGAAAGATGATACATGGGCCGATCTGTGTCATTTTGGTAAAATGATATGCACATATAAAGTGCTGGGGTGTGAGATGTTGAGCATTGTTTTTACTGGGTGTTTTTCACAGCAGTCATTTATGAAAGTTTGTCTTGTGGGAGTTAATGGACGATGTAACACATTATGAAATAATTATCTTATAAAACACGAAGTAAAAAATTCTCTTAAGGCCAATTATTTAAGCGTAATCTCTATTCCTTTTATAAACACTTTGACATAAGTTCTATTTATACTACTATGCTTATTACTTTCTGTAATTTTACCAGTGCAGGAAACATGTTTCTAGTGAATCAAACACCGAATCTCAATTTTAAATGTAGTCATGTCATTACCTTTTCAGTTGGACCAGCTTTTCCATTTGTCCCAAGTAATTGCCAGTCGAGAGTTTCAGTTTATGATAGTCACCCTCGTTTATCATTTTCTTTAATTTAAATGCCCACTAGCATCATCCTAAAATGTTCAAGATTAATTTCCGAAGGCCAACCCTCATATTGAACAAGGCATACACC
The DNA here is from genome assembly GCA_029531755.1 of Holothuria leucospilota. Taxonomy (NCBI): domain Eukaryota; kingdom Metazoa; phylum Echinodermata; class Holothuroidea; order Aspidochirotida; family Holothuriidae; genus Holothuria; species Holothuria leucospilota. The sequence continues at coordinate 14,838,041 of CM055965.1, forward strand.
ACACTATTACATTGATAAACCATGTAGTTTATCCTCTTGATGAATAATACGGCGGAAATGAAAGCGTTATTTTTAAATAGGAATAACTTGTACTCTACGAAAGCCGAGGTTGGGTTCTTTATTGCTGCTCACTCGGATCAGGTCCTAAATTAGATTTAATTTTAATTTTTATATTCAAAAAGACTGATTTTCGTCATTACATTACTGCCTTTAAACTGAGCATTTTTTTTTCTGTCTGCAACGACGGTAGGAACTATGGAAATGAAATTCATACAAAGTAACGATGGGTTTATACCGTCCGCAGAAAAAAATTAGGGGGGCAAAACTTTTAATTGATCAAATCAGGGGGAATTTTTACTCCCAGAAAAGAGCTTAATTGCTAAATGTTGGCGCCTCTTACAAGGGTGTAGCCAGGAATTTTCCGAGGGCGAAACCTGTAGGCAAACTATCTAAGCGTAGCCCACCATACATTGACGCGAAGCGCCAAGAAAAATTAGGCCGAAATGCCTCCCAGATGCTGAAAATGGCACTTCCCAGGTCTTGTGAGTTGCATCTAATTATTTTCTATTTTGAAAGCCCATGTTCTAGCAATTTTCTAGCGATATCATAAAAAAATGTTGATGTTATTTTTTCTTCTAGTTTTTTCAAGTTTTTGATTTTCCAGAGGGGCAAGTGCCCCCTTTTCGTTTATACCCACATTTCACCTTCTATTATTGAACCAATCTTGTTAGCGACCATTATCATAATGAAATCATTCTTACCATATTGACCAAGAGATAAGGAGTTAATAATAGCCAATGTTATTACGAATGTCCTATACATTCTACACCTTACGTAAAAGCTATTTACATGATTCTAACTTAATGGCATACAAATGTCTTTACTTTGAAAAACTGATGAAATTTACAAATCACAGTAACTTTATAATGTAATTCAATTCATTAATGAAGTCAAGTACCCTTCCATTTCGGTAGTTAGGTAGCAGGGTACGGAGGTTTTGCACACGAATACATGTTTTGATGATATACAGCAATGTTGCATTGTGTATGTGAATTGGACGTATAGAGGGTAGAAAAACGGTAGGTGGTGTGCTCTTGGTGGCCATGGTCCTTCATTATTTTATTTATTTATTTAAACATTTTAAAAGAGGGTTGAGAAACTCGGTTAGATGTAAAGCTAATCCAACCCGAGGTCCTGGTTGCAAACAAATGTAAGAAGTAAAAAGTAAAAGCATACAAAATATAAAAGCTCACAAAAATTAAAAAAAAAATAAAAACACAAAAGTAAACGATAAAACCAGACAAACTTAGACAACAAGGCGGTTTAAAACTGAAAAACATAAAACAGCCATAAACAGAATACAAAATTAAAAAACTCCAGAGAAAGACATTAAATTATAATAATGCATCAAAGGAAATGAAGGTAACAATTGTTCTTAAAACATTTTAATCAACAATAACTGGTGCAAACATAATCAAATTCACTATTTTCTTCTTAGGTCTATGTTGTAAAAAGTAAAATTTCTCTTAACAGACCTTATGCATGTGACGTCATTTTGGAGACAAAACAATATGAAACACACTGGACGCACGATGTAGACTTCGAATGCGCGTAGTAGACTAACACGCGTATCCCACCGGTACACAAATCAGTTGTCTGCATTTGCTGGTAAAATGTTGCAATTATACGCATTTGCCTTCATTAGAGGGCGCACTTTCTATTCTGTGACGCCAAATGCATAAGGTCTATGGAGGGTCAAGCCTTATAGCTTCTCCAGAATAAAATAAACACAGTAATGTTACTTTCTAATGGATCGCGAAATATAAACACAGCAATATCATTCAAATTACCTAATTATGAACACGTGAAAAGGATGCTGTCACCATAGCAAAAGTAGAAATACCATACGCTGAACGAGTGCGTTGATGGCGTAGAGGATTAGAGCTCGTTTTCTCACGTCGACGGTCGGGGTACGAATCCTCCTAAGACACTTTTTTTTTCATTTTTTTGTTACTCACTTTTTGGTGGAGTTCAAAGGTCATACGAGGTCAGCAGAAGTCTAGTTGTAAAAATATGGTAAAAATGATATAGTTAAGAAGTTTAAATTTGCGGGATGAACTTCAGTGCAACAAATCACCCCGGGCCCCTTTCAGCAAGGAATCACTAAGCCTTTGGGCTTTCTGGTTAAGAAAGGAGTAGGTTTAACTTAGTCATAACTTGTGTCACCTGCTTCTGCATAGTCGTTAAGCGGATCTTAAGCCACTGAAACTTCACTAACATTCTTTACATCACTCAGTTCCATTTTGCCTTTACTACTCACTGCAGAGGTGCCCTTCTCTCCAGACATTCCTTTACTTTTGGGCACTCCATCTGTTCCATACATGGCCGAGGTACTTGTGGGACCTGCCCTGCTAACAGACAGGCCTAACCACTTCATCCATGCGCTACGGACCTCTTGCTGGCGAACACAGAATAAGAAAAATATGGAGCAGCCTTGAAAAGAGTTTACAAGACAGAAAAGGAAGTTCAGAAGCCAACTAACAGCACCGATGGAGAGAAATCCCGTGACCCAGGTAACTAAAAGAAGGACCGAAATCGCCACAGCGTTTTGTAAACGACGGAAAATTTCTTGTCTCGATACGGTACGATTGCTCATTTCTGCTCGGGCACAGGTCAACTTGCGAGTTACAAGAACAAAGATGACTAAGGTGAATGTGAGAAGAAGGACGATCACACCCAGCACTCCGGCGTAAAAAACTGTCGATGTCGAATCTGGGAAACAGCTGAGAAGAAAAACGTAACAAACACGTATGTTATTGTCGACAGAACGAAACAGTGAAACTAGAACGTGGGGGGGGGGGGTCCCTACTGGCTGTGTTGAGATGAGTGCAGTTGTATCAGAAAAAATGAACGTATGGATGCGTGTCTTCCTTATCATGTTTCATCAGTACATTATTTCTAATATCATTTGTAGATTCATTGTTTTCATCGTGAAATTCACAAAGTACGGACTATATTTCATTAGTTGCATGTAGGAAGATAATGAATTTTCAAAATTCAAGAATGGAGCACTTACGAAAAGTAGAAACTAGTATACAACTAAAAGATTCCAAGTGGTACTTAAAGTTTGTCCTTAAAACAGTAACATTTTAGTTTTTGGATGGACGAAGCATTACGAAAATATGTCGATACCTTGGGAGGGTTGAGGAATGTTTGATGTTGCCAAGTGAACAACTTACAAAATGTTTTCAATATTTATATTCGTTTAGAGTATAAAATTGTAAGAATATAGAAATATAGAAAATTTATCAAACTTTTAAAGAACAAACATGTTGATACTTTTGATACTTACTATTTACAGTTGGAATATGAATCCGGTGATAACACAGCGCTGATAAGTACAATGACAGCAGGTATACCTATTGCAAAACACGAAATAATCGAATGGAGTCAACTCAAGAGGGGATTTTCTACTCGAATTTCAATTTAATAACGTAGGAAAAGATTTTATGCCTTTTAAGGAAAACTGGAGGTTGGCTTACAATTAACGACCTAACTTGCAACTTTTGGGTGCAAAGACTTAGCTAGAAACTGAAAAGTAAGAAAGGGCATGCGATTCGCTTACTGTGTTATGACAGTTTGCTTGCCTATCGTCCGTAACAAGAAAAAAACCTCTCAAAATAATCCAATTTCTTTTTCCATTTTCTTTTTCAAAACATTTTTGCCTCCCCTTGCTCCCCTAGCTATCCCTATGGTGTGAAGGATAGCATTTGTCGTTCGTCTGAAACAACGGGTACGAAATAACAGCATCCTCCCAACATTAGACATACAGTGACGCCGACAAGGGTGGGGTGGGGTGGGGATAGGGGTCCCGTCGACCGAGTTTTGACTAAAAAGTGAATCTGACCACAAAAGGCTCTTAAATTATAAATTCCTGCAGGAGGCGTGCCTTGATGCATTTGAAAAGAGTAATGGATCTATTTGTAACGTTTTCTGTTACGAATCTTTTGCAAGCAACCATTGTTTTACCAAATCCTTGGCAAAAACCAGTCAAACTACCAACTTTTTCCCTCTGTCGTGCGGTCCTAAAACTGGTTTCTGTGCTTACTATTCATATCTTCCCAAACGTATTCCCATCATTAAACAATGATACCGGTTGTAACCGATATTTCGTAGGTGTTATGTGTTTAAGGGGAACACACATGCCAGAAGGTAAGTAGTAAACAGGCGAGATATGTTTTAAGTGGATGTTGAAGTGGGGGGGGGGGGATATTTTTAGGAGGCGAGGTATGCTCAAATGTATTAAGACAATAGTAGTATGTCATTTTCTGGGGAACCCCCCTGGCCCCCTTGGCCAGTTGACTTCGGGTTTGGGAGAATAGTGAGAGGTAGGTGTATTCTTTCCCTCTCCACCTTCATTTGATCAAACATATTTTATGAAAATTGAAAGCTTGTACGAGTTACGGGGTACTCTTTTTTCAGGCCTCACCTTCTTGACAGAGAGTTTGTGAGAAAATTAAAATTTCATGAGTGCGAAGCCTGCGTTCAACGTTTGGCATATGCGAGTAATTTAAAGCAAATTCATCACGTTTATCAGCATTCGCCACGGCTATAACTCTGATGAACATTATTCCGCCAATTACTTATCACCCTGGTCTAGCGAAACTCTTTTCCTACAACTGGGATTTCTCCCAAATGGCCTTGCATCAACGAGAGATCCTGTGGCTGATGGTGGTTCCTAAAGGGACGATATCGTTCTCAAGGGCGTTTTCGCAACTCAGAGGGAGATAAGCACTGCGGGAGCGGCAGAGGGCAATGCAAAAATTGAGATATTAAATTTTAATTGCTCTAAAAGATACCAAATAGTTTTTCCTAACTGAGCTCTCCCATAAGTATTCATAAAATGGAGATATTCAACAAGTATTCAACAAGCCGAGTAATATTCTCTCAGTAGGTGCTGTGCAAAGTTTATGAATTAAAAGTATTGCCAGATTACAGGAAATTCCATCAGCTAATGTTTAAATTTCGAAGTTCCTTGAGGGTCCTTCAGACACTCCATCAGTGGCGGCGGAAGGGGACAGGAGTTATGTCTCAAAATTTTCTCTCCACGTTTACTTCGTATATACTGTATTCCTTGCTGCCCATAGTCAGCTTTTACTGACAAACATGACAATTATATTATATATATATATATATATATATATATATATATATATATATATATATATTATATATATATATATATTATATATATATATATATATATATATATATATATATATATATATATATATATATATTAAAAAATAACTGTTGAAACACGTTAGTAAATTGTTTTGGGAAAATGTCTTTTCTTGAGCGCTCGAATTCTATGTCTATCTATGTCTATGTCTATGGCTATCTATGTCATTATTTCTACGTGTAGGACAGCTATGGGTGGCGTAAATTTCCCAAAGCCCCATGCAACCCTTACAAACCTTGTTTCATCCGACCCACAAGGCAAGCCTAAAGCAGCATCAAAGTATTTACTGTAATACAAATGGTCAAAGGGTGATATTGCAATCTGTGTAGTGCGCATTAAAGGCTATATTAGATAACTAGAAGATTGTCAAATGCTTTATTCATGTACCGACAATTTCGTTGATATCCCAAAACTTCCGAGAGACTCTCCCCCTATTCGCAAACCGACGTGTTCCCCCTGGATTTCACCAGAGGCACTAAGGGGGGGGGGGCGACTAGACGCAGTACCCTTGAGACAACAGTCTACACACCCACTGAGCCCCTGGTATCTGTCCCACTCCCAAACATGTTTCGCCTTCTCTAGTCTTGGTCAAGTCCCTAGTACTAGCTAGTACATACGTTCGCGACTATCGTATGTGCCCCCTCTCTATATTGTCCAAAAATCCTGAGCTCTGTTCTAGGTTATTTCTGAAACAAAATCTCCACGCAAATGCCAGTTTAAAGAGCGCCCTCGATTTTGTTCCCTACCGGGAAAAGTGTAATAACGTATTGAACAAGACTACGCTTGCTCTAACATCGATGAAGCTTTACACCTTCTTCTTTCGCTGGTTAGATTTTCCATCATTAATGGCATCCCCTCATTGCTTTTGGTCGACTTATGACCTTTTTTAACATATGCTTTTATTTGTTTTGAGTAATTCGGCGGTAATACTATGGTATAGACATGGCTAGGGGGGGGGGGGTGAAGGTACGTTGTCCAATTCCAAAAAGGCGACGAGATGAAAAAAGTTAAAAAACATTGCAAAAGAGTATTGTTGATGAAAATTGTAACAGTATGAATTTTAAATCGACCAATCTTAAACTCAGATAACATAACTTTTCTGTGAACAGTTACTCCTATATTTAAAAACACCTATCCTTTCTAGCTGTCAATAAGCACAGAGATTATTCAGTTATACAAATAAGGTGTTTAATCATTGTCTTTTGAAAATATCCTGCCTTTCTTCAATACAATAAATGATGAAGTACGTTTACTCACCCCAGCCGATGAGGGAGGCCTTGATCATGAAATAGTTCATCTGAGCGTTGAAGATCTTCACAAAGAGGAGGTACATATTCATAGCTTCAACACTCATCCAAGTCATCGCTGCTAATGTAAAAAAGTGAATCAAGGCTCCAAAAATGACACAAGGTATGTAATTGTGGGCTTGGTCAATTCCAGCCAGAAAAGAGATGTAGAGACCCAGAAGAGCAAAGCAGATGTTGAGAACAATTTGTTGTGGCAGACTGGTGCGAAGTTTCCTGAAAAAGGAGACATTTATTTGTATACTATTGCTGTTATCCAATTTTATTATATTCCTAGTGACCACGTGGTGTCAATGAATGACACTCACTAAAGTGAGCTGTCGTTTATTAAAATATAGAACATCATAATATTTATTACGTACAGGGCCGTAGCTAGGGTCATATGTTTGGGGGGGGGGGGGGGTGAAGGTCCCAAATTCCGACTGGATGGATGTTTTTTCCAACTGAATGGTGGAGCGTAAATTGCACCATTTTTTATGCGCCCTGCGTTTTATATACAGCAGTTGGGGTCCTTTCTTTGTCACTGCATAAAGGTGCCGTCATAGGGGAGGGGTCTAGGGGGAGGGGGTGTCCCCCTCCCCTTTGAGAAATGTTTGTTAATTTAAGGTTGCTTAGATGCAAAATGGTGCTATCTTTGGGATATTTTTGGAGCTGATCATATATGGCTAGAATATGTCCATAATGAAGTAAATTCTAATTTTTCCGACTGGCTGGATTCTTTTTCCAAATGAGTGGCCGCCCGTAAATTGCACCTTCTTTTTATGCGCCCTGCGTTTGTATACAGCGGTGGGGATTTTTCCTTTGTCACTACATAAAAGTGCCGTCCTGGGGGAGCGGTCTAAGGAAAAGGGGTGTCCCCCTCCCCTTTGAGAAATTTTTGTTAAGGTAAGGTTGCTTAGATGCAAAATGGTGCTATCTATGGGATATTTTTGGAACTGGTCATATATGGCTGGAAAATGTCCATAATTTAGTGAGATTTGGTTAGATTAAAGCAGAGAGCATGTTGTCTGAGAGAAGAATACGTTATCAACAGACCTCCTTGTTGACTACTTTACTGCCTTCTATTCGGGCATCTAAGGCTGGCATATACCGTATAGGACCTCCTGGAAGCTCTGGATCAATTATATAAAATGGGGCAATGACATAACGCTTATATACTTCAATGCCCAAATGAAGAACCTGCATGCAGGCTCAGCCATGGGAGGTGCTTTGATTTGCCGGCAGGGGGCGAAGCACCCTGACTGGGGGCCAGCTACCCTAAGTCCCGACAGATGCAATGGGTTGCCGCACTCAAAATATAAGGTGCGCGAAGCGCGCCGAAAAATGTGCGGTTATACTGAAAAAAAAATTCACATTTTTCTTTTCATTAAGGAAAGTTGAAAAAGTTTCGGTTTTTATTGAAGAATCTGAGCAAAATCGTGAAATTTGTTGGGGCGACTGCATGGTCGTCTTCGGGATTACATTCCTTATCTTACCCATTAAGGCTCCCCTACGAAACTGAAAAACCTTTTTCTTGCAAAATATGTTTGCCACGATGGTGAGGCTGAAAAAAGAATCTTCCAGAATAGGAAAAAGAGGATAAAACTTCTCAACGATGCATTTTCGTGATTCTCCAGAAACTCGCCTACACTGAAGAACAATATTTGTGGAAACGTTGAATAAATCCAATATGTCTGAAGGGGGGGGGGGGGCGTTACCACTAGATAGAACTATGGATGAAGGTGCGCGTAGCCCGCGAGATTTTTTTGGAAGTTATAGAAAGAATCGTTACAGAACTTACTGGCTAAAGCCCCCTAGCCCCCGTAGAATTGTGCCTGGTATAATCACCTTAATAATGTTCATGAGGTTGCTTGCAAATCGTGACGCATGCCCGCAAAGCGCGCCGAAATTTTCATTAAATAAGATTTCCATGACAAAACCTGCATTCAGAATCTGCATCGAGATACTTTCAATTGCGCAACAAACCAACATGCCACTCAAAAAGCCAGTCTTTTACCTGATAATTTGTAAACAGCTTTCAACTTCTGCTGTTGTGCTTATCCGAAAGTTGCTATCGGAAGATATTGATGATAACAACAATACTGAGGTAAGGTTTGAAGCGCGCGGAGCGCGCGAAAATTTCGATAGTTTGAGAAGAATTTGCGAAAAAAGGACAGTTTTGATTCGATTTTACGTGAGGAAAATAACGTTTGGTATTATTCTCATTCGATCTAGTTGGAAAATAGATACAAAGTTGACATAGGCTTAGTCGGAAAAATGTGCTAGACTAAGATATCAGAAATTCCAACTGGTATTTCAGATTTTCCGACTATCGTAGCTCTGACGAACTTGGGGGGGGGGGGGTGAGACCCCCACACACCCCGGTTGCAACGGCCCTGATTACATATGCGTGTTTGAAAATCAGTTCAAATTAAGCATACCAAGACAATGATCAAGTAAACTGTGGGCAAACGGCACTATAAGCCATGCTTTAAAATACAACACTTTAAGCGAGCACTTCTATATCTCTTGTTTTCACTTGGCCTGGATACGAAATCTTAAAGGAGCTATGGCACCCCCCAAATATATTGAGAAATATCCCCATAGTTCTAAATCCAGTTGGTGACTGTACTTTGATTGGCATTCGTTCAAACAATGTTAGCACCACTCTGGTTGGTAATGACGACTTGGACAGTCAGTCTTGTTCCTAATTATAGGCTCACAGTCACACACTGTTTTGTCAATTCAATTAAATTATTTCAGCAATGAACAGACAATGACATCAATATTTGAATAGTTTAAAACAGTTGATCAACATCATTGCATGGAAAAGGAGAAAAAAGACGTATAAATACTTTTTAATTTAATTTTTCCCTTACTTAAAGAAGTTAATACGTAAAAACAGTCAATTACAACACACAATTTACAACACAACAGAAACACAGTAACAAAGAAATGGTTGGGAACAATTCATGAGTTACACTAGAGTAAGTGAACCTTTTATCTGCATTGTGAATAGGATGTTAACAGTTGTTCTTTTACCATCTTTTTAAATTTCTTAATGTTTTTGCAGCCTGTTAGGTGTTGAGAAAAGGAATTCCGTAGCTTTACCCCTGAAACCAGCATACAAAATTGCTTTTTCTTTGTTCTGGCAAATCTTTGATGAAAATCATTTTTGTGTCTGTTTTAATACAATGTGAGGCGGTAAAATAAATTTGCAAGGTTGGTATGCTCTCTACATGAAAATGCCAGTTTTGAATTTAACTAATTGTTCTAATGGAAGTATACTCAGATTATATTAGAGAGGTAAAGTATGTTCTAAATAATTAGCAAAATCCGAATTGCCCTCTTTTGCATTACAAATAATTGGTTAAGATTGGATTTGTACGTGTTTCCCCATACTTCAGTACAGTAGCTTAAACACAGATGGAAAAGCCCATAATATACCGTAATGTCAAGAGTGCCTGTTTATCTAACACCTTATTAGCTCTGTATAAAACAGCATTGCAATTTGATAATTTCGTTGTCAAATGACTAACATGGGGCTTCCAGTTTAATTTATCATCTATGAACCTGTACATTCGAATTTGTTTCAGAGTTAAAAAAAGACCATAAAATTAGTCTTGTTAACATTAAGTGAAAGTTTATTTACACAGAACCAAATACTTAACCTCTGTAGCTCTGTATTTAATTGCTAATGTGCAAAGAGTACTTATATCGCGATGAGAACAAAATATGTTGGTATCATCAGAGAAGAGAACAAATTTCATGATATTTGAAACTGAGCAAATATCATTAATACATAAGATGAATAGTTTTGGTCCTAAGATTGACCCCTGTACACCGCACCCCAAATCCCGGGTATTTGAATTAATGTTGCCAACACCCACATATTGCTTCCTATTTGAAAGACAACTCGTTAGCCATGTGTGAACGATTCCTCTGAAACCAAAGTACTCTAACTTTTTTAGTAATAAATGGTGATCAATTGTATCGTGTGCTTTCTTTAGTCAATAAATATCCCTACAGTTGACAGTTTTGAATCCAAGGCACAAGTGAGTTCCTTATTAAGTTGTAGCAATGCCATAGACGTAGACCTACCGGATCGGAAACCGTACCGAGAATCATTAAGTAAGTAATATTTACAAATGAAGGTGTCCATCCACTTATCAAATAGCTTTTTCTAGCACCTTTGAAAACTGAGGTAACAATGATATTGGTCTACAGTTACTAAAAGAATGTATATCTCCATTCTTAAAGATAGTTATTACTTTGGCTACTTTCATATTGTATGGAAATATACCAGTCGAAAATGATAAATTTCATATATGTGTGAAGACTTGATCACATAATTATTTCTTTTAATAGCAACAAACTCAAATCATTGTAATGGGCAGCTGAAGTTATGCTCTTGCAATTTTTAACAATTTCAAGAATTTCAGTTTCAGAAGTATCTGTTAAAAACATAGAGTAAGGGTTGTTATGATTCAGGTGCATACACTGATCCAGCCTAATGTGGGATTGTAGAGGCCAAGCTTGGTCCAACATTCACAAAAAATGTTGAGTCCATCAGCTATGTCTGTGCCTTGAATTTCTTTTCCATTATCTACAAATGCATCAGGACGGTCACTTTGTTGTGTGTATTTTTTTTTATTAATAACACGATTTAGTACATTCCATGTTTCTTTCATGTAACTTTTATGAACATAAAAAAGTTATAATAATCCCTTTTACACTGCCTAAGTATAAGTGATAGTTTATATTTGTAGATTTTATATATCTTTTCAGAATTGAGAGATCTTTTCCTGATGAAATTCCTGTACAATCTCTGCTTTCTCTTGCAAGCATTTTTTAATCCAGTTGTCACCCATGGCTTGTCACACTTGTTTTCTCAGACACACAATTTAATAATTGGACAACACTCATTATAAAGATTACCTATGGTGGATATAAAATAATTATAGGCCATGTCAACATCGGTTGCAGTATATACTGGATCCCAGTTTACTTGACCAAGTTGAAGTTTCAAGTTAGAGACACACGTGTCACTTCTTTGCTTAACAAGCTTAAAGCTGTTTTTCTTTTGTCTTGTTTCGAAGTCTTCTGTTACCATAACCAGAAAGCCCAAAGGCTTAGTGATTCATTGCCGAATGGGGATGCTTTGTTGCACTGAGGTTTGTCCCTCAAGTTTACAAGTATTACAAGTATCTAACACCCCTGTCTTGAAATATCGTGTTTTTCAATGCATTTGGTATTTAACTTCTGATGACTTCAAATGACCTTTGACCCCCAATGGATCTTGGATCTTGAAAATTCTAGGCGGGGAAATTTTGCTTTTTGACCTTTAGTGACCCCAGACGATCTTGGGATTTCTCGAGGAATTTTGCTTTCTGACCTTTAGTGACCCCAAATGACACTACTTGGGAATTCTTGCTTTATTACGTCTGGTGACCCCATGACAATCTTAGAAATTGTTGGGAAATTTTGCCTTTTGACTTCTAGTGACCCCATATGACAATCTTGGGAATTCTTGGGAAATTTTGCTTTTTGACCTCTGGTGACCCCATATGACGATCTTGGGAATTCTTGGGAAATTTTGTTTTTTGACCTCCAGTGACCTCAGATGACCTTTGACCTCTACCAGAAACAATTGGGTTCTTTCAACATGACAAATCAATATACCATGTATGAAAAGTGTCCTTCATTCCTACCTTGAGATATTGTGATTACAAGGTTTTCAGTCTTTGACCTCCAGACACCTCAAATGACCTTTGACCTTCACCAGAAACAATAGGGCTCTTTCTCTCCACATGACAAATCTACATACTAAATGTGAAGAGTCTATCATTGCTATCTTGAGATATCATGATTACAAGGGATTTACAAGCTTTTCGCAGTTTTACCTCCCGTCACCTAAGATGACCTTTGACCTCTACCGCAAACAATAGGGTTCTTCTCAACATGACAAATCTATATACCAAATATGAAAAGTGTCGGGCATTGCCATCTTGAGATATCGAGTTTACAAGCCGTTTATGAGGCTTTTGAAGTTTAACCTCCGGTGACCTCAGATGACCTTTTGACTTCCAACAAAAACAATAGGGTTCTTTCCCTTGACATGACAAATTTGTATACCAAATATGAAAAGTGTCCTTCACTCCTATCTTGAGAAATCGTGATTACAAGTTTTCAGTCTTTTACTTCCGATGACCTCAGATGACCTTTGACCTTTACCAAAAACTATACGGTTCTTTCTCTTGACATGACAAATCTGTATACCAAATAAGAAAAGTGTCGGTTATTGCTACCTTGAGATATTGTGTTTACAAGCCCTTTATAAGGTTTTCGCAGCTTAACCTCCAGTGACCTCAGATGACCTTTGACCTTTACCAAAATCAAGAGGATTCTTTTTCTTGACATGACAAATCTGTATACCAAATATAAAAAGTGTCGGTCATTGCTACCTTGAGATATCGTGTAAACAAGGTTTTCAGAGTTTGACCTCTCGTGACCCCAAATGACCTTTGACCTCCACCAAAAACAATAGGGTTCTTTCTCTCAACATGACAGATCTATACACCAAATATGAAAAGTGTCGGTCATTGCTATCTTGAGATATCGTGTTTACAAGCCATTAATGAGGTTTTCGCAGCTTAACCTCTGGTGACCTCATATGACCTTTGACCTCTACCAAAATCAAGAGAGTTTTTCCTCTTGACATGACAAATCTTTATACCAAATATGAAAAGTGTCGGTCATTGCTATCTTGAGTTATCGTGTTTACAAGGTTTTCGGTTTTTGACCTCTGGTGACCTCAAATGACCTTTGACCTCCACTTAAAACTATAAGGTTCTTTCACTCAACATGACAAATCTATATACCAAATATGAAAAGTGTCAGTCATTGCCAACTGGAGATATCGTGTTTACAAGCTAAGCGTCACATACACACACACCCACACACACACACACACACACACACACGACATCACCATCGCATAGATTCCTTGCCTGCCTTCGGCAAGGAATCAAAAACAGGTAAATGGTCACTAATATCGTTTAGTAAAATACCACTATTAAAATTGGTACTCAAAACATTTGTAAAAACATTGTCGATCAAAGAGGCCGAGTAATACGTCACATGTGGTGGTCTGTCAATGAATGGAAATATCTCAAGACTAAACATGTGGTCAACAAATTGTTTTGCACCAGTATGATTTTCATACTCGACTAAATTGATATTAAAATCACCACATAAGTAAACATCACTTTGTCTCTGTAAATAGATTCTATGTATCTATGTATTCAATCAATACATTAGTTGATGAACCCGGTCGTCTATGTAAACAGCTAATAAATATCTTTTTCCTACTCAGCAACATTACCTCAACGGTAATGCATTCCAAGGTATCATCAATATTGGCCCACATACTTTCTACAACGTTGTGGCTTATACTTTGCTTGATGTAAATTGCGACCCCTTCCCCTCTTTTTTGCCTTGCGGTATACAAAATGTACATCATAACCATCTCATTGAAATATTGCCTCATACAATTGAAATTCAATTCAGGCTACTGTGGCTCTGTCTTGGTTCAGTGTTCTACTATTAGATAGTTGGTTGGAGGGGGCGTGAAGTTAGTTTAGTTGCAAGAACTGTTATTACTGTCTGGGGTGAGCTTGGAGGGCCTTTAATCTCCGAATTTTGAGGCCATGATATGGTATCCACCCTTTCTACTTTCACATACCCTAAGTACTAACTCATGATTGGGTCAGATTTGATTGATTTCTGTTTTTACATTTCTAGGTCCCTGGTTGAATTTCACTTTAGATGCCTTTAATAAAGGCCCTCCGAAATCCCTTCGACATCCATTAGAAGATCCTTTTGGATTAATGAGGTTTCTCTTTTTTGAAGGAAAATGAAGAGGGGAGTTACAAAATAAACCGTCGACAGGGCAAAATCCTTTCGAAAACCCTTCAAATGGTTGACACCTATTTAGTACCTACTGAAGACTTTGGTCAAACAAAAGTTAACAACTTTTTCAAAAGGGATATTCTGACAGGTTGACTTACTTTTGGCTGAAATAAAACAAACAGTTTTTGTCAAAGAAATTTTTCTTTCCTCATACTTACTTGATGCCAAGGAAGAAAAACATAGTCAGAACAATGCACCAAACAGACACCACACATCCAACTATGGTCAGGTAGTCTAAGATTTTGTTTTCTGTATCACCTTTCACATCCTTATCAGGGAAAAGACAGACGACTGGAGGACGTACGTTAGTGTGGAATATGCCTAGCTCGAAACTGAAGCCAGGGGCGTAGCGAAGGTGTTATCTTGGGGGGGGGGGGGTGTGGAGATTATGTTTTGCCGACGGATCTGGTAATGCGTAGCGCGAAAACGAGCTTTAGCCGGTGGGGTCCTGGGCCCCGCCTAAGGACCCCTGGCTGGGTCCAGGGGGCGCAGCCCCCGGAAGCTCTGAGGTTTAAGTATATTTCTGGGTGAAAATTAAGTCTCAGGATGGATATATTTTGGTTCATAATGCATCATCAAATACAAACTAGATCCCACTAATTTAAATGTATTAGGCTATTCCTCTCGGCAGGCCGCTATAGTTTTTAAGCGGTTGGGATCCAGAGGTCCGCCAGTGCTTTAACTAGCTGCAAGGACGTTTTCTCAATGCGGCATCTACTGATCTGTGGCCTGGGGGAGGGGTCTAAAGGGAGGGGGTGTCCCCCTCCCCTTTGGAAATTTTTGGAATTTTCAAGTTGCCTAGATCGCAAATGGTGCAATTTTGAGTGTTTTCTGCCCTAATGAGGAACCCAAAAATTAAACCCGGTGGGTAGAATTAGCATGTCAGATTTTTTTTTTGTGCGACATTGTCGCACAAACAGGGGCTGGCTAAAACACTGGGCTCGCCTAAGGAGGATTCCGGAGGGCGAAGCCTCCGGAAACTCTGAGGTTTAAGTATATCTCTGGGTGGAAAATTAAGTCTCAGGATGGATATATTTTGGTTCATAATGCATCATCAAATGCAAAGTTTCCCACTAATTTTAATGTATTAGGCTATATCCCTCTCGTCAGGCCCCTATACTTTTAGGAGGTTGGGATCAAGAGGCCCGCCAGTGCTTTAGCTAGGACGTTTTCTCAATGCGACATTTACTGATCTGTGGCCTGGGGGAGGGGTCTAAGGGGAGGGGGTGTCCCCCTCCCCTTTGGAAATTTTTGGAATTTGAAAGGTGCCTAGATCGCAAATGGTGCAATATTTGAGTGGATTTCTGCCCTAATGAGGAACCTCAAAATTTACACCCGGTGGGTAGAAATTGCGTGTCAGATTTTTTTTGTGCGACATTTGTCGCCGTTTATGCGACAGTGTCCCACAAATAGGGGCTGGCTAAAACACTGGGCCGGCTCTAGGGCCCCTGGTGGGGGTCCGGGGGCTTCGCTCCCGGAAGTTCTGAGGTTTTAGCATAATCTCTCGGTAAAAAATTAAGTCTCATGCATGAATGGTATATTTTGGTTTACAATGCATTATTCAATGCAAAGATCCGGTTAATTCTTATGTGTTAGGCTATTCCTCCCGTCATGCCACTATCCTTCAGGTGCTGAACCTGTCGTTCAGAATTGGAACACTATGTGTTCAGCATTTGAACACTAGAGGCGTCAGGCGTTCAAACACGATAAGTGGATAGGCGTCCGGCGTTCAAAAAGGGAGAAAAAGTGTTCAGAATCTTAACACAAGCGTTCAAAATATGCTTTGAACGCCAGGATCTGAAGATGGGTTCTGTATCTGTTTCATTTCGGTGTCCAAAAGTTAAAAACCTGAGATTGCAGTGAAGGCAAGACAAACGCGGCACGCATTATTTTTTCCCGGGATGTTTGTGGGTAAACCGGATCCTTAGAAGTTTGCAAAATGTGTTTGAATTCAAGGTTAGGGTTTAGAAGACGGGCTAAGGATATCCTCTCCATGGGTTATCGGGTGCTGCTCCCCATGGTGATGATAAAAGTGAGGAATAATGTGCAGAAAGTGGTTTTTCAAGAATGTCATATGACCCGAAATAGTGCACATATACGGAAGCCGTTAATTCCCTTTCTTTTCCCCTAGTTCCCGACGGATTCAGTCACTCGTCCAATTACACCGACGGCCGTTGATACGTCCGTATAAGGCCGTCACATGCATAATCAATTTGCCGACGGGCCTTCAACGAAATAGCCGATAACAGACTGGCCCGTTCTCCCTTTCTCTTTTTTCTTTTAATGCTCCGTCTTCCCTTTCCCTCCCTTCCTTTCCCTTTCTTTTCCCTTGTTCTCTCTTCTTTCCCTTCTCTCTTCTTTCCTTCCTCTCCTCTTTTTCTCTTCTTTTCCTTCCCCTCTCCTCATTTTGCCGACAAACCGAAAATTTGCCGACGGACGACCAAATATTGGGGGGTGTGACACCCCCACACCCCCGCTCGCTACGGCCCTGACTGAAGCCACCTTGTGGGTCACGTGATGTAGGTAGGCTTACTCAAGTGGATTCCACTGCCCTAGAAATGTGTATCCAGAAGTGGAAATAATGTAACGCTCAGGCAATATGTGCGTGCTAACTGGCTCTTATCTTAATTGGCCTTATCACAAGTTAGCGCGAATGCACATCATAGACCTTATGCAGGCGCGGATCCAGAAATTTTGAGGGGGGGGGGCCCAAGATGGAAAACCTCATGTGCACCGAAGGTGCACCACGAGCGCGAAGCGCGAGTCCCTACGCGTGGGGTCCAGGGGCCCGCGTTAGGGCCCCTGGCGGGGTCCAGGGGCGGAGCCCCGGTGGGGGTCCAGGGGCGAAGCCCCCGGAAGCTCTCGCAATATTGCATTTTAAGAGCACAGAAATCGGCTCCAGTTCTTATGTCAGTGAGATTTCATACCTTTTCATGTTACATGGAATTTGATGTGTATGGCTCAGTATAAGTTACTATATGTACCTGCAGAAGTTACGGAGTATCTAAGTTATTTTAAAACTTACACGCCAACATTATGAGCCCGCGTAGGTAACTTGAAATGATTTTTGCCATAATGAGTGTTTTATTTTCGTTATACGATATTCGGGTATAGGACGTCAGATGAAACAATTGCGCGCGAAGCGCGCCGAAAATTTGAATTTACATTTA
The DNA here is from genome assembly GCA_029531755.1 of Holothuria leucospilota. Lineage (NCBI taxonomy): Eukaryota > Metazoa > Echinodermata > Holothuroidea > Aspidochirotida > Holothuriidae > Holothuria > Holothuria leucospilota. The sequence continues at coordinate 14,855,707 of CM055965.1, forward strand.
AAACCATTGCTATGACTAGCGGTGTCAATTCCCTTTATGTGTGTCTATCAATTAGAAGGTGGGTTCGATACTAAGTTTACAGTTCTCATAAGAAGAGGAGGGTGAAAAAATGAATATCAGTTGTTTTACATCCTTACACTCTGAAATCACGTTTATGCACACGAATATTTGGCTTATGGTAGAACCCCACCGATGAGTAATGCGAATACGTTTGGGACCTTATTGATAGTAAAAGGAGCAATTCAAGGCTAACAGTGCGCAGATCAAGCAAAAAATCAAGAAATATTGAGAAGACTGCAAAAATCGTGAAATATTTCAAATGATTTTTGGTAAAAAGTGACAAAAATAAATCCATTACTCAATAAAAACGTACCTCTCTCTCCGTGAGCGTAAACAATTGCGCGCGAAGCGCGCCAAAAATTTTCGGTATAGAACCTCCCTGGAGCTCTGCATTAATTGTACACTGAAAAGGGGGACCAACAGGACTCTCACAACCTTACATCCATATGGGAGGAGAGATGATATATCACCTTCTTTATGGACTTCTGAAGAGTATACCCTTCAGAAATCTATGACCGATGGTGCCGGCGGGAGTTGGTGATTGGGGGAACCGCAGATAACTGCTAAACCGTGCCTTTTTAGGCAGTGGGATTTTGTATACGCTATATACAAGAGTGGGAAAGCCTTTTCGTATTAGTACATGAGAGTGCAATCCCAGGAAGGAGTTTACCCTCCCCTTTGAGAAATTTTTGTTAATTTTAGGGGGCCTATATGCAAAATGGTGGTATCTCTGGGTCATTCTAAAGTTATTGTATGTTTAGAAAATGTCCACAATTTAGTGAATTCTAACTTTTGTTCGGGTGAAAAAGGGGAGTAAGAGACGGTTAACATATTGTCTTCAAACCTCCTTAAGTCCCAGGAAGAATCATGGGCGTGGATCCATCTCCAAAAGTGTGTGTGTGTGGGGGGGGGGGGGAACTTTCACATTTGTGAATCGCCGTCCTGGTGGCGTGGAAGAAGCAGTTAGTGGTAGCCAGAATTTGCGTCACGGGAAGGCAATAAGTTTTGTGATCTTCGGCATGGGGGAGGAGTCTAAGGGAAATTTTTCTAGAACTGAATGCCCTCAGATGCGATTTGGTGCAACAAAAGTGTACGATTTTTAGGTTATTTTTCTTCTAAAAATTTCGTTTTCCTAGGCATAATTGCAGCCTGTTCCATCATTTTTGAAAAAGTGAGGGGGACTATTTGACGATGTTCCCCCTTCCAAAAAAGTGAGGGGGGCGGGTCCCCCCGTCCTCCATGATCCACGCCCATGGGAAATTGTTCACGCAATTATACCTGCGTGGAGTCCACAGAAACATTCTTGGACTATAATAAAATTTTTCCATTACATTTTAAAAGGATATCCAAGGTTGACAGAGAACAGTATAGAGCCTCCCGGGAGCTCTAAATTAGTTACAGTATACAAAAGAGGGAGCAACGGGATTCTCACTACCCGACATTCATATGGGAGGAGATATGATATATCACCTTCTTTTTAGGTATAGCAAGAGGGATGGTGGACAGGCAAAATTCGTTTCAGAAAAAGATTTTCCTCAATATTGAACGTCGCGGTAAGATGTTTGGAAAATAAGCAACGGCAATTACGTACTTTCAATCTTTCAAATCATGTGCTAGACTAGATTAGTCAAAGATACCATAATGATGAGAGCCCTACAGAGAAGGAGATACACTTTTTACAAAAATGTTGCATTGGAATCATTTCTTGCGTCATAGCCTTGTCAATGGTATATAAAATCGGGTGTAAACCCTGTCGTATGCGCGCGAAGCGCGCCGAAATTTTGAATAAAACATTAGTCCATGACAAAACCTGCATTTCAGAACCTGCATCGGACACTGTCACTTTCCCACCAACCTTTGCTATTCAGAAACGAATCTTCTGACTGAGAATTCTTAAAAAGCACTTTTGCTCCTTTGTTCCCCAGTGAGTAGTTACCGAAAGCTATTGATAATAAAGACAACTCTGACACAAGGCTTGACGCTAGCGGAGCGTGCGAAAATTTGGAATTTGTCAAGAATTTCCAAGACTTATGATAGTTTGAGAACAGTTTGTGAAAGAAAATGGTTAGAACAAATAAACCAGTCATCAAAAATACATCTCACCCTACACCCTCCACAGAAATCTGTAGCTTAAACGACTTTTGGGACCATTTTAAAAAATTTCAAGAATCGATGGGGGAGGGGGACACACGTCACCCATTGCCCACTGTGCCGACGCCACTGTCTGTAGCTTGAGAGCCTTTTGAGTTCATTTTAAAACTTTTCAGACAGTTTTGAAATCGAATAGGGTATGCACGCCGCTACTTTGCCTACAACAGCTGGTGCCACTGTGCACAATAGCACGGCTTGTCTTCTGTATTCATTCTGCAAGATCTGTATGGCGAAAACTTTGCCTCTCAATCCCTCTAGATTACAAAAAATTCACTCTTTGACACAAAATTGTTGCTAAATTTCAGTGCAGATAGCCGAGCCCATACTACATATGTCACGATGTTTACTTATTTAGATCTTAAGTCAAGGATCATTACTCAGCTGTTCACCTGTTTTCGAACATTGTAGCGCTCCTTTCGTCGCCAACCACTTTGAAAGATATATAAAGAGATAATCCAGCGAAAGGCTCCACCCAACCCCTACAGAAATATATACTTTGAATACGTTCTTAGACACTTTTATTCATTTTTTGCTCTTAATTTTTCTTTCTCCTTTTCTTTTTTTTCTTTTTCTTCTTTTTTCTCCTTTCGTTTTTTTTTTCGTGGCGAGGGGGGGGGGGGGGGGGCCGGGCCCCCCAGGCCCCCGCCTGGATCCGCGCCTGACCTTATGCATTGACATCACACTGACGTCATTTTAGGTGAAGCACACGTGCACGAACGGCGTGGATTTCGCCACACATGTAGTAGACTTATGCAAGGCTGACACTTGCACGATTCTGTGGCACGCATTGGCACGACTCGAGTCGTGCCAGTGCGCAAACTAGTCGTAAACTGGCGTGAAGTGTGCGTAAACCCGTCGTGACTGCGTGCCATGTCGGGACGAGAATTTTGAAATGTTCAAAATTTTGGTCACGACAAAATTTCGCGACCGGGTCGTGAACTATGCGCAAACTGTTCGTGAACTCGTCGTGAACTCGTCGGGACGATGCGGGAGGATGCGTGCCAGTGCGTGGCAGTGCGCGCCATGCCACGATCTGTCACGAACTGCCACGAATAGTTCACGAACAGCTCACGTCGAGTTCACGAGTAGTTCACGACATGTTCACGAATTGGTGCGCGTCGCAGCGTGGCCGTGCCTTCCCACTGACACGGTCACGTGTACTTCACGCATTGATGGCACGAGCAGTTCACGACTAGTTTACGCACTTCACGAACAGTTTGCGCATGGCACGAGCAGTTCACGACGAGTTCAAGAGCAGTTCACGAACAGTTCACGAGCAGTTCACGACTACTGCGCGACAGTGGCGCTCGCGTCGGTGCGGGGGTATATATATAGGGCTTCCTGGACACTGCTCGCCATTCCAGAGATCGCCAGCGAAGAGACAACTTATATCACAGAGACAACATGCCTAAAACAAAGCAGACACGAGGAAGAGCAAAGCAGAGCAGGCCAGAAGCCGACAGGCCAGAGGCAGAGACCGCTGAGAGAGATCATTCCCCCCAGTCATCCATATCAAGTGTCGATGTTATCCCGGAGACACAGCAGGATCCACTCAAAAGCCAGAGACAGCCATCGAGTGAGGACGAGGCTACCAGGCAGCAGAAGAAGCGGGTCCGGGTGTCCAAGAAAGAAATCCCTGAGTACCGCTGGACAGAAGAGGCCGAGTTGAGGTTGGCCGAGCTTGTGAAAGAGAACCCCCAGCTGTATGACAAGAAGCAGAAGGAGTGGCTCAACGTGGCGGCCAAGAACAGCCGGTGGGACCGAGTCGGAGAGCAGCTGGAGCCTCCTGCCACTGGTCCCCAATGCAAGAAGCACTACGAGAACATGAGAACCAGGGTGGGGAAGATTATGAAGAAGGAGAAGAAGAGTGGGGCTGGCCAGCCACAGAGGAGTGCCCGTGACGACCAGATCATGGAGACCTGGAGTTTCCTGACGCAACACATCGTCCGGGGAGAGACAGTCCCCAGTGAGCAGTTTGCTGTCCCAGAGTCAGCTGCAGTGACGATCAGCGACGATGACGATGATGAAGTGAGGTCCACAGGTTCCCAGAGCCAAGCATCTACTACCACCGGGAAGGGCAAGGGGAAGCGGTCCAGGCCACCAACAACAGAGACAGCCACCACAACCGCCGACACCGGGGTGACCCAGAGCGACCTCAGTGATGCAGTGAAGCAGGTGAGAATCCCAATGTCTACATGCAGATTGTATTCCAGTTTGATCCATTGCTCTTGACATGACATGTGCAATATGTTGCATTGAAATGCTGTACTAAATTGTTCCAATGTTCGTATGTTTCAGATCCTCTCCAAAGCAGATTCCTTGGGGGCCAGCCACTCCTACACCGGCCAACAGAAGATCGTACACGATTTTGCGTGCTTGCTGGAAGGGCACATGCAGGGCATCCCGGAGGACTCCTGGCATGAATTCCAGATAGACGGCCTCAACCTTGTCCATCGCTACAGGCAGCGGCGTCAGCTCTTCCAGCAGCCACAGCAACAACCACCCATGACCTGGCCAGCCACACAGCAGCAGCAACCTTGGCAGCCCCCTCAGCAGCAGCAGTTCTGGCATCAACCTCAACCAGCCACCTGGCAGGCACCGCCACAGCAGCAGCAGCAGCCTCAGCAGCAACCTCCAGCCAGTCAGCCATCACCTCTAACCTGGATGCCGCCCCAGCCACCACAGTCTTCAGGCCAGTCCTCCTGGACCCGTACCACGGAGTGGGAACCAGGGATGCCACCTGCACCGTCAGCCACCCTTGTCCAGGCTCCTTCACCAACACCTTCAGTGTCGTCGCTGTCAGCCACCTTCAAGACACCTGTGACACCACTCAGCTTCCCGGCCCTGACCCCGGGGTCCGTCGACAGCAGCCTAGAGGGTATTTCACCCTCAACCCTCTTCACCTCCAAGGAACTCGACACACCACCAGTCCAACGGGTATCCCCAGGCAGCGGTGCCAGCACCAGCAAGGACACTGAGTGAGAGACTTTACAAAGTGAGAGACTTTTGGCAGTCTGGCAGTCAGAGCCATTGAGAGGCTTTTAAATATTTGTAAATAGTTGGACTGTGATACTTGTACATATTTGTTGTTTGCTGTTTTCATGTTAATAAATTGTTATCTTACTTCAAAACACTTGTTTTTCTTTTTAACCTTAAAATAAAGTTAAAGAGAAACGAAAACGAAACGAAACGAAAAAAAAAAATAAACGAAAAAGAAACGAAAAGAAACGAAAAAGAAACGAAAAAATAAAGGACAACGAAAAAAAAAACAACAACACTCCCCTCCTCCACTCCCCCCCCCCCAAAAAAAAGAAAAAGGAAACAAAAAAACGAAAAAGAAACGAAAAAAAGAAAAAGAAACGAAAACAAACAAAAGAAAAAAAGAAAAAGAAACGAAAAAGAGAAAAAGAAACTAAAAAAAAGAAAAAAAAAGAAGAAACGAAAAAAAGACACGAAAAAAGAAACGGAAAAGAAAAGAAACTAAAAAAAAGAAAAAAAAAAGAAGAAACGAAAAAAAGACACGAAAAAAGAAACGGAAAAGAAAAGGAAAAAATAAAAAGAAAAGGAGAAATGAAAACGAATAATAAAAGAAAAGAAGTCCCCTCCCCCACTCACCCAAAAGAAAAAAGAAACGAAGAAATGGAAGTAAACGAAAAGAGAAACGAAAGGAAAGAGAAACGGAAAAGAAACGCAAGAAAGTCCCCTCACCCACCCCCCAAAAAAACGAAATCCAAGAAAAGAAGGAAAGACACTCCCCTCCCCCAACCCCAAAGACAAGAAAAGGAAAAGAGTGAGACACGAATAGATTTCTTTGTTTTTTTTTCTTTCTTCTTTTTTTTGGGGGGGGGGTGGGGGAATCGTCTTTTCTCATTATTTCTTTTCAGTGTTTTAATTTTTTTCTGACTTCCTTTCTTTAATGTCTTTTATTTTCTATTCCTTCATTACTTTTTTTTTTGGGGGGGGGAAGTTTCGTTTCTTTTATTTCAAAAATGGAACAACTGTGGATGCAGCTCATGGAGCTACTACCATTCTTTCTTGCCAAGGGACAGCACCAGCAGGGGACATGTAGTAATGTGACAGGTAGTCTCGCTGATCCTTTGCATCCTTCTGGGTATGATGGCCGGTTAGAGGCAACAGCCCCTGCAGGTGTCGGTCAGTCCTCCATCCACCAGGGATCAGATCATGTGTGTCCGGATCTTCGCGGTCCACTTCTGAAATTGCGTGTGGGTATCTGATGAGGATGAGGTTGTGCAGGACACAGGCGCACATGGTGATCAGGTTGATGGTGTCGGGGTGCTGATGCATCGTCGTCAAGAAGCAACGGAACCTGTGACACAAAATTCCAAAGGCATTCTCCACGACACGTCGGGCACGAGACAACCTGTAGCTGTATATGCGTTCTCGTAGGACCTGTGACCGATGGGAGAATGGTTTCATCATCCAGGTTCGGAGAGCAAAGGCGTCATCCCCTACGAAGTGATAGGGCACTGGCTGGTCATCATTAGGGAGTGGTTCTGGTTGAGGCACTCCAGCTCTGTTCTCTTCTACAGCATCATGCAGGGAACAGTTACTCCATGTTCCTCCATCCGACGCACCACCCTCTGCCCCAACATCCACATAGAGGAACTTGTAGGTAGCATCTGCCACTGCCATCAGTACAATGCTGTGGAAGCCCTTGTAGTTGTAGTAGTAAGAGCCAGCATTGGGTGGCTTCTTCATGGCGATGTGCTTGCCGTCCACAGCCCCCAGACAGTTGTGGTAGTTCCATCTGGAGCTGAACCTGGCAGCAACTTCCTTCCACTCCTCTTCAGTTTTGGGGCAGCGCAGCACTTCGTCCTTGTAGACCGCGATGATGGCTTTACACACCTCGGGTATGAACTTGCAGATGGTACTTGCTTCAACCCTGAAGCTGTACTGCAGACTTGGATAGGAATTTCCAGTGGCTAGGAAGCGGAGGGTGGCAGCCAGCTTGAGTCCAACTTGAAGCGGTTCCCTCATGAAGGTGGACTGCTTCTGGAGGCGAGGGGTTAACTTCTCAACCATCTCTTGGAACAGGTCAGGTGTGATTCTGACGTAATTTTTGTAGCCCCTTTGATCTTCCTTGTGGAGTTCAGTCAGTAGACTGTCATACTGTCCAAACTCGTGCCTTCTGGTCAACCATTCCCTGACCCACACTTTCCTTTGTGTCTTTCATCGAGGTGGGGTTGCCTTTTCTTGCTCTTCTGCCTCTTCCAGCCTTTTCTGCTGCTCTTCAACAATGGCTAGAGCAGCTGCCAGGTATAGGCATCTTCTCTTCTCTGCAATGATTGTGTCTCTGGCATTCAGCATGTTGTCTCTTCCACAGCCAATCCAAAAATGACCAGGGGTTGGGGAGGCCCCCTTTTTATATGGCGTGCCCAAGTCGGCACGACACCGTCCGAATTGCGCAAACTCGTCGTGCCAATGTGGGAAGTGCGTAAACTATGCGCAAACTATGCGTGAACTCGTCGTGCCAGTTCGTGTCAATGTGGACACTGATGGACACGCATTCGTGAACTATTCGTGAACTCGTCGTGAACTATGCGTGAACTAGTCGTGAACAGTGCGGGAGCCTCCCAGTTCGTGCCCCAAAATGGCACGACTTGCCACGACAAAATCGTGGCCAAAAGTCGTGCAAGTGTCAGCCTTGCATTACACGTGCATACGATTGGTTGACGAATCAGCTGTCTGCATTTGTTGGTGTAACTTGCAAGGCGCGCTTTTCCTCCATTTTCCTCCAAACGAGGGAGCACTTTCTCCTTTGTGACATCATATGCATAAGGTCTATTGTGATGTGTTGCTGAGGCAACTTTACCTCGGCGCAGTGGCGTGCATGTTAACGCGTCGCAAATTAGCGTACAAGATTCTGAAGAGACGCTAGGCTCGCTACGGTGCGTTAGCATGTACAGTGCCTCGGTGTTTCATTTCCAGATACACGTTTCTACGGCGTTGGAATCGACTTGAGTAAGCTAACCTACATCACGTGACCCTCCTCGATGGCTTCAAAGTATTATTGTGGAATGATCCTTCCTAGCTCAGTGATAAGGTCTATGTGTAGGTCCTACACATAGATCAGTACGCGGTCCGCGATCGGTGCTTTGTACATTACACATGTATCTTTTCATTTAGCACACTCTCTATTTAGCCTTCAGTAAGCCCTACCATGTGTTTTGTAGGCCAAATGGAGTATTAGACTCGTCTTTTTTGTTTTGAATTTACTTGTACCATGGAACTATTACCTGGAAGGAGAAGAAATTTCGACTTCAATTTATTCTAATCCAGTAAGACCCAGACATGCGTGATGAGATAATACTGTAATGATTGATGATGAGACTTAATAACGGCTTTTCAGTTCTTTTGTTTGGCACTTACAATTTACACTTCTTATCATTGGCAACCTCATTCATTTCTATACTTGATACCCTTATAAACTGATTGAATAGAACAATCAATTGATGTCGAGGAAGTTGCCGGCAGCTAAATAAGAAATGCAGAGTAAAAATTCAAAACCACTGGTTATTGCTTCGTTAGATGCTGGTGAGAGGAGTACCGATGTTAATGCATATGCAAATGAGCAGACTAGTTTCGAGTCTATACTTTGCAGTTGAATTTTGATCAATTTCCGCATAAGGGTTTATACATATTCAGCGTCTGCATTTATTGGTTTAACTTGCAATGATACGCGCTTTTCCTCCATTTTCCTCCAAACGAGGGAGCACTTTCTCCTTTGTGACATCATATGCATAAGATCTATACGGAGCTTGCACCAAAGCTCTAAAGGTTAAACTCTGGTTGTTCTGGAGGACACCGCGCCACGCACCACATATTGCTTTAGTGCGTGACCTAGCCCCCGCGTGTGCTGCTTGTCCCGCCTCCAGGACGCGGTTGCGTAAGGTGACTTAGGTGACTTTCGATGCTTTGTATAAAAGATCTGTGCGCGCACGTTCATGTACAGTCAGTAACAAGCGTTCCTACTCTTTGTTCTGTTCAGTGACAGTGCTAGCGCGAATGTTCACAGGCATCTCGTCTCGACGTACCATATTCGAAATGCGGTCACACTCGCTGTCCTTCAAATAGGCAGGACCACTCTCAAAATCAAAAAAAGTTTGTAAAAACAATCTTTTACTCACGCAATCATAGTGGAAGGATTCCCAATGCAGTAAATTACAACGGAAACACTAGAAACGTAATGAGGATTGGTTTAGCGTGTACATCGATGATTCTGCGTTTCATTACTTCCACTTCCAGATACGCGTTTCTAGGGCAGTGGAATCGACTTGAGTAAGCTAACCTACCCTACATGTAGATCAGTGCGTATTCCGCATTGACGTGCGTCCTCCAGTTATAATGATGTCACAATGCCGCAGAATTAGTGCTCCCTCGCTTGGAGGAAAAGCGCGTATCATTGCAAGTTACACCAACAAATGCAGAGAGCTGATTTGCCAACCAATCGTACACGCGCGTAAGTCTACTACACGTGTGCTTCATTGTTTTCCGCCAAAATGACGTCAGTGTGATGTCCATCACTGAGCTATTACGGCGTTCCATTTGGTCGGTGCGCACTGCATTTTTCCCCTCCAGAACAGATCGATAGTTCAAAATTATGTCGGGCGTTTCATTGGTTCGGTGAGCTGGTCATTTACGCGTGAAAAGCGTTTCACAGCCCTCACAACTTGTGAACTGTGCGGTGCGCTGGGAATTTTCAAAGCAACTCGAGTTACCCACTTGGGACAAAATGGCGGCCGTAGCGAAGGCAGATAAAGAATGAAGTTATGTTCCTATTTTATCTTTCAGCCAGTAAAATTGATACACAGCGCTTCTAAATTGTAAATCTGAAGACGCAAATCAAATATAAGTGTTCAGTATTGATGATTATTACTCAATGCGACAGTTTTGTCGTTGTTTTGAGGATCGATTCTTACGCCTTTTGCCTGTTCGTCGAACATCGTCTCATTTACGTGTACGTCAAACGTACAGGCTGCGTAACGATGTTATTGTTGAATAGTGTATAGCTATCCGTTTCACCACTTAAGACCGAATGAAACGCTTTTCACAAGTAGTGAAGTGGTGCATACCGAGCGCACCTAACCAATGAAAAGCGGTATTATATGCACTGCATAAAAAAATAAATAACGATCGTGCACACCGTGATCAGATGTATTACCAAAGGAACCACTAGTGCATACCAAGAGAAACACACTCACAAGCATTTTATGCCCTCAATGGCCTCTGGGATCTTGTCTTTTGCCATTGGCTTCTTAAATCCTGCCATTCATCCTTTCTGTTCAATTCTGTCTCTCTATTCTAATGTGTTCTGCCTCGTTTCAATAATAATTGCTCTACTTAACATCAGATGTCTCAGCCGTGAAGTTACAAATGTATTAACAATTCATCTTGTTATATTTTGGCATGCAACTAAAAGGTTTGTCCTTAAACCCCCTCCTCCCCGTACACAACAGGTAAAAAGAGTGGCAATTGCCCTTTCCCACCCACAAAAGATTTTCAAAGTAAGTTTTGCTCATGTAAATCTTTGAATCTTTAGGTTTTAAAAATGCTGAATACTTGTTTAGATGCATTTAGTAAGGCAAAGACATTTCCGGCAATATGGGAGGTGTTTTTGGCATTATTTCTTGGAATACACTAACCACTGACCCATGTTGGTGCTCTGCTTAGCCTGTTGTTTCACTGCTGACAACTTTCTGCATATGCCCAAGGGCCCCTTCATGTTCCCCTCCCCTTTCCAGGACATCCTGGGCCTGCCAATGTACAGTATGGCCTACAGAAAACGTAAACGTAAAAAACGAAAATAAAAAAAGAAAATCAACAACAACACCATAAAGAATGACCAGCTAGTCAAAAGAAAACTTCTTGTGTAGCTGTTTTATCTTGAGTGTAGAAAAGTGACATCTATAAAGTAAAAGTTAAATATATAATTGCTGCTAGGTGTAAAATACTTTCCTAACTCTAGATGAAAAGATATACAGAATGATTAAGGGTACGGGCAGAAGGAATCATCCAAAGGAGGGAAGATACTGTCTTCCTTCATCCCAGTGTCCCACTCAACGTAAAGGGAAAATCCCATTGACTTCTGGGAATAGTATCAATGGGCTGTAGTACCAAAGGGTAGAGGCCTACCAGGCTGTCACCAATCGCTGAGTCTTCCTGACAAAGAAAAAAGTTTTCTTTCTTTATAAAAAGTTCTTCCGCAAGATATCTCAACCAGGCACAAATTAGCTGTAGCTGCTCCCAATAAGAAGTTACAAGTCCAAAGGAACAACACCTTCACCAAGAAGTGGCACAGCCAGGATTTTTTGAGCGGGGGTGGGGTACTGGGGGTCACAAACTTTTCCCAGGGGGCACAATTTCTGAGTTCTCTCCTTCTCTATAGGACTTATATACAGAACCAGGCATTTCAAAGTTTTCCACATGGGACACCTGGGGTGGCATAAGTGTTGTGGGGGGATGTGCCCCCTCATGCCCCCCACCCATAGCTATGCCACTGTCACCAAGTCAACGTCTACTTTGACACAACCTTTATCTGGAACATGAGTTCATTACCTTATCATAAAAAAAAAAATTAATCTTTCTCTGAAATCTCTTCAATCATTCAATCTTGTCATGCTTAGCTGCTTATATTTCTTACATTTGTTCTCAGTAATAATTGCAGTCTTAATATATATCTTTTTAAAATGTAAATGAAATACTTCTAATCAATTTTCAGCAGAAATTAACATAATATTGGCTACAACTTTGACAAAAGAAACTATTGGAAAAAGAGCAATACAGAGTAATCAAGCGATGAAAATTCATTACATTTATACTTTTTAAGTGTAGAGGGTGTGTAGACCATTTCAAACATAGATAGGATAGGTCTGACCTCACATTGGACAGAAAAGCAAACCCTACACAATGAAACACACAGACTAGCAACACAAGCAATCAACACAGACGAAGAAATGAAATGTGTACAACTAAGTAACATACCCCTGTCGTTGAACTTGATGGTGCTGATAATTCAAATACGAAATAAATGTACATCCAGTGAGATGTGCTACTTGGCAAGCATGCTAGTGCCATCCAACGTCAAGACGTTGAAAACTGGAATATGACATCAGTGTACATCCTTTATACCTCATTACACTATTTAACATTCGACATATTGCCATTTACTTGTGCTTTTATACATAAATCAAACAAATTACAGCTAAATTGCAAAATATCAACAACAAAAGTTACACCACACGTTTTCTTCTAATATATATAAATGTTACATTGCACTTGATTGAAGCTTTATGAAAAGAAAACTACCAAAAAATTTTGTATCATTACCCCAAATTGGTATCCTAAGTCCAGCCATTGCATATGTTAAAAGGATTTGTATCCTTTCAAAGACTTCTAAGGAACCTTTAATGACAAACATAAGCATCTCACAGACCTATTATTCTACAGTGTTCTATGGGTGTACAATCAACCTGCTATTCATACACCTTCACAGTTCTTATACTCTAGTTTAAACATTTAAAAACTTGAATATACTAGCAAGGAACAAATAAGCAAATTCAAAGTTTGAAAATGAAACCAACAGCAACCCGGCACAAGTTTTGCCTTTAAAGGCAGTAGGCAGTCACCCCAAACAGAGTGAGTGTATCCTGTCACTCTAGTTCATGATTGGCCTATTTTGATCATGTGACAATATTTTTGTTAGTGAATTGTGGAATTCAAGGAGAATTTCGCCTTGCTTTACCTATTGTTGTAATAGTTATATTCAAAACGTCTTCAGAAGTGCTTGTAATGCAATAAGAGGAGATTTGCAAGAGTTTGCTGATTTTTCAAAGAAAATTTTGGGGCGACTGCCTATTGCCTTTAAGTGATAACCTCAGAAACCTCGAGCATACTAATAACTTCAACTGGTTATACCTCTATGTTATGACATCTCTACATTCCCGCGCACGTAACCCTAATATTCTCACCCTAACTGAACCCTTACCTAACCCTCATCCTAACACTGACCTTCATGAGGACTTGTCAGAATATAGAGACATCAGAACAAAGACATGTTGGAGCAGAGAACAGTCATTCCTTGGACTCTGTTACACAGTTTAAAAGACATCACACCTTGCGATAAAAGGCTGAATAAGAAACTGAACATTAGCAGCACTATGTAATGAGGCTCCTAGCTAGACAAGGCACTGAAAGGGGAGAGGGGGTGGGGGAAGAGCTTGGGAGTGTGAAATATTTTCTTAGGGGGCAAGATATACTAAATGCATTACGGAAATGGTTATTTTCTAGTGGATGCTGCCCCTAGGACCCACCCACCCCCCCCTCCCCTTGGCTACAGGCTTGACTTGCATGTAACGGAATACAGGTCATAATGATTATTCCTATTATTAAGACACAACCTCTGGCTAAATAAGACACACCAGTTGAAAACTACTGCTGAGTTGATTGTCATCACACATTCCAACATTTTGACCAATAAAACTGACAAATCACTTATTTTTTCCTATGTGGCATAATTTTTTTGACATTACTGTTCTAAACACTCACTGTTTCTTCACACAATGGCTCTTGCATTGGCTTTAGGTTCACAAACACACCATTCAGTTCACTATGCACCCTACAATGAAAGCAAGGGGTGAAGCTCACATAATACAGACACTGGGTATTTTGCAGCTCAGTGCGCAGACAGCCCTGGCTATACAGTTTTTCACCAATGTCACAGTATCACGCATCTCTGTCTGTTGGACATTTTGACAGTCAAGCTTTTCTTATAAGACAATTGCATCTAGAGTCCTGCTGTGCAGGCATATCTATATAATCAACTGCACATGGGCTGTGAGTGGTAGCACAGAATTTGTCACATGAAATTACATCTATAGTTAATATGTCTACATACTGTTATCACTGTCTACAGTTTCTAAGAGGAGCTACAAGCTCCCATAATGCAATATTTTGCTGGAGAATATCCTAGTGTTGTCACAGCTTTTATTAAAGTACTGATATTTATTTCATCTTTTTCATGAATTTGTTTATTTTTAAACAAACTATTCCAGCAGGCAAGTTTAAATATCATCACTCAAAATGTTTTTTTTTTCTTTTGGGAAATAATCATAACTAGTCACAGCAATTTTGTGAAGAAAGATGAAAACTAGATTGTAACTAATTAAAAAATTCGACAAACTGAAAATTACCCAACATATATAAATTTATGCTAATGACCTAAACGTCTAAATACTAATTGCTAAACCCCTATCGCACACTTAAACTGAGATACATAAAAATATGGTACTGTCTTTCAGATGATTTGTAACATTTTATGGTCAGTTGACAGGACAGACCTCATACAGTGAATACACAAACACATTGCACATGCCATTATTCAAGTATCTACAAGGTGTTTCCATGGTAACAATGACATACAATGACATGCAAAGATACTCTGAGATCATAAACGAAGACTGAAAGCCATACATAATGTGAAGCCAGAGGACTTGGTCCAGGTTTACAACAGTGTCCGTCAACAGCTGGTGGACAATTGATTACATCTGATCATGTGTACTTTCTGCCCTAATGAATATGCATAAACATCCCTATCTAACCACCCAATCCTCAACATGATATCATGCATGATAATAAGTCTAAAGACTTCTAACCCTAACCTTATTTCATGTCTCTAACCTAACCTAACCTAACCTAACCTGGAGACATGATATCATGCATAATATGCATGTCTCAAGACACAAATGTGACACCTTACAATACAAAACGTAAGGATTTGGTGATCTAACTGACAAGTACAAATGGATGATTAATCATCATCAAGTATGACATAAGCAAGAAGGATTGCGTCAGTGAAAGGAAGTCTCTAAGCCAGAGGGTGTTACCTCTGACTTTTAATTCCATATTTTTGTAATGACTGTTCAAACCATGAGTGACATCAAGGTCCACTCTTAAAATTCTAGCAACACTAAAAATTTTACTTTTAAATCACGGATACTACAGAAATTTGACTAAGGCTAAGTACACTACGCACAATTCAAGGGAATACCTTAACCATGGAATGTGTACACTACATAGTAAGCACTCCTGACTTTGAAATAGTGTCTTTAATTTTCATCATTTAAAAAGAGATAATATTTCAACTACAAAAGTAAACGACGAACACTTGATTTGCACATAGCCCATCAAAAGAAAACTACCATGCGTAGATGAAACGAGGAAGACTTTCACATAGCATCGAAATGGAACTTGTGGGCTTCCTGCTTTTTCTGCTTGTCATCTTGTCTCTGAAAATTAAGAAGCATTATTGACATGCCATTAATACAGTTGGTACAAGCAGGATACCAGGGCCTGAGATAACTAATGGCACAGATGGCAAGATGACAATATGCCCCAAATGCCTACCATGAGGTCCCATGCAAAAGCCATCAAGGCAATATTGGCTGCTGCCCTCTCTTTAACTTTCGCCTTGCTCTTCAAGTGGTTAATGTCAAACCCTGTAATATAACTCTTTTGTCTTCATAACTTGAAAAAATAACAATGTCATTGTGCCATACAATAATTTAGTAATTTTTATGGTTGCCAAATTTTGTATCTAAAACCTTTCAGAGTGTAATTAAGAAATATTATTGTATGATTAAACATTTCTTGACTTTCAGTTTCTTACTTGCATCGCAGGGAAATGTGTGGAAAATAAACCATTGTTTTACATGGTTTTACCTAAGTAATACGGATGGTGATCTGCTTTCCTCAGATTTGTGTGTCTGCAGCCCATGCTAAGCCAATGCTACAATCATGACCAAAAGTATTGCAACATTTTGAGTCTGTAAGATACTTTCAGGATGCCTTCTCCTCCAACTCTTCCTCAATGTTATGAGAACACAAATGTGCATACTTTTTCTTCAGTGCCCAACCTTCATTTACTTTCCAAGACTACTCTGAGTAGGTCTAATTAAATACCCAATTATGCTCCAGTATGTTTAGGCTATTTAAACATGATGTGTGTTATCCTAAACTTTCCTTTTAACCTCTTTGCTTCCTCTTTCAATCTGGATCTTGTTTAGCAGCTTACCATGTCAACAAACTTGAAGGATATAAAACTTACCCTTTCTAGAAGATGCAAAAGCCCTGCAATAATTCCGATGAAACAGCACGTCCCAATGAGGACCAGCCCTGTGATCAACACTGACTGGCTGGGGTGAATAAGGAGATTACTCTGCCACCTACAATATAATAAGAAACAAAAATATGAATAAGCGTGAGTGACAAATATGCTCATTGTTGTGTAACCATAAAATCACATCTGCTTGCTTCAGGTGTTTATTTGGTAGAATTATATAATAGCTTCATCTGCTATCTTGAAAACCCAGTGCAGGGATTGAATGAAATTTTACAGAGTGCTTAGTTCAAGTTCCTCATTACAGTCTTGTATGACCCAAGTCAGACTCCAGTCTCCAATTAATTGATTGATTTGAGTCTCTAACAAAAGAACTTGGTTCAACTTGAGTCAAATGAGCATAAACAAACTCGACCCCATTCTAATCTATAATTAGTAAAGTTCAGGAGTTGCTGGAATGTGGGTATCAAAATTTTGCGAATCGACTTAAGTCATTTCCTACAGAGACTCAGCTCCACCTGAGTGATAACCTGTCTGAAATCCTGTAACTGAGTCTTTTATCCATAACTTGAAATTTATGATATTACTATAAAAATTAACTCCATTTAGAATAACTACAACTGACCAAATTCACACAATAAGAGGATATAGGCAACATGATTTTCCCATGATCCAAAATGACTTGACCTTAATGTACAGCCACTCAAACGTGACTCAAAATGACTAAACTGGACTTGAACCGTCCAAGACTTGACTTTCAATACTGACTGCTTTGAAGAGAACAGGTGGAAAGTGTGTGACTTTCTTCAAAGATGACTCTGAAATGAAACAAATACTCACTCTGATGGGTTGTCTAGGGGTGAAGGATACACCACAAGCTGGGAATTTGGTATTAAGGACAGCCACTTCCCTCTTCTCTCATGCTGAAATTTACAAAACATCATTAAGTTTTATAAAATTTTGAACACTTTTCAGAAGAAAGTACATTCAATTCAAAGCAGAAATACTTTCTTCATGAAAATATGTGTTACTTGCATTTTATGACCATCTTCAATGAAACCCCATTTATCCAAACCCTGTGCAAACTTAGATTATCTAAACTGTCTCCTTATGTTACAGAAAAGTTTCTAACAATATAAAAAATGTCCTACAAGATTTCAGTTTAAGTTTGTACAAAACTCTGTGATAATTTTAACAGAAATGCTGTAAAATGTCTACTTTCTTCTTATTCTTATTATACAGTAAGATGCAATGTTCTCCACTAGCTGTTTTGTTATGGTGCTGCACCATGAAAAAATTTGCAGAGGGTGCTCAGGCACCTGGACAAAAAATGTACCACCCGGACAAAAAGGTGAGCCACCCGAACAGAAATTATCAATTCAAAATCTTAAAACAGAGCAAACAGCAATAATTTCAGTGAACTTAGTCATCAAAGAAGGCCATAATTAAATTTATCATCTATTTTAGCAAACATTTTTCAAAGAGAGCACCTCTTCTCTTTATAGACAGCAATCACTTTTAACCTTTAACCTTCAGAGCACCTGGACAAAAATTAAATCAGTGGAGAAAACTGAAGATGTACAGTAATATTGCTAATTATAGTAAGTCTACTGTCATATCTCAAATCCACCTCTGCTAATTTTCTCCATGTTGCTTCAACACAATTTAAACTGTATTCTGTTACAAGCTGATGGTGGTATTAACTACAAATTTTATAGAACTTTTAACAATCTTAAAGATATAACACAAGGTACAATGAAGGCAGAAGTCCTAATTTAAAGGCAAAATGGTGAAAAAATGCTACCTGAGTTTCATTGTAAGAATTTGGTATAGCAACTACTACTTCATCTACAAAGTTAGGATTTTGTCCCAATCCCATGACGACGTAAGGTAATTGCAATGCTAAGTAAGATGATTGGCTAAGCTGGGCAGCTGTAGAAAAGGGAAAAAGAACAAGTTTAAAATGTTAGTCAGCCCCAGCCAGTAGTAAATACTACATTCAGTCTTGATGACCTACATTCAGTGCAAGCTATTGTAAACCCAATCTGCACAAAAATTAAAAAAAAAAATGAAGTAATAAAATTTTCTTTTTTTTTTAAATACATCACTTATTTGACATTTGCCAACTTAAAAAAAAAATACCTTGCCTTCAGCAGTTTTCCAAATACAGTATGCTGAGATCACCCCTGTAATAGATCCATTATTAACTAGCAAGGCATGATGCATTGCCCTCACCCCAAACTCTTCATTTCCAATCATAATCCTTAAGCTTTGATAACTTAACCAACTTAAACTTCTTGTCTTGTGAACTGGAAAGGCATGCACAGGCAGTTCAAAGCAATGGTAATGGGGAGTACCTCTAACCAGGGCAGAATCCAGGAGGGGGGGGGGGGTCCCAGCTCCATCCCCCACCATTTTTCACCACCACTTTCTTTCTTTTTGTCAGAGACAGTCCCAATGCTGCTTTAATATTTTTGCTCACTTTGATTCCTAAATGCATGGGAATACTTAAAAAAAAAATTAAGTGTCTAAATTTCAAGTTTTTCCTTAGACCCACTTCCCCTATTGAGGATTCGTACATTTAACGCTCATAGGTGCAAACTTTTTCCCCATGGAGTAAGCCCCCCTCCCCCTTTTGTGAAATCCTGGATCCACCACTGCCAACTTACTTGTTTACACATGTAAGTGCACAGAAGCAAGGGATGTCCTCTGAGGAGCAGAGCAAACTTTTTGTCGGGTAGGTAAGTAGGTACAGTTTAATGACACATCAACACATATGTGATATATTGTGTCTTTCAAGTTCTAATACGGTTCAAGTCCTCTCCTTTAGTCGCCTCTTGTGACAGGCAGGGAAAACCGTGGGCATATTCTACAACCCCCAGCCCACAGGGGGAAAACTTGTTGTCATACAGATGATGGTGTCAAAACATTTAAGTGTACCTAAAGTCAAAAAATTCAAAAATATATATTGCAAAGCTTGAAAAATGATTTCAAATTGCTCAACCCCCATCTTCACAGGGTATTTCTCAGCTGAGATATAAAATGTTTAAGCTTATTCACTCAATTTAAAATGGTAGATTGCACAATAATTTGTGATGTCATTCTTGTACTACTCAAATTTGTTTGTAATTCTCTTATACCCCAGAATGGGTCTCATGTCCTTAAAAAGAAAGAAATAAAATAAATTAAAAAGAAAGAAATAAACTAAACTATCTTTCTTTTTCTTTATTTTTTTTGAGAGCCACAGCACCTTGTGATCACTGTCTTACTGTTATATGGTGAGTTGACTATACAAGCCCTCTCCGTACAACATGCTGTGCAAGGAAACAGGAAGTTTTTCAAGGTCATATAAACATTTTAATTTCAAAAGAAAACAGAAGCAGGTAATGTGAGTTGTACAAGAAGGACATCAAAAACTATTGCACAATGGAGTATTTCAAATTTACAGGTGAATAAATTTCAAAATTTTATACCTCAGCAAGAGAAAAAGCTATAAAAATGGGAGTTCGCATTTTACCGTCGCCAAAAACAATGCATGCCAAAACGCTATTCAACAATCCTTTGTAATTTCTATTTGGAAAACAGTCTATTCTTATGAGTACTGGCATACATAAACATGCATAAGCATGGTTACTTTAAATTCGTAACCATTCTCAGTCTGCATCACACATCTTTGTCAATATCCAGAACAGAATTGAAGAATGCACCTGTTAGCAGTTGCCTTTCCCCGCTTGGTGTCGTAGTTTCATAAGCAGTCATACATCCAGGGGGGTTGCTGACATATGACTACAAAGAAGAAAATAGCAAAACAAATGAAGTAAGTTGATACTATGATCAAGTAAATAAAGATGGTAGCATATGAAGCAATAATGTTAAGCATTTAGGAGACTGGATGTTCCATCCCCATCAGATGTACATAGTAAGGTAGGTTTTTCATTCAAAAGCAAGCTTCAAAGTTTCACAACTGAACAGACCTTCTGATCAGAACAGATTCCAAACAGAAAAGTTCAACTGAAGGTTACTAGGCCAATCACATGTGAGTTCTCAATCCATCAACCCTTAAAGCTTCTCTCACTTTTTGCAATCACAAGGATCATGTTGTAGCTTGCTGTATGGGCTACATTGTGGGTAAATCACAAAGGGTTCAACACTGATTTGTGGCCAAACTTATACTGAATTAATCGACTTATGATATCAGCACAGACTGCCTGAGACAGCTCTACTGGCTTCCAATTAAGTACAGAATTTTATTTTGTTTACTTTGTGTTTGCTTTAAATGTATTAATGGTCATTCACCAAAGGAACTAATGTGTTATTTTTGAGATGGGGATCCCTCCAGGTACTGTCTTGGGTCTTCTTCTGATTCCTTTTATGTACTGGCTGTTCTTTGCTTTGGGATAGGGCATTTTTCTGTTCCTGGGCTGCAGGAATGGAACTGACTTCCTAGTTAAGTAAAAAAAAAAATATTTTTTGACAGGCTTAATAAGAAACTAAGGACACATCTTTTCCATCAGGCTTTGAAAGAGTAATATACCTTATTTTTTAAGTTGTTAAGCACTATTGACTACTATGTTGCTCTGTATAATTGGGCACTGCGCTTACCAAAATATGATTTTTAAGCATATTTTGGCAGTACTGAAAATTACCCAAGAGTCACAATTTCAAAGGAAGTGGAGTCACTACTGGACTCCCAGCCAAGAGTCAGGACTCTGAAGGAGAGATGGGTAACTTGACCAACCTACATGTAATACTTCAGAGATATGACAATCCTCTCATAACACTTTGAAACTAAGGCTGCTTTTCAGTAAACCTTCCAAACCACCAATTTTTTTCTACCTTTTGCTTTTGTTACATCAACTATTGCAAAAAAGGGAACTGATTCCTTCCTAACACCCACCAGTTTACAGAAGGTGTTTTCTGTATGAGAAGAGATTAAGGTTAGACTGAAAAGGCAGATCAACTCCAGATCTGATTCCAGGATTCTTACACTTTCTTCCATCTACAAATCCATGACTTTCTATGACCTTCACAATAAGCATTTCATGACTTTTCCAAGACCTTTCCAGACAAAGAATGCACTTTCTGATTTTTAAGGACAGAATTACAGCTAGCATTAAGTCAGTCAAGTTACAATGTGTTTTACAAATTTTTTAATTCCATGACTGTCCATGAGTTTTAAAGCAAGTTGACACTTTTCTGTGACTTTCAAAGCCTGGAAAATGCAATGATAGAATTCCATTATTTTCCATGACCTGTGGGAACCCAGGATTCTATGATTTTGACAGTGGTTGGGAGGAAGAGGACTAAATAGTGTGTCAAGATCAATGGGATCCTTGTTTTCAAATTGTCCTAGAACTCCCGAAAGTTGGTTTACAGGGTTTATAGTAACTACAAGCACGGGAAACACCTGGTGAGAGGGGGTTTGGGGGAAGGGCGGTCATAGTATAAGGCAAGTGTAAATGTTCCAGGATGGATACATAAGGTGATTTCCTGATTAGGTCAGAAGATCAGATATGGCTCTAACATAAAAAACCCTGTCCTAACCAACATCTTTCTGAATACACTTACCATGCTATTACATTTGTTGCTACAGGTCCTTGTCACAACTGTAAAAGATAAAATTAAAACCACAGTGAGCTCTTGTAATCTAGATACCAGTCTGAATCTATCACATCCACAGATTCCTCCTCGTACTCATCCTTGGATTCACACATGACTTCTGAATCCCAGGATGATTCAGAGTTTGACCCTGATCACCAGGACGAATCTGAGGTTGAATTCTGTCACAGCTTCAGACTGGTATTCTAGGTAAAATCTTAAAGGTAGCTCATGACAAGAAAACATTGTCCCTTCCATTGCTTCAAAATAAGTAAGCATTTCCTGTCTTCAAACAGACTTAACCATTTCCTGAGATTTAATCTGATGTAAAAGTACTGTATGGATATTTTGACAGAAGTGAGAGCATAGTGAAGAAGTACTTTAGGAGTTAAACTTAAGATCGAAGGATTGCTGGTCTGATTTGTTGTCGGTTTGTATAGTAGTCTTTTGACAAGATGCTTCACCTCAAGTGGGTCTCTTAACCCGGGAATTAAAGGGGCACCTGTCAGGTAACTTGCCATCTAAATTCAGTTAATGTGGAGCCATACACAAGTGAGCAAATCTCTGAGACAGGTTATCATAAAATGGGTAAATAGGTGACAGCTCCTTTAACATGGACTAATTGATTAATAAATGTAATACCATTGTTTTCAAAATGAAAGTGCTTTGATGGCCAATGGTGGAGGCTTATCATAGG
Source organism: Holothuria leucospilota (assembly GCA_029531755.1). Classification (NCBI taxonomy): domain Eukaryota; kingdom Metazoa; phylum Echinodermata; class Holothuroidea; order Aspidochirotida; family Holothuriidae; genus Holothuria; species Holothuria leucospilota. The sequence continues at coordinate 14,878,347 of CM055965.1, forward strand.
AGCAATTCCCCAAAAGTTTTCAGAGGATGATCCCAACTTCAGGCTAAAATTGAATACAATCTAAGCTTGTTAGTTAGTTAGTTAGATGGGATTTAATGACACACCAACACGAATGTGTTATATAGGGTCAGCCAGATAAAAAGGTAAAGTTCAAATCGGTTCAAGTTCACTTTCAAATAGTTCAAGTCCTCCCCTTTAGTCGCCTCTTACGACAGGCGGGGAATACCGTGGGCATATTCTACAACCCCCAGCCCACAGGGGGCTACAGTCTAACCATTCCATACACACTATCAACTTTGCTTGCTTCCACCCCACCCCATCCCCCCTTCCCACCAAAATTCTCTGCAGCTGCTGCTACTGTTCCTGGGTTGAATGGTAGCACATAAATAAAACACCTACCCTCTACTTTGATGAAATTTGCATCAGGTGAGATCTTATTTGTCATCACATGAAACTTAAGCTCCCCCGTCTCACTGTCATCAGTCCCAACAATGATATCGAGGTGAGCCTAGATGAGAAAAATGAAAAATTTCACGCAAACTTAAAAAGAAAACTTAAAGGTGCCGTTAATAAAGGTAGCTCTGATGAAAAAGTGTCTTCCAGCGACTACTTTTACACAACTGACCCAGATTTTCTTCATAACCCTAAATTCAGCAATTATTAAGGTCCAACTGATAAACATGGTTCATGTTTGTTTTGGCTTTTTGTTTGTTATTACAATCTACTACTGTGCACCAATTTATGATTTTGAGAATTGTCAATGATCTCCAACCATTACTTGGAGGAAATACAAAAATCTTCACTTTTTCTTTCTTTTTTCCTATCAACTCTGCAAAAACAAATGCATTTAAGAAAATTCCTTCTTAGATTCACTAAAATGACTTCACAAAACATACATTCATAAACAAAAATTACCAAGGGGAGAAAAAAATACTCCTTCACTTGAAAAATGTGATGCTATCATGATTTAAAATTAGCTCTAGAGAGAAGTGTACAATGAAGAAAGGCTCAATTGGTTCCGTAAAGGTTAAAACTCTAGCATCCATGAAAAGTAAAGTGTCCACCATGGTAGCTATCAAGTTTTGTACAAATTGCACAACACATGTGGAACAAAAATCCACTGACACACAGGTTAAAACTGGAGTGTGCAAAGCTGTGATATTAACCTCTGAAATACAGACATGGCAAGTATTTCTGGCCCTTGGATTTCACATTTTGATCCACCCAATTTCATGAACTAAGGTTCTGATTGGTTTCCAACCTACGAAGGCTTATTTGGACGACTTACTTAATAGCATATGAACCATTTCTTATTTCTTATTTCTAACATCATACTCAACTAATTAAAGGAAGATATAAACCTTCAACCATTGGGAAAAATCCAAGGAAAGGAGGAAGGGGATGACATATTCCCCTACATTTTGGAAAAGTTTTCCTTGACTACATTCCAATACAGTAACTTTTCCATCATGGGACACCCCCCCCCAGTAAATTTTCCTTAAATGCCACTCATCACCCCCCCCCTCCCACAGCTTTTCTCCCACTCTACCTGAATCTCTGCTTCAACCCTTTAACTATCACACAAAAGCTTCAACTCAGGGCTCAACAAAATGCCCCGCCCAACATTTGTGGAAGTAAAAAATCACTCGGGCAAATGGATACCCCAATATCGTGTCCACCCAGCAAGGACTCCAGCAAAGTCTTCTCCACAACTGAATGCAACAGCAAAGACACAAAAACCAAATGAATTGTTTACTCATACGAGCAAGTAGATTCAAACGTCAGCTAACCCGACAGACAACAACTGAAAAATGAATCTGTTGTAGCCTGCTTGAGCTGTGGAAAACAAACAAAACACTCTTACTGTTGTTGAAAGATCAGCAAAGGCAGCTACAAATGGAGACCTCATGTTATGAAGGGCTGGAGTTTTGAAATCAGGTGTAAGCATCCCCTCGTTATTTATCAGAATCACAACCTCGTTGGATCTGCAAACAAGGTACAGAACGAAAACATTATTTTCATGCTATCACACAGATTTAAATGTTTAATGTCATAGAAATTCACCTTTCAGCTAAAAGCCACAACTTTTATGACAAATTAAATATACTTGCTTTTATACACATTGCAAAGAATGACATATCTGAATTTGTGTGAAAATTTGCTACCATTAGAATGTCAAAGTGCTCATCATTTCTCAAAGTTCCTACAAAATGTGAAAATGAAATTCCAAGACAAAATAAGGGATTTCCATGACCAATTCTTACTCCATTGTTTTACACTTCAGGAGTCTCTTTATAACACACAGATCTATTGTTTTACACTATTGTTTTACACTTCAGGGGTCTCTTTATAATGCACAGACCAGTCATAACACTAAAAACAATGGCAGCCATGTGCATTACCATCTACAAGGTTTTCTCCACCTACCCCTTACAGCTACCGAATCCCCCCACCTCCCTCAAACTTTATTACAATGAAACCTAACACTCACAGCAACTGTCTGGGTTCATTTTCACCCAAAACTACTCAGCATGCATCATTATGTGTGAGTTGTGCAAAATTCTATGACTTTTCTTTGGTATTTTTTTCTTGAAATATCATTTTTCCATGAATTCATACAAAGTGACAAAATTTTCTTGACTTGCATCTATGTACGTATTACAATGGTTTTTTGTACTTATGACAACTCTGAAGCTTGCATAAAGTTATAAACACGTTTATCAACTTTTCTCTTTGTGAATACCGACTAAGGAAGGTACACTTTTCAAGTCTGACTTTAAGTTTTTGTGCGTAAGTATTCTTTGTAAACGGGCCCGCCTTTGTAGAAACGCCAATGTCACTCTTGTATCACTCAATACCTCTCTTTGTGTTTCCTAACACTAGAATACCTTTGCACACCTGTGATTCATAACTGTAATATGGTCATTCAGACGCATGACCATTAAAGCCCTCTTCTCACAAAATGCTTTAAAAACATTACTCATTTTCCAATGTCATCTATTAGGCATTTTGATTTCACAAGAAAACAAAAGAAAAAGGGAAGTACAAAACTGATTGTGATGCTATCTGGCTGTCTTGAATGAGTGACCTAGTCTAAACATTTTTATCTGAGCAACGAAATATTCTACAAAATGAGAATTACCCAAAAGAGTAATATTTCAACTTCTTTAGTCTTAGACTTTACGTTCTTCTACATATAAATTTCAAAAATGATGAAATTAAAACTTTACATGTTAGTCCCTTGGCGCATTATGGCAACAAAATCTGAGTAAGAATCCAAGTTGAGATCACCCTCCCTCAGTTTGAAGCCAACAGGCACTGCCCACTGGGAATCATCCGGTGGAACAAAATGCCAATCCTGAAGAGATTTTGAGTTTATTATTGGTTTCCACTGAAAACAGAAAATATAGAAACAAGGGAACACATAACAGATGAATATGATAGCGGATGTAAAAAAAAATATTTTGAATGAATTTCTTTGTTCACTGAAGTACAAGCAAATCCTTTCTTCCAGGAAGATACCTTTGATAATGAAGCAAATTACAAACCAGTTACAACAAATCCAATCATCATATTTGTTTATGTTTTATGAGATATGGCTATTTGTTGCACCAACAGGAAGCCAACCAATTTTACAAAATTGATTACTTAAAGTGAGGTCATTATGATGTCATGAAGCCACAAGTACACAGAATTATCTATGTAAGTACATATCTTATCTACATAAGTACAGAATAACATAAATATGATCTCCGCACAGGCCAATCTTAGACAACCTTGGATAAAATCGGTTGCTTTTTAGCAAAGTTACGGTATTCCTGTCTGCCATGTGCCTGATGGGATATTTCCAACCTTACTCAAAGCCACTAGATGGGACTCACTTTCTTATCAGTCCACTTATAGACAAGTATAGAACTATTTAAACAGTCTTCACTGAAGCAAACGGGTACAACTTGATCAATGCGACCATCAGCATCTGTTGAAAAGAAAATATTCATTCACTTTAGTAAGGCCTCAGCTGATGATTCACAGGGCATGCAAACATCCAAACCTTGTGCATAACAGGCACAGATCCAAGAGGGGGGGTGGATTTCTCGTGCTCAGCCCCCTTTTTTTCGCCACATCAACAATAACAAATATGCGAAAATTAGCATAATGTTAATCTAGGAGAATGTTCAAGGGGGCTTTCAGCCCCCCCCCTCCCCCTTTCCGAAATGTCTGGATACGCGCCTGCATAATATATCCTAAATAAGGCCACAGGTAATTCTGTGAACAGCAATGGAAGGGAGAAAAACAACTGGTCACATACAATGTACATCATCCTTACCAGTGTTAGCAAAGGTTCTCAAACTGTCCCCCTCCCCCTGACAATTCTTCCAGACAACTTCCTCCAGTCTCCCATCTCCAATCCTGTCATCTAATGATTTCCCACAGATCCCCAACAAGAAAGCAGATTTTTTTCCAAGAATCATTTCATATTTGCAAATGTTTAAGAGTGAATATCTCACCAAATCTGTCATTTTGTATCACATCAAGTTATAGGCTACAACACAAACTAACATGGTTAGGCTCATGGGGGTAGGAGCCCAAGTTGATTTGGGGGGCTGGAATGACTTGCCCGAAAAATATTACCCAAAATTTCCGCGCGCTCCACGCACGTTCGACATGTTAATGCACATATCATATTGGCACACATCTGTTTTCACACCACATGCCAATTCTACCTTCTTTATTGGTTTTAACTTTGGTGGAAGTCATTCATCGCCGACCTGGGGGAGGGGGTTCCCTCTCCCCTTTGAAAGTTTTTGAAAAATTAGGTGTCCTTACATGCAATCTGGTGCCACATATGCTACCTTTGAAGTAAAATTTGTGTTAAAACATTTACATATTTTAGGTACTAAAAAAAAATTGGCATTACCCCCTCCTTTTTGAAAATTTTTGAAAAATTAGGTGTCCTTACATGCAAACTGGTGCCACATATGCTACCAAGTTGAAGTAAAATTTGTGTTAAAAAATTTATGTATTTTAGGTTGAAAAAATCAGCATCAGAGAGGGTGGGGCATGGCCCAATGGCTCTTCAAATACACCACTGATAATCATAATATAGGTTTAACCATTAAAAACTCACTGATGAATTAATATGGAATATATAGGTGCTGGTGCAATCCAAATCAGAACTTTATATTTAAGTCCCAAAACAAGTTTGTATAAAGAATACTTAAACCACAAAAACTCATGATAGCACGAGAGCCAGATATATGAAGTTGGTAACTGTTTATGAGGTTCTAACATACTAATAAGAACAGTCTTTCGGGAGTAATCCTTGTCCGAAATATAGATGCTGAATTCGGACTGCCAATTGAAATTCGAGTTCTTTCCTCGTAATGAGCCTATCAGTCAGGAGTATGAACCAATGAATGTCTGTTTGTTTATGATTATTCATGAATAAACAACTATAGGTGCCATGCCTACATGCTAAACTGCAGTGAAATGTACGCACGTAAACAGTGCAGAGCATTTGCTTGTATATTTGACGGATGGACTACACAAACAGCCTTGGACTATACACAGGTTAGTGTAGGCTTAGAAGTGAATTCTAGTTAGAAACATTACCCACGCCAACAAAATTGCTGCACAACTAGGGGCCTAACATAAAGGAAGAAAACCTTACCTGAAATCCTATAAAGCGGAATAACAGAACGTTGCCTGGCACAGCGAGGCAAAATATAGGTATATGAACATGCACAGCCGTAGTTCGACCACCAATGTCCCGCAGGTTGACTGCTTGTGTGTTACGGCCCTATTCCCTACAGCTACATTTTTCTTGCATCAAGCACGCCTAACATTCTTCATTGTTTAGTGCAAATTGAAAACACTGTAAGCGAGTGCAGATGCAGTAGATGTAGGCTACACTGGGTGCATTGTACTGAACGGTCGTTATCATGATGTGATCTCTAAAAGCTGATTAATGAATATTCATAAGTGCCAATGACTGCCTACAGAGGAAGCAAATTGCATATTCTACAGTTGTTTGAATTACTGTTACTGTTTTTTCACTGTTTTTGTTTTATACCCTTTTTACTAGCTCTTTTCTGCTAAAAAGTGTTCTCCTGGTTAAAGTTTTGTCTGAAGAACATGAAGCACTGCATGTTCTTTACCACTGAAATTTTTCAGGAAACTTGTATTGGGACTTTAATTACCAAGAAAGTTTGTTAAATTATTAATACCCTTTAGCTACATCATTGCATTATTTTTCTTTTAGTAGGTGCCCCAAAAATTGTCAGCATCTTGCCTGAATTTTCACAAAAATTTTTGGTTGGGGGGCTGCAGCCCCCCAGCCCCCCACCTCCTACGTCTATGGTTAGGCTTATGTTTATTGTATTAAATTTCACACTGGGATATTGTCAGCTGGCCTCCAACTCAAGCAGCTCAGAACAAGTCCAAGCCTTGACCTCAGTGGTCAAGTGGTTAGAGCATCCGACTTGCAGCCGGAAGGTCTAGGGTTCAAATCCTGGCCGGGTCGTACCAAAGACTTTAAAAATGGAACCTACTGCCTTTGTGCTTGGTGCTCAGCATAAACAATACAGTAGGGAAAACAAGCCAGTGAGCCACAACTGGAAAAAAAGGCTGTGGTCGTCTCGACTTGAACCAATTGGTTGGAAACTGGGACGTTAAACCTCATGTAACCTAACCTAACCTTGACCTCAGTGGGAGGAAAGCTACTGGCCTCAACCTCTGCAACACCGGCATCATCTCTATGACACTGGTTAGGGTTAGGGTTATACAACTTGCTCCAACTCCCATTTCTTCATCAAAACACCATTTTCACCCATGAGCTGGCAAAGTGTTTAAAGACAATCTATTTATTTACAGAATTCATTGCTGGGTGCATAGCTTTCACTTTTCCATTATGTAATGTACTCTGACTGTTATCCCCTAGACCATGGTTTCCCAAACTTTTGCAACTCCAGGCCCACTTCTGACTGTTGAAATTACATGAAGACCCCCCATCTTTAATAGCAAAATCAAGTTGTACTTATAACTTGACAATCTCACACAAGCTTCAACACTAAGAAACATTTAGTTCTAAAGTTACATCTGTGTCAAATGAGATAAACTATTTTTATATAATTATAGAAATAAAGACATCCACGTTTTCTTTTTTATCTTCCAGCTGCCCCAAGACTGTGCTCCATGGCCCACCAGTGGGCCTATCAGTTGAGAAACCCTGCCCTTACAGACCCTTAATGCTTCCTTCACTGGCCTCATTAAGCCATGATTAAGGGTCACCTTTCCAGAACTGGGTACATCTAATTGACTATATTATGGATTAACCACCTTCTAGAGTTCCATTCTCTCAGGAAGGGAAATGGACTTCTGCTGCATCTTTGAGAAGGTAATGTGCACATTTATGCAATTCAGGCATGTGACAGAATTTTGGATCAAAAAGAGCATGTCATAGACCCTTTTCCAAATAACAATTATAAAGGATTGTGGGATAGAGTTTGGTATGCGTCGTTTTTGGCAGTGGCATATTACTGTGGCGAAAAATGACGCATACAAAAACACTATCAAACAATTCTTTTTTAATTGCTGTATGGAAAAGGGTCTATTCCTTGACTACAAAAAGGCTTTTTTTACAAGCACTTTATGCACACCTTTCACTACATGCATGGCAACAATTCATTAACAGACAATTGCATACATAAATCGTACGTGTGTACTATTCCATATACCTGTACACATACATGTACATCGACCTTTATGTAAAAGTATACGTTTATATCTCCATATGCATTCGTGTGAACAGTCCATCTCCCCTCCCCTATAAATTTCTAAAAGATTGATTAAAGACAACAAGAAATACCCCCTTACCAGTCCAAATGAAACTGCTGCCCTTGGACAGAGAAAACACAAAAGCATCCTACTTTAACAAAACTCACCTACATCAACAAATGATGACTGACCAACATGAAACGGTGAGAAATCGTCAATAGTATGAGACTCATATAAGGTCCAGTTGTTTCTTCCAGCGACCCACACCTGGTATATGAAATGACCTGTCTCATCCCTGAGAGCTACTAAAAGGTCCGCTTTCAAGTCATTGTTTAAGTCCACAAAAGCGTTACTATTTGGTTTCACCAAAGAGTGTCCAGTGCCATTCAAATTGTTGATAATTTTCTCATCAAAAGAGAAGCTTGTTTTACTGCAGTAAAATAATGAAAGGCAAGTGAAAAGAATGAACACTTTGGTGGAAGAATACTCTGGAGAATAAATTTAGATAAGGGATGATAAGGGTAAGCTACAGGGCTACAGAAACAAAGTGTATTATTTGCTAAATGTAGAGATTTGTCAGAGTAATTATAATATCATAAGGCATACAACATATTGCAGTCTCGCAAACTTTTGTAACATGAGGCCCACTCTTGAAATTAATTACCTGAGGGCCACCTTAAATCATTGACTGATATATGAATTAAACTTGGTTCCACTGACATTTAAAACTGAGCTATACCATACATATTTCATCACTAAGCAAGGTATACAACTGAAATTTCACCCGTGTAGGATGAGATAAACTGTATTTAAAAATAATGACAGATATGAAGACACATCTATTTTTTCTCTCTTCAGGCAAACTTTTGAGCCAACCAGACAGCAATCTGCAGCCTACAAGTGGGCCACAGCTCACCAGTTGAGAAATACTGACATACTGCATGTAGATAAATAAAATTTATAACACATGCACAGGTATAGCATGCAAAACATATGCAAGCTCTCCATGTGTGTCTCTAACAGTGATTTATCCATGTAGCATTTGTGCAGCAAATGTCACACAATGCAAAGAAATGTCACACAAACCAATGTGAAGAGTAATTTCCGCACAAGTGTTTATTTCAAAGAAACCACTCTGAATCAGTTTTGCAAAGCATCAGTAATTACAAACTGTCTTTTCACCGCATCTGCTGCAAGGTCAACTTGGGTGAAATACTGTACTATTTGCCACCTAGGCAACTCTCCATCTGAAAATTTTTTCAAAAGTGGAGGGGACACCCTTTAACTCTCCCCAGGCTTTATACTCAGAATGTTGCATTGGAGAGTTGACCTGGATGAATCACTGGCCTCCAACATGACTGCATAAACAGATCATGGCATCACATACTGTAACATGGGATTACAAAAGGTACATACATACATAGGTACTTACTTATAGACCCAAAACAGCAGACTGTTATCTCTTTTAGCACCAAAGATATCTGCCACTAAATCAAAATTGTAGCTGTGAAAAGAAAGAGAACACTTGTAGGAAAGCTTTTATTCCAATAAACATAGGGACAACTGAGAAAACTGTTCCCTTATATTGGCGATGATTTAGAATTCAGGTCTACAAAATGAATTTTGAAAAGGTTTTTGATGACAAACATCAGCACTCATGCAAGCATTCTTAAAACTTCATTGGCAGGAAAATAACTAGTATTTGACTAATTATGAGTAAGGCAATTAGATATCTGGTTCTAAACGAGACTTTTCTACCTCAGAAGCAACAGATGGTGGTATTTATTGCAGTGCTTCTCCAATATGATGCAGAAGACAGAAAATTCCTGTATTCTCAGGGCAAGGTCTATGTGAAGGTCCAGACAGGGACAAGCAAAGTGCTTCCACACATTACAATGAATTTCCTGCATTGTGCCTACAAATTTCGTAATATAATAATACATAAATTTATATAAAACTCATGTTGCAAAAGACATTCAAAGCACTTAACAAAACAATGAAAATCAAACCCACCCCACCAAAGGACCATTCCTGAAACTGCCTTAATGGATTTTGGGTCTTATTACTGCTTCACATTTATTACTATTCACCACTCGTTCTAACTCGCAAAAAAATTCCCTTCAAAGGAAAAACACCCGATTAAGGACCACAGAAACTTTAGAGGAGATTGGCACCCTTTCAACTTTGCAGAAAGGATTCGTTCCCCCTGCCCACATTCACATAAACAGTGATATTGTTGAGGACATTTTTCACAACATTAGTTAAAAGGGCATAAAGGCACTCTCTATATCATTCCTCAAACTAGATTGGTCTGAAAGGTCAAATCCCCGACCTACTTCCCTTTGTGTTTATAGTTTCATACATTGCTCCCATGAAAACGTAACAGTGTTTACACAAAGTGCTACCTTTACATTTATGTGCATGACATTTTTTCTTCTTTCTTTCTTCTTTCCTCCTATTTTTATGCAGATGTGACATGCTGCTAGAATTCAACAGGAGATTAGAGCCAAGGGCACCCTACAAAAAGGTTTTTAACCTGGGATGGCTCCATCTCTCCACCTGCAACAGTTAATCCCTTTGTAAACAAGCTAGCTCTGTTGACCACACACTGTTTAAAGGCAAGCAGCCATGCCCTTTGTTAAGAGCTGAAATTAAGTCATGTACTTTATCACTAACATGTGTGTCTCATTACAATAAAACAACAAACCTCTTTAACTTTGTTGTGATTTACAGTAGTCAGGAGTGCACAGGAAGTTCATTGCTACCTTGAGGATTTATAATAGTCAACCAGAGATGGCTAAAACTTGGTATACTTTTCTAGCATCAAGACTTTTGTGTTTTCCACTTTCTTTTAGTTTTCATTGTTATTTTCTATTTTCTGTACCTACTTACTGAGTAACTGCTACAAAAACAATAAATATTTTCAGAGAAGCTAAGGGGGAGTTGATCAAGTTTATACCAAAATTTGGCATGAGAAGCTTTGTAGTGATTACTTTGGTGGAAACATTATTTCCCCATAGCAATATACTGTGCTTTCCAACTAGAGCAAAAGTTTTGAGATTAGCTGAAACTGAAAATTTCTAAACAAAAGTGACATTTTTGGCTGCAGATAAAATTGATATTGATGACTGAAAACAACAGATATTGATAACTTACTCAGCAACAAGTGGCTGGTCTTGTAACTCAGCAGAAACAAGCACTGGATCTTCTGCAAAATAAGATAACTCTGCTATTAGCAATATTTCAAATGTGCAAACACTCTTAGCTAAGTTTGGTAAACTATAGCAAAATTTTTACAAAATGAATCAAACACATGAATATTGATATGCTATGTATGTGATACACAATGAGTATATAAAACATATTTATCAAGTGGTACAGGAAAATACCAGTTCAAAATTAGTCACTCCCTTTTGGTCAAGCCATTTCCAATAACAGTATTTCAGTATTAACTTGGGTTCAGTCATATGCTTCCATGGATTTTGTATCTACTGTACCATTGCCATAGTTTTTTCCTACTGTTGAGGCAGTTAAATAAAACATGTTGACAGCAGGGCTGGAAATTCACGGTATGCTGGTCAGTGCGCCAGTATACTAAAAATAAATCACAGCATACTAAAATCACTGCCATATGTACCCACGAGCGATCTACCATTAGTAAGCTGTACAGCATGCCAGACAAGTCTTACAAATCTGCATAACAAACTTTATTGTAATTCAGTGCACATCGTTCTTACACTGGCAACACCATCATTATAAAGTAAGGCCTGCTGAGCAGGCACTTTCTATGAGCTAGATGGATCAAACTAGTGGCATAGCTACAGGGGGGACAGGGTAGCAATTGCCCCCTCTGGCTCTGGAAAACGAAAAATTCGGAAATTTGCCATCTGTGATACCAGATTATCAAGTGACATGGGTTAACTACAGTGCGTTTTTTTCAAGTTGAGGGAATAAGGCCTTAGAGGGATTCCTAAATCCTATGGAGTTAGAGTTAGATGAGGTTTTACGACTCAGTTTCTAACCAATTGGTTTAAGTCGAGCCGGCCACGGCCTTTTTCCCAGTTGTGGCTCACTGGCTTGTTTTCCCTACTCCATTGCTCCAAAGGAGTTAACAGAATTGTACAAAGATGACACTGAATCATCATCTGATGTTCTCCAAGAGTAGGCTACAATCTCTTGTGTAACATGTTTCGAATGTGGAAGAAAGAGGGCACCAAAAATTTACCTAAGACAACAGGAAAGATCTTGAAATACTTGAACAATAAGAGTCTTGTTCATGTTTTTCCAAATATTGTTACCCTTATTTGGATATACTTAACAATTACTGCCTCCAGTGCTTCAGCAGAGAGCTCTTTTAAAAGATTAAAACTTATTCAGTCGTACTTAACACTCAGGCATGACAACAGAGGGGCTACAAGGGCTAGCACCACTACTAAGTATCAAGAGAGAAAATTCAACTAATTTCATAGACTTTGATTCTGTGTTGGATACATTTGCGGAAATAAAAAATAGGAAAGTTATCCTCCACTTGTACAGTCAATGCCGTAAGTTTAGCTGAGCTATTGAATATCACATAGGTCCATCCGCTCATCCACAGTTTAATGTGTTTCATATTTTTATTTGATACTTAATTAATTAAGATTTAAGTGAAGATTTTAAAAACGTTTTTACGTACAATGCAATGTTGATTATGTTGCAGGGCTATCAACTCTCACACATTCAGTCAGAGAGGCATGCATTTCGGCACACTCTCTCGCTCTCATGATGAAGTAGTATCAGTTTCTCACACAATGTCTTAGTATGGTGTAAAAATTAAACTCATAATGCACACGATGTGTCAGGTGTCGGTAAAATGCCAGCTATCAGGCTACTTTAGTTCCTTCTCCTACTGATCGAAATTTGCAGTAAGCTGACAGTAGTGCAGCATACAGTAATACATATCAGTAGGCCTTGGAATTTTCAATTTTTCGTAGACCTTTTTATAATGTGAACAAACTATCTAATTAAAAATTTTCAGGAACATGAAACATCTGAAATCTGGCAAATTCTAGGCATGCAGTAATGAGGCATGGGAAGTGCCATTTCCTGCAATCTAGGGGTATTTTTGTCAAAAAGTCCCCCTGGCAGGATGCTCTGCATGAACCGATGGTCGCGCTCCACGTCAGTAGTCTCCCAGTGAATCTCACTAGATCTCACCAGTCAGTAGTCTCCCAGCGAATATTACTCTCACCAGTCACTAAAAGTTGCATGGAAGCCGTGTGCTTTCAACTTACATTGCAGAATGCAGAAACGTTCCATAATGAAGTAATGCTCACATTTTAAAACAAAAAGGAAAATTTCGGTGCTTGCCCCCCTGGAAAAAAGTCTGGCTACACCACTGGATCAAACTATGTACCAACTGAAAATGACTTGACCACTAATATTCTTTCAGTTATAGTATTTGGAATCTGTCACTATGAATATAAATTTCTGACTCCCACAAAAGCGACTCTGGAATACATGGTTCAATTGCACACAAAACCTACTAAAGCATACTTGCTGAACACATATTGCATTGCAGAAAGAATCATTGCAAGAGAATCACTTTACAGTATTAATCATAACTTAATTAGTCAAAAATAGTAAAAACATTTACTTGGTATGGGCAAGAGACTCTCATGTAACAATTTGCAATATATTGACATGTTTCATGTGGTAGATTTACCTCACACCTTGCATTTTTCTTGGAAAGGAGGGGGGTAGCACTTTTGCCATTGCCTTACATAATATACATTAATAGGCTAGGACCTAACCAATACATGTGTATGAGCAGAAGTAGTCTGCTTAAACGTAGAGCTACAGGGCTAACATTTCCTAACAATTGTTGTCCAAAAGGATTTTCAAATGAGTTATGTCCTTTAAGGTGTTGGTAAGCACGATGAGTCTTATTTATCATCAGGATTGCATTTTTGCTAATCAAAACAAGTGGAATATTTTGAAGTCATTCAAAAAAAAAAGTGTAGACTGATACAATCTCATGTCTCCAAGTTCATTCAAACCCAATGGAGTTGCATGAACCTAAAAGCACTCTTTTATCAAGTGGCAATAGCCATGGGGAGGGAAAAGAATTCATTGCCATCCGTTACAAAACATTCGATGATGTCCACCTCCCCCACCCCCATCAGAACACTACCACCAATGAATACAGTAAATACTCTATAATACCCTACATCAGGGGTCAGCAAACTAGGGGTCTCGACCCTTTTGAGGGTCGCCAAAATATTTCGGAGGGTCACGAAAAGGATTTGGGAGCGAAAAATAATTGCCAAATTTCCATTAAAAATAAGCAATTGGAGTGATTCTAATCTAAGAACCAGTGATCTGCTTTATTAACACTGTATAACCAAGTCAAATCAAACTCCTCTCACCCACCCGTCTATCTGAGGGCCACCAAGATTCCAGAGTAGAAAGATGGGGCCACCAAGTAAAAACATTTGGAGACCCCTGCCCTACATGATACCTGACAAGACTGGCACTGTTAGACATCTGGTATTGAGAAACAGAAAAGTCAGAAGGGTTTTGCATGGTGTTTACCTCAATTGTAAATGAGCAGCAAGTGCTTACTAAACATGTAGTCAGGCTTGCCAAATATGGAAACCCAGTACTTGCTGGTAAGTACTTACGTCCACATTGCTTACCAGATTTTTCTGTTGTAAATTTCCAATCCTAGTTGACAGGTACACAGATATTAGCCTATGATTCCCATGGTTTGTGTGATAACTGTATTCAGTTTATCTGTACAAAAGAATGTCCCACCTTCAGTATAGTAGGCAAATAATACCCACTAATATATTTACATGTGCACTGCCTGATCAAAGTCAAACAATTACTTACTGAATGTCAAGCTTTCATCAGCCGCCACATACAAGTACGCTGCAGTGATGCCAGGATCCCCTTCAGGATGTACAATTACAAGTACGTCTGTCACCTTATCCCCGCTGAAGTCTGATGGAGTCACGCTTATGATGGTGTCATTCATTCGTCTTATAAGATAAAGAATAAGGAAAAGAAAATTACACCTTCATAATAGGGCTGAATGTTATATTGTTCAGCAATCACACATGCAATCACTGATGTGGGTGAAATTCCTAACAAATTTTGAATTGTCTGTGACTGAACAGCTTCCATTTGCTGACACTTAAATTGAGTTCACTGAAATTAAACGTCAGTTTTCTGAAAGGTTATAACACCTCCATCACCCTTCATCACAAAGGCTTGGAAACAAGGGAAAGTTGCAATTTTTGAACCCACGATTTTTTAGGGTAAGGGGTCAGCCAGATGACATAAAAATGGTGGAAAATCCAAGCCAGGGTGCTGAGAACAGAACTGGCTCTAGGTCTCAGAACGTGAGGGGGAAATTCCCTCCTTCCAAAACAATTTAAGGGAATTTTGGTTCAAATCTGGGAATTTAGATAAATTGGCAACATAAAAAGTCAACTTCATCTCACCATATTTTCCCAACAGGTGTGGCATATTCCCGCACGCAATTTTAACACTTGCATGATTGTTGAGAGAGTGTGGGCATTGTGCCATCCCCCTGCCTAATGCGAACACTTGTTGAGAAGGTCATGTCTAGATACTCAGTGCTGCAGGCTACCATCCAAAAATTTCTAGAAAGCTGCTGTATTGAGTAGCCTCACTGGTAAGCGGGTACTTTGCTCACGTACAGTATGGTCTGATCCATACTATGCAGGAAGCCAGCAATACAACAAGAAAATTCACACATCAACAGTTCTAGTCTATTGCTTGCCTTAGTGTTTACATTGAAGAAAGCTTCTGAGACATAACACCGTTTTAAATATAGCTTGAAGCATCAATAGGAATAATATCAATATTAACATCACAAAGCCGAGATTGCTTGTTTAGAAAAATCTCACACTGCCAGTTTATCATTAACTCTAAAAAAGTGTACTCAAATTCATTCCAAATGAATGTCAAAGAGGGATATAAAAACCCTTTCTGATTAAAAATTTAAAAATCAAAGGACTTTTCATATTCGGTGATAAGTTTGGAGCTTTTTGTTGCCTTTTGAATAGAATTAATACTTAGGCCAACTACAAAAAAGCAGGAATCACCTACAGTACAATGAGTGTTTTCTTTGGAGGATTTTGGCATATGCTGGGTAAATCTCACAACTGCATATCCTAGTGCACTCCTTAGAAGAGAAAACTATGATTTTTTTATTTTGCTTTTGAGCACATCATGATATCTGGATGCTGAACTTTTGAAAGCTATTCCAAATCAAGAACTGGGTGGGAACTGATTAAAATTATTTTAAAACAACCTTGAGACAAATAAAGCACCTGGTTTTGACAGTATTCATGTCAATGTTATAAAAAAGATTAGTAATGTTGTTGTAGACCCATTAGTTTATATATTTAACCTTTCTTTTCAAAAAGGAGATGTTCCCAGGAACTTAAAAATTGCAAAAGTCATCCCGCTTTATATTAAAGTCAGGGGATAAGCATATGGTTAAAAATTATAGGCCTGTTTCACTTTTACCGTTACTCTCAAAAATTCTTGAGCGACTAGTATTTAATAGATTGTATAACTACATTGCTAAGCATAAAATCTTGAATGACTGTCAGTATGGGTTTCGCCCCAACCATTCTACACAATTAGCAGTTGCAGACTTAGTCGATAGAATTACCAATGCCTTTAATAATAAACAGTTTGGACTGAGCATATTTTTAGATTTGTCAAAGGCTTTTGATACTGTAAACCACAAAATTCTTTTACATAAGTTATACCATTATGGAATGTGAGGCCTTTCCCTAAACTGGATACAGAGTTACTTAAGCAAAAGGCAGCAATTTGTAAATTTTATGGGTATTAATTCAGATTTAAAAGCTATCACTTGTGGCGTACCTCAGGGATCAGTCCTTGGCCCTCTACTTTTTATTATTTATATTAACGACATTCAGTACACTTCTAAATTATTATCATTTATATTATTTGCTGATGACACTAGTGTGTTCTATAAGCATCATAATGAAGCCGTTGAAATTGTAAACTCTGAATTATCTTTGGTGTCTAAGTGGTTTAGGGCTAATAAGCTATCTCTAAACGTTGACAAAACTAAGTTCACTATTTTTCACCCTTATCAGAGAAAACCTGTTGATAGCTCAAATCAAAATTAGTAATAAATATATACCAACAGTTACTTCGTACAAATTTTTAGGTGTAGTGATTGATGAAAACTAAAATTGGAAATTACAAACATGTGCAAAATGTTAAAACAAATATTGCAAAACGGTTGGGATTATGTATAGATTGAAATATTATGTACCATAATGTATTCAGTTATTGTTGTATAAAACTCTCATTCTTCCACACATCTATTATTGTACTCTGGTATGGGGTAACTGCTCGGAAACAAATTTAAATAGTATTTATTTTTTGCAGAAAAGGGCGGTTCGTATAATTTGCAATGCAGCCTACCTTGAACATACAGCTCATCTTTTTCGTGAATTCAAACTTCTTACAATCTATGACAGTTATTATTATCAGTTAGGAATATTTATGTACAATTGGGGAAAAAAGAATCTACCCCCTCGTTTTGAAAGTTGGTTTACCCCCATTAATGATATCCACAGCTATAATACTAGAAGCAGGTCAAATTTGTAAAAGAATTACTCTAAATCAGTAACCGCACTCAAATCTGTTGGGTACAATGGACCCCAGTTCTGGAACACAATTCCCTCCGAAATTAAACACGCAAATTCAATTCAACCATTTAAGGAATTTTTGAAGAATTATCTCATATGTAGGTCTTAACATGAATTAGATTAGTCTTTTTGTTTGTATGTTCATATGTATTTATATGTATGTGTCTAGGCGTATATGGAATTATGTTTTTGTTAGTCTCTTTTTTGGGATAGTAACTTTTTTTTTTGTTCGTAAGGTGGCCTGACATAGATAAGCCGTGCTTTTGCCAGGTCTCCTCCACTTTTGCTTTGATCATGTATTTCATTTCTCACTATTGTCTTATAATCATACATGAGTTGTATTTTTTATCACATTTATATCAAAGTGGAAATAAATAGCGTCAAATCAAATCAAAATCAAGAAAATGTCACGCTACAGTACATAGAGAACATAATCAGTGCACTTTTACAGAGTTCAAAATAAGAACTAAACTGTGTGTCAGTGAATGATTTTTTGGCCTGTTAAAATTGGAAAGGGTACTTGAGCAAGGCAAGTGGGCATACAGGATTTAAAATAAAGATGACACCAGACATAAATTATTCATGAAAGCATCAAGGTCACTGTGGCATTTGATGGAGGTCAAGCTATTTTTAAAGGGGTTTTCAAGAGCAGAGCCAGATATACAGAGAGTTGCAACAACTGAAATTTGGGTGCCACTTTGCGGCCAATGATACTCTGTGGTTCAGACTGTGAGCTATGTTTATTGTGTAGCGTCCACATTGCTCTTTACTTGACTTTTGATTCCGGGAGGTCTGAGAGCTTGACCATGGTGCATTGATTAAAAAATACCATTCCCATGTAACATGAACACGTAATAACACGTAATAAAGGGAAGGGAGGGAGGAAATATTTCAGCGGAGGGTTTGAGGGGGAGGGGGTTAAGCGATCATTGTTTTTGTCATTTTTGGAAAAATCTGAACATTTTTTCTATTTTCATAGCTCAGAGAGCATAACAATGGATGGAATAAGATTAAATATGTCTAATAAAGTAAAGAGACAATTATCGAAAAACAGAATTCTGCTTTTGTGTGTCCAAGGGGAGGGGACAGCAGACATGAAGCTTAAAATCCTGATATGATAGATATGGCACCTCAAGGGGGCATTTTTTAATACAGGTAAATTATTCATAAGCCTCTGGCAATTGATTTGATCAAATCAAGTTAAGGGTATATAAGTCTAGTCTAGACGGAGAACACTGCCCCTTTCCCTCTGACCATACGAGCCTAGGTCAAGGTGTATAGGACTCAGAACTGAATTGAATTACAAGCCTGTGAAATATAAGGCTACACTGAAACCTCATATTCCATTTGAGGAAACTAGATGAAAGGGGAAAGTCTCTTGTACTAGGGAAAATCCACGATGCCTCCTCTCCCTCTGATAACACCCATATCCAAAGACAACACCAGGGCCCATCTTGTATGGTACTGTACGTACGTACAGAGATATTACTGCTCAAAAGTGCCCCTAAACCCATATTTTCAAGGAAAAATGAAGAAATCGCAATATTTGGGTTTCCGTAATTTCATATTCATTCTCATTTGGAAGTCAAAATTCTTTCTGTGCACTACTAAGGCACTAAGCTGCCCACTCCATAAAGATGAGAGCATCTTGCATGATACTAAATACAGAAAATATGGCTCAAAATGTAACATCGTGGGCATACATAATTTACGAGCATCTGGAACTCAAAATTTGCCCAGGCACTAAAATTGCCGTTTTCGGTGAAAAGGGCTACATTTGACAGGTCACTACAACAAGCAGAACACTTTGGGAAAAACTTTCAGAATATTGCGGAAAACTGTGTTAATTTTATCACTTCCACACTTAAAAAAGGTTTAGACCCCACATTTAGGAGCACAAGAGCCTTTCTTGAGCTAAATCAGCCAAAAATGATCTGAATGGGGGCCATTTTAAAGTGGCTGGCTACCTCCCTTGCACATGAAAAAAAAATGGAGCACATACTTTTCTTATAGTCTGATATATTCTCCACATCACATCAATTTTTTATCAATCAGAGCTATAAATGCACCAAACAATAATTAACCTGACTAAAGTGTGCAAAAATGTGCGAGTTGCGCGAATTCAGTTTTGGCCCCAAAATGGCATCCATGTATCATGTGATGTGTGTTTGCTGGGTATTAAGTTGTCACAACTCTCTGTATATATGACTCTCATCAAGAGTAGACAGAGCTAAACAGCTCTGGCTACAAAGCCTTCAGCAATTTGGTGCCCTTCACACTGATGTGCACCCAATACTTTTCTTTAACAAATCATCACTCCCCATCTAGCACTGTATTTTCCATCTGGTACAAGAAAACCTGACTTACTCCCTTCCCTTAACCACCCCCCTCCCACAGAGTGGTGACCAAAATACCAGCACCCAGAAAATCCTGGGCACATCTCTGCCTGAATGTGCTTTTAAAACATTACAGTGTGTACATTAAACAATGTAATGTAATACAGACCTGATTGTTCCATCAACTGGACTATTTGGGGGTTTGTGCCACTGCTTTCCATCAGCTGTTTTTAAGTAAATATTTACCCCATGACCTGCAAACAGAAACAATTAAGAATACAAAAACATCATATTACCAGGTAAAGTCTCAAGGAGTTTGGGGGCATTTGTCATGAAACATTCTGCTATTTTTTCACATAGAGGGTAGAGAGATGCATCACCTGTGTTTGACATATTTTAAAATAAGCACCCATACGTCTTACTGTAAAGTACCAAAACACATTCCCCCCATAAAAAAAAAGAGAAAAAAAATCTGCTTTTAGTGTCATAGACCCTTTGTATCTCCCTACGTTTTATTTTTACATTTATTACTTTTATTAATTTGTTGTTTTTACAATTTCATTACTTTGTTTTTTGTTGGTTTGTAAGTGTATTTTATATAACACCTTATTAATTTCTCTACATTTGATTGGAGGATTGGTGGTCACATGCCATGGGTGATTCGGCACTATCATCACGGTCGTGTGTTATCCATCGTGCAATAGTCTAGTATAACACACGGTCGTGCAATAGTCTAGTATAACACACGGCTGTGACGTCACAATCGCTACGCGTACGTACAAACTATGCCGCAACTCAATAAATCAACGCAGCTTTGAGGATCGCACATTGCATACCGTACGTAGTAGACGCCTAGCTAGCAAACGACAAACCATGGAGCTACTGCATGGACAAACGCAACGACTAGATAAAGGTAACGTTAAATAGTTATAAGGTGTTATATAAAACAAATAATGAATGTTTTTCATTCGTGTGATAGTATGAATAATTTCATTCGTTGAAAGATTTAACGTTCTATTCAACTCGGCTTCGCCTCGTTGAATAGAACGTTCAATCTTTCAACTCATGAAATAATTCATAATATCGCACTCATAAACATTCATTATTTGTATATTATTGCACCTTCACTTACATTACCTCTTCTTGGTTTTAGTAGGCTTTGCGTAGTTGACTAATGTTCAGATTTAGCAATTACTGTACCTTACAAAGCACTTTGAGATAATTATTTTGCTTATTTAAAATGTCACTTTCCACACAAAATTTCTAGCCAAAAAGAAGCTGAATACAACTCGACTGCAGCAGTTCACTAACTCTTATAATATAATCATGGGGTTTGAGCAAATTCTTTTGAACCTTAAAATTTGACAAAAGACAATGGATTTCTTCAAATGGAGTGGGTGGAAGCTATTGTATAACTGTGCCTGTCAGTGGGTTTGCAATACACTGTAGTGGAAATCCTGTATCTGTCGTCCAGTTTCACTACCACGTTGAGGAAGGGTATCTCCGTGGGGGAACTTTCACTGATGAATTTTATAGTGGGATGGAAAGTATTAGCATGATCAATAAATTTTTGAAGGTTAATAGTTCCATGGGTCCACACTAAAAATATGTCTTAGTAGTGTTCGCACTAAGGTGCGGGATTGCTGGAATCCCGCTTTTGTCTTTCGAATCTCGCTTTTGTCTTTCGAATCTTGAACCAATTGGTTGGAAACTGGGACGTTAAACCTCATCTAACCTAACCTTTGTCTTTCGAATCCCGCACATAATTAAATCTAATGCAGGAAAATCCTGCACACCTTCTCCGCTCCTGCCGTAAATCTTAAGCGAGCAGCTGATGTTCATTATTACGTGGAAGTGCATTCATATTTTTCACTTTAACTTCAAGTTCACGGATTTATACTCACTCATTCTTCAGAAGGAAAACACTGTGCGACAAATTGGAGCCTGAGGTATCGGAGGAGGGTGTGGAGAGGCTTTGAACTTGGAGAGATGCACTAGTGACACACATTAACTGCCGTTTACAGTAAGTGGTACCTCTAGCGTTGGGAGTAGTTTTGAGATGGCGACGAAAATCCCGCTCCAAAAAAATTTATGGGAGGGATGAGGTCCCGCCTTGATTTTGAAAATCCTGCCCAAAAAAATTTTTAGAGAGGGAATTTCCTCCCAGTTTCAATTCCTTAGTGTGAACACTGGGTCTTAGATAGGCGCTTGGTTTTAGTGGGAACTTATCCAACATTTTCTTTTCAAGAGAAGCCATAAAAATGTTGGCGTAAGAGGGTGCCATCCTAGTTCCCATGGCTATCTCACTAATTTGTAAATAATGGGTGCCATAGAAAGCAAAAAGACTGTTCTTAAGGATACATTCAATCAAAGTGGAAATGTCACTAGACTGTTCAATAGTGTCCTTATGAGCTAAGTGTTCCAAGAGGAATGCTCTGCAGATGAAACCCTTATCAATCACCACTTCATGATAAGCATCCTACTACAGAGTCCAACACTGCCAACTTGTCCGCTGTAGAACTTTCTCATAATCAACACGATACTGTACACTTGCCATGTACGCTCTGAAGAGTACTGACAGTTTTGTCTGCACAAAACAAAGTTGTAAGTATGGACATTATGGGTCAGAGTAATTGAATTTTGTATTGAACTCACGCAAATGAGTTAAGCCCATCTTAAAAAGTTACAAACCCATGGGGCCCGGGACCGATTTTCGGGTTCCGTGATTTTGACTTCACGTAACAACACGTTTCTAGAAACGGTCGTTTCCATGAAATCTGGAGGCCTGTGTTATTTAATACCATTGCACTGATCCTAGCACGTATAAACATTAAGCTGGGCAGCTACAGCCTACAGGTATATCTAGCCAAAGGAATGCATACATGTCTAA
This sequence comes from Holothuria leucospilota, assembly GCA_029531755.1. NCBI lineage: Eukaryota > Metazoa > Echinodermata > Holothuroidea > Aspidochirotida > Holothuriidae > Holothuria > Holothuria leucospilota. The sequence goes on from CM055965.1 coordinate 14,901,056, forward strand.
AAGGCCGTGGTTCGGTGTAAATAGCATATAGGTATGGTACAGTACAGCAATCACTAATTTCACATAAATGGAATATATTAATCTACAATAATTATTTCTACACCTTTAAGTTCAAAGACATAGAATGTCTTTGAAATGGTCTCTACTTTTTTGATGAATGTTTGATTATTTTTCTCCTTCACACAGCATCAGCTTTAGGAATAAATGAAACCCTCTTTTTTACTTTTTCCCACAAACATCAGTGCATCAAATCGACAAGTCATTCACATCAAAATCGCATCCTAAGCATAAACAATGGTAAGATGTACAGTTTGAATACAAACACACATGCAGGCAAACTAATGCGCATACAAAAATCGTGCAAACTAATATAACACGCGCTAATACTTTCGACTTTGACTCCGTATCTGCATAGCCACTTTATGAAAGATATGAAGGACTTAAAATATTTTCTGGCTGATGCATTGCTGGTCTTGAGTTAGGGCTAAGGGTTAGGGTAAGGTATGTTTTTGGTAACGGATTTATCTTTGACTCCGTAGCCATATAGCCAGTCGTAGAAGAAAGATAGGTAGGACTCAGATTTTTTCCACAAAAGACTTTACATAATGTGTACATATTGGCACTTGCTTTCGGTTCTGACTCCATATCCACGTAGCCACTTAATGGAAGAGAGGTAGGACTAAGAAAATTTCACGCTGCCTGCTATGCTTCTTGGTTAGAATAAGAGCTAGGTGTAGCTGGGTCACATATTCGACTTTGACACTGTATCCATGTAGCCACCAAGAAGTAGACCAGTTGAACTTACAGTAATCTTTTTTCGGTTCATGTGTCTATATGCAGCCACACAGTCGACTTACAGGGAGTGACTCAAATGGGGTCAAATTCTGCGAACTTGTAGCCAGCTACAAGGTGGAGCTATTGATGTGCGGGGCATTCTATAGTTTAAGGTATAGTTTAAGGTATTTTGCGAGTCTACTGTAAATCAGGAACATTACTAGACCAGGCACCGTGTAAGGAAAACATACATCATTAGTGTGACTGGCAATTGGCTACAGTAAAGGTGTGTGATTATAGCAGTCAGTACTAGAAAATCAGTGATGCTCTTGACTTTTGATCTTTGTGATTGCAGATACCTGTTATTTGTTCGCCTACGTACGTTGCACTTGGGCGCTACGATATATATCTCAACGATGTTGATGTAATACTAGGCCTATATAATACATTACTAGCTAGACAGTCATTCAACTCCCGTCTGCCTTCAGTACAATCAAAAAAATATTATTTTTAACAACATTATAATATCTTGGGAAATTTGAAGTTTCAAGGACATTTGTTAAAATCAGGGACATTTTCCGGGACACTTCTTCATTGGACGTCAATCAAGGAGGTCTGGTCACCTTACTATAGTTACTCCATATAATATGGTGACCACATTTTGGGAGTTTAAATCAGGGAGGCTACTAGACCAGGCACTATGTAAGGAAAATATACATCGTTAGTGTGTGTGCAATTGGCTAAAATAGATGTGTGTGTGATCACAGCAGTAACAGAAATTAGTGAAGCTCTAGACCAGTGGTTCCCAACCTTTTCCAGCTAAATGCCCCCTTTCACCAAATGAGGAAGGGCAAACACACCCCCCCCCCTTGTCTATAGCTTACTATTGCTATGGATGAAACGACAATAATAAAACAAAACATGCTGAAATAAAAGGGTAGACCAACCGTGACATACATCGTTTTTACGCGTGGGTTAGGCCCTGGGTAGCAAAACAGCATTGTGGGACTTAAAGGAACTGACACCCTTTTGACATGGCATCTCTTAAACCCACAATTAACAAAAGCTGAAAGGCTTGATCGCGATCAAGAGAGGAGAAACGTCTTTGGTATTTAACTGATTTTGCCAGGGCCCCATCGAGTTGTGGACTGTTCCCCAAAATGAGGTGAAAGGTCAACATCCCATTGGGCGACTGGGGGATTTGCCCCTGGAAGCTGTGAAGTATTTACGATGTTGTTGACACGAGAATAACGTACTGTCAGTGTCAGTGGCTATCTTCAGATTACCTAATAACCTTAAATACAAACTAAAAAGATTGCAAAATAAGCCTTAGCCCAGTCTAAATTTCAAAAATAAATACCGGGAGTTCCCTTTGATGCTAAAAGGGACTTGTCCTGTCATGGGAGGAAGAAGGATGGTAGGGGGGGCATGGGCAATTGAAAGACTTGTGCAAATCAAGCTGTCCAACAGGTAGAATAATGAGAGAGCAGAATTTGGCACACTGCAAAAGTGCATTTCTGAAAACAGTTTAAAGTTTTACTAGTACACTGCCAAAGTTATCTCTTTTGTTACAGTTACCTACAATTGTCACTTCTGTCAGTATGTCATGTTTATGGACTGCAAGGAGAAAAACTACATTCAAGGTCAAATTTGCAGGACGATTGTTAGCTATGACCCCTCCAGTCACCGCTTTCAATGTCACTGACGGGAATATGAGGGTCCTTGCAGGAAAAATTGAAATTAAACCCTGTTACAGTAGATACAATTTTGTGGCATCTGGGAAGGGAATATTAGACCTACTCAACTCATTTTTCCATTCATCTCCTTTTTGTGCAAACCAGTTTGAGAGTTCAGCTAGAGAAAAGCTTTTAGAATCTTGTAAAGCTTTGGTTTAAATTAAGTATCCCATTTTTTTTTAAAACGCCCCTCTGCCGCCCCCTTAGTGCTCATTGCCCCCTGGCCTGATTTGTGCAAACGCCCCCCGGGAGCAATAACGCCCCCGGTTGGGAACCACTGCTCCAGACTTTCGATCTCTGTGATTGCAGATACCTGTCATTTGGTAGCCTATGCATGTTGTACTAATTGGGCACCTACGATGCATATATCAACGATGCTGATGCAATACTAGTATACTAGGCCTATAATAAGGTGACCATATTTTGGGGGTTTAAATCAGGGAAGCTACTACACCAGGCACCGTGTAAGGAAAATATACATCGTTAGTGTGTGTGCAATTCGCTAAAATAGATGTGTGTGATCACGGTAGTAACAGAAATTAGTGATGTTCTAGACTTTCGAACTCTATGATTGCAGATACCTGTTATTTGGTAGCCTACGTACGTTGTACTAATTGGGCAGCTACGATGCATATCTCAACGATGCTGATGTAATCCTAGTATACTAGGTCTATAATACCAGCTAGCCAGCCGGCCGTTCAGCTCCTATCCAAAAGGTACACAGTAGGCTACACAATCAACAAAATGTTTTTTACAACATTATAATTAATATCTTGGGAAAATTTCATGGGCTGTTGTTCAAATCGGGGACATTTTCGGGGACACTTGTTCACTGGGCATGGAAGACTGGATTCGCTGCCTGTCCCCGAAAACTGGGGACGTCTGGTCACCTTACCACATAATTAGGCTACTCCAACTGGGCCTAGCCTAGGGTACGATTTAAATTATAGAATATGCCTAGCCTAGGCCCTAAGTTAGGCCTGACCTACCCCACCATGGAATAAGTCCACAGTGTAGCCAGCTACGCTGTCACACATACTTCATGACGTAGACAGTGGCTAATTACTCCATAGTGGTACAATTAAGAATACCCCGCCATATTACTCCAAAACTAGGAATGAATGTGGCTTATTTTTAGGTTAGGCCTAGTCCTCAGTAAAGGACTATGGTCATTCGCCGTCTGTGTAATGGTTGAAATTTTCTGCCTTCTCACAGCAAATTCTGAAAGAAAAATCCTAATTTACAACCAGGAATTTTCTTCTCCAGATCTTCCAAGAGTATTGCAGCTGTTCTGGATCACCGAGATTTTCCGGAAAGTGCCAAAAATATGAAATAAAATCAGCAACTTTTTCGCGCCGTAAAATTTACTGTGTGACTATGGAACTTTGCTTACATCGGTATGCTAATAAGCTACATCGTTACGTCAATTAAGAATGTTTGCAGATGCAATTGTCATGTGTATGTAGGCCTAGCCTATAGGAACTACAGTAACCAAAGTGTTGTGCGTGACGTCACAATGTTACACACACGGCATTCTGATGTCAACAAATATTTCTAGCACTACAGTAAATTGTTAAGAAGAGGCAAAGTTGATGATTTTATTTCAAATTTTCGGAACTTTTCAGAGGTTTAAAGTGATAAAAAACAACTGCAATATAAGTGTAAGACATGGAAAGGAAAAGTTATGGTAGTTTATTAAGACTTTAGGACCTAACTTTGCAATAAGAAGAAAATCAATTTCGACCAGCACTGTGCTGGTCGAAGACCCCGGGTTTTCAATGAGTCGGAGTAAGGACCGTGTATAGGGAGCTATCGGCGACCGGCTATACACGGGCCTTTACTGAGGACTAGGTTAGGCCCGACTGGGTTAGTGCTTTTAGTTATCGCACAACCGGTAACAATACAAACGTGAATACCATCATCTGTGATGACAAAAAGGTCGGGTGATCCGGTGCCATCAAAGTCGCTAAATGCTGCTATTGTTCCATAATTGTCGTCTCCGAAATACGTCTTGGTGGTTTCCATGAACGTTATCTTTGTGGAAAACAGTTCTTGTCCACTTATTCCTCCAAACAGAAGGATAAGCACGTTAATTAATTTTGACTTCATTTGTATCATATTGCTTTGACCATCTTGCATTGGCTAAACATACGAACGTACGTAATGTTATGTTTGTGTGTACGTGTTGGTGCAAACTAATGTACGTACGTACGATCTTATACTGCACTTTGCGTAAACGCTCTCACAACGGTGCGAGCACGTGACATCTAGTGCTTTATATGTGCCAGTATATACTTTTGTACGTAGTTTTGCCTGCTAGTTTGCCTGCTAGTTTCAGCCCGGTCGTACGATCGTACATAGTGATATGACATACAGTGCATACTGCATACAGCGACGAATATGACGATGACGTCATTGAAAGCTCGTGGAACGATGACGATGTATCCAGTGTCGTTGACAATCGGTTAGATATCACCCCAAAGTGAGAACACGGAAGTAAACCTCGAATCTCCAGTTAGAGACGGCATTACATTCCAGGGGACGCAATGGTGGTGCGTAAACCGTGGACGTGGACTAAGTGGCGGAGACATCGAGAGCATCTAAATATGTTACTCTCAGAAATAGAAGCGCCCTCCCCCACTATCGATTTCCAACAAACATTGCAAACGGTACGTACCCGGAAGCAGTGGCGTAATAAAGAAGGCAGGGAGGGGGAGCCGCCCCTCCTTACAAGGGCCAGTGGGTGCAAAATGATGGCAGACGAAAAAAGAAAAAGTGAGAAAAAAGACAGGAAAACAAAGGATAAGAAAAATGGAAAGAGAACTTAAGGAAAAGAAAAATAAAAGCTTGTGTACTTTTCGCGCCCCTTCGCCTCCGGTCATGGGCGTCCACAGAAAAAAACTTCAGGGGGGATATTTTTTAGGGTTGCCAAACTTTTTTCCTGGGAATTATTTTACTCCCAGAAAAGAGTTTAGATACTACTTCACACAGTGTTGACAAAGGCGTAGCCTGGAATTTGTCGGGGGGGGGGGGACGAAGCCAATAGACAGACTCTCAGCACTCCGCACCACCATGGGTTGGCGCTGATCGAGGACAAGAAAATTTTGGCCCAAAATGCTTCCCAGATCGCTGGAAATGGCACTTCCAAGGCCTATTTACCGCATATAAAGGGGAAAAACTAGCAATATTGTAAATATAAACTTTAACAAATACCAAAAATGTGCTGGGGGGGGGGGGTCTGCTGGGGCCTGAATGTTGATATTTTTATTCAATTCCTGTTTTGAGAGTAGAAATTCACACTGAGGGAACTGTCAAGGAATGCAAATGTTATATTTTCTTCGTTTTTTTTTTGCGTTATTTTTTCTCCGCCAGCAGAGTTTGCTGAGTTCCGAAAGAGGATGATCGAGCAGACAGGCAGTCAGGGCCCCGGGTTCGGGGGAGGGGGCATGTCGAGTCACTTGACCCCCTGCAAACAACCCTCGTGACGCCACTGCCCGGAAGGGTGTCAAGATTTCTGTAGTAGGGTAATGGAGGTGTCTTTTTGGAAAAACAATGGATGTATTTTAATTGTTTTCAATTACAGATCTTTCTCAAAATATCAAAATCTTGGCGCGTTCTGCAAGCTATCAGTAATCTTTCGTTCTGTTCTTTACACTGTTTCATGCATGATTTGCATTGTTCAATGGTAGGTTCACAACTAGGTCTATTGTTCTTGCCAGATAGTCAAATTATGGGGCTATCTGGGGTAGTCTTACGACATCTTCTGTGGTGCCCCGACCCCCCCCCCCATCACCACACTCCTGACGGTCCCACTGACGGCCCCCAAACCAGCCACTGGGCAGGCTATGCCAGCCACCCTTCTTAGAGGCCCGCGAACCGCCCTCATTTCGAGCAGGGGTAAGAAAATAGAATAATAAGAGATAAAAAAAGAAAAGGGAAAGTGGATGTTGAGTATTGCCATGTTCAATGTATTTGCACCAAATGCACCCTTGCAAAAACCGCGGCGCAGCTTGCAATGCAGCTGAGCACCAATTATGTTGTAATGAAATGCGGATATGCTATTTTGAACGGCATAAACGCACATAAAAGTGTATTTATTCATTACCTAGGGCAACACTGAAAAATGAAAGTTATCTGCCGTTTGGGATACGGTAAACTTATGGAGGATGTCCATATTCACTACTATTAAGCAGGAGACGTCACTGTGGATAATCCTGCAGGGCTAATAAAAACATCTCTTTTTCGAATAGTAATAGATATCTCTAAGTAAACTTCGGATATACACCTAATTTAAAGGAATCTCTAATTTTTGTTCAAGATATCTCTAAATCGAATTACAGATAGCCTTCAATGTAACTATTGCAGATATCATTACATAAATTTTACATAATTAAGGAATTCACTAAAGACATAAGTATACGGGACTTTCCAGAGACGGAGGGCGCTGCAGCACTTTGTCCCAAAATTTGGCATGTTAGGTGGAAAGTAGCATATATTTTGGCCGAAAATAGCAAACTTTCTGCCCGAAAATCGGTAAAACTCCAACCCCCTCCCCCGCTCCGTATGCCTATGAAGACAGGCCTATCTCTAATAGAATTCAAAATATCCCTTAGCTATGGCATCCCCAAAATATATTTAGACATACCCCCATAGTTCTAAATCCAGTTGGTGACTGTACTTTGATTGGCATTCATTCAAACAATAATAGCATCACGTAATCTGGTTGGTAATGATGACTGGACAGTCAGTTGTGTTCCTAATAAGGCTCACAGTCACACACAGTTTGTTTTTCAACATTGCCTCGAGCAATTGAAACTCAGTGCAGGCTACTGTGGCTCTGTCTTAAAAGCGTTCTATACTACTGCAGTTGTTTCTGGCGGGGCTAGAAGTTACGTTAGTTGGGAGAATTTTTACTGTCTGGAATGAGCTTAGAGGGTCTTTAAATGAATTAAAGATGTTTGAAATTCTTTTGGCATTAAAATATCTTAAACAGGCGTATTCAAAAATTGAAAAATATCTTTAAAGAAGGGTCTAAGTTCGGACCAAATTTCGATATGTTAAAGGGGTACTTATTCTTAGCATTCTGATAAAAGTTGCATTGAAATCCGATGTGTGGTTTCCAAAATATTAGCAGTTAAAGTTGTCACATTTTCAACACAAAATTAATTTGAAGGAAGCACATATGACGTCACAGTCTCAAATTAATGAACACTCTTTTGTTTTTTTTTTTAAACTTTGCAACCAATTTTCTCCTCCGCAGTTCCATGTTATCGGAACATGGGCGTAAATCCCGGGGGGATGGGGGGCCCCATATAATCATTCCCCCAATGTTTCAGTCTACAGATAAGTGTATGATGGAAAGTATATTTTATTCTTCATTTTCACAGCAAAAAGTTGAAAGTTTACGAATTAATAGGTAAAACACTTGCTTATGGCAGTGGCATGTAGGTTTGTTGGGCAATTGAAAGTGTCTCGATGTTGAGTCATGGATGCAGGTTTTGTAATGGAAATATTATTCGTCACTGTTTACACTCCATGCCATGACTATTATTAAGGTAATAATACACGAAACTGTTCTGATCACAACACTTTCCGAAGAACAGATATACATCTCCAAACATCTGTGGGGACCTCGCGTCAATATGGGATCTTTCAATCTAATATGTAGCATGCTGTAGAAGGTTGAAAGTACGTATCTGCCGTTATACATTTTTCAAAGAATTTTACCAGAGCTTCGCCAGTTCGCGCTGAGCCATTATCGGTATAGTTGGTGATTGTTAATACACTTATGACGAAAACAGCACTCTGTAACGCTCTTATTAGTCCTTCACCCCTTTTGCTACACCTATCAGGGAGGTCTAATATCACCTCCCTGCACCTATACTCTCCCTCCCTCTCATTTTCCATTGCTGGCAGCTGTTCGTCCGGATTTTAGTTCAAAAGTAGTAAAAATACGATAGTTGTAAGTGTTCGGCGTCGTACTCTACATTATCATTTGGATGTCAAGTAGTATACGCATTATGCCATCCCCCCTCCCCCGCCCTAAATTAATATGATTATTGCAGAGCTTCCCGGAGGTTCTGTTCAGGTATCTGCTAGCCTTAGAAGCCCTTTCGTAATGCACAATGAAGGAAAGGACATATTTCGTAATAACTCAAGAATCTTTCTGTTGACTCCACGCACATATTTTTGTGTAAAGCTTTCCCGAAATAGAAGGCAGTAAAACAAACAGGAGGGAGGGGGCTTCAGGAGATTTGTTGACAACGTATCTGTCTCTTAATAGACATCATACTCTCCTCTTTCACCTTACCAAAAATTAGCATTCACTAAATTATGGACATTTTCTGGCCATAAATGATCAGTTCCAAAAACATCCCAAAGATAGCACCATTTTGCATCTAAAAGACCTTAAATTAATAATAAAAAATTCTCAAAGGGGAGGGAGAATCCCTTCTCCAGGACGACACCTTTATGTAGTGACAAACGAAAGATTGAAACTGCTGCGTGCAAATGCAGAAACGCATGAAAAATAAAGGTGCAATTTACGCAGACTTGGGGGAACTGAGGTATTATTACGACATCATCTATGGTGCCCCCAATCACAAAAAAACCTGGCCACGCCACTGATCTCAAGCCAACTTGCAGGTCTTGTAATGATCTCCGAATTCAAAATCCAGTTGTCTGGGATGACCCTATATGTTGATCCCTGCCTTTTTAAGCTTAACAGAACATTGTTGCTCTTGTACAATTTCAATCCAGTGCAGCTTATCAACGAGTTTTGTGATCAGATTAACTTTTCCTAATTGTATGAATATACTAATAGCCAACCAAAGTACATTACCACTGAAATTAACCCATTGAAACAGTCTCCCTGGCACTTCTGAGACAATAAAACCCAGGAGCTTTCGGGGCTTCCCCCTGAACCCCCACCGGGGCTTTGCCCCTGGACCACACCAGGGGCTCTAAGGCGGGCCCCTGCACCCCACCCGTCATGGGCTCGCGCTTCGCGTGCACATTTTTCACATTTGCGATAGCTCACCCCATCCCCCCAAAGTTGAAAACAAATCTACGCCCCTGTATCGGAATGTGATTGTATGAGGGGCATGGGCATTTTCCAAACTGTGCATTCCCTATGAGGAGGTTCTATCCCTATTCAAGGTCAGCACAACAGATTGAAAAAAACAAAGGAAACAAAGCATTTCTCATCAATATGAGGAAGTGATGTAACCCTTGCTTCCCTCAAGCTCATTTTGGGTCACAAATGTAAAATCTTCATTTGCTGATATCTCGAGTCCTGCACGTCCGATTTGAATGGAAGTTTCACCAAATTGCCATTTAATTTCTTTGTCACATACAAAAATTAATTTTTTGCTTAAAACCTTCCTTTAAGATATCCATACATACTACAAGTTTTCTTTATAACTTAAACGAAGATACCCTTAATTATTTGAAGTATGTTTGAAGTCCTTCATAATTATTTGAAGATATCTTAAGTGAAGATATATTTAATTATGAGGTACGTTTAATATTGGCATGAAAACCAAAACTGTTTTACAATACTGCAACGTACAGATACATAGGAATAAAGTTGGTATTGTAGGCATAGTCATACCGACACCGGAATATCAGCATTCTCCCCTGACGTACACAAAATAAACATGAAGAAAGCTTAAAGGTCAAGAGCAGTCGCCCCAAACGTATTTGGAAGCAACAGCTAAATCTCACAATTTTCTTCTTATTTCTCTTCAAAGTATCTTTCATAATATTTAAGGACTTCAGTATTTCATATTCAAGGTAAACCAATCAGTTACTTCTAGTAAATTTCACATTTGAGGAGAAAAAATATTGTCACATGACTCTAAAGAGCCAATCATGAAACAGAACAGTCTACTACACTACTTCAAGTTGGGGTGACTGCATTTCCCCTTTAAGGACGCTGAGTTTCCACTTAAATCGCCCATAGTCACTTCTACAATATTTCGATTCTTTCAATGTTGCCTGTAAAATACTGGTATCCAGAGAGTGGTTAACGGATCTTTTTACTTGCCATACCGCCGGATTCTGTTATAGAGTAGCTAATGAAATGAATGTTAGGAGTGAGTTAAAGAATATGATAATTTTGGATTGGAAAAGTTCAACTGAGCCTCTTCTAAACGAATTGACAAGACGACCGCTTATTCTGACTTCGGGGAAACAAAGAAACAAACAGTTCCTCTCCGAAAGGGTGGGATTCCGGTGTGACTATTTAGGAATACCACAGAACTATCTTTCTAGAGTACATATGACGACCTCCGGATACGAGGTCGAGAAAAATTGCATCTGCCGACGATATTTCACGTCGTCAGTGCGGGGTATTGGGATAAGTTTTCAATAAGCAATAATCGCGTCTCGGGTAAACCTCATTGACTACGATATCGCCTCTGCGCAAAGATAACTTGCGTAAAAACGGGTAAGAAATGTAGCGCGTTTGCATCTGAAATTATGTCGTGGTGAACTTCACATTAGGAAACAGAAGAGAATTGTTCTTCTTAAACCTACTTTGATAGCTAGATGGGAGTGTGCAGGTTCAAAAGGAAACAACGTAAATAGCTTCGAACTTCCAGGGGTATATTTTTTATGTTAAGTAATTTGTGACGGTTCAAAAACACAAATTTTGTTGATTTATTACGAGTTCATAGCTCGGCATAGTATTTTATGAGTCTCTGAATATGCAACGTAGAGTCTCAGAAGAAAAAAAAAGACATGGAACATGTCTCACAGTCACACCCCTAAATTTTCTCACTCGAAAATTGTGCGACGTAATTATATTTTCTCTTTGTAAACGACCAAGTCCGACGATTCATTCATCAAAACATAGAAATGACGAATAAATATGTAAATTATATGTAAATTAATGATATGCAAATAACTGTGTCTGTTAACAAGAGAAACAGTGCCTTAGAAGTGTTGCAACGTGTGTGACAAATTTTGTTACGGTACGTGACTGGGTACCGTGTTTCACTTGTAGGTCACTTTTAGGTATCTAAATAAACGTGTTAGTTTTGAAGATGTGGGAGAAGCTCACTACCAGAGTAAGGAGTTCGGGACTTGGAAACAATGTTTGTTCTCATCCTCATCCTGGCACACACGTTTCCTCTCCCGTGTTCTTTTTTTTTTTGTAGTCAATTGCAGATCATTCCTTCGCTGCATCACCTGAATGCTGCAGGTCAAGACCTGGATACAAAGTTTTATACTATCTCCGCTGAGGTCGGGTGAGGAGTATGGACGTCCGGAAGGAGGGGGAAGGGGGCATTGGCCCCAATCAAAAACTTGAAAAAAACTTGAAGAAAAAGTTACATCAACTTTTTTGTATGATATCGCTAAAAAATTTCCAGAACCTGAGCTTTCAAAATAGAAAATGTTTAGATGTAACTCACAAGGCCTGGGAAGTGCCGTTTTCAGCGATGTGGGAGGCATTTCGGCTAAAATTTTCTTGGCGCTTTGCGCCAAATTATGGTGGCGCTACGCTTAGATAGTTTAACTGCCGACAGGTTCCACCCCCTGGAAAATTCCTGGCCCCACCTTTGTAAGCACTTTTCTGGGAGTAAAAATTTGCCCTGATTTGATCAATTAAAAGTTTTGCCCCCCCCCCCCTCCAAGAAACATTTTTGGCGATCGCCCATGGTGAGGAGGGAGGGATTTAAATGACAAATTAAAGCGTACAATTTGTCATATGCTCGCATGAGTACCAGCTAACACTACCATCCCTCACACATGTTGAGTATGCCCTATGCTTATATCAACAAAGTGGTTCAATGAATCAATTACAAGCAATTCTGATGGCTGAGGAATTAAGCGGCGACTTCGTCTTGTTTTTCATTTTTTTTTTACCCATGAAAATGAAATTCCTATCCTTAGTTACCAAGTTAACTTTCTTTTTCAAAATTGTCAGTCACATCACAGAACCTAATATTACTTATCAAATTCGTTTCAATGCTCATGACGGCCCAAGTTTACTAACTAAAACTATACAGTGTAACATAATAATGCACACAGTGTAACATAATATTGCAAGTAACAGTTCAGTTAGGCTCTGTTCACAATGCCAGAGGTTCTTTATTATTTTTCAGTGTTGGTCAGGTTGATGGGCATCGCATCACAGGCACTTGGAAGGATCTCGTCATGGAGGTTCTCAGCTCGGGGCAGCCGGTGCGTGAAACGTTCCTCAGAGGTAGGTTCCCGCCTTAGGACCATGAGAAACCAGGGCACTCCTATGGCGACCCAGTGGTTGATGCCCCTTGAAGCTTTAAGAAATGAACAAAATTATGAGCATTAGAATTGATTTGTACCAAGTGTAGGCCACAGAAATACAGAGTTGTAACGAATGATGACTCGAGTCACTAATTTTCAAAAGGGAAATACAATTATATCCTAAATTTCCTCATAGAAATTATACACTGACTCGACTCGAGTCACACTAAAAGTAGTAAATGATTCGACTCGACTGCAAACTTGAGTGACTCGTTACAACACTCCAAAAATATCAATTTGACCATTTTCATGTGATAGTGAAATTCAAACTAACGGCCGGTCACTCTGACGGTGGAAGGGGCATGTGGGTGGGGAGGATGAAGGATTGTCAGGGATGCATGGGAATTCGAACAATTCCACTCTGTCTTCCAGGAACTGATAGTAAGAAAACTACCTATCATAAGTGCGCGGGGAGCGGAATTGCCCAATGTATTAGAATGTGTTAATGACTGGCGATTTTGTGTTTTATTCACTTAGGTTTTCGTTACAAACATAATTACCTCCGTGGGCCGGATGCGATTTCCTCGCAGAACACACCCCTGAGCCACGATTGAATTTTAAAGGTTGACTGTTGGGCCACGATTGAATTTTATTTTTAAAGGTTGACTGTAAAGACCGTTTGATACAAGCAATGACAATAGCCATTAGCGATATCAGTAATAAGATTAGCCATGATATTCTTAATGACAAAAGAATATATATCCTGGGGCGGTCATCCCTTTCGCCCTCGCCTGGCACAAAATGTGTTCCTCGCGGTCCTTCACAGGTGTAGCCAACACGCAACCGTGACAGTTCGGGACCATTATCTATCGGCTTGTCTTAGACCCTTAGTCCACAAGCATTTAGGCAGCTACGAGAAAATCTTGGGGCTTTCAGGTAATGACCACAAAGAGCTTGACGCCCTACGAGCCCACACCCCCTTCCCCAACACATACAGGAAATTTCCAAAGTGAAAAATTAATACTCCCCTTCCGTATCAATAATAAAGTCGACACATCTAGACTGAAGCACGACATTCCCCTCCCCCGCCCCTCGAAGCGAACTACGCTTACGACTTGTTCCATTCTAATAACACCATGTCATTACTCACAGTCCATGCCCCCTTTGCTCAGCGTGGAGTCACCCCCCCCCCTCACGGGCTCCCGACAGATTCAAGTCGATTCCACTAGCTAGTACTGGCGCCCATTTCAAGTTTTGCTGGAACGCATGTTATTGACATCGTTTTTCATTAACATGATTTTATTGTGTTATTTTTAAACCATAGCTAACAAAAATGCTCAACCGGCGGGCACTATCAGCACTTCATTTGGAAAGATTATTTTCAACGATCTACGAGAAATTTTAGATACTTGAAAATTGTCTTATCGCTGCGCACCAATTATTCTGGAGCTAAAACAGCCATCCCATTTATCGTAACTTTTGGATCCGTCCCCTTAACTGATGGCGAACAGTGAATTTTATTCTTCGTCTTTCCACATGCACTTTTTCAGCCACTTCTTTCATAAGTGGCACTTATGAAAAAAGTGATTGAAAAAGTGCATGCTGCGTTTTTGTACAATAAATTGGGAAGGGGAAGAGGACACAGTTTCCATCCATTTGAGGGAATCTAAGAGAAAAGGTTCAGAACTACACTTATTTAGACAGTGTTGAGGCATTGGATATCTACTGACTACAAAAGGCCCCTAGACACCATCTTCGTCCCTCTGACCGCTAATCCCCTAGCTCCGCCACAGTGATGAAGCTTCCCTATGGTAGGAAGGGGGTAATGCCCCCTTTGACAGACTCAACCCACTCTTGGTGCCCCTTTCAACTTTTAAACGTGCTTTAATTTTACCTATTCCCTGTTACTGACATCGTTTCCATTAATAATGATTTCATCGAAATAGTTTACGGCCTAGACAACATGCTCAACCAGCGGTCATTATCGGCAAGGGCAGCAAGGATCATTTCCGGCGATCATTTAGGAGATATTTTTAGCCAAAATATTTTCAAACGCTAAGCGCCAACCTGCGTTGGTGCTTCACATAGATCAATGATTAGTTCTCTGGTGTGAATAAAGAAGAAGGGTAAATGGTGGTCGGGTGGGGGTGGGAACGACAGGAGTACTGGAATCCGATCTGGCGAGCATACTCGTCTTTTTCCTATCTTAATTGTTCATTATGACAGTTATATGATCAAAATTAGTGGGTATATGCCTAGCATGTTCCGAGAGTAGTCACCTGAAACTACATAATAATTCACAATGTCGCCATGAAAATGCTTCTTTAAGCACGTCTAGTTTGATTTGCATGTGCCAGAAAATCCCATCTAACCGTGTTTAATTTCCGGCAAAATTTCCCGGGAGAGGACCTGCAGACCTTCCGCCTTGGTCATTTTGAACGATGAACAATGATCATACCAATATTGCAGTAATGAAGATTTACCATTTCATGAAAGTAATGTTTGCTTGCCAGATGCCAGGAATTCGTATCTAAAAGTGTTTCATTCCCAGAATTTCCACCCGACCCCGTCGAGGCTTCTTGCCTTTTGCTCTTGCAATCCTCATCTTAAGTCTCCCTGGCACAAAATGAGCCCCACGATTTTCGGTAAATCCTGGATCCCCGCCTAACGGATTACGCAATTATCTCATCTCCCTACATGTTATATATAGGGAAATGAGATACGCACCTCACCTAACTGCCTATGTAACATCAGAAATGTCGGAAATGTTGAGTGTCTGAGTACCTGAGCGTTTAAGCGTGAGTGTGTGCGCGTGTGAGCGGAAAAGTGTGTCGCGAACTCCCCCTGAACTGTAAGTCCGACCAAGTTCAAACTTGGTGACGTGACTATGAAAACTTGTGCATGCGTAACTGATGATGTCGTAAGTCAAATGTGGGAGATCGTAGGACAAATTTGCTGAAAATTGGTGCTAATGACCACTATTCACCTATCAGTATGTTAGAAACAATTATAAAACCACATGTAAGGACCAATAAGAACAATTTTTTTAGTTGCTTAGAGTGGAAGACAAACGTTGAAATGAAGGTTAAGCTCAAATTTGCCAAAATTTTGCAATAAAATGCGTCGCAAACTCCTAAACCGCAAGTCCGATCAAGTTCAAACTTGGCGGGTAGGTACCTGACCATAAAAACTTGTGCATGGGTAATTATTATAATGACCTCACAGGTCAAAGGTCAAATTACCTGAAAATTGGTTTTTGCACTGTTTGCCTATCAATATGTTAGAAAACGTTATGAACCACATGACGTGATGAGAACAATGAGAAACATTTTAAAATGATGCTTTTGGGTTGCTAATGTAGCCAAAACGGCGCCGAAGGCACCCCGGGAGCGCGAAGCGTTCCACCTAACAGCGTGGGGTCCAGGGGCCCGTCTTAGGGCCCCTGGTGGGGTCCATGGGCAGACCCCGGAAGCGCTGGGGTATTCACATTTTTGCCATTAGAATGATGCATTTTAGTTTCTTCAAATGACACTAGATGGGTACTTAACAGGCCACAAAAATCACAGTTTGACTATTTTTATTTTTGTCTTACTGCGTACGACTGAGCCGGCCGGGATTGGTGACGCAGAAGGCTGGAAAAAGGAGGGCAGGATGGATTATTTTGAAGGGGTTCTCGGGGATTTGTAACGGTTACAGCCCACGAGACCGAAGGTCCGCGAGACCGAAAATGAAACAGGGTCCACGAGACCGAAGGTCCGCGAGACCGAAAATGAAATAGGGTTCACGAGACCGAAGGTCCGCGAGACCGAAAATGAAATAGAGTTCACGAGACCGAAGGTCCGCGAGACCGAAAATGAAATAAGGTTCACGAGACCGAAGGTCCGCCAGACCGAAAATAAAATAAGGTCCGCGAGACCGAAAATAAAATAGGGTCCGCGAGACCGAAAATGAAATAGGGTCCGCGAGACCGAAAATGAAGTAGGGTCCGCGAGACCGAAAATGAAATTGGGTTCACGAGACCGAAATTAAAAATCCGCTCGCGAGACCGGAACGTTCCGCCATGCCCTGAGAAAGGTGGTGTTGCAAGGGCAACGCACTAGTTTGCAAAATGTAAATACTACAGGGTGCCAGCATTAACTTAAAGCGGAGCTGCGCCGAAGGCAACCGGCGGGACTGACACTTCTGTCGGTCTCCACCTTTCTCATTTTCGGTCTCGTGGAACCGTTTTTTTATTTTCGGTCTCGCGGACCTTTTCTCGTTTTCGGTCTCGCGGACCTTTTCTCACTTTCGGTCTCGCGGACCCTTTCTCATTTTCGGTCTCGCGGACCTTTTCTCATTTTCGGTCTCGCGGACCTTTTCTTACTTTCGGTCTCGCGAACCTTTTCTCATTTTCGGTCTCGTGGACCCTTTCTCATTTTCGGTCTCGCGGACCCTTTCTCATTTTCGGTCTTGCGAACCTTTTTCCATTTTCGGTCTCGTGGACCCTTTTTGTTTTTGATTTTCGGTCTCGCGGACCTTCGGTCTCGTGAACCTTCGGTCTCGTGGGATGACCCCTTTGTAACAGTAATTTTACTCAAATTGTCCTACAGGAAGTAAGGGAGAACTTAAATACCCAAAAATGGATTTGTGCCAAAAATCGCATTTTTAGACTTCATAAAGATACGAGTATTAGAAAACATATGAAAAATATCATGTCTAATAACCGGAAATTGCATTTTCCGTGCCTTAAAAGTTGCATCTAAACAATCGTTATTTTAAATTGTCGGAAATTTGCACAGATCGATTTGATAAAAATTTTGCTTTGAAATTTCTGGGTGCAACTGCCCCTGCTGCCCCCCCCCCCCCGGCCCCGGCTGCATACGCCCATGGTGTTCTCCCTTCAAACCACAATCATACAAAAAAATGCCAAGTTATCCCATTTCTTTCAGCTCATGTTCAAATGCTATCTTAATGTGTTGGAAAAATAGTTTTGTATTCATATCGCATCCTGGGAATTCTTTGGAAATTTTGCTTTTTAACCTCTGGTGACTCCAAATGACCTTTGACCTCCACTATAAAATAGTCGGGATCTTCCTCTCACCATAAGGCACCTAGGCCTACATATTAAGTATGAAATTCATTCAAACTTCCTACCTTGAGATATTGTGATAACAAGGTTTTCAGGTTTTGACCCCCTGGTGACCACAGATGACCTATGACCCCAGGCGCGGATCCAGACATTTCGAAAAGGGGGGGGGGGGCTGAAAGTCCCCTTGAATATTCTCCTATATTAACATTATGCTAATTTTCGCGTATTTGTTATTGTTGATGTGGCGAAAATGGCGAGGCTGAGCCTGAGGAAGCCCCCTTGGATCTGCGCCTGGACCCCCCCCCCCCCCACCAAAAACAACAAGGATTTTCTTCTGACCATTAGGCATCCACGTACTAAGTATGAAATCTATCCAAGCTTCTTACCTTGAGGTATCATCTTAACGTTTTCAGGGTTTGACCTACGGTGGTCCCAGATGACCTTTGACCCCCACCAAATGTAATGGGGTTCTTTGTCTCACCATAACGCATCTACAAAATAAGTATGAAATTTATCCAAGCTTCCCATCTTGCGATATTGTCTTAACAGTTTTCAGAGTTTGACTGCCAGTGGCCCAGATCCACCAAAACATCAGGGTACTTCCTTCTCATAAAGCAACTACATACTAAGTATGAAATTTGTCCAAGCTTCCCACCTGGAGATATTGCATTAACAAGGTTTTCAGGTTTTGACCCCTGGTAACCCCAGATGACCTTTGACCCCCAAAACAATAGGGTTCTTTCTCTCACCATAAGGCACCTATATATTAAGTATGATATTTATTCAAGCTTCCCACCTTGAGACATCACATCAACATTTTCAGGATTTAACCACCCCCTGTGAGTTGGGGGTTGTAGGAATATTCCATCGGTATTCCCCGCCTGCCATACAAGGTGACTAAAGGGGAGGACTTGCACTGTATTTGAACAATATTTGAAACCGAACTTGAATCGTATTTATCTAGTTGACACTATATAACACATTCTTGTTGGTGTGTCATTAAATCTCATCTAACAAATTCAGGATTTGAACCCCGGTGTCCCCAGACGACCTTTGACCTCCACTAAAAATAATAGGCTTCTTTGTCTTATCATAAGGCATCTACATACTAAGTATGAAATTTATCCAACCTTCTACCTCGAGATATTGTGGTAAAAACATAGCTCTATTATAAAGAAATGGGGCCCAAAGGGTGATTGCACAACATCAAGTTCCAAATTTCTCTAAAATATACTAAGGTGGGTCTCAAACTTACCTTCCAACACATTTAAAGAATACACAGCAATGGTATGTTTCTCCTTTTTTATTGTAAAAGCAAAATTCACCAATTATGTTTATCCAAGTTGGGTTTTTGCATGTGCTTGCAACAATAATCATCTTTGCATCATCTGGAACATGGAACACATTTATCGCTAAGGTTGCCAGGTAGAAAAACATGCCCTCTGCTAGACTTTTCATGTGTTTGTCCATGGCAAAGTTTGTATGTTCAAAGCCAAAATGTTGGAGTATACACACTATGAAATCAGTGAGTAACAATTCTAATTACAGTTTTAGTTCCCTGATACTAAACATGGTCAGATATGACCATGATTGGTCAATCTATCAAGTCATGAATATTCAGCACTTTTTTATTTTAAGCCAACCAAAGCTGAGGCCAAATTGGCTAAATTGGTAATGGCAATTCTAGCTGTCACTTTTATACATGAAAGCAAATTTCTTAGAAACAACTAAAACCCTGAAATTGCAGAATACAAGGTTAAAGTGACCTTCACATGGACGGGTTGAAAACTATCGGAGAATGAACTTAAAAATCTTGACTCTGTTTCCTGACTGAGCAAGGAATGAAACATCAGAGCTATCCAGGGCTAAACTATACAAGACGAATTTTTGGTTCGTTAAGGAACCTACGTGAATTTGACATCTAACTTATCACACACTTTTGTACTTTCCTGATCGAATACTTCTTATCAGCATGATAGTGTCTCAGGCTTGGGTAAGTCTACTACAAAGCAACAGGCAAACTCCACTGACAGTTTACACACACATGATTGACTTCAAGAAAATAAAAACATCTAGTATTATTCCAGAGACAATGGAGTTTCTTTCAGATTTAAGTAAAAGAATTGTTTAAAGATGTGAAATTTTTCACAAGAAACATTCACATTTGGAAGAAATTGCAATGTTTTAAATAAACATTTAGAAAGATTTTGAAGCCATACTAATTGCACCTCATTTTTATTACCCAGCTAACTGTCCTATTGATCTAAGGATAGTTGCAATGCTATGCTGGCTGACAGAATATTTAAATAGCCCCCTCACTCCACAAATTCCCCATCCATGTTGCAGCACTCTCAAATGAACATTTAAATCAAATTAAAGGGGGGAAAAGAATCTGAGACAAAATGACAGAGTGCAATTTTGTCCCCGTCCCTTCCCCCACCCCCACCCCCACCCACTTCAAACAAAGGATAATTAAAGCTCATCTCGACAAGAGCAAGAGCAAAGGATGTTAACATTTCCTTTCCTTAAAATCCGATCTCCTCCTTAATATTTTCTTCACAGTTTTGTTGTGTACTTCTGTGTGCATGAGACAAGTGATAAAAATAAGGCCACATAATGAAAGCAAACTTAGATGTTCTGTTTAAAATGGTAAAGTCAATCCAGAACACACTTTTTTGGTACAATGAGAAGATGTAAACTGAGAACATTTTGGAAGCTTTTGAAATTTGCATGCTAACATGATGGTGAGAAACTTAAAATAAAAGAAGGCACTATATAGCTCCACTTATCAGCTAACTTAACCTTACCTCACGAGAAAGAATGCATAGGTTCTTAAGTAAATTGCAGTTAATCGTTTGAATTGATCTTCTAAAGAGACAAAATAAATAAATCTATCCAATAAAAACACTCTGAAGACACATTGGCCAAGTTTGTACACAATGCCTCATGAATATGCAGAGATGCTTTATATACAGAAACCTATACACAATTATGTGATACTTTCTGCTAAATGGTACAACATTGGTTTTTGTGTTTTTGCAAATTTACATGATCTTGTGATGAAAATGAAACTATGTATAAAAAAAAACATCTTGCTGCACACTGCACCTTTAATACCTTACTGTACACACATTACAAAACCAAATTTTGCAGTTAAATTAGATTTTTACCCAGATGAGAAACAAAAACACCCTTTCTCAACTATTTTCAAAACATTTCATGGTAATACTTTACGAGTTACTTCTTGCATAGTGGGACCATATTTCCAGTTGATGCCTCAAAGTGGCTTACATAGGTCGAAACTGAATGTGGCATGTATATAATGTGACATACGATTGAGGGTCCGACTAATGAATAATTTCAGCTTACTCAGAATGGCCGACTTTTATGGCAACTTCCCTCTAACCATCAAAAGTACCAAAATTTTGCACCTACAGACATCATAATTGATACATGATATGAAATCAGACATTCGTGACCAGACAATCTTTAAAGGTATGAGGCTCTCTCTCCCATGTCCATCGAAGATGTCATCTTGTTAGCGTCAGTGACCGTGTTTAATGGCAGTGGCCTCCTACGACCCAGGTGCTGTACTGCTACACTGTAATCTCCTGAATCCAGGTCAGCCAAAATGTGCATCTTGATGTAACAAGAATTTTGGACCCATTCATGAACAACTACAGGTTTCGGTCACATCTGAATACTCGGTGTCTTTGGCACCAAGCCCAAGGCCTGTTTCTCAGCATCTGTCAGGCCACCCTTCAAGGTTCGTCGTACTAATGAAAAATAAAACCAAAGAGAACAGGATAAGTCCAAACTGACTGACAATAAATCTGTGGATCTTGTTAGCATGACACTGAAACTGCCACCTATCCTGTAACCCAGACTCCACCCCACCCCCAGTCTCATCTTCCCTGGCACTTCCAATAAAAGACATGCCAAGTATTAACTATTATACTCACCCAGGCAGATGAGGAAGGGATACTACTACCCATTCTGCTGGGCAGTTTCATTCTGAGAAGACCTTAAAACTTGAATAGTTAAAGGGGAATTTTCATCATCCCAGACTGTTCCAATTCTCCCAACTATGAAACTTCTAGCTCCTCCCATAACTGTATGAAGCTCCTGCTTGTGCAGGAATAAACCTGTTTTATTGCTTAAGGCCATGTCCTGGTGAGCATACAAGGCTATAAAATGTAATAAAAGCACTCTCTCTGCCTTGTGTGGAATGTGAGCTACTCTGCATCTTTCAAATTTTCAAACTTTAATGTCAATCAAAGAGCAGTCACCAACTGAGAATTTTGATATCCCCACAAAAAAAAATATACTTTGGGGTGATGACTGTCTGTCTTTAAATTATCACTTCATTAATACACTGACTGATGTCTCTTAACTAAAAGTTAAACCACCTGTTTCCTTTTTCTGCCAAGAGCAATCGGTTATATTATACAGATAGACTCTTTGCAAATGCAGTTGCATGTGAAAATTTATCCAAGCTAGAAGTAGAGGGCGTGTTTTCACACTTTTACTTTACGGCATGAAGATAACATTGTAAAATTCTGGGCATGATAAAAAGTAAAAACAGCTGAACAATTCTGTTAGAGTTCACACAAGATGAAATTCTCCTTACCATCACCCCACGTTAATCCCCAACCTCCCCCAATACAGTACGTATGAAGTGCCTGCACATATACCCTTAGGTGTGTTGCTGCCTGATATCAAAATAAGCTATCTGCATTTGCATTGGTTACATGCTTCCCTCATCCGTGGGCACACTCTCTGTTCTGTGACATCATATGCATACTGTCTATACCCTGTATGTACGTTGAATATCTGAATGTGTTGCCTTTCTGTACAACCCACTGCTGTGCAATCTAAATCTCACTGATCTGCACATGTCACTGACCAATCAGAGTTGCTTACAGATACAGCTTAGTTTGAATCTGTCCTCTGTTTATGACAATGAAATGACAGTGACCAATCACATATTTTAGAGATTATTCTGTCAGTGCATTCTAGGGTAAAGAGATTCTCCCATTTAAAGGCCCCACAATCTTCCCCAAACTTATTTAGGAATCTGATCATATCTCTACATGCAACTGGTGACTGCACTCTGATTGCCATTAATTCACACAAAAGCTTCACTCTGGTTGGTCAATGATGACTGTGCAGTCAGGTGTGTTCCCAGTTGATCACCCACAATAATGAGTGTGGATATGGCCTTGAGCAATATTAACTCAGTGCAAGCTACTGTAACTTTGTCTGGAAGGAGTATGAGACTGTTTCACATGTAAATTGGAGGAGGGGCTAAAATTTAACTAAGTAGGGAGAATTTTTACTGTCTAAGGCCAAATTGTAGGGTATTTAAAGGTCGTGTGACATGCCACCAAAAAGAGCTGTTTCACTTTTTAGCTAAAGAATGAAGTCTTCCAATGAGAGATCCATTGGAATTATTTCAATATATTTTACCGTTCTAAAAATACACGTCTTCAAAGTTTGATGGTTTCTGAAGTAACTTGTTGCCTATGCAAAAATAATGATGTGGAGTGTTGCACAGTCTTAAGATTTCTTTTGTTAACCCTGTATAAATTATCTCCTAATTACTGATCAGACAGTTTCCAGCTTGGTGAGTGATATCAATATTTCTCAAGGACACAATTTTAACTTTCATACTACACCTCTCAGGGGATAACAGATTTTACCAGTGTCCTTGAAATTACAGTTGAAAAAACAAAGGCTAACATGAGCCATATATGGTATGTCAATCTTTTGATGTCACATATAAATTGTAGCTCATGTTTATTCATGATACAAGTGTAAATAGACATTTCCTTGTAAAATGGTCAATATTTGAAGGATTTTTATGGGAATTGCGGTTATTTTCTTGATTTTTAATGCTTTTTACATCAAATATCCCACTATGTAATTTTCCTGTCACCAGACCTTTAAGAAGAAGCAACCATTTTGACCATTATGCTACATAAAATCATTTTAATTACATCTTATAACATGCATTTTACATGATGTGTGTAGTGAAGACTGGCAGTGCTCTGAAATAACATGTCCACCTGGTGTCCAACATTCTAAAACATCAAACCATGTAAAGTGCTACCATAATACTAGTTAAAAATGGAGAAAAACAGGTGCAGTATTAATTTTAGTGAAAAGTGAATGATTTCTTATGAAAGCATGAAGGAAATATGGAAAGAATACCTTTCTTATAACGTCACACAAAAGAATATTCAGTCCTAAAAAAAGCCCTACTGTGGTAAAATGATGTCACAGTCAAATGTTTTAAGATACTAAAATTTTAGGACAAAGAAAAAAAAAAACATTATGCTCATAGCAGACTTCACCATGGACCAGTCAACTTTGACTTATACTACTCAGAGCTTTGCTTCGCTCATCAAATTAATAAATTGAGAGAATGAAAAATAAAGTATGTAGTGAATTTTAATTAGTAATTTTTATTTTTAGCTGGATCATAAAATGAACTGAAATCCTCGATTAAAATGAGAACAACAGAAAGCACACACCAAATTAACAGAAAAGCTTGATAAAATAAAAAATGCATCAGCATTAAAATAGAGTTGATAACATCTTATAATACTAGAAGAAAAAATCTCTCTACCTATAGGCCAATCATTTCCCCAGAAATCTGTTCAAATTAAGATTCTTTTTCCAACGAAGTTAAAACCCAAGTTTGTGTTCAAGTCCAAACAGAAATGATTTGTCTAATATTGTTTTTATCTTCCTATACAACATCAATAAGATACCAATATCAGCCAACATGTGATACCAGACACAGAGATTATTGGCAGAGGAAAGAAAACTGCCAAATGCATGGGAGAAGCAAACACAGATAATGCCATGACCAGATTAGTAGAAAGGGGATAATAAAATCAATTGTGAAAAGTGAAAACAAAAGGTGCTTTCAAAAGAACACAAAAATACCAACATGAAAAAATAAAGCTCCTCAAAATGTACTATGAAAGCAGAACAAATGGGGGTGTTACATAATAAACAACTCACATGATTTGCGATTGGAATGCCTAGTACGTTCTCTCTTTCTTGGACGCCGGGAAGCAGCTGAATCTTTGCTGGTTTTCACCAGCATTGTAAGAAGCTCTTCTGTCTGCTCATCTTCTTCTGGGTCAACAGACTGCATGCTCTGTGCTCTGCCTGTGTCATGCAAATTGGGTTCAAAGGTCAGAGAGTAACATGCCATAAAACAAAAGGTTCAAAAAGGCAGGAGGAAGGCATTTTCAAAACCATTCCTGAAACAAAATTAAAGACCAACACAACCCCTACCTTTCAGGTAGGTTAACAACATAATTTCTCCAGTCAACTCATTTCCAATGCCACAAGAATGCCAGAAGAAAGTCTTGTTAGCAGAAATTCTCGTTAAATTTGTTGCAAATAGCAAAATACATAGTACCCATGTTAGTTCAAATACTGTTCCATTTGATAAGAATAACATCACAATCTTTTTCAATAAACTTACCATTACACAAACCTTTGAACGACTTTAAAAATATATATAATGTTTCAAAACAAAAGAGTTCATAAGATTCTCCTCACTTCAGAAGACTTTCCTTAACTTTCTCTTTATCAGTTTGTTCTTGTTGTCATGAACTCTACAAGACGTTTCACACTACAAAAATAAAATTCTTTTTCCACAAAGTTGTGCAAATGACAGTTTAATTTTTCCTTTCTGAAAAATTTGGAGAATTAAATAATTTTGGTCACAAATTGAGTTAGTTATATTGGAAAGAAGTGCACAACAATGCAGTTCATTAAAGAAAATCACTTGAACAACTTGATTCAGGTTACTGCACATGTACACTATTTACATAACTGAAGTTTGAAATTCTTGGTTTCAACCTGTACATTTCTTTTATCTGAGATTCAAGACTGAACAAGAAAACATTCAAATGGAACATTAACTCTGATATTAACAATTATTTCATGCAATTTTAGCATTGCTTTCTGTCTTAACAGGAAAACATAGCAACAATGACATGGATTTCCAACAAATCATTCTTAGAAATCCAATAGAAGAAAAAACAGAGAAGGTAAAATACAGAATTGTAATTCTTATGCAGGCAGAAGAACAAAAGACCCTCCCCCAATAACAGACACATAAAAATTCAGAACATTGTCAAATTTAATCTTGCAAATGTTAGCATTTTTGAAGAAAAACTTGACCATGCCTTGTAGGGAACAGTAACATTTCAAAAAATTGGATTGAGGAGTGGTAGCAATTTTAGAGCTTGGGATATCTGAAACGAGACAGGACCAACTGACCAACAAACGAAGACCCCCTACACACCTACCATCACATCACTGTCACTGTGTAAATGAGTTTAATTGTTATCTCTGGGCTTTATTTTAGATACCCTTAGCCTGAGACCGCTTTTAGCAGAGAGCGTAGACTTTTTCTTCTCCTATATATGAGCCCTGAGTCACACGGAAAACCTCTGCAAAGTTGCCCAATTCTGACACGAGTCACATAGAAAACATCTACAAATATGCATAAGTGACAAGGCTTACAGAATAGCCTCTGACACAAGAATCCTGTAGCAGAGTGGGTTTTTTACTTCCAAACAATTAAAGGCCATATTCACAAAGAATTCTTATACACATATGGTGTGCAAGCGAGATTTACTCGTGTATTTTGTTTGGTTGGTATTCACAAAAAGAAAACTGTAAAAATTGTGGGGTACTTGACACAAGTTTAATAAGAGTTTTGAACAGACAGAAAGCCATTCCAAGACACCAGGAGGCATATAGCATCATGGTTACATGCTGCAAAGGCCTAGCAACAGATCGTGCTCCTAAGCACA
Organism: Holothuria leucospilota; assembly: GCA_029531755.1. Classification (NCBI taxonomy): domain Eukaryota; kingdom Metazoa; phylum Echinodermata; class Holothuroidea; order Aspidochirotida; family Holothuriidae; genus Holothuria; species Holothuria leucospilota. The sequence continues at coordinate 14,927,710 of CM055965.1, forward strand.
TTTGACTACTAGGTAATAATCATTTGTATAAATAAAGTTAATGAGATTGACTTATGGTGTGACAGAACTAGATATAGCCCCAAAATGACTGGCTCTGTGCATTTATTGCACTCATGGTGAATATCTATATTAACAGTAAAAGCTGGTGTTGTGAATACCACTCAAGAAAGTGCATACGCATTTTGTAAATATTTCGACTTCTCTGACGACCTATGCAATTCTTTGTGAATAAGACCTGACACTTGTCCATCGACATCACCTGCCCTTAAGTCTGTGCTGATCCTTTCAATAGTAAAGTTGTTGCGATCTCAATCATGACAAATTTTCAAAAAAAAAAAAATGTGATAAAAAAATCTTGTGATCTTTTTGTCAAGCAGACCTAACTTGTTATTTTAACATTGTCCCAAAAAAGGACCTATATTTCATGTAAGAGGGGTTAACAAACTGTTGGAAAGGACAAGCCCTCCATAGCTGACCTCTCTTCCTATTATTATAACACAGACTCACTGTTTGAAGGTCTGGCTCTTGTCCTGTTCTGTAGAGTTTCATCACCAGGGGCGGTACCACGGTGTGTCAGCAACGCTTTCAACTGTGCATCCTCCGCATTCTCTTTGCTGAGAAATTTCTTTTAAAACAAGAAAACATAATTATGGACAATGTATAAATATATCCAAAACAGATAAATCTTGGGATGGAACAAAAGGATATGTTAGTGAAAAAATTTACAAATACTAACATATGCCATCAATAAAATCTTAAAATGAAAAGGCACAGGCCTTTGAAGAAATTGTTTAAACAAGTCTTGAAAAGGAGCACTAAGTGTGCTGATAAATTCTCAAGTTTTCATCTCAAGTAAAATGATCTGAACAAGCAAGTGCTGGGATATCCAAGCCACAAAGTGGAGAACAACGGTAAAAATGCTTTTGCTTCTCTCCTCAATTTGTATTCCTTTGTTACTGGCCAGCAGTAATGATAATACTTCATCAGCTGTGGTGATATTTAGAACATCAAAACTCAACACTTTTGAACGGATCTTTCACACCCAAAACCCCTCCCTGCTTCAAAAAGATCTTTTAGTCTTTCAAGAGGACCTAAAGTCTAAAATCTAACTCTGCAACAACATATGTCTAAATTCTTAAAAATGCAAATTTCGATAGTCTAACACCCATCTTTTGCAGTGCATTTCTGTACTAATACATATACTTAAGTTATTCACTTTTCTAGATGACAGAATTATTTTTGATGTAATTCCCATATTGCTCAGATCATAGTGAGTGAGCTATACATTTCCCATGAAATGCTTTCAACAAATGGGTCACATTCCCAGGTATTCTGAACATTTTAATATCACAGGAAAATGAAAGGAAGTCATGTTATCAGTACAAAAAGTGGCACCAAAACTGTTTGCAAAAAGTGGCACCACAACTGTTTGTACAATATACTTTTATTAAGTACACAATTTTTTGTCACAAAATTAGCTGTGAAGATAGGACTTGAAGGGCAAATCATTTTACCCCAGAACATAACAAATTATGCCTTCTAAGTTTACTTCTAGTTCCCCTCCAGTTTAAAACACAAACACCTGTCTAGTGTACCTCCTCAACAAAGCTACACTACTAAGTTAAAATTGCTCAAGGTCATAACCCACATCACCAACTGTGAACTGCCTCCTATACACTGGGATACACTAAACTACCAATTTGCACAAGTCACTGATGACATATCAGAGTGATGCTTTTATTTGAATTTATGTCACTAAATGAACAGTCACCAATTGTGAATTGAGATATCCAAACAATCCTTAATATGTCTAGTATGATGCAATAGCCCCTTTGAACCAAAACACTGTTTTTTTTTTGTGTGTGTGTGTGTGTGTCTGTCTGTCTTTTTCACTTTTAGCACTTCATCTTTTTACATTTTTCCACTCTAGGTCCCATTTAACCAAACCTTCAAGAAAAGTGATTACCCAACAGACTCTTTTCCAAATAGCAATTACAATGGATTATGGGAGAGTGTTTTAGTACATGTCATTTTTGTCAATGGTATTTTACTGTGGCCGAAAACTATGCATACCAAAACCATATCCCATAATCCTTTGCAATCTTTATTTGAAAAGGGGTCTATGCACTCCCATGTTCCCACCAAGGTACCCATTAACCAAAATGTCTTCCTAAAGTTACCTCAGTAATCATTTTCCCTCTCGTCTTGTTGCGTTTTTTGTGGTCTTCTTTCTTTTTCTCGATTTCCATAAGCCGCTCCCTGACGGTACGATACTCCAAAGCAAACTCGCTCACTATTGTGCAAAAGTCTGTTACTTTCATGTCATTGGCTGCTGTAGAATTCATTCCAAGATACAGGAGTAGTTTCTTAAATCTGATAAAAAGTTTGAAATGAAACACAACTTTCAAATGCTGGCATATCCCAACACTTTATCCTTGAGAGTCTACTGGGGGGGGGCACATGGTAACCACAATACTTTGGTCGTTGGTCGGGGGGACAGTTGTGTGGCAACTAGGGAGTCACAAAGAGCATGCACTGTTTCTTCAAAAGTGCCTTTGACTGGATGCCAAACGGTGAAGTCAAAAATATTACCGCCACAGGGGTTCTGCTCCCCCAAGAAGCTATGTCCCCAGAAGGGACACTAAAACTATAAAACTGACCAACCTTTTGACCTTCAGGGTCATAATCACACACTGAAAATGCTAGTTTTAAAAGAGCCAATAAAAAAGAGGACACTAAAAGAAGATGGATAATTTTTTTAGTGATTCCATTCACATTCAACTTCTGCACAAATTGCTCTCTTGCATTCACCTATCAGCAGATTTCTCCACTGAATGAAATAAGAAATTTTATCACAATTTTCTTTCCCATGTGGACAGACAAACCTAAGCTACAAAGTAGCCACTTAATAACTGTTACAGAAGTGTGAAACCAATTGAATTTTGCCATGATGAGCTTCAAAAGGTTAATTTTTTATCCCAAACATTTTGTCCAAAATAATTAAAGCCCCACCTCCACTCTCCTACCTCCCACTAAGCAGTTTCATAGCCAATAGGAAGGTCGCAAGAATTTCAAGAATATGTATTTCATAGGTTGAAATATCAATCTCATCCATCCAACTCCCATTTTCATAGCTTATTCCATTGCTGGGATGTAAAATGTGAAAATCTTTTCACTTAATTTGAAAAAGTCCATTGTGCAATAGTTTCTGATGTCCTTCTTGTACAACTCACATTACCTGTTTTTATTTCCTTTTGAAATTAAAATGTTAATATGACCTTGAAAAATTTCCTGTTTTCTTGCCTAGCATGTTGTATGGAGGAAATTTGTATAGTTAAGTCACTCTATAATAGGAAGACAGTGATCACATTTTTGCACAAGGTACAGTGGCTTTCAAAAATCAAAGAAAAACAAAGATAATTACTTAAGCCGTACAAGAATGACATCACAAATTATTGTGCAATCTAACATTTTAAACTGAGAAAATAAACTTCAAAATTTTATATCTCAGCTCACAAACATCCTGTGATGATGAGAGTTAGACCATTTGGATCCATTTTTCAAGTTTTGAAACGTGTATTTTTGAAATTTTAGACTTAAGGTACACCTTAAAACACTAGCTGGCTTGTCAGTCCTTTTCAAACAATCTATTATAAATCCCATGAACTTTGAGACATTGAATGTGTTGTCTAACTGTAAAGTCACTCTGCTGTGCAACAGTCATATAGACCTCACTCATCTGCACATGTAATTAACCAATCAGAGGCCCTTATGTACACTTGAAGGTATTTTTAATATTTTAATTTTCAATTTTCCCTCTTTTTTCATGTCAATAAAAGTTCTAACCAATCACAAATTTGAGAGATGTTGCTGTCAATGTGCTTTGGTTCAATGAGAATGCTCCTTTCACAAAATTTCCTAAGATTTCAACAGACACACCCTAAAAACATGACTCATGGGTCTTCCCTCAAGTTAAGAAATATTTCAAACCTGTTTAAAACACGTTGGTGGACAACTTTCAGGACCAGTATCTGCTGAGCACACTCCGTCAAAAATTCCTTCATTCTGATAAGAACAAAACATGAAGACATCAAACAAAAAAATTCTCACCATAAGTTAACACAAATTATAGAGAGATAGAAGTAGTGAATCCTGCAATTACCCTAAAGCCATCCATGCTAATTGTGAAAAAACCTGAAGTTTGTAGATTCAGATAATTGTCACTAACAATAAGTTTTTACTCTTTACTTACTTGCGATAGGTTTCTCTCCTCATAGCGTGTTTAGTATAAATCAGCTCTAAATATTCCCATGATGCTTTGCATTCATCCTCCAGTTTGCCAAGGTTTATTTCCAATTCTTCGAAGTCAACCTATTGACAAAAGTAAATAGCCAACCACATTAATTACACATGTATTCCAGCCTCATGACTCATTTTTGTCAAAATGGTCTAACTTTGGTTTGGAGAAAGCCTTAGGTACATACTTTGTGTAAAATAGCAACTTGCATACATCCCCCCCCCCAATCCATCTTATACCCTCCAACAAGTTTTAAAGCTATGCCCCTGAAAGCCACAAAATATTGAGAGCAAAATTTAAAGCATTTTCTTTACTACCACTGATGCTCTGAGGAATGGGATGTACCACAACCATACACAAATACTCAAATAAATTTAAGTTCAAAATATGACCACTTTGTCATGTATTATTAACTTGATACCAAAAAAGTGCTTACAATAGTCTTCCTGAACCAGGGCTCTGTTTCATTTAGAGTTATGCCCAATCCAAATTTTGATATCAATAGGACTGGTGAACTATAGACCAAACTTAAGATCCATTGAGAATTTAGACTTAACAAAAGGATCTGATTCCCAGCTTAAATAAAAAAATGTCTAGCATATTTAAGATGAGCAAGAAATAGGACATGGGAAGGGGGCAGGGAGAGGGCAAAAAAGACAAAAGTGGAAGGCAAAATAGGATTGGAGCTACTTATGCTTTATGCAGTAACAATGTCGTACAAGGAACGTAACCAGGGAAACCCTACCACCATCACATCATTCATCTGAAATTTTGCTCCAGTCACTTGGCCTTTCATTAATATATTACAGCAAGTCTTCATTGATTGTACATCTTGCAATAGGTACAAGAAGGTACACAACTGGTACATGCCACTTTATAGAAGTGGAATGGCAGTGCACTCACAACAGCTCAAAGTTACCTTTCATACTGCTGTTTTGATTATCTTCTACCTGAAAGACACTGCCCCCACCCCCCATCCCCTGCATCCACACTCAACTCCCTCCCTCCAAACACACAATCCCCACCCACACAAAGCAATCTTAATTTGAATAAAAGCAATCTTGTGTTGAAAATACAAATGAAATGACTTAGTGTAGCCATCTTACCTTAGCACACCTTTTGATGCTACCAATTTCAGAGAAGAAGTCAGTACTCTCTGGGAATTGTTCCCGAATCATGCTACAGAGATGAAAGAGAAGGCTCTGCTTGCTGGAGGAGGTATCTTTTACCTCTGATACCTTACTCAAGTACTCTATATGGAATCCTTCAACCTAGAAATAACAATAAATCAAGCATCTCAACCACTGCTACTGTTAGGGGGTGGTTCTCAAGTGTATGGTGTCCAGGCAGCTTCTACTATTTTATTGATTGATTGACTGATTGATTAATTGATTGACTGATTTTTTTTACCACAGTTGAAGTTCCCACAAGTGAATTATATAGTTTACTTTCAACTTTCAATCTTGGGCAGCTTGAATTATCTGTAGGCTATTCTAGAGCTTGTCCAGGGCCACAAATTACCTGTGAGCCATTACTCAAAAATCTACAATCTAGGATATTTCAAGTGCCTGGTAAAAAGGTTCTTTTGAATCGGTAAAATCAAGGGCAACTTTTAAGAATTGGTTATTGATCAATAATTATTCAAAACCCTGATGTCACATGACAAGGTCTAGAAGTTAACAAAGTTCTTACACTTGGCTCACTTTGCATAAGTTACATTCTAGCAATCAACGGGACTGTTCTAGGCTGTGCCATTATAAATAATGTACTCTTTGATATTGATACAAAAATTACCTGAATTAAACCGAGAAATCGAACTTGAACTTTCTTTGTGACTTTTGATTATACTTAAAAAACCTTGAGATGGTCACCTGATTTTTAAAAGAACCAACCAACACAACAATAAAAAAAATTACTTCTGCTTTGCGAAAACATTGCAGTCTACCAACTGAGTACAAAGCTGCAAAGGTTTGAGAAAGCAAAGTTCTACCTATTGGCACACATCAATAGTTCTCCCTATACACCAATGCCTGGTCCATAACACTAAAACTAATCTGCCATTGAATACCTCCAAGGTGGCTACATACTAAACTTTAAGTAAATTAGGCTATATTTTCTAAGGCTATACAAACACCAACCCCTCACTCCATCAGCCTATGCATTAGGCACTCAATAGGTGGGTAGGATTGGTTTCAGTTTTATGACTCTCAGGGAGCAGTCTCACTTTTTGCATTCAGGGAGATACTGTATATCTTACAGGACTTCTTACAAAGTATGGGATATATAATAAACTGTGATTGGAAAGTAACTTTACTGTGCTGTTAAGTACATAACAGATAGCATCTTACTTTTCTAAAGAAAAGGCTCTTTGCACTTTCATTGTCATGAAAATGTTTCACAGGGTTCCCACATTTTGAGATAAAAAAAAAATCAGTTTTTTTGGACATTTTTGAATGATGTTATGTTGAGCAAGCTGTTCTTAGGTATAATAATTACTCTTCTTTGAGATTTCAAGATTACATAATAACTTTCAAATACAAGACACCAAACTTAACTTTTCAAGAAGCCATTAAAACTTTGAAGACCAATTCCAGGTGTTTCTTATTTTATCTTAACAGTATGGGAACCTCCCTTAATGGGCAACAAATCTCACCCCAAACAGTAAAAATTCTCCAAACTAAACTTACTTCTAGAACCTCCTCCAACTTCAAAAAGAACACCTGTTCAGTCCACTTCCCAGACAAAGCAACAATAGCATGTACTGAGTCTAAATTGCTGAAGGCCATATGTCACACAGGCTGTGTGTGAGCTGTCTGGGTATACTGTAGAGTGCTCTATACAAGTCATCAGTAAACTTGTTTGAAATAATGTCAATCAGAGTGCAGTCACCAATTGTATTTTGAAGGGCTATTCCTACATATGTTTTGGGGGGATGCCACAGACTCTTTAATGTTGAAATAAGATAGCTGGCAGACAAAAGTCTACTATAGAAAAACCAGGAAGTTCATGAAGTTGAAATTTTACTCACATTAGCTCCATTTAAAAAGTTTCCTACAGCTCTCAATGCAGCTAAGATGTACATAAATGTCTTGCACTTCTTCAGATTGTCCATACCTTCTTTCATATCACACAGGGGTTCTGCAATTTCCTGTGAACAAAAGTCAAATGTCCTGAAAACAAGTGTACCTCTTGCTAAGTCCCAAAACAATCACTTATGTCTGTATTATCAGTACAGTACATCAAATATCTTAAAAATTTATTATTAAATGACATGTTCTTCTGGAAATTTCTACAACAAACAACAAACAATGTGAAACATTTCACCAATTTACAACACTTGAGTCAATATTAGTACCCCCTTTCCCCACCCTTTCCCTACATACCCTACCCTCACCTTACCCCTACCCCTTTCCTACCTTTACCTACCCTTTCATTATCTTCCTCCTACCCCTTTCTCAATCCTTTTTTGATCTTCTCTTCCTTTCAATTGAGGTTTCCTCCTTCCTTTACTTGTCTCCTTTTCCTTTCTTCCCACCTACCGTTGACTCAACTTCCCTCACCCCCTCTTTATCTCATTCAACCCCTTCCTACCTCCATCTGCCCTCTTACACCCACCTTACCATTCCCTAATCTTCTTTCTGTCTGTTGTCTTTCCCATCCTGTTAGTTATCTTCTTCACTTTCTCTTTGTTTAACAATTTCTCATCTCCTCCCACCCTTCACTCCCTATACCCTTTCCTAAATTTCCCTACCCCATTTCTTCCACACCCCTAATTCATCCTAAATGAGAACTAACCCTCTCCTGGTTGTCATAATCAATCTTGAAGAGCCAGAGTTTCAACCTAGCTTCCAGGGCTCCTGTTGACGCCAGCATCATCAGGAAATCTTCAGCCGAGCCCAGAGGGGTGTCAGGTGATGCCTTTTGAGCTTCTTTTATTAGGTTAATCTCTTCATCTGTTGGAGCCATTGTTAAAAGTCTCTGTAAAGTGAACAAAGGCAAAAGCAGCCACTCATATAAATCTCATACAATAAAAGATTCTTCAACCAAAAGGATTAAATCATGAGGGGACCCTAAAGGTCCAGTCCCTTCCCTGAACAGAATATAATATGGCAAGCCCACACATAAAATTCCCTCTCTCATCTGAAATGATAGAGAAAGTCCCACTCTCCCTCAAACATGAAGTCCCAAAATTCTTAAAATGAATGTTAAAGGGGATATCCCACCTCCCTTTAAACTTAATACAAAGAGACTCTCAGTCTCTTTTAAAGGATACAAAAGCAGCATCCTCTTTTTTACACTAACAGTGTTTAATATAGGAAGATCCACATCCTTCCCTTTAAATAGCCTTGGTATGACACAGGAGGCACCACTGTAATAAGGTATTCAACATCTCTTAAGTAAGGTATGGTAAGAGGTGTCCCAATTTTTCTTTAAGCAGTCCGTGAGTAGCGTGGCAGGGGGGGGGAAGAGAAGGATACCCCACTCCTCATGGAATATCTTCTGCAGCTTATAGCCGATGGGTAGTATTGGCCATTCCCTCTTTTAGTATTTGTACTTATTCCAATACAGTTGACTTTGTACCTCAAGTTCTTCCAATACACAACAGAACAGACAAGCAATACACCAAAATTTCACCTTTTAATAAATGCTGCAGAACAAAGCATGTTTTTTTTTTATTTTTCAATTTTTATTTTTTTCCCAGAAGTATACAGTGTGTTTATTTGCCCACTGAGCACAAACAAGGGAAGTCTAGACTTGACTTGAAACTACAAAATGACTGAAAACACTTTATATAAACCCCTGATCCATGGAAAAGCTAACCATAAGAGGGCAGTATTTACAAATCATCTAGTGATGAAAGATATAAACGAGTTTGGAGACTCTAGTCTACAATCTTGTCCCAGACAGTAAAATACCCTACACTAAGTATTCTCCTACCCCCTCTTACAACACAAAACACCTGTCTAGTACAGCTCCCAGGCAAAGTTACTTTTAGCATGCACTGAGTTTTAATAAATTGCTCAAGGCATAACCCTTGCAAAGCAGTGTGAGTGCTTAATTGGGAATGCAGCAGACTGCACAAGTCATCATTGACCAACCTGAGTGAAGTTACTGTTTGAACTAATGTCAAAGTGCAGCCACCAATTGTATTAAGAGATATTATCATATTCCCAAATATGTTTAGGGTGATGCTGTAACCCCTTTAATGTGTTAGTAGACTCACTTCAACATTTTCCTTGTTTAACACTAAGCCATCCATATGAAGAATTGCTTGCTTGATGGACTCAGCTGGAGGCAAGACTGTCAAACCAATATTGATGGCGTTAGACCTCTTTGAATTCAAGACAGTGATGAATTGCTTCTTCGATGAATCCATAATTTTCTGGGAGAAGAAAAAAGATGTCAAGGGATGAATTGGTTTGGAACCTTTGATTAAAACTTTCAAATGTTTATTTCTTGAACGTACAAGTTGTGATGTCACATCAAGATTAAATCGGCATTAGAAAATAAACTAAAAGAGCATAGACATACCAAGTGTACATACAGGTTCTGTAAACTACCCCACTTGTGTGTGTCACCTTAAGATACAGTTCGACATAACACCACCATGGGAGTGCAAGAGCTGGTGGTATGTTCAGCTATGCTACACAGAAAATCAATGTGTTAATTATGCCTACAGCTGAAACCATGGAGCCTAGGTTGGTTTACAGTTTGATTGTTTGATTCATTTTCTTAAACAGTGGACACAAATATGGAATCTGAGTTGTAGGGCTTTATTCAAAGGAAAACCATTTTACAAAATACTTGTGCTCTTCTGTCCTATTTTCCGTAGTAATCATTGATTTTAGAATGTTTTTTTAATACCACTCGTCAGATCGATGTGTTATAAAACTTGAAAGATACTTTGTCACTAGGTTAAATTAACCTGGACTGACATAAAGGAACTAGATTTAAATGGCAGTAGTGTAACTGTGTACTGTGTAACTGTGTAACTTAGCCTTACATAAGCAGGCCTTAGGCAATTTTTGCCCTAGGTCTCCAAAAGTCTTAGGGCCCTGTTGCTTCAAAGAGATGTAACCAGGCAACTTTACATTTTCAAGTGCAGTGCTTGGTCATATCCCCCAACTTATCCAAAAATGATTAACTGAGGTCAGTGTTTTAATTCCTGAGGGAGCATTTTCCATGACCTGTACACACTGACATATTTCATGAGCTCATTACATGTAACTTGTAATACCAGGGTATTCCCAGGGTCTTGGTGGTCCACTATCATCAATGTTTGCTTTTCTAAAAATATATAGACATAAATTTGGTAGAAGATTTTTACATTTTTATGCCAGTCCACAATTTCTGGTTGTAAGCTTCAAAACAAAGCATAAACTGCGATATGGTACTGGATTCTCACAAATTAGAGGATGCCAATTCTAGTGCCTGGTGGTTTTCTTTTATGACAGAAGTAATTTTGACCTAAACTTCTGTGGTAACGCATAAAAAACAACCATTTCAACATAAAATGCAAATTCTGATCATCATCATACACAACATTACATATAATTTTAATGATTTAAAAAGGCTCTTGATCAACTGGTTCTACTGTAATCTACAAGACCAAGAACTATAACATGGACTGGGCTGGCACCTCGTTCAAGCCTGCTTAAAGGCTCTATAATTTTGCCCCAGACAGCACAAGTTCTCCCCACCAAGTTTACTTCTAGCCCATCCTCCAATTTAAACATAAACACCTGTCTGGTACACCACCAACAGTAGCCTGCACTGAGTTTCAACTGCTCAAGGCCATATTGACACAAAACTGTGTGTGAGCTTTATTGGGAACACAACTGAGTGTATAAGTCATCGTTGACCAACCAACATGCATTTATTGTTTGACTGAATGCTACTCAAATTGCAGTCACCAATTCTACTTTAGAACTATAGGGCTATTCCTAAATAGGTTTGGGGGAGGGATTGCTGAGTACTACACTGGTGCTACTCTGGGTCAGCAAAATGATTTTAGTTTGCAATTTGGCAAAAACAGTAAACCAAATCTTGCAGCTGCTTTTTTATAAACTTTACATGTAAAGTTTATAGAGTTCATGTGGTAAACTGTAGTTCTCTAGCTCTGCATTACTCTCTCCTGTCCACAAGAGGTGAACTTTCAAGAGAACTTGCTACACAGACAATCACGGTTTGTGAAACATTTACAAACAGTATAATGTCTTACTGCAACAGAGAAGTATATATACATAAGGAACAAAATCACTTTTACAAAAATAAAACTACCCAAGAAAATATGTATCATTGCAATTAAAAAGATGAAGAGTCCATCTCAATATTTTACAAATGTGATAACACTAATTTACATAATCAGTTCATTATTAGCTAAAAAACTTTCCTCCTTAACTACAAATAATATTCACACATGGTAGTCTATAAGTTTCTCATTTTCGAGCTACTTTCTAAAACCAAGTATCACCAAGATCAAACTGTGACACATTTTTCCTGAATATTCCACATCATATAGTCAGATCTTGTCAGGATAAGATAATATGGACCCCCCAGGATAATAGAAAAGAAGCCAAGTTTCTGTTTCTCTTCAGTACCTACAGACTTAACATTGTAATCGTATGCTATATCTCTGCAAATCTGACAGCTACTTTTCGCACTAATCACAGACATAATTAGAACTGTTTTTACATATTCAGACACAATTTAGCATATCTCTTCCCTAAAAATATTTTGCTTCCCCCAGAAGCCTTCTTGACCCCCTTCAGTACTTTGTCTAGCTACAAGCCTGCACATACTAGTCTCGGAGTTGGCAGGTAAAAGTAGTCACCAGCCACTACACAAATCATTTAATCCAAAATTTACACCCAAAACTAAATGTTCATGCTTGGAAAATTCATAAGAGCACCTATGACTGAAAAGGATTTCACAAATACAGAAAGCTTTAAAAGCTCACTGCATATGATTCATAAATCAAATGTGAACGAAGCAAGTGCTTTGGGGAAAGCTTTCCAAATGTACAGTAGGCTTCACTGGTGTTAGCTCCTTGCCAATGGAAGGGGGGATGTTAAATGAAACAAAGGCAATATCTCTGATGACAAAAACATACTTTGGATTGAAAAATGCTGATGCATTCATAAAACTCAACTTTTGATATCACTCTCTGGATGCTTCACCTTTCAAAATGGCAATTTAACTGAACTTTCTAAACAAGAATCATCAGTTCTATTATGTTTTAAAAATATTCTTTCATAAAATTGTTCACTTCAAGGCAAAAAGCCAAAACATCATTTAAATACTGATAAAAAGCAAAGAAAGAGAAGAAAACGACAAACCTCCTGTTCATTGGAAGCATTTTGAAGGAGAAACGGCATTCGTTGTAGGGTTAATGCGAGGGAACACAGGTGGGTGGTAGCAAAAAACAACAACAAGAGGGGGAAGAGACAGAAAAGTAATGAGCATTTGGTGAAAATTTCATTTCTAAAACAGCATTCATTTCAAACATCAGATTAGAAGAAAACTTTCATGCAATTGCAGGTATGCCACAAGCAATCAAATTTTTATAAAACACAGCTATTAGGCTAATGCATTCAATTTAAAAAGTAAAAACCACATCTTGATTGGCTGAACATTACATCAGAACATATATTGCAGCTATTAAGAAAGCCTCATCTCTCCATACCCCCTCTTCATATTGGCTGACCCTCTAATGGTGCAGTCAAGTAATTCTTGTCTTGTCTATGGGGTGACTCTTTCCCCTCTGGTAAGATATGTCATGGTATGAATTGCATCTCCATTCAGGGTGTCAGCTCCCTTAAAGGGTGCATGTCCCCACCACCTTAAATACTGAAGATGCCCTTGAAGCCTACTGAGCACAATATATGCTGAGGCATCCACATACAGTAGTAAAGGGCTAAAGGCTGCTTATTTGCTTAACTTATATATGTTACTGTAGGTTGTTTCAAACATCCATGTACCATAGTATAGGCTGTTTGTTTGCATAACACATATATATGTTAGGATGTTTCACACTACAGTAAAGTCAATGTACAGTACATCCTAGCTGTAAAACTAATGCACTTATCAACTGAGTGACGCACCCCACTACCCCGGGCATTGTCAGTCAAATGTGAGTCATTCACCAATGACAGTGTGATGCACATGTCCATCATTGAACCAGTACTGTCAGCCACCAGCATGACTGAGGGATGAGTCCCATTACCTCAATTGTCAGTCATTGTTGTGACCAAGGGCTGGATCATTGTAAGTCATTGTAACACTTTGTACAGGGATATCAATTGTCATTCTCATTTTCCAGTCAATATTGGTGGCCCACATGTCAGTCAAAATTGCAAATTGTCCATCAATTTTGTGACTGAGGAGTGAGTCATTTTGCATTTACTTGTCAGTCACAGAAGTGACTGAAGGGTACATCACTGTACAATCATGTTTTGTCAACACTGTTGTGGACAATGACTGACCATGTTCGGGGGTAGAGGGGTGCATCATGCAATTGGTAAGTGCATAGTACACACATGCTGAAAACTATTAGCAAGGGTCTTTCTACATAACCCGTCATTACTTTTCTACTCTGGTTCTACAGACTACCAGCCTGTTAACACTGCTGTGTCTTCTGGTTTTCTTTTCCTTAATATCTACCAGACACAACATTCATTTCTACTGTAGCATGCCCTTCAGTTATTTTGCTAACTTTAACACATGAGCTATCAAGGTGACAAACAGGCTCATTCAAGCCAAGATGGCCCTGATCTTTTTCATTCTCAACTTTCTTCTTATCCTTATCTTTGTAGGAAACACCTGGCTTTGTGACTTTCTTTGATATTATAATGGTATCTCAAAAAAAAAAGAATGGATGAAAGTATCAATGAGTAGGCACTGTTGTAGTATAACTGGAGAGAGAATGAGATCACTGGCTCTAAACAATACGAGAACAGCTTCAGGCAATGAAACCTTTTGCAGGGAAAAAATGGAGCAATATTATAGATGATGCAGCAACTGGTCATGAAACCTTAAATAGAAAATGGTTGCTAAACAGAATGACAGAGACACAATTACAACGAGTCATTTACTGGAATTTTAAACATGATGAAAAAACATGACACTGAGATCAATGTTTTTTGATCATTTTCACAAGCATTCAAAATGAACATGGGGGATCAAAGGCTCATAAATTATGTTTTTTTTTAAAATATAATTAATAAATTTTCATATTTTTGCAAAGGTTGCTCTAGAGGAAATCTGAAGAAAGAGAACATTTTGTACTCTTGCTATAATGATGCAAAAAAATGGACGACCAATACCTTTTGACTGTAGGTCATTTTATCAGGATAGCAGAAAATGTGTAACTTAAAACAGAATTTGATGGTAGGGTCTTTAATACTGGACAAACTGATTTTTTTTTACTTTCTACTTGAATGTATACAAGCATAACAGGTACAGTATGTGGACATGTTTTAAGAAAAGGTACCTTAAATTACCTAAAATTCATAGATTATGATCACATCATGATAATTTTGTCAAAATTGTTTTAAAAGGCCTGTCATCACTCTTAAAGGTCGTGTGACATGCCACCAAAAGAGCTGTTTCACTTGTCAGTTAAAGAATTAAGTCCTCCAATCAAAGATCTGTTGGAATTATTTCAATAAGCTTTTACCGTTCCCAAAATATACATCTTCAGTTTGATGGTTTCTGAAGAAACTAATTGCCTATGCAAAAATAATGATGTGGAGTGTTGCACAGTGTTATGATTTCTTTTGTTAACCCTATATAAATTATCTCTTAATTACCAATCATATAGATTACAGTTTGGTGAGTGATATCAATATTTTTCAAGGAAAAATTTTAACTTTTGTAATAAACCCCTCAGGGAATAAAATGCTACCAGTGTCCTTGAAATTAAGGTTGAAAAAACAAAGGCTAACATGTGCCATATATGGTATGTCCCTTTTTCAATGTCACATATTTGCATATTCAGCTCATGTTTATTCATGATACAAGTGTGAAATAGAAATTTCTCTGTAAAATGGTCAATATTTGATGGATTTTACTGGAAATTGCAGCTATTTTCTGGATTTTTAATGCTTTTTACATCAGATATCAAACTATGTTATTTTCATGTCACACAGCCTTTAAGATATAAATCTTTGGCCCAGTGGATAAAGGTAGTGACTGCATTTGAAGTGATGAAGCTTGGCAACCAGTATGTTTGAGGTTTGATCCCTGGCCAGGTCAAAGTAAGGTGAGTTTTTCATCCAAGAGTGATCTACAGTTTTCCCATCTGAACTGGCTTTTCAAAACAAACCAAATTTGATCTAACTTGTTGAGTTGGTTAGCCATCCGACCTGAAGTTGTTATTCATAAGCCATATTGGCTTCTCCCACATTTGTGGTCACTTAGCATCATAAAACAACTGTCCTTCAAGGCCAAATGAGAGACACATCGTCTTGTAATACACACACATGATAAGCCATCAGTATTACATGAAAAACTTTATAAATATGTGTTTATAATGTTTTCAACATGGAAAGCATATATTTACTTGAATGCACTAAATCAATGGAACAAGTATGACCACTACTAGTTGTATCTCTACAGCTACCTATGCTTTAACAAAAAAAAAAAATCCCCTCTGTCCTGATGGCTTTCAACAAATGCCTGTTAAAGACAATACCAGAGTTTCAAAGGTTTCATGAAAACAAATATCCCAGACTTTTTTCCTGATAAATTTTCAAAATTCTGGGATAATCCCTTCAGCTTATTTGTACCTTACACAGTTGGACTTGAGACAAAATACATAGACTAAAACCACTTTGTCTGTTGGGCCCATCAAATTTCCTGACTTTTTTCTAATTTTAGGAATTTTTCTCAAATTCTGTGTCATTCTGTAAGGGCAAGTCATAAAAGAAATTGACCCTCTTTATATAAACTTCTAGTACAGGATAGATGGCTAAAAGTTGAAGGGTGCTGTACACCAGCAGTAAGAAACATTTAAGACGGAAGCCTGTATCACTGTATTGAACTGCAGAAGAGGACGCTGGACGCTGGATCAAGACTTGCCGGGACCTTATTGCAGGTATGTGCGAGTTACAATTGTAAACTGGAGGTTAAATAAGGGGCAATGTTGATGCCCCTGTAACACTGTATTGACAACACTACAGTTCCACACATCCCCCAACCCCTTTGCATTTCTGCAATTTAGGTGTCCTCTCCATCCTTTTCCTGCCCTTGACATCAATCGGCAGCCCCAAATGGGGTCACTGATCCTAGTCCTTTGACCACTGTCAAATATTTTAATTGCAATGAATGGTACTGCCAGAGCCATACTGTGCTTATCTGCCATGGTAATAACCTATTTTTTTTTCTCAAAACGGAACAGAAAATGTATACATTTAATGAAAATCTGATGACAAGCATTGGCTGGCTGCTTGATCAAACTTATGATAGCAATTGTAAATTTACTATACCCTTACAGTACTGTTACAGGAATCCTGAAAGAGACAGACATGGCTGATGAGTCCTCAGAAAGTAAAATGTACCATCATCTTACTTAACAGTCAGAAGAGATAATTAAACATGTAATAATTTCAATGAAAATATGAACTGATACTTTTGCTTACGGAAGTTTGTGATGGGTACATCAAAAGACAAAAAAAGGTTTTCGATCAAGTTTACAAACTGGGTTCTCGCTATGCCAAATTAAGATACTACGTTAAAAAAAAGCTGCAGCAGCCTCAGCCAAGCTACAGCCTCAGCCAAGCTGCAGCAGCTGCCTTGGTTAGTTTTGATAATCATTACAAATTCAGGATTGCATTGATCTTGCTATTGTGCTGTATACAGGAACAAAGCATGGCTGCAGCCCCTGCAACTTGGCTGAGGCAGCTGCAGCCTGAGGTCTTCCCATGATGCCTTAGTGTCAGCTAATTTTAGTATCCAAATAAGAGTTTAGGACACAAATGTTTACTGGCAGAGGTCCAAGAGCCAGGTTGAAGGTCTCTACTGGAGTCCCTGGTGAACCATTTTTGCCTCCTAAAATTGTATGTTTTGGAGGAAACCCATTCTTTTATAGTAATTTACCCATCAGTATTCCACATCAGTGTTTCATTTCATTCTGTGCAAGTCGGCAAACAGAAAATTCACACAGAGTAGTGACTGAGGAATGCTAGTTCCAGCTGTATCAACTGTTCTTGACAACCAGAGTAGCTAGAACTCACTTATACCCACAATAGTCAAGGTACCTCTTGCAAGGATTCAAATAATATAATATGCATCTGTGCCAATTTTCCTAAGTTGGGTTAAATTCAAGCAACAGTGTTACCTCCAAGAAATTATCCACTGTATCGAAATAGAGTATTTTATTCACTGAAGGGCAAGACTTTGAGCAAATCTATGGAAGCTTGTTGCACTAAACCAAACAGCCAGTGTCCACAGCATTCATGGAACATGGAGGCTTTGGAGATCTCGGCTATTTCAGTTGTCATTTAAGCTGCATTTAGTACCATTACAGCACCATGCCAACACTAGGGCTGTGAATGTTTAGCAAAATTAGTAAATGTTTAATCGCAAAATTTTGCAATCCTTAAGCGATTACTCGCAAGTACCTATGGTCAACATAGAGACTTTAAACGTGCCCTTGAACATGATGAATATGTAAAACAGGGGTGTGCAACCTGCGGCCCGCAGGCCAAATGCGGCCCGCGACTTCCTCCTGTGCGGCCCGCGAACCAATTTTGATTTGCCTAATTTTTGGCCCTTGTACGTCTTGTTATTTAACCAGAGGTAAGTACAGGATATTATGAAAACAAAGAAACGATCACTTCCTTTGTAAGGTGGATATTCTCGACCATTTCATTATTTGATAAATTAAAGAATTCACTTGTAAAACGCATTCTAAATCTGAATTAACATATTTGTCGACAAAATAGAGATGCAATACACGGGACAAGTTTCGCCAACAATTAGTAGACCCATACTACAATATTATTCGAGTGCATGTGGGTCTGCCTAGATGGGCACATTGGTCACTAACGGAGGAGAGGTGGGGTAAGGGGTGGGGAAGGGGTGAGGGTGAAACGCCACCCTCTATACACATCTCTGTTCCACTGCGGCCCCCAGATGGTCACAGCAACATGATTTGGCCCGGTGTTCGAAAAGGTTGCACACCCCTGATGTAAAATGCGTTAGTGACGTTCGGGGGACATAGTTTCCATTAACCTCAAACACGGATCCTCACAGAAGCTCAACTTTGATGTTGTATGTTTACGTGTGCCATTTGTATAATTATGTATTTCACTTTTTCAAGAAGAGTTTAAGTGAACATCTAACTTTCTGTAATGACTGCAGATTGTTTTTTACTTCGTACAGAAAAACGTTTTTTGCGATTAATCGCTGGTAGCTTTGTCCTAAACATTTATTACACATGCCACTGTTTAGCAATTAATCGCTAAGCCAAAACCTCAGGCTGCAGCTCCCTCAGCCAAGCAACAGAAGCTGCAGCCATGCTTTGTTGCTGTGCAAATTACAACAGCACAATAAAAGTAGTCCTGCTATCGTGTTGTGCACAGATACAAAGCATGGCTGCAGCCACAACAGCTTGGTTGATCCAGCTGTGGCTTGGATATTTCACCATGACATAATGCCTATTAAAGCATTTGCCAACAGGCACAGGTAACTAAAAATCTGACCAGTCAATTTTTCAATGTTGCAAAATGTCCAGCTCTTCAGTACAAAAGATAGGTCACTGCCTGCATGAGGGGCACTGGATCACGTCATCTTTTCAAATCCATGTTACAATCAAACATTTCCAATGTGTATATCACTCTTTTTACGCAGGCCATTTTTGTTAATAATGCAAAGCTAGAGATAACAAGATTACTTCTGTATTATGAACTTTCGGATAAAGCTTCTTTGCTTCTAGCCATGGGGTAACAGACAGCACTGACAGCATGGGGTATAGTTCAGACCCTTATAAGGGTGGGCAGAGGAACAAAGTAAAAAACTGAACAAACAAACAAAACTGAGAAAAAAAGTAACTTACCCTAGGAACAAAGTCTTTTCCCCTGGACTCAAACAATGTTTCCAATTTACGAGTGTCCAGTTTGACATCGACCAGTGATTTCCAGATGGTTTTGTCTAAGTTGTTTTTCTTTAACAAATTCTCTGGGACAGGTGTGAATTGTCTCCAGAATAGTCTTATTGTCTTTTTACCTTTTGGGGGGTAGGTCTTGTACCCATCATGAATGTTTTTTGAGGAACCAGGGGGAGGCGGTGGTGGTGGACCACGGATCCCCGGTGGTGGTGGTGGCGGAGGTGGCATGCCACCCATAGGTGGCGGTGGTGGGGGAGGGGGCATACCACCCCTACCACTGGTAGGAAAAGATCTAGAGTCCACATCCGTTGTACCAAAAACATCATCATCATCCCTTGATGTTAAGTCCCTAAAATCCCATTCTTTGATCTGCAGTTTTCTTTTATTTTTCGTCAAAACTGTTAACCAATCACTAATAGTTTCTTTCTTTTTTGAGGTCTCCACATTCGTCACAGTTTCTGGAGTAGACACTAAGGAAGTGTTTTCCAACTTTTTGGCTCTCAGTGCAGCTAACCCCTTTGCCAACTGACTCACATTCCCACTCCCAGCATCCTCAGAATGACTGGACTCCTGTGAACCCTGTTTTTTCAGTTCATCCTGTAACAATTGCACGCTTCCCTTGTTCTCCAACTCAACATTAGAGGGAGGTATTTCTTCGATACTGTTGTGCCTCAACTTTTCAATTCTTTTTTCAACAGACTCAGTGTTCTTCAGAGACACCGATACTTTCCTGCCAATTTCATCTGCAGTCTGCAAACTTTCTTTGTTCCCTAGGTCATGACCATTTTCAAGTGAAAGCTCTTTATTGTCCATGTATTCTTCACCATATCCATTCTCCAACACTGCGGAGGGGGTATTCCCTGACTTAGATCCCTGAGAGTCCAGGTTACTGGAAGGTATATCATGACGATGACTGTCCTTCGTTGATAATCCTATCTTTATTGCATCAGAATCTTTTGTACTTTGGTATCCTACAAAACAAAGGTTTAATAATGACAATTCTTTTCCTTGCTTCCCATTCACAGGACAATTCTTCCCAAAAAGGTGTGAAAATCTAGACTGCAAGGACCCCCTGATATTTATTTTAATGCTTCTCCTGGTTAAAAACTGAAACTGGCATGGCTCCACCACACACAGCAAATCTATACCTATGCAGCAAATCTATAAAGCATATCTATACAGCAAATCAGTTAGGCAAACATGTCTTTCTCTACAAATTGGCAAAAAATGTTGTTCCTTCGTAATTGGCAAACTGAATCTATGTCTGTAACATCCATGACCAAACAAAGGCCATTCTAACAGAATGAAACCAAGCCATCACATTCCTATACTATCACCCCAAACCATTGAGAATATATTATCCATATCTTTACAATACCTTTAATGAATATCACTGGAACCACACTACCTTCCCTGTTTTCTCAACTCTCCCAAAACCCTTATCCTAACTCCCCCCACTTATCCCCACCTTCTCCTCACCTTACCCCACCCCCATTTTCCATGAGCAACGAAAAGTATGTGAACTTATCACAGGTCCTTCAAGAAAGCAACTAAACATTCACAACAGTTAAAAGGGATCATCAGACATCCAGGATATGATGGCACCTTCGAGCAACCGTACACTTAGCTTTACCAGCACAGGGATGATGGCATCTACTGGCTACAGTATACATACCTTTATCACTGTCCCCTTCTATACTTGGTGGGATGTCTCTTTTATTTTCTTCAAAACTTATCTCTGCATCAGGGACTTTTCTGAAAGTCACCTTATCATCTGAAAGTCAGAGGGAAGGACAGATCATAAGTCGGGATGGTTACAGAAAAAACAACTTAGAAAAACCATAGATTAATTAAAGGGAGGGTTTTAACCTCTGCATGAGTAACTTAACCTATTTAAAACTTTGGTGAAATTTTCATTCATTTCCTACATATGGTTCTCAATATGTACCAAGCAAATGAATTCTTTACAATTGTTCCATGATGATAAAGAAATACTTCCAGGGCCTTACTGCACAACCAGTTTATACACCTCATCACCAGTTTGACATTTGTTTATCTCCTGAAGAGTGTTTGAACACTTTCTGTCAACATTGAAAATTCCCACGGAGTTTCGTCTCCCACGAAAGTGAAGTTAATACTCCACTTATGGCAAGGTAGCAACTCTGAAGTAAAGTTGGGTAACTCAAGCAAGCCCAATCCCATCCCAGTTTGTGAATCAATGTCCCCAAAACTGCCATGCACATGTTGTAAAACAACATTTGTCCTGCACAAATTCAATGCCAATCTACTAGATGTTTGTACATGGACAGGTAAGCCAATGCAAACTATACCAAATTTTGAATGTAATTTATCCCCTTCACTTAATGTGTTCTTACTATTCAAAATACAACAATCTGCTATTACATCTAAAAATAATCTTCCTCAATTCATCCTGCTTCCTATGGCTAGGTTTTTAGCCATTGCCAAACACTGTTCCTTTTAATAGGCAACCAAAAACAGCTGTCTATATTCCAGGCTGAGACATATTCGCAATACAAACCAGAATAGACCTTATGCATATGATGTCACAGTGCAGAAAGTGCTCCCTTGTTTGGAGGAAAAGTGCCCATCATTGCAAATTACACCAACAAATGCAGACTGCTGATTTGTCAACCAATCATATACGCGCTTAAGTCTACTACACGCGGGTGTGAAATCTGTGCCGTTCGTGCATGTGTGCTTCATTGTTTTCCTCCAAAATGACATAGCATGACGTCAATGCTTAAGGTCTATACATGGTAGATAGCATGACTGAACGAATTACAGAACCTGGGGCAGATTTCACAAGGATACCCAGGCTAAAAAAGTTGTGTAAGTCACACCTATGCTGTATATCTTGCTTAAAAATAGTAGGTACTCACAAAAGGAAAACTGTGTAAATGTTTGCGTATTTTTATGCAAGCTTCTAAGTTGTTATATTAGAAGACATAGCAACACAAACTGAGGTACAATTTACCAAACTGTTGTCCAGAGCAAAAGACGAAGCACGTAAGCACAGAAGACAGTGCAGGTCCTTTTAACATCAAAAAATCAGTGACTAATTTTATGTGGCAAACTGTAAACACAATTGGCTATAAATGTGCATTTTTTGCAGTTTAATACACTTCATATATTTATGAGCAACATAAGCTGGCCTTCTGAATACCACTAATGAAAGTTCTTACATCCTCTGTACTGTGACTTCCGCAAAACTTAGGCCATTCTCCTTGAATCTGGCCCCTGGTTTTCATCAAATAAATAATGGAAGATATCAAACTTGAAGGAAAGTCTGGCTGTGCAGACACCAAATCCTTACATTTTGTTTTGTAAGGTGTCATATATTTGTCTTGAGACTTGCATAGTATGCCTGATATCATCTCCAGGTTGGGTTAGGGTTGGAGACATGAAATAAGGTTATGGTTACAAGTCTCAAGAGTTATTATCATGCATTATATTATGTTGAGGATTGGGTGGCACAGACAGGGTTTTACTGAATATGCAAGATCAATACTACTGACAGTGCAAAAGGAAATCGCCAATGATGATGAAGTGGAGAAATGATATCTCACCTTTAATGCTAACATTTGAAGTAGAATCGGATGAATTGACAACAGATGGTTCTATGTCTATACATGCACAAGATGCAGGAAGAATGGAAGAATAAAGTGAAAATGAGAAGTATTTGTTACACGTGTAACATTACAACATGCCTTAATGGAAGATATCAAACTTGAAGGAAAGTCTGGCTGTGCAGACACCAAATCCTTACATTTTGTTTTGTAAGGTGTCATACATTTGTCTTGAGACTTGCATACTATGCCTGATATCATCTCCAGGTTGGGTTAGGGTTGGAGACATGAAATAAGGTTACGGTTACAAGTCTCAAGAGTTATTATCATGCATTATATTATGTTGAGGATTGGGTGGCACAGACAGGGTTTTACTGAATATGCAAGATCAATACTACTGACAGTGCAAAAGGAAATAGCCAATGATGATGAAGTGAAGAAATGATATCTCACCTTTAATGCTAACATTTGAAGTAGAATCGGATGAATTGACAACAGATGGTTCTATATCTATACATGCACAAGATGCAGGAAGAATGGAAGAATAAAGTGAAAATGAGAAGTATTTGTTACATGTGTAACATTACAACATGCCTTAAGGGAGAAATGAAAACATGACGCTAGCAAGAAATCAAAGAGTGATATGGGGCACTTAAAATGGTAAATGCAGTTGTCCTGGTATGAGTAACTGTATCCTAATTTATAAATGTGTCTTTGTCATCATGTATCGTGTGACAATATGTTTCACAGAATCATTATCTTCATGCAGAAGATTATTCCTGGTTTCACCTTGAAATTTGTAATAGGGAAATACGACATGATTCCTAAGATATAGATGATATTTCAAAATAGTGGGCAACACCTTTTAGGCTTATTCCCAAATGTACCTGTCTTGAGTTTCAATGAAGAAGACAAGGGAGGACTCCCTCTACTGAGGGCACCCTCCTTTTATGCTATCAACTTGCCAGAGCTTTATTATGGGTGAAGGTCACAAGGGTAAACAGGAGGTAAGGATAGGGTGGTAGATGGAATAACTGAGGAAACCAGGAGAAGCAAAATTTACTCTATACAATCAGACAGTTATTTTGAATAAAAAGCCATAAAGCAACCACAATTAGAGGGAAGCCAGCAAAACCAAGAAATCAGAGAGTGATGTGTTCGACTTGAAATGGTAAATGCAGTTGCCCTGGTATGAGTAACTGTCTCCTAATTTACATATGGGTCCTTTTCATCATGTATCATGTGACAATATTTTTCACTGCATCATTAAATTTATGCAGAATATTTCTCCTTGTTTCACATTGACACTTGTAAGGGGAACAAGAAATGATTCCCAAGATTTAGATATTTGAAAATAATCGTGGCGCAACACCTTACTAGGCTTATTCCCAAATGTACCTGTCTTAAATTTCAATGAAGAAGACAAGGGAGGACTCCCTCTGCTGAGAGCGCCCTCCTCCTCTGAGCTATCAACTTGCCAGGGCTTTATTATGGGTGAAGGTCACAAGGGTAAATAGGAGGTAAGGAGGGGGGCGTAGATGGAATGACTGAGGAAACCAGGAGAAGCAAAATTTACTCTATACAATCATGCAGTTATTTTGAATAAAGAAACCACAATTAGAGGGAAGCCAGCAAAAGCTTGTAAATTACACCTAATGTCTGGTGGATTCCAATATAGTAATTAATGGAAAACTTTGATTCTTTTGAATTTACAAGGTTGTTCTAGTTGGGGAAATGATACATGCATGAACAATGAACAATCCACCTTACTATGCTCCTGCTAGTTATCAAACCAGCAGTTGCCTTTAAAGGGAAATATTGTTTTAAAATGCATCAACATGGTATATAAAGAAATTAGCTTTAATCATTGTTACACCATTAAGTCTTACCAATAAACTCCAGAAATAGCTTTATCTCCTCAAAATATTATGCATTAGAAGGGTTACAGAAGTTACATCATTTGAATTTTTGAAAGTTCTGCCCAATAAATTATTCTTGACCAACAAATAACTAAATTTCTTTCTGTGGGAACCTTATTTCTTGAAAAGAAAGCTACCATTGTGTCTGATTTTGAAGTACATATCATTCTATATCTATAAATAATGGTTTTAAAAATATGAAAATTTTGTGTAAAAAAAACAACACAATATTTCCCTTTAAGCAAACCATCTTTGACATGGTACTATCTGGCTACTGAAAGCCACTACAGTAAATGTCATCAATGAATAGGAAAGATGAAGGAAAAGAATGAGGTCACACAGGGAGAGCATGCTTTGTGACATACAATTTTTAAAACATTCCTGCACCCCATTTACCTCCTCTTCTCCCCCTTCCCAAACCCCACACATGACCCTGTGAAGGGTGGAACAGTGGCTATCATACCAAATAATGTAAAGCTATGCTTTTTTAACTACAGAGATACTGCATTAGTATGTACACAAAGTGCATTTCAAATCTGTGTGCAAAAGCAGTATGATGCAGTAACACACAATTAACTCCATGGAAAATGGTAACTTCAGTAGTAAGTCTTTAAGAATGGAAGGACTGTGATAAGCTGACCATAGATCCAAAAATATTATAGTGATATGTTTAAAAGAAAAGGGTTGGAACTGCTCTTTCTCTACTTAAACTGCCAGGATGTGAGATTAAATATGGCACTGCAATACTCTAAAAATATTTTGAAGTATTGTAAGTGTAAAGTTTTAATAAAGTATGGCATATTGAGGAAGTGCTGAGAGAGAAGAGGACTGGAGTTTAAATTCACCAAACAAAGCTCACTCCTAATCAAATAACTCCTACGTAACTGACAGGTATTTATCATCATACAATTTCATTTTTATGTTCCCACCCACAACCACATGAAAATACAACTGCAGAATGGGGCACTTCATTCAAATTTCATTGCATATAGATTTTGTTCTCTTTGTCTGTTCCATTATGAATGCTGAACGAAACGACTATATCAAAGCAAGGTGACAGACCTGTAGTATGTTTGGGACCTTGTTAGAGAGCCATCTAGAGGGGATTTATTCATTGCCAACAGTTATTCTGTGGTAGATGGGCTGTCCAATAGTAGTAATATAGGAGGTAAGTAGGAGCGAAATAGACTGCCTGCACTCATAATTATCAGAATGAATTTGTACTCCTATTTATACAAACAGATGTTCAAAGTGAAGTATTCATACCACTGCAAAATTTTGTACTTGTAAGAAAGACGAGAACTCGTACTCCAAGTAAAACTCAAAACCAAACCCAACGCACTTATTTTTTTACTCATGACACTACAAGTATGTTAAGGAACAGAGGGAGGAGGAACTCGTGCAAAGATGACAATGAAGGGATATGAAATGAGCCACAGAGTTCTAACAGTGTTCCTAAAATGGGACCATGGTGACAAGGGTGCATTCAAGAATTATTTTACACGGCAACCTTACTTTTCAAATTATCATTTTTACTCTGGTCCCTGACAGGCCTTCGTCTTCGTCGTTCCATTGCTGTGGAAGCTTTGGGAGTAGAGCAGGTTCACCACAAAATGCATTTTTGTAAACATGGCCATTATACTACGCCTTACCACAATCACCACAAAAGCTACATGAGTTCTTCATTGAAAGATTCATCAAAACTAGTAACTACCACTATTAGGGTTGCCAACCCCCAAGACTTGCATCGAAGTCTTAATCCTGGCATGTGCCAAAGTCTCTAGGATTTACAGAAATTTATTCTCACAAGGTTCATGCTGGATATTCCCAGCAGTGTACTGGTTTTATAGGTAAAGGTCTACCAGAAAAATATTTACAGAAATTCAGTTCAGACAATTCTTCCTTCTCCCTGTCATAAACAAGCACTTTGTGTGATGGAAGTTTAGCATGGCTGCATGCTACTTCTCACCCCCCCCCCCCCCCCCCCCGTCCAAATCTGAATTTCTGGCAGACAGAGTTGGCAAACCCTATCTATACTATGCGGACACTGTGATTACACTACAAGTATCAAGAGTATATTTATATCATTCTACACCACAACCGGAATTAATGATGCATGCTTTAGAGGTATATTGTCAAATCTCATTATGTTATGGTTAAATGCCGTCATCACTCAGTTAACAATGTTTACACCATCTCATAAGAGCTCTAAAAGTTTAATTGGCAATTAATGAGAGATAAGGATTCTTCAGACTGTACAAAATGATTAATATCAAAGAATTCAAAAAGTTCTATACTGGCCAGTTTGTTAGGAAGAAGTGTATACACTGTACCATGATTCAAATGCTTCATATGCAGCATTCAGCAACAATGACAAATATTGTTTTAGTTTTAACTTACACCTTAAATGCTTCTATATTACTTATATTTACTATGACACATTTGTTAAGACATAAATTCAATGAAAACTTCTACAACCAGTGAAATGACCTCAAAATTTATACTAACAACACAAAAATCAGCTACAATCAAAAAGTTCAAAAAGTAACCCCGCAGGTCAGTTTATAATTATTGACCAATAGAAAAGGATCTTTCAAAAGTATACTCACTGGGAGGTATGAAAGACAGACGAGGTTCTTCTGGTATATGATGCAGCTTTTTAGAACCTGAGGAAAATAAGCCATTTAATATATTTGATATAATCTCAAAATTTCTGAAAAATAAAGATGATTGCAAAGAACTTCAACGCTGATGCAGCTTGAATGACAAAAAGCAAATATTTGGAACAACATTGTCTGAAAGAAAGTTGGAAAAAGATAAACCTTTCTTGACAGATGAATGGAGATGAAAAATATTTTCTTCCCTTTTTACTCTTCTCAATTCTATGAAGATGAGGAACTGAAAGTCCAGATGACTATGATCAATACAAAAATATGAATGATGGTTGTGAATGGTGAGGACAGTAAACAAAAGTTTTGTTCAACCATTTCCCAACTGAAAGCCAATGATGTTTTTCTATGAACTATCACTGTCTATGTACCTTTAGTGCACAAGGTGTGGCTGGTGTCATTTCATTTCTAAATATCTCCATCCCATACCCACTCTACCCCACTACACCCCTCTTCTTTAACTTTCACTTCTTTTCGTATGTCCTTCACTCATATGACAGTTTCTGAAATTTTTATTTGCGAAATTTGCTCCTCATTGGAGGAAATGACTACAAAACAATTTAAAGTTCAAATTTAGTTTGATATGTAACAGAGGAATCTACAAGTTCAGGTGAAATTTTAATTCATTCCCTTTGTGTGGTTCTTTTTGAAAGCATAAGAATATGAAGTTAACCCATCTGTTACCCAATGTGAACTTGAAGCAAACAGGAGTAATGTCATCTCCTCACACTTATGAACAATTTTTCCTTTCTATGTTTTGCAATATATTATTATTTACACCTTATAGGGTCATGGTTTTGCCCATAGTTAATAAAGACTGTAAAATTCCCATGCCTCCCATGCATTCACATTTCCAAAGCATTAGATAACGGACAAAGAAAATTCATTTCAAGTTTAAAGTAAAACATATCCCAGTGCTGATCAGTGTGACTTCTCTGTTTGCTTCAAGTTCACTTCCAGTTGATATATGATACCTTCATCTGCTAAAATTCTGAAGAACCACCCATAGGAACTGAATGTAAATTTTACTAAAATCCATAATGTTAAATTCCTATGTCTTTTAATTTTGAATCAGACTCAACATTGGCCAAATAACCAGCTTTTTCATTAAAATTTCAAGTCTAATATGACTGAGATTTTGAAAATACATCCAGGCACATTACCTTTTCGAGAATTCAAACTTGTCAATCCCCGAAACTCTAACCCTTAACACATCTTCCAAGGTTTTCTTCCTTCAAAAATGCATTTTTGTTTTTGGTTTTTTTTTTGTTTTCTTTCCTAGGCTGGTACAGTATAGCAAGAACTCAAGAGAAAACTTTACACAGAGTCTTGAAAGCAGACTAATAGGCAAAAATGATTTTGTACCAAAATTGTTACCACTATGCAAGGCTTGAAGCAAGGTCAAGTGAAAGGCAAGGCCATATGGGCTTTCAGATGAAATAACTCTTCTAGAGTATAGCTTCCAGTATTCAAGCCCTGACTATGACTCTACAAAGATTTAACTACAATCTGAATCGACAGTATCTCACGACTTGAAGCGTCGTCAACCTTACCATTCTCTTCTTCAGGCTGGGTAAGTGGGTCTGGTTGACTGTGACTGGTTGCATTCGGTATGCATTCATTCACAGTCTCGCTGCATTCACTAGCATTAGTACCAGACACATTTGTATCTTCAACAGGAGGAAGCTCATCTGTAAACATTTAAGGGGTGAAGCGGCATGACAAGTAACTATTTTTTGCAGCCAACATGACAGAATTGTGATTTTTTTTCTCTTTCTAGCAAGAATTAACATTTCAGCCAAATTTGAGACATAATACAGACTTAACAGTAACGACAATTGCACATTCATTTTGTAAATTTACAGCAGCTGATTGTTTTGAGCAGGCAAGTTAAAATCGCAGCACGATTTGTGCTAAAATGGCATGTCATATCATGTAAGACAAAAAGCACTTGAAACTTTGCCTAAATAACTCTATGATATTAGCAAGACAGCGACAGTTAATATGAGTTTGGAGACATTCAAGAATGTTTGACTGCAGAATGATGGTTGACGAACTGAAGAAAATCATACAAAACTGAATGAATGGAATTCAACATATGATGTTAAAACTGCAAAAACATTTCTACTAAAGTAAAACTTTTGAGCAAATAACATGACAAAACTATATTCAAGTATTCCATAGCATTTGTTTCATACACAATAAAATAAATATGTAACCAGGAAGATACCTATCTGAGTGGCAGCTCCATAGTGCAATAAAGTTAAACATTTTTAGTCATGAAAGAAACTTTACATAGTACAGCAGACTTGTAGTAAGTTCAGGCTGAGACACATCCGAGATTTTGCACTTGCACTCAGTCACATATCAAGTGAAGAACATGCACAAGCATTTCAGGATAGGTACTCATAATCACATTTCAAAGTGAATACTCGTATTCACATTTCAGGTTGAGAATTCATATTCACATTTCAGAATGAGTACTCATCCTCACATTTCAAGATGAGTATTCATATTCACACTTCAGTATGAGTTCTCATCTTCACATTTCAGGAAGAGTACTCATGTTCACATTTCAGGATGAGGACCCACATTCACATTCAGGATGAGTACTCATCTTCAAGTTTCAGGAAGAGTACTCAAATTTGCATTTCAGGATGAGTACTCATATTCACATTTCAGGAAGAGTACTCATATTCACATTTCAGGATGACTACTCACATCCATATATCAGGATAAGTACTGATAGAAGCATTTCAGAATAAGCACTCATAGTCATATTTCAGGATAAATTTCAGTCCTCATTTTTCAGAATTTTTATAAGCACTCATACTTCACATTTTCTACTTGTATTTCCATCATAGTATTTGAACTCCTCTCAACTTTCAGATTTTGTAGTTGTGCAGTGTTACACCCATATTGCTTCTCACTCAGGTATTTCCCAGTTTAAAATATGGGCGATGTACAAGTAATTCTATAAACAGCTAGTATTATTTGTACCCATATCTAGGAACACTGGTATTAATGCTTTTGAACTGAGCCCAATATGATGAATTAGCACTACAAGCCTGGTGTAAAGTGAATAACAGTAGAAAATGATTTGGGGTTTACTACAAAGGATGGTTGAAAGAAGGATGTTATCTTTTGTGAACAGCAACATGCAGAAACCTTATCATACACACTGATCATCAATCGCAATTGCATGCAATAAGATCTAGAGCAATGGGTTCCCAAACTGGGGTTTATGACTCAAAAGAGTGTTGTCTAACAATTACAGGGTGGTCATGAGTCTAACTCTAGTCAAGTTGTGTGCTACAAGAAGTGCAGAATGACAATCACTGGTATGGAAAAATTTGGGAACCACTGCTCCAGAGCTTTATTCAGGTACACATTAGAGTGCTTAGGTACCACTTCAAAGCCTCATGCTGCAGCTGCCAGAGCAAAGCTGCAGCTTTTCTGCTTTGAAACTGTGCCTTATAGTGAAGTACAAAAAAGGCCATTTCCCAGAGGAGAAAAGATTAGTTTCCTACAAAGAAATGTCAGTTGAAACTGTTTACAAGTTTTTAGTATAGAAAAGAGGGTTAATAAGTAGAAATCATTTGAATGGTTAAAGTTAGTCACTACTGTACTAGAAGATGTGTACCATAGAACTACGTAAAGGTGTCTATACCATGGCAACTATTCTAATACTGAAGTGCAGTGTGCACTGTTCCAACTTACTGACAGAGGATGCAGAAATTGATTTAGTTCTCTGCCACCCACCTCTTCCATACTCCAAGGAAGCATCAAGTGAAACTGAGAGGAAGTTTTAAACTTGGTTAGAAGTTTTATTAAAACCCATGAGTACAAAATGTAATCACATTCAGTATCAACAGCATTGTAACTCTTCCAAGAAAGAAGGGTTGAAATATCTGAGATACACAAATCCAAGTTTTTCTACAACCAAGACAGCCGACATTGAGATCCAAGAAAAGAAATTTATGTTGGATAAAAGTATTCTTTCTTTTCAATAAGTTTTAGAATGCATTTCTCATGATCTCCTTATAGAAACACTAAAATATATGATTTTATGCACAGTACAGGTTATATTTTTAGTTTTCCAAATCATATGGTACCTTTTTCTGAACAAATCACCCATTAACTCAATGACTGTCAAAACTACACAAATTCCACACTTCCAAGCTTTTTTCCAATTTTTTTACAATGTGGAAAGGGTTATAAATATATTGAAATCTTCTGTTTGGACTAAAATGTTCACGTCAACTAGTCTTCGAAAAGTTCTATGGAAATTGAAATTTGAGGCCCTCCAACTGTAGTGCATCTACAAAAGATCTTTGTACTATATGAGAATTTGCTTGCACTGAAAGGCTCTCAGAATGATGAAAATGAATCTGAACAGAACATAGGAATGCCAACTCTGTGTCGACTTTTCACACAAACAGCACTGATACTTTTGGAAATGATCAACTTTGCACAAAGATTTCCACGTTTTGCAGCAAGCAAAACAAATTTAACGAAAAATGAAAAATTGGGATGAGGAAGTTCATTTCCCCATAATTTTTGTTTGAGAATCTTTGAAATCAAGCATTAGGTACAAGTGTATACACAAACTTTACCACACTATATAGGTCGCAGGGGGAGGTTAAGGTGGAAATGAAGATTACAAAACACCATCTGCAATCACCCATAGAAAAAGTTATTGCTAGAGTTTAAAACTTTTATATTAACCTAAGTACCAAAACAAAGATTTACAAGTGAGACTTCAGTGTGTGAATCTGACCCAACACTTTAACAAAAGTTGATGGGTTGAATGTTACACACAATCAGTTGATTATGAAGTCCCATGTCAAACAATTATCAAAAAAAAAAATGCCACAACAAAAAGTAAACACAAAGAAATGAATAAAGACGAAACATCATCATATAAACAGACTAATGAAAAGACTGATATTATTGTTACGTCAGGGCTAGAAAGAATTTATATTTCCTGGGAAGGGAGCCACATTGTCTACAGTTCCTTCAATAATTTCCACGTACAAAAGGTAAATTTCCCTCTCAACTGCCAAAAAATTCCTTCCAAGTACCCAAATTTTCTGGGAATGAGCCTCCCAGCTTCCCAACTTTTTCCACCCATGAATGTTATGTCCTCCCAAGTTGTGTTAGTAGAAGTTACTCAAAAATCCAGGTCTAAGCTACGCTCTGTGCAAATACTGTTTACTGAGGAAAATTCCAACTGTCTCCAATTCTACCTGTGCATGTAGTCTGTGTCTGGCACGTACTAAATGGTAATAATCTACTCATTTTTTATTTAACTCTGACCAGGCCTTTTTTAAACTTCTTGAATTGCCATACCATGCATGCATATTCATGAGAACTCAAAAAAAACAAAAAAACCATGGGGTAACAGCCAGTGTCAGTAAACATTTAATAATTCCATGCACCAAATAAGATATTGTTATGCAAAATATTCATCACCAAAATAAAAAATTATTAATTGGGTGTGCAAGCAGGTTATTGTAATTCCATCCGACTGATACCTTTCCTCCTGTGATTCACACTATAACCATTCTCTGTTGGAGTTTGTGGTTCCTGGATTACCACTTCTGGTACCCTCATCTCTGTACCACAGTCATTACATAAAAAGAGGTAAAAAACAGAGATAAATGCAAGATGTACCATATCTGCATCACTGCTAAATGGTTATTTACTGAGCAATCTTCTCCTTGCCAACTACCCAGGTCTACAGTAAGGAGGGGTGGGGGCTGGGGAGTAGGGTATTGAGGAGAGGGAACATTTGAATTTTCTTATTAAAGGCAATAGGCAGTCACCCCAAAATTTTCTTTGAAAAATCAGCAAACTCTTGCAAATCTCCTCTTATTGCATTACTGGCACCTCTGAGATGTTTTGAATGTAACTATTACAAACAACAGGTAAAGCAAGGTGCAATTTGCCTTAAATTCCACAATTCACTAACAAAAATATTGTCACATGATCAAAATAGCCCATTCATGAACTAGAGTGACAGGATACACTCACTCTGTTTGGGGTGACTGCCTACTGCCTTTAAACTTAATTAGTCACTGATGATATGTTCTAACTGCCAGGATAACAGAGGAGATAAGAAGAGGACAGTGTGTCCCCCCCCCCCCCCGCCATGGGGCTATTTTCTGGGTCAACTTATGTTAGTGTTTTCAGCAGCTGCATGTTCTAGAATGCATTTTATGTTGCAGCATGCTCCTTAAAGTCATACACATAATGCCTTGAATGATCTTCCCACACCACAATGTGCTGACATTGTCAGAAGAGTATTCACCCTCACCATATTTTTCTTGTACAGTTTTGTAACCAAATTTGTGCTATAAATAGTCTGTGAGACTTAATCCGAACACTGAATGGAAGTGGAAGCTTGGGAGTGAATTCCATTGTTGTACCCACAGCTAATATCTGCATCAAGATTTAAACATTTATCGACAATGATTTGCAATGCTTTCAAACTTGGTATTATTGAATTAACAAGAAAATATTCAACACAACTTTTGATGTTCAATCACCATCTGAAGACCTATATTACCATAAGTCACAGCCTCGATTACTGAAGCTCCAACCAGATTTAATTAAAGCTTGCTTCCATAAATATTTCAGCAAGAAACTGAACAGCACATGCAGATGAAAGGATGCCTCGTTATTCCACTTACGTTCCGCAAATCATTTCCTACAATGATTATTGTGTTTCCTTGTGATTTATTACAACCATGTGAAAATAATTAATGTCTCTAGCAAACTTGATGAATTTGGACTTACAAAAGTTGTATTTCCCAGGGTATCCAGAGTGACAAGGTCAGCAAAAAAC
Source organism: Holothuria leucospilota (assembly GCA_029531755.1). Taxonomy (NCBI): domain Eukaryota; kingdom Metazoa; phylum Echinodermata; class Holothuroidea; order Aspidochirotida; family Holothuriidae; genus Holothuria; species Holothuria leucospilota. The sequence continues at coordinate 14,962,141 of CM055965.1, forward strand.
ACAGTAAATTATAAAACTGTCTGTAAACATAGATCTAAAAAAGGGCCTCCTATTTTTACAAGCTGGGACTGAAATGAGACCTACACCTCAAATAGCATACAATGCCAAATTTGTTAATAGTTTTAGAACATAACATAAAGATTTGTGAAATTCTTGCATTACACAGTCCAGTGACACCAATCTGTAAAGTTTGTTTCTATTGTAAGGTTTTTTAAGCATGTTGGTCAAAGCACTTTTATACAACTACAAACATTATTACATTCAAGAGAACAGTAATTGGTCTACAATGTATAGATTTCTTTTTGCTAAGTATTGAGCAAACTGTTGAAGAAATTGTGTTATGATGGCCAGAGCACACCAGGATACACAGAGCAAATTGCCTCAAATTCCATTATTTTTTAATTCAAAATGCACTTTTCAAAGACCCAGATAACGAGATTTTTGCAAGAAAGTTCCTAGAAAGCATCAGAGCACACACTGAAAAACAAGAAGCACTGAAACTTCTGGTGAGTAATCGCCCATTCCTCCCCTCCCCCCCCTCTCCACTGGTAGGCAAAAAAAGAGAAAGCTTTGAAGGTTTCCATTGCTACTATGCATTGCTGGCCACAGGAACTTTCAAAGTTTGAGAGAATGTTCGACAGGTCTGTGGCATGAGCATAACAAATTAATGATGAATTCATTCCTTTTATCCATTGATGTATAAAATTTCATTATTAGTAGAAAAATTAGCACTGCATTCATGCCACTGTTTATACAAATTCAGCAGTCCACTGCATGTCATGATAATCAGAAAAAAAAAGGCTGCCAATTATTTCCAGATCTCAATACCCCTACAGATTGCATGTCTAATCAGTACATGCCTCTGCCAGGCTTTCTGGACCTTTAAAAAAAATACCACAAATATTCCAATGCCTGTTCACGACCAAATTACGAAAAATCCATAATTATTTCCACTTTCTCGGGTATAAAAATATGAGTTGTACACACATTTACAAAATTTTAGTCCTGACAAAATTCCATCAGTAAACACCCCTCGTATGCAGAATTTTTGAACCTGTGGGGCATGACTTCAGTCAGTTTTGACAAATGCCACCTGTAGCTACCTATGAGAGAGTGTAGCAACTTTCTTTTTTCATCAACACTCTCCCCTCCACCCTGACTACATCATATTACCAAATTTGTATAACTTTGCTGGCCTGGAAAGTGCCATTACATTCTGCAGTTTTTTCTGGGCATAGGAACACTGCTTCAAGTAAACTATCTGACATGCCTTACTAAGGCACCATGTCAAAATAGCCTAGCTGCAGCTGCCTCAGCCAAGCTGCGGCAACTGCAGTCACATTTTGTAACTATGCACAACACAACAGCTGGACTACTTTAATCCTGCTGTTGTACTATGTGAAGCAACAATTTGACAGCAGCTCTTGCAGCTTGGCTAAGGCACTTGCAGCCCTAAGGTTTTTGACAAGGTGCCCAAGTCATAACAAGACAAAACATGAAAACATACTTTCAGTTGTAATGAAGTAATAACATAACCCAATCAATCATAATCTCCTCTGATACTATTAAAATTTACAGTTTCTGTAACATGCACCTATTTCTTCCTTACAAATAAAGCACAGCAGGCAGAGAGCGTTTAATACGGCAAGCAGATTAAGACATACTGTTATAAGGGAGTTGCTAGAGAACTCCCTGCTGTTATTAAGCCATCACCACTTTTGTGAAAAAGGGCCACAGTATTTTAAATGTGTTTAAACACACAATACTTTGAAAAATGACAATTTACAAAGACAGCCATATTCTACAACCCTGTAAACTTGGTTACAGTAAGTCAGTCACCAGACACAAGCAGGAAACGGTTTAGTAGCAACCACAAATTGAGTTCATCTTTTTGTATCAAGCTTTCTAAATTCCAAGTAATTACCTCCACATCACAATGTTAATTCCTTACATTCTTCTTTTTTAGCATTTGACTATTTCTACTATTTCAAAAGATTGCAAAAAGCGATTTTGTTCTTGCCCAAAACTGTCACAATATTTCTACTTTTTTTTGCATGCTGCCATCACACTTACTTCTTGACAGAGATGACCTCTTGCGACGAGCCTTTCTACTACTCGTCTCTGTGAAAACAATCGCGAATCACATTTTATTCCCTCAAGATGAGGAAGAATGCTATACCAAACAGAGGGCTACTCCACAGCTAACTACACTACATTTGGTAGTTCTGTGCCATCCGTGACAGTCAAAACACCAACAGCATTAACTTTAAAAAGAAGAGCTCAACGCAACCCTCCTACGACAGAGATGGTAATTGGGGAAGTAGTCATTATATGTACACAGACACAACCTGGTATTAATTACAATGGATTAATTGATGCTGTCTATCAATTTTGACATAATGAAACAGTGGCAATTATCATCAAGCCTTTCAGAGCAGTCAATACACTACAAAAGTATTCAACATTTCCCATTCCAAGTAAGGAAAACCCAGAAAATAGAAAAACAATTTGGAATTTCCTCCACAAAATTGTAGGGTACATGAAAAGTCAAAGCAGAATCTCTCCTCTGTATTTGTTTCATACTCTACCACAACAATTTATAACTAAGCTACTGGTAATCATTTTGCTTCTATTACACAGGTAGTATGTTTTATCGAAAAGTGTAGTGTTACTGAATAAGTGGCTGTTAAACTTAGTGAGTCCCAGCCTAGAACATACGAAGTCAAACAAAATATTAATACTTAAGTATGATATGCTCACTAAATTTAAAATGTCTGACACCTACCATAAAACTATTTCCAAATACTGACATGTGTACAGTACAAATCAAAAATATCACCAGAAATTGATGAAAATCTTGAAAAGATCATGAACATTTTACACATATATTCACATTTTACATATAGCATGACCAGAAACCTCTCTTGATCAAAATCATTCAAAAGAAACACACCCTTTGTGTATTATATCCAGTATGAACCTCATCCTTTTGTCTAGGACCACATGCAATAAAGACATGCAGTCTACTCACTCTTGTCCTTTCTGGATTCATCTGGATAAGCCTGCACCACTGCTTCCTCTTTCCTCTCATCATCTTCATCTTCACTTTCCTCCATTGATTCCTCCAATTCATCTTCATCCAAAAGTTCCTCTTTCAGTTCCTGTAATCCTTCCCTGATCTTTTCATCAATCTCAATCCCTGACTCAGCTGAGACTCCAGACTCAATAGAGGTCCCCGTTCCACCACTCATCAGACTTTCGGCACTTTCTGCCTGAGACACAAGACTTTCCTCACTTTGCTTTATACCTCTTCTCCTGCTTGGAGGTGTGAAAGAGGAAAAGACTTCCTCCCCAGGGTACGACCCCCTCCTGTGACAGTTATCCAGGTTGCTTGGCAGGGATTTTGTCTTCGTTAGGCGGTTTTCTAGGTCCTCTTCTTGACCAAGCAAGGATCTTACTTCCAAACCATCTGACCTTTCTCCAAGAGATGACAACTCACTTCCAGATCTCATGTCCAGACTCTCAAAGCTACCAGCCAGAAACACAGAGTCATCATCTCCTACTTCTCTTCGCAGCTGTTGTTCTAATGACATTTCAGACTCCTTCAGCGTAACAAGACTCTGATCCTCCTCACTGTCTGTTAGGCACAGAGTCTCTGAGCTTTCTTCTGATGGTCTATTCATTTGTCTTAATGGTGAAGAGGAGTACCTGGGGGGTGTTTTTGTCAGAGGTTGTACCTTGGCAGATGCTGAGTCCTTTGTTCGTTCAGAGTGGCCACTGACTTCTTCATCAGATGGGAAAGAGAAGAACTGCGTACTGCTCTCCTCATCCGAGTATCCATCACTGTATGATAGAGTGAGGTCAGGAATATCCACCTCATCAACAAATTCTCCATCATATGTATCTTCATCTTCTGAATAATCCTCCTCCTCTCCCTCACTTTCATCTTCATATGCTCGTAATGGAGAGGACAAACTTGCATCATATTTCCTGTCTCTTGGCCTTCCCTTTTCTTCTCCTTCAATCATTTTGTCTCCCTTGATTTCACTTTCTTCTTTCCTCATACCTCTTCTAAGCAAATCACCATCCTGCTTAGTATGTTCGTCAACCAGATCTGCTTCTTTGACCATTGTCTGATACCTAGAATTTAATTTGGATGGCTTTTTACCAACAGTCTTATCTTTTTTAGGTGAGGTGCCTTCCTTTGATCCTTCCAACCACTTATTCCTTTGTGACTGGAATTTCTCATGGAGATTTTTCTTCCTGGGAGCAATTACATCATCTGAAACTTGTTTCTTATCTTTTGGCTTTTGTTTCAACCATCTGTCTAGCAGGTGCTTTTTCTTTTCACTTGCCTCTTCACCACCCTCTCTCTTCCTATCGTCTGTGGAATCCTCAACAGCATGTCCCTGCTGATGTTTGTCAGGTATAACCTCTTCATCTCTAACAATTCCTTCCATTTCCTTCGATGTTTTCTCTACACTCCTGCTCTTTCCAGTTTTACTTCTTCTGGGCAGAGATCCCTCTCCTTCAACGTTTCTGTTCTGACGGCTTTCCACAACTTCCCCCTTTTCTTCCCTCTTTCTCCTCCTAAGCTCTCCTTGATCACTTTTATGGACATCTGCTGCCATCTTATCATCAGTTACCCTTTTCCTCATATCCACATCTCTTACTCTTTTCTGCTTCTCAATTTCCACATCCTTCTCTAGGGCTGTAGTCTTCTTTTTAGGATAACCATAACCCTGTTCTACTGTGTCCTGAACTTTACCCTTAGTTCTGTCCTTACCAAACACCTCTCTTTTTCCTGCTGCAGGCAACCTCTCACCTTTCTTCTGTTGGGTGTCTCCAGGTGAAACAGTGACCTCCTCTTTACCAGGGTGTACTTGTGCCTGTTTCCTGTCCATTTTTTCTCTGCCATGTTGATCCTCCTTTTGCCCTACTGCCTCAGTTACATCCTTACTACCATCAACATTGGACTCTATTTGTTTCTGCTTTCTCCTACGAGGCATTGATTTCATTGCAACAGCAATATCAAGAAGCTCCTCAAGAGATTTTGAGGTATCCTTTTTCCTGCTAGACTTTCCTACCTTTTCCTTCCCTTTAGCTCCTCCAAACTCTTGGGAAGATTCTGTCTGCCTCTGAGATTCCCCAGCTTTAAAATTTCTAGGAAGTGAACCACCTTCTTGGGGAGAAGGCAAAAACTTCCCTCTAGGACCACTTGTTTTTCTCTCCTCAGCCGGGCTAACCTCTAGCCCTGATTTTGCTTCAACATCTTTTGGTGCATTTTGCTTTGTACCTAAGTGTTTATCTCTGACATCAATATTCTCGGCTGGCTTTGAAACTGGGGTTGGGTGGTGTTTTGGTTCCTCCACAGTTTTAGAAAGCAACTTCTCTTTTATGTCTGACTGCTTGCTAGATGGAACAAAATGTTCCTTCTTTTGTGGTTGTTTCTGATCCTGTCCTCTGGTAAGATATTTCTCCTTCAGGTCTGACTGTTTGACAAGAGGTGTGACATTCTCTTTCTTCAGAGGAGGATGACCCTCTTCACTGCTTTTGCTAAGAATTTTTTCTTTTATATCAGCTTGTTTGATAAATGGTATGTAAGGATCTTTCTTTTTCATTTTCTGATTTTCATTTGCTTTGCTCAAAGACTCTATCCTGGATGATATTTTGCTGCTTTGATCCTTAGGTACCTGAGATGATTTACTCTCATCTCCATCCGCCAGCTTTGACTTTCTTGACAGGCTGTCTTTGCCCTTCAAGAGCAATGTTCCATCCGTTTCTTCACTAAGCTGTCTGCTCTCAAACTTCTCACTTCTCTTTTCCCTCAGAGCAACTTCCTTTTTCACTTCATCTGTATTTCTTTCTTTATCTCCAACTGTTTGAAGACCTCTCTTTCTCAAGGAGGCATACTTTTCTTCACCCTTGTTTGCCTTTTGATCCTTAACCAGAATACTTTCTCCTGTTCCAGCAGTATCAAGATTATTTTTCTCCCACTTTCTGTCTTTTTCTGTTTTTTGTTCAAAATCTCTCCTTTTTTGCACCTGTCTTTCATCCTTCCTAAGAGAATCAGCAACCGGTGGCTCCTCTTCAAACTTGCTAGCAACCCTATCTTCATCTCTTTTCCTCATCACTCTTGAATCAGCCTGCTGCTTCTCCTCCCTTTCTTTCCTCCTTTCATCAACTAGTGATCCTTTTTTCCCTAAACCTTTTCTTTCCTCATCTCTATCTGTCTGTGGTTTGGAACCATACTTCCCAATTCTTTCACTCCCTGGCATACCTGGTGGTATCAAACCAATATCACCACCTCTCAGGATGTCTAAAAGATCACTCTCTTTCTTTGATTTCTGATCCACAACCTGATGTCTCAAGGATACATCTTTTGCATCATCCTTTCTCCAGCTTTCTTTCCTATCTCCAACTTTTGAATGACTGAGTTTACTTTCCTCATGTTTTCTCCTTCCATCTTGGAAGTTTCTTTTGTGTGTGCTATCATCCTCCTGTTCCTCCTGATGAAGCACTTTGGGTGTCCTTCTCTTATCATCACCAGCTGACCCAGAAACACCAACATCTCCACCCTTTAATTTACTCAACAGGTCATTTTCTCTTGGCTTCTTTTCAACACCCTTCTCATAAATGGTTCTCTTATCTTCAACCTGTCTAACTTTTCCAGGAGTCTTACCCTTATCACCAGAACCCAATGCAGAGTTATCAACATCTCCACCTTTCAAGATACTCAGCAGATCATTTTCCCTTGGCTTCTTCTCTCCTGTTTTCTCATAAGGTGCACGCTTCTCTTCAATCTGTTTAGCCTTTGCAGACATCTTGCCCCTGTCACCAGTACCTAAAGCAGAGCTACCAACATCTCCATCCTTTAAGACACTCAGTACATCATTTTCCCTTGGCTTCTTCTCCCCTATTTTCTCATATGGGGAATGTTTCTCTTCAATTTGTTTAGCCTTTGCAGGAGTCTTGTCCCTTTCACCAGGACCTGATGTAGAGACACCACCATCACCACCTTTTAAGATACTCAATAAATCATCTTCCCTTGACTTCCTTTCAACAGTTTTCTTCTCATCAATGGAACCCCTTTCTTCCATCTTCTTTAACCTCACTTTCCCAAGGGTCTGAAAATTGTCACCACCATCACCAGAGACATCCCCACCCTTCAATTTGCTTAAAACATCCTGATCTTTTGATTTGCTACTTGACTTGGGCCTTTCAATGGTAGAAAGGTTCTCTTTATTCTGTTTGCCAAGGATGGGCTTTGCTGAAATTTTCAACTCGGTAGTGTCTGGACCAGAGATGCTGACATCCCCACCTTTCAAAATGTTCAAAATATCACTTTCATCTGAGTTCCTTTTAGGGTGGGTCTTTTCAGTCTCTTTGTTCTTGTCTTTCACCTGTTTGGATGGAACTTTCTTTGATGACTTTTCGAAATTGCTTGAGGCAGACACTTTAACATCTCCACCCTTCAACCCACTAAGCAAATCCTCCTCTCCTTCCACTTCCACTGGTGTCACAATGACTTTTCTCCTTCTTGTATCTTCTGTCATCCCTTTCCTCCTTCTTACAGTGTATGCCACCTCATCTTTCTCTGCTGGCATTATCTCATCACCAACAGACTTTTCATGTTTACCCAAGATCACTTCAACTTTGTCGACCCTAGATTTCTTTTGCTCACCATCACGCTTTCTTCCACCAGTCAAAAGTGGCGGTTCCTCTCTCCTTTCTTCATCTGTCTCTCTGCTTGTACCCCTTGACTGCGATAGCCTCTGTTCTGCACCCTTTCTACTAGACTCCTCTTCCAACTTTGGCTTACTGTCTTCATGGGTACGAGATCTCAGTTTAATGGTTTTGGCAGGAACACTATCTTCCCTGTCTGATGTTGGCAATCCACCTCTTAACATACTCATCAAATCCTCTTCTTCCTCTGCATCTGGTTTCTTTCTTGGAGGGTCTGTGGTCACTTTAGCTGTCTTGCTTCTTAATTTGAGCCGAACCACTTTAACATCTTCCTTTGGTTCTGTTTTGGAAGCAGACTTAATTTTCTCTTTCTCAACTTTCTCTTCAGGCTTCTCTTCAGATGTTACTATAGAGGCTTTCACTTTCAATGGTTTCACACGACGATCCTTTTCTTGTTTAGGACCACTCTTCTTGATCTTAACTTCAACAGTATCTGTTTCCTCTTTCATTCTAGAGCCTTCTCTCAGGAGTTCTGAAGGTTCCGAGGTAGAAACTTCATCTGAAATTTGATTTTTTTCAGATGCTGCTGCTCCCCCTCTAAGAAGGGACACCAAATCTTCCTCTTCCTTTGGCTCTACACTAGTTTTCTTCACAACTTTATCTTTTGGACGTCTATTCCTCAAACTTACCCTAAATACTGTTTGCTCCTCTTCCATTTTTTCAGATGAGGCAGACTTCCTAAGAGGGCTTGTTCTTCTGTCAACTGGTTCCTTTTTGAGTTGTACCCTTTCCTCAATCCCTTTGTCAGACTGTTCTAATTCATGCTTAGAATCACTTATTTCCTTGATGTCTATTTTACGAGAATCTGTGTCTCCTCCTCTAAGGATGCTTAAAATGTCTCCTTCATCAGTTTGTGAGACAGACAATTTCTGATCTCGTTTATCTTCACTTCTCTGCTTCTGCCTTTTTCTTCCAGAAGAAGTGCTTTGCTCTTCCATTCTTTGTGTACAAGCTGTTTTATTAACATCTAAATATGGTTGTTCATCTGAATCTTTATAGGATTGATGAGATTCCTCTATTCTGGCATGAAGAAGACTTTGTTCATCTTCAGCAGCAGGTTCTTTGTTTCCATCAACTAGCATACCAGTGTTTGGTAACACCTCTTCTTCATTCTCATCCCTTGTTACCTTTTCAACCATCTCCATCTTCTCAGAGATTGCAGTTTCTTTTGGATATCTGGCAGTAACCTCCTCTCTCTCTGTCAGCAATAATTCATTTCTTCCTTTCACGTCTTGATTTAAAGAGGATTGCGTCTTCACTGCATCTTCAACCTCAATACTGTCATCACGCTCATCAGATTCAACCCTGTTGCTTCGTCTCCAACGCCTCTGGCGCATTCTTCTACTACTTGCACTTTCTGGCTCATAAGCTACTTCTACAGGTTCAATTCCACCCCTCAACAGATTTAAAATCTCATCTTCTTCTTTTGTCCTTTCTGGCCTCTTCTGGGGCTCCTGCAAGTCTTCCACTCTTCTATCCTCCCTCTCCCTTTTGTCATCCTTCCTCTTATTAACAGGATCTGAATCTGTTGAGACTGTGGTGGTGTCAAATGAATCTTCAGATACTGACTTTTGTACATCAGTACTCTTCACTGATTGTAGATCTTCAAATGATCCAGAGCCTTCTCTTCTTCTACGCCTGGAGTACAGCCTTCGTCTTGGCATGACATCATCTGTGCCAGGGACAATTTCTGCCTTTGTGCAACTGTCCCCCCTTAACATTCTCATTAAGTCATCTTCATCATTGATTTCCATTTGTAGGCTTGCATCACCCAGAACACCTACTTGGGGACTTGACTGCCATTCATTTGGACTTAGGGTCTCAATATGGCTTTGTGTTGACCTTCTCGGAGCAGATTTTTCCCTCTCTGATGGTACAGAAATAAAGACATCATTTTCTTCCTTTTCTCTGAAATTATCATCTCTAATCTGATCACTCTCAGAACTTTCTCTCTTCCTCTGGGCTCTTTTCTGTCTGTACTTCTCTCTCCTCTCTCTTCTCCAACGTTCTCTTTCTGTTTCTTTCTCATTCCCATCACCTTCAAGAGTCTTCCTCTGTTTCAACTCTGTTTCAACCTCTTTCTCCTCTTCCTTATGCAGTTTACCACTGTTGTAATCTCTTCTTTCCCCTTCAGATATCATACTCCGAGACCTATCTCCAAAGGGCACAGAAAGCTGCTCTTCAATGTTTTTAGAGCTACCTTTCTCTTGGACTAAATATGACCCCTGTTTTCTTTGAAAGGAATTATATTCTACATCAAATTTGCCCACCTGGAGGTCAATCACCTCATTTTCCTCTCCTCTATCTTGTGTTTTTCTTGGCTCCTTTTCCAGCATCCTTTGGTTAGTTTCCCTTCCCAAAACAGATGCATCTGCTAAGTTTTTCTCATCCACTCTTTCAATGACTGCCACATGGTCCTCCTTACTACCTTCCCCATCTTCAGCACTCTTAAGCCTTCTCCTTCGTCTATGTCTGGTTCTGCTTTTCTCTTGAATACCTACTTCTCCTTCACATTGAGTTTCACCCTGAGTTTGATCAACTAAATCTGTTCCCGAAGTGACTTCCTCATAACTTTCTTCTCTTCTTCTCCTCCTCCTCCTACCATGCTGCACACCTTCCTTTACATCAACTCCCTCTTCCACTTCTTGATCCCATGATTCATGTCTGTGTTTTGGATGCCTCTTGCTACTGCTTGTTCTTTCAGTTTGTAAAGAACTGCTTTCAGCCCCCATTTCTCCATCAGTCACTTGCATTGCAGCTTCTTTTTGTAATCTTTTCCTTTCATACCTTTGTTGACTTACAGCCTCAATATCATCGCTCTTTGTATCACAATCCCCTTCACTCTGCAGATCATCAATTCCAGGTGACAAGCTTTTTCGAGGAGTGGGATGGGTTTTCACTTCTGTTTGATACTCCAGTCTCTTCCTTTGAGTAATGGTACCATCTCCAGAGCTAAAGTCATCTGGACTTTCTGAATTCCCTGCCCTGCCATCACTCACAAGAAATGGATCCTGTGGGGGCATTACAACTGAACTAGTCTCAGGGAATGTAATGTTGGAAGATGCACCTTTGTCAATAGTTCCACTCACACTCCCCTTAAGTTCTGACAAAGTCCCCTCACTTTCTGTTTCTCTGGAATCAGCATCCTCTCCCAACATGCCACTCAGACCTTCTTTACTGTACTTTTGCACAGATGTCCCTTCAGTGAACACATCATCATCCTCTTCCTCCATCACTTCCTGGTTGCCACTGACAGCAGCATCATCACTGGAGGCAGAATCTCCTAAAACAGGTGTCTCCATATTCTCTGCTTTTTCTAGTCCATTCTTCTTGCTTCCTCCTTCAAGCATCTCTTCATCCTCTTCTTCATCCTCATCTTCATCATCATGCCCATCTGTGGCCTTAACCCTTTCATCATAAAGGCTAACTTGACCAACTTGTCCTTCAAGCTGTTTTTGCTCCTCTGATTCTTGCAGCATCTCACTTTCCATTGATACATCATTTTTGCTGGATTCATCTTCATCTTCTTGAGATGGAATAGTCAATTGCTCCATTTCTGTTCTTCGATCACTCTCAGTTAGCAAAGGACTGCCTCTTTGAGAACTATCTTCAACACTCCGAGAATTCAAGGACAGACCATCTTCCGAAGTCACTACATTTTGCACTTCACTTCCACGAGGATCATCACCAGATGTTATCTCTTCTTGAAACCCTGATGCTTTTTCTGTGGAATGTTCCTTATGAACCTCTTCTGTGTGTTCTCCCAACATTGAATAGCTTCCTCCTGCATAGGAATTATCATCTGTAGTAACATCTTCTCTCACTTCATACCCGTCAAAGTCTCTCTCATCTACCTCACAAGTGCCTTCAATTTCCTTGGACTTTTCAAATCCTTCATGGTGTTTATCTTCTCTTGACCTGACTTGGGCACTAGCTTGTTCCTCACTTTCCTTGTGTGTGATGCCTGAAACCTCTTCAGATCCTTTGGAGCAATAAGAGTTAAGATGTATGTCAGCACCAGAGGTAAGCAGGACATCTTCATCTCCACTCCATGCATCAGCAAGCCATGCTTCACTCATTGAATCAGTTGTTGAATGTCTGGAATCATCAGTGCAGAGGCATGCTCCAATCAGCCAACAGCATGCATAACCAATCAATTTACATGCTCTGATCTATTGTTGAGTAGGTGAAATATCCAACTTTGTACAATCATGCTGCATTTGCCAGAGACTGGATCATCAGTACTCAAAATGCTCCAGCTACTTTCCTGGTACTCTTCTACAAGTTGGCATGCTCCAAACACCTAAGTAACATGCTCCATCCAGCTGATCACATGCTCCAGTCATGTGGATAACACCACATGGTCATGTGACTACATGCTGTAGTTAGATGCTGTAGTAGTTACAAGCATGCTCTGTCTATTCACTCCAAAATTTTGCAACATGCTGCAAGTGTTTCATATTTCTAACCACGAATGTTCCTTTTAGTAATTTTCAGACTTGTAGTGAGTCAACATTCATGCTGCTTCCAATTTGCAAATACTTCTACTCATGAGAATGAATTTGATTTTCTACTCAATCCAGGAGATTTTCAGAGGTTAGCATTTAATGCTAATAGATATTTTCATAATTGTACTTGTCACAAATAGTGTTGGCTCAGACTCATACTCTCAGCTAGAAACACTGCTCTTGTACTCACGACTTTGCACCTACACTACAAGTCTACTAATTTCTGTGAAGTGTGTATGATTATTAAGTTTTGCACATTCCCATCAAGCAACTGGTCATGCTCCATACAATTTCCATATCATTGTTTGAGTTATAATCCTTTCTTTCCTTTTACAGGCTACATTTCACTGCAAACATCATGCAAGCCCTTGAATAAATCAATCATTACCAGTACTTTATCATATCATGCTGATACAACATCCTTTGCAAGAAACTTTCTAAGGAAAAACAATTTCTTTTTCAAGCACCCTCCATTATACATCTAAAAACTTACATCGCCTTTCAGCTACCAGAGCAGCATGGACACAAGATACAAAGTTTAAAAGTTTTCATTGTTCTTGAATCGTCTGCACTACCCATTAAAAAGTAAAGATATTTTTTGGAAGAGATAATTGCAAAATCTTTCATGTCTGGTCAATTTGGTATAATTTTTACCATATGAAATATGCAAAATACAATTAAACATATCACGTAGCAACCATGTAGATCCTAGTCTGACTCACAAAAATTACCATTCTGTACTATCCTGCTTAGTTTGCATACTCTAACCACAAGTCAAATCTCCTACTGCAGAAGTACATTGACATGTGTAACTTTGCACCATTTTAGCTTCATTAAACCAGCCTATCCAACAATATCTCCCTCTGTTAAACACTGCCTCATTATCACTAATATTCGAAAGATTCATTTTGATATTAGTTTTGATGGTTTATGATTGGCTACTGCCATGACATTCAATAAAATCTGTGTCTTCTACAAAAATTACATTTAAATATTTCTGTGGGACTTGTAAATCAGGGTTCTAGAAACCTTTTGGAAGATGGCCCCAAGGGAACACATACTGACCAAACCACACCTTCCTCTTGCATATTACATCATTTCCGCATCCTGATGCTCGTTCACCCACGTTACAAAATTACCTGTGGTCCCTTGTTTTCAGACCTTTGGTGCACATGATATTATGTCATGATAATATTGCGTTAACACACTACATAATATACATAAATTTTAATGATTGACAAAAAGAAGGTGATGAATGTAATCATTCTCCTCAATAAGATTAGAACACCTTTTGAAGGTCTGTGAAATCTCTTCTGTAAAAGGGCATGGAAAATACCATACAAATCGTACATAAATATCAGGGTTACCAGCTGGACAGGTTTTTGGCGAAGTATTCTTAACTTAGCTTTTGGCATTAGAACGGGCAGCAAGAATTGTAGCAAACCCCAAAAGAATTTTGGTTTGTCTTTCCTGTGCTGTGAAAATATCAAGTTTTGATTTTTTCAAAATTTTTTAGAGACTATACAATATCATCCATGATATATTAAAACACTATTGTAAAACATGATATTCAACATGTGCTCCACCTATCACAATACCATTATACTGAACTAGTAGCAATGTTTGAATATGCATGGTCAATTTCTGAACATACAGCAAATTGGTAACTTGGCACATTTACTCTCATTTGACATGTAACTTGACCTCTTGAGGTACATGAAAACTGGTGACCCAGGGTTACATTATCACTACATCACCCATTTCATGTGTTTCAAAATAATTATGGTATTCACACAGGGCCCGGTTTCATGAAGAGTTAAGACTGACCTGAAGTTTGATCAATCATGCAATAGTTCTATTGAAATCAAACTTAAGATCAATCTTAACCCTTTATGAAACAGGGCACGGGTCGTATACATACGTACATGTGTGAATATTAACATGTACATAATGCATGGATAATTTGTGCACCAAACATGACTTCATGAATTTAGTTTTCTCTTTTGAGTGACACCTTCAGGAAGATTTTTTGTACAGTATAAATTGTTACATTGTGCCAAGGAAAATTTACTCTTCACAACTTGTAATGTGACAATACTCAGATTATACAAAACATAAAGGGACATCAAACCTTGGTCTTACAAAAGTTCAAATGTACAAGTGCTGAACTGAAAATTATCATATTATCTTCAATTTTCTTTTACATAATGCTATTCAAGTCAGTAGGAGAAGATGGAAAGAACAAACAGCCCCCTCTAAGAGGACATCTTCCACTATGCTCCAGCCAACTTTGCCAGCTGAAAAGTTTCAGCAGTTTCCAGAATACAACTGCAGACAGCAGAGTGAGCAGAGAAAAACAAGACTTGATGGTATGCCTTAAGGTAATCGCAACGCATTAAAACTGTCATGTTTTTTTTTTTTAAACTGCTTGCGGCAAGAAGTGCAAATGTCTATCATATTTCATTTCTCTTACAAAATTTTTTCTGTCAATATTAAATGGAACACAGGCTTTCAGCTCACCACTCCTACAGCTTATGTTACAAGGCACACTGGTAATATATCAAGGAGTACAGATATCAGTAAAGCACTCAAGTGATGCTATGTCTAGACACTACACCACACGAAGGAATCTTCTGTTGATATCGAAAGAAGAATCCATGGAGAGGTATCAACAAATCACGACACACTTCAAGAGATATAGTTCCACTGTGACTAGTGAATGTTCATCTGCAATCTCTACCACGGACTCATAGAAAGGGATTGATGGGATGTGTAATGATGACGAGAGCAGAAAAAAAAAACATACATTAACGCAAAGCACACCATCTTACAGCAAGAAGCACAAACTATTTAACAAGTGATAAATAATGTCTACAACAACTAAACAAACTTGAAGCTTTTTAATTCACAATGAGATGGACATGGTTGAGAAAACGTACAGTAATGGCGGCATTAAATATTTTCCACATCACTTTTAATTTTCAATAATACACTGGCTGCCTATGGTACTGTAATCAAAGTTACTTTGAAAATCACCATAAGACACCATATACTATGAAACATTGTCCAAGAAACGTTTAGTTCTGTTTTATGAATAAGTCCTGCCATATATATCCCACCAGGCAACCATGACACTTACCCTACGGTGTGTGACCCTAAGGCAACAATCTGAACTGTGAACAAGTAGTAACAAATATGTCAAATGGAATGCAAATTACTCTGTGTTAAAATGTGTATTTAATTCCTATTTTTCTATACCCACTCATCTGTGTATTTTCCTATGCCCACTCACCAATGCTGTGGCTGAGTGGAAAAAGGAGGTGGCATTTGAAGTGATGAAGCTTGGCAACCAGGAGGTTTGGGGTTTGATCCCCAGCTGGGTCAAAGTAAGGTGAGTTTTTCATTCAAGAGCAATTTACAATTTTCCCATCTGAGCTGTCTTTTCAAAACGAACCAAATTTGACCTAAACTGTTGAGTTGGTTAGCCACTCGACAAGAAGTTGTAATTCATAAGCCATACTGGCTTCTCCCACATTTGTGGTTGCTTAGCATTGTAAAACAACTGGCCTTCAAGGCCTGAATTATAAAAATAGATATCCCTCCTTTGTTACTCAGACAAACACTGTGCCCCAAGGTTACAAACTCCATTGGTTTCATATTATGTGAAATTCATGCACGCCAACCAGGGAATTTTAATACCCACAACTACTAGAGCAATTCTTGCTTATGTGAAAAGTCTAAAAAGATCTTCATAACTCCTTTCAATACCCACAGATTTGCTGTCCACTTGAAAATTTTTGAAGGCCCTTATTAGAAAGAACAATTAATAACAAAACACAGAAACGGTAGATACAGAGCAACAATGAAACTGGGAGGAGGGTCAAAACTGGTGACAGGGGAAATGAGAGCGTATGATAAGAATGACACCCACGAATTGTGATTACATTCATCCCATGCTTCCACTTCATGAAACATAAGACAACCATAGAACAGCAAGCAACACGACAGACACAATTTTATTATCACAGGGCTTGAAACCATCCACAACCCTATGTGAGGAAAATCTCTCCTTTCCTCCCTTCCTGAAACAAGCGTCAAATGGGCACAAAGTTTCTTCTACATCATAGTTCTTTGAAGACTGCACCCCAAGGACTTGTTTGGCATGTTCCAAGTATTAATTGCCTATTTTTATACCTATATTTGCATTTCATTTAAAAAATGCTAAGTCTGGCTCTTAAAATACTTTTAAGTGCCTTTTTGAAACCAATTTGCCCCAAACATGATAAAAATTTAACTCAAGAGAGTTCCTAACCCTTAGTCCCCTCCCTCTAACTGCCCCATGTGGCCTGCAGTGCTTACATTGTGGGCCAATAGTGGTCAATTTTGAGAAGTTCACACTGAAAAATGTTTCAAGCCCTGGTTTTGTAGACATTATGCCAAGAAATCTTGCTCCCCACACTTGCTGCTTGGATTGACATATTTGGCACCTTGAAAGGGGTAATTTTTCAAATCAAACACAAAACTCTTCAACTTCAAGAGAAATTTTCCACTAAAAAATATTGTGGTGATGTCAAAAACAGTTTTGAATACAGTACAAAAGTGGTCTTAGGTATAACCACAACAATAAAATCAAACACTAATTACTTTTGTGCCGGAAGTCTTGGCATAAACCTTTAAATAAACCCAAACAGCACTCTTTTGATGAAAGATACATGTATATACACTGATCCATGCAGGACAAACATTTTCGTCACACCAGAATACCTGACGGTAACTTGGAAACATTTGAATAATCGGCAACAAAGAAAAATTTGCAAGAAGTGTAGTAAGAGGGACTGTCTCCACTGGAATCCTGCTCAAATTCTTTGGTGAAAGAAACAAGAAAATTGTCAGAGCATACACCTGCTCTTCCTAGAGTACTACCCTATTACTTGGTATTCCATACCAAGTTTCTTTGTAACAGATTACCTCACTTTGTACACAGGTACTATCAAACTAGATACACAAAGAATCATAAGGATGCACAAAGTTGAGAGTGGTTAGTGAGAACTATCTGACTTAAAATGGATTGAACTAAAATACTGATTACTGTCTTAAACCCACTTAGACCACTTTTGACATAAATCAGAGAGCTCATATCCCAATGGCTAGTTTACTAAAATACACTGATTGATTCTAGCTAATGGGGAAACTGATTCTTTTAAATGGCAAATGCAGTTATCCTTATTTTAAATTAGTCTACCTCCCTAGCCTAACTCTCATGTTTAGCTCTTTTGAATCATGTAACATTTTTGTTATTAAATTTTAAATTCATCAAAGACAATTCCTTGGTTACCTCTAAGATGTTTGAGATTGTTTTCAAAAGGGTCACTATAGTTATATTTTAAGAGTAATTAAACATACTTTAAGCTTTATACTCATATTTCAAAATAATGCTGAGATGACTGCTTGTGCCCTTAAAAAGGACTGAACATAATACTGATTCTAGCAGTGCACAGAACATGACCAAACTGATTATAGAAATGACCCATATTTATTTCAAAACAGAACATCTGCCTTTAGCCCAACTTTTCCAGAAAACTTTTAGGAGTTGAGATCATATGACATCCTTAAAAACTGTTTTTAATGACACAAAGAAGTACACACTTTTGGAATTCTCTGGTTTCATCTGATATTTCTAAAGTGATCAATTCCTTTCTGAAAATTGTTTGCTGGATTAAAGGCAATGGGCAGTCCCCCCAAAAATTGATTTGAAAAAACCAGCAAACTCTTGCATAACTCCCCTTATTTGCCTTAGAAGTACCTCTGAAAATGTTTTTGAACGCAACTATTACAGACAAAAGGTAAAGCAAGAAGTTATTTCCCATGAATTTAACATCTCAGTAACAAAAATACTGCAATATGATCAAAAATGCATTCATGAATTAGGATGACAGGGTATACTAATTCTGACTGAGGTGACAGCATTTCCCCTTTAAAAGGCATGCTGCTCTCTTCTTTGTACCAAAACACTGACACCATCTCTGCAGTCTACTCTGCTGGCCCTGTTTTGTTTGGATGAACCTATGATACTGTTGACCTCTGACCATTCTCTGATATACTTTAGAGAACCTGTGACCCCTGTACACTTGTCTTTGAGATCTCTTTCCAACCTCCTTAGCTGACCACATGGTATTAAATTTAATACTTGTTTTGCTCCCTGATATCTGACTCATCCCTGATCTGCCAAGTTAACCCCAAGGTTTCCCTACACAAGTAAACTTCCAGGAACCTTATCATTTCTCTGCAGCCCTTCCATCTATATATCTGTACTCATTAGCACCTGAATATCTGACACACTTTCCACCTGCTTCACTGGCTGTATTGATTTCTCCCCTGTATTATTAATGTTACAAGTGGAAGCCATACTCCAAACTATTCCAACTAAGTTAGCACTAAGACTTCAATTACAAAACTCTGGTCGTATAATTGGCTGCAATAAAGGCATCCAGCTTTCTTGTTGGTCCAAAAGCCAAACACAGAACTGCAAACTGACAGACAAACAGACAGACTGGTACTTGAACACAAATCAGAATTTTCAAACTACTACACATCATATTTCACTCATTCAAACATAGGGCCTTGAACTAAACAGCAACAACAATCCATCAAATTTGACATGGAGTCCATCAATGGCATCCCTTCCTTTACATTTAAGGAAACTCTGTAAAGTTACAACTTAGAAGACAGAATCCTTGAAATATCTTTAAGATATGCACCTATCAAAAAACTCCTAGTTACAACAACATCATGGCTCTGCCTGTCATAATGTAATCATTTTAATTAAAAATTCCAATGACACTCCCAACTGTTGTAAAATATTTCAATCCTTCCCTGCACAAACCCTCTCATAAAAGTGAGATGCCCAACCTCTCTGCTGAAAGAAATTCATGTCATGCTCACTACTACCCAAACTTACCACTTCTCTGATAAATTGCTGGTCTATTTTCAAAAGTGTCACTTGCTGGTGGTCGTTGTAATCTTGAAGATGCATCATCCACTGACGGCCTAATTGGATCTTCGCTGTCTTCCCCAGGGGCAAAACTACCTCTGCTCCTTCTGAAAATTACAAAAGGATATCATGAAAGTTTTTACTTTTACAAAGAGTGTTTTGTCTATATGCAAATGCATGATGTTGGTTATTCAGATGTTAAAGAGGTTCTTACACAATGTATGCATGTTTATGGCAGTCATGCTGGGGGTCAGAGGTCATTTGCAGTAGGTGTGCTGATGCTACATACATACAGCCAGGCCCTATACAATGAATGCTTGATAGTAAAATTTACCTGCTAAGAGAAGCATGACACTATAGCTTCTGAAAAACCATGACACTATCACTTGTGAAACCAGAATGCAAAAATGCATTGAGGAAAAAACTATACCTCTTCGTTTTCCTGAGGATCTGCCACATTCAAACATCATATTCTCGGGGTCAGATACACATCACTTCTGCACACATATGACAATGTGTTGTGGTGAAAACAATGTAATATCCAGTGCATACTGCCATATTGGAAACAACTACCAGGTGATACCTATTTGGGGGGAATGGAGGTCCCTACTCTACCCCTGTCCCCTACAAGGATTGCCTCTATCACAAATTTTCCTTTACCAGGTGTAATATGTGCCATACCTATGACAACAAGAGCCTGGCTATTACACAATACAAATACAAATTACATCATAAAGCATTAAACAGAATACCATTTTTACTGTACCACAAATGATGTCAACCAACCACAGTCATGGGCTGTGGGTGGTGGGTTGTGGGGTTTGAGAACTAACCGTACCTTTGTTCCCTCCTCCTGCGTTGGGAAGAGATTGCATCTTCACCATTCTCTACTTGCAAGCTTGGGGTCACAGAATCCAGGGACAATCTCTTCTGGAAGTCACTGTACTCTGCTGTAGGTTTCAATCCCCCTGCTCTTAAACTCTTCCTCTGTTGATTTGTGACATCTAAGCTTCTCCGAGCCTTCCTCAAACTCATCTTTTGCTTGTCTGGAATGTCGATTTCTCCATCTTCTTGTTTCAAGGCATACTATTTTTTCAAAAGAAAACTTAATTGTCAAACTGATTTAAGTTAAGAATGTACTTATTTTTGAAAGGAGATAAAAAAGGCCCTTCATTTAAGTTTGGGCTTTTCAGTAACATTTTTTATTTACAAACTAACCTGAACCAAAACTACACTTAAAGGTCTGCTTCATAGCAAAAAAAGTTGTTAATTATCCATAGTTATTCAGGTGACAATACAATTTATATTTGGCAGACTTTATAAACAATTTTATTTAATGCTATTTTCACATACATTATTTTACAACTTTCATGAAAAAGAGGGATAAACATTTACTTTAAAATAAACTGCCTAGTTGGGTGGGTAGCCCCTAGAATTCACTTGCCCTAATAATTCTCTACTCGTCTTGAAAGTGATGGAAGTCAAATCTGTGATTTATTTCTCAGACTTACATGTAAAGAAAATTCCCCTTTGGGGTTGATTTGTACATCACTTGAGACAACTTGAAAGGCATATATTTTACTTCTCTATTTCTCTAGAACATCACTGTTCCTTTTTTATTGGAATTTTTAAATCTGTACTTTTTAGTTTGCTCAATCAGGCAAGAGGAGCTAACAGGGAACTTGCCCAATCTAATTTTCACTTGCACATGTTGATCATGCAACTGTTTAAGGGCAAACAATCCCACCCTAGACAGTAAAAATTCTCCCTCCTCAGTTAACTTCTACCCCCTCTGCCAAATTAGAAACTAGCACCTGTCTCTTGCACCCCCTAGACAAAGTTACAATAGCCTGTACTGACTTAATATTGCTCAAGGTCACATCCACACACTCCTGTGTGTCTGCAGTCTCCTATGCATTGGGTACACTACTGATCAGCGTAAGTAATCATTGGATTCATGTGCAGTCACCAGTTGTAAATAGATATATTCTGAGATTCCTATTAAATGGGATGGTGCAACAAACCCTTTGATGTACAGCCTTGAAGAAAAAGAATTTTACTTTCATATTTTGATATTGACCATACCTCATATAATTTGAACTGTTCCACAAGATCAAGATCAGAACTCCTCTTGCTACAAACCCTCTGGGACACATCTTCAATACCCTGCTTCTCAAATGCATCTGTCAAATCGTAGAAAGTGTCTTGGTCAGGGATGTAGCTGAGAGTCTGTGAGGGGAAGATGAGATGATATACTTAAATGTGCTAGATTTAAATGATGGACATTATCACACTTCTATAATTGCATTACTGGATGACTCATGAGGTTCTGTTCATAACAAGGCACAACATTCTTCATATGAGCTAAATGTTTGTGGTATGTTGTTTACAACTTCACATACATACAATTTCCTAAGTCAATGCAAATGGAAAGATGGTATGTCTCATGTACTGGAAAATATTTTCCTGTGACAGTTATGATAAATAACAAGGGAATGATTGTGATATTTTGATGCAGGCCACAAGTGCCATTCTAGACCTTTCTTTGTTTTTGGTTCATTGTTCATTTTAGATTACAGATTTGCCTTAAGGTACTCTTAATGCCCCCAAGTCATTCCCCTTTGGTGGTCAGGATGTCCTTTTTAAATAGTAAAGTTTGTTGTATCTGTGGTCAGTAACCTTTTCATCTGTCACCCAAGATGCCCTTCTACCCTGACATCCTCATATGTTATCACTTGGAATTTTAATACTAGCCCTACTTAAAAGAAGAAATACCCAGAGTAGTGAATTTGCAGTGATGCATGATAAATTAATTTCATAGGAACATTAAGTAGACAGCCAAATCAAGGAAAGTTTGAAATTGTTTACGAAAGAGCATGCTGTCGGCCAGAACTGTTGTCTATAAAAAAGCTTCTATCAGTGTTCATGATTTTTTTACAACTGTAAATATTTTTAACCCCTTTTTTGAAAGATCTCTCACCTCTCATAATATTCTTCACAACCCAAAGTCCCAAACATTACATTGTGACCCAAAGGCTGTCGACCGTGGTGTTAAATCATAATTGTATGTTTATACATCTGGCTGTAATAACAAGTTTTTTCATTAGTATATTAATATTTCTCATAGTTTTGTCACCAAACAAAGTAAGCCCAAGTCACTATTTTCGCAAAAAGAACAATTGGGGCCTCCACCCTCATCCTCCTGACCCCCTCCCCCCTTTCCAGATTCTGGACCTCTCACTGTTCATCTTAATAAATCTAAAGTATTATGAATGTTATTACATTTGTTATGTATGCTCACACATATCTCATTTTGACCCAAGGCAAGAAAATTTAATTTCCAAAACACTGGATGAATGTGACACATTTTAACTCATACCTGCTCATACTGTGCTTTCAGATTCAACCCAGGTTAGGACACAATGGTCAAAACCCGAGTCAAACAGCCATGCTTACTAATTACAGGGTAGCATAGCCATTCATCATCCTGTGACTAACATTTCTTGACTCATACATGGAAACAAGCTTTCATTTATAGCCGTAAGTTTCCATCACTTTCTCCCCCTCCTTACTAAAATAGTAAAAATACTGCAAACTTCATCTGTCTAAAGCCTGTCTCATTCCCTAATTATAGCCACTAATTGCCGGGAACCCCAATCGATACTAATCCTCCTATCTGATCATCTCCCACACGTTACCTGTCCCATCTCATCTCATTTCCTCCCTTCCTTTCCTTTGCCCTTGTCATTATCATTATTTAATAAACAATTAGACAACAATTTTACTCGTCCACCCCCCAAAAACAGTCCATTAGATTCTAAAATCACTTTCACCTGTTTCACAGAGTGAACACCTTTTCATGCTTCCTGAAAGAATTGAGGACGACTTCCTTTAAATGAAACTGTAACAAACACTTCCTGTTAGTCCATTTCACTGTTTTCAAGCTTTGTGAAGGCCATACCTTGGTACTATGCAAACAGGAGGTGCCTCTTATCACAAAGGGTTATAGAGAGGTCAAGATGATAAAACTATGGACAATGACCAACAGACTCCCCAGAACTTACCTGGTTTGGGAGTCTATGAGTGATGATACTTACCTGCCATTTACATATATATTTCCCTAATTGCCTGCAATTCCTGTAGGCAAAGACTTCTTACAACAGAGAGCGCCCATGTCCCATCCTGTAGAGCTCATATCCCAATTGCATCATTCCTCCTTTGCCCAACTTTTTTACCAGAGATAGTTTTGCGGGTACAATGAAACTCATGACTAAAAGACTAATAAACTTTATTAAAGGGATAACTGATTTTTGCAGGCCTCTTGGCAGATCCTCTCAACCACTTTTGAAGAGTTTCTGTAGTCACTTTATGACATGGTTTTGATCTTTCATGAAAATTGATGTATAATTTGCATTTTTTTTATCTGTTAATTTTCAAACACAAGAAGTGGTCCAACACAATAAAATTTACAACGAGCAAGTGTAAGCAATTGAAGGATCACAACGTAAGTATGAAACACCAAGACAGATCTGGTATTATGTAGGCCTGTATGCAAATGAGCTACAGTCATTTCAAACAAGTTCTCCTTATGTAGATTCAAATAATTTGGACTATTCAAATCCATCTTTCAAATTTATAGGCGATACATACATTACAGATTTTAGAAACAAAGTAAATCTTTACTTTTGCTCTTTTCTTTGATACTAACCAGAAAGCCCAAAGGCTTAGTGATTCCTTGCCGAATGGGGATGCTTTGTTGCACTGAGGTTTATCCCTCAAATTTATCTTTCTTGACTACATCATTTTATGTTTTAACAATTTGACCTCTGCTGACCTCACATGACCTTTGAACCCCACCAAATATAACAAAAAAGAAAATCTGAAGTGTCTTGAAAGGGAATCAACTCCAATGGATCTTGGATCTTGAAAATTCTTGGAAAATTTTGCTTTTTCACCTCTGGTGACCCTAGATGACGATCTTAGGAATACTTGGGATATTTTGCTGTTTGACCTCTGGTGACTCTTGATGACTATCTTGGGAATTCTTGGGAAATTTCACTTTTTGACCTCTGATGACCCCATATCATGATCTTGGGAATTCTTGGGATATTCTGCTTTTTGACCTCTGGTGATCCCATATAACAATCTTGGGAATTCTTGGGAAATTTTGCTTTTGCTTTTTGGCCTCTGATAACTCCAGATGATGATCTTGGGAATTCTTGGGAAATGTTGATTTTTGACCCAAGTGACGCCAGATTACAATCTTGGGAATTCTTGGGATATTTTGCTTTTTGACCTCTGGTGACCCATATAACAATCTTGGGAATTCTTGGGAAATGTCACTTTTTGACCCCAGTGATGCCAGATTACAATCTTGGGAATTCTTGGGAAATTTTGCTTTTTCACTTTTGGTAACCCAAGATGACCTTTGACCTCCACCAAAAACAATAGGGTTCTTCCTTACATCATGACAAATCTGTATACCAAATATGAAAAGTGTCGGTCATTCTTATCTTGAGATATCGTGATTACGAGCTTTCCAGCTTTTTACCTCCAGTGACCTCAAATGACCTTTGACCTTCACCAAAAACAAACGGCTTCTTCCTGTCAACATGACAAATCTATGTACCAAATAAGAAAAGTGTCGCTCATTGCTGTCTGGAGATATCGTGTTTACAAGCCGTTTATGAGGTTTTCGCAGTTTAACCTATGGTGACCTCAAATGACCTTTGACCTCTACCGAAAACAATAGGATTCTTCCTCTCAACATGACAAATCTATATAGGCCATTCCCATCTTGACATATGGCGATTTCAAGGTTTTCGGTCTTTGACCTCCGGTGACCTCAAATGACCTTTGACCTCCACCAAAAACAATAGGATCCTTTCTCTCAACATGACAAGTCTATATACCAAATATGAAAAGTGTCTGTTATTCCTACCTTGAGATATCGTGATTAACGAACTTTTCGGCTTTTTAACTTCGGTGACCACAAGTGACATTTGACCTTCACCAAAAATGATAGGCCTCTTCCTCTCAACATGACAAATCTACATACCAAATATGAAAAGTGTCGGTCATCCCTATCTCGAGGTATCGCGATTACAAGGTTTTTTGGTTTTTGACCTCTGGTGACCTCAGATGACCTTTGACCTCTACCAAAAATGATAGGGTTCTTCCTCTCAACACAGCAAATCCATACAGGCCACTCCTATCTTGAGATATCGTGATTTCAAGGTTTTCGGTCTTTGACCTCTGGTGACCTCAAATGACCTTTGAACTCCATCAAAAACAATAGGATTCTTACTCTCAAGATGACAAACCTATATACCAAATATGAAAAGTGTCCGTCATTCCTACCTTGAGATATCGCAATTACGAGCTTTTTGGCATTTTACCTCCGGTGACCTCAAATCACCTTTGACCTTCACCAAAAACAACAGGGTTCTTCCTCTCAACATGACAAATCTATATACCAAATATGAAAAGTGTCGGTCATCGCTATCTCGAGATAGCGCGATTACAAGCCATTTACGAGGTTTTCGCAGTTTAACCTATGGTGACCTCAGATGACCTTTGACCTCTACCAAAAACAATAGGGTTCTTTCTATCAACATGACAAATCTATATACCAAATATGAAAAGTGTCGGTCATCGCTATCTCGAGATAACGCAATTACAAGTTTTTCGGTTTTTGACCTCTGGTGACCTCTGATGACCTTCGACCTCCTCCAAAAATAATAGGGTTCTTCCTCTCAACATGACAAATCTATATACCAAATATGAAAAGTGTCCGTCAATCCTATCTTGAGACATCGCGATTACAAGCAGCGTCACAAACACACATACACACACACACACATACACACACACACGACATCACCATCGCATAGATTCCTTGCCTGCCTACATCAAGGAATCAAAAATGCTCTAAGGCCGACATCATACTTGATCTGCGCCAGCAGCCTCAGAAATGTCATTCTTCTCACTAAAAGCATGGAAGCAACTCACCTTATTCACAAGTGTCATCACATACGTTGTTATTTCTGAATCTTGCTCTGGGTCTTTTAAAATACTCATTATATGTGAACCTATTTCTCTGCCTACAGAAACAAAGAAAATGTTATATTTTCATTGTTCATGCATTAAAATTATCACAAGCTGCCAAGGCAAATCCAAGAAAGGTTCAACAAGTCCCAAAATTGGCAACAAAATATTCCCCTCCTAAAGGTCCCTAGCCAAAAGCTTTAAATTTGAACCCACACACCAACTGTTGTTCCCAATTTCAAATCCAAAAACAAATACCTTTTCCTGTTGAAAAATTCTTTTCTCATGTCATTTGTTCAATCATAGCTTCAAGCTTGTTCTTACCAAAGAATCAAAGCATTAACCAAGTTCTTGTGTTAATTCACAAGACTTATGCACGAAGTAAGATTTTTCTTAAGTGGTATTCACAAAAGCAACTTGCTTTGTGAAGATACCCCCAATAACTACAATAAATGCACATGAGCCAATCGTATGTGTGGTTTCAGCTTGTTTTGTCACATGTTTAACCAATCACATTGACTCTCATGGTAAAAATGATGCACATGGTTTTCTGTGGTTACACATGCTGTCCTACACCTTGCACACTACTCAGTACAGCCTGCCTCTATATGCATTGCTAGGGCTTTTTGTAATTACCACAGCTCTGAAGCTTGCATTAAGTTATACAAAATACTTGTAAATGCACTTTTTCTTCCTGAATACTGAATTAACACTTGGACACCCTGCCTAAGTCCGACTTATGCATCTTCTTGTGGGTTAATATTCTTTGTGAATACAACCCCTGGTTTATCAAAGTCATGAAGAGCGTTCAAAGGAAAGCAAACAATGGATCATGGTGACCATGGGGCCAGCTAACACATTTGTGTTATGTCCTGGCCTCATCTATTATACAACTAGGTGGTGTTTTACAATTTAAGTTCACATTTATAGTCATTTTTAAGGTTAATGAAGTATTTTTCTCAATTTAGGAATAATGTTTAAACAATACTGTACTTATTATAGCACACATTTCGAAAATTACATTCTACTTGTTACCCAATTAAAACTATAAAGTCTCAAAAGAGATATGATCTGTAAAAGCCTACATATGCAAACAAACAATAAGACCAATAAATTAATGGATAGGTGCTGAAAAATGGTACAGGTCCAGTGGCTTTGTAACCTTTGGAGTGAACTCTGTTTGCTCAGCCTCTCTTTAAGGCTTCCCAAACACTGTCCGCCTATGAGAAGAGGACTGCTTCCCAAACACTGTCCGCCCATGCGAAGAGGACTGCGTACAGTTTTGTATGCAAACTTCATTACCGTAATATGACTTATTCATGTAATCTTTCATTATTCATGCTATTGCTTTTGAGTTAGAGTGTGTACTCTGGTAGTCGTAAAACTGAAAGTCTGGACAGAAACCTAAGAAGTCTGATCATTACTGTATTGCATAATCACCTGTCCAGTGGGTATTGCAATGACATACTGTACCAACTCTATGGGTGGCGTAGGCTACTGCATGATTTAAACGGGAAGAGATGTTGCATTCTTTTAAATATTCACTAACAATTAACCGGTCTTGGGGCCACATATTTCTATGAATATCCAAAAGATTCGTTCATTGTTCACTTGGGCACGTGTTAGGGATATGACTGAACAAAGACTATGCCACAGAGCCTGCTATGTAGGCAAGTGGCTTTGCTGATATGGGCCAACAAAAATTATTGTACGAATGCCTTCTTAGGTCACATACATAGGCAGAGCAGGACAAAAAGCTACCTCCAGAGCAATTTCAAGTAAGGTTACTCACCATGGCTGGAATCCTCCTGTTTCAATGCCTTGACAAACAACTGGGCATTGGTCTCAGCATATTCAACAAATACTATCAGGAGTTTTAAAGCTGACTTGACCACCAATCGGTACTGGGAGAGAAGGAATAAAAAATATCTTAAAACACTATTAACAACACACCATGCCAAAGAATAAAACAAACCCTACCTCGATACTCCATTACAAAAGAGATAAAGTCCTCATTACAGAATGTTCATGTCAAGAGAATGTTCTAATTGCACATCAACATCCCCTTCACTTACGGAAACCAAACTGTGTTGAATGTTTTCACCTTGGAGTTGTATAAAACAATGAACAGGGAGGCGATAAGAGCCCATAAGTGACATTTGAGAGTCCACAGAACATTACAGGAGGTAATCAGTACTGGAATTCTACAAATTTGCGATGCATGGTTCCTTAACTTCTCTTTCACAGCCTTAACTCAAGTTTGAGGCACTTTTATAACAGTGCAAGATATGCTATTAAAGAAAGTAGGCATCAGCTTTGGAATTATCCTTTATGTCATTAATTATTGATAGTTATGTGATTTAATTCCAAAAATTGACAAAACTGACAAGTTAATATGGGGTGGCTAGGCTGAGGATAAAAAAAAAAGGTGGATGACAAACGGGAGACATTACAATGCTTCATTTCACCGAAATGTCATCCACTTAGATAAATGGTACTTCAACTTTGGGAGCTGACCTATATAAACAAAGAAAATGAATCTCTGGCCCTGGTGAATGGTATATGACAGATAACTTGGTCCCCTGCACAAGTAGAAATTTTTTTTTCAACTTTACACCAACATGAGATGTTATATCATGAATACTGCATTACCACAAGTATGTCTCTCAGAAGGTTTAAAGACCTGGACTCTATTTCATAAAAGTTAGGAATATTCTCAAAATTAAAGTTCCTAAACCGCTTAGGAACGATTCATCTGAAATCATTCCTTTTCTTCAAATATTTAGGGATAAATCAAAACTGACATTGTTTTTATCTGTGAATTTTCTGCCAAATCAATTAAGAACATTTCTAAATCTACCAAAGATCATTCCTAAACCTAGGAACAACTTCAGCATGAAGATAGAAATGACTTCTTCCTCAGTCTAAGATAGGAATATTCCTAACTTTTATGAAATAGAACCCAGGTCTCCTAAATAGGAGTCAAAACTTCCCCCCTCCCCCATCCTTCACCAACTAAGGGCATCAAGAACACTCCACCATGCAAACATGTGTATCTAATCAGCTTTTTGTAGTTTGCTCTGAGATGACTGTGCATGAATCCACTAAACCAAAACAAACAGACCTACCGGAAATCTTTCATTTCAAATATGAAATCAATAATTTCCTGAATAAGGCTATCAATGGCTTGCATAACCTTAGCAGGAGGCATGTGCTTAATATAATGATTTATTAACATCCTCTGTCTTTCTAGTATAACAAGTCTTCCACACTTGAGTAAATGGTGGAAGATCACTAGTCATACTAGAATACTATCTCCTCAATACTCTTTTACAAAATATATGACAGGACACCCCCACCCCATGCCCACCCACCACCACCTGCCTCCATTTCTGTTGTCTCATTCATATTACTTTCATTTTCCATGGTTATATACAGTACATTGTGCTGTTTTTGCCACATATTTTTTTACAAATCTGTCACTATGCGATGAGGTTTTAATAATATTGATAAATTACAATAACTTAAGTAAACCTTAGGACTCATCTTTTTCATACTGCATATTCTTAACATTTTATTATTTGCTTGTTTTACCTTCTTTAATTTTGTACTTTTAATGTTAAGCGCATTTGAATATGTTTATAGTATTTGCGCTATATAAGAACTGTTTAATAGAGTTTAATAAATAAATAATGAAAGGAGAAATGATAAATTGAACCCTCTATTGATTTCACAAATAAATGCTGATGGATAGCACAAGTTTTACAATCATCTTTAATATAAGCTAATATTTGTTGCATTACTGAACCCTTTCTTTTACGTTGTTTATATTACTAATTCTGAACTTCCTGTCGTTGTGTGTAAATTATTTATAAAACAACATACCGCAAAACTAGTATACATTGATAACATTGAACTACTGATCAGTTCTAAAACATACAATTACATGATAGCACTGAACTTAGTTTCCTGATACGTTTTATAAGCATTCATGAATGTCACTTCAGCTCTTATTTGTTTCACTTCCTTATGTACAGTACACCTGACAAGATCCTTGATGAGCTTGAGATAAGCTTCCCTGACCAGAGTTTAACTAAAAAAAACCAGTTAATACTACAGTGAAGGTATACATACTGTGCAGACCATATTCATAAAAAAATATTGACAACAAAATTGATAAATCTTCCCCTTTAGTTGACACTTGGCATTTAATTTCAACCATTTTGCTAAACAATGAGTACACCTCTGTCCCTTTGAACACAAGATGAGTACTTGTTATCCTTTGAACACTAGTTGAAAAGAAGACAACTTCACCAGTGTTCATCTACCATTTACTTTATAGGGTCCATCATGTGTTGGAGATGGTCCTTCTGGCCCAGAGTTGAACTAACTAAACACCACACTGGAGATACCAATAAAGACCATGAGCCATGGAGACCAGAAGGGGAGAAGCAAGAACAGGAAAACATCCCCCCCCCCCCCCCCCAAAGAAAAAGTGGGAAAGGGTAGATTAGTTTGATCCTCTGAGGGCAGGAGAGATGGCTTGCTGTAAGATGATACATCTTGCAGTTCAAAGATCTTCAACCCAAATCCCAGCAACCTTCAAACTATCTAGTTACTACATTTCTTTCTCAGCAAAGCTAATTATAGTCGTGCTTCGGGGGTTTTGAAGTTTGAGACATCTTCAATGTTTCTGGTCCTCTCATTCAGGTGTTAAATGCTTCAATTTTCAACCTTACAAGATCATGTGTAGTATCTGTTCTTTTCAGCCAGTTTAGAATGAAACCACTCATGACAGACCCATTTTGTAGAGGTCTGAAGGTTGAGAGGTTGCTCCATTAAGTCTATTAAGTGTCCCTTCTAGGGATGCAGCTTCTTTGGGAGCAGAACCCCTTCCAAGGTAACCTTAGGTTTTCACTCTTCAAAATCCTATCTATGGGACTTTTGAAAAAGTATGCTTAAATTCTCAACTGAGCACAGCTTTGGGGAAACAGTGCAGAGCAAGGGTCATCCATCCCTCCTAGCCTTTGGGGACAATAACAAGTAGAAACACACCTTCAGCCATTGGATGGGGATATAACATTGTGGTCCCAAGAACAGGACTGGTAGCTGTTACTACATGCTTGCCTTGTTATCCCCTGAAAACTAGTCGAAAAGAGATGGTAATCTCATTTCATTTCTCAGTTCATTGACAGCAAAACAGTCTCTTTTGTGACTTGCATTACATTTTGGACAAAAACTGTTCTTACACAGCAGTCTCCTCTCACAACTCTTCACATCGTACACAAGTAAAGTTGCCTTGTCATGAAATAAATCTTGAATTTCCTTAGCAACGCTTTTGAGATATTTACGATTGTTCTATGTACGATGGAAATGAAATCTTTTTACCAGACATCATTGCACCAGCTCCCTGACTTCACATAGTAAATTAAGTACAAACTTTTGGCTAACCTGCTGAGCAGAAGTACACACCTTTTGTTATTCATTCCTGGCTTTACAAATCTTAGGTGATTAACTGATCTCTGGAGAGAATGACTGTCAGCAGTGCAGGCTATAACCTAATGTCCTTGCCTCAAAGACTAACAAACATCATTCTCTACTTCTAATTTTAGATGCGGGGGCCTAGTGAGGCTGGTATTAAAATGAGCCCTACACTTCCAACTTTCTGCCATGATTCTGAAGTGGAGTTGTCATCATCAACATCATCTTTAGAACCCACCAGTGTAGTGGACGAGTGGATAAAGGCAGTGGCATTTGAAGCAATGAAGCTTGGCAACCGGGAGTTTCAGGGTTCAATCCCCAGCCAAGTCAAAGTAAGGTGGGTTTTTCATCCAAGAGTAATCTATGGTTTTCCCATCTGAACTGGCTTTTCAAAAGACACCAAATTTGATCTAAATTGTGGGGAAGGTTAGCAACCCGACATGAAGTTGTAATTCATAAGCTACGTATAGGCTTCTTCAACATTTGTGTTCGTTTAGCATCGTAAAACAACAGCCCTTCAAGGCCTGAATTAGAATTAAAACCTGCTTACGTCTCTGAGTCACATTTCAGAATTAAAGAGGATACAAGCATTATCACAATGAAACTTACTTGCATGGTGAGTAGAGAATACAACCACTGGATTGCTTGATTGTGCTCAATGATTCCATTCATACCATCCATAAACAACATGATTTCTCCCAGAGCTGAAAGAAAGCAAACAACATCATGAATAATTTTATGTTATTTATAGCACTTCAAGAAGTAAAACTATAGGTTGTATGACTTTTAAGTGCAAAGTCCTGTTTAACAATAATTCGTTCTCTTTTCCACATACTTGAGAAATAGGCAAAACATGTTTGGCGTAACAACAAATGTACCACTGAAAATGTACACAAGATTTTTCAGTACACCAAAACAGGGAGCTGCCACTCTAAGCAAACACAAAGTCTGCCTATTTGTTAATAGGCCAAAAAGGGGAACAAACTGGAATACTTTACAGTATTATCAAATACTGCTGATTAATAATGGACCCTTAGCACAACGTTGGACCACACTGAGTTGGCTCAATGCTGCTTACATGTCAGACCACCCTGTGCTTGGGACTGGATCCCAAGTACTAAGGTGTACCAACTGAGAACTCAAGTCTGGGTACAAAGTTGTACAGCACTGTATTGGCATCATAACATGAGCACCCATCCTAGACCTGTAGTACAAAGCCTTAAGTAAAACTTAACTGCCATCTCTACTAGAGTAACTGTTCAAATTGATATGCTCTGTTTTTCTTTGCCAGCTTATATCAACAATATATGCTCTTTATTATTTTAATGTTCAAACTAGACTAGCATTTTACGACCTTCCCCATACTTTTGTATCAAAGGACACATGGGAACATACTGTAATGTTGTGTTTCCCTAGCAACCTGTATAATTCCACACAGAGTGTTGACAGCTCAGCCAATGGATTATGTAAAGTATAAAATGTTTGTACACAGTGCACAGCTAGCTATTCTTTTCACATAAAGGCAACCCTGAGGTATAATTCCTGCAAGGACAGCTCAATTCCCTAAATAGTATTCTTGAACACAATATTTCCTTAACTGTTTTTGCTCTCCCTAATTTAAAACCAAAAAATTCAAATCTGCCCTGGATTTAACATATTTAGTGTTTGCATCTGGTCCAAAACTGGGAACTGGGTACCCAAAGTCGATGGTCAGTCGGGTAACCGAAAATATAACTTCTGTTAGGCTACAAGTTTGTTGTAAAGTCATAATAAGAAATTTTGCTTTGCACGTTGATATAATATAACACCAACGTATCTTACGTATGGGCATATGAAGTGTTCTTAGGCATGTGCGTGCTAACAGTTAGGTGTTCTGTCACATGTGCAATCTATGTTAGTGAAACTTTGGATCAGGGTAGCAATTTCAGAACCGGGTCCTGACATCGTCGGTCGGGTACCCGGTGCAAACACTAAACATTGTAAATTCCCCATTTTGGGGGATCTCCGTTTTGGGGATCCCCATTTTGGGAGGGAAGAAGGAGGAAACTACTGTAACAGTTTATAATAATCTGTATTGCACATACTGGTTTGACAAGTTTCACACCATTCAATGAGGTATGTTGATAAGCTTATTAATTCATCTTTCATCATACAAAGATTCCCAATTAGGTTTAGGCCTGAAACCTTTACAAATTTATCGCACAACCATAAATGAACATTTAACAAGTTGCAATGATTAATGTGAACCACCTGCTTTTTGCAGCCTATCAAATTGAACTTTTCTGAGATTTTGAGCAAGATCCCAGATCTTTATGGCATGTACATAAAATGGAACATCTGAGTTCTGGCACTTTCCAGGTACCATATATACCCTGGGGCATGGTCAGGTGACTTCATAAACTGACTTACTGCCGGCAGCTCATTCAATAATTCTAACTGGATTTCACCTGTTTAGATTATGATTTTTACATAAAGTGTCATGTTTCTTGCAAAAGCTTGTTGCTGTCTGTTTGCACAAATTATAAAGATATGTAACAGCAAGCCCAAAGTCCCAGATGCAAGCAGCCCCAAAGAGCTTGCATAGCCAAATGAGCTTACTCAGGTTGGCAGGCAGGCAGGTGGGGAGGGGGGGGGGACATTAGAGCTTATGCATGGAAGGGCACTTCCAAGGGAGTTTAAGAGCTTATGCAAGGAGGGGCACCTCCATGACTGAATTTTGAACCCAACACTGGAAAATCCCAAATTTACACGTTATTTTGTACAAACAATTAATTAAGAAGTGATCACTAGCAAGGAAAGGGGGTGGGGAACTATTTTGAGGGGTGGCATTCTGGGTCTACTGCAATAAAAAACAAACACCTTTCCCTACACAGGGGCAAGAAACTCCAGGACCATGCAGGAGGCAAAAAGTGTACTTACATCACTAGCAGGGACCGATCCTTCAAAATGCTGCTGAAACTTTAAAACATTCTTCGTTTTCTTAATGTTTATTCAAAAGCATTCACCTTTCAACACAACACAACCTGGAATTTTTTGGTGGTAGCTGTCTTCTATTTTTAGACATGGAGCATCAGACAACCAGGTCATAATAGCTAGGGGCTGTATAAGTGGTGAAAGAACTTGTTTTGAAAAGAAAATGTTTCACCCAGACAGGTCAACAAAGGGCTCAAAACCTAACAAGAAGTAACTGCAATGTTTATTTCAACTGACTGCCTGCACTTTTAAGGAGATCAACCTCTGTATTAACTCACTGAAAGAGAAAGCTATGGCAGGTGTGGGATAAATGCTGTAAACGAAGCACTTATTTTACCAGCCACAATTTTATTATTATTTGTGCAGCTTTAGTAGAGGTATTACTATACCATACAAGGAATGTGGGGTGTGCTAAGCTTACTTAGGAAGGGTACCAATATTGGCAACTTCAAAACATGGGATGTAATATCATTTATCTTGGCTCTTTGTATACTACAGGTGGACATAGTGCAAACAATACAATTTGATTGGTGGCTTCCATTGATTACCCTAAATTCCTTTTTGGACTCTTTTGAGCCATGAAGGTATCCATGAGGACGCATGTTATATGAACTAGCAGCTATTATAATGGTCTGAGACAAGGCTTCACTGGTTTACACCACTTTTCAAGTTTCGGACAGATCCAACTTGAAACTTGCCTGATGGGAGGACAAACCTGGAGCTTAAGAGAGTAATAAAACCAACTTAAATTCAGGTTTGTAGCCCTGTTACAGTAATAAACCTCCGTTTTTAAGATCCTTTGAACCATTTAGGTACCCGCCTGTGTTGAGCATTCTAGAAGATATTTCAGCAGTATGAGACTATCTTCAGGTTTTAAAATGCTTGTCAAGGTTCTATTAAACATTCAAAGCTGTTCATTTTGTTATGCTGGCAAGTGATTCCTGTATTTTATTGCTTTCTTTTTTTTATTTATATCTTTCTCCCCATTAAATGCCTTTGCTATTCAACACATCACACCCCCCTGCCCCTATTTTTCTTTGTTCATGGCTTGGTGAAAGCTGGTATAAAATCGATAAATTGCTGTAACTAGGAATGGTAATGTCTCCAATATACTTTTGCCACGGAGTCAATTAGCGTTTATGACCCAATCAAGCTCTGGAAGAAGAAAAAGAGGGAGCGAGGGGCAACCAGTCCCATGAATTTCCTCTCTGAACACTGCACTTGCATTACAGATCCTAATAAGTCTTTTGAGAAATTATCCATTCTTCATCATGGTATATTTGAATGTAACATTGTTCATTAGTTTAAAATGATCAAATCACCTCTCAAAATATAACTCCTGTGATTCTGGTCACATTCCATTCCAAGTTGAATGAGGCAATCCAGGCCTCCGGCACTGATGAACTCGTGAACCAAATCCTGGTCATCCTACACAAAAGTAAAGAACAATGAAGAAACTAAAGGAAGAGTACAAGGAAGGATTGAAAGAATTTGATATTAATTACACAAATTTATTTTAGAAAATAAATCTGAAATTGTTAGATACATAGCACTCATGTTTACTTTATTTCATCTTTTCTTTATTTACATTTTTAACATACTGCCAGTGCTGTACATTTAATGTTATAAAACATGAACTGTTAAACTCCAAGTTAAAGTGTAGAGTATCCCATGAAACTGATGCCAGCTGGTTGATTTAACTTAACACAAATTTATATGAAAATTTGTAGTAGTGATTCACAATAGCAGCCTGAAGTTGTATTTCCACTAATTTTATAATATCAATATAGTTATTAGAATGTTAAGTCTTCTGGTCCTTCGCGGATGTAGGTCCTTTGGGGAACAGAACTCCTTTGGGAGTAACATTTGCTTTCCAACCTTCTGCTCTTCACCAAAGAGTCAAGGGGACTTTGGAGATAAAGTTTTAGAACTAATATGCTTTAATAAATGTAAGCACCAAAGTTTTCCCTGTTACAGTACATACAATATTTATCAGACTTAGTTTCACTGTACTGCACACCAAACAACAGGCATTCAAAACAGAGGCAATGGCAATAATACCCATATTACTTGATATCATCTTTGAAGACTTGAGGCAAGTCTAAGAATTCTGTTACAGAGTCCTTACAGAGGGAGATGGTTACTATATTGTAACAGGGTAAACAAGAAAACATGGAAAACAAGGGAGCAGTTGCATGGGGTGAACAAAACCAACCCAGTCATATGGGATGAGAATAATTATTCTCACGTCTCATTTATTTCAGAAGATAAGAACATTTCTAGTTTATTGAAATAATTTTGGGAAATTTGAGTGCCTGAACATTTCACCCAGATTCCATTGAAATAACACAATTCCAGAAAAGGTGAATCCAAAATTTGCACCACATTCCCATCTTATCCCCACATATAGAAATAACAAACATGGAGAACTTAATTTTTAAAAGTGATGGTACAAGTGTATTAACATTGATCATGATGATATCACTCCAACAATACCCACATTGTACGGACTTGTCTGTTCACACCCATTATACCAATGAAAATGGGGAAAAAAACAAGTTTTCCACCTTGAACAGGCCTGATTTTTAAGAAAATTTTCAGGTTGTCCTTGGGATAACTTTACATGTAAGCCACACTTTGGTTGCCCAAAATCTTTTTGGTAGTCTGAATGAGTGGACACAAAAGATGAACAACTGCATTTCAGATCACTACCATAGTGGAAACAAATGCTTATTTTAAATTCTGTATGCCTTCCAATGATCTTTTTCTTTTTATTTTTATGCTTCACTGACGACTGACAGTCCATACCATTGTCTCAATACTACTTCTTTACAGTAGAGACTTTTATGGCATAATTTCTTACGGATGTAGTGAACTATTCAATTAAAATTAAAATTAACTCGTCCTTCGGACAAGCTCAAAGAGAGAAAGTGGTTGTCTGATGCAATCGTTACTCATCGGGGACAAAAGGACAAGTGTTAAATTTCAGCCCTGTTGAACGGTCATCTTCACCCATAGCCTCAAAAAAATTGCACATTAATCATGATTCCAGATAGTTATAATTAGAACATACTGTCCAGTGCCTTTGATGCTCTAATTTTAGATGAATGGTTCAAATGAGCTTTCATGGGCTTACAGTATTTCCACATTTTGACTTTACTGTGACAGTATGACCACACTGCACGGTGGTACAGACATGTATTTGCATACCCTAGACAAACATGAATAGTGTTGTTCCAGTGTAATGTGTATGTGGTTAGTACTTTGGTACTACTTCCCTGCCACAAAAGATAAGGAGATAACCTCACCTGTCAACAACCCAAACATCTTTGTAATTCTTATGTTTATTTCCTCATAAGCAGCACAGTGAAAATAAAACTGGACATGAAAAAGTTTTAAAATGCACAACTTAGCTCAAACGAACATGAATTTTAATGAATTCATCCATACAATTACAAGACTTTTGAATATTACTTCCCTGTGTAGAAATAGGTTACTTGATAATATGTTTACTACGTAACTTTGTGTGCGATCATGTTCCTTTTAATACACAATTCTAAACTAAAGTACTTTAACACAAAATAAAGCTATAACAAAGAACAGCTCTTGATGAACTAAATAGTGCTCATGTTCGTGACTGTGTAGAACATAGAAGCAATGAACAAATGCTTCAAATAACTTGCCAACTTTTTCTTTTTTTTTTATTCCAAAAAGGAATGTCATAGGAAATGTAAAACCTGATGACAGATTTGACACACCTGCCTTTATATGTGTTGGTACGTACACGCCTGTACACTAGTGCAATGACTCTTTGTCTACAGTTGTTGTACTGGCAAATTGTCAGTGGTGGCTCCAAGGGTGGGGAAGGAGGGTAGAGGATAACTAATTAGGCAAATAAGCAAAAAGTGATCTCCAAACATTAAAGTTATGCAGCTGGCATGCTTAACAGTACCTCTCAATAAGTTAAATTTATTCTGAGCTACACCAACATTTGAAGGACAGCCTGTGCTATATATTTAGGTGTACTGTTGGAAATTTAACTAGAACAGCAATGCTGTTGTGTAGCTCACACAATTTCTCTTGTCTGTTAAAAATAGGAACTCAAAAGAACCAAATTTTATCATTTATTCATCAACTTCCACAAAACCTCCTTACCTTGCAAAGGCAAAACGTAAGAAAAGAGCATAATAATAAATGAACTCAAAACCCGACTGAAAAATCACAAGCACGTTTAGGCATGTAAACACTGCAACTGACACTGTTTGATGACAGATCTACAAACATCACTGCATATTTTCTAAAATCAAGAAGGCCTGTAAAGGTTACATACTTGAATTAGCAGCAAGACTAAAATTAAACTGATGTTATTAAACTGTTCAAGTTTGCAAAGTACATGTAGTTGCACCTACAACACCACAAGCAAACACTGCATAGGTTTGCACTCAATCAAAACAAACCACAGACTCAAAAAGCTGCTACTGAAGTTGAACTCAAAACAGTTACAGTATTGCAATTACTTGACTTGACCATCTCAATTGATCCAGGAACAAATTGGGATATATTCCCACAACAGGTCAAACCATTTTCCTTTCTTGTAAGCCAAACTGACCACAGAGTTGCTTCAGATTTTGTTATCATGAATCAAGTAGCTGCTCAATGCAGGGAGTTCCATGGGGGAGTTCCCATGGAACTCCTTGCTTAATGAATCATGATCATACAATTAGTTATCCCCAAGGCATTGTGATTGCATGGGCCACTTGATGAACAAAGACTGATGTGTGTGAATGGATCAAATTTCAAAACAAACCTGCACAGGCAGTTGCGAGATAGCAACTGAACACACAACCAAGTACACTTGTATAAGTGCAATGAATAAACAGCTACCTGTTCAGCAGGCACAGTGAACTCAGCCCTAAAAAAATTGCTTAAAAACCAAATTTAACTTTTGTATATCAAAATGCAAATAGGCAAGTTTTAATGCCCTGTGGACAAACAATCATGTCCCAAAATTTCAGCTCAAAATCTCCACACATCAAAAGGCTGAAAACTTTTGTAGAAAAGTTGACAACATCTGCCCCATTTTATAACCTCACACATGTACTGTGTACAATGTGTGAGCTAAAAATCACACTGATGACATTTGTGATACCCTTTTTACATACAACAGCTTCATCTTTCTGTAACACTCTCTCAACAGTGAAATTGAGAAATTTTGCATTGAATTTCACCTGTTTTAAAGAATGCCTTCAGTACAGAAAATATTATGATCAATGCTATGTAGGACAACATGACTCACCCCTACATTCTTAAACTGCCCCCCTCCCCCCCCCTGGTTTTCGAAATCAATATTGTTTCAGCAGACCCCAATGATAGGATGTAATCCAATGCATGCACATGCCTCCTGTCTCCCTAAAAAATATTCTGCCCCAAAAATATTCAGCCTACTCTAAACATTGCCCTAATCTCCCATAACAGCTAAGGTAACAATTAATCACTGAATCACAAAAAGTAAAGCACCAGGCAGTAAGCAAGCCCATAGTACAGGGGAGGCCAGGGGATTGAGCTTCCCCTGGAAAAATTTTTTTGCCTCCCCCAATCAAAAATTACCACTGAATTAATACATTTTATCATATCTTTCCCTTCCTTTCCCCTTCCCCTCTATAAACATTCTGGTACCCCCCCCCCCCCCCGGAAGCTATCTCACTGCCTCTTTTTACCTGGTCTGCTACAAGCCTGCTTGTACATAGACCTACATTGCAAATAATCACACTTCAGAATTACAAGGGATATTATGCCCACGCAAGCAACTCCTCAATACAACACTGTTATTCTCACACTATAGTGCACATTTTCCATGAAAGTACAGTACCATACTGTATACTGTATGTACGTACCTCGCAACTTCCATGCTAGTGTTTTTTGGGTCATGTATGCACAATGCATTGGCATAAAAGTCATTTTACATTGGCAACCAGACAATGTCGCCCAAGAGTGTTGGAATTGGCACCACCTCACACTCCCTGAATTTATCAATTCAGCAAAAATAATACACTTGTGTTAGGTATATTGAATTGTTTAGATTTACGTATGTACAGTAGAATAGTAGGGAATAAATCATAGTCAACAAGGCTATCACTCAATCTTAATGACAAGTATTATACGATATGAGTCACCTAACTGGAATGCAGCACTGTCAAAAATTCTTAACTTAATGAGACAATCACTGAGAGACTGTAAGTGTCTACTAATGCACTTTATGTGCTTATTTAGAAAAGGTTTTAAGTACGCTACTCATATGTTCTAACTTCTACGACTATACAAAATTTATTATAGCATGTTGTAACATTAAGGTAGCGTGCATCAATGCATCAACCCACCTCCAATTTCCCCTGCCCCAATTCATCTCACTTGGATTGTAATACTATGGTATGATCATAATGAAACACAATGTAATTTTTGAGAAATCTAATCAAACTCTAAATGAAAACAAATTGCATCCATGGCTCCTATAATAGCAAAATTACACACCTATGACCATTCTTCAATTTCAAAAGTATATATTACATAAATTGTTCAGTTTTAGTAAAATTGTTGCAATAAAATCGTACAAAAAACAACAGAACAAAACTTCTACAAAAATCTTCTTTTTCAGTCAATTTCATTTTTACCTGACTCAATTCTCTGCTCTGCCTAAAATGCATCTTAAATACCAGACAATAATTGGTGGAAAAAGCTTCCCCTTAAAAAACCGACAACCAAACCTCATGAGGAGATGGAAAGGGGCTAAACAGGAGTCAAATACGCTTAAAGCCTGCTGCACACGAGGGGAAATTAGCTCAGCAAAATGCCTCGCATGCCACTTTGTTCAGCTAATTTCTAACGTGTGCAGGTGTGTTTTGGTGAGATTTCTGCCTTCCGAGGCAGAAGACTCAAATATGAAACATGTTGAATACATGTAGACCTAACTTTCGGCCTACTCATTCAGAATACGCTTGCGCAGTGGGTTAAAGGCGTGAGCCAAATGCTTAGATCAGGTGCACACGGTGAGAAAAGTGGCACTCGTGTCAGAAAGAATCAAACATGTTTCATATTTGAGTCATCTGCCTCGCGAGGCAGAAATCTCACCAAAACTTGTGCGCACATGAGAGAAATTAGCTGAGCAAAGTGGCACGTGAGGCATTTTGCTGAGCTAGTTTCCCCTCGTGTACGGCAGGCTTAAGATAATAACAGAAAGATACTTAGCATGAATTCAAGTCAGAGAACTGTGAAAATTTCAAGACTTTAGAGACCCAAAAACCTCCAAGGCAGCAGCTTGCAGTGGAAGGAGAATGAGGATGAGTTGTCGGCCAAGATGGTGGACATAGGAGGCGCGATGTCAGAACTGTCCTAAGCAGCGCACAGTGTGCGAGAATAATGCAAATTAGATGTAGCAAGGGGTAAGTATATGTCAGTGATGTGAATTATGTTCTTCATAACTGCTTGTAAGTTTGCAAATTACTTCTACTCTTGCAAGGAGCTCCTTTCACGCTAAACATGAGGCAAATCAGAAGGCAACATGATAAAAAAAATTTAGAAATAAAATGTAGTTACTTGGACCTTTGTACCCTAGATGCAATACATCATAATGCAATAAACTTGAGTTGAAAAATTTAGAACTTTTATGGCTTGTTGCTTAGCCATTTTCATGTGACCGATCATGCGATAGAATCCCCAAATCTCCCTGGAATGGGAATCTACAAGCCCCGATACTTACCTTCTATTTATGTATTGTAATTCCCACTTAGGGTAAGTGGGAATTACAATATAAATAGGAGGTAATGAGGGGCAATGTAAATTTGCCATTTTGTTTAGTAACATGGCTCATCAGGCATTAAAATATCATTATTAAGCAAAGACGAACAGGTCATGTTAGGTGAGAATGGCTGGGTGGAAATGGGGGGAATGTTCACAACTTTTTATTGCACCATGTCCTATTGTGTGGCACACTGTGTGAAAAGGGCTTTAGATATTCTTCATTACATTTTTTTACCACCCAAACTTCCAAAGCACTTCCTGTACAAAGACAGCAAGTTTACAAATACTTCCTTCACAAACACAACCGTCAACCCTTGTACACTAAACCTTACCCTTTAAACCTTTTTCTCAGCATGTGTGTGGGACAACCATAAAATGCTTAATGCTACAAAATGTCTTAATTTGTTCAATTAATAACAAGGAGATAAAACTCTGACTAACTGTGACCACCAGATAAAACCAGTTGAGTCAGAGACCATCAATGAACTCGTTTACCTGAAAAAGTTGTTTCAATGAGAACAGGGCTCTCCTCAGATCCCGCCCACTAGATGTTCGGAGTTTTTCTGAAAAAAAAATAAGGAAAGTGAAGGAAAAAAAATTAGGAAAGAACAAAATGATGTCAGGGGTGAAGCTACAATAACTGTGTGCACAGATTTTTAATCCTTCTTTTGACTTCACTAAAAGATAAGATTTTAAAGTTTAACCAGTACCTCAAACAGACAGCTGAAATGTTTACAAGTCAATTACTAAATTGTTATTTTGAATTACAAAGAAATGTACGTGCAAATTACAAGTAAGCCTTTTATTCCTATGGCCCTATTACAGTAAATGAAACCCTTACAACACTAAACAGTTACTTGAAAATGCCAGAGGTCTCCATCCTCTCTGCTTCAGTTCCATTCATGGGTAAACTGACGATTGTGGAAACTTGCTCAATCAGGGAGTTGCTATAGCAACTCCCTGGCTCAATCACAAAATGTTCTCTGCACATAATATCCTTTAGACACAATCAACGTACAAATAGAACAGAGGAGAAAATCCAAAAATACCTATTTTAACCAAACTGACAAAAAAGATTGACTTCTGGGAAAATTCTGAGTTGATGCTCTCTGAAATGGTTTACCATAGCATGAGGTAGCTTTTATAGCCTGCTTGTGCTGTTACCCCAATTAGGACTGGATTTACATCTGCTTTTGCGAGCCCCTCATTGGGCATGGTTTTAGGGGCATTACTTTATGAGACTATCTAAAAAGAGAGCCGTGAAAATGTTTGCCAAAATGCCTCCCAGGTTGTTGAGAAAGGTCTTGTATTGCATCCAAAGACATACCAAGTGACCTGTACAAAAACATGTCCACTCCAGAACAAAAGCTTTAGTCAATATTAATTTGTCTGAACAATTTTAATGAAAGGAACTTAAGTTTTAATTATATCTTAAATTGTAT
Organism: Holothuria leucospilota; assembly: GCA_029531755.1. Lineage (NCBI taxonomy): Eukaryota > Metazoa > Echinodermata > Holothuroidea > Aspidochirotida > Holothuriidae > Holothuria > Holothuria leucospilota. Next base: position 15,006,123 of record CM055965.1, read on the forward strand.
AAACTGAGACCGCCCTCAAACAGGGAATGGGGGGCTGCCATGACCGGCTCAAAAATACAGTTTTCTGGCTCCAATTTTACTCTGAATCATTAGCTTAATACATCAGTTGAACCTACTAAATTTTCCCTGATTTACTGCACAATTACATAAACATTTACAACCGTTTGGATTTGGAGACACAAGTTTTTTTAACTTGCATGTGTGCCCAAATTTCTACAAAGTTTGCCCAAATTTCTACAACTTTTTCCTAAATAGTTCTACAAATTCTGACCGAATTTTGATGTTGTCCAAAAATTTTTGGGGCACAGTCAGTCCCCTCTGCCCCCTTCTCATATGACTATGCACAATTATCTTGCATATTTCATTACACATATCAGAGGTGGAATACCAGTCCATGTTGCACACAATTGCCAATGCACAATTTTATAAAGGAAATTTCTCATGTGGGTGACCAAAACCATAGCTGATTAAATTTATACCAGGTTGAGTGCATTTATTCAACCTGGAGTCAATGGTGAATTTAGAAGGGGGCCAACTAGGCCATGGCATAAGGCTCTGAGTTCGCATGAGCCCTGTGCCCTACAGGGCATAAAATTAACACATTATTTACAACCATCATCAGCATAATTCTTGACTGGTACATCATGTTTTCAAATACATTCATAATCTGAAGACAGGTCTAAGTCCATATTTGAACACTGTTTTACTACATGTATGTATTCTGTGAACTAATAGCAACATATAACTCAATTGAGGGGAACATTTCGATGGAACTACAGTATTTTAAACTCAATAACCTCACCCCAGACAGACCAAATTCTCCCTACTAAGTTTACTCCTAACCCCTTCTCCAATTTAAACAAAAAAATCCTGCCTACTGTAGTACACCTCCCAGACAAGGCACTTAGTCTGCACTGAGTTTAAATTGCTCAAGGTCATATTCACACACAATTTTGTAAGAGCTTAAATGAGAACACAACTGACTACACAGGTCATCTTTGACCAACCACAGTGAAGATTCTGTTTGAGTGAATGTCAAAGTGCAGTTGTATTTCAACATATAGGGATATTCTTAAATATGTTTGGAGCAATGCAAAAGCCCCTTTAACTTTAAGTACAATTTATTCAGGGCACTGTTTTCCAACTGTCCTAGGTATCCAGGCACCCTAAATCCACCCCTTCTTGGAATGATTACATATTTGTTTCATGTTTCTCTGCTACAGCATTTCTCAACATCCATGAGTTGAATTAATTTTCCTCTGATAATGTACTTCAAGGGCTATTGTGTGTCAAACGGTACATACTGATGTCCACCAACACTTGACAATGTATGATGAAAGTCACATTTACTACAGACAATTAAATACACCCCTAAATGTGCTCCAAGGTATAACACTTGACCAGTAGGGCTCCATAGAGGCCAAACATGGAAAGCCTCCTATGCACAGTAACCAAAGAAGTATCTGTCTAGATCAGGAGTGCCCAACCAGTCGATCGCCGTCTACTGCATGGTAGACCGTGGACTGATCCCAAGTCAACTGCGAGGGGTGTAGGAAAAAATGAAAAAGTAAAGTTTTTCTATGTGTAACTGTATGACAGTGTATGTTTTGTAGATCTTGGGAAGGTGGCTACTTGAAAAGTAAATCTTAGGTCAAAAAAGGTTGGGCACCCCTGGTCTAGATGGTATACTAGTGTCCACATATTTCACATCCTGCAGTTTTCGTATTTCCTTTTATGCTGGGAGAAGTCCTACATGCCTACTTCCCACTACAGGCAAAAACCTGAAAGTACTTCCAAGCAGAGGAACTATCCCAACACAATTCAGTACTTAAAATTCAAAAGACCACATGACATTCACAAGATTAGCTGCAACTACAAGAGTAATTGCACCCCTAATATAAATTGACAATAAATTTTCAGCAAATGAACTTGTGAATGTCTGAGAACTTTGAAAGTTGAAGCAGACTTTGAATAATCCAGTGTGCTCAGGAGTTTAGAAGAAGTCCTCAGATAGCTCATTAAGAGCTTACCAAGCTGCAGGAACCATTGGCATATAGAACCACATGTACACAAAACTACCATCCACTTGGGGCAAACTATAGCACTATTATAAAAAGCTTACACAAAGTAAGGGGTGGGAACAATGACAAAGGTATGTACTGTAGTGATTATCAGTGACTGAGCCATTGTACAAGAAAGGATGAAATCAATAAGTGGCCTGGGCCTCTTTGCCAGCTAGTATGGTCCACTGGTAAAGACCAAGCAATTAACTCAAATGAGGATGATGACTAAGAAAATTTGAAATAGCAAGTGCCCTAGCCCAATTAAGTACACTCCCAGAGTAACTTTGCCATGCAAGGGAAGTCAGCAAACTGATAAATATTTACAGAACACAACAATATTATAACTGGGAGGGATGGTCTCTACAGTCTACATTAACATTACCACAGACAGTACTAAGTGCTAGCCAAAACTTCCAAAAAATGAGAATTTCATGTACTTAAGGAAATTGTACAGTTCTTATATTTTGATCCACTAGTCCAAGTGGCAGCTCCCTGGTCCAATTGAAGGCTACTGTAGATGGCACTTTGGGGAGACCCTTGTCTGGAACTGTCAGTAATGCTTCCTCATAAAAGTGACTGATTTTTTTGGAATGTTTACTTCAAAAGTTGATCTTATGAAATCATTAAATATTGTCTAAACTGTAATTGACAGATGGGTTTCAGAGAGCCTCCTGTCTCAGCTTACACTCCAACAATGTAAGTCTAATACGTGCTGCCCGTCGCAACTCTGAATGAAGTCCAAACTCCATATGACTTCACACCCTCTGACGTCATAATATATACAGTATTAATGTAGCCACACTATTCTATATGACAATAGCACTACTAGAACTGATACCACACAACAGAACAGATATACTGTACATCATCATTCTTGAATAAATTTTACTCCTACTTGTATATATATAAATTACTGTAATGTTTTATATAACTGATCTCTAACACGTTGCTACAGAACTAATTATTAATCAACAAACTGGCAGTTTAAAATTGAAATTATTTCTCATAAAATTTTCTTACCGTAAAACTACTGTAAGTATCAAAAGAAAGAAATAAATACAATAGTTTAATCTGTGCGAAGACAATTCCCCTCCCGTATAATCTCCAAAACCTGGTCCCAGCAAGTGGGACCAATGAAACAAGGGTGAGTTACAGGGAAACAGCAAGGATATGCATAGGGCGCCATCTAGTGTGGGTAGGATTTTCATTGTCAGTGATCATCCCGCAGTATATGGACTGTCCAACAGTAGTTATAGGGGAGGTAAGTAGGTGCGAAATAGATTCCCCCCCCAGCGCAGTTCACCTCGACAACTACCAACCTGGCCAATTCCCACCCATGACAACTGCCCGTCAGACAACTTCCCCTTCCAAAACTTTAAGAATTGTCCTGGGTGGAAAATTGTCAAGGAGGGAGTTGTCCAAGAGCCAGTTAAATAACCACTGAAAGTTCTGTGGAGCTAGAGTTAGATGAGGTTTTACAGCTCAGTTTCTAACCAACTGGTTTAAGCTGGACCGGCCACAGCCTTTTTTCCAGTTGTGGCTCACTGGCTTGTTTTCCCTACTCCATTGCTTATGCTGGGCACCAAGCACAATGGCAGTTAGGTACCATTTTTTAAAGTCTTTGGTACAAACCAGCCAGGAGTCGAACCCCAGACCTTCCGGCTGCCAGTTGGGAAGTTCTGTGGAGTCTCAAGTCCAATCATACATTACTTGTTACTTGAAAATCAACAAGAAGTCGCAGTTCTGAACTAGAGTAATCCAACCAAACCTTCACCTTACAACTAGCCGGGGAGGCAGGGAGCTGAAAGACCATCCCTGGTTTTTAAACTGAACTAAATTCTGATGAAGTTATAAGGTCAAAGCTTTGTGTTGTCAATTAGTCACTAAATCTGACAGTTACTGAGTGAATACTTAAGGAAATGCTGCTGGGAGACACTGTTGTACTTATAGGTTATCCATCCAAGACCAAGCTATACAAGTAAACAGAAGAGACATGTCACCAGATTAAATTAAGATGGTCAAACCACATCCCATAGTCCCTACACAGTTTAGCCTGCAGCTAGATCAATATTGACTTATTTGACACTTCATCACTACAGTATACTGTACATAGTAAACTTGTCCTCAAATGCTAAACTCACAAACAGCAACAAGTGGCACAATGCCCTCTAAATAAGGTAAAGCCTGCCCAGACCCATAGACAAGGAACTAAGGAGGAAAGACGGCTTTGGTGGGGTGGGGACAAAATATTCTTTCAGGGGGGTATGTGACATGTGTAATAACCTATGAAGGTAATGGGAACTTAAAAAATTTCTGGAGGGTGAACATTTTTAGGGTTCTTGACCCCCTGCCCCCTTTTCTTGGCTACTGGCTTGGGCCTGCCTCAACTGTGATCTAAAAATAGTCATGCAACTTCATCCCTAACAAAATGAGCTTTACAAACCTTGGTCACGCCTGGTTGATTTACCTTACATGTATACCGCATCCCTCTCATCCAGGGATGTAGCTACGGTGGGCGGCGCTGGGCACTGACACCCAGCACTCGATATTCCCGCCCGGCACTCCAGGCAAACACACGTCTCCCCACCCACCATAAACCTGCCTACCAAGACCTAAAACTAGCCCTACATTTACTCCCTAAAGTAAAAGGAGGGAAAAATGAAAAATTAATGGCTGAATAATGGGGTAGATGCCATGGGGTGGGGTGAGGTGCAGGTTAGACAATTACCCGGCACTCAAATTTTGCTAGCTACATCCCTGCTCTCATCCCACTCCCCCTCCATATTCTACACACCTCCTCATGGTATGGGCTACTACATTAACAAGGAATGTACAGTAACTCCAACTCCCCTCCCCATACCAGAATGTTGATTTACATTTGCTGGGTAGGTTGCAGGTTCAGGAGCTTTAAAGGTCGTGTGACATGAAAATAACATAGTTGGATATTTGATGTAAAAAGCATTAAAAATCCAGAAAATAGCCGCAATTTCCATTAAAATCCATCAATTGTTGACCATTTTACAGGGGAATTTCTATTTCACACTTGTATCATGAATAAACATGAGTTAAACATGCAAATATGTGACATCAAAAGAGGGACATGCCATATATGGTACATGTTAGCCTTTGTTTTTCCAACCTTAATTTCAAGGATGCTGGGTATGCATTGTTATTCCCTGAGGGGTTTATCATAAAAGTTAAAATTTTTCCTTGAAAAATATTGATATCACTCACCAAACTGTAATCTATATGAATAGTAATGAAGAGATTATATAGGGTTAACAAAAGAAATCATAACACTGTGCAACACTCCACATCATTATTTTTGCATATATTAAAGCAATTAGTTTCTTCAGAAACCATCAAACTTTGAAGACGTATATTTTGAGAACGGTAAAAGATATTGAAATAATTCCAACGGATCTTCGACTGGAGGACTTAATTCTTTAACTGACAAGTGAAACAGCTCTTTTTGGTGGGATGTCACACGACCTTTAAATGAATGTGACTTGGTCGTATTGAAAAAGTTTTATAGGAACCACGAGGTCACAAAGCCAAACTGCAGCCCTACCCCGTCCCATATTCAAATGGTACTTTCAGTACCTAACCTGTATGGTAGGAGATATGGTACTATCCCCTAGTCTCTCCCTTTCATGCTATGTTTTAAACATTGTTTATGCTATGAGAAACCTTACACATATCACGCTTCCACATATGCCTAGGAATGTTCCCATAAACTGTATAACTGTGATATACCTCCATAAAACTCACAGATGTTTTATAACTGTTTCACCAAGGCCACTTGGTGATACCAAGTTGCACAACAAATTACGTGCAATGCATACAATGCCTCCAAACATGATGTCGATGAATGCAATCTGGCTTAAGATTTACAAGCTGGTTGATGTCGCAGCTGAACAATTCACAGTACTTAATACATGCTAGTGTAATGTGATGCCGTACAGCTACACTAAACATTGCATGGACAGACAGTCGGTCACGAACACAAACTTGCTTATTTTCGTGATACTTATTGCAAGATGTGGGGACACTTCTTTGGGGACTACAGTAATTGGACATTTCTGTGCAGGGAATTTTCCTGTGATTTTGAGATTGTTTGCATCACACACCTGGCACTATTTTTAGTGCCAGACAAACTTAATACCCACAAAAGCCACCACATGTAGCCATTCATCCAATGAATTAAAATGGCGATTGGGCATTCATTAGATGCAATACAACAGAATTGCCACTTTCTCTTTTGCACCAATCAAATTCTCTCATTTTGCCTTCATGTGAGGTATTTTTCTCAAATTCCCTGCCTTTTTATGACTGAATGAAGGGAAATTCATTTCCCAGGTTATCCCTGATTTTAAGTGTAGCTGGAACCCTGAACTAGGTCAACAACTTCAACCAGGAGGTTCCTTGCTTCAACGAAAAATAAATTTGCTCTGGTAAATGCAAAGTACTTGTGCTACCATTTGCAAGGACGATAAACTGCATGGAACATGACACAGAGGGGCCATTTAAAATGATGATAAATACATAAATTCACAGCTCCTACCAATTTTTTTATATATATATATATATATATATATATATATATATATATATATATATATATATATATATATATATATATGTATATATATATATATATATATATATATATATATATATATATATATATATATATATATATATATATATATATATATATATATATATATATATATGTATGTCTGTGTTGGTAAAGACTGCCATGCCTTTGGTGAAAGATGCGGAAGTTGACCCAAAAAAAAATGACTTTCAGTGATCAAGAAAAGTTGTCCTCTGTGAAACCCAGCAATATCAGCAAATAATTATGTCTGTTGACCGACAACACTAGGTTAGGGACCATGCCCTTCCCCACCTCCTCCCTCACTTCCTCTTATCATCCCCCTTGAGTACTTGCCCCCTCTCCCCCCCCCCCCCAGCATCTTTCCTCTCTTCCTCTTATCTTCCCCCCTTGAGTACTGCACTGGATGTGAAAAGCCTCTTTTAATCACCTTTCATGATAACCTTGGCATCTTCATAGCACCCTCCCAGTCCCAAGTAATAAACAAAACATTATCAAGGAGGGTCCCAGCCTCTTTTATAGAGGGTCAACCCTTCCCCATTTTGACCACTCTTCATACTATATTGCTAACTTTAACAAATATTATTTAACACTGACTAAAGTCACCAACTATATTGCCCTATGCCTGATCCCTGTACAATATCATAGCCATTGTCACAGCTAAATTAATTGACAAGTACCAAGCTTCCATCCCCAGTATCAATTAAGCACAAGTATGCTGGATGTTAAAAGCTATTAGTGCCATGTGTCACTTTCAAAGGCTTAAAACATTCTTCAGAACACATTATCTTTGCATTCCAACCATGTGGAGTCTTAAGATAATATCTTATCTTTAGACCAAGTACTGACCTTCCAACGGCTATGTATACGATTCTATTACACATACAGTACAGGTATTAATATACAGTATTAGCACAGCACATTCACTGCTTTTCTACACAATAGGTTACCCATTTAACATACAGTACCATACCTGTGAAGGATTCTTTCAATAGGAAACCAAAAATATTTTGACTTATCATAAGACTTAGATGCTGGTATGTTTAAAGCTACAGAAATATGATTTTCACTTCCTTCCATACAGTTAATTCTCTAACAAGTAGGCTTACAGTCTATACAATACTCAAATGACAAAATTATGAAAATTATGTGAAAAATTTCCTACGACACTTTTAATCCATTTTATATCTGAGTGGGAAAAGGGGTAGGGGTGAGGGAAGCATCACTAGTTATTTCTTCAAAACGAGAAATTTTAGTTTTAAAATATGTTCACAATGCATAATTCCTAATAATTAATTTAAAAGATTGCAATAATATTATAAGCAACTCAGCTGGTAGGCTGTTCCTGTAAAAAAGCAATATTCAAGTACAGTATACTGTACAGCATCATACAGACATGCATTAATATGCAAATAATGAATGTTTATGAGTGCGACAGTATGAATTATTTCATGAGTTGAAAGATTGAACCATTCTATTCAACGAGGCAAAGCCGAGTTGAATAGAACGTTAAATCTTTCAACGAATGAAATTATTCATACTATCGCACGAATGAAAAATATTCATTATTTGTTTTATATAACACCTTCTAACGTTGGTTCAGTAAATTTGTGTTTCGGAGGTCACTGTGGTTGGTGTTTGTCCGTGTGGTAGCTCCGTGGTTTGTCGTATGCTAGCTATGTGTTTGTATATACCTAGCTATTACTTACGTACGATATGCAATGTGCGATTCCCAACGCTGCATTCATTCATTGAGTGGCGGCATAGTTTGTACGTACGTGCAGTGATTGTGACGTCACCACCGTGTGTTATACTAGTATAACACACGACTGTGTGTTATACTAGACTATTGCACAATGGATAACACAACCGTGATGATAGTGCCGAATCACCCATGGCATGTGACCACTAATCCTCCAATCAAATGTAGAGGAATTAATAAGGTATTATATAAATGGATATACTGTACAGTACTTTAGTCAAAGAGTCTTAGCTTGAATGAACCTAAGACTTTATCGACCACATTTACAATTACAATTCATTGCAGTGATAACCAGAATGCAAAAATGCAATGAGGTTTCGATGATATACTGTATGTTCTATTCCAAATAAAGCCATGATGTCCCATATCTTTCAGTCAATGGTCAAATGCTATCTTAACATGTTGGAAAAATACAGTTTTGTATTCCTATTTAGTCTTGGGAATTCTTGGGAAATTTGCATTTTGACCTCTGGTGACCCCAGATGACAATCTTGGAATTCTTGGGAAATTTTGCTCTTTGACCTCTGGTGAACCCATGTAATATTCTTGGGAATTCTTGCTTTTTTACCTCTGGTGACCCCAAATGACCTTTGACCTCCACCAAAAACAATAGGGTCCATCTTTTCACCATAATACATCCACATATTAAGTATAAAATCTATCCAAGCTTTCTCCCTTGCGATATTGTATTAACAAAGTTTTAAGTGTTTGACCCCTGATGACCTTTGACTTCCACTAAAAATGATAGGATTCTTCCTCTTACTATAACGCATCTACATAGAAAGTATGAAACTTATTCATGCTTCCTAGTTTGAGATATCGTGTTAACCAGGTTTTCACCCCGGTGACCCCAGATGACCTTTGAACCCCACCAAAAATAATAGGGTTCTTTCTCTAACTATAAGGCATCTACATACAAAGTATGAAATTTATCCAAGCTTCCTACCTGGAGATCAGGTTAACAAGGTTTTCAGGGTTTGACCCCTGGTGACCTCAAATGACCTTTGACCTCGACCAAAAATGAAAGGCTTCTTCCTCTTACTATAATGCATCTACATACAAAGTGTGAAATTCATCCAAGTTTTGTAACTCAAGTTATTGTGTTAACAAGATTTTCAGGGTTTGACCCCCAGTGACCCCGGATGACCTTTCACCTCCACCAAAAATGATATGGTTCTTCCTCTTACCATAACGCACCTACATACAAAGCATGAAATTCATCCAGGCTTCCTACCTCGAGATATTGTGTTAACAAGGTTTTCAGAGTTTGACCCCCGGTGACTCCAGGTGACCTTTGACCCCCACCAAAAACAATAGGGTTCTTCCTCTTAATATGGGGCATCTATGTACCAAGTTTGAGAACTGTCACAGTTTCCCTTCTTGCGATATCGTGTTAACAAAGTTTTCAGGGTTTGACCTCTGGTGACCCCAGATGACCTTTCACCTTCACTAAAAATGATAGGGGTCTTCCTCATACCATAACGCATCTACATACAAAATATGAAATTCATCCAAGCTTCCTACCTCAAGATATTGTGTTAACAAGGTTTTCAGAGTTTGACCCCTGGTGACCCTAGGTGACCTTTGACCCCCACCAAAAACAATAGGGTTCTTCCTCTCAATATGGGGCATCTATGTACCAAGTTTGAGAACTATCAGAGTTTCCCTTCTTGAGATATCGTGTTAACGAGCAAAGTGTCACAAACACACACGCACATGCACACATACATACATACACACGCCATCATGAATGCATAGGTTTCTCTTATCATCGAAACCAAAAATGCTTTTCACAATTCATATGTCTTCATCAGGCAAAAGTATCCAAAACAACATACAAGGGAAAAAACGCTATGTGCAAGAAGTGTGAATTTGTAAATGTTTGCATCATCCTCACCATGAATTTCAATTTTAATTGCTTCTTTTGTTTTTAAATGTACATTTAAAATGTGGTAATCACAAACAAATTCTGAAATGATATACTGTAAACTTATAAACTTACTGAAAGTAAAATACAACCCTCACACTCACCTGCAGAGCATGATTTTTTTTTGCAATCTTATCCCTGAATTCATAAACTAATTTATTTAGGGAGGGACTGTATCATGCCAGCTAGGCAGGCAATGCTCACATTTGCAATATGCTGTAAAACTTTACTGGTTAGGGACATTACAAAACTTGTTGATTTCATAATATACGTAATTTTAAGTTCCTTCACTCCCATATGGCACTGACCTACAAACTCACAAACTCAAAAACATTTAAAATGGCTCTCAGTGTACAGTATTTTTAGAGACCCCAAGCTCTTAATTTTCAAAATTCCTGAAATATCATATTTTCTCACCATGTGGCCAAATTGCACAGGTGAAATATCTGTCACTTGTAAGATGTACACAAGAAAAAAAAAAAGAATTGTGGTAGTCCCTAAAACTGCAGCTTCAGGCAAAATATATCCATTTCTATCTTGTGAAGTGTAAGAAAATCCTAGTCACCAGGTCAATTCTTTCCTTCAATTACAAATACTCACAGGGAGAAAAAAATCATATTATATTACCTCTACTCCTTAAATGAACCATGGTAGAACTTTCCAATTCAACAACTCACTGTCAGAAATTTTGTAAAGTATGCTCAAAAACTGTAGCATAAAAATAACAATATGGTAGCAGAACAAATTTAACTAGCATAATTAATGTTAAGTGTGTGGCACTGTACAATATGCTACTTCCAATTTTTTTTATTCAGGTATATACCTTACTAAGGATAGAGTAAAATTCATCAAACCTGTAAGTTATCATTTCAAGAAGGTAAATACCTCCAAGACCCAAAGTAGTAACTTATCTAGCTGAAAAAGTGTCACTGTTTTTCCAGCCATGGCCCTCCCTACCACTGAGGAAAAGATTTAGAGGGCTTTTTAAACCAAGATGTATACCCTGATGGCATTATAATTCACAACAGCAACTTACTTTCTGTGTTCCTTAATTAAATTTTCACTGGGCAGATGATAAATTTCCAATGGTGCTGTTTCCCATCCCCAAAGCAAAGAGGCCAAACATGACCATTTTACTCAAAAAAGAAACAACTTCTTGCATTAAAGAGGAACAATAGTGGCCATTTGACCCTTTACATATGTGTAGTATACATATAAATACTACACATAATCTTTACCTGGTGGACCTTACATGAAACCTTTATTAAGAATAATATATTTCAAATTTCCCTCGCTTGCTGGCATGTGCGCAGACATATTCGAAAGAAGACGACTAGATATCAGCTGATTGCTGACATACAACATGCACCTTACGATTTCCAGAGCAAAATGTTGCCAGCTCAAATAAATTTAAATAGGCCATCTTAATTTTTGTGAGTGGTGGTTCAAAATTTCAAAATTATGTATTTTAAATCATAAAAAATATAGAAAGTATAACAAAAACTTCGATGGGATTTTTATACCCCACAGCTAAAAATACTAAATAGTTCTTGCCCATTAATGTTTCGTAGTATTGCAAGTGGATGCTATCAAGAAATACTCTCTTTCAGTGGTTCCATTTTCCGAGCCCATGGTATCACGCTGAAGGGCTGTGTTCATGCGGTGTTTGGATAGTTCTTCATAAAGATTTCTATACGTAAATGATGATTATCTGTTTTTACTCTTATGTTACCATAAGAACATTAAGAGATTCAACTCTTCGGTAGTAGTCATGAAAACTTAAGGAAACTCTGATCCACTGAGGGAAATTTTTGTCTAACTTATGGAAACAGTATTCTCCTAAAAACACCTATACGTGTTCGCTAGGGCCTGGCTTTCGTTTGAGACGAAAGTCTTGTGGTATTTTCTGATTTAGTGCATATAAGCAGGATTTTGCGTAGACACTGTGAAGTATGATATCGATTATTGCAAATTTGGTGGAGTACTGGCCGCATTCTTTCAGCAACACCTTGAAATGTCAGTCGAGAGTTGTATTTGAGTCTACCGGAAGCAAGCGTAACCATTCTCCGCGATGTGTTCCCATCATGGCTGCCTCGAGCTTTCGGTAACAGGCACAGAATTTCTTTTTGGTTGAGTAAGCTTCAATCAGACGCATTTGGTCTGGTAAGAGACTTCTGTGTATTGTTTGAATATTTTACTTTGAATTTTACAACTTTTATTGGCAGGTTGGCTGTTGAGAGTTTAGAAAAATCTAAAACGTTTTGACATTAATCCCCTCAGACTACGGCGATGCAGTGCAGTGGTCAGTACCATGCATGTGTGTGATATGCCATATAGAGTCAATATGGATTTCGAGCTGCACTTATAAGTGTAGGGTGAAGGATTTTCTCGAACTTTTTAACTGGTTAAAAATCGTACGTATCAAGTTAGAAGAAGGCTGTATGATGATTTTAGATAGTAATGTACAGATTTCTGGATTTTAATGGCAAATTTAACTGCTGCATTTTTTGAAAATTAAAGATAGTTTTGACGTTACCTTGAATACTGTAGAAGTGTGCTTACAAACTACACAAGCAGTTGTTGTAAAACCTGTGGCGAGGTGCAGGTGTGACATCACAGTTCCGTTGCATTGTGGGTAATATCACAATATCATGACTGCCTACGCAGTGGCATTTAGTGAGTTTCAAAAATTTTTTGAAAAATTCATGTTAAATAAGATATTGAGTTATATTAGTTGTTAATGGTATCACAATGCTTGGAAAAATGTGTTCTAAATGTTGTACTTGCTTAGAAAGCTGTACAATTGTTTCCCTTTAAGAAATGAACTACTGTATACACATACTTTAACTAAAATGAGGGCACAAAGTTGACGAACACTCGATAGGCTGGGGGGGTTCCCACGAGACCGAAGGTCCATGAGACCAAAATTGCATTGGCACTTTAGGGTGAAACCAGAAATGAATTGAAGTGGGACAGAATGTGAATTTGGGTTCGCAAAACAGGTCCATGAAACTGAAAAGGAATTAGTGTCTGTGAGACCAAAGGTCCACAAGATGGAAATCCAATTAGTGTCCATGAGACCGAACATAAATTTGCATCCATCAGACTGAAAGTAATTTTGGGTTCACAAAACAGTGTTCATATATGTCACATTATTCATGTACACTAATTCACCAACATTTGCGCACAGACAATATTTATGCAAATTCATGCAAATCAGAATTAACCAAATTAAACAAAACCCAAGCAATTGATCCAGGGTGCACGATCACTTACCCGGTCTGAATACATTCCATTTTCCCAAAGTATTGCTTAATGGCTATGATGATTACAATTACATCATCTGATCTAGGTGTCCCGAGGGTGTCATAAGCAAGACTACACACAATAATTGCCTGTACAAATTTCCTAAAATTTTCTATTCTCTCTTGTCGATTGTTAGCTTGTAAAACCCCTGTGAGTTCCAACTTCTATATGCCTAGGCATACATTCAACTGGCAGGAACATACAATTCTAGTCAGGCAATTCTCCCAGACCTTTCGTCTCATGGGGTGTAACCTACAGGCCAAGTGGGGGTGGGCTTGTCCGGTGGGAGAGGAAGGACAGGGCTCTAGCCAGCTCTTTAGACCAAGGAGTCTATTGTCAATTTGTCAGCAATCCAGGGGAGGGGGTCCTCTTTGGTGGAAAATTCTCAGCACTGCTTTTACTAAATCTATTGATGTGAAATGGTGAAACAAAATTGATTCAGGTGGGGGAAGAAGGGCAGGGATGTAGCCCAGATTTTAGACCAGGGAGTCTATTGTCAGTTCTTTGGTCCCTTTGGTGGGAAAATTCTCAAATTTGGCTTTTGCTACATCTATTGATGTGAAATGGTCAAACAAATTTGATTCAGTTTCCACCAGCTACACCAATGACCCTGTAGAAAAGATCATGATGCCATTCTGAAATGTTCCAAATATTTTGGTTGGGGTAGGGGGGAGGGGGAGATTGTCCAAGTGACAACTGAGCAGTTCTCTGGCTGAAAACTCTTTGGGAGATGGGGGGGGGGAAGGTCGGAGACTCATAGCACAAGTTGCTCTTTAGAACTCCTATTCACTGTGAATTAAAATTTAAGAGCTGATTTAATTTTCACTTCCCAGGTGCATACCATACAAAGATTTTATTTCCTTGAAAATTTACCACTTTTCTGAACCTACACTGTAGTTACATTTACAATGTTGTATGACACCACGTTTCCATTTCTCTCTGTTTGACATTTTCTTTCTTCCTCTGCAGAAATCTACACCAACTCAACACCTGCATGGGGTACAGTCACCCAATGCATCTGACCACAAGATTGCAAAGGAAAGATTTGGTCTCCATGGTAACCTTGTGACATGATATCACCAATCAGGAAACAATTAAGCCTGTTTATGTCTTGGCCTGGGAGTAATTAATGCTTACAAGCAGCTATTAATGGAATGAAAGTTAAACAAATTTCACAGTTGATAGGAGTCGAGTCAGAGATTTAAACAGAATGCTATACAATAACAAGTGAGGTCTTGGGATTTTTTAGATCTCATGTTAATGATGTGTGAAATAACGATTTCTGAGCAGTGACAAATGTTCTTGACTAGTTCATTCCACCATGGAAGAACCAGGGAGT
Organism: Holothuria leucospilota; assembly: GCA_029531755.1. Classification (NCBI taxonomy): domain Eukaryota; kingdom Metazoa; phylum Echinodermata; class Holothuroidea; order Aspidochirotida; family Holothuriidae; genus Holothuria; species Holothuria leucospilota. The sequence goes on from CM055965.1 coordinate 15,021,138, forward strand.
TGTCAGAGCATAAAAGTAACTACATCGAAGCTCCATGATTTCACCACCAGAGTTTCATCCAAACTTCTAACACCACTGGAGTTAGAGTTAGATGAGGTTTTACAGCTCAGTTGCTAACCTATTGGTTTAAGTCAGGCTGCTGGAACTGTACTATTATGGTTTCAAAACACCTACAGCTACATGTAAGAAAACTGATAAACCCTTTTTTAAGTCATCCACATTACAAAGGCCTGAGTACCTCCATGCAGGCTCAAAACTTTGCTGTGTGGCATGATACCATATAGTGAGCCACAGAAAACCAACCAAATTTATCTTGCAAATTTATCAAAGCATACAGCAATCAAAGATTGAAATTTTTTCCAATCTCTCTTCCCCCAAGTGGATTAAATTCTGGGTTAAATTTTGTCATCCCCCAGAGTAGCCCCACAGAAGGACATTTGAAAGCCCACATCTAAAACCATGCTTAAAGACAATAGGCAGTCACCATGTTAACCTAAAACCATGGTAAAATTTGCTTTGAAAAAATCAGCAAACTCATGCAAATCCCCTCTTATTGCATTACAAGCACCTCTGAAGACATTTTGAACATAACTTTTACAAACAATAGGTAAAGCAAGGAGAAATTCTCCTTGAATTTCACAATTCACTAACCAAAACATTGTCACATGATCAAAATAGGCTATTCATGAACTAGAGTGACGGGGCATACTAACTCTGAGTGGGGTGACTGCATTTTCCCTTTAAGACATCACTAATTAAGGTACAGTACTAGTCAGTAAGGGTATGTACACTACAAGTTGCTGTCATTTTTCTTCTATGATATCTTCTTGAATCAAAAAACTAAAGGATACTTGCAATGTGATAGCCTACAGGAAAAGCTCCCCAAGGTGAGTTTCATATATAGAACGACAATTACGAATGCCATTAAGCACAGAATATAACCACAATGTTTGCACTTCAAGTGAACTGTTTCCAATCTGCATTGTAAACAACACTAATTAATTGAATCATATGTATATAAGGTATAAGGCCCCAATGTACCAGGTAAGGTTATTATTTCTGCCACAGACCATGTTGAGTTTTTAGTAGCTCAATGAAATGAGCATGCATTAAAAACTTCTTGTGGAAATCAAAATCACGAGCATGTGAATACAGTACATGACTTTCCCATGCACATACAGCAGCTTGAGGGTTGGGTTAAAATGACCTAATTTAAAGAAATAACAAAATGAAATGATAATTGATTGAACTGACTATAGGTAACCACACCCCCTGATATGTAGTAAGGAATTAAACCTGATTTGTGGAAAAGTGGGGGTAGGTAAGTGGGATGGGGGGATAAATTCCCTTGAAGAAAACTTTACTGGGTAACAATGTGGGCACAACTTTGCAGATTGGGGGGGGGGGGAGGTACATCCTCTCCATCACCATAGGATTTCCACCCATGCCAATATGCAATGGTGCAGTCACTGCTACACACTGGCATTGTACACAAAGATAAAATTTTGCAATACCTACATATACCCTCTAGGCTACATACCATAAAGCCTAGTCTGACTATGCAGTGCAAGGGATTACAATATGGTCGCCTGTGAATGTGACTGCCCTTACAGTTCGAGATGTACCGTGCAAACTTTTCGCACAGTAATATGGTGTATGATAGGAATAAATTTGTTCATGATTGATTTTTGAATAAATTAATAATTTATAAGATTTTTTGTTGTTTCCTTGCACTTTGCAGGTCTTCAAAAAGGAGGACAAATCAACATCCAGGGTCAAGTAACATGGGACGGAGGACAGGCTACTCAAATGCTGGACAATCTAGTAAAATGCTGGATGTATAGCCACCTAAGCTAAATCTTTCATATCTTCTCTTATTCCCCTTAAAGTATCTTTACATGATATTTTTAGACCATAAATGTTACATATTAAAGGTAAATTCCCCCAACTTAACTGTGGTTTGGAAACTAATAAACCCTACTTACCTCATCTATTATGTGTGTGAACAATCCCATCTACCATAGGCATAGGAATCTGTTTGGGACTGGGGGCTGAACACTGTTTCAGACTGCTGTCCTGGACGAGGGGTCTAAGGGGTTCCCCCTCCCGTTTGCGCAATTTTCAAATATTTGAGGGTCTTTAGATGCAATTTGGTGCAATATGGCAAATTTTAAGGAAAACTGCTACACATTTTTTGACTTTTTTACACAGGAAACAAATAAGGGGTTTTTGATCTTGGATTGAGGGGGACTGATGCATACTTCCGCCCACCACATTTCTGACTTGGGGGCTACTGAAAGCCCCCCCACCCTGTTGCTTCCTACGCCTATGTCTACTGCCCCATTTATCACGGTATGGGATTGTTCACACATATAATAGATGAGGTAAGTAAAAGGTGAAATAGTTCCACAGGACCCTCTGCATGAATTCAACAAATTAAACAAAAATATTGTCAAATAGTTAAAAAGAGCCATTCATGAATTAATACTGGTGGTATGCCAGTTCAAATTGGAATGATAGCAGTTTCGTATTAACATGTCCCACTGTTTTCTTATACTGTATGCTCCCCCCTTTCATAATTCAAGTTTCAGGATTCCATAAACTTCTACTGCACCTGACAGATAAAACTTTTCATAAATCCCCTTCAAGCACTTTAGTAGCCTGCCTGGCTTACTTCACCATCAAAAGTGACACAGTGATGAGCTAGAGTGTTTACAGTGCAAAGCATTAATTGTTGATACTCAGCTACAGTAAGGACCTACGTAGTCAATATACTGTGGAACAAATTGCAGCATGCCAAAATAACCATACCACTACAATGCTAGGACTAACTCTATACAGTGAAGCCAGGGTCCATTTAATGTGGTTGATTATTCACCTATTGTCCAAAAATCTCTGCCACACTACAGATAACAATAAAACTATTGACAATCATTGTAAAAATGTACTTGGAGTTAAATAGGAGGATCTCCTCTAAAATATATTTGAAGACAGGAATTTACTGTTTTGTGATGCCAAATTCCATTTTGTAATGTTTTCCAAATTAGCACAGATTTCCATTTTGCGAAATTTGAATTCCATACTGTATTTAATATTAGCAGTGATATGTGTAGGTTGCTAGCTACCGTAGTATAATTTATAAATGAACTATAATTTACAAAGAAACTTGAGGACCGAGTCAAGTGTTTACATTTTAAATTTATGTGCATTTATGGAGTCTTGAATCACAATTGAGTTGACTGAAATGACATGATATTCATTTAAAAATGATGAAAATTACTGAAATTACTATTAATTTCATTTTTCTTAATCTTTTCACTATGGACTTTTTTCATCATCCCAAGTTAAATTCAGGTTTTCCATGTTGTAATCCAATTTCGGGGAATTTTGTTCATTTGCTGCAAAACAGTAAACTCTTGTTTCTATAGAGTATTAATTTCCCTACTATACAGTAGCTCCATCATATTCCTTCTTCAAACCCTTTGGTAGCCTGTCAATCTTACTTAAAAGTGACTCTGTCTAGGGTGAGAAAGTGTTAACAGTGAAATCTACTGGTATCTACACACACACAAGTATAGTAGGGGCCTAATCCAAAAAATGTTTGGCAAAAAAAAAAAAACTTTCACAAACACTACATAAAGTCATTGAATGGCTGAAATTTGCAATTGCTGGCAGTATAGGACACAGTGCCCTATGGTATATATTGTTACACTTTTTGGCGACATGGAAATTACACTCCATCCCTTAAATTGAAGTTCTTTACCTTCCAACAAATTAAACTCTTCATATGAAGTAACGTGTGGACTCTTGCCCACTTGATTAAAATATCTGGTAACAAGGCTTGCGTGCTGAGTGGATATTATTTTTCAACTATCAAAAAAATTTCTTACAAAGGTTTCTGTTTACTACTGTGCCAAATTGGTATTCTTACAGTACTGTAATTTGCAGTTAATCACCTCATGCTGGGACAAAAAGAGAGTGCTTGCTGCATAGGTTGTTATCCTGAGGTACCTGCATGTACTGTAAACTGAGTCAACTACCCGCGTCAAGTACTGTATATTTGCATCACTCATAATGATGACTATTTAAACCATTTGTTTCCCTCAATTTAAAATGCAAACACACTCTGTGACTGGGAAGCAGACAAAAATGAAATCTGTCAACTTTATCCATTAATATGTGCAATCCTACTAGCACCAAAATTATTGCAGAAGGGCTTGTCTACTAAAACTCCCATCTCCAGTGGTTTTACAACTTCATCTCATTTTAAAATTAGCGAGTAAGAATATTTCTGCAAAGTAACTTAAACATTTGAGGTCAAAAATGGATTTTTTTTTTTTTAGAAGGCATGTAGAGATTGGGCATTCCTTCGATTGCTCTTGAATGGAAAAAAGAAAATAGAAAATCACCTATTTTTCCACCAATGAGGACTCAAAGTTCTCCAACTCCTTGACATCATACAAACTGCTATTACCTCCACCAACTTCTTCTAGAACAAAGCATCCTGCACTAACATCCTACAGTATGGATGTCACCATCATACAACATGTTTAGGCTCACCACTATGGGTGCCTCCTATGTCTTCCATGTAAAGATTGGAATTTCAAATGGTTCACTTTTGACACATTATGGGAGAAACTTGGGAAACTCTCAAAATGAACAAGTCTTGATCATGTTTTTCCTCTTCCTGTTTGCATTTTGTCTGTAATTTTGCAGATTCATCATCAAATAACAGAAGCAGACCAACCATCCTGGTAAGCCTAAATTTGTTCGAATGGTGGCTTCACTTCTGCTCATGTAATCCTCTGTCTATATGCATAGGATGTCTGCGTATAAGCCCCATTGCTTCAAATGACACCCCATTTATCCCTGCAGCTACTGCAAGGTGCTGTGGCCGAGTGAATAAAGGCGGTGGCATTTGAAGCGATGAAGCTTGGCAACCAGGAGGTTCAGTCCCCAGCAGCGTCAAAGTAAGGTGGGTTTTTCATCCAAGAGCAATCTACAGTTTTCCCATGTGAACTGGCTTTTCAAAAGAAACCAAATTTGATCTGAATTGTTCAGTTGGTTAGCCACCCAATGTGAAGTTGTAATTCATAAGCCAAATAGGCTTCTCCCACACTTGTGCTCACTTAGTGTCGTAAAACAACAGTCGTTCAAGGCCTGAGTTAAGGTCCTGGACCAATGTTACAATCAGGGCCAGATTTAGGTCTGTACTGTATGGGTGGCTGCAGATTGGTGAAACATACCTGAAGGTTATATAAGAATGTTCACAAGCAAAACATAACAAGAGTAAAGATTCTTAAATTTCAAGAGACCCCTTCTGCCTTTAATTATCTTAATTATGGATGAACTCATTATCATCCATTTGGGAAAGTTTTCAACTTATTTTATAGATTTGGAACAAAATTTTTTATTACACTTGAATGCCTTATTCTATAACACTCTATAACATTATCTGACAATCAGGAATTTAGGACAGGCTGTGAGTCTATTTTAACTTTCACTTTTATGCATGTTAGTTAGAACTATCAAAGGAAAAAACCCCTCCAACCAGACAAAACTAAACATTTGACTGACTGATTTGGTTTTGAGAAAGGGTAAGCTTACAATCACTTTCACCGACCAACCAGACATACACTTACAGAGGACCACAGACTGAAATGCCAGTCACTACAGTGTGCATACTACTTTCGGCAGAAAAATCACTTCCAGTGCTCCCACAAAATTTTCGCAAAGTCCTGAACTTGTAGGCTAACTATACATGTACTGTATCACTAGGTCTTTTGCTGTCTTATAGTATTCTCTGTTTTCACACATGTACAGTATACGTGTCACCTTTTGAATGTCAAAAACCCCTCCTTTTGGCATGAGCTTAGCTGTTAGTGGATGATGCTTCCTCTTAGTGAGCTACAGAATGCCAAACAAGAGTTTGAGAGATGATGAAGATATATGCTGCAAAACCTTCCATAAACCATCTTCAACTTCAATTTTTTTTTTTTTTTTTTGCAACATTGTTCCTAATTTCAGCCCCGCATGCAAGAATGGAGATCGAAAGGGTGGTACCAATTCAAATAAGCTCCTGAAAAAGAAAAACCATGATCATAACCACTGTGCCCCCCCCCCCACCCCCGTGTGGGTAGGCCTGGCACCTCCAATTAGCACATGGCACTCACAGTTAAAGTCTGCCCCCAGAATTTTCAAGGACCTCCAGGTGCTGACTTCACAACTAAATGCAGTACATATGACAGTGCTAACAGGTTTTGCTTATGACAGAACTTGGAAGTAAATTTTGGGAGAATTTTCTAGTGTTTGCTCTCATGGTGCACCTAGTCTATAGAGCCAATACATCAAAAGCACATTCACCACTTCTGAACATTATAAAATCCTCTCATTGCACTCTACATGCACTCTCAACTTTGAGCCTCCCACTAAAATTGGTCAAGCTACAACCCTGATTTCCAGAAGGTACTATGTCATAACAACAGCAACATCAATACAAAAATGCTCACCTAGGATACCAGCAACTCTCACAGACAGCTTTGTTCGAAGGATCACAGAGTGCTTCTTTCTGTAATTATAAGAGAAAGGAAAATGTACAACAAAATACATATGCTCTATTCCCCTAGATCCACAGAGCAGAAACCTTTGAATGACAGCTCCAGCACTGAGAATCTACCATGCCCCCTCCCCCCCACCCACCCCCTTCCATTTTCTGCTGTTCTGGCATTCTTATAGACTCCAAAACAATTACAACAGCTCCAAAAAATACTGCCACCCCTAACTCATGGTCCATGGACCTACAGTACACAGCCAAGTTTGATAAAGCATGCACTAAAAACTACCAAAGTTGTTAAAATGAAATCTACATTTTCCAGAAAAGGCTTCTTTTTCCCTACCATACTGTATAAACTGCTCCCCCTCCCCTCCCCTCCCCTCCCCCACACTCTACCACCACCATTGATCACCAATTTCTGTCAGCTATAATGAGCAGTATAAATTTCTTATAAAAAGTTAAGTACCTACAGTACACGCAATCACAGTAAATTTTTAAAACATCAATCACTTTTTGTCCATAATAAATTTGATGCTTTCTGTACCACAAGTTTATGCTACTGTACCTGCTAATAAATTTTCACTTTTTGACCAGCTGTCTACAAGAAGTTTCTCTTACCTTAACTCCATAAAAAGAAGCAATTCTTGAAAATTTTGGTATTCCATTTTGAAGGCAACTACTGCTTTGAAAGCTGTCAAGCATGTAATTTGAATCTAAACTGAATGCCCCATCCAATGGCAAAATTTTTTTGTGCCTTTTATGTGGATAAAAGCTTCCAACTTTTAAAGCTTACTTCAAAACAAACAGAGAAAGGTATTTGAGCAAATAATCCAGGGATTTGAAACAGAATGGCAACTTTGCGAATAAGCTGGATCTAGTACAGCGTTTGGCCAATTTCAACACCTTACCTTGTTCCAAGATTAAATTCTTTAACTCAACTTGCTTCCCCGACCATGACAGAGCTTAGCAGAGCAAACAAAGTTTAGAGAGGTCATAGGGAAAAGATTGTCTGGTCAGACAGAAGAGTGTCTCAGAACAATAAAGTTATCTTAAATTGGCATCAAAAAGATTTAAGGCTTATGTGGCAGCATGAATTAAATGGCTAAGAAAAAGGCCATTTGCAGCTACTTGTTCACATATTCTTAATGTACTATAAGTTGAAGGGTTGCCATACTGGCATTTCAAATGCCAAAAACCCTGGATGTTGTGTTTTTGAGATGGTATTGGCATGCTGAATTTTTAAAACAAACACAATACAGCATTTGGGCATTTCTGGCATTCTTCATAATTTGACTATCAGTTTTTCCTTATAAAAGTAGTGTTCGACCGATCATCTGTTAGATAATCGGCATCGGGCCGATTATCGCACAATCGGTAAATAATCGGCATCGGTAAAATTTTGTCCTTCAACCGATTACCACCACCGATTATTTGAAAACTGCAAACAGGGCTAAAATACACTTCAAAGTTTCTGCAAAAATGTTTATAATTCTCCAAAACACGCATTTCTTTAAGTTCCCGCCCAAAATATCAGCACTGATACTCACAAAACTTGCAACATTTTAAGCTCTCCCAATCATAGCAATCATCGTAATTGTTGCCGTAACTCTAGCGCAGCACAGTTCAGGTGCGTGAAAGGCCACACAGTATTACCTGGGTGTGCATGCCATGGACCATGCCACACATCTGCATACAAATTGTACTACAGGAAGAAATGACTTCGCGCTACGTTTTTTTCAAGTTTCAGTGCAAACCACATCATCTGTACACATTTGGTGCACGTACTGTACTGTAGCAACTTTGGAAACCCGAGGCTTATTATCCTGCATAAATTATGCCACTTCCCACATTCTTTACGTTAAGTTTTTAATTACCTATGACCTGCACATGCGCACACGTAACTGCCGTACAGTTCTTGCGAAGTTGAAGTTCACCTACGAAAGCACACCAGTACAGTGTGTAATACGTAATGCAAGGCTAAGTGCATTCCCTGCGCATTTACGTAGCATGTTGGTCATGAACTCCGTCCGTGCTCCTAACTGACGAACGAAGGGAAACGGGCCCCGTGTTAAATTCACGCCGGAACGGCAACAGTTTTTCGATAACGGGACTTTATCGGGAATTAGTTTTACGTTTCATTTGGAGAATCTTTTACATAAGACATAAGTGTTGGGCAAGACGCATTACAAAAAATGTATCCATATCGTTAAGGGAGCATGGGATGAGTAAATCGGGCAAATTGAGTGGAATGTTTAGTGGCCCCGAAGTGCCAAGGTAGATATTTTTGCCTAAATCTGGGTGGATAGGCTACTATATAGCACTACTACAGTCCAGTACAGACCTTTGCACGGAATCTTCCGACATGATCGGTGGATAGAACTACTGTAGGTAGAGCCGTATGTAAGCCAACAGACTCTTTGGCTAACGTTAAGCCTGTGACATCGTACGAAAGCATGTATTTATGGTTGATTTTTATCATGGTATTTGGAAAGGAAATCCTTCAAAAACATTTAATATTCTACTCGTGGATCGTAGGGAACTGTTCTTAATCATTCATCTCCAGTGTGAAGGTTATGTTATGGTGTGTGTACAAAGTTAGAAATATGCGACAGACGGCGAGAAAACATGGCCTTGCTATACATGTAAATAATCGGTGATCGGTAATCGGCATCGGCCCGATTGTGTAATTGAATAATCGGTAATCGGTGATTACCGATTATGGCATAATCGGTCGAACACTATATAAAAGTATGTTTTTCCACAAGTTTACCTAGGAAACTATGTGTCAACACATAATTTATGCCCTAATATTCACTCTGACCGCATAATTGAATGAATAAAACTCAGTTGGTGTTTGTACCACTCTTTTACAATACATCCATATTGATAATTTTGAGCCATTGAAGTAAATCCCAATGAATTTGTATTTGGCATTTTTCGAACATATACTGAATGCCAAATATGGCTGGATGCCTCACAGAAAATCTGGCAACACTGGTTAGTTGCAGCACTATCCAAATTTTGCTATTTAGAATACTGTTTACACTCCAAGAGAGAATGTCTGTTATTTCCACAGTAATGCCCCTATGGACATCTACAGTAATAAGGCAAGCAAATCAGGGATGTAACCACTGCTTGGACTGCCCTGCTAGGCACTGAAAGTTTCTGCCTGGCACTAATTCCAAAATACTAAATCTCACCTGACACTAATTTCCATCTGACACATGCAAATCTCTTGATATCCCTTTCCCTTAGACCTCGCACAAAATGTCAATCAATGTGCCAGCACTCAGAAAACCCTGGGCACATCCCTGCATATAATGCCTCTAATGGATGCCTGAGATCTGTTAGCTATAATGTAGATCTATCTGACATACTAGGGTGAGTGTATGGTGAAAGCTGGACATCTAAAATGCTCTAGATTGAGTAGACTAGTCAGGATATGGATACAGCAACATCTAGGGAGAGGATTTCATTGCCGGTGATCATTTCGCAGTACTGTATACAGATTGTACAATAGTAGTAATAGGGGAGGTAAGTAGGAGCGAAACAGATGACAGCAAACTGCATCTGGAAACACACAACTGTTACCACAGACAGGCCTGTGTCTACAATGTATGGGCTCCAGCAAGGTCCAAATGGGCAAAAACAGGGTTCACAGGAGGGCAGTCATCCTGGCTAATTCATCACTTAACCCACCACTGATATGTGTACATCTGCATACTTCTGTTGTTGCTACGGACACATCAGAGGGATACCATCCAACATGCTTGAACAGACAGAGGATGCACTATAAACTTCATATCATCCACGGTTAATATTTTAATTTCAACAAATATGCTGGCAAATGGTTTCACAGATCCAGAAAAACTTTTGATGAAAGCTTGACTTATTCCAAGTCATTTGACAGCATACTCACTGATTCTTCAGTTACTTTTCTTTTCGTTTTTTTAAAAACACATAAGAATTTAATAGCCTAGTTGACCGTACTCCAGAGAAATATGCATTCAAAGAAAACTTATAAACAAACTGGTAAAAAATGAGGTTACAGCTCAGTAATGAAGAGATAATAGTAAATCTGAACAATTTTTACATCAATTGTTTAAGTCTTGAACTTTGCACTTGTTTATGGTACACCATAACATAAATAAATAATATTGCATATTGTTTACCACACAATGTGACATTGATGAACAATACGTACTGTTTATCGTAACCTTCAAAATCTTCCTTCTGATCATTGATGGATTCTTCGACATCTAAATAGCTGCCAGTGTGGGAGAGCTGGAGACCGCATTGCTCAAGCTGTAAAGGTAATTGTCAAAAAATACTGTATGTCACAAAAGCGGAGATGTACAGGTACTGTTGTTGGTGTCGAATAGGTATTATCTACACTGAAATAGCAAAATGCTTACACAGGCATAACAAAATTGAAGAATTAAAAATATGGCTGAATCAGCACACACACATTTGAATACCAAGGTTCCTAAAGCCTGACGCACACAAGAGGAAACTAGCTCAGCAAAATGCCTCGCGTGCCACTTTGCTCAGCTAATTTCTCACGTGTGCGGGCATGTTTTAGTGAGATTTCTGCCTTCTGAGGTAGAAAACTCACATATCAAACGTGTTTGATTCTTTCTGACACGAGTGCCACTTTTCTCACTGTGTGCGCCTGACCTGAGCATTTGGCTCACGTCTTTAACCCACTGCACAAGCATATTCTGAATGAGTAGGCCGAAAGTTAGGCAACATAGCTTGCATAGCAGACCATGTGGCATTGTACGTCTCTCCCAAAAGCATAGTTGGCTTGTGTTGTATGATTGTACCCTGCCAGATACATATTAACACTAGTCTTCAAGTGTCCCTGCTCTAATCAGAAGAGCGTACCGATACCGGACATTGCCTCCAGCAGACGTGAGTAAAAAATGTGAAAAAATAATAAAATTATTGGAGCATGCAGTAAGAATTAATACTACTGAGTTTTGTGTCATTTCTGAACCTACATGCTCCTTCCTCTTCACAGTGCACTCCTATAAAAGATTTTTCTCATTTCACATACCTTTCTACTTGATGCACAAGTCTGAAGAAGGTAGCATCTGTTTACAGATAACTAAAAAATTTATGGTTAAAGCCAACAACTTACAAAACTATATACTTGGCAAGATTTAACAGTTTGTGAAGCCAAGAATGAGTTCAGTCTGGTGTCGAATGCAAAGTGCTTTGCTGGGTGCCATCATGTGCACATTGTTATTTAAGTGGAAGTAAACTTAGTTTGGGACTTTCATGCCAAAAGGTGGCTTCTGCAGGGCAGTAAGTCGTGCAACTTTCCAAACTTGCCTAACACAGGAGAAAAACTGAAGTTTCTTACTGTATATCCATGAGCCATATGTCATGATAATTTTCTGTCAGCTTACTGGCATGAGAATGATTACAAAATGACATAATTTGCAGTGGGCATTAGGGGAAATCCCCTCTTTCTAACTCAAATTTCAAGAACTGTAGCACATATATACCTCTAATGCTAATTCACATATTTCTATCATTACTACCCAGTGAGGCTACTCTACTGTTCTTACAACATGTAGCCTACATTTAGTTTCATCACTTGACCTTTTACTGATCCAATGCCTGTATGGGTATAGTTTCATACTACTTATCTGTGTAAACAATCATTTTCCCCTATATCTATACAAAGGAAATACAGTGGTAGGCATTCATTACCAAACTCCCACAATTGTCCCTCCCAGTTTACTGACAGATGATATCTAGCCTTTTCTAAACTAGACCTTGAAACTTGAAAAGAAATCAAGTTTGGAATCACTTCTACTGTAAGTGTTTCTCCAAAAGGGTGTTCTCTTTACAAAGTACCACATATGATAGTAACACAATACATTCTTGCAAACAGTCTCCCCATAGTTCCCACATACCAAACAACTAGCATTGTGTGGCTACAGTCTGGTCATGAATGGCACGGTGTGTCAAGTGGAACAGGGCAAAGACAATTTGCTATTGTTATACTGTGGAGGGTACTCGCTTCATGGTTATGCAGACTACTGTAGTATTTGTGTATCACTGCTCAAATTTTAATAATATTGCAGCCACTTACAGCTAGCTGAACACTATTGCCTGGGATACATGAATATATCATGTACTTGCTTTCTCACTTGGTCAACTACCACAGGTGTAGGAAGCTGTTCGAGACTGGGGAGAGCTGAATGTTATAAATTTCAGACCGCTGTCCTGGGGGAGGGGGAGAAAAAATTTGAATAACTGAGTTTTTTGATGCCATCTGATATGCTTTGGGTAAATTTTAAGGAAAATTACTGATAATTTTTGACATTTTTTACAGAGGAAATAAATAAGGGGTTTTCGTCCTTGGATTAAAGGGGCAGGTTCTGTCCCACCATACTTCTGACTGGGAGTTCCTATGCCTATGAACTACACCAATGGAACAACAAAACTTAACCATCTTGTCTGCAGTTCTTCATCAAGATATACAACTTTGAACCATAAATATTTATACAGGGACCATTCATCTGGGATCCCACATCATGCTGGAGATCAAGAACAATCCTGAAGTACAGTAAAGGAGACCAGGAAAATTGAACATGTTTGATTTGCAGGCAGGCAGGTCTGACAATGCTTGTTGATCCATAGTTACTTGAAACTCCATGGGCCTGCAGGCATGGGAAGCTGTTCCCAGTTCTCTGAACATTATGTCGGATCAGTGTCCAGGGAGTGGGGTCTAAGGAGAGGAGTTGCCCCCTCCCCTTTGGAAATTTTTAAATTTTGAGGGGTCCGTAGATGCAATTTGGTACCACATATTATCCAAATTTTAATGAAAGTTAATGTGCACAAATTTTTGACATTTTTTACAATTTAAGGGAACAAAAAGGGCTTGTCCTTGAATTTATGGGGGATGAAAGTATATTCCCTTCCCCTGCCAGCCCAGCCCACTTCCAGCCCCTATGTGAAATTCTGAGGTTCGACCTGCATCAAGTTTGAACTAAACCTGGTCATTGGATGCTGAGCATGGAGCACAGCACAGTCAGCTCGAAGAATTTTTGGCAAAAGTAGGAAGGAAGTGTTTTAATTCCGAAGAAAGCTCACGATTTTAAAATAACTTCTATTTCTTTTCATAGATACTGTACACTTGGCATTGACGAGATGAAAAGGGGTAGAGCAAGACAGACCGCAAAAAAAAAGGAAAATATGGCATTATACAAAGTTGCCCCTTTTATTGCTACTCCAAAGTAGTAATACCCCACCCCTATCCAGCCCACTTCCCTACAATTATTCACAGCACCCATGAAAAGGCCAACATTTAGTAAGATAACTGGTAAAATTTTGACAACATGCAGAGTTTAAATGACAAGACAAAACACTACACAGTATACACACACAAAAAAAAAAACAAGCGTCTGTCAAAATCCCACAGGTTAAAATACTAGACAAGTCCTTTGTACGTACTCACTTTGGAGGACACCTACCACACAAAACAGAACAATGGCATCAACAATAGTCTGTGACCACAAGAGGTCCTTTATCCTTGTTATATCCTAATGAAAACACTCAAGTGTTAAAACAAACTGAGCTTCCCATACTTGAGAATGCTAGGTCTATATTTAATACCACTCATATTCCTACAAATGATATGCTTGCATAAGAAAACAGAACACACCCTGCACTATAGCTACACACAAACCATACTCTGGAATCTAATCTTCCCAGAAGTAAAAACCACAAGAACGATTAATTCAACACTGTTTTGTGACCTAGAAGTTTTCAACGTTTATAAAGCATATAGTCAGCACAAATGAAAGCCTAAAAACACCCACACTTTGTGGACAGTTGGGGCACAAGCATTTTCATTAACGAGGTACAGTAGAAATGTCTCTTGCCCTAGCCTTGTCTTTCAGTACCTTTATGATGACAGCTTACTGTACCTACAAGCCATTACAGTCAAAAGCAGAGCATTCTTAGAAACCCTGTCTTAGAATCAATTAGTATTTTTATTCAAACACCACATCCAAGATGTAAAAAACAAACTCTTACATACATTATAAGCTTTCATGTACAATGAGTATGTACGGTAAATTTACTGACACATTTAAAGAGAGATCTGCATCACCCCAAGTATGACTTTTACTTGGGGGTAAGCAAAAAGTCTCAATTGGTGACTACTCTTTGACTGACATCACTTTGCAAAATTCAAAAGATGCAGAGCAGCTCATATTACACAGCATGCACAGAGAGTGTTTTGATTACATACGGTAGGGCCTTGTATACTCATCAGGATGTGGCCCAATGCAATGAACAAGATGTTTGTGTCTGTATAAGCAGAAGCTAAAGACAATTATGGGCGGGGCTAGAACTAGCTTAGTTGGAAGAATGGGACTGTCTGGAATGATTTACAAAGTGCATGGTCTTCAATCTGATTTAATAAAACATCATTATCTGTTCATTGCAAAGATGTTTGGAATGAATGACAAGGTGAAGGGGGTTGTAGGGTAGGGGGCAGCACCTTGCACTGAACATTTAAAAGTTAAAAACTTCTCTTCAAAATTTGTTTTCCTGCTGCAGTCTTACATAGGTGCATATAGGACAGTATATGGGACTCCAGATCATATTCCCTCCCTCTCCAACCACTACAACCATCTGAAGGTCTAACACTCGTGAAAAATAACAAGCATGGATTTGCACAATGCAAATGTCTCACTTAATTATTATCAATGTACAAAGCAGAGCAAAGTAAGCAAACCATAATGCAGATACACAAATTTGAGGTCAGTGGATTTTTGAGAATGTATTTAATCTTCCTACCCGCTCCCCAAGAAAATATTTGAGACCTACAGTAACATTACTTTTACCTTTAACACAGGTATCTTATTCCCCTTCCTCCTCCCCCCCCCCCACTGGCTGCATGGTCTCTTGTAAAAAAAAAAAACAAAAACAAACGAACAATGCACCAAGATACTTACTACATATTGTGTGAACTGTTTTCCACAATAGCAGGAGGATACAGTTTTTCATTTTACTGTATAACAACAATGAGCTACTGTACAACTAACCAGTATTAAAACTAATGTAACTTTATATACAAACAAATTTGAGCAGCTTTACACTTTTTTAGACTTTGCAAATTTACAACTGGGAAAGTGTCAGACAAATAGACAAATAAATGATCAAGGGTGTACTTGAAACTGACATACTATGACAAGTTCAAAGGATACACAAAGTGGACTGTACAAGACCAATCGATACCGCACACAGTGTGCAAGGAAGAACCATAAGCATGCCATTTGCCCCCATGAATACACACTGGACAGCCATGAGTACTAATATCATTACATATTAATTATTAGAACATTCCATATCCTCGATACTGCACTTGATATGTACAGTACGGTACCTCACAAATTGATACATGGCCACAGACATTAAAGTAACGGAGAAAACTGACACAGTGCATTGCTGCATGTTAAACCAGTGAAGCCATGAAAATTTTAAGGGACCCTTCCACAGTACAGCAAAAAACTGGTTGATGGACATGTCTTGATATGTACAGCATACATTCTGCTTTAGCAGTTACATCTTATTTTATCGTTTTTTTTTTTTTTCAAAAAATTAGGAGTAATTTTCACAACAGGGATAAGTCATGGTGCCTTAAGAGTTTTGTTTTATACTACCAACTTGAAAACTTGTAGTTTCTTTGCCAATTACTGGGGCAAAAGCAACAGCATGTTACTTGTATTATGCACCCTTGCTTTGTTACCATACAGAGAGCCAAATCAATGACTTCAGTCCAGATTGCCAGATTTCATTCTCCCTTACTTTAATCTCGATGTTCATGGCAGACAGCCTTCAGTACAGTTTCTAACTGACCACCACAATATGGTTCAAATAGCTACTGTGGACTTACGAAACTGGATGTTCAACCATGCAGTTTTGAATTCAACTACAGGTATCACTGAAGGCCATTTCATACCTACTGTAGTATCATAGGCCAGGGCTCGAAATAAGCTTGAAAAAGGGCACAGCCAAAATGAGCAAATTGGCTGTCAGTCTACAGTATGTTATTTCATAAGACACTGACTGAGCGGCACCATGGCCATCAGTAAGGGCCCAACAACTACAGCTGTTGGTGCTTCCGGTTATTTCAAGCCCTGATAGGAGTAGGAAGCAGTTCTCGGCTGAGTGGGCTGAGCACTGTTTGGGACCAGTCCTGGGGGAGGTGCTACGGGAAGGGGTGTCCTCCTAAACTTTTGAAACTTTGAGGGTCCTTAGATGCAATATAGTGCAATATCTGAGCACATTTTGAGGAAAATTACTGCAAACTTTTGACATTTTTTACAGAGGGAAAATAAGAGTTTTTTGTCCTTGAACTGTGGGTGATGTCCGGAGGCATACTGTACTGTACTTCCGCCCCACCACATTTCTGACTGGAAGGCTTAGTCACCCTCACTTCCCACACCCTTGCATAACATCCATTGCCACTGTATAATAAAAATGAAATGTTTGGCATGAATGCAACCATATCGTCCACTATGTTTATAGCAGCAATAAACAGTGGGGTATTTATAACCAGCGTTTAGTACCCAGTACGGAAGTTTTACACAACCTTTGCACTTCTCTATTTCCAACTAAAAAATAAATGTTCTACAACAGGTAGGCCTGCCATATAACCATATATTATGAAAAAGGCTGCCAATAGTTCAGACAGTCCACATAGTGCTTGAGGCAATGCTGTTTGGTAGCTGACCTGTTGGTCACCCACTTACAATATTATACTATACATACTGTAGATGTTTTGACACTTCTCTGCTACAATTCTGCACAACTGTATATACTGTTGTTTAGATCACAACAAACTTTGCTCCAATACTAAGGGAAGGGCAGGGGATAAACTTATTGGTCGATTCTTCCTGGAAATGGGACTGGCAGTTTTATAACATCTTTACAATATTGGTGCCAGTTCAACATAAATTATAATGTATATAATCATAAGGACAGAGTGACTACACAATGCTTATGTACTAGTTTGATATAAGTTGCGTATCAAATTGATTATAGCCTGTACAGAACAAAATGAGATGGCATGCCTGGTTTCAATAATTATTTCCAGGCTAAGGTTACACAATAACATTTAAAGTCAACTGTAATGAAAGAGAGGGTACCAGTATCCTCAGAGCAAGTGGATTTTGACTTCCCCACCTCCCAGATCTCTCTCCACAGTACAAGCCGGTACTACTTCCTGAAATCCCCTTACAACATGAATGAATTATTCGTCAAAAAGTTGTATGTTAACAAACGTGTCGCAAACTAGTAAACAACTTTAGCATGCAGCATTATGACATACACATACTGTAGGCCACTACAGGTAGATCTGAGCAAAGATAAAATGATATGACGTAAAGCAGAGAAGCAAATAAACTTGGCAAAGTGAATTATTTCACGGATGTGATAAGCCTTTATAGTTTAAACAAATTTTTGAAGGATAAAGTTATATATTGATGTAGAAGTATCTTCTGTATAACATGATTATATTGTAAATGCTGGGGTACACACTTGCAACCCACTATAAAGTGATTAATATTTTAAACATTTCCCACTCAAGTAGCACACCCATGTAATAAACATGCTGCGAACAGTTCAAGGTACAGTAGCTATTTGGTGTGCAAGAGCTGTAATAAAGCAACGTAAGATTGTGTTTATTAGTACTAATTTACTAAATGCAGTTATTTGGCAATGATGGGCCCTGTTTCATAAAGAGTGAAAATCAACCTCAAAGTTTGATCTGTCATGTACAATTTAGTACTGTTGAAATCAAACTAAAGTTCACCATGGAGCAAAACTTTCCGTGGTGTGACCACAGGATTTCAAAAGTGGGGCTAGCAAAAATTTGGGGAAAAACTTTGTGTGAGTGAAAAACCAAATAGACCTATCTTCAAACAGGAATGGACAGGGGGCAAGAGGGGAGCAAATGCCATGGCTGAGGGAAAAGTGCCCCATGACTTCGAGTCTTCCCCCTCCCCCCTTCCCACTGAACTCTTTATCTTTATGAAACAGGTCCCTGAAAATGTAAAATGTTACAGCACAGATTCATCTCAGTTTCTTCAGTTATACCTCAGCAAACTGGAAGACCTTAACAATTTGTTTTTCTCACATTTTTTTCCTGTAGGAAGGCGAAGACCACCCTCATGAGTTTAATCAAGACGTGTCTTTGGAAGGTAGTATACAGAAGCTGTCAAATAGTGCTATCTTTGGCAAAGCTTTGAACTGATGCTGTGATACTGTTCAGTTGAATGTGCCTACCTTGACATGAATGCACTCGTTGCACTGACTACTGTAATCAAAATTGAATTGAGCAATCATATACTCAAGTTACTTTTAGGTAATTTTCAAGAGAGAAAAAGGAAAACACCTGATCTTGGGGCTACTGTAGGTAACTCCAAGCAAAACAAAAAGCATACAAGTCAGTAGTCACTCATACTGGTTATGACAATTTCATATTTTACCAATTGCTTCTGAGTAGGAGTACAGAAGTGGAATACAAATTTCTCTTTACTAGTCTTTAGTAGGAATATCAACATTTGACTTTCAAAATCTTGTGAGTATGAATATAATATTTTGACATACATATACCTACAGTAGATTAGGCAAATGTTCATACTGTACATGAAATAAATTTACTACTAGTCTTCTTTAAGGCATAAATTTACAAATAAACTCAAACATAAAAGACCTCTGAAGTTTAACTTCACTTTAACCTGGGCCTAAGTGTTAGAATTTTTTCTTTCTACTGTGACAGTAGTGTCCATTACAGGTCTGTGGACATGTTACCAAAGCAGCTGTTTCAATTCAACAGTGATCAAAAAATTCAGTGGAATTATTTGAATTCATGTCCTTTACAGTTTTCAACATGTAACTAGCACAAAAGTTTGACCATTTCTAAGATTTCTCACAAAATTTGCTATGCAGAAATTGAGATGTGGAATGTGGCACATGGCTTGTATTAAAAATACTTTAGAAATTATCTGATATTACTCAGCTAGTTTCTAGTTTAATGTTTAATTTGGACATTTTCAAAGTAGTCAATAGCTACTTCCAAAATAAATTCCACTGGGCATGCTAACATTAAGACTGTCTTATGAATGAAGGTGAAACAAGACATATCTTCTGAGTACCTCCTTCCATGTCACAAATTTGCACAATACATTTTATACATGTGAAAGTGCTAAAGCAGTCATGTCTTGCAAATGGTCAATATTTGATGGATTTTGATGTGAATTTCAATGTTTAACATTTTTAATGCTTTTTACATCAATTAGGCAGGCATGACACTTACACACGGCTTCTAACTCTCATGCACTGAGCGTAAGACTTATGCAATTTGAATTTTTCTCATGCCGTCATGCTGATACAATTTTCTAAAATTCTCCATTTTTTATATCCCCAAAGATGTTTAAGGTACAGATTTCTGTAGAAGGTAGGATGAGGTGTGTTTTCAACTGAGTGATGGATATATATATCATTTTCTATCACAAATCATTCCCAAACTATCAAAATTTTCATAAATCCTTCGCAAACTACAGTATCAAAATTTTCATGCACCCAGGGTACTTTAACCTTCAATTCTGTGTCCCTACTGTACAGTACCTATTTATTCATAGGTAGGGTACGGGTACAGGTATGGGTTTTGTACAATTCTTATGCAAAATTTTGGCTTGCATCGCCCATAATGGCCATGGTTTACACTCCATACCTAATGACCATTATTAGGTCAATACTGCAGAGAGAACTATTTTCTGAAAACCTGTACAAGTCCAACTGGTCTCAAGATTCCATCAAGAGGCGAATATGACAAAATTATATTGTGTGCAACATTTGCAGTGTGACGTTCATGATTTAGGGTACTTATATTACTTCTTACACTGTAAGCTTATTCAAAGGTTACAGAGAAAAAACAATACGAAACATGCTTATTAATCCTCTACCATACCTTTAACTCCCCTTTCGTTCATTCCCAAAATGTTCAAAACTATGATTTTTGTGTTCAGTGCTTGGTATGCTGTCTTGTAGTGTTATTTGGGTGTCATTAAGGCACATCAAACTAACATCCCCATTTTGCAAAATTACCCAGAACTTCCGAGACCCAATGCCGGTCTTATGGTACCAGCACTGGAGGGGTGCCAAGCCAAAGCCAAAATATCACTAAATAATGTTAATTCTTTAATAATGTGAACTATCAAAATTTCAAAGCTTTGCCAAAGATAGCACCATTTTGCATCTAAGCCATCTTACACAAAAACAAAAATTTGTCAGGGGGAGGACTTTCACTCCCTCCACTTAGGCCACACCTTCTCTGTGACTCAACAAGAATAAGAATCTTCTGAACAATTCACACAAGTATGACAATTTTGCAACAAATAACCAGTCTGATACTTTGCCAAAGGTAGTGCCATTTTGCATCTGAACCACATGTAGACCCCTCTCCCAGGATGGTACCTCTGCACTGGATGACAAAGGAAGGTTTCCTGGTGCAAAGTATCATAGAAAATGTATGCACACTTTACACTGACTTTCTGAGTTTATACAGAGTGGGATGCTTCATCCATTCCTACAATTTGGGTGGCATTTTTTGGCAAGTTTTTCTGGGTACCCTACAGGTCAATTGATGGTGTCACTCCATTTTACAGTACAATGTGGATACAAAATCTCACTCCCAGCTCTCACCCAATGTTGGTACGCTAATTGTAGCCCTGTTCACACATCCACAGACCTTTAAGCTA
This sequence comes from Holothuria leucospilota, assembly GCA_029531755.1. NCBI lineage: Eukaryota > Metazoa > Echinodermata > Holothuroidea > Aspidochirotida > Holothuriidae > Holothuria > Holothuria leucospilota. Next base: position 15,042,483 of record CM055965.1, read on the forward strand.
GCTTTTCTGATGTAGCCTAAGGTGAGAATATCAATCTTTTCAAAAGGCTAAATTTATTAAATGTAATTTAAAACTTGGACATTAAGAATTATTATAGTAACATTAATGTAGGCCTGTAACTTACTGTTTTTCTTTTTGTTTTGGCCTAAGTTCACATAGGCCTAGGCTTACCTACAGTCCACACATATATATTAGCTTCATCACACATCATAGTTCTAATAATCTTTGACAGTTTGAGTCAATCTCAGGAGTAATTCAGCAATGAATTTAATGAAGCAGGCCAACTTTAGTCTGGATCACAGATGTCCGGAACATTATACATACATGCATACACACTATTAGTTATATATTTTAAAACAAGGTACAGTAGGACGGCTTCAACGGTTGCTTTCTGGCAATTGCGATTCACAACACTAATGTGGGTTATGACTGGTGAATGACGAAGCCTATACATCTGCAAAGTGGACTTGCCTTCTGCTGTGCCTTACCTTCCATTGGGCCTATGCGTCCTGTAAGAGAGACCGAATGGATAGCTACACAGACAATCTTAACTGCTGCAAAGCGACCATTGAAGCTGCCCTACCTTGTTAATATAGGCCTATATGGTATAGTGGGTATGTATGTTTATATATAATGCTCTGAATGCCTGTGGTCTGGCTCTGGATCTGGAAAAAATACTGCACAACACTCCTAGGTAGAGTCAAACATGCAGGGTTTGGTGTACACAAGAAAAGTTAATCCTCCCATCTGAGGAACCTCAAGGCCGAGTCCTTGAATTGCTTGGAGGTCCTCAAGATTTGTTATATTCTGGGGGAGAAGGTTCCAGTCTCTGACGGTATGGGAAAAGAAGCTGAATTTGTAGCAGTCCTTGTTGGTTTGAATTCCAGTCAGAAATGAATTTCAGGTGAAGTCTTGTGTGGATGGTATCCTTGCCATGCACCCTGCGTACTCCTAAACTTGGGGTTACCCCCCAACAATCCATAGCCAACTGGATCCAACACTGTTTGAGGGAAGACTACCAAAAAAAATCACTCTTTCGTAAGTTAGGCGTATAAACAGTTAGGCCTATATTATTAGTTACTACACTAAGCCCTAAGCCTAGTAGGCTAAGTAGTATATGGGGTAGGCCTATTCATTGCAAAATTCCAGCTAATGTTAGGCCTGGGTTTAAGATTAGCTTGGAATTCTTGCTTTGAAGAGGCCCATGCCAAGATTCAAAAGCATTGTAGCCAGTTGGAAAGGGTGCAACGTAATGCTGCAAGGTTCGTCACACATAACTATAGTAAAACGGAAGGAACGGTCACCAAGCTCCTCCATGATCTCCACTGGACGTCCTTGCAGAACAGGAGATCTGCCTCCAGATTAACCCTATTGTATAAAATTAATCAGAACCTTATTGACATACCTAAAGAAAACTTCCTCAAACCAGTGACACTGCAAGGCCTTCGGAGAATGAACACGCAAAACTTCCAACAACCTGCGTGTCGTATTAATGCTTACAAATACTCCTTTTTCCCAAGAACTATAAAGGAGTGGAATATGTTACCTGAAGGGACTGTCAATGCAAGTAGTATAAATTCGTTCAAGCATAATTTACATTTTGATTAAGTCATATCCCCTCCCCGCACACCTCTGGCTCATATGCTCTACCTTTTTTTAGAGCCCTGCCAGTACACGAGAAGAAGAAGAAGAAGATTGCACATAACTTGTGCTTGGTGTAGAAACAAACATGCCTAGGCCCTAGGTCTTAAGTCTTTACATGCTAGGCTACTGAATGCTAGCCTTGCTTGAGCATAGCCGAGGACCAGGCTCAGGCTGTAGGCTAGGGCCTAAGGACGTGATAATACTACTGCTACACAGTGAACGTACTTGATGTGGTGCTCCCAATAGACTACGTAAACTTGGTATCTGATCCACGAGAGGTAAGTATTCATCGAATGAAAACAGAAGCGGCCGTGTAGGTTCTGGAAACACAGTCGTCGCGAACGGGTCCGTATCGTCCAAAAATTGCACTCGACAAGTCAAAGAAGCCATTGCACAACATTCACTCAACGGCCCCACGGTGAAATTGAGACAGTCATTAATTTAGGCTAACTTTTGACTTCTTTCGTTAATAACATCTGCACCATTGATTTACTTAGTACACAAGCCACCATAATACATATACCGACTACGTGTTTGTACTGTACTGGTAGAGTTGGTGTGCCACTGGAAACTGAATCCGTCGGCCAGGTACGTAACTACAATAATGTAAGTCTGCTTTGTGACAAATGTCATTGTACTTTCATTGAAAGCAGATGAATGGGTGTCTTTTGGGGAAGCGTGACGTCACGAACAAGGAAAAGTTACTCTAGATACTACTTTGGATGTTTGTTGTTCACAAACGCCGATTCAGTCTGAGGGAGACTTTTTGGGGTAGATGACACTAATTCAAAGAAGTGACGTATTAAAGGAGGGATGACGCATCATTGATGTCCTGGTGATGAATTTAAATCTTAAAGGGCAACTTTCGTCATCCCAGACAGTTCCATTTCTCCCAACTAAACAACTAGTAGCCCCTTCCACAACTGCATAAATCTCCTCCCTGTGCAGGCACAAACCTTCTGTCCTTGTCCTGGTGAGCACAGAAGGTTATAAGGTGTAATCCAAACACTCTGACTCATGACGTACGCAGAAGCAACAAAAAACTAAAAAGTGAAAGCAGTGGTGTCGCCAAGGGATGAGGCCAGGGCACGTTCCCCCAGGTCCCCCAGAGGCCAGCTCTCCCCTCCCCCGTGTGCCCCCGGCCCAATGAGATTTTGGGGTATGAAAATGCACATACACACCGTTCACGAATATATCGATAGGAACACTAGGACCCACTGTCACTTTATTAATTAATCATGCTGCTAAAATTGCACAGGCAAATGTTCTCAAACTACTGAGTGAAAAGTACAATTTTGCGGCACGCTTCGCGCGCATCTACTTGTCGAACTATGGGAAGGACTTCCTTATTGGAAGATGTAATCCACAGCTATTGTTTCAACATTTATTTTCAACAGCTATGGGGCTACTGCAGCCGTGACCAAACGTCCCTGACTTTTATGTCGTGGTGAGACTGGCTAAGCTCACATTCAATATCACTATATGCAAGACCCAGGCGCGGTTTTACGGGGGGGGCTTTGGGGACTCAAGCCCCCCCCCCCAAAAAAAAAAAAAATTAAATTCCGAGGTTGTGTGTTATCTTCATGCTATATTTGCGTGTATTGAGAAAAACAAAATTGTCCAATACATTTGTGCACATCTTAGTCCAGTGGATTTAGCTTCTCAAATGTGTCATGCAAGATAGGCGTGTGATCACGTTTCTTGTATCCACGTCCACGTACGTACACCGTTGTTTTGACTGCATGTAGTACGACAGCCACGCTTCGCCTTAGTACTGTATTACGACGGTAGGCACAGTGCGGGCGCCTACTAGATTACCCAGCTGCATTCTTACGTTCGACGCCAGTCCCAGGGGCGTAAATACAGGTGTGTGGGGGGGGGGGCGTGAAAATCAAAAGTCGGTCTCTGAGCGCCAAAAAGTCGGTCTCAAATCCAGTGATTGCTCAAATCCAGTTCAGTTTGCCTTTGTAACAGTAGACCAGACATGAACAACATTTGATACCTTACTCAAATTGAAATTCCGGCAGAGATGAAGTAAAAGTGAAAAGATTGCCCTAATTTTCTGCTGAGTTCCCGAATTTTTGATCGAATGCCCGAAAAATGTGCAAAAATTTTCGCGCGCTTCGCGCGCCTGTAGTGGTTTAGTGGTCTATTTAATGCACCTGAACTGCAACGGATTTCTGGCAACTTTTTGAAAAGTTCGGGCAAAAAATTTTCTGGACCCCAAACTGTAAGAGTCCCATACGCCTATGATTATTACTATCGGTGGCGTACGCAGGGGGGCCATGCCCCCTCCCTGATGCCAATTTTTTTTTAGTTCCTAAAAGACGTAAATTTTTTTTAACACAAATTCTGCTTCAAAATGTAGCGTATGTGGCACCAAATTGCATGTAAGTACATCTAATTTTTCAAAATTTTCAAAGGGGAGGGACACCCCCTCCCCTTAGACCCTTCCCCCAGGCCGGCGATCACACAGCATACTGCATCCCCCCCCCCCCCGTGAGAGAAATCCTGGGTACGCCACTGATGGAGTCCTCCTTAGCATCATTCCCCAATGTCGGTATTGATAATGACAGAAAATTTTATCCTTCCGTTTCAAGCCCCCCCCCCCTAAGCCCCCCAAAAGTCTTGGTCTAGAACCGCGCTTGGCAAGACCATTGTAACATCTGAAATTTCGTGAATACCCTAACCCCCAGAGGGTTCTCTCTGAGACCACCCCTCCAGAACCTTCAAGTGGATGTGACCCACTATCCGTCACAACCCCCTGAGTCCCGTGACACTCACTCTTGTCTTTCCGTAAACAGCTTCGATTGTAGGCTTAACCCAAGCGAAGCTATTGGTTGATCAGTGACACTCATTTGAAATAGCAAGGGAGGCACTTTGATGAATACGTTTATAACAAGATGAATGTATTTTCATTATTGTTTCTGTCGAATTGAAAAAGACGTTTTTCAGTGAATTCTTCTCAACTAAAAATGGCTATTTCCAGTATGTGAACACAATTAATAAACTGAAAAATTATAGCACCTGTTTGCAACCAGGCCCCATTCTCAGGCTGAGCACAAAACTGAAGGGGATGGGGACATCCACTTCCCTTAAAGGCCTTCCAAGGGCAGCCAGAGACGACTTATATGGCTCTGATGACAGCTATTCAGTTGCGCCTTCTATTGAAAAATCCTGGATATGCCACTGTATCACGATGCCATGTAATGTCATTTATACACATTCTGATCCATAGTTTACTGATATGGACAAGAGCCAAGGGACGCTGGAGGACCTTGAGGGGAGCAACTCACACTTTGCACAATTAAGGCCTACATGACAAATGTGCCTCATTTGCAAAGGAAAAATATTCCTTATCGTCTAGAAATTTATTGAAATTTTGAAATAGGGCTATAACTCATAAAGTTTCTCGGTGGCATTTAGGAGAGAGAGAGAGGGCGATTAAGTACAACTTTGCCTTGATAAAGTTAGTCTCGATTAGGGAAGGGGCGCAATTAATCGGACGCTTCTTTTGAATTACCGTATGTCTAGGCCTATCGCTTCTTTCGAACTTGAAAATAAACTAATTACTTTTATGACCTTAGAAATATACCCCACAATTTGACAAAACTGATCAGTAAACGCGTCAAAAGCACAGATCAGAGATAAACTTCCCGTAGACTTTTTACAAGAGAAGGCCTAAGGATCAGACAGGGAAATATAGCCAGGGCGTAGCGGCCAACTTTGGCTTCCGCCAGGCCTGGCTTTTTCGCTGCAATAAGCTGAAAGAGGACTTCGTTGATGGAACTGAAACAGAACTGGAACACAAACTGGAACAAATTGTCTCAGGTTGACGTGTACCACTTTTCAACTCAGACTACCTAAAAACACATCTTATGTAACTCACCTCCCCATGTAGGCCTTAAATTATATTTGGAAATAAACAAAAAAAACACTTTCAAAGTAGTGGGTCTGTATAAGTGACTGGGATCTGGAAAGTATTGTTTTCCGCCCCCACTTGTCATTCTTAAAATAAAGAAGGACTCGAAAGCTTTCGCGCCCACGTTATTTCCATACCATCACGGAGCATTTTCGTTTTCACAAAGTTGCAGATTCTCGGCGTATTTCAGGGAGACTGTAAACGACGGCGCTATTCTAAAATACGTACTCTTACATAATCGAAAGGCGAGAAGTTGAGTTGGCAGTTTCAAAAATGTCTGCATTATAACGTCAAAAGTACACATTCAGGACCAGCGGCGCACCCAGGATTTTGGACTGGGAGGGTCTGAGAATTGTGGGAAGATTATCTAAGCGGAGCGCCACCATCAGTTGGCGCGGAGCGTACCAGAAAGGTTTTGGATAAAAGTAACCTCTGGATCGCCGGAAATCGGCCTTTCCAGGCGCCGCCGGCAAATAAGCTCCTGGAAATGGTATTGTCAGTATTTTCTTGGATGGAAAACCCTTCTCCTTAACATTTTCTGACATTTTCTGCCTGTTGGTTTGTTACGTTTTCGAAAAGAGTAATGCGCCCCCCGTTTCGAAAGAACATTTTCTTGCAGGTGTGCGCTACGGCTACTCGCCAACGTAAGATGGTTCCCTCAGTGGCGTTCTAAGAGCGTTAAGAAGTCCGCAACGAGTACTAGTCTTGTAGGGATGCCATGCCACAGCTGAAAGATTCAGTAAATAATTAAAATTTCAGATCATGTTATCCAAAGATAACACCATTTTAGATCTAAGGAAACTCAGAACAAGAAACATTTCTCAAAGAGTAAAGCTGTCATCCCTCCCCTGAGGCAACATCCCTAGCTTAAATTACATCCTACCAAAATAAAAAACAGTCATTAAATAATGGGGATTCCTAAACATGTGTTCATTTCAGCACTTTGAGATTAAGCTTTACCAAAGATAGCACGATTTGGCATTCAAGCCACCCACAAAGAAAAAATTCTCAAAGAGTATACAGTGTCCTAGAGCATGCGTCGGTAAACTAGGGGTCGCGACCCTTTAGAGGGTCGCGAAAATATTTCGGAGGGTCGCGAAAAGGATTCGGGAGGGAAAAATAATTTCCAAATTTCTCATTAAAAGTAAGCAATGGGAGTGAGTCTAATTTAAGAACCAGTGATCTGCTTTATTAACACTGTATAACCAACTCAAATCAAACTCCTCTCACCGACCCGTCAATCTGGATTCCGGAGCAGAAAGTTGGGGCCACCAAGCAAAAAAGTTTGGAGACCCCTGTCCTAGAGTGTCATCCCCTTCTCTTAGAAAGAACCTCTTGACTTACGCCAAGACAAACAGAAGGAAGAATATCACTAAATGATGACAGTTTGTAAACATATAACCAGTTCAAGGGTTTGCAAACGATAGCACAAATTTTGCAGCTAAACCAGGCCTACATGTACCCCTCCACTCAGCAACCCCCTCCAGAATGGTACTCATGCACAGGTGAAATATGACGGGCCCTCCCGGATGCCAATTATCTATAGGCACGCCACTTGGTGCTCCTCTCAGCTGGTGTCATGAGCTGTCCCGTAGGGATTTTGTCCAGGCTACGACCCTGACTGTAGTCTATATTCTCTATATAAGTTAATGACTTGACTTTTTCAAGATGTTAAAGATATTGTGAAAATCAGGCCTATCAATGCCACAAAGTTGTCCACGTTCATTCTTATTGAGTATGCTATTTTATATCACGTGATGTATTCTATCATTAAGTCATTCGGGAAACTGTTGTCGCCCCTCTCCCCCCCCCCACCACCACCCATTCAGTTCAAGAAGTTAGACAGAGGACTTGCGCCATAACGAGCAACCCCCTCAAACTGTTCAAGTGGAGAAATGACAAAGGAAATTACCAGGGTTCTCACTAGCTCCATGTAATATTTAAGGACGGCCTCGATCCCACAAAAAAGTTAGTTTGTATAATGTAATGCCCAAGATTATGTAAGTGTTCTCGGTATTGAGAAAATCGCCAGCAGTCTGCAGTGACATAACAATCAGGGTGCTGCGAGCATGTTACCAGACTTTTAAAAATTCTGTACATGGAAACTTCATCTTAAGTGGTACGAGTGCGGTCGTCGAAGGATGATGTAGAAGAAACGCGTGAACAAAATTTCCTCACCCCATAGTGACAATTTCCCACCTCCTATAGTGATAGAGGGGCCGATAGCGAGACTTTGATAAAATACTTTTCGTACCAAATAACGTTTAAAATGAAGTTGCAAAAGTTATTCATGATCAGGGGTGTCGCCAGGTAGGGGGCAGGGGGCCACACTCGCCAGGTTCGGGGAGGGGACATACCCCCGTCGTGGACCTCTATACCTCCTTCGGGAAAATTTTCCAATTTTGTCGGAAAGCCTTAATGGGTACGATTAAGTATGTAATCCCCTACGACGGCTTGTCTTCCCAACAGTTTACTTGATTTTGCCCTCATGAATGCCAGATTGTTCAATGAAAACCCAAACTTTCAAACTTTCTTAAATAACAACTTAACTTTACAAATTGTCCCCAATAAACACCCAAAGTTTCTTCAATAAAAAAGCAAAATTTGCAAATTTTCTTTATAAAAAAATTTGCATACCGCATCCTTTCGGCAATCGGTCCCTCAGGCTTTGACAGGGTTTCAGGTTACTGTCCCCCCCCCCCCCCAGTATTTCTCGATAACTTTGCCCTCCTGTCGGGAAAGTCATGGCGCCACCCTGTTTCTTGATAATACATTGAACTACTTATCCTTTTTTGTCGTTAAAGTATGAATGCATTCCTAGCGTACAGAGCACTCAACTGGTTTTCGACAACTCATGACAGAAAACAATTAAAATACGTCCACCCTTCATTCGAAATGACACCGAATCCAACCTTTACATAAATGTGGAGGTGAAATGCCTTTAAGGATAAGTTAAAAACTTTGGTGGAAATTGGTTGAGGGGATCAAGCGCCCCTCATGTTTCTTCTGCTAGCGCCACTGGTTGAGGATCAAATTTGAACACTTCCTTTGAGAGGCGTGGTTTATTTCTCCGTTGCACCTATGCATGGACAGGACACTGCATGTAGTTGCAAGTAGCCCCTTCTTTGCATGTGCAGACCCCTGGCAGGTGCAACATTTGTTTAAGATCTTTAAAGGAAAATATTGCGTTTGCAATGGACCAACGTGGTACTCAACAAAAGTAGCTATAATCATTATTTAACCATTCAGTTCCACCAATAAACTCAAGCAAAACTTAATCTTCCCAAAATATAATGCATTACAAGAATTACCAATGTTGCATCATTTGAAATTTTGAAAGTTTAGGCCAACAAATTATTCTTGAACTGAATTCCTTTCTTTGGGTAACTTTCCTCTTAAAAGTAAAGCTACCTGTTGCCTCTTTTTGAATTAACTATTATTCTGCATCTTTAAATAATGGTCTTGATTTAAGGCATAAAAAACCAGAAAGTGATTCCTTGCTGAAAGGGGGTGATTTGTTGCTGTGTCGTTCATCCCTCAAATTTATACGTCTTGACTATACCATTTTTTACGATGTTTTCACACCTTGAACTCTGCTGACCTCATATGACCTTTGAACCGCACCAAAAAGTGAATAACAAAAAAGTAAAAAAAAAAACATGTCTTAAGAGGAACTCGTACCCCGACCGTACGCGTGAGAAACCAAGCTATAATCCATTTCGCCATCAAAGAACTCGTTCAGCGTATGGTGTTTCTAGCATGCTATAGTCACAGCATCCTTTTCACGTTTTCATAATTAGGTAATTTAAATTAGTATTATTACTGTAACAGTAATGCCTTTTTATCTTTTGAATGGTAAAAATATTTAGCCCTAACTTTTCGTTGGTCATGAAACAATTTAGTTTACGAGGTTTTCGTAGTTTCACCTCTGATGACCTCATATGACCTTCGACCTCCATCTAACTCATAGGGTTCCCCTCTCTCTTAAAGTAACACATCTATATACCAATTATGAAAACGAATCATCATCCCTAGTTGTCTTGAAATGTCGTGTCTTTCAAGATTGTCATCCGTCATCCCTAGCTGTCTTGAAATATCGTGTTTTTCAAGATTATCGGGTTTTGACCTCTGATCACCTCAAATGATCTGAACTCCACTGAAAACAATAGGTTTCTTCCTTTCAATATGATTAAGTTATACACCAAGTATGAAAATTGTCCATCTTTGCTATCTAAACATACCGTGTTTGCAAAGAGTTTTCATGAATTTCCTATTTTCACCTCTGGTGACCTCAGATAACCTTTGACCTCTACCAAAATCAATATGTTTTTCTTTTGACTATAAAACATCCACATGCCAAGTATGAAAAGCATCCATGCTTCCTACCTTGAGATATCGTATTTACAAGGTTTTCGGTTTTTGACCTTTGGTGACCTCACATGACCCTTGACTTCCACCAAAAACGACGGGGATCTTTCTCTTAATATATTGATTCTATAGAGAGATTTCATGTGCGTCACGCGAGTGGGATTCCCAGGCACTGAAGGGCAAAACACACACGCAGAAAGCGTATTTACAGCACACGCGCACCGCATAACCATAGATACTATTATATAACACCTTATTTATTTCTCTACATTTGATTAGAGGATTGGTGGTCACATGCCATGGGTGATTCGGCACTATCATCACGGTCGTGTGTTATCCATCGTGCAATAGTCTAGTATAACACACGGTCGTGCAATAGTCTAGTATAACACACGACTGTGACGTCACAATCACTGCGCGTCCGTACAAACTATGCCGCAACTCAATAAATCAACGCAGCTTTGTGTATCGCACATTGCATACCGTACGAAGTAGACGCGTAGCTAGCAAACGACAAGCCATGGAGCTACCGCACGGCAAACGCCAAAACACAACTTTAACCAACGACTAGATAAAGGTAACGTTGGATAGTTATAAGGTGTTATATAAAACAAATAATGAATGTTTTTCATTCGTGCGATAGTATGAATAATTTCATTCGTTGAAAGATTTAACGTTCTTTTCAACTCGGCTTCGCCTCGTTGAATAGAACGTTCAATCTTTCAACTCATGAAATAATTCATACTATCGCACTCATAAACATTCATTATTTGTATACTATGACACCATAGGACGCGTGCCCTTTAAAACCACTAGAGACGGGCCATCTTGCCCTTCAAAACCAAAGAGACTCTCGATCACGTGACGCGGTGAAAACCCCTCTATTTGCCATGTATGAAAATTATCTGTCATTGCTATCATTAGATATCGTATTTACAAGCCAATCGTCACAAACACACTCATACACACTCATACAAAAACCGCCCGCGTGATTGCGTAGATTCCCTTTGCCTTCGTCAAGAAATAAAAATGTACCACAAGCGCATTATCTCCCTTTAACTTCCTCAATTTTTCGGTTGCGAAGCCCAATATTTCGAGGCTTGTCAGGGTTTTGTAACTGCAGGATATGAAGTTTCAAAGAACTGATCGATTTCCAGAAACCACACTGTCAACACTGGCGTAGCTATGGGGGGGGCTTGGGGGGGGCGCACGCCCCCACCAAAATCCCACGCCCTCCCAGACGCCCCCCCCACTGGAAATCAGGGGCATGTAAAAAAAAATACAGCTATTGACAAATGGGGCTAGGCCCACCAGACTAGTTCTGACTGACTGAGTGGCCAGCACCGTGGTACGAAATAGCAATTTGAAAAGGGTAATGTGAAGAATGACCCCCCCCCCCTCCGTCGTTGCCGGGTTTCCGCGGCGGCGCGGCCTAACTCGGAGTCCTAGCAGACAGTAGCGGCTGTAAAACTGGCAGATTTCTGACTTCGAGACAGTGTTTCCACTTCTCACGACAATCCGTGGATCGAAATTTCCCACGAGATCATCGAGATGTATTTTTTCAGTTACGATTTCGATTGAGTCGATAAGGAACACTGAAATACGGGGAAGTTCCCGCGCTGGCGCTGGGAGTGCGATTTTCACAGCTCACCCCTCTCCTCCAGTCCTCCTGCCAATGCAATGCATGTGCTATATTGGCTGAGTTCTTGTGCGGGAATCGGAACAAATGAATGTGGGTGAGAAATTATTGCAATACAAAAATGCCTAATTTCGGGAAATGCCGAGCCGACTTGGCGATTTCAGGAAAATTTGGATTCCAGTACGGGAAAAGTGAAATCACGATCACGGTGTGGAGACACACATGCTTCGACTTCGAGATTCGAGAATTGGTGAAGTCAACCCAGCGTGACTGTCTGCAGAGAGCGATGCTGATGCTTTCCACTCGATCAAAAAAATACGGATTTCTAGTTTCTACGAATCATTTGCAACCTCAGTTCCACTAGTGTGCTCACCTTTTGGGATAAAAAACATCTGGTCTACTGTTCATAGTGAAACTAGAGTGTATTTTCATTGTGTTCTTTCATTCGATCTTCTTAGGTGTCTGCAACTTTGGATGTAGTTTGCTTGATAAGATTGAAGTTGCACTGTCCTTTGTTATGGAACTGGAAAGTGGGTACCATGGTTTACCATTTAAATGTCAGAGCAGGACTATATAGCATTTCAGTCTTGAGAAGGCAGATACAAATGCTGAAATTAAGAAAAGAATTGTGGGACAGATTTCCAGTTCTGGTATGAGTGACGGTTTTGAACCTTTCTCAAGATCTTATTCAATGTGTAGTGGGACAGTATTCATCTTCTGGGTGTTATTATTCTCCATCACATAGGACTAATGGATCATCACTCAAGAGTAAGGGAGGGTTGTAATATATATATACATGTGTGTGTGTATCCATTCCATTCCAAAATCGTGCAGTTGAACGTTATTCATGAAAATGTAATATATGTTTCAGAGTGAGTAAATATTTGTTTTTTTGTCTATAGAGTACAGGTTTTATATTTACATATATATATATATATATATATATATATATATATATATATATATATATATATATATTCATATAATATATATATATATATATATATATACATATATACATATATATATATATATATATATATATATATATATATATATATATATATATTATATAATATATAAATATATATATATATATATTTATATATATATAATATATATATATATATATATATATATATATATATATATATATATATATATATATATATATGCAATCTTCTACAACTTTTTTATGTAGTTTGATTTGATTTGTTGGATATGGCGGAGGAATTGGAGTTGCACTGTCATTTCTTATTTCACTGGAAGGTGGGTCTCATACGGTTTACAGAACAGGACTCTCTAGACACTCCGCCTCTAAGTCATGTGATTGCGAATGCTGAAATAAAAGCCGGTGTGAATAATTTCCAGTTCTGGCATGACAGGTTTGAGCGTGATGGATGGATTCTCAAAATGTAGACCGTATTCAAAGAGTGGTGTGGCAGTATCCATCATGTCGGTGTGATTATTCTCTATCACATAGGACTAATGAATCATCACTAAAGACTAGTTGTTATAATGTGTATCCATTCCATATCTTGCCAAAATACCTGTATAGGCTGTAGAGGACATGTTTTCATGACATGGGATTTTGAAAATATATTTTTTTAGTATTCCTGTCATTCTGTTTCCTAATACTTTATAGAAGCAACTTTGAATCTAGTTTGCTTGATTTGTTTGGTGTATGTTTGGTGTATGATGGAGTTCAGTGTAATTGGTTATTTTCACTGAAAGGTGGGTCATGGGTGGCATGGTTTACCATTTTACCATCAGGACAGGGCACTATAAATAAAAAATCTGTGCCCCTGGAAAAAACTGCTGGCAACCCAGCTGCGTTGACTCAATGAGGGTGACCATGTCACAGAGCAGTGAAAGCGGCAGCGTTATTGACCCTTAGCGTACGGCGCTCTCCAGCCGCCGAGGACAGTCCGCATTCGACGTTCAATCTCCCATGCGGCCCTTCATGCATGAGCTGCTGCCCGATTTGGCTCTCCATATAGGCGCCGGGGGCACCCGGGCTTGACGGGGCACAAAGCGACTGGCTGCGCCTGCGCGGGGGCTCAGGGCGTGACGTCATAGGCGGACGCCCGGGTGTCTGGAAACCATCACCTTCATAACTTACGGGCTAATAAGCTTTGCAACATTTTTGGTCAAGCCCCCCCCCCATGAATTTTGTTAGCCCCCCAGCGCCCCCATGGAAATTTTCCTGGCTACGCCACTGACTGTCAATCGTCGTGTGGGTGGGGGGGGGGCGGAGGAGGATTAAGTATGTTTGCTGTTGTTTTAGACTAGCTTTCTCGTGATATCGACCACAGTTGTATAAATACATTTCCGTATATTAACGTTCAGTAATACTGATGAGTAGGTCACTAAATTTCAGGAGCCTTTATCCAGGGCATTTTTATTAATCCGCGGAAATCAATAACATAAAGGTATACATCTAAGTGAGATGAATCCTAATTGTTTCTATTCCTGGAAAGAACACATATAACTAAACATATATCTTGTTTTGAGCGGGTGGTTGTCTCGACCTCCCGCAGCCCTGTTGGCGAATATCAGTCCTATAGTGACAGGTAATTACGACAGAGCAAAATTCATTATTTAGTTTAAATTAGATACGTCATAAAGATTCTGGAGTACTGACCCAGCCAATTAAGCATCACGATGAAAAGTATCGTGACCACAACAAACCGTCGTCAACCAATAGGTTTCATAAACGCCCACCAGAGGCAATCGAATCTGATAGTTAGCGAGAAATACTGAAGGTTTGGATGACGTTACTGGAAGGCTAGGTCATGGACCGAGCAGGATCAAGATGGCAGCTTCCTGGACTCAAGCGAGAAACTCTCGCGTCCTCCGGTTGGTTCACCAGGTCACTGACGTACGTTAATGCTCGAATTGTGGACAGGACACCGATTTATTGTGTATACATAGCGACATATGCAGGACTGGATGACAGGAATCTCGATTCCAATTTTTTTTCTAAGTTTGGACTTGGCTCGGACTCTGACTCTCCTGGATTCGGACTTAGCTCAGTGTCGGGTTAGGGCTTTGCTATATACTACACCAATCTTGGAAATTTGATCAACATGTTCATGAATGTCGCCCCATATCCTACTATCACAGGACGTATGTTCGGGCGTTTGATCGTTATTTAAATAATATTGTGGTTATGAATACAGTGAAGTGCATGGAGAGAAAGTAGAGGGGGCCTTGAACTAAGAATAAAGGTTAATAGGGCTATAGCGCGGGCTGAAACGGTGAATAATATAAGTTATGCATACACAACTTGGAATTGAGACAATGTGTTATTTTAGTCGATATAAATATTTCATAACAATGACACGCAGCTGTGAGTCAGCTCGACACGTACGTGTGCATCACGTTTTCCCTCCGGTTTCCCCGTGACGTGTAAACAGCACCTTGGCAGAGTTCATTAGTCATTTATAAGGGGATACCAGACCGCCGGAGAACAATTCTAACACGAGTGATCAACGATGAAAGAGTAAGGTGTACGAAATTCAAAAGTTATAGCCCAGTCAAAGGCTGTTAAAATGTGGTTACCTCGTCTGACGTAATTATATCATTATGCGCTGGTAAAATGACTCAATTCTTGGCTAAAATACCACATTGAATTAAAAAAAAAACATACTGAAAAAATATTCAAGACATTTATCTGATATAGCCTAAAATCACATACATTTTTATGTTTTAAATTGCGATCCGTCGTCACCTTGTGTCAAAAATTACCAAACCTCGCTCTGTGCCCAGAGATAATAAGACAAGGCAAAATGAGATATTTGCCACTGACGAGCAAAATTCCTACTGACTTAGTACAAATACTGCTAAAAGTGAAATTCCACTGAAGGATGTGATGATGTGATGCCAGTGATCAGCCCTCTCGGGCGCCTCGCGACTGGGGGTTGGTTGCGTGACCAAACCCTCCCATATCCCACTTCACCGCCAATATTTACGCATCTACAATTTCATGGATATAGATGCTAAAGGTGGATGCACGTGAGTGTCTCCTCAAGCATATAAGCTTTGGCGTTTCAAATACGATCGCAGAATACAGATCGACTGGCCCTCTTTCTTTGAGCGGGGTCAAATAAACTTCCTCTCTTTTCCGAGTGAAAATTCATTCCAGCAGCTTTAAAAATGTCATTCGATTGTTGCTTGATGAAAGAAAATGATTAATGTTAATCACTCGTTACAATGTAGCATGATGGATTGCTACATCTTCTATGGCCCACTAAATAGCCCATCTGTGCATGCCCTGTGGAATGGTTAATATTGGTAGCTCTAGTGCAGTGGTGAAGATCTGAAGGGTCTGGTTCATCGTCCCAGACGACAAAAGTTTTGTCAATCAAGTCTACTATAAGCCCCTCCCTCAGTTTCAAAAATGTATTTGGAAACGTCATAGACCCCATAGATTCTCAAGTGACGGCCCGAGGGCCATTTGCGGACCGCAAAGACCTCTAGAGAGGCCTGAAGAAAATTCAAGGAGCCAAAAATTCCAACAATGCAATAATTTCAAAACATTTTGTAAAGAATTGACACGTCAATTCTTCTGCAACATTTTCAAAATTTTTTCAAAATGTTTTGAAATTGTAGCATACCCTGTCTACACTGTGCAACAAACTGAAAACAAGCGTGTTTTGGGTTTGTTGCAAGTGAATGACTTGGAAATGTTTTGGGAATGTTGTTCGTGTATACAGGCCTTTAGACATATGGATTACCTGCTCAATAGGCAAGTATAGTTATGTTGGTATTGTGGTACATCCAATTAATTAATACCAAAGTCGAAATATTCTGCATGGTATTGTAATGTAATTTATATGAAACCACTATTCTTAAACTATAAAGATCAAGGTACACTGTAAATGCAAAAGAGTGAAAATTCACTCGAACAAAGACTGTAGTTTGGGACCACTCCTTGTAAGAGTGAATTTCACACAAGGTGGAGTGAAAATTCACTCCAAGCAGAGCGATATTTAATTCCATGCGAGTGAGTGAATTTTCACTCTACCCCGGTAAAATTCACTCTTACTAGGAGTGGTCCTAAACTACAGTCTTTGTTGGAGTGAATTTCACTCTTTTGCATTAAGAGCGTACGTAGAGAAGAAGGGGGTTCTAACCCCATGACCCAAGTGAGAAGAAATAATACCCCTAAATAATTTGTTTCTAGAGAAAATATTTCAGTATGACTCCCTTTCCCCAGTTCGACCTGCAACGCTCATTACGAAGAAACACCCTGAGGGAAACCCCTAGGCCCGAACCCCATAGAAAGGATTTTGCATTCTGGTGGTTCTTCAAGCGTCATTGATTTAGTGTGATCAGAGCCGCCCCCACCCCTCCACGATCAAATCCTGGTTGCACACATGTAAAGATACATCTATATATTAACTGGATAAATATACAACTGCCCCTTAAACCCCATGAAAGAACCCCTTTACCTAACTTGGGTAACATGTGGGGTCAGGGGCTCATTAGTGGGAATTAAATAACGTCAAACATATAGGCTTCATACGGAGGGCCGTCCTTCTGATTCACAAAATTGACCCAAAGCAATCTCATCTTCGTTAGATGGGCACAGAGCCATGTCAGTCTATATGCTTGCAAGCATAGCGTCGCTAGTCTACGGTAAACCACGGTAGGTCTTACACACGCACCTGGTATATGATATCAACAGCATTGCAGTGTCGGTAATGAGAACTGTCGTTATATAACCTTTGAGATGGGATGATTTACTATATCAATAACCACCAAAATGTCTGCACCGTGGGTGTCGGGTCAACCATTGAGTAATTCACCGATTGTGATGGATGAGGTTGCGGGCATCTTGAATGTTAAAGGTCGTATTGAGAGCTACGGTGAGTCATCTCAAGACGTCGGGTAACAACAAACTTTATTTTTGAACGCAGTTAGTTACAGTATAATGGGTCACGTGAATGTCACACGTGAAGCTAGTCGCCTCTTCGCTGGGAGTCAAAGCGATGGCAGGTCTAGAAGTTAGAAGGGCCTTCAGGCGGAATAAAAACCAATTAGGTCATCTACCGACGGATCGGAATCATCTAGCACGTTGCACCAGTAGACCGAACAAGGCTACCGACCAAGATCAAGTTCATAAGATAAAATGCGCTTGCGCGTTTCAAAGCTTGTCAAAGAGAAATGCAAGTAGATCAACTAAACGTTAGAATGGTCGTTTAAAGTTTTGTCAGACTTAGTGTTTTCATAAACGAATATGACTTAACGTATGTATATCATTACCATAAGCTAAATATGAAATGTTAGCAATTGATGTAATCACTGAGGGAGGAGGTTCCGGGGTGGGACTCCAACCTAACCCCCAAAGTAGGCTTATTTTTTATTATCATCCAACTCTGTTGCAAAATTTGCGTATTAGCCCCATTTAAGTAATCCAAAATGGTACAATATGGCACCAGAGCAGTGATCGATTGAGAAACTTGGGTATGCCAACAAAATTCTAAAAGTGAAGTATTTCATTGAAGCAGTTAAAGTTTTTTGCTCCTTGGTGAACATATTTTGCAATACAATTCTGTGTCATCATTTAAATAAACGTTTCTCCACCTCCTTGTATAATTGAATGAATGAATGAATGAATGAATGAATGAATGAATGAATGAATGAATGAATGAATGAATGAATGAATGAATGAATGCTTCGTATTTTCTAAAAATTTTACATAATTGTTTCTAAACTGAAAACGTTTCCAAAAGCAAAGAAGCAAATCACGAACCTAATCAAATTTTGCTATGAACAATAACAACCTTGTGCCATACCACATGGGCCATAGTAGCCTATTGTAAGGAGTTAATGATTTTCTGCTTTTCAACTTCGTTTCAATGATTTATCTTCTCCAAAGAATCAACCAGGAACATTTCTAACTAATTTTACATTACAGCACCGTGAATGGTAAGTTCCTGTTCTTAGGGGTGGTGCCAGGATTTGCTCGATAGGAAGGCCAAGCTCCCTGACGGGGGGTGGGGTAACGGGGCGAGGGGGGCAAAGGGGGAAGCGGGAGGCAACAATCTGCAGTGGCGTAGCTAGGATTCTTTGTTTGTGGGGCTTCGGGGTGCTGGAACATTTTGTGGGGTGGGGGCTCCCGTTTATTATCTAAGCGGAGCGCCACCATAGGTTGGTGCGGAGCGTACCAAGAAAATTTGAGATTTTCATACATCACAGATCTCCGGAAATGGCACTTGCTAGGTTTGATGGCAGCCACCAAGAGGTGCAGTTTTTGGTGAAAAAATGTTAAGTTTGATCTCTCAAACATATTTCTGTGAGGACGGATTAGCTCAGCTGGCCGGACTTGGGGTCCAACTCTCTAAATGTAAAAGAGTGAATTTCACTCTTCGACGATTGCCTACAGTGACCACTCTTTCTTCGAGTGAAAATTTCACTCTGCTGGGAGTGGTAATTCACTCCAAATGAGTGAATTACCACTCCGGGCAGAGTGGAATTCCACTCGAAACAGAGAGTGGTCACTGTAGGCAATAGTCGAAGAGTGAAATTCACTCTTTTACATTTAGAGAGAAGGATTGCAAGTTTGAATCCCGTTTACTATCTAAGCGGAGCTCCACCATAGGTTGGCGCGGAGCATACCAAGAAAATTTGAGATTTTAATACATCCCAAATAGCCTGAAATGGCACTTGCAAGGCTTGATGGCAGCCCATCGAGATGTGTAATTTTTGTGAAAAAAATGTTAAGTTTGATTTTATCTTATTCTCAAACACATTTCTGTGAGGACGGATTAGTTCAGACTTGGGGTCCAAGGATTGCAAGTTTGAATCCCGTTTACTATCTAAGCGGAACGCCACCATAAGTTGGCGTGGAACGCACCAAGAAAATCTGAGATTTTAATACGGCCAAATAGCCTGACATGGCACTTGCCCGGCTTGATGGCAGCCCATCAAGATGTTCAATTTTTGTGAAAACAATGTAAAGTTTGATTTTATTTTATTCTCAGACACATTACGTTTGTCACAATCTATCCGAATTTATTCAAAATTATTCAGAGTGGGTGACTTTTTTGGCCCAGATCGCCAATGGGGGACTCTTTAGGGAACGCGAAGATTTTGTGGGACGCCCCAAGCCTCCCCCACCCCCCGTAGCTACGCCACTGACAATCTGAGACCCGACAAAGGCGACCGGTTGCTGAAAGAACGTCGAATGTAAAGTTTTCGAAGGACAGTGTGCTTGTGCTCATACATTCAATACATTTGCTTGTACTCATATTTGTGAGAATAGATATGTACATCTTCTCCACGATCGCAGATACTGAATAAAGCTAAAAGTTACACTGTCGTCATCTAAATGTTTATTTATTTTTTTAGCAAATACTTTAATTTCTTTCACCCCTCCCACAACGAAGGAAATTTGGCTATCCCAATATACAGAGGTTTTTCATGTGAAGTCACGCGGTTGGGATTGCCTAGTAGCGCCGGGCAAAGCACACGCGCAGTAAGCGTATTTACAGCACACGTACATGGCATGGCCATAGATACCACTGTGACACAATGGACCCTTGACGGGCAAAATGTCCAACAACCAAAGAAACGCCGCGGGACCAGGTGACGTCAGTGAAATTCCTCTATACTGACATCAAGAAAAACCCAAGATGGTTACTGAATAGTGCAGTAGTAACGCCATAAATTATTGTGCATGTACACCATTTAGGGGATAAATGCGAGGGTCCGCGGTCATAAATGTGATTTAAGACGGACGATGACGTTATCACAGCGGCTGAGCGTACCGAGGCGACAGCCGAGTCCACTGTTTTCAGCCAATCAGAATGCAGGAAATCGATAAAAGTGTTTATGAATTTAAATTAAGTTTACAAGCTTCATCACCTTGTATCTGAAATGTCCTGATAAAAAGGGAGTGGGACAAAAAAGGTTATTTTTTCATCCTTTGCAACATACCTTGTTTTTTCTAACTTTACGTATATACACTTCTATAGCATTAGTAATAATACAATGTTCTGACTACTCGTTTTATTCGACTCATTGCAAAATACACTTGCCCCCACTTGCATACTCACAACAAAAAGTACAGGGGGCTAAGGTGTGGTCTCCCCCCTCCAGAATTTCTTTAGCAATGCAGACCATACAATACCGTTATTTTGGTATTTGGCTGTGTCCTCCTCTTGGTCCAATTTGGGCCCTTCCTTTAGAGAAATCCCGGATCTGTCACCATGACCCCACACTCAACTCCCCTACTAATGGAATTGCAGATCGGTATCATCCGAGTACATTTCTCATTTCTCTATAAGCCGTCATTCGTTTTTTCATCGTTTTCTAAGAATGCAAAACGTGCTTACTTAGGGCTCAGTCCCCTACCAAAGAGTACTTTGAAAAAAGTTCGAAAATGATGATTTTTCGGCCAAAAATCAGTACCATTTATTACAATAGGTTAAA
This sequence comes from Holothuria leucospilota, assembly GCA_029531755.1. Lineage (NCBI taxonomy): Eukaryota > Metazoa > Echinodermata > Holothuroidea > Aspidochirotida > Holothuriidae > Holothuria > Holothuria leucospilota. Next base: position 15,063,497 of record CM055965.1, read on the forward strand.
GCGTACGTAAGTTTTTGACCTCTTCATTCTCCCCCAACGTATATTTTGTACTTTTGTTAAAATGTTGAAATACTGGAAATCACTAAATGTAGCACATATTGGGGTCTTAAAAAGATGAATAGAAACTTCAAATTCAGCCGCTGTAAAGACTCGCGTATGTAAATGGTTGAAAAAGGATTTAATTGTTAAATTCATCTGACAGAGCCAGGCCCGTAGCCAGACAGTGTGCTGAAGGGGGGCAAAAAAGCTTCTGGGGGCGAAAAATCTTCCAGAGGGGCCGAAACATACTAAAATGCATTACGGCAATGCTAATTTTTTGATCTTCTACAGTTCTAGGGGGGCGAAAAAATTTTCCAAGGGGGGCTTCCCCCCTGGCACCCCTTGACTACGGACCTGGACAGAGCCACAGACACTTGAGGCTGGGGTAGGGGCGGCAGCCTCCCCCTTCCTCCCTCGTACTTCCCCCGTTCAAAGAAATATCTATTTTAAGGCAAAAAATCGTTTACGAGCAAAATTCATTACAGTTTGTCAATTAAAAACAATTTCAAAGCAAATACTTTCCACTTCTTGTGATGAAGTGCGTTTCCATGATTTAATGGACAGGGTAATAAATTTCTAACTTCGCATCAGGGCTAAGGGCTACAGTACGGCCCCAGCTATTTTCGTTTTCAAGTTTTCTTCCATAAATTATTATTAGCCGTTCCTGAGAATGGCCAAAAATCACCTTAGAAAATGCCAAAATCCGGAAGATGATAAGTCTCAGCCTCCTTCTAATCCCAATCACATACACCTTGCGACAGCCATGCAAAGAGCGTTATCATTTTAGGGAGATCTCCCTGATAATGTCGTCAACGTCATTTGAGATGTGACCATTTATTTGTACTAAGGACCGCCGTTCGTAGAAAATGACTCACATTATGTCTGCTATGACTTTACCAATCCACAAGCATAGTTGTTATTATAATCGGTGTCACTTACATATTTTGAAAAAAAAAATCTTGTGTAGTCACTAAGTTTTTAAAATTATTTTTTAACACAAATATTGTTTTAGAAGTTGTGAAAGAGTCCACAATTTTGAAATATAAAAATAAAAAAATTGATTAAGATAGCAATATACGTGCCGTTTTCTATCTGTGATGATGTTATGTCATAAAAATGTCTGATTTATTCTCAGGTTCTTCTTTGCATACCGATTTCTCGGAAACTAGGGAGCATTTTTTCATGCTTCTTGTGGACCCTCAGAAAGTACCGAAGCCAGACTATATTTTTGGAGAGGGAGGGGAGATGGAGCAGAAACTGATATTTTTTGGGAGCGGTGGATATAACCGGTCTCATTCGAGGCTACCTAATATTGGGAGAAAGAGCCCATTGCCCCCCCCCCCCCACCTTGCGGCTATGTGCCTGATCTCATTCAACTTTTTGAATTATCAACAACAGCAAAAAACACGTCCTTTTCAGCAGCCAAAAATCGTGTTGGAGAAGACGAGAGTGGGCAAGCTAAATGAAGATGTAGTAAAAATATAGTACTTTTTGTTCCAACAGTTAAGGACGCTACGCCCTCCCCTACTAGACTATTAACCTGCCTTTCAGGTTCATTTTGCTGATAGCAAACTAAGTGATTTAAAAATGAAGATTGATACCAAATCGTCTGTATGATAGTTCTCGATTCACTGACGCCTTTGGTGTCACCCACTTTCCTGTTCAAGGATATGGGCCTACTATCTCTTAGTTTGGTTCCTTTAAAGCTCCCCGATACTCAACACAGAGTCCTGTCATTTCAATGACGTCACTAAAATGTTGAGTCTTAACAGGAATAACTTGCTCAGTTTACAAGGATAAACTTTCGATGCAGACTTCTATCACGTGCATCTTGCAGGGTTAATCAGAAGTGACAGTGTAAAACTAATGGAGTATTATGTGTCCATACGTTGAAATAATCACGCCTACAAAAATGATCATATCTGTAATATGGACTCAAGACTAATCCTGAAAGGGAAATAAGCTAAATCAAGGGGGATGTAGGCTTGTATTATGAGAAATTTGCGTGACAAAGGTCGTGTGGCAAATTGACCGGAGTTTACCAAAGAATGAGGTCAACGTCTTTGCGGTCAATCAAGAGTGGGATTCCTGTCTTTTAGACAATATTTTCATATCAAATTTAACAACTTTTGACAAGTTTCGCTTACGACCGTACTACATGCGCCATTTGATTTTGACGCACACTGTACTGTAGAAGAGGAAGAATTGCACCATAAATATGGAAAATTATGATACCGCCAGTCCACGGCTTCTCCCTTAGTAATGTGTTACCATTCCGAATGCCAGAGGCTTTGACAAGGTCCATCTATCCCTCCCATGCCTTGCAATTTTCAACTTTATGAACTGTAGGGTAATTACGTTTTTACTGCACGTTTTAATTTGAACCGATTTCTTTCGGTTTAAAGTTGGCAGGCAGTCGCGATTATCGAAATATCGAGCAGGTCAATTAATATCGATTTTTAACCCTTGAACTAATAACCTCCATGACAAGGACCCTGATTGCCACTAGCAGGCTATAGCCTATAGGCCTACAATCCTGTAGGCTATATTCAAAGAAATTTCTTAATATCACTTTCATGATATTACTAGACTTTGCAGCCTGAGCTTGTACACGGTCTTTTCGGAATACACTAGATCCTCCCTGTCCGACAGGGTGGCACCATGGTGGGGCATGGGGCATGGCTTCCGTCAAGGAATGCACCTTCCCGTCTCAAGAAGGACCTATATGATGGGGGGGGGGGGGTGGGTGCTGGGAGTGTATGTGAAGAGCATCGATATGTTATGTAGTAACGAGAGTAAAATTCTTCGAGCAGACTGTGCAGCCTGATCTACATTGTGCGTTAGCGTACGAGCCAAGGGGCTGGTGGATGCAGCCCGCCCCCCCCCCTTTCCAATTGAATCCGGGTAAAACGTATTTCCGGGACGAACGTTTGGGATAAAATTGGGCAATTTTCTTTGGTCGCACAAAACTTCCTCGGACAAAAACTGCTCAGTACCCACCCCCGCAAAATTATCCCGTAGGCCTATGACATTATGTATAACAATGGAACCACTAACTGTGAAGCTTTCATGGTAAAACTAGACGTAGAAATTGCAGACAGACCGCCACACACTGTGATAAGAATATTTATATTACGTTGTCTTGTATCACTGCTACACATGCACATAGTTAGCGATATCAATAATGCGAAGATAAAGTAGCCTAATTATAAAGGGTATGAAAACATTATATGATATACATCCTTGTGAAGGGTATACGAACCTCCTTATGGCGCTGCTCCCGACGTCGCCGTCTCTCTGCAATGTCGTACATATTTGATTCAGTCTGGATCAAATATTACCCCTTAATTTGTCTACCATACAAAATCGACGTCAAATTTCTCATGGTTGGTTTTTACCAGCATCTCGTAGTATAGTAGCACGCACATCTAACGCGTCACTTGTAAAATGGATCCACGCGTCCAATGGAACTGTTAATCCCAGTCGCGTCAAGATGAGCCTGCCTCCAGGAGAAATTCTCAGAGGATGCTCACAGAAACTGATGAATGAAAAATCGGCACGATGTTTCTGTGATCATTCAGTCCTTCTCAAACATTATACCCACAGCAATGTCACACACAGCAAAAGTGCCAAGAAGGCCGCTCAGTCCCACGATTCTCTCTCGGAAACTCTTTCTTAATTTGTTACATCATGTTAACTGTTTTAGACTATGATGAAAAGAAGGGATACCCCACACAGCACAAAATCACTCTTGCGAACTTTTGCGGAAGTTGGTAGTCCGTCACTAGCAGCAAGGAAGATGGTTAACATCAAATATCTCAGCAATGCGGAGAATGCTGTTGCTACGTAGTTGTTGCGCGTGCGCGATGTGTCGGTTCCCGTGGAGACGCGGGGGCTAGATGGATAGGGACTTCGAAATATCGTCAGTCAAGGTTTATATGTAATAAAGTGTAATCGGTATATAGTGGGGAGCAAGGAAAATAATTAATTGCTTGCCAAGCGGAACATTCGTTTGTCATTTTGATTTTTTGTATGCCTATTGTTTCTACACTCTAAAAACAGTTGGGTAAACTTTTACCCAGGTTGGTTACACATGCCTCCTGCTAAACTGTTGGGTAAAAAATTGGCCCTTGTTGGGTAAAACATTACCCAGCAATGGGTACATTGTAACCAACTTGGGTCAATTTTTTACCCAACAGTTTAGCAGGAGGCATATGTACCCAACCGTTTTTAGAGTGTATAGTTAAATACAAATAAAGATGAGTTTTACGATATTTATTTATTCTCCATAAATATTCTCAGTTTTAAAATACTATATTTACCTGGCCCGTCGCCAGACAAGAAATTTCAAAGGGCAAGAAAGCTTCCTAGGGAGAGACTTTTTTCCGGGGGAGAGATATGCCAAGATATATTAAGTCAATATAACTTATCATATTAGAAAGGGAAACGTTTTTAAAGGACGCCTCTCCTTGTCCTACCTAACTATAGACGCTTTTACAAATAGCAATTACAAAGGATTGTGGGAATGGATTTTGGTGTGCGTCGTTTTTGGCCACAGCAGAATGCCATTGAGAAAAACGTCCCACTTCAAAAGTGTATCCCACAATCCTTTGTGACTGCTATATGGAAAAGTGTCTATGGGTCTGATGTTTAGTCTGACTGTTGAAAAAAGGAAGTAAACCCATGCAAACCCACCCACAATGCATTCGTAAATATTCTCAAATCATATCTCGTTGGCACCAGGATTTTCCCCACAGGAGGTCAGGGTTGGGCAGCAACTTGAAGCCCGACAAAGACGACATGTTGCCAAAAACTTAGAACGAAACATTTTTGTTGTGGGCTTCTATCAAAATGACTTTAAAAACTTTGCGTAGTTATTATGAATTTTTTTTTAAAAAAAAAATGAGCTTTTATTAAGGAAAATGGACGATGTTCGGTTTGAACTGACGAATCTGCTCACTTTAGAAGCAACATCAAGTAAATCGTCCTGGCGACTGGACGTAGTCGGGGATTACATATTTTGCCGCACCCTTTCAGGTTCCAAGACAAATTGGAATATTTCATCGACGGGTAGACAGCCTTCCCCCTCCTGCAATAACGTAGGGTGGAGCCACCCCAGTATATTGACTCTTTGTCAATAAGCTAAATGATGCTGTTCTTCTTTTGTTTTTTATTATTTGATATGCTTTGTGAATTGATTATTTTGTTGAATGTACCATGTATGATGTAGGCATAATAAGATGAAAATGGGGGGTTGGTGTGAGCCAAACAATCAGTAAGGTATCGCGTTTCCCTGATCACTGGTAGTTCTAGAATAAATAGGACTGATAACGAAACCTGAATATTAAAATTTTCTGCTGATGATTAACATAGGCGCACGGGAGGACATTTCGCAAGGGGGCGGAGGGTGTTTGCCCTGAAAATTTGCAAATTGCCCTGATTTCCCCCTTTTACCACGATAGCACTCAGGACGGGTATGGATGAGTCCCCCCCCCCTTACATTTTCTGCTCCACATATTCAACAGTATGCTTTGTGCAACTAATAAGCATTTTGCCCTGTTTGCAAACGCCGCTGCCCGCGACACTACCCACTGCACTGCCCCCTGCCCTGAAAATACAAGGGCCAGTGCCATGGAATAAGCATTTTCCCTGCTCTGGGAGGGCTGCAGCATCCCCCCTAGACCCCCCGCCTCATACGCCTATGATGATTAAGATAAGAACTTCAGAGAACCAGGAAACGAAATATTATGATTTTTTAGATATAAGTAGGTCTAAATCTATCATGTCATTATAAAGTTACAAAAAAGTGTAAAGTGCTAAAGGTCTTGTCCTTTGTCTTGTTCATTTTTCCGTCGAAAGAAGTCAAACCTTTGGAACTGCGTCATGTCTGAAATTCGATTTACATTAATATAAAATAGGCCTAATTTAGAAAATTAACTTTACTTTTTAAGTTGTCTCTAAGAAAATACTTGCCAAAGATAATACAAACAAAGTAGAATCTACATCTAAGCTGTTTTGACTCAAAATTACATCACAAAAAAGTAAATGGCTTACATATCACCTACCATTTTCCAAATGTTAGTTCTTTGACCTGACAAGCAAATTGCCAAAGGCCTCTTCTTCTCATCATAGGCATATGGGAAGATTTTTCCCCAAGGGGGGGGGGGGTTAAATATGACACTTTTTGGCAGGGGAAGGGAGCAGCTGCCCTAGAACTCGCTTTATACGCTTACACAGCAGAGCAAGACATGATGATTGTGATCCTTCTCTATTAAAATCCACTATACTTAAAACGACACTCTTAATTAGTCCGAGAAATTTTAATGAGTCTTTTACAGAGCACTGGGATTAAATAAAGCCAAATTGATATTTCTTATTACTACTTAACCTGTAAAATGTTTAGACTAATTTATTTGAGGTGTATTTCTGCAACGGGACAATAGATGTAGTCACAGCATCAAATTAATTATACTACTTTAGCATAACTAATTTATTGCTAGAAAATGCAGACCGCATATATCTCTCTTAATGTAAAAGAGTGAAATTCACTCTTCGACGATTGCCTACAGTGACCACTCTTTCTTCAAGTGGAAGTAGACTGAAATTCCACTCTGCTCGGAGTGTTGATTAACTCTAAATGAGTGAAAATTCCACTCCTAGGAGAGTGGAATTCCACTCGAAACAGAGAGTGGTCACTGTAGTCAATCTTTTTGCGGGATTTTCACTCTTTTACTTTTAGAGAGGAACGAGTTAATTATTGTTATTTAAATCATTGTCCTCCTTAGAGTCCTTACATTTCTAGAATGCGTCTGAAGTTGTTTGACCGTCGGTATAACACTTGGAAAAAAATTCAAAGTGAAATATTTTGGAAATGCTCACTTCATGGTTGAGATCTATCCAGGGTGGTTTTTCTTTGTGTTGTTCCCAGGGTAGTGGTGCCTCCCTGATTTCAAAAGTGGAGGAGGGGGAGTGGGGAAAGGAATTTGTGAGTGCGCATGGCTTCCATAAATTGTGTACCTTTGGGCAAGATCCGAGTGGGGCAAAAGGGAAGGGAAGAGAGAAATGCGCCACAGCCACAGCCACAGGACTTAACTGAATCCACATTAACCCATTCCGATTCAAGTAGAATCAAATCCGAGCCAATTCAGAGTCTGGTAGCACCGTGTCCGATTTATGTCCGATTCAAATAACGGGCGGGATTCCGGACAAATTCTGAGTCCAACCAGAATTTAATCTATTTGAAAGTTTACCATATCATACACGTTTGTACACGCTATTACTTACATAATTAATATGTCATTGTTAGGACGTAGGGTTCCTTCAAAGTCTGACCCCGTGATTAAGTTGACTTTTCCTTAATAATAGGCTACTATGTATCGGTTACAAAACATCTCTGCCCGGACAATTCCCACCCGGACAGTTCCCCAAGGGCAACTTCTCCGGAGAAAATGCCACCCGGACAATACTCCCTGGGGACTATTCCGGCCGAGGACAATTTCAAATTTTCTGAAGGGTAATTGTCATGCATGGGAAAAAATTTTCCAGGTTTGAATTGTCCTTGTCAGATGGAAATTTTCCGAGGGCCCGGGGAACCATTGGGATGGGAATTGTATGGGGCTGGAGGGGGGAGTTGTCCGGTTACGCTCTGTATCAATAACAATGGGGCATTATGTAACGTTCATGTACTTTTCAATTTGTGGATTCGCCTGGTTTCGGCAGACAGTGCGAGTCCAGTTGCAGCCGCCCATTCTAGGCCAATTTCCGAAAAAGTTCGGGCCAATCAGGCACATTCGAAGTTCAGTATATCAAATTGGACTCGAGTGGGACATTGCGGAGAACGTAGGCTACATTCCAGCTTGCCACTGGTCAGTATCAAATTGAACAGTTAAAACGCTCTACAATCTGGCCTCAGACAGTAAATATTTTCCACAATTTAAAGGGGAATTTTCATCATCCCAGACAGTTCCAATTCTCCCAACTATGCAACTTCTAGCGCCTCCCATAACTGTATGAAGCTCCTCCTTGTGCAGGAATAAACCTGTTTTATTGCTTAAGCCCATGTCCTGGTGAGCATATAAGGCTATAAAATGTAATAAAATCACTCTCTCTGCCTTGTGTGGAATGTGAGCTACTCTGCATGTTTCAAATTTTCAAACTTTAATGTCAATCAAAGAGCAGTCACCAACTGAGAATTTTGATACCCCACACTAAAAATATACTTTGGGGTGATGACAGTCTGTCTTTAAGTCTACTCCTAGCCCTTCCTCCAATTCATACAAAACACTTATCTCTAATACACCTCCCAGACAAAGCTACAGCAGCTTGCATTGAGTCTAAATTGCTCAAGGTCATATCCACACACTACTGTGTGTGAGCAATTGGCAATACAACTGACTGCACAAGTCATCATTGACCAACCAGATCGAAGCTAGCTATTGTTTGAATAAATGTCAACCAAAAGTGTAATCACCAATTATATGAAGAGATATGACTATATTCCTAAATATATTTGGGGCGAGATACAAGTCATTTAAGATAAGCTATCTTCATTATAGGCATTAATGGACCGAGAGTGGTTTGTGCCTATGGGAGTAAAAAACGGTCATTAGCTGGCTACTGGATATTTAAAAAAGAGTGGTGAATAAAACCGCATTCAGCCGGAATGCAGTTCTACAGACTACCATTAGTGTTAATAATTTAATTTCTATACTTTCATAGTTTTTTATACCATAATAAAATTTGGGAAGAAATTCTAGGTAACAGTAATACGGTACATTCACAACAACTTGTACGTGACTCAATAAAAGGTTTATCTTACACAAATATCTTTGAAACCGTGCAACATTTTTCGTGAAAATTCACTTCTAAATAACCTTCTAAGATATATAATTTGCAAAGATATATAATTTGCAAATTATGCAACATTTTTATTATTCCGTTATTCAGAGCATTTTGACTTTTACCATTATTTGTTTTTATGGGTTGCTTTCTATTGAATCAAAAAAGGAATTCGATGAAGCAGTTCAAATGGCTGGTCACATATGTGGCAACAAATCATTGTTTTCTAGTATTTCTTGTATCTTTACAGATTTTATCCAACGCAAAACTTCAAACATTTTTAAAGACCCATCCCATCCGCTTTTCTGTTCATATAAGTTCTGCCCTTCAGGTAAAAAAATTCGCTTGCCCTGGGTAAACACTAACAGACACAGGTTTTCGTTTCTACCGTGCTTCATTTCGATTTATAACAATAATGCAACCCTCTAATGCAGGGGTGTGCAACCTTTTCGAACACCGGGCCAAAACATGTAGATGTGACCATCGGGGGGCCGCACTAGAACAGAGATGTGTATACGAGGTTGGCGTCCCACCCTCACCCCACCCTCACCCCACCCGTTGGTGCCCAATGTGGCCATTAAGGCAGACCCACATGCACTCGAATAATATTGTAGTACGGGCCTACTAATTGTTGGCAAAACTTGTCTCGTGTATTGCATCTCTATTTTGTCGACAAATATGTTAATTGCAGATTTAGAATGCGTTTTACAAGTGAATTCTTTAGTTTATCAAATAATGAAATGGTCGAGAGTATCCACCTTACATCAAAGGAAGTGATCGTTTCTTTGTTTTCATGATACCCTGTACTTACGTCAAGTTTAAGTTGTGGTCAAATAGCAAGACGTACAAGGGCCCAAAAATTAGGCAAATCGAAATTGGTTCGCGGGCCGCACAGGAGGAAGTCGCGGGCCGCATTTGGCCCCCTGGCCGCAGGTTGCACACCCCTGCTCTAATGTGTTTTTCGCTTCTATTATTCTCGGCTTTTATTCTTTTCTTCTTTGGTATTTGGTATTTTTATATTTATTTTGTTGTTGATTGTTGTATGTTCTCCTAAAGAAGGCAATTTTCCATTTTACTAGTATGTCGACAATAAAGTGTATCTTATCCTTATCTTGTCCTTATCCTTAAGATATTGTCTGTGCCATGTCGATTTGTGTGAAAAAAGTGTTCGAGGGGGGTATTGGGCCCTTGAGGCAAAAGTTACTGTGTAAAAATTGAAAGTCAATGGGAGCATCTCCAAAAATGTGGGGGGATATCCCGCCTATCCCGCCTATATCCCCACAAGTGAGATCACTATTACCACCCCAGACTCTATGATCTGCAACTGCGCCCTCGATATTTTTATCAGACGCTGTTTTTATCAGACACTCGCTATAGTAACCTTTTTTATTCTACCCCAAACCCTCAACATTTTCACTTTTCAACCTTCTCTTAATGCACAATACTGTACTAGATGTAGGGAGATGAAATAAAAGAGAAGGGAGTATATTCACTGCACTGTACTAGGCCTATTGATCATATGCAGTCCACTATCTACTACTCATATGCAGTCCAATAGATTCACTGGCAGGTTGTTCAGTTAAGTTTTCTGTCTCCTCGGTGACGTAGCTCATTTGGGGGAGAGGGAGCAGAACTCTTTCAGGAGTAACATTTGGCTTCGCCCCTTGGCTCTTAGCCAGAGAGTCGAGGGGATTTTGGAAAAAGTAATAGATTCATGCAGGTTGGTCAGCTTCTGGGCTAGGATCATGTGCCATCTGTTCTTTTCAGCCAGTCTAGAATTCTAGAACGGAACCACGCATGGCAGACCCATGATGGAGAGGTCTGAAGGTTGAGAGGTTGGTCAGTTACGTTTGTTGTCCCTCGGGGACGTATAGCTCCTTTGGGGGGAACAGAACGCCTGCGGGAGTAACGTTTGGTTTCGCCTATAGGCTCTTCGCCAGAGAGTGAGGGGACTCTGGAAGAAAGCAGTAAGGTTGGCCAATTAAATTTACAGGGTTGTAACCAGGGTTGGGAAGTAACGAGTTACAAGTAACGCCGTTACTGTAACGAGTTACATTTTGTGTAACGGAACCCTGTAACGAGTTACATTTGCATTTCAGTAACGGAGCAAGTAACTAGTTACAATTCTGTGTAAAAGTAACTGTAACGGCGTTACATTTGGGTCCCGTTACTTTCCCGTTACAAATAGTCAAAATGACCACAAATTGCATTTTCTTTGAGCTAATAACAGAATAACAGAAAATTTTCAAATTGATGACACTTTGGTAGTAAAATGTAAAATTATTTTCGATATAGGCTATTTATCATTCATCGCTATTATCGACGTCGCCCTCACCGACATCAAATTTTATTCACGATTAGAATCAGAAGTTGATATTAGATGCACACGCTGCAGGCTTACAGGCCGGGCCACTTGATTGTCTATTGAACCAGGGAGTTGTCAAATAGCAACTCCCTGATTGAAATAAGTTTAAAATTGATCTGTATGTCAAAATACTTATTAGACAGATTAATGCTTATTATCCATGAGACCGATTTGTGCGATTATTTGAAAAATACTGAACGGTCCTCTAAGGCTCAGCTGACTTTATGTATTCTAAGTAAAGTCAGCTGGGCCTTGGTTTACTCATATTGTCCTTTAGAGGACACAGTGGAGACAGTGTACCGTGAGAAACGGGTTGGCCCATGGGCATTCAAATACCAGCTTACTTTGAAAGTTTAATCATTGCCTCTTGAGACGTTAGGGCTGGACCCGTGTTCACCCTATCCGAGTCGGAGCTAACTGCGATTCTAGATTCCCGAATCTTTCCGAGCATGGTACTACTCAGGATCCTCAAATTTCTGCCAGTTTTGATTCCAATGGCACCAATTCCGAGACCAGTCTTTTTGCCAATGTATATCATATCACACATACAGATGTTTTAATTCTATCGTACATGTCCACCATTAATTAACAAAGTCATCGTTTGTACTCACTTCCATAGCCTGGCCTCCTGAGTAATTTAGTTGATTGTATGTGACAATACCTTAGATCTGTACATTGTGCACAAATGGAACTTTAAACACTTTTAATGTAACTTTCATATTTGAGAACTCGGCTGGAATGAACTCCGAGTCCGAGTCCAGTTACATCACATTCCGTAAAAATTTCGCTTCCGGAACCTTCTATCCCGGGCAAATTCCTAATCTAGAAAACGCTCTTGAGACCGGCATTAAGCTAACCGAATCCGGACTCTTGCGTTGGAGCCCAGTAAATCTATACGGTGCCAAGCGTTGGTAAACACCGTGCATCCATTTATGCATCTAATTTAACATGTATGGTATCTTTATTTGATGAATCAAACGTATGAATTTAGGCTAGATCATATTCTTTTCAATGTCCGTAACTCCTTACACTGGAATAATAGTACGGTTAATATAAAAAAAACAGCAGAATATTGAAATGGTCAATGGCGTTAAAAGTATCCTAACAAAGCTAATTGGAAAGAGAAGTGTCCGACTTAAAGCTTTACCTATTGTAAAGGGAAAGTGAATTATGTGCACATGATCTGCATGTATAAACTGCATAGTATCACCATTTCTATGCACTGTTTTATATCGACACAATGTGAAACTTGAAATTTATGGGGAAATATCACTTAGCCCAACCTTAGCGGTGAGGTTTTAAAATTTTACTGCTAACAAATGTATTCATCCTCTTATTATACCATATTTATGCTCTTGAGGGGTGAAGACTTTACTGCTGAAACAACGCTCTTCCCCTTTCCGGCATAGCCGCTAACCTCTCTAAATTAGCCGACTGTGTGATGGGAGTATAAAGATTTCAACCCTCAAAGAAGTACTTTGGTAACTGGAAAAGTTTTGGTTATAACCATATTCCTCTAACAAATAGTTTGCGTAAGCTCCGACACAGTATCATGATTCGCTGCTTCATGTTGAGCATTAGGAGCCTCTGCGACAATGCCCATTGAAGATCAGCTAGCTTCATTGACTTTCTTTGGAGAACACCTAAGGATAACCGGCACAAATGAGGTGTCGGTCGTCTCATGTGCCCCCGTCTTACTATCTAATTATGCCCCCCCCCCCTCCATTTCAGGTACCGAGGTACCGTATATTCACCTTGAAGTAACGAGTTACTTTTGAAATGTAGCTAGTTACTTTTTAGTCAAAAGTAACTGTAACTAGTTACTTTTTCAACATTGTAACTAGTAACTGTAACGAGTTACAATTTTACGGAATTAACTGTAACTATAGCGAGTTACTTTCAAAGCGTAACGGGAACAACCCTGGTTGTAACAAGTCAAGTCACTGACTCGAACTCGAGTCGACTCGAGTCGCATATTTGACTAAGTTGACTTGGTTCGGTCATTAGTCAAAATGACTTGACTTGACTTGACTCGAGTCTGGAACCCTAAATGACTTGACTTGACTCGAGTCACCACCTAAAATGACTTGACTCGGACTCGAGCATAGCATGACTCGAGTCCAATTGAAGACTCGAGTCAGGGAAAATGACTCGAGTCTCCTGCTGCGACTCGAGTCCTTTGACGCGACTCTGATGTTTGTAAATGTACCCAATTCTGGACTGTGCACGTGCACATCGCGAGGTAGAAGCGGCCGCTACACACAGTGCCCGAGTGTAATCAATACCAGCACTGCATACCTGTAGTATAGTGGTCACTTGACAAACGGGCCGCGCCGGGCAGTTCGACAAATCCGCACTCACTGCTGCGGAAGCGTGTCATATCAGACTATGTATTCATCATGCCAGGCATGGACCACTGCGATCATCGATCTCAGTGGTTTCGATCGAAAAACAACATGTTGCACAGACAGGGTTGCCCTATCTGGATGATTCTTGGTGTGGTTCAGGGACTTTCGTTGTACGAGATTTTTAATATGAGTCTGTTCATTTTTTCCTCTCTATAATAATTTTGTTGCCTCAGTCTGCGTAAAACACTTAATAATATTGCGCTTGCACACAGTGGCGTAGCTACCGGTGGGGCGGGGGTTTGGAGGGGCACTTCCACAAAATCGTCGCGCCCAACCCCCCTGGCGATCTGGGCCAAAAAAATCACCCACTTTGAATAATTTTGAATGAATCCGGATAGATTGTGACAAACTTAATGTGTTTGAGAATAAAATAAGATCAAACTTTACATTTTTTCACCAAAACTGCACCTCTTCTTGATGGCTACTATCAAGCCTGGCAAGTGCCATTTCCGGCTATCTGGGGTGTATTAAAATCTCAAATTTTCTTGGTACGCTCCGCGCCAACCTATGGTGGCGCTCCGCTTAGATAGTAAACAGGAGCTCCCCACAAAAAGCTCCAGCACCCCCAGAGCCCCCCCCAAGCAAAAAATCCTCGCTACGCCACTGCTTTTGCAACTCTAATGGGACTGGTTTAGTCCTCAGCGAAGGCACGTGTGTAGCCAGCGAAGGTCACCTATAGCTCCCCATGCGCGGCCCTAATTACCACGACCCATTGAAAATCAGGGGTCTTCGACCAGCACAACGGTGGGCGAGATTGGGTTTTTTTTCTTATAGCAAATGTAGGACCTAAAGTCCTTGTTTACTGCCTTAACTTTTCCCCTAATATTTGACTAATAGTGCAGTTGTTTTTGAAAACTTTAAAAAAAAATAATAAAATAATAAACAAACAAACGAAGCGATGCGAGACAAGAGAAACTAAAAGAGAATTTTCAATAGCCTATTATGATTAAATTTTGCAATGTTAAATGAAGGAAAACATTAGTATCAAATACCATATTGGTAGGAAGATTTTTACTGACTAATACAATTGAAAATTTTGTCTGGCACCGTAAGATTTCTTTCAAAGCATGGGCCTCTCCTACGCGCACACTATTGTGACTTGAAGCTCTGACATAAAGAGTCACTGAAAGTACTGTACGTCATTCAATGCACCCTGGGTCCTTGCAAATCCCATTAACACTGCATGCTTTACGACTGTGCGTAGGAAAACTTTGCTGGAATTGCCTCGTTATTATTTCCTCTAGGACAGCTTGAGTAAATTGCTTTTTCCAAAACCCTCGCTACACCTCTCGCTGTCCACTTTCTCGACCAACTACTACCATCCTCAGCAAACTGACTGACGGTTAACATCGTAAACATGGTAAATTTACGGTTTTTATAAGAAACCTATATCATTAGCATTTCAAATTACACGTAAGGAAACAGAATTTGTTCTAGGAATTGTCCAGAATTACCGTAGAAAGTCGTCAAATTTAAAAAAAAAATACTCGGGGCGGACTCCCAGTCCGCCCAGCCTTCGGCGCCCGGGGTTAAAGGTTTCGACGACCACAACTTTCCAAGATGTAGCCTCCAATAAAAATTACTTCCCTGCATGGCATTTAACTGACTGCCGATGGTCTTGGCCATGTTCATGTAAAAACTACCCGTAGAACATTTCATTTATTTTTTAAGTTATCATAATTATACTCTATAACCTGATAACCTTCGAAATCGACAATAACTTCTTTTTCAAACTAATAAAAAAGTTGAGCAGGATTGTCCCAGACCATCCACAAAAATGAAACATGAAAGAAAGAACCATAAAGCAGGATATAGGTAGGAATTTTTTGTGTAATGAACAATACTGCATTTAAAACTAAAGAAAAACAATAGGCTAAAATTAAACGTTTTTCTACGCGCACCCGTTTTAAATATTGTTCCAGGATTCCAGGTTACTTCCTGTAGAACATCTCGCTTTTCATAGCTTCGTTCAAACTCTTCCATTATTATTGAATCCTTGAATTCCCCATGGCCTTACGCAGCGGAGGGGAAGTTCCTCTTTCCACCAGAAATTTTTAAAGTAAAATGTTTATCACCATTGATCTGTGAAAATTTACCGACTTCTTGAAGATTGTGTAGATGCAAGTTGCAAGGCTCGAGGGTGTCATTTCCGGTACCGTAATATGGGACAGGCGCTTAGCGAAAGGGGTGCAAGAGCTCTCTCCTTGAGGGTACTTTTCTTAGCTTTTTTATTACTAATATCGCTAAAAAGTCTAAAAAATGCGATTTTTTTCAGCACTTCGCGCGCACTACTCTGACTTCTAGATCTCACATTTATAAAATTATTGTTCCAAAGTCCCAGCCTTTGGCGTCTCTTGGCAGTCCACACAGGTTTGCCCCCTCCCTCCTCCATTTTCAGAACTCAAACCCCGCCCCTGGTCACTGTGGCCATTTTCATTCGTTACTGACGGAGGGTTTATGTCCGAGAGGTGCACAGTGCTACTGCTAGGTCCTGGCCATGGACTACTTCGTACGATTAAAGTGTATGTTACGCCATGGCTTCGACATCTGTGGATCATGGGCGACGACATCTGACGTTGGGCGTACGTCGCAAAGTGAAAGTGAGATTGTTCCAGCAGATATACATTAACATTGCTTGCTTGAGTAGGTTTAGCATTCGTGTGTTGGGGGCAAGATACGTGTGGTACCTTGGTAAGTGCAGCGTACTCCTGGCAAATTGCATGTAAACTTATGTGAAAACAATAAACCTGTGGCATACCATAGAAAAAGATTGCAGTCAGTGATAGGTACACTTCAGAAGAGGCAGAAAGGAACCAGTTGTCTCCAGGTCACAACCAAAGAAGAAATACCAGTTTAAAATTTGCTATGATTATGTAATAGTATGACTTGCGTTGACCAAGTTGTAGACACCAGCAACTGACTCGAGTTGACTCAACCAAAATGTCTGACTTGACTTGACTTGAAAATATGACGAATGACTTAACTTGACTTGTGACTCGACCACTGTTGACTTGACTTGACTTGTGACTCGACCTAAGGGTGACTCGTTACAACACTGTAAATTTGTCGTCTCTTTGGGGACGTAGCTCGCTTAAGGGCCTCCAGGAGTAATGTCTGGTTTCTCCCCTTGGCTCTTCGCCAGAGAGTCGAGGGTACTTTGGAAAAATTACCAATAGATTCAGATTCAGTGAGAGGCACACGGGGCATGACGAACTGCTGGGGGTACGTGCCCCTGGTGGCGCAGATGGGTGCCCCGGCAGACGTCCATTTCTGCATTGTTAGTTTACACCCTGAAAGCTGTTACAACCGATAATGTAAAAATCAACCGATAATGTAAAAAAAAAATACCGATAATGTAAAAAAATACCGTTCGTCTACCGATAATGTAAAAACTGTCCTTAGCCGGGACGTTTTCATATGGAATTGAAAACGTGGAATTTTATCAAAAAAGTCATACGTTAATTCAGAAAGGTCGTAGGTCATACCCCAGGGGAAGGGGCTCTCACCCGTATTTTACAGCGCCCTCTCGCCGATATATTTCCCGGGGTGGGGAACGGGTGAGAGGGAATAACCTCCCTTCAGCTTCAGAATAACGATAATAACACTTCTGGGTTTTCGGACATGCTCATATCAAAAATATAATTTTCAGTCCTTTAGTTTTTGAAATATCTGCTTTTTATTAGGGGGCGCCCTCTATTGGGCCATAGACCTATGCAAATAAACTGTGCCATCAATATGACCCACCATTATGTAAAAAATATTTGGCAGTCCTTTCGTGATATTTTTTATCGTAGATATGTTCTTTTTGGTGAGCTTGCGGAACAACAGGGGAGTGAGGGCGCTTTAAGTGTATGAAGGACAAAAATATGATAGCAGCATGTATTTGGCCTAGACAATTGAGAAAAAGTGGCCTTTAAGTCTTCTGCTGTCTTTCAATGTAATTTTTAAGGGAAACATACCTGCAAGAAGGCGCTGTAAAATACGGGTGAGAGCCCCTTCCCCTGGGGTATGACCTACGACCTTTCTGAATTAACGTATGGCTTTTTTGATAAAATTCTACGTTTCCAATTCCATATGAAAACGTCCCGGTTAAGAACAGTTTTTACATTATCGGTAATTTCTTTACATTATCGTTAGACGAACGTTTTTACATTATCGGTAGACGAACGTTTTTACATTATCGGTTCAAAGAGTTGTTTACATTATCGGTAATTTTTTTTACATTGTCGGTCGTTTTTACATTATCGGTTGATTTTTACATTATCGGTTGTAACAAAAGCTCCTGGGCTTAGATATTAGTACGGTAGTACTTTTTCGTTTGATCAAAATGCTCTGCGCTTCTGTTCAAGTCCCTTAATCCGTCTGGGGGTGTATCCTTCACGGGGAGCAGAATCTCTTAGAAGATAACGTTTGATTTTTCTCCCTTCGACATCAGCCAAATGAAATTTAAAAAAGTATAGTCCAACTAACTAACTAACTAACTAACTAACTAACTAACTAACTAACTAACTAACTAACTAACTAACTAACTAACTAACTAACTAACTAACTAACTAACTAACTAACTAACTAACTAACTAACTAACTAACTAACTAACTAACTAACTAACTAACTAACTAACTAACTAACTAACTAACTAACACAAACCTTTAGGTAGTTGTTATTTGATTGCTCATCCCTACCAGAAAGGAATCTGAAAACCTGCAGCATTCCCCAGCTAATCCTTCTTAAGTTAACTCAAGAGTGTAAATCCTAGACGTTTGAGCCTATCGTGATAAGGAGATTATACGCATTTCAGAAATAAGCAGGGTGTCCCTCCTCTGAACTTATTGCTCTAAAATAAACTTGTCCTTCTCATAAAATTGACTACAAGCCTGCAGAACATGAAGATGTGGCCTAACCAACTGCTTGTACAGATTCAACGCAATTTATTTACTAATACTGCCGTCCTGAAATTCCTCTTGATAAGTCCCAGCACCCTATTTGCATTTGCCTAGCAGCAGCTGCACACTGCCCAGAAGGCTTAACTCAGGCTGCTAATGACAACACCCAGACCTTTTTCCAAAGTCACATTACCTAAAGGGAGAATGCAGTCACCCCAATAAGTATTTTTCTCACTCAGTTGTAAAATTTACATGAACAACTGCTTGGTTTACCTTGAATATGCAATATTTATGTCCTAAAATATTATGAAAGATACTTGGAAGAGAAATAAGAAGAAATTTGTGACATTTAGCTATTGTTTCAAAATAAGTTTGGGCGACTGCTTTTGACCTTTAAAATACTTCCACTCATGGTTTAATTATAACTCAAGTTTTTAGGTCCAAAATGAAGAATTTTGCATTTATCAGTAATAAAAGACATTTACCAAATCTGAGACCATGAAAATAACCTAAGTCCTCTTGTGACAGTGGCGCATCCTTTTCATCATTGACTTTGGCTTAGCCTGTGTCATCAGCAAACTTAGTAATACTGGATGTGAGAGGGCTATCAATATATGAACATTCAGAGCAAACTTGGGTCAAGAACAGAGCCCTGTGGCACTCTACTCGCAACCCCTTTGCAAGACGAGAACTTAGTACCACTGACATCTCTTTGGGATCTACCATGAAGCCAAGAATGATTGATCCGTCAGCACATCTGCCCTGTATACCTAACCCATGCAGTTTCACCATAAGTCCACCTCTCTGCGTAGCAAGACTCTCGGGGCCCATGGACAAGAAACTGCTCGGGGCCTCCAAAACCAATGGTATCATAAACCCATTTTCCTAAGACCTTCAATCTCCATGGGGAGGTACGGGGTAAGAGTGAGACCTTGCACGCACCAGATCCGGGTTCAATCCCGTATCCCATTCTTGTCTGGTTCTTCAAAAGTTTTGTGGTTCCTTTCGGGTCTGAACTGGGTGGTAAGACGGTAGACAGAGTTACGATTTTTTATTTTTTGCGCATTTAGTTGGAGCCCCCTGTCCCCCGGGACCCTGGACATTGTCCACTCAGTCCACCCGCTTGATACGCCAGTGAGTCTACCTTTTAATGGAACGTTATCGAATGCTTTTTGAAAATCAAGGTAAATGACATCAACACTGTGACTAAAATCAGGGAATTGTTAGGAACACCTCCCTGCTAGAATCAAGAGATAACGAGACATTCTCAGGAAAGCTTAATTAGTAAATTAGAAACACAAGATCTATTAGGCAGGAAACCATGGTGATTCAGATTCAGCAACCCGTTATCTTAGAGATACTTAAGCACACAGTCCTTGACCACAGACTCCAAGACTTTGCACACAACACTGGTTAAACTAACGGGCCTGAAATTGTAAGTTCCGAATGAGTAACATTTGCAACATGCCAGTCAGCAGTAACAAAGCTTGAGTCCAGACACTTCTGAAAAATTATGCATAGAGGAACTGACAGAATCTCAGAGCATTCTGCATCTCAGAGCAGAATGGCAAAATGGAACTCATCTGGCCCATGGGGCCTTGCTAACATTTAAACTCCTTAATTTATTTTAAACCAGTTTTTCAGAGAAAGTAACTTTATGTAAACAAATTGAGCTGTTGAAACTACTACAATAATACCCATTACAGAACTGAGATCCTTGATAAAGACAGAAAAAGTAATCAGTTAAGTAAAATAATTCAGAAAAGTAGCCATGGGGTCGGATCCAGGGGCGTCAATCCGTATTCAGATGTGGGGGGACATACATGACTTAGCACAAACCAATCACTTTGGTTTTGAAGAGGGGGTGTCTTCCTATAGCCCTTTCCTCCCCCCTTATGATGACTGACGTTGTCCTATCCTAATACAGGGGCGGATCCAAGGGGGGGGGTGGGGATTTAAACCCCCTTTGATTTTCGAAGATTTTTTCATTTTGCATAATCTATTGTATATTTTCCCCGGTATGTTTTGAAGGTTATTTTAGTTACAATGCAATCAAAATGCCATAATAAGTTTGATGACAGCGTATTATTCCTTCTATCGTCTCAATTCTCTCTCATTCAAATCCGTATAGAGTCAGTGAGCCCTTCAAGAGGAGGTCCAGCTCTATGATTAGCTCACCAAGTTCAGCGAGGTCAATTACACACTTCAAGTGATTGTTCTCAGTTCTATAACCTAGCGCTTACGGTACCACAAAGTATGACTGACGCTTTTTGTTTACCTAATCTTGGTTCCCATATGCCTTGAAATCGCATCCAGTAGTGCCAAACTCTGTTTTAAAAAATGGGAACGCGACTCCAGCTTTTCGCTTGTACTCCCGCTAAAAAACTCAAATATTGTGTTGACTGCAGTGGCGTACGCAGGGGGGGGGGCAATGGGCCATGCCCCCCTCACAGATGCCGACTTTTTTTAGTTCTAAAAATACGTAAATTTTTTAACACAAATTTTACTTCAAAAAGGTAGCATATGTGGCACCAGATTGCCTGTAAGGACGCCTATTTTTTCAAAAATTTCCCTTAGAACAGGCCGGCGATCTCAAAACAAACTACATGCCCCCTACTCTCCTTGAGAGAAATCCTGGGTACGCCACTGGGTGACTGGTGGTGGTTGTCGTTGAATTGGAATCACTTAACATAATCAGAAATCGAGAAGGCAAATTATACTTTGGACATCCGTTGGATGTAAAGACGTTCAGGGAAAATAGACTTTTCAGTGGGATCATACATCTAAAGAAGTTACCATTGTTCGGTAAGATATTATAATCCAAAATTCTTATATACTGGGTCCCCTTTCATTACTTGAGACCAGTGAGAGAGCCTTGGGTACCGTGATTGAGTCAGGACTCGAACCGGGACCTAGCTCTAGCACGTGAGTACTGTAACTACTGTGTCACCACTATTGTTACACAAGATATATTCCTTTTTATCCAAGAGTACGTTATGACCAAGATCACGTTTAAACATTATTCTATGCAGAACTGTGGGTGTTTGCCTGGAGTTTCTTGCACATGAGAAGTGTCAGTGACCCGTAGACGGTATTTTAGCATATTTTCTTCGTGCCTCTAGACGACATGGTTGTATGCACAGCAAGGGAGGGTATCAAAGAAACGTAATGTTTCCATAGAAATGACAAACACACAAAACATAAAACATGAAGATGACTCAAGTATAGATTGTAACGTCAGAAGGGTCAATTTTTGATATTCACGCCGCGCCAACCGATGACTGGGCTCCGCTTAGATAACGAGAAAACCAAATATCCCCATGCATGCGATCAAGCCTACCAGTTGAATTTTTAGGCCCCAATTCCAAAATACTTGCAGCAGATTTCAAAAAGAGAAACCAAATTTGTTTTATTGAGCACAATCGAGCAACTTTCAGTGAGTCACTGTGAGTACCTAGAGAGAGCACAACAAATGACTCAATGCTCGGTACTCCTGACGCCCAAGATCGTTATCTGGCTGTAGAGCATGCATCTCTCACAAGAAGGAAGACAACTTTCTGACAGGACATTTATCATAAAAATTCTGACACAGGGGATTTCAATGAAAGCTTGTTTTTATACGGATCAAAGAGCCTAGGAAACGCGTGGGAAATGCCATTTCCTGTAATCTGGGGGGGGTCTTCTGGACCAAAAATTTTCTCTGTACGCTTCGCGCCAACAAATGGTGGCGCTTCGCTTAGGTAGTAACTATATCGCAAAATCCCCCCTTTAGTCAAAACCTGCATCCGCCTCTGTAATAAGAATTATCATTTCAAAGTTAAAATGACCATCATAGATGATCTGCCAGGTGAAATATACGGAGTCCACGGAATTACTTCAAGATGTTATTTTCATCATCTCCCAAAATGAAACCACGCTTCGCCCCCTCCCCTTTGAGAAATTTTTGTTAATTTAAGGCTGCTTAGGTACAAAACGGTGCTATCTTTGGGATATTTTTGGAGCTGATCGTATATAGCTGGAAAATGTCCATAATTTAGTAAATTCTAATTTTTCCGACTGGCTCGATGTTTTTACTAACTGCAGTAGCGGCGCGTAAATTGCATCTTTTTCATGCACCCTGCACCTTTTCATGCACCCTGCGCTTGTATACAGCAGTGGGGATCCTTCCTTTGTCATTATATAAAGGTGTCGTCCTGGGGGAGGTGTCTAAGGGGAGGAGGCGTAGCTCTCCCCTTTGAGAAATTTGTGTTAATTTAAGGTTGCTTAGATGCTAAATGGTGCTATCTTTGGGATATTTTTGGAGCTTATCGAAGTACACCAAAGGTGTGAAGCACTAGCAAGGGCGTTTTCAGAATGCTTCTTATTCGTAGGCCTAAGTGTATTAACAATCACCATCTATACCGATAATGGTTTCGGAGAAGCTCTCCGTAAGTTTTTTGAGAAATGTTTAACGGCATTAACGTACTTTCAACCTTCCACATCACGTTACAAATTAGACTGAATGCAGTGGCGTATCCAGGATTTCTCTCAAGTGGGGGAGGGGGCATGCAGTATGTTGTGTGACCGCCGGCCTGGGGGAGAGGTGTAAGGGGAGGGGTGCCGCCCCCTCCCCTTTGAAAATTTTTGAAAAATTAGGTGTCCTTACATGCAATCTGGTGCCACATATGTTACCTTTTAAAGTAAAGTTTGTGTTAAACAATTTACGTATTTAGGAACTGAAGTATAGGCATCAGTAAGGGGGGGGGGGACATGGCCGAATGGGGTGTCCCCTTCCCCTTTGAAAATTTTTGCAAAATTAGGTGTCATTACATGCAATCTGGTACCACACATCCTACCTTTTGAAGTAAAATTTGTGTTAAAAAATTTACGTATTTTTAGGAACTGAAAAAAAAATAGCTCAGTGAGAGTGGGCATGGCCCACTGTGGTGTCCTCCTCCCCCTTGAAAAATTTTGAAAAAAATTTGGTGTCCTTACATGCAATCTGGTGCCAGATATGCTACCTTTTGAAGTAAAATTTGTGCTAAAAAAAAATAACCTATTTTTAAGAACTTAAAAAAAAATCGGAATAAGTGAGGGGGGATGGCCGCATGGCCCTCCCCTCTGCTTACGCCACTGATTGAATGATCCCATATTGATGCGAGACTCCTACAGATGTTTGGCGATGTATGTCTGTTTTCGGAAAGTGTTGTGATTAGAATAGTTCCATATATAATTACCTTTTTGATGGTCATGAGAACGAGTGCAAACCGTGACGCATGCGCGCGAAACGCGCCGAAATTTTGTCATTAAATAAGATTTCCCTGACGAAATAAAGAATAAAGGGGGCTAAGAACGCTCTCTAATTAGATCAAATAAGATGACTGCAACCATGAATGTTACGTTTTCAGAGGTAAAAATACCACATTTGTTACTGTCACTCCAGGATAGTAGCTTGAGGGGGAGGGGGCAGGGGGAAGCTGCCCCTGAGATTTCCAAACCTTAAATGAAAGTCAAGTCTACTTGAGAAAAAATACTGAAATGCTGAAAATTCCAGTCTGCAAATTTCTATTTCAAGGCACAAAACAGGGGAAATACATTTAAGTGTTCTTTTTCCCCAAATGTTCCCTGGGATCGTGGTCCCCGGACCCCCGAAATTAGAGCGTTCTTATGTGAGTTTCTCTGCTTGACGAAGAAACCATATCTTCCTCCTACAAGAATTAAACACCCCTTGAATACACCTTCATATATACACTGGCTAAAGATAAAATATAGCCAATGATTACCTTTAAGTATTAGCTAAACTCAGTAAGCCTATAAAGTAGCCTAACTTTTAATTTTAAGGGCATAAGCAGTTGCCGCAATTTTAGTTTGAAACATCAGCTAAATCTCCCAATATCCCTTATTTCACTTCAAGTATCTTTCATGCAGGCGCGTAGTTACGGGGGGCCTGGGCCCCCCAGATGTTTGCCAGCCCCCCCCCCCCAAATTGTGCGTGTCCTAATAAAATGTGTAAGAATTAAGGACGGTGATCGATGCAGTGACCCCCCATTTGATACCTGGGCCCGGCCCCCTAAACATTTCATCTAGCTACGCCCCAGCTTTCATGATATGTTAGAACATAAATATTGTATATTCAAGGTAAACCAAGGGGTTAGTCTATACGTGCATTTCTCAACTCAGCGAGAAACATAGCCTGTAACATGATTCTCAAGAGCCATTTATCTGTTTATGAAATAGTGTGTCCGGGTACGCTAATTCAAATTGTAGTGACTGGCATTTCCCCCTCTAAATCATACTTCTCTTCTTGAAATCTAAATTTGTCTCTAAAACATGAAATTTAAAATTAAACTGAGAATGATTTGATGCAAAGTGTCATTTCCCTCATTTTCTTACACGGCCTACACTACAGCTACACAACAGCCAATGGTGGCTCCCCCCAGTGTCGTACTAAGACCGCGAGGGGGAAGCCTGCACCGGGTATCCTACCAGTCTTGTACGGTGTGCCAGGGAAGAATTCAGTAAATAGTTAAAATTTAGATCATTTATCAGTCCAATGCTTTACCAAAGTAGAGGTGTCATCGCTCCCCTTAGGCAATATTCCCTTGAAGTTCAATTATACCCTACCAGGATAGAAAAAAATTACCGAATAATGAGGATTTCTAAACATATATAATCCATTCAACGCTTTACGAAGCTGTAGAAAGATAGAACCATCTGCATCCAAGCCACCTCACAAAGACAAAAATTAAGTTCTCAAAGGATGTCGTCCCTTTCTCTTAGACAGCACCCCTTGCCTTCCACGCAGCCAAAAAATTGGAATAATATCACTTAATAATCACAATTTGTAAAAACATAATCAGTCTAAAGCTTTGCCAACGATGGCACAATTTTGAACCTAAGCTAGTCCTTACATGTACCCCTCCCCTCAGCACCCCCGCGATGGTACCCAGAACATGTGAAAAGGAAGGGTCCGCCAGGGTGTTAATTATCTGCACGCCATTTAATTGGTGCTCCGCTTAGATAATCTCATGAACAGTCCTCCTAGAGATTTCGTCCGGGCTACGGCCCTGCACTATGGGTAGGCACTAAGCGCAGAGGCGGGAGGAGGGGGAGGAGGGGGAGGTGGGGGGAGGGAGGTGGGGGGAGGTAGGGAGAGGTAGGGAGAGGGAGGGGGAGGGAGGGGAGAGAGGGGAGGGAGGGGGAGGGAAGGGGCATATGCCCTCCCAATTCGGGCAAAAATAGTGGATTCATTCGGGCAAATGAGACAGCCAAGACAATAAATTTATGCCCTTTTGCAACCGACACAGTGGCATCAAAATTCGGGCAATTTGGTCCAAAATGCTAAAATTCGCCGGGCAAAAACTCCCAGAAATACTGACCCCAGTATGCATATGTGGGTAGGCCTACTTCTATCTATACTGCCAGTCTGCCAGTAGTAATCAAAACCACAGTTACGTATTGTTTCCCGAAAGGATACTTGTGGGAGATGACCTTTTGTCCTAAAAAAGTTGAAAGATGTGGAGAAACACAATCTTTACAACAAGTTATCCCAACATGGCAGTCTATATAAGTAGTAGTGATGGTTAGCGAGCTGGTCTCAAGCAGTTTAGTTGTGCGGCGTACGGGCGTAGTGAAGTTCGTACCCAGCTCCGAGTAAATACTATTTCAGTAACTACAGTAACCGACGGACCGGATGTGATTGTTTCTACAAATAAGGAGCTCATTGTACCTGTTATGCACATTTTCAAGGTACGCGACCTCTGTAGGTCATACTTTCGAAGCGAACATTTTGATAGCAGCTCTCTGTGATTTACACGTAAAATTTGCGTATAAAATATTTTGATTTGATCAACGCCAAAACTGAGTACACCTTAAAAAAATTGTATTTCTACCACATTACTTGCTCTGTGAAGCGTCTAGCACGATTCCGGTCAATTTCATTGTCGCTGTTTAGGTTGCATGTGTTGCGATACCCCTACCTGCATAATGACACGAATCTTTAAAGAATCAGGAAGTTGCTATTGTCAAATAGCAACTTCCCTGGAAGAATGTAAGATTCGTCGACTGTGAGAAACGGGTTTTAAAAAGACATGGAAAATTCAATACAGGCTGATATACAAACATTCAGTCTTTCAAATACTTATTTTCAATTCGAAGTTATTATTTATCCGATAAACCAAATTACAGTACTGTCTAATTGTCGTAAACTTCTAAGCAGAATTATGTGTGCAGTTAAAAGCACCCCTAGCAACATAATAGCAATGACTAATTAGCAGGAAGACAGTTCTTTAAGGCAAAATAAAAAGAAGATACGGTTGTAAATTCGGTAAAAAAGTAGTAAAGATCACATGCTATAAAATGTCGCAACAAAATTTACATATATTTAAGCACTCAAGTCTGTGCATACTTCTCATAATGTGTTCTATGGTGTAAAAGTATCTAAATATTTGTAATTCCCCTATTAGAATAATAGTAACGACTACCTTTGATATGATCGTAAAGCAGAATGAATTCCTCCACCTTCGACTTACTTGCTAATGGCTTCAGTTGAGCCAAAGACAAGCACACAAAACATCCTTACAATCGCAGTCAATTACGACTTTGTAGGTTATTAAACATCTGGTGACCCCAAGATTTACGTACCAAAAACGGCGTTCGCTCTCTTTGTAAAGACAATGCATTAAGCAACAGTGACTGCTCATTCGTACAAGTTTGTGATAGTCAGTTTCGACTTGACAATTCCCAGTCCCTCTCAAGTTTTTGCAGGTCGAGGAGAGTGACTCCAAAGATTTCCCTTTCGGAAAACCAAAAAGAAGATTGCGGTCCGTTATTTCGAAGGGTTTTTATACCGAGAGGCCGTTATTCCGAATATGGGGTTAAGGACCGTTATTCTAAAGGGCTATTAGGGGGCCTACTCGGCCGAAGGTCAATAAACATTCTCTTTAACCATTCTTTTCGGACTGGAATAACGACCAGCGACCCTTATTCTAGTTTCTGATTAATGACCCTTCGGAATAAAATTCTTCTGTGTAACGGCCCTTCGAAATAACGGTCCCAAAACTTATATTCGGAGTAACGACCCCTAAACATGAAAACCCAAACGAACGACAACCGTAGCCCTATGCTGATGGCCACTAGAAAACTATGGTAGGCCTACCTCATAAACTCTCCTGTTTGTATTATTACCTCACGTATTATAGTGCATGAGTGGAAAGTGCAACAAAGTACGTACGTTGTTTACGCTTACGGTCAATATAAACGGTAGCCTATATGTGTAGAATTTACAATAGGCGTAATTATGCCCGAAGAGCTGGAACAACAAACAACACTGTACTGTGCAAGAATCACACTTACGAATAGAGCTGGAACACTAGATCCTGGCTTATTCAGTGTGTTACGAGGTACAGGTTTATTTTGAAGTCGGACATCTCCTGCATGATTTTTTATAATAAGGAACTGTACAGTTAGCCCAGGCCTACTCGAGGAAAATGTAACGGTTACTGTGGAGGAGCACTGGGCGTGACTTGTGCAACGAGCGGCATAACGTTAATTTGAAGCATTGAATGGCAACATTGACCACGGATGACCACGACTGGGCTACTCAACAAGAAGTGATGCAGATTCCTAATCTACCGAAAAGTGTAAGTAGTATTCAATCTCTTATAACACGTAAACGATAGAGTGAACAAGGCTATAAGAAGGTAGGCATACACCGGAGAACACAATTACTCAAGCTGGCCTTGAATAGGTCAACAAGGTATTTAGGCCTAGTAAGCCTATCTTCTCACTACCATTTGCAAAGTCGACATGGCGTAAGCTTACAGAGCTACAGTGGGCATTGTTGAAATTACTCCAGGACCACCTTCGCCAATAACCGAGAAATGAAGTTTCTCTTCCCAACCATATGAAACAAGTTTCACCATTTAGTGAATAGGGCCTACACTGAAAAAAAAAACAAACAAAAAAAAAAAAACAAAAAAAAAACAAAAAAAAATCTGAGTTTATTCCAGTGAATTATCAGCAGACACTGAATTGTAAAATTTTAGTGATAACACTAAATGCTGCTGAAAGTCAGTGACAACTTCACTGAATATCAGTGTAACTTGGTTCACTGACAGGCAGTGGATTTGGCTCTTGCCGATACTGAATTTCAGCACAGACCCCCAGATAGGCCAAAACCTTTATGTGGGCCAGACATGGTCTTTATTTGGACCATATCTGCTTCACATCGTAGTTGGACCTTTAGCCCACACTTTTCATAGAGACTTTTGCAGTGATACCCATTAGGCTAACAACTGTTGTTAAGGTCTTCAACAGAGTTTAAAGTATGAGGTTGAAGTCAACGTACATCCTTCATAACAGTGAATGGAAAAATACTTTAAAATTTCCTCATTTATGTGATCACTGCACAGTATCTTGTGCTTTTTATTTATTCTTTGTTATGTATTTGACTGTATATGCTGTCTACTACTTGGTGAATATTTAACTTCCTAAATCATGAAAAATAAAGTTTTAGATAGTATAGTACGCTAACACCATGCATTTGCATAGTGTGATGGTGCATGCAGGTGCTTTTAAACTGAAGATTCAGCATGCATGTTTGCACTGACTCACCACTGACAGTAAGGGAATTTTTGATGCAGCACTGGCAGTAAGAGAAACCAGTACTTACACAAAGACTGAAAGAGAAATTGCTGAATGACCTTATTCAAATTCAATGCATATTTTCACTGACAAAACACTGAGAAGCCAGTGAAAGTCAGTGACTTTTTTTTTTTTTACAGTGTAATATGACTGAATTTCATCTGTGTCAGATGAGATTAAGAAATTTAATTATAGAAACACATAGCCTAGTAGGCTAGGCCTATTAATGGTAGTCCTAAGGTTGTAGGGATTAAGGCTTGGTACTAGGCTCTCTGTGACCTGTGGTATTTGATTTCTGTTTTGAGTACAGTACTCAGAAGGTTTTACAGCAGACACTGCTTCGTGTACTATCTCAGTCATTCAAGTGTACCCATCCACTGTATAAAGAGTATTTCTGGAACGTCCCCTCTTCTTGTGATTGGCACATATTATGATTGTTACTGTACGCACACTTGCAGTGTGCAGATATCTTCTTTTACCTTTGTGTTTCTGTGTTTGCTTTCCTTTGTCTCTGTTATATCCCTCGGTCCCTACAATGGTGTAGTCGGCAGGATAGTTTTTATTTTCTATCATTGGGACAATTTTATACTGGAGAAATTATGGCAACTGAAGAAGAGAGCAAGTTGGAGCAGTACCCTCATTTGAAGTACGTAAAGGCAGACTACATTAAAGGGAGAATGCAGTCACCCCAATAAAGAATTGTATAGTAGACTATCCTATTTCCTGAGTGGCTCTTGAAAATTATGTGACAGTATTTTTCTCACTCAGTTGCAAAATTTACAAGGAACAACTACTTGGTTTACCTTGAATATGCAATATTTATGTCCTAAAATATTATGAAAGATACTTGGAAGAGAAATAAGAAGAAATGTGTGACATATTTAGCTATTTGTTTCAAAATAAGTTTGGGGGGACTGCTTTTGACCTTTAAACACCTTTGTGAAGAGAATGGACTTGATCTATCACTGTTAAAAACAAAAGAAGACATCTACACACTCTGGAGGCCAATGCAACTCTGTTTACTTAAATCTTTAGCCTGTCTGGCCCAGACAAAGCTCAAATAAACATTAACCAATCACAAATAAAGTAGATATCACAAATAAAGTAGATACATTAACAATCACAAAATAAAGTAGAAACAACTTAACCAACCAAAATCACTATTCAAATTAGACTTTGACAGACTTAGTCTCCACTCTTCATACTGAACAACACATGGAAATATATACAAAACACCTGTACAGGTATAAGCATGCCTTTATTTAAAATTACAATAACAATCATGTGCCAATCACAAGAAGAGGGGGCATTCCAGACATATACTCTGTATACAGTGGATGGGTACACTTGAATGACTGAGATAGTACACAGAGCAGTGTCTGCTGTAAAATCTACTTTATTTTGTGTTTGTTAATGTATCTACTTTATTTGTGATTGGTTCATGTTTATTTGAGCTTTGTCAGGGCCAGATAGGCTGGAGATATAATTAAACAAGAGTTGCATTGGCCTCCAGAGTGTGCAGATGTCTTCTTTTTACCTTGTGTTTCTGTGTTTGCTTTCCTTTGGCTCTGTTCCCTCAGTGCCTACAAGGCTAGCCCTAACATTAACGTTACAATTTGATTTTATTTCTTTCTGGCCAACTTTGCGACCCACCAGATGGTGATTTGTGGCTGGGATGCGTAATTTTTTCCCAGGATGAGTCAGTCCATATCTGGCCAATGGACCTATCAGCTTCTTGGAAATAGGCCACATCTCTTTCCAAAATGACAGCTTTTCGACCCATTTTGGTTTCGATGATAAGAGAAACGTAGGCTACTGTATGTGTTCATGATGGCGTGTGTTTGTATGTATGTGTGTGTGCACTCACCAGCGTGGCCTTAGCGGGTACAGGCACAGTGGGCGAGAGCAGGGACTTACCGACTTAGCATGTTCAAAGGGGGGGCTGGGGGGCACTGCCCCCCCCCACCTCTGAAGCCAGTCGGGGAAAATCTCTTAGTTGGGGGATTTAAGGGTTAGGGGAATGGAAAAAGATTGAAGACACACTGAGCACTCAACAGGGATGGCACCAGGTGGCCATCGGGGAGTCTTAATCGATACGATAGAGTATGCAGGCAGTTCCCGACGGCGCCTGAGAGAGGACAATTTCTCAAATAAGAACCCAAATTTTTCGGCGCGCTATGCGCGCTGTATAGTTACTCCAGGATCTTCAGCAGTTCAAGCATATGTCCTGCCAGCCTTACCATGAAACATGTAGGCAGAGAACACTGTTCATGTGGAGGTCGAAAATTTCATAGCATGTCGCTAAGCCTAGTTACTGTTCTCTAATGTGTGTCATGCGGTACGGTCAGTTTGTGAGCGACTCACGGACCAATGTTTGGCTATTTCATAGGGTAGTCCAAGTGTTTGGATAATACGTATGTTATCCCCGATATGGTCTAGAACCCCTACAGTTTTTCTTTTTTTTTTCTTTATGTTCTTGATCACATATCTTTTTTGTGTAAGCCTATCAAAAATCTTTGCGCGCTTTGCAAATTAAAGTTTCAGATTCGAAAGAACATTATATAAACTGCGCAACTCGGCTCATGAAGTATTAAGTGATATCATGTAAAATATGCCCTGAAATGGCATGGGATAATAAGTCATGTCCCCTTGTCACCACCTCTTCGACAGAGGGGCTGTTGAAGCTTGGGGTGGCTGGCATGGCTCAGCCCTCTGAAAATTCTGTCGCCACCCATGATCTGTTTTCTTATTTTGGCTTTCAAAGGGTCATTTCTACAATGAAACCCAAGATTTCCGGTACGCTTTGCCCACTCTTCCACAGTTCTGTTACTTATAGCTAAATATAATACAAACCATTTCCACCTTTGCAAGTAACTGAAGAAGTAGAATTCATGAATTTATGTAAAAGTTGGGAATTTCACCTCATTTCACGTTATTCTGTCAATGTTCTCTTGGGTCTGTTGTGCTGTACAACTAGTGACAAGAGTAGAGAAGTACAATGTAAGTTATGCCTGATAGGGACCAACTGCCCGGACAATTGACCTTTATTAGCTTTTAATAATTATACCGATTCTTTTTAGTGAAGGATAACCCCAAAAATTTTCGCTCGCTTTGCAATTTCACACTTGAAAATCTGGGGAAAACATTAAATCAGCCCCGAAACTATCGAAGTTCCTCTAGTGTATACACCCATTTTATGAAATATATGTCCTGCAATGGCATGGTTTAGTATACAGATTTTCTTCAGATCCCTCCTCACCATCCCCTTGACGGCATCGGGGCTGTCGGGCTTCAGGTCGCTGCCTCCGCCCGTCTGGCCACCTGTCGGGCAAATCCTGGCACCATCCCTGGCACTCAAAACTTAGAAGTAGCCTACAGAATGATATTAGAAGACAATTTTTTTTCTTGGTGGTTTACCAAAGGATAGAGCTCTTCCAATTGTCCTCCAGTGAATAATCAGACAGGATGCTATCAATATCAATATCTGTCTCATATGGTGCAGGTAGGCCTACTATCATCAAGTTCCCTGAGCCCTTCGCGCTAGTCACTTTAACCATCAGTAATGGTAAACTATATAGGTTTAAGGATGAAACAGTGCTGTTAACTTTGCGATCATCTCAAGCAGCCTTCTTGACTGGCCTCGTGATCTTTAACATAGTCCTGTCAATGTATGTGACACATATTGTAGCACACTGCAGCTTTCAACGCATAGAGGATAACCTGAACTCTCCATCACTGACATCGAATTTTACAAAATCTAAAACAAACGAAACCTGATCAATAAGGCCTCTAGAACCAATTTAGGGCGGTCTTATTACCTTATGTTGCAGGAGCTTCCGGGGGCTTCGCCCCCTGGACCCCCACCAGGGGCCCTGGTGCGGGCCCCTGGACCCCACGCATGCAAACTCTTGCTTCGAACGTGGTGCACCTTCGGTGCACTTGTCACACCCCTCCATGTCAGTCGGGGAATCACAGGTTGTGCTCCCCCCCACCTTCGAAATCCTGCACACACCACTGGGCGAGAGCTCCGCTCTCGCACGTGTTTCCTAGCTCACACGCGGCTCAAAACTGGCGTAGCTGCCCGAAAATTCAGTCACTGCAAAGAGAAGTCATGCGCGGCTGCACATGCCTGCCTTGGAGCGCAGCCTGCCCTCAAGCACGTCCTTTGCAGGCAGCTTCGCTGCTGGGAAATTCCCTTGTATTCCTTGCAGGGTCCTGTGCCAGTACCCTGTAAGGCATCGAGTGTGCGTATGGGTGTATGTGTGTGTGTGTATGTTTGTGACACTTAGCTTGTTAACACCATAATTGGTCAGGGTGTTTAGTAGATAACAGGTCATCAAAGTTGTACTTTTAAAGTTGGTCAAAGGTCTTCTGGGGTCAAGCAGGGGTCAAACAGTGAAATTAATCAAAAGCCTTCAACTCCTAAGGGTTATATCCAAATCTTATCAAAGTTAGCCAGAGTGTTCAGTAGATGACAAGCTGTCAAAGTTGTACTTTTGAAGTAGGTCAAAGGTCATTTGGGGTCAAAGAAAGGTCAAAAAGTGAAATGTTGTAAATGTCTTCAACGTTAGCCAGAGGGTTCAATTGATGATAGGTCATCAGAGTTGTACTTATGAAGTAGGTCAAAGGTCATCTGGGGTCAGAGAGGTCAAACCGTGAAATCACTCAAAACCCTTCAACCACTAGGGGTTATATCCAAACCTTATCAAAGTTGGCCAGAGTGTACAGTAGATGACAGGTCTTCAAAGTTGTACTTTTGAAGTAGGTCAAAGGTCATTTGGGGTTAAGGAGAGGTCAAACACTGGAATTGTGCAAATGCCTTCAGCTCCTAGGGGTTGTGTCTGACTTTTATCAAAGTTGACAAGAGTATGCAGTAAATGAATTGATGGTGTCATCAGAGTGTTACTTTTGAAGAAGTTTAAAGTTGTTTGGGATCAAAGAGCTAGGGCAAACAGTAGAATCAAGCAAAAGCCTTGAAATACTCATGGTTGTGTTGGAATCTTATCAAAGTTGGCCAGAGTGTTCAGTGGATGATGCATACTGTAGGTGTACTTTGTGTTGATGTTAATTAGTGTTTGCACTGGGTACCCGGGTACCCGACCGATGATGTCAGGACCCTGTTCTCAAATTGCTACCTGGATCCAAAGTTTCACTACATAGATTGCATGTGTGACAGAACACCTAACATGTTACTTTTTCCTGGCAAAATTTATCACGGACACGCCTAAGAACACTTGTCATGCCCATACATAAGATACGTTGGTGTTATATTATATCAACTTGCAAAGCAAAATTTCTCATTATGACTTTTATGACTTAAGAACAAACTTGTAGCCTAACATAAGTTATATTTTCGGGTACCCGGGTACCCGACCGACCATCAAGTTTGGGTACCTGGTTCTGAATTTTGGACCCGGTGCAAACACTAATGTTAATTGCCATTTGGGGTCACAAAACATCATATGGTGAAATGCATACTAGTGCTTCTCCATAAGGGTTTATGTTTTGTATGATGTATACTATAGGAATTATTTTTTGACAGACCTGACAAATTGGGGTATAAGTAGCCTAATTTTTGTCAGCAGAATTACCTACAGTACTGTGCCCACAAACACTTAACAAAAAGTCACAAGCCGGACAACTCTAGCAGATATACCACTGCTGTGACCATTTACATCTATAGCACTGAAGTTCCTAGATCATGACAGTCTACGACTGCTTGATTTGGATCCCTAGTGAAACTATATAACATTAACTATGTGAGAGAAATTGTAGTTGAGCTACAGCATCATTGATGCTCTTGTTTACATTTGAATAGGGGTCAACCGATAATCGGATCGGATATCGGATCGGGCCGATGTTAGGACTATCGGTAAAACATCGGATCGGCGAAATATAGCAAATTGCACTTGCCGATGTTTGCCGATGTTCCATGCCTCAAAAATTTCATTTACGTACGTCCGGGACGTATAGTGATAGTACGTGATTTCTTACAACAAAGAAATGAACAGATAAATAGGATTAATCATTTTATTACGACCGACAATAGCCCTTGTGATGAACTAGGGCTGTCAATTTCAGTTTAATTTCCTAAATTCCGTATCAACAGTGTAAACTGGCTCTATTGACAGGCACTGTGGTATTCGCAATATGCACAAGCTTTTAAAATCTGTATGCAGAGTCTAGCGATCATGTCCACCCACTTTTAGTTTCAATTCACCGTAATTTATCAATGAACGAAACGAAGTGTGGAATTCGCAGTCATTAATTGTATGTTTGAACTTTGATATAGGGCCGAAATGTACGCAAAAACGGATACCTTAAGCATGTGCATGTTCTGTACAGAGAGGTTCAAGTGAAATGCATCATGAAAGCACAGTGAAGCCAGTGCATGTGTAGGTCCGTAATTGTATGCAAACACCCATACATTAGGCTACGCACCTGTTCTGTAATGACAATGACGCACATAGCAAGAACGTCGGGCATGGTCCGGGAAATAACGGTGTTTTTCGATCGCTGCTTGTTCGACTAAGTTTCCAGTTGTTACATCATAGTTTGCAGTAGTTATGGCGGATGCTTTTTATGTTAGACATGCATGTTCATTTGTGTGAAATTAAGAGTGCCATATGCTTTTATGGCTTTCGTAATAAACGATGTCTGCAACATCACCCCAATACCCAAAACTCCTAGCTGCATAACTTTGAACACAGCAAGCTTTCTAGCTAGCATGGAACAAATATTTACGTATGGGTATATAGTGCATGCATGCATGCATTACGTACTGCTATATGAAATACTCAAAACAAATTTACACGTGTAAGCCTACACAATCTGTTTATGTGTAGGTAAAGCATGGTAGGATGGCGCGAAGTGGCCAAGTACATGCACTGAAATCGTGGGCTTATTTCTGTTTTAACGTTCATTAGTACAGTGCGAGTGACTTGGGCTTCGAACAGAGAACGAAAGGTATTGCATTTTGTTAGGTGAATTAGTAGGCTTACTTTGAGTAGGTGAAAGTCAGTTCAGTCACGGAATTATGTGCTATGAATGAAGAGTGACCGATAATCCGCCGATTGCTTATTTTCGAAGCTTTATGTGGTCATAGAATTGCCATATAAACATCGTTTTGTGAATGAAAGGTATAAGCAAAACATGGAGGGGAATTTTTAAAGGAAATTTGTTTAAGCCGATGTGCATGCATAGGCATGGCTCAAAAGGAATAAGAAATGTTTGATCGCACTGTGAAAGGATGTAAAAGCATTGATAGCGAAAATATCGGATCGGATCGGATATCGGCCGATGTTGTGATAAAAACATCGGACATCGGATCGGCAGCAAAAAACCACATCGGTTGAGCCCTACATTTGAAACAGAGCACCAAAAGTTCTTTCCTGCAAAGAATTCCCGGTGCAACATCACTTCAGAGCTTTACTGTCTCTACAGGTTTCGGAAGGAAATGAGATTGGAGATTTATATCATACTGTACTCCTTGGATTGCTCTCTTAGCTTGTCTTAATTTGGAAGAAAATTTGTGATCTTTTGAAAGGTATCTCCCCAACATATTTTGAGTGTAGGGCAACGCTTGTACAGCTTATATTTGGACCCTTGTTATGGACCCAAGAAAGAGCTGCTGGTGCCTCAGCAATCCTGGGTGGAACCCTGGACAGCCCATTAGTACTACAACCCATTATTCAGGACACTGCAGTAAAACCCTTTGGTTCTACAGCCCAGTGGTTCTATTAACTAGTCCATTTTTCCTACAGTCGATATTATTTCATGGTACTGTATGTGTTCACTCTTGGGCAAATTGGTTGTAAGATCCATGGGCTGTTTCACTGTACAGTAGGACCAACATGAACAGGTTGTCATTTTCACTTTTATCTGTCGGGCAGGCCATGGTCTGCAGGACCAGCGGGCCACAAAACCATGCAGAGCTGTAGGAGAGTAGTTCAGTTCACTTCTATCTAGTTTTTATGAGGTGCAAAAGTCAACTAACGCAACCACGTTCTGGAGGACAAACAAACACTCAGACGCTAGGTCATGTACTAAAGCAATGTGGTGGGTGGGGCAGTGTCCTTCAGAACAACTACTATAGTGTGACCACTGAGTTTGACCTTTTGACCTTTGGTGCAAGCTCCCTACAGTAGACTATAAATACAGTCTTTGCCTTTTTTCTCTTTATTTTCAGAGGCTTTTACTTTTGCTAATGACCTTGGGTCTGGTCACCCTCCTTCTGGAACACACTAGTCAGCCAAATTACTTCTCATCCAGGTCAACGTCACAAGATATTCAGTTTGCATATCATACCAATGGCAGCATTGAGTCTTCCCAGAAGTTTCACACAGAAAGGCAGCATCCAAGATCTAATGAAAATGAGACCAGATACTCATCAACACGGGGGAGGGGGGGGGCCTGGGCCCCCAAGATGTTGGCCAGGCCCTCCAAAATTGTGCGTGTCCTAATAAAATGTGTAAGAATTAAGGACGGCGATCGCTGCCGTGACCCCCATTTGATACCTAGGCCCCCCTAAAAATTTCATCCTAGCTACGCCCCTGACCTCATGTGTGACATGTAACCCCCCTAGACTATGAGGCTTGCAGTTAAAAGGCTTTGAAACTTGACTTTTGTGACCCATCTGAGGGGGGAGGGAGAAACCTGAAAATTTTACATGGTGTAGACTAAAGTTTAGCAGTGAAAGAATTTGAGGAATCCTGCATTCAAGTGTTGCACATTAACGAGAATGGATCTGTTAATAAACGTTTATTGAGAAACGACTTGAGCACATACTGCTTCCACAAAATAGTTGCATACTGTATACTGCACAGTACGGCAGCATTGAGTGTAACGAATAGTATTGAAATATATGAAGAATGGAACGATCTGATTGCCTGCCAGTATGAATAAGTTTGAAACTGTGCAAAATTAAGATTGGTTATTAGGGCAAAATGTTCTGTTACCTCATAGATGAAGGAATAATTGAAGGAAAATCCTGTTAATGTGACATGTTTGCAGTCTCCAAACAGAAGCCTAGGCTGTCATTTACTATACTACTAGTGTATTAGTGTCATAATCGTGAGTTTTTGAAAAAACTTACAGTATAGACACAGGGACATCGACTGGTGACCTATGACCATTTTTCACCTTTCCATTCTTCACAGGGCCCTACCCCTCATCATGAAATCGAAATAGCCTAGCCTTAGGTGATAATTGCACCATTAGTCAGTGGGCTATAATGTAACAGTTCACAGTCAACATGGGAATTCCAACGCTGAGATATGACAGTCTGGCTCCTT
The DNA here is from genome assembly GCA_029531755.1 of Holothuria leucospilota. Lineage (NCBI taxonomy): Eukaryota > Metazoa > Echinodermata > Holothuroidea > Aspidochirotida > Holothuriidae > Holothuria > Holothuria leucospilota. Next base: position 15,101,947 of record CM055965.1, read on the forward strand.
ATACTGTACTTGTCTCTGAATTGAATCTTGGATTTTCTATTCCTCCTGTAAAGGCAACCCCACCCCCTAATTGATAAAAGACGAGTTAAGACTAGCCTACTGAATCCAGTCTCAGAGAGACCACAAGTGTACATACTGAGGCTTGCTGCTTTACCCATTTATTGCTTAGCAAGTTAGCATCTGTTGCATCTGTTGGTAAGCTAAAGCAGAGGTCAAAGACCGAAAACCTTGAAATCGTGATATGTCAAGATACGAATTACTGATATAGCGTTGTCATGTTGAGAGGAATGCTATTGTCATTGCTATCTATATCTCAAGATAGCAATGACAGACACTTCATATAAGGTACAGTGTATAGGTTTGTCATATTGCGAGGAAGAACCCTATTGTTGTTGGTGAAGGTCAAGGTCATTTGGGGTCATAGGAGCTAATAAACTGAAAAGCTTGTAATTACGATATCTAAAGATAGGAATGAAGGACACTTTTGATATTTAATGTATAGATTTTTCATAATGTAAGGAAGAACCCTATTGTTTTTGGTGGAGGTCAAAGGTCACCTGGGGTTACCAGAGGTCAAAAAGCAAAATTTCCCAACAATTCCCAAGATTGTCATATAAGGTCACCAGAGGTCAAAAAAGCAAAATTTCCAAAGAATTCCCAAGATCGTCATCTGGGGTAACCAGAGGTCAAAAGCAAAATTTGCCAAGAAATTTCAAGATCCAAGATCCATTGGAGTTGAATGACACTTCTGTTTTTCCTTTTTTGTTATATTTGGTGGCCTTCAGAGGTCATGTGAGGTCAGCAGAGGTCAAATTGTTAAAACATCATAAAGTTATGTAGTCAAGAAAGATAAATTTGAGGGATAAAGCTCAGTGCAACAAAGCATCCCCATTCCTCAAGGAATCACTAAGCCTTTGGGCTTTCTGGTGTTACCTCTGCATTTCATTTGGGGGAGCAAGTGGGGGCAAGGCATTTGACTGGGGGATCCAGCCCTCTCCCCCCCCCCCCCCTCAGGTTATGCCACTGACAGTAATAATAAGTCAATTTAACAGACTTAACAGGCACAAAAAACTTGAAAACATCAAAGTTCAGTTGTCAGTGAATTGTGTAGGCTTTTCCACAGTTGTCTGAATCATGAGAGATGTTACACCAAACCACCACTTCAACCATATACAAACTCATTATTCAGTGACTGAGTGCATATATTGTACTTTCAAAATACATAGGCAAACCTCTCTCTACATATATGCAATTTATAATATTGATGGCTTGAAGAATCCCTTACCAGTCACTTTCAGAATGTCCTTGAAGATTTGTGTGCTTCTTTATCCTTTTTGAAGTACAGTATGGTACATTGACTCTCTTGGAAAAATTGCCAAAGTTCTTCTTCCATGCTCCATCTGTAACATTGATTTTTAGATAAGATCTTGGATAAGATTCTCCACTTTGAAGTAAATTTATGTTTCAGAGTTTATTTTCTGTTTTCTAGGCAGCTCAAAATTTGAAAATTTTCTCCCTTCATCTCCAACCTTGGAGGTACATGGTGGGGCTGTGTTCAGGATATGAGTTGTGACTATAAAGAGAAATTCTAAAAGAGTATTAAAATGCTTACAATATTGGTATGGAGTGATGAAATTTACTACTGAAAGCATGAGAAAAACCTAGTTTTGATCTAAAATATCCTGCTTTTTCCTTGTTCTGTTGTGAAGAGTGATCCTAACTTTATGGTACTTTTTCACCAGGTCCAGTTGAATGCCCGCTACACATATTTTATTGTCCATTATTTAATTGAAGTAAATCCGTATGTTACAAGGCAAATGGAATTTTTTACTTTCTGTTTGGCTGACTTTCACAAGTGCTAGAAAGAAAAAAAAAACAGATTCTGCCATTTCTTCAAACCAAGTATCAGTTTTGTCACAGTCTTTATAAACTATATTATCCCTCACCATAAATAATTTTTCAGGAAATTTGCTTTTTTTGAAACAAGTTTCTTTCAAATTTTCTCTTCAAATTTATCCGGACATCCTGTTGTGAAAGCATACTCAATGTGCCTCTGTGTGGGCTTCACTGTGATGATCAAATGAGTCCTTCCTTGAAATGCTTGAACTGTGGATCTGGCCAAGACTGCATACGTAAAGCATCATATTTATGAACCTATCAAAATATAACCCTCAGTTTCCTGTGTATTATGAAGACACTGGAGACCACAGTGTCCTCTTTTGCTAACTATAAACTGATTTAACAATGTAATTCAGATTTATCTGTTTGTACAGTACAGTATGTACCACTTCTTGGAGTGGGGTGGTGAGAGTATAAATTATACTGTAGGAATCAAAATTGTAAGTATTTTTAGATGCAATTTACACTGTAGAAGCCAGGAAATCGCCTTGTATTCAAACTGATGGTTGCACTCCACTTAGTGTTACATGCCATCCCTCCTTTGAAATATATTCAAATGTAAAAACTATGCCACTCATAAAGCAGGTCCCAGCCTTTCAATGCAACCCTTTAAAAGCCCAAATTTACTGTGTGCGAACCTGTAAAAACCCATGTTGTGTTTGTTTTTGACCTATAAAAGGAATCCATATTTACAAGTTAAGGCTGTGGGATATGGCATGCCAAAAGGCTCACCACATATGATGATGTATTAAAAATACACATACATGTACTAAAAGTACACGTTCATGTACCAGAAATACATGATGATGTACTAACTTCATACGATCATGATGTAAATTTACACCATCATATACTAAATATACAGTCTATGTTTATCATGTTAAATGTTACGATGTATATGTAAAACCACACGTTGTACATATAACAACACACGTCGTACATGTAAAAACTTAGTATCATCATGTTATTACTGTCCTCCCCGCATGCCATACTGAGTGAGCCTTTCGGTGTTCACGAAGTCCGCTGAAAGGCTCACCGACATACGTTCATCATCTAAAGTCATGCGATGTACTAAAAATACACGTTCATGTACTAACTGCTTACGATCATATACTGAAGGTACCTGGTAGTTTCGTCCCCTTGCCAGTTCGCCCCCAACCAGTTCGCCTCCGTCGTTTCGCCCCCTTGCCAGTTCGCCCCAAGGTCTAAGTCGTTTCGCCCCCAAGTAAATACCAGTTCGCCCCTTCGATTTTACTAGCACTATAACTTAGGCTAGCCTATAGTTGACGTAGAATGCAGTTGATATTTTTCAGTCTTGATATTTTTTTCTCGATAATATTTTTAAAAGAGAAGAGAGAAAATGTTACTCTGAAAAGGTAAGTTGCCACTGCACATGCAAACAAACAAAAAATTGCATTCTAAAATATTTTTAAATGAATTTGTATTTTTTTATTAGGCCCTAGGCCTATCAGCCTATATTTTTAAAACAGAAGAGGAAAAATATGTTACTCCAAAAAAGAAGTTGCTGCAGGAAAAAGCTTCTGTTAAGGAAAATATGAGAGCAAAATAAAAAAAATAAGATAAAAAATCTAGCCTATATTACCAAACAGCCCGACACTGAAAAAAAGACAGCTGCTGGTCACCAAAAATATACATGTAACTCATGCCTAGCCTACCCTGTATGACCTTTGCAGCTTGAATAGTCTGATAGTATAGGCCAATTAGACCCAACATAAACGATGAAAATTTGAAAAGGCACAAAAATGCCGAAAATAACAAAGGTATACAGCAAAAAAATGGGGGCGAACTGGTCACCACTTGGGGGCGAACTGGTAGGTCTTTGGGGGCGAACTGGATATGTCATGGGGGCGAACTGGTATTTTGGGGGCGAACTGGCAAGGGGGCGAAACGACCGTAAACCGTACTGAATGCATACGTCCATGTACTGAATGCATACGTTCATGTACTGAAAAGTCAAAACTCACGATCAGCATGTAAGATACACAATATCACAACTATGTGATAGGTGTGCATGTGGGAACATTTCTGCTAAAAGTAATTTTAATTTATGCAAATTTCCTGAAAACATAGAATAACAACAACGGGGATAGCACTTCTTACAATAGTCCGGTAATGCCGTCTCGATTAGCTCCGCGGACGGCCGAACCGAAAGGGGACCTTTGGTGGTCCCTTGTACCCTAGGCCAGAGGCCCAGTGTTCACTCAAGTAGCAGACCTGCCAACCGTCCCGATTTTGGCGGGACAACCCCGATTTTCCGATCTCGAAAACGTATGAAAAGTGGGACGTCCCGATTTTTCCAGTTTTCATGCTGACAGCATAATACTCCAAAAGAAATGAAAAAAGAGAGGCCAAGTGGGCCTAATATTCAAAAAAACTTCAAAAGGGAACACAAATATAGCTTGCGACAGTTTTCCTGACTCCATTATAATGATAATTAGCCAATGCCGTTAGTACTTTCGCAATGGCCTTACTTCGTACAAAACGGCAGATCAGAAGTGAAGGCCCGCTTTCTGCACGTACGTTTAGCAGCACATGAAACGCTTGCAGGGCTGGGCTTTATCGCTGTGGTCACCGCGGAAAAGTTGCAACTTGCGAAAGTCGGGAGTGGTTGAGATTGGTCAATCTAAAATGTGCCCGGATGTATATGTTTTCAGTTCATTGCAATATTGCTGCAAAAGGTACCAAGCACGTGTGACGATAGCCACCATGCGTGCTACCGTACGGGGCTCTTACTTCACTCAGCAGAGATATTTTTCAACATGATGCAAGATCAGCTTCTTCATTAGTCGTAAAAACTTTCATATTATCTCCGGCAGGATTTTCCTAAGCCTACAAGACTTTCGTGAAGCCATATTCCGTTCGAGTATCACTGCTTCAAATCGTGTCAAAGAGTCAATCTACGGCTCTATATATCTACAGCTTGCATGCGTACATTACGTACTGTACATTGAAAACTTTCGGTGGCTAAGTGAAGCCGTTTGAATCTTGAACCAGACATAATTCATATCAATTAATGGCCGGCTTGATAATTTTTGTAGAAAGCCATGAAATACTAGCAGGGAGATCTTTTGCAACCTGTGAATACATACGCAAGATATCGACTTCCAACGGGATGAGATTTTAGTCCCGAAATCTTGGTAAGCTAGCACAGGCAAGCTACTGGCTACAGCTCTCACCATAGGCTATAGTGTGTACTATACACATTGTTTCAATCAAACAAGATCATCGCCGAAAGTATCAAGAATGAACCAGCTGTTGGCCAAAAACCCGTAAACATGAAACTGGCATGTGCAAAAAGCCTTCAGACAACTATTCAAAACATATTCACAAGTTCACTTGAAATACTTTTTCTTACGAGGCAACTTACTTTACGGAGGCTTGACACTTATGCCTTTGCCTAACGTGTAATGTATGTACACCAAGAACCTAACCTACACATGTCTCTGCAGTTAATCTGCTACAGAAGTGAAGGCTTGATCTATAGCCACGGGGCTATAAACATTTTTCAATAGCCCTTGTTGCAAAGTGTTTAGAAAGTTTTATTAGTTCTCTAACATTGAGTTATGCATGAAGAGACATATTTATTGATAAGATGGCATCATTAATTACCTTATTTTCCTGCATTATTTTAAAAGTTCAGGATATGTTGCCCATATATAACACTGTTACGAGAAAGTGCTCAAAACTTTAGACAATCCCCATGAACACATGCTTGGGCAAATTCTGATGAAACTTACACACATTGATGACTAGATTGTTGGTTATCAGTGATGGTCAGGGATTTGGAGTCAAAGGTCATCTAGGGGTCATGTGGGGTTTATTTTATGGAAAAGCAAAAGAGGTCTTATACCTCCTTATAATGCAGGGATATCTTTGGGTGTTTATTGATGTGATATAACTTTGGTAGTATCCTCAAAAAGGGTGTTCATAAATTTTGGGTCAATGGTCATCTAGTGGTCATATTACAGAAAAAGAAAAAATGCATTGGCTTCTACAAATGTAGTAATAGTTTGGGGTATTTCTTGTATTTTTTTTGGTAATAGCCCCATAAAGGTTGTTCAAGAAAGTTTAGATCATTGGTCATCTAGTGGGTCATGTTGGAGTCATTTCATGGAAAAAAAATGCATTGTCTTCCACTGATGTTGGGAAAGTTTTGTGTGTTTATTGCTGTGATATAACTTTGGTGAAAGCCAATATAAAGGCCGGGTGTTCAGGAATTTCTCACATTTTGCAGTAATTCTTTTTGTTCTCATAATAAAACAAATGGGATTGAGATTTTCTTCGGGCTCGTGAAAAAAATTAAGGCTGCAGTTCTTGGTCACTTGAATTTCCAACCCTAATGAAAACCCTTGTGCTTGCTTCAGGAATACAAACTCAATGTTACTGTAAGCATTAAAACTTATAAATCTAGCATTCAAAAAGTCTTCCTAACATATCTGAAACTACTAAAACCCAGGAGCCTCCAGGGGCTTCGCCCCCTGGACCCCCACCGGGGCATTGCCCCTGGACCCCACCAGGGGCCCTAGGGCGGGCCCCTGGACCCCACCCGTTTTTGTCTTGCGCTTCGCGCTTGATGTGCATGCTTCGCACACGCTTCTATTACTTCGCGACAGTTTGTCCCACTTTTGGAAATTGAAAGGTTGGCAGGTATGAAGTAGGTGCCCCCCCCCAATAATTTTTGCAGATCGCTGCCCCTGTTTTGGGGGGCATGTTCCTGATGCATGTTTGGATATGTGCCAGTGTTACAGCTAAATATAAAAAAGGAGACAGAAAATATGCTTGAAACTGCAGTGCAAAATTCTGGAAAGCACACTTCGGGACAATGTTGTACAGCACACAAAATTTCACAATCTTTTTAGTGACGACACAATTTCCTTTTATTCAACTGTCTTACAACTGATTTAGGTGTTAGATGAGTGGACTGGTATGCTTGATAATGGCAGTTGTGTGGATGTAGTATATTGTGACTTTATGCAAGCTGTTGACAAGTTCCGCATGAAAGGCTCGTTTATAAACTTAATATATGTACAATATTGGTGGTTGTTATTCAAAGTGTTGAGGCATTCCTTTGTGGTCGGAACAAAGAGTTATAGTTATGGGAGAAGAATCAAACTGGAAATTTGTCACAAGCAGAATAGGCCTACCACAGGGGTCAGTTCTAGGCCCTGTTTTATTTGCTCTTTATGTAAACCATCTAGTCAGTTCATAATAAGAGTATGCCATACCTTTTTGCTGATGATACCAAAGTCGTCTGTGAAATAAAAACAAGTTTAAAAGACTAGTAGTTTTTAGGAGGATATCTTCTCTTTGTATGAATGGTCAGAAAAATAGATGGTCAGATTTCACCCTGACAAATGTAAAGCTATGAGGACTGGAAATTCAGTAGTGGACTTTAATGATTATAGTTTGTGTAAAAATTGTTAGGCAATGGACCCCACAGAGTATGGGAAGGGTGTAGGTGTTATCATAGATAATAAGCATTCTGTTGATCAGCATATATCTGAAAGGGTGAACAAAGCCAACTCGGTAATAGGTGTTATTAGGAGATCTTTTACTTAATATAAGGATCACACAACTTTTAACTTCTGTATACTAGTTTGGTGCACCTGCATTGTGAGTATACAAATGTAAAGCCAGGAACCAGTACTGGTATGTAAAGAAATGTATCAATCTAATAAAAAAAGACATGCTACATTAAGTTGGTCCCTGGCTTGAAAGATTACTTGTACCAGGAGAGATTGGAATTGTTTACACTTTGTTATTGGCATTTACATGGAGTCATGATTGAAGTGTATAAAATGGTCATTTGTAACTTGATGTAACCATTTCTCAGTTACTTCCATTAGTAAAGGACTCTTCCACAAGAGGCCACTGTCACAAAATTTGTAAAAGGAGATCACTGTTGAACCAGGGACCATGGAGCCAATATTGAAGTGGGGGCTAATCATCGAAGCGGCCCAATATGTTCAAGAAAATAAATGCTTTTTAAGGCGGCCCAAAATGCCCAGGGCAGAAAAAGTGCTTGGGCTAAAGCCCCGTAGCCCCACTGTCTCTGGGGTCACTGGTAACACGTAAAAATAACTTCACATACAGAGTAAGTTGTTGACACTTGGAACAGTCTGCCACAGGATGTTGTCTGAATACCACAATTCTGTCCTCAGCTTGATAAATTTTGGAAGCAGCAACCCAATAGAAGACTTTAATGATTACAGTGCATGATGGGAACTGGAAGTATAAACAACCTGCACCATGCAAAATGAAGTGTCCGCTAACTTAGCGCTATTAGTGCTATTAGGCTAGTAAGTACAGACAGAAGTATTGCAGTGTGTGATACAAAAGGAGCATGGGACCTGGGAGTAAAACAATGTAGAGTAGCACCTGCTGCTTATGTAGCATGTTTTTTGTCAAAAAAGCTTTAGAGGAATACGAGGTACGCTTGCTAGGATTTCACCAGGGCCTACACCTAATTTATGTAGTACATAGCTGCAGTTGAAAGATGTGCAACATCTTTCATGAACGTACAGCATGAAAACTTTAGACAAAACCACAGGTAGTGTTTGGACTGCCCGTTGTTGCAACACTCAGGTACTGTACAGTAGCCCTACTCCTTGTGTTTGCAAGATACTGTATGCCTACTGCTTGCTTATAAATATGATAACTTACTGTGCCTTTGGTCTACCTGCTTACTGGAACAGGCTTTACATTACTCTTTGAAACAATAGTTTCAACCTTATGCCATCCTCTTTGACGAGTACTGGCTCTTTGTATCGTCAGACTAATGTTGTTAAGTACAGTATACTTGATGGGTTAGGCCCAACACTCAAAGCAGGGTTCCTGCCAAAGGGGTGAAAGGGGGGGATTTGTCCCCCCCCCCCTTTCCAGAAGAAGGTGGGTAAAATCCCCCCTTTTCATTTCCATAAAAATTAAAAAAATTGTCCATATCTTGGTTTCTTACTTAGGAAGATGACACCTTTGCAGCAATGTTTGGACTTTCATAAGTAAATGGCCTTTAAAAAACCAGGGCTTCAAAATGTACCTTATAGTGGTCTTGAAGCAAGCTTTTGTCCCCCTGAACCCACTTGTAACTTTAGCCAGGGACAGCATCAATTTGGACTAGGGGTTTAGGAGCAATTAATCCCCCCCCCCTTTTTTTTGCATTTCTGGCGGAATCCCTGCACTGGGTCTATCATAGGCAACAAATGACATAAACAGTACCATGAAGATGTATCACAAACTTTGCAAAAGAATTTGACAGACTTCCTTGTGACTTTATGGAGGTGATAACTTAATTCTTGATAAAAGTGAACCTACTGGAGATCATTCTAACTTTATATTTGTGGAAATGTTCTGATATCTGTAGAAATGCCCAAGGAAATCTTTCCCCATGGATTTTCTTGTACTACAGTAAGTCAGTGATCAGTGTTTGCAGTGCAGTATTTACATTGAAGCATGAGGTATGCATGCTGTGGTTGGTCGAAAAAGTGCAACACAAAGAACCCTTTTAGATGACAATTTAATCACTTGAAAAGGGTGATTCTGTAAGCCTAAAAATTGCCTAATTTTTTGATTCCTTGCCGTAGGCAGGCAAGGAATCTATGCGATGGTGATGTCGTATGTGTGTGTGTATGTGTGTGTATGTGTGTTTGTGATGCTGCTTGTAATCGCGATATCTCCAGATAGCAATGACCGACACTTTTCTTATGTGGTATATAGATTTGTCATGTTGACAGGAAGAAGCCTTTTGTTTTTTGTGAAGGTCAAAGGTCATTTGAGGTCACTGGAGGTAAAAAGCTGAAAAGCTCGTAATCACGATATCTCAAGATAGGATTGGCCGACACTTTTCATATTTGGTATATAGATTTTTCATGATGTAAGGAAGAACCCTATTGTTTTTGGTGGAGGTCAAAGGTCATCTTGGGTTACCAAAGTTCAAAAAGCAAAATTTCCCAAGAATTCCCAAGATTGTTATATGGGGTCACCAGAGGTCAAAAAGCAAAATTTCCCAAAAATTCCCAAGATTGTTATATGGGGTTACCAGAGGTCAAAAAGCAAAATATCCCAAGAATTCCCAAGAATATTATATGGGGTCACCAGAGGTCAAAAAGTGAAATTTCCCAAGAATTCCCAGGATAGTCATCAGGAGTCACCAGAGGTCAAACAGCAAAATATCCCAAGTATTCCTAAGATGGTCATCTACAGTAGGGTCACCAGAGGTCAAAAAGCAAAATTTTCCAGAATTTTCAAGATCAAAGATCCATTGGAGTTGAATCCCTTTCAAGACACTTCAGATTTTCTTTTTTGTTATATTTGGTGGGGTTCAAAGGTCATGTGAGGTCAGCAGAGGTCAAATTGTTAAAACATAAAATGTAGTCAAGAAAGATAAATTTGAGGGATAAACCTCAGTGCAACAAAGCATCCCCATTCGGCAAGGAATCACTAAGCCTTTGGGCTTTCTGGTTAGGTTTTCACACTAGTGTGCACTTTCTGCATGTGGGATCGCTCAAATTTGTCTATAGTATTAACTAACAAAACACTTTGTGGTAAAACTGAGTTCCCCTTAGGTGGGTCACTAAACAAGCAAAAAAACTGTCATGCGCCGTGGTCTGTTAGTATGGTAAGTACAGTAGCCTGATAATGTTCAACATGAGAGAGGTACTGTACCCAGTAAAGATAAGGATTTTGGATTTTCATTTTTATGTATATTTCATTCTACTCTACAGTGTACCAGTGTTGTGTAAAAATTTCAGTGAATTTTTGATGCCTGAATTTTGAGTAGCCCTGCCAGGGGAGATTACTGCTTTAGTCACAACCGCCTAGTTCTCAGTTGGATGGTGTAACACTGAGCTGCAATTAAATAGCATGCCTTAGTTGTCTAGCGTAAAAGCAAGACAAACTACTGTACAAAATAAATTTCATCTCAAAATATCAAAATTTCAACCTTCTTGCACTTCGTATCAGAAAATTATCATTTTTCATCACTGCAATGTATGGTAAGATGTTCCTCTCCACCGCCCCCCCCCCCCAAAAAAAGTTATAAGCCTTTAAAATACTGTATACTTAATGAGTGAATGGTGGGGGTCAAAGTTGGTCCATGACACAAGTACTCATTATTTACCAGAGCTGTCCATGTCCATGCAAACTGCCCCTCTCAGAAATACTATTCAAAGAGTCTGTTGGAAAAAGTCACTTCATATATCATTTAGAAATTACTGATGGGTCCAGGATTACACAGAAACTTGTCTGTGCCAAAAGGACTTTATTAAAACTGGGCAACACGAGTGATGAGTCCCTCTAAATAATTGAAACAAAACTGACATTTTGCTGCTTTGTGATGTCTGAAGCAAGAGTGATTCTACACCCTTGAGAACCTGCTGTCCACAGCTCTCTCCCATTGGTATGCCACGTGGCTGCAGTCCAATAACTTTCCAACATTGCCTCTTTGCACTGTTGCTGTCTGAAGAGCTTGATAATAAAAGATCTATTCAAGTACACCTGGACATATTGGGACCAAACGTATGGTACAGTATGTCATATCTAGAAGCTTCTACAGTATCTACAAACTTTCTGACCCCTTGAGTTTAGTACTCAACTTTCCAGTCAGTTGTAAAAGAAAAAGTTAGTTCATTGCAGGATGTTGTCCTGTAAAATTTTTCCTCTTTTAAAATTAGAAAGGCCACATATACGATACTTTAACCTTTATTTATTAAAGGGTACTTAGTGTTGCTACAAAATGAGTCAATTTACAATATGTACAGTGCATTGTGAAATACATTCAAGAAATAAAACTATCCCTTGGCCCCCCCCCCCCCCCCACTTCCCCTTCATTTTTTTTCTGTTGATAATTGCCAAATTTTTAAGTGATACATATTAGCCCTAAGTGGTTTTCACTTTTGTTTCTTTAAGATCTTTCAACGAGTCCCGAAGACTTTCCTTCCACAGTACAAGAGTCCGTGTTGGTTTGAAGATGAAAAGTTGAAGTGTTTGCCCTATTTTTATCAAATTGGTTCGTATAAATCTGGAACAAGTGACCTGTGGGACAAACTGGTACAACATCCTAGTGTAGGTAATGTTCTGAAAGAACCCCATTGGTGGGCGTGGAGACGCTTTGGTTACACAGATTTGCCGTGCCATGGTGACATGGGTAGGTATTTTAAAATATTCTTCAATCGATCTAAGTAATTGTAAAATTTCAGATTTAGGGATTCATCTGTCACTGTTTTCATGAGTACTTTTTTATGGTCTACAGAGTGCACATAATGGGTGTTTGAAGGCCATCTGAACATTATAGTACAGTGTAATGACCAGTATTATATGTGCAGGGGCACTGGACTAAGTGGGGAGAAGGGTGGGTAAGGGCACTGAGCACTTTGGCCTGGAAGTTGCCAGAAAATAGCAAAGCAAATTTTGTGCCCTAGTGGGGACCCCCCCCCCCCCCCTCCAAGAATGCTAGATGCACTAGTATACTGTATATAGATCTATGCTGACAATACCAACTAGTTTTTTGTAATCAGGTATATCTGCATACTGCAGGATTCCCACCTTGCAGCAAGTCAAAGTGGCAGATCATATGGGGTCTGCCCACTACTCAGGTTTTATAGAGGTTCAGTATTCAGAATGGCAAAAAAGGTTCGCTATTCGGCAAGAAAGGTTCGATATTGATAATAGCAAAAAGAGTTTGATATTCGTAGTGGCAAAAAAGGTTCAATATTCATAAAAGGAGAAAAGTTTCGGTAATCAGATATAACCATTCATAATGGGGAAAAGGGTTCGCTACTGTATTCATAATAGGGAAGAAGGTTCGTTATTCACAATAGGAAAAACATTCTCTATTCCTATTGGCAATAGAAAGCCTATTTTAGCCTGTAAAATGGAAGAAAAGTTTCATTATTCTGGAATCCTCACCTCAAAACCCTTGATCCTCCCCTGCCCATTGTGTGCTATGAGTAATGAACCATGTATTTTATTATGAATTTTATTATGAATAACAAACCTTTTCTCTGTGTTTCTATTATGAGTAAGGAACATTATGAATAGGGAACCCTTTCTTTAATTATGAATAACAAACCTTATGATAAATGACCCTTATGACTAAACCTTTTGAATATTGAGTTGCCCCCATTCATATCAACACATTTCCTGTCTGTATGAGCATGCTGGTACTTCCATGATATGAGCAGTGACCTCAGGAAATATTTGGAGATTCAAAAATGAAGTGGTCAGGTGAATGCACTGCATACATGTATGGTGCTTGAGGTCAACTCCATGCAGCAGCTACAGTAGGTTCTTCCTGGAAATAGAAATCAAGTAATTAATTACTTTTCAGAAAATGACTTTCAGCAGGCAGTCGTATTGATTACAGTCTGATCAACAATACCACTAGTGTACAAATGCATGGACATGAGAGGGAGGGGGAAATCTACCAACATTGCTTCCAGAAAGCTTTTTAGGGTAAAAAAATGCTACCTTTTACAAATTTGCTCTCCTCTCCTCAAAACTAATTGTTAACAAGTGCAATAATCATAGCCCCATTATAACCCAAACAAAAACAGTAGCCCATGAAGACCCAAAAATATCTTGCACACAGAAATTTAGGGGGCAAATTCTTTTCTGAATACAGCCCCCAGGAAAAATCATATTTGACACCTGAAAACCATGCATTCTGCAATGCAGTTTCTTTCATTTTGTTTTGTTTTAAAAAGTTTGATTTTTAGAAAGCTTGCAAATTTGTGCATTTTCCTATGAAATTTCATATCTTCTTTGCATTAAACTGAGTAGCTCAGTCATAAAAACTTCAACTTTCATTGTCCAAAGTGGAAGGACCTATTCCTTGTGTATTGTCTTCCAGGGTTTTCCCTGGGTTTTAGAGAGTGTGAGGTGGTATTAATCCATGGGGGTAATATGGCACCATCAGTGAGTGAGAACTATCAGTACTTCCATATGCTAGTACAATACAGGTGGCAAGTATAGCAAATTTCTGTGAGGTGGTGGCCAAAAACTGTGAGGTGGCTGTCTCACAAAAAGAATGTCAGGGGAAACCCTGGTCTTTTCTATTGTAAGAAAATTTTCTGTAGTGCCATAATACTATGAATTGAGAATTAATTTCTTTATTCAAAAGAAATACATGAATATTCAGGCTGGGAATATTGAACGCTTGGTTGACTCCAATATTTTCAGAGTTGGGTACCTGGAGCCTTATTAGTCTTGACTCAGAATGTAGTCAAAACTACCACAAAGTAGTTATAATTCAACTCCTACGAAGTAGTTACAACTGTAATGAGGAACATAAATGTAACGGCAATAAACTGGCAGTTACTGTACCCTTCATTCAGTTATTTAATGCTCAAGTTACTAGGCTTACACTACAGGCTTCTCAATATCTGAGGTGCCAAACTGCAAAAGTCAGAGAATTGTATCAGCCAGCATGTGAATGAATAAAGAAGAAGATGAAAAAGAGCTATTTTTGCTAAAATACAGGTACAATACTTAAATCTGTGAAATAACACAAATGAAAACTACAAAAGTATGATTTTTGTGCATATGTTTGACAGTATAGAAAATTCCCAAGGGGTTGCGATTCCAAGGAAAGTGAATTCATTGCTTGACTTCTGGACAGAAGTCATGACTGTGAAGTACAGTTGTGTAACCCTCCCAAGCCTACAAAGAATGTTCTGTGACTGCTAACCCAAGGGTAGCTTCATTGCACGTAACTCTCATCTACACTGTCACATTAGGGCATCATCATTAGGTGAAGATAAGATCAACTTTATTAAACCCCACAGGCAGGCGTGGATCCAAGGGGGGCTTTCCCGGCCTCAGCCCCCCTTTTTGCCACATCAACAATAACAAATACATGAAAACTAGCATAATGTTAATAAAGGAGAACATTCAAAGGGGCTTTCAGCCCCCCCCCCCCCTTTGAAATGTCTGGATCCGTGCCTGTCGGGTAACTGAATGCTTGCATAAATGCATAAAACAGATGACAATGCACAAGAACAATTAACAAAGTAAGAAAGTGGAAATATAAACACAGATAAAAGAAAACAAAACAATAAAAATGAGCCAAAAAGATGAAATAAGACAAGTGGGTTAAAAGGGTCAACAAAGGTCCTGGAGTGGCAATATCAAGAACGTTTACAATTCAAATTGTGGAGTTTCATGAATACATTGTGGGATAAATGAGGAGGGGTGTCTATTTGTACAAGCCCCTGGCAGCCTCATCCTACCACTTTGGGTTATCACAGCCCTGTCAAGATGTTCATGAAGCGGGTGGTCATCATTTCGCAAAATATTGTCGAGTTTGACCCCAGGAAGTTCATGGTAGGATGTGGCCATGGCTGGCTGACTTTTTCCTAGTTACACAACTTGCTTGCCTTATCATTGTATCAATACATTGCTCATCTTCTTTTCTAACATTACCACCCTACGATAGTAGATTATATTTCCAGACCCCACAAATGACAGATTTATAAAACATGGCAAGAATTTTTCTTTGAACATTAAACCTGTTCATTGCATGCAGACAATACATCCTAGAATTAAGTTCTTTAATTACCATATCAATGTGATGGTGCCATGAAAGCCGACTATCTATAACAACACCGAGATATTTATAATTATCTACCCTTTCCACAGCACTTCCCTTAATAGTAATATCTTTGGAACAATATGGGACTTACAAAAATCAATTACCATTTCTTTTGTCTTAGTAACATTAAGTTTTAAAAAGTTTTGTTCACAATAGTTTGTAAAATGATTAACCTGATCTAAATAAGCAGTATCATCATCGCTTGTAATCAAACCCAGCAAAGCAGTGTCATCAGCAAATTTGACTAGTGCACAATTGTTAATGGTTGACCTCGCATCTGATGTGCATAAAGTAAATAGGATTTTATTAGATGTCCGGATGGTGACATATTGGGACCTGTTAGTAAGATAATTAAAAATCCATGAGATGAAATCGTGGCGAACATCATTTCTAATAACTTACGTGCTAGAATGTGGGGTTGAATAGTATTAAAAGCAAATGAAAAGTCAAAAAACATAATTCTAGAAGAATGACCCAATTTTGTATTCTCAAGATGGAAGTAACACAATGGAAGTAACCCATCGGGTCCAGCCGCTTTTGATGAATTTAATTTAGAAAATTCATCACGAACCTCATCTGCCGATACATTTAAGTATGAGAACGGGTTTGTCTCAGATCTAGATAGTATATTCTGCAAATCTTCGGCTTCTTTAGAAAAATCATGACAATCAAACCTATTGTAAAACTCATTTAATCTGTTTGCATAATCCACCGGTGTATCTGATAATTTAGATGATTTACTTGTACTGTAGCATTTGTGTAACCACTCATCATTCTCATGCCAGCCCAGACTTGTTTCATATTATTTTTAGTGAAATTTCACTCTAATTTGTGCTTATACAAGTCCTTTTCCTTTCTTAAAACCTCATCCAGTTCTTTTTGAACTAATTTCAGTTCATCCTTGTTACCCTGTCCAAAAATTTCCTTCTTCCTATTTAATACTGATTTAACTTCCTTAGTTAGTAATCCATGGCTTATTATTTGGGTAGACTTTAATTGTTTAGAAGGCACAAAACATTCAACACAAAAATTAATATAGTTGGTGGTTGTTTGTGTAAGTTCATCAATCTCTTGAATGGTGTGGAGGAACAAGTTCCTGTCCCTGTGTTCTAAAGAATCCCGTTGATCGTCGATCGCCTCATGACTCCATTGCTTCACGGTAAGAAGCTTAGGTTCCTGCATATGGACAATGGGTCGATATTTTGGTGATCTAGAATAATCAAGTCATGATCGGATCTACCCAGCTTGGTAATTGGTGATGCGATGTAGGCCTCCTTTACATTAGAGTAACAAAGATCCACTAAATGAATTTCCTGTTACAGGACTTGCACATTTAGATTGAAAGGATATAATTAGTCATCATCCTAAACTCAATACTTGGAATGAATCATCAGTTAAACAAGCCAGCTAGATCTTTTGTTTCCTGCACTTAAGTGTATTTTTCATGCAGTAGAACAACTGGAGGTAGGCAGAGGGGATGGGCTGCACCCCCCTCTTCCCTGAATTTTCAGATTTTTTCATGGACACCCACCAACTTTTTCCAGAAAACCTTCGGATATCAGTATTTTGGAGAACGGCCTGAATTTTGAATTGTTATAAATTACATCAATATTCATTCTACCATAATAAATATTTTGGTATACCAGTATATTCTAATTTATTCACCAATATTTCCGTGGACCCTACAAAAAACTTGGAAAACTTACCTTGTCATGAAATAGCATAATCTGGTACCCCATCACATTTTGGTAGTCTGTTCAAATTGCTACACAAATTTTATATAAAGGGTGTAGCAGTCCATTGTAAACATGCAGGTTTTTCACTTCATGATAAAGAAAAAATATGAAATCAGCATAACCTTAAACTGATGTGGTTAGTCAAACCCCATAGGCATAAAAGGTGGATAGGGCATAGCCCTCCCCCTCCCCCTCCCCCCCTCTTCGGGGGCCTATAGCACTCCAATTATTTGGGCAGAAAATTTTTATTTTCATGAAAAATTTATGCAATTTTGTCAGGCATATAAGTGATTAACACTGTTGCAAAAAGTGTTCGGCCCTCTCTCCCATCCCATCCCCAAATGAAAGTGGTCCCCATGTGTTTAACCGTACATTACTCACAGCACACCTGTAAAAAGATGCATACCAGATTTGTCATACCGGCCCTAACCCAAACTGTGGTACTGTGGGCTGGTGAGAGATGGCTTCAGCAAGATGTTGTAAACTGGATAGAGGTCAGGGTATTGTTTAAATGGTTATTAAAGCTAAGTGTACAGTGTGTGAATGGTGAGTGTGATCGTGTTATTGAATACTGGGTTTCTTTGCTCATTAGTATTCGGACAATATATGCTGGTATAGGTTTTCATTCAATCATTCCCCGGTCAGCTTTGTTGATGAGTATTAATGGATGGTAGTGTTTTATAACCAGACATGACCAGAGTAAATACAGAGCAGATGATTTGAAGGTGAAGCAAGTGGTTCATTTACAGCAGTGGTTCCCAGTAGGGGGTGGTACAGCCCAGTGTTTATTGTGTTTATTGTGATGATGTACAGTATATAGCATACAGTTTTTTTATGCAGATTGGCAAAGAATTCTTGCAAAAGTTTGAGGGCCTTGGTATTACCGTAGGAGTGCAGTCAATGTAGCCACAGGAGTAATACCTGTCTCCGGGGAGGGGGGGGGGACAATGGATTATTGAGGCAAAAATTGATAGTAAAGTTTAAAGAACCACATACCTGTTAACTGCCCCTGCTTGCTTCAAGTTCACTTTGGAATGTAAATGCAATAACTTCATCTGAGCTTATAACTCAAGAACCACATGTAGGAATTGAATGCAGACTCAGAATTTGCAAATGAAAATGCAAATCAGAATAGTAAGATTTTGTTCTTCTTTTAATACTCATTACCCCTCATATGAAAGGTCACAAGTAGGCTTTTACACTGATTTCACATTGATTTATGTTTCACATGAGATTTCAAGCTAAGAGAGCTTGTTGAGTAGTTTGGTGGTTCCTGCCCTTTAACTTCATTCAAAATGTCACTTTGCATAGTGGAAGGATACAATGCATAAAAGCTGCTTTAAATACCTTCAACTTTATTTTTCAATTCTTTTTCTACCACATACATACTAGGAATTGAGCACATCACTGCAACAACATCGTTAAAACTCTGCCCCCCCCCCCCCCAAAAAAAAGGTTGTTTGGGTTATAAATTCATAGGATAACACCTTCCTTGGGAAATTCCCTTTTAATAATTAGTGGTATACTACCTTGTTTACATGTAGTTGTCTCATTCCTGAATAGAAATGCTCTGTCTCTTTTGATTGACAAACAGTAAACAGTACATCAGGCAAGCTAGGCAATCTCCCCGTCCATAACTTATTTTATTTCTTGGGCTGGGTGTTTCCTCAAGATAAAACAAAAGATCTGCAGTATATTTTGAGTTTTAATAGGAACCTTGTGAGTATTTGTGATTTTGAATTATTCTGGTCAGTGCAAATGTACAGAAAACACGGTTGGGCAAGAAGTACATTCAGTGGCGTGGATCCATCTCCAAGGGTGGGGGGGGGGGGGGGACTTTTCACCATTTGCAAATCGCCATCCTGGGGGAGGTGTCTAAGGGGAGGGGTGTTTCCCTCTCAAAAAAAAAAAGAAATTAGAAGGTGTCTTTATGGCAAATGGTGCCATATTTTGGCGTAATTTAGCTTTTAAAATGTAGTGTCAATTGGTAAGCTATGTTATAATAGCCTACAATTCATCACAGTTTTAGTATTCATCATTTTGAAAAAGTGGGGGTAGGGACTTTTTGGAGATGTCCCCTCCTTCCAAAAATGTGAGGGGGACACGTCTCCCCCCCCCCCCCATGATCCACGCCCATGAGCACATTAAGATAGTAGCTGCTAGTAGAGATAGTTTGTAGGCCAAGGCAATACATCGTGATGCTCATTTCTGGAATCTGTGACTGAATTTTATTAACATAAGATTCAGGTTAAAGAACATGACTGGCTGCAGAGATACAGTGAATTTTTATTTAGTTGGTTATTACCTATCCTTCTGGTGATTTTTAGTCACATTAAGAATTCTTGAATTTCTTGAAAATTTTGCAGTCCCTTTGAGTTTCCCTTATATTTTTGGGATAACTCTAGGCCTCACTGATTTAATTAATTGTAACTCCTCACAGCTCATAAATGAATGTTAATGAGTGGTCGATTAATTAATGTATAAATATTTTGAAGTTCATTATTTCAAACTTGTGGGTATCCTGTTTTATATTTGTACTCTTCATCACTGGCAAGAAAAACAAAATCAAAAATGAATAAATGCAAGCAAATATTTAAATACTTCATCCGTATCACTCAGCCTCTGAATGTGATGTCTTTGAATTTTATCCACTACTGAATAAGTGTAGTCCCATTAGAGAACTGCCCAAATACAATAACTGTTTGATTAACCCTCAGTACCAATCCTTTTTCACAGTAAAGAAAATCCGAGCCCTCACTGGTGAAAAGGATGATAGCTCTTTTGAATGGTATCTGAATTGGTTTGACTTTCAACTGAACAAATCCCTTCAAGAGAACCCTCAGTTAATATTCGGTAAGGTGTTCATTCTTTTTTTCTTTTTTTTTGGTTTGTTTTTATTTTTATTATTTTTTAGTTTACTCATATTAGCTAACCACACTTTAACTGGAGAGCCTGTATAGCTATATGCATTGTTTTTACTGTTTTTCAACTATGCATGTTAAGCTCGTAATTGCATAATAAGCTATCAGGCAGTGTAATATATGGGCCAGATTATCGATGCATGATCTTACGAATAAATGTATTGCTGGAATCTGTATCTGGTCAGCCTTTTCGGAGTCAAAGTTTGCACCAGTTGTGCTCTTGTTCAGCGTGATTCATATCAGCAATGGTAGTGTGATTGTTAGCTTAGTAGGAGGAGGGGAGGTTCCCCTATCCCTCCCCCCTTCCTTTAGTTTCACATACCATAATAAACAATGGTGAGGAATTTAACTGAAGGTTGTGAAGTAATTTAGATGAATTGTGTAATGCAATCATTTGTCATATTTTAAAATGAAAATCGATGATTCCCTAACTAATTCTCCTAATCTTCTGGTAAGCAGACCCATAGCCAGACAAGGTGTTAAATGGGTGGGGTAGGGGTTGGGCTGGCTAGCTTACATGGGAAAGGCTGATGTTCAAATATATTTAAGGGGTCAAGTCATGTTGTGATAAGTTTGATTAGGCCAAAATTTAGTTTGTTCATAGAAATTTACAAGGAGGATAATTTTAGGGGATAGTCAGTCCCCCTTGGTCTCCCCTTAGGCCTGCTGGTAGTATGTCTTTGAAATTGTTTTCACATGGCATAAAAGTTCAGTCAGTACTAGCCCTCATAATTGCTGTGTTTTGCAGAAGTGATTGTGGTCTTGATCACAATACTTCCTGTGACAGCTCATTCTAATGTGAGATCTTTTTCTTGTCTCTGTTAGGGGATGCTTCCATTACAACATTGTGGGGAATTGCTGACGGAACAGCCAATTATACTGCACCAGAACCTATATATGTATTAGCGGATATCATACAGGCATTGCAACCAAATGCAAAGATCTTTGCCATCCTGCGCAATCCACTGGAGAGGTATGGTATTGCCAAGGACAGACATAGATAATTGGAAACAAGGGGGAGGGGGGGGAGGGGTGTATTCTTGGGATTACTGGGTAGGAGAGTGGGTAAGAATCTTGTGTTTGGGTGTACATTTGATACTTCACCTGATCAGCCAAATAGGGCGTGTGTTGGGTATTCCCCCTGCCAACAGCAAAGCCAGAATTTTTTATAGGTGGGCTCCTGGGAGGGGGTGCCACCTTTTCAGTGGGGGGCTTCAAATATCGAATCACATTATTTTTTTATTCTTGATTTTTCCAGTGATGGGGTGGCGGGTTCAGAGACTGGTGGAGGCTCACACATCAAAGTCCCCCCCCCCCCCCTGTGTTGTTCATGTGATAAATGTTTTGATTATGGTTACATTCACATGTAAAAAGCAGGGTATGATCTTTATTGCAGAAGTGCTCACTTAATAGTGCTAGAGAATGTGCCGTCATTATGAGTCAAGGCTAAATTAGGTTATAAAATAGGTGTGGGTGAGAGAAGCTGGCAGAGAGCGCTTAAATCTCAGATTGTTTGTTGACATTCAGTGAAGATTATAAAAGTGATCTCATATTTGTTGGGGTGTGATCTGATTTCAAATTTGTTTTCATGCTGTAGGTAGTAAGAGTGAAATCTGATTGCAGGCTTATTTATGTGTCATAAGGATTATGATCTCATTGCAGGCTTGTTCACATGGTAGTTTAGACCAGATGGCAAGCTTCTTGTGCTAGTAAGCATGTGATCTGATAGCAAACTTGTTCTCACGGTAGTGGAGAATGTGACTTGGTTGCAAGCTTGTTAATGTGCTATTAAGATTGTGATCTGATTGCAAGCTTGTTGAAGTATGAAAGAGATTTGATTGCACGCTTATTCTCGTGCCAGTGAGAGTGAATATGATTGCAAGCTTATTCATGTGCCAATATATAGGAATGTGATCAGATTTTAAGCTTATTCTCATGCTAGTATTCAGTGAAATCTGATTGCAAGATTATTCATATGTCAATAGGAATGTGATATGGTTGGCAAGCTTGTTTTCATGCTTGTTTGAGTTTGATCTGCTTTCAGGCATTTCTGTTGCTTCCTTTTTTGCAGGGCAATGTCAGAATATTTCTACTCCTTCAAGGACACAACCAAAACACCAGAGCAGTTCCATTCAGAGGTTGAACGTAGTCTAATTCGCACCCAAGCGTGCCTTGAAAGACAAAAGTCAGCCAGAGCATGTGCCTTTTCCCTTAAAATTGGCAACTGGAGAGATTTTGTGAGTATGTTTTAATAGACTGTGTAACAAAATGCACCCTTGGGTGAGGTAAGCACGTCGCATTACAACATACTCCAACACAAATGCCAATTGGTTAGAAACTGAGCCATATAACCTCATCTAACTCCAAATGCACCCAGCTGATTTTGTGTTTGGTCTGATACACACAGACATGCATGTGTTGGCTACATTGTGAGTACAGTATTTGTAACACAAGTTGTGTACCTTGTCTGGCTAACTTCATTGTATTTGCTTTAACATGACATGGCATATGTCAATGCATAGTGGCGGCACCAGGATTTCTAAAGAAGTTGGGGGAGGGGGGGGGGAATGGAGGGCAAAAGAAAATGTTGGGGGCAAAAAATTTTCGCGTGTAGCCCAAAATCGAGCACGAAGCACGAAAATTGAGCGCAAAGCACGAGCTTTAGGGGGTGGGGTCTAGGGGAAAGCCCCGGTGGGTCCAGGTGGCAAAGCCCCCAGAAGCTCTGAGGTTGTAGCATGTCTCTGGTTGAAAGATTAAGTCTCAGGGAAGGATATATTTGGTTTCATAATGCATCATCAAATACAAAGATTCCAAATAATTTTAGTGTATTAGGGCTATTCCTCCCGTCAGGCAACTTTACTTCAGGAGCTGAGTGGGGTGCATCTGGGGGCAAAGCTTCTGACTGGGGGAAATGCCCCACCCCCACCCCCACCCCCCACCCCCACCGTTGCTGTCACTGTCAATGCATAAGGTCTATGAGAGAGTCAGAGGCAAACTGATGAGCTGTACATAAGATTGCATTCCTTGACTCTAATCACCCAAGTATAACTGACAGACATGGCCATCAGTAATTCTTTTCTTCTCCATTTCTTATTTAAATAGGGGAAAGGGCCAGCCAGTATGATTTTACTCATGAAAATGATGAAAATAAAAATATTTATAACGTATTAGTCTTTCTGACTTCGTAGGTTCCCCTCCATGGTGCATACTATCTGTACCTGAAGGAATGGATTAGAGTTTATGGGAGAGAAAGGGTACATGTCATCAGGACAGAGGATTGGATTGAAAGACCAGCTGAGGTGCTGTCTAACTTGATAGACTATCTTGAGCTTGGTAAGTTGTGGGGCTCATTCTAGGGCAAAAATGACATGACATGTATTCAAAACATGTATGCATATTAAGGCAATATTGACAGACGCTGTCTAATTGTTAAAGACTCGTGAAAAAGTTAACTTCTTTTGACCTTAATTTGAAACCATTAATAGAAAGTAGCTAGAACTCTTATAAAGACGTTTACATATTTTGAAGCATAGTTGTACATGCCTGGAAAGGGGGGGGGGGATTGGGGGAAGCAGACATCTGGAGTGATGGGGAAACCCATTTCGTTGGCATATTCTCAGGGAAAAGTGACTTCAATTTCATATGACCTATGACCTTGGTATGTGACATTTGACCTCATGGACATATGAAGGTATTTTCTATGACCCAAGTATTGTTACAACTGGTTGGAACAAAGTCAACACAAAAGTGTGCACTGAAAGTTTGACACACAGACACACACACATACACACAGACAAAAGATGCAGCCACAATGTCTCTCCTGGAGGACAACCTGCAAAATGTTTAATTCTCTGGAAATAAAATGGAATAAATGTGATTGTGTGGTTTACAGATCAGCAAAAATAATATGATTGGATTTAATTTGACAGAACCCCTGAGTGAAAGCAAAATGAAGTCCATACTACAGAGAAAAGTGAAGAATACCCGAAAGACCAGAAAAAAACAGTTTCAATCTATGATGAATGAAACGAGAAGTCTTCTTGAAGAGTTTTATCGACCCTGGAATGACAAATTGGTGAATTTACTTGGGGATTCAAGATTTTCATGGAATGTATGATGTAAATTTTAACTAGGAAAGTTGTCATTCAGTTTTATCAGTCACTGCCAGAGGTCTTTGAGTCTTTCAAGCTGTAAATGCATTAAGTGCTTAGCTGTTTGGTAATGAGAGAGAAAAACTCCTGTCTGCATTGGATATTCATTACAAAAGAGGCTATTTATATTCATCGACACTGGCTGATTTCCAAATTTTCTTGTCTCTCATATGGATTGGACGTAAAAATTTCATCAAAGTGTATATAGGCCTATATTGAATATTCAAAAAGTGTGTGAGGAACACAGCTCAAATGTATTTGTAAAGCATACAGTTTTGAAAATTATGATTTTTATAATATCTTAATGTTCACAGTGTTATTATTAAAACTTAATTGTTATTGTGTTGAGCTATTATCTGGAGAGTCTAAATTAAGATAAATAGCTTGGGCTCTCCCTTTGTATGTATTTTGGTATTGAATATTCAGTAATACAGCTTGACAAGTTGATGAAATGTTGGATATTCACAAAAAATTGTTTATGCATTTCCATCAGTCACTGCCTGTGCTCTTTGATTTTGTTGTTTTCCAGATGATTTAGGTGTATGTCAAAGAGAGGGTGGTCATGTTTACACTGAATATTCATAAGTTTATGGGGGAAGACTTAGCTGAATATGTAAAAATGCTACTGATTTAAATATTATAGCTTGTTATAGCATTTACAGCATCAACACATAGCTATCATATGTCGATGCAATAAAGTATTTAGGTGGAAATAGTAATAGAACAATGCTACTTTTTAGCAACTCATTGGTACATTTGAATCCATTGGCATTAACATCGCTAAAAAATGAAAAAAAAAAGAGAGAAGAAATGGTTTCATTAAAATCCATCCCACAATAAATATACATTAAGAGAAGTTGTGCATGACCACAAAGCTTTAAACATTTGTGAAACTACATTAAAGGCATTGCAAAAATCTGTTCCTTAACAAGTGAAAAGTGAATGTCAGTCTAACATTGTCTGCTATGTAAAGAAAGAGAAAATGAGATGCAAACTCTTTGCATATTCATGAGAAGTGAAGTTCAATGTAAAAACCTTGAAAACGGCATCGCTTAAAAAGTTGGAAGTATTGTATGCCAATCTAAAACATTTAAAATTTTATATTGTCATGTATATAATTCTGCAAAGGCAGGTGTCTTTATCACTTACTTGTTGGGGGCAGGGGGTGAGGGAGAAAGACAATAGGATAAAATCACAAATTTGATCTATTTATCCATCAGTAGAAACATTCCTTCAACAATATCAGTTCGTTGGACTTCAGTGATGGCTCAATTTGAGGATTTGTAATTTTAATACTTGATTCGAATTTTAATCTCAGGAATAGTATTAAGTTCATTTGTAGCTGATTAGTTTGTCTTTGTAAAGATTTTTCTGTAGGTTAGTCTTACTTTTGGCAGCTGCTCATGTCCATTGTATTAGTCGGCTTTTAATACCTTATAGAAACTTTTGTGCAACTTAGGCGTACAGTCTTTCCAGCTATTGATTGAACCTGTTTAAAGAAGGGAGCTGTGAGAGATGGAGAAACAATGCTTGTTCCTCCTTTGAAACCAGGAGGTTTGCCTATGCTTAAGCTTCACATTGTGTGGTTCCTGAAATACTATAAAACTTAAAGGAAAAAGCAGTGAAGACAATTGTTCTTGTCATCTGCTACATCTGAGGGAACTCATAGGACGATTTCTTCCTTTAGTATCACATTGCCAGTCATCAAGGAGGGTAAAATTTATTTCATCTTGTGCCACCAGATGCTGTTTGAAATGGCACAGTGTATTTTTGTTACTTTTCAAACAGAAAGATTTTCGGCTATTTCAGGAACAAACAGGAATTGCTTAGAATGTCCTCTTCAAATTTTAGACTATTAGTGGTTTTCAAAAGGGTGTATTCCTTATTTAATAAAGAAATTAGAATAATAATTGAATTTTGTAACTTAAAGTGTACCTAAAGTCTAAAATTTCAAAAATATATGTTACAAAGTTTGAAAAATGCATACAGATGGTCCAAATCCCATCTTCACTGGACATTCCTAAGCTGAGACATTAAATGTTGAAGCTTATTCACTCAATTTGAAATGGTAGATTGCACAATAATTTGTGATGTCATTCTTGTCCTACTCAAATTAAAGTCTTTGTTTTTCTTTGGTTTTACGAAAGCCACTGCACCTTGTGCCAAAATGTGATCACTGTCCTACTGTTATACGGTGACTTGGCTATAAAAGCCCTCTCCCTACAACATACTGTGCAAGTGAACGGTAAATGTTTCAAGGTCATATAAACAAATTAATTTCATAAGGAAACAAAAGCAGGTAATGTGAGTTGTACAAGAAGATCATCACAAATTATTGTGCAATCGACTTTTTCAGATTAACTGAATAAACTTCAACATTTTATATCTCAGCAATGGAATAAGCAATGAAGATGGGAGTTGGATGAACGGAATTCATTTTTCAACTTCTACAATATATATTTTTGTAATTCTAGACTTTAGGTCCACTTTAAGAGTGCATGAATTGTTGTTTTGATGTAAAACTGTGAAAACAGTTTACATTTATCCCCATTGCTGGTATTTTCCAAGTAGTATCTCGACAATGGTCTTTGTTTCTGGAACTGGGCTTTGAAAGGAGATCGTCATGAAGGGGGAAAGTCAACAGTGACTACACAATAAGAACAAAGATGCCTGTCAGTCAAATGTGGGTATCTGAAAAAGATTTAACTGTGCATATTGTCTGACAGATTTGGTTGATGTTTCTTCATCTCTCACAGTTTCCTGTTTCTGCCTATGATTTTAGCATATGATTAGATTGTGACTATTTTAAAACATAAGCCTTAACCACCTATGCAGTGTTTTCCCATTGTAGAGTCCTTAAGAGTTCTATGACTGTGAACTAATTGAATTTACCATAGTTTTTATTGAAAGTCCATTTCATACTGTTTGTATCCATTTTAGATGAGGCTTTCAGTGTTTTTTGTGATTATCATGATTCATGCCTTATTGGGTATCATGCATTATTTAATTCAGCAGTAAGGAAGGCATTTGTAAATCAGGTATTGGGCATTACATAAATCAGGTAAAATTAAAAGTCAATATTTTTCTCTCTATTGTTTATTAGCAGAGAACATTAACTATCATATTTCCATGTTATAAAGTGCTTATATCATAAACACTCCAGTAGTGCTGAAATTAATCTTTGGAAGCCTGGAGAAATATTTTAGAATTACTGCAGCTGGTGTCATTAAGAAGCACGACCTATTGTCACTTATTGGTCAATAGAACCTTTCTTTGTTATTAAATATGCATTAATTCCTGTGGTGGCAATTCAGACCTTATTTTATACCTTATTGGAATCAAAGACAGAAAGTGGTTTACTAGGACAAGTGCCAAGTTTGGAAGTAATTTACTATTTAATTTTAACAGAAATCTCTTTCGGTGTGTAACGTGGTAGGTGGATGCCATGACAGTCAAAATGCGTTATTTTTATCTGAATTAATCTTTTGTTTCTTTCTTCTTTCATCTGTGTATTAATAACATCAGATGACTTTTTGTTTCTTTGCTTTGAAATATTACAATGCCAATTGAAGATGATGCAATATCTTTAATCAGTCTATTTAAATTTAACTGCTGTTTAAAAAAAAAAACGTGTGATTGGAAAAGTGAGGAATAATTTCTCCTTTTCAGCTCTTTCAATCAGGCTGTTTGTCACTCTTCAGATAGGGCTACCATCTTTGTCCAAGGTGAAAATGGGATACTCTTTAAAACAGCCTGGGTGAGAGGTGTGAGGGAAGGGGTCCCCTTTCCTCTCTAGAAAATTTGGGTTTTGAGCAGCTACCTAAATGCTTAATGGTTCAGTATTTATGCCTGATTTCATCAGTGTGGTTGTCTGTGTGAGATCAGTTTAAGGCTGAATACTAAATTTATTAAAGAGCATAACACAACACCATTGACATACAAAAAGCAATACCAAGTATGCCTTTCTTTTTAGTCTTAACAAAAGTGGACAAATTGTCTTGCGAATGAGACACCTAGCTTTTGTTCTAAACATGGGTCAGTCCCATTTAAATAGGACAGATGGTAACCCTAACTTTACAGTGACTTTTGTGGGTTAAGCACTCATTCATCATACTGACACCTGTGCTTGTAAAAAAAAAAGAGTCATACCACAATCTGATTATAGAAATAAGTGTCTTCTGTTTACTACCAACATTTTGCTAATTAATATTGTACTGATATTGCCAATAATCGATGCTAGGGATTTTCCACATTCAATATTTTATATTGGTAGATAGCCATCTGATTTGGTATTTGAGAAATGAGTATACTGTACTCTAATTCATGGGCTGATGCTTTATAACACTAAGTCTGTTTTGTTTACATGAGGTAAATGTTGGGACTTGTTACCAGACAAAGGGTAAAAACATTTTGGTGAAGTACTGCTTAAGAAATATCAGTTGAATAGCATCGGCATCTAAGGTAAATTTTACGATACTGATTATGGACAAAAAGAAGGAATATCGGTGAAAATGTGATGTCCTGTGATTGCAAGTTGATGAAACAACTGTGATAAATGAAGCAATCATGCACTACAAGACAAAAATTGTAACACAAAAATGAAAAATTGCTTATGATGCAGAATATTTTGTTTTTTGTAACACTCTTTTTCTGTGCAAAAAAATGCAACAGTTTTAATACTTATGTCTTGGTAGTAGCCAGTAGGACTCCTGGGCTAGTAAACATCATACCAAGAAAATGACTCTTTCTCCTTAATTCCAGTTTAGTTTAGGATTAAAGGTCAGGCACTAGACTAAAAGATTTATTGTGGAAGTCTGCAATCCTAAATGGTGTGTGTATGGATGCAATTTGTGAATTGTGTATAAGGTTATTGATGAAGAAAGGATTATGTAGGTAAAGAGAAGTTAGTTATTGTATAGAGGGAAAAAATTGTGCAAGAGGAGCTCAAGTATATTGGAGAAACATCCAGATTTAGGAGAAAGTTTTGATGAACATTTTTCCAGTGAGGATGATAAACAATCTGTGTTTTTTTACTATACAGTTGAATACCACAATGGGCAGGACAGTGTTACCATCCTCAACAGTCAACACCCATATTGGTGACCCTGTGTAGACAAGTTTCAAATGGTGTTTGCTGTACTGAATTTAATCCTAAGCTAAATGGGAAAGAAGAGTGGTTCATGGGTAGAATCATTAGAGAATCACTCTATCATAGTTGTATATGGTCATGGTCCTTCCTTTCTCACTTAGCCTCCCCATTTTGTTGTCATTATTGGCAAAACCAAAGTTGGCTAGGTAACTGTTTTATGCCCAAGGGCGCTTCAGTCTGGCTGTGCCCTTGCTTCTTTTTATTCTGATTTTCTCGTCCATTATCACTTCCTTTGTCAGGCGTCTCCTTGCTGAATTGTCCACAAATTTCCTTTTACGTAGGTTATCTATTTTCTGATTGACTTATATACTCTGGCTGACATCCTCTTTGGTATGATGTTTATTAGCCTTAGAGTCCAAGTGGGTAGCTACCAAAACACCAGCAATTTCAGAATTTCTCAGTTATCTAGAGTAAGGTTAGCAGAATTAGTCTGTGGAATTCCAACTTTAATTTGAATGCTGATTTCCACTTTTATCTAAGTGTGCTGGCTGACTCTGGCTACCAAGCTGCGACCTGCAGGTTCCGTAGTTTGCAAAAATCTTACCACGGATCGTGGGTAAAGGGTATTGAAGCTTTTGTGGAAATTGTGAAGGTGTCACATTGTGATCAGGGCTGGGCCTGGGGCTGGCTTGAGGTGTAAGTGAAGGAAGCTACTACATGGGGCCAGCTTTGGCTACCAGGGCCCAGAAGTGTTTGAAATGTCTCACAAGGGAGCTTGCAATTTGGGAAAAAAAAAAAATGTATTATGCACTGGGCCACAAAAGGCTTTGGCAAACCAAGACCCCAAAAGGCTTTGGCTGCCCTGTTCTATGGAAAAGCCCAAATAAGTTAATAAAATTATTTTATCATTTGGTTTATCAAGTTTCTTAGGAAAGTACAGCTTAGAAAAACTTTCTCTTGGACACTGAACAAAAATCACTGCTTATTTATTTATGTGTATTATATGTGTAATTATTATATATTTAATATGAACAAAAGAGTAGTTGTTCTGTTAAGAGGCAGGCAGGGCTTCATTGTTCATTGTCTTAAGTTTGAAAAGTAACAAGAAGCAATGGTTATGTAAAAAATATACATTAGTTTTACTTTAATGACCTTTTCTATGGTTGTTTCGGTTTTGAAATTACAAGAACAATTGTAATGCAATGACATAGTAGATATATGAAATAATCACCTCAAAACATTCAGTAAAATTAAACCATTACAACTATGGAAAGATCCAGTTTTGGGTGGGTACATGGTAATCTTTTTAAGGGGTATGTAAAGTATCCTAGGTGAATATGCATCACTTTGTTGGAAAAGGATTGATTGGACTGCTCAAGATCAGCAAAACCAGTGGGTGGCATTTATTTCACTGCTAGACATAAACCATCTACGTCTTTTGTACAGTATGCTCTTTATTAACGGTAAAACAGTGCAGTTGTCACATAAAGTTGTTATTAAGACAGCTACTGTAAAATTGTGGCAGTGCTGTGTTATGTTTACGAAAAGTTCTTTTTCTGCCACACCGTACTCACTTTATGCCATGCATACTTCCCCAGGGGTGTGCTGTCGAAAAATGGTTGCAAACTTTGGAATTATCAGACAGAGCATGGAAGGTCTAGGCACTCAATACCCTCACTGCCTTGCAAGTAGTGGGGTGTAAGTATATAATCAGGCACGGATCCTGGGGGGGGGGGCTTTCCCGACCTCAGCCCCCCCCTCTTTTCACATCAACAATATCAAATATGTGAAAATTAGCATAATGTTAATCTAGGAGAATATTCAAGGGGGCTTCCAGCCCCCCCCCCTTTTCGAAATGTCTGGATCAGCGCCTGATAATTACTAGGTTATGTAGAGATAAGTCATGGGGGAACTTCTTCTAACATTCACCATCTTGAAGGAAGGTGCAACCCAAATATGCCATGTAATGGTTGGCCATATTTCCTGCCAGATCAAGCCCTTGGCATGATTTTGTTACCACCAGCTCTAAGTGTCTCATGCTACATTGGCTACGTAACACCTTTCATGATCAGTTGTATTCTGCCTGTTTAGCAAAGTGTGAGGAAGCAATTGGCCTTGTAGAAGCATAGTGTTATCAAGAATTGGTGAGAGGTGTTATAGTAGACTGTTTTGTCAACCATCTCACCCCATACAGTAGAAATTCTTCCAATGGTTTCTGATAGCCACTCCTCCATTGAACAAAAACAAAAAAAAATCTGGTACACCTCCCAGACAAAGCTAGAATAGCCTGTACTGAGTTGATATTCCTTAAGGCCATTTTTACACAATTACTGTGTTGTGAGCTCTCTGCCATGTATTGGATACACTACTGAAGTATTCAAGTCATCATAGGTCAATCAAGGTCCAGGTGTTGTTTGATTAATCAATGAAACTTCAGTCACCTATTGTTAATAGTGAAATAGGAATATTCCAAAATATGTTTGGGGTTGTATGCAACAGGCAGTAAAAAGAAAAGTATAGGTTACTTAAATTGAAAAAGATGGTGTTGATGAGGCTTTGTGTCCTGTGTGGGTGAAAATTTCCAGGACACATCTGCTAACAACAGTCTTCAGCTCACTGCTGAGAGAACTATTTGCACTGTAGCCAGTGATGGCTTTGCAGTCCAGTCCATATAAAAGTTTTGCTTGGTTGGTGAAAGTGTGTCTGTAACAGGCCAGAATAACCAGTTTGGAAGGGGTGGGGGGGGGGGGGGGGAGGCACATCAATGTTGGAATTTTGCTGGCCTGGGGGGAGGGGTCTAAGTGGAGGGGGTGTCCCACTCTCCTTAGAAAATTTTTGCCTATTTCAAGGATTCTAGATGAAAAATGGTGCGAGATTTTCCATTTTTTCATATATTTGTATTAAAAAAAATGCTGGTCTCATAATTAATTTTTCCTCCTTCAGTGCAAGATGACCTTTTATTGAAAAATTTGGGGGGCATGTGGCCCCCCATACCCCCTGTGGCTACATGCCTGGTAGGCAATTGTTACCCTTTTGGGAAACTAAAAGAAGCAAACTTTTTGAGGACAGTAATACTGGCTATGCAGGTCTCTACTACAGTCCCACAGAGAAGGACAGTAATACTGGTCATACAATCCTGGGGCAGGATTCACTAACATTTGTGTAAGTTCTTCTGCAAGTCAAAACACTTGCGAACTGTGTAAGAACTTTCTCAAGTGTTATTCACGAAAAGGACTTATGCAGTTCGTAAAGATATGCTGCGTTATTGCAATACATGCAAATAAGCGAATCGTGTGTGCAGTTGAATCTTGCTTTGTTGCATTTTGAGCCAATCACATTGACCATTATTGTTAAAATGAGGCACACAGTCTTCTGTGGCTACATGCGTGGTCCTACGCTCTACACAACTATGCACAATGCATACTTTTGTATTTGTTACTATGGCTATTTTGTACTTACAAAAACTGTGAAGCTTTGCGTAGTTACGCAAAACATTTTCGAAATTTTCTCTCCGTGAATACTGACCAAGCAAAACGCGCTTCATAAGTCTGACTTACGCAAGTTTTTGCGCGTAAATAGTAGTCTTCATGAATCTGGCTTCTGCTTTTGGGTACATTTCATTGAGGACAGTAATACTGGCCATGCAGCACTACATGGCAGGCAGTCATATAGGGTCAGTAATACTGGCCCTAAGAAAGTTTTATTTTCGTTTAAGAGGCATTTTAAAGGTCAAAAGCAGTTGCCCCAAACTTATTTTGAAACTAGAGCTAAATGTCACAAATTTCTTCTGATTTCTCTTCCAAGTACCTTTTGTAATATTTTAGGACATAAATATTGCATATTCGAGGTAAACCAAGCAGTTGCTCCTTATAAATGTTGCAATTGAGTGATAAAAATACTGTCCCATGATTTTCAAGAGCCATTCAAGAAATAGGATAGTCTACTGTACAATTCTTTATTGGGGTGACTGCATTCTCCCTATAACAATGACTCCCCCTGTGGGCTGGGGGTTGTAGCCGGAATTTGCCCACGGTATTTCCCGCCTGTCGTAAGAGGCGACTAAAGGGAAACCAAACTTGAACTTGCACCATACTTGAAAATAAATTTAAACTTTGAACTTTTTATTGAGTTGACTGACACTATATAACACATAAGTGCTGGTGTGTCATTAAATCTCATCTAACTAACTAACTAACCTATAACAATGACAGTAATACAGGCCATACAGAACTTTATTTTCGTTTACTTTATTCTCTTTTCTCAATAAAATGTGTGTAAATGTTTTGTAGCCTTGAAGAAACTTTTGAAGGTTGGGTCCCAATTTTTTGTATATAACAAGCCACTGTTTTGTGCATGGCAGTAGGTAGTACATTTGAGTTTGGGTGGATGGGAGGGGGGTTTGGTAGGGAGGGGGTTTGGTAGGGAGGGGGTTTGGTAGGGAGGGGGAAGGGATCATTTCAGAGGAAAAGAAAGTCCAGTGGAAACCTCTCCCCTTCTAATATTTAGGGGTGGGGAGGTCTAACTACCCCTTGCCTTCCAGAACTTGTGCATTTGGCAGTACTTTTGGTCATTGCATATGAACTGGAAGAAAAGAAGACTAGTGTACCTAGTACCTGTAACGAAGTAGCTATGGCACACATAGGTTCTAAGGTCTTTTTGGCTGAGAACTACAGTCCCTGGAAAATCAGGTAAAGTAGTTGTGGATCACTGTTTAGAGGTGAGTAATCACATCAAAGTTTGGATCACAGGAATGTATTAAAGTTACAAATATTTTCTCCATCATCCCACTGTCAAGCTTTCCAGCATACCGCTGTATAAATTTTATGAAGAAAATTGTGCAGAAAACAAGTGTATACCACAGCCATCAACAAGAAGGTGTCTATGGTCTGTGTGCCTGGTTGTGGGGGTGGGGTATGCAAATGACCCATTTTCTCATTCAGATACCATATGTAAAGTATGCCTATATCACATTTATTTTGTTACTGTTTTTTGTTCATTGTTTGTGGCAATTACCCTCTTTTAGTTACATTTTCTGTTTACTTTTGCAAATATTTTAGTAAAGTGTTGATGACATGGTGTCACACTGCTTTCTTGCAGTATGTTCAAGTTGTTTGTGATTGAAAGTTGATACTAGATTACAAGTCTTTCAAACCTATACAGGTATCAGGTGTGCCTCCTCTGTTTGACCAGGGGGATGCCTTTTGAATTCCAAGAATAAAGAATCTAGTATGATTTCTTTCACCAAGCTCAATAGCTTTTATTCAGTTTTCGGTACAATGTCTTGGCGAAAAGAATATCACAGATGTTTCAAGTGAAAAGTTACACACCACATTTCAGTGAAATAATCAGAGATGCAATAAATTGATATATACTACAATTACTGTGTTTGTCCAACTTTGTGTGCACATCATATTTTTCACTCATCCCATTTCAGAATACTTACTGAACAGAAAAATTTGACATGAAAAGGTATCTTCAAAGCAACCTTAAAGGGCTAATGTCTTTGCCTCATATGACTCAAGCCATCCCATCCAAGTTCACTTTTAGCCCCTGGTCCAATCTGTTTAACTGTCACTCATGGGCACACTCCAATATCATACATTTATTGCCCAAGGCCAATTATCTTCTACTGAAGACTATCACTTTATACCCTCTTGCAACTGAGAATATGAATTTGTATACATTTGTGCAATACTCTAGTGCAATCTTCATTCCACCTATCTGCAAGTGTCATTACCAATCCTATTGGCTAAGTACATTCAAGCCTGTAGCCAAGGGGAACTGGAGGGCCCCCTAAAATTTTTTTGCCCACCTTGAGGATTCAAAAGTACCATTGTCTTTATGCAGTTTAGTCTGTCTTTCTTCTTCCTCCACAACCATAAAAATATGTTCCCCCACCTCCTTTAGTATCCTTGTCTGGCTACAGGTCTGGGTACATTGAAGTTATTTATATACCCAAGGCAAGGGCCAATTTGTTTACTCCAAATGGTTCAAACTCTCTAAATAAGGATTACCATTGTCCCTCCTCCAATCTAGTCTCTGGGCATCTCCCAAGGCATGGTTTGATTTTCCAAGGCCAATTCTCTACTGCTGAAACTCTCCTATTTTATACTACTTTGCAATCAAGAATCTGAATTTGTACCCTTTCTCTACAGCACTCTAGTGCAATCTATACACGCCTGTAGCCAAGGGGGGCCCCCTAGAAAAGGTTCCCACCCCTTGAAAATTTAAAATTAGCATTGCCTCTGTGCATTTTATTATGTACCCCCGGCCCCTTGAGTACCTTGTCTGGCTATGGGCCATCAATCTATAATTCACTAAACTGCCTGAGTTTATATTGACCAATCAGAATGGCTTGTATACATCAAGCAGTGGGCTGGTTTGTATTACACAAAAGAACCTCTCGAGGCCAATCTGTTTACTCAAAATGGTTCACTTTTACCTGAGTAAAGACCAGTTTTAGCTTCTCCACAATCTAACCTGTCATTGGACACCACCCATGGCATGTTTTCATCTAAGGCCACTTCTCTACTACAGAGGCAACTACTTTTTACACACTCTTGCAACTTAGAGTCTTGAATTTGTAACCCTTCTTTTATACAACACTCTAGTGCAATCTATACTCCACCTTTACATGTGTCATTGACTCTATCAGAATGGCTTATAAGCAGAACTCCTTTGGGGGTAACGATAGATTTTCACCCCTTGGTTCTTCACCAGAGATTTGAGACTTTGGAAAATGCATCAGAATGGCTTATGTACATCATAATCATCAATATAGTTTTTATTTACTCGAAGGAACCTCAGAAGACCAAATCCAATGCCCCTAATGGTTTTCTCTCCCAGCAACATAGACTCTCCCCCAATCAAAACTGTCTTTGAAGACTGCCCATGGCATGCTCTCATTGCCCAAGGCTAACTTAAAGACAGACTGTCATCACCCCAAATATTTTTTAGTGTATATCAAAATTCTCAGTTGGTGACTGCTCTTTGATTGACATCAAAGTTTGAAAATTTGAAAGATGCAGAGTAGCTCACATTCCACACAAGGCAGAGAGAGTACTTTTATTACATTTTTTAGCCTTGTGTGCTCACCAGGACATGGAATTAAGCAATAAAACAGGTTTATTCTTGCACAAGGAAGAGCCTCATACAGTTATGGGAGGAGCTAGAAGATGCATAGTTGGGAGAATTGGAACTGTCTGGGATCATGAAAATTCCCCTTTAAAGACCGTCTTGGAATTGACAATCTTAATTTGTAACCTCTCTGTACAGCTCTCTAAAGTACAATTTATATTTCACTTATCTTCATCTGCTATTGACCAATTAAAGTGGCTTGTGTAGAGGTATAGTTTCAATTTACCCTGGTTTATGTGAATCAAAGCGAAGCAACTCACCAAAAAATTTTAAGTACATTATACTGCCAGTGTATTCTGGGCCAATGAGATTCCAAATTTAATTTTAGTTTTCAATTCCATGGATCATCCTTAAAAAGTTAGAGACCAGGCTACTGTCTTTTGCTAGGTATATCATGTGGCAAAGTTCCTACAAATAAAGAGTTTTACACACTCTAGTTAATAATGACTACAGTTCTTAATGATGATACTCCAAGTTATGGTGTTACCATTCTGGCACTTAGCTGGGGGTATATCCCCAGCCCCAAATGACTGGAGACAACTCCATATTCATAAGGATTTTTCACCTTTGCCCCTTGATAGTTTCTGCCACAGCCACACCTGAAACTGGAAACAGAGTATTGTTTCCCCCAGCCCAGCTGGTGGCTACCCGCAGTAGTTTTTGCTCCCCATACCCACCAGCCTACCAAAATCCTAGTCTAGCTATGGCACTGCTTATAAATAATGTCATAATATATGGTAACTAACTCCACAGGCTACAATTACGGGAAACAATTACAACAATTAAGACTAAAATAATTTTGTAGCTTGAGAATTGCATAATGTATCAGTTTCACCTCAGATCATGAATAAACATTGCCTGCTTGTGAGCAGGTTATTGAGCAATTTATCATTTGCATATCCAATTTCTGTGAGTACTAATACTACCCTGTATGAAAAAAGTCATGAAATTATTATGTATCACGGTGTATTCAGCTGCATACTAAAATATCACCAGTGTTACAGATTCTTCTTCTTAAACCCTCTGCCATGAAGTTTATAATAAACATACCTTATTAAGGAGAACAGCTTCTGTGACATTGCTGTAGTTAGATTTGATAAAAGGTGAAATACCAATTCAAAAAACATAACAGTCCATTGCAACTGTCAAAACAAAGCTTCAAAAAAAGAAACCGAAACAGGGAAAAAAAACAAAGAATAAAAATACAATTATTAAACGAGATGTAACAGTTCACATTTCAGTGTTAGTATGAAGGGCAAATTTCTAAACCTGTTGCCATCAACCCAGTCTTCATAAAACTTATTTAGTAGTTGAGATATCACAATTTTTATGCTTCTCAAGGGACATATGACAAGTTTATAGGTTTATATAAAGGAAGATATTTCACAAAGGGGAAGGGTGGGGGTGGTGGAAGGACTTTTTCTTTAAATTTTCCCAAACTGGCCAAATATCATGACTTTTGCCCTGAAACCTTTTTTTTGTCCTGAAATTGATAACTTTTGGCCCAAAGGGATACGTTGCCAGCCCTCCAGACCTCCAAAACTTTCCTGCCTCATATGCCTACAGCTGCAAGTCTTTTCATGTGCTGCAAATCTATTTATATGATGTCAAAGGATCACTTCGTTGTTCTAGCAAATTAATATCTTATTCTTGTAAACTATGGTCACATATTTTGGTGCCAATTATCACAATTTACAACATAATTTCAGAGAATATTGGCAGCACATTTGAACTCTGTTACTGACAAGTGTATGTAGTAACTTATGTAAAAAGCAAATGCAAAACGGAACATTACTGATCTAAGCCATGAGGTAAACATGAAATGTGAAAACTTGTCAGTCAGACTTGCTTCAAGTCTTCTGCCATTGATCATTTTAACACAGAATGATTTCCAATTGAAAGGCATTCACAAAATTCCTGAGCACAATAAAAAATACATTTTGAAATGTCTTTGAGTGGTAGCTAGCAATATTACTGCTGGTAAAAGGATGTCCTTTACCACAACGTTAACCACCACAACAAAATATCATGGCCTGCAGGGGGATGAAGTTTTCCAACTACTGCTTTGGGAAGGGAGGGGGACAGCCTCTGTGGCACCAACAGACACTCTGAAGTATTCAGAACTAAATCAGAACTTGGCAAAATACTACTGATCTTGTGTGCCCTTGCACCTAGACACTGATCTTTATCAGACCTATGGGACCATATCATTTCCAGGACTGGTGGTCCCTCATCCCTTTCCCTGATTTTGCATCACCCTCACTGTTTAAAACAACCCAAATCTTCGGTAAGGGCGTCGGAAAGGGCCAGCTATTAGTTGAAGTCGGAAAAATCCGTCCCCCGCGGAAATCCAGTAGTCGGAATCGGCAGGAGAAAAAACCAAGGCCAAAGTTGCGTTCAAACCGTCTGGTGGTAAGCAGGAAGAGGACTTGGGAGGTCGGCCTCCTCTCGGAGGGCGCCCTCCTTGTCTACTGTGTTATTAGTTTACCAGGTTTTAGTTGCGGGTAAGTGGGGATTACATAGGTAAATAGGAGGTAAGAGAGGGGCGATGTAGATTAAGGATTACTATTGTCCCTTCTGCAATCTAGTCTCTGGGCATCTCCCAAGGCATTGTTTGATTTTCCAAGGCCAATTCTCTACTGCTGAAACTCCTATTTTATACTACTCTTTGCAATCAAGAATCTGCATTTGTACCCTTTCTCTACAGCACTCTAGTGCAATCTATACATGCCTGTAGCAAAGGGAGGGGGCCAGCAGGGGAGGGGTTCCCCCTAGAAAAGGTTCCCACACCTTGAAAATTTAAAATTAGCATTGCCTCTGTGCATTTTATTACGTACCCCCAAGCCCCTTGAGTACCTTGTCTGGCTATGGGCCATGAAACTATAATTCACTAAACTGCCTGTGCTATTGACCAATCAGAATGGCTTGTATACATCAAGCAGTGGGCTGGTTTGTATTACACAAAAAACCTCTGAAGACCAATTTGTTTACTCAAAATGGTTCACTTTACCTGAGCATAGACCAATTTTAGCTTCTCCACAATCTAAACTGTCTTTGGACACCACCCATGGCATGTTTTCATCTAAGGCCACTTCTCTACTACAGAGATGACTACTTCTTACACACTCTTGCAACTGAGAATCTTGAATTTGTAACCCTTCTTTTATACAACACTCTAGTGCGATCTATATTCCACCTTTTCATGTGTCATTGACTCTATCAGAATGGCTCATAAGCAGAACTCCTTTGGGGGTAACAATTGATTTTCACCCCTTGGTTCTTCACCAGAGATTTGAGACTTTGGAAAATGCATCAGAATGGCTTATGTACATCACAATCATCAAAATAGTTTTTATTTACTCAAAGGAACCTCAGAAGACCAAATCTGATGCCCCTAATGGTTACACTCCCAGCAACATAGACTCTCCCCCAATCAAAACTGTCTTTGAAGACTGCCCACGGCATGCTCTCATTGCCCAAGGCTAACTTAAAGACAGACTGTCATCACCCCAAAGTATATTTTTAGTGTATGTATATCAAAATTCTCAGTTGGTGACTGCTGTTTGATTGACATCAAAGTTTGAAAATTTGAAAGATGCAGAGTAGCTCACATTCCACACAAGGCAGAGAGAGTACTTTTATTACATTTTATAGCCTTGTGGGCTCACCAGGACATGGCCTTAAGCAATAAAACAGGTTTATTCTTGCACAAGGAAGAGCCTCATACAGTTATGGGAGGAGCTAGAAGATGCATAGTTGGGAGAATTGGAACTGTCTGGGATCATGAAAATTCCCCTTTAAAGACCGTCTTGGAATTGACAATCTTAATTTGTAACCTCTCTGTACAGCTCTCTAAAGTACAATTTATATTTCACTTATCTTCATCTGCTATTGACCAATTAAAGGTGCTTGTGTAGAGGTATAGTTTCAATTTACCCTGGTTTATGTGAATCAAAGCGAAGCAACTCACCAAAAAATTTTAAGTACATTATACTGCCAGTGTATTCTGGGCCAATGAGATCCCAAATTTAATTTTAGTTTTCAATTCCATGGATCATCCTTAAAAAGTTAGAGACCAGGCTACTGTCTTTTGCTAGGTATATCATGTGGCAATGTTCCTACAAATGAAGAGTTTTACACACTAGCAGTTAATAATGACCATAGTTCTTAATGATGACACTGTAAGTTATGGTGTTACCATTCTGGCACTTAGCTGGGGGTATATCCCCAGCCCCAAATGACTGGAGACAACTCCATATTCATAAGGATTTTTCACCTTTGCCCCTTGATAGTTTCTGCCACAGCCACACCTGAAACTGGAAACAGAGTATTGTTTCCCCCAGCCCAGCTGGTAGCTACCCACAATAGTTTTTGCTCCTCATACCCACCAGCCTACCAGAATCCTAGTCTAGCTATGGCACTGCTTATAAACAATGTCATAATATATGGTAACTAACTCCACAGGTTACCATTACGGGAAACAATTACAACAATTAAGACTAAAATAATTTTGTAGCTTGAGTATTGCATATTATCAGTTTCACCTCAGATCATGAATAAACATTGCCTGCTTGTGAGCAGGTCATTGAGCAAATTTATCATTTGCATATCCAATTTCTGTGAGTACTAATACTACCCTGTATGAAAAAAGTCATGAAATTATTATGTATCATGGTGTATTCAGCTGCATACTAAAATATCACCAGTGTTACAGATTCTTCTTCTTAAACCCTCTGCCATGAAGTTTATAATAAACATACCTTATTAAGGAGAACAGCTTCTGTGACATTGCTGTAGTTAGATTTGATAAATGGTGAAACACCAATTCAAAAAACATAACAGTCCATTGCAACTGTCAAAACAAAGCTTCAAAAAAAGAAACCGAAACAGGGAAAAAAAACAAAGAATAAAAATAGAATTATTAAACGAGATGTAACAGTTCACATTTCAGTGTTAGTATGAAGGGCAAATTTCTAAACCTGTTGCCATCAACCCAGTCTTCATAAAACTTATTTAGTAGTTGAGATATCACAATTTTTATGCTTCTCAAGGGACATATGACAAGTTTATAGGTTTATATAAAGGAAGATATTTCACAAAGGGGAAGGGTGGGGGTGGTGGAAGGACTTTTTCTTTAAATTTTCCCAAACTGGCCAAATATCATGACTTTTGCCCTGAAACCTTTTTTTGTCCTGAAATTGATAACTTTTGGCCCAAAGGGATACGTTGCCAGCCCTCCAGACCTGCCAAACTTTCCTGCCACATATGCCTACAGCTGCAAGTCTTTTCGTGTGCTGCAAATCTATTTATATGATGTCAAAGGATCACTTCGTTGTTCTAGCAAATTAATATCTTATTCTTGTAAACTATGGTCACATATTTTGGTGCCTATTATCACAATTTACAACATAATTTCAGAGAATATTGGCAGCACATTTGAACTCTGTTACTGACAAGTGTATTTGGTGACTTATGTAAAAAGCAAATGCAAAACGGAACATTACTGATCTAAGCCATGAGGTAAACATGAAATGTGAAAACCTGTCAGTCAGACTTGCTTCAAGTCTTCTGCCACTGATCATTTTAACACAGAATGATTTCCAATTGAAAGGCATTCACAAAATTCCTGAGCACAATAAAAAATACATTTTGAAATGTCTTTGAGCGGTAGCTAGCAATATTACTGCTGGTAAAAGGATGTCCTTTACCACAACGTTAACCACCACAACAAAATATCATGGCCTGCAGGGGGATGAAGTTTTCCAACTACTGCTTTGGGAGGGGAGGGGGGGGGGGCAAGCCTCTGTGGCACCAACAGACACTCTGAAGTATCCAGAACTAAATCTGAACTTGGCAAAATACTGATCTTGTGTGCCCTTGCACCTTAGACACTGATCTTTATCAGACCTATGGGACCATATCATTTCCAGGACTGGTGGTCCCTCATCCCTTTCCCTGATTTTGCATCACCCTCACTGTTTAAAACAACCCAAATTGATGACCTGGTCTCTCCTTTCAAGTTAATGTTCCTTAAGCTATCACTACCTTTATTATTAACTCTGCATGGAAAAGATTTCTCTCATCATAGTGAACATTATTGGTTTATAAGGCGACTTTTCCACTCCAAAATAATTATCTTGGATACACTTTAAAGGTCACAGATATTTCCCTACTCCACTTTTAGAAATACTGTTAGAATAAATATCCTAAAAAAATCAGAATACATACATAATTGTCAATATGAAGCATTGGCATTAGGCTTGGGGGACTCCAATACTTCTAAAGTCAGGTGCCCACTGCCCTATTAGTTATGACTCTGAATGAGTTGCAAAATGATGGTCTTGTGTACACTTTATAGGTCATGGATATTTCCCTTTCTACTTTTAAATTAAAATACTGTTAGAATATACATACTGAAAAAAATCAGAAATACGTACATAATAATCAACATGAAGCATTGGCATTAGGCTTGGGGACTCCCATATTTTTGGAGTCAGGTCCCCGCTGCCCTACTAGTTGTGACTGAAAAATGAGTCATGACTCCCACAATGACATCATAACTGATGCATGAACATGTACCTCAGCAGCTACAGACTGTCAAATACCAGCCTACCAATGATCAAAAGTGAACCAGCAGGCTAACACTTACAGGCTTCTCAATACATAAGGTGTCTAACTGACAATTTCAGAGGATTATAGTGGCCAAATGAAGATTAAACTTGCTAACGAAAAGAGAAAAGATCAAGCCAGATAATCTTATTATAACACTGAATTTAAACGTACAAAATTACACAAATGTTAACTCAAAATGTGTTTTTTTGTGCATATTTTGCAGTCTTGAAAATTAAAGAAGAGTCCCGATTCAAGGAAGGTAGAGTTGCTGCTCGACTCCTAGCCAAGAGTCGCAACTCTGAAGTAGAGTCAGGTGACCCACTCAAGCCTAATTGGCATGAATATGCATAATATCAGTACAAAACGAATTGGGCACTGTTTCAAAATAATGCCAACATGTATACCAATAACACTGCCTGCAAACCTTCTTTTTAATGACTTTTATGGCAGTTTGGGTGTCACAAACGTGTACAACCACACATGCACTTGCAAACTTGAAACGCACAGGATCAACGTAAATCTCATGATATTGGCAAGATAGTAATTCTATGAAATAAAACCATTAGCAAGAGTTGAAAGAATGATAAAACAAAAGGCTAGAATATAAATCTGGCAAATTCTGGTTCCCTGGTATTCAAACTGGGATTATGACCCTTTCATAGGGCCACAAAATATTTGTGAGGGCCAAAAAACTTCAATGCAAGTAATAGGCCAGGAAGAGTCTTTCTGCAATATGGTATGCTCTTGTGACAAAATTTCCTAGGCAAGCTACATCCCAGTGCATAGTGGTTCTCTCCTTGATAAGTGTCACATGTCTACCATTCTCCACTTCCAACGGGAGTTGCCAAAATGACCAAGGTAAAAATTTGAGTTCACCAGGCAAGCTAAAAAGTTTGAATACTATGAGACTATTTAGAAGTTGTTTGATGTGAGCTGTCAGCTAAAAATCAAGAATTAAAAGTTTTAAATGAATGGCATTACGAACAACAAGAGAAAATTATGCCACGATTTCAGTATCTATACAAAATACAGCTGGCCATGGGTTCAAATCCCATGGGAGATGGAGAGGACATATACCACCCCACCCCAGTGTCGGAGATGCTCCCCTTTACATACAA
Source organism: Holothuria leucospilota (assembly GCA_029531755.1). Lineage (NCBI taxonomy): Eukaryota > Metazoa > Echinodermata > Holothuroidea > Aspidochirotida > Holothuriidae > Holothuria > Holothuria leucospilota. The sequence goes on from CM055965.1 coordinate 15,146,216, forward strand.
CCATAGTTTGAACACTATATTATGCCTGAAAGGCTTGTCATATCTCCATGTTTCTGGAGCTGGCTAATGTTCAATACAGTTGAAAGATTTTCAAACCTTTGCCACATTTTCAGGAAGTTTTACTATGCTTACATATTATCTTAAATAAACATTTAGACAGCTACATGTAACTTTTTAAACATTTCCCATATTAGTAATTTAATTTCTTAAACCCAATACGCACAGAAATATTCTGTGAGTATAGCATTAAAACTGACGAATGGTTCTGCTGGTTTGCAGACAACAGCCCCTCTGACAATTCCCCCTGCAGGAAGATCTCCCCTGGGCAAGTTCTCCCACTGACAACTTCCTCAGAAAACACTTCACCTACTTCTCAGGCAAGTCACCCATCCAAAATATTTCCAATTGGTCAGAGAGAAAATTGTCTCAGGGAAATCATTGGGGCAGGACTAAGGAGTTGTCCAGATGTTTTGGGGCAGAAGGAAGTTGTCTGGCAAGGGTTCCAATGTTTGTATTACCTCTGACTCAATAGTAAAAACTTAAAAAAAAAAAAAAATCAGACTGGACAGTAAATAGTGTTCATCACACACACAAGGGATGAAACTGTTGGGTTCTTGTTACAATTTGCAGCCTAACAAACCAATGAAGCAAAATCAAGGTTTTAGCTCAGCTTCGAAAAAGTCTCAAATCAAAATTTTCTCATGCTTTGCTACAGGTGTGTGTATAAACTCTTTTCCTAGTTTTTTACTACATGCTAATTAAGGATGGGATGGGGGTGGGGGTGAGGTTCTGACTTGTTTTTGTCTTCCATTCCCAAACTGTAACAACAGCAGACTACAAAAAAGCATCAATTTATTCCTTATTTCTTCCTGTGCTACTGATCCTCTGAGAAGGTACTCTTGGTAGAGAAACTACCCTACACCCTCTCACATCCTTAAACTTAAAAGAAAAAACACCACTGCTTTCTGCCTCTTACCCTCCGGGGTTAAAAAAGTCAAAGCTGCCTTTAGCCTGAAAACTAAAAAAGTGTTTTACTCTCTGAAAGAAGGTAAAATTTATGTCTGGTTTTAAAAAGATGGCTTAAAAACCATTAAAAACTTTGTCAAGTCATATTACTGATCAGATGCCATTGTCGTAGCATAGAAAAGTACATGGTACAGGTAGTACGTAGGTAATCCTGTGGTATAAATATTTTAAGCCATGGATTATAATTATTCTGAAACAAGCAATTTAAAATGATGGTATAAAAGACAAGAAAAAAAAACCTTTCTTGGGAAATTATTCTTAACTTCTGGAAGTTAATAAATACCAAGTTCAGTACTCCTATGAAATTAGGAAGGTGGGCTTACAGTACCAGAATGCAAGTGCTACTATCATCACATTTTAAAGTTAAATCAGAATAGGCACTATGAAAATACAGATATTTCACTGATAAAACCTCACAGAAATTAAACCTTATTGTTTGTACTCAAAGCACAGACTTTGTTACAACATTTCCTTCATTGTCGATGCAAATAATTAAAACAATTGTAAAAATTTGCAAAATATATCAAAAAATTTAGCTAAAACTGCTGATTTGAAATAAAGGATGTCAACTTCTTCAGGACAAAGTCCATGCATGAAACTGAGGACTAGCAGAGTGTTGACCTCTCTTTGTTTGGAAGGCTTCCTGGCATTGACCAGGTAAGCACACCCAGGGTTGGAATTGGGGCACACTGCTCCTTAGGTACAAAAGACCAAAAGTGCATACTGATTTCAACTTATCACTGAAGGTGACTTCTGCAAGTTTCGATTCCTCCATCTCATTCTGTTTTTTGCCAATTCACATTTCTCCCCACATTTTTCACAAAAGCCTAAACATCTCTTAAAGAGACTTCATCAAGTCAAGGAGGCAGTATCAGTGCTATTTGCATTCATGTAATTTATGACGTAGTAGTCATGGAGGTACATCAATACAGCTACAGGCTGACCGACGATGAGCGACAACCACACGGCCATGTTGGCGTAATGACGTCTAAAAAACATAGACACAACGTATGCCAGAGGAATCTATTGAATACAATCGACAAAAGAAAATAACCCATTATATGAATTGTATTAAGATAACGTACTGCGCTGCATTGTTATGTTACTGTGTGGAGGCATGTCATACGAGGCCTTGGCCAAAGTGACGGAAGGGGCAAGGTAATCTGGATGGGCAGGGGGTATCAGAAATTGTCTTGGATTTTCTTCAAGTGAGCAGGGCACAAAGGCACTTGACTTATTTAGATTTATAAGGGCACGACAAAATTTAACAAGAGCCGAAAGTAACTTTTGTGAAATGGAAAAAACTTTCAAAACAAGAGCCCAATGGGCACTGTGGTTCCTTGCTGAATGTAATGAAACTGAGCCAACTACTGAATGAACCAGTATTTCTGTTGATTCACAAAATCTGCTCTGTAGACAATGCTTATCTTGTGTTAACACATTCAAGCATAAATAAATTGTTCTGAAGAAATACAGCCTACAGGCACTTCAGGGGATATCAACACAGACAGTATACAGTTACAATTTGTTTTATTCAATTAAGCAATCACAATTCATGCACGCTCAATGGTATCTGATCCAAATGATCAGTAACTTGGTTCTCTTTATAAAACTAACAACCCATAGTAGCATTTAATTAATCAATTCTAATTTCCAATTCCTGCAAGCTCACATGTCCTAATCTAAGGACAAATGTTGTCTGTCTAGTGAACTTTCACAACAGTCCTCTGCTTTGTGGGCAGAGAATCTTCTGCAATATTAAAAAGTAGTACTTGATGCACGTTTTCATAATGGCAGGATTATGGATTATAATCATAATACTATAATTTCAATTAAAATTGAGATACTTGGCATCTCTGAAAGATGTCCCACATCTTTCAGTCATTGGGTGAATGTGATCTTAAAGGCAGATTTTCATCACCCCAGACAGTTCCAATTCTCCCAACCTACTTACTTCTAGCTCCTCCCACATCTAACTAAAACTCATCTTTATCCAGACACCATCCTAGTTTATTGCTTCAGGGCATACTAGTGAGCATACAAGTCCTTAATGTGTAATCAGAGCACTCTCAGTGCATGCTGTGTAATATGAGATACTCTGCATTTTTTGAATTTGATGTCAATCAATGAGCTGTACCTGTTGAGATTTTCGATGTACATAGGGTGAAATTGTAGTTTGGGGTGACGAGTGACTGCCTTTAATGTGCTGGAATGATACAGTTTTGTGCTTATATATTTTTTGACTTTAGGAATTCTTGGGAATTTGCTTTTTGGCATCTGGTGATTTCAACTCTGATATCCAACAAATCTCATATGGGTTTTCTGCTAGATTTAATGCAACACCTCAAAGCAAAAATCTATTCAAGCCTCCTACACTGAGATATAGAGTTGAAAAGGTTTGCAGAGTTTGACCTCCAGTGACCCCAGATGACCTTCGGTCTCCACCAAAAATTTTTCCCCACCATAAGGCATCCACTACGTATGAAATTTATCCAAGCTTCCTACCTTGAGATATTGTGCTAACAACAAGGTTATCAGTTTTTGACCCTTGGTGACCCCAGATGACCTTTGACCTCCACCCAGAACTGTATGGCACAGCTTCTCACTATGGTGGATCTATATACCAAGTATGAAATCTATCCAAGATTTTTTCCTTGAGATATTGCATTAACAAGGTTTTCAGTATTTGACTCTCAGTGACCCCAAATGACCTTTGACCTCCACCAAAAATGACAGGATTCATCTTCTCACCATAAGTCATCCACATACCAAGTATGAAATCTATCCAAGCTTCCTACCTTGAGATATTGTTTTAACAACAAGTTTTCAGTGTTTGACTGCTATTGACCCCAGATGACCTTTGACCTCCACCAAAAGCTATAGCATTCATCTTCTCTCCATAAAGCATCTACATACCAAGTATGAAATTTATCCAAGCTTCCTACCTTGAGATATCGTGCAAACAAGGTTTTCGGTCTTTGACCCCTGGTGACCCCACATGACCTTTGACCTCCACCAAAAACAATAGGGCACACCTTCTCACTATGACAGATCCATATACCAAGTTTCAGTTTAGTCCAACTTTCCCTTGTTGAGTTACAGCATACCGAAGCAAGTGTCACACATACACACACACACGCACACACACACACACATACACACACACACACGCCAAGCTGACTACATAGGTTCCTTTTGCTAACGCAAGGAACCAAAAAGGGATGCTCAGGGTTAGAACTGCAGTCTAATGATCTGATGATTTCATACTTTTCCACAAGAAGTGTTTTACTCTTGCATGTGGGTGTGACCAGAAACACATGAAGCGAACTGAACAAACCCAGTGATGGAAATAAGAATTTTGCGTAGCAGTACTGCTACGCATTTTCCAAAATGTTATTGCGTGCACCATTGCCAAAAAAATTTCTGAACACCCTCAATTATGCAGATTACTAGCAAAGTTACATCACACTTAGCTAAACACCAACTTAAGATTGTCTCTGAATCTGTTGGAGGCAACTAGGCACTTTTTTGCTCATTAATGAAATGACCCCACGTGACCCATCTGTGACCTTTGACTCCAATCAGTGACCATCACTGATAACCCTTTATCCATTCATAAGGAGTCCAACTTACATTCAAATTTGCCCAGGTATTTGTGCCTGGGGCAAGTTTATTTTTTTACCAGTGTCTCGTATCAGTGTTATATATGGCCAATTTAGCCAAGAACTTTAGAGTAATGTAAGCAATTTATACAAACAATGATGTCATCCTTTCCATAAATAAGACTTTCCTTGCATAGTACACTGTTAGAGAACAAATGCAACATTTATTACCACTTTGCAACAAAAATTATTCAAAGAGTTTAATGGGCCCTCCAGCTCTATGAGCAGGAGTTAGCTTGTGCAGTACAACAAGTGCTGAACTCTACTGTAGGTTAGGCTCGATGTATTACATGTTAGGCAATGACAAAAGTTTTAAGCATACCTGAAGAAAGTTGCCCTGTACAGAAAAATAATTAAATGAAACTTGCAAAAACATTTTAGATTTTCATTTGAGGGTGTTTTCCACAAGCCAGTGACATGTTTTGGGGATTCTTGACCAGTTGGGGTATTTTAGATCTTTGAATTTGGACGATCTGTTTGCTCCATTGAGACATACTGTCTACAGTACACACTGTATGAAAAAGCTGCAGCTGGTTTGTTCGATCAAACTATGACTTTGGGAACCAAAATCTTTCCTCTTTGGGAGTCAAAACCTTGTGCACATAGTAACTGGTTCCAGAAAATCTTACTTCCAGAATATTAGTGTTGACATAATTTTTCAAGTCTTCTTAAAATGAAATGGTTATGTTTTGGTCAAGATTCTGAGGATTGTTCTTAGACAGAGGAATTTGTTACTTCAGACACATCATTGCATACTGCTGCGTATACTAATCAGCTCATGAATGAATGATACACACATGCACTAGATATGATCTGATACACTACTGGTATGGCACAATACATGTACTGTGCTCCTCATTTAAAGTTTGTCTGCCGTACATCAGACCTATCATGTGGCTTCACAATCACAACCAGTCAAGCAAATACTGCCGTCAGTGATATATAGTATACGTCAGTGGTTGAGCCATTGTGTATGCATCGCAAAAAATGCGAAACATTCTGACAATTACATCACACACAGGTGTACTTTGCATCGCAAATTGCGATGTGATACTGCTTATTTCCATCACTGAAACCATAAATAAAATGAAATTTACATGGTACTGTAAAGTAAGAACCTTTGTTAAATGGCATCAAGAGCAATCTGAAATGGGGGAGGGGGAGGGGGAGGGGGAGGGGGGGGATGGGGTCGCAAATACTGTTGTCAGCTGGCCACAAGTTTAAGGTGCAACAGGCCAAGTAGAGTGGGCAACAAAGGCATTTGCCATCATATTGTTGGTGTTACTCTTGAGTATCCAATCAGAGTTGAAGAAAATTCCATCATTTATTTAAAAGGTTTATCAGCATGACCTCAAAAATAAAAAAAAATAAAAAAATAAAAAAAAAACACTGCAAACTCACAACAACAAAACCCAGATTTATTTGAAAAACAGCTCAATTGTTTGGGAAAACTGTTCACTTGGCTAAACTTACTGTGTTGTGTGGCATGGTATTACACTATCTTGTATGACACTGCATTGTACTGTATTGTAATTGTTTGCATTAAAATTTTTCCATAAACATATATTTGCCAAGCACACTTTCACAGAAAACTTTTGTAGTATAGGCCTTAGAGAAAAGAAGACCCCTGAGCTTGTGCAGGCACAATTTAAGAATCAGGGAAACAAACCTCTCTTTTTTGGCTTGATTTATAGAAAAAGACAAGGGTAGAAGCTATTCTGTCTACTGCTTTTCAGTATTTTTGCATCAGGTATATGTATTGCTAAAACAAATTTTATATTCTTTCAAAGTTGGTTCTAGAAACTTTTCAATTAGATGCTAACACTGAGCATACAAACTATGGGTGAGTAGGAGCAAGTCATCTTATAAGCCAAATTGCTACAATATTTGTGACAGCAACATAAATGCCTGGAACCATTGCATTCAAAGTTATATGTGAAAGCAGAACAGACCACCATGGGCATATTGTACTAGTGGTGAGGGGGAGGGGGCAGCATGTAATCCCACATCAACCTATATATCCCATTGGAATCCACCTTCCACATTAAAACCATCCCATACAGAAGCTTAATAAAGGACTGGAAGGAAGCAATGTGAAATTACAATCCATGCCCTGCTGAAAATTCCAGTCAGTAACAGGTAATTAGTGTCGGGTTTTAACAGGCACCCGACAAAACCTGTTAAAATTAGGAGAAAATTCCAGTCAAGTAACATGTAACTGGTGTCAGGTTTTAACAGGTACCTGACAAAACCTGTCAACCACGAGAAAATTCCAGTCAACTAACAGGTAATTGGTGCCTGTACCTGACAAAACCAGTTAAAACCCATTAAAAACCCGACAAAACCAGTAACAGGTAGACTGGAATTTTCTGCTGGGTGTACCCCTCGGACTTCTTATATTAATGGACAGAGCATCCTGCACTAATGTCCTATGTGAAGAGTGTTGCCACCATAGCTTAGCAATATCGGTGCCTCTTGTGTCTTCTGTGTAAAGTTTGGACTTGTTCAAGTGGTTCAGTATTGACAGATTATGTGAGAAACTTGGGATATTTTCGAAAAAATGCAAGTTTTGGTCAGAACCAACTAACAGAATGAAGGACTGTGATATTTTCCTACCATTCATGTTTGTACCTTATCTCGAATGTGACTGATTCATCATCAAATCAGGCAAATGACATTAGTGCGGCGGCCATCTTGGTAAACCTCATTTCATTCATTTGGTGACGACATTTTTGGTCACTTGACCCTCTGTCCATACATATAGCACAAATTTCTACCTCATTTGTTGTTGCTTAGCATCATTCCAAAAACCACCAATGCCAAGAAAGGTTTAAGTAATTTCTTACCTGCATCATCATTCCAGTGAAAGCCCAAAGTTTGAACATATGCAAGGGTACACTGACGAGGTACTGAAGAAAAATAAAAAAAATACAAGAAATAAAACAAGAGCATCAATGATGCTGTAGCTCAACTACAATTTCTCTCACACAGTTAATGTTATATAGTTTCACTAGGGATCCAAATCAAGGAGTCGTAGACTGTCATGATCTAGGAACTTCAGTGCTATAGATGTAAATGGTCACAGCAGTGGTATATCTGCTAGAGTTGTCCAGCTTGCGACTTTTTGTTAAGTGTTTGTGGGCACAGTACTGTAGGTAATTCTGCTGACAAAAATTAGGCTACTTATACCCCAATTTGTCAGGTCTGTCAAAAATGATTCCTATAGTATACATCATACAAAACATAAACCCTTATGGAGAAGCACTAGCATGCATTTCACCATATGATGTTTTGTGACCCCAAATGGCAATTAACATTAGTGTTTGCACCGGGTCCAAAATTCGGAACCAGGTACCCAAACTCGATGGTCGGTCGGGTACCCGGGTACCCGAAAATATAACTTATGTTAGGCTACAAGTTTGTTCTAAAGTCATAAAAGTCATTATGAGAAATTTTGCTTTGCAAGTTGATATAATATAACACCAACGTATCTTACGTATGGGCATGACAAGTGTTCTTAGGCGTGTCTGTGATAAATTTTGCCAGGAAAAAGTAACATGTTAGGTGTTCTGTCACACATGCAATCTATGTTAGTGAAACTTTGGATCCAGGTAGCAATTTGAGAACAGGGTCCTGACATCATCAGTCGGGTACCCGGGTACCCAGTGCAAACACTAATTAACATCAACACAAAGTACGCCTATGCATCATCCACTGAACACTCTGGCCAACTTTGATAAGATTCCGACACAACCATGATTATTTCAAGGCTTTTGCTTGATTCTACTGTTTGCCCTAGCTCTTTGACCCCAAACAACTTTAAACTTCTTAAAAAGTAAAACTCTGATGACCCATCAATTCATCTACTGCATACTCTTGTCAACTTTGATAAAAGTCAGACACAACCCCTAGGAGCTGAAGGCATTTGCACAATTCCAGTGTTTGACCTCTCCTTGACCCCAAATGACCTTTGACCTACTTCAAAAGTACAACTTTGAAGACCTGTCATCTACTGTACACTCTGGCCAACTTTGATAAGGTTTGGATATAACCCCTAGTGGTTGAAGGGTTTTGAGTGATTTCACGGTTTGACCTCTCTGACCCCAGATGACCTTTGACCTACTTCATAAATACAACTCTGATGACCTATCATCAATTGAACCCTCTGGTTAACGTTGATAAGATTTGGATATAACCCTTAAGAATTGAAGACATTTACAACATTTCACTTTTTGACCTTTCTTTGACCCCAAATGACCTTTGACCTACTTCAAAAGTACAACTTTGACAGCTTGTCATCTACTGAACACTCTGGCTAACTTTGATAAGATTTGGATATAACCCTTAGGAGTTGAAGGCTTTTGATTGATTTCACTGTTTGACCCCTGCTTGACCCCAGATGACCTTTGACCAACTTTAAAAGTACAACTTTGATGACCTGTTATCTACTAAACACCCTGACCAATTATGATAACATATGGATATAACCCCTAGGAGTTGAAGACTTTTGAGTGGTTACACTGTTTGACCCCTGCATGACCCCAAATGACCTTTGACCTACTTCAAAAGTACAACATTGATGACCCATTATCTTCTTAACACTCTTGCCAAATTTGATAAAATTCAGACATAACCCATAGGAGTTGAGGGCTTTTGCGTGATTACACTGTTTGACCTCCTTTTGCTTGACCTCTCTTTGACCCCAAATGACCTTTGATCTACTTCAAAAGAACAACTTTGATGACCAATCATTTACTGAATATTCCTGTCAAATTTGAAAAGATTCCAACAAAACCACAAGGAGTTGAAGGCTTTTGCGTGATTTCACTCTTTGACCTCTCACGACCCCCAATGACCTTTGACCTACTTCCTGTTACCATAATTATCAAGCCCTTGATATGTGTTATACCAACACCAACTTTGAGAAGGAACGGTCAAAGCACCTGCAGACAGCAACCTTTTTTCCAATGTTGACGGACAGACAGACGGACGGACAGACAGACAGACAGACAGACGCATTGCCATGACAATAGCTCAACTTGTTGAGCTAATAAAAGAAATACTGTGAGAACATCTCAGATGCTGTGGTATGTATTATCATTTTTAATGTCTGTTTACTGGCTATGAACCAATGTTTAAGTTCAATTCAAGAGAAGACATACAAAACCATTAGTAAGAATGGGAGCAATACACTCAGTAAGGTTCCATCATCAATGGTTCATACTGAATACATGAATATCGACTCTATGAATCTTATGTGTACTTTTAATCCTACCCTCCACTTACTGAAAATACTTTTCTACTCTAAATGATTCAACCTTATCCACCCCATGCACATCAATACCTCTCCCATAAAATCACATTACCTGTTCTATGAATACCTTCCCATTCCTCAAGAATCACTCCTCTTAGGCATATGGGATATCTCTGTAAGAGGGAAGAGGGGGATGGAGGGGGAGGGAGGGTTAGCCACTTCTGCCCTGGAAAAAAGCCTACATTACCCTGGAAGATTCCTACATTTTCTTAAATCTGCCAAAGAAACACATTTTGCTGAACTAAGGGGAGGGTGGGGGGAGGGGAGGGAGGGAGGGGGTGTAGTCCCCAGCCCCGGCTTGTACACCTTTCCTATTGTTCTTATGACATCCTAATTATCTGTCCATATTACCTCATGAAAAATAGCTGACATAACAAACACTGCCACCTGACCAGAGTATGGTGAGAATCCTCTTCGTCTCATTGGTTTATAAATATGTCTGAGGAAAGAGAGGAAGAGAGTGTCATGTAAAATAGTTTAATTTTAGTATTCAAGGAGGCCACATGACCAGAACTGTGGATGCAACCTGTGGCTTATAAGTTATGATCTCACACTGGGTGGCTGACCAACTCAACAATTTAGATCAAATTTGGTTTCTGCTTATAATGGCCACTTCATGTGGGAAAACCAGAGACTCTGTTTGGATAAATAAGATAAGATCAACTTTATTAAACACAGGGGTAACTGAATGCTCACATAAACACATAAAACAGACAACAATTCACAAGAACAATTTAAAAAGTACGAAAGTAAAAAATATATACACGGGTATAAGAAAACAAAAGAATAAAACATGACAAAGGTTGAAATAAGACAGTTAGGTTAAAAGGGTCAACAAGGTCCTAGATTGGCAGCATCAAGAAAGTTTAAACTTCACATTGCGGAGTTTCATACACATACATTGTGGAATAAATGTCTATTTGTAATAGCCCATGGAAGCCTCATCCTACCGCTTCAGGGTATCACTGCCCTATCAAGATGTGCACGAAGTGGATGGTCATCATTACGCAAAATATTGTCAAGTTTGACCCCAAGAAGTTCATGGTAGGATGTGGCCATGGCTGGCTGACTTTTCCCAATTACACCACTTGCTTGCCTTATCATTGTATCAATACATTGTTCATCTTCTTTTCTAACATTACCACCCCACTTAACCCACATTTAATACCATGGCCCAATCAGTGATCAAACCCTGACCCTTCTGAATGCTAAGCCCCACTGATTCAAATGCCACTGTTTTTATCCACATTGAAACAGCACCAGTAATACACTGAGGGTTTGATGAGATCATTACACTAGACTTCAGCTTGTTCAAAGGAAATAGCTTATACAATCCATATTTATGTACATATTGCTTTAAAACTTCACAACAGCATGACAAACAGAGGTCAGACTATTGAGGCAACACACACAATCAAAAACAGTAGATGTCTTCTACTCAATGGGATGTATATGCGTACTAAGTATGAGAGGTATCCACAATACTGTCCTTGAGATATAATAAATACATATTTTTCAAACTTTACACTCTAGTGACCTTGAATGACCTTTTGCCTACACTTAAAGCTACAGGACTGAGTTGTTCCCAACATGGCAAATCCACATACCATGCATGCAAAGTATCCATGATAGTTGCAATGAGAAATTGCGTCTCAAAGCTAAGTACTTCAAACAAACATACACACCAACACCAGGCCATCACGACAATGTAAGCTTCTCGACTGATCGAAACCAAGAATACATTTGTATAGTTTTCTGAACAATAATTTTCTGTCCAATCCAAACACAATCATTTTTAACCATTTTGTTAGATTTTGCCAACTTCAAACAGTAATATCCTACCTCTTAGCCCATTTGTGCACAGGGATATTCCAGTTTCTCCAAAAATAGCCAACAGTTTCTGAATTCCTGTCAAACGAAAATCAAAAATATAAAAGCTGTGTATGCTTGCAGTCTGTCTTGGATCTGAGAATGCTAGATGGGTTCCATCAGCAAGGAAAATGGTAAATATCTTGTAAAATTCTGGAATTTTTGAAGGGTGAAAATGAAACCACAGTGTCCAATCACAAAAAAAAGAATGTTACAGAAAATGTATTGGGACCGTGAAAGTCAGCCTTTATCGAAAGCATACAACAAAAGGAGGAACCTACCATTTCATGATAAAACCAGATTAAGATTGTTTTTGTGAGTGGTGGTTGCATTTCCAGTGAGTTCTTTGATTGTGTAAACTGAAGACTGATTATGAGCAAAATTCTTCTCTACAGAGAATAAACCATCAAAACATGTAGTGTGACAAGATATTTGCATATATAAACTAGGCACAATAGACACTGCCAATAGAATTTCATGTTACAAAAAGTTACCAAATGCTGAACAACCTACAAATTTGAATACACTCATGTCACAACTTAAAGTGTACCTAAAGTCTAAAATTTCAAAAATATATGTTGCAAAGCTTGAAAAAATGCATCCAAATGGTCCAACTCCCACCTTCATAGGACATTCCTGAGCTGAGATATAAAATGTTGAAGCTTATTCACTCAATTTAAAATGGTAGATTGTGCAATGATTTGTGACGTCATTCGTATACTACTCAAATTACCATCTTTGTTTTTCTTCATTTTTTCCTACAGCCACTACACCTCATGCCAAAATGTGATTACTGTCTTAATACTGTTGCAGGGTGACTTGGCTATATAAGCCCACTCCATACAACATACTATAACAGGGAACAATTAATGTTTCAAGGTCTTGTAAACATCCTAATTTCAAAAGGAAACAAGAGCAGGTCATGGGAGTTGCACAAGAAGGACATCACAAGTTATTGCACAATCGACATTTTCAAATTAAGTGAACATCTTTCAACATTTTATATTTCAGCAACTGAATAAGCTATGAAGATGGGAATTGGATGAATGCTATTCATTTGCCAACTTCAAAAATATATATTCTTGTCATTTTAGACTTTAGGTGCACTTTAAATTTTGAAATGAAACAAATCATTCAGCACTGAGCTAATGAACAGAAGTTTTTTCCTACCTAATCATTCTTTGTATTCCCATGAATCGTCTTCTTTTAAGCATTAAAATTGTTTTATCAAAGTTATTAAGCCAAAAACGGATTTTGGAACATCAGATACATTTCAGTGTGACTGCTCAACTCACCACCAATCACGATAAAATTCTCGGTCGGCAAACTGCATCAATTCTCCCAAAATATTTAGATATGAGTGAAAAAAGAAGTAGAAGAAGCAGAGCCATATAAAATGATTTGGTACCTGAAAGAAACATCACAAAACAAAGTATGTAAGCATTCACCTCCTTTTTGTACTTTTGGAGATATTAACTGTTTTATTTATAGGCGTAGGAAGCGGGGGTGGGGGACTTTAGCTCCCCAGTCAAAAATGTGGTGGGAGGAAGCATGCTTCACTCCCCCTTAATTCTAGGATGAAAACCCCTTGTTTGTCTCTTCTGTAAAAAATGTCAAAAATGGCAGTAATTTCCCGTAAAATTTACCCAAATGTTGAACCAAACTGCATTTAAGGACCCTCAAATATTCAAAAATTTTGCCAGGACGGCAGTCTGAAACAACTTGCAGCCCCCTCCCCCCCCCCCATCTCAAACAGATTCCTACACCTATGGTTTTATTTATTTTATTTATCACAAAATACATGAAGTGAACTTGAAGCAAGCAGATGTGATGTAATTGTTCCATATTGATGGCCAACATTTTGTTTTCCTAGAAAATTATGTAGTTTACTTAGCCAAAATCGCATGCCAGAATTGCACACAGGAATTGAGTGAAACTCGCCAGAATGATAATAGACAGACATCCCACAAGACCAAGGCTGAAACTGCACCTTTAAGGTCACAGCCAGCCTACCATACCTGATATGAATAACAATGTCATAGACCTTAAAAGCCACCCAATCCGTAACATGATATCAGGCAAATAAGAAGTCTCAATCCTTCTAACCCTATACCTTTCCTGATTGCTTTAACCCTAACGTAACCTAGACACATGATATCATGCATATATGCATGTCTTGAGACACAAATGTGTCACCTTACAAAACAAAACGTCCGGATTTGGTGTTCAAAGCATTACCCATGCTAGTCTATGTAACTTACAACTGGATACCACACTGCGGTACAACATGCTTTACGCGACATATATTTGGAAACCTGAAAATGATTTTTAGAGGATAAAGAAAGTCTCCTTTTGTGTATAAAATTTTGAGAAACTTTTCGGAAACAATTGAAAAATATTGACCTCCATCCCTGCCTTGAGACCTTTAGCCTTGGTCTTTATCATCTGGCAAAAATATCATATGAAAAAAAATTAGAAATGGACTTTCAAAGTAACATGGACTATTGACACATACTTACAGCAAGTTTAAGTATCCTTTCCACCATTCTAGTAACATCCATTTCCTAGTTTACAAGAAAATATTGGAGAATGTTGGCAAGAAATTTCTAAAAACAGTGGCATAAAGATTTAAATGGAACTTACAAATACTTCAAACACTTGATCACCATCAACTTAATATTTCTCAAAAAGATATTGGAGACTGAGGCTTCTTTTATTGAAAGTAAAAGTTCCCACAACAAAACAAAACTCCACAAATTATAACATTTGTGATGTGAAAGAATTTTCAGGCAGCCTCACAAAATATGCAGCATACCAGGGAAGTGAGGATGGGTCTGTGGGCTGACTTCCAGTCTTACTAGGGGCACTTTGCTAAAAAGCTTTCCAAAGTTCTGGCTTCATGTTGGGAATAATGCGTAATTGATGAAGCATATAGTGAGTTTAAATCTGTGAATTTAAAGTCTTCTTTGCTTATTATTAATTGGTTTCTCTTGCAATACCCTGATACAGAGCAGAAAATTCTAAATGCACTAAACGACAATGTTTACTGCGTTTAATATCTACCACTGGAGAGAGAATGAAAAGTCATTCTCCTAAATCCATGAATGTCATCTTTGCAGACCTTCATTTTTTAGAAGAGCTGGTGTAATTGCTCTGATTTATTTTATGAGAATAGTCCCAGGAGAGCAGTAAATCACTCTTCTTAAAATCATGCACCATTGTGTTAGTTCATCCTCCAAAAAAAAAATCTGCTCTCCTAAACATTTTCTATACATGAAGGTCTCCAGTGTATCCTTGACTACCTGTAATCACGAGACAAAAGAAATTGTCAATTTCAAAAAGATGTACTCAATTCACAGGCAGAGGTCTAGCCCAGGGGTTCTCCAGTATTTTGCAAAACAGGCCAATTTTACTTGACTTTTTACTTAACAATAATTGTTGTAGCCAGAACTGAATGAAATGTGTAATTTCTGAAGCACATTTTGGGCTGCTCGATTCACCTGTGGGCCATTTAAGTGCAAGTTGGGGGTAGCAAATGGTCCACAAGCCACCACTTGAAAACCTAGCGTCTAGCCTTTTCTACAAATATTTATACAACTAAACACGTTCTATTCAAAGGATGGCTTTTTTTTACTACTGTCAGCAAAACTTACCGAGAATGGTTTCATTGCATTGTATACAAGAGGAACAATCCACTGTGAATAAAAACATTAAAAGGAAAAATTTAATAACAACAATAGCAGACAAACAAACCAGTAACAAAAGACACCACCATATGTTACTCAATTTAGTGAGGTTATAGGGATTTTTAAACATGACGGGCAACAGAAGGATACAATAGGCTTTGTCATAAGCCTCAATAACTGTGCAGCCAAGCTGAATCAGATGAAGGGCACTGACAGCAACTTTTACCATTGCCTGTATGTCTTTTTGAGAGGCATCATGGCAAGCATAAAGGGCACTTATGGTTTTTTGCCATTGGTGCTGTCAATCAGATCAGCCATGCTCACTGACATCACAGTGGAAATGACAATTTTTGCTCATCTAGGGTTCAAAGAAAACATTTAGTGTAAATCTTACAATGACCTTGTACCCTCTGAGGGACACAAGCTACCATACAAAAATGACAGAGGGTAAAATTATTTAAATGTGATACAGCCAATAGTTTGGAAACTTTTCTAATCCATGATTATTGCAGTTTGTTTATACTGTTTGTCCATTGAGGGTATGTTAAGTTCCTTTCACTTTGTCCCATATCTGGTGCCTTTGGGCATGATACTGATAAAGTATTCCTACCTGTTGTATTAAGCAAAGGCTGAGCTGAACCAAAAATATCTGCAAAATAATAAATCTTTTGTTAAAGGAGAAATAAACCCTAGCTTTTTCTGTATCAAGACTAACATTTTAATGTATGCTTTTTCCGAAAGAAGCACACAGAAGGCTTGAATACATTTATTTCAACCTTAAAAAATGATTTCTATGTTGCTAATGGTTCGCGCCATTGTTGTTTGAATCCTACCAGTTCCCGGATGTTCGATGACGAAAGCGAGCCTCATATCACATTACAGCAAACAATTTGCCAACCCACCCAAAGTAATTTGAATTGCACATGCTGTGGTTAATAACTATAAAATGCTTGACAAAATTCCTTTCTCCACTTGTAATAGGG
Source organism: Holothuria leucospilota (assembly GCA_029531755.1). NCBI lineage: Eukaryota > Metazoa > Echinodermata > Holothuroidea > Aspidochirotida > Holothuriidae > Holothuria > Holothuria leucospilota. The sequence continues at coordinate 15,162,756 of CM055965.1, forward strand.
AATAAAATTCGAAGTTTCCTATTAAACATATTTTCATGACACATTATTTCAGTAAAAAGAAAAAAAAAATTTTTGACAAGTGCAGCTGAAATAATTTGCGTGACTTGGCAACACCACTGTAATGCACCATAAACTACAATACTGATTTACACACACAGTACACAGACTATAGTACACTGTGTAGAATTGTAGGCCATTATATACAGGGTAACATTAGAACCATGGCAGCACTCAGCAGGATGTAGTCGTAATCTTTACCTTACACGGTCAAACTTGAAACAGTAAACCTACTTATAGGTAAAAGAAAACATGGGAGCAAACAGACTCAAATCTTCCTGTATCCTTTGGGAGCCTGAATATACTGAGGATGGATTTAAACATCGACACAAAGAGAGCAAGATCAGGATCTGTTGTGAAGGTGGTTGCCTATGATTAGCACTTAAACTAGTACCAGTTCTGCAAATGATCGTGAAACTGTGTGATTTTGTTTTCTACACAAGTGGGGAGTGAGCTAACAGTATCGTAAGTGACAGTGTTTTTTGACGAATATACCCGAATATATTTGAGGAAAATTCTTTTTTGAATTCCCATTTTGATCAGTTACTGAGGCAAAGAAAAGAGGATTGAGAGCACTAACGACAAGGTAGGTAGATTACAGTTACTGGGGCAGTATACAGGCTTACTTTAATGGCATGGAATAGTCAGTTATGAGAAGCCCTAAAAATTGCTTGAAATTGTCAAAGCTGTTGACAATGAATTCTAGTCCTCGTAGGCCAAGGTAGGGTATATTACGCTTTTCAACTACTATAGGGAAGCCCGGAAGCACCAGAACTTGTTTCTGTACTGATCCCTTTAGTATATGTTAGTGTGCATTCCATGTGCAATGAATGAGACATCGTGTTACTTACGATGTGGCTCTTTTACGTCATATTTGAAGCGCCCTCTTTTTTGGAAACAAGAAAATGGCTATTAGCATCATGTGTGTGAAAAAATAATTGGAAAATTCATGAAAATTTGGGGGCAATGCTGTTTTGACTAGCTTTTTCAGAAAATGCGTTAGAATATTGGTCTCTACTAGTGGTTTACTGCAAAATCCGTCGGTTTGCTTCTCCTTTAAAATGCTAATCTCTTTCTTTGTTAGCATGTAAATATTGTGAACAAGTGACTGTCCCTTTAAAATTTACTGGCTTTTTACCTGAATACACCAAAAACAATTAAATTTTGACACACACAGTATCCTAAAATTACTAATCATGCATTATTACAATAAAAGCCAGTTTACACTTCCAAATTTTCATGTGCTATAAAGCTATGAGAACCATACATAGTCATCCCTTACTCTTTTGGGCCAATTACAGACATAGCTCAGAAATGAACATTGTTCAACTTTCATAGTTTTCAGCACTATACTGAAGTATGAATTGGCCTGTGTTGTGCTGTGTTGAACTCTTCTCTGTTGGAAGAAACTAAGAGTACTGTGTACTTGGCTTTTGCCCCACCTACTTAAATGAAATGTATTACTGTTGTTTAATTACTCCTGCACTCTCTCTAAAATGCTTTTCATACTGAAAAAGCCTCAAATTTATTTCTGACTGCAAACTGCTTATTAAGAGGGTTAATTTACCAGTTCCACTATTCTTCGAAGTAAGAATCTCTTCCTTATTCGCTCCGTCCTCGGAAAATTGAGTTCATAGCACAACGTTGGAACAAGCATGAAATAATACATATCTGGCAAAACAAGCAGGATGTTAACTCTGATTCAACAGGAGTAGAATCACATTTTAATTTGTGCATTTATATGTCACAATGGAGCAATGTCACCATATCAGCTTTATCTACTATATCTGGTATTTCAAATCCCAGTATTGGTCTATTTCAATCTGATATTAATGAAGAAAGTACTATACACCAAACCAAACAGTAACATTCAATAAGCATGCTTTCAACTCAAAAGATGTTGGTGGGTCCATACTGATATTCCATCGTGGTCTTGTTTTACTTAAAGGAGGTAAAGTTTTAGGGATGCATAATACAGCACTTCACATCAGTTACACAAACAAAAGTTGAAGTTTACATACGGCACCATGTCAAAATAATTAAGCTGCAGCTGCCTCAGCCAAGCTGCAACAGCTGCAGCCATGTTTTGTTTCAATGTCCATTGCAATAGCAGGTTCAGATTCATCTTGTCACTGTGTGTAAGAACAAAGCATGGCTGCAGCTGCTGAAGCTTGGCTGAGGCAGTTGCAACCTGAGGTTTTGACATGGTGCCTAACCTACACAAATATAAGGACACTTACATTTTAATACCTGCAAATACCACTGTGAAATATGGAAAATATGTCCCTAACTACAAACTTTTAATAACAAATTTCTAATGTAGATGAGCAGGGAGGACATAAATGAGAAAAAAGGGTAAAAAAAGGGGAATAATATGTGGTCACACACTTTGACAAAAAAGGATTCTGGCTGAACATGTAATTGGTAATATTTGTATGATATCTTAATTATATACAAGCCATAAAATCAAGTCAATAAACAATCAGAAAGTACACTATGAGCTACAAAAACCTCAAACCACCCTTATCCATTTAATGATGCTTTATTTTATCACAATCTCCTTATGTTATCAAATCAGCTATGTGATAATTAAGTAAACGAGGATGTTAAACTAACCTTTGAGATTGACGTTATCTGGGTAACTCTGTTGAGGTGTGTCTGCCACACAAATAGCACCTTCCTGCTCATTGTCTGTTGAAGATCAAATTTATTATACAATGTACTGAATAACCAAAATAAAATCCTGAACAAGCAGCAAAAAAGAAAAATTAATGAAAAACAATAAAAAAAAAATAAAATAAAATAATAAAATACAAAAAGGCAGATGGGTTTTACACATAAAATGTAGGTAACTACCACAAAGCCTCACAATGTTTTAACTTTATTAATTGACATAGCATGCTTTGGTAGCAATGAACACTCTCAGTGTCAATGCCGTAATTCGCAAACTTGTGAAATTGCAATTTTGGGTTGTTAAAGTACACTAGCTCAGTTATAAAACACACAATTAAATACATGGTTTGGGTAACCATCCATCGGTCCAGTTTCATGTTTGGAGAACTCGGAAAAGAGCACAAAAGGTGCATCTATGGCAGAGAGTCTTGGAAAAAAAAAACATCCTATGAGATGAGATTCCCAACATTCTAAGGGTCTTACTTGAAAACAACTAAGACAATGGAAAGAGAGCTTCTCCTACCTCTGGGTTTGACAGCCTCATCAGTTTTAACTTCCTTTCTTGGAGATGACGGAGGGCTTTTCTTTATGCTCAATTTTTTCTTCTTGCTTTTCTTGAGAGCTTCGCGACACCACTGATTTACCACATGGTAAGAGTAAAGTTTCATTGCTGCTATAGCATAGATACCAAGAACCATGGAAGCTCCAACTGTCAAAGGAAGGTAAAATACACTCTAGGAAAACTTAGGGTCTTACTCAAGCATCAACAATTACTAGCAAAAACATTTTCAGCGACTATAAATCAGCCAAAACATGAGGCATGCTATAAATCAACTAGCGTAGCCAGATACACAAAACCACCCATACGGCAACACAGTAAAACTGATATTTCAATTATACCTTAAGATTCTGGATTCCTTCTATTGTAAAATTACGGAACGACTTGCAAGAATTTCCAAAAATTTCATTTCTTCTTCATCACAATGTCATAAAGTACAGATACTTTTAAGATTTACCTTCTCCACTCATCTTTGTATAAAGCATACTGCTGCCAGTGTGCTTTTTCCACTCCATTTACATTACACTTTCCTTTCCAATGAACAATTAAATATACATAGATAATTTACATTTTTATGCACACAGCACATCTTGCTAAGGGGTTATCACACAGAAAGATAATCTGTAGATATATATCTATTTTAAAAACATTAACTGGTACAAAAAAATCAGGTGAGTTCTGTATGATTTACACAAAATTCCTCAATAGAGTACACCAGGTTATTTCAGCCTTAACTTTCATACCTAGCTAGTATGCTTCTTGACACCATAATCTCTTTCATTACACAAACACTAATTGACTGCAGTGTTCCAAGCACTAATGCTGCACTTTATGATCTGTAAGGCCAACTACAGATTAAATCGGCCATGAGCACAAATACAGGATAATGCCATAAAGCATGAGTGCTACACTCTTGTATTTGTGGAGTAGGGTACCCACAGCTTTAGAAGTCACAGCTGTGAAGGAAGTGGCAAATCCTACCATGACGTCATACTTGGTGAAGGAACATATAAAACAGTAGCTGTGAAGAGTCGAATACCAGCCTACCAGTAGGGCCTTCACCAGTGTTTGCATAAGGCAGTGGGATCACGCACTTCCTGCACTTTTCTCATCAATCCCAAAAGTTTTAAAATCACATGTGGGAACATCCCACACCTGTTGGGGAATAAGTTGACTTTTTATGTTGCAACTTACTGAGATCTTTCCACCCCTGTTGAACAAAAATGCCCCCCAAATATTTTGCAGGGGGGAATTCCCATCCACCCTCCAAATTATGAGACCTAGTACTGTATCAACACTGGCCTTCACTATTCAGGTTAAGATGCCACTTGTCAATGCCATCAAATTGCAGTCAACTAAAGGGAAAATGATTCAACACAGAGCAGCTACAAGAAGTAGTTTGTTGTAATGAATACTGCATTAAATCTTGCAAAAGAACATATGTGCAAACATTTCAGAGGTAAAATATGACTGCATATCTATGGCATAATTGAAAATCCTCCCGGAGTTGCAACTCCAGGGAAAGTAGAATCGCACCTCAACTGAAAGCTGGAAGTCGCAATCCTGACGTATCGTCAGGTAACCTGTCTGCAGCTAATGAGAAAATACCTACTTATGACGAGTCTGACTAATACCCAAATGGAAATATATCTAATAACACTGCTTCACAATGCTTGCTTCAAAACAGTATACCCTTTAGTAATATTATCTGCACCACATTCACAGGCTAAGAGTAACTATGACTGATAAAAATTTCACTCTTAAACCATTTTCTTGCACCTGCTAATATAGGTAATTTTTCTGCATTTTTCCCCTAAAAACTGGAATTATGAAAAGAAAACTAAAAGGTAACAATTTGTAAAATTTTTCTATGTTGATTTTGATTTTAATTGCAGTTATTTTACAACAAATTGGAATGACACTTTGAGTTATCCGACACTAACACAAATACATCTTTTACCTGGGTTAGGCTCCACCACGGTGATGACAATAACTGGAAACAGAACCACTCCTAACAGGTTCCCCATCGTGATAATGTTACTAAGGTTTTCAGTAAGTTGGAACTGTCAAAAATAAACACCAAATTGAAATAAATACACATATAATGTGATATTTTCTTGTCACATAACTTTTCTTTTTAGCACTTGACAGAAAACTTGGAAGTTTAAGATAAAGAGACCAATCAACAAATTGTAATTATTCAACCTGTCTGTCTCTGTGTTATTTGTGACTCAGCACATGTCATAACGTCAAGTCATGTGACTACACATTGCTGGGTAATATCAAGCAAAAAAGAAATAACCAATTTAGTGCATAATTTTTCACTAGATACATCACACAGTGGAGCGCCACCACTATGCATCCAAAGGGCAGCCACTGCGATTGTGGTGCAAATTTCAACTTAAGACCATCAGTTAAGGATGTCCATACAACAGATACCTAAAATTTTGTCTTTATATAAATTACTTTTATTTAAAAGTTAACACTGTGGCAAGCCAAAAGATTAAAGCAGAATATCAAGACAACCACATATTGACTACAGAATATCCAGTAACACATGAAGGAAACAGTTCTCAACTCTGGCCCATGCCTCCCCCACCTGACGGTGATCACTAGGCTTGGGCAGGTTACCCAACCTGAGTCGCCACTCCTGGCCAGGAATTCTCTGTACTGTCAAAAAAGTTTACACCTTTTATGACAGATGATATACAAATGTAAGTTCCTACAGAAGTTATGATGTCATTAAAGAATGTGAGTTGGCAGCGTCCCGACTCCTGAGGATGTGGGTACTCAATTCCAAAATATTGATGTCACTCTAGTCTAGCCACCACAATGATACCCCCCACCCCCCATTTCTATGTCAAAAGCAAAGGGTCCAAACTCTATTGCAGATGGCTACATCTTCCTGAAAAACAGCACAGTAGCTCATGTCTGATGCGCTTGGGTGACCAATTACAAACAGCATATCAAGTACACACCAGCAACAAGTGATTCGCACTCGAAGCAGCCAAGATCTCCCTAAGACAGATGTTTAGCACTTTCAGTACTGCACATTTTGTTCCCTATGCTGGTACTGAATTAATTTAGAGTAAAATCAATACTTGTGCCTAAGGTTGTCATGCAATGCTAATATTCAGCAAGGAAATGTCTCTTCTTGAATGAAGTCAACTAATTGCTCATTCAGTGCTCATTGAAATGGTATAATATGTTTTTACTGTAGGTAGGCATAATTCTCCTAAATGTAATTATACAGCATGTTTTCAGAATTGCATCCTCTATACTTAAGTATTTTATCAATGACTGAAGTGAAAGGTGCCAGGTGTAATGAACCAATACTTTGAAAACACCGTCCCTTTTGGGCAGACATATCCACCAACAGAACTGAGCGCAATGCCAGATGTTATGAAAATCATCCTAATTCCCTGCTAATTAACTGCCATCAAAGGCAATGTTGACTCCAAAATAGCCCATGTAAATATTTTTTGTGGGTCTATTTCTTCCAAGAGTATTCAAAATGACTCCCTCCCCCCAACTAAAGATAAAACTGAACCTTGAGAACCTAAACTGACCTTGAAAGACATAATTCTCCCTGTATCCAGTGGTCTGAAAGGTCAGGGTTCAGTTTTGGAGGGGCAATTACATGCCTTCATCTTGGCCTATATTTGAAATCATCCTTAAGAAAAAATCTGAGGGAAGGGTAAGAGACCTAGGGGACATGATCACAGGGGTAAGAGGCAGGAAGCCCCCTAAACATGCACTGAATTAGCTTGCAAATTTATGGCAGTACCCCCAAGCAGAAGTAGTTCTGTACCCTTATGAACAAGATCGAAATTTCCCCCTTAACAGTTTTTGGAGTGCTAGACCGATTATACTTGAACCCAGTTTTGGAACTGACTAAATGCTTCCTATTATGGGAATCAGTGGAGAGTCACTGTTATTATATGTTGGCAGAGACCATTGTTCTTGCAAAGGATAAAATGTATACTTAAGGCCGGAAATAATACATCATGAGGCCAAGGCCACTTTCATCCTAGGTTGTACAGCAAATCTATCTGTCTCAAAAGACACCATGGCCGAACTGAAGATTTCATGTTATATAGCTTATGTTTTCTTGTATGTTGTTAGGAAGGGTGCAAAGGCCAAGCTGGCCTTGAAAAGCATGCCATTTTGTACTTGCACCGAGGCCACTGTCAGAATAACTGTCAGAAAATTCATCAAAATTATGTACATCATGTCTTTTAAAAATCCTTCAAGATTTCTCATATATTTTGGTAAAAAGTGTTCATGATCTTTGCTACCACATACTTATGCACCACTTTAAGATGAAAAAAAGAGAAAAATAGTTATCTTATGTAATGAAAACTACAATTATTTTCCACACAGAAACCATACCTTCAATATGAGCTTCTCAACTCCCAAAGAATATAAAATGAAATAGTTGATACCTGCAGGAATTAAAAGAAATGAACCTGTAATATTAGAGGTTTAAGATACATAGCTGTACAAAATACAGTCAGAGATTCTCTTTGATTTTTCATAACATAAGCATAGGGCTAATGATTTTCCGCTTCACAAATCACGAAATTCCATTTTAACTTTTCAAATTCTGCCAAATTCCGTTTCAAGCATAACCCCTTTCCGTGATTTTCGGATTTTGGAGTAATTATGTTGAAAGCAAGTCCTAAACTTGTCTGATTACGATTCTGAAGGCAGCAAACACTTGTAACACACAAAAGACCCAGCCTGACACACTATAGCATAGGCAAACTGGAGCCTATACCAGCAAAATTTTGCCGATTTTCGTAAATGTCCTGCTTGTTTTCTGATCGCAACTTCAAGGTGTTTTGATGATTTTAAGGTGAATTCCCACCATTTTAGATGGTAAAATGTCTGTGTATGTCTTTGGTATATGCAGGCATTCATTTGACATAGTTTTGAAGAAAAATAACTCAGTTTTTGTCAAAAATTTACATGTATTTTGAGCCTGATAATTTTTGCTAAATTCCATGAAATTCCGTGCAGAAAAGTGAATTCCGTTTTTTCTGCGATCATGGAAAATCATTGGCCCTATAAGCAGAGCCACTGAGATGGAAGCTGACTGCTTTAAACTACATAACATATCACTATAACCTACCCTCACCAGTCACCATCCCCTAATTCCAACTATAAAAATATGTTCAACTAAAAAAGTAATCCTGTATATAAATATTTCAAGTTCAAAAACAATTTGCACTTAATACTTTTTCAACCTTAATACACTATTTTCATTACATAAATACAAAGGGGGAAACAAACTTACATATTGCTAATGTCACATTTGGCCACCTGTAAGGGTCATTCCACAGCACAGATGCCCACATTACAGGATCAACAAGGATACCATACCTACAATATGGGACAAATTTGTACAAAATATTAGAAAGACACAAAATGCCAAAGTACTCAGGCATACCAAATCTGCTGGTATATCATTTGGCAATGAGGGCACAAAGGACACTTGTACCCCTAGAGGGGGAAATCAAAAATATTTTAGACAAAACCAACAAAGCCAATTTAGTTTATCGTATTCAGGGTCAGTAAGCCATTGTGGCTCTTCGAAGACCCATAACAGGTTGAAAATTGATGAACTACCCTGACATTAGCCTTTTCTTTTTGACTAATACTCAGCAGATAGTGAGGTAAAGGTGTGCTAAGCATTCCAAATCCTGTCCCTGGGCAATGCTATTAAATATCCTAGCAGAGGGGTGTGCATCCCAGTCTTTAGCCTCTTTCCCAAAGGCTGGAGGGGGAGGGGGTAGGGGTGGGGGAATCCTTGCTCTGCACTACTGCTTGCCAGCTGAACACAGCAAAGACCTGAAAGAGATGACTTCCTCAATAAGACAACTTCTTGAGTTTGACAACCACAGACCCATTTCTGAGTCACCAATTTGAATCCCCTCAGCAGTACAGCATACAGCATGCCTAGCAACAAAGCTTTAGCCAGAGAGCAGTCCAGGAGTCATTTGGACTCCCAGAATCCTAGATTGCCTCATATATTTAGCACACTTTAATTGAAAAATTTCACTAGGATTACCTCTTTTGACTCCCTGAGCTCACTATCCTGGCTAAAGCCCTGCCTAGCAAGCAATTCTGAGTCATCAGATATGCTTTTAAGTGGTTCCACCTGGATTTGATCCCAGAACCCCTTGGCCAAAAAGCAGCACACTATACTGATAATAAAACACCTCTGTTCACCAGCAATGTACAGTATATTGAAGTGAGTAATTTAAGTATGGGAAATGCAGCAGTCATTTTATTATAGCAATTTCAATGAATTCTTGCTAGAGCAAAGTTGACTTCTAACATGATACAAACAGATAATCAACTTTAAAGTGCAATAGCCTTTAAAAAAGCAATTAGTAAAGGATTCCATTACTGTAAATGTTAAGGTCTATGGAAGTGCTGGAGGGCTTCCTTCCAATCAATACAGTGCACTTCAGACAAAGATATATTACATTGTAGTTAAGTTTCTACACTAATTTATGTTTAACTGCTTAATCACTTCACCCATCTCCAGTACAAGGTTACTCATTTATCAGCTGACAGGTGAGGTCATGTCACAGGATGATGGGAAGGGGTACTGATGATGAGAAGGGGAGGGAGATTTGGGCAGTGTGTCATCTCATGGTGCCACAAATAATGTCCATGATGATGGACTTCAGTCATGACACACAAATGAGCAATGCTGTCACATGTCCCAAAGCCTCCTTTACAGGAGAACAACTCACTCTAGACAGTAAACTTTTCCTTTCTAAGTTTACTTTTAGCCCTCCTCCAAAGACCTATCTCATGCACACTTGGACAAAGCTAAAATGGCGTGAACTGAGTTTAAACTGCTCACAGCCATATCAACACACTGCTGTCTGTGAGCTGTCTGCCATACTGACTGATCTGCAACACCATCATTAACCAATCAGAAGAATGCCATTACATGAATTTATATCAAGCAAAGTGTAGTTCCTAATTGTATTTAGAGATATGGGGATATTCGTAACTATGTTTGAGGTGACACAACAGTCTATTTAATGAAATAATGCAACTTTTAAGATTTTATTTTCAAATAAAAAATAAGAAAATGAACAGATGTACAGTGGCTACACTTACTTTAATAAGTTCTCTAAAACAAGACGACCACTGGACATTGCCTGAAAAAGGAAACAAAAACATTCCTGGTAACAAACTGAATGGACCAATATCCTCACAAAATAATTCTAAATCAAACACCCAAAGCAAACAGTGCCTTCACTACCCCAAAAAATTCACTAAATGCACTTTAAGTTTTTAGATTAAAGTTGACTTAAATGTAAAGTTCCAAGTGTCCATGATTTTCTTACAGTTCAGTCCTGACTAGAAATTAGTTACAACTTGTTCACTTTTTTATTATGAAAGAGTCATCTCAGGGTAGTTAAGATATTTTTGGATAGAAGGGTGCACAGCTTATAGGCAATTGAGTGACGAAGTGAGCAAAAGAAGCACACACAGAGTGCAAGCCCATACAGGGTTTTGGTGTAGTGGCTCTTGGCTTTTTAAGTGTTTCAAAAACATCAGGAAGACTGCTTTAAGGGGACAAATTTCATATGTGAAACTCTCAGAGGTTAGTACAGAAGTGCAGAAAGAATGTCAACACCAGTGTTAACATTAGGCAGCAGGATTCCTGCACTTTTTTTCCAAAATCCTGCAAGTTTTAGAATCAGAGAGCAGGAATTTCCCACACCTGTTGGGAAAGAGTTGACTTTTCCTGCTACAACTTATTGAGATCCCACCCTTTGAACCACAACATCCCTCAACATATTTTGGAAGGGGGGGGGGCTAGTGCCAACACTGGCTGGCACACATACCCTTTGTTTTCTAGTAAAAGTAGGTGTCAGCAAATACTGTTTTGGACAGACATTTATCACCCATGACTGGTACTTTTGACTACCCCTGCCTAAGATGTGAAACAACAATGTAATTTATACATACCCTGCATGAACAACTGAAACAATCTGGTTGTTAAATGAAATGTATCTGTCTACAATAAGTGTAGACTGAGGGTGCAGTTGGCTAGCTTTGCAGAGCATACTGTAAATCTGTGATACACACTTAACAACAAAATTTATGACATGTAAATAGATGACTAAATACATTACAACTGACTGGATTACATTTCACCTTGTACCAGCAAACCATACTTACCAGTAAAACAATGCAAAGGTTTAAAAAGCCTCGATAGTTGTTGAAACCACTTGAATTACTAAGCAGTGAATCTTGGGCAGTGTGTACACTGGGAAAGAAGAAAAAATGCTCTCTTCAGACAATAGGGTTATATTATGTGTACATTTCTGGAATCAACATTACCTATCTGCATCCTAAGGAGCTTCTGTACTGTATTTCTGATGACTCAACTTTCCTTCTGAAATATGTCGCTGAAAGACAGTTATCACTGACAGCCCACCACAACCGACAATTTCATCACAAAAATGCAACTCAAGAGGCAAGTATCTGTATCCATTGGTTGGGTACAATTGAATTTTGAGGAAGATTAGCATAATCCCTATTTGCAATGTAAACATACAGCATGTGAAGAAATTTTACAAACACTCAACCATCTTGGACATCCAGTGAAGTTAACCACTAAAGTTAATTCAAAGTTTTTGAAGGAAATCAATTATACAGAGAATGCGTTCTACAATGCTGTTAACCTTTGACCTCTACCATCTACACTCAGGTAGACCCCTCGCTGGCCTCATTGTGGAGATGCTATGAGATTTCCTTGCACTTCTCACACAGAAGACATTGTGTGGCCTATTTTAACACTTCACACTGTCTGATCCTTATTGGACACCTCATCAAAGGGTGAAATTTGATAATTTCCTAGGTTACCAAAACACCTATAAAAATTTGACTTACAATGTTATGCCATTTATTATTGAGTTTTATGACATTTGACATAAAATATGCTTTCATGTGTCCTTTTCACCCTTCTCTCATTAATTCCCACGCCTCTATGATTGTACATCACCCAGCAAGGTCAGGTTCATGGCATGTAATGATGCAACCTATTTTGGTAAGGATTTTGGCAACATACAACCCATGATATGATGATAACTTCCCCTCAGAATGATTTTCATTTTATGATTAACCACTTCCCTACTATTTAGCAGGGAAATGTTACTTAGGTTTAATTAAGTTGATGAAACTACTACCTTGAACAAAACTAAGCAGCATTTTCGGTAGGACTTACACTACGGTTTTTCACTCATATTACAAAGAAGAAAATCAAATCTTGTGTACAAATTGTTTACACTAAATTAATCCCAACCAAAACACTTTCTGTCAATTGATTTTGATCAATATTTTCTGATTTTCTTTTTTTACTTTTTAAGAAGCCCTTCCCCTGTACCATACCTCATATCATCTTCCACCCCATACGAAAAGTCTTCTTTCTGTTTTCCAGCTGTTTTTTCATCCACAGTTCCATTTGCCTTTGTTTCTCCTTGTCCTATTCCACTTTGTTGAACTCCCTTTCCTTTGCTAGGTTTCCGTTGATGAAGTTTTGTTTCCATTGTCTGGTTGCTCTGTTTTTCATCTGCCATCACCTACAATGTCAACAAGGGAAAATGAGTATGGTACTAAGGAAATGATGCTTCCTGGCTGTACTCCCTAGTACTACAATAGATCTAATACAAGTTACAATATTATTGTACAAGCTACATATTCAAAGATTAAGTACTAGGTACAATTATGCACTACCCAGCAGTTGTGTGCGGAAAAGTACACAATAGTTGCTACATTCTGAAATCCTGAAGTCAAACCTGTTTCCTTCATTTTGGTGAATCATGAAGCAAAATAACTACTTGAGAACCACCCACAGTATGTAAAGTAAATGGAAGTGGCTGCAACAGTATTTGGATATTATAATTGCCTGCATTCTGCAACACACAACACCATCCAGGTTGCAGAAGGCTAGCCTGCATAGCTTGTCATACAGTCTCTAAATGGTACAAATCACTGGTTTTTGAATAAGGTACTGTATGAGTGTACAAAGTAGCTCTGCTATGCAGGGTAGCAATCAGTGTTGTAGTCGAGACTGAAATATCCGAGACTGAGACCAAGACCCCAGACCAGTGGGTGTCGAGACCAAGACCAGGAGCAGAATTTGAAACCGAGACCAACAAGGTCCGAGACCGAGTCGAGACTGAAAGTACATAATTATATAGGAAAATGAAACAAACTGTTCAACTTTCGAATGCTTTTTTACCTGACTTTACTACCTTATGCTCTACAAAATGACCTATAGCACCAAGAGTGCATCAGCTCATTGATATATACACCTGTTCTCTATTATCATACGCCCAACATAGTTAACATAATTAATAACTTAACATAATCATTTATTTTTCTAATGTGACCCTTCTCTTTACATCAGGGTCAGTCAGTGCTACAAGTGTTCAGTGTTAATGAACTTGGTGCCAATTAAGGCATCATAGTGAGTTCGTCCAACCCACAGAAAAATGAGTCACAGAACTCTAATTAGTGCCAGCTTTTCCTTCAGACCAAACATGACCATAGACTCGCAGTTCAATAACAGGACATTTTGCTTTCGAGCCTAGCAGTGACACCGTCAGGATTTGGTGATGAGGGTATAACAGATAACGTTGTAACCTCAGTCCCCCCTGAGTCTGCGTAAATTGTACCTTTTTGTGTGTCCCTGCGATTGTATACAGCAGTGTGGAATCCTTTTTGTCACTACATAAAGGTACCATTCTGGGGGAGGGGTCTAAAGGAAAGGTGTCCCCAACCCCTTTGAGAAATTTTTGTTAATTTCAGGTTGTCTTATGGGATATTTTTGGAACTGATCATAAATTTCATTTTCATTTCATTTCATTAAATGGCTAGAAAATGTCCATAATCTAATTTTTCCGACTGGCTGGATGTTTTGTCCAACTGAGTAGCAGTGAGTAAATTGCACCTTTTTTTTTTTTGTGCCCTGCGTTTGATACGTAAAGCGTTTCAGAATGTTTTTTTTTTTTTGTCGTAAGTGTATTAACAATTGAGATCTGTAATGGTTGCGCGCAAAGCGCTTGGTTAAAATTTTTGAAAAATGTATATAACGACAAATACGTACTTTCAACCTTCCACATCATGCTACAAATTAGATTGAAAGGTCTTACAGAGGTTGGAGATGTACCTTTGTTTTTCAGAAAAGTGTTGTGATCAGAATACGTAGTTCCGTGTATTATTTCCTTAAAAATGGTCATGAGATGGAGTGAAAACCATGATGAATGCGTGCGAAGTGCGCGAAATTTTTCATTGAATAAGATAACTATGACAAAACCTGCATTCATGCGCTGCATAGAGACACTTTAAATTCCCCAACAAACCTCTTTGCCAATCACAAAGCTAGTCTTTTACCTGAGAATTAGTAAGCAGCTTTCAACTTTTGTTGCTGTGCTTCTGCAGGAGTTGCTACCTGAAAATATTGATAAGGACAATATCGAGGTAAGGTTTGATGCGCGCAGAGCGAGCAAAAATTTTGATAGTTTGCAGAGGATTTGCAATAATTCTTATAAGTTTGAGAACCATCTGTGATAGAAAATAGTTACAATAGATCCATCACTCAGTCGAAAACACACCTCAACCTTCCTCCTACAGAAATCTATTGCTTACACTCTAAAAAACTTGTCTAGGAATTAAACACAACTTTTTCCCCCACTCTGGAAACATGTTTAATTCCTAAACACATGTTTAATTCCTGAACACTATGTGCTTAATTCATAAACATGTTTGGAGTGTAAAAGTGTTTCCAAAGTGGGGGCAAAAAAGTGTTTAGAAAAGTGTTTAATTCCTAAACACTGTTTTTGCAGTGTAAATGCTTTTTGGGATCATTTTAGATTTTCAAAAAAAAATTATAAAATCGATTGGGGGGCACTCGCCCCCCATGCCAGTGCCACTGGAACCTAGGATAGGATTGCAGATAACTATGTAAGCCTAGCATATAAAATACAGTAAACAGTGAGTAATATTTAGGCCTAGACTCACAGCCTTCAGAGTTGCCAGATGGCTGTAGTATGGCTGTAGTATGTCTGATCATGATGGCCACATGTTTTGCAGTTGCACTTCTTTCCCATCTAAGAAAGAATTCTGGTGGATAACATAAGATATTTATATATGGAACTGGTATATTAGTTCATTCTATTTTTTCAATAGCCAAATGATAATTAGTAGCCAGATTGGGTTAAATATGGTCATGAAAAGGCCAACAAGCAACCCTGAAGAGCTAGGAATGGATAGCACTGAACAAACACTGAGAAGGGGATTTCAACACACACACATGCGCACAGTGAACACACAATGGTGCGTAGTACCAGACTGCCACTGTTGTAGCTGATTATACTGAGTAACCTGACCTGTGTGCTAGTCCAATGCACGATTATCCCCATTGACCAAGTTAAGTTAAAGACCCACTCACTACTGTAGCTCACAGAAGAAAGTTCAACCCATAATAAATGTAGTGTATGGACTCGCTGGATGAATAATTTTTCCTCAATGAAATTGTTTTCAATGAAAGTAAGAAATGTAAGAAATAGTTTGAAATAAATGAATTTATTGAAAAAAAAAATAAAAAAACAACAAGTTTTTTGCTGGTCTCGAAGCGAGACCGGAAAAATTTTTGAGACCCCAAGGGTCCGAGACTGAGACCAAGACCACACGGTGTCGAGACCGAGACTGAGACCGGGAAAAACCAGGCTCAAGACCGAGACCAGTCTCGAGTATTACATCCCTGGTAGCAATGGGCTGACTCAGCATGTATATGTTTTGCAGTATGGGTAAACAAAAAAAAGAAACTTATAGAAGCTACAATCTTGGACAAAACTGTTGGAACACCTCCAACCGTTGTACCGTGTACAATATGATGTTGATTTATAAAACCCTCGTCCCCCAGTACAATGTTGCGCACGATTTATGAAATCCCAGTCCCCCAGTACAATGCTGTGTCCAAACAAAAGCCATGCATCTCCAATTGACATTATTACCTCTAACATTGTACGGGGGAGTGGGGGTGCAGGGGTGTTCCAACGAGTTTTGTCCAAGATTGTAGATCCAAAAATCCTGATAATATATATGGTTCCTTCATTTCCTGGTGAAGTCACTAAACATAACAAACTACCTGAAAACCATTTACAGTATGCAAATCCAAGCCATCCTGAACTCTGCATTTACAATAAAAATTTGTCAAGTAATGAGTCTGTTAGAACAGACCTATACCTGTAACTTGTTGAATGTTCCTTGAAGGGAAAATGTAGTTACAGTATCTGGGTACACCATGATATCCTAAATCATGAACAGCATTCTTTATTCATATGACAATTATTCTTACTGCATTGTTTAACATGTGCAGAATAATGCCTTGGTTTACCTTTGGTATTCAATATTTATGTTCTGAAAGGGATCTGATTTCCAAGAACATTTCTAGTTGTCCTTTGCTGCAAATTTTACTGGTCATGAACAATCGGACAACTGTCCTTTGGACAACCTGAAACTAAATTTTGCTTGTCTGTAAATATTTTTTGGTTGTCCAAATGACAAATTCTTATCCAAAAATTTCTAAAAAAAAACCCTTATGTGCAAACTGGGTACCAAAAAGTTTTGTCAATTCTGTTATTTTTGTTTCATTTATGAATAAATTGCAATGACATTGTCTTACTACCACTTGTAACTAGGATTTTTATCATGCTTTCTAGCTTGATGATGTGGCTTATTCAATTTCAAATAAAAGCTACTCATCAATCATCGAACAATCTCAAAGAGACAATTTAGTTGTCTGATGCAAGTTTTACTGGTCATGGACAATCAGACAACTGTTAAATTTCAGCCCTGTGAAGCATATAAAATATACTTATAAGAGAAATTTATGGGGATACTTGCAACATTAAGCTAGTGTTACAAAATAAATTTGTGGTGACTGCTTATTCCCTTTAACTAGTAAAGAACTGTGACACAAGTTATTTCTCATTTTGCAATTGCTGGTGAAAGATGAGGAATTATCAAAGATTTCTAATACAATAATCCAGTTTTCTGTGCAATTTGCTTCATGTCTTAAGAATCCTACAGGGCCAATAATTTCTTTTTTGATCAGAATGACTTTTGTATGTTTATTACATGTTATAATACACCTTAAAATTGCCACTGAAACATGAGAAGAAACAATAGCAAGGTTGGATTCAAAGAATCTCCAACCCTTAAAGTAGCTCTAAAATCATTCCAAATACATTTTGCAACACCCAGGTACAGTATTTATAACAGGTCTCTGTGATTGCACATTCACTGACATACATGTGCAGATCAGTGAAATGTAAAATTAAGTGACACTTCCATCACACAGTAGCCTTGGGCAACTGTATGCACAGGACTTTGTCTGGGAATTGTTAAAGATTTTTTTAAACCATGACTGGAGGAGGGATGGAAGTCTGGGCAGAGCAAAGTGGGCCTTCAACAACTAAGCATGTCTATCTTGATATTGTACCACTGTTGTACAAACACTGTTGCTATGAAAATGAAATTTCACATTGGGCTGTCAAATTTGTCCTTGATTTTTGTATACAGCTTGTCACCAAGTATGTAGTGCTTTTACAGACTTGTAATGTGGGTCAAGCTTGAGTACAGTACAAGTGCTGTATCTCTACTGGTAAGCTGTGTGCAAGTAGCCTTTTTCCTACAACTACATGTCTGTCTTTTGTCATGAGTAAGACTAGGGTGCTACATTTTCATCACCACAAATGCTCTGTGACTGTGTCATTGGAGGTGTTTCCCTGATGCCTAGTGGCATATATGGGATATTTTCTTGGGCTGAGCCATTTTTGCCCAAGAAAAGTTCTGTATAACTTGATAAGAAAAAAACATTTTAGAAATGGATTTTGCTCAAAGGGGAGGGGGTGGGGAGGGCCTGCAGCCCCTCTCCCTGGCTTGCTGGCTTGTAAACCTATGCAGATGTCACTGCATCCCCCATCTTTCATTGTTGGAAATGTTGCCTGACAAGTGCACATTGTGTCACAACTGTCTCTGCTCGACTTGAACCAACTGGTTGGAAACTGGGCCGTTAAACCTCATCTATCTAACTACTGTAACTAACTTGTCCTTCAGTATAGCAAGCACTGTAATTTACATGTTAAAGGTTCTGAACAAATGACATGCCCAACAGCAAGACAATTACATATGTACAGACATCACATGAAACCTGTCTATATGATTACAAAATACATTCTATTTAAGGCAATGTACTTATACTGCACGCCAGTACTTACTACAAGTCGTACAGTAAAACCAAGCTAACAGTAAATTATGCATGCTTTCCTTGTATCTGTTGTTAATCTTTTAATTAGCTTTGTTCGGTTTGCTGACATTTAAAGGTAATCTACAAGGTTTACAATTGTATTTAGTAGCAATCAGATCCTGTTTGTATGTTCTCCTACTTGGATCTTTCCTTGGTAGACCTTGAACTCTACGGCTTGTACCCATCATTAAATACAGAAGAACAAATGCTGAGCAGGGTTTGTCTCTGAAAGTTTCTTACAATTTGGGGATTGGTTGTCAGCGGTGATGGTTGCAGCTCTCTGTAGTACGTACCTTGTCCAATGTTTGTTGAGTGGGTCAGTAACTTCAGACACAGCTGGATTACAATCTCAAAATCTATTACTGTATGGTGGGAAATTTTCACGGGGGTTAAATTTTCGCGCTTTTCACGACCAAGTATCTAATCGCGAAATTAAGACCCGCGAAAGTACTTTCGTTTGTATGTACGAGACTATGTTAGTTGCCTGAAACAGTGAATTCTTCACTCCCCAAATATGTGAACAAGGTACAGATTTGCCAAAAATTAGCCTTGTGGAAATTTCCCGCTATACAGTACCTGAAGTCACTAGATGTCAAACTGTGCAATCTTTTATTTCGAATCACTATTTATGCAATTCATGACTTGAAATTTTTATTCTACCACCTCTAGCCATCCGTTATTGAGAATCCTACATTCTGCTTGGTTAAACACTGACCTGGTATTCCACAACATACGGTCAGTAAACGTAATCACTGATAAAAAAGAAGTTTTGCATACTTTTTTTGGTGGTAGAATAGGAATAAACCAAATTTGTTGGACTATTATTGTCTCATAAACCATCTCGACTCCAAATTTGCAAAATAACGGACTCGGCCGTTATTCTGCCAAATTTGGAGTCTCAACGGTTTATTCGCCAGTAATAGTCAGCCAAATGCGATTTATTCCTTAATTAATGTTTCTAAGAAGTCCATAAAAGAAAAGCCACTATAACTTTAACAGCAGATGAAATGCAAGCCAGAGAGTTCATTAAGTTAGGAAAGAACTTAGAAAATATTGTAATTTGAGAGTATGAGAGATGACTGTCTGTCACAGAGGGTCAATGTCAATTTTTAAACACTGCACAAAAAGGCTGTGATTAGGAAATTGTAGCAAAACACTTCTCTGAGGCCTTTCTCTGCAGTAATATTGTAACTGTTTATGGAAATTCCGATGTGGACATACACTTTGTAGGCATAAGTGAACCAAGACATAGCTATGTTATGATACTGAACATAGCACGTGTGTACATTTGTCTCAATATTTCTAAGAAGTAATTTTTGCACAAATCTTTGTAGGTCAGGTGGATCTTAGCATGGCTAGGTTTATGCTGCCATGCAACAATGTGTTTCACATACACACCTTGGCCTAAGTCTTAAATCCACTTCAGGTACATTAAGTTTTTTTGTGGGCACTATGACTTTCCTCCTATTTAGCACACCATCAAAAGACGGTTGCCCAGCAAACAAAGTTGGTTGGTTGTTTACCAGACTGAAGGGCCCACGAGTGGACCAGTTACATAGCCAGATTTGCTTAAAGGCTGGGCCTATTGCCAACTTGGACCATGTTCCATCTTGCCAGTTTTTGTACATCGTGGACTCATCTATTTTTAAGCTCACATCTATTGATAAATTTATGATTCATGAAGTGTTGTTTACAAAATGTCCCTTTTGGGACAATTTTTGAACACCTTCAATAAAATTATCACAACCAATAAAACTCTGAGAAAAGCTCTGTACTGTAGCTATGACACCAAAATGCTAAAACTGCAATGGACTAGTCTAGCAGAAATGTAAACCAGCAGATGTGGGTCAACTTGCACCAACTCTGTATAAAAAGCCCCAAAGCCAAAACCATTTAGTTTTTGTCATGGTTATGATACTAATTATTTTACTAGTTTACTTGATTTTATTTTACCAGAAGTAAGTCATCTTTAAGAAAACTTTTAATTATCTTCATCCCTTCTTAGTCATACCATATGTGATGCATACTGGAGTATTCTATTTATGTCCTGACTGTGCATTGTTGAAGGTCATAGAACTAACTCATTGCTCTCAGGAATTTGCCTCTCATGCCTGTGATACATGTATACAAATTGTTTCTAGGTTTCTGCCTCATTGCTAAGTGTCTGTAAAATGTACGTGTACAGAGATCAAGCTACGTACAGTACATGTGTATACACTTCACGAAGGGACAGGTGTTCTTTTACCATTTTTAAAAGACATATCTGTATGATGTCACAATGGTAATGCATCTAGGTAGAATTCAGTGTGTGTGTAACTGGTTCTTTGTGATTCTTGTTTTCTTGGATAGGTCAACAGCGAGTACGCGTTAAAAATGAAAAGTTTTATCAACACTAGCTGGAAGCATACCTCTGGGTGTTCCTTCTTGCTCTCTCATTTGTTATCTTCAGAAATAATTGCTGTCTCAAATTTATATAGATGATGGCACAAAACTTGTAGCATTTTACTTCTTATTTTTCTCTTATAATTGGTGCTGTTATTATTGTACATACCACTTGATTATCTCTCACTGAGTTACTTGATTCACTGTCTCTGACTACAGAGCACAGAAGTTTAGAATTCATGCAAATTTTATTTTAAAACAACATAGGAGCATGAGAGGGATTTCCCACTGCTTACAGTACTGCAAATTAGTTATATTTTGTATTTCTCATACCAAGTTATTCTGAAGACTGTAATTGTCTGCAGAAGAATTGTATCCTGTTTTGTATTGCTGTATTAAGCATCAACAGGCCTTTATTATTCAAACAGCATGTGAACAAGCCAGATGATTTTGAAGTAACTTTACTCAGCTTTTAATTGACATTTTTAACCTGTAGTCTGCTGTTATGATTCCCGACACAGACTGTCAAATTATTTGTGCTGTTGACGACCTTACTTTTACCCTTTTGGATTGTGTTACATTCGGTAAGCCTTTTGAAAGTACAGTATCATCATAAACATATTTGGTACCAATGAATCGTAAGTACTGTTCAAATATGTCACATTATTTTGATGCCATATACCAGCCAAAGTGGTATTGATTTGTATCAAGACTTGACTGACTTCCTAAGAAGCCAGGGCCAGTCTAATAGTGACCTACCCATAAGTAATAACTTATGCTGCCGGCTTACTGAATGTTTTGTTGTATGCTGTTTGATGTATTTTTAAGTTGTATTTATACTCTTTAACTGAAGGCCCAATTCAGTCAAATTTTTGCAATATGTTATTTCACATATACAATGATATTGTTTCAAATGTTTTGTGTAATCTATTCCTGATACTCCACTCTGTTGTCTCCTGCTGCTTCTACATTATTTTACTGATCCAATTACTGTATGCACTGCAGGCAGGATCTCCCAAATCCAGCTCTACTCAAGGACCATGTAAAGTTGCAGATCACCCTGTCTCGACCTGATACTAGAGGTCCCTTTTAATATGGTGAAAGGGTGTGATTTTGTTGGAATGATGAGAAGCCCTTTCACAAAGTTCATATAACCCACCTTCTTGTCATAAAATTGACATTTTAAATCTTGCTTTGACCAGAGGTGGGCACCATAAGGTAATTCACAACTAAATATCAATAGCCCTAAACTGCTTCCTTCCAAACAATGATAGGGAGCAAATCTCTTCCACAAATAATCCTCCATTTCCTTTGATCACACAATAGCAGAGCTCCCAACATTTCAGATTCAAAATAGGGATATGTGGATATATGTGGACTAAGTGCATGGCAAGCTCAAAGTGCAAAGCACTTAATGTGTGAGGTCCAGGGGCAAAACCCCAGTGGGGGTCCAGGGAACGAAGCCCCCAGAAGCTTCTCAGCCTCTGGCGTTTCAGGAAACCTAAGTTTCTTAAGTGTTTTAGAAACTTAAGGAGACCCATTAGCATTCAGTATCTTTTACGTACGAGCAGGAAATACTGTGCATGTGATGTCGACTGGAAAGTATATATGACAGGATTTAAGGGCCAGCCATACAGTATGTTTTGCGTACTAAAGATGCCTATGAAATGGCTGGCTGACTACCACTCATGACAGCTGGCATGCATCATCCAACATTTTTTTGGGCGGGAGAATAACAGGACAAGCAGAAAGGTGGGAACTAGGGAGGATTTTTAGGAATTTTCTGCCTAAAGCGGGAGGGTAATTGGGAGCTCTGCAATAGAAAGGGTGAAGTGCTACTGTTATTTCCTTTTGACCAGATATGACTGAGAGAAATCGCCGACCTGCACGTACTACCATCAGAGAGGCCCTGTCAGTGGATGCTTTCATCAGATCTAAACCAGATCATCTCAATCCCCTTTCTATTCTGGTGGGGGGGTTCCTGCACGTATCAAACTTTTGCAGCCTTTTTTTGCTAGCAGTCTCACTCCTATCACCATATACCCCGCCTCCAGGAAACAACTTGGGAGTAACTGCATAATACCCTGCCCAATTTTGGAAAAACACTTGAAAAATCAGAGCCATGGTGGACAAAATTTGTAATGATTTGCAGACCTCACAGTCTTCATGAAAGTTGTAATATTCATTAGTCTTATGTAGTAACTGTAACAACAATCTTTGTGTGACTTCAGTATGGCAGCTTTCCCGGTACCCTATCTAGTCCTGAGTGGAGTCCTGGTTACAGTAGCTGGTGATGAGAACACATGGCTGTGATGTCATCGTGTACAGCATACTGTAAGGTGCGTTTCTGTTACTGGTATAGCAGCCTCTCCAGTATACAGTGTACATGTCCTCAGTGGAGTCGCAGATCTTGGTGGGAAGAACACATGAACATGTGATGCTATCATGTCTGCTGTAATTATTTTGATAACGATAATACAAAGTCAATTCTCTTTGAGAATGACAATGCTCAAGAGACCAGCTTTTGGGGCACTAGTACCAGCAGGGTTAGGGATCCCAACAGACTGTAGACGTGGTCCTGGTCCTCAACGAGGTGAATACGTGACTGATGTTATCATGTATGACAGTCATTTTAATAACAATACACACATAACACTGGGATGTACAGTCAGGACTGCAAATACAAGGAGTAACTATAGAATACAGGGTCACTCGAGGGATGTACCTGGGTATCCAGATGCTCGGATGCTCAGTCAACTTATCAGTCTAGGCTTGGCTATATGTTAAGCCTTATGAATTTTCCAGTCCATGAATATGCTGGGTTAAGATGATTGAATGCCAAGTCAATTATCTTTAGAAAAAAACTTAAGTTTCACATCCAACCTTCTGAGTGGATGTGCGGATGCTCCGATGCTGAGCCAAGGATTGGGCTGCTCAATAAACATGAAGGGTTTAATTTGAAAATGACTCATTGTTGTCCATTTCTTACTAAGACCACAAGCAATATTCTGGAGTGGATGCATGGATGCTTTGATGTGGAGTGAATGATTTCACCAATATCAGTCTTGGAGTGGATGTGCGGATGTGCAGATGCTCGCATGTGGAGTCACAGTTTAGGGTGCAAGATAAACAGTGTCACATCACATCCGGATGCTAGGTGGTGTTCAAGAGTCCCCAGATTGGAAAGTTTGCCCTGCGTGGGGGATTTATCCCCCGCGCAAGAATATGAATTTCGAAGTTGCCAGCTGCGCAAATTTACCAACTGACAACTGCACAAACTTGTTGGCAGCAACCACACAAGTTGCCTGGGAAAGGCAATTTCCTGCAATGTAGGAGATGGTTTTCTCAGTTCGGTCCTCGCCAACCGATGGTGGTGCTCCGCTTAGATAGTATCGGCCGCGCAATTCTCTTGGCCATTATTAAAATCCCCCGCGCACCATTACAAGCTTTCCAATCTGGAAGAGTCCCTGCATTCTGTAGCTGCAGTTGTACCACTAGGCTATCTGTAGTATTTACTCAGAACCAGATCCCTACATTTGCTATGCTATGGATACAGGATAGACTTTTTGGTTAGCCCTCCTTTATTATTGTTGCAAAAGTTACAATACTAAGTTACAGTAGCCTAGGTCTACCATTACACTATAGTATAGTGCTACTTCAGTAAACTTCGTTGGCTCTAATTTAGAATCCGTGCCCGGAAGTGACGTGAGTGATATGCATAGGTATAGGGTTAGGGTTAGGTATAGGGTTAGGGTTATATACGTTAGTAGGCATACGGATAGGGTACGCATACGGATAGGGATAGGGTTATACACATGGTACGCATAGAGATAAGGTTAGGGTTATACCCGTAGGGATATATATATATGTATACGTATAGAATACGTATACATGTATCATTATAGCCTACGTATACATCTTTAAGTACTTATAATATTTAAAACCATTTGCCAGCAGCTCGGCTTGCAGTGCTATTGGTTAGGGCATGGAATCGCTATACTGACATCATTACCGCATTCGTATTCTTGCAATGTTCCGCGTTCAAATCTCACTGTTGCCTTCCTTTCGATCACAGACGTTCGAAAGTACATATACTACACACTATATAATAAGACAAGGTAGGTCATTTCTCACAATATGTAGGCCCAGTAGCACTTCACTGCTAGTGTTTCCACACTCGAAATATTTTTTCCTGACATGGCCGATTTTCACGTAATTTTAGATTGCATTTCAGGAAAAATGCATTTAGAGTATGGAAGCACTGGCAGTGAAGTGGGACTGGGCCATAGAGTAGGGTATAAGAACAAGAATGCGCACTCCTAATACCGCGTACCTGAATCCGCTGTGATTGCATGGATGTACATGTAGATCAGAGCATGTGTGTACAAACTGTATGACGGCCGAGTTCCCCCCATGCTATCACAGCTGTTTCGGGGAGTGAGCACTCTAGTTCATATATCCTGCTCTATGGACTGGGCCTACTCCTTGTCATTACATATTGTGAGAAATGACCTACCTTGTCTTATTATATATATATAGTGTGTAGTATATGTACTTTCGAACGCCTGTGCTTTTGACAGCTTGTCTTGTCACGTTATTGTTGGTTCTTTTAGAACTTAACTTGTCACTGATATTTTGTAAGTTTTAAGTTGTAATTTACGTCACTTCCGGCCTCAGATTCTAAATTAGTACCACTTCGTCCAATTGTCAATACAGCAGAAACAATCGTTCAGCCTTTATTATAATTAATGTAGGCTAGTTTTTGTAGGGCCTAGGCCTACCTTGCCTATTAGTTAGGCCTAGCCTTATGTGGATCTTTGTATTGGGCTCCAAGTAAATAGCCTAGGCCTAGCCTACATATTTACATCTTTCCATAATCTTTCTTCTTTACCGAATGATAGTCAAGTTTACTTTGCGCCGAACAGTCAGTCAGAAAGCTGAGGTTGTAATTTGACAGACTGATCAGGTGGAGAACTCATCAAGCCAGTCGACGTAACCAGTGAAGTCACCGCTTCAGTATGTAGTACATTGCGAAATTCAACATTTGATTACTGTAGACTCCACTTTGTCTGCTAACAGCTGATGACCTTGATTGTATGCAGCGCTACATTCAATTGTATGCATAGTGCAGTGCGGCACAGTATACATGTTAGAGCAATGTATGTACGTACTGTTATTACTGCATCATGGATGGTGCATGGGCTTACAACGCGGAAGTGGTATATTATTGATTGGGTTCATTGCACTAAAATTTAAGTTAGCGGAACGAAAATATCTCCTAAGTTCGACAGACAAAAGTAATGTAGGGCATGTAGATGTAGCTTCGCTGAGGATGAATAACGTAGAAATTGGTGACTCAGAATGTTACACCTCCTACTTACTTTCCTCAGAGTGTACTAGCCAATTTGAAATTGTGACATGTAGACCTGCATATGGGCCACCTGCATATGCGGGCCCGGGGCCATCTACAATTCACTATTCTGCAGGCAGCTTGAATAGTTCCCTCTTCCAATCAGTGAGGTGATATTATTAGGTGGAGGTCCATTGAAAACTTTAATTTATGCTAACCTGAATTCGATTTGACCTTTAGTGGAGACTAAATCATTTAATTTGGGATTATTACTAAACTGAAGGACATCGAATTCCTTTGTTTAATATCTAGGCAACCGGCATTCATACCTACAGCGACCCCAATGAAAACGGATTATTTGGAACAATGCGTTAATGTCTAACTAGTTGCCGACAGTCAAGTACGAAACACTGTTCTGACATTCAAAACGACTGTTTATTGCCAAGGAACCGGATGATACTGGCAATGAACAAAAGTGAACATGATCTATGCAAATGAGAAAAAAAAGTATACTGACTAAACTTTGCCCTCGGATTTTGACTAATTTTCCCATTGCCTCGGATGATTCAAATGGCCCACCCATATTGAGCAAGTTATTGTAGGGAACTAGTCAATTATGTTGTAAATAGCGTCAAAATTAATGTGTCACAACCCTCAAATTATTTACATCTGAAGTGACTGGCAATTTTAAGGCAACTTGAAGGGGCCAATTTCCTGATCCAATCTTCAAGATGTAGCAGATGACAAACCCCACTAAGCTTGTACTTAGTTAATACCTCTTAAGCCTATTGAATCATCAAGAAAAAAACAGATAATTGTCAGTAACTAGAGAGGTTCAAAGAAAAAGTTTTTGATGGATCTCCATCTAATATCACCTTCCTGTTCCAATGGGGAAAACCAAAACCTCAATCCCTAAGAAAAGAACCATGGGCATTTGGGACTTTATTCTAGGGAGGATGACTGAGCTGTTTTTGCCTGGGAAAACTTCTGTTACTAGAGAAAGTTGTCCAACTTTCCCCTAAAATCTGCCTGAGATGGAAATAGGCTTTTCCTGAAACTCTGGGACCTGGGCGAGGGCTGCAGCCCCTAGAACCTGGCATGTTTGCCTTCATAAAGAATTATATAGATTTTAACCCATTCTGACTGGAATGGGCCATCCATTACCCCCCCCCCCCCTCCCCTGAGGATTATGCTATCTCCACTAAAAATAATTTTGTTTGCTCCCACATTCCCACTTTTAAAACCCTGGCACTACCACTGACAGAAAGTTTTTGCACCTTCAAAATTAACATATGTAAGTGATCATAATGGGGGAAAAATGACAAAAAATACAAGAGATAAAACTTTTTATTCACCTTTTATGTCTTTTCTTTAATTTATTAATATAAATAAAAGTAACAATACACAGCAAAAAGCAATGATTTTTCAAATCAACTTATTTACAACAAGATGTAAAAAGTACTGAATATGCAAAAAGTAATACATCACACAAGGAATCCATTCTCATTTTCTCAACCTCTTATGTTTGCACTATAACAATTCTATATTCCATCTAGCTTTCACTTGAAGAATGTGAAACACTATGGAAGTTCTTGTTCCTCTTGTAAACTAGATTTATCCTCATCGAGAATTGATGTCAGATTGATAAAATGAGAAAAGTTGATTTAATCCAATAACAGTGGTGAAGGTATGGCATAAGGGAATTGTGCAAGGGTTCTCTATGATTTTTACGATGGTTGTACAATAATTTTGACTTATGGTGAAAGGAAACACAGTAGAGTACTTAAGAAGAGCATATCACCCACACCCCTTTCCCCTTTAACATGAGACTAATTTATGTAACTTGGGCTCAAGATCATTAAGTTCAAATTTGTATTATCACTCAGATTATAGCTTCTTGGAAAAGTCAACTCATACTTACTAATCTCAGGCTTAAGTCAAAGCTGAATTCTATCAAACATAATTTTATCTAGTGACTTAATATTTGTTACATGCCAGACTGAATCCACCTATGGGTCAGGTTTGGTATGTGGTTTGCCATTTCAGAACCCCAGGAATGAGTTTGCTAGACCTCTTTCATTATATACTTGTTTCTTCATAAATCTGTAATGGCTTTGTATTCATTTGCCATGTTTTTGTGCACTGAAAGCAAACAATAAAGTTAAGACTCTTTGCAGATACCTTGTCCACTCGATCTACAGGATCTGTGATTTCATTCTCCTTCTAACAGATATCTTCAGTTTGGTCTACCTCCAGGGTCCAGCTATCCATCTGTGGCTGATCAAAGACTGTCAACTAGACTGATGAATGCCAAAGATGACAACTCCTTTACACTGGTGTACAGTACACAGTGTACAGTTACACTGGTGTGTACTAATTGATCCTAACTGTCCAGTCTTTAGCCACTTTTCAATGGTCAGGAGGGGTTGGAGGACCCTTGTTCTGGATCACTACCTTAAAGAAGTGCCAAATAGAGAACCAGAGTAGACAAGCACCAAAGGTACACAAACCTACATTGGACATGAGAAATCCTTTAATTCTACCAATTTGAAACCCTCCCCTCCATGCAACCCCCCTTCCCCCAGCTCCAGTTTTTTTTACAGGTATTTAATTCAGAGACCTTTGGATTGCAAGCTTTACACTCTTACCACTAAACCATGTATTCACCCTATATGTGGCACTGTCCAAGACGAAAACTTAACTGAAGCCTGCAAACTAACGACAAAAAGTCAATTCAGTGACCCACTGGTTGTTGTGGCTGGCAAACAAATGTCAGTTTATGAGTGCACATGTGCACTGCACACATCACACTGAATACTGCACAGTAAAGTGATATGAACAGGCTTCCACAATTTTTTTTCTTAATTATTTCTACATCAGACTGGCTGTTCTCTAAATCTGCTTGCCCCCCAAGGATATCTATGCGCCTACTTTAGCCTCTGATTTCATTTTTGGAAAAGACTTAGCTAAGGCACTTGCATGGCAGGCCACAATACTGAGAGACTCAAGACTCAATTTGAGTCATGCACTTGAGTGAGTAAGTTTTTCTTGCCCTGGACTGTCAAGTAGGGGATTTGTTGGGACATAACAAATACTTCTTGCACACCCAAGTTAGGTATACATTAATATAAACATGGGTTTGTTTGCCCTCCAACATCAGGTTTCATACCTAGGAATGACTAGCTGAACCATCTGACCATGCCAGCTCCCTTATATATGCAGAACAAAGCAGAGCAGAGCACAGTTTTATAGAATCTAAGAAAAGAAATTCCACATCTGTAATTGACTTGCAATCCACAGTACTTTATACCTTGGAATGGTTTTAGTTCTGAGATTAGAAGTTCTTCACAGGATCATCAACATCCCTGTCCAGGAGTATTCTTCCTACTTGCATTTGCATACTTGCACCTATGTTTCCAAGTTGATATGTTTGAAATACAAAGATCACAAAAACTGTCAAAAATAGCCTGGCAGTAGCTCAAACACAAAAGGTTCACTTTTACCGACAAACTTTTGGCTCACAGGTCATGTTGGGAAAGCAAATATTTCATTCACTCATTGTGGACACCTGGAGAGTGGCTGGGGCTTGTTTATCAGCTCCGAGCTTTCTCCTGTTAACCACAAGAAAGACTGGAGACATCACCCGGATACTGGAGAAGTTAATATGCTATAGGTGAGAGAAACAGAAAAAGAAATTTATACGTAAGCAAGAGACCTCAACAAAATACAACACCATCCTGAATATGAAATTGTTCAGTTTAACAGAACGAAACAGTAATTACTTGTGGCTCAGGGTCAAAATTAACTGGGGGCCAAAAGCCATTTGGTTCCCGTTACCTCCAAAATGCAGGCCTCAACAAATTTTAAAATCATTACTTGTCCATCTCACTAGTAATTCTCTAAATCTACTTGCAGCATCAATATCTACCTGTCTAGTTCGATTGTGCTTAATAGCATTTAAACTTGTTTGTCGAAGAGACTTCTCTGGGGTAATTGCCTGGCAGGCTACAATATTGAGCAGTGTACTTGCCCAAGTCATACTTTGCTTGCCGTCAACTGTTGTGAGGGGATTTGTTGAACTTGCTAAATGGCTCCTATAAGAGCCCCAAAAGAATGTTATGAGGAGCCACTTTTTCTCTCACGTAGCTCTCAGTACTCCTTAATTATGTGCATGGTTGTGATTGGTACCTGTCTCCTGGTAAAGTGTAAATGGTTCCTGGTTCCATCAAAAATCAGGGAACCAGGAGATACCCTTCGGATGTTAAAGTGGTATTAAACATAGTGATATTGATTAATTATTGATTTACATTCATCACAAACATTCATCCCCTTACTTTCTGTATCTAATGACCTTTTCTAGATTATCAGTTCAGTCTTCTAGGCTTCTGAAACTTTAAAAATATGATGATACTAAAAATGACAATGGATAGACAGTGATACATGGTTTAAGAGTTGATGAAGGTTTACAGAAAGCAACTCTGAAGGAGAATCATTATGTTAGCATGTGGGTTACTTCACAAGTTTTAATAAAGTATGTAAGTACACTGGAGGTTTAAACCTATGTCACAGTTTATTTGATCACAGATTTTCCTTTAAACGACTGCTATGATTCTCTGATGTTTTACCACATCCACCATTGAAAAGCTTGTAATGTAGGCCTACAGGTGTATTGCCAGTGACTGCTCTCTGTTCCTAAGTTTCATTGTTCCAACGTCTCTTATTCCGACAAGTCTACATGAAGGTCAGTGTTAGGATAACGGGTAGGTTAGGGTTAGGTTAGAGTGAGAGTATTACGGGTACTATGTGTGCTGCTGGTACAAAGATGTCTCAGCATAGAGGTGTAATTGCAATTGAAACTCATTAATTGGCTACAACTGAAACTTTACAGGAATGTTGCATATGATTGCAGCAGTTATAAATTTACTGTAGGAGTCGCAACTCCATTCACAGTTGCAACTTTTAAGGCCATGGCTGATCAACTCCCAAAAGATGGGAGTCACCCTAGCCTTCCACTTGGTGTGACCATCACACCAAATGAATGCCTGCTAAATTAAATTGTGGGATACATAAGATATTCGAAGCTTGTTTTTACAAAATCACTTCAACAATAACCATTGTAATGTTTGTAACAAAACTGTGTGAGAAATGTCAGTGGTAAGTAAGTGAGCAACTTTGCAAATAATCACTCCCTTCAAACTAGTCCACATCTCAGGACAAAAAAAAAATAATTGGATATGATAAACCTTTTCAAATGAATACAGTTGTTGGATATCTGGGCTCAAACAGCAAATGAGGGAAAATGCCACACTTATCGAGGGTTGATTGGAAGCCATCTTTATTCTGCAGCTCTGCATAGCAAAGCATGCCAAAAAGATCAAAATACTGACTGACAAGGAATGCCAAATTTATCAATAACCATATGTAACAACTACATTAATGGAGATCTAACCTTGTCATCAATAGTGAAGTCGATTCTCTGGACAAAAGGCTCTGGAATGGCTACTGAATCTCCAATGATGACCCCTTGACCTTGTGCGATGTTGTAAAGATTAACAGCATAGCAGGTGCCCTCAGAATCAACGAATGCAAATGTACTGGAGGAGTGATTTTAGAAATATAACAATCAACCATCCTACTAATTTATTATTCAGTCCCCAGTTTTCAACAATATTTTTAAATTTGTCTCTGTCACTTGAAAACCCATTTCTTAAAACATGTTTTACTTGCAAACTTGGAATGACAACCTCTACAGACATTGCAAGATTCTGCATACCATCCAGAAGAACATAGCTGCAAATTGTTCAATGATGTCAAAAGCCCTATAGTCATACAACTAGACCAGGGGTGGGGGAACATCCAGCCTGCAAGCCATACACAGCCCACGAGACAATTTTGTCCAGCCCGCAAGGCAATTCGTAAATTCAGAATCATTTAAAAAGTAATTAATTGATAGTAATCTTTTAGCCTATGGTTCCCATCGTTTATCCTGCTTTAGCCCAAGGTGTCCATCATTTGTCCTCCACGTACCACTTTCTGGATATTTCACATAATACTGCTACTAAAACCCTAGTATGCACAACATAACATGCCCACTGTTTCATTAGACAAACCAGGTGCATAATCCTAATACTTCTAGTGGTAAGTTACATAGCATTGAACATAATTGCAGTATCACATATACAGGTCTATCTATTACAGTATGAAACTCAGAGGGCACTGTATTTATTCCGGTAGATTCGGTGGGTGGGGGGGGGGGGTTAGGAGTGTCCCTCAAAAGAGTGAGTTAAAGATTAAAAAGCAGATAATTTTGCAATTTAAAGTGAAGAAAAATAAAGTTGGTTCCAAAATGCACGATTTTTTTGGGCACACTTCACGCGCATTTTTTGTTCACTGTAGCTTCATGTGTAAATAAGAAGACAAATAGTCATATTGTGATACTCCTGGTCTGAGTTGCCTTGCACAGTCAATGCTATTAAAAGTTAGTGGATGAACATTCCATTGCCTACAAACTTGCACAAACTCAATAGCTTCTGGGGGCATTGCACTAGTTCCTTACCTGGGCTTTCCCCCAACCCCACCAGGGCCTGTTTGGCGCTCCTTGGCCTGCGCCCTTTAGGGAAAGCCTTTTGCACCCTAACTATCTGCGACCCGCAAGTGGATTGACTATCAAAATGGCCCGCCAAGGGAAAAAGGTTCCCCACCCCTGAACTAGACAAACATAAAGTTAGAAGAAGCCAGATCTGATGAAACTGTTGACTGGTCAGTTGTCTTATGTCAGCTGTGATTAAAATGTCTCTTCCTCCCTCCACAAATAACTAGCATAAAAGGATACATCTTCACTAACATCATGTCAAACACTGCCCTTGCCATTGTGTTTACACCTTGTAAATGATTACATTACCAGAATCCCCATGTTAAGTTGTTGTGTCATTTAGACTCTCCAGACAATATATTCTGGATCATGGGAAATTTCCATTTACAAAAATTGTGGCTTTGACTAATTAACTTTTGTTCTCTTCTGATTGGTCACTTCAATGATGTTATTAATTAATATTCAAGCTTAAGAAGTGTATAATCTAATCTACTAGTAACATTATAACAGCATACATGACTGTTTCTCATATTTCATTGAAATGAAAATTTTGAATGCATAACAAAAGAAATGGATACATCAAATGAAATTTATACTCACAATGGGATAGGTTCTTCCAGTGAGATACTGCACACAACTTTTCCTACAACCACCTTTTCTGCATTTTGTCCAACTGAAAGATTTGCCAGTGAACATGGAACAAGTTTGATGGTCTCTTTGTTGGCACCAGTATAGGACCCTCCAGAGTAAGGCCCTAAATCTGCCTCTTTGAGCGATGAAATCATCTGCTGTAATTTCTTGTTTTTCACTTTTCCCTGAAGGGTGAAGTTTCAAACCAAAATTAAAGTTCAGTCATTCCACACAAATTCAACAAAATGGTACCTAGGTTCATCCTACAAATTCATGGTATGCATAATCCAGATTTTGATGTTCAGGACACTCACCTGTTGCCCTGGACACAGCCAAGACCATTTCAGGCCAACAATGCTTTGTTCTCAGATCACGTAGGACAAAGAAGTGTCACTTAGGAGGTAAGCATAACCACCCCAAACCAACAAAGCTCTCAGACCATGTGGGGCCAAATCAACAGCCTTCGTAACCAACATACCAAGCCCAAACCACAAATCACAGGTTGGTCATTCCAAGCAGAATCAACAAATGGTCTCCAGGTATTCCCTACACATATATTCTGAAACATTTAATTTGAGAGCTCTGTGCCTTACACTTTTTGAGTATCAGCCTTTGAAGGCAGGATGCCATGTCCTATGATGGGAACTTGAGACTGCCTGACTGCTACATAGTACCATATTTAAGAGCCCATGACTTCTAAATCATACATGACACAAGCAAAAAATTGTGGGCCAGTGCAAAACTTTTAGTCAAGACAACACAAATGTCACAAAGACAACACAGGTATCTTGTGAATAATTTCTAGACTATATTAGGCCCATCTCATTGAAAGGCAAAATACCCAGCAGGGGTCAGGGCCTGCCAGTCCACAAAAACTCAATATGAAAATTCCAAAACATTGTCGGCAAAATCAGTACTACACAAATCCTCTTTATGATTAAGCTGGTGACTGATAATTCCGTACTTACCTTTAATACAATGGTCGGAGAGTAAAAGTGCACATTGAGGGGGCTACTGCATCACCCCAAACATATTTAGAAATATGATCATATCTCTAAATGCAATTAGTGATTGCATTTTGATTGGCATGTAGCGTCACTCTGGTTGGCCAAAGAAGACTTGTGCAATCAGTTGTGTTCAAAGTCTTGTATGGCTATGGCCTTGAGCAATTTCAACTCAGTGCAGGAAGCACACTAGACAGATGTTTTTTTTTTTTTTTCAAATTAGGGCCTACAAGTAAACTTAGTGTAAGTAGGGAGAGTTTTACTGTCTGGTGTGAGATTTGTTGCCCTTCAAAGGAAAATCTAAATACGCATGTTACCTTTGATCTAACCAGTTCTGTCACTTTCCAGAGAAAGTTTATCATCTCCTTCCTTTTATCCTGAGGTTCTTGCCAAAGTGGATCCAATGCTCTAGCTTTGTCGTAACCCTCCAGAGCTAGCTGATATTCTTCTTGAAACCTATAAATCTAAGAAAGACAAGCAACAATTTAACACCAGAAAGCCAAAAGGCTTAGTGATTCCTTGCCGAAAGGAGGGTGCTTTGCTACACTGAGGTTCATCCATCAAATTTATACTTCTCTACTACATCATTTTTTTATGATGTGGTCACAATTTGACCTCTTCTCATGTCAGCTCATGTCACATGACCTTTGAACTAAAACTTGAATAACCAAAAAAATGAGAAAAAAAAGAAGGGATTTGTCTGTGCTTCCTCCCTTGTAATGACATGTTTACAAAGTTTCAGTTTTGACCTCTGATGACCTCAAATGGCTTGTGACCTCCATGAAAAACAATAGGGTTTTTCCTCGCACCATAACACATGAACATACGTAGTATGAAATCTATCCAAGATTCCTACCTTGAGATATCGTATAAGGTTTTCAGGGTTTGACCCCTGGTGACCCCAGATAACCTTTGACCGCCAAAAAAAAAACAATAGGTATATTTCTCTAACCAAAACACATCCACATACAAAGCATGAGATCTACCAAAGCTTCCTACCTTGAGATATCGTGCACACAAGGTTTTCAGACTTTGACCCCGGTGACCCCAGATGACCTCTGACCTCCACCAAAAATGATAGGGTTCTTCCTCTCACCATAACACATCCACAAACTAAGTATGAAAACTACCCAAGCTTCCCACCTTGAGATATCGTGTCAACAAGGTTTTCAGACTTTGACCCCTGGTGACCCCAGATGACCTTTGACCTCCACAAAAAACGATAGGGTTCTTCCTCTCACCATAACACATCCATATACTACGTATGAAATGTATCCAAGCTTCCTACCTTGAAAGATCATGTAAACAAGGTTTTCAGACTTTGACCCCCAGTGACCCCACATGACCTTTGACCTCCACCCAAAACAACAGGCTTCTTTCTCTTACTATAACACATCCACATACTTAGTATGAAATCAATCCAAGCTTCCTACCTTGAGATACCGTGTAAACAAGGTTTTCAAAGTTTGATCCCCGGTGATCCCACATGACCTTTGACCTCCACCAAAAATTATAGGGTTCTTCCTCTCACCACAACGCATCTACATACCAAGCATGAAATCTATTCAAGCTTTCTAACTTGAGATATTGTGTAAACAAGGTTTTCAGATTTTGACCCCCAGTGACCCCAGATGACCTTTGACCTCCATCATAAACAATAGGGTTCTTCCTCTCACCACAACACATCTACATACCAAGCATGAAATCTATCCAAGCTTTCTAACTTGAGATATCGTGTAAACAAGGTTTTCAGATTTTGACCCCCGGTGACCCCACATGACCTTTGACCTCCACCAAAAACAATAGGGTTCTTCCTCTCACCACAACGCATCTACATACCAAGCATGAGATCTATCCAAGCTTTCTAACTTGAGATATCGTGTAAACAAGGTTTTCAGATTTTGACCCCCGGTGACCCCAGATGACCTTTGACCTCCACCAAAAACAATAGGGTTCTTCCTCTCACCACAACGCATCTACATACCACGCATGAAATCTATCCAAGCTTTCTAACTTTAGATATCGTGTAAACAAGGTTTTCAGATTTTGACCCCCAGTGACCCCAGATGACCTTTGACCTCCACCAAAAACAATAGGGTTCTTCCTCTCACCACAACGCATCTACATACCAAGCATGAAATCTATCCAAGCTTTCTAACTTGAGATATCGTGTAAACAAGGTTTTCAGATTTTGACCCCCAGTGACCCCAGATGACCTTTGACCTCCACCAAAAACAATAGGGTTCTTCCTCTCACCACAACGCATCTACACACCAAGCATGAAATCTATCCAAGCTTTTTAACTTGAGATATCGTGTAAACAAGGGTTTCAGATTTTGACCCCCAGTGACCCTAGATGACCTCTGACCTCCACCAAAAACAATAGGGTTCTTCCTCTCAATATGGACCATCTATGTACCAAGTTTCAGAACTGTCCAACTTTCCCTTCTTGAGATATCGTGTAAACAAGCAAAGCCGTCACATACGCACACACACACACACACACACACACGACATCACCACCGCATAGATTCCTTGCCTGCCTTCGGCAAGGAATCAAAAATCATTTTGCATGATTTAATTTTCTCATTTCTGAAGGAAAGTTGAGGGATTTGGGTGATACTGGAGACAACACTTTAGTAGACATTATGATGCTCAAACATGGAAAATATTATTAAGTGGAATACTACCCTCAAAGCAACCCTATTTTGACTCATCAGCTAAACTTTAGAATCTTCTCTCCTTTCCCATGAAACTACCTTTCATGATGTTTCCGAACATTAATACTACATGTCACACTAAAGGTAAACCATGGTCTTACATTGCAGGATGTTAAAAATTCTGAAAAAAAAAAAATTGTCAAAAAAATTGTCACATGATAAAAATACAAAAACTAGCATAGGCAGGTGTGCTAGTACAACTTGGTATGACTGCATTTTCTGACTCCATGATACAAAACAAACTCACAAGCAGGGTTGGGAAGTAACGAGTTACAAGTAACGCCGTTACTGTAACGAGTTACATTTTGTGTAACGGAACCCTGTAACGAGTTACATTTGCATTTCAGTAACGGAGCAAGTAACTAGTTACAATTCTGTGTAAAAGTAACTGTAACGGCGTTACATTTGGGTCCCGTTACTTTCCCGTTACAAATAGTCAAAATGACCACAAATTGCATTTTCTTTGAGCTAATAACAGAATAACAGAAAATTTTCAAATTGATGACACTTTGGTAGTAAAATGTAAAATTATTTTCGATATAGGCTATTTATCATTCATCGCTATTATCGACGTCGCCCTCACCGACATCAAATTTTATTCACGATTAGAATCAGAAGTTGATATTAGATGCACACGCTGCAGGCTTACAGG
This sequence comes from Holothuria leucospilota, assembly GCA_029531755.1. NCBI lineage: Eukaryota > Metazoa > Echinodermata > Holothuroidea > Aspidochirotida > Holothuriidae > Holothuria > Holothuria leucospilota. Next base: position 15,200,727 of record CM055965.1, read on the forward strand.
CCGGGCCACTTGATTGTCTATTGAACCAGGGAGTTGTCAAATAGCAACTCCCTGATTGAAATAAGTTTAAAATTGATCTGTATGTCAAAATACTTATTAGACAGATCAATGCTTATTATCCATGAGACCGATTTGTGCGATTATTTGAAAAATACTGAACAGTCCTCTAAGGCTCAGCTGACTTTATGTATTCTAAGTAAAGTCAGCTGGGCCTTGGTTTACTCATATTGTCCTTTAGAGGACACAGTGGAGACAGTGTACCGTGAGAAACGGGTTGGCCCATGGGCATTCAAATACCAGCTTACTTTGAAAGTTTAATCATTGCCTCTTGAGACGTTAGGGCTGGACCCGTGTTCACCCTATCCGAGTCGGAGCTAAACTGCGATTCTAGATTCCCGAATCTTTCCGAGCATGGTACTACTCAGGATCCTCAAATTTCTGCCAGTTTTGATTCCAATGGCACCAATTCCGAGACCAGTCTTTTTGCCAATGTATATCATATCACACATACAGATGTTTTAATTCTATCGTACATGTCCACCATTAATTAACAAAGTCATCGTTTGTACTCACTTCCATAGCCTCGCCTCCTGAGTAATTTAGTTGATTGTATGTGACAATACCTTAGATCTGTACATTGTGCACAAATGGAACTTTAAACACTTTTAATGTAACTTTCATATCTGAGAACTCGGCTGGAATGAACTCCGAGTCCGAGTCCAGTTACATCACATTCCGTAAAAATTTCGATTCCGGAACCTTCTATCCCGGGCAAATTCCTAATCTAGAAAAACGCTCTTGAGACCGGCATTAAGCTAACCGAATCCGGACTCTTGCGTTGGAGCCCAGTAAATTTATACGGTGCCAAGCGTTGGTAAACACCGTGCATCCATTTATGCATCTAATTTAACATGTATGGTATCTTTATTTGATGAATCAAACGTATGAATTTAGGCTATATCATATTCTTTTCAATGTCCGTAACTCCTTACACTGGAATAATAGTACGGTTAATATAAAAAAAACAGCAGAATATTGAAATGGTCAATGGCGTTAAAAGTATCCTAACAAAGCTAATTGGAAAGAGAAGTGTCCGACTTAAAGCTTTACCTATTGTAAAGGGAAAGTGAATTATGTGCACATGATCTGCATGTATAAACTGCATAGTATCACCATTTCTATGCACTGTTTTATATTGACACAATGTGAAACTTGAAATTTATGGGGAAATATCACTTAGCCCAACCTTAGCGGTGAGGTTTTAAAATTTTACTGCTAACAAATGTATTCATCCTCTTATTATACCATATTTATGCTCTTGAGGGGTGAAGACTTTACTGCTGAAACAACGCTCTTCCCCTTTCCGGCATAGCCGCTAACCTCTCTAAATTAGCCGACTGTGTGATGGGAGTATAAAGATTTCAACCCTCAAAGAAGTACTTTGGTAACTGGAAAAGTTTTGGTTATAACCATATTCCTCTAACAAATAGTTTGCGTAAGCTCCGACACAGTATCATGATTCGCTGCTTCATGTTGAGCATTAGGAGCCTCTGCGACAATGCCCATTGAAGATCAGCTAGCTTCATTGACTTTCTTTGGGGAACACCTAAGGATAACCGGCACAAATGAGGTGTCGGTCGTCTCATGTGCCCCCGTCTTACTATCTAATTATGCCCCCCCCCCTCCATTTCAGGTACCGAGGTACCGTATATTCACCTTGAAGTAACGAGTTACTTTTGAAATGTAGCTAGTTACTTTTTAGTCAAAAGTAACTGTAACTAGTTACTTTTTCAACATTGTAACTAGTAACTGTAACGAGTTACAATTTTACGGAATTAACTGTAACTATAACGAGTTACTTTCAAAGCGTAACGGGAACAACCCTGCTCACAAGTATAGTATCATATCACACTGAATGACATAATATGCAATGGACTCTGAATCAGAGAAGAAAGGCTAAAATGTTTCTATCCCACAAGTGAAAATAATTTCAAGCAGCAGATTTTAGTGACATGAGCACATTATGAAAACTTTTTCCCACTTTTTCTATCATGCTATTTTCATCTAGAAAGGACTGTTTCTGAAATCTTCAGTTTGTATGAGTAGTAAGTTGATTAGCAGCATCCTTTCCAATCTTGCTGACCTTGCTAATCTTACCCTCACCCCCACCCCAACCACCCCACTTCCTCCACATACAGCCTTAATGACAGTATACTGTGATCAAACACAGGCTTCTGTGATTTTCATGAAAACAAAATTCCTCATTTTCCCCTCATGAATTTTGAAAACTCCAGGATAATTATTTCAAATAATTCCCAGTTTGACACACCTAAAATGCCACTATACTGTAGCAAATCATCCAATGGATAGGTTGTTTGGATACAAACAAAAGGATAAATGACTGACCACTTTCTCTCCGAACCAATCAAACTCCCTAACTTATCCCTAATTTGAGGCATTTTCTCAAATTTCCAGACTTTTGCCCATCTGCAAATACTGAAACTCATTTTGCAGATTTCTCTTATGTCCAGGATTGCTGGGAACTCTGCAAATAGTTTTGGGGAGGTGACTTGCCCTTTGACCCCTGCCTTTTACTTTATTACCTTGTCAATGTATGATATTATTACTGCGTTATAGGTAGCACAATAACCTTATAAAGTGAAAATGGTACTTACTGCTGCTCGATTAAAATGAAGATCAGGATTATTCTTTGCGACTGAATCTTCTTCCTACGACAATGGAAGTTGGAAGAGGAAAATTCACATTGAAAAAAGCAAGTTGAGGGAAAATACTTTTGCCTTTCACTTGTTTTCATAATTCATTCATGATGGTTTATATATGATGGGTTTTTATATATGATGGTTTAGAATGATGGTTATATATGATCGGTTTATAAGGAGGGTATATATATATATATTAGATAATATATATATATATATAATATATATATATAGAATATATATATATATTAACTATATATATATATATATATATATATATAGGTAACCAACAAGAAGTAGTAAATAGTGCTAAAAGTTTGAGAAAAATTCCACGACGTTTCGGGTTTTAAAAACCCTTCATCAGGTGGCAAAAATGACAACTGATCAGTTGACCAACGGCCAAACGTACAATTAAAAAAGTACACAATAAAGTTGGGCACCGGTAACGACCTGCTTAGGAAATATATAGATATAATATTATATATATATATACTATATATATATATATAATATTATAGAATATATATATATTATATATATATATATATATATATATATTATATATATAGTGAAAAACTGTGAACACTGGAAAATCTCGGCTGAGGGTGAAAAGATGTTGACGTCCACCGGGGTTTCGAACTCGGGACCATCCCGCTTGGCTTGCTTTCGAAAACTCGGGACCTCCCCTGCTTGCCCCTCGAATTCGTAACTCGGGACCTCCCGCTTGCTTCAAACTCGGGACCTCCCGCTTGCTTCGAACTCGGGACCTCCCGCTTGCTTCGAACTCGGGACCTCCCGCTTGCTTCGAACTCGGGACCTCCCGCTTGCTTCGAACTCGGGACCTCCCGCTTGCTTCGAACTCGGGACCTCCCGCTTGCTTCGAACTCGGGACCTCCCGCTTGCTTCGAACTCGGGATCTCCCGCTTGCTTCGAACTCGGGACCTCCCGCTTGCTTCGAACTCGGGACCTCCCGCTTGCTAGAGCGGACGCTCTAACCACTGAACTATGAAGCCTGAGCTATGAAGCTATATATATATATATATTCCTGATTGCAAAATTTGGTCGGCCCGACGACGGACCACTGTCGGCCACTCCGGCGGTCCGCCAGAGAAAAGTCCGGTGGTTCACTGGCGATCCGCCGATGGCGGCGATGCTGATTGGTTTAAAAGCTTTATGACATCATGCAAGTTATTGCGGGGGGGGGGGGGGGACCCCCAAACCAGCGGGGACATCCGATGGCCCTCCGTCAGCCTTTTGGCCACCGGCGGACCGTCGGATTTTGCTATCAATTTATTATTTATAATACTGTTTGATAAAATAGGGAAATAATTGTCGAATAATAGTTGTGGACTTATTTCCAGGAATTCTTGTATAAGTTGTGGAAATACTACTGTAGTTAACTTAAAATACTAGTTAACTTTTACTGTATAGCATATACTGTGTAATTTTTTACACAGAAAATAATGGTACGTAAATATACCCGGCGAGCTAGACTGACGCACCGAAGCCCGAAGGCCGAGATAGAAGCAAAAGAAATATTTTACAGTGTGGAAGTTGTTGGTAGGTTGTAATAGAAAAGAAATGTCAGACAGTGGAAATCGTAATGACATTTGTTTGAAGTATTCTCGCCGGTCTTTTTCTTTCAATAACTTAGGCCTAGAACTCAACTAACGTTGGTTTAGTGATTGGGTGCTTTTCTGCCATTCTGTCCTAACGTACCAAAGGGTATGAGGTTAAGGAGCCTACACCTACCGTGCTTTGACTGCCCACACCATCCATAGAGTAGGATATAGGAACTTGAGTGCTCATTCCGCGAAACAGCTGTGATCGCATGGGGACTCGGCCGCCATAAAGTTTGTACACACATGCTCGCACACAGCATAGCTTCTTGCCTCCTCCTAGACCACTGATGTAGGCTACATGTAGATCAGTTAGGCCTAGGCCTAGGCCTAAATGAAATTTAACACAAATGTGTTATATAGTGTCAAACAAAGTTTAAATACGGTGCAAGTCTTTCCTTTTAGTTGTCTCGTATGACAGGCGGGAAATACTGTGGGCATATTCTACAAAACCCAGACAACAGGGCAGTGTTCGCACTAAGGCGCGGGATTGCGGGAATCCCGCTTTTTTTGTTTGTCAAAATCACGCCACATAATTAAATCTAATGTCGTGAAAACCTCCGCCCCGCACACCCTTTCCCCTCGATCCCGCACATAAATAAAATCATAAGCGGGCAGCTGATGTTCTGAATCCAGCCCAAAATTCCAGCGCACTTCTCCGCAGCTGTGATTGTACAGAGAAAGTGCAATGATAATACGCACCAAAATAAATTGCAATATAGAAATCGTTCCAAAGCAAGCGGATCGCAACTCCCAAGCTGACACTGATTATCGGCTAGCAAGGCAAATTATCATCGTTAATCTAGCCATTCACAAGTGGCAGCTCTTATATGCTGGGTGCTGGTAGTATAAATAAGAGCGAAATCTGATTGGATTGAAATTCAATCACAGTCCCAGGGTTGCAAAGCGCAACATTGTAAATCGTGTACAGTACGTTTGGTTACTCACCTGTAGAGCTGTAGTGCAGCTGTGGAGTTCTGACATGTGTAATTGTATTGAAATATGTTATCAAGTATGTACCTTTCTTCATTTTTATAACGTCGCGATACATTGCTCTCGTTAATTACTGATCGTATGTGTATTTCCAATGGACAGTTCACTCATATTTTCCACTTCAACTTCAAGTTCAACGGATTTATACTCACTCAGTGCTTCAGAAGGAAAACACCCTAGTGACGAATTGGAGCTGTATCGGAGGAGGCTTTGAACTTGGAGAGAAGCACTAACGTTAGTGACACGCATTAACTGCCGTTAACAGCAAGTAGTACCTCATGCGTGGGGACTGGGGAGTAGTTTTGCGATGGCGACGGAAATCCCGCTCAAGAAAAATTTATGGGAGGGATAAGGTCCCGCCTTGATTTTGAAAATCCCGCATAAAAAAATTTTTAGAGAGGGAATTCCCGCACAGTTTCAATTCCTTAGTGCGAACACTGCAACAGGGGGATACATGTAGATCAGTGTGGTATACGAATCACCACACGGATTTACATAGGCCCCCTACGTGATATTAGGAGTGCACACTCTAGTTTAGTCCGCAGTCTGCTGACCTAGTATTTGGGAAGCTTTGGGGCTTCCCATACTAGGTCAGCAATATACCCATTGTCAAAATTGGGCTACCGCAACTTCAAAAACTTCAAATTTACGTATACTCCTACATACTTGACCTCTACGGGGCCTTATATGTTTAAGACTCTTCATTCTAAGATTTTTTGCACTTAGTGTCCAAAAAAAAGACCAAAAATTTTGATTTACACAAACGATCCTGTTTTGTTTTTTTTAACATTCTATGAAACTGCTAAATCGTGTAAGTATGTCGTTCACACTATTGTGTGCTAAATAGCAAGCACTGCTGTTCAATTGTGACATAGTCTTTAGCTATAGTTACGTTCATACACGCGCATACGAGTATATAGCAACAATCACTGCAGCAACGCACGCAGACGATATTACTCTCACAGTAATATGCGGTCAAAAGTTTGTGTTGCAATAGCCTAGGCCTAGTTCAGGGAACAAAGTGTACTTGAGAACTAGGCCTAGGTACCCTAGGCTAACTCTAGTTCCTATATCCAACTCTATGGCCCACACCAAGGCCTAGCCTACTTTACTTTTGCATGTGCATTAGGCTATTCGTTTGTTTGCTGGCGTGTTGGTACAACATAGTCCGCAGTCTGCTGACCTAGTAAGTATGGGGATTCCCATACTAGGTCAGCAATATACCCATTGTCAAAACTGGTCTACCGCACCTTCAAAAATTTTGAATGGTCTCAGTCTTTCTCAAATTCACATATACTCCTAGGCTGGGTAATTGACCTCTGTGGGTCATTTATATGTTTAAGACCCATCATTTTAAGGATGCTAGCACTCAGTCTCCAAAAAGAGACCAAAAATTTTGATTTATACAAACGATCCTGATTTGTTTTTTAAAACATTCTAAATCTTGTTACTAGGACGTTCACACTATTGTATGCTATATAGCACGCACTGCTGTTCAATTGTGACGTATTTCATAGCTATGGTTACGATCATGTACGCACATACGCGTATGTAGCAAAAATCATTGCAGAAACGCACGCAGACGATGTTACTCTCACAGTAATAACGGGGGAAAAGCTTTGTGTTGCAATAGCCTAGGCCTAGTTCGGGAGCAAAGTGTACGTGAGAACTAGGCCTAGGTTCCCTAGGCTAGGTACAACTAGGCTAAAGAGGTTCTTCACTGATGTCACAAATACATACTAGACCTTACGCCAATTAGCAGATTGTGAAGCACCATGGGAAGGATAATTCTGATCCATGAGCTTGAGCATTGTGAGGATCATCCTTCTTTATGGGTAACAAGTTACTTTGGTCAGCTGTTCATGGAATAATCCTTTCCACAATGCAGTTTTCAAAGTCCCCTCTCTTATTTGGCATAAGGTCTATGTGACAAACCCAGAGTCAGCCATGTAGTGGACATCAAACTTATCGTGTGCAGCATGTACTGTGTGTACAAAAGTATTGGTCAAAGCTTTTTTGTTTCCTTGATGATGATGGAAGTTTGTTACGTTATCATCAAGGAAAATGGCAGGCCCTACAGTTGTACTTTCGATTTCCAAAAAATATACAATGTAGAGCAAGACTGGTTTCTGAAATTCTTCAGAAGAAATATTGCACTCTGGAGTCTACATAGTAGAGTCATACCTCCCAAGTGACCCGCATTTTGCGGGTTTGGCCGGCGTTGAACACCCAAACCCGCTGACCCGCCCATCCTCTTTGAAAAACCCGCATTTCAATACATGATAGAGCCACAAAACCAAACCCTGCCTTTGGAATTATACGTCCCAACTAAACCACAAATTTAGCAAATTCCGGCACCAATCACATAATAGTGCATTCTGCTGCTTGCGAAAGGCACTCTTGTTACGCAGACTGTGGCAACAAAGATTACCTCCATAGCAGGTATCAAAAATATTCTAATGGGAGCAATCGAGTCTAATGGCTGCGGGACGCAACTTACAAAAACAAATGCCTGTTTCGCGGGTTAGAGGCAGGGCTTGTCTCAGAAATCTGAACCCAGCGAATGAATGAAATGTTTTAGCCAACTTTATCATAACCACTCAGTCCTATGCAAAAATACATAATTACCTTTGCACTATCAGGGCAGCATAAACATTTCATTCAACTTACACTCATACTGTGGTAATTCCTTTAAGATATGTACACATTTTTGTGAAAGAAACTAGGTCTCATTCAAAGAAAATTCCCATTATGGAAAGTGTGTGATGCCATTTTGGTGTGAATTTAACATGAGCCCGCTTCCCATGGTATATCAGTTAGCAGCAGCATGGTGTTGTTTACGCTGAACGTGCTACGTGCTGCGTGATTTCTGAACTGTGCTGCATCAAAAATTAAGGGTAACAATAAACAACCAATAATCACTCACTATCATTTGGAGAGTTTTACATTTTGCGAGCTTGTGAGTATCAGTGCAGATATTTTTGGAGGCAAATTAATGAAATTACATTGACTGATTTGCCAAAAAAGTGCTACCATTTTGCATGTAGACACCTATAAAATTCAAAAATTTTCCAAAAGAGGAGGGGAACCCCTCCCTCTATACCCCTCCCCCAGGCCGGTGGTCCACCAACTGACAGGTCAGAGGTGGACCAGCATCTACCTTCTCGGAACTTGGGAGCTATGTAGATTGCACAGTGCTGTCTTAATGTCCGGTCAGAGAATCGAGATATCACAAGATTGTATTTTTTATATGATTTTTATACAGTGCTCATTCAAACCCAGTACATGTAGCCTACGTGAAGGCTTACATGTACACAAACGTACAATCAATCTGTCACAGGTTAGTGAAGAAAATGTTGTTTGCAAAAGAAACACTTTGACCGATACTGTGTGTACACAGTGTAGTTATTGCATGTGCGCAAAGTATGACAACTAAAATGGCAGGTAAAACTGGGCCTATTATGATGTGAAGTGAAGAACCTCTATAGAATACATTATACAACTGCAGAATACAGGGCCACTCTTGAACACCACCTAGCATCCGAATGTGCAGATGCGATGTGACACTTTATTTTGCACCCGAAACTTTGACTCTGCATCCGAGCATCCACTCCAAGACAGATATTGGTGAAATCATTCACTCCTCATGCAAGCATCCAATCCAGAATATTGTTTGTGGGCTTGGTCAGAGGAAAAAATAATCAAAGGCATCGGCGGCAAAAGCCGCTGCAGCAGCTGGTTTTGCTGTGGAATATACGTAGAAATGGTGGCACATTTTTGCCGCCAGTCAATCTCTACACTATTCTCAGTCAATCAATATCTACATTTTCAAATCACTATCCCAGTTTGTTAAAATTTTTCATGAAAAAATAAGGGGTTCTTTGAATTCCTCAGGGCATAAATCAGAGCCTCAAATAATGAAACTGTAGAATACTTCCATTCAGAAAACCACATTATGCGTTGCGATGAATACGTAGCTTTCAGTTTCACTGTTGTTACAGGAGCTGTATGCATGTACAGTACTGCAGGGAATAATTTATCGCATCACAATTTGCTAAACAAACTGGCTAAATTGCTACACAAATGCAAAAATGTGTAGCCCTTTTTTTGTGCATAGCCATAGGAATTTCAGTGATTTTACACTACACAAGGAAAAATTCTCAAAAGGGCTATGCAAAATTTGAATACTAAATTATTCCCTGTGCTGTACAAGTTTACATATAACACCCTTCTCACTGATGTTGTACGAGACATGATGTGGGCGGTTCACATTGTGACTTCTTTCAGAAACGTTGAGCAAATCTTTTGTGGAGGATTTTTCAACTCATAACGGGGATGATATCATGAGAAAGCTGACAATTTTCTCTCTAAGGCAATATCAATTTGTGTTGGAGCCAAACCAGTCAGAGTTTTCATTGCATTTTGAAATACATCCACAAAGGTAACTGATCTGATCGCAGCTACATAGCACAAACAATTATCATTACTGTCACACTAAGTTCTGCCATATCTCCTTGTTGTGCTGGGTTGTTGTGACATGTGTGTACACAGTTGATGAATTGAACTGGCTGCCATGTGAATGATTTCCAGGGCAACTTGTTCCCATAAGTGACAGTGCGCAGCATTGAATATCCACATGCCATTGACTCGTGCAGTAATCAAAACTTTTTTCCAAAATTTTCAATTGATGATAAGTAGATATTAACATCTAGTGCAGATATGTGAATAATATTGTTAGAATACGATGTGTTCCCATTCCAGAAAGGTCGATCTTGTGCGAATTGTAGGGCTTGGAGAGACTTTACCATGACTGTCATGTCATGACTCGGAAATTGCTCATAGGATGGTATTACTTCACTGAATGTTAGGGGTGTTTATACGTGTGCCCACTTAATCTCGTTGGTTGTAAAGAACATCACATGAAATGCACTGTGGAACACCATATGAACAGTGCAGTAGGCCTATATGGGAATTTTAAAAATGCTGTGGAGATTCCATATAATGCTGCAGAGAGCTGCTGTCTCCACAGCATTTTTGTACAGAAATTGTCGTGGAGACATCTAGGGGAATTATTTGGTCTGTTAGTATATGGAGAACAATGAGTTGTTCTCGAATTAAACTTACCTGCTGTATTCCCATATTGTTATTCAATCTTTCATGTTTAGCTAGCAACTGGTAGCACTAGCAGCCACCAGTTTTCAGGCTTTGACAAATCGACTTTTCATTACTCGTTGGTCAGGCTAGCTGTTTACTAAATCTACATGCCCACATGAATATTTACTTGTGCAGTTTGAGTTTGCCAGATTGCCACTGTGGAAAAGACTTTGCTGGAGTACTTGCCCAGGGGACTAGTGATATTGAACAGTGCACCTGCCCGAGTCATTTTGTTCTTGCCCCGGACTGTCGGGGGATTTATCAAGCTCTGCCAGTTTGACTCCGCATCGGAGCATCTGCGCATCCACTCCACAATATTGTTGTGAGACTTACATTTAGAAATGGGCAACAGTGATGAATTGTTCGCAAATTTAATTTTTCTCTTTACATTTGCTAATCTTTAACTACGCATCAGAGCATCTGCACATCCACTGAAATATATCGGAGGTGAACTTAATATTTGCCATTCTATAAATTATTCAGTTGGCATCTGAACGTCAAACCAGCAGATATTGTACATGGAGTGGAAAATTCAGTAGGCTTGGCACATCATAGTTTATATACAGTAGTTCCAGGTGACTGAGCATATGAACATCCAGATGTCTAGTAAGTAGAAAGGCTTTCACGACGGGAATCCATACTTCTTCTTCTTCTTTCAAATGCAGCACAAACGCCAGACAAGGCTATCCCGTGCTGTTGAACTAGGGCTAAGGGAGTCGGATGAATAGAATAACTAGCTATAACGAATTTGATCGAGGGCTAAGAGCTGGTTTTTAAAGCTGTCCACTGATGGGGCACAGCGAGCCTGTTCCGGTAATAGGTTCCAGCTAGGGATAGTAGCTTAAAAGCTTTAATAATACTAGTAAGATGATTTCAACGAGTACGCTGTCGAAGGTCTGGAAATAGTCCTGATGCCTAGCTGCATCTCTCAAGTGGCCCTGCATTCTAAAGTTCCTCCAAATACAGGACCACTATATATCTTGCACTCTAAACCTTGACTCTGCATCATAGCATCCGCATATCTACTCCAAGACTGATATTGGTGAAGTCATTCACTTTGCATACAAGCATCCATGCATCCACTCCAGAGTGTTGCTTGTGGTCTTTGTAAGAAATTGACAACAATGAGTTGTACTCAGATTAACTTACCTGATGTATTCATATTCCCATTCTATTATTAAATCTTTTATGTCTAGGTAATGGCCCAAACTTTGACTCTGAATCCATGCATCCACTCTAAGACTGATATTGGTGAATCATTCACTCTCCCATTTTATCATCAAATCTTTGATGTTTATCTGGTAGGTGAACTTAAGGCTTTCTTGTTCTAAAAATCGTGTGGTTGGCATCTGAGCATTTTAACTCAGCAGAGCAGATACATGTAGTGGAAAATTCAAAATTCAAAAGGCTGAACATATAGGCAGAGAGTTTAATTTAAATTGACTGAGCATCCACCCATATGGATGCCCAGATTCATCTCTCAAGTGGCCCTGTATTCTATACAGGCCTCGAATTTAAAAAATTTTTAATTTTCAAAAGAGCTTGAGGCAAAAAATGGCCTTAAGAGCCGCCATACTATGGCTGCAGTGCCCCTCACAGTCTCAGCCTATCGTCAATGTCATGCCTTCCCACTCTTCACAAACTTCTGCCACTCCAAAGGTGGTACACATATTCATTTCCTTCATGCTTCCATACATGTATACATGCTTATGTTGAATGCTGGCTCATTGGAAGGAACTACAGTAGGAATACAGTAATAAAAAAAAAGCTCCACAAGGACAGGCCATGCAAGAAATTGTGTATGGCCTTGGTGCCCTATCAACAAAGTAAAAGTTTTAGCCTTGCTGCCCTCTCATTTGGACGTGGTGCCCCCAGATTTGCCCTGATGCTTGAGACCAAAATGGCTGTGCCCTTAAAAATTTAGAATTTGAGGCTGTCTATAGTTACTCCGAGTTGCTGTAGCAAGCCGTTGCCACAGCTTTTTGCACTGGGCATTCTCGTACTGCTTAAGTGTCATAACTTATTAAAAGTACAAGAGTCGACATTTAGAGGTTATCAATGACTGTTTCGAGCACTGGTTTCTCGAAAAAAGCAGCGCTCATTTGTTATGAATTCAGGTGTCAACGGGCGCTATATTGTCACTAACAGGTGCAAATTGTGCCATTTTGTTGGTAAGAGTGGGCTGCAGGTTATCAGGAAACCAGTCTAGGTGACATTTGTTTCACTTCTGGATGGTGTGCTATGTCCTACAGTATGTTATAGTCTGGTAGGGCAATACTCTCTAATTCTCACAGTTACCACTTGCAATAAAATTGTGGTAAAGCTGCATTATATTTGTGAAAATGTTATAATTTATCTGCCTGGGGGTAAATGTCAGGGGTCATGTGCTGTACATACTCAAGGGGTAAAACATGAAAAAGGTTGAAAACCCTGTTCTAGTTGGAAAACGTTCACATCACCCACAAATAATAACTACAGAGTAGCTGGCAGGTCAGTGCCAGAGGTGAGGTTGACTTGAAATTTCTATGTTGCAGTTACTTTAAACAGTATCATGGAAGTGGAGATGCAATCCACTGTGTGAACCCTGGACCATACAGTAGTTGAATGTCTTTGCTTTTGCTTTTATTCAGCAGGTACTGCATTGCACCCATCTTAACACTGTATCCAAGCATCCTTGATTTGTGCTGGATGAAAAGTCTGAGAAAACATCTGGCCATTCTTTGTCACTGATCGTGAAATTCCTTAGAAGATTCATCTAAAAGGTGAAAAATTTAGTTTTTATACTAAAGTTTGCTATCAATATTAAGAAGATTTCTGTGCTACAGAATTTAGTATTTTAACCCATTGCAGTGTTCGATTTTAAGGAATCAGCAATGGTTGTCCGAAGGACTACCACGTTGTAAAATTTGGTTGTCCTGCTCACAATAAGGTAGTCCCAAGTGTAACCATTTTCGCAAGATTGCAACAATAGAATTGATAACACCCTGTTATCACCAGCCTTCCAAAGTGGCTTTCACTTTTAGACAACCCCCCCCCCCCCAAAAAAAAAAAAACAAAAACAGATATCTACTGTATAAGAGTAGTGCTGTCTTGTGGCGTGCATTAGTACATTGTGGACATAGTTAATGTTATGATGTTCGCATTGCGGGTTAATAAATTAAACATTGCCACGAAGGAATTCAGCTTCTCTATGTACAGTGCAGGCCTAGTGACCTACTAGTGGAGTTTGTACAGGGCACATATTTTGGCTTGATAGTGCACATTTCGATAAAGTGACTGTGTGAGAAGTTGTGGTTAACGTGCGTAATCACCGCACTTTGCTGCAAATCGTTTGATGCAATTTTTAAAGTTCCTTGCTTGCGCAATTCATCGAGCTGCTAAATGTAAACATCACATCACTTTCCTCAAAAGATTTGGTTGTCCTGACGGACAACCTTACACACCTTTTTTTCGCAAAATCTGGTAGTCCTGCAGAATTTCTGGTTGTCTCGGGTGACAGGACTACCCTTAAAATCGAACACTGCATTGGCTAAGGAAGGTTTTGTCAGCTGGGGTCTGAATGTTGTTTAGACCGCCATTCTCAAGGAGTAGGTGTTCTCCACCCCTTTGGCAAATTTTTGAATATTTGAAAGTCCTTAGATGCAACTTGCTGCAATGTATTGGGCAATTTAAAGGAATATTGCTGCAAATGTTTGACATTTCTTACAGAAGGAACAAGTAAGGGTTTTTCATCCATGAATGAGGGGAAAAATGTGGGCAGTTTGACTTCCTTCCAGGAAAATGAAAGGTTTTTCAGCTCTGATCATTCACTTGAAGTACATTTTACATCAGTGCTCAAGAATGGTTTTACAAGAAATGGTTGTAGTTCATTACAATGTATTTAATGAGTGTTATTTGGCTTAGTTTTCTCATTTATTTTAAATGATTGAGTGGTATGGTATGTAAGAGATTTGGGTGTTATACCACCAACAAGCAACAAGTATGGCAATTAATGTCATGTAGTTGAAATTGAGTTGCCCCCTTGAAATTTTAAAAGGAAATTTTTGTCACATGTATCTATGTTTCTTATGTAGATGTAAAATAAAGAGTCAGGTGGAACTTACAGTACTATCCCGTCGTAGTTGACAGTGCAACTCATCGGCGGCGGAACTCGATGAGTTCCGACGAGTTTCGATGAGTGCGATGAGTTTAAAATTCCTTTAAACCATGCACAAGCTGACCTCGATGAGTTTTGTGATTGACAAGTGGGCCACGTGCACGCGCACACGGTCTGCTGTTAATAGTTGAATGGATCTCAATGTCTTGTTTCGTTGTTGATATGTAATGCGTGGCTGAGTTAAGAATGATCGGAAATATAATGAGTTATACAGCGCACCCTGAAAATCTTGTTTACAAAAACTACTGTCGGCATTATTTTATCGCATCTGCAATTTGGCGCTCAAAGTCACCTTTGGTGCATGCAATACTGTACTGTAACAAGCAGATCAGCACACGAATGCATACAGGTACACTGTAGCTTTTTTCGATAGAAGTTCCAAATTGCATGAGGCATACCGCAATGATTTTATTGATTTCAAGATTTCTTTTATTTCCTGAAGCCACCGGTAATTATCGGTTTACCAAGCTCAAAAAACTTTCTATCCCATAACATTTTAAAATTATAAAAAGCTGCAATATTTTGGCACCTCTCAAAACGCTAACCTCAATGATACGCCCGTGTACAGACGTCACAAAACAGATACGTAATTGATCGAATCAGGGCCAAGCAAAAAGTTAGTATTCTCGCAGCAGTAGCAATCGTCATATATAAGCCGGTTTCACACAGAATGTACTGCAATTCCTTGCACGGCAGCTTCACACAACGAACCGAAGGTACGCGTGCTGCATGTTATATGTAATTTTGGGCGGGAACTCCCCAAATGTACAGTACATAGATACAGCGTGTTGCCACGTGGGTGCTCTCTGGTACATACAGTACGGTGAGATGCACTCGTTTCTTCGTGGCATGCGAGCTACAAGTACTGCGCACAGCCTACTGCCACAAGTTTGTTTACATCGTCGTTCATTCATACTGAGTACGCCTACTATTGCCTTGTATGGAAAATACTACGTAAAGTTCATTGACAAACCCTGATCTTGAAATTGGGCGACCCGTTCAACTGTTAATGAAATTTCTAGTGCGATCGTTCAACGACACTAAGCGCCATTTTTAGGAATGTATATTGAAGGAATATCACACTCTTCCGCAGGTATACAAGCTATTATCAGTACCGATACCTCTTTTGTAATATTCTAGACATGGCATTGGGTTAATTTCTTATGTTTTGAAGAATTTTACCGGGAATTTTTTAGCGCTCAATTTTACGTTGGCTGAGCGGGCCCTAGTGGAATGTACCGACAAATGCAGTTGGTTTGGTTGTTAATGTCAAGCTACGGTATGTGGGGAACTGTGCATGCACGTGTCTGTATTTCAAAGGGTCCACACTGCACAGTTTGTAAGGGGTGGGCTCGGATCGAGATTCTGAACAAGGTAATTCTTACTAGAGAGTTATTGCTTTTTTCACCGAAGAATTTTTGATGGGGGGGGGGGGAGGCTGAGCAGTATTAGCAAAAATGATGTGTTGTTGGTTTTGTTAAATTACATCGGTTCACTGATAAAAACAAAATGCCTACACAGCCAGAAATGAGAAGGGAACCTTGGCTGAAAAGGCTGGCTTGCCATAACGCAAATGTGCTTATAGGGTCAAAATAAATATGGCGCCGGGAAGAATCAAAGCCACCTAGACAGGAAAGGGGGCCTTTAGGTTGCAGAAGTTGTCGCAACATTATTTTTAAGGCCTACCTGCTATTTTGGTTTCACAAGAATATCGCAGATGAAGTCAAAAACTGCATGCAGCGGTTAATACTGTAGGCTAGTTACATGCATGGTAGAAACCGGCGGGAGAAAATGAGAGCTGATTTATTTGGATCCTGTATATGCCCAGGACCTACTTTTTTACTATTTGTGTGACAGCAGGGGGCACATCCTTTGTTACTGAGGTTACCTTGGACTTAGCGGGTTTGCCGCTCTCATATTGTACTGTAGGACTAGAATCGGAGATTATTGAGTGGGTTGTTTCAGGTTGTGCAGTAGCAACCCTTGGTCAGTTTACTCATCTCTTGTTAAATATTTTGTTGCACGCAATACACATACGAAGACAAACGAACGCAAGGCAAAAAGATACACAGTAAAGGCAATCAGAAAATTTATTTTCTTGTTCACTGTGAGACCTCAAACAAGCCCCGCCCCCTCGATGGTTTCGATGAAATGATCGGCGAGTTTTCCGATGATTTCACATGTCACGTAAAATGTTAAACACGCTCGATGAATGCGATGGGTTTCGATGAGTTTCGACGAGTTTCAATGAGTCCGACTCGATGGTTTGTCAACTACGATGGGATAGTACTGTATGATGCCCACAAAGTGTCATTTCCAGCAACATGAGGAGTACGTTTGGTATTTTGTTTTCTCTGCACAAGTAATACGTAATGCCAAATTGATGGTGGTGCTCTGTCCTCCCCCCCCCCCCCACGACACCAGGGTCATGGTCTAAGGACAGCAATTTCCTTTCCTTCTGACCCTAACTTATCCCTTTATTTTGGACAGGATAGTGCTTTCATCATAAATGGCTTCTACAGGTCCAGGTTCCAGTAATACTATCCCCCATAATAGTATTTTGGTACATGGAGTTCCTGTTCAAAATCTACAACAACTACAAGGGACCCATAATATGCAAAGGTCACAGCAGCAGGCTCAAGCTCAAGCTCATCATCAACCCCAGGCCCAGGCCCAGGCCCAGGCCCAGGCCCAGGCTGCTGCTCATCATCAATTCATAACAACAGGTAAGAGCAACATCATGGAAACTGGTGAACTTCAGAAGCATGTGTAGAGATTAATGCATGTCTGGGATCAGTCATTTGTTAGTAATTTAAAATGGGATATTTTTGCTCATCAGGTGGGCTATGGTTTTTAATACAAAAAAGTACATAAAAGTGACAGTTTGACTTGTTCAAGCAGCCAAAATAGATAACTTCCTTTCATTGTAAGATCTTAGGAAAAATGCCTCATTCTTATATTAATAATAAGTATATTGGTAGGTTAGTTGTTTAAAGGTCTGTGGGCTCAGAAATGTGATACCTCCTATTTGATTTATAAAGCATTAAAATTTCTGCAATTCCCATCAAAATCCATCAAATATTGACAATTTTACAAGACAGTTACTGTGTTGCACTTTCATCATGAATAAACATGAGCTATTGTGTGGAGAGAGGAACTCATAAGATTAATACTTTGTTATACTCTGCTTGTTTAGCCTTCATTCCAAGTACAGTTGTAATGTTGGCATGCCCACAGGAATTTATTTGCAAGTAGGTGGTTAAGTACTTTGCAAATTTCCACATGAAAACACCTTACTGGAAAATAACTAGTAAGAAATAAACAGATAATTTATAAAAATCAACAAAAGAATATACAGACACAGTGAAACATCCTATATCATACTTTTTGCATCATGCTAATGAGCCTTCTCGTATATGGCCAAACTTTGAGGAGTATATCTTGAGAATGGTAAAAGATACTCAAGTAATTCTACTGCATTTTTGGTTTCGATGATAAGAGAAACCTATGCATTCATGATGGCGTGTGTGTGTATGTATGTGTGTATGTGCGTGTGTGTGTGTGTATGTGTGTGTGTATGTATGTGTGTGTGTTTGTGACACTTTGCTCGTTAACACGATATCTCAAGAAGGGAAACTCTGACAGTTCTCAAACTTGGTACATAGATGCACCGTATTGAGAGGAAGAACCCTATTGTTTTTGGTGGGGGTCAAAGGTCACCTGGGGTCACCGGGGGTCAAACTCTGAAAACCTTGTTAACACAATATCTTGAGGTAGGAAGCTTGGATGAATTTCATACTTTGTATGTAGATGCGTTATGGTATGAGGAAGAACCCTATCATTTTTGGTGGAGGTGAAAGGTCATCTGGGGTCACCGGGGGTCAAACCTTGAAAACTTCGTTAACACGATATCTTAAGAAGGGAAACTCTGACAGTTCTCAAACTTGGTACATAGATGCCCCATATTGAGAGGAAGAACCCTATTGTTTTTTGTGGGGGTCAAAGGTCACCTGGGGTCACCGGGGGTCAAACCCTGAAAACCTTGTTAACACAATATCTTGAGGTAGGAAGCTTGGATGAATTTCATACTTTGTATGTAGATGTGTTATGGTATGAGGAAGAACCCTATCATTTTTGGTGGAGGTGAAAGGTCATCTGGGGTCACCGGGGGTCATACCCTGAAAACTTTGTTAACACGATATCTCAAGAAGGGAAGCTCTGACAGTTCTCAAACTTGGTACATAGATGCCCCATATTGAGAGGAAGAACCCCATGTTTTTTGGTGGGGGTCAAAGGTCACCTGGGGTCACCGGGGGTCAAACTCTGAAAACCTTGTTAACACAATATCTTGAGGTAGGAAGCTTGGATGAATTTCATACTTTGTATGTAGATGCTTTATGGTATGAGGAAGAACCCTATCATTTTTGGTGGAGGTGAAAGGTCATCTGGGGTCACCGGGGGTCAAACCTTGAAAACTTCGTTAACACGATATCTCAAGAAGGGAAACTCTGACAGTTCTCAAACTTGGTACATAGATGCCCCATATTGAGAGGAAGAACCCTATTGTTTTTGGTGGGGGTCAAAGGTCACCTGGGGTCACTGGGGGTCAAACTCTGAAAACCTTGTTAACACAATATCTTGAGGTAAGAAGCTTGGATGAATTTCATACTTTGTATGTAGATGCGTTATGGTTCGAGGAAGAACCTTATCATTTTTGGTGGAGGTGAAAGGTCATCTGGGGTCACCCGGGGTCATACCCTGAAAACTTTGTTAACACAATATCTCAAGAAGGGAAGCTCTGACAGTTCTCAAACTTGGTACATAGATGCCCCATATTGAGAGGTAGAACCCTATTGTTTTTTGGTGGGGGTCAAAGGTCACCTGGGGTCACTGGAGGTCAAACTCTGAAAACCTTGTTAACACAATATCTTGAGGTAGGAAGCTTGGATGAATTTCATACTTTATATGTATATGCGTTATGGTATGAGGAAGAACCCTATCATTTTTGGTGGAGGTGAAAGGTCATCTGGGGTCACTGGGGGTCATACCCTGAAAACTTTGTTAACACGATATCTCAAGAAGGGAAGCTCTGACAGTACTCAAACTTGTTACATAGATGCCCTATATTAAGAGGAAGAACCCTTTCGTTTTTGGGGGGGGTCAAAGGTCACCTGGGGCCACCGGGGGTCAAACTCTGAAAACCTTGTTAACACAATATCTCGCGGTAGGAAGCTTGGATGAATTTCATACTTTGTATGTAGATGCGTTATGGTAAGAGGAAGAACCCTATTATTTTTGGTGGAGGTGAAAGGTCATCTGGGGTCACCAGGGATCAAACCCTGAAAATCTTGTTAACACAATATCTTGAGTTACAAAGCTTGGATGAATTTCATACTTTGTATGTAAATGGGTTATGGTAAGAGGAAGAACCCTATTTCTTTTGGTGGAGGTCAAAGGTCATTTGGGGTCACCAGGGGTCAAACCCTGAAAACCTTGTTAACCTGCTATCTCCAGGTAGGAAGCTTGGATAAATTTCATACTTTGTTTGTAGATGCCTTATAGGTAGAGAAAGAACCCTATTATTTTTGGTGGGGTTCAAAGGCCATCTGGGGTCACCGGGGGTGAAACCCTGAAAACCTGGTTAACACAATATCTCAAGGTAGGAAGCTTGAATAAGTTTCATACTTTGTATGTAGATGTGTTATAGTAAGAGGAAGAATCCTATCATTTTTGGTGGAGGTCAAAGTTCATTTGGGGTCACGGGGGGTTAAACTCTGAAAATCTTGTTAACACGATATCTCCAGGTAGGAAGCTTAGATAGATTTCATACGTAGTATGTAGATGCATTATAGTGAGAAGATGAATCCTATTGTTTTTAGTGGAGGTCAAAGGTCATCTGGGGTCACCAGAGGTCAACGTCTGAAAACCTTGTCAAGACGATATCTCCAGGTAGGAAGCTTGAATAGATTTCATACTTGGTAAATTGATGTGTTATAGTGAGAAGATGTACCCCATTGTTTTTGGTGGAGTTGAAAGGTCATCTAGGGTCACTAGGGGTCAAACACTGAAAACCTTGTTAACACAGTTTCTCAAGGGAGAAAGCTTGGATAGATTTTATACTTAGTATGTGGATGTGTTATGGTGAAAAGATGGACCCTATTGTTTTTGGTGGAGGTCAAAGGTCATCTAGGGTCACCAGAAGTAAAAAAAGCAAAATTTCTCAAGAATTCCCAAGACTAAATAGGAATACAAAACTGTATTTTTCCAACATGTTAAGATAGCATTTGACCATTGACTGAAAGATATGGGACATCATATGGCTTCATATGGAATAGAACATATATCATCGAAACCTCAATGCATTTTTGCATTCTGGTTCATCAAGGGATCTTAATTTAACATTGTTGAGTCAAACAACTGGTTTGATCACATGTCTATATACCTGTAGTATACCAGTGCAGTCAATATTTCCCCATGGGTTTTCCATGAAACTTGTCTCAGTATGTGACTTTTTCTGAAGTGTATGTTTATTAGAGTATTGTACAGTGATGTGTCCATTTAGGGCAGCACTGCCTGGCACCAAATTGTCCACCTTGCACTCATTTGAAAAAAATGGTAATCTGGTACTAGGAAACCTATATTTCTATTTGGCAAACACAGATCTGTGATAAATCTCCCCCCCCCCCCTTTAGACCACTCTCCCATGGTGGCAGTCAGTGTGCCTGACACTCAGGAAATCTTGTGCACATCCCTGTTCTAGTAGAAGGGCCAAGTTAAAAATACCAGGGTAGTATCATGTTGTGCTAAATTCCCATGATTGGTTGAAAATGTACTGCACATGTATTTGTCAGTTTCAATGGCTAAATCATTCAGTAAGTAAAAAAAAATATTTCTGGTACTATATTTTGAGTGCATCTGGTGATCTGATCAAAGCTCACCTAAACTTTACATTCATTTGAATTAGCTGGGAGAATCCACTTACAAGGAATGTTTTCCACAGTGCCACTTGAAAGTAATCAGCTGACATGTAAAGCAGTCATGAGAAATGGAAGTACTTTGGATTTGGCATTCATCCCTCTGGCTAAAATCAGATTTGTAGCAATTACCACATGTATACTTACAATCCTCCTGGTGCATGTTTTCCTGGGATGTTACTCAGGAATTTTGAAAATGAAGCATGAACAACTTTGTACCCATGATCATAGCATTTCTGACTGATACTCACACCCAGAACTAATATGCTTGAATTCACTGCAGTCTGTATAAAAGCATTCTATCTGTTGACCAAATCACAGGCACTCTTAATGTGACATAGCCCATACATTTATTTACATTTGAGGTTACCAGAGTTCAAACACTTGAAACCTTGTTTGAATGTTATGTCAAGGTAGGAATTATGGATACATGACTTATAGTTGATGTTGTGTATTGAGTAGATGAACTATAATTTTTGGTGGAGGTCAGAGGTCATTTGAGGTAACCAGAGGTCAAACACTAAAAACCTTGTTTACATGGTATCTTAAGATAGGAATCATAGATACTTTACATATTTAGCATGTAGATGTGTTGTAATGAGTAAATGAACCATATATCATTTTTGGTGAAGGTCAAAGGTCATGTGAGGTCACACCTAAAACCTTGTTTACTCCACATCGTAAGGTAGGGAACATGGATTCTTTTCATAATTGGCATGTAGATGTGTTATGATAAGTAGGCTATACGTATCAGTTTTGGCCCACGCCATAAGTCGTGTGAGGTCACAAGGTCAAATACCAAGAACCTTGTTTACAGGATACCTTGAAGTAGAAATCATGGATACTTTTCATATGTAGCATATATATTGGACATGTTGAGTAGATGAAGCCTTGGTCATCTGAGGTCAGATAAGTTAAACATTCTTTAATTGATATTTCAAGGTGGGAATCATCTGAGATCACCAGAGGTTATTTATTTGTCAAACCTTGTTAACACAATATTTTTAGGTATTTTGGATAGTTTTCATACTTAGCACACTTAGTAGATATATTAAGTGGTTGGTGTTCAGAGTCTAATTTTGAAGTCATGGAAGTCAAGTATGCACAACATTGTACAATGTAGGAGCTATTTCTAGTAAAAAAGCATAATGAATTCATGGAAACCTGAATGCATTTTTGCATTCTGATTACAGTAGGTATTGTCCTCAAGTTTCCACTACAAATGTTACTGTAATTTTGTCCAATCAGTCAAGTACACTTCATGTGGATCATCAGTGTTGTCAAGAGAGTGATGTTTCTTTCCAAGAAAGCATCATTCAGCAAGAGGCATGTTCAGTCTCTGCTTGATTGTGATGTCACATGCCCTTGTGGAATCTACTTTTCCCATTGGATGGTTTGGCCACATGCAATATTACAATGGAAAATTTAAAAAGTTCTGCCATTGACAGGGAAACACAGAACAGGTAGAATCCATGTGAAACACAGAACAGCCATGCCCATGACTCTTCAAAGGATAGATGCCAAGAACTGTTAGTGATATCTTCCAAACATTTTTATATTTTTTGTATACTCCCTCATGAATGATTTCATTGGTAAGTTGATACTAAAATGCTGTGAAGTGCGACAACCTGTCTGTAATAAATGTGTAGGCATGGATACCATGTAACATTTGGACTGCCTGTGGAGCAAGTGAGTAGAATTGCTTAACATTATTGGTGGTTCATGCTTGCAATAGAGTTAGGGACCGCGCACAAATTTAATCGCCGTTTATCGGCGATACACACAGCCGACGATCACTGCCTATTATGCACCCTGCATAATGCTTATGCATGAGCGCACACAACCACGGAAGCACCGGGAGAGTTAATGAGCATGGAGCTCACCAGTTGAGAGGCACTGCTATTGTTCACAAACAAAAGCAGTGACCGGATTTGGCCAACGTGTGGTTACTTCACGCGAACAAAAGGTTCGAGTCTATAAAAGATAAACTGTACTTGAGTGTCAAAAGAAGACTTCACTGTTGAATAAATTGACTAAGTGACCATCTACAGTACAACTCAAAATAAGATGGACGTTAGTAGCGTTAAGCTTAGAAAATTCCGTTTGCTAAGGATAGTTGCGTTAGCATTGAACCACAGTTATCGATACTTCCGTTATCAACGTGAATTGTTGCTAGCGTTATGCCTTTCCGCACCTACAATCTTCACTCCAAGTAACGATCCCATCGTTAATTGCGTTAGAAGAAACATGGTCCACGGATTGCATCGGCTTTTTCACGTACATCGAAAACGGTACGGCAACGATGTTAGCGCTACTTGCGACAGCTGCGTTAGGTTTGCATGGATTGTACGGCCCGGCCGCGAACTAGCAGCAGGCTGAATCACTAGCACTTAACGTTCCTTACCTTCAGAATTTTTTGCATGTTCGAAAATATTATTGGGCATTTAAAAACTTAATGAATCTTTTGATAAAAAAAGGAAGAACATAAAACTGCTATTTACTACCGAAAATCTCCGTCATCAAGAAAGAAAAAATAGTCCTATCGGACATTTGTTAATTTTTTTTTTTTTTTTTTTGATGACGGAGATTTTCGGAAATTGCAGTTTTATGTTCTTAGGTTATTTATCAAAATATTCATTAAGTTTTTAAACGCGCAAAATATTTTCGAACATGCTAAGAAATTTCCGAAACATTGTCGAATATTCTAGTTGAATATAACAAGTTAAATGTTCGATAGGACTATTTTTTTATTATTACTATTATTTTGATGACGGAGATTTTCGGAAGTAAGTACCGGTAACAATTTTATTTCTTCCACTATTTATGAAAAGATTCATGAAGTTTTCAAGCGCGCAATAATATTTTCAAATATGCACAAAATTTCCGAAGGTAAGAAACGTTTTTTGAGTGATCTAGATGATTTTTAACAAATGTCCGATACTTCCTGTTAAATGGCGCAGATTTTCGGAAGTAAATGGCAGTTCTATGTTCTTCCGTTATTTATCAAAAGATTCATTAAGTTTTAAAACGCGCAAAAGTATTTTAGAACATGCAAAGAAATTTCCGAAACATTTTCGAATATTCTAGGTGACTTTAACAAATGTCCGATAGCACTATTTTTTGTAAGGAGATTTTCGGAAGTAAATTACAATTTTATTTTCTTCCACTATTTACCAGGAGATTCATGAAGTTTCAAACGCGCAATATTTTCGAACATGCAAAAAATTTCCGACGGAAGGTAAGAAACCTTTTTTGAGTGTTCTAGATGATTTCTAATAAATGTCCGATACTTTCTCTTTAATGGCGGAGATTTTCGGAAGTAAACTGCAGTTTTATTTTCTTCCGTTATTTATCAAAAGATTCATTAAGATTTTAAGCGCGCAAAAAATATTTTCGAACATGCCAAGAAATTTCCGAAACATCTCCGAATATTCTACGTGACGTTTAACAAATGTCCGATAGGACTACTTTTTTTTCTTTTTTTTTGATGACGAGATTTTCGGAAGTAAATAACAATTTTGTGTTCTTCTATTATTTATCAAAAGATTCATTAAGTTTTTATACGCGCAAAAATATTTTCGAACATACCAAGAAATTTCCGAAACATTTGCGAATATTCTAGGTGATTTTTAACAAACTTCCGATATAACTATTTTTTTTTTTTATTTTGGTCACGGAAATTTTCGGAAGTGAATAACAACTTTATGCGCGTTTAAAACCTTAATAAATCTTTTGATAAATAACGGAAGAACATTAAACTGCAATTTACTTCCGAAAATCTCCGTCACAAAAAAAAAAAGAAAAAATAGTTTTGTCGGACATTTGTCAAAACTCATCTAGAATATTGAAAAAGGTTTCGGAAATTTCTTGGCATGTTCGAAAATAGTTTTGCGCGTTTAAAACCTTAATGAATCTTTTGATAAATGACGGAAGAACATTAAACTGCAATTTACTTCCGAAAATCTCCGTCACAAAAAAAAAAAATAGTTTTGTCGGACCTTTGTCAAAACTCATCTAGAATATTCGAAAAGGTTTCGGAAATTTCTTGGCATGTTCGGAAATAGTTTTGCGCGTTTAAAACCTTAATAAATCTTTTGATAAATAACGGAAGAACATTAAACTGCAATTTACTTCCGATAATCTCCGTCACAAAAAAAAAGGAGTTTTGTCGGACATTGTCAAAACTCATCTAGAATATTGAAAAAGGTTTCGGAAATTTCTTGGCATGTTCGAAAATAGTTTTGCGCGTTTAAAACCTTAATGAATCTTTTGATAAATAACGGAAGAACATTAAACTGCAATTTACTTCCGAAAATCTCCGTCACAAAAAAAAAAAAGAAAAAATAGTTTTGTCGGACATTTCTCAAAACTCATCTAGAATATTGAAAAAGGTTTCGGAAATTTCTTGGCATGTTCGAAAATAGTTTTGCGCGTTTAAAACCTTAATAAATCTTTTGATAAATAACGGAAGAACATTAAACTGCAATTTACTTCCGAAAATCTCCGTCACAAAAAAAAAGGTTTGTCGGACATTTGTCAAAACTCTTCTAGAATATTCGGAAAGGTTTCGGAAATTTCTTGGCATGTTCGAAAATAATTTTGCGCGTTTAAAACCTTAATGAATCTTTTGATAAATAACGGAAGAACATTAAACTGCAATTTACTTCCGAAAATCTCCGTCACAAAAAAAAAAAGAAAAAATAGTTTTGTCGGACATTTCTCAAAACTCATCTAGAATATTGAAAAAGGTTTCGGAAATTTCTTGGCATGTTCGAAAATAGTTTTGCGCGTTTCAAACCTTAATAAATCTTTTGATAAATAACGGAAGAACATTAAACTGCAATTTACTTCCGAAAATCTCCGTCACAAAAAAAAAAGTTTTGTCGGACATTTGTCAAAACTCATCTAGAATATTCGGAAAGGTTTCGGAAATTTCTTGGCATGTTCGAAAATAATTTTGCGCGTTTAAAACCTTAATGAATCTTTTGATAAATAACGGAAGAACATTAAACTGCAATTTACTTCCGAAAATCTCCGTCACAAAAAAAAAAAAAATTAGTTTTGTCGGACATTTGTCAAAACTCATCTAGAATATTCGAAAAGATTTCGGAAGTTTCTTGGCATGTTCGAAAATAGTTTTGCGCGTTTAAAACCTTAATGAATCTTTTCATAAATGACGGAAGAACATTAAACTGCAATTTACTTCCGAAAATCTCCGTCACAAAAAAAAAAAAGGAGTTTTGTCGGACATTTGTCAAAACTCATCTAGAATATTCGAAAAGGTTTCGGAAATTTCTTGGCATGTTCGAAAATAGTTTTGCGCGTTTAAAACCTTAATGAATCTTTGGATAAATAACGGAAGAACATTAAACTGCAATTTACTTCCGAAAATCTCCGTCACAAAAAAAAAAGAAAAAAAAATAGTTTTGTCGGACATTTGTCAAAAATCATCTAGAATATTCGAAAAGGTTTCGGAAATTTCTTGGCATGTTCGAAAATAGTTTTGCGCGTTTAGAACCTTAATGAATCTTTTGATAAATAAGAGAAGAACATTAAACTGCAATTTACTTCTGAAAATCTCCGTCACAAAAAAAATAGTTTTGTCGGACATTTGTCAAAAATCATCTAGAATATTCGAAGGGGTTTCGGAAATTTCTTGGCATGTTCGAAAATAGTTTTGCGCGTTTCAAACCTTAATAAATCTTTTGATAAATAAGAGAAGAACATTAAACTGCAATTTACTTCCGAAAAACTGAGGATCAGTGGATATAAAGCGTGCCGAAAATTTTGGCTTCTATCTCATAAATGACCCTTTTTGGAAAGCCAAAATAAAGAAATTGACCATAAGCCTATATCTGACGACGGAATTTTCCCGACAGGGGGCCAGGCCATGCCAGCGACCCCAAGTTCCGTCAGCTCCACGTCTCCGGCGGCTGGGCGCTTATATACAGACTATAAATGTTCAACATGTTTAGGCTAAAAGCCAGATGTGCATGCATCATCACAGTGGCGAATCACGGATTTGCATGATCGGGGGGGGGGGGGGAGATGATTTTATATTGTCAATAGCTATCTTACTGATGCAGGGTAGTGGCCTGAGGGTGAAGTTTTTATTGATTTTTCTCCCTTTTTTTCAGAGAAAAAAAAACTAATAAGGTACAATTTGCAAGAGTTTGCTGATTTTAGGGAGCAAACATTAGGGCGACTGCCTATTGCCGGCCTTTCAAGCATAATGCCACAAACCCCATTAACAATATCATGGCACCCTTAAGGGCAGAGTTGGTGCTCTGGTCCCTCCTACCATAGTACCACTGTGGACACAGTTCGGGCCAAGTCCAGGGTAACATATGGCGGAGCCACTCCATGAATGTTGCTAATAAGGGTCCAAGGAACCATTCTCTGACATCCATGTACCAATATTCCATTTTCAATAGTACATAGTCGGGCCGAAGCCAACAGTCGGGAGAATGGCAGTGACACGTTAATGCTGTCTAACAATTCTCACATCTTTTTGTTCTTATCGTGCGTCTAGTCTTCACTTCTCTTATTTTTTAGGTGCGCAAAAATCATGGAATTAAGGAGTTTTGTGTGACATTTTAGCCTATATGTCTTGTGCGACATTCAAACAGAAAAATATGCTGGCTAGAACAGTAATACACAGGTTACTTAATGTTATTATTCTCGCGAGAAAATTGAAAATATGAAGACTAAAAATATTGCCGCCACGCCCTTAACCTGTTTTATTTCTTCCTAGGTTACAGTGTTTCCTCCCTTCCCGAAATTCGGGAATCTGGGTGCTCGTCGGGAAATTTTTGGGAAGGGGATGATTTCGGGAAATCTGGAAATGGCGTATGGCGTATGAAAATGACGTATGGCTTGACAGGGTGAAATCCTGGATCAGCCATTAAAGTAGCATACAAGAAGCGTTATTGAAAATATCAGGAAATACCAAGCCGATTTCAGGAAATTTGAGATTCCATTTCAAAAAAGAATAAATTTAGAGTGTGGAAGCACTGCTAGGTTAGACCGTCACCGTAACCAAAGTCTCTCACAGAACGAACTATAAACGGAAGTATTTCGAAGCCTTCAGTATTTCTGTGCAGCTACTTGGCTATTTTACACCATCCTACCGTGTATTACCTACACATAAACACAGGGTGTAGGCTCACACGTGTTTGTTAGCTCACACATTGTACACAGTACATGTGTGAGGTTATAAAATGGGGCAGATGTCGTCAACTTTTCAACAAAAGTTTTCAGCCTTTTGATGTATGGAGATTTTGAGCTGAAATTTTGGTGCATGATTGTTTGTTGATAGAGCATTAAAACTTGCCTATTTGCATTTTGATATACAAAAGTTAAATATGGTTTTTAAGCAATTTTTGTAGGGCTGAGTTCACTGTGCCTGCTGAAAAGGTAGCTGTTTATTCATTGCACTTATATCAGTGTACATGGTTGTGTGTTCAGTTGCTATCTCGCAACTGCCTGTGCAGGTTTGTTTTGAAATTTGATCCATTTACACACATCAGTCTTTGTTCATCAAGTGGCTTGTGCAATCACAATGCTTTGGGATAACTAATTGTATTATCAAGGTTCATTAAGCAATGAGTTCCATGGGAACTCCCTGCATTGAGCAGCTACTTGATCCATGATAACAAAATTTGAAGCAACTCTGTGGTCAGTCTGGCTTACAAGAAAGAAAAATGGTTTAACCTGTTGTGGGGATATGTCCCATTTTGTTCCTGGATCAATTGAGATGGTCAAGTCAAGTAATTGCAATACTGTAACTGTTTTGTGTTCAACCCCAGTAGCAGCTTTTTGAGTCTGGTTTGTTTTGATTGAGTGCAAACCTATGCAGTGTTTGCTTGTGGAGTTGTAGGTGCAACTAAGTGTACAGTACTTTGCAAACTTGAACAGTTTAATAACATCAGGTTAATTTCAGTCTTGCTGCTAATTGAAGTATGTAACCTTTACAGGCCTTCTTGATTTAGAAAATATGCAGTGATATTTGTAGATCTGTCATCGAACGGTGTCAGTTGCAGTGTTTACATGCCTAAACGTGCTTGTGACTTTTCAGTTGGGTTTTGAGTTTATTTATTATTATGCTCTTCTCTTACCTTTTGCCATTGTAAGGTAAAGAGGTTTAATGGAAGTTGATGAATAAATGGTAAAATTTGGTTCTTTGAGTTCCTATTTTTAACAGACAAGAGAAATTGTGTGAGCTACACAACAGCATTGCTGTTCTAGTTTTTAAGTGTTGTGGTATCATATACAGCGGTACGTAATGCATGCACGTACTATAAATATCGCTCTTTCTCTCTCGGTAGGTAGCGTGCGCTGGTTACTTTATAACAGTTTTCACGAAGACAGTTTTACGTTACATTTTGACCGTTTCTATTTTCCCTTTGCTGACAAAGTTAAACTGGGCAGAAGTTCGTTTTAGGCAAGTCTTAATCTGATTGGTTATGTTAGTTTCTTTATTTTCTTTCTTTTTTGAACAAGATGAAGATGTTAGTAATGCGGATGATGCGGACGTTAGTAAAGAAAAGCAATGGTTTAACAAGTAATGCACGTGCCAGAATTTCGTGTTCCAGAACCACAGTTCAGTGACTCGGAACTCTGGCTAGCTTTACATGCACTTGTACGTGAGCTTGCTACACAAAGAAAGGTAGCTTTCTTTCACAAGATGTTGACCAGCTATTGACGAAAAGCACCTTTTGTGTTGAGATTTACTCCGATGGGCAGCCTATTGTTAAGTCTTCTTTTGTGCTAGAGAGGCTTATACTGCTGCTCTTCCTGACTGTGTTTATAACTGTTCACGGTCTGCCCGTGCATGGAGAGATGTGTGCACTGAAGCGAAGCACATTAACTGGTGGTTGCTATACTCATTACAATGGGTAGCAACCACTCAGACGGTGACAAACGGCGATTAAATTTGTGCGCGGTCCCTTAAAGAATCTGATTTCTTTTGGTTTATACTGACTTTTCTTTGCATGTTATGAATTTATAATCTTCATTGTTCACTGGGAAAAAGCCTTTGCTTGTACCATGGCAGAATTTTTATTTGGCTTTAACTTCATGCCTTGCATGGAATGCTTGTGAAAATGCTTGTGCAAATAGTGTCATGAAACTTTGGCAGCAATGCATCATTTCAGAAACTGCTGAACAAGAAAACTCCTTTGCTCTTTTGTTGTAAAGACAAAAAGGCCTCTGCTTGGTGTTGTTTTCTTTTATTTTTCACCATGCCTTGTAATCATCCCATTATTCCTGCATCTTCATTTCATCCCAATGTAGGCCCTGGAGGCTCTGTAATGAAGGTAGTTCCTGTGTCCTCTGCTGGCAGCAGAGTGACCAAGACTACCAACGTTAACACTCCTCTTTTCCTGGCCCATGCAGGAAGAACTTCAGCGCCGCAGAGCAAGTATGCTGACTTGCTAGTGGTCATAGAAGATATGGGGAGAGACATCCGGCCCACTTATGCTGGCAGCAGAATGGCGACAGAGAGGTTGAAACGAGGTGAGGGAGCACTACTTCCAAACTTTTTCATATTTCAAAAGATGCCAAATTACACATTTAGTTGATCAGTGGTTGGCAACATTTTTTTATTCCTTGCCGAAGGCCGAAGGAATCTGTGTGATGGTGATGTCACACTTACTTTCCATTCAGATTGAGGACCTAAACAATGGATTTCAGGTCCTTAGAAGGAAATACAATAGATATCTCATGTCCTCAGAAGTTTAACAATAGAGAGTCTATTGTTAAAGTTAGGGTTAAGGAAGCAAACACAACAGAGAAAACAATGAGGTCCTCAAACAGCATGTAAAGCACAACTGAGTGTGTGCGTGTATGTGACGCTTTTGCTTGTAAACATGGTATCTCAAGAGGGGTAACTCCGAGGGATCTCATACGTAGCATGTAGATTGCCCATATTCAGTAGATGATCCATGTTGTTTTTTTTGGAGGTCAAAGGTCATTTGGGGTCACAAGAGGTCAAAAGATCACAACACAAAATCAAGACGGGCGAATCGTAGCCCATCTAAGATGACTATTTTGCTTCCAAGACGGGCGTTTAGCCGGGCACGGGCGATCGCCCGGGTTATAATGCCAGGCCTGAGCTTTTCCCTATTATCTTACCTTAAATCTTGGAGGCAATGCACGCTGAAGTTTTACTCTGATGGACAGACCAATCAACGTTGCCATACTACAATGAGGAATTGTTGGGGTAAAGTTTACTTTTACAAGATTTTCTTTGTCGCTGACCTAAAGAAAAGAAGTTGATGAAATCACTCTTACTTTGATATGGAAATATTACTGGGAAACTCATGTTAGAATCTAAAATATCAACAACAAAATTCACTAGATGTTAAGCTACCATGTCAACATAAATAACCTGAAAACTTTCAATTTGTTTTGTCAAATGTATACACAAGTGTAACCAATCCTCCCAACATGTTATTTATGGCTGTTAGAGTGAATAAGTTTCCAAGTCAAATGACTTGATCCACATGATGCATCAATACTATTCTTTCCTTGACAGCTTGAACTCTGAAACTTGTAATGAACTTGATCAAGTCCTTCAGGCTTGGCACAGATTCATGATTTTTCACAATGGTCTTCATAAATACAATCCATTTTGCCACAATTATTAAGGGACCGCGCACAAATTTAATCGCCGTTTGTCACCGTCTGAGTGGTTGCTACCCATTGTAATGAGTATAGCAACCACCAGTTAATGTGCTTCGCTTCAGTGCACACATCTCTCCATGCACGGGCAGACCGTGAACAGTTATAAACACAGTCAGGAAGAGCAGCAGTATAAGCCTCTCTAGCACAAAAGAAGACTTAACAATAGGCTGCCCATCGGAGTAAATCTCAACACAAAAGGTGCTTTTCGTCAATAGCTGGTCAACATCTTGTGAAAGAAAGCTACCTTTCTTTGTGTAGCAAGCTCACGTACAAGTGCATTTAAAGCTAGCCAGAGTTCCGAGTCACTGAACTGTGGTTCTGGAACACGAAATTCTGGCACGTGCATTACTTGTTAAACCATTGCTTTTCTTTACTAACGTCCGCATCATCCGCATTACTAACATCTTCATCTTGTTCAAAAAAAGAAAGAAAATAAAGAAACTAACATAACCAATCAGATTAAGACTTGCCTAAAACGAACTTCTGCCCAGTTTAACTTTGTCAGCAAAGGGAAAATAGAAACGGTCAAAATGTAACGTAAAACTGTCTTCGTGAAAACTGTTATAAAGTAACCAGCGCACGCTACCTACCGAGAGAGAAAGAGCGATATTTATAGTACGTGCATGCATTACGTACCGCTGTATATGATACTACAACACTTAAAAACAAACACGTGTGAGCCTACACCCTGTGTTTGTGTATAGGTAATACACGGTAGGATGGTGTAAAATAGCCAAGTAGCTGCACAGAAATACTGAAGGCTTCGAAATACTTCCGTTTATAGTTCGTTCTGTGAGAGACTTTGGTTACGGTTACGGTCTAACCTAGCAGTGCTTCCACACTCTAAATTTATTCTTTTTTTGAAATGGAACCTCAAATTTCCTGAAATCGGCTTGGTATTTCCTGCTATTTTCAATAACGCTTCTTGCATGCTACTTTAATGGCTGATCCAGGATTTCACCCTGTCAAGCCATACGTCATTTTCATACGCCATACGCCATTTCCAGATTTCCCGAAATCATCCCCCTTCCCAAAAATTTCCCGACGAGCACCCAGATTCCCGAATTTCGGGAAGGGAGGAAACACTGTAACCTAGGAAGAAATAAAACAGGTTAAGGGCGTGGCGGCAATATTTTTAGTCCTCATATTTTCAATTTTCTCGCGAGAATAATAACATTAAGTAACCTGTGTATTACTGTTCTAGCCAGCATATTTTTCTGTTTGAATGTCGCACAAGTCATATAGGCTAAAATGTCACACAAAACTCCTTAATTCCATGATTTTTGCGCACCTAAAAAATAAGAGGAGTGAATAGTAGACGCACGATAAGAACAAAAAGATGTGAGAATTGTTAGATAGCATTAACGTGTCACTGCCATTCTCCCGACTGTTGGCTTCGGCCCGACTATGTACTATTGAAAATGGAATATTGGTACATGGATGTCAGAGAATGGTTCCTTGGACCCTTATTAGCAACATTCATGGAGTGGCTCCGCCATATGTTACCCTGGACTTGGCCCGAACTGTGTCCACAGTGGTACTATGGTAGGAGGGACCAGAGCACCAACTCTGCCCTTAAGGGTGCCATGATATTGCTAATGGGGTTTGTGGCATTATGCTTGAAAGGCCGGCAATAGGCAGTGGCCCTAATGTTTGCTCCCTAAAATCAGCAAACTCTTGCAAATTGTACCTTATTAGTTTTTTTTTTCTCTGAAAAAAGAGAAAAAAATCAATAAAAACTACACCCTCAGGCCACTACCCTGCATCAGTAAGATAGCTATTGACAATATAAAATCATCTCCCCCCCCCCCCCCGATCATCCAAATCCGGGATTCGCCACTGTGATGATGCATGCACATCTGGCTTTTAGCCTAAACTTCACGGTTGAACATTTATAGTCTGTATATAAGCGCCCAGCCGCCGGAGACGTGGAGCTGACGGAACTTGGGGTCGCTGGCATGGCCTGGCCCCCTGTAGGGAAAATTCCGTCGTCAGATATAGGCTTATGGTCAATTTCTTTATTTTGGCTTTCCAAAAAGGGTCATTTATGAGATAGAAGCCAAAATTTTCGGCACGCTTTATATCCACTGATCCTCAGTTTTTCGGAAGTAAATTGCAGTTTAATGTTCTTCTCTTATTTATCAAAAGATTTATTAAGGTTTTCAACGCGCAAAACTATTTTCGAACATGCCAAGAAATTTCCGAAACCCCTTCGAATATTCTAGATGATTTTTGACAAATGTCCGACAAAACTATTTTTTTTTGTGACGGAGATTTTCGGAAGTAAATTGCAGTTTAATGTTCTTCCGTTATTTATCAAAAGATTCATTAAGGTTTTAAACGCGCAAAACTATTTTCGAACATTCCAAGAAATTTCCAAAACCTTTTCGAATATTCTAGATGAGTTTTGACAAATGTCCGACAAAACTAATTTTTTTTTTTTTTTGTGACGGAGATTTTCGGAAGTAAATTGCAGTTTAATGTTCTTCCGTTATTTATCAAAAGATTTATTAAGGTTTTAAACGCGCAAAACTATTTTCGAACATGCCAAGAAATTTCCGAAACCCTTTCGAATATTCTAGATGATTTTTGACAAATGTCCGACAAAACTAATTTTTTTTTTTTTTGTGACGGAGATTTTCGGAAGTAAATTGCAGTTTAATGTTCTTCCGTTATTTATCAAAAGATTCATTAAGGTTTTAAACGCGCAAAACTATTTTTGAACATGCCAAGAAACTTCCGAAACCTTTTCGAATATTCTAGATGATTTTTAACAAATGTCCGACAAAACTCCTTTTTTTTTTGTGACGGAGATTTTCGGAAGTAAATTGCAGTTTAATGTTCTTCCGTTATTTATCAAAAGATTTATTAAGGTTTGAAACGCGCAAAACTATTTTCGAACATGCCAAGAAATTTCCGAAACCTTTTTCAATATTCTAGATGAGTTTTGAGAAATGTCCGACAAAACTATTTTTTTTTTTTTTTGTGACGGAGATTTTCGGAAGTAAATTGCAGTTTAATGTTCTTCCGTTATTTATCAAAAGATTTATTAAGGTTTTAAACGCGCAAAACTATTTCCGAACATGCCAAGAAATTTCCGAAACCTTTTCGAATATTCTAGATGAGTTTTGACAAAGGTCCGACAAAACTCCTTTTTTTTTTTTTTTTTGTGACGGAGATTTTCGGAAGTAAATTGCAGTTTAATGTTCTTCCGTTATTTATCAAAAGATTTATTAAGGTTTGAAACGCGCAAAACTATTTTCGAACATGCCAAGAAATTTCCGAAACCTTTTTCAATATTCTAGATGAGTTTTGAGAAATGTCCGACAAAACTATTTTTTTTTTTTGTGACGGAGATTTTCGGAAGTAAATTGCAGTTTAATGTTCTTCCGTCATTTATCAAAAGATTCATTAAGGTTTTAAACGCGCAAAACTATTTTCGAACATGCCAAGAAATTTCCGAAACCTTTTTCAATATTCTAGATGAGTTTTGACAATGTCCGACAAAACTATTTTTTCTTTTTTTTTGTGACGGAGATTATCGGAAGTAAATTGCAGTTTAATGTTCTTCCGTTATTTATCAAAAGATTCATTAAGGTTTTAAATGCGCAAAATTATTTTCGAACATGCCAAGAAATTTCCGAAACCTTTCCGAATATTCTAGATGAGTTTTGACAAATGTCCGACAAAACTTTTTTTTTTGTGACGGAGATTTTCGGAAGTAAATTGCAGTTTAATGTTCTTCCGTTATTTATCAAAAGATTTATTAAGGTTTGAAACGCGCAAAACTATTTTCGAACATGCCAAGAAATTTCCGAAACCTTTTTCAATATTCTAGATGAGTTTTGAGAAATGTCCGACAAAACTATTTTTTTTTTTTTTGTGACGGAGATTTTCGGAAGTAAATTGCAGTTTAATGTTCTTCCGTTATTTATCAAAAGATTTATTAAGGTTTTAAACGCGCAAAACTATTTCCGAACATGCCAAGAAATTTCCGAAACCTTTTCGAATATTCTAGATGAGTTTTGACAAAGGTCCGACAAAACTCCTTTTTTTTTTTTTTTTGTGACGGAGATTTTCGGAAGTAAATTGCAGTTTAATGTTCTTCCGTTATTTATCAAAAGATTTATTAAGGTTTGAAACGCGCAAAACTATTTTCGAACATGCCAAGAAATTTCCGAAACCTTTTTCAATATTCTAGATGAGTTTTGAGAAATGTCCGACAAAACTATTTTTTTTTTTTGTGACGGAGATTTTCGGAAGTAAATTGCAGTTTAATGTTCTTCCGTTATTTATCAAAAGATTTATTAAGGTTTTAAACGCGCAAAACTATTTCCGAACATGCCAAGAAATTTCCGAAACCTTTTCGAATATTCTAGATGAGTTTTGACAAAGGTCCGACAAAACTAATTTTTTTTTTTTTTGTGACGGAGATTTTCGGAAGTAAATTGCAGTTTAATGTTCTTCCGTCATTTATCAAAAGATTCATTAAGGTTTTAAACGCGCAAAACTATTTTCGAACATGCCAAGAAATTTCCGAAACCTTTTTCAATATTCTAGATGAGTTTTGACAATGTCCGACAAAACTATTTTTTCTTTTTTTTTGTGACGGAGATTATCGGAAGTAAATTGCAGTTTAATGTTCTTCCGTTATTTATCAAAAGATTCATTAAGGTTTTAAATGCGCAAAATTATTTTCGAACATGCCAAGAAATTTCCGAAACCTTTCCGAATATTCTAGATGAGTTTTGACAAATGTCCGACAAAACTTTTTTTTTTTGTGACGGAGATTTTCGGAAGTAAATTGCAGTTTAATGTTCTTCCGTTATTTATCAAAAGATTTATTAAGGTTTGAAACGCGCAAAACTATTTTCGAACATGCCAAGAAATTTCCGAAACCTTTTTCAATATTCTAGATGAGTTTTGAGAAATGTCCGACAAAACTATTTTTTTTTTTTTGTGACGGAGATTTTCGGAAGTAAATTGCAGTTTAATGTTCTTCCGTTATTTATCAAAAGATTTATTAAGGTTTTAAACGCGCAAAACTATTTCCGAACATGCCAAGAAGTTTCCGAAACCTTTTCGAA
The DNA here is from genome assembly GCA_029531755.1 of Holothuria leucospilota. Taxonomy (NCBI): domain Eukaryota; kingdom Metazoa; phylum Echinodermata; class Holothuroidea; order Aspidochirotida; family Holothuriidae; genus Holothuria; species Holothuria leucospilota. The sequence continues at coordinate 15,238,116 of CM055965.1, forward strand.
TATTAGATGAGTTTTGACAAAGGTCCGACAAAACTCCTTTTTTTTTTTTTTTGTGACGGAGATTTTCGGAAGTAAATTGCAGTTTAATGTTCTTCCGTTATTTATCAAAAGATTCATTAAGGTTTTAAACGCGCAAAACTATTTTCGAACATGCCAAGAAATTTCCGAAACCTTTTTCAATATTCTAGATGAGTTTTGACAATGTCCGACAAAACTATTTTTTCTTTTTTTTTTGTGACGGAGATTATCGGAAGTAAATTGCAGTTTAATGTTCTTCCGTTATTTATCAAAAGATTTATTAAGGTTTTAAACGCGCAAAACTATTTTCGAACATGCCAAGAAATTTCCGAAACCTTTTCGAATATTCTAGATGAGTTTTGACAAAGGTCCGACAAAACTATTTTTTTTTTGTGACGGAGATTTTCGGAAGTAAATTGCAGTTTAATGTTCTTCCGTTATTTATCAAAAGATTCATTAAGGTTTTAAACGCGCAAAACTATTTTTGAACATGCCAAGAAACTTCCGAAACCTTTTCGAATATTCTAGATGATTTTTAACAAATGTCCGACAAAACTATTTTTTTTTTTTGTGACGGAGATTTTCGGAAGTAAATTGCAGTTTAATGTTCTTCCGTTATTTATCAAAAGATTCATTAAGGTTTTAAACGCGCATAAAGTTGTTATTCACTTCCGAAAATTTCCGTGACCAAAATAAAAAAAAAAATAGTTATATCGGAAGTTTGTTAAAAATCACCTAGAATATTCGCAAATGTTTCGGAAATTTCTTGGTATGTTCGAAAATATTTTTGCGCGTATAAAAACTTAATGAATCTTTTGATAAATAATAGAAGAACACAAAATTGTTATTTACTTCCGAAAATCTCGTCATCAAAAAAAAAGAAAAAAAAGTAGTCCAATCGGACATTTGTTAAACGTCACGTAGAATATTCGGAGATGTTTCGGAAATTTCTTGGCATGTTCGAAAATATTTTTTGCGCGCTTAAAATCTTAATGAATCTTTTGATAAATAACGGAAGAAAATAAAACTGCAGTTTACTTCCGAAAATCTCCGCCATTAAAGAGAAAGTATCGGACATTTATTAGAAATCATCTAGAACACTCAAAAAAGGTTTCTTACCTTCCGTCGGAAATTTTTTGCATGTTCGAAAATATTGCGCGTTTGAAACTTCATGAATCTTTTGGTAAATAGTGGAAGAAAATAAAATTGTTATTTACTTCCGAAAATCTCCTTACAAAAAATAGTGCTATCGGACATTTGTTAAAGTCACCTAGAATATTCGAAAATGTTTCGGAAATTTCTTTGCATGTTCTAAAATACTTTTGCGCGTTTTAAAACTTAATGAATCTTTTGATAAATAACGGAAGAACATAGAACTGCCATTTACTTCCGAAAATCTGCGCCATTTAACAGGAAGTATCGGACATTTGTTAAAAATCATCTAGATCACTCAAAAAACGTTTCTTACCTTCGGAAATTTTGTGCATATTTGAAAATATTATTGCGCGCTTGAAAACTTCATGAATCTTTTCATAAATAGTGGAAGAAATAAAATTGTTACCGGTACTTACTTCCGAAAATCTCCGTCATCAAAATAATAGTAATAATAAAAAAAAATAGTCCTATCGAACATTTAACTTGTTATATTCAACTAGAATATTCGACAATGTTTCGGAAATTTCTTAGCATGTTCGAAAATATTTTGCGCGTTTAAAAACTTAATGAATATTTTGATAAATAACCTAAGAACATAAAACTGCAATTTCCGAAAATCTCCGTCATCAAAAAAAAAAAAAAAAAATTAACAAATGTCCGATAGGACTATTTTTTCTTTCTTGATGACGGAGATTTTCGGTAGTAAATAGCAGTTTTATGTTCTTCCGTTTTTTATCAAAAGATTCATTAAGTTTTTAAATGCCCAATAATATTTTCGAACATGCAAAAAATTCTGAAGGTAAGGAACGTTAAGTGCTAGTGATTCAGCCTGCTGCTAGTTCGCGGCCGGGCCGTACAATCCATGCAAACCTAACGCAGCTGTCGCAAGTAGCGCTAACATCGTTGCCGTACCGTTTTCGATGTACGTGAAAAAGCCGATGCAATCCGTGGACCATGTTTCTTCTAACGCAATTAACGATGGGATCGTTACTTGGAGTGAAGATTGTAGGTGCGGAAAGGCATAACGCTAGCAACAATTCACGTTGATAACGGAAGTATCGATAACTGTGGTTCATTGCTAACGCAACTATCCTTAGCAAACGGAATTTTCTAAGCTTAACGCTACTAACGTCCATCTTATTTTGAGTTGTACTGTAGATGGTCACTTAGTCAATTTATTCAACAGTGAAGTCAAGTCTTCTTTTGACACTCAAGTACAGTTTATCTTTTATAGACTCGAACCTTTTGTTCGCGTGAAGTAACCACACGTTGGCCAAATCCGGTCACTGCTTTTGTTTGTGAACAATAGCAGTGCCTCTCAACTGGTGAGCTCCATGCTCATTAACTCTCCCGGTGCTTCCGTGGTTGTGTGCGCTCATGCATAAGCATTATGCAGGGTGCATAATAGGCAGTGATCGTCGGCTGTGTGTATCGCCGATAAACGGCGATTAAATTTGTGCGCGGTCCCTAACAACACCATCATTATTACTAGAGATCATTAGCTTCCAGGGTTTTCCATAGGCCAGCTGGGTTAGCTACCTCCTCAGTGGGTTTACCCCCCTCTTCCCCCCCCTCCCAAAAGCTGAGGTTGAGTTCACAGCTTTGCCAAAGATAGCATGATTTTGCATGTGAACCACCTAACAAAAGTGTCCCTCTCCCCTTAAACTGTTCTCCATAACAGTCTACACCAGAGGTTTAGCCAGGTGAATTCTCTGATATGACATTCTGAATAGATGGCCTAGGGACAGGTCTAACAGGAGGGGGATGTTCACCCTCCCCTTTGAAAAATCTTCCAAACTGAGAGGTGCCTAAATGGCAAATGGTAACAATATTTGACCCAAATGCCCTTGCAAATGAGGTGACAAGTACTAGTTGTAATGACTGTTTCTTTGGAAAACTGAATCAAGGTAGCTTCTTTTAAATAAATAAACAACTGCACAGAAATTGCTCTGCAGATTTTTTATGTTGTATGAAATTTGTCACACAAAATACAGCTTGGCTAAATCACTGGTCTACATACAATGAAAACCCCCTAAAAAAAAAAAAAAAAAAAAACCTGAGCATGTGTTACCAATTACTTCTTCTTACCTCTATTTCTGAATTCTCAACTACATGAAGTTCTTCTAGTGTCAAGGGATGCTCTGGATCATTTATATTTCTAATGAGATGTGCTTCACATTAAGGAAAACTGTAAGAAAACACTTAAAATACTACTAGTATCAAGTTTCTTATAAAGAGTTGTAAAAAACAAGATTTCATTTAAATCATGGTACCATGTACAAGGTGCACAACATATCTTCATATTTCAGAAAACTTCACCGAAAAAATATATACTTGTTAAAACCGTTAACTGTATTGAATTCTATTTAAGCTTAACTTTTCCACCATTTGACATTAAAAATTTTCATGTAACAATTTTTCTGTCAACTCTACGGATATGGAATAGTTAAGATTTCAGCAAAGTATACAGTAAAAAGAAGAAAAATCTCAAACCAATGTCACAAATAAAATCTTCATACTTTGTCTGGTTGTGGAGCTGTCACCATTCTTATGTCTTACAAGGGGGCTGCCCGTTTCTAAACAACTGACTTGTGACAAGCTCATTTGGAAATAACAGACTCATTTTAGGCAATTATTTTTAGTCCAATTCGTGTTGGCGGTTCAAAAAAATCATTCACAATATGATGTTAAAAATTTATTGCTAATTTTGAGGGAAGCAATTGTGAAATTTGACACTGACAAGGGTATTTGTGTGCTCTCTGGACAGGAGTCGGTCACAGGACAATGGGAAACAAAATACATGGGAAAAACAGAAAGATCTCAGATATGATGTGAGTATCATATGAATAATTCATAAATTAAAGCCAGTCTTCCTGGTGTAAACCCTGGGTAAAGTCTAATTTTTTCAATACAAGTAATTAAAGCATTTCTGTACAAGTATGGGTATGTTTACTGTGTCCATATGTCTGACACTGAGTTTGTATAAAATTAATTGAAATATGCACTCCAGAAAAAGCACCTTTCTGTGACCATCATGCATATCATAACTGTAATGCACTTATATCATGATCAATTGAATGACTGACCCCAACAACCCCTGACATGGTTAGTCATAGGTGGGTCACTGACACTGACCATGTAACTCACATGTACAGTACCTCTACTATAGCAAACCTGGCCATCAACAACTCACTGGAAGTGACTTCACTACAACTGTCAGACAATTTATCATGAATGGCCCACCCTGGGGAAGTCAAAGATGTAAATCAGCGGTTACACTTAAAGTTGTGTATGAAAACTGTCAGGTACAATATTTTAGTGCCTAACATATCAGTCAAACATACAAACTGTGCATCACTTCTGTGACTCAGGAATGTGTCATTCAATAGATAAATGCATGTTTGTTGAGTGCCCATAAATAACACCAAAAATATTACATCTGTTCACCAAATACAGTGGGATCAACCAAATGAATGAATCAGGTGTCTGGATTAATGTCCTCATCAAAGACCCTGCAAAAAAGAAATCATACACAGCCCAAATCCTAGTACACTCTTTACAATACATTTTTAAAAATATACTCTTGCACATCACCACAGAGTCAGGCAGTCCATTTCATCCAGCAATGAAATCTGTAACAATACCTAGGAAGGAAGTAAAAAAATGTCCAATTGTCCATCATATTCCTAATCCGAACATCTGAACCAGACAGGAAAGTTTTCCCCTTTCACAGACAAATGTCTAGTGATTTTAACTCCTTTGTGGAGGAAACTTCACAAGGGTTCTTGCCCGGCGGGCTATGATATTGAACAATGTACTTGCCTGAGTAAGTTTTTACTTGTCCTAGACGATCGGGCAGGGGATTTGTCGAAGCCTGCTACAAACTCCACCTAAGTTGATGTACTACAGAAGAACTGTACAGGTAAACTTGTACTTCCATAGGCCTTGCCCTATTTTATTAAATTCAAAAAATTGTGAAAAACCATGGGATCAGTATAAAAAAAAACTGCAACCAAGGCCTGCAAGCTACATACATCTTTGACACGGATACTGTATTCCATAGTACGATTATCATTCCAATATCTGTGTGGTCACTGGATGAGTGCATTGTGGTGACTTTTAGGATGCCCTAAAGTCACTAGACTGAATGTGTGGTCTTTGTTTGAACAAGTCTCAACCTTTAAAGATTCAATGGAACAGAGGTTTCTTTGGATTTCTGTTGCTGTAAGAGTTTTCTATTGTTTTACAGGGGGAACTTGAGAGTACAGTCAACAATTGTCACTTTAACCCAAGAAATGCCTCCTGAAGTGGCGACTTAAGCCTATAGGCATCTCACATTAACATTAGGCCTAACGTTAGTGCCCCATGAAAGCATACTTGCCAACACTTGAAAGTGGAAAAGTGGTAGATCTTGCGAGGGAGCGAACCGACCGAGCCCGAGTGCGCTTGGGCGCGAGGGTGTGGGAGGGGGTGTCCCCCCTCCCACACTGTGAAGCTTTTTTGTTTTTTTAATGTGAAAATATGTGATTTGGTGCATACTTTATACGGTATTTTGTATGCATAAGGAGACATATTATTATGTATTTTACGAACTATTTTGTAGGAATAACCATGCAGAAATCAAATACACACGTATTGCTGGCAAATAATTTATCACTCTGCAAGTATGCAGAATCACATAACAGATTCAAGGTGTTGCTTTTGTACTTACCACTAGATATCAGTGTGCCTGATATGGTGGGCCTACAATTTGCCCTAGATATTTTGCAAACAAACTTGCACAACTATTTTGTTGTTGTTACTGAAGTTGAACCGTGAAAAAGAACATACATATACAGAAAACAAAACTCTCATATTGAGTTTGTATTATAGTTTTTAATTTGTAGATCTATTTAGAAGAGGACCTAGCTGTCAGGTTCCTATATGTGGCAGCTTGCACAAAGACTGTACAATGGCGGCAATAACTGCTGCGCTGCCTCCAGATCGATATTTGTATGGAAGTCTATGTGCACGTGTACGTGATGGGATTATTGTCAGGCCGCGAGCCCCGTATGCACGCTCTGATCGCAAAAGATATAAACAATCGAGTACAGTACAGCTGGACTATACTGCAGAACACAGTTCACGCATACGTACGTACGTACGTGCGCGGGTTTCGATCGATCCATATCTCTCAGCTCAAGCTCGATCAATGAATCATATTTTTATCAACATTTTCTGAGCTGTTTTATGGTGAATTACGCACAACACGCACGCTTAAACAGCAAAGTGTAACTTAAATCATACTTTCAATAAATTCTATGGCAGGTTTGCCAAAAATCAAGGATTAGAGTAAAAAATCGGTAGCCAGTTCAAATCTCTAAAAAGTGGTATTCTACTGCCCAAATCAGTAGAGTTGGCAAGTATGTGAAAGTATCCTCCATCCGTTAATCGTTGCTACTGAAGTGTTTCTGAACAAAATGAAAATATTTCAGGAGTAGGACACATTATACAACAGTACTGGAAAGTTTAGTCAATTTCAATTTTAGTTTTCTTTATTTTACCAGCAAACTGTTTATGATGATAGTTGATACCACATTACCACATGTCTAATAGACTACTGACTAGGCCTAGTAAAGTACAGTGTCAGTGTATCACTGTTAGTCTGTATGACACAGTGCAGCCATCGCTGACTCAATAAAGCATTAAAACCTAAGTAAAGGATATCGAAAATCTCTCGAGAGTCAAAAGCGTCCTCAATATCGTCATTCTCTTCATCCTCTGTTACTTGCCTCTCTTTGAGCCGTTCGTGGATAGTTGGATTTACGTTTTCAAGTCTTTCAGTGTTCGCCATGTTGTGCGATTTGAGTTTAGGGTCACAAGTTGTGAACTTGTGACGACATGGAAAACAATATCAGTATCTCCATAATTTTAAAATAATTTTCCCAAAGTGTACAATCATATTTCTATCATCTCGAAAAAATCATCCAGCGTTAAATTTCCGCTAACCAACATCATAATTTTTTTAAAATTTTTATTAGTTACACATTTTTATGTAAGAATGCTAAAAATATTTTTGAATGGTTTCATATATTGGCCAATAGTGGAAATGCTAATATACCCACCTGGCTAGTGACTGGAGCGCAACACAAATCAACTGCGAGGCGGCTCTCTTAAGCCACAACAAAGCCATTTTTGCCATGTTGCTTATTTGCTGAACGAATAATTTCGTTCGCTCCGCAAGCTACATCGTACACCGTACAGAAAGTGGAAACTGCCAACAGCAGACAGTCGAAATAAATCAAACCTAAAATGGATACAGTCATGGAAACCGGGGGTGATATTATGTCTGCAATGAGGGTAATTGAAGGAATAGCTCACAGATTTTCATGGATACCAGTTTTTACTGGCTTACCATTTTACTGCTTAATTAATATGCTCGCTATTTTAGTAGTTGCTGATGAACTTGTCTTTGTACAACATATCAAAGTGTACAGGAACTAGTTTCACTACGTTATGCATTCACATGTACCAACAATAGACCCCTTTCCAAATAACAATTACAAAGGATGGTGGGATAAATCTTTCGTATGCATCGTTTTTGTCAATGGCATTTTACTGTGGTCAAAAACAGTGCACACCAAAACTCTACCCCACAATCCTTTGTGATTGCTATTTGGAAAAGTGTCTATGGCAATAGCATAGGGCCAGTTTGGAAAGTAAGGCAATTGTACACCCGAGATTTTTTTCTAGACTTTTATTGCCATAGAAATAAAAGTAAGGGAGAACGTTAACACAATGCATCCATGCATGTTTAACCGGTGAAGCCACGAAAATTGTGAGGGCGCTTTCGTTGTACGGCAAAAGGCCGGTTGATTGATGTCTCTCCGTACGTATACTGGGCGTATCATGAGTCGATCACCTAACCAACATTGTGACCATAAAAAATTAAAACATTTACAAAAATCAATAAAACTTTGCAGTAATATTTTGTTATATGTCTTCCTCATTGTGCTATATTTTGGTGTTGTTCGGATCGCGTAATCCGTAGAAAATTAATTTTGAAATGTAGGTGGGAGTACATGTAACAATGCTTATGAAGGAATCTTGAGTCAATCGCTACAAAAAACAAGCAAATAAAATCCTGTAAATTACCACATTCAAGAATAGTTATGCAAATAATCTTAGAGAAAAATGTCTTTTCTATCAAAATTTTTAATCAGACTTCATCAAAGACACTTTGGTCACCATTTTTGGTAATTTTTGCAAATTTCTATTTCATACTTGTGCCAAAACTTGAAAATTTGGCCATGAGAAACATTTTTGCTTTATAAACATCAAAAATGATAAGGCAAATCATTCTTTTTGATACTGTTTGGAGAAAATGCATTGCAGGTCATCCATACATTGCAATCACATCGCGCCTGCACGCTGTACTGGCATTTAGAATGCAGTGATCGACTCATGATACTGATCGACTCATGATTACTTACTATACAGTGTGCATTCTGCTGCAGAAGTTATAGCTTATTTTATGCATTTTTCGAAAGATTTGAAGTAATTTTCACAACAGAAATAAGTCATGGTGCCGTAAGTATTTTGTTTTATACTCCTAACTTGAAAACTTGTAGTTTCTTTGCCAATACTTGAGGCAAAAGCAATGACGTGATATTTGTATTACGCGCCGGTGCTCTGTTGCCGTACAGACTGGCCAAATCAATGGCTTCAGTCCAGATTGGCTGACGTCATTCTCCCTTAATTTTATTTCTATGTTTATTGCACACTTGAAAATTCACATTGCACACCCGTTTTTTTTTAAACTGACGGCGATTGCCTCGTATAACCCAAGGTACGCTAGACCTATATGTTATATTGACTTGGCCTATTGGATGATCACAAGTCGTGATCATGACGTGCTGATGACTTGATTGAATGATGTATGCAGTGTCAGCCATCACTTGGCCAAGACCCCTGGAGTGAGGCATATTTGGAACTTACAGTATGGTCCGGTATTGATCCCATACTTTCCACTCGGGATGTTATGGAGGCCTTCAAGAGTTTTGTTTAAATTTCTCCCAAGTATTTATTTCACACTTGACTTTTCGTGTTCACACTTCAAGTGTGCATTTGACACCTTGTTGCACACTGCACACTTCAATTTTTTTTCGTGCACACCCGAGATCTCTCCGCGAAAAGTGCCATACTTTCCAATCTGGGCAAAGAGCAGGATATACTGTAGTTCCTATATACTGCTCTTTAGGCAACAGACTCAAACGTTATAATATACGTACCACCCATATGTAGACAGTGTTATACATAGATGCAACAAAGATAAAAGATCACTTCACGACTCAAGTCTTTAGGCCTAGGGTAGAGTGACCAGTATTCGACCCCCTAAGGAACTTTATGCAATTATTCCTCCCAGGTAAAATGGAGTAATATGATTCAAAATGTTTTTGTTAGACATTATGATGGGAAACATGTCACTATCAAAAAAATATGGATTCAGCCTTTCTCTTCAGGGAAAGGTCACCTTGAAAATCTGTAATAACTTCTTGGATTTGTCTGCCCAGTATTCAACCCCCTGTTACCAGTTTTCAATTTCTGAGACCAGTATGTGACCCCCTGCTCACTATACCCCAAGAAAATTACTTATTAAAGTACAATTCAGATAAACTGAACATACCAAGGAAATATGAAATATCTTCATAACTTATGTTCAGTTAAATTGTTGAACAAATCTTTTATTAAAATGTCATTTGGAAGACAAATTTAAAACTTGCCTGTTTTTCTTTTTGTTTTTATTAGGTTCAGTAAGGGTCAAATAACACACATTTCAGTGCCAAAATTATTGATTTTAGATATATCCTAAAAGACTCAGAATATTTTAGCAGAATTATGCAAAAATGACTTGACAATAATGACTTCTTTGAGAAATGAACCAGAAGGACTATGTCCACTTTACTTTTCAATTACACATCTTTGATGTCCACAGATGTTAACCAGGGGGGTTGGGAATACTGGGCAGCAGAATCAAGATTCAAGTGACCGTATTCAACGCCCTTATCAATTTCCCCTAATAGCACTTTTTTTTCCTGAAATTTGCTTATAAATTGCTGTTGTAGTGGAAATGTTTAGCCTTGGCAGAATCATTATTTTTGGAAACCTGTCCCTTTTCAAATGGGATGACAGAAAATTACACTCCTGAGATTTGAACCTGTGTCCTTACATGACCTTTTAAGAAAGGGCTGTTTTCGAAAAAAAAATTTTCCCCAAAATTTCTCATAACCAGATATCTTCAAAAAGGTATTTATATGCAAATCAGTAACATGAAAGCTGGGATGACAATTAAAGCAGAGAAGTTTGATCTTACCTTTGATAATGATTTTTAATGTGGGATGGAGGGCTATTTTAATTCCCCAGTGAATAATGTGGAATTATGTCAAAGGGGTCGAATACTTGGTAGGGGGGTTGAATACTGGTCACTCTGCCCTAGTACCAATAACCCGACTTAACGATAAACTGGAGACCTCATGTGAAAATATGCACCAAAAATGATGCCGGAGAGCACGTTGAGTTAGTAAACCCAGGTGGGTTTCATGGACACATAGCATAGTTTTTGTACAGTCTCAAGGTCCACATCAGGTACTTGAAAAAACAAAACTGGACTTTGTACCAACCCCACTAGAAAACAAGAGCAGAATGAGAATTTGTCTGGCACTAAAACTAGTGCCAGATTGAATGTTGCAAAAGTTCTGTCTTTTAAATTAGGCGGAGATCCTTAATACACAGTTTTAGACATAACAGAATTAACCACCACATGCAATGTTCACTTCTGTTTCCGCAGGCTGTTTTTTGACTTGAAGAAATCATACAGCCAATGCAATTTTAGAGTCCACATGGTTTGTACAAGTGTGATATGTTGCAGTACTTAGAAGCAAAACAGCCTTTAGAATCACTGCTGCATGTAAAAATCACACACGTAAGTCTAAAAGGCAGCTTGCCTTCACCAACTGAATCTTGAACGGGTTTGTGTGTACACATGTTGTAAAAGTTAGGAAACTGCTACAGGTAAGTGTCTAGAAACTTCCTAGGCAAAAAAGATACCAAAGGGGAAAATTCTGGTAGTAAATATATCAAACTTGTTATAGTTTATGTAATGACAGGTTTTCCTGTAATTGTCACAAAGTTAGATTTTGAGTTCTTGGCTAGTTGAGTTATTTTTAGGTCAGTTAAGGATTGACCTTTCATCTTGGAGTGAGTGGTGCTTTTGCCATACAATGACTGCCCCAAATGGCATAAAAGTGGTAGTAAGGTATGACCTAGGTTAATTAAGTTTGTGCACCAACATTGTCCCAATAATTTATCAAGTGAAATATGCTCACAAACACAAAAATTAACCAGGTCATGTTGGCGCAGATGTTTATACTGCCCAGTGTGCCACTACAATGCCAATTTAGGCTGTTATGTGTGAAATGCTATGGGTAATGAATGTTTTGATCTGTTTCCCGAGATCACAAGTTGCTTTTTCATTTTTTATTAGAAGTACACTGTCTCTATCACTTGTCACTTAAATCATTTTGCGATGATGGCGCACAGAGTTTCACAGTGGAAAAATGCAACATTTTAGAAAAAATTGACAATTGACCTCCATTATCTCTGGCGCACCAAGTTATGAGGCCTTGAAAACTGACTGAGGGCACTGTTCATCAAAGGTTCAGGTCAGTGTAACATGACGTGCCAATGAGATCCCGACAAATTTTTTCCACTTTTATTGTGCACCCACCAGAACATTTCAAAATATGTTTTCCTTTCAGTGGAATGTGGTTGGCAGAAGTTGGTGCACACATTTACATGAATGGGAAATAGGCTAATTGTTTCAATGATTTATTTTACATTAAATTCCACCATTTTCTTACAACAACACTGAAGGTGCAATGAACCTAAAATTTGTGTTTTGTTATAGTGGTGTAATAAGGTATCACTATTTTTTTCAAAGTTGATTTGAGGACCCATGTATCCCAACCCCCCACCCCACCCCACCCCCTCCAAAAAAAAAAAAAATGGTACAGTTTTACAGGCACAGACTCTTAAAGACAGATTTGCATCACCCAGAGTATGGCTTTTACACAGAGGTAAGCAAAAGTCTCAATTGGTGACTACTCTTTGATTGACATCAGAGTTACAAAATTCAAAAGATGCAGAGCAGCTCATATTACACAGTATGCACAGAGAATGTTTTGATTACACATGGGGTCTTTTATGCTCACCAGGCTGTGGCCTTGAGCAGTAAACTTATGTTTGTATCTGCAAAAGGAGAAGCAGTAAAGTCAATTATGGGCGGGGCTTACCACCAAGTAAAAATCATACTTGGGGTGATGCAAATCCCTCTTTAAAGGGAGAATGCAGTCACCCCAATAAAGTCAGAATTGTATAATCTAGTAGACTATCCTATTTCCTGAATGGCTCATGAGAATCATGTGACAGTATTTTTCTCACTCAATTGTAAAATTTTATACGAGGAGTAACTGCTTGGTTTACTTTGAATATGCAGTATTTATGTCCTAAAATATCATGAAAAATGCTTGGAAGAGAAATTAGAAGAAATTTGTGACATTTAGCTATTGTTTCAAAATAATTTTGGGGCGACTGCTTTTGACCTTTAACATAGTTTTACAAGATAGCAGATATTAAGAAAGAATTTTGGCTACAAATTCCTCATTGAAACAAGGTTTATTTAAGGTGCCAAAAATATTTAACAGAGACTTTGAAGGTTTCAAGAGTACAGTAGCATTTGTCCCTTGCACCCTTGCCTCCTAGGGGGATGTGTATTACTCCTGCACCTTTATTGGCTGCACTCCTAATTCCAGAGTGTGTATGTCAAAAGAGGTACATATCGACACCTGCTATGCAGGTAACTTGCACCCCCTCTAGCTTTGCTACCACAAATAGTTATGCATCTTTTTCAGACTGGGTGTCTTTACAAATATTTACATTGACCCAAGAAACTTCATGTATCAATACATTCATACATACATGATCAATATCTTCTGAAGGTTGGATTTTCCTTTTTTTTCCTGCATGATATTCACTTTGCTTTCAGGTTCCTTTTTCAATTTTGTCATTTATAAATCAGTATTCTTTTATATATTTACATGAGATTTACATAAAACTTTGAAACTTGGGACTGGTTAGAACTGTCAATGCTGTATTATTCCACGTATGCAAACTCTCACTTGACCTGCCATCAAAGTTGTCTATTCAGTATCTCCATGGAAACCTTGACCTTGGCCTTTTAAGTTTTTTAGTTGCGGTGCCTGCTAAGCAAGCACCAGCAACTAATGTCACCGACACAAAACTGCGAATCTTGGCTCGTCTAAGGATCTCTTCTTAGAAGGTTGGTTTTATCGAAGTATGGTGCAGTCCATGTTGAAGGGATGGTTGTTTTGTTGGCCCCTGCTAATTTTGGTGACCTCATGACCTTTCTAAGGGAGTATTATGGGAACATTTCTTCATTTAAAATGTGTGGACGGTGTCTATTTAAAAAAAACCTCTGAGAGTACAGACTCTGGCCATGCTGTGCCTAGTGTGGATGCGTTTCCAATAGCGCCATCATATTAAATTAGCTGAACTTTTGTGAAATTTCATGTTACATTTCTGGTTCGCAACAACTTGCAATCACCATCTCTTTGTGTGCAGGACTCACTTCATCCTTGTTGAAATGTCAATTTCTGCTAGAGGACACATTAATTTATCTAAGAAAGGGCCAGGCTGTCCCATCTTTTAAGACCACACTTTTGTAAGCAAGGCTTGTCCATCTCATCATGTCCCTGTCCTCCACTCTCCATCAGCCCTGTTCAAGGTCTAAGCTATACCCCACTGTGGCTAACGTCATGGCTCCACAACTAGTCTAGACGTTTCTTGTTTTTTTTTTTTGTTTGTTTTTTTGTCATGTTAATCCATGTGACTTTTATTTTCTTCTGCAGGCAAAAGTGGATGAATTGTATGACTTTAGAGACCACTACTTTGAAAGAAACTCAATAGAAAAAGCCATCCAAAAAACAGATGATGTTAAGAAAGAATTGGAGACACTTTTGAAAGCCCTAGATGAAGCTCAAGGTTTGCACAATTTAAAACATTCTGTACTTTTGGACTTTCAGTGACAGTTGAGAAAGACATGATTAAAGCTCTTTGGAAATTTTGTAATCATGAAACTTCTTCAAACCCAAATTTAGTTTTGATATGGAAATTAGTCTTTTGGCATTCTGATGAAATTTTCATTCATTTCCTTTATTTACTTGTCAAGATATTAGAGGGTGAAATACTTTAGTCACATTTTCAAGCAGAGGTGAACTGGACAAAGCAGGTTTGGTTTCATGGCTCCACATTGATGACCAAATTTGTTTGCCTTGATATTCATGTCCAATTTAATACTACAGAAACGTAATGCATTCTTACAGTGCTTATGTTCTGAGCTACTGTGGAAAATGGCAAACTTTGCTCACAGTACCCTGAGCAACCCTAGCCAATCCCCCCCCCCCCCACCCTCCCCCCCCCCCTCCCCCCCCCCCCCGGCCAGCACCCCCCCCCCCCTCAACCCCCCCCCCCCCGACCAACCCCCCCCCCCCCCACCCCCCCCCCCCCCCACCCCCCCCCCCCCCCCCCCCCCCCCCCACCCCCCCCCCCCCCCACCCCCCCCCCCCCCGCACCCCCACCCCCCCCCACCCCCCCCCCCCCCCCCCCCCCCCCCCCCACCCCCCCCCCCCCCCACCCCCCCCCCCCCCCACCCCCCCCCCCCCCCACCCCCCCCCCCCCCCACCCCCCCCCCCCCCCACCCCCCCCCCCCCCCACCCCCCCCCCCCCCCACCCCCCCCCCCCCCCACCCCCCCCCCCCCCCACCCCCCCCCCCCCCCACCCCCCCCCCCCCCCACCCCCCCCCCCCCCCACCCCCCCCCCCCCCCACCCCCCCCCCCCCCCACCCCCCCCCCCCCCCACCCCCCCCCCCCCCCACCCCCCCCCCCCCCCACCCCCCCAACTTTTTGGTTTTTTTAAAAAATAAGGGGGTCATCTTTGGGGGGGAATTTTTGATGTGTGGACGGGGGGGGTTTATAAAAAAACTTTTTTAAAAGAAATTGGGTCAATTTCTACATCCCAAAAAAGAAAGGAATTTAAATTAAGGGATCGTATATACTTTCATTTGGACTTTCGTTTTTCAGTTATTTTTGGCAAAATCCACTTCCAACCTTTCCTTCGGGTTCTAATTATGTTCCCACTTTAAAGGAAAATGAATTTTTCTTTTTGTGTCAAATGGACTTTCACTAACAAATGTTTAAACATTAGTTCAAATATTAAAATCCCATCACTTGGTTAAGCTGTTTAAAAAAAGGTTTTTTTTTAAAATGGTGTTTTGGTTTCTTTTTTTTCAGACTTTCCCAAAAATGCCATTTGGGAGGTGGAAATACTTTTTTTTGTTAACATACTCCCAAATTAAAACCCTGCATGTTACAGGTTTTCCAAAAGCCCTGTTACACATTTCCATTTTTTTTTTTTGGGGTACTCATGTTACCCCTTGACAGTGCAAACGGATATTTTATTTCCTTTTAATTTATCTCCTTTCCAAATAATTTAACGCAGGGAAAGAAACATAGTAAGGTTGTATTCCAGGATTAAAAAAAAAAAAAAAAAACCCAAAACTTGGGGAAAGGGCAAAAAAATATTTCAATTTTTTTTAAGGTGTTAATAAAAAACTTTAAACTCCCCATATTTCATTTTTTCGATCAACAGGGAACCAAATGCCTTGTTTTTCTTGTTTTACTTCCTTAAACAGGGAACCTGTTTGCCAAGTATATTTATTGCATTTTCTTCTGTCAACACAAAACCCAAAATTAGAAAGTGTTCTTATTTTCTTTTTCCGCAACATGGAACCAGATTGCCAAGCGTACTTATTTCCTTTTTTTTCTGTTCAACACAAAACCAGCTTGCCAAGTGTTCTCACTTCTTTTCTTTTTTTTTCCGTTAACAGGGAACCAGATTGCCAAATATATTATTTCTTTTTTCCGTCAACACGGAAACCAGTTGCCAAGGTTCTTATTTCTTTTCTTTCCGTCAACACGGAACCAGATTGCCAATTGTACTCATTTGCTTTTATTCTGTCAACACGAAACCAGATTGCAAAATATATTTTATGACGTAAAGCAATCCTCTTTAAATGTTATTGTCTTTTTGGGGGTGGGGGTGGGGGTGGGGGGTTGTATTCTTCTGTTTGGGAAGGGATGGATGAGGGTTGCAGATACGAGAATTAGAGCATATGATAACTGATGAAACTCAATCATATCATCCTCCAGCCCTGTGCAGGTTGCTAATTTCAACCTTTTCAGCCTACATGTATACAATTACTTCCACCTCTTCAGTGGGAGTAAAGAAAAGAGCATAGCATACCCAATCAGTATTGATTAAAGTTTTGGTTTCACGTTGTGGTCCCCAAAGCTCTTACCGTGGAGGTCGCGATCTACTTCAAAATTTATTCGAAAATTTGTCACTCCCTAAGAAAAAGGAAGTAACACTATCCCCCCAATTCTTTATTGCTTGAATAAGACTTACTGAATACAATTGATGATGCGACTTTCTAAGTTGAATCCACTCACTAGAAACAGTAATTGCTGAGGTAAACCTGGGATCCCTTTTGGGGGGGGGGGGGGGGGGGGGGGGTTGGGGGGGGGGGGGTATATTAATTTGTACTGAGTGGCACATCCAAGTTAGATGGAGTTTTATGTCTTCCAAAAGTAGGGGAAAGGGGAAAATAATTCTCCTGCTTCCTGCAATGCTGTGGCTCATCTATAATCACACATAAGCACACGGACCCTCACATATGGATAGTGTGAATACGTTTGAAGGTGTAGAAAAGCTAGCAGAGAGGCTGGGGATGAGAGACCAATTGTACCCTGTGATTGTGCTGTCACGTCAGTCACATTCTCGTTGACTGTTACGAATACTCCCATATTCGCCAGAAGTACTACACTGTGCCAGAACCTGAAAACTTTATTTTAACAGGCAGGTCCTTCCCTTATTTTGGACTTTCTCAAGGAAAGTAAAACTGTACAGAAATTTTTGACATTTGCCTGGACCCTTTTGTGGAATCGGACACTGCCTTTTTAAGTTAATTGTACCCCAACATTGCACCTTTTTTTCTTTTCTAGATGACACTATATGACACAGTTGTGTTGGTGTGTCGTAAAATCCCCTCTAACATCTTTAGGTGGCACTATATAACACATTCGTGCTGACGTGTCGTAAATCCCATCTAACTCTGGGACCCCTGAGGCAGGCCCTCCATCATCATCCTCTTCGACACCCGGGGAGGCTGGATTATTAACAGTGGAGAATGACCTTCAACTCTCATCAGACTTGGAGACGACTCTAACATGTAAATGCTGGGGGACCTGCCTCAGAGCCTCCATCAAAGGACCCACCATCCGTGGAGGGTGGTTTGATTTGTCGAGGTGGGGGAACCATTCTAAATTAAAAAGGTCGGCCTCAGTCCAGGGGATCCATCCTTCGGGGCCCCCAAAGTACCAAGTCCATGTAAGAATAAAAAGGCCAGGTCAGAGACGTGTAGTTACATATTCCCCATGACTGATCCCCTGTCCCTCATGACCCTAAACGTTAATGGCATGAGGGACAGGCGGAAGCGGTCCAGAATATTCCCAATTTTGCAAATCACTGGGTTTCGGACTTTGTTTTCTCCAGGAAACCCGCATTTTGAATGAGGGCGGTCCACACCTGGTCCTATGAATGGGGTGGGGGTTTGCACGCTTCCTATGGTTCGGCGTCCTCTTGTGGATCCGTTATCTTTGTTTCACCAAAGAGGGACTCCCCTGGTCGGAAAAGTTGATTCTGATATGAGGCCATTTGGTTTGCATCACCATAAAACATCCTTGTGGGAACTTCTTCCTTTGTTTTTACCATTGTAGACTGAATGCCCACCAGGACTTGGATAGATAAGATTTAACGACACACCAACACGAATGTGTTATATTAGGGTTACCAGAGGGCCAGTTTTACCCAGACTGTCCTCTTTTTACTGGTTGGCGCTGTTGTTCGGCGGGGTTTTTAGAATTGCCCAGAATGGCCAGATTTCATGTATTTTCTCACCATGATCTGACGGGTTTTCCCTCTTTTCTTTGCGGGTTAAATGTTTTGAAAGCTTTACTTGTCTTATTGTAAGCCTGACCAAATTGCAATTTATATGCGATGCCGGCATGAAGAGTGAATGAAAATACGTATACCTTATATTTCTTCACAAGTACAAGGAAAATATATTCCCCATGCCTACATCCCACTTTAAAAGTTGTACTTCTTCAGTTTAAGCGCCCGCAGAATGCATCGTGTGGTGCCCCTTCTGTTGGTATGATGTGTATGCCTAGGCATCTCCCTACTTTCGTAACCGGCGAGTATGTTCTGACAGTTGCGTGTTGCGATACAGGGGGAACGCACTGAAGGGACTGATTGAATATGTTTTGTCTTGTAAAATTAAAGTTTTCTTTTCAGCTTAAAATAATAGTATACACATGACTGGGGACTTTGTATCGCTTTCCAATTGAAGTCTTTTCGTTGCATATCACTTACAAATTTGGGGAAAATGTTATAATTAAAAATTTTTGTAAACTTTGTTGTGTTGAACAAGAAAACTAATACTTTGTTTTTTCCCTGTTTTTCAATTTTTTTTTGTATACAGGTTTCCAGTTCTTCAGAAGAATCAGGGGTTCCTCCAGATGCTCTGTCTGAAGCTCATTCTTACTGCGTGTTCTGTGCCAAATCTCAGACCAAACTTGTAAGGGCATCTAAGGAGGCAGCACTCTCGTGAACCTCTTGTGGCTCAAGCTAGGCTGCTGATGATGGAAATGACACTGGCAAAAAAGGAAATGCCATATGGACAAAGCTGAAAAATATGTGAGACCATCAACACAACAGGTTATTAAAGGGGGAGCTACGGATCTCTTGTTCGTATAAGACCCATCCATGGTACAAAGAACGACATTGACCACTACGAACCGTGTAGTGATTTGCCTGGGCTACTATAGTGTAAAACTATGGATGCACATACAAACCGGTTGTGGAGCTTGTTAAAGGGGTGGGGACAATGATGTTACCCCCTTTTCCACAACTGCCTCCGGGGCACCCTTGGGCAAGGTGCACCTGTGTTTACCCCGGTGCTTTTTAAGTGGTTTGCCTTTGGGGCGTGGTGTTGCCTTCGGGCGTATGTTGCCTTTGGGGCGTGGTGTTGCCTTCGGGCGTGTTGTTGCCGTGGGGTGTAGAGTTGCCTTCGGGCGTGTGTTTCCTTTGGGCGTGTGGGCGGAATTTGGGTGGTAGGTTGGGTTGTGGGGAGTTTTTTTGGGGGTTTTTGGGCTGCAGTGTCATTTACTGGATTTCCCGGAAAAAAAAAAAGGGACTTTTGGGGGTTCCCTGTTGCGCGGTGTGTAGGGGTTTGTTTTAGCTTTTGGGTTGTTTGGGGGGCCGTCAGGGTTTTGGTTTTTTGGGTTTGGGATTTTTCTTTATTTTTGCCAGTGCCTTTTTCTTAACTTAAAAACCCTCGGGATGAAAATCCCAAACCTGTGAAGCACAAAAGGGAAAAAATAACCCAATGAAGACAAAAAATAGGTAAAAAAGTGGGGCGGGCCTTATTCTTACAAAAACAGGGAGGTATCTCGTCCTTTAAAAAAAGGGTTATTTTAGGTGGGGACAGGCGGTCCTTTAAAAAGGTTTTTTTGAAAAAGTGATACATGAAAAAGTGATTTTGGGTTGAAAAAGGGGGTTTGGCAGATTTTTACTTGCAGGGAAAAGAAAAAATGTACCCCCTAAAGCAATTCCTCCAAAAAAGGGGCGCCCTAAGCGGGGAAAAAATGCAAAACATTAAGGGAAAACAGGGAAAATCCCCCAAAGCCAGAAAAAAGGTACCCACCCAATTTACTAACACGGGCGGGCGGACTTAGGGGAACCCTTTAAAAACTCGATGAAAGTTTTCAGACCCTCCCCGCAAAATTTAAGTGGTAGGGACAATGAAACACAAATTCAGGCCCAACCTTACCGAATGCTTTTAGAATTGGGTTCGCCCCTTAAAAGGGATTTGGGGCAAAAAAAACTACAAAGAGCTAAAAAAGGGGTTCCACCCCTTGTCGGATAGTGTTGTTCAACCGGGGTAGGGGACTTTAAACTGAGGGGTTGTGGAGCTTGTTAAGCGGGGGGATAATGGGGTTTAAACCCTTTGGGAAACAACTTGCCCTCTGGGGGGCCCCCTTGGGCAAGGTGCGCCTTATTTCCCCCCAAGTTCATTTTGGGGTTCCCCCGAAGAGAGTGGACTTTCCCCGACCCCCTCCCGGGCTCTTTTCAATTTTTTGGGGAAGTTTTGTTTTCGTTACGTGTTTGATAGTTGTATATGTTATATAGTTGTATATACTGTAAGTAAAAAAGGGAAATAGGATTTTAATGTGGGCAAGTGGGGCCCCCCCCCATGTCCTCCCGGCCCCTGTGGTGGGGCCCTTGGGGCCCTGTTGTTGCCTTCGGGTGTGTTTTTTTGCCCTTTTTGGGGGTGTGTTATATTTAGGGGAAATTTTGTTGTTGGGGCGTTGGGGGTGGTTTCTGTTGGGGTGCTTTTTTTCGTGCTAAAAAAAGGGGCACGGGCCCGACCGGCCCAAAAGGGTTTCTACATATGGCCAACCCAACCCAAAAAAACCCCAACACCAACCCAACCCCCAAAAAACCCCAAATCCCCCCCCAGGAACACCAGGGCCGGGAATTTCCCTTGACCCCGCGAGGACACCCCCGTCCAGCCCCGGCTTCAGGAGGGCTTTGTTTTCCCAACGACCCCACCCCAAAAATAATTCAATAAACCCCACGCCCCAAAAGGAAAAAAAACCAAAAACCCCCAAAGGGAACAAAAACCCCCAAGGCAACCCCAGGCCCGGGGGGGGCATGGGGGGGGTTCCCCAATTGTCACATTAAAAATCACTATTACAGTTTTCTACATTAAATACAAATATACAACTATTTTACAAGTAACGAAAAAAAACTTTTCCCCAAAAAAAAATCGAAAAGAGGCCAAGGGGATCAGGGAACCCCCCCCCCTCTTTTTGGGAACCCAAACGAACTGGGGAAAACAGGAGCACTTTCCCAAAAGGGGGCCCCCGGAGGCAGGGGTTTTGGGCAAAGGGGAAAAACCCCTTATCCCCAAAGCTTAAAAAGCTCCCAAAAACCCGATTTCCAAATTTAAAAGTCCTACCCAGGAAAAGGGGTTTCTGTTGGTTTTTTAAAAAAGACTCCATGAAGGCCCTACCGGAGCTGCGGGTCCTCCCCTGGGTCGAGGGAATTTTGGGGCTGGGGTTCTAGGCCCATTTCGGTGGGTTTTGTTGTTTTCGGTTTTTTTGGTTTTTGGCCTATTGGAAAAGGGTCCCCTTTTGGGCCGGTTTTGGGGCCCTGTCCGTTTTAGCACGAAAAAAGCATGTTTTAAAAACCCAGACGGGCCAAGGGATTTTTTAAATGCCCTAAAAAAAAAGGAAAATTCAAACCCGGAAGAACTAAAAACCGGGGGCCCGGCCCCCAAAAACAATCATGAACTACCCTTTCAATTTAGTTCAGGTCTTTGACGAGAGCCCGGGGGGGTTTCGTCTAGCTCTCGTTGCTTTTTCCGTGTTCCCAAATTTTTTTTTTTTTTTCCCAAAAATCCCCTGATCTTGGCGAAAAAAGCCAGGGGCGGGAAAAACCCAAAAAAATACTTTCCCCCAAGGGGTTCTGCTCCCCGAAGGAGTAACAACCCCCCCCCCAAGGGGGCAAAATTGGAAATTAATTTACAACAAAAACCTTGAAAGGGGGGCCCCTTCCCAGGGGTGGGTAAAAAGAACAGGTCCCACCCCCGGGGGTCCGCCCGGTGATCAAAACCCGGGAAACCTTTCCCGCGCCAGGTAAGTCCAAAAACCCTTTCCCCTGTTTTGATAGCGTACTTTCTAAGGGAATTTTTAGCAAAAAAACCTTATATCCGTGCTTGGGGTTGTAGTTTTATAGGAAAAGGTTTTTTGGGGCGTGTCCAATTTTGCTTTGGGCGGGGCCCCCGCCTTTTTTTTCCGTAGTTGTGGGTTTTTTTTACTTCCCCTTTTTTTGGCCCCTTTAAAAAATAGTTGAGGTTTTTTTTCCTCCTTTCGTGGCCTCGAGCCACAAAAAAATGGTGCTATCCCCGGGAAGTCGGGATAGCAAAATTTGGGTTAAGTTGGTTTTCTTTGGGGGTTTTAAAAAGGGGCCCCCCCAACAATTTTTACGGAAAAAAGAAAAAGGTTAAAAAAAAAATTAAAGAAAAAAAGGGTTGAAAAAAGGCCGTTTTTGGAGGCCCTTTTCAAACCAAAGACCTTAATTTTTTAAACCCCAAATTGCTTGACCCGTTCCCTTTAAAAGGGTTTGGGGCCGGGGCCTAAGGGGGTAGAGGGGCCCCAACCCTTTTTACCCCATTAAAAGGCCCTGTGGGACGGTTTGACATTTTGTTTTTTTTTTACCTTCCCTTGAGGGAGAAACCCCGGGGGTTTTTTGGGCGAGGGTTTTTTGGGGTTCGGGGACGGAAAAAAAAATTAAGGTGCAACGAGGGCGGGGCCCTAAAAGCCGCCGGGGCCAACATCCAAATTTATTTTCCTGTTTTTTTTTCCCGACCAAAAAATTTTGGTCTTTTAACACAGTAAAAAAGGGCCGGGGGGAAAAGGACACTAAAACCCAACCAAAAAAAACCAAAACCCCCAAAAAACCCAACCAAACCCCCCCAAAACCCGCCCTTTCCCGGGCACAAGAGCTCGGGTACGGCTTTCATGGAGGGGCTTTGTTTTCCCCCAACAGAAAAACCGTAATGGGTAGGAAAAAGTTTTAAACGGGATTTCCCGGGTTTTGGAGCTTGTTTTAAACGTGGGGATAATGAGGGTTTCCCTTTGCCAAAAACTGCCCCCCGGGGGCACCCTTGGGCCCAAAAGGGGCGCCCGTATTTTCCCCCGTTCAGTTTTTGGGTTCCCGAAGAGAGTGGACGTTTTCCCGATCCCCCGCCGGGTCGTTCGATCCTTTTGGGGAAATTTTTTTTTCGTTACGGTAGATAGTTTTATATAGTTGTATGTCTGTAAAATAAAAATGTAAAAAAAGTGATTTTTAAAGTTTACAAGTGGACCCCCCCCATGTCCCCCCGCCCCTGTGGGGTTTCCTTGGGGGGTGTTGTTGCCTTTGGGGGTGTTTTTTGCCTTTGGGGGTTTTTTTTATTGAGATTATTTGTGGGGTCGTTGGTTTTGGGAACAAAGACCCATGAAGCCGTGCTGGGGGCTGGGGTGTCCTCGTGGCGAGGGATTCGGTTTTTTGGTGTTTGGGCCCCATTTCCCTGGTTTGGGGTTGTTTGGGGTTCGGTTTTTTTGGGGGGGTTTGGCAAAATGTAGGGAATCCTTTTGCCCGGGCTGGCCCCTGTTTTCCCTTTTTAGCAAAGTAAAAAGCCCCCAACCCGAAACCACCCCCAACGCCCGAAAAAACCAATTCTCAATTTCACACCCCCCAAAGGAACAAACCCCACCCGAAGGCCCAAAAACAAAAGCCCCCAAAGGCCCCCCCAAACGCAGTTGGGGGACCCTGGGGGGGGTTTCCCCTTGTCACATTTTAAAACACTTTTACAGGGGTTACTTACATTTATACAACTATTAAAACTATATACCCAAAATTACACGAACCCAAAACAAAAAATTCCCAAAGAGATTCGAAAAAGCCCGGCCCGGGGATCCGGGGAACGTCCCCTCTTTCGGGAACCCAAAAAAAAACCCGGGGAAATACAGGCGAAACCCTTTCCCAAGGGGCCCCCAGAGGCAGGGGTTTTGGCAATGGGTAACCTCATTTTTCCCACGCTTAAAAAAGCCTTTCCCCAAACCCGGGTGCCCGTTTTAAATTCCTACCCAGGTTATACCTGAACAACTCAGAAAATGGTAGTTAAAGGAATGCAATTCATTTTCAAACCTCTAAATTATGTATTCTTGTTATTTTTAGACCATCAAAGGTTCACTTTAAAGAATACCTGTGGCTTGTTGCTCCATCCTAAGGGCGCATTTTCATTCAAGTCAGCAATTTCTCCCATTAGTGCTTGAATGGATGAATTGGCTTGCATCCAGTTGTCTTCTAGCCTCCAATTTTTTCACTTCAGTCCTCTACAATCCACGAATGTTTTCGAGGCTCCTTAGGCAAATCGTGAATAACATCAAGGTCAGCACTAGCCAATCAAATGGTTTAGTGATGGCTCCGGGTAAACACTTCTTGTAAGAGGGACTTGAACTAGAAGGGGCATCAGAAGTTGCATTGTGGTCACTGATTGGTATAGGTTGGATTTGGTAACGTGCCAATTCCAGTTCTGCTGACATTTGCTAAGAAGTCACATACATATTGCAGGAGTTAGTCTCAAATCAATACAATGGTAAGAGTGGTAAAACATGCATGATCTATGTTATCCAGTACAGAGAGATTATTCTTAACTTTTCCTTTTCTCCTCTGGAACTTACATCCACAAACTTTTGGTTTTTTTTAGCCGAATCTTTACTTTCTTTTTCTTTCAGCTCTGAAAAGGTAAATTAGAGTACAGAACCAGTTAAAGATTTGGGCAAGCTATTTCTTCTCTCAGGGCTTCATGACAGCCAGAATTTCAGATCTGGAGTCCCATGTCAGCAGCCTTGAACATGGGGTGGGTTCAAAGGAAGGGGGTCCTCTCCCCCTTTGCAAAAATGTTTCAGTTTTAACCCTTCTCAGATTGCCAAACATTTAGAGAGAAATTGGTACCACGAGTATGCTTGAAATACAGTACACATTGGTGAAATGCATTCATATAAATCGGTAATACCTACACTAGAGTCTTTTCTTTTCTGTGGAGGAAGGTTATTGTTCCCCTTCTCAAATATAAAATAAGAATCCCCAACCTGCTATCTTCCCCAATTCATATTTTTTTCCATCCATGCATTTCCATCATCTTGAAAAACCCTGATTCCACCTCATATAACCGAAGATTCCTTACAGTCCCCTTCCTCCACGCAGAGACTTGCCTTACTGTAGTACACTGACCAAACACACATCCTGAAAAGAGTGAAATGAAATGGGTTCACTTCCAACTCCCTCCCAGGTTCAAAAGTCTTGAAGTCGGCCATTAACTGTAAAGAGATGCGGCACCACTGACCTTTCAGTACAGCGAATTGGTATCATAAATTTTCAACTTTGAGCAGAAACCCTGTAAAACTTACTTATAACTAGCTTTTTACCATTTTTTTTTTTTTTATTTAATTTCCCTCCTCAATGACAGGCCATCCAAATGATGGCTGGGGCAGTCTCTGGATTAAGCTTGCTTCCCCAAACAATAAAAACTAAGGCAGCAATGGCTGCTGTCGCTCAACCCTAGTGTTAGCGAGTATAACCGGTTTCACATAATCGCATTACCGAGTATAGGCCGTACCAGTTAATGACAGTACCGACGATATTTGTGTGGTTATTTTAACAGTTCTGATAAAACTACCAGTTACTTTTCTTTTGTTCCGCAAACGTAAAATACTGTACCACTTCTTTGTCACGATGTGGCAGCACCGTCACAATTAAAATATTTCACCCAAATATCTCTCCCAAAAAATGTAATCAACTTTCCATCTTCGGTATGACTACATGAAGCTATAAGATTTATCCTTGACACAGTCGCAAGTGCTAATTGTACCGTGTATACCATGGTTGTTCATACCGAAGATGGAAAGTTTGATTACATTTTTTGGGAGAGATATTTGTGTGAAATATTTTAATTGTGAACGGTGCTGCACATCGGGGAGAGGGGGAGGGTGACCTAAAAGAAGTGGTACAGTTATTTTCGTTTGGAACAAAGAAAAGTACTGGTAGTTTTATCAGGAACCTGTTTAAAATACCACCAAATATCTTCGGTACTTTCGATTACTGTACTGCTCCTGTAATGTATTTAGTGTGAAACGCGGTATACTCGCTAACACAGGGTATGAGCGACAAGCGCATTGCTGCTCTATTTTTTTATTGTCTGGGAAGCAAGGCCTTATCCAGACTGCCCCACCATCATTTGGAATGGCCTGTCATTGAGGGAGGGAAATTTAATAAAAAAAAAAAAATTGTAAAAGCGAGTATAAGTCAATCTTACAGTTTCTGCTCAAAGTTGGAAAATTTATGACTACCATTCTGATACTGAAGGTCAGTGGTTGTCAGCATCTCTTTACAGTTAATGCCGACTTCAAGACTTTGAACCTTGGGAAGGGAGTTTGGAAGTGAAACCATTTCATTTACTCTTTTCAGGATGTGTGTTTGGTCAGTGTACTACAGTAGCAAGGTCTCTGTGTGAGGAGGGGACTGAAGGAATCTCTCGGTTTATTATGAGGTTGGAATCAGGGTTTTTTCAAAGATGATGGAAATGCATGGTGAAAAATTATGAATTTGGAAGATGCAGGTTGGGGATTTTCTCTATTTTATATTTGTGAGGGAACAATAACCTATCTCCACAGAAACTCCTTATGTTAGTATTACCTTTATATGATGCATTTCACCACTGTGTATCTGTATTTCAAGGGCATACTCTGTTGGTACCAATTTCTCTCTAAATGTTTTGAATCTGAGAAAGGGTTAAACTGAAACATTTTTGGCAAAGGGAGAGGCACCCCCTTCTTTGAACCCACCCATGTTCCAGGCTGGCTGACATGTGGACTCCCAGATCTGAATTCTGGCTGTCAATGAGCCCTGCTGAGAAAGAATTAGCTTGCCCAAATCTTTAACTGGTTCCTGTACTGTATTTACCTGTGCAGAGCTGAAAGAAAGTAAGATTCGGCTAAAAACCAGGTTGTGATGTCAGTTCCAGAGGAAAGTTAAGAATATCTCTCTGTACTGTATTAACATAGATCATTCATGTTTTACTCACTCTACCATTGTATGATTTGAGACTAACTCACTGTAGTATTATGTGGACTCTTAGCAAATGTCAGAACTGAATTGGCACTTTAACCAAAGGTCACACCTATAACATCAGTGGCCACAATGTCAACTTCTGATGCCCTTCTATTTTCAGGCCTCTAGCAAGAAGTGCTTTACCCATAGGAGCATCATAAACCATTGATTGCATAGTGATGACCTTGATGTTATTCACGATTTTGCTAAGGAGCACTCGAAAACTTCGTGGATTAGAGACTGCCAGTGAAAAATTGAGAGGCTAGAAAGACAACTGGATGCAGCCAATTTCATCCATTCAAGGCACTATATGGGAGAAATTCTGACTTGATGCAAATGCTGCCGCTTATCTGGAGCACAAGCCACAGGTCTTCTTTTTAAAGTGAACCTTATGGTCTAAAAATACAAGAATACATAATTTATAGTTTGAAATGAATTCATTCATATTTAACTACCCATTTTCTGAGTTGTTGAGGTATAAAATGTTGAACTTTATAAAAATATTTGAATAGCAGGGTTTCTGTCAGAGTGGGGTAAGGTGGGAGTTTTACCCCCCCCCCCTTCCCAAAAGAAGGTTGGTAAATCCCCTCAAAAATTTTTTAACAATTATCAATTCATGGTTTCTTTCTTAAAATTGGGCTATTTTTTGCCGAATATGTGGAACTTACATGAATTAACAGCTTCCACATTTTACATCTCAGCCCAAGCATGTCCTTGAAGACGTGGATTGGACCATTTGGATGCATTTTTAAGGTTTGAATTGTCATAACAGAATGACTGTCTAATGAATCTGTCCCCTTTACAAGATGTTCATACTGTATGGAAAGTAAAATATGGCAGATTAACCCTAGTGCCTTCAGTTTAACGCATAAACACCCTTTTCTCCTGGCAATAAAATGCGTATTATCTTTGGTGCAGTTGCCACTTTGAAATCTTGTTTGGCATTCTTTTTGGCGTGGTTACGGTAGAGGGCTCCTCTTGCAAAATTTGTAGTGTCCCTCGATAAAGCTTAATCCTGCTTTTATTTTAGTTACAAGAAGAAATGTGTGATCTTGTATCTGATTCTTGATTCCATCAGCAGGTGATTTTGATGAGAGGACCCGCTATGCATGCGTAAATTGGCCGATCTGCTGATAAGGCTGCTCTGGGTGTGGGGACTGTCCAGGCAAGTCACCATTCAGAGAAAACCCCCACAACACCCTCCCCAGGACCAGCACTGTACCGTCACCGGAATCAATACCACCCATGCAGGTCTTCATGTAGCCAATTGATGATGAAGTTGGAGCAGAGCACTCCTGTTAGTAGCAAACAAAGTCAGGGAGACTGCCAACTAAGCTATTGTAACCTCTAAGGACCATTTCATCTGTCCTTTTAAGTCATTCAGCTGTTAGAAGACTGGCAAAGAGAATTTGTTCTTACCAGTTTGCTTAATTGTTATATTCGGGCAATTATATCTGTTTATAATTGGTCCTTGGTAGGACGTTAAACTGCACCGGTTTTGTGGAGCTTGTTAAAGCGTGGGGATAATGAGGTTACCCTTTGCCACACTGCCTTCCGGTACACCCTTTGGCAAGGGTGCGCCTGTTATTTTTGGCCCAGGTTTGTTCAGTTTTTATTTGTTTTTGTGTAATAGTGGTATATAGTGTACATAGTGGTAAATATAGCAGTTGACTCCACCCCCGGACCCCTCGTGGCAGTGGACCCCGCCCCGGACCCCACGTGGCCCTGTTGTTGGTGTCTGGTTTTTTTGGTTGTTGGCTGTATGTATAATTATTGGTTTAGGGTGGCGGGGGAGGTTGGTCTGTTGGGTTTTGGTTGTTGTCAGTGTGTGGGTGGTTCTATTGTTGTAATGAACATACTTTTCTGTTTGATTTGCTGGTGTGTGGATGGTTTTGCATTTTGTTCCTGTCCGATCGCGGTTTGATTTTGTTCCTTGTTTGTATGTGCCGTTTCCATGCCTTAAAAGCTGTTTAAAAAAGTTAAATATAAAATACTAATAGCTAAAAAAAAAAACCAATTATTTTAGCTTTGCTTAATCTGCGTCCACTTAATGCTTGATTGAGTGTAACTTTATTTCCAAGTGATTTTTTACAATAAAGTATTGTCATTCTATTACAGAGAGAATTGATATCTGACCCCGCGAACCCGCAAAGATTTAGGGTATAAATTGCAGTGTGCGGCTGTATTCTCTTAGCAAACACACAGAAAAGGAAGGCCACAGATGCGGCCTCATTTCTATTACTGGTGGTCGTGAACCTCCTTTTTACATAATGGAAGACCTGGCAGATCCTGCGGTCAGGGACTGAAGAAAAGGGGGAGAATGACGGTCCTCCACTTGACCCTCTAAAAATTGACGCTTTGAAAGGTAAGTTGCATCCTATTTATTTACAGCAAGTATCCCTGCAAGGTTAAACTTCCACCCCCCCCCCCCACTACATAAATATTATGTGGATGATAAAATATTTATTCTTGGTTTACTACTCAAGTGCTCCTTCACCTTTCCTGTGCCTGTGTTTTTTTTGTCCGCTACCTGCTTAGATACTGAATTTTCACAGTTAGGGAAAAAACATGTCTGGCTTTTTAAAGCCCTCCCTCCGACTGAATGCCCAAACCTGGGACTAAGGTCTCCCCATGTTTGAGTGACCTTAGCTGAAATTGCGACAACATGAACACTTGACAGCAGTTAATGAAAAAAAAAAAAAAAACCTAGAGCCATGCGACTCATGCAACAACATTGAAACCCAGGTTGTGCTTTGCTTCACTTCCGAGGTTTCATGCCTACAGGTCGACTAGGGTTGCCAAAGGGATTTTCTGTATGCTTAGTTTGTCAAGGAATTGATCTGCACAAAGTGATGTAATGCCATATTGTTGTTTATTTATAATATTTGGTTACATTCAAACATTGATTAGCAACAACTCTTAAATTGCCCACTACTTGTTGACAAGTATGACATCATTTTCTTGTAACCAGTTGAGCTCACCTCCAAAACAATTGAGTCGCCACAAGAGGTGTCCACCCTCCATTCATGCATTGTCTATTTCCACCTTCAAAAGACTGACACCCTTTCTGTACAAAAAAAAAAAAACAAAGCCTTTGTGGTGTTATTATTGCTTGTTTAGTATTTGGAATGTATCATTACTACCTTTTTTTAAATTTCTCTCCCCAGAATACTGCGAAGTAATGTGCCCCAAGCTGGATGGGACCTCTTCCGGAAAAGCACGTGTCATGGGAGAATTAATCAGAAGTGTGCCTATGCAAGGCGAGATTGAAGGAAGCAAATGGTGGCTGCCCTTTTGTGGGTTGCTGCAACCTATTCCTGTCAACCTTCACTGGTCCATTCTATTCTATTAATGCTACCCCCTGTGGGCTGCGGGTCGTAGAAATTTATTCTCATGGCGTTTCCTGCCTGTCGTAAAAGGGGACAAAAGGAAGAATTTGAACGATCTTTTAACCTTGAATACCGTATTTAAACTTGCATTTTTATGTACTTGATTGACCTATGTGACACATTCGTGTTGGTGTGTTGTTAACCTAATCTAAACTAACAATGCTTGTTTGGCTTTACTTCTTTATAACTGTTATTTTGGTAGCGCAGTTACAATGCTAACTGTTGTGGGCAACACAATCTGCAGCAAGTTGTTCACAACACACACACACAAGGTCAACAGTGAGCTTGTTGAGTTTGAATATTGACTGTTTAACTTTCGGTGCCTGCAACATAACATTGATTGTTTTGTTTCTACGGGGGGGGGGGGGTGCAATACTGCAGCATATTTTCTGACTGTATCAGTACTCTTTCATATTCCCTTTTCCACAGATTATAAATAACAGCTGTGAATGGTTCTGCATGCCAAGGCTTTGTGATGGATGATTGCAAATTCACCATGTCTTGAACTGATTTCTTTATCAAAGCTGGACATACCTTTTGAAAGGACTTTTTAACTATTTTGTTATTGGCATGATAATTTAGTTGAGAGAGGAAATATTACATCTTTTAGAAGCACCAAAAGTCACTGTGTGGAGTGGTTCTTTCATTAATGTTGGTCTCAAGGTAGTTTTCAACAACATTCAAATGATTATAACACCCTTTGAAGGTAATATAACTTTTTTTAGATTCAGTACTACTTCGAGTAGCGTTCAAATAGCATTCGAATGGTCATTCAATACCATTCGAATACTATGTGATAGCATTCGAATGGCATTCGAAGCTGTTGATAAAGTACAGTAACATTCAAATACTATTCGAGTACTATTCGAATACTATTCCAATAAGTATTCGATACTATGCGAATAGCCTTCATTTATAGTATTCAACTCATTTGCATGTTTCGGCTCTCACAAAGGTTATCAGAAACTATAGTTCACCAGTTATCAGATGGTCAAACCTAAAAACATATCTCAGAAGAATAACTGCAACGATCATGACATTGGAGTGTCCGTTAGTAGATGGGGCCTTTACGACCCACACGAGGTGTTATATAAGTGTCACCTAGATGATAACCAGACATGCGAGGCATGCGTACTCAGCGTCTAAACTGAAGGAAAAAAAAAAAAAAAAAAAACAGAAAACAAATATTCCACATCCGTGTTACGATGGGTATTGAACTACTACCGCTCGAGCGTAAGTTTAACGCCCATCCAATAGCCCATTAGTATTAACGAGAATATTAGCTTTAATTATATATAATCTCTGTAAAGCACCGTGCGTGAATAAATTCTAACAAATGTGATGGAGTCATCCATCTAGTGGGGGTTTGTCGGTTTGTCTTTTAGTTTTGTCTTTAATGATGGCAAGAGCTCAACTCGAAGGTACGCTTTCATGTTTTAACTGGGATCCTTCAACAGTTAAGCAATCACCCTTTGCCTTTGGAAAGCATGAACGATCTACTAAGTACTGTTGAAGGTTCGGCAAGCAATGACCTGGTGTAGGTACCACAGGCTAAAGCGGTACTGAATATTGATGTTTTTTGATGCCTCAGTCTGAATAAATATACCCTATTCCTGTGTTGCTCAGGCACAAACAAGCGGCTAGGAAGTACTGCTCTGTGCCTTGCTGTATCATATCATGGTACAGTATAGCAGTCATCAGTTGAGCTCCTCTCTGCTCTCGGTATGCATCCACTCCGTAGATTGCCATCGCTGATATGAATCCAATAAGCTATTCGCTGTAGGGTTACATAACCTAAGCCTTAGGAGCCCAGAGTTGTAAAAAAATACTCTAAATTCAAAAATCGTAATTTGTGATTACTGTGATTTCATTTTTTAAGATAAACAATTTATGGTATTTATTGGATCCTTAAAACTAGTTGCTTGATACCATCGCTTAGTTCTGAACCTAAATAGTACTCTCAGGGAGAAGTAAGCACGTTGTTTGTAGCACCAAGCTGCAACACGTAAAGGCGATGAAGCTTCAAATTAACTTAGGACAGTCCCTCGGAAGAAGTAAAGCATATTTTTTCTCCATTATATTATCTTTTTTTTTTTGTCATTTACTTGCATTACGTACGGCTTATAAAATTTAAAATATTGTACAAGAACTACAGGACATACAAGACAGGGAGAATGTCATACATATTGCTTAATGACTGTTGTCAAGTCCAACCACGACTACTATACTTCGCTTTCGCTCGTAAAAGGTGCAATTGTTGGGTACCATAAAATAAAAGGGGAGGGGGGGGGGTCAACAGTGTCAAAAATTCGCACTAAAAAAAAAAACTTCAGGTTTCACAAGATATCCAAGTAACATGCCGAGTCATGTCAAAAAATTTCTGTAGCAGTTCACTCTCCTTGAGAAAGCCAGAATAATGGAAGAATCTGTTCGCTCGCTCAGAGTTTTCAGGTCTGGCACAGTGTAATTCCGGATATGAGAGTATTCATGACAGTGACCGAATGTGACAGACGGTGACAGCACAATCACAGGGTATACAATATGGTCTTTCGTCCCCGTGCAGTACATAGGCATGGGGTAAGGTTAGTGTGGCCGATGTAGGCCCTAGTCAGGACTATATAATCTCTCATTTGCTGGGGCCTCTATGTCCCCAGTTCCAGCCCTCGGTTTAACTCGGTACAGCTTATTTTCGGGGAGGATCCCCCGTTTCTTGCCATTTTGATTTTAAAAGCATTGAGAGGGCGGTAGTGCAGTGTGATTCAAGTAGATATTGGTGACGTCCATCTGTAGGGCTTCTTTAGCAAGTGCATCGACCCTTTCATTTCCCGAATGCCCACGTGGTCTAGGACCCATGCTAGGCACAACTGATTTTTGTAGCTGAACCAAATTGGAGTAAGCCTCACGGAAAGTTGTTACTAAGGGTGGCTTTACCTCATGGCCTTTTAGTGGCTAAAGCTTGATAGTGAGTCTGCGAACACAATGACTTGTGATTGTCTGAAGCTGGGAATTAGATCAATGGCCATCTTTAGTGCCTGAGTTCGGCAGTAATAGTGACGCATCCTGTGGTTAGTCCTTCTTACAAGGATGCATCACGGCCCCGACGCCGCGGCCGCAACCCTGTTAGTGCTTTGGAGCCGTCAGTGAGTGTCCGGTTGGGGAGTTACTTCTGTTTGGTTTTTCGTGGAGGTCAAGGTCATTTGGGGTCACAAAAGGATCAAAACCGAGTTACCTTTTCATATTTAGCATTGATATCCATACAGGGTAGCTGATCCTTTGTTTAGGTGGAGGTGAGGTCATATTGGGGCCAAAATTCTAAAGTTTCGACTATATTAACATAATATCTCAAGTAGGTATCTTAGGGATTTCATGCTTGTCATGTGGATGATTTGAATGTTTTGTTAGTAGATTTCATTAGGCAAGGAATCACTAAGCTTGTTTGCTTTCTGGTTCAGTTTTGGTAGGGTTCTATAGGTCAAATGAAGGTCAACGTAGTCAAATCATGAACACCCAGCAAGAATGCAGTCCAACAAGTATAATGTTCATATGATCTCATTTTAGCCTCACCGACTCCCTATTCGGACAGTGTCACTAAGCTTTTCGTCTTTCTGGTTTAATGAGGTTACTGTTTGTGTGATGTCTCACTAGGGATTTAAATACAAAAACCTGGTACTGGCCTGTAAAGACAGTCCTCCTGAGACAGCTTGATTTAACAATGACCATCACCATTCCTATCAAACAGCATTAAAATTATGTACACCTGTAATATAAATAACGCCACCTAAAGTTGGAGGGCAAGAGCAAAAAAAATTTTACTTGAGACGCAACTCATGGTAAAGCTGTCGTAAGAGTTATAACCTGTCATGATGGTGTGATTTAACTTTGTTGTAACTACATGCACCCATTAAAGAGACATCGCTAAAAGATGCCCGATATGTACCTGTTCAGACTAGACCGCATTTTCAATTGTAGAACTCATCTGTAGAATGTTTTCGTGTTCCTTACAAAATGATGCAAATCTCATCTGTATCCATATCTCCTGCTACTGTTTCTACACAGGGGCTGTGCCAGCTGACGAGCTTCACAAACACGAAAGTGGACATCCAAAAACTGCAACTAAACAGATGACTGTACAAACTATCGGAGAGACATTTGCTTTTTTTTATTACTTGTTTATTCCGTTTTTGTGTATGTGTGGGGTGTATTAGGGGGGGCATGGTAGTTAATACAGGTGGAGTGTCCAATCAAGTGATACCTCTAGACTACATTTATACCCTTGTATTGGTATTTAAACTGACCCTTATGTCCTAGCACCCCTTTAGTTTTAAAATGGTACTTTGAAGGGGATGCAGGAAGATTCGCAGTTTTAGCTCTGTCAATGTGTTCTGTTTTATTGAATTGTATATTTTGTTTTGTCAGTTTTTTGCCCTGCATTTAAAAGATAACACAAGTTTTCATAATGGGCACACACACTCATAATCGTTGGACGTGTTTCTTAAAAATTACATTAAAGTTGGTGACATTCTTTTTTGAGGTGAGAGACATTTGAATAGGGTTTGAACATAAAGAATATTATAAGGGTCTTTCGTCTTTAATCAGCTTTATACGAGATTAAAAATATATTTTCTCAGCGTATCTTGCCAAAAATAAGTACAGTACATTCTCACACATTCAATGGAGAAGTAACGTTATAAACTTTCATAACATGATGACTTTCGTTTTGTACAGATATATTTTTTTGGTGTAAAAAAAGTTTTATTTGCTCACATTCCAACCATATTCATCTTCTGCAATATGCCAAGTAATTCATAGCATTCAACATTTCTTTGCAACAGCCAACCAAATGCTATATTTCTTTTTTTTCTCCTTTTGTCGCAACACTGGTCTGCTTCATTCTAACATATGTTCATGATAACAGTAAAGATGTATTTTTAAGATATTTGTATAAAATGCACAATACCTTAGTTAAGGCTGTAAAAAAACCCGGGTTTTGGTTTTAAAATCTGTGTCCTCTGATTGGATTTCTTATTTTTGCACGACAAAAAAACTGGTTAAAAGGAAAATGACAAGCTTAGGCTGGTAGATGTTTGACTACATCATAAAATTTTAGTCTGCTATGCAATTCATACTTTTTCAACTAAAACTCTGTTTTCTCTTTAAACAAATGCATTACCAAGAGTTACTTCCATAAAAAGTTCCAACAGTGTGTGATCATCAGTTGTCACGATAATGAACAAGATAATATAATAACAAGATTATATGTATGGGTACACTTAATACATGTTATTCCCATGCAGCATAAGAGCAAAGGACTCTTATTTTAGTTTTTCCTTTTATTTTATTTTCTCATCTGGTATCAGTTGCAAAATATGTGTACACATGACAGGGAAATATTGACAACACCTAGTAAGTCTGTATATCCATGTATTAAAAAAAAAAAAAAAAATTAAAAATCCCCAAAAGCATAAATGTAAGGGATTTCATAGTTTGCACGTAGATTGCCAATAAGGAGATGGTTCATGATTATTTTGTTGAGGGTAAACAGTCCTTTTGGGTCACCAGAAGTCAAACAGTGCAAAACTTGTAAACACTTTATCTCAAGTAGAGTAACTGCAAGGGATAATGTAATTGGCATTTGCACTGCTCAAATTGGGAAGATGACCCTGCCCTTTTGTTACTGGTGGATGTCAGAAATCATTTTGGGTCGCCATGGGTCAGATTTTTTTAAAATTTTGCAAACACTTTATCACAGTAAGTGTTACTACGAGGTATCGCATATGTAGTATGTTGATTGCCCATATAGGATAGGTGATCTCATCTGTCTGAGGTCGAAGGTCATATGGGGCCTACAGGGGTCAAACGGTTCAACCCATGAAGTCATGATATAAGAAGCTGCGAGGAATTGTACACTTCACATGTGGATTGCCTATATTGAGGAGAGAGGAGATACTTTCTGTAGATTTGGATGGAGGGGTCAAAGGTCATTTGGGGCCACAAGATGTCAAAACATTGTAATGTGTTTTAATGAAAATAACTACAGGGGAGGTCATACTTGACATGTGGGTTGTTCATATTTAGCATGTAGATGGCCACAGAGGGTAGCTGATATAGCTAAAAGCGGGGTAAAAGGTCAAATTGGGTCAATATTAACATGACATCCCAAGTAGGATAATTAAGGGATCTTATGCTTGTCATGTGGATCATTCGTGTTTTCATGTTCATCTTTTGGCAAGGAATCACTCAGCCTTTTGCCTTTCTGGTTCTAATTATGTCCGCACTATTAAGATGACATCTTTAGGGTGATCATAATGTGGACTTCACATACTTAATGTGTTAAATCATTACGTTTCAATACTTACAAACATACCGCATTCATCTGTGCTTATACGTGTAATCTACAAAGGTTATCATTGAAACATGGTGTTTCGTGTTCTCTCTTATTTCAGACTTTGCCCAAATCCATTTGAGGTCGGAATAGCTTGGTGTTAAACATACTCCCATTAATATAACCCTGCCAGTGTACTAGGTTTTCCAAATATGCCCTGTCTACACATTATCCAGTTTTTTTTTTTTGGTCTCATGTTATCTTAGACAGTGCCGATAATTGTCATTTCCATTCTAATGTTAATACTCCGTCCATAATCTTAACGCAGATAACGAAATGCAGGTAGTCATCGGTTGTGACTGGGCCAGGATTGTTAATTGACAAAATCTTGGGTAGAAAAGGGCAAAAAATATTTCAATTTTATGTAGGTGTTGATAAGACTTTACTCCATATTTCATTTTTTCGATCAACAGGGAACCAAAATGCCTTGTGTTCTTGTTTTTACTTCCTTCAACAGGGAACCTGATTGCCAAGTATACTTATTGCATTTTCTTCTGTCAACACGAAACCAAATTAGAAAGTGTTCTTATTTTCTTTTTCCGTCAACATGGAACCAGATTGCCAAGCGTACTTATTTCCTTTTTTTTCTGTCAACACAAAACCAGCTTGCCAAGTGTTCTCACTTCTTTTCTTTTATTTTCCGTTAACACGGAACCAGATTGCCAAATATACTTATTTCTTTTTTCCGTCAACACGGAACCAGATTGCCAAGTGTTCTTATTTCTTTTCTTTCCGTCAACACGGAACCAGATTGCCAATTGTACTCATTTGCTTTTATTCTGTCAACACGAAACCAGATTGCAAAATATATTTTATGACGTAAAGCAATCCTCTTTAAATGTTATTGTGTTTTTTGGGGAGGTGTGGGGGGTGTGGGGTTGTATTCTTCTGTTTGGGAAGGGATGGATGAGGGTTGCAGATACGAGAATTAGAGCATATGATAACTGATGAAACTCAATCATATCATCCTCCAGCCCTGTGCAGGTTGCTAATTTCAACCTTTTCAGCCTACATGTATACAATTACTTCCACCTCTTCAGTGGGAGTAAAGAAAAGAGCATAGCATACCCAATCAGTATTGATTAAAGTATGGTTTCACGTTGTGGTCGCAAAGCTCTTACCGTGGAGGTCGCGATCTACTTCAAAAGTATTCGAAAATTTGTCACTCCCTAATGAAAAAGGAAGTAACACTTATCCCGCAATTCTTTATTGCTTGAGATAAGACTTTACTGAATACAATTGATGATGCGACTTTCTGAAGTTGAATCCACTCACTAGAAACAGTAATTGCTGAGGTAAACCTGGGATCCCTTTTGGGGGGGGGGGGGGGCGGGGGTTGGGGAGTATATTAATTTGTACTGAGTGGCACATCCAAGTTAGATGGAGTTTTATGTCTTCCAAAAGTAGGGGAAGGTGAAAATAATTCTCCTGCTTCCTGCAATGCTGTGCTCATCTATAATCACACATAAGCACACGGACCCTCACATATGGATAGTGTGAATACGTTTGATAGGTGTGGAAAAGCTAGCAGAGAGGCTGGGGATGAGAGACCAGATTGTATACCCTGTGATTGTGCTGTCACCGTCAGTCACATTCTCGTTGACTGTTACGAATACTCCCATATTCGCCAGAAGTACTACACTGTGCCAGACCTGAAAACTTTATTTGAACAGGCAGGTCCTTCCCTTATTTTGGACTTTCTCAAGGAAAGTAAACTGTACAGAAATTTTTGACATTTGCCTGGACCCTTTTTGTGGAATCGGACACTGCCTTTTTAAGTAAATTGTACCCCAACATTGCACCTTTTTTTCTTTTCTAGATGACACTATATGACACAGTCGTGTTGGTGTGTCGTAAAATCCCATCTAACATCTTATAGGTGGCACTATATAACACATTCGTGCTGACGTGTCGTAAATCCCATCTAACTCTGGGACCCCTGAGGCAGGCCCTCCATCATCATCCTCTTCGACACCCGGGGAGGCTGGATTATTAACAGTGGAGAATGACCTTCAACTCTCATCAGACTTGGAGACTGACTCTAACATGTCAAATGCTGGGGGACCTGCCTCAGAGCCTCCATCAAAGGACCCACCATCCGTGGAGGGCTGGTTTGATTTGTCTGAGGGTGTGGAACCAGTCTAAATTAAAAAGGTCGGCCTCAGTCCAGGGGATCCATCCTTCTGGGCCGCCAGTACCAAGTCCATGTAAGAATAAAAAGGCCAGGTCAGAGACGTGTAGTTACATATTCCACCATGACTGATCCCCTGTCCCTCATGACCCTAAACGTTAATGGCATGAGGGACAGGCGGAAGCGGTCCAGAATATTCCAATTTTGCAAATCACTGGGTGCGGACTTTGTTTTCCTCCAGGAAACCCGCATTGTGAATGAGGACGATGTCCACACCTGGTCCTATGAATGGGGTGGGGGTTTGCACGCTTCCTATGGTTCGGCGTCCTCTTGTGGATCCGTTATCTTAGTTTCACCAAGAGGGACTCCCCTGGTCGGAAAAGTTGATTCTGATGATGAGGGCCATTTGGTTTGCATCACCATAAAACATCCTTGTGGGAACTTCTTCCTTTGTATTACACATCGTAGACTGATATGCCCACCAGGACTTGGATAGATAAGATTTAACGACACACCAACACGAATGTGTTATATTAGGGTTACCAGAGGTCCAGTTTTACCCAGACATGTCCTCTTTTTACTGGTTGCGCTGTTGTTCGGGCGGTTTTTTTAGAATTGCCCAGAATGGCCCAATTCCCCCCCTTTTTTTGACGGTTTTCCCATGATCGAGGGAGAAAAGGCACAGGGAAAATCACGGGTCCACACATTTTTCAACAAGCCCCGCACCAACCAGAGGTTCTGCTGAATACTGTGTCCCCGCACCGCACATGCTAAAAGGGACCCTAAAAGATCGGGTAATGTGCCTGCCTTTTACAAAGGGGCTTTCGCCAGAATTTTGTTTTTATTTTTAACGGGGTTTTTGGCCGTTTTTTTTTTAGGTTTGGGGGGGTCTCCTGATTTGGGGCAACAAAGTTATCACGCCTGTGGTGCGAGGGGTCAATGACCCAGCAAGGAAAAAGCAAGACGAATAATCGGGGAGACTGCCCAAAACGGCCCCAGAAGCTTTTATAGAATTCCACCGGAATACCGCGGCCCCAGGCCCCTTTTTCCCCCTTCATCTTCCCCACTCCCTTCCAGAGCTGTCAAAGTCAACAGGGAACCAAGTATCGTTTGATTCTAGAGGGGGTTTACAATATTTTTAAAAACGGGATTTTTAAAGGGCCTTTATGAACCCTGCCTGGTATATAGTGTCATAGAATTTTTTTTTAAATACTTCTACGATGTGAGGGGGCCCCTTATGTACCACACCGTGGGTCACGGACTTTTTTTAGCGGCGATCGAGGCATACTTTGACCCCCCGGGTTTAAAACTTGATGGTTGGTTTTCCTTGCCTCCACGCAAGCACGCGAGCACAAAAAACCGGGCCCCGGTAGTTTTTCAAAGTACTGCTGGTTGCATAAAGTGCGGGGGGGTTCCCCTTTCCAAAAGGGCAGGCGAGGGAACCCCTCCCTTTTTCGAGAGCTCTGTACACAGTTTTCAACTGTAAAAAGTTTTCGGGACTTTACGTCGTCCCACCACTTAAATCTGTTGAAAAGGGCGGCCTCAATTTTCGCCATTGTACCTGGCCTTAAATTTTTTGAAAATTCAGCCCCCTTTTAAAATTTCTGTGTTCTTTTTTCCAAAAACCCCCTCCCTGCGGCCTGATCGGGGGGTTTTGGAATGGAAGTAACTGCATCATGGTCCGAAATTGGAATGCAAAAATTTAAATCATCGGGTACGAGCAGGGGGAAGTAACCCGGTCCAATTGAGGCGCCCGTGCATCGGGGGTCCCAAGTGAACAGGCCAAGCGGGAGTTGCACTCCCCCAAACGTCAACCATGTCATGTTTCTTTGTGAAAAGCCCAATTTCCCGCAAGCCGACCCACAGCTCGAAGATGTGTTGTGACATTTCAATGTGTGCGGGAAGCAGTTAAAGTCCCCGGCGGGACCAAGGGGCCCACCCAGGAAGAAGGATGGAAGGGTATGTAAAAAATTTTTCCTTCTGTCTGTAGGCTGAGGGGTCGAAACATTAATGGAGAAGCTCCCCAAGGATTTTTTTGGTGATGCATATCCCCCGGCCCTATTCATGATCAATTTTTTCCTACAGGGAAGTCAATCTGGAAAAAATAAAAACAACCCACAAAAAGACACGGAAAACCAAAAGGAACGTGCAAACCCCCACCCCATTCATAGGGCCCGGGTTGTGGAGTCGTTTCTTTAAAAAATGTGGTCTCCTGGAGGAAAAAAAAGTCCACACCTAGTGTTTAAAAAAGGAATATTTTTGCCCGCTTCCGACTGTCCAAATCCTTGGTTTTGGGCATGGGGGACAGGGGGTCAGTCGGGGTGGGATGGGTAAACAAAACCATCTGTCTCTGACCGGGCCCTTTTTTATTTTACAGGGACTCGGTAGTGGTGGCCCCAAAGGATGGACCCCCTCCCCCGGGACTCCCACCTGGGGGCCCGACCTTTTAATTTTTGGACTCTGTTTCACCCCCTCCAAAAATCAAACCACCCTCCCCCATGGTGGTTCCTTTGGTGGAGGTCTGAGGCGGTCCCCCAGCATCTGAATGGCAGAGTCAGTCTCCGAGTTGATGAGAGTGAAAGGCATTTTTCCCCTGTTAATAATCCAGGGCCCCCCAGGTGTTGAGGGAGGCGATGGAGGGCCTGCCCCAGGGGTCCCAGAGACCCCCCACATTGTTTTTGCAGCAAAGGGAAATCCGCTCCCCCTGGTGCCCCCTCAAGGTAAGGGGCCTAGGGTTTCCCCCACCATTGGTTTGGGCCCACTGCGAGGGTTCTGGCCGACCCCCCTCCGCATGGCACGGGGGAAAGAAGTGGGGCAGGAAACCCGAAAAAATGTCCCCCCCCCCCCCCCCAGAGGTTACACCGCACCCGTTTGGGGGACTCGGCCTTTTCGTCCCCCCCTGCAGGCACTTGCCACAAGTCTGTTGGGACACGATTGGCTTGTGCCCCCTCCCTGAACACTTTTTAAAAAGGTTTGGGGGTGCCCAAAAATATTTATATGGGCTTTTGGGAAACCCCCCCATGAAGAGGGAAGGCGGATTTTAACTTTTAAAGAGCGAAGGGCCAGACTGAACCCCCAAGACCAAAGGCTTCTTTGTAAGTGGCGGTCAAAAAAAAAACTGCCTTTGCGCTCGTGGGGTTTACGACGCCTAAAAAAAGGCATTGGTTTGGTTAGGTTCCCCGAGTCCTTTCCGGAATGAGAAAGTGGAAACCTGGGGGGAGTAGGTTGACGATTCAGTGATCGTACGCAGTTGTTGGGGAAGGAACAGTTATCAACCCTTCATTTTCCCGCTTTGTGGTACCCCGGGGGCTGTTTTGGCCCCTCCTGACGATCTGATACGACTTTTAGAGGGGCCCTATTGGGTTTTTGGGTCGGGGAAGGGGCGGGGCGTCAGAAAAAAGATGGGGGAAGGAAAATAAAGGGCGGGGGGTTTAGGGGCTCGTACATTCTTTTGGGCTCCGTTTTTCCTGACCAGGGGTTTTTAGGCTTCGAGAGCATCACCGTTTACGTACTTTTTCGTTATTGGGGGGGGCATATTCGTTGGTCTTTCCCTCCCTTTTAGCAACAGGTGCCCATAGCTGGAGACCAAAAAGGCATCTGCCCAAAAGAGGGCCCCTCTCCCTATTTGTCAACGGTGGGGGACGTTCCAGTTAGTGCGGGGACAGGACCGGGCCCCTTTTTGATGACATGGGGCCCGGTCCAACCCAAAAAATTGCACGGGGGGGCCCCAGGTTGGGGGGTGGTCCCACAGGTCACTAGATCACGCCGGCGAGACCTGCTGTGGGGAATCCACCGACGCCACGAAATAACTCAAGCCCTTTGATGGCGTCTGGTGATGGGGTATGCCCTATTGGATCACAAAGTGGGGAGCGGCCCCCTGTGTTTGGCAGTGTGGGTTTTTTGCCCTTCTCTGGGAGTGGTTTTAAGCCCCCGGCTGACCCTCACTTTCCAACACGTGGGCGGTGCCCGGGGTCGCTTTTTTGGTCTTTCACCCCGCCATGCAATACAAATGTTTTCGCATTTTGCCTTTTTTTCGCCTCCAAAAGCTGGCCAATGGAGAGACGGTGTAATTTGATTTGGGGGAAGAGGGAGGCCTGGGGAAACGTCCCTGGCATGGGTTGGGAAAGCGGGGGTTTAAAGGTGAGGGTGGAGGCCTTCGTTCGTTTC
This sequence comes from Holothuria leucospilota, assembly GCA_029531755.1. Lineage (NCBI taxonomy): Eukaryota > Metazoa > Echinodermata > Holothuroidea > Aspidochirotida > Holothuriidae > Holothuria > Holothuria leucospilota. The sequence goes on from CM055965.1 coordinate 15,281,311, forward strand.
CCAAGGTCGCGTTGGGCAGGCGGGGGGTCCGCTCGTTTCGGTGCGGGCTGGCCGGGTGATATTTTAACTTGTAAATATTAACTGTAAATAATTTTGGTAATTATTGGGTTGGGGGGTGGTCAGGGGGGTGATGCCCCAAGTAGATAAGTATGTAAAATTTTAACAGTTACTTTTTTGTCCGCTCCTTTGGGGGTTTTTCGTTTGTCGGCCTTTTTTGAAATAGTCTTTCCTTTGTAAATATCGTAGGTTTTTTTACGTCGTAAAAAAGGGGCACGAGGACAAAAAGTAGAATTTTTAAACCGCCCGGAAAAAAACAAACTCTGAACTTTTTTTTACAGTTTTTGTACATTGGTACAAAAAAAAAAGTCTGTGAAAAATATGACAGTAGTTTTTTATACTAGAAACGGGACGAAAAAACAAAAAGGAGAAATTAAACCTGCCCCACAAAATGCAAAGGGGAATATTTTAAAAATTTGTACATTGCGCTAGCAAACAAAATTTCTGCGATAATATTACAAAAAACCCCCCCGAACCCAAAACCCGTTTACATAGGACTATTTCAATCTACTAGGGAAAAAATTTTTTCTTTTCCCCTTTTTAAATCAACCCGAAGATGTCCTTACGTGCTCCCGGGAAAAAAAAACCGGAGTGAATGAAAAAAAAAAAAACAAAATATATACACCAGGCCAGCATTTAGGGCCAACCCCACTATTTAAAGTATTAACAATGTGATTTTTCTTACATGCTTGTACGGGCGGACCAAATGTGGAACAAAGCAAACCTATTTTCATGAATACCAAAAAAAAAATTTTGGCAGGATGGGCACAGACACAAACCCCAAAAGAAAACGGGGACACAAAAAAGGGAAAAAAAAACCCTTCACACTAAATATCTGACGGGGGCCTTTCTTTTAATCCCTGGGGCCGGACGGGGTCCCAGATGATTGGGGTTCCCTGTTGATACTTGCCTGAAGCCCCCACCCCTTTTTGTGCATACTCTGGCCCCTCCCCCTCCAAAAAAATCAAACCAACCCTCCCCCAATGGATCCTTTGGGGGAGGCTCTGAGGGGACGCTCCCCGCCATCCGACATCGCCGAGCTAGGACAGATCGAGGTCTCCTCTAATGTCATTATTTCAACCTGACCGGGGGCCGTGCCAAAGATGGGGAGAGTTGCTAGGAGTCCATTTCCCCCCCAAACCCGCTTGGAGGAAGGAAAATCCCCGCCAAACCCCAAAATGCCCCCCCTCAATTTCCCCGGGTTTTTAATATTTTGGGCCCTGTTTGCGGGGTTCGGGGGACGGCCCCAAAAGGCAAATGGTACCTAGGTTCATCCTACAAATTCATGGTATGCATACATCCAGATTATGATGTTCAGGACACTCAACTGTTGCCCTGGACACAACCAAGACCATTTAAGGCCAACAATGCTTTGTTCTCAGATCACATAAGACAAACAAGTGTCACTTAGGGGGTAAGCATAACCACCCCAAACCAATGAAGCTCTCAGACCGTGTGGGGCCAAGTCAACAGCCTTTGTAACCAACATACCAAGCCCAAACCACAAATCATAGGTTGGTCATTCCATGCAGCATCAACAAATGGTTCCCAGGTATTCCCTACACATATATTCTGAAACATTAAATTTGACAGCTCTGTGCCTTGCACTTTCTGAGCATCAGCCGTTGAAGGCAGGGTGCCATGTCCTATGCTGGGATCTTGAGACTGCCTGACTGCTACATAGTACCATATTCAAGGGCCCATGACTTCTAAATCATACATGACACAAGCAAAAAATTGTGGGCCAGTGCAAAATTTTTAGCCAAAACTACACAATTGTCACAAAGACAACACAGGTATCTTGTGAATAATTTCTAGACTATATTAGGCCCATCTCATTGAAAGGCAAAATACCAGCAGGGGTCAGGGCCTGCCAGGCCACAGAAACTCAATAAGAAAATTCTAAAACATTGTTGACAAAATCAGTATTATACAAATCCTCTTTATGACTAAGCTGGTGACTGATAATTTCGTACTTCCCTTTAATACAGTGGTTGGAGAGTAAAAGTGCACTGAGGGGGTTATTGCATCTATTTAGAAATACGATCATATCTCTGAATACAATTAGTGATTGCATTTTGATTGGCATGAATTCAAACAGTAGCTTCACTCTGGTTGGCCAAAGAAGACTTGTGCAATCAGTTGTGTTCAAAGTCTTGCATGGCTATGGCCTTGAGCAATTTCAGCACAGTGCAGGATGCTGTAGCTTTGACAGGGAAGCACATTAGACAGATGTTTTTTTTTTCATATTAGGGCCTAGAAGTAAACTTAGTGTAAGTAGGGAGAGTTTTACTATCTGGTGCGAGATTTGTTGCCCTTTAAAGGAAAATCTAAGATGCGCATGTTACCTTTGATCTAACCAGTTCTGTCACTTTCCAGAGAAAGTTTATCATCTCCTTCCTTTTATCCTGAGGTTCTTGCCAAAGTGGATCCAAAGCTCTAGCCTTGTCGTAACCCTCCAGAGCTAGCTGATATTCTTCTTGAAACCTATAAATCTAAGAAAGACAAGCAACAATGTAACAAAACCATTTTGCATGATTTAATTTTCTCATTTCTGAAGGAAAGTTGAGGGACTTGGGTGATAGTGAAGACAACACTTTAGTAGACATAATGATGCTCAAATATGGAAAATATTATTAAGTGGAATACTGCTCTCATATCAACCCTATTTTTGACTCATCAGCTAAACTTTAGAATCTACATGAATAAAAAGCAAAGATACTACAGATCAAACTTATCCTGCTAAAATAAACACAACATAAATTATTGCATTGGAGGAATCAAGCCAATACCCCTTTTCAAAACATCTGCTACCACCCAGCAAGGCGGCACAAGGCTGCAGGTTGCAATGCCATTTTTTAAGGAGGCATTTCATAGTCATAGTAACAACCAATAGGCTATGAGACTCCATATTTCTGAATCCTGGCTTGGGTCCTGGCTGTAGGCCCATGCCAGTAGCATGTTTAGGATGGATGGAATCAGTTCCCCAGATTGATCGTGTCCCCAAATTACCCCTAGAGAAGATGTATCCAGGCTACGTCGCAGGGTTTTTGCCAATCGAAGAGAATTGGTCCATATTTCGCGCAACCAAACCCTACGAGAAAAAATACACGAAGACAAGCCACCGACGCCTTCGCTAGCTCAATTTTTCGCTGGCAAATCTTCTCTGATTAACACAAATGGCAGAAAAACTCATCCGTAATTTTCATTACCAGTATACTTAAGTTTCTTGATGGGATATACTGTGGTTTCCTCTCAACTGTTCCTGAAAACTTCATGTTGTACAACAACGTCCGAGTAAGTTTGGCACGTTGTACAATCCAGCAAGACGCCATTTTGCAGTTTGGACTGTGCACTAATCTCTAGCTCTCCAGAGAAGATCTTCATTATTATGCAATTAACTTACATTGCAAGCACATGTATACATAGAGTAACATGCAAGCAAATTTTACAGCTAGCTAAGAAGTCTCCGAATAAGTGCTTCAGATTTCCAGTTTTCCCATTGTGGAGTAGCCTAGTTTTTGGAGAAACTTAGTTTTCTGAAAATTCAGGCGATTGAAGGGAGTTCTCTCCTTTCCCATGAAACTACCTTTCATGACATTTCCGAACATTATAACTACATGACACACTAAAGGTCAACCAAGGGGTTACATTGCAGGACGTTAACAATTCTGAAAACAAAAAAAACAAAAAAAAATTGTCACATGACAAAAATACAAAAACTAGCATGGGTAGGTACCCTAGCAAAACTTGGTATGCACTGCAGTTTCTGACTCTGTGATACAAAACAAACTCACAAGTATAGTATCATATCACACTGAATGACATAATATGCAATGGACTCTGAATCAGAGAAGAAAGGCTAAAATGTTTCTATCCCACAAATGAAAATAATTTCAAGCAGGAGATTTTAATGACGTGAGCACATTATGAAAATTTTTTCCCACTTTTTCTATCATGTTATTTTCATCTAGAAAGGACTGATTCTGAAATCTTTAGTTTGTGTGAGTTGTAAGTTAATTAGCAGCATCCTTTCCAATCTTGCTGGCCTTGCTAATCTTACCCCCACCCCACCCCAACCACCCCACTTCCTCCACACACAGCCTTAATGACAGTATACTGTGATCAAACACAGGCTTCTGTGATTTTCATGAAAACAAAATTCCTCATTTTCCCCTCATGAATTTTGAAAACTCCAGGATAATTATTTCAAATAATTTCCAGTTTGACACACCTAAAATGCCACTAAACTGTAGCAAATCATCCAATGGATAGGTTGTTTGGATACAAACAAAAGGACAAATGACTGACCACTTTCTCTCCGAACCAATCAAACTCCCTAACTTATCCCTGATTTGAGGCATTTTCTCAAATTTTCAGACTTTTGACCATCTGCAAATACTGAAACTCATTTTGCAGATTTCTCTTATGTCCAGGATTGCTGGGAACTCTGCAAATAGTTTTGGGGAGGTGACTTGCCCTTTGACCCCTGCCTTTTACTTTATTACCTTGTCAATCTATGATATTATTACTGTGTTACAGGTAGCACAATAACCTTATAAAGTGAAAATGGTACTTACTGCTGCTCGATTAAAATGAAGATCAGGATTATTCTTTGCGACTGAATCTTCTTCCTACGACAATGGAAGTTGGAAGAGCAAAATTCACATTGAAAAAAGCAAGTTGAGGGAAAATACTTTTGCCTTTCACTTGTTTTCATAATTCATTCATGAAAGGTATGTACATGTTTGCCTGACAATCACAGATATTTTGAAAACAAGGCACATACAGAGAACAGGAAACGTCATATTTTATTGCTACTACAAGTAAAATACACAGGCCCAAAGGCACAGAAAGGGGGGGGGGGGCAAGTCCCCTCAGTTGAAAATGTGGTAGAGTGGAAGTATGTTTCTGCCACCCTAATTCAAGAATGAAAACCCCTTATTTGTTCCCTCTGTGAAAAATATCAAAAATTTGCAGTAGTTTTCGTTAAAATTTGGTCCATTATTGCACCAAATTGCATCTATTAAAGGACTGTGCATATTCAAAAATTTTCAAATGGGAGGGGAATACTAGGATGGTGGTCCAAAATGATGGTCAGACCCCCAGTCAAGAACAGCTTCCTATGCCTATGCATAGGCCTGTAACCAGAAAAGTCAGACGAGCTGCCCCTCCCCCCACCCCTCCTTCAGAATTTGCAAAATGCTGCACCAGTTACTGTACCAACTAGGCATCTTTTAAAACTCAAAAAATCTCAATGTAACCTCCAAACTTCATGCCTTAAAAAAATATGACAATTGTGCAAATTTTTCTCACCTATTGTTTCAGTCTTTAAAAGCTTACAAATAAATACTCTTCACTTTTAAATTATTTACACCAATAATCATTCCTAACCCCCGATATATTCCCATGTGATCAATCTTCCTGAAAAATAAACAGATAGAACAAAAACTTACTGCTTTAGCATATGCTCCAAGGCACTGTTTCAGAATGGATGGACTTTGGCCGCTAGCGAAAAACAGGCTCAGGTAGGTATTTCCTGCAATGACTGAAATAATAAAACGAAACAAGCAAAACTTATTTTAACACCTTTTGACATTTCTGCATTACAAAGTCTCATTTTCATTTCCTGATCCTTGTTAAGTCATTTCCAAACACACACAAAAAATCAGCACATACATCTAATTTGCAATGAAAGATTGTCATTTAATATATCACCAATACTAAAATCAAGAAGAGTTATAATAAAGCATTTACTGAAATAAATGTTTTGAAACTTTGGTACAATAGGTTATTGCGCTATTCTGGTCAAGAGACCAGAGCTACATAGGGAATCATATTTCCAGCAGGGTTGTGGAGAAACCAATACATTCAGTAGCCACAGGCTTCTTAACACAAAAATGCTGTTACAGCAAAAAGCCAGATCATTTGTTAGTGTCAATACCTTCACTGTGCATTCAACCTGGGAAGCTAAATGTCACTTTATCCCTTTCTCCAAACATTCGGAGTAATTTTCACAACAGAGATAAGTCATGGTGCTTTCAGTTTTCTTATAAAGTCCTGACTTTGAAAACCTGTAGTTCTTCTGTCCATAAATGGGTGAAAGAGCAACTATGTATGAATTACGGGCCAGTGATCTATAGCAGTACAGACAGCCAGATGAGTGGCTTCAGTCTAGGTCACAGGACATCAATTTCCCTTCCTTCAATTTTTATGGGTGTCTCCCAAAATTTAGAGGCTATCTACATCTCTTAAAGGGCAAAACTCCCAGTACTATACACTGTATAGATACTTACACCAGGTTGTTCCATCATTAAAGTCTAGCTGTAACGCTTCTTTTATATTACTTAAACTTTCTTGCATGAATTTTGTCCGTTCCTCAGGAGTTCCTCCAAGTTGGCGCAGTACCATGGAAAGATTGCGAAGTGAAACTTTGTTCCTTGACTGAGTATAGAAACAGAAAGAAAATCATTCTGCCATCGGGAAATACTGCTTTCATATTGATGCTAACTGAATAAACTCTCATGAAATGTTTGCAATCAGTATTCTGTTTAAAGATGCATCCAAGTGTTCCTAACAGCACAGACATCTGCACTGGAAGCACCTAAACTGAATCATAGACACACAAAAATATTCAAGACAGATAGTTCATGTAGGACTTTTCCCCTTTTCTTTAGCTGAAGTGTCTGTGGCGATTTTGAAGCATAAATTTTTCATCAAAGAAAATATGTTCCATTACGAGAAAAACCATAGGGTTCCAGCCTTTTTAATTTGTATCTCTGGCATTCATATCAACTGTTTTATGGATCTTAATTCAGTTTTCTGGTGGTACTACCATTTTCTTACAACCAAAAGCACTATTCTAACATAAAGTGTCAATTGCACAATATATACTATCTTGCCTTGTCCTTTTGGTGAAGACGGCATCTTTACAAAGGTTTACTTCCATAATCAAAACAACTCTACAGTACTACTCTCATGCTGTACTTGCAAATGTGCAGGACAGTAGAGCTTCAGAGAGATTGCCACTTACTTCAACCTGTCACAGCACTGACCTCAAAAAGTATCTGGAAATGATGGTGCTTCTTTTTCATCATTAAGTACCACACTCTTCCACAGTCTTGCAGGCCAAAATATGTAACTGACCTCTAAATTCGCTTCTACAGACACAGAACAAACTATTTCCAGATTCTGCCAGCTGCAATACTCACATAATTGAGGGCACCAGTGAAACAGTTCTTGGCATTCATGATATCCCTTTTCTTCCAGTAACACTCTCCTAAATGGTTCCATGCCTCCACCAGTTTGGGGTCCAGCTTAACTGCTTTGGACAAACAATCATAGGCTTCCGGACTGAACTCTGGAAGAATGTTTAAAGCTCTTCCTCTTAGCAAAAGGTACTCACTTTTACTTTCTATTTGACCTGTTGTAAAAAGAAAAAAAATTATTACAATATACTTTATTCAACATTCCATGAAATGTAGGTCTGCAGTGCATTTGTTAAATGCACCCTTCTTTCTGACAATTTTGCCAGAACCACAATGTGATAAATAAAGGAAGAATCACTGATCTATCTCAGAATCAGTGTTACTGTACTTTTGGTAGGTATATTTAACTAAAGGAGAATACTTCATATATATTTAACCATCTGCATTAAATGACTTTCTGTTCTACTCAATGAGGATACTCGAATGCTTGCCTGTGTTGCCTGCAGAAAAAAGTCACTGAAATGAACAGTCTAGACACAAATTTATTTTGACCGTTATAGAGAACTTTTGAGCATTCTGATTAAACTTCAGTTCCATATTACTAAAGACAGACACTCATAACGGTAAGTACCCTTTTGGTTAGGGGTAATTCAGAAGATGCAGAGTAGCTTACATTTCACCCAATGAAGAGAGAGTGTCCCAGTTGATTACACATTAGGGCCATGCAGGCTCACCAGGATACTGCCTTAAGCAACAAATTAGGTTTGCATCTGCACAAAGAGGAGCTTAAGACAGTTTTGGGATGGGCTAGAAGTAACTTAGTTGGTAGAATTAAAACTGTCTGGAATGAGGAAATTTGCTCTTAACAATTCAGTTCCTATTTTCAGTTTTTGAGTTACCACATTTTTCAACAACAGTTAACTTGAAGCAAGTACTGTAGGTGTAACATAAGGGTGTAACAATAGTTCAATGTTTCACTACTCCTACATTTTCAATGTATTGTACAGTATTTAACTAGGATTGGCTAGGGTTGCTCAGGGTACTGTAAGCAAAGTTTGCCATTTTCCACAGTAGCTCAGAACATAAGCACTGCAAGAATGCATTAGGTTTCTGTAGTATTAAATTGGACATGAATATCAAGGCAAACAAATTTGATCATCAATGTGGAGCCATCAAACCAAACCTGCTTTGTCCAGTTCACCTCTGCTTGACAATGTGACTGAAGTATTTCACCCTCTAATATCTTGACAAGTGAATGAAGGAAATGAATGAAAATTTCATCAGAATGCCAAAAGACTACTTTCCTTCTTTAACATATCAAAACTATATTTGGGTTTGAACAAGTTTCATGATTACAAAATTTTCAAATAGCTTTAATCATGTCTTCCTCAACTATCAATGAGAGTCCAAAAGTAAAGAATGTTTTAAATTGTGCAAACCTTGAGCTTCATCTAGGGCTTTCAAAAGTGTCTCCAGTTCTTTCTTAACATCATCTGTTTTTTGGATGGCTTTTTCTATTGAGTTTCTTTCAAAGTAGTGGTCTCTAAAGTCATACAATTCATCCACTTTTGCCTGCAGAAGAAAGTAAAAGTCACACCGATTAACGTGACAAAAGAAAAAAACCCTACAAAGTCCAAGGCCAAAGCTTCCATGCAGCTACTGTATTGACAACTTTGATGGCAGGTTGTGTGAGTGTTTGTATACCTAGAATAATACAACATTCACAGTTCTAACCTCCCAATATTCAAAGTTTTACATAAATCTCATGTAAATATAAAAAGAATACTGATTTACAAATGACAAAATTGAAAAAGGAACCTGAAAGCAAAGTGAATATCATGCAGGAAAAAATGGAAAATCCAACCTTCAAAAGACATTGACGATGTATGTATGAATGTATTGATACCTGAAGTTTGTTGGGTCAATGTAAATATTTGTGAAGACACCCTCTGGATTAAAGAGCTCCAGTATATAACTATGTCTGGTGGCATAGCTAGAGGGGTGCAACTTACCTTGGTAGTAGGTGTAGATATGTACAGGTCTCTTTTGACGTACATACCCTGGAAGTTGGAGTGCAGCCAATAATGGTGCAGGAGTAATACACATCCTCCTAGTGCGGGCAAGGGACAAATGCTACACTTGAAACCTTCAAAGTCTCTGTCAAATATTTCTGGCACCTTACTGTAAATAAACCTTGTTCCAATGAGGAATTTGTAGTCAAAATTATTTCTTAATATCTGCTATCTTGTTAAACTATGTTAAGAGTCTGTGCTCGTAAAAATGTACCATTTTTTTTTTGGGGGGGGGGGGGGTTGTGATACATGGGTCCTCAGATCAACTTTGAAAAAAATAGTGATACCTTATTACACCATTATAACAAAACACAAATTTTAGGTTAATTGCACCTTCAGTGTTGTTGTAAGGAAATGGTGAAATTTAATGTAAAATAAATCATTGACACAATTAGCCTATTTCCCATAAATGTAAATGTGTGCACCAACTTCTGCCAAGCACATCTCAATGAAAGGAAGCCATACATGGAAATGTTCTGGTGGGTGCACAACAAAAGTGGAAATAATTTGTCGGGATCTCACTGGCATGTCATGGTTACACTGACCTGAACCTTTGATGAACAGTGCCCTCATTCAGTTTTCAAGACCTCATAACTTGGTGCACCAACAAGATCCCATTGAATTAACAACTTCAGTTGAAGAACTTAAAGCCTTTAACCTTATTTAAGTGAAAATTTGGTGGGATCTCATTGGCCCACAGAGATAATGGAGGTCAATTGTCAATTTTTTCTAAAATGTTGCATTTTTCCACTGTGACACTCTGTACGCCATCATCGCAAAACGATTTAAGTGACAACAAGTGACAGAGACAGTGTACTTCTAATAAACCAGAAAGCCTAAGGGCTTAGTGATTCCTTGCCGAATGGGGATGTTTTGTTATACTGAGGTTTATCCCTCAAATTTATCTACTTTGACTACATCATTTTACGGTATTTTAACAATTTCACCTCTGCTGACCTCACATGAACTTTGAACCCCACCAAATATAACAAAATAGAAAAACGAAAGTGTCTTGAAAGGAATTCAACTCCAATGGATCTTGGATCTTGAAAATTCTTGGAAAATTTTTTTTTGTCCTCTGGTGACCCCTGATGACTATCTTGGGAATTCTTGGGAAATTTTGCTTTTTGACCTCTGGTGACCCCATATAACAATCTTGGAAATTCTTGGGGAATTTTGCTTTTTGACCCTTGGTGACCTCAGATTATGATCTTGGGAATTCTTGGGAAATTTTGCTTTTTGACCTCTGATAACTCCAGAATTCCAGGTTTCTGGAGTTCAACCTCTGGTGACCTCAGATGACCTTTGACCTCTACCAAAGACAATAGCATTCTTCCTCTCAACATGACAAATCTATATCCGCCATTCCTATCTTGACATATCCCAATTTCAAGGTTTTCGGTCTTTGACCTCTGGTGACCTCAAATGACCTTTGACCTCCACCAAAAACAATAGGGTTCTTTCTCTCAATATGACATATCTATATACCAAATATGAAAAGTGCTGGTCACTCCTATCTTGAGATATAGTGATTACGAGCATTTTGGCCTTTTACCTACGGTGACCTCAAATGACCTCTGAACTTCACCAAAAATTTTAGAGTTCTTCCTCTCAACATGATGAATCTATATACCAAATATGTAAAGCGTCGGTCATTCCTATCTTGAGATAGCTCGATTATGAGCCTTTTTGGCTTTTAACCTGCGGTGGCCTCAAATGACCTTTAACCTCCACCAAAAACAATAGGATTCTTCCTCTTGACATGTAAAATCTGTATACCAAATATGAAAAGTGTCGGCCTTTGCTATCTTGAGATATCGTGTTTACAAGGTTTTCGCCGTTTAACCTCTGGTGACCTAAGATGACCTTTGACCTCTACCAAAAACAATAGGGTTCTTCCTCTCAACATGACAAATCTATATACCAAATATGAAAAGTGTTGGTCATTGCTATCTCGAGATATCGTGTTTACAAGCCGTTTACAAGGTTTTCGCAGATTAACCTCTGGTGACTTCAGATGACCTTTGACCTCTACCAAAACAATAGGCTTCTTCCTCTTGACATGACAAATATGTATACCAAATATGAAAAGTGTCTGCCTTTGCTATCTTGAGATATCGTGTTTACGAGGTTTTTCGCAGTTTAACATCTGGTGACCTCAGATGACCTTTGACCTCTACCAAAAACAATAGGGTTCTTCCTCTCAACATGACAAATCTATATACCAAATATGAAAAGTGTTGGTCATTGCTATCTCGAGATATCGTGTTTACAAGCCGTTTACAAGGTTTTCGCAGATTAACCTCTGGTGACTTCAGATGACCTTTGACCTCTACCAAAAACAATAGGCTTCTTCCTCTTGACATGACAAATCTGTATACCAAATATGAAAAGTGTCGGCCTTTGCTATCTTGAGATATCGTGTTTACGAGGTTTTTCGCAGTTTAACCTCTGGTGACCTCAGATGACCTTTGACCTCTACCAAAAACAATAGGGTTCTTCCTCTCAACATGACAAATCTATATACCAAATATGAAAAGTGTCGGTCGTTGCTATCTCGAGATATCGTGTTTACAAGCCGTTTACGAGGTTTTCGCAGATTAACCTCCGGTGACCCCGGATGACCTTTGACCTCTACCAAAAACGATAGTATTCTTCCTCTTGACATGACAAATCTGTATACCAAATATGAAAAGTGTCGGTCATTGCTAACTTGAGATATCGTGTTTACAAAGTTTTCGGTTTTTTACCTCTGGTGACCTCAAATGACCTTTGACCTCCACCAAAAACAATAGGGTTCTTCCTCTCAACATGAAGAATCTATATACCAAATATGAAAAGTGTCGGTCATTGCTATCTCGAGATATCGTGTTTACAAGCTAGGCGTCACATACACACACACACACACACACACACACACACACATACACACATACATACATACACACACACACACACACGACATCACCATCGCATAGATTCCTTGCCTGCCTTCGGCAAGGAATCAAAAATGAAAAAGCAACTTGCGATCTCTGGAAATAGATCAAAACATTCATTGCCCGTAGCATTTCACACATTTAGCCTAAATTGGCATTGTAGTGGCACACTGGGCAGTCATAAACATCTGCACCAACATGATCCCATCAATATTTTCTCACATGTGGTTAATTTTTGTGTTTGTGAGCATATTTCACTTGATGAATTACTGGGACAATGTTGGCGCACGAACTTAATTAACGTCAAAGGGTCATATCTTACTACCACTTTTATGCCATTTGGGGCAGTCATTGTATGGCAAAAGCACCACTCTCTCCAAGATGAAAGGTCAATCATTAACTGACCTAAAAATAGCTCAACTAGCTTTGTGACAATTACAGGAAAACCTGTCATTACATAAACTATAACAATTTTGATAAATTTACTACCAGAATTTTCCCCTTTGGTATCTTTTTTGCCTAGGAAGTTTCTAGACACTTACCTGTAGCAATTTCCTAACTTTTACAACATGTGTACACACAAACCCGTTCAGGATTCAGTTGGTGAAGGCAAGCTGCCTTTTAGACTTAAGTGCGTGATTTTTACATGCAGCAGTGGTTAGGCTGTTTTGCTCAATGTACTGCAACATATCATTCTTGTACAAACCATGTGACCTAAATTGCATTGCTGTATCATTTCTTCAAGTTAAAAAACAGCCTACAAAAACAGAAGTGAACATTGCATGTGCTCGTGAATGCTGTTATGACTAAAACTGTGTAAGGATACCTTGCCTAATTTAAAGACAGAACTTTTGCAACATTCATCTGGCACTAGTTTTAGTGCCAGACAAATTCTCATTCTGCTCTGTTTCTAGTGGTTGGTACAAAGTACCAGTTTTGTTTCAAGACCTGATGTGGACCTTGAGACTGTACAAAAATGCTATGTGTCCATGAAACCCACTGGGTTTACTAACTCAACTGTGCTTCCAGCATCATTTTTGTGCATGTTTCACTTGAGGTCTTCAGTTATCGTTAAGTCCTGGTTATTGGTACTAGGGCAGAGTGACCAGTATTCAACCCCCTACCAGTATTCGACCCCTTTGACATAAATTCCACATTATTCACTGAATTAAGGCTCCATCCCACATTAAATCATATCAAAGGTAAGATCAACTTCTCTGCTTAATTGTCATCCACTTTCATGTTACTGATTTGCAGATAAATATCTTTTGAAGATATCTGGTTATGAGAATTTGGGGAATTTTTTCGAAAACAGCCTTTCTTAAAAGGTCATGTAAGGAGTGTAATTTTCTGTCATCCATTTGAAAAGGGACAGGTTTCAAAAATAATGATCTGCCAAGGCTAACATTTCACTACAGCAACAATTTATAAGCAAATTTCAGGAAAAAAGTGATATTAGGGGAAATTGAAGGGCGTTGAATACTGGTCACTGAATCTTGATCTGCTGCCCAGTATTCAACCCCCTGGTACATCTGTGGAATCAAAGATGTGATGAATAAAGTTGACCAGAGTCTTCTGGTCATTTCTCAAAGAAGTCATTATTGGTGTCTCTTCTGATCAAAGTAGGTTGTTATGTGGGGTACCACAGGGTTCAGTTTTGGGGCCTCTTTTGTATGTAATGTATACTCAACCAATGTGTAGCATAATGCAAAACCATAATGTCAATTTTCACTCTTATGCTGATGACACTCAGCTTTATGTATCCTTCAATCCTAACATAATGGGTGAGGCGGAACTAGCCTTGCATAAATTGCAGGACTGTATTTCTGACATTATTTGGTGGATGAATTCTAATAAGCTCAAATTAAATAATGACAAAACTGAGTTTTTTATAGCTGGCACAAAACAAAGTCTCCAAAAACTTCCTTCACTGCAACTGGAAGTTGGATCTTGTCATATCAACCCCTCCAGTGAAATTCGTAATCTAGGTATTATATTTGATTCAAACTTAAAAATGACAAAACATGTTAACAGCCTAGTCTCAGCTTGTAATTATCATCTTAGAAATTTATTTCGCATTGGCCGCTATCTTGATAAAGAGACTCGTCATTCTGTTGTCCGTGCTTTTCTCCTTTCACGCTTTGACTACGGCAATGCCGTTTTGTATGGTGCGTCATCAAATGACCTTAATCGCATTCAATCCTTGCAAAATCGTTGTGCTAAATTTATTTTCTCGGCAGCTAGATTAGATAGTCCGAAACCTCTTCTGCGTGCGCTTCACTGGCTACCTATTCGTGAAAGAATCCAATTTAAATTTTGTTTATATGTTTACAAATGTTTGAATAACTTTGCTCCGACTTATCTCTCTAGTATGCTTCACAGGAAAACCTCACCTTTATATGGTCCTGTTACCAGGTCTGCAATGGATGGGACCCTACTCCTGATACCTTCTTCCAAAAAGCGAGTAGGTGATGGTGCCTTTTCTATTGCTGGCCCTGTGTTATGGAATTCTCTTCCCTTTCACATACGGCATTCGAAATCTGTTACACTGTTCAAAAAACAACTTAAGACTTACCTATTTAATTGACTGATATTTTGTTGGCATCGATTTTTCTTGTTTTGGTAAGCGCATTGATCATATGGAATTTGCGCTATATAAAAGTCGGTATGTATGTATGTATGTATGTATGTATTGTCAAGTCATTTTGCATAATTCTGCTAAAATATTCTGAGTCTTTTAGGATATATCCTAAAATCAATAATTTTGCACTGAAATGTGTGTTATTTGACCCTACTGACCTAATAAAAACAAAAAGAAAAAACAGCAAGGTTAAATTTTCTTCCAAATGACATTTAAAAGATTTGTTCAACAATTTAACTGAACATAAGTTATGAAGATATTTCATATTTCCTTGGTATGTTCAGTTTATCTGAATTGTACTTTAATAAGTAATTTTCTTGGGGTATAATGAGCAGGGGGTCACATACTGGTCTCAGAAATTGAATACTGGTAACAGGGGGTTGAATACTGGGCAGACAAATCCAAATTACAGATTTTCAAGGTGACCTTTCCCTGAAGAGAAAGGCTGAATCCATATTTTTTTGATGGTGACATGTTTCCCATCATAATGTCTAACAAAAACATTTTGAATCATATGACTCCATTTTACCTGGGAGGAATAATTGCATAAAGTTCCTTAGGGGGTCGAATACTGGTCACTCTACCCTAGGCCTAAAGACTTGAGTCGTGAAGTGATCTTTTATCTTTGTTGCATCTATGTATAACACTGTCTACGTATGGGTGGTACGTATATTATAACGTTTGAGTCTGTTGCCTAACATCCTGCTCTTTGCCCAGATTGGAAAGTATGGCACTTTTCGCCGAGATCTCGGGTGTGCACGAAAAAAAATTGAAGTGTGCAGTGTGCAACAAGGTGTCAAATGCACACTTGAAGTGTGAACATGAAAAGTCAAGTGTGAAATAAATACTTGGGAGAAATTTAAACAAAACTCTTGAAGGCCTCCACAACATCCCGAGTGGAAAGTATGGGATCAATACCGGACCATACTGTAAGTTCCAAATATGCCTCACTCCAGGGGTCTTGGCCAAGTGATGGCTGACACTGCATACATCATTCAATCAAGTCATCAGCACGTCATGATCACGACTTGTGATCATCCAATAGGCCAAGTCAATATAACATATAGGTCTAGCGTACCTAGGGTTATACGAGGCAATCGCCGTCAGTTTAAAAAAAAACGGGTGTGCAATGTGAATTTTCAAGTGTGCAATAAACATAGAAATAAAAGTAAGGGCGAATGACGTCAGCCGATCTGGACTGAAGCCATTGATTTGGCCAGTCTGTACGGCAACAGAGCACCGGCGCGTAATACAAATATCACGTCATTGCTTTTGCCTCAAGTATTGGCAAAGAAACTACAAATTTTCAAGTAAGGAGTATAAAACAAAATACTCAAGGCACCATGACTTATTTCTGTTGTGAAAATTACTTCAAATCTTTCGAAAAATGCATAAAATAAGCTATAACTTCTGCAGCAGAATGCACACTGTACGTAGGGAGAGACATCAATCAACCGGTCTTTTGCCGTACAACGAAAGCGCCCTCACAATTTTCGTGGCTTCACCGGTTAAACATGCATGGATGCATTGTGTTAGCGTTCTCCCTTACTTTTATTTCTATGGCAATAAAAGTCTAGAAAAAAATCTCGGGTGTGCAATTGCCTTACTTTCCAAACTGGCTCTATGCTAAATTTGCCATAGACACTTTTCCAAATAGCAATCACAAAGGATTGTGGGATACAGTTTTGGTGTGCACTGTTTTTGACCACAGTAAAATGCCATTGACAAAAACGATGCATACAAAAGATTTATCCCACCATCCTTTGTAATTGTTATTTGGAAAGGGGTCTATTGTTGGTACATGTGAATGCATAACGTAGTGAAACTAGTTCCTGTACACTTTGATATGTTGTACAAAGACAAGTTCATCAGCAACTACTAAAATAGCGAGCATATTAATTAAGCAGTAAAATGGTAAGCCAGTAAAAACTGGTATCCATGAAAATCTGTGAGCTATTCCTTCAATTACCCTCATTGCAGACATAATATCACCCCCGGTTTCCATGGCTGTATCCATTTTAGGTTTGATTTATTTCGACTGTCTGCTGTTGGCAGTTTCCACTTTCTGTACGGTGTACGATGTAGCTTGCGGAGCGAACGAAATTATTCGTTCAGCAAATAAGCAACATGGCAAAAATGGCGTTGTAGTGGCTTAAGAGAGCCGCCTCGCAGTTGATTTGTGTTGGGCTCCAGTCACTAGCCAGGTGGGTACATTAGCATTTCCACTATTGGCCAATATATGAAACCATTCAAAAATATTTTTAGCATTCTTACATAAAATTGTGTAACTAATAAAAATTTAAAAAAAATTATGATGTTGATTAGCTGAAATTTAACGCTGGATGATTTTTTTCGAGATGATAGAAATATGATTGTACACTTTGGGAAAATTATTTTAAAATTATGGAGATACTGATATTGTTTTCCATGTCGTCACAAGTTCACAACTTGTGACCCTAAACTCAAATCGCGCAACATGGCGAACACTGAAAGACTTGAAAACGTAAATCCAACTATCCACGAACGGCTCAAAGAGAGGCAAGTAACAGAGGATGAAGAGAATGACGATATTGAGGACGCTTTTGACTCTCGAGAGATTTTCGATATCCTTTACTTAGGTTTTAATCAGTGTTCGAATTAGAAAAAAAAAGTTACATGCACCTGTGCATGTAGCTACAAAATTTTACCTGCACAAATAAATTCTTACATGCACCATTAAAATATGATAACGAATTGCAATTGTTCTATCACCAACTCACGACAATGTGTTAGGGATGTCGATTTGCGATTTATTAATAATGAGTTAATCATTTAATCTCATAGATATTTTTGCAATTAAACATCGATTAATCGCACTTGTATTCCAGTATGCTGATTCCTCAGAATTTTAGAATCATTCCGTGTAACAATTGGCTGAAATTAATTACAGTTTACATAGACACAGTTTTGGCACAGCCTGATTTTGTACTTTGTTGTTCATAACTTCATATTAACAATGGCAAAGTTACAAACAGACAATTGTTAAAATCAGTAGTGAATAAGTCAGACTTACTAATTTTATTATGGCTCCAGTTCTGTGAAGCATGGTGTGGTAATGTAGGCCAATACAATCTCAAAGGCAGGCCTACTGGACTATGGACTATGGGCTATTCATTACTTGCAACGAGTCTACGTAACTCATTCTAGGCCCTGAGATTTTTCGCGCCGATCATTACCATAAGTCCACAGGCTTGCGCAAAAAATACTGCAGTGATGTGCTGAATCTCCCATTATTTACTTTAAACTCTTCTTGTGTCTATGACAGAAAAAAATACGAACCTAAGCCTACTCGCAGGGGTCGAAATTTAATTTTTTTGCTTCTGTTCCACGGAACAGCGCCTTTTCCAAAATTACTGTTCCGGATCAGATTTTACTGTTCGGGAGCACAGTACCTCGGCATACGTACAGTTCGTGCACATGTGCCACTGCAAAGGTGCAAATGGCTGTCTACTGTATTCTAGTTGTATGACTGCATGACTTGACCATAACGCGGAGAGGGTGAATTTTCGTTTGCAGCGGGGATTAGCCAGTGGGATATCCTGATTTTCTTTTGGCTCTTATTTTTTAAGCATATATTTATCGCCAATAATCTTGCATTGTCCCGAGACCTAGCATTGCAGTGTCCCAAGACCTACAGTAGGATGAAATACACTCAGAACTGATGCAGAAGGCACAGCAAGCAAGGCAAGTGGGATTTGAGTGAGAGCAAAAAGTTCCACAGCAAAGGAATATTTTTGCTTGATTCATCCGTTGAATTGCGGTTTATTGCTATAGCAAATCAATGAGTGGGTTCTCCAACATATGAGTGCACATACTAATGTTCTTTTCTTGCAGCAAATTTACGTGAAATCGTCACTAAGTCATATCGTTTGTCACCACCTTGATTCAAGTATCATTCCACACAGTAAGTCAATGGGAAGATCTTGCGGGGAAAAACAAACTTTGACTTTGGTTGCAAGAAGTCAGAGGTCAGAATTGCTTTAAGTCGTTTCAATTTTCGATGCTTAGTTGCTAGCTTGGAGAGAATACTAATACAAAAACCCCTAAAAACACAATATAAAGTGGAGGGAATTTCAGTGAATAGTTAGAGGTCATTTAGAACATACCACACAAAACAAGGGGTGATGTAAGATGACCTTCGCTTGCAGAGCAATAATGACATACTGTACTAAAAGTTTTTCTGCATTCGGTAGTAAAACTTCAGTAGCCTATGTGTGTTTACACAGTACTAGCTGTACCATGCAGCACAGGGAATAAGTCTGCACCGGGCACCCGGGTACCAGACCGACGATGTCAAGACTTGGTTCTGAAACTGCTACCCGGATCCAAAGTTTCACTACAGTAACATAGATTGCACAGGGGACAGAACACCTAACATGTTACTTTTTCCTGCAATATTTATCACGCACATGCCTAAGAACACTTGTCATGCCCGTACATACAGTCAGATACGTTGGTGTGATATTATATCAACGTGCAAAGCAAAATTTCTTATTCCTGTATGACTTTACAATGAACTCGTAGCCTAACGGAAGTTATATTTTCGGTTACCCAGGTACCCGACCGACCATCGACTTCGGGTACCCGGTTCCGAATTTTGGACCCGGTGCAAACACTAGGAATAACACGTGCAAGTGTAACCGACTTTAATTGACAACGGTGGAACGAGATTGCATTTCATACTTAAGCCAAAATTTACGTGGATTTTTTATATTCACGGCGTCATTACTTTATCAGAGATTAGCATGTGTGTATATTTATATGCACTTTGCTTCTTGTCGAAAAACATTGTTCCACGGAACAGTGGCTTTTGAGAAGTTACTGTTCCGACACTAAAAGCACTGTTCTCGGAACAGCGGAACAGTGGGAATTTCGACCCCTGCTACTCGTCTTACTTCCTCTAACGGAGCTTATGCCGTACATGTGTGCATGTACGATACGAAATAGTAGGCCTATAACGCACACTGTTTAGTACAGTCGGAACGTTTTGCAAACTGGCGATTTTACATACGTCAGGCGAAATCACCAAACTGTTGTCTAATAAATGTAAACGGACATCGCACAGTTGCACTAAATATCCTAACGTATGTTGTGTATGTTCTTTATGGCCTGTGCTACACGCGTGTTTCTTAATTAACGCAAATGAAGGGCACATGAATGACACACTGTCTACATGTGATCCGAACATAAATAATGCCGTACGCAAGCTCCTGCAGTCACATAACACGAATTAACAAGTAGATTTCTGTCTATTTAATCTTTTTTTATTAATCTCCAACTAGTTTTTAGGTTGTTGGAGAAATCTATCTCACTCGAATGAAGGACAATTTTAGGCAAGAAAAAGCCAATCTTTGTGCCCTAGAGGCTAAACCTACATGCACGCGTGCAGGTAAGCAATTCAAAGTTACATGCACCGCCAAAAAGTTACATGCACTGGTGCACCTGTGCATGCATTATTTCGAACACTGGTTTTAATGCTTTATTGAGTCATCGATGGCTGCACTGTGTCATACAGACTAACAGTGATACACTGACACTGTACTTTACTAGGCCTAGTCAGTAGTCTATTAGACATGTGGTAATGTGGTATCAACTATCATCATAAACAGTTTGATGGTAAAATAAAGAAAACTAAAATTGAAATTGACTAAACTTTCCAGTACTGTTGTATAAAGTGTCCTACTCCTGAAATATTTTCATTTTGTTCAGAAACACTTCAGTAGCAACGATTAACGGATGGAGGATACTTTCACATACTTGCCAACTCTACTGATTTGGGCGGTAGAATACCGCTTTTTAGAGATTTGAACTGGCTACCGATTTTTTACTCTAATCCTTGATTTTTGGCAAACCTGCCATAGAATTTATTGAAAGTATGATTTAAGTTACACTTTGCTGTGATTAAGCGTGCGTGTTGTGCGTAATTCACCATAAAACAGCTCAGAAAATGTTGATAAAAATATGATTCATCGATCGAGCTTGAGCTGAGAGATATGGATCGATCGAAACCCGCGCGCGTACGTACGTATGCGTGTACTGTGTTCTGCAGTATAGTCCAGCTGTACTGTACTCGATTGTTTACATCTTTTGCAATCAGAGCTTGCATGCGGGGCTCGCGGCCTGACAATAATCCCATCATGTACACGTGCACATAGACTTCCATACAAATATCGATCTGGAGGCAGTGCAGCAGTTATTGCCGCCGTTATACAGTCTTTGTGCAAGCTGCCACATATAGGAACCTGACAGCTAGGTCCTCTTCTAAATAGATCTACAAATTAAAAACTATAATACAAACTCAATATGAGTTTTGTTTTCTGTATATGTATGTTCTTTTTCACGGTTCAACTTCAGTAACAACAACAAAATCGTTGTGCAAGTTTGTTTGCAAAATATCTAGGACAAATTGTAGGCCCACCATATCAGGCACACTGATATCTAGTGGTAAGTACAAAAGCAACACCTTGAATCTGTTATGTGATTCTGCATACTTGCAGAGTGATAAATTATTTGCCAGCAATACGTGTGTATTTGATTTCTGCATGGTTATTCCTACAAAATAGTTCGTAAAATACATAATAATGTCTCCTTATGCATACAAAATACCGTATAAAGTATGCACCAAATCACATATTTCACATTAAAAAAACAAAAAAGCTTCACAGTGTGGGAGGGGGAACACCCCCCTCCCACACCCTCCCCCCCTCGCGCACAAGCGCACTCGGGCTCGGTCGGTTCACTCCCTTGCAAGATCTACCACTTTTCCACTTTCAAGTGTTGGCAAGTATGCTTTCATGGGGCACTAACGCTAGGCCTAATGTTAATGTTAGATGCCTATAGGCTTAAGTCGCCACTTCAGGAGGCATTTCTTGGGTAAAAGTGACAATTGTTGACTGTACTCTCAAGTTCCCTCTGTAAAACAATAAAAAACTCTTACAGCAACAGAAATCCAAAGAAACAACTGTTCCATTGAATCTTTAAAGGTTGAGACTTGTTCAAACAAAGACCACACATTCAGTCTAGTGACTTTAGGGCATCCTTAAAGTCACCACAATGCACTCATCCAGTGACCACACAGATATTGGAATGATAATCGTACTATGGAATACAGTATCCGTGTCAAAGATGTATGTAGCTTGCAGGCCTTGGTTGCAGTTTTTTTTATACTGATCCCATGGTTTTTCACAATTTTTTGAATAATAAAATAGGGCAAGGCCTATCGAAGTACAAGTTTACCTGTACAGTTCTTCTGTAGTACATCAACTTAGGTGGAGTTGGTAGCAGGCTTCGACAAATCCCCTGCCCGATCGTCTAGGACAAGTAGAAACTTACTCAGGCAAGTACATTGTTCAATATCATAGCCCGCCGGGCAAGAACCCTTGTGAAGTTTCCTCCACAAAGGAGTTAAAATCACTAGACATTTGTCTGTGAAAGGGGAAAACTTTCCTGTCTGGTTCAGATGTTCACATTAAGAATATGATGGACAATTGGACATTTTTTTACTTCCTTCCTAGGTATTGTTACAGATTTCATTGCTGGATGAAATGGACTGCCTGACTCTGTGGTGATGTGCAAGAGTATATTTTTAAAAATGTATTGTAAAGAGTGTACTAGGATTTGGGCTGTGTATGATTTCTTTTTTGCAGGGTCTTTGATGAGGACATTAATCCAGACACCTGATTCATTCACTTGGTTGATCCCACTGTATTTGGTGAACAGATGTAATATTTTTGGTGTTATTTATGGGCACTCAACAAACATGCATTTATCTATTGAATGACACATTCCTGAGTCACAGAAGTGATGCACAGTTTGTATGTTTGACTGATATGTTAGGCACTAAAATATTGTACCTGACAGTTTTCATACACAACTTTAAGTGTAACCGCTGATTTACATCTTTGACTTCCCCAGGGTGGGCCATTCATGATAAATTGTCTGACAGTTGTAGTGAAGTCACTTCCAGTGAGTTGTTGATGGCCAGGTTTGCTATAGTAGAGGTACTGTACTGTACATGTGAGTTACATGGTCAGTGTCAGTGACCCACCTATGACTAACCATGTCAGGGGTTGTTGGGGTCAGTCATTCAATTGATCATGATATAAGTGCATTACAGTTATGATATGCATGATGGTCACAGAAAGGTGCTTTTTCTGGAGTGCATATTTCAATTAATTTTATACAAACTCAGTGTCAGACATATGGACACAGTAAACATACCCATACTTGTACAGAAATGCTTTAATTACTTGTATTGAAAAAATTAGACTTTACCCAGGGTTTACACCAGGAAGACTGGCTTTAATTTATGAATTATTCATATGATACTCACATCATATCTGAGATCTTTCTGTTTTTCCCTTGTATTTTGTTTCCCATTGTCCTGTCCAGAGAGCACACAAATACCCTTGTCAGTGTCAAATTTCACAATTGCTTCCCTCAAAATTAGCAATAAATTTCTAACATCATATTGTGAATGATTTTTTTGAACCGCCAACACGAATTGGACTAAAAATAATTGCCTAAAATGAGTCTGTTATTTCCAAATGAGCTTGTCACAAGTCAGTTGTTTAGAAACGGGCAGCCCCCTTGTAAGACATAAGAATGGTGACAGCTCCACAACCAGACAAAGTATGAAGATTTTATTTGTGACATTGGTTTGGGATTTCTCTTCTTTTTACTGTATACTTTGCTGAAATCTTAACTATTCCATATCTTTAGAGTTGACAGAAAAATTGGTACAAGTATGTAAATGTTTAATGCCAATGGTGGAAAAGTTAAGCCTAAATAGAATTTAATACAGTTAGAGGTTTTAACAAGAATACATTTTTTAGGTGAAGACTTGAGTTTTCTGAAATATGAAGATGTGTAGTGCACCTTGTACATGGTACCATGATTTAAATGAAATCTTGTTTTTTGCAACTCTTTATAAGAAACTTAATACTAGTAGTATTTTAAGTGTTTTCTTAAAGTTTTCCTTAATGTGAAGCACATCTCATTAGAAATATAAATGATCCAGAGCATCCCTTGACACTAGAAGAACTTCATGTAGTTGAGAATTCAGAAATAGAGGTAAGAAGAAGTACTGTAATTGGTAACACATGCTTAGGGTTTTTTTTTTTTTTTTTTTAGGGGGTTTTTCATTGTAGACCAGTGATTTAGCCAAGCTGTATTTTGTGTGACAAATTTCTTACAACATAAAAAATCTGCAGAGCAATTTCTGTGCAGTTGTTTATTTAAAAGAAACTAGCTTGATTCAGTTTTACAAAGAAACAGTCATTACAAATAGTACTTGTCACCTCATTTGCAAGGGAATTTGGGTCAAATATTGTACCATTTGCCATTTGGCACCTCTCAATTTGGAAGATTTTTCAAAGGGGAGGGTGAACATCCCCCTCCAGTTGGACCTGTCCCTAGGCCATCTATTCAGAATGTCAAATCAGAGAATTCACCTGGCTAAACCTCTGGTGTAGACTGTTATGGAGAACAGTTTAAGGGGAGAGGGACACTTTCGTTAGGTGGTTCACATGCAAAATCATGCTATCTTTGGCAAAGCTCTGAACTCAACCTCAGCTTTTGGGAGGGGGGGAAGAGGGGGGTAAACCCACTGAGGAGGTAGCTAACCCAGCTGCCCTATGGAAAACCCTGGATGCTCATGATCTCTAGTAATGATGATGGTGTTGTTAATAATTGTGGCAAAATGGATTGTATTTATGAAGACCATTGTGAAAAATCATGAATCTGTGCCAAGCCTGAAGGACTTGATCAAGTTCATTATAAGTTTCAGAGTTCAAGCTGTCAAGGAAAGTATGGTATTGACGCATCATGTGGATCAAGTCATTTGACTTGGAAACTTATTCACTCTAACAGCCATAAATAACATGTTGGGAGGATTGGTTACACTTGTGTATACTTTTAACAAAACAAACCGAAAGTTTTCAGGTTATTTATGTTGACATGGTAGCTTTACATCTAGTGAATTTTGTTGTTGTTGATATTTTAGATTATAACATTAGTTTCCCGGTAATATTTCCATATCAAAGTAAGAGTGATTTCATCAACTTTTTTCTTTAGGTCAACGACAAAGAAAATCTTGTAAAAGTAAACTTTACCCCAACAATTCCTCATTGTAGTATGGCAACGTTGATTGGTCTGTCCATCAGAGTAAAACTTCAGCGTGCATTGCCTCCAAGATTTAAGGTAAGGTAATTGGGAAAAGCTTCAAGAAAAGACACACACTTTGATAATTTGTGGCATTCTTATTGTTGGCTTCTTAAACTCAGTGTTGGTTGGTTTGTGCAAGGTAAGGAATTGAATCTCAAAAGTTGCTGCAAGGTCAGATTTGCTTACCATATGTGAAGTGAATTTTTCTGGGGGAGGGGAGGGAAAGACGAAATGCAACCTATACATATAATAGGCCTAACTATTGTCTTTATATATGCCAGGGATGGTGCAGTTAACATTTATCTGGAGTCTCATCAAGGAATGTAGGTAAGAAAATAAGTAGGGATGCTGAGGGTGTAAACGAAATTTTAGTTTATTCTCGTGCTGAGAACACTTTTTGTGATTTTAATACAAGTCTTCATCTTCTTGTGAACTGAGCATACCTCTGCAAGCTGTGCAGTGGGTGGGTGCACTGTATCTCACATTTTGATTATCTGCACATCTTTTTGACCAATCAAAGTGGCTTATATGTGATTGCATAGTTTGAATTTTTGCAGTTTATATGTCAATCAGTAGCAGCCAAAAATTGTGAATTCTTGTTTCCTCAAGCCTGGTTTACCTGGAGTGAGGAGTGCCTGCCATTGTAGAAAAATATGTGGCATAATAGTCATAGGAGAACCCTTAAATACTTTACAAGAAAACAATTTCACATAACTGGTGGATTGTATATACCAGGGTGTACTTCACATTTTAATCTTGTTTTATGAAAGTATGTTGTCAGTGTGGATTGATCCATGTTCTCAAACTCATTTACAGGGGACAACTCCACGTTCCTACATCTCTGTGTTCTGAAACCTCTCTTCTGACAAGTCTATGTGAGAGTCAGTGTTAGGATGAGGGTTAGGTTAAGAGTGAGAGCATTCAAGTTATGTGTGTTAGAAAACAGAGACGTTTGAACCACGGACTAATTATATATATGGACAGAGCATACTGCACTAACGTCCTATGCGTAAGTTGTCGCTACCTTATGTACACGAGTAGGCTTACCAATATGGCTGCCTGCTATAGCCGTGTGTGTAAAATTGTTTGGACTTGTTCAAGTTGCTCGGTATCGACACATCGTGTAAGCAACTTGTAATATTTTCGAAAGAATGCAAGCTCAGGTCAAATTCAACAAATAGAATGAAGGACTGTGATATTGTTCTTCCATTCATGTTTATATTTTGTCAAAAATGTTGCATATTCATCCTCAAATTGGGCAAATGGTGGCCAACCCGACGGCCATCTTGGTAAGCCTAAATTTGTTTGAACGGTGGCGACCGTATTGGGCACATTATGCTCTGTCCATGTATATGGGAAGTCCGTGGTTTGAACATAGGGGTGTAACCCATTTACAGCAGTGCATTAGCAGGTGGACGTGTGGTTGGATATTAATTCATTTTGTTGGTATGTGGACCTAATCTTAATGATTTCTGGGATGTTCTCTTTTCAGGTTGATGTGTGCATCAAAGAAGGAACCCATGTATCAGAAAAAGCAGGTATTGAAAAAATTGCTTTTCTAAATATTAACAAAGTAGTGAAGGTCTTTCAAATTTTGTGCCATTTTTCCATACCGGTTTTGAGGATAACGTAACCAGTGACAATGAAATTGTCATCAGCATATGTTAGCTATGTTTTTGCTCCATAATGTAAAGTACCATTAAAGTGACCCATAATGGAATTATTTCACCAAAGCAGAAATACTCGGGTCAGAGGAAGAGAATCGTGATCATGTGCTCTTAGCCTGTTTGAATAGACACTAAGAAAATGACAATGGTTTAAAAGAATGATAATTAAATATAAAGGTAATAACCAATGCATAAAAGTAATAAAATGCACGGTGGGGAGGGGGTGGGGGTGCAGAAGATATGTGTGGTTCACCCTGGCAGCAGCCAAAAATGCCTGAGAAAGATGTTGGGAATAGTGCTAAAATGCCATAGAAAAACTGCCCTCCACTCCTCTTGAATTTAATTGCCAACAAAAACAGTGAAAATAACCCTTATGGGCCCCAAAGGATCCCTGTTAACTTTTGTAGGTGGGTAATTTTTCCAAAGCACTTCAAAAGTTCAAAGAACCTCTTCAAAAATTCAAAAAGTAACATTAATAGCTTGATAACATTTAAGAGGGATTTCATTTTTCATTTGCAGTCAATAAACAGCTTGCTGATAAAGAAAGGATAGCTGCTGCCTTAGAAAACAATAACCTATTGGAAGTTGTCAACCAGTGTCTGGTAGACAGAGATGTATGATGCAGCAACACCATTGACTGCCAATCGCATTGTCATGATGGAGGGCACTGTTCAAACTATAGATAATGGGCAGAGCACACCGGTACATATGCAACCAGCCTGCCATGGTCAGGCATCAAGTGTGTGCACAAACTATCTTTTATAATGGATCTAATCAGTACATCAAAAGGAATGTTCCTTTTTAAAGTCAGCCTAGAGACAGTTTATAAGCTGGTTGAGAAAATGTACTCTCAGAAGCATGCAAAATGAGATATGCACTAGTTAAGGGACAGTTTGTGGAAGTTAGTATTAATTGTGATGGCGACAGATTATGGTTCATAGTTACAGACTGTGCATTGATATCACCCTCTACGTAACAACTGACCCTAACACAGTGGTAGTGGACAGGTAGTGTATGTAATGTGTGATTTGTGGGCTTACCTCAGCTGAAGGCGCTCTTCGACTTCTGTGGTCTTGTGACTTCATATAACTAGTCTATGCTGTGTGCTTAGCAGCTTAATTGCTTTTCACTGGCCATTACTTTGGCAAAGACCCTAGTCCAAATAGCCATTACAAAGGATTGTTGGATAGAGTTGTGTTGGGCGTCTCTTTGGCCACCGTAAAATGCTACTGATAAATACGATGCATGACAAAACTCTGTATCGTAATCCTTTGTAAAATTTGGAAAAGGGTCTATAGCAGGTCAGCCTTGTCCAGGTTGGTACCTTGGTTCCCAGTTCTAAGGGTGTAAAGATCTTGACTCATCATCTGCTAGCTGTGGCAGAATTTACATAATTTGCAGTTTTCATTTGAATATCTGTTTCTGTATAATTGTGCACTGTTGTACAAGTTTTGCCCCATGACAAGCCGAGGTTGAATGTAAGATGATTATTCAAACATGAATATACCTGCTCAGCTTACTCTAAATAGAATTTCATTCTGAAGTGTTCAGTTGGTTATAAATGTTTTAGACTGTCGTTTCATCAGTTGGCAGGGTAGTACCTTTGTAACTTTAGAGAAAAGAGTGACCACACTCAGCTGCCAACTTGCTGTAGCAAAGAATGATGGCATAATTAAAGCTTAGCCAAGCACTATGTAGCCAGTCTGGTTTGCATTTCATTGACATCCATAGTCCAGTCCAATCCGAACTCCTAAATCACAACAGACGTGCCATACTTTGATCTCCTTATGTTAGGTTCAGTGGCGGCACCAGGATTTTAAAAGTGGGGGGGGGGGGGGGGCGGGCAAATTGAGGGCAAAAGAAAATGTTGGGGGGGCAAAAAATTTCCACGCCAAGCGTGAGACTTACCGGGTGGGGTCCAGGGGCCCGCCTTAGGGCCCCTGGTGGAATCCTTCAAGTAATAGCCCTGTCTCTTGGAGAGAGCAGTCCAAGGTCAAACAAACAATGCAACCTCTTACACACTCCAATGCCCATGAGAGCTTGCTCTGCAGTGAAAAGTTTCAGTGACAGGAAGTTAAAGTATGTGACTTGCATAGTTTTACAGAGAGCTCTCAGGCTGGTTTTACTTTGAAAAGTTTGGGAATGATTCAAACAGGGAGGAAAATTATTTGTGGATTATTTTGCCTTGAAAACTCCTGAAAGGACACTATACTTCAGGAGCTGAGTGGGGGGGGGGGACTGGGGGACTGGGGGCAAAGGCTCTGACTGGGGGGCATTTGCCCCATGCCCCCCTTGGTGCCGCCCCTGGTTAGGTGGTTGGTGCTGTGCTTGAAAAAAACTTGCTTTGTGTTATAGTGTGGTAAAATGGTTTTGGAATGTTGTCTGAACAATACAATTCACCTTTGTAAAGTTGACAAGAAAGAAAAGATGTGACATATTTTCTCTACAAAAAAGAAAGTAATAAAAGTGTAATATATATCACAATTTTGTGCTGTTTATTCTACTTTTTCAGCATATTTTGGCATGGTACCTTAATGCTTGTGGATCCATTTAGTAATGAGACTTGAATTTAGCACATAGGTTATGGTTGAACTCATGACAAAAAACTTAGCAATCCCTTTTACCATTTTCCAAATAGCAATTACAAAGGAGTATGAGATAGAGTTTTGGTGTGTGTCTTTTTGGTTCCTTGTGTAACAAAGGAACCTATGTAGTCAGGTTGGCGTGAACTTGTCTTCCTATCAGACCGAGGACCTGAACAATGGATTTGAGGTCCTCTGAAGGAAATTCAATAGATTTGTCAAGTCCTCGAAAGTTTGAACAATAGAGAGTCTATTGTCAAGGTTAGGGTTAAGGAAGTAAACACAAAGGAAATAACAATGAGGTCCTCGGATTGTATGTAAAATCGACTTGTGTGTGTATGTGTGTGTGTGTGTATGTGACGCCATTGGAATTTGAGGTATGTGATGCGATAACTCAATAACCAAGTGATCAATTTTTCTCAAACTTGGTGTGGACGTGTATCATATTGAGTAGATGTGCCCTATTGTTTTTGGTGGAGGTCAAAGGTCACTAGGGGTCACTAGAGGCAAAAAAATGAATTTCTTTTAGTAGCTATAACTCGGTGACCATTATTCAAACTGTGACATAATTTTAGGTTAAGATAGATTGGTAGGAGGTGCAAGCACTGTAACATTTATCAACATAATCTCAAAAGGTCAAAAAGTAATGTTTTATTGATACCTCGCCAACGAAACATTTTATGGGGATGTTGTAATGAAAAATTGTGTTAGTCTCAGTGAAGTGCACATGATGACCTACTTTGACCTCACTTGACCTTTGTGACTTTTTTGTGACGGCTGGATTTGTCTTGTTGAGACGAACCAAAAAGTCAATTATACTACCCTCCTATGATGTTCCTAACTCAAGTTAATGACATTTAAGTGAAAGGTTAGTAGTGTGTGTGTCATATGCATTGGAATGCGAGGTATGCAGTGCAGTAACTCAATAACCAAGTGACATAGGAGGATGGTGTAATGGAAAGTTTTGTTCGTCTTAATGAAGTGCACCTGATGACCTTGTTTGACCTTTTGACCTTTGTGACTTTTTGTGATGCCTGGATTCCTCTTGTTGAGACAAACCAAAAAGTCAATTATACTACCCTCCTATGATGTTTCTAACTCAAGTTATTGACATTTAAATGAAAGGTTAGTAGTGTGTGTGTGTCATATGCATTGCAATGCTAGGTACATAGTGCGATAACTCAATAACCAAGTGACATAGGGGGATGGCATAATGGAAAGTTGTGTTCATCTAAATGAAGTGCATGTGATGACTTTCTTTGACCTATTTGACGTTTTGACCTTTGTGCCTTTTTTGTGAAGCCTGGATTTATCTTGTTGACACAAACCAAAAAGGCAATTAAAGTACCACTCGTACAATGCTCATAACTCAACTTCAAGTAATTGATATTTTAGTGAAAGGTCATGAGAGTGTGTGTGTGTGTGTGTGCGTTGACTTTATTATACTTCCGAGGACCACAACTTGATAACACACCTGCATCACGAGGACTTTTTGTCGTCCGAGGACCTCAAATGAGGTCCTCGGAAGAAACTGCATTAAAATGATACTACATACCCCCTACTATGCCTAGGAGGACGTCACAAGCATGTCCTCTTTAATACTGTGAAGTTTGTTTTTCTGGAAGAAAGGGGATGTCAAGTGTTACCATTTTTCCGAGGACATGCTACCGTACTTGCGAGGACTTACAACCACCTTCCGAGGACGTGTGTAACACACATTTCGGACTTAGTTTTTTTCACAAAATGGAGGTCCTCGAAGAGACTTGCAGGGACTGTAAGTGTGTGTGTGTGTGTGTAATGCATTGGAATCGGAGGTATGTGATGCGGTAAATCAATATAACCAAGTGATCAGTCTTTCATAAACTTGCGAGTATGTGTATGATTTCCAAATATGTACCCTTATGTTTTTGGTGGAGGTCAAAAGTCATTGGGGTTGAAGGAGCACATGCCTTCCCTTACTACTCCCTTTGTGCAAAATAATCTTGAAGACAAGGAACCATAGTGCCCTTGGGCTCTTGTTTGCCAATGGTATTTTACTGCGGCCAAAAACGATGGGTACCAAAACTCTGTCCCATAATGCTTTGTATAATTGCTATTTGCAAAACGGTCTATGGATTTATACTTGACTAACAGATATAAAAAATAACCTCATCTTTCATGGGCACTTGTCTGATATGATACTCCTTGAGCCTTCTCTCAGTTTCACGAATTAACAACTGGAGAGGGAAAAACTCAATTTGCCAAAATGTTTCACATGAGAAAACTGCCTTATGTATTTCAGTTATGCTACCGAAACCAGTATTCCATAGACCTTATGCATACAATGTCACAGAGCAGAAAGTGCTCCCTCATTTGGAGGAAAATGGCGTATCATTGAAAGTTACGCCAGCAAATGCAGACAGCTGATTTGTGCACCGGGGGTTATATGTGTAAGTCTACTACACTTGCATGCCAAATCTACATCGGAGTGCACGTGTGCTTCATTGTTTTCCTCCAGAATGACGTCATGTGTCATATCAATGCATAAGGTCTATAGCAGGAGTGCCCACTGACCAGTCGATCGCAATCTGCTGGTAGACCGCAGACTAATCCCAAGTCGATCACGATGGGTGTATAGGAAATAATGAAAAAATAAAGTTTTCCTATGTGTATCTGTATGACAGTGTATGTTTGTAGATCTTTGGAGGTGGCTACTTGAAAAGTAGACCTTGGGTGAAAAAAGGTTGGGCAGCCCTGGTCTATAGGAAAGAATCATTCATTGTAAGATTATGTCATGACAATGGATACTTCATGTTAAAAATAGCCTGGAGCAACTGTAGTTGCCAAAACCCTGAATCCAGTATCAAAGTTATTGTTACTGTTACAAAAAAGAAAATGTGCATCAGTTGGCAAATGAATAAGTAGAGACTGGTGCATGCCAAGAAAGCATAAAAAACTTTTTAAGGATACTACCACACAAGGTACATGCTACACTGCATAGTGTGTGGTACAGTAGCCTACTTATGCTGCAGTATTTAATAACAACTGGAAAATGGAAAGAGGGGCAAAATTGACATTCAAAAGATACCTTAATATCATTACTCTATCAAAATGCATCTGCAAAGTATCTCTTGGGTGAGATCTAATGGTCCTATGGATCAATACTGCTCACTGATCACAAATGCCCCTAAACCTGAGAGACAAATAATTTTTCAGTGTCTGTGGCATTTGTGAAACTTTATTCATATCAAACACATGGCAAAAATCAAGATGGTGTCAGAGTGTTTTTAAGTTCCTGCTATAAAACAGAATGGAAATCCTCTATCCCCAACCCTTCAAAATGACTTTAAAGAGAATGTTTTGAGTGTTAATTTCCCTCTCTTTATATGACTGATACAGCATGGAAAAGGAGTAACAAGTTCTTACTTGTAAACTTAGTGTGGGACTTGCCACATGTGGGAATCCCACATTCTCATTAAAGGCAAAATGCAGTCCCCTTACTTGAATTAGTGTACCCCAGACTGTCATCCTAATTCAGGATTCAGGAATGGCTCATATCAATCATGTGACAATAGTTTGGTTGTTTATTTGTTAAAATGCATGCAGAATATAACTCCTTGGTTTAGTTTCAATATTCAATGTTTTTATTTAGAAACATAATGAAAAATATTTGCAAGCAAAATAAGAGGAGATTTGTAAGATTTAGCAAATTTTTCAAAATAATCTTGGGGCGACTGTCTGCTGTATATGGATTACTAAAAACCTGGGAGGATTCAAATCCAATGTTTCATGGCATGTGTCTGGTTTAACAACTAGAAGCAAAAAGACCACATAACTTTATTGGATAGTCTGTCAAAATATTTTTTTGTATTAATGACAACACACTGGAAGGCAATCAGCCCATGCAAAATGTACAACATGTAATACAGAGAGAAAGAAAGATCTTGTGCTGAAAACAGCGGTCATACATACTTGAAGTTTTCCAGGTTTTTATGCACCTAGCAGTTTGCTTTTAGGTTCTTTAATGTTAAGTGATTGAACAACAAGGAGTGCAAACCCTATTACTCCATTTACATTCATACCATAAAGTACTGTCTTAGTAACGGACAGCTTTGGCAAAGGCATTAAATAGATTGCAAAAAGTGGCCAAACAAAGCTGCTATAATTTTCCCCATGCAACTGCCATTTAAAGCATCAACTCTATTGTTTAACTTTAAATTTAATATGTGACTCTATTTCTAAACTATTTAACTATATTCTATGAAAGAAGACAAGTAATGCTCCAGGTACTTTATAATGGAAAGCAAAAAATGGATATCTCAGTCTGTGACATATCCTGCAATGTTGGTTGGCACAGGGCAGCCATAACTGCTGCTTCAAAAACCTTGCCTCTTTGCATGCTTTCATTGCAAGTCAAAAAAACCTTCTTGTGACTTTTGTTGCCAAGAATTTTCCTACCTGCAGCCTGGTTCCAACTTACCCTGCCTGCTAATACAAAGTTTGTTGCATTTAAATCATTCAAATAGGTTATAACGTGGAATTCTTCAACTACAGAACTTGGTGATTTT
Source organism: Holothuria leucospilota (assembly GCA_029531755.1). Taxonomy (NCBI): domain Eukaryota; kingdom Metazoa; phylum Echinodermata; class Holothuroidea; order Aspidochirotida; family Holothuriidae; genus Holothuria; species Holothuria leucospilota. Next base: position 15,315,224 of record CM055965.1, read on the forward strand.
TGCAATTTTGATGAGGAGTTTTATACCTACATGAGACTCTTTACAAAACTCTTTGAAAAATGTAAATTGCATCTACCTTTCATCACCTTATCTTTAGCATAAGGCCTGAAAATGTTTAGTAACATTTAGGACCTATTTCTGAAGACTGCAAAAGGTACAAAGATACATACCTCAACAAGGAAATGCAATGTTTTTGTAGAAACTAGCAATAAATTCAGTATATGTACAAAGACAATGTATGGACACTTAAAATTTAAATAATTTGCATCTTGTTTACCAGTAATGATAAGCTTTTCTTTTATATGGTAGTGCCAAAATATTACAGTAGCAAACAAAATGAATGGAAACTGCCCACAGTCCACATTAGTATCACTGCTTCAATAAGGGGACTAAAAGTTTCCACTATTTGCTCCCAGGATACTCCAGACACTCCCTTTTGAAATTTAGGTTGGTAAACTGGTGAGACTAGATGCAAAACAAACTTCTTCCACTCAATTTCCGTCAGAAGGATTCTGGACAACTATGAGGAGATATTCTTTCTCTGAAAAGAAAAATTAATGAACACACAACTGAAATTCTAAGATCTTCCTAAAACAGCAAAAATTAACAAGGGTAAAAATGCGTGACTTGAAAAGTTTTCAATCACTTGCTTTATCCACCAGATGTCAGTATATAACTATTAGGAGGATAAGGTATGTGTTGGTCTGGTGTCTGATGACCTGACCACCAAATGTTTGGTTTGGACACAACTAGGACCTGCCAAGTCCCATGAAGCATTGTAATTAGAACCCAAGACCAAACCAGTATCCGTCTGGAGTTAACTCACACCACCCAAACTAATAAAGCCCGCAGACCACCCAGGACCAAGATTTCATGAAAACAAGTATACTGTCTATAGTTGATACCCAACCTGAAGCAAGGTTCCATGGAATGACAAGAATAGGGCCTGCAGTTGTACAATCTCCTCCAAGAGATACACAGTTAAAGAGTACAAAATAAAATGAAAAACAATTGGGGGGGATTTTTGTCAACCTCTAACAGGGTTTACTGTGGTATTTTTGTATGCTGGACGGTGTTTGTGCCTTGAAAAAATGGCATTAAATGTACCAAAATGGAATTGTTGCTTTTTTCAGTTTTTCTCAGCTTAGATCAAAACAGACACACCAATTAAGAATGAAATGTCGGTCTCATGGCAGGTCAGACCACCCAGCCTTCGGTCTGAGATCAAAAAGACCTCCCAAAACCAACTTCCGTATTGGGTGGTTTCCCATTAGTCCCGGTTTCGGGTGGTCTATGCACAACTTTATTAGGAGGGCTGTTACTGATTGACTAAGGGTATGTAATAGCAAAGGGAGAAGAAACTGACTCAACGAGGAGTTAACCTTTGCTGAGGAGATAATTGATGCGGCACTGTGCAAAGGGGCAAAATGTTACTATCCTCTGCAAGTCATACGTCAGCCCATTGGTCTTTACTCTTCATAATGTACTCCAATGATCTCCTTCTACTGGATATTGTACATCATGGGACAAATATGAAACCTTATCTTTCTGAATGGTCATTAATTCAAAATTCCATTTGCTGTGAGTTATGTCATTCATTCCACAATGACTAAATGGTTTTCAATGTGTGTCATACTGTAATGCTTTCACATTGTTTAATCCCCTGCAGAGCAATTCTTTTACATTTATTGCAAGTTGCTTTTGGAATTCCAAAAAATGTCAGACATATCAAAACTTACCAGGTGCTACCATGATTTCATGTTTTTTGGACCTAATTCTCAAAAATGTAAGGTCATTCTGTGGATCAAGGTCTCTAACTGTGCTACGAGCTTTAGCAGTCAACTGATGAATTAAGCCTGCATATTGCACTGTGGTAGAGTTATCCAGTGTTGTCTTGATTGGAATGCCTGTAAAAAGTCATCACGAAGAATAAAACAAATAATTGCTTTGTTGTTAAACATTATGTCTGACAACCTTTAATACTATAACCAAACTGACTGATTCACACCTTGAGATAAGTCCAATTTTTCAATGTTGAGAAACCACCAATGTAAAAGAAAACCAAACTGGGCTGCATTCAGATTGCTGAACAATACTCCACATCAAGTGGCTTCCACTCCCACACCAGTATCTACAGTACATGGCTATACCACTGGTATTTGACAAAATCAACTTCAAAAGTGTATGTTCTTTTTTACTGCTTCTTACTTGGCCCTGAAGCAGGGTTCGAAATAACGCATGCACACTTGCACCTATGCATGTAACTTTTTGTCAGTGCATGCAACTTTGAGTTGCTTACCTGCACACGTGCATGTAAGCCTAGGCCTAATGGTAGTTTAAAGAGAAATGTATATTAAAGGTAGAACCACAGATTTTCCGTCTGAAAAATCACAAAATTCTGTTTTTACCTTTTAAAATTCTGTAAAATTCCATTTCAAGCATAGCCAATTTCCAGAATTTTCGTTTGAAGCCTACTGTGTATGAGCAACCTATGCTAACACAGGCTATTGCATATAGGCAAATTGCAGCCTATACCGAGAAAATTTGACCATTTTCAATAAATTGCTCCTCCTTTTTGGATCGTATATTTGATGGATTTTGATAATTTAAGGGGTGAATTGCCATCATTATAGATATTAAAATGTCTGTGTATCTCTTTCATAAATGCAGACATTCATTTGGTATGGTTTTGAAGAATAATATCTCATCTTTTCTATCAAAAAGTTACATGTATTTTGAGCTGGATAATTTTTTGCTACTGTAAATTCCGCGGAGAATTGTCAAAGTTCTGTTTTTTTCGGGGACCCTAGATGTAATGATGGTATCAACGTGGATGCATAGCCATTGTTAGGTGGCATGCATCATCTCACTGATTGTTCCTAATTAGGCCAAGGCTATTATAAAACGGAAGAAACAGGGGAAATGTTATGCCTGAATTTTTTTATCTTTCATTGTCATAGACCACTGTCAATGGTGCATGTAAGAATTTATTTGTGCAGGTAAAATTTTAAAGTTACATGCACAGGTGCACGTAACTTTTTTTTTTCTAATTCGAACTTTGCCCTGAAGTTTCCAGCAGATATGAAGGAGTGGGAGGAGGCATGTAGTGGGAGGGAGGATTTATTTTGCACTTGTACTTGCTTGTGCTCTCTTCTTTCTTCTTTCTATTTTTCTTTTTCTATAGGTGGCCTGATCTCGATAAGCCCTGCTTTTATCAGGTCTCCTCCACTGTATTTATAATGTCTGTTATGAATTTACTGTTTATGCATGCATGACCTATGTATTAATTTACTTTTTATCATGTTATAGCAATTTAACTGTATCATTTATTCCTGTATGCTATGTTATTAAATGCAGTGGGAATGAATGAATGAATGAATGAATGAATGAATGAATGAATGAATGAATGAATGAATGAATGAATGAATGAATGAATGAATGAATGAATGAATGAATGAATGAATGAATGAATGAATGAATGAATGAATGAATGAATGAATGAATGAATGAATGAATGAATGAATGAATGAATGAATGAATGAATGAATGAATGAATGAATGAATGAATGAATGAATGAATGAATGAATGAATGAATGAATGAATGAATGAATGAATGAATGAATGAATGAATGAATGAATGAATGAATGAATGAATGAATGAATGAATGAATGAATATTATTTTGACAACTTTCCCCTGGATAACCTCCATCCTCCCTTGGACAATCATCCTCCACAAAATTTCCACCTATGCTGTTCCCACCCTGGACAACACAATTTTCTGATAGGGAAAGTTGTCCAAGGGACAGCTGTCCAGTTGGAAATTGTCTGAAGTGGGAAATGTCTCCTGGAGGTTGTCTGGGAGAAGGATGCGTGGGAGGAATTTGTCTTGTTGGAAATTGCCTGGGGGGGGGGGGAGGTGGTACTCGTCTAGTCACAATTTTGACAAAAATCTAATGAAGGGTTTGATAATTTGCAATGGTTACAGCACTCTTACCTTCTTGACTGACGACAATTGTTCCAATGACACCCTTCATCTGCTGCACCCTCTTCAGTATTTCTTCAACTTCGTTTGACTGGGGAAAAAGAATGTCAACAGAAAAATGTTTGAGATGGCTGACTTGGTTGAGCAGACCTTAGAATGAACATCACTGTTTGAAAATAACAATTTTCATAAATGTGAACTGACAGGATATGGTGTACTAGTCTGTAAGAGGTATGCTAACGGAGGAAACGAAACTACCAACTTTTATTTATCAATCTTCTCGATAAATTTCACAGGGACACTACCTGTACAGTTGAGAGGACTTTGGTACTGTAAGTGGAGTAAGTAAGTGGAACACTGCAATGATATCAACCTTTCCATGTGTGCTTCAAAACCAGTGAATTTCTATGTGGCACTGTAATTACCACATGCTACCTCATCCTGTAGCCTATTTGCTCAGAAAAGAATGCTGATTTCTTAAAGTTAACAGATATGTCATTACACTTTACAAACTTTGATGGTGATGTCACATCAGTGGCGGATTTAGACGGGGGCGCACCCGGCGCGCGCCCCCCTAAAATTTTCCAAGGTTTGTTTTTTTACCTTCGTGGAACGGATCATTTCGCCTGCTTAATTCTTCGTCATGTTGTATTGTCTTATAATTGCTACAAAATAATAGCAGTTTAAAAGTTTACAGTTTCAAGTTTTCCGATGGAATGGCAACAGGGTGACATCGAAGATCTCGACCGTATCTCGCAACTTATAGGGCATGGGAAGGGCCATTTCCTGCAATATGGGAGGCTCATTTTGCAAAATTTCATTCTTACGCTACGCGCGAACCAATGATCGCTTACGGCTTACAGATACTGGGAAAGTCGAACTCCAAACTGGTCATTTGTCAAATAGGCGTACAAGGCAGGGGCAGAGGGCAGACTGTCCCCAAATTTCCACAAGATCTTAATTTCTCGCATGGGTTTGCAAAGCCATTTGAGTCTTAAAAAATCTCGCATGTTTTAAAGGTGATCAGTCGTCTTGAAATATTCTTTGTGACGTCAGCCTTTTCTTGACATGTTTCTGCAGTCGTCACTGTTCAAGGATACACCGTACAAGCATGGTATAGCTAATCGGTAAGCAAGAAGAGACGGCTTGTAGCTGTATACCTACTAGCTATACCGATGTCATCATAGCTACTTGTACGGTGTATCCTTGAACAGTGACGACTGCAGAAACATGTCAAGAAAAGGCTGACGTCACAAAGAATATTTCAAGACGACTGATCACCTTTAATTCCACTCAAAATTCCTATCGTGCCCGAATTCTTCCAAAGATTTGACAGAAAAATTAAAAAGCGTCAAAAAACTTTTATTCCTCAGCCTCTTTTTATAGTCTTGCGCAACACTTTGCCCGAAAAGTCCGAATCTCCCAATTCTTTGAAACATTTGCCCGAAACATAAAAAAGCATCATAGTCAAAGTAAAAATTTCATGACGAAACGAAAAGAACACAAAAATGCGCGACACATCCGGGTCGCTTATGGAAAAACAATTTTCTTCAGTCTCACTTCATAGTCCCGTGCAAACTAAACTTTGCCCCAAATGGTAGAATATTCCCGCGAAAGTTGTAAAAAAGTTCTGGGATGTTTTCAATTGCTAGATTACACTGACAGACGGGAGGGTGTATAGGTGTATACAAAGCAAAAAATTTTGCCCAAAGAAATTAATCAAAGACCATTTTTGACGTGTCATATTTCTTTATGACATACTACCAGTGGTCATCATAAGGCCAAGATTCGGTTTAGTCTGGACGTATTCGGGCAGCTATGTGTGGTCATGATTTTGCATTTTTCAATGTGAGCCACCGTCAATTGTGCAAAACTTGCTACTTATAGGCTGCAGTGCTTTTAACCCCAAATCGGGCAACGGTAAAAGTATCTTTTTCTTCAATTTCACATATGAATTTAGTGTGAGAAAATCTTCCCATAAGTCCGCCTGAAAATTCTTCAAAGCCATCTTGGAACGTGACATACCGGTTCTTCTCAGAAGGTGTTAGTAGTAAACTCAGTAGCGTGCGCATGGGGGGGGGGGGACGGGTGGGCCATGGACCCCACCTCTATAAGTTGTTGGAGGAAAATCAACTGGTCGGGGGAAATCGGGAGCAGTCTGAACTACTCTGGCGGAGCAACAGGCACGCTCTCCCATGTGTGTTTTAATATGCTTCAAAATGTTTCAAATATAGCACCATTTTGCATCTCAGCTCTCATTCTTAGGCAAAAGTTTTTAGACCCCTCCCCAGGAAAGCAAAGAATCAAACCTTGCACACCTCTGTTAAAACTTGTTTTACCTTCCAAAGGTTTACCACTAAATAAATAGCAGTTCTGAAAAAAAAAATGGTAAATCATCTATTAATCTATAATTTGACGAGTATGATTTTTTTAATTAATCATCTATTATAAGCCAAGGAGGAGGGGCGAAGGGGACAGTCCCACCTTATTTCTAGTATTCTATATTTATTTTTTACAATATTGCTAGTGTTTCCCCAAATTTATATGCGGTAAAATAGGCCTGGGAAGTGCCATTTCCAGCTATCTGGGAGGCATTTTGAGCCAAAATTTCCTTGCGATCCGCGCCAAACGAAAGTGGCGCGGAGCGCTGAGAGTCTGTCTATGGGCTACGTCTCCCCCTCTCCTCAAATTCCTGCGCACGCCACTGAGTAAACTCATCTATAGTCGGGTGTTCGGGCAGCAATATAGACAGTGGCATAAATTCAGTGGACCTTCAGTTCGGACAAGTGTCGTAAAAGATACGCAGTCATAAGCATGTTTTCAATTCCGTTGTATGGTTTTTTGTCCCGGACAGGTACAAGACCATTTCATCCAATGGTAGTGGTACATGTTTTCACTGACCTAGCCAGCAGGGGGCAGAATGCTCACACAGAAATTTTAGGGACGCGGTCGACGATGTTGAAAAAATGAAGGGGATCAAAAATAAAACGGCGAGAGGAGGGACGGATGGGATGTTGTTCGGGTGGAAGGGTGAGGGTTAGAGGCCTAGAGCTAGAGGGAGGGTAATTGGGAAATATTTCCTTCACAACTGTGATCTTTTTATGATATTGAAAACTATGACGAAACAGATTAACAGAACAATGTAGGCGTCCACATCGTATTTCGTTTTTCGTAAAAATTATGAATAATATTTTTCATTGATAGAATGAAAATCAAGACATTTTCAGCACATGGATCTAGTGTGAAAAGAAGCAAAATATAGCACGATTTTTTAAGCCCATCGGGACACCAAAAAAATTTCAAAAGGAAAGGGGACACTCCATGACGGCGGTCAAGAACGGGAACTATGAATAGACTTTGCCCCTGCATTTTATTTGGTAATTTTCTAATCATTTTGCAATTTTCTCATTTTTAATTGAAAGGAAAATTTTTTGGCAAACGAAAGCTCAAAATATCGACTGCTTAGACTCTACTTACAAGCCTGGGAAATGCCATTTCCGGCTGTCTGAGGGGCCGCGATTTTTCAAAATTTTCTGCGTGCTCCGTGCCAACCGATGGTGGCGCTCCGCTTAGATAGTCGTTCGGGCGGATGTTTGGCTGTCAACGCGCCCCCCCTAACGAAAAATCCTAGATCCGCCCCTGCACATGATGTAAAGGGAATTCTCCTTTACAGAATTTTGTTCTCCCATTTGATAGTTGGCCTCCATCATCCATGCCAAGACATAGTTCCTGAACTATCACCATTGGGCAATGACTGAACATGCTCTTTCTGAGAAATGCTTTTTTGCCAGGACGCATTACATGTACTGTACAGGTAAAGCCAACACCAAAGTTCAGGCTTTTCACTCATCATTTCTTTCAGGAGTCACAGACCCTTCAGAATAAATTTACAAGAGTCAAATTTTAAAAATGAAGGGGTCAAAATAAATTTGAGTTAAAATGCAACAAACTGTATTCCTGTTTTTGTGTATTTTCTATATATGATGCTTTTCCACTATCTTTTTCTTGTAAGATATGATATTCAATCTGTCGATAAACAGTATGGGAATTAAGAGTGCTACCTGTACATTTTGTGAATAAATTTGCACAAAGAATGCATTGGCAAAATTGCCTTTTCATTACTGATTGTTGGGGCGAAAAAGGTGTGCGTCAGTTTGACCCCAAAGGTTTTGTGTCTGTGCTACAAAATGAAAAGCTGTGCGTCATTGACCGGGTGCCCGAGTCAGTGAAATCACTGAAGTTAGGCTGAGGTGACAGCTTTGCTACACTTAGGTTTCAGCTTTCACACACCAACAAAACACAGGTTTGATTCACAGCACAGCATGAAACTGCATTGACAGGGCTCAACAAATACGTAAGCCCGCTAGCCCGGGGCTAGTTCAAAACATGTTCGGGCTAGTGCCAGTTTTCAATTAAAAGTCCGAAGGGCTAGTGCAATTTTCCCATTAAGTGGATGTACAAAACTCAAACAACATTATCCTCTCAATCAGTTCTGCACAAATCTCCATTTCCCATGAAGAGTTTGTGAGCATAATCATCTTTATGATACTTAATTAAGTAAATACCTTCTGCTCATTCTCTTATGATAGTTTCAATCTCCGACACAAGTGCCCTAATAGTCCAGGCCGTTTCGTAGCTTTTTGGGGGTTTGCATTTTTTCTTGCTATATTTGGTGAAACTTTGATAAGATGTAGAGTAGACATCAGACAATCAGAAAAGTATGTGCTCCATTTTTTTTTCATGTGCAAGGGGGGTAGCCAGCCAATTCAAAATGGCCGCCATTTTGACCATTTTGGCTGATTTGGCTCAAGAAAGGCTCTGCTGCGCCAAGATTTGAGGTCTAAAACTTTTTTAGGAGTAAAGGTGGTAAAATATACACAGTCTCTCAAAATATACTGAAAGTTTTCCCCAAAATAGTGATCCGTTTTGTTGTAGTGACCTGTCGAATATGGCCGTTTTCGCTAAAAATCGGCATTTTTGGCAAGTTTGGCGCCGGGGGACAAATTTGAGTACCAGATTCTCTTAAAGTGTGTACACCAACGACCTTAACTTTTGTTAATGAGTAGTCCTATAACCAGGCAGTACGTGTGAAAATTTGGACTCCCAGATTCAAACCTACATGAAATGAGTGGTACTGAAAATTCGCAATGTCTTTGTATTTCGTCGGGAAATTTTGGCCTCTGGGATCATTTTTTATGCCCAATATTTCCTTCAATTGAATAACTAAGTCTACTGATCTCTCTGCTATTAAAAGAAAAGTGGATTGTTAAGACACAGATCAATTTTGAAAATTTTAAAAGCAGACAAATTTTCCATTGGTATAGACCCTAAAGGGCTAAAACATCAATATTTTCATGTTTCATTAAAAAAAAAATACAAGTTTTGGCACAACAAGACAAGTTTGAACAATGATGATCTCTTTTAGAGCCACACAAGATATTCCATCTTCACAAAATTGGTACTCAAGTGCCTCAGTAGTACACAGAAAAAAATACACTGGTAGGTGAAAACGGAATATTGAATAAAGGAAACCCAAATATTGAAATTTATTTACTTTTAGTAAAAAATATGGGTAAAAGGGCATTTTTGAGCAGTAACATCTCTGATACTGTGCCATAAGAAGCTCCCATCTTCATGAAGTGGGCAGTCTAGTGCCTTGCTAGTTCACAGAAAGAATTTCGACTCTCAAATAAGAATGGGCATAAAATAACTGTAACCCAAATTCTGCAATTTCTTCACTTTTCCTTGCAAAATATGGGTTTAGGGGCACTTTTGTGCCATAATATCTCTAAAGGTATCATACAAGATGCTCAGTAGGCTATGGCCTACCCTGGATGTCGTTACACAGTGCGGCACGAGCACGTACTGTTATGTGTACACTCATGTAAGGATGCTTACGATCATAGTCAATAGAGGGTGCCCTCAACTGACTGAGCCTAATGTTAGTATGACAAAATAAACTGGGGCTAGTGTGAATATCATTCGGGCTAGTGGATCGTGACTGTCAAACGCCCGACGGGCTACTGATAAATACACCAAAATTTCGAGCCCTGTGTATTGACTATAGTGTTTTCACCGCGTAGAAATTCATACCGTTACCCGAAACACAGTATCCATCAGGTACCTGGGTAACCGACCATAATTTCACCCTTCTGGCTTCAGTGCATTGTATATATACTGGGCTTATCATGAGTTGATCCCTTATGAGACACTGTGACCATAAAAATATTAAAACATTTACAAAAATCAATAAAACTTTACTGTAACATTTTGTTGTATGTCTTCCTCATTGTGCTATATTTTGGTGTTATTCGGATTGCATAATCTGTAGAAAATGAACTCCGAAATGTAGGTGGCAGTACACGCAACAATGCTTATGAAGAAATCTTGAGTCAATCGCTACAAAAAACTAGCAAATAAAATGCAATAAATTACCACATTTATGAACAGTTATACAAATAACCATAGAGAATAATGTCTTTTCTATCAGACTTTTTAATCAGCGCTTCATCAAAGACATTTTAGTCACCATTTTTTGTAACGAACTGTCAAATGGCGTTCTAGAATCGACCATCAAAGCAACGACAAAACGGTCATAATGAGTAATAATCATCAATACTGAACACCTATATCTGATTTGCGTCTTCAGATTTAGGGCCTACAACGTAGAAGAGCTGTAGCATGGGGGGGTTGGAATGTTGCGCACTTAAGCAAAATACTGGAGATTGCGGAGACAAAGAAAGAAAAACAATCGAAAATGTCACGGAAATCGACTCGTGCATTTCTTTCCTGTCACCTAACGTGCGAATTTCTGGTGATCAGCACGATTTGCTGAAAATATTGCCACGTTTTTCACACGTACCGTTGAGCGATTTCGAATCATGAGGGTCGTAATGTTGCGCACTAGGGTAAAAAGCGCTGCTAATTACCCCGCCTACTGTCAGGAAAATATGGTTAGTACATAAGAGATGACAAATATTTGTTCCCTACACAAATGAGTCAGAAATTAGCAGTTTGTGCCACGGGGATCTCGATTTTTTGGCCTGATCGGTTTGACCGTGCCCATTTTTAAGCACATGAAAAGCACGGCAGCGGGAAATCATAATCAAGGTCATAATTTAGCCACATTTAGGCTAGGCATTATCCCTTGTTGATTCATATTACGTTATTATTAACTGCATATTATACCTGGAGTGCAGATTTGTAAAATTTTCTTTATAATTGCGTAGCAGTGAAAAAATCCAGGAAATTGAATGGGTGCGCAACATTATGTACTGCGCAACATTGTGTATCGCGACTATATATCAATTTTACTGGCTGAAAGGTAAAATAGGACCCGACTGGAAAACGTATGTTACGCCGAAGATCTTCGGCGTGCAGTAAAGACCTTAAATAGTGTGTTGACCGTCGACTGCGCACTTAAGAACCCTACCATTGCAAGCTTTTTGTATGATATGTTATGCTAGATGCGCAGTCGACGGGCCCGCGCAGTCGACGGTCACCCCATCATACCCCAATTTCATGGCGTGATTTTCTTGTCTTTTACATACACACTGTACTTAAAACACAGTATGATGGGGTGACCGTCGACTGCGCGGGCCCGTCGACTGCGCATCTAGCATAACATATCATACAAAAAGCTTGCAATGGTAGGGTTCTTAAGTGCGCAGTCGACGGTCAACACACTATACAACAATTTGGCGTAGCGTAAAAGTTGAGAAAACAGTTCGTATCTGCTACACCGAATTTTTACGCCAGTCACCTGTTTTCTCAACTTTTACGCCACGCCAAATTGTTGTACTGTGTTTTAAGTACAGTGTGTATGTAAAAGACAAGAAAATCACGCCATGAAATTGGCGTATAAGGTCTTTACTGCACGCCGAAGATCTTCGGCGTAACATGCATGTTTTCCAGACGGGACACAGTGAGGCTGTATGATGAGCGTGTATTAGTGTGTACGAAGTAGTAGGCCTAGCTAGCCTATTTGCTGTGACCAAAATTCAACAGATTATCTGAGTGGATTGAAAGGAAAAATAGCTGAACCACAAGACTAACCATTTTCTGTAAAGTAAAGTTACTTAAACCGGGAAAGTCGTTCTTCTTTAGTAACAGTAAGTTCTAAATTATACCGAATGTCTTCCAAATTCCAACGTCGACTGTGTTCCTTGGCTTCCAATGTTTATCGTAAGAATTGAAACATAATACCGCATTAACTACATGTAAGTACATGTACGTACTGTGCATATATACATGTACGTAAGCGGACGTACAGGAGGCGACATGCATACCGTGTACGTATGTAGAATACGGGTACGTATTGTGTGTATCGAAGTTGAAAATTCCTGGTTGCTACACGACATTGCGAAAGCGCATGCGTATTGCAATAAGTCAGTTTCATGATGTATCCTGCGTAGCGGACTGTGTTCGACTTCAAACGACGTTCCTATATCCTAACCCTATGAACAACATGTATTTTCTGCAAAAGGGGTAATTAATGTAGGTGCGTTAGCCCTACGCTTTATGCCAATGAGGGCAAGAACTTTGCGTTAAGAAAACTGAAAATGGAAATGGAAAATCCGCAGGGAAGGGGGCCGGAGGCAAAAATTTAAACGCAAGTTGCTAAAGCCCCATTTACCCTCTCTGCACAATTACCCCTAAATAATCATATTGCTAAACAACTATCGTGAACCTGGGGGAGCAGTATGCATGAGCAAAGGTGTACATACGGGGATGTGGAGGGGGATCGAGTGTGAGTGTGATACCCCCTTCAAAAATCAAGTCGATCTCCAAGTGATGCCTGGCCGGTTGATCGTCGAGGTAAAGAAAAAGGAAACGAGAAAATCTGGAGGAAGTTTGAAGTTTTGCCAATCAATGTAATGAAATGCCGAGCAAAACGCCGATAATTACTTAGTAGATGCATCCGTCATGGATGGTTATATATCATTGGATGGTTATCATTAGAAGGTATTAGGCTAAAAAGAAGTTCTGATGCATAGACGAGTACTGAATTTAAGCATGTTGGTGAAATCTGCATTGAAATCCGGTGTATGATTCTCGAGATATCAGCCAATGATACGTGATACACAGTGTAAAAATAGACGTCTTCATTTTTTAACACATATATGGCGTTTAAGAATTAAAAAACGAACAACAAAATGGATAAGCACAGCAAATGACTGAACGAATATTAACACATGATAAGGATAGTGACGTCAATTAAAGTGCACTCGGCAAACACGTTTACATGATTTATATATATGTTAATTTTTCTTTATTAAAAACAACTTGATGTTTACAGTAATCATGAAATAAACGCATAAACGTGTTTACGAGATGGCGTTAAAGTGGCGTCAATGTGTTAAAGTTGGCGTTTTAGACGTTTAATTTGCTTATGTATTTTATTGTTTTTTCTGTTACATAAACGCCAAGACGCGTTTATTATCTGTTACAAAAAAGTGTTAATCAATTTTTATAGTGTATGACATCTTACTCAAAGTGTATGGGCTTCAGTGAAGCAATGAACTTACTGTCACATCATAACCTGACAGTAATGATCTCTAGTTTGTTTTCCTTTTTACTTTACAAACAACTTTCTCCTCCATAATCTTATGATATTGCCTTGTTCGGAACTTTCATGGGAGCATAGGCGTAAGAGACGGGGGTCGGGGGCTGGGGGAGCTGCAGCCCCCGCGCCCATCCACAAATTTTTGTGAAAATTCCGGCAATATGCTCAAAATTTTTCGGGCACCTACTGAAAGAATAATAATACAATGATGTAGATAAAGGTAATCAGTAGTTTAAAGAGACTGTAATTAAAACAAAGTTCTGAATGCACCATCACCTATATATTTGGTATTAATTCACCAGTGTGTTTTTAATGGCTAAGCTTATATTATAATTATCAGTGATAATGATTAAGGGGGTCCATTGGACCATCCCCCCCCCCCTCACTGCATGCCGATTTTTTTCTAGTACCTAAAATACGTAAATGTTTTAACACAATTTAACTTCAAAGGTAGCATATGTGGCCCCAGATTGCATGTAAGGAACAAAGAAAACAGAGCGGCGTTCATCAATATGAGAAGATGATGCTTCAAGCTCACTTCAGGTCACGAATGTAGGAAGTTCATTTGCTGATATCTCGAGCACAACTCATCAGTACTAAATAAAAACTTCACCAGAACTTGCTTAGCTTTAGTGTTTGTCTTTCATATATCAAAAAATGTTTTGCTTTATTCCTTCCCTTAACACTTCCTGTAGCAAGGGTGGAGCCAGGAGAGGGGCAGGGGAGGATTTCCCCTCCTCGTCGGGGTAAGCTGCCCCCCCCTCATTGGGGAATTTTCCGGTTTCGTACGATAAAATATTAAAGGGGAAATGCAGTCACCCCAACTTGAAGTAGTGTAGTAGACTGTCCTGTTTCATGATTGGCTCTTTAGAGTCATGTGACAATATTTTTTCTCCTCAAATGTGAAATTTACTAGAAGTAACTGATTGGTTTACCTTGAATATGAAATACTGAAGTCCTAAAATATTATGAAAGATACTTTGAAGAGAAATAAGAAGAAAATTGTGAGATTTAGCTATTGCTTCAAAATAAGTTTGGGGCGACTGCTCTTGACCTTTAATTAAGTCCCCGACGATGCCCAGTTGCATGCCCCGAAAATTTTCTTGATTTTGCCTTAAATCAGTTAAATTTTGGCACAGTCTTCAATAACTGGCCTACTCAAACTTTCCCAATTTTCGTCATTAAAAACCCAAGTTTTTCAAATTTCTGTTACAAAAGCCTCACATTCTCTGCATGTTTAAAGTGCACTTCCAACACCATTTGAAGGTAGTACAGTGTTGATTCTAGTGCCTACGGTTTCTGAAGTACACCAGATTAATGTAAATGATGTCATGCCACGATCAGCATCCTATGGATCACGAACCAATATGGCCACGAGATCGTTCAGAAATCGGGGGAAACAGAGCATTGACATTTCGTTCTTTCAGCTTGACCAGTAGAGGAGACTTGTATGAAAACCTGGGGTGGGGATAAAAAGTGCTTGAGGCAAAGTTACTGTCTGAAAAAGTGAAAATCAATGGGAGCATTTCCAAAAAGTGTGGGGGGATATTTCCCCCCATCCTCTCCGGGATTGCCGCCTATGAGCTTGGCATCACCCATTGCGAACTGCCGCAGATAGAATTTTCCTTCATAAACCAGTAAACCAGGCCCGTAACCAGACTTGGAGAGGGAGGGGGGGCAAACCAACCTCAGGGGGCGCTAAGTAAAAGTTATTGCACAGGGGCTTGGCTATGCCTGCAGAGTAGGGAGGCCAAGCCAAGGAGCAGGGGGCCTGGCTCACAAATGCCCCCCTTGTTTACGGGCCTGCAGTAAACCTCAGCTTCAGTTGATATTTAACATGATCCTTTGTAAGAGTTTGAAGTTTGTGTGGATGTTTCATTTAATGTTTTTATTATTCAAATTTAATTTGTTTTTCCTAATGGCAAATTGTAATCTACACATTTCTCCTTTAAAATAGGCCTACCATAATCCACTCGATCAGGCAGACATGCACGTGCATGCCATATGTGTGTGTGTGGGGGGGGGGGGTGGTTATGGATGGTGAGGCATCCCAAACCCCAGAAATCGCATGTAGGGGTTACTTCTTTCAAAATTTCTCCGGAAATGACCCCCTGACCTTATAGCTATACACGCACTTTCAGGGCCGACTCTCAACCCTTCGGCCCGAATCCATCATCTTTTGCTGACGACATATTTTATGTGTCCAAAGTTTCCTCTCTTATGGGATTGTCTTGTCATGTCATTGATTTTCGCATCTATTGCTGCTGAAATGCTGAAAATTCAGTCTTAATTTTAAATTGGGAGGACCGGCCCAGAAACTAGGAAATCGTACGTAAGTGCTTCTAATCACGACTTTGATGTACCCTGGGTGCTCTAATGTGGGTCCGGGGCTTTGCTCTTAACGAATGAGTGATCCTATCTCAAAACCCGGAATCTGCGACTGCCAAGTAATGACACTGAGGGTGGTGGGGGTGGTTGTAGTGCATCAAGTTGGGGTCATGCCTAGGTGCCTGAGATTTCAACTCGGTCATGCTTTGAAACAGTTGCCGACCGCAGATTTAAAACACTACTAAAATAAATTTACAAAGCCATTTTTTCGGAGGACTCCAGGCGCACCAATCTAAATTGTACTGATTGTCTCAGCCTTACTGAGTAGCATCTTGAGTACAAAGACACGTTAAACCCCTACCACCATCCATCCTACAAAACGACAAACCCCTGTAAGATCAAATCGACTGGCCGTTAGTTCAAGGTGGGCCGTCAGGAAAAATGCCAAATTTTGATTATTATAGTTTGTGTAAAATAGGATCCCGATGCTATTTGTTTGAAGGTAGTTACATGATATCATTTTAATAACCACTATCTTACTAATACCTCCGAACTTCAGGGGGCATGGCCCCTGTGGTCTTCACTGGGATGGACCCTACCTGGGGCCCTAAACGGGTCCCTGGACCATGCGCTCTCACGGCTTCATTGATACCCCTTACCTTGTTCAGTCACTCAATCCGCCCACATTTCACTGCGATACTTGAACATACTGGGTGCGAATGTTATTTTCAAGCAAGCAGTAGCCGCCCACACTTTACGGCCGATCACGATTTGGACCTGTGACTACGCCGGTAAAGTTGGTCAAAAAAAGTGTATTCGGTCTCAAAAGTTATCAACATCCCTACCCCCTCTTGAAAAATGTTGTATGCATGCCACTGAGTATGTTGGACTAGCCTGAATACCAAGGGGAAGAGGTGAGGGTGGGATCATCCTTGTGTTTTGCATTGACACGTTACCAAATTGTTCCAAACCATTAACATCACAACAGATGCCTCATTGAACCTATCAAATATCTTCGATTCCTCACATTTCACAATTTTCTTTTGACAATATGGTACTTTCAAAGCAAATTCTGCATATCCCAGGTAAACTATTAGTTATGATGCAAAAAAAAAATGGATGGGTCCAGATGGATGGGCCAACAACCTCTCCCCTGAAAGTAAAACTTCATACTACACTGTTTTATTTTAGCCCCTCATAAAAACCCTGTCTAGTGCACCTCCCAGCAAAGCTACTGATTAGCTAAGGTCATAGCTACTGTCTGTGAGCTGTCAGTGCAGTACACTGGTTACTGCACATATCATTGAGCAATCTGAGTGATGCTACTTTGAATTAACCATCAAAGTAAAGTCATTAATTGTTAAAAGAAATATAGGGATATTCCTAAATATGTTTGTGGTGATGCAACAAGCAATTCATGAGCTTTTACTTGTCATATCATGATTAACCCTAAGATAAGGCATACCAACATTTGTGAATGCACACTGAGGTATGTATTTCATTTGCCACTGTTCACAGGTAAAACAACTATTTTCCAAAAATTCTAGGATACACCCCCAGAGAATGCACCCCCTTCCCCCACTTAATGTATGATCAAAATTATACTGCCAGACTAGCATATTCTTAACGTGAAGCACAGTTGTAGGTTATCTTGACCTTCAAATAATTCAGACCTGACCACTAAAGACCTAACCACCAACTTGACAGCTTTGCATTCAAAATTTACATTATAGGTCAATGCTGCAGGTAAACAAAGGATTTATCCTGTATAAACCCCACCGGCAAATCGGCATTAAACTGTTCATTTTGAAACAATACACAAAGGGATAAGAACAATAAACAGTGGGACCCAGGAGTCCACTAGGGACAAGTGCCTTACCCTTCAATGATGTGTAACAACAAACAACAAGGCAGATAACATTCTCTCCAATGTTCAACCACACAAAAGAACAAAAACATATTTTTCTTAATGAATATATATTTAACTGTCACTTCTTTTGTTTCCAGTTCCCATTGACAACAATATCAAAACATACAACAGATTGCACTGAATAGGGGGATGAGTTAACAAATTATTCAACATTCTGCCAAAAAAGCAGCTTACAGAAAATCTAGATGGAACAATGATCTACCACTTAAAATTATAAGCGAAACTGTGGCAAGGATAAAAGACTAAAACAACACAATTTTACAGTGTTTTCAGGGATGGATGTGAATAGTTCCAATATAATTCATCTTACCACATATTTCTCCTGTGCCTTACAATCTCCTGTTCTTGTCTACTTCATCATCTTTGCATCCAACCGTCCATCCACACTCCATTTCTCCCCCACCCCCCTCCATACACACACAATCACACTCCAGGGAATTTTTGGACCATAACATGTTGTTTGCACGTACATGGCTTTCTGATCCTTTCTCTTACCTCTCTTGCTTACCATTCAACTGTGCTCTCATCCCTAGGCACAAGGGATATTTCAATTCTAGAGAAGAGGGAGGGGCTGCACCCTTCTTTCCTGAGCAGAGATTGCATAAGAGAAAATTGTCAGAGTCTCCTGAGAAAAACTGTCCAGAAACTGGGCTTTCCCCAACTTAGGGGGAGGGGGACTCCTGCTCCCTCACCCCTCCCCCATTCATATGCTTATGATCTCACTTACACAAAACAGAAGTTAATGACTTCAACATACTCTCCACAATGTAGTAATTGATATTACCAGTTTTAACTTTATCCTTGCATTCACATTCACATTCTCATACATGTCATTGTAGCATCTACCTCTAATAAATATATTCTCATTTTCTCATATATAATTAATAGTGCCTATATTACTACTAAGTCTTAAGTCACAACTGCTTCTAGAATAGGATCTGGCAGTTTACAAGTGTACTGGAATATAGCTTACTCTTACTGTGTTAGCTTAATAGTGACAATGGTAGTTGGCTTCAACATTTTACCAATATATTTAAATATCCACATTTGTTGGTTACTGCTTATGCACTTCAAGACCTGTGTCACTGACAAGAGCATCAACAGCTTCAACAGCTTCTCAGAAGTTAGGGACATGGCCTTAATTCAGAACTATTTCAAGACCAAATAGCAAAACCCTACAAGCTTAATGTCCCTAGAAAAATTTGGATACTAGATGATTTTGTGGTGAAACCTGAGGGACTTTCCCACAAGTTTTATCCATTAAAGGGAAATATTGCATTTAAAATGCAGCAACATGGCATACAAAGAAAATACCTTAAGTCATTATTAAACCATTCAGTCTCACCAATAAACTCTAGCGATAGCTTCATCCCCACAAAATGTTATGTATTACAAGAGTAATGGATGTTTCATCATTTGAATTTTTGAAAGTTTGGGTGAACAACTTACTTTCGTGCAATAAATAACCCATTTACTTCATGTGAGAGCCTTATTTCTTGAAAAGAAAGCTACCGTACTGCCTCATTTTTAATTGTCTATCATTCTGTATCTATTAATATTGGCTTTATAAATATGAAAATTTTCTGTGAAATAAATGCAATATTTCTCTTTAAATGGCTGTTTTCACCATTTTCCAGTTTGATTTCATTAAACAGGCCATATTAAAGCTATGGAATCAAACACATGCTTTCTACATATACCTTAGGGTTCTGCCAGCAAAAATTGGAGGGGACAATCCCTCTACCCCTACTTTCAAAAGTATGGGCTCATGTCCCCCCACCTGTTGATGCCTTTGTCATTGAATCATCTCAAAATTACATATTAGAGGACTATTTGAAAGTTTTCCACATATATCACACACGTAGGCATAGGAAGCAGTTTGAACCAGATGAAGGGGGGGGGGGGGGGTGAACACTGCTATAGACCGCCATCCTGGGGGAGGGGTCTAATGGGAGGGGGCCCCCTCCTCTTTAAAAAATATTTAAATATTTGAAGATCCTTAGATGCAATCTGGTGCAATATATTGGGCAAATTTTAATGAAAATTATGGCAAACTTTGGACATTTTTTACAGACAAATCAAGTAAGGAAAGGGTTTTTGTCCTAAGATTGAGTGGGCATGGCAGAAGCATACTTCTCCCACCATATTTTTGACAGGGGGCTTTAGGCCCCTGTTTCCTATGCCTACGATCATATACAGAGTGAACAACCGAGCTCAAAAAAAATCTATTACTTTATAATACTACTTGGAATATACCAATGCATACAGTGTTATCCATATTCACAAAACAGTATACGCTGATATCTGTTTTGAGAGGTCCTGCCAGACCATATTCTACTCATGGAATGTCTCAACCATGCCACCAAAACCATACAAGATCACATGCAAAGCATTCATGCACACCTCAACATTTCTACTCATCCAACAAAAAACAAATAAATTTTAAGTTTTATCTCTTAATCAAGAAACCTTGGTAATGTTTACAATTCCTTCGAAGTTATCTGTGCCCCCCTTTTTTCTATACCATACCCCACTCAACCTACAAAAAGAAAATATCTGACTCATTTCACAAGAGGTTCATTCAAAAGGATCCATGGATAACATCAAAAGAAATAAAGACTTTTCCCTTCCAAAAGAGACTTCATGCAAACATTTTAAGGAAAATTTTAGAACTATAAGCTTGGACAACCTAGTACATAATTTATTTTTTAAATGTCTCCAAATGACTTGTTTTCTCATGCTTAACACCCATGCACACATCTACAATTACAAGAACAACCTAAAGGAGAAAGCAGTCGACCCAAGTTTATTTTCAAAAATCTGCTACATCTGACAGATTTCCTCTGATTTCATTCACAAGTATCTTTCATTACGTTTCTGTAAAAACATTGAATATTGAAACTAAACCAAGGAGTTATTCTGCATGAATTTAACAAATAAGTAACAAAAAATATTGTCACATGACTGATAGGAGCCATTCCTGAATTAGGATGACAGGGTACACTAATTCAAACTGGGGGACTGCATTTTCCCTTTAAAAGTATTTCATTGCATATGACAGCTCAGTGTTCCACAAATATCATTGTACTATATATATATTTAGAGGTGAACTGGTTATTTGAACTGGTGGCAGCAAAAGTTTGGTGACCTGCCTGGGGACCATGAAACTGTCTTAGCTGGCCTAGAGTGGCACTGAAACCAAGCAGCCCATTCAACAAATTACCGCATTACTATGACAGCCAGTCTGCCTATCTGTAAGTTCAAGACAATGTTTCTTTACAGGTTGAGTGAATTTCACAATTTGTGTAGGTTTACCATGAGAAAGTATAAGAAATACTGTGAAACTTTTCTTCTCCCCACACTGACCCTATTTTTTCTCATATTTCACCACTTCAAATATTTTAATGGTGTTTTGATAAGAAGGAAGATACAGCTTCTTCCATCATACAAAGACAATTCCTTTTTCATAATTAACATGCTAAGGACTTAAACATCACAAGTCTCATGATCACAGGAATACACACTAGACTGTTGAAAGTAACTTATGCCAGCCATAAGATGGCCAAAAGTACTGAAATGTCTTTTTTTCAGAAAGTGATGAATCTTTGAAAACCTAAAAACTTTTTTGTAAATTTTTTTCCTTTTTTATGATCATTCCAAGAGGGCAACTAAACCCTTCCACGCCATTTGGTCCTGTCTTTGCTACAACTATTTCCTACTAATCGGAGGAAAGTTTTACCAAAAATCATGTTCAGCTGCACCCTTGTCCAAGTGGTACACTGAAAATCACATCAGGTGACTTATTTTAAACCAAACATGCACCCACCATACTTTAAATCTTTTCAACTAAATATATATATACACATTATGGTAATGCATAATCTATGTACTGGCTCGGGGGGACTATAACTGAGCAGCTTCAGTTTCTCTCTTCAGAGAATAGGAATGTAATTGTCTATTTTGCCCCGTTGCCGCTGAGCCACACATTCTGCAATCCAGACTATGTTACGACACTCTTGTTCCTTGAGTTTGACGTAAGAATAGAAGACTCCATAGTGGAACTGCTGCATAAATGCATTCACATTAAGCTGGACCTGTAAATGAAAGAGAAAAAGAAATCACGGATTCTTCAATCCAACCAAATGTTTGAATTTGCATCGCACTCAGTGCCAAAGAATCTTTAAACTAACCATGTCCAAAGAGCACCCTATTGTACAGAAATGACTTCAATGGTTGGGTTGAAGGGTGCATTGAACTTTGAATGAATCCTTTTATCTTACTAGCCTTGTACATGTGTTTGAATGCTTGAATTTGTTATTCTGAGGCATTAAATGAACCAAATTGCAAGGTTTGAACTCCCCTCTGGAAATCCTCCCTAAAAACCTGAACTGTGGTTAATAAGCTAAGTGAAGGATTGTTTACATAAATATTTCTGACATTTCACACACATATTCTTAATGACCACTGGTAAAAATACATGGAAAGTCAGAGACATCTATCAACAAAGGCATAAGTAATAAAAGAAAGAGTCAGAAAGATTGCAAAGGCACAGCAAAGGCACCAATGCTAACAAACTACTTTTTCTGTCATTGTACTACTTTCCAAATCCATACAACATTTTCTAAGTTTTTGGCAAAGTGTCAAAGAGATAAATTAATTATTAAAGAGAAAATAAATTTTAAATTTAATGATGAACACTTCCTTACTGTCAAATGTGAAGCAGTTCATCAGATAACTATCAACTGAAGAAGTTTAAAACTCTTTCTTGCTGAAAAAATTTACAAGATTGATAAAAACAAGCTAAGAAAGTAAACATCTTAGCAAGCAGGCTAGGAAGTGCATAGAGCGCCATCTAGAGGGAATTTACTCATTGCCAGTAGTTGTTCTGCAGGTAGGTGGCTGTCTACTATTAGTAATGGGGGAGGAAAGTAGAAGCGAAACAAAAATATTTAAAGTACTGCAGGCATCTTACTTCATGTTCAAAGAATTTATCTTCCAAAGTCTTCTCTCCTGCATTGGTTCCTGCTCCTTCAAATAATGCTTTGTACTCCTGTTGAAACGAATATTCAAGAAAAGTGAATGACATTGAAGAAATCAAACAAGCTTAATGTTCCAAACTGCACTTGAAACTGCCATGGAAGTTGTTAACCAAAAGCCCATACAGGCTTACCCCATATGGTTCTGAGCAACTCCCTCTCTCCTTCCCCCCTCCCCCAGTAGTTCCTACCCAAGTAAATTCCAGATTTTCTGGTTGGGGAAGTTGTCTGAGGGGAAACTGTCGAGGTGGAAATTGTCCTGGGTGGAAACTATCCTGAGGGAAATGAGGACAAGGCATGGAAGGGTGAGGGTGGTGGTGGTGGTAGTGGTGGTTTTTTACTTGGAAACAATTATTGGTAGACTAAATTTACAACTGAGAATCACTGGTGGCAAAAATACATTCAAAACAATGAGAAAAAGAAGAAAACCATGTGAAAGGGCCTTTTAAATCATGTGACAATATCTTTGCAACTGAGTTGTGTAATTTATGCAAAATAACTTCTGGCTTTACCTTTACTATGCAACGTAAAGACAGGAATTTTCTTTTTTGCAAATGCCAAATGGCATTTTGCAATCGTTTTCTATGTTTTGCATTGATTTCTGTTTTGTTTAGTTAGGATTCCTTACTGTAGTAACAGTAATATGGAACTTGAAGATCATGTCGACTGTTTACAATCTGATGGGTTAATGGACTTTGGATCTTAACTGAGTTGATTTAAATGACATGACATTTGTTTAGAAACGATGAAAGTTACTAAATTTACTTTAAAACTTTAAGATTTTCCATATGGATCTTTTGCATTTTTTTTTTTTAATTTATGTGTAGTCCATGTTCTATACTCATTCCCAGGATTTTTGTCCTTTTCTGAAAATGGTAAACACCTGTCTTTACCTGGCAGGTGGTGGAATCTGAAGCAATGATGCTTATTAATTTGCAGATCAGGATTCAAGCCTATTCATTGTCTGGGTATGGTGGGTTTCAATGTCTGGGTATGGTGGGTTTTTTATACAAGACCTACTGAATACCATTTTGAGTACCGTATTGAAGACTGAATAATTCATGGTTTTCCCATCTTAAATGACCTTCCTAATAGACCATTTTCCAAATGGCAATTGCAAAGGACTGTGGGATAGAGTTTTGGTCTGCGTCATTTGTGGGAAATTGTGGCCACAGTAAAATACCATTGACAAAAATGATGCACACCAAAATCTATCCAACAATCCTTTGTAACTGCTATTTGGAAAAAGGTCTATTGAAAAGATTCCAAGTGTGATGTAAAACATTGAATTAGCAGTCACTCCACATTAAGGAAATTCATAGACCCTTGCAGTCTTCACTAGTGCTCCCCTAGAGTTGTATGCAAACTGCCTTGAGGCCTGAATTACTATTAATTATGAAAGTAACTGGATCTTTTAAAATACATTCTGAATGCAACTTATTACAAAGTCCCTTACTAATAGTTGACATAGATGTATGTCCCTAAACCAGAAAGCCAAAAGGCTTAGTGATTCCTTGCCGAAAGGGGGGTGCTTTGTTACACTGAGGTTCATCCATCAAATTTATACTTCTCTTCTACATCATTTTTTATGATGTGGTCACAATTTGACCCCTGCTCATATCAGCTCATGTCACATGACCTTTATACTGAAACTTGAATAACCACAAAAAAATGAAAAAAAAAAAATAAAATGTATGAGAAGGGATTTATCTGTGCTTCCTCCCTTGTAATGACATGTTTACAAAGTTTCAGTTTTTGACCTCTGGTGACCTCAAATGGCTTGTGACCTCCACAAAAAATAATAGGGTTTTTCCTTGCACCATAACACATCCACATACTTAGTATGAAATCTATCCAAGCTTCCTACCTTGAGATACTGTGTAAACAAGGTTTTCAGACTTTGACCCCTGGTGACCCCAAATGACCTTTGACCTCCACCAAAAACTATACGCTTCTTCCTCGCACCATAACGCATCCACATACTTAATATGAAATCAATCCAAGCTTCCTACCTTGCGATATGGTATAAACAAGGTTTTCAGAGTTTGACCCCTGGTGACCCCAGACGACCTTTGACCTCCACCAAAAATAACAGAAATCTTCCTCTCACCATATCACATCCACATACTTGGTATGAAATCTATCAAAGCTTCCTACCTTGTAATATCATGTAAACAAGGTTTTCAGACTCTGACCCCCAGTGACCCCAGATGACCTTTGACCTCCACCAAAAACAATAGGGTTTTTCCTTGCACCATAACACATCCACATACTTAGTATGAAATCTATCCAAGCTTCCTACCTTGAGATATCGTGTAAACAAGGTTTTCAGATTTTGACCCCCGGTGACCCCAGATGACCTTTGACCTCCACCACAAATGATAGGGTTCTTCCTCTCACCACAACACATCTACATACCAAGCATGAAATCTATACAAGCTTTCTAACTTGAGATATCATGTAAACAAGGTTTTCAGATTTTGACCCCCGGTGACCCCAGATGACCTTTGACCTCCACCAAAAACAATAGGGTTCTTCCTCTCACCACAACGCATCTACATACCAAGCATGAAATCTATCCAAGCTTTCTAACTTGAGATATCGTGTAAACAAGGTTTTCAGATTTTGACCCCCGGTGACCCCAGATGACCTTTGACCTCCACCAAAAACGATAGGGTTCTTCCTCTCACCACAATGCATCTACATACCAAGCATGAAAACTATCCAAGCTTTCTAACTTGAGATATCGTGTAAACAAGGTTTTCAGATTTCGACCCCCGGTGACCCCAGATGACCTTTGACCTCCACCGAAAACAATAGGGTTCTTCCTCTCACCATAATGCATCTACATACCAAGCATGAAATCTATCCAAGCTTTCTAACTTGAGATATCGTGTAAACAAGGTTTTCAGATTTTGACCCCGGTGACCCCACATGACCTTTGACCTCCACCAAAAACGATAGGGTTCTTCCTCTCACCACAACACATCTACATACCAAGCATGAAATCTATCCAAGCTTTCTAACTTGAGATATCATGTAAACAAGGTTTTCAGATTTTGACCCCCGGTGACCCCAGATGACCTTTGACCTCCACCAAAAACGATAGGGTTCTTCCTCTCACTACAACGCATCTACATGCCAAGCATGAAATCTATCCAAGCTTTCTAACTTGAGATATCGTGTAAACAATGTTTTCAGATTCTGACCCCCGGTGACCCCAGATGACCTTTGACCTCCACCAAAAACGATAGGGTTCTTCCTCTCACCACAACGCATCTACATACCAAGCATGAAATCTATCCAAGCTTTCTAACTTGAGATATCGTGTAAACAAGGTTTTCAGATTTTGACCCCCGGTGACCCCATATGACCTTTAACCTCCACCAAAAACGATAGGGTTCTTCCTCTCACCACAACGCATCTACATATCAAGCATGAAATCTATCCAAGCTTTCTAACTTGAGATATCATGTAAACAAGGTTTTCAGGTTTTGACCCCCAGTGACCCCAGATCACCTTTGACCTCCACCAAAATCAATAGGGTCCTTCCTCTCAATATTGGCCATCTATGTACCAAGTTTGAGAACTGTCCAACTTTCCCTTCTTGAGATATCGTGTAAACAAGCTAAGCCGTCACATACACACACACACACACACACGACATCACCATCGCATAGATTCCTTGCCTGCCTTCGGCAAGGAATCAATAAGGAAATGTGTGTACATACTGGGTAGTTATCTGCAACGGCTCTGACTTGGTCATAGTCATCACATTTGGCTAGATCTGCAAGGCCGTATGGTTCCAGTTGACCGCACCTGGGGAACAGCTTTGCACGGTCCTCCTTTGTCAGTTCTGTACCAAATGAGTTGATTGTGATTATGAACGCTCTTCTATCTGCTTCAAACTGAGACAAAAAGAAAACCAAAATGAAATTTTTCGTATTTTTCGAGTAACCAACAAAATTAATTTCATCAAGGATACAGTCACATTGACATTTGTTCACTGGGTGGATTTAACTGTAACAGGTTAACCCCTCCCCCACCCTCTCCAGACAATTCCTAACCAATTTCCCCTCTGACAACTGGACAGTTGAACCCAGGGCAATTGCCCCTGGACAATTTCAACCTATGACAATTATCCCTCAGACAATTTCCCCTACCAAAACATTGGAATTATCCTGGGAGGAAATTGTCTGAGGAAAATTGTTTGAGGAAAATTGTTTCAGGAGGAGCTGTCCAAGGGTCATGGGGGAAATTACCCAGGAACCAAGTAAACAATCCACAGAATGAACATAGTTCCATGGCTGATCCTCAGTGCTGGGCCCTGCCATGTAAGTCTCTGAGCCACCCCCTCCACATCATTACTTAAAAACTTCACTTCATGGAACCTGACATTAATTTTACTAGACCGAATTTAACACTATCAAAAATGTTACTTCTTAATATCATTAACAAAATACTAGAAACTCAATCTAACCATCCATGAACAATTGCATCAGCACATGGCACCAAAACAAACATTGTATCAAATCTCTACAAATAGTGGTCTATGCTTATTACCAAAGGAGACAAAAAAATACAGACTAAAGATGAGTAACTCAAACTTTCCTATCAATCAAAATTCAATGCTAACATTGCAATCAACTGATATCTCTCTCAGCAGACACCCTCAACTCACTTCAATAGAACCACTTTATCCAGGACTTTGAACAAACAAGACAGGTAATAAGAACAAGGCAGCCTGATGGCATGAACAGCCCACATAAGGAGAACTTTCGCAAAGATTGTGTTTGTTAAATATTTAACCCAAAAAATTTAGCCTCCTCTGAGTATGGAAGATTACAGTACATAAGGCTGTTGCAACATTTCTGTTGAACTTCACATGTGTACAGACAAAATACACACAAACAATGAATAAAATGTTTGAAGTTTAAATAAGGAAAGTAAATCAGATGTTTACAAAGTGTAAGTAAGTGCCACAAAATGACAGGGACTAGTAGCAAACCATTATGTTCACATATAGTCACTCTACCCACAGCTCTGAATGTTGCCACAGTTGCTCGATGTGAAGAACCATGAAGAGGCCGACATAGAGGTCAACAGACCTGTGTCCACTGAGGTTCCTAAGGTATCCTATGGTATGATCTCTTTGGGCATGTCATGACAAAACCATAGGACTATACATAAGGATCAGCAAAAAGCACTCTTTTGAGTTGAACCATGGACTCCCACACATTGCAAATCACCTCAAACAGTATCTGATGGTGAACCATGGCAGCAGTCGATAATGATAATGTATTGCACACCTTATGGTTCAGATTCTTATCCTTCTTTGCACGTCACCTTTGCAATACAAACTTGTAGTAGTGAACCACATTTTGTCTCTACCCCCGCCCACACCCAAAAAAAGAAAAAGGCCTGCCAATGCACCTAATATCTTTCTAATATGTTGCACGTTAAATATTACGATGAGATCAACTTACCCCAAGTATTTTACACATTACATCTGCTGTAGCACCACCAACTTCTTCACAGAACTTGTAGAAAGCTTCCAAGTAGGCTTTGTAAAGCGTGTTTCGAATTATTTCAACATTCATTTCATCCAAATCCTGTTCTGATATGCAATCTTGGAAAAAGTCAGCTAAAAGAGAAGCATCATGATGGGATTAAGCTTAAAGTGTTTAGCGACCACATCAGTAACGAGAGAGCCAAAACTAAAATATTTCAGGCTCTAAAGAGTGGCCCATATTTCATCATTTCACAAGAGAAAATTTGGTCTTTCCTCATACCTCTCTGAAAATACATTTGAAAGTGTGAAAAAATGACTTTTTTTAAATAAAAAACACAAAAACGGACATATGGGTCTCGACGCCCCCCCCCCCCATACATTTTGCAGAGAATGCTTATAAAAATGAAACAAGAGCCCCAGGGCACTATGGTTCCTTTTGTTAAAGATTATTTTTATGAAGGGAGTGGCAAGGGAAAGCACGTGTCCTTTCAACATGATTGACATTATTTTGACATGGTGAAGTTTGCACTTACTTTACTAGATCATGATGTTGAGAAGTTGCCTTTCTTGAGGGTTCGGTGATGCAGTGTTTTTCTAAGCAATAACAGTTTTGGCTAGAAGTGTGGATACAATTTCAACTTACACAATTTACTAGGAATTCTACCAGTGGTCATATCTAACATTTGGTCTCTGTCAAATTTAAGTGTGATCTAGCTATTATATGAAAAACTATTTGGTAACTTCAAAGAAGATCCAAATACTTTTCTCCTAACCCATGAAATTTCCAATGTACACATACTTTTCACTAGTGGACAAGGCTGAAGCCTCCATAGCCCTTTTACAGGTTTTACCTCCCATGACCTTTCACTAAAATGTCAATAACTTCAGTTAGTAGCATCCTACGAAGGCAGTATAATTATACTGCCTTCGTAGGATGCTACTAACTTTTTGGTAAGTCTCAACAAGACCAATCTAGACATCACAAAATGACTACGAAGGTCAGAAGGTGAAATGAGGTCAAAAGGTCAAATGAGGTCAAGTGAGGTCAAATTAGGTCATCATGTGCACTTCACATAGATGAACACAACTTTCCATTACACCATACCCCTTAAATGTTCTGTTAGCGAGATATCAATAAAACATTACTTTTTGACCTTTTGACCCCTTTGAGATTATTTTGGTAAATGTTACAGTACATGCACCTCCTACCAATCTATCTTACCCCAAAATCATGTCACAGTTTGAAAAACGGTCACCCAGTTATAGCTACTAAAAGAAATTCACTTTATTGCCTCTGGTGATCCCTAGTGACCTTGGACCTCCACCAAAAACGATAGGGCACATCTACTCAATATGATACACCTACACACCAAGTTTGAGAAAAATTGATCACTTGGTTTTTGAGTTATCGCATCTCATACCTCAAATTCCAATGGCGTCACATACACACACACGCACACACATACACACGCCAACCTGACAACATAGGTTCCTTTGTTACACAAGGAACCAAAAAGGAGATGATTGATAACTCTATGGGTAAAAATTTACAAAAGACATAATTTAGCTTGGTGAAGGTAGGTACTTATCTAAATGATAAAATTAAATATACAAGGTTCTTACCTCAATCAACCTCACAAGCTCTTTATATACACATGCCTAATAAGGGCACTAGTCAAAACCTCTCCATCAGACCAGGGGCAAAGTACTGTGAGCCTGATCTCCAGGAGTTTGGAAAGAGGGGGATACAGGAACTACAAGTTAATAGAAAATGGGACCAATGACCAACCTATTTACCTTGCAGTCTAAACCACCCTCTTCCTCTGCCCCACCCATCTGATTTTGCTTAATGAAGGAGGAGTCATAGAAGTCTGCAAAGGGGTATGCACCCCATTTCCTGTCTGGCTGAGGGCATGACTATACCACCTCCTCAACGTCTGAACTTACCAAGAGGGGTGTCAACTATAATTGCATTGTACAGCTCTGCTGGAGTGGAGGCAACATTGACTGCTTCCATTTGTTCAAAGCTACCAAGAGGATGACATTTTGGGATCAGCTCTGATATGGATCTTTGATGAAGTGTTCCAGTAATAAGAAGGATGATATTGTCTATCATGTAGCTATACCTGCAGAGATAATACAACACAATGTCATTTAACATCTAGGAGGACTATATTTATTTCTTTTCACAATATCTTGGGGAAAATGCTCCCATCTCAATTTGACTTAGCATACCCCAACCCTTAAAAAGTAAAGAATCTATTTGAAGTATGAATATATTTTTTATCATGTGACAATATTTTTTCATTTAGATTTCTAAATACTTGCAAAACAGCTAAGACTGATGGAAGAAAAATGTTACTAATTTTTTCTGAAGTGATTAGACACTTTCCCCCAGATAACTCCCGACAACTCCCCCAGGACAGTTCCCTCTTCAGGGAATTCTCATCCACAAAATTTCCCCTGGGCATTTTCCATAGAGACTGGGAAGTATCTGGGGTGGGAATTACCTGAAGAGATATTGTTCTGGAGGGGGGGGGATTCTTCATAGGGAAATTATATGGGTCAAGATGTCCCAGAACTCTGTTCTAGAGGTGTTAACATAAATGCATCAATCTTTAACATGCAAAGTACAAAGAGGTTTTCCTGCATTTCAATAAAACTCTGTATTACACTTAAGGTCTACATCTTCCCACCTTGGATTACTGTTAGCACTTACGTGATAAAGTCAAGAAATTTGGACAATGGCTCTACAGACTGTTTCCGCAGGTGTAGAAATTCAACAACCAATTTCTCCTTTAACTTGTCATCAATAACTGATACAGTCAGAGGTGATGGTTCATTTTGCAAGAAGTTGCCATAATCAGTACTTTGCAGGTGAAGCTTCAAATCTGAAAAACAATGACCAAAGAGATAAATTTTAAGAATTTTAATTTATTTTTGACTTAGTCTCCTGCAATACAATAAGTTTGTAGTCAAAGATGGCATTATGAACACTATAATAGGTATATATTAAGGAAAGTTTGACAACAGTTGTAAGCATAGTTAACATTTTATAAATGTGTTCATGCAACATACACTGCATTTTATAACACGGCCATTGATAGGGCTTTAGCCAGGATGGTGAGCTCAGAGAGTTCAAACTTTTGCAAGCCTCAATTTTCACAAAATTTTAAGGTTGTTCACTGGACAGCCTGCCTGCCTTTTATAGTTGCCTGAGAGAAAATTTAGCAATCCAAAAAGAAATTTAGAAGTTGCTGTGGGTGCCATCAGTCGTCTTCTTTCCTGAAATCTGGTTGTCCGCTGGACAACAACCTGTTTTAACTGTTGGTAGTCTATCACAAATTTTGCTACTTCCAGGCAACTGAACGTCTGTGCAAATCAAGCCCTGTGGTGAAACTGATGAAATGCTTGCAGCATTAAAATGTACTTAATGTATTAGGTAATCCAGGAAGCCCAAATGTTCCCTGGAGTGAGCTCTTGCTAAAACACTGCCCACTGACATTGAGAATCTGATACTACATCACAATAAAATTCAGCAATGCTGTAATAGCCCACACAGCCTTCACAAACACCTGGTGCTATCACAGAAGACCAAAGGCAGGGCTGAAATTTAGCACTCGTCTGATCGTCCGTGACGGGTAAAACTTGCATCGGACAACCACTTTCTCTCTTTGAACTTGTCCGATGGACGAGTAGATTTTATTTGTAACTGAATAGTTCCCTACATCAGTAGGAAAGTATGTCATAAAAATCCCCTTAAGAAGTGGCATTGAGACAATGGTATTGGCTACCATTCATCATTGTACCATGCCAATAAATATGGAAAAATGCAGAATTTAAAGTAAATGTTTGTTTTCTATGGCAGAGACAGGAAATAGAATTGTTCATCTCTTGTTCATCACTTTCATTCGGACAACCAAAAACTATTTCGGACAACCTAAAAATTTCCTTAAAAATCAGGCCTGAAAGGTATTACAATTGAAATTAAATGGAGGCCATCGCCATGGCCTTCATGTTTCCAGTAATGACCTTAGCATCCCACACAATGACATACCTTTTCAAAGTTAGCTTAGCCTTTGTGCCCTTCCCAAGAAAATACAACCAAACACATAGCAGAATTTAACACAAAATCTTTCACTTGGTCTTGGTACCTTCTGAGATGCCTGCGTCCCCAGAGCACAATAAGTACTACAAGAGTTGCTTCCATGACGACATATTTTCAGACCTATGGTACTGTGCTATGTACCCAAAAGGGTATCTGCAATGTTTTTTATATTCATGTGCACTATCACACAGACTGACATAGTTCTCTTGCTATATGCAAAGCTTACACATATGTAGCAATACCAATACATATGCATTAAATGCCTTTAGTTAATAGTACATGTATGTATAACACAGTTTAAGGTAACATAGGCTGTTCTGTATAATTGATAATTGTGTGCTGCGGTAGGAACATGGTAATGTGAATAAAGAAATGGTCAAACAGATCTATTCCATTATTTATCAGGTTCAGTAGGTCTTTCCAGTTTCACAACCTACTGTATGATTGAGTGGGTTGACGACTCCTACCAGCATGTTTTGGAAGAAAAGCTATACTGTATGAAATATCCTTGATGACTGCAGCCACCCACCGTGCAATTATCCTGTGTAGTGGTAGGATGAGACTATGCTTCTACCAACGGAGGCATATAATCTTTCATTACAAAATGTCATAAATTATATGACAATCCTTTAATAGCTAGACTTAAAAATCTGGTACTACAGCTAAGCTTATCAGCCCAGTAATGATTGAAAACACTTCTAGCTTCACTTTCTTGGTGGTTAAATATTCCCCTAAAACTTGAAAACACAAAATTGTCCTGTAGATATGGCAATGGTACAATCTTTTATGGTGTCAAGTCTGAAGCAACATAAATTTCTAAGTTCTTCATGATGTCATAAGCGTAACTAAGGATGGCTGTATCTCACAGACAGGGTGTAGTACTGCAGCCATTTTTAATTAGTGTTGTAACTCGCAAAATGGTTTCAGAACCCTACAGTTAGTATTCATGCACAGGTTCTTGATAACTAAAAGAACATTTAAGTCAGTGTTCAAAATGGCAGAAAAAATAGCAGTCTGTCCCAAGAAGCCATAAAATATTGCTAGAAGTAGAAGTGGCCAAATTACGACTACTCAGAGTGGAAAACAAACATATTATCTTCACCCACCAAAAGTCTCCTTCCAAGCTTGTCACAAAGACTTTCACTAGTGCGTACTTCTTACAAGTCTTCTGATTGGCTAAGCTGCCAGGCACAATGCACAGCCTGAATTGCATCTTTAACATTTAGGGAAAAACTGTTGCACATGAACTTTGTACATTTTGCAAACTTGACAGACAAATTATTTGTTGGATTAACTTTTCAAAATTATCTGTGGAGATTTACACTATAGAAGTAACTACTAAGGTGTTTGTTGAAAGAATGAGGAAATGTTTGAAAAAGCATAGCCATCTTCCAAGCATTTCAGGCTGAAAGGCAAAGCAGCAGGCCTCGAATTTAACGGCGGCCATGGCTGTGGTTGCCCCTTCAATTGGCCTCGGTGCCCTGCAATTTTCGAAAGAACTTGCGGCCAAATATGGCCGTAAGAGCCGTCTTAGTATGGCTGCGGTGCCCCTCACAGCCTCAGCTGATCATCTCAAAGCCATGCCTCCCCACCCGTTACAAACTTTCAAGAATGTACATCCGTGATCAAAACATTAGCAACCATTTTAACACAATTCTTTCACCGTGCTAAAAGTTATCGATAAACGAATGCTAAAATCAGTGTATGTGTAGGTCCGTAATTGTATGCAAACATCCATACATTAGGCTACAAACATACTGTGTAGAGTAGTTGCCAGATATCGGAAGAGCATGGGCGTGGTACGCACCAGGAAGTACAGTAAATATTTTGTGGCTGACTGGCTGCTTTCACCACTAATCATTCCAGTTGTTACCTCATAAGTTTTTGGTAGCAAAAACGGGTGTTTTTATTGAAAGCAAAATTTGTACGAAGTAAAAGCGTGCCTTGTACTGTATTATTCAAAAACGATGTCTCAATCGTAACACGAAAAGCTGTGCATTTGATTTCAAATTGTGTACTCCATTCGCATGCGGCATGACATGCATTAAACCGATAATTTAATACGTAGAGATATGATGGCCGTGCGTGCATGCATTACGTATTGCAATGAAAACTAAATCATTCAAAACAAACACGTGTGAGCCATGCACAAAACAATAGCCAGGATACTTTTGAAATATTATGGTGCTTTCTAAACTGTATTTCTGTTTTAACGTAAGTTCTGGGTTGTGATTTGGACTAAGATTTGAATACAGTCTAAGCTGGGAAACCTGAAACAATTTGTAAAGTCCTTTTGTGTACTAATTTTGACTACTACTTCAAACAGGAAGCACAAAGCCACTAGTTTAGTGTTTGGGGATTAGTTAACTCCCTGGTCTCACTGAGGATCAATTCACAGAATTATATGCAATATAGGAGGCCGACAGTTTATTTTCGAAGCTTTATTTGGTCATCAAACAGGTTAATAAACATCCTTTTGCATGAATAAGTATCAAAGCAAAACATAAGGAGAAAAATGTTTGGTAGAATAAACGGCCGATCGTTAGTTTAGCTGTTTAAAACTAAAAAGTGACAGCTATAGTACTGTGGTCCTGCCCTATAACGAGTGCTCACTCAACTAAAAAACTTGCAGGCCTTTGGTATTCAAAGAACGTAACGATGACGAGACGTGGCACTGAACGGCAAAACGTATAATGCAGAAATCTAGCCTACTGTTCATGTAACACATGGGTGAGCGTAAAACCGGAAGTTTATATAAAACTTTCACAACACATATAAACAGTCAGCAGGCGTACCGCTGAGGCGGCAAAAAGCAGAAAGATAGATTCAATGTTTAGGTGAGGATATAAAAAAAATGAAAGTTTTTGACTGCTTGTAGGCTTAGCTGTCGATTATGTGCTGTGAAATCAAATAGCGACCGTACAGCGATCAACATCATTTTTAGGCCTGTAGGCCACAAAGAAAGGCTCAGTTACGAGAAATTATGAGTCATAGCACAACTAAAAAATCTGATTGTCGGCTAAAAGCATATTAAGCAAAAGTAATTGGTGGAGTTAGTTAGATGGGGTTTAACGACACACCAGCACAAATGTTTTATATAGTGTCAGCCAGAATGGGGAGTTAAAATTCAACTGAAAAAAGGAAAGGTGGGGTAGAATTCAAGAAAAAGTCGAGGTAAATGCAAATGCGGGAGTCATGTCAAAAATTTCTATTGAAGCCACTTTCCTTCAGAAAGCCCAAGTAATTGGTGGAAGTGTAAAATAAGAGCCGATAGTGTATATATGGCCTTGGTGCCCTATCAACAAAGTAGTTTGGCCTTGCTGCCCTACCCTTTGGCTGTGGTGCCCCCAGATTTGCCCTGATCCTTGAGGCCAAAATGGCTGTGCCCTTAAAAATTTAGAATTCAAGGCCTGTAGCAGTAGGCTTTGTTGTACAAACAGTACAACATACTTGTAGCCTGTACACTCACTGTAAACAGAATGTTTGATCACACAGGAACATTAGTAGTCTAACCTAGAGTTGGAACATTCTTCGCTAAAATTGAAGATGCCAGGCACAACACAGGTGCAATTATGTAGTGCAAGAAGCATACGTAGCTATTAACCCCCCACCCCCACCCCCAACCAACTGCAATGAGCTACTGTTAAAGAAATTTTATGACTGTAACAATCACAAATACATGGCCACTCCTTACAATTGCCCTAGCAGCAGTTTATCCTGGCCAGCATAAACAGGTGGCTTGCATATGTGCAAAAGCCTGTGCTTGCAATCAGTTTCACTTCATAGTACCAATGCAAAAGTTATCTACTACGTTGCAGTTACTTACAACTGTCACTTCTGTCAGTATGTCGTATTTATAGTCTGCAAGGAAAAAGCTATTTCTGAAGTTAAAGTGACGGGTCATTTTTAGTCATGACCCCTTCAGTCACTGCTTTCGCTGTCAATGAAGGGAATATGAGGGTCCTTGCCCAGAAAAAAAAAAATAAACACCATTAAATGCCATTTCATGGCATCTAGGCATCTCCATTTTATGCAAACCAATATAAGAGTTAAGCTAGCAGCTAGAGAAGAGCTCTTGGAATTTTTTTAAAGCCCCCGTTTAAATTGAGTAGATATGATTTTTTCCAAATGCTCCCCTGCTGCCCCCAACAGCTCGCCTCTCCCGAGTTGCGAAAAGGCCCGGAAGGGAGGGGGAGGAATGCCCTGTTAGGAACCAATGCTGGAAACATTTAAACAAAGCTATTTGTCAGCCTTACCTTCCAGTATTTCACATTGAACAAGGTTTAAATAATCTGCTTGTCTAAGAATTCCACCCTTGAATCCTCGCACAAGACCTTCGAGATAACCATCATTGATGTTGAAACTCATCTCTGGCATGGAGTACATCGTGAACGAGTTCCTTTTGACCTTGGGATGAATCAAATTCTTACTTCAAGTCACACTCAGTCAACTGTTGTATGCTAAATTTGCAAAAGAGAAGAAAAGAGTTGCAGGCTGGTGAATTTAACATTAACATACTACATAATGATAGGCCTACTGCTTAGGCCTAGGCCCTAGTAACACAGACTAACATTACAAGTTTCGGGCCTAGGCCTACAGGCCTAACAACAGTTAACGTCACGGCAAAAGTAGGGATAGGCCTAGGCCATAGCATAAGGCCCCAAAGATGCCCTGAGGCTGTAACTCATTCAGAGCCCTTTACTAAATACAGATGGGCTAGGGAGAGAACATCATCCAATTCTTAAAACAGGGTTTGCTTGGGGTTCCATCTGGGGTTCAATGAGGCCTATACCTGGGGTTAGGTTAGGGTTAGACCTAAGTCAGTTTAGGGTTTAGGTTAGGGTTAAGTGGCCTCTTAAATAAGCAATCTCCAAAGCACTAACAGCAAGCATATCATATGAGTGAGTAGCCTACTATTTTAACCATATTTTAGGGTTAGCTGATGATGTTCTATCCCTAGCCAAAGCATAGGCCTAAATAGGATAGACTCATGTCTAAAATACTAACGTTAACGTCAAACTAAAGCAAACAACCAAACAAAGATGGTAGGCTATTGGCTAAATGGTAAAGTTCTCAGCTATATTAACTGCAGAACCCCCCAGTATAAGCATTCTTTTGTTGCCCTCTACTATAATTGGAACACACTATCAGATAATGTAGTTGATGCACAGAATCTGGACATTTTCAGGAATCGCCTGGCATGTTGCTAGCACATGACTTGAGGCTAGGGAGAGAACGTCATCCCTAAACCCCAAAATATGGTTAAATAGTACTCATTCGTATGATGTCCTTGTTACTTGTGATTCGGAGACTGCTTATTTTAGAGGCCACTTAACCCTTACCTAACCCCTAAACTGACTTAACCCTAACCAGGCTTAGGGCGATTACATCTGAATGTAATCGATTACAATTACAATTACTTCATATTTTTATGATTAAGATTATGATTATGATAACAGCTAAAAATGAAAGTAATCCATTACGATTACACTGCAATTTAATCATGATTGCAATCGTGATTACATTTAGTTGAAATGAGAACAATGGACCAATATGAGGTATTAATAGAATACTGTGTATGTGTTTTCAATAGCTGGTACTACGAGTCTCCTGGCTCAATGCTCATGAAAGTTTTTATCAATGGAGCTATTAATTTAATTTCTTCACATTTAGATGTTGCATTTTGTCAGGTTGACTGTTATTGTTTTATTAATCCACTTGTCAATAGTAACCACTGTCCCCCCACCCCTCAGGTGTGCGATTTAGTTTGTCCCCACTATGCTAGGAATGTGATGAGACTTTTAGCCAGGATGTGCATTGCAAAATATGGGCTGGGATAGTTGCTCCGGGATTTGCAAGAAGAACAAGCAGGTAAATCACGGGGAACTGGCAGGGACTTAGCACTGTATGTAGCTACCAATGATATAACAGGCTGACACGCAATGTACGTGCCAATACGTACATCACATGTCATCAAAGCATTCGATGAACACTTACTGCACTATACTGTTTGGATCATACATACAGTATGTACGTTATTTTGGAAACCACATGTACTGAGCAGGAATAGTTGTTCAAACTAATAATGCATATAGATTACATGTAGATGACTGAAAAAAGTGAACAAACAAATATGTAAAATATAAATAAGTGCACTGTTATATGCACGCCCTGGTGCACACCACTGATTAAAATTATTTTGTCAAACTAGAGCACCAATGGTGCAGTAGCTCAAACCCGGGCAAACTTTGGGGTCGGCTCTTCTCCGCCCCCTGCAAAACCCTGTGTACATCACTGCATGGTGTGATTGCAGGAAAAACATAATCAAAACAAATACGTCTTTCCCAACATTAGTAAAATGCAAACAAAAAATCGAGACCTTACCCCCCCCCCCCTCATTCTCAAAAGCAAGGTACGGGAATTCCCCCTTTGTGCCCATTGAAAATAAAGAACTAACCTCTTTTAAGTTCAAAGCATTACCATACCAATTATCTATGAAGAAAGATGTTATTCAATATCACAGTGAGTTACAGTAATCAAGACACTAATTAACAGAACAGTTTTGACATAAAGCAATATTGATGTATTCACACATATGCATTACCACAGGTCCAAAGATTCATATTTAAAATCTGAGAAGTGTGAATGTTAAGACTGTGGACAAAATCCCCAAGTCCTACTTGACAAGTAGCAGAGGATCGACCTCTTTTGTATCAACTTAAAGGGGAAATGCAGTCACCCCAACTTGAAGTAGTGTAGTAGACTGTCTTGTTTCATGATTGGCTCTTGAGAGTCATGTGACAATATTTTTTCTCCTCAAATGTGAAATTTACTAGACGTAACTGATTGGTTTACCTTGAATATGCAATATTGAAGTCCTAAAATATTATGAAAGATACTCTGAAGAGAAATAAGAAGGCAATTGTGAGATTTAGCTGTTGCTTCAAAATAAGTTTGGGGTGACTGCTCTTGCCCTTTAAGTCTTGATTACTGTCTGACCTTAGCAGTGCAATCCTTGCCTTTCAACTGCTAGATTGTACCATCTAAAAGCCCAGTAGCTTCTGGTTTTTACACACATTATTATAAAGTTACAGTTAGTAAAAAATCTGGTATTAGATCTCTGCTGCCACAAGGAACTTAGAATATACAGTTACCAGGAGGACAGGTAACTTTGCAAGGAAGAGGTGTTGTCAATTACAACTCATGCATGATGAATTATGATGCCAACCACGGAGCTGTGCCAACAGACCTTCTACATCACCACACACAATACAGAAATTGTTCATATACTGTCCAGAAGCTAAGCAGCTCCCTTTAAACTAACCTTTACAACCTCACAGGACTGACCTCTTGTAGACAGACAGTTGTAGACAGTTTTAAAGAGAGTGCAGTATACAGAAAAATAGGTAGTAAAGTGATTTTGTAAGACTGGGTAAAAATAGAGGGGTGGCACAAAATTGGTTAGAAGAGTATCAAAAGTATCCTTCATCCCAAATTGGAGAAGTAATTTGTAATCTACACATGCCAGTCATCCTTCTGAGCAATTTTGAAGATAATTTTGTAATGCATCTAGGACAAATAGCATTTCAAAATATTTACAACTATGGCCTCAAATGACCCTTGGATGACCTTTGATCTACATTCTTACACCCAGCTGGAAGCCCTTCAAAAGTGGATTAACTAAAACCATGTTTGGTAAATATCAGACTCACAGGCCCAAAGCAATACCACATCAAAGCTATTTCCACCTTTTGACCTCTAACGAGTTCGTATGACCTTGGATCAAAAATCTGTGTACAATCCTAAAGAGCCACCTACGTAAGGAATATTACAGTATGACCAACTTTCAAGAACATATGTACAGCGCTATTTGTGGGAGGAGATAGGTTTTGAAGATATTCACATAACAGCCTTAAATGACCCCTAAATGACCTTTGACCTCAACTTCTCAAACGTGACAGGTATCCTAATGTTCAATGACCAATGTGTCTGAGTTTCGTTAGAATCCATTGACCAATGTGCGCCTGAGAGCATTAAAGGCAATTGTGGACAGACAGGATAGATAGAGTGATGGTGGCGGATTAAAATAGCTCAAACAGCTCTTCAAGCTGGTTTGAGCTAAAAAATTGATTCTCAACCTTTCAAGATATTGCACATGAAAATATCCGAGGATCCTACGGAAGGTGATAACACTTTGTTACCATCTCCAATTTTAAAGTGCAACCGAAGTAACGTAGGATTTATTTTAAAATGGCATGTTACCTGTGACTGTGCAGCTTTTTGGCAAGTTGTTAATATTTAAACATTAGCCTATACTTGTTTCAGTTTTATACAATA
The DNA here is from genome assembly GCA_029531755.1 of Holothuria leucospilota. Lineage (NCBI taxonomy): Eukaryota > Metazoa > Echinodermata > Holothuroidea > Aspidochirotida > Holothuriidae > Holothuria > Holothuria leucospilota. The sequence goes on from CM055965.1 coordinate 15,356,024, forward strand.
CCGCAGGCGTACCAACAAGTCCGGCTGGATTTAACAAACCAGAACAGCAATGCTGTTGTGTACCTCACACAATTTCTCTTGTCTGTTAAAAAAAGGAACTCGAAGAACCAAATTTTATCATTTATTCATCACCTTCCACAAAACCTCCTTACCTTACAAAGGCAAAAGGTAAGAGAAGAGCATAATAATGAATTCAAAACCCAACTGAAAAATCACAAGCATGTTTAGGCATGTAAACACTGCAACTGACACCATTTGATGACAGATCTACAAATATCACTGCATATTTTCTAAAATCAAGGCCTGTAAAGGTTACATACTTAAATTAGCAGCAAGACTGAAATTAAACTGATATTATTAAACTGTTCAAGTTTAGTTTGCAAAGTAAATTTAGTTGCACCTACAACTCTACAAGCAAACACTGCATAGGTTTGCACTCAATCAAAACAAACCACAGACTCAAAAAGCTGCTACTGGTGTTGAACTCAAAACAGTTACAGTATTGCAATTACTTGACTTGACCATCTCAATTTATCCAGGAACAATATGGGACATACCCCCACAACAGGTCAAACCATTTTCCTTTCTTGTAAGCCAAACTGACCACAGGGTTTGCTAACTTTGCTTCAAATTTTGTTATCATGAATCAAGTAGAGCTGCTCAATGCAGGGAGTTCCCGTGGAACTCCTTGCTTAAAGGGGAAATGCAGTCACCCCAACTTGAAGTAGTGTAGTAGACTGTCCTGTTTCATGATTGGCTCTTGAGAGTCATGTGACAATATTTTTTCTCCTAAAATGTGAAATTTACTAGAAGTAACTGATTGGTTTACCTTGAATATGCAATATTGAAGTCCTAAAATATTATGGAAGGTACTTTGAAGAGAAATAAGAAGAAAATTGTGAGATTTAGCTGTTGCTTCAAAATAAGTTTGGGGCGACTGCTCTTGCCCTTTAATGAACCTTGATAATACAATTAGTTATCCCAAAGCATTGTGATTGCACACGCCACTTGATGAACAAAGACTGATGTGTGTGAATGGATCAAATTTCAAAACAAACCTGCGCAGGCAGTTGGGAGACAGCAACTGAACACACAACCAAGTATACTGCTATAAGTGCAATGAATAAACAGCTACCTGTTCAGCAGGCACAGTGAACTCAGCCCTACAAAAATTGCTTAAAAACCAAATTTAACTTTTGTATATCAAAATGCAAATAGGCTAGTTTTATTGCTCTATCAACAAACAATCACGTACCAAAATTTCAGCTCAAAATCTCCACACATCAAAAGGCTGAAAACTTTTGTTGAAAAGTTGACAACATCTGCCCCATTTTATGACCTCACACATGTACTGTGTACAATGTGTGAGCTAAAATCCAGCTGGATGCTGGATTTGGAAAAGTCCTCAAATCCAGCTGGAATTTAAAATCCAGTACACCCCTACTCATGACCCATGACCTGCAAACTTACTACTTTTTTTAAGTACTGAGAATTCTCTCAGGTGTCCTTTGACTTTCCAAACATCCCTACACGCCTGCAAAAAGCTGGACGCAAAGATGCACTGCGTCCGAAAAAATCATGCTGCAGCTAGAAATTTTCATCTTATCATCTTGGATTTGGAAAAGTCCTCAAATCCAGCCGGAATTTAAAATCCGGTACACCTCTACTCATGACCCATGACCCACAAACTTACTACTTTTTTAAGTACTGAGAATTCTCTCAGGTGTCCTTTGACTTTCCAAACATCCCTACACGCCTGCAAAAAGCTGGACGCAAAGATGCACTGCGTCCGAAAAATCATGCTGCAGCTAGAAATTTTCATCTTAGTCCCAAATTAAGCAGACCAGGTGAGCTAGAAATTTTGGTTTTCAAAGTATGTGTGCCCACGAAGTTTTGCAAGTTTTGCAGCCATGCATCCCTAGAGAAACCAAAGAGCTACGTTGAATTTGTTACTATTTTTGCATTTCATGTAGGCACATATTTAGCCTGATAATTGCCTCATAATTTAAAGTAGATCCTCGGTGGGTCGGGAAATGGGCAAAGATGGCGACTTATTGTCAAAGATGTGAATAACTCCTTAAGTTGTAATTTTAGTATTCCATGCATGTTCTTTAGCTTTTCTAGTTCGTTGAGATTATATTTTGTAGTTTTGTACTATTTGATAGTCTATTTTTGTACGTATGTATGTGCAGTTTGTATTAGTTGTGAATTGGTATTGTCGAATTTAGATGTTAATTAATTGTCATTTTGTTCCGCAGTTTCCACAGAGGTAACAGAATAAACTTCGCTAATAAAATAAAGATTGTCTGTGCCTTCTGTCGGGTCCTTTGGTCTTGTCCTATCTTGGCCTCACTGTCGGCCTCCCTACAAACGGCTTCAACGTAGAAGTACCTTTTGTTGAGCAGATGCATGGACAACAAATATTCAGCCAGGTGGGAATATATGAGGATGTTGGGTTAATTGCTGCCCCACTGTGCAGTCATTGCATTAAAGTTGGCAGGGATGTGTGCAGTTAAATGTTGACCTGCCCTACTGCAACTTTATCCAGATGTAGCAGGGAAATAAACACTTGTTTACATTTCTGTAAATCACATCTTGACCTAAGTCCCCGGTATGCCTGGGTATGGGAGGCAGTGGTTACCGTTGACAAGTGAAGAAGTGTTTAATATAAAGTCAACCAGTTGTGTAGCGAAGATGTGCTCAGGTTGGGGGGAGCTAAGGGGGCAAATGTACAAGTCTTATGTAATAAAATTATAAAAAACAAATCCCTGGTTGTACCAACAACAGAACCAAGTCTTTCCAAAGTGGATATCGTTGAATCCCCTGCACTTCTCACTAGTGTTCGACCGATCATCTGTTAGATAATCGGCATTGGGCCGAATATCGCACAATTGGTAAATAATCGGCATCGGTAAAATTTTGTCATGCAACCGATTACCACCACTGATTATTTAAAAACTGGAAACAGGGCTAAAATACACTTCAAAGTGCAAAAATCTTATATAATTCACCAAAACATGCATTTCTATAAGTTCCCGCCCAAAACATCAGCACTGACACTCACAAAACTTGCAGCATTTTAAGCTCTCCAAATGATAGCGATCATCGTAATTTTTTGCCGTAACTCTAGTGCAGCACAGTTCAGGTGTGTGAAAGGGCACACAGTATCACCTAGAAGGTGTGCATGCCACAGATCTGCATACAAATTGTACTACAGGAAGAAATGACTTTGCGCTACGTTTTTTCAAGTTTCAGTGCTAACCACATCATCTGTACACATTTGGTGCATGTACGTATTGTAGAAACTTTGGTAACTGGAGGCTCATTATCCTGCATAAATTATGCCACTTCTAAGGCTGTGACCGTTTAGCGATTAAACGCTAAACGATCGCATGTGTAATAAACGTTTAGTACAAAGCTACCAGCGATTAATTGCAAAACCCGTTTTTCCATAGGAATTAAAAAACAATCTGCAGTCATTACAGAAAATTGGATGCTTCCTTTAACTTTTTGAAAAAGTGAAATACATCAAAGTTGAACTTCTATGAAGATCCGTGTTTGCCAGGTTCATAGAAACTATGTCCCCTGGACCTCAGTAATGCCTTTTACACATTCATCATGTTCAAGAGCACTTTTAAAGTCTCTATGTTGATCATAGGTACTTGCGATTAATCGCTAAACGATAGCAAAACTTTGCGATTAAACGTTTAGTAATTTTACTAAACGTTCACAGCCCTAGCCACTTCCCACCTCCCTTGCGTTAAGTTTTTAATAACGTATGACATGCACATGCACGTGCGCACAGGTAATTGCCGTACAGTTCTTGCGAAGTTTAAGTTCACCTAGGAAAGTACACAGTACAGTGTGTCATACATAATGCAAGCTACGTAAGTGCATTGCCCGCACTTTTTACGTAGCACGTTGGTCATGAACTACTCCGTGCTCCTAACTGATGAACGAAGGGAAACGGGCCCTTGTTAATTCACGCTGGAATGGCAACAGTGTTTCAGTTACGGGAATTTATTGGGAATTAGTTTTACGTTTCATTTGGAGAATCTTTTACATAAAATGTGTTGGGCAAGATGCTTTACAAAAAGTATATCCATATTGTTAAGAAGCCATGAGATGAGTAAATCGAGTAAACTGAGTGGAATGTTTAGTGGCCCTTAAGTGCCAAGGTAGTTACGTATTTTTGCCTAAAACGGGGGTGGATAGGCTACTATATAGCACTACTACAGCCCAGTACAGACCTCTGCACGGAATCTTCCGACATGGTCAGTGGATAGAAAGAACTACTGTAGGCAGAGCCGTATGTAAGCCAACAGACTCTTTGGCTAACGTGAAGCCTGTGACATCGTACGAAAGCATGTATTTGTGGTTGATTTTTATCTCAGTATTTCGAGAGAAAATCCTTCAAAAACAATTGTTATTCCATTTGTGAAACGTAGGGAACTGTTCTTAATCGTTCAACTCCAGTGTGAAGGTTATGTTATGGTGTGTGAACAAAGTTAGAATAGAAATATGCGACAGACGGCGATAAATCATGACCTTCCTATTGGGCCTAATGCACTTATCCTTTGAACGACGCACCCCACTACCCCCGGACATGATATCAAAATGGCTCTCAACAAAGATTAATTAAAACTCCATAAAAAATAGCAAAACAAGTGTTTGTATAAATCTTACATGAACTGTATGTCTTTTAGTTTTAGGCATTGTACATGTATGTGCATACAATTTGTGGCTCGACTCACTGGCCCCTCTTCTCTGATCGGATCAATCCAAACTATACATCACAATGCTTTACTAAAGTTACTTCATTTGTGACATTGGTTCTTAGTATCATGAGTTTGAAAATCAGACAAAAATATTTAATTTGACCATATAGGCCTACTTTAGCGCAATTAATGAGATGTGCAATCAGACACATTTTAAACAAGTCCTACCATTACCTACTGTGGCTCTGTGTCCAGTGTGCCGCAAGGTGTGCATCATAACAAAAAAATAACGTTATGTTTGTCACTGCAACTTTTGTACTGTGAAGTACCTCAGCCATGTGTTCAAATTTCCCCTAGACTGCTTTCTTGCTGCTCTTATCAAAATCCACTATCTACTGTACACACTGTTCCTTCGTGATAATGACAATAAAATCTTTCTGATGCAACTCCTGGGCTGAGATTTCACTCGTACAGTACCGGTAACTATGTACGGTAAGATACGGCACACACTGTGCATGTCGTTATCACATTCGAATGTTCGTTCGTAGCCTGGGTGCTCCACAAGATATGCTGTGCCGAGCAGTGCACATGACCTTGGCATGCTCCACTTTAGCAAATGAGGTATACTAAAAAAAATGAGGATAATATTTTGCTCTTTTTTGCCATATGTTTGGAAACTTTGGACGAAAAAAAATTTGCAAATAGTGTGAATAGCAATAAAAACTTATGAACAACATAGAGATAGGTATCATTTTAATATTTAAGGAATAGGATAGAAGTAACTGGACAGATTTTTTCCTACGCACACGGCACAAGGTACCTTGAAAGAATGTGTACGATGCTACAGTTGACGAAGTGAATTTTGTTGCCAAAAATGTATCTCCACTAAGAATACAAAGTTTTAGCGATTTATTTGATACAACTGAATGTTATTTTGGTTAAATATGTGCATAGCTTATGTATACATAACTATATTACCAAAATTTACTTCTGTTGATAATGGAAGCATGTCATCTTAATTTAAGTGATAAGTATGAAATCTAGTAAAAGTCAAGCCAATTGATATATCTATCACGTGTATGTATTGTACGGCAACGAAATGTACTGTCTAAAATTTCCAGCACTTTCTTTCACGCTACTTCTCAGCCTTCAGTTTCCAAACGTTCCCAATCCACACCCACTGCTTGCAAATTGTTTATGAGCTGTCTTCTGTTTTTAGGATTCATCTCCCGATTCTGCGAATTTCGCAGAATTTCTGCGCCACGGAAAACTGGCTTTAGCCTAGGCCTAAACTAGGCTTACTGTGTTAGACCTAATAATTTTGGTCGCCCTCAGGACGACTGTTTTGGTGCATTTCAGTGGTCCGACAGAAATGTTAGTCTCCTCGGACGATCGGACTACCGCTAATGTTGCACCCTGGCATTGCTCCTCATGTACAATTATAACCATTGTCAGTCACTTTGGTGACGCACATGTCAGTCAAAATCGCAAATTGTTCATCAGTTAAGTGACTGAGGGGTGTGTCATTTTACTGAAATTGTCCGTCACGGAAGTGACTGAGGGGTACGTCAGTGGTATACGTTTTGTCAGTGAAGTTGTGGACAATGACTGACCATGTCCGGGGGTAGTGGGGTGCGTCATTCAATTGATGTGCATAACGTTACATGTAAATAATCGGTGATTGGTAATCTGCATCGGCCCGATCGTGTAATAGAATAATCGGTAATCAGTGATTATGGCATAATCGGTCGAACACTACTTCTCACTCAGATAGGCTGGAGCATCCAAGAAGGCAGGAAACTTAACTAGGACTAGGCCTATATTCACTGCAACAGAAGTACTGTTACAAGCACTGAAAATTTTCTTTAATACTTTTTACTTCTTTTGCACTTCTTTTATAAATTTAACTTCAATTTAATCATAAATTAAGCCACAATTACAATTACTTTGCCATTGTAATCAATAACGATTACAATTAATTAGCAACTTTCGCAAAATTAATCGATTACGATTAGGTCTAGGCCTACTTCAAAAAATGTAGGCTAATCGATTGTAATCGATTACGATTACTAATTAGGCTAGGCCTAGGCCTACTGATTACCCGAAGCCTGACCCTAACCTCATTCCTAACCGAACCCCAGGCACAATCGAACCCCCAGGTGGAACCCCTAGCTGACAATACCCCGTTCGGCTCGAATGGAGAATCCGTGCCCGGAAGTGACGTACGTGGTACGCATAGGGTTTGGGTTATATACGTAGTAGGCATACGGATAGCATACGCATAGGGATAAGGTCAGGGTTATACGTAGTAGGGATACGGATAGGGTTAGGGTTATACGTAGTAGGGATACGGATAGGGTACGTATACGGATAGGGTTATACACATGGTACGCATAGAGATAAGGTTAGGGTTATACGGTTAGAGATATATGTATACGTAGAGATAAAATACGTATAGACATGTAGGCCTATGTTATACTTGGGTGTTTATTTTAATTAGGGTGCCAGACTGTGACATGACATTTATAGCCCTAATTTCATGTATCATAATTTTTGATGTGAAACCATGGGTGGAATTGTTATATTTACTAGTTCATTGTAGGCTTAGGCCTAAATGATGTTGTACAAGTTGTTTTATGAATGCTCAGATGATGTTTGACCTCAAAATAGCCCCATTGCACGGAAATTCTAGGTTTCACAGTGTAACATAACATAACATAACATAACAGGTTAAAGGGCAAAGGAGGGCTAAGGCCCCATAAGATGCCCGGAAGTCCATACAACCTTAACTGAAAACAAAGAACCAACCAACAACAAACGAGCCCAGCACAATTAGATTCTACCACACTTATGGAAGAACTTGTCAATGTTAACCTTAAACAGTGCACAGATGTGGAGTTAACTACCCACTCAGGCAGACTATTCCACTCGTTAACAACTCTACGAGAAAAGCTGAACTTCCTAATGTCGACCCTTGCAAAATTCTACATGAACACCAAAAATATGTTTGTCCCACTAAGACTACTTATTGAGTTATTTTATATCATTTACGGGTTTTCTATAGTTAATCTGAGCAGTCTGAAGCTAAAACCTCTTGTGATTACTTAGTCAAGGGTTTCATCTCAATTCTGTGGTAAAAACAATACGTTCCACGTGTAACCTAGATTGGGAGAACACCAAAGTAATATTGTATGATATTTCAAATCATAAACAAGGTGGCACAGTTTTACTACCTGTAAGTTAAAAGCTATTTTAAATACTATAGTTAAACTAAAAATGACAACATATCAAGTTTAGGAAGTAGTAGTATTTTAACTGCAAAGGTTCACTATGTAACATATTTCCGTGACACCAAAGTGGCCTGTCAAAATGCAAAATGGCTGGGTTTTTCTTTTCTGTTCAATTGCTTTTGTCCAAACCTATATATGCATTAAACAATTTCACAGGCTTCAATCAACCACTAAAACAAGAAAGATTTAGTATTTACTGTAGGTAATTTTTGGAAAATAAGATACTGAAATTTCACACTGTAACGGTAACACCAAATGTTACACGTGGAACCTCTCTTTCGTCGAATCCCAGGAAAGAGAAAAATGTCAGTTTCTCATAAAATATGAGTTTCCAGGGTACAATTGATACCTCATCAACCATTTAAGTTAAAATAACTGAGCAAGGTAAGTGTAAAAATAAGGGAAAATCTAATTTCTGCTATGGTAGTTTAAATGTCACACTTTTTGTCCCCAAAATTGCTAATTTTGGCCAATTTTTTCATCAAAATTGGGAGGATTCACTACAATGATACTTATTTTTTGGAAGATATGCACTTACATAAATAGTGAGGACAAAATGAAAGCATAGCAAAGACCATGTGGATTAAAATAGCAAGACAGTTGCCTTTAAAAGCATATTTTACCATTGGCATCCTAATTTAAATGGTGGAAGCTATTTACCTGACAGTCGGGAAAATTACACGACTTTTCTTCCTTATTTTCCCGACGATTGGACAAAGTGATGGCGCTATGCTAAATTTGTGGAATCTAAAAATACTTGAATAGTATGTCGGGAAAATAAGGTTAACTTTATTGTCGGGAAAATAAGGTTAACTTTATTTTCTTGACAGTCGGGAAAATTATTGGACCTAGGCCTACTTTCTAATTTTTCCGACTGTGGACGAAAGTGACGGGGCTATGCTAAGTCTGTAGCCTCAGAAAATATTTGAATTGTACGTCGGGAAAAAAATGGTTCTTATTTGCCCTACCGTCTAGCCTATAGGGAGCAGTGGCATGAGCAAGTTTTTTTTTTTTTTTTGAAAATGAGAAGCTTGCTAGAGCAGAAGAAAAATGGTGCCACCAAATAACAGTTTGAAGCCTATTCCGAGTCGACTTCAGCATTTTGTTAAATTTGCAACATGCAGACAACTGTTGAGCGCAAAACTCCTCAGATTGCATTTCTTGTTTCCTTCCTTTATATTCTTGTTTGCTGTTTCTACTGTTCTACAAACAACTAAGCTAAACACAGAAAACGTTTCTTCTGACAGTTTTTAAAATAATCCGATGGGACTCAATGGGAATTGTCTGGAATTTCTCCTGAGTACTGTACTCTGATTAGTCTGATAAATCATCGAAGCTATGGTCCTGGAACTGAGTCCAGTGTGCTGATCTGTAAGTAGTAACCACATATACTGTACGTAGCCTACGCACACACCACAGAATTATATATTGTTCTGTGGTACAGTCACGGACTTCAATACATGGACAGAGGATTATGCAATCAATACGGTCGCCACCGTTCAAACAAATTTTGGCTAACCAAGATGGCCGCCGGGCTACTACCATTTACCCAAGGGTCCAAACTTTTACACACAAGACTATAGCAGGCAGCCATATTGGTTGGTCGATTGCTGTCGGGAAAATAAGAAAACTACACTTCCAATTTGCCCGACTGTCGGGCAAATAGCCACAACGAATTTAAATAATCACCCACTTATACAACTGAGCTGTTTGTACTGTAGGCCTACTTATAATACTTAAAACCATTTGCCGGCAGCTCGGCTCGCAGCGCTATCGGTTAGGGCATGGAATCGCTATACAGAGTTCTGTACCACGTTTGTATTGTTTGAATGATCCGCATTCAAATCTCACTGACACCTCTGTTTCTCTAGCATCTTTCCTCACATCTTGTTATGCTACTTTATGAACTTAACTTGTCACTGATCTTTTGTAAGTTTTAACTTGTAATTTTTGCCACTTCCGGTCACGGATTCTCCAATCGTACCCCCCGTTCTAACAAAAGGTGTCATGTTATTCAGTTGCTTGCCCTCTTTCAAGTTCCCGATAAACTAGGCCCAATGCCAATGGGTTACTGCAAGTTACAACGTACCGACGATGATGACGATGTGAACGGGTGCACAATCTCTTGGAAGAACTTAGGTTTAGGCCTAAGCCTTGCAGTGATCTGAAATGCCTTCTTAGGCTGATCGCAGGCTACCTTCGTGTTTTTAATTTAATTTTACCGTTTGGTCCAGCCTGCAGTAATTCTTGTACTGCAGTATAGCCTAACACTGTTGCAAAGCCTAAACTTTGGTTAGGCTAAATTATGAACGCAGCCTAAGTAATGAGTATACAATGTTTACCATACAGAAGTTGTTGAGGTACGGTGAAAGCACATACCAGCCTGCGCAATACAGCAACACGCATAGAGTCTGTACTGTGTGATGTGACTGTAGCTGTGTGAGTGTGACTGAATTCGAGAATATGACGTCATCGCCCCACTGTTTTGAAAACGGTCACATGCAGTTTATTTCCACCTGTGACCCTCATTTTATCGTAATTTTCCATTGGTAGTGTACCAAAAGTTCGCCCTTAATCGACCAATGACTTTGTCTGTTCTGAGGGTTCGCTTAGGCTTTACCATAATTTATTTTCTACTACTTCTGTTTAAATTTCATACTCCTTACACTTTATCTGCGATACTTTCCTATTTTTAAACATACATTATACAATTTGTATTTTAAAAAGTAAAATTTATCCTTGAATTCGTTTAATTAAAGATTTATCAAGAATATACACTCCAAAAGCTGCAAGGTATATGGTGTATATTTTAATCACCCCTACTAATGGTATCGTCTTACAGAACTGTGTGCTCAAAACGAAATGACGATATGCCATCGTCCTCTTTCTCACGTGGAATCTGTCGCAGGCGCAGCCTTCTGCCAACATACCGCTGACTTGAAAGTCCAGGGTCGTCGTCTGTTATATAAAGCACATAACCTACATAAATTTGGAGACGATGGCAGCTACTAAACCCAAATACAAAGTTGGTAGGTGAAAAATGGAAGTATTTGTAACCTTCGGCAAATTTTTGAATTTATTTTAGTACTCATATTGGACAAGAAAATTTCCTTCTCATGTTAAATGTTTTTTTTGAATGTCATAGTTAGACAGTAACAACTTGTGTACTACCCCGTGGTCAATGCACTGTGCCAAGATTAGGGAAATACCCCGTACAGCTGTACGAGTTACTGTCAACTGTTAATGTGACGGTGAATTTAGCTAGGCCTTGGCACTTGGCACACTGCCCGTGTTGAGCATTTTACTGGTTCAAACTGGTGGTATCTGGCTAGTTGTCAATAGGGGGCCCTATTCCATTGTCGAAACGCTTAGGCCACGACTGGTGTGTGTTAATGTTACACAGTGCAACTGCATTTAACAGTAGCCTAGCATAGATGGATGGAATTTTGTTAAACTTAGGCCTAACGTTAGGCTACCTTATGACAAATATTTCTGAAAACGAATAAAAAGGTTCCCCAAAATGATGGTTATTCCTTTTGCTAGGGCCATAGGCCTAGTCCAAATCTGTGTTTTTATGATACAGTGACTAAGGTTAGTGCTGCAGACAAGATTGTAAAACTGCCAAATTTTCGCACCTCAAAGTCAAAACAGTAAAGTTAGGCCTACACTGTTACAGTAAGCTGAGCATGCTCAGTAATATCATTTAATAGCCTACTCACTGCCAGATTGGAAAGCTTGCAATCCAGTATGGAAAGTATGGCAATTGCACACCCGAGATTTTTTTTCTAGATTTTTATTGCACACTTGAAAATTCACACTGCACACCTGATGGTACTAATTTAGAATCTTACAAAATATCAGTGACAAGTTAAGTTGTAAAAGAACCAACATTAACATGACAAGACAAGCTGTCGAAAGGAAAGCAACAGTGGGATTTGAATGCGGAACGTTGCAAGAGTACGAACGCGGTATTGATGTCAGTATAGCGATTCCATGCCCTAACCGATAGCGCTGCGAGCTGAGCTGCCGGCAAACGGTTTTAAATATAAGTACTTAAAATGTATACGTAGGCTATAATTATACATGTATACGTATTCAATACGTATACATATATCCCTACGGGTATAACCCTAACCTTAACTCTATGCGTACCATGTGTATAACCCTATCCGTATGCGTACCCTATCTGTATGCCTACTAACGTACATAACCCTAACCCTATACCTATGCGTATCACGTACGTCACTTCCGGGCACGGATTCTAAATTAGAGCCCCTGATTTTTTAAGCCGACGGCGATTGCCTCGTATAACCCTAGGTATATGTTATATATTGACTTGGCCTATTGGCCACCTTCGTACTATGATTTGAGACCATGACCATTAACTTTCACTTTTCATTCGGTTAATTTTGACAGGCGCGTGTGGTATGTTAAGGAGGCCTTCAAGGGTTTTGTTTAAATTTCTCCTAAGTATTTATTTCACATTAAACTTTTCATGTGCACACTTGAAGTGTGCATTTGACACCTTGTTGCACACTGCACACTTCAATTTTTTTTTGTGCACACCTGAGATCTCGGCGAAAAGTGCCATACTTTCCAATCTGGCTTGCAATGATGCACGGGGGATTTTAATTATGACCAAGAGGATTGCACAGCTAATACTATCTGAGCGGAACGCCACCATCTGTTGGCGCAGAGCGTACCGAGAAAATTTTGGCCAAAACTACCTCCTAGATTTCAGGAAATTGCCTTTCCCAAGCAACTTGGGTGGTTGCTGCCAACAAGTTTGTGCGGCTGCAGTTGTCAGTTGTTAAATTTGCGTGGCTTTCAACTTCCAAATTCATATTTTTGCGCCGGGGATAAATCCCCTGCGCAGAGCAAACTTTCCAATCTGGAAGTCTCACTGTAATTTTCTTAGTCCATAGGACTATATACTCAGGCTGAAATCCTGGGAGGTTGGGGATCCACCCCCCCCCCCACACACACACACACACTTTTTGAATATGCGCCCACTGACTTTAACTTTTTCAGTTATTTTTCTCCCAAAGGCCAAAGATCCCACTTTTTCATAAATATCTCCACTACTGATTAAGCGCAAGTTAAGCCTAGCCTAGCTCATATGCTCTCAAACAGCACTGACATTAGGCCTAGGCCTAACCTATATTAGCCTACAGGTCAAAGGTCAGCAAAAAAGTATCAAATGAGAATGTCAGTGTCTACAAACCCATAAACCTTGAATTTGGACACCGAACCGACAATTGAAAATATGTAAGGGAGCCATGCACTTAAAATGGACAATATAACCTTGACCAGGGGAAATCGTTTAGAGTACCGTATAATTTTTATGAAATTCAAGCAACTTAGGCCTACCAGGTTTTAAGTATAGTCAAAAACAAGTTATGCACTACACTTGTCTTTAGAGAAAACTACCATAGGATAGGACACTGATTCCTAATTACAGTTTGTCAGTCGTGTGGAACTTCTTCAGGCGCATATTCAGTTTATTCATTAGGGGGAATGTCCATTAGCCAGGATTGAGAAAAACTCTAACCACAACTAATCCTCTTAGCAAATAACCTGTGCAGCTCAACTTCCTGGCAGGCATGAACCTCATCTTGACTCCTGAGAGCTTGTATTGTTGAAAGTCACTCATGCATGACACACTGAATAGCTGTGCTGGGCCTGAATGGGAGAGCCCCCTCAACAGTTGTGAGGAGGAAACCACAAAGCAAAGAAATCAATAAGGAGGTCTAATATTACTTATCCGACTTGCCACTGGCAGATAGGGTTAGAGTGGGTAATGGAAGATACCTGTCATGTTTACTGATTTTACGACGAATCAGCATGCAATAATTCAGTTTGGTTCAATAATCAGCGTGCGGCATGCAGGCAAAGATTTAGCTAGCAGAAGATAGGCACGGTGCAAGCGAAATCCCGACGCTTAAGAGTCAAGACTCACTCAAAAATTAAGCTTACTACACAATTCAGAAAGAACCAAATAACCACCACCATCTTTCATAGCAGAGGACACCCCCTGGTCCCTAGCGGGACCCTGCTACCCACTCCTGGGCGCAAAGCGTTGGTCGGCGCACAGTTTCGAACTTAAAAGGGGAATTTTCATGATCCCAGACAGTTCCAATTCTCCCAACTGTGCAACTTCTAGCTCCTCCCATCACTGTATAAAGCTCTTCCTTGTGCAGGAATAAACCTGTATTATTGCTGGTCATGTCCTGGTGAGCATACAGGGCTATAAAATGTAATAAACGCATTCTCTCTGCCTTGTGTGGAATGTGAGCTACTCTGCTGCATCTTTCAAATTTTCAAACTTTGATGTCAAAGAGCAGTCACCAACTGAGAATTTTGATACCCCCACACTAAAAACATACTTTGGGGTGATGACCGTCTGTCTTTAAGAAAACTTGTTTCCAACGAGAGCCATTCCGTTTTTGCAGTAGTTCTGCAGTTAATACCTTGAATTCATTTGCTAGCTGCATAGCCTCTCCTTAAATAAGCAGAATAGTTGGTTTCCTTCTAGTTTGTGAACTGAAGAAATGGGTGAGGAAACTGTTCTCCACAGGGTACCATTTACTGTGTTTATACTGTACATATAGCTTTGTGTGTCTCACTCCTGCACCAGCTGTACTGTAATCAGGCCTGGAAAAAGTCAGGAAGCTCCTTCCTGGGAAATGTTTACACCGGCTTGCAGAAAATATACAGTCAGTGTAATAGTATAGTAAAGAAAAAAAATCATGATCATGAAAAGAAACAAAAACATTCATGCAACAGAGTGATATCATAAAACCATACTACAACTAAAGAACTTTTCCTATATTTCTAGCTGACATCAGCCTTGCCGAGTTTGGCCGTAAGGAGATTGAGCTGGCTGAGTTTGAAATGCCAGGGCTGATGATGATGAGGAAGAAGTATGGACCTACCAAACCTCTTACAGGGGCAAGGATAGCAGGGTGTCTTCATATGACCATCCAAACAGCAGTCCTGATTGAGACCTTACAAGAACTTGGTGCAGAGGTAAAGCAGGGTTTCCTTTAATTATTTGTAAAGTGACTACATGCTTCCTTTGTTGTATGGCTTATTGTAATTGGAGCAAGTTGTGCAGGCTTTTCCACATGATGTATCATCCCATGTGTCATTTGAAAGTTCTGATACCACATCTTTAGATTAACGGCAAGTTTTGCAGTCGCCCCAAATTTGTATACACAAGGCCAGTCCTATGTATCATTTGAATAGAACTTATGGTACATAACCCTCTCCTTCACTCTCCCCTTTCCCAAATTCCCACATCCACCTCCCCCTCCTCTTTGGCATGTCACTTTCTGACAGATTCCCATTCAAAGTGGTTGTTCTACAGTGCTTTGTGTTGTAAGCTCCACATTCACACCTACACATTTGTCATTTGGAAAGTCAGGTCTTACTCAGATTTTGCTCAGTATGCTGTTCAACATTTTTGGACTGGGTGAGAGGGCTGAGGGGGGATAACTTTTATACATGTGGCTCTGTTTCAGTGTCTGTGGTAACTTAATATTACTTAATTTTTCTATTTTGAATAAATAAATCACACTGTAATTTAGCTCATTTTAGGTCAATATTTTTGACCCCAGACCATTCCATTTAGGGACTCACTTTTTTGTGGTTGTGAGGGTGAGTCCACACTCCTGCCCTGTGTTTTCAGACCCTGCTGTGTTCTTATTCTGCATAGCTACTAGTGTTTGCACTGGGTCCAAAATTCGGAACCGGGTACCTGAAGTCGATGGTCGGTCGGGTACCTGGTGCAAACACTAATAGCTACAGTGTACTGTTGCCATCAAACTAAATCAACATTGCTAATAAGATCTGACATCATGTGATATTAAGCATATCTGTGGTAGCGGAATGGAGGGGTTCGACTTGTGGTGTAGATTTTCCATACTTAAACTGCTACAGTGCAGTGCACAATTCCATCTGCTCAGTGTACAAAAAATAGTGTGGAAATTTGTCCAGGCAGGACTGTGCACTAAGTCAAAGTTGATAGTGTTGCAGCACTTTGCACAGAGAATGATATCTGTGGAGTTTTGTTGGTTTGTCAGATAAATCTGATAGGTGATGCTTTGTGGAGATAGTTTTGTGGTTACTGTTTCTTTGGTTAGGTATGACTGGTATCAGATTCAACTGCTTGCCTAGAAGATTTGCTACTCCTCTCACAATATCTTTAAGAGGTGTGCACTCGGTTCTTTAGGTGACTTTCAGGTTTAACCAAAAATTTTGAATTTTACAGTTGGGAACAATGGAGCCTTGGATAACCAGCTCTGTGTACTGTATCATGATATGGTCAAGCAAAAAGTTGGTATGTTGCAAAACCTAAATCCATCAGTCAATATCATCCTTGCCCATCTGTGCCCTTCTCAAGTAGCAAGATTCTTGCTACTGTACATGCTCTGTTCAAGAAAGTGGGAAGATTGAAGGAGGAATATACCTGTAATAAATACTGTAGCCTTCCTTGGAGTTGTATCATGTTTTATAACTTGAAAAAGTCAAGTTACTACATGACAGTGCTTGCTCTGTTCAATTCGTTGTTTGGATAGCAGTGTACTTTGGAGCTCCCATTTTACTGTGCTGAATTGTGATGAGGCAGCTGTGTTAAATTATTGAATATTTGGGTACGGTTTCAGTGCATGTGTATTATGTCTGCTCTGGAAAAATGCAGCATTGATTTATGTGGGCATGCATGGACTTACAAGTATGCAGTTAGACATGCACAGTTGCCTCTCCTATTAAAACTTGCCAAGTGACAGATCGAAAAGAATATTCCAGCCACATTTTATAGTAAAAGAAAGTTAAAAAGATTTTAGCAAATATCCTGCCAACAACATTTACAAACCTCTTGTTCACAAGTCTAAGCCAGGGCAGGAATTAAGTGAGGGCTCAGGGCGATTAGCCTTGTTACTTGCAAAATAGCCCCCAAAACTGCTGTTACAAGGGCGAATTTGGCCATATAATTATAGTTTGTGTAGGGAAGACCATTTTTAACTGCACATTTCAGTCAACTAGCTGTTAATTCCTGCCCTGGTCTAAGCTCCTGTTTGAAGAAAGGTTGGACTGTGCTCAGAAAGCCTTCCAGTTGCTTCAAGGTTACAAAAGGCTAGGGCCCATTTCCTTTGCCTGCTTAGTGTCATCCAGATTTACCTCCAGTTACGTCTTCAGCACCTGCCAGGCAATTTACCAAAAATTCCTTCATATTTAATTAACATCTATCAAGATTAGGAGGAAACAAAAAGCTTTGGTAAAACAATCCTTCGATCAATCAGCCAAAGGATCAAATTTGCTTGTTTGACTTTCAATAAAAA
Source organism: Holothuria leucospilota (assembly GCA_029531755.1). NCBI lineage: Eukaryota > Metazoa > Echinodermata > Holothuroidea > Aspidochirotida > Holothuriidae > Holothuria > Holothuria leucospilota. The sequence continues at coordinate 15,373,373 of CM055965.1, forward strand.
ATACAGAACATTACAAAAAACATTGATAAACCTTTTAAGTTGCAGCAGTTTAAGTGACACAACAGTGAAATTAAAAGCACATGGTTTGTTGGAATGATTATGCATGTTGTAAGTGTTAATTATAGACAATTCAAAAAGTGCATTGCTATCATATTCTTGGTACAGTGATTATGTATTTTATTGTGTTGTGATTTTAGAAGAACCTAGGGTTTCACAAGAATCTTCAATTTAGTGTTTTCTGGTGGACATTATTATGATTTGAATACTTGAATTAATCTTACATTTTGTATAGAAGGCAAGCAGCCAAGCGCCACGTTGTTTTCAAAGTAGACGTAACTGTAATCTACAGTTTTGATTAAAAATTCAAAAGAGCTTAAGGATCTCTCATTTTTGGTTTGTTAATATGGTTGGTTCAACTATGTAGGAGTCTTATCATTCATTCATAAAGGAATAAATATTGCAAGTTGTTTGTTCACACCACCCAATCATGTTGTTGTCCCATCACTTACGCAGTACGCTAAATGAAGGGCTTCTTGATCAATTTCAGGTCCAGTGGTCAAGTTGCAATATCTTCTCAACACAAGACCATGCAGCTGCAGCCATGGCTAAGAAAGGTGTCCCTGTATATGCCTGGAAGGGAGAGACCGACGAAGAGTACCTCTGGTGTATCGAACAGACTGTCATCTTCCCTGATGGCAAACCCCTGAATATGATCCTGGACGATGGCGGTGACCTGACAAACCTCATCCACACCAAACACCACGACCTTTTAGATGGTAAGTAGTCTGTTCATTACTCATTGTGGTTTACGTAAAGTAGGGCAGCTGCCCCATTTGAAACACTTGCCATAGGTGCAGTTTTCCCTAGATTTGCCCCTTATAATTTGCACAAGTAATTGAAAAGAAAAAAATGGGGGGGGGGGTGGGAGTGAATACCCAGTCAGACAACCGATGCAGAGAAAGTTGTTGACAGTTGTAACACCACAACTTAAGATAGGGCACACTGCTTGACTTTGGGTGCAGCAGAAAGAGGAGTGCATTGTGCAACCCCATCAAAATTGGGTAGACAGTTTTTGCCAATAATTGACATAGTTTTGAAGAAAAATAACTCAATCTTTTTTGGTCAAAAATTTACATGTATTTGGCCTGACAATTTTTGCTAAATTCTGTGCAGAAAAGTAAATGTCGTTTTTTTTTCTGCTTTTGATCACGGAAAATCATTGGCCCTATGGTAGGTGTCATGCTATGGTTTTAGCAATTTTGAGTGGAAAGTGGGTTAAGGTGGAGCTTTGCATCTCTGTTTATAACCCCAACTGTTCCCAAAATTTGCAATGAGCATAATTTTAAACAATGCAGTCACCACAAATTTATTTAGTTTACCCTAGTTTTAGGGCTTTGACTGTGAAGCAGTTAATGGTTAAATGATTGCATGTGGAATAAACTTAAGATGCTACTTAAAGATGCAAATTTTTTAAATGGTTTTTCTCTCCCTGTTTTTTGGTCTTATCTCAACATTTTGAATTTCCTTGTGTTATTATCTTTACTTCTCAAGAACCTTAATATTAAAAGGTAACCAATGAAAAAGGCACGGGTGATCAGGTTTTAACTTCATCTTCTTTTGTGTATCATCAGTTAGTAGTACTCTCAATGTACAAGCAATATCATGACAGCAGAATTTTGCAATTATTTTACTGCACATTCTCAGCACTAGCAGGTATCAATCATGTTCTTTCTAACTATGTCTTAATACTCTTAATTTGTAAATGAATTATTTAATTCATGTTGAGTAACTCTTTTGGTCTTTATTTAGTAGGTTAAGAATAGTGTTCAACCAATCATCTGTTAGATAATTGGCATTGGTAAAATTTTGTTTTTCAACCGATTACCACGACCGATTATTTGAAAACTGAAACAGGGCTAAACTACATTTCAAAGTTTATGAAAAACTTAATAACTACCAAAAACACACATTTCTGTAGGTTCCAGCCCAAAATATCAGCATTGATACTCACAAAACTTGCTCAATTTAAGCTCTCCAAATGATAGCAATCATCGCAATTGTTGCCGTAACTTCTAGTGCAGCAAAGTTCAGGTGCGTGAAAGGGCACATGTATTATCTATAAGGTGTGCATGCAATAGAACGTACGGAACTGCTGATATTGTTCAGTTCCAGTGTGAAGGTTGTCATGGTGTTTTGTACAATGCTAGAGGTATAAGATAGACGGCGATAAAACATGACTGTTGACCTTCCTATACATGTTAATAATCAGTGATCGGTAAATGGCATCAGCCCGATTGTGTAATTGAGTAATTAATAATTACCAATTATGGTGTAATCGGTCGAACACTAGTTAAGAAAAAGTTCAGAAACACTATGAGAGATGCTGACAGGAGAAATAAAGAGTGATAATAAGGCTTAAGATAACAGCTTTGTCAAGCTGGAGATGTTATATGTCATATGTGAAGGGTACACGCAGGAGGTCTGTGCAGGCTTGTACATCATTGCCTTTGTTTAGTTGTGAAGCTTGGTGCTGTAGTAGCTCTTGAATGTTTGTTTTTTCAGGCATATATGGAGTGTCCGAAGAAACTACCACAGGTGTACATAATCTTTACAAAATGATCAAAACAGGTGACCTCAAGATGCCTGCCATAAATGTTAACGATTCTGTTACAAAGGTTTGTGTTCAAATTAGTAGGTATTTTTGTATTGGGATAGAGTGCAGGGGTGGGGTATTGGTTCTGTGTTAATTTTGTAGCTATATTATACAGGTGTATGCATACTGATAGGGTAAGTCTCCAATAAGTTTCTGGACATTCCCCCAATTCGCAACTGGGACAATTCCCTCAGGTCAATTCAAAATTTTATAGTGGGAAAAGTTGTTTGAGGGATAATCATCATTGGAAGGGGGGGAGGGGGGGGGGTTTGTCTGGAAATAGTTTGGTCGGGAATTGTCTGGGTGGGCAAGGTACTTGTTTGCTTGCAGGGGTATATTCCTCTACTGGAAAAAGCTTTGATTGCTATTATGTTATTCATTGTATTATTAGTATTACTATTGATTTTACTACATAATTTTTAACTCCACTGTCTGGATTAATCTATGTGAGGCAAAAATGAGTTCAGCAGTGTAAGATAGGACAGGTAGTAGGCCTAAGAAGTCAGCTAAGGATTTCAATGTCCACATAAAATTTTGTGGATATATTTTGTAGCATCTGTGTGTAAGTTTAGATATCTGGATAAACATCAAAAAGGTCGCTTGTTACCACTTGTTGGCTTTGTCCATGAGGTAACCATTACTGGAATTTATCTCTTCATTTTACAGAGCAAGTTTGACAACTTGTACGGGTGCAGGGAATCTCTAGTAGATGGCATTAAACGTGCAACAGACATCATGTTGGCCGGTAAAGTGTGTGTGGTAGCAGGATATGGAGATGTTGGCAAGGGCAGTGCCCAGTCTCTACGTGGATTCGGTGCCCGTGTCATCATCACAGAGATTGATCCCATCAATGCCCTCCAAGCAGCCATGGAAGGTAAATTTCATTGTGTTTTATGTTTATGTCTCAGCTTTTTGGTAAAATCATTCCATAGAATCTGTTTCCAAAGGAGATGAAAATAATGGATTTCAATAACATAAGTGAAAGGTGAGCAGAATTCCAAGACCAACGCAAAAAAACGAATCTTCACATTTTGTTTATTTATTGAGATATCGCATCCCTAATTCCTTCAAGGAAATGTGCCATTTCTCAAACTCACTGACTTAGTAAATTTAACTGATACTGGCACAGGACAAAAATGGGGGAAAACTGTTGATACTAACATTGGATACTGATAACTGGTCCATATCATGAGTCTAACAAACAATTTCATAAGCAAGACATAACATTCCAGGACCCTCTAGCATAACCATCATATTTTTAGGCACTGAGTGGTTTTATTGTTTAAACTTGCTCTGTATGATTTGGGATAATTTTGATAAATTTTTTAGTAATTTTGATTTGGGGTAATTTTGATTACAAGTGAAACTTATTTCTTGACAGGTTTTGAGGTGACTACCATGGATGAGGCTAGCAAGAAGGGGCAAATTTTCGTATCTGCAACAGGTTGTGATGACATCATCTGTGAGCAACATTTTATGTCAATGCCTGATAATGCCATTGTGTGTAACATTGGTCACTTTGACACAGAAATTGACATGAAATGGTTGCAAGCTAATGCCGTTGAAAAAGTAAACATCAAACCACAGGTATGTTGTTACATACACGCTTTACTGAAGTGGGTTTTCACTTCCTTTGTAAGTTTTCTGTATCTCACACATATCTCATATCCACCCCTCCTTTAAAATGTTTCAAATGTATACTGGCAATGTTGATGCCCAATTATTTTGGTGGGGAGGAGGGTGATTTTCATAACATTATTTTTTTTTTATTTTCCCCCTCATAAATGTGTTCCTAGAAGCCAGTTTTTGCTGATGGGGGTGGTGGGACAAATAATCTGTTGTGCCATGTGCAGTTTGTATGCTGCCAAGATTGTGCCCTGTGATATCATCACTCCTGGGGGAGTGATGGAGGAGAATGGGTGCCAGATGAGTGGTCAAAATTTCCCAACACCGGGTGTTCTTTGATGTTAAGTTTTGCTGTTTGCCAGAATGTCCTATTTTTACAATTTCAGAATGTAATGGGATAATTGATGGCATTGGAATTTGTAAATTGGTGACTGTTGGTAGCTCAAAGAAAGAAATCAAATCTTCAAATTAATAAAGTTATTGTGAGATATATGACTCATGGAAGTTTGAACTTGGATCGAAAAAGTTTGCTATCATGTGTGCATTTTTGTGTGTTAAAGACTGCTTGTTGCACTTGATATTTGCTCCACTGTATTGCATGTACCAGAGTAATGTTGTGAAAGGAAAAAAATATTTCTGGCAGATGCATTAAAATATGCAGACAGTACTTTTATACAAGATACTCAGCTCATTTGATTTCTAATTAAACTCTGCTGCACCTAACACTTGACTAACAAAATGAATTAAGGAGATCAACTGGATTGTTTACAGCACACCTAGGGCCAATGATTTTCTGCTTCACAAATCACAAAATTCTGTTTTTACTTTCCAAATTCGGCAAAATTCTGTTTCAAACATAACAGCTTTCCGTGATTTTCGGATTTTGGAGTAATTATGTTGAAAACTTGTCACCGAGGGCAGTGTGGTTAAAAGAGTTAAAAATCATTGCACTCATCGAACTTATAACATTGCATCAGATTCTGTTGTCATGAGTTGCATTGTCAACTACAACTTGATAGGTACTGTACTACCTACACTGGAGGGTATTCCATGGCAGAGGTTATTAATTCCCTGTCAGAGAATCATAGTGGTCAATAGAGGGAAAAGTAATCGGAAAGTGATATTTCTAATTGTCTCAATGCGAGTAGGGTTGGGTATCTTGCCTAATCCTGTTGGCATAGTACTAAGTGGTCCCATAATGCCCCTGGATTTGTTTAAAGTATCATTACATGCTGTAATTTCTGTCAAAATATAAGTGGGGTCCTGGTGAATTTATGGCATGAAGTCAGAGCCACTGGAAAATTGGTAGGCATATGAAAGTCATGATCCCTTTGATATGGTGTACATTTGCTTATTTGTGTCCTTTTTTTCTGTAGACTTGGTATTAATGAACACCTACAAATTGAAGAATATCCCTCCTTGCTTTTACAGGTAGACAGGTACAAACTTTCCAACGGAAATCACATTATTATCCTTGCTGAGGGTAGATTGGTAAACCTTGGATGTGCTACAGGCCATCCCAGTTTTGTCATGTCAAACTCCTTCACCAACCAGGTGCTCGCTCAGATTGAACTTTGGACCAAGAAAGATGAGTACAAAGTGGGCGTCCATATGCTTCCAAAGAAGGTTTGTACTAATGGAAAACTGTCTATTCTGTCCTTTCTTGTTGGTAATATGAAGGGTGGAAGATGTGGTGTGAAGGCTGTATCACTTTAACAGTGAGAATCAGTTGGCTGTGTACGAGTTGAGTTACAGGATGTGGTGTGAGTCGAGTGGGTGTCCTTGGAAATTGTAGAAAATTGAATTCCAATGAAAAATTGAGTTTTAAGAGAAAACGGGGGAAATAAACCCCAAAAAAGTCAGCAAGTCAGCATTGCGGAAAGCTCAGGGGGTGAATGTTCAAATTGGGACAGGTTTTGTAACATTGGAATATATTGTCTGGAAGTGGCATAGGCATATGAAGGGGAAAGTTGGGGGTGGGTGGCTGCAGCCCCCTCCCCCATCAGGCAGAAAATCTGCCAATTTGGAGCAAATGTATTCTCTTTTGGAGTAAATGTGCTTAAAATTTCAGGCAAAAGTGCTCTAGCCCCCCCCCCCTTGGACCCTGCCAGGGCCCTAAAAAGTGTCCCCCTTTCCCCTACCTTCCCCAGTTTGAAGTAGTTTGCATATGGGAACAAGTAAAATTTGAAGGGAAATATTTGTCATAGCAGTTTGAAAGTTTTATTGTGAAAATTTGCAGGAAAGATTTTAAGTAACTGCTCAGGTGCAAACAGGATGATGTACTTAAAGATATCACCTTATTAGTTGTTTTTGCCAAGTATTGGATTCAAATTTAAACCTTTTGTCTTTCTCACCTAGTTGGATGAGGAGGTAGCTGCTGCACATTTGGAACACCTTGGAGTAAAACTGACCAAGCTGACCGAGAAACAGGTTAAGTACCTCGGCCTCCCTGCAGAGGGACCCTTCAAACCCGAACACTACCGTTATTAGACTCTGGAAGACTCGGTTGATGTGGACAGTAGAATATTGTGGAAAGGAGGTGTGAGAATAATTACAGTGCTATCATTTATTTCCAGTCAGGTAAAACCATGCTGGAATAACAACTTCTGTTTTTAAGTAGTCAAATGCCAGGCTTCAGAGAAGCATGTTGAGGCAGGTTGTTTACATAGATGATATAATGTATCAGATACTGTTTACTATTCAAAAATATATTGAAAAGGTTTGAATATGGTTTTGGCTTTGCTTAAATTTTTTTAGGGGGAGGGAAGACAGATGGGGAGAGGGAATGGGAGGGGTTAGTCTTTTGTAGCTACGAGCCATTTCACAAGCAGAAGTAAGAACATGCCACAAGAAGAGTTTGCTTTTTGCTGCTATTAGATTTTTAGAAATTTGTTCATATCATATTAACAAAGCTGCAAATGAAAAGGACTCACAGTGCACTATTGTTATAGGTTGACCCCATAGACATCTCAGAAATGTGGACAGAGAATCACATGACCAGAAGTGTTACCATTATGCGATCAAATTTAGGCCTTCCCAAGAAGGCTGCTGTGTTACTGTCTTTTGCATACACTTTTCTGCAGAATCTGGAACATTTTAGACAAAATATAACAAAATTCCAAGTGTTATGTCCCAAAATGTCTGCATATCAGTGTATGCTCAACTACTTGTCCATTTTTTCTTTACATTAGAAGACATTAGCCTGCAGCCATCTTGGTAAACCTAATGTGTGATGACAACACTTTGTATAGGATGTTAATGTCAAATTTTCTGTCTGTACTAGTGTCATACAGGTTATCAGTATTGGCTGATAGTACCCATGTTTGTCCTCTATCAGTATTGGTGGAATTTACCTAAAATTCTGAAACTTTCAAACATATTTCTCATCTTATACTTAAAGAAATGTTATATTAAGGTGGTATGGTACTATGCTTTGACTATTAGTCCCATTATTTTATCTTACGAAAATGATGGAGCTCTTAGAAACTTATAGCCTGTGGATTAGTGTGAGGAATTGGTTCTCACCCATTTTCCATCCTCAGACCTCCTAGATAATATGAAAATGTAGAGGGACCCTTATAGCCTACACAAGTTAACAATATTCTTATGTACATAACTAGTCTAATCTAGAGCAGTAAACAGTTGAGAATCTTGGCAGTTACACTTCTGTGCTGACGATACCACTTGTTCCATTGTTTCTACTTTTGTGGTGACTTAAAATTTTTTCAAAGACCCATGCGGACCCCTTTGCCCTCCCAGACCCTCAAGTAAATTTTACTGACCCCTTGGGGGTCCACAGACCCTAGGTTGAGAAGCATTGGTGTAGAGTTTGCACATTTCTCAAATATCAATTCAATATTGATGAAAGATCCATATCAGTAACATTGGCACTACACTTGTGCGTACTGAAAGAAGTCCATGGTTAGCAGTGAAAAGGGATTCTCCTTCCTTCTACTAGTGCAAAAGAGGACACAATATTTTTATACCAAGCCATGAATCTGACAACGCATGCACTGTATTCATGATTAGAGTGAGTCAAAAAAGCTATATCCCATCCATAGATGATTAGTTTTAAATAAATGAGAAATAAAAAAAAATGGGATTTACTTATTTTCAGACTTTCTTATTGTATTTTTTCTTTACTTTGCAAGAGTGTTTGTTCCAGACAATTTTACATACATGTGAAAACTGGTACATAATGGTACACTATAATGAATTATAGAGCTAGGTGAGAAAAAAAGAGTCAAACAGGTAAGACGTGAAACGCTTCTTTGAACACTGCCAGTGAGGGGGCTTGTCTAATTGATCGCAGAAGGGTATTCCAGAGCCTTGGGACTGCCACAGTGAAGGTAGAATCACTTGTTGATCTAGTGAAGCCTAGTGCAGTCAGAAAAGGACCTAAGGATTAGTTATGGGTGTTAGAAGTATTATGACAACATCAGAGCCAGTAACACATTGGTACATAATAAAATACAAGTAACTTAATAACTTAATGCACTGATTGACAGGCAGCCAATGTAATCTAGCCAGGAAAGGGTTAGTGTGCTCACGCCTTCCAGCTCCACGTATTAAGGGTGAGCCCTATTCTGAATTCGTTGGAGTTAACATACATGGGCCGTAGTTATTCCAAGAAGCAGTTGCCGTAACCAAGGCATGATGTAACCAATGCCCTGACGATAGTCAGTGCTAGCATGCACTGCTCCAGTTCTCATCAGTCTCAAAAAATGTACTGAAGCAGACACATTACCTCAGAATCCTTTTGCTGGTCTTCAGTGTCCTGTTTGTCCTTGAAATTTCAACTGTTTGAACATTTTTCCATGTAAATCTATCATAAAATTATGACATGTAGGGTGGAGAAAAAGTTATGAAATATTCCATTCAGCATTGTCAATATGTAGAAATTTTGAGGTGAATTTTCAGCATCTAAGACAAAATTTTCTGCATTCTTTAAAAACTTCATCCAGGGGCCTGACTTTATCCCTGGCAAATTCCTTTGGTCCATCCAAGGGCTGGGCACCCTGATGTGCGACGCAACGTAAATACGATACAATAAAAAGCTGAAAACTGATTTTACTTAGGTGTGATACGACGCGATAAAAGTTGAGTTGAAATAATTTCAACTTTCACCTACTTGTCGCCGAGCGATATTTTTTGTGACAAATGATGAAATCGAATTGCTGTTTTATTAGATCCCATGAGGAATGGGCACCCTGAGGCGTGATGCAACGTACTACGATACAATATAAATACAATACGATACATTAAAAAAGTTGAAAACTGATTTTACCTAGGTGTGATACGACGCGATAAAATTTGAGTTGAAATAATTTCAACTTTCACCTACTTGTCGCCGAGCGATATTTTTTGTGACAAATGATGAAATCGAATTGCTGTTTTATTAGATCCCATGACTAACGGTCGTTGGAACATTGCTTAGGCAGGGAGCTGTTTTTTAGAATAACAACTCCCTGGTTGGGGAAGAAAAAGTCTCCTGTAGTGTGGAAGGGCTGGTCACATTTTTATCGTATCACGTTTGATATCACATGGCAGTGTGAAACGGGCTTTAGGAGTAGTAAAGAGGAGTGCAAGGAGAAAAACCTACAGGCTCATAGCCAGGAATTTTAACATGGGGGGGCGAGGGGGGCACCGACATCACAAAGGGGGGCACCGAAGAAGATGTTTGTAGCCAGTAGTCAACCACATGATGGCTGTTTGGAGGAACCACAGGGGATGATATCTCAAGTCCACCACAGACAGCTTAACAGTCGGATCCCAGGGTTGCATATGCGCCCGAAGTGCGTGAAAATTCCCCTTCCCTAGAGGCAATTTTTCCGCCCTCTTGCAAAACGAGACATGGAGAGTCTCTTCAAGTGAACAGAACAAGGTTAAAAATATGAGTGTTTCTTCAGCTAGGCAAGCGCAGGTGAAGAGTTGAGTGCTTTGCGAACCGTGAGGGTACCATGGGCTGTTATAAGGCCCCGGTGTGGTCCAGTATAACGTTGGTGGGATCTATTAACAAAATGAGAACACTAGCATGGAGCTTTTAGCCGACTCCGAATAACACTGAGAGCTCACCAAGCTCTTCACAGGTCACATTTCAGTTCACAATTGTCACAACTATCTTATTTTAATTTTGCATGAACAGCTTGCAACAGGATGAAGTGCACAATCACCAAGGAGGGTAAAAGTAATTTTTTGAATACATTTGTGGTACGAGTAAATTTAGCCTCAAACCATATAGTTATCACTCGTATTTTACGAATGTTACTCAGGGTACTTACAAGATTGCTTCATGAAAACTCCCTGATGCCCGCCTCCTAACTTTGCACACCTAAATTGGGCCGGAATAATTCTGCTGGGCCCATTGGAGTGCAACTGACGTTAAAACTTGTGACGAAATCCTTGCCTTGCACCTGTCCATAACCCGGGAGATTTGTAGATTAAAAATGTGGTCCCCCGCCCCGACAAAAGTAATTAAAGCAGCACTCGCACGATCCAAAAAAGTACAAGAAACTTGGGTGTCTATATTCACATTTTGTGACTGCGCTTAGACATGAATTCATAGTACCATTCTGATTGGATGTGCAGATCACACAAAGAGGTGAGCTACAAGTTAACTACATATCTTTGCCTGAGAGGTGCAAATCGCATTTTTTAAGTTATTGTAGGGACTAAAAGCGTACTTAGTTGGAAGAATCTTCACTGTCCCAGGAAAATTCACTGATGACAAAATTGCACCTTTGAGAACCCTGTGATCAGGATCAAGTCTACTTACTTCTTAAAGACAGACAGTCATCACCCCAAAGTATATTTTTAGTGTATGTATATCAAAATTCTCAGTTGGTGACTGCTCTTTGAGTGACATCAAAGTTTGAAAATTTGAAAGATGCAGAGTAGCTCACATTCCACACAAGGCAGAGAGAGTACTTTTATTACATTTTATAGCCTTGTATGCTCACCAGGACACGGCCTTAAGCAATAAAACAGGTTTATTCCCGCACAAGGAGGAGCTTCATACAGTTATGGGAGGAGCTAGAAGTTGCATAGTTGGGAGAATTGTAACTGTCTGGGATCATGAAAATTCCCCTTTAAGCTATCTCTCATTACAAATCGATTTTGTAAGTGCGCCTCCACTTGTATTTTGGACCGGAATATCCCATAGCAGCTGTGAACACGATTTTCTCACTGGAAGATAATAACTTATAAGGAACACCCGGTTAACAGGCAAAAAAAAAAACTAACAAACAACCTTTCGCAAAAATTACCTCCAGTGAACGCACCACCTTACAAAACGCGATAAATCAAGTGATTTTGTCGAAAGTCCAAAAATTACCCACCTCAAACCCCGCGAAAGTTCAGAAAGCAGTACTTAATTAGGGATTCAGCGTGAATCATCCATTCACATAATATGCTGTTTTTTTGTCAAACCATATATTTTTTCGGGCAAAAGTACTTGCCTAAACTTTTGAGCAAAAGTGTTCAACCCTCCCCTCCTGTTATCAGGGGCGTAGCCAGGAATTTGTCAAAGGGGGGGGGGGACCAAACCCATTGACAGACTCAGCGCTCCGCGCCACTATGCCGGTCGGCGCAAAGCGCAAGAAAATTTTGGCCCAAAATGCCTCCCAGATCGCTGGAAGGCACTTCCCAGGCCTATTCATCGCATATAAATAGGGGAAACCCTAGCAATATAAACATTAAAAATACCTAAAATATGCTCGGGGGTGGCTGCCACCTTCGCCCTCCCCCCCCCCGGCTACGCGCCTGCCTGTTATGATCATCCAGATGACATGATGAAAAGAGCCCTGTCCCCATGGAGATACGCCTTTTGCAAATGATATTACGGACTTTTACCAAGCATGTATAACTTTAAACTTCATTAGCTACTTCTCGTTATAAGGTTGTAGGAACTTTCAAAGCAAAACTATGGTGAGGGGAAATTTGCATGTCTAATAGTGATTTATTTCAATATTTTCTTGGGAAGACCCCAGGCCCTCCTCCGGGATGCTTGCCTTTAATCTTCACTGCCACAAAGTGAGCCACCAACTCGTTTCAAATTCTTCTTTTCAAAATCTTGGTCCTCTCCCACCACATAACATGAAAATCAAGTCAATTGAAATGTTGCCTTCATTATAGTAAATATACATGAAAAGTTTATTTATAAAAATATTTGGGGAAAGATTAAAGAATGAGAGAAGTTTTTAATCAGGTAGGTAATCGAGAAGGTGGACAAACACTAGTGTAGCACATTAGTTATGGGCATCTATTTGCTACAAAGCTCCCCTAAGTACCATTCTCGCTCAGTCTTAACGAACCTCCTAGCATTGCAATCATGAGCGTCCGGGGGGGGGGGGGGTAAGGGAATCAAAAACTTGAAAAAAATTTGAAGAAAAAATAACATCAACATTTTTTTATGATATCGCTAGAAAATTTCCAGAACATGAGCTTTCAAAACAGAAAATGATTAGATGTAACTCACAAGGCCTGGGAGGCTCCATTTTTAGCGATCTGGGAGGCATTTCGGCCAAAATTCTCTTGGCGCTTCGCGCCAAACTGTGGTGGCGCTACGCTTGGATAGTTTGCCTACAGTCCCCAGCAAATTTCTGGCTACACCCATGGGCGTCAATCCTGTGGGAGGGGGGACACGTTCCCCCCACATTTTGGAAATGCACCTATTGACTTAAGATTTTTACACAGTAAATTTTTGACAGAAGTGGTCATGTCCTCCCCCTCCCGCAATTCAATTCAATTTATTTATTCCAGCAATGAACAGATAATGACATGAATATTTGAATAGTGTAAAGCAGTTGATCAACATCATTGCATGGAAAAGGAGAAAAAAAGGAAGTATAAATACTTATTAATTAATTTTTCCCCTTAACTTAAAAAAGTTAATACGTACAAACAGTCAATTACAACACACAATACAACTCACAGATTACAACACAATAGAAAGACAGTGACAAGGAAATGGTTGGAAACAATTCATGAGTTACACTGGAGAAAGTGAACCTTTTATCTGCATTGTGAATAGGATTTTAACAGTTCGAGTAAAGATTGACGCCCATGGCTACACCCCTGTAAAAGGGGCCATCGTTTAGCAATTAAGCTGTTTTCTTGGAGTAAAAATTTCCCCTGATTTGATCAATTAAAGTCTTGCCCCCATCTTAATTTTTTTTTCTGCGGACGCCCATGATTGCAACTGAATGTATTTCGGCCATTTTTAATAATTCCACATTTTATTTGAACCTATTTGTATAAAAGTAACGAAAGGTAGGCCCTAATGGTTATGCGCCGAAAGGTGAAATTCCCAGGTTTTCTCGAGCATATTTAAAGCCTACATCATATTGTCCAAACGCGCTTCGGTTGTATCTGGTTATTGACGTAACAATTACCATGGGCGTCACCAGACATTTTAAAAGGGGGGTCGTATTTTGTGTGAAGAAGAGGAAGTTAGCTCCGCGTTCAAGTTAGCGGCAATGACGCTCGCGCGTATAGAGCGAACACTACGGCGTGGGGTCCAGGGGCCCGCTTAAGGGCCCCTGGAAGCTCTGAGGAGTTAGACATTTCAAATGCCTATAATGCAGTGAAATGATCGTCAATTTTGCTAGTTTGATAATGCCAAAAATATGATTCCATATAAGAGTAAAACGTGAACCCATGGATGGGGATCAAAGAAAAAGTTGTTTTAGGTCTTAAAATGACAATGGCACCAGAACATTTTCCTTTTACAATGGGGCCTATCATGGGACCCATGGGTTCGGTCAAGGGAACCAACTGGTTGAATCCAGAGGCAAAGGATTCCCATGAACAAAACCCTCGGAAGCTCTTGGAATACAATGCCATGAGTATTCAAGATTAAGGAGATAAAATAGCTAACCTCAAGTAACAAATCGTACAAAAGTTTTAAGCAAATTGAACTCTGCAATGCAAAGAAATTTAAGAAAACCATTCACATCTGCAGTGAATAGCGTCTCTTAACTGCTTATGTTATCAGGCTTTAATATAGAACAGAACAGTAATAGAACAGAACACAGTGGCGTAGCTAGAGGGGGGGCAGGGGCGGTCGCCCCCCCCCCCCCCACAAAGCCTCCGAAGGCCTCTGTCGGAAATTTCTAGTCTCTGTCGGAAATAAATAAAAACAATCCATTTGAAACACTTACAACACTTCTTACGTTTTTGAGCAGAATTACACATCAAAATGTCACGTGAAAATCAAAAGTCGGTCTCAAATTGCCCGGAAAGCCAACAAAAAAAAAAAAAGGGTCTCCAGAATTTCGAATCGCACAACTGCCAGATGATGGTACCACTTCAAGGTAATAATCTGTCGGAAATTTTTTGCTTTTGCCCCCCGACCAAAAATATCTAGCTATGCCACTGACAGAACAGTAAGTCAGTTGTGCACAACGTGATTTTACCAATTTACTTTTTTTACTTTCAATCTTTCTCCTTCAAGACCTAGAAAATACTGTACCTGTCATTTATTCCATTAAAATAGGTAATGGAAATGTAAAAATTGAAAAAGCCAAGCAAAATTGGAGAAGAACAGAAGTTGGTTGAGATTTAGAATAAAGATTGACCCATCACTCGGTTTGATACGTATACAGAGTAATCGATATGTATTTGCAGCGAAATTAATCATTTAACATATTAAAAGAAGTAATTACTTTGCAATGGCAGAAGAAACCTATTTCGACCTTTGGTACATCCTTTAAACGTTTCTGTAAAAACAAAGATAAAAGGGGGTCGTTTGCACACCCCGACCCCCCCCCCCTTGGTGACGCCCATGAATTACTGCAATACCTGCAGATGCGCCAGCCAATTGCAATTAATACGAACTGGGATTTAAGATGACATAACGGGTTAAAGGGCAAAGGAGGGCTAAGGCCCCATAAGATGCCCTAAAGTCCATACAACCTTAACTGACAACAAAGAACCAACCAACACCAAACGAGCCTTGCACAATTAGCTACAGACAGATTCCAAAAACACAGAAAAAAAAAGACAGATTTGACAAAACACCTTTCATGTATTTCTACGCCGATGTCAAGTGCATGAAATATTATTTTCGATTTCCTATTTAACATTTTCAGACATAATAGCATCGAACAAAACAGAGGTTACTAGTAAATGTCAAGATCTATTCTCCTCCACGCAATAATTTTACGGAACAAAATCTGTCTGTAATTGCTCCTCTTTAGGGGGATAAAAATTCTTGACCATAGAAGATAAAAAATCTAAATTAAATGCAACTAACTGAAAGGCCCGGGAAATGCCATTTCCGCAATATCTGCCGGCTTCGGCATTTTTGCCAAAAATTCTTTTTATGCTACACGCCAACTGGTGGTGGTTCTTTGCTTAGATAGTCACGAATTAGCACTCCACAAATAATGTCACTGCAAATGACACTGAAAGAGCCCCCTCTTTTGATAGGGTATGGGCCCCTGCAGGTAGATCCGGCCCTGTCCCCCAAAAATGATATCCTCGTTTGTAGGGCCACCTTTGTGTGGAGGCCCCTAGGCACGAGTCTCACTGGTTTATGCTGAAATCCAGCCCTGTAGCTACAAGTTGAACTACAATAAGGTGACACACCCATTTAACTTAATGTTCGTCAGCCCAAAACGTCACCGTCGGTTATCATGAGTTATTCCGTCTTTCAATATTTTGAATGACTTTTGAAATGAGCCTACTACTTCGTGATGAGTTTCAGATGTTAGGCACTAGACCTATGCAAAATCATAGATAAAAGTGTGGATGTTGTAAAATGTGGGAAGATTCGCAGTGATTTAGATAATTTGGGAATTCCTTAAATGAAAAGTTACATTTCCTCTACTTGATAAGCCTGCGCAGTGGCTCACTTTGGGTTTGGCCAAACGGACCTGCTGCCCCTCCGTAGTTGGCAATGAGATGACGAAAAACTCTCGTCACTCTTCTAGCTCGAAATTTAAACTTCACGCTTCTGTCATTTGCTAATGATGCCCCGATGGATAAACTCCTAAGCTTTAAATTTGGTGCCAGGTTAGCATGTCCTTTAATATGGTCCTGGAACCGTGGAACGAGGCGAAGTAGCCTAAGTCAATGTATATGTGTGGTGTACAATGACCATAAGCAGGGCCGTAACGAGCGGGGGGTGTGGGGTGTCACACCCCCCAATATTTGGTCGCTCGTCGGCAAATTTTCGGTCTGTCGGCAAAAAGAGGAGAGGGAAAAGAAAAGAAGAGGAAATAGGAGAGGAGGAAAAGAAGAGAGAAGGGAAAAGAAAGGGAAAGGAAGGGAGGGAAAGGGAAGACGGAGAATAAAGAGAAAAAAGAGAAAGAGAGAACGGGCAAATCTGTTATCAGCTATTTCGATTTTCGGCTCTTCATCTAATTGGCCCTTTCAAGTTGAAGGCCCGTCGGCAAATTGATTATGCGTGTGACGGCCTTATACGACCGTATCAACGGCCGTCGGTGTAACTGAGTCCGTCGGGAACTCGGGGAAAGAAAGGAAATTAACGACTTCCGTATAGGTGCACTATTTCGGGTCATATGACATTCTTGAAAAACCACTTTCTGCACATTATTCCTCACTTTTATCATCACCATGGGGAGCAGCACCCGATTACCCATGGAGAGGGTACCCTAGCCCGTTTTCTAAACCCTAACCTTGACTTCAAACACATTTGGCAAACTTCTGAGGATCCGGTTTACCCACAAACATCCTGGGAAAAAATTAATGCGTGCCTCGCGTGTCTTCCCTTCACTGCAGTCTCAGGCTTTTAACTTTTGAACACCGAAATGAAACAGATACATAACCCATCTTCAGGTCCTGGCGTTCAAAGCATATTTTGAACGCTTGTGTTAAGATTCTGAACACTCACTTTTTCTCCCTTTTTGAACGCCGGACGCCTATCCACTTATTTGAACGCCTGACGCACCTAGTGTTCAAATGCTGAACACAAAGTGTTCCAATTCTGAACGACAGATTCAACCTGAGCTCCTGAAGTATAGTACGTGGCATGGCGGGAGGAATAGCCTAACACATTAGAATTAACCGGAATCTTTGCATTGATTCCGCGTAATGCATTATGAACCAAAATATACCAGTCCTGCATAAGACTTCATTTTTTACCGAGAGATTATGCTAAAACCTCAGAACTTCCGGGGGCGAACTGCCCCCCCGGACCCCCACCAGGGGCCCTAAGGCCGGCCCAGTGTTTTAGCCAGTCCCTACTTGTGGGACAATGTCGACGGATAAACGGCGACAAATGTCGCACAAAAAAAATCTGACACGCAAATTCTACGCGGGTGTAAATTTTGAGGTTCCTCATTAGGGCAGAAATCCACTCAAATATTGCACCATTTGCGATCTAGACACCTTACAAATTCCGAGTTTCCAAAGGGGAGGGCTTTAGAGGGGGACACCCCCTCCCCTTAAACTCCTCCCCCAGGCCACAGATCAGTAAATGTCGCATTGAGAAAACGTCCTAGCTAAAGCACTAGCAGACCTCTGGATTCTAACCGCTTAAAACTATAGCGGCCTGACGAGAGGGATAGCCAAATACATTAAAATTAGTGGGGGTCTTTGCATTTGATGATGCATTATGAACCAAAATATATGCATCCTGAGACTTAATTTTTCACCCAGAGATTTACTTAAACCTCAGAGCTCTTGGGGGCTTCGCCCTCCGGAATCCACTAGGGGTCCTTAGGCGGGGCCCTGGACCCCACCCGCTAAAGCTCGTTTTCGTACTACGCATTACCAGATCCGTCGGCAAAACATAATCTCCACACCCCCCAAAGATAACACCTTCGCTACGCCCCTGACCATAAGGCAAAGTTTGAAACGCAACCCTTCCTTTAAAGCGCCCTAAATTGGAGCATAAACCCTTTTCTAAGCATCGCTCTATGTACTCCGAACTCGCCCCCACTTTGCTCTTTTTTTTATGACAACATCGAATGAGCACGCACCGAATATACTTCGCCGCTAATTTTCCTCGTTTGGAATTTTTCAACAATCCGACGTGACTCCGTTTCCAATCGAACTTCTGTCACGAAGGTAACCAGTAATTTGGCAGTGTTGCCATCCGGATGATACTTGCACCACTACACATCGTTTAAAACTTTATGTAACCAGAGAAGTGTCATTTCGACAGAAAAGGTATGTCCCTGGTTTAATTTTTCCCCGATAAAAACATGAAAAGGACGTATTTTATGCCATCGGAGAATACTATGATGTTACAAAGTCAGGAACGGTCTAGCTCAATGCTGCCCTCTGTTAGCTTCCAGATGTTGATTTAACGGACGTGATGATACTACGGTATAAAAAACTTATCTCACAACTTTGTTTAATAAGACACATGGGAAAAGGTAGCGACAGCGGAGGAAGCGCACCTGGGATGGTATTTAAGTTTACGGGCTGACCTAGATATTTTACAACTTGTGTTGTCTAGCTCCGGAGTTGGTTCTGCCTTTTGGATGGGTGCGCTCTTCGTTAAATAACAGATTTTCGTTGGAATTTTTCCGAAGTCGGGACCGGCAGAAAGTTCGCCTTTTTGGCTATACGGAGCCGGAACTGGACGGAATTAGCCTACCTGACTGAGCTCCGCATGTTTTGGCTTGCTAGCAATAAGTCTTTGAAGATCTTAGGCTAGTTTAATTTTCGATGACCAAGATGGCCGAGGAAAAACCACGGTACAAAATTGGTAAGTCGGGGTGAGAATCAGACTGAGGATTACCCAAGGAGAAGGCCCTTAATAAATTCGGAGCTAGCCTAGGCCTAGAGGCTAGGGGTGTCTCGCCTTGGAGACTAAGCTGTTATTTTGAAGGATAATTGAGCAATAATGCCATTGGTCTTTTCAGGGGGCTTACCGGCCGATGTCCAGGTATGCGGGTAAGGTTAGGCCTTGCGGCACGATATGTCATGTGGGTTCTTCACCTGTGTGTGCCATTATGTGGCCAAGGTTTGCTTTATACACAGGACTAACGTTAGGACTGTACGACATACTGTAGCTATATTATATTATAGGTCTAGTAGCCTATAACATTTTCATAATTAACATTTAGGTTAAAAGGCAAAGGAGAGCTAAGACACCATAAGATATGCTGTGAAGTCCAAACCCTTTAGTTCCAAAACATACAACTAACAACACTGACCAAGTATGGGTATATCACCCAGTTCAACAGGATCTATAATGGGGTTACACTGCAGATCTTCGGCGTGGCAAAAATGAAGTCACGCCAAATTATACTGACATACTTTATCAGTCAGAAACCAGTTTTATTCTTTGGCGAAGGCACAAATGGTGCAAATTTTCGGCGTATAGCCTAATTTGTTCCATAATTACTATGATGTATAAATCTTTGGTGGGTAAAAAACAAACTTGCACTTATGGTAATGGGGTGACCACCAAATGCGCACTGAAGAAGTCTATCATTCCAAGATTGTGACATGGAGGTTAATAAGGCTAGATGCCCACAAACTCAACAAACCCCCGCCCCCCTCCCACCCCCTCCCCCATCAGTGTTAACTTTAATAAAGTGTACCTAAAGTCTAATGTAAGAATTCAACTGATGGCTTGAATGGAGAGTCCGTGACCGGAAGTGACATACGTGGTACGCATAGGGATATAGGGTTAGGGTTATATGCGTAGTAGGCATACGGATAGCATACGCATAGGGATAGGGTTAGGGTTATACGTAGTAGGGATATGGATAGGATACGCATACGGATAGGGATAAGGTCATACACGTGGTACGCATAGAGATAAGGTTAGGGTTATACTGTTAGGTATACGTAGGGATAAAATATGTATAGGTATGTATATTATACTATACAACTGAGCTGTTTATATTGTACTTATAATATTTAAAACCGTTTGCCGGCAGCCCGGCTCGCAGCGCTATCGGTTAGGGCATGGAATCGCTATACTGAGATCTATACCATGTTCGTATTCTTCAAGTGATCCGCGTTTGAATCTCACTGACACCTTTCTTTCTCCAGCTTCTTTTCTCACTTCTTGTTACGCCACTTTATGAACTTAACTTATCACTGATCTTTTGTAAGTTTTAAGTTGTAATTTACACAATTTCTGTTCACGGATTCTCCATTCTTACCCAACTGATAATGTAGAGGTTGGAAAATGAATTCCATTCATCCAACTCAGTCCGTTTTTCATAGCTACTGTAAGTACTCCTTTGCTGAGAAAATGTTGCAAGTTATTCACTTAGGCCTATGCCTGATTCTAAGTAGTCGATTGGGCAATAATTTGTGATGTCCTTCAATTGCCTGCTTTTGTTTTCCTTTGAAATTAAAGGCAGTAGGCAGCCACCCCAATCAGAGTGAGTATGCCCTGTCATCTAAGTCATGATTGGCCTATTTTGATCATTTGACAGTATTTTTGTTAGTGAATTGTGAAATTCAAGGAGAATTTCTCCTTGCTTTACCTATATTGTGTGTTATAGTTATGTTCAAAATGTTTTCAGAGGTGCTTGTAATGTAATAAGAGGAGATTTGCAAGAGTTCGCTGATTTTTCAAAGAAAATTTTGCGGCGACTGCCTGTTGCCTTAAAGATTTTTGTGTGACCCACCTTGAAACATACTGTTCTCTTTCATAGCATGTTGTACGGAAAGGGCTTTTATAGCCATATCACCCTATAACAGTAGAAAGATTACTTTTCGGCACCAGGTGCAGTGGCTTTCAAAAAAAAAAAAAAAGCAAAACCAAAGGTGTTAATTTGAGTTTTAATAACATTTAAAAATGCCCGTATTTGACTTTGATAACGTCTGCCAGTACTCTTCTTTCAGCTTTCTGGCTTGGCCATGCTGAATGATCTAAAGCATACAGTTTACAGTGCCTAATTTTTCTCTCAGTTTACAGTTTCTGGTCAAAATTGCTCTCAAAAGCTTTTAAGACTGAAACTAAATCAGTGAAAATTTTCCTGTCAAGAATCATCAGCAGCTACTGTACAGTAACAGACAAGAAAAGAAACAAAATGCAAAAGAGAAGGACAACAAAAATGATCAGACAATGATACCACTGTTGCACAATTAGCACATATGGAAATGCCACAACAATATGGAAGGCTTCTGTACCAGTGCATGTACTTTAGCACAAAAAGATGTGAATTGTAAAATCTCTTTAAGATTAGGTCTTTGTCTCTATCTGTGTTAATACTACTTCTGAAAATGTAAACACAAGTAAACACCCAAGTATTCTTAGAATTATTGCACTCTTTCCATAGCAGAGGAAGTAGCTTGATTGAAATAAATATTTTGTGGAACAATAATTTGTAAGTCATGGCTGGCAAAATAAGCGTCAAAGGGCAGCTATGGAGAGTACATTTTCTTTTTAAATGTATTGGAATGAAATTATTTTGACCCTGTTTTTCTAGATACAATAGTTATTTCACATAAATGACAATTCTAGGTCAGAGGTATAGAATGTATCTCCCATAGCAAGATACACGTAAATGACCAGTTAGTTGGAAAGTGTTTGTTTGTGACTTATGTGACGCCATTTGGTGACTTATGTGACGACAAAGATCTGTTTGTACCATCTCACAAAAAATTCTAAGAACTCAACTTGACCTGTTTTACATAGACTATTATCTTCTATTACCAGTCCTAAACCTAATCCCTTCCTGCCTAACACTTCACAGGATTCTCACCTTTTATTAATCAACTTGAAAAATTGCAATTCTCTGAGTGACTTACGTGATGTTTATTGAGGGCGCTATTGTTCATAGCACGTGGGTGGAATCGAAGATTTGTGAAATTCAGAAGAGAGATATCTTATGACATTTTAGGAAAAAGTACTTTTTGGAATACTACTATTTCATTCATGGTCCATAGGGGGGCTTTTCCACCAAAATTTCTGCAAATGCTGTGACTTACGTGACATGGAATGGCCCAGTACTGTACAAGAATGATATCATGAAGTAGATACAATCTATCTTTTAAATTGAGTGAATAATCTTCAACATTTTATATCTCAGCTCAGGAATGTCCTGTGAAGATGAAGTTGAACCATTGGATGCAGCTGTAACATATATATTTTTTTAAATTTTAGACTTTAGGTACACTTTAAGTTAAGACAGTGAACTGAAGTACGATGGAGGTAACTACTGTACCCAGTCAGACAGACTATTCCACAAATTGACAACTCTGAGCTGAACTACCTAATAGCAAGCCTGGCAAAACACTTTATAGCCTCTTACAATAGCCTTGAACCTGAGAATTATATTCAGAACCTGTAAGTGTAAGTGGCTGCTAGTTAAGTTGACAAACTGAGAATTCCTCTCAGAGACAAATTTGTAAAACTGGAGCGTGTCCCAGACATTCCAGGCCCTCGTCTCTACAAACCGGGACATTTCCAAAGTTTGGACCCTTCAAACCGGGACATTGACCAATTGCACAACACATGATTCCAAGATAAGGATATTCCTAAGAATCAGAATTATTTTACCATTTTGCATCTTTGAATGCTCTTTCCATAAAAAAAAAAGAAGAAGAAAAAAAAAACAGTCTAGAGAATTTTCTTGCGTGCATGTGGTTAAAGTGCAATGCATGGTGAATATATTACTTGTAAACAAAGCTAGGCAGTATTCAAATTTTATGCATCCAATTTCATGTTAGTGCAAGTGCAAGTGCTGTACTTGGAACATTTATGTGCTGTATGCACCAGTGTTTACACTAGGGCTCAGGAACTGGGGGGGGATTCCCCCTCCCAGATTTTTTGAGGGAGATTTCAAATTCTAGGGGGGTGGGGTGGGGATTTCCAGAAATAATAAATCAGTGAAATGAGGGAATCAGTTATGGTGTTGTATGACTCATTGATTTCCGATTGTTCTTCTGTGTCACAGTCTCACAGACAAGTTCAAGAGTTCCAAATTAACATGAAGTACATGCAGGAAAATAAAGAATTGTGGGCCACAAGGTCTGTGCGGAAATTTTCTGCAGAAAACTATTTTTATAGGACTTTTATTTATAGGACTTGGAAAGTCAGTGCGGGAATTGTGCAATTGCGCAGCTTAGCATGAACACTGGTATGCATGTGTGACATACTAATTTTTTATACAGTATCATACCTATAGACAAAGGCTACTGTATACTTTTAAGCCTATATTCAGGATCGTAACATTGCAGTCCAGCTGTGAGTGGAAGCCTAGCATACCCCCGCTCCTTGAATGCGCTCCCTTAAGAAGTCGACCTATTATTTTTTCTTTTCATGGAATACTGTAGAAGTAGTAGGCCTACTGCTAGGAAGTTGCTCTGGTGATATTTTTCACACTTACTGTCCAGGCAGTTGTGGTCAAAGTGTTTGTAAACATCACCACATTGCAGAGTAGACAAATTAACACATTTGCTTACCTGACTGGCTACAAATTGAGCAAAAAAATGTAACTGAACCAAACAGATAATGTGCAGTAGTGTGGACTTTTATGGGGTTTGCAGTTCACTGGAATAGGTGACGGTTTTTGTTTTTATTGACCTACTTTTGGATATGGTAGAGTAAATTGGGTGAGTATAAGTCAAATATCTACAGAACAGATCCATCAGTACTGGTTAATCTTATCATGGTGTTTATCTTGGTGGCACATTTATTCTTTATAAACTATGAAAAACCCACCAAAATGCCTAGTAAGGCCCAACATCAGGCAACTAGCTGTAGCAAAATGCAAATTGCTAAAGAAGGTACAGTAATGTTATTGATCTCTGTTGTGTATTGAACAAATAATGTATTCGTAATGACGTATTATTTCCGGTTTCTAGAAGTTTCCATACTGACCGTAAATTCTTGGAAACTTACAAACTTCTGATGATTCATACTGTTTTTACCAGGAGAGCCAAGAGAGGACAAAGAGCTCTCAGAGGCTACTTTGACGCCGAGTAATAAAGATCACTTTTACGAATATACCTTACTACTACTCTGTTGTGTTTCTTCTTTGTCTCGGTTACGTCTTTACTTACAAACACAATAAATTGGCGACGAGGATATTAATTTCTGGATCTACGTGACATTTTGTTTCTACTTTACTTCTACTTGTGCTATACGTTTACAAAATGCCTACTACATCAGGATTATTGCCGCCGCCCGAATTTTTGTCAACTCCAGGACAGCCTCCACGACCATGGAAACAATGGTACCGACAATTTCAAAACTACGTTGTTGCAGCTGCCTTTGACTTTCCTGCTGAACGGAAAAGGGCAATTTTACTACACTGTCTGGGTGCTGAGGGACAGAGGATTTTCCAACACTCTTCCTGTTGTTTCATCTACAGAAACTGATACGTATGAACAGGCAGTGCGTACGCTTGAAACGCATTTTAAGCCGACTGTTAATGTAGTGGCGGAACGCTACAGGTTCCGCCAAAGAGCCCAATTGCCGGGAGAACCCGTGGACAGTTATATTTCTTCACTCCGAGAACTTGCTTCCACGTGCGAGTTCCGGGATTTTGCTGACGAGATGATACGGGATCAGCTCGTCGAAAAGACGACGTCAACGAAACTGCGGGAGAGACTTCTTTTAGAGAAGGACCTTACACTTCCTAAAGCCATTACGCTTGCCCGTAACATGGAGCAAGCCCTACGAGAGGCCAGTTCGATGTGCCCCAATGGGAAACCAATATCCACTGCGGAAGTTCGCAAGAAGGGAGTACAACCGCCATCATCCGCCGGTACAAAGCGACAGTGCTATCGGTGCGGGTCGAACAAGCACTTGGCGACTTCCCGTGACTGTAAAGCGGTAGACGCAGTGTGCCGTGGGTGCAACAAGAAGGGACATTTTGAAAAGATATGCCGCCAACGAAAAGTTCGCGCCATCGGAGAGAACCTTCCTACTGCAGCTCCTACCAATCATCCGGCTGTCTCACCATCATTTAACCAGGCGGATAACGAACCGCAAGTATTACAAACTGTTAATAATGTTGAGCATGATACAAAAGTAAGGCCCAACGTTTCATGTATTTTAAATTTTAATGGGGCCGATATTCCAGTTGTTGTTGACACTGCAAGTGATGTCACTTTAATGAATATTGATACCTTTGATTTGTACTTTGTGCGAGAGGCATTACAGCCATGCACTACATCAATTACTTCGTATACCAGTAACAAAATTCCGTTGCTTGGTTACTTTGATACAAAGGTTTCTTTTCAAGAGCGTTCTGCCCGTATTCGGACGTACGTTACACGTCAGGGTTCAACCCTAGTTGGTAAAGACGTTATTCAAGCTCTTAAGTTACATATTGATGGTGCTACTTTAACTTGTTCTTCTACTACTACTTCCAATAATGTACAGAATGTCAAATTTTTTAACGCGTTTCCTGATCAATTTTCCGATTCCTTTGGTGTAATCAAAGGATATCAACATAAAATTAAGTTAAAGTCGGACGCACGTCCAGTTCAACAAAAACTCCGTCCACTTCCTTTGGCCGCTCGGGAAAAAGTTTCTGCAGAACTTGCCCGATTGGAAAAAGATGGTGTGATTGAGAGAGTTACTGATGCGACTGAATGGGTTTCCCCCATTGTCGTAGCTTACAAAAAGTCAGGAAAAGTTCGTATTTGTGTTGATTTACGTAAAGTTAATGAACAAGTTGTGGTAGACAAGCATCCCTTACCCAATATTGAAGAAATGTTTTCAAACTTAAGAGGTGCAAAATACTTTTCCAAACTGGATCTTAAATCTGCCTACCATCAATTGGAACTTCATCCCGATAGTAGGGATATTACCACTTTCATTACGTATGAAGGGTTATTTCGCTATAAACGAGTATGTTTCGGACTTGCTTCCGCACCGGCTTGCTTTCAAAAATTAATGACAAATGTTTTACGAGGTTTATGTGGTGTTATGTGCTTCATTGATGACATTATTATCTACGGTTCTTCTAAAGAGGAACACTACACAAATTTATGCAATGTTTTAAAGAGACTGCAAGAATGTGGAATGGTATTGAATGATTAAGTGTATTTTTGAAGCCCAGTCCATTCAAGTTTTAGGGTATGTTATTGATCAAACAGGTCTTCATCCTAACCCCGATTTAGTTGCTGCCATTCGAGATGCCCCTACCCCTACATCAAAGGAACAAGTTCGTTCTTTTCTAGGCCTAGCAGGCTACTACGCAAGATTTGTTCCTAACTTCGCTACTAAAGTTCAGTCAATTCGCGACCTTCAAACTGCTTCTCACTTCGCTTGGAATGCGGAAGCTAGCGCGGCCTTCCAAGAGATCAAGTCAGCTATTGTTAATAGTGAAGCCTTGTCCTTATTTGACCCTAACCTGGATGTTTGCATCACTACTGACGCTTCAGGTTATGGCATCGGCGCTATTATGACTCAAATGATTGATGGTCAGGAGAGAATTGTTTCATGCACTTCTCGAAAACTCAGTGAAGCTGAGCGAAAGTATTCTACAGGTGAGCGCGAAGCCCTGGCATGTGTGTGGGCGATTGAACGCTGGCATACATACCTGTGGGGTCGTCACTTCACTTTACGCACTGATCATCAAGCTTTAGTTACATTATTATCTACTTCAGGTACGGGTCATCGACCCATGAGGATTGCTAGATGGGGATCACGACTATTACATTATAATTTTACCGTTGAATACAAACCGGGGAATCAGAACAAAGTTTCTGATGCGCTGTCAAGGTTACCTCTTGACAGCGATAACTTACAATTACAAATTGACGAAGATGTGCACGCCGTGTGTGAAATAGTTCTAAATGATAGTTGTATTACGAAAGAACAGTTGCGAGAAGCAACGAATGCTGATGTCCTTTTGAAGGAGGTCAGTAAATACATAATTTCAGGCTGGCCAAAGAAAAGTTCAGATGTATCAGCTGAAATTTTACCTTATTTTCGTATTCGGGACAGTTTATCCATTCACCATGATATTGTTTTTAAGGGGGAGAGAGTAGTTATTCCCTCAGAGTTAGTTAAAAGAATTATTCAGTTTGGTCATGAAGGTCATCAAGGTATTGTTAGGACCAAACAAAGGCTACGTCAGTTGTATTGGTGGCCAAACATGGATGACGTAATTATGCAAACCATCAAAGATTGCACTGTTTGTCAAAATCATGACAAGACAGCACGTGTCCGTAGGGCTCCTATGCGACCTGTTCCTTTACCTACTTCGAGTTGGAAGAAACTTGCGATCGACATCGTGGGTCCAGACAGTACTGCACCACGTGATTGTCGATTTGCTATTACTTTAATTGATTACTACAGTAAATGGCCTGAAGTTGCTTTTTGCCCTCAGGTTACTGCACATGATGTTATTGATGTATTGACAACTATATTTTCTAGGGAAGGATTCCCAGAAGAGATCGTGACTGACAACGGTCCACAATTTACATGTAATGAATTTGAGACATATTTACAAGAACGTAATATTAAGCATCGTTTTTCTGCTATTTATCATCCTCAAGGAAACAGTGAAATTGAAAGATTTAATCGGGTACTTAATGACAGTGTTCAAACCGCCAAACTAACCAGACGGAATCTGAAATTAGCTACAAGGGAATTTTTAGCCGTCTATAGGTCTACGCCGCATGCTACCACAGGCGTCGAACCTTCCATACTTTTACACGGTCGTCATTTAAAGACCAAATTAGACATTACTGGGGTTACCACTAGTCCTACTTCCGTTTCCCCTCATGCTTTACGTCAGAAAGTCCAACGTAAGCAAGAGGCGAGCAAAGAATACTTCGATAAACGAAAGGGGGTCGTCCAACAGGACATTCAACCCGGAAGCTGGGTGAGAGTTCGCAAACCTGGGAACATACAGAAAGGTTGTCCAAAGTTTAGTGAACCCATTCAGATTACCAAGAAAATTGCTCCCAACACCTACGAAACTTCTGATGGGAGACAATGGAACGTTGAACGGTTGGCACCGTACAACGGAAACCCACAACCACAGGGAGACTTAGACCCTAGCCAAATTCCTCCCCAAGGTCAGGAATCACAAGAAAACCGGCCCGACCCAAACACTAATGCTAGACCACAAAGGATAAGAAGTATGCCTTACTGGGCAAAAGATCTTGTTTTTTATTGAGAAAACTCTGTAAGAACTTTGATGCGCAGAGGTACTTAATCACTTCGTTATATTTACCTCATTTGTTTTATTTACTCTATTGGGAGTAAAGCTGTTTGTTAGTAGTTATAGGAATGATGGTATACTCAAGGATTTCGTTTTTTACAAGGGGGGAAATTGTTGTGTATTGAACAAATAATGTATTCGTAATGACGTATTATTTCCGGTTTCTAGAAGTTTCCATACTGACCATAAATTCTTGGAAACTTACAAACTTCTGATGATTCATACTGTTTTTACCAGGAGAGCCAAGAGAGGACAAAGAGCTCTCAGAGGCTACTTTGACGCCGAGTAATAAAGATCACTTTTACGAATATACCTTACTACTACTCTGTTGTGTTTCTTCTTTGTCTCGGTTACGTCTTTACTTACAAACACAATAATCTCAAGTTGATCTTGGAGCATACAGTACATATGTACTACACTATAAGTTTGATCTTGTGCTTGGAGTCACACCCTCCCCCATGCTAAGGTCAGATTTCTGTCAGAACCTGGTCTGATCTTCATCACACTTCAGCATTTACTGTATAGTGGGAAATTTTCACGGGGGTTAAATTTTCGCCCTTTTCGCGACCAAGTATGTAATCGCGAATTTAAGACCCGTGAAAGCACTTTCGTTAATTTTTGGTTTCGATGATAAGAGAAACCAATGCATTCGTGATGGCGTATGTGTGTATGTATGTGTGTATGTGCGTGTGTGTGTATGTATGTGTGTGTGTGTGTATGTGTGTGTGTATGTGTGTTTGTGACACTGCTCGTTAACACGATATCTCAAGAAGGGAAACTCTGACAGTTCTCAAACTTGGTACATAGATGCCCAATATTGAGAGGAAGAACCTTATTATTTTTGGTGGGGGTCAAAGGTCATCTGGGGTCACCGGGGGTCAAATTCCGAAAACCTTGTTAACACGATATCTCGAGGTAGGAAGCTTGGATAAATTTCATACTTAGTATGTAGATGCGTTATGGTAAGAGGAAGAACCCTATCGTTTTTGATGGAGGTCAAAGGTCATCTGGGGTCACCGGGGGTCGAATGCTGAAAACCTTGTTAACACGTTATCTCAAGTCAGGAAGCTTGGATAAATTTCATACTTAGTATGTAGATGCGTTATCGTAAGAGGAAGAACCCTATCGTTTGTGGTGGAGGTCAAAGGTCATCTGGGGTCACCGGAGGTCAAACTCTGAAAACCTTGTTAACACGATATCTCAAGATAGGAAGCTTGGATAAATTTCATACTTAGTATGTAGATGTGTTATGGTAAGAGGAAGAACCCTATCGTTTGTGGTGGAGGTCAAAGGTCATGTAGGGTCACCGGAGGTCAAACTCTGAAAACCTTGTTAACACGATATCTCAAGATAGGAAGCTTGGATAAATTTCATACTTAGTATGTAGATGCGTTATGCTAAGAGGAAGAACCCTATCATTTTTGGTGGAGGTCAAAGGTCATCTGGGGTCACCGGGGGTCGAATGCTGAAAACCTTATTAACATGATATCTCAAGTTAGGAAGCTTGGATAGATTTCATACGTAGTATGTAGATGTGTTATGGTAAGAGGAAGATCCCTATCATTTTTGGTGGTGGTCAAAGGTCATCTGGGGTCACCGGGGGTTGAATGCTGAAAACCTTGTTAACATGATATCTCAAGGTAGGAAGCTTGGATAAATTTCATACGTAGTATGTAGATGTGTTATGGTAAGAGGAAGAACTCTATTGTATTTGGTGGAGGTCAAAGGTTATCTGGGGTCACCAGGGGTCAAAACCTGAAAACCTTGTGTGCACGATATCTCAAGATAGGAAGCTTGGATAAATTTCATACTTAGTATGTAGATGCGTTATGGTAAGAGGAAGAGCCTTATTGTTTTGGGTGGAGGTCAAAGGTCATCTGGGGTCACCAGGGGTCGAATGCTGAAAACCTTGTTAACACGATATCTCAAGTTAGGAAGCTTGGATAAATTTCATACTTAGTATGTAGATGTGTTATGGCAAGAGGAAGAACCCAATGATTTTTGGTGGCGGGTCAAAGGTCATCAGGGGTCACCGGAGGTCAAACTCTGAAAACCATGTTGACACAATATCTCAAGATAGGAAGCTTGGATAGATTTCATAGGTAGTATGTGGATGTGTTATGGTGGGAAGATGAATGCTATCATGTTTGGTGGAGGTCAAAGGTCATGTAGGGTCACCGGGGGTCAAACACTGAAAATGTTTTTAACATGATATCTCAAGATAGGAAGCTTGAATAAATTTCATACTTAGTATGTACATGCATTATGGTAAGAGGAAGAACCCTATCGTTTTTTATGGAGGTCAAAGGTCATCTGGGGTCAAAAAGCAAAATTTTAAGAATTCCCAAGATCGTCTCATGAGTTCACCAGAAGGCAAAAAGCAAATTTTCCCAAGAATTCCTAAGTCATCAGATGTCATCATGTCAAAATGCAAAATTTCCCAGGAATTCCCAAGATCAAATATGAACCTAAAATTATTTTTCCAACATGTTCAGATAGCACTTGACCAGTGACTGAAAGACATGGGACAGCATGGCATTATTTGGAATAGAACATATATCATCGAAACCTCAATGCATTTTTGCATTCTGGTTACAAGACTATGTTGGTTGCCTGCAACAGCGAATTCTTCACTCTACAAATATGTGAACAAGGTACAGATTCGCCAAAAATTAGCCTAGCGGAAATTTCCCGCTATACAGTACCTTGTGGCAAGAGTTCTGACTTGCAAAGGCAAAGCAAAAACAGGGTTTACATCTGTACCCTTACAGTGCTGTAAAAGGAAGTAACAGGTTTTGTGACTTACTCTACTTGAGCTAGGAAAGAGTTAACAGTCAGCCAGAAGATTGCACAAAAAGGTGTCAGTAACATCATTATGTTTCAGTATTAGCCCTCTCCAGTACACGGTTAAATTTTTCAATTTTGACTTTCATAATAATGATAAATTCTAACTTAATCAGTTAAGTTGCACTATAACTAAGGTGTACAACTGAAGTATACTGAATAACAGACACAGCTGCTGTATTTCATCCAAAAAAGTGTAATTACTGCTCACTTAACTATGGCCATTTGTCTCTTGGTTCTGTTTTCACCAGTATTTCCTGGTATTTCCCAATATTTCCCAGTATTTGCCAATATTTCCCACTCAGCCAGGAAATATTAATATTTCCTGGAAATATATTTAACCCTGCACACTTGATACCACCAGGAGTGTATGATCCTAAGTACAGTATCAATCCAGATCCAGTACAAGTTGCACCATAGTGTTGGACAAGTGTTCCAATCAGTGTTAGGGATATTGCACAATTCCTGCACTTTTCTCAGAAATCCTGCAGGTTAACTAAAAGTTGCATTGGTAATTAGTTCACAAAAAGTTAACATTTTGTGTTACAACTTATTTCCACTGTTTAAATCTAAATCCTGCCTGATTTTTTTTCCGGGGGGGGGGGGGGGCACATATTTTTTCTCATGAAATCAGGGGAATTAAGCGGTGTTGCACTGCTTTGCAGAAGGGAACCCCTTAGTCTTGTCACTGCTGGTCACCTATTTTTTTTTTTTACTGAGCTGCAGCTGCTTCAGGCCTCCAGTCTGCTCCTGCTCAGTGGAATTCCTGTGCATGAAATTACCCCACTGCAGAATGGATGTGCTGTGGAGATAATCCTTCTGTCTGATCTTTCAACATACAGCTGTACATGTGTTATGATTGTGTTCAATATTGGCATGGAAAGTTTTTCCACAGGATTTTGCCAAGTACACCTTCATTCCAACCTGGAGGTGCAGTGTGTCAGGGAAGGTCTTTTTGAAACATTTTCTGTGATGATGGCATAATTTAATCTTTTCAGTGCCATGCAAGTGCAATTCACTCCAAACTGGCCAGACTTAGATGTGGTACGAAGGTGGGGGTAGGGTCCCATGATCCTTCAATTAGGAGGACTATCCAAATTCAGTAACTGCTGTGGGTACAGCCAAGGGTGCAATTCCTGGGTGATGATCAGTTGCTGTGACAGTTGAGCCTACTTTTTTTTCTCTCAAGGAGAGCAGAATCTTCAGTTGATAATTTGATACAAACTTACACTTTTGGTGTGCAAAGACTGTTTTTCTTTCATAGTTTTATTTAATGTACATTACAGTAGCTACACAGAACAATTCCTCCCCCCCCCCCCACCAAGATTATAACCTTTAGCTAGGATTACTTACAAAGTATTGTCTCAGTCTCAGAGGAAACATTTGGGGGGGGGGGGGCTCTGGGCAGATGTTGGGGATCCCAGTTTGTGCAGGTGCATGTAAATCCCTGAGAAGGACTTAATTGGTCAGATGTATGCTATCAGAAAGACTTTTTATGATATTTCTGTGTTTTGGCAAGTTAATTCAGATTTTCCAGTGAAACATTTTGTCAGCAATTAACATGATACTGTACATCAAAGTTTTTGTCCATTCCACTCCACTCGATCCTCTCATCACTATCTGTCCTGCAACACCATTAGCCCTTTCAAGGCCTCAGGTTGCTGCCCTTCTGGGGAATTTGCACCCCCCTCCATCAGGTACATCCTTTTCCAGTTCAACATACATTACATGGTGGTAAGTTGGGAGGTCCATTCTTTCTGAAAATTCAGCACACTGGTCATTGATTTATTCTTAAATAATAGAACACAGTAGAAATTCTTCCACGGTGATGGTAAGGTACTGCACCTTTACTTCAAATTGGAAATTTAATGAATTGGGGATTTTCTCAGGGTAAACTATCCCTGCACTGCAACCAAACTGTGATGTAACTATCATTAATTCATAAATACTTTTTGAGAATGCTGGCTTGTGATTGGTCAGTTACCCATGTTCTAATCCAGTGTAGAGACATAGGGTGTATGGAGAGCAACTTTTTGATCAACATGATTGTGAACACAGCTCTAACAATACAGTAAACTGTTTGTATAGGCTAGGTAGGCCTGGGCCTTCAACTGTAATTAAGTTTTCAGTAACTGTCCAAATTATAAATAATATATTTTGGTTGACAGCAATGTTTCACATCCAAACAAATAATCAGCTTCTAGGCTACAAACGATATTTCAGGCCTTTTCAGAGAAATCAAAGTGATTTCACGCTGAGTAAGGTGTTTTACAGGCCTAGGCTCTAACGTTAGCTTTAAAAGCGTGTCAAACTATCGTGCGTCCGCTTGATTTTGGTACATCACCGATAAGAAGAAATTATACAGCATTCCTTACCTCAGTAATAGACCTTTATCTGGGATGGGTAATAAAATAAATACGTTGTAAAATGAGTGATGAGCACTCACTAACCTTAAAACTCATCTTTCATATTCCAGAAAGAAAGCGTTGGCCCCACGTATTCTGAAAAACAGAATATATGCTACGGAAACGATGGCCGGGGGCTACTGTCCAATATGCCCTGGCCTAATGACAAAGTACTGCATCAACAAACCTTATCCAAATTGCGGTATCCTACATTCTTTTTGTAAGAAAAACTCAACGTCAGTAAAGAAATCTGTCTGGTTTAAGTTCCACTCGTAAAGAACAAGCTCTCTGCGATGACATTTCCAACCACTAACGTTAGGTCTAACGTTAACTTACAGTGAAGTCAAGCAACTAAGTGAGGCCCTAGCACATGATAACTGTTCTGGCTAAGCACGCTGGTTTTACTTTGATCCGAAACAGTATCAATATTGTCAGTGCACAGATGTAAACAGTTTTAGATCACATTTGAAAAGTCTCCTTTGTATCACAAGATCGCAAGATGGAAATTGCTTGCAAATGACACTTGGGTAAGGAAACTTCGTCAAGTACGAGTCTAATTCGAACTGACTCACGTTCGAAAACAGCGTAACGATAAGTTAGTAGCCTAGGTTAATAAGGCTAGGACAAACGTTGGCCTAACGTTATTTGTTTTCAACAACGTAGCAGCACGTTAGTGTGTTGAACGTCACGGTGAGCAATATCGCAAAAGCCACATATCCTCACTCTAGTAAGTCCTCCAAATGTAGTTTTAATGGAACTGCCAAGGCGGAGCACATTTCCAGTTCAAACAGAGAAATCGTTTCAAATATGACCTCGCTCAAAATATTCCAAAAATCCACATTCGAAAAGAGACGTCACAAAGTATGGCCATGTGTTTACAAACGACAAAGCTATAGCGTGCAGCTAGTTATATGGCCTACATATTACATAGCTCGTAATTTAGCAGGCAGCCTATACGCAGTCTTATGTGCACTCTACGAAAATTTAGTCAGTTTGGGAGAATGATTCATGATCAATGGAAAATCGTTAAAAAAGCAAGCTTTTCCACTTTTAAACGTCTCGAAATTAAAGTATTTATGAATGGGAATAAAGTCATGGTGCCCATGTCTCTACATCAGATTCGAACAGGCTATGACGTCACGCATATAGGCAGAGACCCTCGGCTTAGCCTCGGGTCTCTCAGCCCATATGCGTGACGTCATAGCCTGTTCGAATCTGATGTAGAGACATGGGCACCATTGACTTTATTCCCTAATTAAGACACTGCAGCTTCACCCATTGTTGTATGGTGATGGGGATTGATTCTAAACCTCCAGATAGGGGCAGAAAAGGTTGATGGATTTGGCAAAATGAGACATGCAAATGATAACTTAATACAGGTATGCTCCTTATAAGAGCAATAATTTGTTTGTTTCAGTGTTTATTCTGAGTTATGGGATTCTGGGATTTGTGCACCTACTAAAGTAAGATGATCTTGTAAAGAAAGTAATAGTTGAAAGTAATTGACTGTGGGAAATTCCCATGTTAAGCCACAAAATCAGCCAGTAACAGAGACAGATAAAACTAAAAAATCAAGCAGAACTTTAATACAATCTTGCATAAAAATACCTTTGAAGTGGGAATTGCTGCTTTTATTTCACTTTTAAAAATGATCACATTTCATTGAACATTCCAAAACATATTTCACCTGCATCAAGGATTCATAAAAGATGTTGGCCTTATGGATTTTTGTGTAAAAACAAAAATCTTGTTGAACTAAAAACATCCTTGTGAAGGTGAAAATGACAGCACTACTTTAAAAATCAGTCACCTTTCCTTGGCGGCATAGTTTCTCCTAATGGGAGGGTATATAGCAGCATTGGCAGGTATTTCTCATGCGCCTGGCAGGACTCGTCCAAAACACAGAGATACGACTTCGTGGTAAGGACATTGTTTAATTAGAAACAGCTTCCAGTGCATTGCGTTAGATTAAAAAAACTTATGCAATCATGACAGATAATTTTACTTTCTGTTGGACAGCTGGAGTGATATTATTTTTCCAAAGCCCTGTGAATCCTTGAAAAGCACAGTCCCTGGACTGTCAAACAGAAATCTAGGGTACACACAGTAAAAGAATTTGGGAGCAAGTTTGTGCTGAGGCTGGTGCAGCAAGTTCCTTTGGCATCATTGGGTCATTGCATTTCCATTGCCTTCCATGATTTGTTGTCCCTATTAGCTTCCCCTTTCAAAACTGACCACTACTTGGCAAGTCCCCTCAACCTCACCCAGGTTGGCATTCATCACCTAGAGGTCACACCACAATTTGGGTTGAAACACAAAAGATGAGAATGCCCCAGCTGTTGGACTTGGAT
Organism: Holothuria leucospilota; assembly: GCA_029531755.1. Classification (NCBI taxonomy): domain Eukaryota; kingdom Metazoa; phylum Echinodermata; class Holothuroidea; order Aspidochirotida; family Holothuriidae; genus Holothuria; species Holothuria leucospilota. The sequence continues at coordinate 15,409,323 of CM055965.1, forward strand.
CCAATTTCTGCTTTAGTATTACAGTGTTCTCCACTAGCTGTTTTGTTATGGTGCTGCACCTGGACAAATTTGCAGAGAGTGCTTAGCACCCGGACAAAAAATGTACCACCCGGACATAAAGTTGAGCCACCCGGACAGAAATTATCAATTCAAAACCTTAAAACAGCAAACAGCAATAATTTCAGTGTGAACATTGAGTAATGAAAATCAGAAATGTACTTAGTCATCAAAGAAGGCCATAACTAAATTTATCTAGTTCAGCGAACATTTTTCAAAGAGAGCACCTCCCTTTCTTTATAGACAGTGATCACTATTAACCTTTAACCTTCAGAGCACCCAGACAAAAATTAAATCTATGGAGAACACTGTTAAGTTTCTTAATGATCACCTATTAATTGAAAACAAACTGCTGCCTTGTAAAGTGGGTGGCCATTGATGCATTCTCATTATTAAATGCAAGACATTGAACACCGTCCCTCCACCCCCAGCCCCTCCTCCTCCCCCACAGAAATACTCTCACAACTAGAGTTCAATATTTAAGTTTTACCTTTATTAGAGTTCAAAGCCTTACCAAAGTTATCCCCATTACGCACATAAAACACCTTACTTACACACAAATTTTGCAACTGGGTAGTATGTGTATATATACCTCTCCTCTGTACATCCCTCTCCTTGTCTCCTTCAGAATGGTCCCCCATCCTAAGAAATAGTTGAAAAATCTGTTGCATTTCTGTTAAAAAGGGAATAGGCTAAAGATAGAGAAAAAAGAGTTGAAGGGAAAGGAAAGTGACCTTGTTATCTAGTCTGCATTATAATCTGTATATTCTTTACATCAACAAGTGAATACACTGCTCAGAAGTTCGATACAAGGAAAGCTGAGCTACTGCATTATTGCTGCCTTTGTTTTATGATACTGCAGTAAATATTGGAACAGTCAAGCTGGAAAAACAACTTGCTGTAAGGTACTTAAACATGACCCAGGAATTTATGTTCACCAAAAAAGCTACTTATGGATGCCATTAAATGACATGATTTATGGTATATGTGACAAATATGTCACATTTACGATTCTGTCAACAAAAATATAACAAATTGACAACTCATCGTTTACTATAAGAACATGAGGTAAACCCCTATTTTCAGTGAAAGGAAAATGCATTCCTCCATGTGGAACTCATAAAGACATAAAAGATATATGGCTAGACTGTTCATGTCGATGGAAAAGATACGCAAAATTTGAAGCCAGTATGGGGGGTCATGCATGTTGGGTTCAACTTGTTCAAGGCTGCACACCTTTATGTCAATTAGGTTCTCTACATAATTTGCAAACTTTGAAGCAAGAGTTTTTGAGAGTCATGCGACTTGGACTTGAGGCAGGCTTGGGAGTTGCTATTTTTTTCACTTATGATGTGACTTGAGTTGCAAATTTTCTACCATTGGCTTGTGACTTGAACTTGCAAAGAATCATGACTTGACTTGGACATGTAAAAAATGGCTTGTGACTTGACTAGGATGCAAAGAATGATTGTTACCAACACAAGTCATAAGCTCATCGAGCCACCCTAAAAACAGAAAAAAAAAAAAGGCAAAAAAAAAAAAAAAGAAATCCATCATGTGGATTATGATGAATGTGTATGATGACGCATCAAACAGGCAAGGAGTTAGAGCTAGATGATGTTTTATGGCTCAGTTTCTAACCAGTTGGTTTAAATCGGGCCAGCCACAGCTTTTTTTCCAGTTGTGGCTCACTGGCTTGTTTTCCATACTCCATTGCTTAAGCTGAGCACCAAGCACAATGGCATTAGGTTCCCTTTTTCCAAACGGGCAAGGAAAACGGTACATTATCGAGAGTCACTTGTCATGTACATAACATTACTGTTGTTTTGCTGCTAGTACCATTTTGTGACGTATTTTATGAGCACAACATGTTACACTTGTCATACTTAAGGCGTGGGGATGTAAGAAGAGAGTATGTCTGTTGTCTGTTTTATGCTGTTACTGTAGGCTACTTATTCAGATTTTCAAATTTTCCAACATTTTCTAAGTAGATGAGAACACCATGTTTATTAAACATTAACAAGTCTGATATCAGTTGTACAGCTCATCCCTTTGTGTTTTAAAAAAGTGTAGCTGAGAAAATCAAAATTGTGGGATCCCCAATGCAGAATGAATAAAGTAAAAATTAAGAAATTTGTTTTTAAGTTGTTACTATTATAAACTTGTCTTCCATCAACTCAAAAAGGCAAATTTAGTGAAGATTGAGATGTGAAACTAACGGTGATTGCTTTAATAGCTGGACCAGTGTGTGCCTCCACTTCTACAGGAACAAAAAGGCTTATGACCTGATTTGTGCTGGGTTGAAATGACTTGTGACTTGACTTGTGAAAATTTGTGACTTGACTTTTGATGTTTTGTGACTTGACTTGTGACTGACCAAAATGACTTGTAACTTGTGAGTTGACTTGCGAGAATGACTTGATGTTGACTTGCAAAACAATTACTTGCTATGATCTCTGTTTAGTAACCAGTTGTGAGCGATATATGTTGTATAACAGAAAGTTGAGAGATTTTTGGATGTGTCAAAGTAAGGATAATTGCTTAAAAGTCCTTTGAACTGCTCCGCTGATTACAGGTTGTGCTGTATTGCATATCAATGAATACTGCAGGCAGGGATGACTGTGGTTTGTGTAAGATGCAGAATGTAACTATTGTCAGTAAATTTACATGGTTACGTAACTGTGTAGTTTTTAAGGTCTCTGTACAGTTCAGCTAACTCCAACTCATACTTTTCTACTTTTCACAATATCATAGGGGTGCAGGATATTTCCTGGGAGGGGGGTGGGGGACTGACCCATTTTTGCCTCCAAGAGAGACCTGTGCCGCCGAACAAACTGCCTGGTTTTTCCAAAAATCTGCCCGTACATAAATTTTCCTTGTATGCTGGGGAAGGCGGGGCCGGGGGGGGGAGAGGGAGCTGTAGCCACCCAGCCCCCTTGGCTTGTAAGCCTATGCAGAAAATTGTCATGTCATATATGGAAAACTAAAGATTTTATGGGTAAAGTTCAAAGTCATGTGACTTTGAGTTCAGCATTTAATAAAAGCCATCATTTGAATCTTGAAAATTGAAGATCAATTTAGATGGGAAAATGATTGAGCACAATTGGGTGAAAAACCCACCTTACTCTGATCTAGCCTGGGACTGAACCCTAAACCTCTGAGTACAAGACCTTATTGGCTTAAGTGCTACCAGCTTTATTTATACTTGGCCATATACCATGTTGCAGCAGGTTTGAAACACTTGTTTTATGAGAGTTTTTGCCAAGCTTAAATAAATCTTGTATTTGAAAGATTTCTGGTAAAGTGCATACTGTATCAGTGTTATGCATACAGTACTTCATACTTTGAGAGCTACAGTAGACTTTGCTTTAGTGACTGAAGTGTTTTTATTGCTACAGTAATTTCTTCAAAAGGTAGGCTGTTCTCCATTTGACAGGATCAAGTTTACACAGTAATATTGGTAACTGAATGTCTGCATAGTACAAAACATAAGTATATATACTTTAAAAAGTAACAATGAAAATTGTGGTATAAGAGGTTTCCTGAAATGTGGCTTTCAGTTTGTACAGTACTGCGTGGTTTCACTCTTGCATAGCTGGTCATAATATGGTCTGTCCCTACATCAAAGAGAGCCTTTTTTTTTTGAAGGGGGGCAGGTGTGAGTAGTAAACTACAACCTCTACTCTGCCATTAAGCTTGTTACTTGTCTGGCTTTACTTGTGGTAGTTGCATGTCATTGCTACTTGTGGCAGGCACTGCATGCACTGGTAACTCTAGTTCCAGGTCACTCATGTACCGACTTGAGTCCCAATTGTCATCAGTGATTTCACTGACCCGGGTCAATGACGCACAGCTTTTCATTTTGAGGCACAGACACAAAACCTCTGGAGTCAAACTGACGCACAGCTTTTTCACCCCAACAATCAGTAATGATAACACAATTTTGCCAATACATTCATTGTGCAAATTAATTCACAAAATGTACTGTAGCACTTTCAAGTTCCCATACCATATTGATTATCAACAGATTAAATATATCATGTCTTACAAGAAAGATAGTGGAAAAGCATCACAAATATAGAAAATAAACAAAAAACAGGAATAAAGTTTGTTGTATTAAACTCAAATTCATTTTGACCCCTTCTCTTTTAAATTTGACTCTTGTAAATTTATTTTGAAGGGTCTGTGACTCATGAAAAAAAATGATGAGTGAAAACCCTGTGTCATGACTCGTGACTCAGACTCTGCGCTCAGGACTTGGACTTGAACTCGTACTTGGGCTCAGAGACTCGGGCCAAGACTGGGTATGAGACTGACTATTTTTTTTTCCCACGACTGTAAACCTCAGGTCGGAACTGTCCAAAAAAATCTTTGCTGAAAATATAATATACACTACGTGCAATATCGTTGCTTCATGTTACATACAATGCATTAGTCAGTGTGCCGTATGAACAGTGAACAGTCGGAATGTATCGGCTCAGTCTCAGGCCTCCAAGGCTAGGTTGAAGATAGCACAGATGCAGCACGAAATGTTAAACACAATGTCCACGGGATTGCACTTGTAGTAAGCATTCAGTGATCAAATATTTATCTTCAGGTCTGAGCATGGTTTAATGTTATTTGTATCCAAAAAGGTGTACCAGATGGGTCGAAATAAGAAATTGCCTTCCACCCTATCCAGGGCCCTAGTACTCAAGCTTTTGCTTCAGACCCGGGGTAATTTTCAGGAGCCTACAAGCTGATTCACATACTCGTTTTAATGACAAGTCATGTATTGCAACATCATAATCATATCAGAATATCATAAAAGCATTCAGCATTCACCGTTAGCTCCTCTTGCAAAGCTCTTGATACCTAAAATACTACTTGGGGCATCTCGGTCTAAGTTTGAAGAAATCAAACCCAGAGGTTATTTTCAGAAAAACATACCCCTAGTCCATATGAGATTTTGGCAGTATAACCAGGGAAAATTTGGGGGTTTCTGTGGGGAAATCGCAGCAAAGAACAAATTCTGTAAACTATCTTGGAATTACCCCAAACCACTTCCAGTGGGGAGTGAACTCGTTATATGGGTTATCGGGGATGGGGTGGGGGTGTGTTCAGGTAGCCACTGCTGTCTTTTATATACCAGGCACAGATCCAGGCTGAGCTCAGGGGACTTTAACCCCTTCTCTTCAAAGCCATGAATCTTAAAGTAGTCAATTTTTGGTGTTGAAACTGTCAGGAGTGAATAATACAGTTTCATATACAGTACGGTGACAAAGGAACTCTGGAAAGCTAGAAAAGCTGTGCTGTGCTCTTCTATTGTTTGGTGGGCCCTCTTTTTGGAAATTGTAGATCCGTGTCTTATCCGTCTATGTTTATAAGAGGAAATTCCATAGTCTTTTATGTTGTTAAGTTTACTTATTGTTTGGATCTACGGTCATCTTTAATCTTAGGGGAAGGAATAAAGGCTAGAATAATACTGTTTCATGGGTTCTTGTCCTCTTGCACTCAAAACAAAGCAAGCTTAATTTTCACAGGTACTGGGGCCTTAGGACTCAGACTCGGATACCAGGGACTCTGATTCGGATTGGGTGGACTCGAATCCAGCCCTGACTATTAGTGGTGGGTACTGCATGGTGCTGCTGTTTGACGGTACGTACCTTGCTACTACCAGTCGCAGGTACTTGTACTACCAATACATAGTCAAACCTGTTTAATAGGTGAACAGGATTTTTGTGTGTGTATAGGCCTAGTCAATAAGCTACATAAGCATAGGGTCTTCTGGCCTTTTATGAAAAGGGAAGAACAACTGCAGTGACTTTGAAAGACAGGCTAGTAAAGTTGTAGGCAGATTGGAGGTTCCATGTACATTAGTACAGCCTCTTATACAGTGCCTAGAAAAGCTTTGTAAAGGCGATACTTTGAACTGAAAATAACCCCAAACACCCCCTTCTTGGAAATTTCATGCTCTGGGGCATTTAATAGAGTAACTTTATGTAGTAGTGTTTGTATAAAAATCTGCAGGTGTTAGAATAGCTGGAGAAATTAGGCCAAGAGGTCATCACCTTACCTGTAGGTCCAAAATACATTTCAAACCCAAAATTGGGTTTAACACCTTAATAAGTGTCACTCGTAGTATTCTTGAATTAAAGCCAATTAATACTTATTTTAACAGTGTTGTTCTTTCAATTTGTCGCAAACTACTTGTCAGCTGTTTCAGACTTTGTGAATATTAATATACTGTACAGTGTGTTGGAATTTAAGGGCAAATGCACTTTAGTCACCTCAATTAGTTTGTGTAATGCCCCAGTAATTTTTGCTAAAAGGTTCTGTAATTTCAGGTAATTGTTGTAAGTAGGAGAAAAGGAGGAGTAAAATAGACTCCTAGATTCATGCATGGTCAGAGGTGGTGCCAGGTGGGGGCAGTGGGACATGGGGGAGTCTGCTACCTTCAATTTCCTCAGCAAACCAGAATTGATATGATAAGTAGATAATGCCTTACAGAGACCAGTTGCCACAATGATTTACTTATTTTGCTCTCAAGGAGGGCGGATTCTTCTGTAAAATTCCAACTTTTCAAATTTCCATTTACTATAATGACGTACATCCATAGTTTTCATATTTTTTTTCTGTTAAAACCCCAAATTAGCAAATTATCTTCAATCTAAAAAATCCACATTTTTGGTGCCTTACTTCTTGTGCTGAGAGGTTGGCTTTGCCATTCTTATGGCAACTCATCAACATTGTTTGGGACTGCAAGTTGGTGGCCCCCTTGTCACAGGAAACTTTCCACACCCTCCCCCCACCCCCATATGTTTTTCTTTGCAAATTTTCTTCAGTAAACACACCCTTTCCTTGGCAAACGGTTGCATCACACATGGCTTAGCTTGCATGATTCTTTTACAGTACATCATGTGACAATGTTTTTGATAAGTGTTAAATACTGTACATGTGAGCCTTTAATATAGCATGATCTGTAATACAGAGGATAATAGTTTTGAACATGGGAAAATACAGGTATGTGGTGTGAAAATTTTGTTTCAAAGTAAGGTAGGTATAACAAAGTTCTAAATATGCCCTTTAAGGGGTTGGTAAAATAATAATGATGATGTTGGATATTTAAAGTAAAAAACATTGAAAACTAAAATAATAGACATGGATATTAAGATCCATAAGATGTTGACTTATAAATTAATACTGTACATCTTCTAAAATTGTGATACTGTCTCTCTACTCCTTCCTTCATATAAGTGATGGTCATGTTGACAGACCAATATATCCAGGCCAGACAAGATGTTGAAGGGTCAAGATAGTTTCCGGGGTGAAATACTTTTCAAGGGGCAAGACTCATATCTTAAGATGAGATAATATTTTTCTAGAGGGGTACCACCCCCTGACCCCCTTGATCATAGCCTGCAGCACAAACAGTATACATGTGGCACAGATGTTGTATCTCTGAAATTAAATTTGATGCCTGTTGAATAGCATAACATTTAAAAAATGCCCAAGTATCCCTTCAAAATCAGAGTGTTCTCTTTTATTATGTAGTTTGTCAGTTTAAATAAAACTGCTTTTGGCAACAGCTGATTCTACCTCTGTGATCAAGTATGCTAGGCTGTGCATTAGGGCATTGCAACTCAGCTTGTTTGGTTGACGAGGTTCTACATTATCCAGTGTACTGCAAACTACAGTGTGAGCATAATAACTGTACCATGAAAACTTGTCTCACTACCAGCACTACCACACAGGTGCATCCAGACTTGGGAGCAGATTGGCCCCCACCCCCTCCTCCTCCAGAGGGTTGTCAGTCACTGAAAATTTTAAAACTGCTTGAAAGGCAATTTTTTCAGGAGAGGCAGGTGTGTATCCTGAGATGTAATTACAAGGAATAGGAAGTCCCCATTTAATAAGATCCAGGAAAAATTTGCATTGCATGATACATGTGCCATCTGAGAGTTGCATGCCACTTTAAAGTGTCACAAACTAAAAAATGCTTAGCCCTGTCTAGCCTAAAATCCTGTGTGTGCCTCTGCATATCACAAATATTCTTTTGCCTTCTTCTTTGTTACTTTGAAGCTGACATGAGCCAGGCTGATTTTGGACGTTTGGAAATAAATCTTGCAGAACATGAAATGCCAGGGTTGATGATGATGCGTAGAATTTACGGACCAAGTAAACCTCTAAAAGGTGCTCGGATTGCTGGATGTTTGCACCTCACTATTCAAACGGCTATTCTGATTGAAACTTTGCAAGAACTTGGAGCAGAGGTAAGAAAAATCATTTAGAAGGTACTGTAATTAGGACAGGTTGAGATTCAGGGGTACTATGATACAGCAGGCTTCTTGAATTTACAGTATGATACAGGGCTGGGTGAGCATCATACTGTAATCTATACCATTCAAAGTGTACAAATTTGAATGCATACATGCACTACCTTTTAAGGAAGGTTGCCAGGTTGGCATTTAAAAGCCAAAACCACTGACAAAATATGAAAATTTTGCAAAATTGATTTGCCTTTCAATATTTATGTCCCAAACAGCATTTTCACATTTTTTGGCATCTTCATAATTTACCAATCATTTTCTGTTCAAATTTCATAGCATCTCAAAGATTTTTTTTTTGATATTGTGGAATAAAATTGTAAGCCATCCCTTACAAAAAAACGTGTGTCAGTTGGTTCCAAATCCTCTGGTTTTCTCACGTGTCTGCCATGGGTTTTCACAGGTTTTTGCAGGGAAACCTGTGTTTTCCTGTGAAATTGACACAGGTTTGCCAGTTGCCACACTTTGCCACAGGTTTGACACATAAAATGCGTGGCAATTAAAAATAATATTGACAAAGAATTCTGAGTCAAAACCTGTGACTTAAAATTGAAAGCAAGAAAAGGTGTGTAAACCTGTGTCCAGAGGGTTCCAAAAACACAGGTTTGCCACCCGAACACCCGTGATTTCTTTTGTTTTTCACGTGTGATCACGCGTGGAAACTGACACAGGTTGACACAATATTTTTTGTAAGGGATTATTTACACTCAACAAACATAGTTGCAGAACTGAATGATTAAAAAGAATGGCTTATATTGTGAAACGTACATGGTTTATATAATGAGGGTATTTCAATACACAGTATTGATTTGGCCCAATTGGCAACCCATGTAGCACCTTTTGTCAAACATGTACCTCTTCCTAGCTAATTTATTCTAACACCTACAAACAATGGCAATTAGACTTGCTTTAGTTGATTTTTGATTCCTTGCCGAAGGCAGGCAAGGAATCTATGCGATGGTGATGTCGTGTGTGTGTGTGTGTGTGTGGGTGAACTTGTCTTCCTATCAGACTGAGGACCTGAACAATGGATTTCAGGTCCTCTGAAGGAAATTCAATAGATTTGTCAAGTCCTCGAAAGTTTGAACAATAGAGAGGCTATTGTCAAGGTTAGGGTTAAGGAAGTAAACACAAAGGAAATAACAATGAAGTCCTCGGATTGTATGTAAAATCGACTTGTGTGTGTATGTGTGTGTGTGTGTATGTGACAGCTTAGCTTGTTTACACGATATCTCAAGAAGGGAAAGTTGGACAGTTCTCAAACTTGGTACATAGATGGCCCATATTGAGAGGAAGAACCCTATTGTTTTTGGTGGAGGTCAAAGGTCATCTGGGGTCACCGGGGTCAAAATCTGAAAACCTTGTTTACACAATATCTCAAGGTAGAAAGCTTGGATAGATTTCATGCTTGGTATGTAGATGCGTTGTGGTGAGAGGAAGAACCCTATTGTTTTTGGTGGAGGTCAAAGGTCATCTGGGATCACCGGGGGTCAAAATCTGAAAACCTTGTTTACACGATATCTCAAGTTAGAAAGCTTGGATAGTTTTCATGCTTGGTATGTAGATGCATTGTGGTGAGAGGAAGAACCCTATTGTTTTTGGTGGAGGTCAAAGGTCATCTGGGGTCACAGGGGGTCAAAATCTGAAAACCTTGTTTACACGATATCTCAAGTTAGAAAGCTTGGATAGATTTCATGCTTGGTATGTAGATGCGTTGTGGTGAGAGGAAGAACCCTATCGTTTTTGGTGGAGGTCAAAGGTCATCTGGGGTCACCGGGGGTCAAAATCTGAAAACCTTGTTTCCATGATATCTCAAGTTAGAAAGCTTGGATAGATTTCATGCTTGGTATGTAGATGCGTTGTGGTGAGAGGAAGAACCCTGTCATTTTTGGTGGAGGTCAAAGGTCATCTGGGGTCACTGGGGTTAAAATCTGAAAACGTTGTTTACACGATATCTCAAGGTAGAAAGCTTGGATAGATTTCATGCTTGGTATGTAGATGTGTTTTGGTGAGAGGAAGAACCCTATCGTTTTTGGTGGAGGTCAAAGGTCATCTGGGATCATCGGGGGTCAAAATCTGAAAACTTTGTTTACACGATATATCTCAAGTTAGAAAGCTTGGATAGTTTTCATGCTTGGTATGTAGATGCGTTGTGGTGAGAGGAAGAACCCTATTGTTTTTGGTGGAGGTCAAAGGTCATCTGGGGTCACAGGGGGTCAAAATCTGAAAACCTTGTTTACACGATATCTCAAGTTAGAAAGCTTGGATAGATTTCATGCGTGGTATGTAGATGCGTTGTGGTGAGAGGAAGAACCCTATCGTTTTTGGTGGAGGTCAAAGGTCATCTGGGGTCACCGGGGTCAAAATCTGAAAACCTTGTTTACACGATATCTCAAGTTAGAAAGCTTGGATAGATTTCATGCTTGGTATGTAGATGCGTTGTGGTGAGAGGAAGAACCCTATCGTTTTTGGTGGAGGTCAAAGGTCATCTGGGGTCACCGGGGGTCAAAATCTGAAAACCTTGTTTACACAATATCTCAAGTTAGAAAGCTTGGATAGATTTCATGCTTGGTATGTAGATGCGTTGTGGTGAGAGGAAGAACCCTATCGTTTTTGGTGGAGGTCAAAGGTCATTAAGGGGTCACTGGGGGTCAAAATCTGAAAACCTTGTTTACACGATATCTCAAGTTAGAAAGCTTGGATAGATTTCATGCTTGGTATGTAGATGCGTTGTGGTGAGAGGAAGAACCCTGTCATTTTTGGTGGAGGTCAAAGGTCATCTGGGGTCACTGGGGTTAAAATCTGAAAACAATGTTTACACGATATCTCAAGGTAGAAAGCTTGGATAGATTTCATGCTTGGTATGTAGATGTGTTTTGGTGAGAGGAAGAACCCTATCGTTTTTGGTGGAGGTCAAAGGTCATCTGGGATCATCGGGGGTCAAAATCTGAAAACCTTGTTTACACGATATCTCAAGTTAGAAAGCTTGGATAGTTTTCATGCTTGGTATGTAGATGCGTTGTGGTGAGAGGAAGAACCCTATTGTTTTTGGTGGAGGTCAAAGGTCATCTGGGGTCACAGGGGGTCAAAATCTGAAAACCTTGTTTACACGATATCTCAAGTTAGAAAGCTTGGATAGATTTCATGCTTGGTATGTAGATGCGTTGTGGTGAGAGGAAGAACCCTATCGTTTTTGGTGGAGGTCAAAGGTCATCTGGGGTCACCGGGGGTCAAAATCTGAAAACCTTGTTTACACGATATCTCAAGTTAGAAAGCTTGGATAGATTTCATGCTTGGTATGTAGATGCGTTGTGGTGAGAGAAAGAACCCTATTGTTTTTGGTGGAGGTCAAAGGTCATCTGGGGTCACCGGGGGTCAAAGTCTGAAAACCTTGTTTCCATGATATTTCAAGGTAGGACGCTTGGATAGATTTCATACCAAGTATGTGGATGTGGTATAGTGAGAGGAACATTTCTGTTATTTTTGGTGGAGGTCAAAGGTCGTCTGGGGTCACCAGGGGTCACCAGGGGTCAAACTCTGAAAACCTTGTTTATACCATATCGCAAGGTAGGAAGCTTGGATTGATTTCATATTAAGTATGTGGATGTGTTATGGTGCGAGGAAGAAGCATATAGTTTTTGGTGGAGGTCAAAGGTCATTTGGGGTCACCAGGGGTCACAGTCTGAAAACCTTGTTTACACAGTATCTCAAGGTAGGAAGCTTGAATAGATTTCATATTAAGTATGTGGATGTGTTATGGTGCGAGGAAAAACCCTATTTTTTTTGGTGGAGGTCACAAGCCATTTGAGGTCACCAGAGGTCAAAAACTGAAACTTTGTAAACATGTCATTACAAGGGAGGAGGCACAGATAAATCCCTTCTCATACATTTTTTTTTTTTTTTCATTTTTTTGTGGTTATTCAAGTTTTGGTTTAAAGGTCATGTGACATGAGCTGATGTGAGCAGGGGTCAAACTGTGACCACATCATAAAAAATGATGTAGAAGAGAAGTATAAATTTGATGGATGAACCTCAGTGTAACAAAGCACCCCCCTTTCGGCAAGGAATCACTAAGCCTTTTGGCTTTCTGGTTGTTGAATATTTTTGAATTGTCTGCTGTTGTTTCCAGGGTGACCACATTTAGTACACTGCAATAGGGGACACCGAATGATGCAAAGTAGGGTTGTGTGCACACAAAGTGTACATTGAGAGAGAAACAAAGCCACTATAGCAGACTTGCCAACTCTCATGGTTTCACTGTGTAGTCCCACTGTTTTGGGCGTTCGCCGTTCTCACAGTGAAAATGCTAGGTCACACAGTGAAAATCACTTTGATGCAATGCCAGATAAGTTTCCTTATTTTAGACCAAAATCAGTGCTTTCCATCGCCGGTTAAGTTATTATTGAATTGTAGATCTATCATTGTCAGAAAAGTGACCAATTTTTTCAAGCAGTTGGCTTTGTAGATGGCATCTTAATTAACTTTATTATGAGTGGGTGAACAAAAAAAACTAAAATCTTCCTAGTTTAGAAAACACTTTTCATAACAACGAATCTCTGGGTTTGAGGTGTGATTTCCCTGTTTTCTTGCGAAAATCTCAGGGTTAGCCATTTTTGAGGTTGGCAAGTCTGTTATAATGGGTTTTGGTGGTGTCCATGGGGGAAGCCCAAGTGGGATTTGAGTGCATTCAATATGTGTGGTTGAGCAGGCTTTGGATGGCCATTAAAGCACATCTGTTGAAGATGCTTACAGGAGCTGTATCTGTCCATTCTATGAATACAAAGTTGTGTTGCCTTGCTTGAATCTATTTATAGGGACCACTTTTAGTAGTATAAAGGCAGTATGGGACAAATAGGCATCCCAGAGAGGTTCAATATGGGATGCAGGACAAATGACCAAAATACCGGCCATTCTGTATTCTAAAGGACGTCTGGTTATCCTGGTTGTTACAGTACATGAATTTAAAGAGCGTACAATCTGCACATCAACGAGGAGTTCCTATAAAACTGCGGATGTTACAAGATACTGTACTGCATGCAGCCAAGATGGGTGTAAGAGTAGACGCTGTCTGGGCAGGCAACTCTCCTTTTTGGGGGAAGGGGGGCAAATCTCCTGTCCCAGTTTTTTTTTTTCCTTCTATTTATGACATTCCCAGAACAGTAAGCTCTGTTAACTTTTAAAAGCAGATTTCTGAGATGATTTCCAAACTACAGTAATATCAAAATAATTTCGTGTAAAGTATTAGGTATCCACATTAAGGCAGGGCTCAAAATAAGTGACAGCACCAATAGCCGTGGCTATCAAGCTCTTACTGATGGCTGTGGTGCCCCTCAGAAATGTCCTCTTAAATAACATAGACCAGTAGCCAATTTGTTCTTTTTGGCTGAGTTTTTTTTAAGCTTATTTCGAGCCCTGTTTAGGTTCTTTATATTTGGACCACACACTGTAATACCATACAGAAGATAATAGATACAGGAAGGATGTGTATTGCGTTGTAGCATATTGCTTTACCCAAAATGCATAAACACAGCTAAATCTAACTTGTATTTTCAAGGGGTAAAGTCAGGCTTAAACTTTGCCTCGGGGGATCTACAGTACAGTTGAAACTTTTAATGATTATTGTAACTTGGGTTGTACTTTCACCCTTAACAACAAATCAACAAAGGCTTTTGATAAACAAATGAACCAAGCTATAGACATGCTCTTAACGGAGCTACAGTAGACATGCTCTTTATGGTCTACTGGGCAAATCTTGTAACCTACAGTTGCCATTGCAAGTTTAGCTGTCAACCAATTAGTTGGTTCTTTCTGTTCTACTCTCTGGGTGTGAGATTTTGGGTTTTGAAAATTGTCACCAAGTTAAACTCTCCTAATATTGCAAATTCTTATACAAAACAAGAATACCCCAAATTCCTTGGTATATGGTAGAGTACTGTAGGACTTGATCAGCTGATTAAAACAGTTGAGGCATGTATGGTTACATGTAAGTTTTGGATAAGCATTAAGAATAGGTACTGTAGTATAAATTATCTCAGATGTACAGTACAAATTTCTTTGGCCTCTTCAAGCTCAAAATATCTTTTATTCTCCTTGGCTAGGAAAAGTTAAAAATATGTTCGACAAAGCAGATTTGTTGCTTGCATGAAATTTATGTACAGAAGCAAGCAGTGCAGGCTGTGCCTGTTAAACTCTTCCAACCTTGCAATATTCCAAGCATGGTTGAGTGATAAACCTTTTCATAATTATGATTACCGCAAGGAATGGTGGGATTCAAGTAGAAAAATTGCACTCGCCATACATAGCATGCAAAATACGTGTAATTTGGGACTGATTATAAGACAGCGGTGTTCAAGGCCAAGAAGATGACATGTTCCTGTTGTTCAAGATGCAAACCCACAAGTAACATTTCTACATTCCTGGGCTGATCTTAAAAGGGATCATGATTTGAATATCTAGCTAGGCTAAAATAAATGAAGTTTCTTGGCATGGGTTGTGGGAACCGTAGTCAGCAGTGCATTTGTTTATCCCCAGTATTTCAAGATGTGCGCATGCACAAATGAAATTGTGAAAAGGCTTAAAATAAGATTAAGTAATATTAATAAGCAGGATTATTCCACAGTCTGCTGACTCATTGACATTGTAATTTGGCTCCCCATACTGAGTCAGCACTATGTCCCACTATAAAGTTGGACTGTCTAGTCAAGTCATGGAGTTTGATTGGCTTACAATCTTTTTGAAACTCAAAAGTTACCCGTGCTGTATGTGGACAATTATTTAACTTTGTACACATGTACATTTCAGATAGTTTATTCCTATCTAAATGATAACAAATAGGAGGTTATCCATGAAGTTGAATGATGTAGATAGTTATGCCAAAAATGTTGCTTTTGTTGCGATATGTTACAATGCATATGCAAAGAGCAGTCTAAACCCAAAATTTTGAAAGCATTTCAAATGTCATGAGAAAGGAAATTAAGTTTTATATTTTCATTATTTTGATGGTGGGGTAATGTGCAAAATTCTATCTCATTCTGATAATTTTCATAAAAAAAGTCTTTTGAACAACTGTAGTGTGTTTGCTTGGGTGTTTGTTGGTCTTGTAGGTCTAGTACTGTATGTACTTTGCTAATGATAATGTTTAATCATTACTAGGCTTAATCAGCATATGTTCATTAAGTAAAGAAAAGTTAGTCATATTGCTCATATTGCATACAAATCCGTTAGAAAATTGTTACATCAACCCCCCCCCCCGTCTTTGATACCAAAACCAGGGTGACCCAACCTGCTTCCTTTCAAGCATGCTAATTGATTTGTTTGCTTTTCCGCCCAGCCAGCCACTAAAGATGCTTGCATCATGCTGTTAATAATATGCAATGCCAATTTAACAATGACTGCAGTCAGAGCTGTTGCTTGTGGTCACCATGTCCTTCTCCACTGAGGAAGTCATGCAAATAATTGGCTAATCAGCCATGTCCAAGATTGTTAATCAAAGAGATTAACTCTGATGATTGACAGGGAAAGGTTGGTCTTCAGACTCTAACCCTGTCTTTCACCTTATATTGAATACTTGGGTTGCACCCCTGAAATGCTTATATCACAACCAAATTACAGTGTTGCTCTCTGCAGGTAATTTTCACCTTGAAATACTGACTGTACTCATATTTAATGAAAAACTTGTATTTTTTCGAACTCCATATTTCAAGAATCATGTGCATTCTCGTTTTATGAAGAAATGCAGTACAGAAGACAAAGTTGAGTTAGAAGTTACTAAGTCTGGAATTTGAAAAATACAGTACATTTTACAAATCTCTCAACTTTCATCTTGGCATCACATTTCTGCACTGAGATAAAAAGTATGGAACTGAAATGACTTATAATTAAAAAAGAGTAGATTACTCCACTATGTTATTTGTGATGTCACCAGATTACCTCCCATTGTTTTAGCTGAAGCTAGACTGCAACTTTATCATGGAAAAACAGTATGATCATTGTCTTATGGCTGTAGACTAAAGGGCTGTGAACATGCAACAAATCCACCAAATGTAACTTTGCGATCATTTACGGTACATGTAGCTGTTAGCACTTGGTAATTATGGTCAGATATTTCACACTTCCTAGGACCTTAGTGTGTGGGGGAGAGATTGACAGAAAAAATGGGGTGGGGGGGGATGAGGTTTGCGATTGATTCAAGAAAGTTTTTATCAATTGTGTATTCCACAAGTGATGGTTTTAGAAAATTTTACTTTCAACAGGGAGTTGCTATTTGTCAAATAGCAACTCCCTGCTTTTAAATACAGTAATTGCTACATAGTCACAGCCTTAATATATTGTGTTGACTATACCATCTCCCTTCTTACACAAATGCTAGATTTATCCATTTTCCAAGGCATGTTACACTGAGAGAAAACAATTTGTGTCATACAGTAGCACAAGCTTGTTACAAATTATTGTCAAATCCACCTTTGGGGGTGAAGAGGTTACAACACGAAAGTACCTTATCTTTGCCACAAAGAAGCTATGAAGATAAGGGTGATACCCTTATGATTGTCTGCAGATACCAAACTTTCTGGTATCCTTTTTGATATGTTAGATGTTAGGTCTCCTTTTCAATTCAATTTATTTATTCCAGCAATGAACAGATAATGACATGAATATTTGAATAGTTTAAGACAGTTGATCAACATCATTGCATGGAAAAGGAGAAAAAAAAGAAGTATAAATACTTATTAATTAATTTTCCCCTTAACTTAAAAAAGATAATACATACAAACAGTCAATTACAACACACAATACAACTCACAGATTACAACACAATAGAAACACAGTGACAAGGAAATGGTTGGGAACAATTCATGAGTTACACTAGAGTAAGTGAACCTTTTATCTGCATTGTGAATAGGATGTTAACAGTTGTTCTTTTAGCATCTTTTTTAATTTCTTCATATTTTTGCAGCCTGTTAGGTGTTGAGAAAAGGAATTCCATAGCTTTACCCCTGAAACCGACATACATAATTGCTTTTTCTTAGTTCTGGCAAATCTTTGATGAAAATAATTTTTGTGTCTGGTATTAATACAATGTGAGGTGGTAAAATAAATTTGCAAGGTTGGTGGCAGAAACTTATGATATGCTCTGTACATGAAAATCCCAGTGATGATGTTTGACTATTGTTCTAATGGAAGTATACTCAGATAATAAAAGAGAAGTGAAGAAGTATGTTCTAAATAATTAGCATTAGCAAAAATCCGAACTGCCCTCTTTTGCATTATGTATAATTGATTAAGATTGGATTTGTATGTGTTTCCCCATACTTCAATACAACAGCTTAAACAGGGATGGAAAAGCCCATAGTATAATGTTAAGAGTGCTGTTTATCTAACACCTTATTAGCTCTGTATAAAACAGCATTGCATTTTGATAATTTCTTTGTCCAACGACAAATATGGGGCTTCCAGTTTAATTTATCATCTATGAAGATACCTAAAAATTTTTTTTAGTATGTGTCAACCTGTTGATGCATCTACCATTTTTGTGAACCTGTACAGTTGAATTTGTTACAGAGTTAGAAAAGATCATAAAATGAGTTTTGTTAACATTAATTGAAAGTTTATTTACACAGAACCAGATACTTAACTTCTGTAGCTCTGTACTAACTGATGTGCAAAGCGTACTTATATCGCAATGAGAACAAAATATGTTGGTGTCACCAGTGAAGAGAACAAATTTCAGAATCTGTGAAACTGAGCAGATATCATTAATGTATAGGATGAATAGTTTTGGTCCTAAGATTGACCCCTGTGGTACACTACACCCCATATCCCGAGTATTAGAATTAATGTTACCAACTTGCACATATTGCTTCCTATTTGAAAGGTAACTCGTTAGCCACTTATGAACAATTCCTCAGAATCCATAGTACTCTAACTTTTTCAATAATAAATGGTGGTCAATTGTGTTGAATGCTTTCTTTAAGTCAATAAATACTGTACCCCTACAGATGACAGTTTTGAGTCCAATGCACAAGTGAGCTCCTCAGTAAGTTGTAGCAATGCCATAGATGTAGACCTACCAGATCAGAAACGGTACTGAGAGTCATTTAAGTAAGTTATATTTACAAATAAAGGTGTCCATCCGCTTATCAAATAACTTCTCTAGCACCTTTGAAAACTGAGGTAACAATAATATTGGTCTGTAGTTACTAAAAGAATGTATATCTCCATTCTTAAAGATAGGTATCTTGGCTACTTTCATATTGTTTGGAAATATACCAGTCGAAAATGATAAATTACATATATGAGTGAAGGGCTTGATCACATAGTTAATTATTTCTTTTAATAGGGACATACTCAAATCGTTACAATCAACTGAAGTTTTGCCAATTAAGATTACAATTTTTAACAATTTCAAGAATTTCAGTTTCAGAAGTATCCGTTAAAAACATAGAGTAAGGGTTGTTATGATCCAGGTAGTCATACACTGGTCCAGCCTGATCTGAGATTATAGAGGCCAAGCTTGGTCCAACATTCACAAAAAAATTGTTGAATCCATCAAGTATGTCTGTGCCTTGAATATCTTTTCCATTATCAACAAATACATCAGGAAGGTCACTTTGATATGTGTATTTTTTATTAATAACACGATTTAGCACATTCCATGTTTCTTTCATATTACCTTTACAGTATGAACATACAAAAGTTCTTTATAATAATCCCTTTTACACTGCCTAAGTAGTAGTGATAATTTATTTTTGTAGGTTTTATATCCTTTCAGAGTTAAGAGATCTTTTCCTGATGAAATTTCTGTATAATCTCTGCTTTTTCTTGCAAGAATTTCTTAATCCAGTTGTCATCCATGGCTTATCTCACTTGTTTTCTTTGGAACACAATTTAATAATTGGACAACTCTTTTCAGAGTAACACTACTCATTTCAAGTTGCAGTCACTTGTTCATCCACAATTTAGGCACCAGGTCCAAATATCAAGCTTCCTCAGCAGAGCTGCAGCAGCTGCAGCCATGCTTTGTTACTACATACACATTACAACAACAGAAATAAAGATATTCCGCTACTGCAGTGATACCTATGTGTGCAGATATAAAGCATAACTGCAGCTGCTACCGCGGTGTGCAGAAATAAAGCATACTGTAGCTGCAGCTGCTGCAGCTTGGCTGAGGCAACTGCAGCTTGGCTATTGTGCCATAATGTCAATGTATTTTATGTTTGCTTTGTTCTCCTTAAACTCAGGTACAATTTTGCAGCTGTAATGTATTTTCAACCCAAGATCACGCCATGGCAGCATTAGTCAAGAAGGGGACTGGCGTTTATGGTTGGAAGGGGGAAACAGATGAAGAATATGTCTGGTGTCTTGATCAAACTGTCTATTTTCCTGACGGAAAACCTTTAAATATGATACTAGATGATGGAGGCGACTTGACCAATTGGGTTCATGAAAAACATCCGGATATTATTTCAGGTATTCTTACTTCATATCCTATTTTTTAAAGCAAGGTAAATTGAACTTTCAGATGAGATGATTTTTGCTCTTGCATCTCATTTATAATCGAGGTAGAAGTACTGTATGCAGTTGGCATGGGAACAACTCTGAAGAACTTAATCTTTTTTTCATGGAAAGAAAATCCAGATTTTTAAATTGCACTTTAAAGTTTCCATAGCTAAACATTTTTGTCTACACTTAAAACATGTCAAAGAAGGAAAGAGGGTAGAAAGTAGAGTTGTTAGGGCAATAGGGCTTCCTTCGCCAAAGGCTTGCCAGATAGGAATTGTAGGGCAGTTAGGGTAGACATAGCCTATGTTAGTGGGAATTTAAGAGCAGTAACAATTTGCTCTTGTTTTGTGTCATTCATGATGAAAGCAAACAGGGCACAAGACAGGATAATCATTATTTTATGGGATGTACTGTATATGAGGTATTGTGTGTATAAATGAAATGTACTGTTTAGAAAATGGGTGGGGGGGAGGGGGGTGGGGGGTGACTTGCCCATCACCCTTGTGTATTGGGTGTGGTGGTTTAATTTGCTTTTACATTTTCAGTTTGGGGTAACTCCTGCTGCCTTTAAAAGTTACTTCTAGAAACCTTGTCTTGAGTGCAAATCTGACTTCAGAAATAGCAGACATAGCTGTCAGTGACAATAATGCTGCATTCATGATGTACTGTACTCCATTTTAGAATGTAGAAAAACTAAAATATTTACTTTATTTTGAAACTGCAGAACAATCTTACTGACCTGGTATCACACTTACAAGTATCTTTCATAATGTTTCACATATATTATAAACTATTCTACATTTTATATGTTGCCTTGCATTGAATGAAACAGTTCAGTAACAGAAATGGTGTCACATGATTAAAATATACCATAAATGAATCAGTATGGGAAGGGGGAGTGGGGGTTGTTGGTCAAATTGGGGTGTCTGCCATTTTTTTAAGAATTCTTGTGCATTTACCAAGAGGCTATACACTGATTTCCAGTTTTGCATTTCTTGAGTCATTCTGTGATCATGCTCTTGTTTTGAAGGTGTACGAGGAATTACAGAAGAAACAACAACGGGAGTTTGTAATTTGAATAGACTCTTGAAGGAAGGCAAATTAAAAGTTCCTGCCATCAATGTCAACGATTCAGTCACAAAGGTATGGTATTGTCTGTACTTGCAGTGGTGAAACATAATCACAGTTTTCTAATGAACACAAAATGACCCCCCCATGGGGGGTCATTTTAGAAATAGTGCATTACAAGAGTTACTGAAGTTGAATCATTTGAAAGTTTGGGCCAATAAAATATTCTTAAGCAACAAATAACTGAATTTCCTTCTGTGAGAATATTATTTCTTTTTAAAAGGAAGCTACTGTACTGCCATATATATTGAATTATATACCATTCTGTGTGTTTCATAGGTTTTAAAAATATGCAGTTTTTTTGTAAAATGAATGCATTGTTTCCCTTTAAGAAACTTTATTTACATTGCCATAATTTTGGAAAAATTAAACCTGCATGTATTTGTGTAAAGCCAAGCTAGGTTTTTTTTGTGAAAAACAGGTGCTAGTTATTTAGTTTTATAGGCTATCCTAGCCCAGCTCAGCCAAACTCAGCCTGGCATAGCCTTGCCTGTCCACTGAAGTGATTTAGGCTCATGGATGACTGTGATACCAAGTTGACCATGGATGAACATCTACAAGACTTAATCTTATCATGGTCTAGACCATGGTCTAAGGTTCCCAGTCAATGGATGACAATGAATCCCCAGTTTTATGCCTCTGACCAAATGTAGGGAAGGGTGGCAGATTTTTGCTCAGCACCACATTCCATCAGCTGTTCTGCCAGCCTGAAGCAAGTTAGACCTTAGGCAGAAAATATGTGTGCAGGATAAGAAGAGAGAGACCCTTGTAAATTCACCATTTCCAATTTGCACCAGAAAACTGTGAGGTGGTTCTCCTTGATGGGTGCAGACAGGGGGTGGATAAAGCCAGCTCATATTAAATGACAAAGAAATAAAGAAAAAAACAAAGAGGGGAAAAATAAGGAAATACATGGCCAATCTAATCAAGGGACATGAAGGAAAGATTTACTTCCATTAACAGTAAAGGTTGCAGTGGTCTTCCATGACCATTAAAAGGACTTTAAACAAGTTTAATCTCAGGTTTGCATGATGTTCATACATGGTTAAGTAGTAGTGTGCAAAAACCCTAAAAGTTTATGTAGCATAAGTTTCGAGCTAGAGAAACATACAAACTTGGCAGAAGGTATAGCATTTGAAAAGATACGTTTGAATCAGATTGGTCTAAAACCCATAGCTGAAAATGCTTTATTTCATGCTTTGGTGATTTTTAATTTGTCAGATAAAATACAAAATGAACATCAGATAAAATATCATATTGAGATAAAATATTATAATGT
This sequence comes from Holothuria leucospilota, assembly GCA_029531755.1. Lineage (NCBI taxonomy): Eukaryota > Metazoa > Echinodermata > Holothuroidea > Aspidochirotida > Holothuriidae > Holothuria > Holothuria leucospilota. The sequence goes on from CM055965.1 coordinate 15,431,595, forward strand.
ATGGTATTATCACAATATAATTCATACCATATTGCATACAAGTCCGTTAGGGAAATGTTACGTGCTTCCCTGGGCTTTGATAAGAAAACCCGGGTGATCCATCTTGCTTTCTTGCATGCTAATTGATTCGCTTGCTCGGTTGGCCACTTGGCTGCTCAAGTTTCTTTGCTTAACGCTATTAATAATATGCAATGCCAATTTAACAATGACTGCAGTCAGATTTGGTTCTAGTGGTCGCCGTGTCCTTCTCCACCGAAGAAGTCATGCGAATAATCGGCTAATTAGCCATGCCCAAGATTGTTGATCACAGAGATTATGTTCGGTGATTGACATGGAGAGCTTGGTCTTCAGACTCTAACCCAAATGTTCACCTTATGCCAACCAGGTGTTAAAACATCAAAATTTCTACATTGCAAAATGTTTCAAAGTCCTCAACAAAGTTCACTTTTATCCACTCTTCCAAACCCCTTCCTCCCAGTAACTTTGTTGCCAGTGACAATCTTCCATAGGCTGAAGTGACTAGTATTTCAGCCCTTTCCAAACAATCCTTTTGATTGCAATTTGAGAGTGTGAAGTTGTTTGCTTTTTGAAGGGTTACTCTGCTATGCAACAGTCATCTACAAGTGGATGTTAAAACTGCATACAAAGTACAGGTTGGAAATGGATAATTGGTCCCCATAGCAACCAGAATTGCCCCCAGAAGACTTCGAGCAAGACAAAAAAAAAATATGTATATATGGAATGTTATAAAAATCTCATTTCTTCCCTACTCAATAATTATTGTACAATGAAAAACAACAAATTGTCAGAGTGGGGTCCAAAATAGCCCCCCTTAAACTTTTTAGGGGGCAATTATTTTCCCTCAAAAAAATTTGAAAAGAGTTTGTCAGTAACAAAAACTTTGTAACCTAGATGCAAAGTACTTATATTAATCCTAAAGAGTTTGTTCCCTCTTTGATAATGAAGTTTTGCAAAAGAAGGGTAAACCATCATCAGAGCTAATGTACATGCTGAATTGAAGACTCTTAAGATGGTGACCTTCGAACCACAATTTTCTATTGTCTAAGTTTGGTATATCTTACATTAGCCATGGCTTTAATTTCCCAAACCAATCTTCCCTGGTAATTAGATGATCATTCTGTTCATAGAGCATAAGGAATAATAAGCACGAGTTCAACTAAGCAGTTTCATCTCCTTTGTTCTGTGTTGTTGTTAAATTTCTTTGGTTATGCCTGTAGAGTAGTTCCTTTGTGTTCTGTTGCTATATGTGGCAGGGATTGCAGATATTCCAGCAATTAGCCTAATTCTGGTGCTGCCAATCACTTACTCACATGTGAAAGTTATCTGTATCAAGGGTTAAAGTTGTGTCCTCGTTGAGGTAACAGATGCTGTGAAGTGAGGTATTACTGATAAAAATGCAAATAATTCATCCTACAGAAGGGTGTGGGGTGGGGAACAAAATATTGGTCAGTCAACAAGGGCAGAATAAGAAAGGGATCTGGGTTGTGACGCTCATCAGGGGTGAAGGGGCAGAGCCCTGTTGGTTGGGAGTCATGCTGCATATTGTTACAGCCATACCATACATGTCATAGAACTTCTCCATGTTCTATATTAAATGGTATCCATTGAATTATAAAGCTGTTAGACAGTTGTGATGAAAACACTAATAGATGATATACTGTACATGATATACACAGAAAGCTAGAGACACAGGAAGCTAGAGGTGATATTTTTCAAATGTTTCTAGTTATTGATGCTTCTACTATTTTCATGTGGTTTTTAATTCCAGATTTTCTTTCTTTTCAGACAAAATTTGACAACTTATATGGTTGCAAAGAGTCTTTGGTGGATGGTATCAAAAGGGCTACAGATGTCATGTTGGCTGGCAAAGTGTGTGTTGTGGCAGGATATGGGGACGTAGGAAAAGGCTCTGCACAAGCTCTCAAGGGATTTGGTGCCAGAGTTATTGTAACTGAAGTTGATCCAATCAATGCACTTCAAGCTGCCATGGAAGGTAAGAATTACCATTTGAAAGAAACACAGAAATACAAAAGTTAAAAACATGAGAAAAAGACTTCAAGTGAGTGATCACCTGAAGTGATTGTTACTTTCAGATCACTTTTGTCAAAAATACTCATTTTCAAGTAGAGGATGCAGGAAAATGGTCAAAAGAGATTGTTGTAAGTTTCTCTCAGCAGTATCATCTCTTACCTAAGGGAGTGCTTTCAGTACAGGGTCACCCTCCATCCTTCGTACAATTCCATCCCCTTCAAGTACACTTTTCTGTGTTACTACCCAGCTGATCTCGATCAGCTCAGTTTTCCCCATAGTGACTTAAACCAAATATCTTAAACATAGCACTACACAAGGTCTGTGTGATATCAGGTCACTTACTCCTCTCCAGTTGGGGTAAAGAGGGAGTGGGGGTTATAGTTTCATTAACACAGCATGGATTTTGTAAGTGAAGGTGATGAATCTTCCATATTATTTCCTCAGATTGAGGGCCCCGTAAGAATAAATACACACTCACACACATCCATGCACATATATAAAAGTGTATACCTCCTCTTGTCATGTATGTGTCAAACATTGACCTCAATTTTATCATTGAATTTATGGTTGTATCTGTGTTCTGGACTCCTCCATGTCCCACACCCCCCTCTCCATGCATGTCCCACATGTGTCACACCCCCATGTCCCACACATCCCCTGTGGGCTGGGGGTTGTAGAATATGCCCACGGTATTCCCCGCCTGTCGTAAGAGACGATTAAAGAGGAGGACTTGCATCGTGTTTAAACTTTACTTGACACTATATAACACATTTGCGTTGGTGTGACGTTAAATATCATCTAACTACAATTACAACTACAACCCATGTCCCACACCCACATGTTCCACACCCCCATGTCCCAAACCCCCATGTCCCACACCTCAATGCCCCACACCCAAATGTTCAACACCCTGATGTCCCACACCCCCATGTTCCACACTCCTATGTTCCACACCCCCATGTCCCACATTTCCATGTCCCACACCTCTATGTTCCAACACAATACTTTTCATTTTGTAACCCTAACCTTATCCCAACCTAACACCGTATCTCTAACCCTAACTCTTACCTTAGCCCAATAGCTGTCAGATCATCAGATCATGTAGGTTTGGGAATATAGAATAGACATGGAATTTGCCTGGTAACTGCAACATACAGTACTTGTTATCAAAAAAAAAAAACTATTTTGATAAACAGTGCCACTTACCTATTGCAGTGGTCATATGTTAGAACCTACTGGCTTACCATACTACAAGTGCGAAAAAAAAATTTGTATTTTAAAGCAACTTTTTCTTTAACAATCCAGGGTTTGAAGTTACAACAATGGAGGAAGCAGTGGTCAAAGGTCAAATTTTCGTCACAACTACTGGATGCCCAAGCATAATTAGAGGTGAACACATGCTTGCCATGCAGGATAATGCCATTGTGTGTAACATTGGTCACTTTGATTCAGAGATTGATGTAAAGTGGTTAAAGGAGAATGCTGAGAGAGACACTATAAAGCCACAGGTATTTGTCATGCTGTTAGCTTTTAGCTTTAAAGGGACAAGGATCTCATCTTGGACAGTCTACCAACTGATTTTGCTTCCTACAGTAGCCCTTCCTCAGGTTTAAAACATAGCTGTTTACTGTATCTCCCAGACAAAGCTATGCCTGTAGTGAGTTAAAATTACACTAGGCCATCTTCTGCTGAGTAGACTAGCTTACTGTGTGTGTGATCTGACTTGTCGGTACAATAGGCCACACTTCATTACATTACACTGATTTGCATATGAAAGTCACCATTGACCAATCAGAGTGAAGCTATTCTTTGAACTTTGCCAATCAAATTTTTGTATCCATGTGTGAATCGAGATAGGGTGATACAACAGCCCTTTAAAAAATTTGCATTATAATTCTGCTCAAAATGTTGGACTGGTTTTTGGTTTCAATGAAAAGAGAAAATTATGCATTCATGATGGCATGTGTATTTATGTTTTTATGTGTGTGTATGTTTGTTGGATTAATACAATATCTCAAGAAAGGAAACTCCAATAGTTCTCAGTATGTGGATACCCTGTACTGAAAGGGAAAACCTTATTACTTTTGGTGGAGGTTAAAGGTCATCTAGTTACCAGAGTTCAAACTCTGAAAATCTTGTTAATGCATTATCTCAAGATAGGAGCATGGATGTTACCCTTCATACTTAGCATACAGATGCAATATATCAAGAGAAAAAGTCCTGTTGTTTTTAGTAAAGGTCAAAAGTCATTAAAGGGTCACTGGAATCAAATTCTGAAAACCTTGTTAACATGATATCTCAAGATAGGAAGCATGGATAATCTTCATATTTTAGCATGTAGATGCATTATGTCAAAAGGAAGAACCCTATCATTTTTGCTGAAGGTCAAAGGTCATCAAGGGTTATCATAGGTCAAACTCTTAAAAATTTGACAGGATATGAAAGGGCCCAGAGGAAAAAAACACTTTTGAGATTAAATTGCTAGTAGCTTTTTACTACATATTTATTCCTCATGGAATGGTTTTGCGATTAATTGCTGTATGGTCACAGCCCAAATGAATAGTGCATAATAGGCTATGGTTTGTGTGCAATACACTGACATCTAAAATATTGGTGTTGGAAGGGTATAGGCCAATATTGAGTCTTGAAATATCAGATCTTGGTAAAAGCAAAACTGGTGATATCCATCCAACACTCATTGGACCCATCATGTCAAAATTTTCCAATGTTTTGAGCTTTTATAAAAATTTTCTCTCAGTTTGAATGATAAGTTAATATTATCTTTTAATATCTCACTAGCCAATACAGCTTATACTTAAAGTAAGTAATTGTAATGTAATTTTGGGTTGCTAATTTTCACTCAGGCCAAAACTGGACAATTTTGCTGCTTGTTTAATACTATTTGAGTACAGTACATATCTCTATACAGTACTACATATTACCAGTTTTCTCTGGTCATTAGTATAGAGAAGGGGTGGGGGATGTGTGGGTTTCCCCCAATAATTTGATTGTGGAGGATTGAATACCATTTGTCCCTGCCTCCTACATTACGTGATATCACCCTTACTCAAATCGCCCATTACTGAACAGTGCAAAACCCGACCTTCTGGGGGAAAAGTCGGGTTTTACATGATGTTCACACCAACAGATTATAGGCTAAAACTTAGAAAAATCAATAAAAATATGATAAAACCTGATAAGCGTCCCAAAGGCTATAATCTGTAGGTGCGAACATCAAGTAAAATCCTGACTTTCCCCCCAGAAGGTCGGGTTTTGCACTGTTCAGTGAAAGCCGGTTTGAATAAGGGCGATATCACGTAATGTACCTCCTACCTCCTACCCCAAAAAGCTTGTTCAATAGTCTTTGACCATACAACTAGATGATTTTACATTTTTCATAACATCCAGGTTGACAGATTCAAGCTATCAAATGGCAGACATATTATTCTGCTAGCTGAGGGTGGCACAGTAAATCTAGGTTGTGCAACTGGTCATCCCAGCTTTGTGATGTCAACATCTTTTGCCAATCAAGTTCTGGCCCAAATTGAACTTTGGACAAAACACGAGGAGTACCCCACTGGGGTCTACCGTCTTCCCAAAAAGGTATGCAATCTTTGTGCCACTGTGCAGTTCGATAATGTTTCAACTGCTATGCTGCATGCTCTGGGCATGTGTATTAGGAGTTTGGGCATAAGCCAAAACTTGTTGTTGATATCTCAAGAAACATAATCTGACTCTTCTTCTGAAATTTGCTTCCATTTCTTATGCAAATATCAAGATATTAATGAATGAAGGTGACATATTTGTTACCCAAAGTGAACTTGAAGTAAGCAGGGTGAAGTGATGTCATCTCCTCTCCCTGATGCTTTACTTTCTTTGTATTCCAAGTGATTGTTTTTGACCCGGAGAAGATAGGGATGTGAGTTTACTTTAGGGGTATTTGAAGTTGTAAATTTCAGATGCCTTTTGTGGATTTCACATTTATGAAATCATGAGCTATAGACAAAAAACCTTGTTGTACACAAGTAAAGGAAATACTGTTGATTAATGTGAGGATATGCTCACTTTACAGTCACCTTGGATCAAAAATGTGATCTGCTAATATTGGGTGAAACACATAGGATTTTAAGTGAAACCTCACCTAAATACCTACATCAAGTTGCAGTTTCTTTTGAATGTTAACAAAAATAAATTTGACCTGCTTTAACCTTTGTATTGCTAGAAAGGGTGTTTGAGTGAGTCAACATACCCTTAGAAATTACTGGGAATTTTTAGATATTTTGCTAAGGAACCCAGCAGGAAAATGTCTTTTCTCATGAGGCTTTCTCTCTACACATGTGGCAGCTATAAATCCTCTCTGTTAAAGATAACTGTGTTTACCACATTGTCCTCAAAGGGGCATAGCATAACCTATAGTGATAGTTGCATAACCTATAGTGATAGTTGCATAACCTATAGTGATAGTTGCATAACCTATAGTGATAGTTGCATAACCTATAGTGATAGTTGCATAACCTATAGTGATAGTTGCATAACCTATAGTGATAGTTGCATAACCTATAGTGATAGTTGTAGTAAATTCATTGACTTGATCAATACCCATTGTTCCCAACTGTGATACAACAATACACACTTTTAACTCTTTGATATCAAATTAGCTGTATAGGAAGTTCTTTGTTAGACTGTGGATTAATAGTACTTAACTAAGGATAGCTAAAACTTGCTATACTTTGTAAGCCTCATAACTTTATTTCTTTCTTTTTTTTTAGTTTTTTAATTATTCTCTACATGAACACAAGGTCAGATGTTAATAATCTTAAGGTTTTATGAAGATACAGACTGAGGTATTATTGCATATTTTCATATCTTGTTTTTTCAGCTGGATGAAGAAGTTGCTGCTGCACATCTGGACCATCTAGGAGTAAAATTGACCAAGTTAAATGAGAAACAGTCCAAGTATCTAGGACTCAATCCCAGTGGTCCTTTTAAGCCTGATCATTATCGCTATTAAATAAAACCACAAAGTTTTTCATGCTGCGTCAGAGCATATATTGAGAGGCTTTTGATTCATCTAGCACAAAGGACATCCAGTTGTGTCCTTAATAAACATGTTGGCACACATTAGCAGGGGTTTAGTTTAGCTGGTGTCCCAGAGGCCTAGGGCCAGTTATTTTTACACTGGGCCAGTAAGAGTTCTCAGAGGAAGGCCCAGGTGGGTCAGTTCATTTTAGAACAGGCTGTATTTATTGATGATGTTGAGCCAGGAGGTTATTCATTGACCAGTAGCTTTCAACTTCACTGGTCCTTATGAACAGAAGAAAACACAACCCTTAGTCAATTCTTGTACAATAGCACCAAAAATTGCATCTGCATTATTTACCATGTATAACTGTGTGCTCATATACTTGATACTGTGAGTCGATGGGTACCTGAGTCAATCAGGGAAGACTAATTTATTACAAAGTGGTATAGCATGTAGGCCAGCTGTGACTTGAATGTAATCACCTGATTTTTATATTCTTTGTGCAATAAGATCTTTGATCAAGACAGATTACAGATACCCTTTTCTAATTAAAATTTGACACAGAACCAAGTTTTCTAGTTGAATAAATAGACTTTTAACAATTTTATCAAACAGTAAACTCAAAATGTCAGAAATGAAAGTTTCAATTTTATTGTAAGCTTCAATTTTCTGTACTCTTAATATAATTACCCTTGACTTTAGATAGCAGTGCTTATGGGGATATGCAGTACTTCCCAGTAACTGAAAGTTTATATCAAAAGTACTGTGTTGCATACTGCCATCTTCCATTTACAACTTTGTGGTTAAGATGTGTTCTGGAGGATGGGCTGATAATGACAAAAAAATGATAGCTGGATAGAAAGGTTTTCTCTTATTCTCAATATGGTGTTTATTTCATTGGTTACTCTTCTCTCTCAAGGTCTCTCCAACTCTGCCTTGTCCCACCCTAAAATATGGCAAATATTGCCCACTAAACTGTAATCTCCTCCCCCACATCCTAATTTACATTCCAACTTCTAACCCTTGGCTGGACGAAACCTTCCGCTCATGTGACCCCCATGACCCCACCTGTCTGGCCTTAGTACAAGCCTGTGGCAATAATCTACCCTCCAGGCAGGCCTCAAGCAAGCTATGGGTACCTGGAATCATACCCACAAATTAGTTCACTGTGACGGCTATTGGACTGTACTGGGATCTCTGGCCTGGAGGCCCACAAAGGGTATTATTAATTCTATTAAATTCTTAGATTACTTATACTGTACTTTGACAACTTTTAAGTTTTCTCATAGCTCCACCTGTCTGGGATGGGTCCGGAGCCACTTTTTCCATTAACTGCTTTATGTTAAAAAATATCGGGGAAATGGAATACAAATGTAGTGAAAACTTATGGCAAGTTTTGCATCATGTGGCATCTTATACACTTCAATAAGCTCAAATCCCTTAAAGGGGAAGGGACCCACTCAAGGAGGGCATTGCTCCTGTCTTGAGGTGTCCCCCCCCCCACCCCCACTATTCTTACCCAAATTGATTTATTTGGCTGTTTCAGGGATCGTTCTTTTGGAGTGTAACCCCACTTTTGCAAGCAGGGTGAATACGTATACAGCAAATATTCCTTGAAGTTACATCCATTGAATTCAACTTTTCTTCACTTTCATCATCAAAATGTTCATTAAATGATGAATTCATGGTACCCCCAAGGTACTCTCTATTTGTCAGTATAAATTAGATCTTTGGTACATATGTAGCAGGGATGAACTTAGAATTTTGAGTTAAGGCCAAAAGTCCGTATTCCAGAAACTTTAAATTCCCCCAGATTTACTTCAAGCCATGTCCCCCAGTTTTAGAAGTAACTGTCTTCAGCCAGCACCTTTACAGACAATTTTATTGCTCAAAGCCATGTTCTGCTGAGTACACTTCTGCACACTACATACATTGAATTCAACTGTATTTTGATCATCAAACTGTTCACAAAATGATTGACTAATGGTACCCCCAAGCTACTCTCTATGTGTCAGCATAAATAAGATACGTGGTACATATGCAACAGCAACAAACTGCAGGTTTGCATCCTAATTACTAGTATCAAGTGTACTGTGTGTGTGTTGTATAAACTTAGTGCCATCCAAGGTGCACCCGAGCCTAACTATGATTGACATCATTTACATGTCTTCTGTACATGTCTTTATACAAATTCAACTGCAATTATTGCAGCTATAACACTAAAGGGCCGTTCCTTTTTCCCACCATTTGCATAAGAGTAAGGAACATACTCTTTCTTTGGACCCCCTCCTCTCTTGCAGAGTGTACAAAGTACAGAAATGATTTTTTTGCAAAAATCATTGTCATTCATTAGCCTACATGGGTCTTTGACCTTTCTCCATAAGGTATTATTTGTGTACTTGTGAAAATGATGAAAAAGTGGATGATCTCGCAGAATTTTGAAATAAAGGCCAAAACTCCTTATTCTAGGGACTTAAAATTCCCCCACATTTACTTCAAGCCTGTCCCCGAATTTCAGAAGTTGCTGTCTTCAGCATCTTACAGAAAAATGTCTGCAGTTTGATTTAATACTCGAGACCATGTTCTGCTTAGTACACTGCTGTGTTTAGTGAACAAATCATTGACCAATCAGAGAGGCTTATATGTGTTAATCAAAGTGCACTCACCACTTGTGAATTTTGGTTGCCCCAAATGTAAGATATATTTGGGATGATGAGTGTCTGCATTTAAGTCAGTGGAAAGTAAATATGCTATCTAAAAAGTTAAAATCATCTTATTTGACATTAGGTATAAATATATGTAAACATCAGTTCACATAGACTGGTGACTGGATACAGGCAGCTGACACTGGAAGCAGTAAGGCTTAGTAGTCAGTAAGTCAAAGGAGTTTTGACTCCTTGCCTGGTCATAGTGAGTGCCCCTCTTAATCATAAAAGTTCAACTTTTGGGCTAAAATATTTATTTGGGTTAATCATAAAAGTTCAACTTTTGGGCTAAAATATTTATTTGGAAGTGACATGTCTTGAAGTTGAATGTATCCACAATCCCATATTAGGGGTTACCTCTGCAGTAGCTCTGGAAAGTAACTGCATTGAAGCATGAATTAAAATTCGTGGAGGAATATTCCAAAACATTTTCTTTTTCTGAAGAAAGCAAACTTTGTACTCCTGACATGACCCAGTTTTGCTTGAAAAAGTTCCATTATGACCAGCTAATATTTGTTTATCTCTAGTTCCATTTTGACAGTATTGGTGTGGGGTTTTATTGTTGTGTATGTGTGTCTCAGGGCTTTACATATTGGAAATGGTAAATTATATCAAACGTATTAAATGTGAGGGTAACATAGGGTTTTTTATTACACTAACAGACACAGTCATGCACAATCTTTGACCAATGGTGAAGCTTGAGTACTTGAAATAATTCAATCTGCTGTCTGTCATTCTCAAGTTGGGAAAGTGAATGACATAGTATTTTGTATTATTTTAATTTCTACAAACTTCTCCTTTTATGCTTAAATTTTAGACAAATACTGAAGGGGTGATAATTAAAGTATCCAGGGTGGATGAAATATTTTTGGTAGGGAGGGCAAGATATTCTCTAATACATAAAATAATTTCAGTTTTTTTTTCTATACATACCATGTAAGGTTCTTTGTATTCAAGCAATATGTCGCGACATATTGCTTGAATACAAAGAACCTTACATAAATTTTAATCAATTATGACCTTTCGTTCACATGGGGTAATGCGCACATCATCAGATGACGAGCTCGTTATCATACCATGATCAAAAACACCATGTGAATGCACTCTCTATTAAGATGTGCTGCCTGGATCATGTGCTGCCTCGAGTCGGCAAATCCTAAATTCTTCGTGTGAATGGTTGTTATCAAGATAATGAGTCTATTTTGAAAAACCGCTGTGGATTCTGTGAGAGATACACACAGTTTTAAGCAGATGCCATCGGAAATTTGCAGGCCACTTGATGAAATACCTGTTATAACGATCACTTGTTAGGCAATTTCATGTGAATGCAACTGATATCTTAATAACGAGAGACCACAGGAGTTTCTGGTTTTTAAGAAGATATGTTTGTTATCTCATGTGGCAACCAGGTGAGCGTATGTTGGTTCAGTTTGGGTCGACTGCACGTTATGACTGTCCCAAAGGGGAAGTTTCAAATGTAATGTTTCTAGGTTTGGTATAGACCTTATGCATTGACGTCATGCGAAGTCATTTGGGGGGCTAAACAATGAAGCACATACACGCACGACGTAGACTTCGCACGCGCGCGTAACCCACCGGAACACAGATCAGCTTTCTGCATTTGTTGGTGTAAGTTGCAATGATATGCGCTTGCCTCCAGTGGGTGGGGGCGCACTTCCTGTACTGTGACGTCATATGGATAAGATCAATAGATGCATTCATGTTTACGAACAAATTTCATGACGGTTGGTTGGGAAAAAGAGTTGACAAAGTGCACTTACAGTCTCGTCACAGTGAAAAGTAGATTCCACAGAAACCATACATATGCACGTAAATCCATGCAAATGCTCTGTGCTAACCAGTAGTTACTGTGACGTAACCATGAATGGTCTCTTAGTTTCATATAGGAAAAGCCTTACTTTCAACAAATTGTCATTATTGATGTGCTGCACTGACATGAAATTTTGCAAATTAAACTTGGAGTAAAGTGCTTAGGTAACTTCAGGTGTAAAATACATGTATCTTATGCCATTGTATCTCTGTTACATGCAAACTTGCCCCTATCATTTGCATTACTTTTGCAATATGTCTGAACAGATATTATACAAGCTATTTTATATTCAGTACTCAAGTTGAGGGCCATAGAATCTTGTATTCAGTCTTTTTAACATCTGTGCCAAGTATTTAACCTTTACCATGTATCATAACAATGCTACCTTGCACAAGAATATATAAATCATTCACTTAATATATATTTTCAGTAATGGAAATTGCCAATTTGAGGTTTTTTTCTTAACTAGATTGTAATTTGTTTACTGTCGGTAACAATGAGTATCCCTTCAGGGATTGGTGCATGTGCCTTTTTAACTTTTTGCAGGTTTATAAAAAATGCAGTAAAGTGATTATGAAATCTTTATGAAATTTATATTTTACGCTTCCATAATGTATTGTCGTAAAAGTTAATGATATCGAACTGGTACGGTTGTGACGAAGACTGAAATCATACATGAGGTTATAAATAGTTGCAAAGCTAGACCTAATTAATGAACATGTGGAGTCTATTTCACTCATTATCTCTTGTTTGCGTACAACGTAATTGTCTGGGCTCATAGACTCTGAATTAAGGCGGGTTTCACGGATTTTGTTTGGTTTCAAGGAATACTTGCAAAGACGTTGGTATAGTGCATCAGGGGCATCGGGGCATGGTATCTTATGGGGCCTTAGCCCTCCTTTGTCCTTTAACCTGTTGTGTTATGTTGGTGTAGGTCAGGGTCTCTAAACTGTCATTCGAGGTGCACGTGACTTTCGACATTTACCAAATATCCATCAGGATACAACACGGTACAGGGGGCACAGGCCGTTTATTTTCTTTTCAAGACACTTTAATGAAATCGTAACCCATCACCATGAAATGAAACTGTCAAAAGTGATATTTCTTACTCCTGTACATGGAAATGGTATTGCGATGTTAAAATCATCACATAAAAGCTCAAAATTCTACTGTTCATGTGAGAACATATGGCTCAAAGTAAATCTTGAGTTTCTTGAATGTCAAAATTTGGACTAGAAACTCATAAAAATGGGTGGAAATGATGAAGTGGAAATTTTAAATTCTTACTGCAAGATTTAAAAGAACTATAGAGTCAGAGTAAAAGAATTGACAATTGGAAGATACATTTTTATCGAACCTTAGAGACCAAAAGTTAAATAAGTGGCTATTTACAAAAATTGTGGGGACTAAAATAAGGATTTATTTAAGCACAATGAGATAAACAGTCCAAGTGTGAATTTTACGGCCACAATTATGAGAGTTTAAGTCAGAGATATCAAAAGTCAGGTTTACGACTTCAAATTAAGGATAAAGAACTAAAACGAAGGTAGCATCAGGGCTTGCTCAAAGTGGGGACAAGTTCTTGATGGGGGAGGTTTCTCGAACGGGCAGCAACTTGACTCCCCATCAATGGATCCGGAAGGATGGCAAAAGGAAAATTTTCGGCGCTCCTCGTGTCCCGAAAATTTTGGTCTTTATTGAATATTTGAAAAATTTCAGTTTTTTCTACAGTAAAAATTGAAAATGTGGGGTTTTTATTGGGGTGAATGTGAAAAGTTGTAGTTCTTATTGAAAATTTTACCTCCCGTGAGAATAAAATAAAGGTTACTAGTTTTCGTCGGAGATAAGGTGCTATCGTGCCCATTAAGGCTTGCCGACAAAGTCGGAAAATTTCTCGGGTGGGAGGGGGGGGGGGAGACCGGAGACTGAGGCCCCATGCCCCCACCTCGCACCACCCCTGATTTTGACAGCAAACTGTTGACATCAAAACTCAAAAATATTGACTTTCTAAGTAAAAATGAATACATTTAAAAGTACATTAATGAGATATGAATTGACCTTTGACTCCAGAATTATGACAAAATGTGTCCCTTCTATGATATGAATTACAAGACGTCATGGGTTTCTTAAAGTTTACTTTTAATGAACTAATGAGTTTGTCTGGGAATTTCATTTCATGTATAATTATTATCACATTCCTGGGTACAGACCTTATGCATTGACGTCACGCGACGTCATTTTGGCGGCAAAACGGCGTAGACTTCACACGCTCTCCTAGAAGACTTCGCGCGTATCCGACCGGTGCACAAATCAGCTGTCTGCATTTGTCGGTGTAAGTTGCAATGATATGCGCTTCCTCTATAGGAGGGCACACTTTCCGTTCTGTGACGTCACATAAGGATTGGTCTCCTTAAAACTACTAAAAACCTCTTTCCCCTTCTCTATTACACTAATTGCCTCACGGCTGGACGTTACCATTGTCCAGATCATGACATGTGATACAGCTTGTTGAACAGAGATAATTACTTGGCTCGGCAATAGAGATAGCCTCGAGCGTTAGAAAGTGACATAATCATAGAAAGTTCAATTTTTTGGGTAGGAAATCTAACATTTTTAACGGGTTCAGTACCACATGATATGCATAAGGTCTATAAAGCCAACCATTGTTGATTACGGTGCCTTAAAGTTACGCTATCGCTGACGGCCATTTTGTAATTATGCTGATTGGCTTTTTTTTTCACAATGTTGGATGTCTGCACATTTTCGATATATAAAGACAATGAAACAATAAAAGCTCCCATTTCAATGAATTTTAGGTTTACCGAAGGCAAATTGGCTTACATTTATTGCACTAATTAGCAAATAAACGCAGTCTGGCCCCTATGCCATTTAAAATTTCAAAATGGCGGCCAGACTCCAGTTGGGAAATACTGTTTTATTTTAGGAACACTCCAAACACTTTTATATAGTGGAGCAATTATTTCAAACTAAAAGTAAGAAAAAACTAGTGCAGATGAGTTTATTTTGTGAAAAGCCAAGAACAGCTTTTAAGTTGTAGGTTGGGGCCGGGATTAATATGTACTTTTCTTTTTTTTCAACTAATTTATTTCTTTCATTTTTCTCTCTTCTTGACTGAAGATCTTTGTAAAATGACAATAATTTTGCTAATATTATTTTTTATTGGCTCTTATACTTCTTCGAAGGATGAAAAGAGAATAAACTGTACTGATCTAGGCTCCTCTGCATCAGAGATGATCAAATTAAGTGGGGGAAATAGTGCAACCATCCATGGGCGTCAATCCTGGGGGAGAGAGGGACACGTCCCCACACACATTTTGGAAATACACCCGTTGACTGAAGATTTTTACACAGTAAATTTTTGACAGAAGTGGTGATGTCCCCCCACATTGGAGTAAAGATTGACGCCCATGCAGCCATCACATAGGAGCATTTATTACTTTAAAATAATGGAAATAAGTCCGCCATTTTGAAATCCAAATGGCGACTGAAGATTACTCTGAAAAAGGCACCTATCTAATTTGAATTTATCAAACTCAAATTGACAAAACTTAGCATTAAAATCCGTTTTTCACCACAATCCAGCTGGATAATATTTCATCCATTTAGCCAACTATTAATACCATCCCAGACGTATTTGTTCAACGGTACGACGAAGACGGCTTTTATAATTATTCTTATACGAAATTTCGGCCTGCTTCGGACATAATTGCCCTGGTTTACACTCCATGCCAATGACCATTATAAGAATGATAATGCGAGGAATTTTTTTAGCGAGAAGTATTTCCAAAAAGAGATACAGGTCCAACCTTACAGGCTTGTATCCGTCAAGATGCGATTATGTGGCAATCTTATACATCAGCAACATTTGAGGTATATTACTCATTACACAACCTTATTCAAAGGTCATTATAAGTGCATCTACAGAGAATATGCGTTATAAATTTCTTTATGTATCCTCATACCCCTTTTGTGATACCTTTGCTCCTCTCTCGGTCATTCCCCTCTGGAAGGTGTTCATTTGTGTTCTCGTTCAAAATTAGTAAAACTACAATGTTGTGGAGT
Organism: Holothuria leucospilota; assembly: GCA_029531755.1. Classification (NCBI taxonomy): domain Eukaryota; kingdom Metazoa; phylum Echinodermata; class Holothuroidea; order Aspidochirotida; family Holothuriidae; genus Holothuria; species Holothuria leucospilota. Next base: position 15,447,289 of record CM055965.1, read on the forward strand.
GCTTCGTGTGCGTTCTAGTAGTTTCATTTTTATATCAGTAAAAAAGCATCATCCACGTCCCCATTTTGAAATTGCATTAGAGCTTCCAGGAGGCCCTATGCCGATCTCATGGTAACATTGTTGGAGGTGTGCCATACATGGGCGTCAATCTTTACTGGAATGTGGGGAAGGGGGGGACATGGCCACTTCTGTCAAAAATTTACTGTGTAAAAATCTTAAGTCAATGGGTGTATTTCCAAAATGTGGGTGGGGCGTGTCCCCCTGTCCCCCCAGGATTGACGCCCATGGTGCCATACCACAGCCAAAATATCACCAAATGATGGTAATACCTTTACATGCAGTCAGTTCAAAGCTTTGCCAAAGATAACGCCATTTTTCATTTAAGCCACCTTACATGAACAAAAATTTCTGGGGGGTTCGCCCCCTCCACTTAGACACCGCAAAGTTCACTGCACTAAACATAAAAGAACAATTCATTACTAAAGTATGAGAATTTTTCAACATGTGATCAGCTAGAAACCTTGTCAAAGATAGAACATTTTAGCATTAAACTATCTATGAAGAACAAAAATTTCTCAAAGGGGCGCGGATCCCTCCCACTGAACCCCCTCTGCCGGGACTGCACCTCCGCACTAGGTGACAAAGGAAAGGACCTCCGGGGTGCAAAATATCGTAGATACGCATATGCACACATACACCGACTTTCTTGGTTAATCTAGGGGAGGGTTGCTTCATCATCTTCTGTGGTTCCCCTTTCCCATCATCATATTGTGGCCCATAGGCGGCGGAAGCCGGGGGCGGGGGGAAAGGTCCCCTCTTAAATTGTTCAGTGGGGGACGGACCCCCTAAAAATTGTAGGGAAAAAACGGGCGATTTAAATCAAATTAAAATTAACACCAAACACATATAACCATAATTAATTATGTACGAATATTAATAACATGAAAGACAGTCCTCCGTAGCAACCAAATATTGCCTGTTGACGATTGGACTGAGACATTTGACCTTTTCGGAGTCCCTTATAAACTTTACCATCCTCAGAATCCGCGAACCAACTGAGCTGAGTCGCACTACTTTTCTGAATTTCAATTATATCGGACCCAATGTAACTCGAGGTTTCTTGTAGAACCTCCTTGGTAATATCATGAAAGAGCAAGGTCTCCGAGACTCCGGCTTTGAGGAAATGAGAAAATAAGTAAATACCCAGAGCTCAACGCCACTGGCCTTTAGTCAGAACTTGCAGTCTGCCGGAAGAAATGATCCGAGTAACTATAGTTTACAAGAATGCATCCGTAGTGCATCTGTAATTACGCTACTGTTGGTCCCACCACCGGTTCAGTCTGCTGAATGTGAAACTGGTCATTCAGCACACTTTGAAGACTGAAAACATGGTTACGTTCTACCATGACACAAGTGCGACTTAACGCAGTAGCACCAGCTCATGTTCATCAGTCCACTCTAGATCAACTATACGATATTCATTAGGTGGGCGCTAAGGTTACACCTCTATGTTCCGACGTCTCGTTGTTCCGACGTCTCTATATTCCGACGGAATGTGTGCATGAAGGACAGTGTTAGGATAAGGGTATGCGGACTTTTCGGAATATAGAGACGTCGGAGCAAAGAGACGTCGGAACAGAGAGCTGTGCCCGTGCGCTAAGTTCGTCAACAAAAAGGAAACACGAGTAGTCAGTATTTTTGGCAAAATACAAACAATGACTGTAATCCTTTTGCCTTTCTACTGACTCCAAAATGACTTTAAGCAACAATATGGTCCTCACGTATTTTAGTCACGCATTTCGGCGTAACCCCACACTCTCACGATGAATCATCAGTTTCTCACGCAATGTCTCAATATGGTATAAAAATTCCACTCATAACGCAAACGAATTGTCAGGTGTCGTTAAAACGCCAGCTATCACGCTACCTGAGTTCCTTTTCCAACTGATCATAGTCTGCAGTAAGCTGACAGTGTGGTACATTGCTAATAAATAGTAGCCTAACATAACCATAGTCCCTGGAACGAATTATTCCCTCATTTATAAAGATTTTCATTTGGTTTCGTTCCACCTCCATTTTCAGGATAAATTTAATATTCGATTTTAGGCTGTCAGCAATACATACCAATTTTTCGTAGGCATATTTATAATGTGAACAAAATGTCTCCTTAAAAATTTCCAGGAATATGAAACATCTGAAAACTGGCAATTGTGGGCGTGGAGTAATGAGGCATGGGAAGTGCCATTTCCTGCAATCTAGGGGTATTTTTGGCAAAAAGTTCCCCTGGCGGGACGCTCCGCGCGAACTGATGGTCGCGCTCCGCGTCAGTAGTCTCACAGCAAATCTGACTCTCACCAACTTACTAAAAGTTGACAGCCCTGTAATAATACCATAAGAAAAGTTTTGTTTGTCTTTCATTGGTTCCATTTCTCTTTAGAATAAATAAAATAATCCCACCATGGTATTAATCTTTCATGGTTACCCTTCCATGGGCTCAGTGGTGTAAAGGGGGGGGGGGGGAGGCAAGAGGCGAATAAAAATAATATAATCTAATTTCTTGAAAACTATTCCACTTCCAAAGACAACAAATTTAACATCCGATTGCATGTATAAGGACACATGCACCCCTTCTAGGACGATGACCACATAATTTCCCGCATTTTTTAAATACTTAATCAGATTTTGGTTTGCTCTCCCCCCCCCCCGCCCTAAATATTAATGCTTCCGCCGCCATTGTTCTGGCCGCGCCTATGGGGATAAAGTTGAAATGTTGCTTATTTTGTTTCTGAACGGGAAATGATTACAGTAATGTCTGTGGTTTACGTTGCAAGAGTCACCAAATTGCACAATTTCAAGTGAAATTTTAAATAAGTCCCCACATGGAACCCTCCGCCATCGCCACATCGTGGATCTTTCGTGCCTTCGGCACTCGGTTGACCCGTGCCCCCCCACTTTTTTAAATCCTGCATCCGCTGGTGTTACCCGAGGATTACACTGTAAAACCCAATTTGTTGGGATAACTTATCAGACTATCAGACTTGAGGTACTAACTTGCTGCATGGACCTTTCAAAGTTCAGAAAACTGAGTGTCTCCGACTATGCATCTCATTATTAAGAGAAACTCAGCTGACTGAACTTTAAAAGGTCCACGCAGCAAGTTACCTCAGGTCTGATAAGTTATCCCAACAAATTGGGTTTTACAGTGTCCGTTTCACAATTAATTGAAAAAAGTAAAGTTCTTCTTATATTAACAGCTCAGCAAAGTATAAGGTTCAGCACTGAGCAACCTACACTTCTACAATTCCATCTGTGTTGGATGAGATGAACTATATAAAAAAACCCAGAAATCCCAAAGGCGTAGTGATTCCTGGCCGAAAGGGGGTGCTTTGTTACACTGACGTTCATTCCTCAAATTTATACTTCTTGACTATATCATTTTTTACGATGTTTTCACAATTTGATCTCTGCTGACCTCACGTGACCTTTAAACCCCACTAAAACTTGAATAACAAAAATGAAAAGGAATTAGGTAATTCAAATTCGAATTATCACTGTAAAAACGATGCTTGTGAAAAAATGAAATGTTGTTCTTTGTAACTTTATCTTAGGAATGGTAGAAAAAATCAGCCCTAACTTTTCGTTGGTCACGAAACGCAGGACACAATTGGAAGTACCGCCCACTGTCTTTTTTATTTACGATTCTTTCGTAGTTTCACCTCTGATGACCTCAGATGACCTTCGACCTCCAACAAACCCATAGGATGCCCTCTCTCTTAAAGTAACACTTTTATATATCAAGTATAAAAAGCATCCATGTCTTGAAATATCGTGTTTTTCAAGATTCGCTTTTTGATCCCTCATGACCTCAAATGACCTTTGATCTCCACTGAAAACAATAAGATCCTTCCTCTCAATATGATAAAGTTGTATACCAAGTACGAAAAGTGTCCATCATTGCTATCTTGGGATATAGTGTTTACAAGCAGTTTTAAGAATTTCGTATTTTCACTTTCGGTGACCTCAGATAACCTTTGACCTCTACCAAAACCAACAGGTTCATCTTCTTACTATATAACGCATCCACAAGCCAAGTAGGAAAAGCAGCCATGCCTCCTTCCTAGAGATATCGTTTACAAGGTGTTCGTTTGACCTTTGTAGACTTCACATGACCTTTGACCTCCGACAAGTGCAAGAGGGATCTTCCGCTTAATACGCCATTCTATAATTTCTAAGTATGATGATTTTTTATCATGGTGATCTTAAAATTCCGTGTGTCAACCCAAGCGTCACAGTGACACATACATAGCCACCCACACACGCATACATACACCCGCGTAGTTGCACAGATTCCTTTCGCCTTGAATAAAAAATGATACAAATAAAGACATCCATTTTCTTCAAAGAACATAGGAGCATGGTTTCCCTTCTCCCTCCTGGCGCTTTCCGTGGGCTTCCCTGAGAAAACCCGCTGGTTTTGAGTTGGATTCGAGTCAAGATTTGGAGCTAGAAAAGTACAAAGTTTCGGACTGTGCACCTACCGATCTTTAGCGCTGATCAGATAGCTTTTATATATAAGGTGCTTCATATTCACCTAACGTAAAGATCTATTAATCATAGAGGGGTACTTTTAAAAGACATGAAAATGTTTTTAGTTGGCCCATTTAATTCCAACGGTGTACAGTGGGCAGAGTATTCAGTGCTGTCCGTAAACCCGTATTTCAGGAGTATTCGTTCGTAACACGAACACAAATTTTGTCGGTTAAATTTGTTCATGTCAGTCGTAATTTATTTTCAAACTTCATCATGATGTTGTCATACCTAAACCAAGCTAGTCTAATTAAAACTTACACTCTAAAGGGTGATATCAGGTGTTTTCATGAATTAGGCTAAAGGTTCAATTGAAGGGTGGCAATGTGTGCTGGATATTCGAAGATAGGGCATATACTGTTCACAATGAAGTATCCTCATACGTATATGGGAGATTCTCGCCGAACACTAGCAAAATACTATGGTCGTCGACCAAATATTGGGGACGAGGAGGGGGATACCACCCAAACCTCCATGATTACAGCCCTTGGACAGCCATATGATGGTCGTCTCAGGCCTAGAAAGATCCATGCATGTCACACCGGCTGCCAGAGGTTTGCACAAACTCTTTCGGCCATGCAGGAAATTTATGGTGGGTTTCGGCAATTTCCCGTTTAAGCCTGCAAAATAAGATACCAGTACAAATCCGAAGAATTTTATGAACGTAAATCCTGTTTTTAAGGTGAACGCAAACTGTAAGCTTTATCCCTCGGTGGGCATACTGCGGCATTTCATTATAATTTCTTGCGTTCCGTGACAATTATTCGCGGTTCATAAAGTTCATAATGGGAGAGATTTAATTTTTGTCGCATTTGTCCGATGAAAACTGGAAGAGATAAAATTGAACGTGCCTTGTACTTTTCATGCTATATATCTTTTATGATTTTATACTCTCTTAATTTTAATTAACAGTGACAATAAAGAATTAATATCTAGATATTCGACTCACCTGATTTCTCAAATTCTTCTGCCTTATTTTAAAAGTCTGCTTTTCTTTCTTTTTTTAAGCTGACTGTCCGACCGTGAAGCAGATTCATTTGTTTGAACTTTAAATAAACTTTCTATACTAAATCTTGTGTGTGGCAATAGATTGCACCGTCATTCGGGTAGCGAGAGTGCGTGAGCCCCATTGAAGGGGAGTTTTGGTGGGTGAGGACGGATGGGTGGAACTAGGAGATAGGTCTACTAACCGCACCTAAATTTACCGGCCTATGTAAGCGAAGGAATGTGGTCAGTGGGTCATGAAAGTCTCGTTTTCGAGTGAAATGAGAATTCTGTGAGAGCGCCAGAGTAAAGGAAACTGTAGCATGGCCAGTACTTTTGTGCATGTTCTAAAAGAGATGTATCGCTAAACAGTTAGGCCTAAAAGATCCTTTAATAACAAACCAGTGGAAAGGTTGAAACCTTCGACTGTTCGCAAAATGCGGTACTTTGGAAATGTAAAAGAGTTAAATCCTACCGAAAGAGTGACTGCAGTGACTACTCTCTTATGACCAGTAACATTTCGTTCTTCCTTGAGTGACATTTTTACTCAATTAGAGTTAATAATCACTTCGCACAGAGTGGAATTTCAGTAGTTTTGTACTCGATGAAAGAGTTATCACAGTAGTGACTCGTCCGGTAGTAGACTATATTTCTTCAGATGTTGAGATGATTCAATAGTTATGCTAAGATTATCACCGTATGCACTCTTAAAAATTATGTTCAGGAATTATCAATTCTCAACATTTTTACCGCTGTTTTGTAAACATGAATAGATGCTCAGTACATTTGTCAAACTCCCTACAGTTAGGTGTTAAACCACGTTTAGTTGCTAAACTTATCTGAATTTACAATATATGGTGTCAAAATAAGAGTTAATTACTAAACAAGAGTTTTAAATGTGCAATTTGCAGGATATCATATCAGCAGACCTGTTCCTTTTGAGACCTAAGTTAAATTAGCTCTTCAATAGCTACAATGTAGTTGTGGAGGCATGAATTAGCGACATAGCAGACCGTTACGTGTTGTGACGTTATATACCCCTTGAACTAAATATGTAGGTATCATTACGTCATTTGACTCCGCAAATGAATTCGCCTAAGTGTATAGTTTCGTAATCAGCTGACTTTTGCTGACTTGCATCAGTAGTCGCGCGTGTGCTAGTATTATCCCCTTCATGCAAGGGGGTGGTGGGGTACCTACATATAAAATGACGCCGCATTGTGGCAAAAAAGGTGCAAAGAATAGTTCAATCATCATGCCAATTGGGTTGAATCCCATCATGCAAAGTCTTGGTGGTTGCAAATACTGATATCGTGGGAGTAGAAGAGAGCTGAGTGTTATCTCCTACTGGGATACTAGTAACATCGTAAAGGTTATGTTTGAAAGGAATCCCGCTTATTTCCATTAGGTTTTATGCTCCGCCAAGCTGGGTCGCACTGTAAAAAATAAAAAAATAAGATTGGGTCACGCTTCGATAACCTCGTATTGAATCTTGCAATTAAATATTTATGTCCCATTAATTTGTCCAATTTAATACTCTGCGAATTTAACTAACTGCTTTCTCAAATGGGCTAATTTTCGCCAAATTTAAATAGTTTGGTTCTGAAAATCGTGCTGATTGTCAGGTTGTGACGAACTTTACATGAATTTTTGATATGAAACCACGTGACCGCCATTCGATTACAAGTTTGCAAGTGAGGGTGGCGGCAGAACTTGGACGGTGATCATGATGGTAGAGATGAGTACGCATGCTTTGAGAACTGCACCTAAATCACGCAGGCCTAAAGAGTACAACAATAGATCTTTTTTAGAGCAGTTGATCTTTGAAAGGGATAAGATGCGATATATCGCATCCACTTCCCTCGTCTTCCCGACGAACAACAAATCTCATACCCCCCCCCCCCAAACGTTTAGTGCGCCGTACGGAGGACAACTGTGGTACTGGAAGACCAAATCCCGACCTTACCTTTAAAGAAAACTGTCTAGGATTTCTCTGTCTCGGTTTCTTTGAAAGAGATGTACTGTTTAGGTACATGAAACCAAACATCATGGAAGAAAAACTTCCCAGGAGTGAAGCCATCGGTTTAAAAGGTAAACCGTCACGGCAACCGACCCCCTACGGTAATTGCAAACTTTACCGTACCCCTTATGCCTTCCCGGCCAAATTGCAAAGGGGGTAAGCCTCCCCCGAACGGAGGGAATGAAGGCGTATCCTTCTGCTTCCTCTGGCGCCAGCCGAGCCGATGGGGGGGGGGTTGTCAATTTTGAGAGAAATGCCACTAAACCTTCCAAATTTTCAGTGAATAATAATTTACTGATAAATATTACCTGTAAGATAGGCAAAACGTTTTCATGACATGGGTGGGGCAGGGTTAGGAAATACCATCCTAGACTGTTTTTACTGAAGCAGATTCGGATTTTGTTATCCAGGATCACCCGGCAAATATCGATAATATCTATCCTACACACCTAGCATCCGGGCCCCGTGGATCCAGCTTTGCTTCTGTTATCCTCGTGTTGACATTTAACGATTCGTTCGTTCGTTCGTTCGTTCGATCGATCGATCGTTCCTTCATTCGGTATATATATATATATATATATATATATATATATATATATATATATATATATATATATATATATATATATATATATATATATATATATATTCAAATTCACAGAAATCCACAAGATTAATGAATCTTGCTCTCTGACCCAACAACAACCGCCCCAGTCTCGTATAATCGCTCTAGATCAAGGGAAGCTGGGGGCAAAGCCCCCATCAAATATGTGGTGCCCCCCCCCCCCCCTCAGTTCAAGCACAAAAACTCCTTATTGTTGACTCTGTACAAAATGTCAAAAATTTGCAGTAATTTTCCTCAAAATTTTCTCAAATATTGAACCAAATTGTGTCTAAAGATACTCAAATATTCAAAAATTTTCAAAGGGAAGGGGCATATACGAGGTTCCTACTTCCTGTTATGATCCGAGAGGATTTGAGGTATTTTGCAGGACGTGTAATGCATCATGCCTGGCTGTTTATTCAAAATTGTGATCTTCAAATGAGGCCTAACTGTAATTTATCTTAACTTGTGTAAGCAACGGAACACGTTTAGTGGAACTCTTGCGGCATCAGAACATTCGTAGTGGAGCAATCGAAGCAGCGGAGCATGCGTAGCAAAGGAGCTTTTGTTATACCAGAAACATGGAGAAACTCATTCAAAAACTATTGGTCTTTTAAATGGTTAATAAAGTGTGTCATGCAATCTGACAAGATCATCAAAATTGTGTTCGAAGGAAATAGTATGTTTACACTATATAAATTATTGGAAGCATCGTATTTTAGCCGTTCGCGATTGCTTACACTGTTTCTGGTGATTCTCATGCTTTACTGCACACACTGTTCCTAGTGCTTCTTGCGCTTCACTGCGCATGTGTTCCCCTGCTTTAATTGTTCCACAAAACTTGCTCTGTTGCTTCAAAAAGTCTGAATCAATTATACTTGAGGGACCCGTCCTAAGATATAAAAGTCTTGAATTAGAAGTGGAGCAGGATGCATTCCGGTAAGGTCACCGATGTTGTGTGTACAACTTTGCTTACGTAGCAGGCTGCACGACATATATTCCTCGTTCAGTCATGTCCTTTAGCCTTAAAGAGGGACTGACCAAACAGAGTCCGTTCCTCGAGGTATGTAGAGCTATGACGTGTGTTCAGGTTAAAAGGACCAGCTGGTACTTTCACTTAGTTCGTAAAGAGTGTATAAACATACCAATTTTCAGAGGATGCACACAATAAACAACATAAAGAAACAAGACTGAAGAAATAAAAAAGAAAGACAACAGAAGGTGACTTCTGTTGAATATGCAACAGAAGGTGACTTCTGTTGAATATTTCATTCAATGAGCATCTGATCACGTGTCGGGTACATTAAAGGCCTAGTTCCTCTAAACCCTGAATTATTTAATATTAGCTTTATTAAATTTATATAGTCGAATTTCGTGGTTGGATGGAGACTTTTGCAAAACTGTTTTGGTTCATGTACTTGAACAATTTCGTTCATCCACGAACCCTTACGGCTTACAAGCACACCAGGCCGTGCGTATATACCATACTACATACATCACAGTTAGCAATACTCACATTTAAGCTAATTGAACTCTGCGCTTGAGAACCGCCCAGATCTGAATTGGATTTATTTCAATTCAGTCGGACGAAATAGACGAGCGTTATTGTAGTTAATTTTTATTTCATCCTGTCTTCAAAATTTCTAGGGCTGCTGGTTAGGAAAAGTACACTTCAAACTTATAGAATCACTTTACACATACCAAAACACGCAATATCATCAGTGACTTGCTTGATGAATGCTGTAATGCTTGGCTGAATTAAGAGAATAAGACCGTCGTCGGAAACCCTCGATCAGGAGATATAAGAGCGGTTACCGTACCTTATAAATAACCAAGATGACTGAGGAAAAACTACGGTATAAAATTGGTAAGCTTTACTGCTAAGACCATACCCTAAAGTGTGCCAAGGTTTAGGTACGTCATTTAGGTAATATATATATATATATATATATATATATATATATATATATATATATATATATATATATATATATATATATATATATATATATATATATATATATATATATATATATATATATATATATATATATATATATATATATATATATATATATATGAGTCAAACCAACTTTGTATTAAATAGTCGCATAGAGACCTTAGGCCATTTTTCCTCTAACAAAGCACTTGCCTTATACTGAAAGAGGATATTTAGTATAAGGCAAGTGCTTTGTTAGAGGAAAAATGGCCTAAGGTCTCTATGCGACTATATAATACAAAGTTGGTTTGACTCATTCATATAAAGTCGCTACGTCACTCTACCTATATATATATATATATATATATATATATATATATATATATATATATATATATATATATATATATATATATATATATATATATATATATATATATATATATATATATATAGGCGTTTTTGACACTTCCAATTTAGGCCTACAGCATAGGTACCATTGACATTTTTAATGGATTGTTTTGTTCCATCATTAGACGAACTTTGAACAGGGAGCTTGATATTTTATTACGTACGTACCTATCTGTACTGCAGCTAGAAAAAATAAAGAAATGAAAAAAAAATCGTTCTAGATCACCTATGCTGTCAGCACGTCTACAGCAGTGGTTCCCAACCTTTTCCAGCTAAACGCCCCCTTTCACCAAATGACGATGGGCAACCCCCCCCCCCCCCTTGTCTATAGTTTATTACTATTGCTATGGATGAAATGACGATAATAAAACATGCTGAAATAAAAGGGTAGACCTACCGTGAAATGCATCGTTTTTACGTGTGGGTTCGACCCAGGCCGGTAGCAAAACAGCAATGCGGGACTTAAGAAACTGACACTCGTCTGAGATGGCGACTCTTTAACCCACGATTAACAAAAGCTGGAAGGCTTGATCGCGGTCAAGAGAGGACAAACGTCTTTGGTATTTAACTGACTTTGCAGGGCCCCATCGAGTTGTGGACTGTTCTCCAAAACGAGGCCAAAGGTCAACATCCCAATGGGCGACTGGGGGATTCGCCCACGGAAGCTGTGAAGTATTTACGATATTGTTGACACGAGAATGGCGTACTGTCAGTCAAATTGTGGCTATCTTCCGATTACCTAATAACCTTAAATACGAACCAAAAAGATTGCAAAATCAGCTTAGCCCAGTTTGTATTTCAGAAAATACCGGGAGTTCCATTTGATGCTGAAAGAAGCTTGTCCTGTCACGGGAGGAAGAAGGATGGTAGGCAATCAAGCTGTCCAACAGGTAGAAATAATGAGAAAGCAGAAATTGGCGCACCGAAAAACTGCATTTTTGAAAACATTTTAAAGTTTTACTTGATAGTACATTGCCAAGGTTATCTATTTTGTGACAGTTACCTGTCACTTTTGTCAGTAGGTCATGTTTATGGACTGCAAGGAAGAAAACTACATTCAAAGTTAAAATTGCAGGACAATTTTTAGCTATGATCCCTTCGGTCACCGCTTTTACTGTCACTGATGGGAATATGAGGGTCCTTACTGGGAAAATTGAAATTAAACACTGTTACAGTAGATGCGATTTTGTGGCATCTGGAAGGGACTATTAGACCTACTCAACTTGTTGACTCCAATTCGTCTCCTTTTTGGGCGAACCAATTTGAGAGTTCAGCTAGAGAAAAGATTTTGGAATCTTGTAAAGCCTTGGTTTAAATTGAGTATCCCATTTTTTCCAAAACGCTCCCCTGCCTCCCCCTTAGCGCTCATCGCTCCCCTGATTTGTGCAAACGCCCCCAGGAGCGATAACGCCCCCGGTCGCCGGTTGGGAACCACTGGTCTACAAGGTTTACAAACTCGTTGAAACATGCTTATAAATCTCATTCCATAGAAAGTGGTATGAAAATGTGCTTATTTCAAATACTTTTAACCATTCTAGTGTCCCATAGACGTTCAAAGGTTTATAAATAATCTAATATAAATATATTTTGTTGCAAAGGTTTAAGAACTCCAGTTATATTCATAGCGTATTTCTGTGCTGCGCTTGGGGTGAGATGAAATACGAAAGTGAGTAGCACAAGAATGACATCGGAAAATATCTCGCATTTTACCATGTTAGGTAAAGTGATTGAGGTTCAACATTTTTTACCTATATCTGTGCCATGGAATAAGCAATGACGATGAAATTTGAAAATTGAGCCTGACCCTGTATTCAATCATTCCCTTGTTAAAGCTTTACAAATAATGCAAATAGTAGGCCTACTTATTGATTGGGATATAATGGAAAAAAAAAACTCATAAGCAGTCACATAGATGAACTTCCTCAAACTTCAAAACAGTGGCGGATCCAGGATTTGGCAAAGGGGGGGGGGGGGCCAGGTCATAGCGGTTTGTATAAAAGTCCTATTTGGGGGAGGGGTCTAAGGAGAGGGGTGTTCCCCGGGGGCAGTGCCAGGGTATTTTGATAGGGGACAAAGCATGTGATGAGTAATCACCGTCTTGGGGGAGGGGTCTAAGGGGAGGGGGTGTCCCCTCCCCTTTGAGAAATTTTTGTTAATTTAAGGCTGTTCAGATGCAAAATGGTGATGTCTGTGGTTTATTTTTTGAACTGATCTTATATGGCTGGAAAGCGTTCATAATTCAGTGAATTTTAATTTTTGGTTGGGTGAAAGATGCTTTTCTGCGGAGGGGTCTAAGGGGAGGGGAGGGGGTGTCTCCTCCCCTTTGAGAAATTTTTGTTAATTTTAAGGTTGCTCAGATGCAAAATGGTGATGTCTGTGGTGTATTTTTTGAACTGATCATATATGGCTAGAAAGCATTCATAATTCAGTGATTTTAATTTTTGGTTGGGTGAAAGATGCTTTTCTGCGGAGGGGTCTAAGGGGAAGGGAAGGGGTGTCCCCCTCCCTTTGTGAAATTTTTGTTAATTTAAGGCTGCTCAGATGCAAAATGGTGATGTCTGTGGTGTATTTTTTGAACTGATCATATATGGCTGGAAAGCGTTCATAATTCAGTGATTTTAATTTTTGGTTGGGTGAAAGATGCTTTTCTGGGGAGGGGTCTAAGGGGAGGGGTGTCCCCTCCCCTTTGAGAAATTTTTAATTTAAGATTGCTTAGATGCAAAATGGTGATGCCTTTAGTATATTTCTGAACTGACCATATATCGCTGGAAAATGTTCATAATTTAGAGCATTAGAGCATAAATTTTACCCTTAATTCACAGTGCATTTCATTAAAATAAATTACAAGGCCTAAATAAGACACTACAGGGTAATATTGCAGCAAGTTATAGTTAAAAGCCTGATGTTGTCGAAAATATTCCTCTGAATTTTAAAGAATTCTGAAATTCCCTTGAAAGTAGAAGCAGCGCTCCCAATGCTGTGGGCCTGGCCGGTAATAGACTGAAGTTAGCAATCCATCAATACAGCGCTTATGAGTAACTCCTTGCAATGCCCAGAGAAAGTTACTGAGGCCAATATAAGCCAAAATGTTTTCAGTTGAAAGTCAGTAGCAGAGTTATAAACATAACACTTATTTTCTGAGGTAGAAAATAATGAACAAGTTTGAGTTTCACTCTGACACATCTCATAGGCCTATTTCATTGGAATAGGGCCTTGTCCTTTGTTTTATGAAGTTGAAAAAACTTTCAAAATTTTTTGGAAGGGGGGCCCGGGCCCCCCGGGTCCCCCCCCCCCAAATCCGCCCCTGCAAAATACTACTGAATACTCAATATCGTTTTAACAGAGAACAAAATCCGTGCAGGTTTCTCTGAAATTAACAGGTTATGTACTTGAAGCTATAGTATGGAGTTAGATGAAATTTAACGACGCACCAACACAAATGTGTTATATAGTGTCAAGCAAAGTTTAAATACGGTGCAAGTCCTTCCCTTTAGTCGCCTCTTACGACAGGCGGGAAATACCGTGGGCATATTCTACAACCCCCAGCCCACAGGGGCGCTACAGTATGGAAGCACTTAATAGAAATGCTTACAGTGCTGATGACAATTCGTAGAAAAGACGCATTCACGTACGTCTTACTTCTAATAGCAACAAGGCAACAAGCCATCATGATGAATATGTATGCAGTGCAGTTTTACAAAGGCTAACGTACACAAAGTGAATACAGTAAATAATGGTTAAAATCAGCCAGTGTTATCACTTGGGCTATAGCACAACAAACGTTTTACACGCACGGCTATAGCCGCTATATGCATAGATGTAGTTTGCTTATAAGGCATTCTCCATGTGTTGTTCCAACATGATCATGGCGTCACGTAAAATGAGTTTATCTTGATACCGTACATGAAAATAAACCCACTTATATTCATAAACGTTATACCATTAAATGGCGGTACAAACTCTTTCTCGTAAAAACACTATAGCCCAGTGGCGGATCCAGGGGGGGGGGTCGCCGACGTCCGCCCCCCCTCAAATTTTCCAATTTGCCCTTTTTCAAAATTCGGTTTTTCCACACTAGCCTTAAAAAAAAAAAAAAAACAGACAGTTTCACAGGTAATGACAGTTGTCCAATTCCGAGGAGATTTTTGTTACCCCCATCCAGTATCGATCAATCCATCTGTAAAAGTCTATATCTTTCGGCAATATGTGACTTTGGTAGCCTATATTGCCCGCCCCGAAACACGAACAGTGCAATCGTTTTACAGTGAACGTGACTACAGTATGTCTTACTGCCTGAGTGACAGTCAAGCATTCTAATCACTTTTCGCTTGGAATCGCGGTGGCGTGCTTGGGCATTCAAAGTAATGCAAAATACGCAAATATTACGTCATACTAGCTAGCGCTTTATTCAACCTATTACTGCTGGGTTTTAATATTGATTCCAAAAGGTCACTGCTAGTTTTTTGGTCTTACAACATAATGACACTCCTAAACGCTACATCTACGAAACCTTCCCAACAACCGCTAGTATCCCTCTTCTCATGAACAAGAGAGAGTAGGTAAATACGTTTCGCTATTCAGGGTCTGGAATTAATCTCTTCTTTTATTGTGTTGCCCTAATGATGGGAATAGAAAGCCAATCTTAGGTTAAAGTCCACAGTCAAGAGTTGACCAGAAGTCACAATAGACGAATCAGTGTTTGTTTCATTTTAAAGTTACTTTATAAAATCACCACCAGCTCAAATAAAGCAATGTCAGTCGGTTCAATTTTTTGACGTCTTTGGACAGTTGGACCCATGACCGGTCTGCTGTCGCAAATATATAGCAAACATTCGACTTCAGTCATCTGCTCTGACAGAGTATTTTTGCCAGTCATGCCACAATTATATATGAAACACAACATACAGCCTTTTAACCCCCCCTCCCCTCGTCGAAATAGCTGTGGCGCCAGGTGGGGGAAGGGTTCATGCCCCCCGTCGGGGAAGGCTGGCCCCCTATCGGGGAAGTTTTACAGTTTTGTCGGGGAGTCTTAGTCAAAAGTATGCAGTCCGCGACGACAACTAGTCGCCCCGACGGTTTACCTGATTTTGCTCCCAAGCGGATAATGTCTCTACTAAGAACCCAAAATTTTCAGCGCGCTACGCGCGGTAGAGTCACTCTGTTTTCTTCAATAAGTCCATTCCACATAGCAGGATAGCACAAGCAGGGAGCTGTTATCGGATAACAGCTCCCTGGTTTATGTAAAGGCCGTAACTTTCATCCAATATCGCAAAGCCTTGGTGTTCTCTTGTGTGTGTCATGCGGTGGCAGCGGTACAGTCAGTTGGTGAGCGACTTACGGAGCAAAGTTTGGCTATTTCATCGTGTAGTCCAGGTGGTTTCGATACAATACATGTTACACCCGATATGGTCTACAGACCTTACAACTTCTTGTCTTTTCGTCATATGTTTTATGTGCACGTGTAAGCCTACCAAAAATTTTCGCCCGCTTCGGGCACAGTTCAACTTCACGATCCAGATTCAAAGAACACTATCAGTGCGCAACTCGGATCTTGAAATATTAAGCAATATAATGCAAACTATGCCTGCAATGGCATGGGATAATGAGGCTCCTCCATTTGCCCTTCTCATCATCTCCTCGAAATAGGGAATGTCGGAACTTGGGGCAGCTGATATGGCCCGTCCCTCTGTTGGGAAAATTCTGCCGTCACTCATGATTGCTTTTCTTATTTTGGCTTTCAAAAGGTTAATTTCTGGGATAAAGACCAAAATTTTCGGTAGGCTTTGTCCACTCTTCCTCAGTTCCGTTATACATATAGATAAATATAATACAAACCCTTTCCACCTTTTCAAGTTAATAAGTAGAATACATGGATTCATGTAAATGTCGGAAACTGAATCGCAATTCGCTAAACCTGGTTAAAGTTCACTCGTGTCTGTCGTATGGTACGGCTAGTGACTCGAGGAGGGAAGTACAATAAAGTTACGCCCGATAGGGCCCAACTGCCCAATTGTGCTATTTAAGCTTTAAATTGGTACAAATTCTTATAAGTGTAGGCTGACCCCAAAATTTTTGCGCGCTTCGCGCGCTTTGCAAATTCCCAGTTTAGATTCCTGGTTTTGATTCCAGTTTTTGCATGTTTTTTTTTAGTTTATCCTTTCTTTGTCAATATGCGGTAAATTGTATAATCGCTGACGTTTATGGGAACCAAAGTTAAACAAAAGAAAACGAATGTGCCCTTTTTATGTTGGACCCCACCTCAGAAAAGACCCTGGATCCGCCCCTGTAGCCTATCTATAAATCACTGTAATTCTTTCCTAGTCTCTCCTCAAAACCTTCATACTGCCCACCAGTGTATGGTTGAACACACAGCCAACATTAGGGTGAATGTTAGGTCTTTGTAGTTCAATGTACAATTTCTACCTATGTAGTCACTCTTTTGTCAACTTCTGCTGACTTACTACCTAGGACATATCCACTTATCAAGATTCGCGTCGTTTCGTGAATGTCCAATAGGTTTGTATGGCCTCCGTCTTATTAAAAACAACTCTTCCGAATGACCTTATCTGTAGTAATTTTTCGATACAATAGCTCTACCACGGAGAATGCCTCGACTAAGAATTCCTCTATCTTAAGAATTACGCTGGTGATGGCAGCATCCATCTTGTCAACAGAAGTAAGAGAAAACAGGCCCGGATACTTACAACCGGAATTTACACCCTCAAAATATACCCTCCTAATATTCTAGTAATGGATGTGGTGCGGTCCTGTGCGTAATATGGATGCGCCTAGGGTACAAGTATAAAAATGTCACCAACGTCCACACACATTACTCTTTCAGAGATCTGGAATTGCTCAGTATTGTAGTTAGGTTCCCAGTCCAAGGGTGGCGCCAGCGGGGTCGCCAGCCATCCCCCCCCCCGTCGGGGAAATTTTTCGGTTTCGTCGGGGAGCTGTTTTGTGTACGATAAAATATGTAGTCCCCGACAACGCCCAGTCGCCCGACGATTTACTTAATTTTGGTCTATATTAGGGCAAATTCTTCAATAAAAACCCCGAATTTTCCAATTTTCTTCTTCAAAGCCCAATTTTTTCAAATTTTCCATGGAAAATGCCGGCAATTTTTCAAATTTGCTCCAAAAGAGCCCAAAATTTTCCTTCAAACATCGTTTCGGCACTTTATTTCCTTTGTTGAGACTTTGGGTTGCTGTCAGTGGCGCCGGCACGGGGGGGGCATGGGGGGGGGGCGTGCCCCCCAATGAAAATTTTTTGAAAATTTTAAAATGATCCCAAAAGGCGATTAAGCTATAGATTTATGTAGGGGGTAGGGTGAGGTGTGCTTCAACCGAGTGATAGATCTATTTAATCATTTTCTATCACAAATGTTTCTCAAACTATCAGAATTTTCGCAAATCCTTCGCAAACTATCAAAAATTCGCGCGCTCCGCGCTTTAAACCTTACCTCTGTGTTCTTATTACCAATATCTTCTGATAAAAACTCCCGGAGAAGCACAGCAGCAAAAGTTGAAAGCTGTTCACGAATTAACAGGTAAAAGACTGGCTTTTTGAGTGGCATGTAGGTTTGTTGGGCAATTGAAAGTGTCTCGATGCAGATTCTGAATGCAGGTTTTGTCATGGAAATCTCATTTAATGAAAAATTTCGCGCGCTTTGAGCGCATGCTTTACGGTTTGCACTCCATCTTATGACCATTATTAACATAATAATTCATGGAACTATAATCACATCTGTAGGGGCCTATAGCATCAATATGCGATCTTTCAATCTAAGTTGTTGAAGCATGATTTGGAAAGTTGAAATTATGCCGTTATATATTTTCCAGAAAATTTTATCGAGCGCTTTGCGCGCAGCCATTATAGGTATAGATGGCAGACACATAGCCAAGGGGGTGGAGGGGGCATCCGCCCCCTTGAGCATATTTTGGGTTTTTTTTTAATGTTTTTTTTTCAATATTGCTAGTGTTTCTCCTATTTATATGCTGTAAAATAGGCTTGGGAAGTGGCATTTCCAGCGATCTGGGAGGCACTTTGGGCCAAAATTTTCTTGCGCTTTGCGCCAACCCATGGTGGCGCAAAGCGATGAAAATCTGTCTATGGGGTTCGCCCCCTTGACAAATTCCTGGTTACGCCCTTGATAGATGGTGATTTTTAATACACTTACGACAAAAAAAAATTCTG
Source organism: Holothuria leucospilota (assembly GCA_029531755.1). Lineage (NCBI taxonomy): Eukaryota > Metazoa > Echinodermata > Holothuroidea > Aspidochirotida > Holothuriidae > Holothuria > Holothuria leucospilota. Next base: position 15,466,030 of record CM055965.1, read on the forward strand.
AAAACGCCTTCTTAGTCCTTCACCCCTTTTGCTATACCTATCAGGGAGGTCTAATATAACCTTCCTGCACCAATAGTCTCCCTCCCGCCCGTTTTCCATTGCTGGAAGCTGTTCATCTGGATTTTCGTTCAAAATTAGTAAAAATACGATAGTTGTAAAGTGCTCTACTCTATATTATCATTTGGATGTCACGTAATCAGCATTATGTCGTTGCTCCATTTTATGTACTTTATCTAGAGCTTCCGGAAGGCCCTATACAGGTATCTGCCAGCCTTAGATGCCTTTTTATAATGCACAATGAAAGGGAGGAAAAATTTCGTTATATTCCAACAATGTTTCTGTGGACTCCACGCACGTATTTTTGGATAAAAACATTGCCAATAGAAGGCGGTAAAGTAGCCAAAAGGGAGTCTTCAGGTTTGTTGACAACGTATTCTTCTCTTAGACAACACGCTCTCCTTTTTCACCTAACCAAAAATTAGAATTCACTGGATTATGGACATTTTCCAGCTATATATCATCAGCTCCAAAAATATTCCAAAAGATAGCACCATTTTGCATCTAAGAAACCTTAAATAAGCAAAAATTTCTCAAAGGGGAGGGGGACACACCCTCCCCTTAGACCCCTCCCCCAAGATGGCACCTGTCTATGTAGTGACAAAGGAAAGATCCTCACTGCTGTATTCAAAGCGCAGGCACATAAAAAAACGAATATTTAAGCGTCGCCACTCAGTTGGATAAAAACATCCAGCCAGTCGGAAAAAATAGAATTCACTAAACTATGGACATTTTCCAGCCATACAGGTATGTGATCAGCTCCAAAAATATCATAAAGATAGCACCATTTTGCATCTAAGCAACTTTAAATAAACAAAAATTTCTCAAAGGGGAGGGGGGCCCTCCCCTTAGAACCCTCCCCCAGGACGGCACCTAGCTTAGTGCAGTGACACCTGACGAAGGATCCCCCACTGTGTATACGAACATAGGGAGCACACGGGAAAAAACGCATTTTGTGCAGACTTGGGAGGTTAACTGAAGTGCCATTACGACATCATCTGTTGTGCCCCCCCAATCACCAAAGCCTGGCGGCGCCACTGGTTGCTGCCCCCCTCGTTGAGGAGCTTGGCCCCCCTGTCGGGGAAATCCTGGCGCCACCCCTGTCCCAGTCACTCAGTAAAGCAAGAAGATGTCTATTTTTTCCATCAGAGAAAAACTCTGATAATTATAAAAGAACAAAAGTCAAACGCAAAATGAGATTATTTGAATGACTGCATTGAAAACGATAGAGCTTTCACACTGTGACGTACATGGGTCATTTCTGTCACTCGTTTCCATTGACTATCCGACTATAAGTTCCATTTAACTGCTCAACTTATATATTCTGCTGTGATATCTTGAGCTGCTTGATAAAGTCAGTAAATTATGATTTGTGCTGATATATGGTTGTAGTAGTACTTTAAAGGGACTACATTATCACCCAACCATATTTAGGAATATGATCATATCTCTATAAATACAATTGGGACTGCACTTTGATTGATGTTAATTCAAACAGAAGCTTTACTCTGGTTGGTCAATGATTACGCGAGCAGTCAATTGTGTTCCCACGCACACACATTATGATTGTGTTGATGTGGCCTTGAGCAATTTAAACTCAGTACAAGCAGTGGCTTCAGAGGGAGGCAAGTCATTCGACGTGCGCCCCCAGAGCCAGGGGACCGGGCTACCTATTTTTTTCGGTCAAGTGGCGCCGCCAGGAGTTAGTGATTTGGGGGCACTACAGATGATTTTGTAATGCAACCTCTGTCCCCCAGGTCTGCGTAAATTGTGCCGTTTTATATGTTAATGCGATTTTATACGCATATCTGGGGGAGGGATTTAAAGGGAGGGAGTTCCAGCTCCCCTTTGAGAAATTTTTGTCAATTAAAGATGGCTTAGATGGCAAAACGGTGCTATTTTGGAGAAATTTTTGGAATTGATGGCAAGTATGAAAAATGTCCATAATCAGTGAATTCTAAGTTTGGTCAGGTGAAATAGAAGGGTAAGTTGTCTAAGAGAAGGGTAAGTTGTCAACAAATCTTGTCAAGCTCTCACCCCTTGTTGCTACTTTACTACCTTCGATCCGGGGCAATTTTCACGCAAAAATAGGCTGAGTGGAGTCCACAGAAACATTCTTGATTTTTCCGTTGCTTCATTGTACATTATAAATAGGTATCCAAGGGTGGCAGAAACCGCTATAGGGCCTCCTGGAAGGTTTGGATTACAGTAATTACACAAAGAAACGGAGCACCAACATGATGCGTATTACCTGACATCCAAATGACACTACAGAGTATGACGCCAAGCACTTTTACAGCGACCTTATTTTACTAAATGTGAACCAGTATTAGATTCCAGCAAAGGGGAATGAGCGAAAGGGATAGTACAGGTACAGGATATATCAAGTCCCTGATAGGTTTATCAAAGGGAGGGGGGAGGACTAACAAACGCATTTCATTTTCAGAACGCGTTTCCGTGATAAATGCATTGCCATTTACCATCTGTAATAAGTGCGCGCGAAACGCACGGTAAAATTGTTTTTAAGAAAGTGTAAAACGGCAAAATAGTACACCACTCTTTTGCATCTCGCGACAAACTAGATTAGTCAAAGGCCCCAACAGACTGGCAGAGGTTAAAGATGTATCGTTTTTTGAAAATTGTTGAGATCAGATTAATGTCTTTATCATTACTTTGATAATGGTTATGAAGTAGAGTGCAGACCGTGATGAGTGCACTATAAGCACTCCGAAATTTTGCATCCTACGACTGCATTCAGGCTCTACATCGAGACACTGTCAATTCCCCAACAAATCTATCTGCCAATCAGAAAGTGAGTATTCCACTTTCAAATTCGTAAAAAGTTTTCATCGCTTGCTGCTTTGCTTCTCTGGGAATTGTTATCGGAAGGTATTGATAATAAGCACAGCATTGAGTAGAGGCTTGAAGCGCACGGAGCGTGTGAAATTATTGATAGTTTGCGAAGGATTTGCAAAAATTCTGATAGTTTGGAAACTTTTTGAGATAGAAAATGATAAAAATAGATCTATCACTCGGTCGAAAACACACCTCACCCTTGCCCCTACAGAAATCTATAGCTTAAATACCTTTTGGGATCATTTTTAAAATTTCCATATAAAAAAAAATCAGAAGTCAACTGGGGTACGCTCCCCCATGCCCGTACCGGCGTCACTGGTTCGATCATCCCATTTGGGAACTCAGCAAGACTCTTATTTAAGACCCAGCTGACGGTGTCATTCTCTTGCGACAAAAGAGCATTTCTACAGTTACGATTAACATATAGGAGCAAAAAATATGCGGCCAAAAACTAGTTCCAGGTTCTAAATCCCGAGCTAAACTTGAATCCACCACAACATGGTTGGAGTATAAAGACTGAAATACTTGCTTGAATTCTGAAGGCTGAATATGGGCAACACCATCATTAATTGTCAAACATACAATATTTAGCAAGGAACTCATACATAGGCCTGCGACAATTATGGACAGCTAATGCAGTGTCTACCGAAGACGGAGGGGCGCTAAATGTACACAAGTTTTCATTTTCATTTTCCTTTTTTTTCCATTTTTTCTCATTCGTTGTCTTCCTATCTTTTTCTCTATTTTTCCTTTTTTTCGCCTACCTTCATTCTGCGCCCCTTGGCCCGTGTAGGGAGGGGCGGCTGCCCCTCCCTGACCCCCTTTGTTACGCCACTGAGTACAAGCTACTCTGACCAGAGAGTTCTTATCCCACGTCGCACTTCCTTGCTGTAACCTGGTCTGGGAGCTGTATTAGACGTGGTTTTTGCTTGAAATCGAGGAGGGGGCTAAAAGTTAACTTAGTAGGCAGAATGCTGTCTGACTGGAGGTTGACTGGAGAGCCTTCAATTGCCAGTATTACTTTTTTCTAGTCAGGGAGCCTAACACTTCCCGGTGTAGTTAGAATCCATAGATAAGAATACTCCTCGTTAATAATTATAATTATTGCAGTTCTTGTAAAAAAGCTATATTCATTCTGGTGTCTTGGAATAAAATCACTTTCACTTGTTCCTTTCTTCAAGCTGACATGAGCCAGGCTGACTCTGGACGTTTGGAAATAGATCTGGCTGAATGTGAAATGCCAGGTTTGATGAAGATGCGTAGGATTTACGGACCAAGTAAACCTTTAAAGGGTGCTCGAATTGCTGGCTGTTTGCACCTTACTGTTCAAACGGCTGTTCTGATTGAGACTTTACAAGAACTTGGAGCAGAGGTAAAGAAAAATTCTCATCATTTAGCAGATTAAAAAGCGGTATGAAGCGGTAATTAGTTACTATTTAGCTAGCGAAGGTAAATTTTTCGTGTTTGAGGTGACTTCGTTAAGAGTGGTCAAACTTTCACACCTCCTTCTTTTAGTATAATATGGGATATGAATGAATGGAATTTATACTAATATGAGCTTTTTTATTGCCAATGGAAAGATGTGTTTGGATTTAGCATTGGTATAATCAGATAATTGCATGTTTCCTTTCTCCCGGCAGGTAAAGGTACAATTACCTAAATAATTGCATCATAGCCATTAATTTACGATCCACTGGTAATGTTAAAACAAGTTGTCCATTGTATTACGTTGATCTCAAATCTATACCAACAGTTTACGAATCAGACATATATCAACTAATCTCCATTGTGCTTTTTTCAAATCAGGTACAGTTTTGTAGCTGTAACGTATTTTCTACTCAAGATCACGCCACTGCAGCATTAGCAAAGAAAGGGACCGGAGTTTTTGGTTGGAAGGGGGAAACTGATGAAGAGTATGTGTGGTGTCTTGATCAAACAGTCTATTTTCCCAATGGGAAACCTTTAAACATGATTCTAGATACGGGTGCTGACTTGACCAAGTGGATTCATGACAAACATCCAGATCTTATTTCAGGTACGGTATTCATACTTAATATCGCATAACACTTATTTTAAAGGGGCCCATTGAGTTGGTTTACAAAATTCATGATTTCTTTCACACCTGTTGAGATTTACTCACATCATGATGTTAAATGGTCAAACTAAAAGATTCTGAACATCTGACACACAACTAAAATGGTGATGATAGGGTAATTAATGATTAAAATCTTTTATTACAAATTCGTGACCAGACACTTTTTACCATTAGGTATTAACCATATGCAACCCCTGTCCACAAAAACCACAGTTTCTCATACTTTTGATAACTTTGGGAAGTCTTTCATGAATAATAAGGCTAACTAGAAACATTGTCATGCAATGATTTCCTTCAAACTCATCACAAAATAATCAAAATCAACTCAATGAGCCCCTTTAAACAGAGTAAAGTAACCTGCAAAATATGAGAAGTTTTTCATTTAGTAGCAACAACTTCATCTCATTCACACGATTATGGTAGCTGTTGGACATCATCATCAATTGGTCCTACATTTGCTTCTTACATATAAACCATGGTCTGGGGTATACATTTTAAGTGCTTAGTTACGCCATATTTCACACCTACTTTGTGAAGGTCTGCATTCATGTTAATCTTTTTGTGATGTTGTTGTAAAGGTATAAGAGGCATTTCAGAAGAGACAACAGCAGGAGTGATTAATCTTGGGAAACTTTTGAAGGAAGGAAAACTGAAAGTACCTGCCATTAATGTCAATGATTCCGTGACAAAGGTATGGTATTTTCTTCAACTGCCAGTGTAAAGTAAACTGAAGCTTCAGTCACACCTCAATGGACTTAACAAAGACCTCGGTCTTCTTAATCAATACACCTTTCATCAAACACTTTAATCCTGTTATGTTTGTTTATCTAACTTCCAGCGCATTGTTTGTTACATGTTATTTTCCTGATTAAGTTACTCACTTTGTTGCAAGATTTCGCTGAGGAAGGTTCCAGGGGGACCGAAAATTTCGAAATAAAATCACAGATTCGTACTCCTCTAATCAACCAGTTATGTATGCTCTTTATTGCATTCGTTCTCATATTTTCTATATATTTATATATATATATATTTATATTTATATTTATATATATATATATATATATATATATATATTGTGTATAGAAATTGGTGGTTTCCAACTACTAGGCAAAGGATGGAACGCACACAGATTTGCCAAAGCTTTCGGTCATTTGTTCAACCTTCTTCAGTGGAATCCACTGAAGAAGGTTGAATAGATAACCGAAAGCTTTGGCAAATTTGTGTACGTTCCATCTTTTGACTAGTAGTTGTAAACCACCATTTTCTATACACTAGGAACTATCATCACCATTGAAGATTCCTGTGAATCCGTAATGGATCCTACGAGCATCTAAGAATATTGTTGGCTACCAATATCTGTATTAGTGTTATGAACTAGCCAAGCTCGTCTTTCCAGGGAGCTGCCATTGACAGCTCCCTGATCTTTCTATATATATATATATATATACATATGTATATATATATATATATATATATATATATATATTTCCCTAAATGGTCACTTTAGGCGACATATCGGGTGAAAAAATGGTACTTTTAGGCGACATCGACATTAAGTGTACATATACGTGTCGCCTAAATGTTTACAACGTTATAACCACCATTCCCAGCATGTTATTTCAAAAGTTTTGAAATATATAAAAGTATCCTAGCGCCCTCTGTTGGGGTTACTATGAGTAAGTTGCACTAGAATCCCATTATGTATTAATTTACTATTGAAATTTGGGGGTGTATATCATGCATGTAATAAATTGGTACGTTAGGTGTACACACCCTTATTGCGCAATACCAATTTCTTTCTTTTTTATTTAATAAAACGTTGTGCGTACGTCACACAGGTAATTGGACATATATTTAACTTAAAGGCGTTCCTGAAGATCATTAAGGTATTTTTGTTTAATTTTTACCTGCATGAATATGCAAATATATCTAATTAACTGGTTGTCGCCCAAAGTGACCATTTTTACCGTGTCGCCCAAAGTGACCATTTAGGGTTTTATATATATATATATATATATATATATATATATATATATATATATATATATATATATATATATATATATATATATACAGATATATATATATATATATATATATATATATATATATATATTTCAACAGAAAAATCCACGTATGCTCCATGTAATATAACAAATAATAAAACACATTCCAAAGATGACATAATAAGAGCACAGATACGATAAAAACAGCGTATATTTCGGACACTCCTGTGTCCTTCCTCAGCGCAAAATGGCAAGTGAAAAATTACAGCATTTTTCAAACTTAACAGTAAAACAAGTACAGACCAAAACAAATGATAGACAAGCAGGTTTAGTTGACCTTGGCAGCTTGGGAAGGGTTATTAATTACAAAGGGGAAGTCACTTAAGATGCCAAGGTCCTTGTTCAGGCCCCTAATATGAGTTGACAGTTTAACGACCCACTTGCTCTCAGATTTGAGGCGTTCGTTGACAGATTGGTAATTTGAACCGAGCAAAATACACTTCAGATTTGAAATGGAATGATTCGGTTCACCACAGAAATGTTTAGCAACGGGGAAATTAACAGATTTATCTTGAATAGTCTTCTTATGGTTATTGAATCTAAATCTGAATGTATTGCTTGTCTGCCCGACATAGTTGCCTTTGTCGCATATATTACAAAAGAGTAAGTAAACCACATTGGGTGTATCGCAGTCAAGGGGAGGAGGACGAACAATGCACTTTGTGCCGGGAGGGGTAAATTCTTTGTCTGTAATAATAAAATGACAGACCTGACACCTCGGTTTGCTACATATATATATATATATATATATATATATATATATATATATATATATATATATATATATATATATGTTGCTGCTTTTTTGACTAAAGTTGAACCAGCCATGTGCGAGATATTTTCTCATCCTTATCCGTAGTTGAGAACAAAATACAACAAGAGGGCAATTCACGGAGTGGCAATCACCTCCCCCATATTCTTTTCGTACCTTGGGTTAAAGAAATGTCTCAACGTACAGATCAGCAAATAATGACTAAAAATTACTTTAGGTCATATAAAGTTTGATCTCAAACATTAGCAACTAGAGTGCATTATTTAAAAACATGTACCATCACTCTCTTCACCTCTCTACATATCATGTGGTATTATGATCTTTTCTAACATACTGATATGCAAATAATTGGTTAAAGCCAAGTTAGCTCTTTTGATCTTTCACATCTTAATTTTTGGTCTATGATGTTAACAATGGTGCATGCAAAAGTTTTCATGGTCAGGTACCTACCACGTTTGAACTTGGTCGGACTACTGGTTTAAGAGAATTTCACAACAAATTTTTTACGGAAAAATTAGGCAAATTTGACGTATGACCTTTGACGGTTATTCATACTAGTTAATAACAATTGATGTAAACAATGAACCATAATTTGCAACATATGATCAGTTGCATACTCCTTCTCACACTAGATTATGATCCACGTTGAGTTTTGTGTCATCGGTGTTTTCGTTTTGATTTTCAATATAAACTACCTTCCTTCGCCAGTCTAAATTTGAAAATATATATGGAACCCGAGAATCTTTGGTGGATGGTATCAAAAGGGCAACAGATATCATGCTAGCTGGCAAGGTATGTGTTGTGGCTGGATACGGTGATGTCGGAAAAGGTGCTTCATTGTCACTCCGAGGAGCTGGTGCCCGAGTGGTTGTAACTGAGGTTGATCCAATCAATGCTCTTCAAGCTGCCATGGGAGGCAAGTAGTTAAATTGAAAGAGAATAAGTGGCCCTCGAGGTATTAAGATGTTACCTTACCACATTTTTACTCAAAGTTAACTTGATGCAAGCAAAAGTGACGTCTTTTCCGCATGGTGACGTACACGGCTTCGTTTCTCTTTTCTAAGGTAGCCTCTTATGCAGTCACCTTATAAAAGCATGACATCACGGAGGAGAGGATATGAAAGTTTATCAAAACCAAACGACAAATAGTGTTGCTTAATTTGAGGCAAAAATGTCACTCTTCCTTGCTCCAAGTTCATTTTATGTTAAAATATGATTATTAACTTAGTTTAGTAATACCTCAAGGAGTTATTGAATACATATTTCACAAAAATGCTTGTATTTACTAAAGAGAATAGGCAGCCGTTCTAAATTTTATTTTAAAACAATAGTTAAATGTTACAAATATCATTTTTTCCCATAAAAGTATCTTTCATAGTGTTTTAGAAAGTGTTGCTTCCAAATGGTACACCTAGTAGCTATTCTGGATGAATTTAACAATTCTGTCATTGTCATATCATTGCAAAGGACCATCTGTAAATAAGGATACCACAGTATACTAAATAAAACTGGAATGTTTTGATAGCAATTTCCCTTTAAGCTCCTCTTTAGCACGTCAAAAACGAGCCTTAGCCTAAATCTTCTTTTCAAGAACTTGTCAAATGTTTACAAGATAATCCATTGATGATTAAGTTATCATCCGTACTTTTTGTGTTGAAGCATTGAGTAACTACTTTTGTGTAAACAATCTGGAACACATAGCCATTAATCCTTAGGTTGGCTTCTTTACAGGATATCAAGTCATCATGGCATGCTTTCCACCATGCGAAAGCAAGGAGTTGATAAATTGTGCCATTAACAAATTACAAAGCATCGCTGTTCAGATTTTGAGAACAACATATTGTACATATTGTACAACCACCTTTTCAGCCCTTAGGCTTGATCGATAGAGGAATTTTATCCTTCATTCATGAAATTCTAAAATGATCTAAATTACTTTCAATTCTTCCAAAGTTCCAGAGCATCCACTTTTTTATGCTTTATCCTATCCACCTAGCATGACACCCATTAAAGTTATCCATAAATACCTTGAAGATATTATTGTATGTTTGGGAAGACGAAAATTAATGTAATGTTGGTGTGAACCCGTAAAGGAATACAGAAATAAACAATTCTCCTTGTCAAATAGTTCATTGTTTTAGTTTTTGTGTGTTCGATTTTTCTATTTCGCTAAACTTATCTTTCACGGTACAGGATTCGAAGTGCTTACAATGGAGGAAGCAGCGGTCAAAGGTCAAATTTTCGTCACATCTACTGGATGCCCGAGTATAATCAGAGGTGAACACATGCTTTCCATGCGAGATAATGCCATTGTTTGTAACACTGGTCACTTTGACTCGGAAATTGACGTTAAGTGGTTGAAAGACAATGCAGAGAGATTTAACATCAAACCACAGGTATAGTAGCCAACATGCTATTTTGGTTAAGTTTCACTTTTTATTTCAATGTAATTTTTGTCCAATTATCACAGTTTTTCATCTTGAGTCAGGTAATTGTCTTTTACCAGATAGCCTGGCAATGCCGGTTCCTGCTCTTAAGCTTGGTCGAATAAATGACAGACTGAAATAACAATCTACCAGAGAGAATGTAAATAAGCCCTATACCTTACTTTTTGAACCATTGCCTGTGTAAAACCTCAAAGAAGACAACGATGATAGTAAATCTGGTGTATTTGGCCGAAAAGTGTTTTTAAAAGACATATTTACACAAGGAATGTTTTATCTCAGTTCTTTGTTTTCGCATCACGAATGTTCCCCAAAAATAAGCCTTCCGTGTTTGGCATTAACAATTGCAGGTTATAAAGAAATGACAATAGCAATTTACGTGTTACTTTTCTTTACTTATCACTGTGCAGTGGTCACTTTTTATGCGCACGCACATACTCATACGCTCAGTTTGACACCGCTAAAATTTCATCTATGTGCACACCTCATTTATTTTTTATTTATTTATTTGTTTATTTGTTTATTTATTTATTTATTTATTCATTCATTCATTCATTTATTCATTCATTCATTTATTTATTTATTTCACTCCCAGTCTACTGTTGATTTACAGTACAATGATTTCATAAGAAAGTTTAATATTGATATTGGACTCCCTTTTACTCTTTACTATGTATACTCTCTGCAATACCTCAAAATTGGAGACTCAATATTCGTCCAAATCCTGATTTGGCTGAGAACTACTCTCGTTTAATCTATTACACTTCTTGTAAAAGACCTGTCAAAGTAGCGTATGATTATTTCATTAGTGGTAAGCTTCAGACCCCTAGTACCATCAGGAAATGGGAGCAGTGTACTGACATTAACTACAATTGGACCAGAATATTCAATCTTCCCTTTCTGGCAGTGCGTGAAGCAAAACTTCAGTTTTTTCAATTTCGTTTCATCCATAGACTAGTTGCTACAAATGTTTTTTTACATAGAATTAATTTTAGGGACTCCCCTCTTTGTACTTTTTGTGAAGGCGAGTCAGAGACATTAGAACATCTGTTTTGGTCTTGCACTTTAATTACGCAATTCTGGCACAGCATTTTACAGCTGTGTTTTAAAAATGTACCTATTGTTAATTGGGAACTTGTGAAGTTTGGCTATGTAGATGATCTAAGGCACCCTTTAAATTTCTTTTTATTAAATGCTAAATATTACATTTTTAGTTGTAAAATAGAGAATATTAAACCTGACGCTGGAAGTTTTTATAAAAAGTTCAGATTTCTCATTAATGTTGAGCTTCATATTGCCAGGAAAAACAAGAGTGATATGAGAGCCCTGAGTTTTGAGAAAACATTTCACTAATTAATTCTTTCTCTCTGGTATGGTTATGAATGACCTTATAATGATTATGTATGAATTCATGTATATAATGTCTATGGTATTGATTTATTTTAAATATCTTTAAATTATTTGTTCTATTTCGGTGTGTTTTCACTGTATATTTTCAGCCATAGCAGGAAGTAAAAAAAAAAATACTGTGCCTTGTTTTCTGTTCTGAAAAGGTTTTGTAAGTTAAATGTATATAAGTAAGTGCTAATCCAGCTTTCACTTCATTGATTGTACGGACGTAAATAAATTTGATAGAGCTCAATAAATGAGATGGAAAAAAAAAGTTTACTGTTGATTTACGAATAGGCCAGTACATGCTCAATTAAGTATGGGATGTATCATATAGGACAAGCTTACTCACAAGGTGTATTACAACTCCCTGATTAGGATCAGGCCTATTTTTAATTTGGTCATTGCTGGGAATGTTGGCATTCTACGGTTAACAGCATGTCTATGGTTTGTTAGGTATATAACAAGGCATAAACTCGAAGATGTCACACTATTGGAAACGATTGACATCATAGTAGCGTCAGAAGACTGAAATTTCATATTTTAAGACGTCTAATCCGGTTCATACTGGATTCCTCACTAACTTTCCTAGAAGGGAAGGTCCCTGCAGTGAACGCTCCTTGACATGTAGGGCCAGTAGAGAACCAATAGATAGGTTACAGGCAAGAATGTCAACATTTCTCACAAAAGTGAAGGGACATAAACTTGACCGGAACTATTTTCAGCTAGTATAGCAAAACCCTAGAAAAGAGAAATTCCAGGCTCACTCAAGATCCCAGGAAAAACGTGGAGGTCAGATGATCTGTGATGTAATATGAACACTTTCCCACGATATTAATCCATTAAATAGCTGTTTTCTACCATTTCAAGTTTGATTTCACTGAATCAGCCGTATTGTTGCAAGCTATGGAATCAAACATGTACCGGTAGCTACTACGTTCGTCAATGTTCCGGAAAAAAAAGTGGAGGGGGTACAACCCCCTTTACTTTCAAAAGTGGAGGAGTGTGTCCCTCGTCCCCCAACTGTTGACGCCTGTGGTTACAGGAGTTTAAGCACCAAAGGTTTTGACATAATTAAAAGCTCATGAATATTTTGTGTGATATAAAACGATCTAGTTTTTACTGCATTTTGCATTTTCCTCCTTTTCAGGTGGACAGATTCAAGCTGTCTAACGGCAGACATATTATTTTATTAGCTGAAGGGAACTTAGTAAATCTAGCCTGCGCAACTGGGCAGTCTAGTTTTGTGATGTCATGCTCATTTACGAACCTAGTATTGGCCCAAATTGAACTCTGGACAAAACAAAAGGAGTACCCGGTAGAGATTCACCGACTTCCCAAAAAAGTGAGTCCCCTTGTGGTTTACTTCAGGAATAGCGTGAAGTGCCGGTGGTGGAAACATGGGTATCGTATCCACTGCATGAAAATCCAAAAAGTTTAAAATTAATGCGTTAACGCATTGGTAAACTGCGGTTAATAGATAACATTAATTGGTTTTTTGTGATGACATTATGTATACTATACTGATGGAAGACTAGGACCATGAACTGTGAATGCTTTTTGATTCCTTGCCGAAGGCAGGCAAGGAATCTATGCGATGGTGATGTCGTGCGTATGTGTGTGTATGTGTGTGTGGGTGGGTGTGTGTATGTGACGCTTTGCTTGTAAACACGATATCTCAAGAAGGGTAACTGTGACTGAGCTCATACTTGGTGTGTGGGTTGGTCAAATTAAGTAAATGATCCCTATTTTTTTGGTGGAGGTCAAAGGTCATTGGGGTCAGGAGAGGTCAAAATGTCAAAACCTTGTAAGCACCCCTTACTCCAAATCCAGATATGGATTGATATCTGGATATATCTGGTTAAATACAGCCTTTATATGGCCATATCAAGCCAGATGTACAGCCAGATTTAGATGCCTTGATACATTATATCAAGTTTTATATGGCCATATCAAGCCAGATATAACTTGATACAATGCAATTCCAGATATGCAAATAAAGTTTTGTATGGCCATATCAAGCCAGATATAATTTGATGAAATGCCAGTCCAGATATGTAAATAGAGTTTTATATGGCCATATCAAGCCAGATATAACTTGATGAAATGCCAGTCCAGATATGCAAATAAAGTTATATATGGCCATATCAAGCCAGATATAACTTGATACAATGCAATTCCAGATATGCAAATAAAGTTTTATATGGCCATATCAAGCCAGATATAACTTGATGAAATGCCAGTCCAGATATGCAAATAAAGTTTGATATGGCCATATCAAGCCAGATATAAATTGATAAAATGTCTGCCCAGATATGCAAATAAAGTTTTATATGGCCATATCAAGCCAGATATAACTTGATATGCTAGATATGCAAATGAGCATTTTGTTAATTTGTTTTATTTTTTCATTTGATTTGATTCTTGGATAATGCTTGTTACAAATTAAGACATGTTTTGGATACAGCATCACCTTTCCAGACATTGCAGTTATTTAGTGGCTGCACTTTTGATAATACCGCATTATACTAAATGAACTTATGCAAATGACTTGCATATTTGGGCGGAGCTTGTACCTAAACCCACATTTTTCATGATTTAGGAAGTTGAAAGTAAAATATGCACTACGCAGTTAACAAAATTTAGAGTTAAATACTTAATAAAGTTTAAAATAAGAAGCCCATATCACTGTGATTACATAAAATAGGAAATTTCAAGGCATTTTTCTGTTCACTGTTATGAAATAAGTTGAATTTATGTACTTAAGTCAATTAAACAGAACACTTAACATTAAATTCTTCATGGAGCTCTTAAACATTTTCTGCTGGTGTTCAGTGTCTCCATGAGGAGTGTGGACTATAAGTCCTACCTGGGAGTATTGTTTGGTTTCGCCCCTTGGCTCTTCGCCAGAGTGTCGAGGGGACTTTTGAAAAAGTACCTATGATTTTTAATTAAAGCAGATAGGGTCCGGATACAATTTTATCTGTGCCATATAAAGGTTTGATCCAGATAGAACTTCATCTGGCCATATATGGTTTAGATCTGGTTCTGGTTAAGATCTGTGTTATATCTGCCCAACTTTTTATATGATCTGATATATATTCCATATCTGGTGCAGATATGGGCCATATATGGAAATATATTCTGCTCATACAAGGACCATATCTGGTCCAGATAAAATTTTATCTGTTCCATATAAAGACTTGATCCAGATAAAACTTTATCTGGCCATATATGGCTTAGATCTGGTTCTGGCATAGCTCTGGGTTATATCTACCCAATTTTTTATCTGACCCAGATATAAATCCCATATCTGCAGCAGATATGGGCCAGATATGAAATCCATACCTGGCCCATATACATGGAATCTCATATCTGGCCCATATCTGGATTTCGAGTAAGGGACAATATCTCAAAAAGGGCAACTGTGAGGAATGTCATACTTGGCATGTAGATTGCCCATTTTAAGTGGATGATTCCTATTGTTTCTGGTGAAGGTCAAAGGTCATTTGGGGTCACCAGAGGTCAAATGGTAAAAACCTTGAAAATTGTTTGTAAACACAATATCTCCAGACAGATAAATGTGAGGGATCTCATACTTACCAGGTGGATAGCCCATATTAAGTAGATGATCCCTATTGTTTTTGGTAGAGGTCAAAGGTCATTTAAGGTCACCAGAGGTCAAATGGTAAAATTTTGGGAATTAATCGTAAACATGATATCTCAAGACGCATAAATGTGAGGGATCTCATACTTACCATGTGGATTGCCCACATTCAGTAAATAATCCCCATCATTTTTGGTAGAGGTCAAAGGTCATTTGGGGTCACCAGAGGTCAAATGGTAAAACCTTGGGAATTAGTTGTAAACATGGTATCTCAAGAACGTTAAATGTGAGGGATTTCATATTTACCTCATAAAGTGTCCATTCAGAGTAAATGATCTCTATTGTTTTTGGTGGAGGTCAAAGGTTATTTGGGATCACCAGAGGTCAAATGGTAAAAACCTTGGGAACTGCTTGTAAAACATGATATCTCCAGACAGATAAAGGTGAGGGATCCCATACCTACCATGTGGATTGCCCATATTGAGTAGGTGATCCCTATTGTTTTTGGTGGAGGTCAAAGGTCATTTGTGGTCAACAGAGGTCAAATGGAAAAATCTTGGGAATTGCTTGTAAACACGATATCTGAAGAAGGATAAATGTAAGGGATCTCATACTTACCATGTGAATTGCCCATATTGAGTAGATGATCCCTATCATTTTTGGTGGAGGCCAAAAGTCATTTGGTTTCACCAGTGGTCAGAAGGTCCAAAATTTGTAAACACCATATCTCAAGAAGGGTAACTGTGACGGATCTCATATGTAGCATGGGGATTGCCGATATTGAGTAGATGATCTGTATTGTTTTTGGTGTAGGTCAAAGGTCATTTGGGGTCACCAGAGGTCAGAAGGTTAAATCCTTGTAAACATGATATCTCAAGAAGGGTAACTGTGAGGGATTTTATACTTGGGTTGTGTATTGCCCATATTAAGTAGATGATCTGTATTGTTTTTTGTGGAAATCAAAGGTCATTCGGGGTCACCAGAAGACAAAAGGTCAAAACATTGAAAACATGATATCTCAAGAAGGATAACTGAGGGATCTCACACTTGACATGTGGATTGTTCGTATTGTGTAGATGATCCTACAGTTTTCTCAAAGGTCATTTGAGGTCAAAAAAGGTCAAAACCTAGTAAACATGATATTTCAAGGAGGGTAACTATGAGGAATCTCATACTTGGCCTATGGATTGTTCATTAGCATGTAGGTCATTTTGGGTCACAAGATTTCAAAAGGTTTTTACCGTATAACGTGATATCTCAAGTAGGAGTAACTGTGAGGGATCTCATACTTGTCATGTGGGTGATTCATGTTTGTTGCAATATATCCATATGGTAAGGAATCACTAAGCCTTTTGGCTTTCTGGTTCAAGAAGTATCACTACAGGCCTAGTAACCACGGGGCATTTCTGGACAATTTCCTGCCGTATACATATGTGTGTGTCGGTTGGGCAAGGTAATGAGAATTTTCATTATTTACATCAGGTGAAAGTTATGATTGGCACAGAGTGAATAAAAGTACTCCACATGTAACACTCAAGGGTGCTAGTGAATGAAATTTGTGATTTGGATTGGTAAATTAAGTGATTAAATGACTCGCAGTATTTGAATAGGTTAACAGAAAGTCTCGTGGCAGAATGTTCCTTGATAAAAATCAATCTCGGTGATCGGTTTATGAAGTTTCTTTGCTTCACCTTCATCCTGTACACATGTAACTTCCCTTTTGCAACACAGGTTAGCTTAATTTATTACAGGGGTACTACCTGGTTATACAGTTATATGGTATTGTTTTGCCGATTTATTAGGAACTCTTTTAAACCCTCATTCTATTTTTCTTATTTTTTAACCCTCCAGTTCCTTGAAGATGATAAAGCTACTTTCTCATTCTTTTACTCTTTTTTTCATTTGAGCTTGATGAAGAGGTCGCTGAAGCCCATTTGGACCATCTTGGAGTTAAGCTGAGCAAACTGAATGAGAAACAAGCCACTTACATGGGAGTTTCCATCGATGGTCCTTTTAAAAGTGATCAATACCGTTATTAAATAAATAGCACACATAATGTTATTAGTCTGTGCAGGGAGTTGCTGAGCCAGAACATGCAATGCGATGTTTGCTACAAGCTTCAATCGCAGCACCGGTGATCATGACTCTATATACTGCTTGTAGTTCCATGTTCACCTTCTACGTTGTAACGCAGTACTGTTGCAAACTAGAGTCCTCACAAGAACGTCAGTAATTAGAGGCTAGATAACGTGGGGTCAGTCCGTCCGCAACTACCGAGTTAATGAAGTCACGTGACCACTTCTCTAGCATTCCCGCCTACTGGCGTAAATCTGGGCGAATGAAATTTCGCGGAACTGTGACTGGCAAGTGTGGTCCACCTTTTGTTGAATAATGCAAAAGTAGGCGTACACCTTCCTATCTTGGTGTTGGTAAGTGAATCTTTGATCTTCCTTCCTCTTGGAAATCAAAGATTTTTTAGGTTTTTCTATTATATTTTTTAAAAATACGCTCTCAGAAAGATGCAGTGAATTCTCATGTGTCAAAAGGTGGTGTCAAACTTTGCGAGTACCTGACTCATGGAGTGATGCAGTTTGATGTTTTTCTATCGATGTTTGGAGATTAGAACATAGGCTTTCTGCTAATACCAAAATCACGTAGTTTAATTTATGGAGTGAACTGTAAACAACCGTTAAACCTGTAGCGATATTTACTGTACAACATGTATGTATAATGTGTGTCGTGTATGTACACACGTTATATATACTAGGCCTATAGAGGGATTTCATGTGACGTCACACGCAATGGATTCCCAGGCACTGAAGGGCAAAACACACACGCAGTAAGCGAATTTACAGCTCACGCGCACGGCATAACCATAGATACTACTGTGACACAGTGGACGCGTGCCCGTCAAAACCAAAGAGACGCGCGATCTTGCCCTTCAAAATCGTGTCTTGTTGGTTAAAGTCACGTGACTGAAATCCCTCTATAGGCTTATAATGTGCTTTAGTGCTACGCGTTATCGTGGGTTTCGTAGGTCTACCATACTTACATTTTAGGATAATTGCTTTTCGAATGTTTTGCAAACTTGTGTTAAAGGAGTCGAGTGGCAAACAAGAAATATATTTTTGAACCTAACAGTGCAAGCAGTGCAAGGCTATTTAGGGTCCACTTGTAGTACTGTAGTTACGTTACGTTACAAAACTATATTTGCAATATATAAATGCATGTGTAACTTTAGTGATGGTGGTAACATGAGTTTGTTCTGTTTATAATGTACACTGAGTGCACATTGTCAGTGCCATAAATTTTTCATGCAGTGGCAACCCTTCTGATAAAGTTTAAGTTGGGATGTGCCTCTTAATTGTGTGACTGCTTGCCATTTTAGTTACAGTTCTCAAATATAGTGTATAAACAATTTATACCATACATAGAAATAATCACTGATTTTAGTTAGTAAGGTTACATAGATTTAGATACAGTCAAAATTATTAAGACTCCTTAACTCAAAGAACCTCCAATATTACCTTAACACCCTAACCCTTCCCCTTTCACCCTGTATTAATATATACTGTAGGCTAATCAGCATCTTCATTTCCGGGCCCAAGGCACTATAAGAAATCACATTAGCATAAAAAACCTGATTTTTAGTTTGAGATATATATTCACTGGACTCTTCCAAAGTCTTTCTGTTTGCCAAACTTACCTTACCTTTCAACTGTCTATGATATGTTGAATACTTCTTGCCAGTCATGTACTGTAGGGTTATTTTCACTCAGTCTCTCACTTGTAAGTTGTTTACAAGTGGGATTATTCAGTTAATCATTTCTGTTTTTGAACTAGGTTGAAACTATTTCAAGTATTCTGGCCCAGAATAATGCCAGTAATTTAATCATGATTTGTTTTCATTCAAACTTGCCAGCATGTTTTTGTGCATTAGCACTAGGCACCCTATATGCTTGTTTTCATGTGTATCACTAGGAAATAAAGTTAATAAAACAAATCTTGTTTTTTTTTTTTTTTTTCTCTCCCTTTGGAAGCTTATTGCACTGAAGTGAACAAAAAGCGCCACGGAAAATTTGAGCATTTCATACCTCGTTTTATTTTGTTTGGACTTTACATACAGAAGTCATGTAAAGAAATGTACTTGATTGGAACATTTTGTCCACTCAATGGACTGGTATCCAGGCTTCTGTGCCAAGAACAATCAAATTCACAATTCCTTGCACTTTGCTTCTTAACAATTACTCTGGCTTGAAGTCCCAAAAGCTGACCTCAACGTGGTGCTAGAGTGGCAACTACTGATTATCAGGAAGTGGCTGTATGTTATGATTTTCTAGCATTCTCTCATGTTACTACCTGAGGAGTTTTAACATTCTCTTCTCTACAGGTAAAGTAAAAATCCTGTAAATGCATTCCCAGAAATTTGTGAATTGTCTTCAATGAACTGGCCAATCTTTCTGATGTTCAGGAGGCTAACAAGCTTGTTGGGCAGCATTGAATTTCTTACTTTGCTGTGTTATTTCTTTTTTTCACTGAATATGAGGACAAACAAACTCTTGCAACGAAGATGGGAATATCCCAACAGCTTACACTGGGACTGTAGGCATGTGATAGATTTACTATTTCTTAGCAGTCTAGCAACAATCAGGCAATATCCGATGAGGTAGTATAACCATATATCCTCCTATACTATGTCTAGTCTGAGATAAGGTGTGGGGAGAGGAGTGAGAGGAACTATAGTCAAGAGTGTAATTCATAGGCTGCACTGCATTCATTGCTTTTCAGGGTCATATCAATTTCACTGCAGGCCTATCCAAGAGACACATCAGGAAAACTTGTGATAACATTGGCCTCATTCTGCTTGATTTGCCCAAGCTATTATAGTCTGGTGGTATGATCCTAAGGACCCCAGTACATTACAAGAAGCCCCATGGATGGGAATGAGTATATAGATTTCATACCAAAACTTATCTCCAGACAGGGTCATGGTAGTACATATAACTGTGAAATTTACCAATTTTTGGTGGAGATGGATTGCTGACCCCAGGCCAGGACCACATGCCTAGAGTAGGCCTTCTAATAATGGAACATATACCTTGGTTATCAACCCGTCCCCATGAGGGAAATCCATTGATATGTGATGCCGTGGCATTACCAAGATACGGTATTACTAAATACAGCTGCTTGCAAAGGGGGCTAGCACCTGCAATGGTGGAAAACACTGACTGATTAGGGCTGTACAAACCATTATATTAGAACCCATGTGGTGTTTCCGATATTACGTACCCATCTTTATTACTGCTGTTCTTTCCTTAACCCTTGCCTGTCCCAGCATGGAGTTACAGGTCTCACTGTACCCACCTGAGTCCCTGCTCATCAGTCAAGTACAGTGTTTGGTACAGCCCAGTCTCTTGGCAGTACTGAGGGGTCTGCTAGTATAAAGTATGCCTATTTGGAGAAAGTTGAAAGTTAAGAAACAAACATATGTGACTTTAAATTTGATATATAATTTCCAACAGTCTGTACCATTTCCAAATAAGTGGGGCCCAGTTCTCTTACATTAGGCCTATTGCAAAGAGAAAGACACATTTGTGTCAGCACGGCGGACACCGAGTATAGCCAATGACATGTGTACACTTCCACACTGTGTTGGTGCCAGTGGATTTACCCTGCAAGTGTACACTATTTTGTTACGTATGGCGGTGTCATTAGTATAGGTTTAATTTGCTTCGAAAATTCACGAAGCAGAAAATAAAACAATATTCTGTGCTGATAAAACAACCTATAGGTACAGGGGGAATCGCACTGAATGCGTTTAATGTGCAGCGTAGGAGGCCGTCGCAGATCTTGCCCAGCCACCATTTCGCGTAAGTAGGCCTACGATACGTGTATAGGCTAGAGGCGCCCCAGTAAATTCGTAGTGGAATTTGCCGTGTACCTGACTCATGGACGAGGTTTTATGGTGCAAAAGTGATATCACTGGATAGATGACAAAATTTTGCCTCCATATGAGTAAAAACTGAGTGGTTTTACAACGAATCAAATTAATAATGGGCAATTTTACGGAGCTTTGGAAACACATTTAAGACGTTTCATAAATTGATTGAAATTTACACTTTTTACGTACGCTCGTACTCTAAACTGGACACCAAAAGTACCGCTTATGTCTTTTCCAGTAGATTTCATAGTTTTGACGATTTATTAGCTCCTAATTATTAAGGTATTAGGCTTCGAAATTCGTATCTTTAGCTTATTTACTATTCACAGCCGTATGACGTCACGAAACGTCATGCATAAAATGTAAGAGAAAGAAGCCCTTTTCGAGCAGCTGCGGACTGACTGGGGTTACACGGAACATGAAATGGTAAGATGGGCAGGTCTCAGGGCTGCATCCAAAACCATCTTACCCTACTCCAGGCCCCTTCTGATTCCAGTGACCTCATTCCTGGCCAATTTCAAGTCCTGGCCGGAGTCTAGTCTCTTCGACAATGTAACGTATCATTCGAATGACTTTTCATAAACTTTGAGATGTACAATTTTATTAGCAAGGTGGTTGCAAGGAATCAAGTTTATAACGTGGCCCACCGAGTAATGTAGTTGATTGTGACTGTGATCAGTCGTACATTTCTGTGCACCATCAGCAATTACATGCTATTCTGATTTATGTGGACAAGGCTAAATTGTGTTCCGAGTCATAGAAATTGCTGCCCATTCTAGGCCAATTCCGATTCTCGGACTCTCCTCCCCTGGCCAATACCGAGTGCCCAAAAAGGTGATTGAGTCCTTACTCGGATGTTACTGCCCTGAAAATGGGTTCGGTGAAAGCATATATCTAAGACAAACTACGTACGGTAAAGATTTAGGACAGTGGTTCTCAAAGTGGTCCCTACCGCCCCCGGAGGGTGTTGGGAAGTTTCAGGTGGGCGCTATAGAGTACACGGAGAATACGGGGGTTGGCACTGATTTTGGGGTTCCTGGCGATTATGAAAGATCACTGCAGCGATGTAAAGCACAATAAGGCATCCAGGCGGGTCTGTTTCCCTCCGCCAGTTCTTCCCCTCCACTTTTCACTAAAATGGAACCAGACATTCGTAATCTCGCAGCGTTACACCAACCTCACCCTTCACTGACTGAACTACTCCTGTGTTCTCTATACCAGTTTCACAATATGCCTGACTTCCGCAGGTTTTGTTGTTCTTGCAAATAGAAAAAGTTAACTGAGAAAAAAAAACATTGTTGAGCGTCAGACTATGAGTGGAAGGACGAGAGGAGGGGATGGGGGAGGGGGGCATTGGGACAGTTCGAGATGGTGGAAGGGGGAGGTAGTCTAAAAAAGTTTGAGAACACTGATTTAGGAACATGCGGTACATCCGTACAAGCTTTTTGCACTCTTCTCCATGATTAAAGATAACATGTAATGGGTTTCATCTCCTTTTAATATTTAATAGAGGAATGTATCGCATGTATGGTGTCGGTTCAAACTATTTAATGATGGAAAGGAAAATGGGACGTTTTAACAATACCATATCATAATGCTAGGGGTGTAGCAAGCACTAGACCATATACTTTCTGGTGATTCTTCAATATATGCTTGTACCTGATCTATAGACGGTATACACTGGACGTCACAGTACCAAAGAAGTCGAAGTGCGCCCTCGGTTGAGCTAAGGGTTACATGAGGTTTTACGGCTCAGTTTCTAACCAATTGGTTAACCAACTGTGTACTTAGAAATTTTGCGTAAAGAATGAGAAAAGCTTGAAGGTGTAGGAGATTGTTTCTAAATCGATAGGCGAATACTGTTGTATTGAGTTTTAAAATGTTAGTGAAGTTTACCAAGTTGAGGGGCTTGAATAGTGCACGTACTAGGATGTTCACGTGGGGCAGAATTAGTAATATGTCTTACAGCTTTTTCTGAAGAACAATCAACTTTTTTAAAGACGTGTCGCTTGTGCTAGACCATGCCAGACTACAAAAAGAAAGGTGAGGGTAAACCAGACTTACTAAGCACATTTCATGGAAGCAACCATTTTAGCCTACCGATAATTCCATCATCTTTAGCAACTTGCGAACACAAATTTGAAACGTGATTATTCCAGTTAAGCTTTGAATCAATGTAGACACCAGGAAAATTAAGAGTACTAGCAATTTGAAGCATGGGCGTCAATCCTGGGGGGAGGGGGGTACAGGGGGACATGTCTCCCCACATTTCGATGGGTTGGGGACACTATCAAATGTCCTCCCCCCCCCACACACACACACACTTCGTAAAGAGTAGTGTCGTGGCTCTATTTGACTGGCTTTTTGAGTGGCATGTAGGTTTGTTGAAAGTGTCTCGATGCAGATTCTGAATGCAGATTTTGTCAGGGAAATCTCATTTAATGAAAACTTTCAGCGCGCTTCGCGCGCATGCGTCACAGTTAGCACTCCATCTCATGACCATTAAAAAGGTGATTACACAAGGAACTATTATGATCACAACACTTTCCAAAAACAGAGATACATCTCCAAATATCTGTATAGGGGCCCCCATCAATATGGGATCCTTCAATCTAATTTGTAAGCATGATGTGGAAGGTTGAAACTTTAAAGCACGTTGTTGCCGTTATAAATTTTTTAAAAACTTTTACCGAGCGCTTTGCGCGAAGCCATTATCGGTATGGATGGTGATTGCTAATACACTTACGAAGAAAAGCTGAAACGCGCTTGTTAGTCCTTCACACCTTTTGCTACACATATCAGGGAGGTCTAACATCACCTTACTGCACCTATTCTCTCCCTCCTGCCAATTCTCCATTGCTGGAAGCTGTTTGTCTGGATTTTCGTTCAAAATTAGTAAAAATACGATAGATGTAAAGTGCTTGGCGTCATAATCTGTATTACCATGTGGATGTCAGGTAATAAGCATTACATCATTGCCCCATTTATATAATTGTTCCAGAGCTACCAGGAGGCCTATACAGGTATATGCTAGCGTTAGATGCCCTTTTATAATGCACAATGAAGGACAGAAAAATTTCAAAATAGTCCAAGAAAGTTTCCGCTGACTCAACGCAGGTATTTTTGCGGAAAAACTGCCAAAAAAAGTAGTCAAAGGGTGAAGGGGTTGGGCTTCAGGAAGGTTGTTGAAAACGCATTCGATCAGCTCCAAAAATAAACCAAAGATAGTACCATTTTGCATCTAAGCAACCTTAAATTTACGAAAATTTCTTAAAGGAGAAGGGGTGTCTCCCTCCCCTTAAACCCTCCCCCAGGGCGACACCTTCATGTAGTGACAAAGGAAGGATTTCCACTGCTGTATACAAACGCAGGGTGTATAAAAAGGTGCAATTTACGCGTCTCCACTGCAGTTAGTAAAAACATCCAGGCAGCCGGAAAATTAGAATTCACTAAATTATGGACATTTTCCAGCCATATACGATCAGCTCCAAAAATATCCCAAAGATAGCACCATTTTGCACCTAAGCAACCTTAAATTAACAAAGTTTCTCAAAGGGGAGGGGACACTCCCTCCCCTTAAACCCCTCCCCCACGACGACACTTTTATGTAGTGACAAAGGAAGGATCGAAGGATCACCACAGCTGTATACAAAACGCAGAGCGCATAACAAAGTGCAATTTACACACCGTCACTCTGTTGGAAAAACATCCAGCCAGTCCGAACTGGGGGCCCTTCACACCAAAAACATATGACCCTAGCTACGGACGTGGTTGGGGGCCATGAACCCTGACAATGATCAACGCTGCGGAGCGTGGTTTCAGCTGTTTTTGGACATGATTCAAGTAACATCTTGAAGTAATTCTCTGGACTCCGTGTATTTAAACTATTAGATCATCTATGATGGTCATGTTAACTTTGGAATCATTGGCGTAGCCAGAGGGGAGGCAGGGGGTCATGCCCCCATCGAACTCTGAAAAAAATTGTTAATGGAACACAAAAATTGGCTTCAAGTGATACTAAATGTTGCACCAGATTGCATCTGAGGGTATTCAAAAATTTCTCAAAGGGGAGTGGGACACCCCCTCCCCCAGGTCCCCCAGGCCGGCGATCAGGCCCCGCAGTTGACCCCTCCAAACAAGAATCCTGGCTACGGGAGTGTTTGGAATCCTAACTCTTATTAGAATGGGGCAACGTCAGTCATCACAAAGAGGGGACACAGGGAAGGGCCTATAGAAAGACACACCCTTTTCAAAAAAAGGAATTGATAGTTGGAAGCTGCTATGTGATTCTGCATACTTGTGGAATGATAAATTATTTGCCAGCAATATGTGTGTATTTGATTTCTATATGGTTATTCCTACAAAATATTTCATAAAATACATAATAATATGTCACTACAGACAGTCCTCTCGAGACACTGTGTGTCAGAGACGTTAAAAAATATTTTAGTGCCATCGGCAAACATTTTTGGGGAGGAGTTTGATGAAACAGTCGTAATGTCATTAACATAGATAATAAATTGCACCGGTCCAAGAAGCGAACCTTGTGGAACACCACATTTAATTGTATGCAGATAGGAATTTTCGTTTTTGAAAGGAGTGAACTGCTTTCTATTTGTCAGATAGCGTTTAATCCAGTCATATGCAATACCACGGATTCCATACGTTAATAATTTCTTTAGCAGAATACAATGGTCAATAGTATCGATTGTCGAAGCCTTTCGATAAATCAAGGAAGACCTCTTCGAATTTTCTTTCTTTGTTTTAGCTTAAGTCAATTTGCCTTTAGTTATGGCTAGTCAGGGATCGCGGAAACGGAGACGGGGGGGGGGGCTACGGGGCTTTAGCCCCCGCAATTGTTCTGCCGTGGGCATTTTGGGCCTCCTTAACTGGGATGATTGGCGTTTATTTTCTTGAACATATTGGGCCACTTCGATGATTAGCCCCCCCCCCCCCAACACACACACTTCAAAATTGGCTCCGCTGTCCCTGTTAGTTCCGTGGAATGACCTGAGCGGAATCCATATTGGTTGTTGGAGAGAATACGGTACTCACTAAGGAAAACTTGAAAAACACGGAAGCACAGAGATTGGACAGTCATTAACAAACTGTTAGTTAGCTGCCCTCTTATAAATGGGAATTATCTTTGCGATTTTTAAATTATCTGGAAAACAGTCATGTGCAAAAAAGATGTTACAAATATGTGTCAATGTTTTGAAATAGGGTGTATATTACTTGACAAACAACAGCTGGGCGAATTTCTTCAAACCCAGCTACAGTCTTCGGCTTAAGGCGCTCAGTAGCCACTTTTACGTCATTACAATTTACAGGTGAATTAAACATGGACTGCGCATATTGCCTATAGTCAGCTTACTGGGACTGCGGTGGGGTATTTTTGCTAGATCGGGACAAGGTTAGTAACAAATGTATAAAGCGCACTTGCGATTTCATGAGGATCTCTTATTGAAACACCATTGTCGATGAAATTGACAGGATAATTAAAACAGGGAGCTCCCCGATTAAAAACTTTCTTACCCTCTATTTAGAATAGTTTTCATATTATCCCGCATGTCTTTCTGCTATCTTGCTTTACGCTATTGAATCTAATGCATAATGATTTTTCTTCGCCCTTCTTGAGATATGATTAAGTTTATTTCTGTAGGTGGTATACGTTTTTTTCTTAGTTCGAGTTGGCGACTTTAGATATCTTTTATACAGCCTGTTTTTACGTTTAATCGAGACAAGCAATCCACTTGTTATCCATTGTTGCTTTTTCTTTTGCTTTTGGCGTGCAACCGACAATGGAAAACTCTTTGTATAGATTTGGCTAAATGCACTATTGAATACATCGAAAGCAGTGAAGTTTGCCTGATACATATCGTTCCAATCAGTACTTGATAAGCAGGAAGGAAATTATGAATGTTAGTTTACAGTAATAGACGAGTTGGGAAATGTTTCCACGCAATGCAATATGGGAATGGGTCAAAGGTGAAGTGTACCACGCTTACAGTGTCCCAGCTCGTATGTTGCATGCTGAGTATGCAGAGCTAAACACGTTGCCCGTTGTCATGGTACACTTGACCTTGTGACCCGACCGGAAGTACCGAATTTCCCAACTCGTCTATTCCGAGAATACAATGGAGGATTACTTGAGAGCAAAGATGACTTTAAAGTAAAGTGAATAAAAAAGGGAAAGGTCACTTTTATCTGTAATAAATATTCCGGCAATATTCACCAGCACAGACATCAATATTACTTAATGTGTAAAGATATTATCAATTATAGAAGCACTGTTACTTGTTACTCTAGTAGATTTGTCAATAGTTAGATAGAAACCACATGCAGTAATACTGTTAAGGAAATAGCTTAATCTTTGCTTCGAGATATCAATAATAACATCACCCTTCAGCAGATATATCACATAAAATATCATAAATTTGTTCATTAAACCTTAAGTCGCAACTAGGAGGGCGATATACACAACACCCATAACCACTTTATGTTTTTAGAAGGAACATTCAGTTCAACAAAAATACTCACTATATCATCATCAAAAAGTGAAATATCATTACCGCAGTTGAAAATGAAATCGTTTTTTATAAAAAGGCAGAAACTACCACCTTTTTTATTTTTGCGATGATTCTTTTGTAGGGTGTTATTGTTCAAGTTGATACATTATGGAACAGTCGTTTGCATAAACTGTACGGAAAACGTTACGGTGAGCAAGTAAGTAGCAACAAATTTCCAGAAAATGGAAAAGTGAAAGAAAAACATGAGTGGAAAATCATGATGCAAAATCGCTTTGCCAACACGTGAATGTCGCACACATTTTAGGGGATGAGATCTGATTGTTACCTTTCAAATCTTTTTCCTGAATTTCAAGCTAGGTCGCCTTCGAATGCTATATAACGTACCATTTAAATCGACACAACCCATAAAGCATAAAGGAAAATCTGAAAAAAAGATGAGAGCAATAGAGGAGGAGGGGCCAGTAAGGCAGAGAGGGGGTTTGTATCCCACCTCTAAAATTTTCTGAAATGCTTTGCACACCAGTACACAACGCAAAGTAGCCTAACAATCGCGTACATCGAGACAATCGGCGTGGTTTTAATTCATGTTGCCTTTTACAAATTACAACGTTGTCAGCACGCCGAAGTAGCAGACAGTTAAATTCGACAACCGAGTTTCACTTTTCTACAACAAGTATTTGTTTCGTAATGGATGTGAGACTTCAGTTTCTCTATTAGTCAGAAATGACTGCGATGAAAATTATCATGTCAAATACAGAAATTGCAGTAAACTTCTTGCATCAACCGAACAAACTCCAACTAGATTTCCATGCAAAAAAATGTATGAAGAATAATAGTAGTATATTAACTTGCACTAAGCAGTCCGATAAGGTTTCAACACTCTTGATGTTAATCATCCTTTGAGATGAAAAAGAATGACATATCCTTTTGTATCTAATACTGCAGTAAAAAAGTCATCCTATACATGGGCAGAGGGCTTTGTGTAAGAAAACACCAACATGAAATTCAAGATACTCCTTCCTGTCCGTGAGTTTTACACAATGTATATGTGCGGTTGCGTTACTTGATATGCAACCTTCTTGTGTATAAGCGGATACTTGCCCATTTGCCAATCAGATCAGCTGGGGTGTGGAAACAATCATAG
Organism: Holothuria leucospilota; assembly: GCA_029531755.1. Lineage (NCBI taxonomy): Eukaryota > Metazoa > Echinodermata > Holothuroidea > Aspidochirotida > Holothuriidae > Holothuria > Holothuria leucospilota. The sequence continues at coordinate 15,494,931 of CM055965.1, forward strand.
AACTCATAACCTGATAAAGCCCAATCCTAGTCGACCCATAGACCACTACCTAAGCAAAATGGTAACCAACCTTTCCAATACAATGAATCGAACTGATCGAGAATAATGAGTATTAAATAATTGGCCTCACTATCAAAATGAAAGATCTTTCATCATCAAGATTTCCTCTCTTTGCCATTTTCACGACATCCATAAGCCTCAAAAAAAAAAAAAAAATTTTAATTTTTGTCAGTTTGACGAAGTTTCCAGGGGCGTAGCGAAGGTGTTATCTTTGGGGTGTGGTGTGGAGAAATATGTTTTGCCGAAGGATCTGGTAATGCGTAGTTCGAATACGAGCTTTAGCGGGTGGGGTCCAGGGCCCCGCCTAAGGACTCCTGGTTGGGTCCAGGGTACGCAGCCCCCGGAAGCTCTGAGGTTTAAGTATATCTCTGGGTGAAAAATTAAATCTCAGGATGGATATATTTTGGTTCATAATGCATCGTCAAATACAGACTAGTTCCCCACTACTTTTAATGTAGTAGGCTATTCCTCTAGTCAGGCCGATATAGTTTTAAGCGGTTGGGATCCAGAGGCCCGCCAGTGCTCTAGCTAGGACGTTTTCTCAGTGCGATATTTACTGATCTGTGACCTGGGGGAGGGGTGTAAGGGGAGGGGTTTCCCCTCCCTTTTGGAAATTTTTGGAATTTGAAAGGTGCCTAGATTGCAAATGGTGCAATATTTGAGTGGATTTCTGCCCTAATGAGGAACCTCAAAATTTATACCCGGGTAGAATTTGCTTGTCAGATTTTTTTTGTTTTTGTGCGACATTTGTCACCGTTTATGCGACATTGTTGCACAAATAGGGGCTAGCTAAAACACTGGGCCCACCTAAGGACCCCCAGAGAATTCCGGAGGGCAAAGCCCCCAGCCGCTCTGAGGTTTAAGTATATCTCTGGGTGAAAAATTAAGTCTCAGGATGGATATATTTTGGTTCCATAATGCATCATCAAATGCAAAGATTCCCACTAATTTTAATGTAGTAGGCTATCCCTCTCGTCAGGCCGCTATAGTTTTAAGCGGTTGGGATCCAGAGGCCCGCCAGTGTTTAGCCTGGACGTTTTCTCAATGCGACCTTTACTGATCTATGGCCTGGGGGGTCTAAGGGGAGGGGTTTCCCCTCCCCTTTGGAAATTTTTGGAATTTGAAAGGTGCCTAGATCGCAAATAGTGCAATATTTGAGTGGATTTCTGCCCTAATGAGGAACCTCAAAATTTACACCCAGGTAGAAATTGCGTTTCAGATTTTTTTTGTGCGACATTTGTCGCCGTTAATGAGACATTGTCCCACAAATAAGATCTGGCTAAAACACTGGGCCGGCCTTAGGGCCACTGGTGGGGGTTCGGGAGCCTTCGCCCCCGGAAGCTCTGAGATTTTAGCATAATCTCTCTCTAAAAAATTAAGTCTCATGCATGATTGGTATATTTTGGTTCATAATGCATTATTCAATGCAAAGATTACGGTTAATTCTAATGTGTTAGGCTATATTCCTCCTGTCATGCCACTATAGTTCAGGAGCTGAACCTGTCGTTCAGAACTGGAACACTATGTGTTCCGCATTTGAATACTAGACGCGTCAGGCGTTCAATACGATAAGTGGATAGGCAAAAGGGAGAAACAGTGTTCAAAATCTTAACACAAGCGTTCCAAATATGCTTTGAACGCCAGGATCTGAAGATGGGTCCTGTATCTGTTTCATTTCGTTGTTCAAAAGTTAAAAGCCTGAGATTGCAGTGAAGGGAAGACACGCGCGGCACGCATTATTTTTTTCCCCAGGATGTTTGGGGGTAAACCGGAACCTCAGAGGTTTGCAAAATGTGTTTGAAGTCAAGGTTAGAGTTTAGAAGACGGGCTAAGGATACCCTCTCCATGGTTAATCGGGTGCTGCTCCCCATGGTGATGATAAAAGTGAGGAATAATGTGCAGAAAGTGGTTTTTCAAGAATGTCATATGACCCAAAATAGTGCACCTATACGGAAGCCGTTAATTCCCTTTCTTTTCCCGAGTTCCCGACGGACTTAGTCACTCGTCCAATTACACCGACGGCCGTTGATACGGCCGTATAAGGCCGTCACATGCATAATCAATTTGCCGACAAACCTTCAACTTGAATGGGCCAATTAGATGAAGAGCCAAACATCGAAATAGCCGATAACAGACTGGCCCTTTCTCTCTTTCTCTTTTTTCTTTTCATTCTCTGTTTTCCCTTTCCCTCCCTTCCTTTCCCTTTCTTTTCTCTTCTTCCCGCTTCTTTTCCTCCTCTCCTCTTTTCCTTTTCTTTTCCTTTCCCTCTCCCCTTTTTGCCGACAGACCGAAAATATGCCGACGGACGACCAAATATTGGGTGGGGTGACACCTCCCTCTCGTTACATCCCTGGAAGTTTCCATAACTCAGCCTGAAAAACAGCCATTTTTCTTTAATTATTTACCATTTCCATGAGTAATCGTCGGTACGGCTATGCATTCGTGTTAAATGGTCAATTATTTTGATGACTAAATACAGTTAACGTGGAAACCAGTAACTTTACGCAGTTTGTTACTCACTGCAATAAGCATTTCATGCTTGGACCTTTATTCCAACTCGAAAGTTATTCAGACTTTTGCCAGATCGTCAACTCGTCAACACGGTAGATTTTCTACGCTTCGGTAACTTGACCATTGCTTTCTCCGATACTTATATCATCAGTGCCTAGCCAGTTAATTGTTAATACTAGCTAGTTTTAGACTGGACTAGGACCAGACGTCAGAACTTTGAATGAAGCAATCGCCTCCCTACCTTTCGCCAAGCCAATATCCAAGATGACTGACGGGAAACCACGCTATAAAATCGGTAAGCTTGGTTCTGGAGGCCAGTCAGTCTTAGGCCTAGGTCTAGTCATAGGCGTAGGAGGCGGGGGGGGGGGGGAGGCTGGGGGGGACTGCAGCCCCAACAAGATATTTTCCTTAAAATTAGGGCAATATACTGTACTACATATTAGTTGATATGAGTTGCATTTTTCGGGCAAGTCACAACACCCTCCTCCCCCCAATCAAATTAGGTCCTACGCCTATGGTTCTAGCAATTACATCCGTTTGATTGCTGCTGGCACCCAAATTTGTGGTACCCTGTGACATAACGAAGTTTATGTAGAAATTACCATTACATTAAAAGGTAGTATAGCACTAGGGATACTGAGTTACAAGCAGTACCGTTATGTAACAATTATGTTACACGAATCATGTAACTAGTTGGTTCAAAAGTTGCAACGGAACAAATACAATGTCAGGAGATAACTTTCACGAGATGCGTTATATTGCGTTACATTTTCACGCAGTACAAACTCCTTAGAAAACCAACTGTTTGTTTTTTGAAAACTTACTGAAAATTGTCAGGCCAATTGGGTATTATTGGTGCTTCAATTTATTGTGGTGGCTTAACACTGCACAACTATCTTTATCATTTTGATTTTCATATGTATGACATGCTATACAAAACCGTCTAGAAAGTGAACCCATGTACGAAAAATGGTGAGGGTCTACCCATTAGAAGTGTTTTAAATTACAAATGTGTTCATTGCATGCCATAATAGTTGGGTCAAATGGACCTAGCAAAGTTCCTAGTAAGGACCAATGCGGAGTTTTATGCACACCTCAACATATATAACTTCGTTGACTGCTCATCTCGTCAAAGAATGGTCCGATTTTAGTGATATCAGCACAATTATATGAGGTTTTGTTCTAGATAAGGCAGTTTCCCTGGGCAACATAATGTTGATTTTAGGGCGAAAATGTCGTTTTTCTCAGGCTGGGCAAAATTCATGTAAAAATCGTTTGCTAATTGGGAGATATGAAGGCAAACAATTTGTGTTCTCCTTACTCTCTTAATGTAAAAGAGTGAAATTCACTCTTCGACGATTGCCTACAGTGACCACTCTTTGTCGACTGGAAATAGACTGAAATTCCACAATGCTTGGGGTGGTAATTAACTCTAAATGAGTGAAAATTCCACTCCGAGGAGTGTGGAATTCCATTCGAAACAGGGAGTGGTCACTGTAGTCAGGTAGTCAATCTTTTTACTGGATTTTCACTCTTTTACATTTAGAGAGAATGAAATCCTTATGAAATACCTCCCTATAAGCCTATGGATATGAGGAAAAGGCATTTCACGTACGTTATATTGCACCAATTTACCAAAAGGAGAACGAAAACTGCAAATGGTTTGACGTGTTTCCCCTTGTTGAAGGAAAACAAAACCTACGGTGGGTCAGAACCACCACTTGTAAACGATGAAAGCCGAAGCGTTAAATGAATCACTTAAAGTGTGACATTTCACCCTTCCACCAACCAGAGGGTCCGGAGATGAAAGCTTGTTTTAGTGTTAAAATTGTAACAATGAGTAGCCTTCGGGTTTTTATCTCTTTTAACATGCTCAGTTTAACTCTTTCCAGGTGTACTGGTTTAGAATGGTACTAAAGTAGGTCTAACCTACTCTTGTATATGTTAAAAGCACGTTCGACACTTGGGGAATTGTGTAACTCAGAGGTAGCGTATCTATTGCTTTTTTCGGTGGGAAAATAATACTTGCGGTAAAACTATGATTTACGTGCACTGAATGATGGGTAATTCAAAATAAGGTAGCTGGGTAATTTATTGCCAAAACATAAGGTTCTTACTCCATGAAGAAAATTTCTTTCTGGAAACGTATGAACCAATAGGTGAGATTGTGTGCAAAAGTAGAGGGGGGGGGGGGATAATGGGCCCTTGAGGCAAAAAGTTACTGTGTGAAAAAGTGAAAGTTGGCAATAGATGCATTTCCAAAAAATGGGGGATGCATACTCCATCCCCCGTGATTTCCCCCTATGTACATTTTCAAATGATGCAACATTCATACCGAGCAATGTGTTATATTTTTGGGAAGAAAACCTAAATTGCTGGAGTTTGTAAGTGAACAGGGTGGTTTAATTATTACGCCTATCACAGATATTTTGTGTGTAAACCACGTGGAGACAATGTAACACAATATGTCGTGTTTTTAAAGGTGAAAACTTGATATTTTCACTTGCCAGGCTTTATACACAACTCAAAAATACTTTTCTCACGCAAAAAAGATTAGCAAACATTCAATACTATTCCGTCTTGCAGTCTTTCCCTAATATCTCAGTATCCTCATTCAGGGAGCTGGACTTCCAGCTCCCTGCCTCATTCAAATGTCCAATCTTTAATAAATAGCGCACGTCACTCCGACTATTTACCACTACATAGATGAGGGGGTATTTTAAATCACCAATTCAATTCTGCCGCATTTGTTGCCAGAAGATGGAGTTTCCCGCCTGTTTTATATCAGATTTGAACAGGCTTGCAGGCTGCGTTTTAACAACTTTTAGCGCATTAGTTTGATCAGTGGTTATCTTTTTTCTACCAAGCTAAGGCATAGCTAAGGCCCGGGGGGGGGGGGCTTGGGGCGCAATCTCCCGACAACTCTCTCCTCCAGAGCCCCCGCCGGAAAGTGAAAAGTGAAAAATATACACTTATTGTTTGGTTGAAGCATCCCTCCCTCCGGCTGATAATGAAATGGTGGAGCAGCCAAGAGCCCCTCCCCTAATTTTCTTGTCATCACGATTGTGAGTAGACAAAAGTTTGTGCTTCTTAAAGTTATCTCTCAAGAGATTCCTTCTCATTTGGCGGATATTCAAAATTCAAAGGTCTCCGATGGTTTCTAAAGCAATCCCGACTCCGTAGGTCTGAAGGCTGGCAGGCGAAACCTTCACGGTCGAAGAATCTCACGCATTTTTGAGGGTCGGAAAATGAGTAGGAATTTAGATAAAGATTATTACTTGTTGAAATGAAAATGAGTGTATGATTGTTAAAAGCCAGTCACACGAGTAGGCCTACGTGAAAATCAGGGCAGCGTTCGGTCCATCAAGAGCAATGGACTATTTGCCCAGATGTCGATGAGATGTCTTGTTATACCCACTGACCTTGCAATTGTTTGATTTCCAATGAACAACTTAAAGTAATTAAATCTGTTTTATTCATTAGATTTAGTAATAAAAATCCAAAGGAATTGTAGGCTGTTTAGTAAAAATTAAAATTTTTAATTAAGCCTTTATAATGCAAGGTGTTTAATTGATGTTATTGTCCTGTTCAACAGTTTCATCACTAATCGTCAGTACGTATTAAAACGGAAACGTCCATATAACTGAAATTCATTTTACAGTTTCAAATATTCAATTGGTTTATCTTGATTTTTTCTTTATGATAATTTGTTGGCCTTTATATAAATAGCTACTAACTTTACTCGTAAGAACATGAATTTAAAGAAAAAAAAACTAGAAGGAAACTGGAGTGGAAATTGAAATTGTTTTGGTTAATAATTATGTCTTCCAAGAAAAGTGACAGCAAGGTCTGTAGTCAGACAAAGTGTTGAAGGGGTAGAAAGAGTTTCACAAGGAGTAAGATGTCGTTAAGGGAACCGTTGCGTTTGGGATACAGATATTTTTTATTTCCATTTATGGACACAGAATGATATAAAATTTAAAATAAGGTAGCTGTGGAATTTTCATTTCCAAGAATAAGGTTCTCATTGAGACCGACTGCAGTGGCCAAGTGGTTAGAGCATCCGACTTGCAGCCAGAAGGTCTAAGGCTCAAATCCTGGCCGGGTCATACCAAAGACTTTAAAAATGGAACCTATTGCCTTTTGTGTTTGGTGCTCAGCATAAGCAATGCAGCAGGGAAAACAAGCCAGTGAGCCACAACTGGAAAAAAGCCCGTGGTCGTCTCGACTTGAACCAATTGGTTGGAAACTGGGACGTTAAACCTCAACTAACTCACTCACTCACTCACTCACTCACTCACTCACTCACTCACTCACTCACTCACTCACTCACTCACTCATTGAGAGAATTTCACTGCTTTGTTACTGACGAATAACTTGTTGGCCCAACTTTCAAATTTTCAAATGATCATACAGTGCATTAGTCTTCTTTGCATAGTATTTGGTGGACGCCGAAGAGAGACTTATAATCAGAATAGACAAGTTGGGAAATGAAGTGTACCATGCTTACAGTGCCCCAGGTCCCCATCGCGGGTGTTGCGTGCTGAGCATGCAGAGCGAAACACGTTGCCTGTTGTCATGGTACACTTGACCTTGTGACCGGACCGGAAGTACCGAATTTCCCAACACGTCTATTATGCTGGTGAGACTGGAAGTTTCGTAATGGTATTTATTGTCTTTGTCATTTTGAAGCACTGAAAACACAATAATCCCTTTCAAGGTTTAAGTCATAGGCGTAGGAAGCAGCTGGGGTGGGGAAGGTGAACGTTCATTCTGACCCCAGTTCGGGGGAGGGGTCTAAAAGGAGAGGGTTCCCCCTCCTCTTTGAAATTTTAGAAAATATTTAAGGGTCTTTTGTACACTTTTAAAAAAATTAATGCAGTTTTTTACAGAGGAAACAAATAAGGGGTTTTCGTCCTTGAATTAAGGGGGAAGCATACCTCCACCGCACCAATTTTTTTACTTTGGCGGCTTTAGCTCCCAGCCCCATCCCCTTGCCTCCTACATCTATCGTTCAAGTAATATGTTCTTCTCAAAATTCTTCTAATGGCGAAAGCTCTCCTAGAGAGATGGTATGTAGCCTCTTCTCTCTCTCCTTGGCAACAGGTCTACTGACAACGTGGCGTTGTCTCCCTTATTTGTGGAAGGACAGCTACTCTTTTCCCATTTGAAATAAGAACTTCCTTTGGGTTTTCAAAAAAGCTAGATGCATGTACTACAATATTCATTTACAGCCTTCACTCTACAAATAATTAAATCGAATTTAGCAAAGAATTTAAGGTTTTATAGAGAAGAGCATAATAGAGTCTCCCATATAATGTCGTTGTGGAAAAGGCTGGCACTGACCGTCCAGGTTCTGAAGTGTGTATGTAGTCACGTGATTTTTCATTGGAGCATGTTGCTAAAACGTTCATCTTTGGTTATGTTTGAGAAAGACAAATTAACAGAACCCGTAAAACATGCGCATAAATCCTGTTCAATCTCGTTTGATCGCACTCACTCCCAAATATCCTCTTTACTTTAGTCTTTGAAGAACAATCAAGGCTGTATCCGAGTCAACCTAAACCAAGTTCCGGTGGGCCAGTAGTTCCCATTCTGGACCATGATTCATACGCAAGATTCTTTATTTCACAAGTACAGTCAAGGAATGAAATCTTTTCTACTAGTCCATTTCACAGTCTGGTTCACCAATGTGTCAGTTGACTAGCTGTTTGTGACCATTCACTCATAATAATGTGCACCAACAACAAGTCAGATTTAAGTAACAATCGGGTAACTAACATTTTTGTGGACTCGGCTGGAGTCCAGGCCCATTCCTGGCTACTTCCAGGCAAGCCTGTAGCCAAGGGGCAAAGGGGCGAAGGCTCCCTAGAATATTTCAATTTGTATTTAATTTAACACAGTTTAACACATCCCTCGTACCCTGAAAGTGTTCGCCCCTTATAAGACATCGCACCCCCTTCAGTACCTTGTCACAGGCGCGGATCCAGAAATTTTGAGGGGGGGTCCAAGGTGGAAAATCTCATGTGCACCGAAGGTGCACCACGAGCGCGAAGCGCGAGTTCCTACGCGTGGGGTCCAGGGGCCCGCGTTAGGGCCCCTGGCGGGGTCCAGGGGCGGAGCCCCGGTGGGGGTCCAGGGGGCGAAGCCCCCGGGAGCTCTCGCAATATTGCATTTTAAGAGCACAGAAATCGACCTCCAGTTCTTATGTCAGTGAGATTTTATACCTTTTCATGTTTCATGGAATTTGATGTGTATGGTTCAGTATAAGTTACTATATGTACCTGCAGAAGTTCCGGAGAATATAAGTTATCTTGAAACTTACACGCCAACATTATGAGCCCTTGTAGGTAACTTGAGATGATTTTTGCCATAATGAGTGTTTGATTTTCGTTATACGGTATTCGGGTTTAGGACGTTACATGAAACAATTGCGCGCGAAGCGCGCCGAAAATGTGAATTTACATTTAAAACCATTGCTATGACTAACGGTGTCAATTCCCTTTATGTGTGTATATCAATTAGAAGGTGGGTTCGATACTAAGTTTTCAGTTCTCATAAGAAGAGGAGGGTGAAAAAATGAATATCAGTCGCTTTACATCCTTACAATACTGGCTCCTCTGAAATCACGTTTATGCACACGAATAATTGGCTTATGGCAGAACCCCACCGATGAGTAATGCGAAAACGTTTGGGACCTTATTGAAAGTAAAAGGAGCAATTCAATGCTTAAAAGTGCGCAGATCAAGCGAAAATCAAGAAATATTGAGAAGACTTTGCAAAAATCGTGAAAGATTTCAAATGATTTTTGGTAAAAAGTGATAAGAATAAATCAATCACTCAATAAAAAAGTACCTCTCTCCGTAAGCGTAAACAATTGCGCGCGAAGCGCGCCGAAAATTTTCGGTATAGAGCCTCCCGGGAGCTCTGCATTAATTGTACACTGAAAATGGGGACCAACAGGACTCTCACAACCTTACATCCATATGGGAGGAGAGATGATATATCACCTTCTTTATGGATTTCTAAAGGTTATACCCTTCAGAAATCTATGACCGATGGTGCCGGCGGGAGTTGGTGATTGGGGGAACCGCAGATAACTGCTAAACCGTGCCTTTTAGGCAGTGGGATTTTGTATACGCTATATACAAGAGTTGGAGAGCCTTTTCTTGTTAGTACATGAGAGTGCAATCCCAGGAAGGGGTTTACCCTACCCTTTGAGAAATTTTTGTTAATTTAAGGGGGCCTATATGCATAATGGTGGTATCTTTGGGTCATTCTAAAGTGATTGTATGTTTAAAATATGTCCAAAATTTAGTGAATTCTAACTTTTGTTCGGGTGAAAAAGAGGAGTAAGAGACGGTTAATATATTGTCTTCAAACCTCCTTAAGTCCCAGGAAAAATCATGGGCGTGGATCCATCTCCAAAAGTGGGGGGAGGGACTTTTTCACATTTGTGAATCGCCGTCCTGGTGGAAGAAGCAGTGGTGGTAACCAGAATTTGCGTCACGGGGAGACAATAAGTTTTGTAATCGTCGGCATGGGGGAGGGGTCTAATGGAAATTTTTCTGGAACTGAATACCCTCAGATGCGATTTGGTGCAACAAAAGTGTAGGATTTTTAGGTTATTTTCCTCTCAAAATTTCGTTTTCCTAGGCAAAATTGCAGTCTGTTCCATCATTTTTGAAAAAGTGAGGGGGACTTTTTGACGATGTCCCTCCTTCCTAAAAGTGAGGGGGACGCGTGCCCCCGTCCCCCAATGATCCACGCCCATGGGAAAATTGTACCCGCAATTATACCCGCGTGGAGTACACAGAAACATTCTTGGACTATAATAAAATTTTTCCTTTACATTTTAAAAGGATATCCAAGGTTGACAGAGAACAGTATAGAACCTCCCGGAAGCTCTGAATTAGTTACAGTACACAAAAGAGGGACCAACGGGATTCTCACTACCGGAAATCCATGTGGGAGGAGATATGATATATCACATTCTTTTTAGGTATAGCAAGAGGGATGGTGGACAGGCAAAATTCGTTTCAGAAAGATTTTCGTCGTTGTTGAACGTCGCGGTAAAATGTTTGGAAAATAAGCAACGGCAATTACGTACTTTCAATCTTTCAAATCATGTGGTAGACTAGATTAGTCAAAGATCCGTTAATGATGAGAGCCCTACAGAGGAGATGCACTTTTTACAAAAATGTTTGCATTGGAATAACTTCTTGCGTCATAGCTTTGTCAATGGTATATGAAATCGGGTGTAAACCCTGTCGTATGCGCGCGAAGCGCGCCGAAATTTTGAGTAAAATATTAGTCCATGACAAAACCTGCATTCAGAAGCTGCATCGGACACTTTCACTTTCCCACCAACCTATGCTATTCAGAAACGAATTTTCTGACTGAGAATTCTTAAAAAGCACTTTTGCTCCTTTGTTCCTCCGTGAGTAGTTACCGAAAGCTATTGATAATAAGGACAACTCTGACACAAGGCTTGACGCTAGCGGAGCGTGCGAAAATTTGGAATTTGTCAAGAATTTTCAAAACCTATGACAGTTTGAGAACAGTTTGTGAAAGAAAATGGTTAGAAAAATAAACCAATCATCAAAAATACATCTCACCCTACACCCTCCACAGAAATCTGTAGCTTAAATGAATTTTGGGGCCATTACAAAAATTTTCAAGAATCGATGGGGAGGGGGACACACATCACCCATTGCCCACTGTGCCGACGCCACTGTCTGTAGCTTGAAAGCCTTTTAAGTTCATTTCAAAACTTCAGACAGTTTCGAAATCGAACAGGATATGCACGCCGCTACTTTGCCTGCAACAGCTGATGCCACTGTGCACAATATCACGTCACCTGACAGCTTGTCTTCTGCATTCATTCTGCAAGGTCTGTATGGCGAAAACTTTGCCTCTCAATCCCTTAAATTAAGATTACCAAAAATTTCACTCTTAAACGTAAAATTGTTACTGCATTTCAGAACAGCTAGCCGGGCCCATACTGCATATGTCACGATGTTTACTTATTTAGATCTTAAGTCAAGGATCATTACTCAGCTATTCACCTGTTTTCGAACATTTTAGCTCTCCTTTCGTCGCCAACCTTTGAAAGATATCTAAAGAGATAATCCAGCTATAGCTCCACCCAACCCCTACAGAAATATGTACTTTGAACACGTTCTTAGACACTTTTAGTCATTTTTTGCTCTTAATTTTTCTTTCTCCTTTTCTTTTTTTTTTCTTTTTCTTCCTTTTTTCTCCTTTCGTTTTTTTTTTCGTGGGGGGGGGGGGGCCGGGCCCCCCAGGCCCCCCCCTGGATCCGCGCCTGCCTTGTCAGGCTAACGGCCTTCTTCCGAGTCAAGTAGGAAAGGGACTCGAGTCCAGAGTTGGGTCTTAAGTCCTTTCTCTAGCAATACAGCTCTTAAGAATATAAATTTCAAGCTCATTTTCTATTGTCTTTACTTGTCTTAAAGCTGATATGAGCCAAGCTGATTTCGGACGTCAAGAAATAGATCTGGCTGAATATGAAATGCCAGGGTTAATGATGATGCGTAGAGTTTACGGACCAAGTAAACCTCTGGAGGGTGCTCGGATTGCTGGATGTTTGCCCCTTACAATTGAAACGGCTGTTCTGATTGAGACGTTACAAGAACTCGGAGCAGAGGTAACATACGAACGGTTGATCGATCATTTACGAGCTACTGAGAGCCTGTACAAACAAGAAAAATTTAGTAATGATTTTGAGTATAACTGCACAGGTAGTGTTTTAATATAAGCCTATATAGACTTGAATGACCATGAATTGACGTCCTGTATCTCGTGTGCGTTTATCGTTACAAAACTGGCCGCAATGGTGGCAGCAGCGTGTAACGGCGGGGGGGGGGCGGAGGGGGGTGAGAGAAATAATGGGCAGATGGATAAAATACACTAAGGGATCTAATTTTAGCTTCATCGTTTTATATTTGGGGAATATCTGGGGAAAATGAATGGGGGACAAGGGTGGCGCCAGCGTGGGGGCCAGGGGGCCATGGCCCCCGTCGGGGAAGGCTGCCCCCCCCCGTCGGGGAAATTTTTCTGTTTCGTCGGGGAGCTGTTATGTATACGATAAAATATGTAGTCCCCGACAACGCCCAGTCGCCCCGACGATTTACTTAAATTTGGTCTAAATTAGGGCAAATTCTTCAATAAAAACCCCAAATTTCTTCTTCAAAGCCCCATTTTTTCAAATTTTCCATGGAAAATACCGGCATTTTTTTCAAATTTTCTCCAAAATGAGCCCAAAATTTTCGGCGCGCTTCGCGCGCCAAAATTTTCCTTTAAACATCGTTTCGGCACTTTATTTCCTTCGTTGAGACTTTGGGTTGCTGGCCCCCCCTGTCGGGGAAATCCTGGCGCCACCCCTGATGGGGTAGGGGTTGCACGGACATGAGATGCCGACAAAATAACCGGTTTTGCATTCTCACACTCTCAGGTAAAATTAAGCACTATAGAATCATGTTTCATTTCGTATTTAAACATCATTTAGGCAAAGGATCATAAGCAAAGGGAAAGGTAGTTGAAAAGGATTGCCAAAGGCAGGCGCGTAGATACAGGGATGCGAGGTAGTAGGGGTTCAAACGCCTTGACCAAAAAGGCAAAAATGCTACCCACAATCACCTGTTGCTTGGGAAAATATTCCGTTATTACTTCCCCTTAACATATGGACAACATCTGAATTGTAAAATGAAGGGAAGAAATTATCGAAATGGCTTTACAAATTTCATTTCTTCGAGATGCTTCACGCTTACCCATGACAAAAACTTTGTCTGATTATTTCTGACCCCTCTCACCAAGTCCTGGCTCTGTGCCTGACGAAGGGTGTTTTCCCTCTGAAAATTTTCATGATCAGCAAACGAATTCGAAATAAATTTTGCCCTGGGAGTAATCGACGGCTGCAGGAATTCTCAGGAGGGGGGGGGGGAGGATCTAAGAAGAGCGCTACCACCCTCAGTTGGCTCGTAGTTAACCAAGAAAAATTTTGCCAAAAATGCTTTCCATACTACCAGGCCCGAAGTCAAGGAGGGCTAGGGGGGCGAAGCCCCCTGAAATTTTTTTGGCCCCCCTAGAGAGTTTGAATTTTACCATTGACTTAATACATTTGTACACATTTGGTCCCCCTGAAAAAATTTTTGCCCCCCTACAGTACCTTGTCTGGCTACGGGCCTGCATACTACCGGAAATGGCTTCTACAGTGCCTTGCAAGTTGCATCTGAACAATCTTTAATTTTAATCTAAAATCTCGTAAATCATACAGATCCATTTGATATAAATATAGTAAGAAATATTCTGGGAAAGAGGGGATAGCCCCTGCTGTCCCCTCCCCCTCTGCTTCTAATAGCCATTGCGAGGTGAAACCTACATTTATCGTCTTGAAATCGACATTTTGGCTCGGTGCTGGGACTGCCTCCCCAAACCTCCACCTTATAAACCTATGTCAGGGATCTTATGTGCCCTTTTTTCTCTCTCAAACCCAGGTACAGTTCTGTAGCAGCCATGCATTTGGCATACAAGATCACGCCATGGCAGCATTAGTGAAGAAGGGTACTGGTGTTTATGGCTGGAAGGGGGAAACAGACGAAGAATACGTCTGGTGTCTTGATCAAACGGTCTATTTTCCTGATGGAAAACCTTTAAATATGATTCTAGATACTGGTGGTGACTTGACCAGCTGGGTTCACGAAAAACACCCGGATATTATTTCAGGTATTCACTGTTTGATATTTCGTTTGCTATATGGACCGTCTTCACATAACGTCAGGAAGCAGTGAGTGCGCCCTCGACTGAGGTAAGCGCGTACCATTACAACTTACACCAACACAAATGCAGACAACTAATTTTTGTACCGATCGGATAGGCTGCTAAGTTTACTTGCGACTATACGAAGGTTATTTCGTGCGTACAGTGTGTGTACCAAAGTCATGTACCTTACCGATCTAGCCAGCTTCATTGTTCCTCGTCTATCATAAAGTCGGCATGACGTCAATGCAGCAACTTGAAGCCCCGACAAAGGGAAGCATTGCGAACGCAAAATTTTCTTATTGAAGAAATGGTGAAAATTCTGTGTATTTTTTTTTTTTTTAAGTTTTGGTTATTTATTGAGGGAAAGTTTTGAGTACCGTATCTATTGAAGAACCATTTTGGGTATCTATTGAAGAGTGTTTGAAAATTTAGGTGTTTTAAGTGAAGTATTTGCCTCCGTGAAAACTTCGGGGAATTCATACTTAAGAGTAACCATTATGTCTCACCAATGAAATAAGAGTTTCCCGACTTGGGTGCCAGCCTTTCCTGAGAGGGGGCATGGCAAACCTGCCCCGATCACCCCAACTTATGACTGAGTATGTGTATGAATTGATCTATAGGTCTATTCTTCGTGCATTCTGTAGTTAAATTCACTCGAAAGCATGACTAGTATATGAAAGTGCCTTTACTAGACCAAGTTTCATTTGTTAGTATACACTCAGACGCCTTACGACAGGCACCTTAATGTCGAATAACATGAATGACCATCTCACTTTGATTTTGTTTTGAAGGTATAAGAGGAATTTCAGAAGAGACAACGGCTGGAGGGATTACTCTGAACAAACTTTTGAAGGAAGGAAAATTAAAAGCACCCGTCATTAATATCAATGATTCGGTGACCAAGGTATGGTATCGCAGTCAACTCTCATTGTGTCATTCAACTCCAAAGGTACCTCATGTGTAGTGTTATACGGAATATCGGTCTTCAAGATAGGCCCTATTTTCGTCCTGTATAGGTATCGACGAAATTTACTTAAACTTCCGATACTTTGCAAGGGTAACGGCTATTTCTAGTCCTTATTTAGTAGCTTTGACTAAAGGTTCCAATATTTTACGGCATTTTACAGCACCTAGTGGTCAGTGTTGTTACCCAATAACTTGTGGTTTAGTGAAGCCTACAGTACGCTTATTTCTCAAATACCAGTATCCATGGGCGTAAATCCGGGGGGGGGGGGATGGGGGATATATCCCCCCAACATTTGACTGGGGGATGGCCCATATAATCATCCCCCAAATGTTTCAGTCTACAGATAGGTGTATGATGGAAAGTATATTTTATTCTTCATTTTCATAGGAAATTTTTTCAATCTCGCTTCACTTTCTATCACAAATGTTTCTCAAACTATCAGAATTTTAGCAAATCGTTGGCAATCTATCAAAATTTTCGCGCGCTCCGCGCGCTCCCAACCTTACGTCAGTGTCACTCATATTATCAATATCTTCCGATAAGCAGCAAAAAGTTGAAAGTTTACGAATTAATAGGTAAAACCCTGGCTTATGGCAGTGGCATGTAGGTTTGTTGGGCAATTGAAAGTGTCTCGATGTAGAGTCTGAATGCAGGTTTTGTAATGGAAATATTATTCGTCACTGTTTACACTCCATGCCATGACCATTATTAAGGTAATAATACACGAAACTGTTCTGATCACAACACTTTCCGAAGAACAGGTATACATCTCCAAACATCTGTGGGGACCTCGCCTCAATATGGGATCTTTCAATCTAATATGTAGCATGATGTAGAAGGTTGAAAGTACGTAGGCTATATGCCGTTATACATTTTTCAAAGAATTTTACCAGAGCTTCGCCAGTTCGCGCTAAGCCATTATCGGTATAGGTGGTGATTGTTAATACACTTATGACGAAAACAGCACTCTGTAACGCTCTTATTAGTCCTTCACCCCTTTTGCTACACCTATCAGGGAGGTCTAATATCACCTCCCTGCACCTATACTCTCCCTCCCTCTTATTTTCCATTGCTGGCAGCTGTTAGTCCCGATTTTAGTTTAAAAGTAGTAAAAATACGATAGTTGTAAAGTGTGCGGCGTCGTACTCTATATTATCATTTGGATGTCAGGTAGTATACGCATTATGTCATTCCCCTCCCCCCCCCCTCCCCAAATTAATATGATTATTGCAGAGCTTCCAGGAGGTTCTATTCAGGTATCTGCTAGCCTTAGACGCCCTTTCATAATGCACAATGAAGGAAAGGACATATTTCATAATAACTCAAGGATGTTTCTGTGGACTCCACTCACATATTTTTGTATAATGCTTTCCCGAAATAGAAGGCAGTAAAATAGACAGAAGGGAGGGGGCTTCAGGAGATTTAATGACAACGTATCTGTCTCGTAGTAGACATCATACTCTCCTCTTTTACCTTACCAAAAATTAGCATTCACTAAATTATGGACATTTTCCGGCCATATATGATCAGTTCGAAAAACATCCCAAAGATAGCACCATTTTGCATCTAAAAGACCTTAAATTAATAATAAACATTCTCAAAGGGGAGGGAGAACCCCTTCCTCAGGACGACACCTTTATGTAGTGACAAACGAAAGATCAAAACTGCTACGTGCAAATGCAGAAACGCATGAAAAATAAAGGTGTAATTTACCCAGACTTGGGGGAACTGAGGTATTATTACGACATCATCTATGGTGCCCCCAATCACAAAAAATCCTGGCCACGCCACTGATCTCAGGCCAACTTGCAGGTCTTGTAATGATCTCCGAATTAAAAATCCAGTTGTCTGGGATGACCCTATATGTTGATCCCTGCCTTTTTAAGCTTTACAGGACATTGTTGCTCTTGTACAATCTCAATCCAGTGCAGCTTATCAACGAGTTTTGTGCTCAGAATAGCATTTCCTAAATGTATGAATATACTAATAGCCAACATAAAAACATTACCACTGAAATTAAACCCTTAAAACAGTCTCCCTGGCACTTCTGAGACATTAAAACCCAGGAGCTTCCTGGGGCTTCGCCCCCTGGACCCCCCACCGGAGCTTTGCCCCTGGACCCCACCCGTCAAGGGCTCGCGCTTCGCGCTCGCCGTGCACGCTTCGTGTGCACATTTTTCACATTTGCGATAGCTCACCCCATGCCCCCAAAGTTGAAAAGAAATCTACGCCCCTGCCAATATCGGATCGGTATCAGCCGATATTGAGACTTGAAATAACGGTATCGGTATCGGTAATATCGACTACTTGTAATATCGGTACAACACTACTTACAAGTGTCATTAATTTCAAATGGTTCTCATGTGATCCAAAAGAGCCTTTATAATGCCATTACAATTATGTTATCATCTCGATTACGTAGTATTGGTAATCACTGACTACTAAAAAGTTCATATGATGAATTGATTGTGCTAACAAATGCTGCTCTTTAATTCTCCTTCCCCCCCCCCTATAGTAGGTAGAGGACCAGCTGGGAGAGGAAACATTCAAGACAAGTCGAGGGCGCTGTTCGAAAGGGATGCGCAGAGCCGTCTGTATATACGAATCTGGGGTTGTGGTGCAGTGATTGAGGGTGCAATACTCAAGTTTTCATTTAAGAAAGTTCCGTCTGCATGAATTATTAGCAAAGCCAGGAATGACGCCATTTGGTCTGATGGTGGTATAAATTCCCTGCATCCACCCCTTTGGTCATCAGTTCGAAGGAGATAATTTTAGTATGTGGAGGGCGCTACTGAGAGGGGAATGATGCAAGATAAACAATTTCTATAAAATTATTATATCATGTTACCACCCTCATCGCTAATGCCGTTGCAAATACAAGGAACTCTGAAATTAATTTTTGGGGATGACGTTTGTGTCAATCAACTATGTCTTTAGAAATCACTGCGTCACCTGAAAAACATACCAATAGGCAATACTAACAAAGAAACAAACGACCATTTTATTAATCCAATCCGTCATGTCACGTCAAACATTTCTTTTAAGAACAAAGAGAGCGTCATGTTCAATGACGGTCATTCTTACTGGAAAATGGTAGACGGGGAGGGGTAGGGGGAAGGTGCCAGGCTGGGGGGGGGGCTATATGCATGGTTATACATACACGTACTGTATACGAAGTCATGAAGGTTAGTTGGTGTATCGGTGTAAAGTGGGCTATATTCATGCATGACGGTCTCAATAACACTTTTTCAAAAGTAACTTGGGCGAAAACCAAAACCCCTTTTTAAAAGTCTCTTCGACTCTTTGGCAAACAGCCGAAAGGCGAAATCCAAACGTTTCTCTCAAAGGGGATTGTCCCCTTCCCCCCGAGTAAAAACCAAAACTTTACCACCGGAAGGGGTTTTACTCCACTGAGGAACTACATCCCTCGGAGATGACTATCTTGTTACTTTTTCCAAAGTCCCCTTGACTATCTGGTGAAGAGCCAAAGGGCGAAAACCAACGTTTACTCCTGAAGGAGTTCTGCTCCTTAAACGAGCTACGTCCCCAAGGGACAACTTAGACTGGACATGACCAACCTCTTGACCTTCTGACCTCTACGTTATGGGTCTGTCATACGGATCCCGTTCTAGACTGGCTGAAGAGACACAAGACTTAAAATTAAATTAGCACTTTTTCCAAAGTCCTCTGGACTATCTGGCGAAGAGCCGAAGAGCGAAAACCAAACGTTACTCCCGGGAGAGTTCTGGTCCTGCAAGAGACAACTTAACATTTAAATACTTTTTCATTATTTTATACTTAACATTAAATAAGCAGGCATGAACTACATAGGGCGTACCTAAAACTCACTGGGGAATACATATTAATGAATGATATATTGCAAAACTGCAGTCCTGGCGTAACCATAAATGTTAAAAAAAACATAAATGAAAGTAAAATACCACGCTTGTTGACCAGACGGAGGAGGGACGAAAAGTATTTCATTCCCAACTGGATGGATGGGTAGCATGCCTGTTATTTGTCGTTTAATTTGTAAATATGCAAAGTATCTTGATTAGGAATGAATATCTAAGCTTTTACTTGACGTCAAAACCAACCAATATGAGTAACAAAGAGAATGCTATGTTTATTCATTTTTTTTTGCATCAAAGCAAACCGATAATGCATGTGATAATTGGTCACAGCCGTTGAATGATTTGCAGCCACATATAAACACCATCCGAGTGATAACCTTTTTTCATAACTCGATCTGATATTGAATACCTTCTTTTCAGTGTAAGATTGACAATATATATGGAACCCGAGAATCTTTGGTGGATGGTATCAAGAGGGCTACAGATGTCATGCTCGCTGGCAAAGTATGTGTTGTGGCTGGGTATGGGGACGTAGGAAAAGGCGCCGCGCAATCCCTCCGAGGATTTGGTGCCCGAGTGATTGTGACTGAAGTTGATCCAATCAATGCTCTTCAAGCTGCTATGGAAGGTGAGAATTCAGACCTTAAGTCTTACGCTCAGAAGAAATATCACTGAATAAACAATATGAAAATAAGAAATTGCAGAGCTTAAAAACTTTGAAGTCAACAGTATAATTTTTACCATCATTGACTCAATTCAATTCAATTAATATCTGCCATCATCAATCAATATCACGAGAACGTCATCACATATGAAGAATATATTACAAGTTATTTTATACATTGAGACAAGCAAATGAAAACTTTAATGTAATTGATGGGTCAGGAGAGCCAGAAATAAGCAGAACTTTTCGAGTCTGGTACTTTAGAAAGAATTTTATTAGAAGAAATGCAAAAAAGCAACATAGAAAACTAGATAGAACAGGGGAAAATAAAAGCAGGAGAAGGAAACAGAACAAAGATTGATTCAATGAGATAAAAAAAATATTAAAATTTAGTTCATAAATTAAACACATTTTTTGTGAAACATATTATGAAGCAATTTTGAAACTCTCACATTCACATGGACAGATTCAAAGGTAGGGGAGGGAGAGGGGAGGAATGGGGATGGAGGGGAGGGAGGAAGGGGAAGGGGAGCGAAGGGTGACTTGGGGCTGTCCGTTTGGAATTTTTTGAGGCTGACACTATACTTAACAATACTCCCATATCTAGGTATGTGGCAATATTCGTCCTTAATCCCCCAAACTTTTGGGAAATCCTTTTGTCTCCCACTGCATTGCAAGCTGTTATTATTTGATATCAAAATGTTGGCTTTGGTTGTCAGATAGAGAATGAAAAAATACCCTGAGTCAAATTGCCTACTAGATTTCTGTCTCTGCATAAGGGAAGAGGTCTAGGGAGGTTGCCCTGAGAGGGCGCCATCCACCATTGGCCTAGTTGTTGCCAGGGTCTTTGGGCAAGTATGTGGAGAATGCTTATGTAAATAGGAGGTAATGAGAGGCAATGCAGAGTGACTCATTCTCACGAAGCATCCTATAAGGAAAAATACACTGAGCAAACTTTGGAACAATGTGAAGTGGCTAGTCTAAGGAAAACAGAAAAAGACAGGAATGTAACCGGAGTGACGTCACATATTACCGCTGCGTATTGTACCGTTTAAAAATTAGGGGATAAACTTCAACTTTTTATATTTCAACACAGAAATGATATCACTTGACCATACCATTCAAAGCAGTGAGTTTCACTTTTCAACCCATAAACGTACGAGCCAGGGGCTGGGAGTACTGCAGTCCCCACCGCTGAGTTCGGGAAAAACTCGGGGAGGTTCAGACGTGCCATGTGACAATGCCATTTGTGAAAGGCATTTGTGGCCAAACAGTTCAGCAATCCTCTTCCCATATATGCCGAACACCTGCCTATGGTTTCAATTTTGTAACACATAAGTTGGAAAAGATATTAGTTAAGCTTAAACAGTGGCCTCATCAGACTGATTGAAAAAGTGACAGTGGGTCATCTTGTCCAAATTGCTATATAAACTGTAGAAACGGTGTGTTTGTGCATTATTTTTTTAATACCCCAAATCTCAATTGGGGGGACAAGGGGGACCGCCCACTTTTTGGGGAGCACATGCCTCATGTCCCCCTTGGCGATGCCACTGACCTTAAAGGGTAAATGCAGTGATCCCAAATTTGAATAAATATACCTGTGTAACATAAGTCAAGAGGCCTTCGTGTGTTTCACGTGACAAACATTCTTTTTAAATGAATCGTTAAATATGTACAAGATCATTTACATGTGTGACATGCAATATTTTATTGATAAGAATTTTAAAAACTGTACATGTTGGGAAAAGAGGCTGGGTAGTTGGTCTTTTTAGGTGATATTTAAGGAATAAATCGCATTTGGCTGGCTATTATTCGTGAATAAACCGTCTCGACTCCAAATTTGACAAAATAACGGACTCGGCTTCGCCTCGTCCGTTATTTTGCAAATTTGGAGTCGAGACGGTTTATGAGACAATAATAGTCCGACAGATGTGGTTTATTCCTATTCTACCACTGAAAATGTGTGAAAAACATCTTATCAGTGTATACGTTTACCGACCGTATGTTGTGGAATAACAGGTCAGTGTTTAACCAATCAGAATGCAGGATTCTCAATAACGGATGGCTAGAGGTGGTAGAATTTAGAGTGTTCTGCTCTTTACAGAGTGGGAAAATAGCTAAAACCTGTTGCCAGGGTAATTCTTGTTTAATTATTTTGCGTGTTTCAGCTTGACTCGGTTTGCAGAAAATCCATATGAAGCCTACTTGCAAAATTTGCAAAATAACGTTTCATACTCCTTGAAAATCCTTATTCTACACATAAATGGATTAGACTTACCTACATAAATCACCCTTCTATTGTGTTATTGTGTCATCAGTCACTGAAGACACAATAAAACAATAGAAGGGTGAATGACCAGTCACATAAATGGCGTGGGCTCGAATCCCACCGCTGCCACCATTGTGTAAACCCATGGCAAACGAGAGAAAACATGCAAAAGTCCCAGAACAGAAATGAGTCCGCCTGTCTGAGTTTATAACAGTATCTAAACGTACTGTGAAATTATGTTAGAAGGGTCCAAAAGAGGTGGTTTTAAATAATACGTAGCCTACTACGATCACTCCATATGTATTATTCCTTGCAGTTCCTACAAATTTCTTCTGACATATCTCTCACGTGTTATTATGTCTCATAAAATGGTCAAATGGCTGGGATTCAAATATTACACTTTTAGATGGATTACGTCCATAATTTTAAGTTGTTTTCTTTACTTTGTACAGGGTATGAAGTCCTTACCATGCAGGAAGCGGCGGTCAAGGGTCAAATCTTCGTCACCACAACTGGATGTACAAAAGTGATAAGAAGTGAGCACATGCTCGCCATGCCGGACAACTCAATTCTTTGTAACGCTGGTTTCTTTGACACGGAGATTGATGTAAAGTGGTTGAAAGAGAATGCAGAGAGAGTTAACATCAAACCCCAGGTACAGTGAAAGGAACCCGGCATTTGCTGGGTGTTTTTCGGTATTGTCAAGGCTATAACGCCCGAGTTCGGACTGCGACTCAGTCACGGACTTGAGTCGGTTTCAGTGGTCCGGAATGGGAGGTTCAGGACTAGGAATTGGCTGCAGCCAGATTCGAACTCGCAGTCGATTCCAAAAAATGAAAGTTACATAGGTGTCACTTGAGACTGCATTATTACTGGATGCATACATGAATTGTCACACATTGTAAACTTAATTACCTGTATAGGGGTGGTCAGACTATGAAATTGGCTCAAAAGAAATGACATTTTTCTTTAACTGTACTTGACTAAAAATAGTGAAAAAAGTTCTTCATGATATGCTACATTGTCAAATAGTCAACTCGGAATGAGTCCAGCACTGGGGACAATGGAAATGGAGGGTACTAGACCCAGAACTGACCCGGAATGCTAGCGATGCACTGCAATCGGAATTGGCTCTCAATCGGGTACGGTGGACTCCGAAACGACCCTGGGTAATGTGTTAGGACGTTCCTGCATTAAATGGCTTTGCCAAATTTTAATGGTGTTATTGAGGAGAAAATTGTTTTTACTGAGAAACTGCATGCGGTGCCCTTTACAGGGTTGCTCTGCGAACCGAAAATTAATGCAAGGTTGTCAACTACTTTTCTACTTAAAAATATTTTCGTTTGACAAGTTGGCCGTCATGCTTTAACAAATTTAAAACCTAGGGTCTTACTTTATGAGCGTTTCGGATGTGAATATCTTTTAATGAATTGAACCTGCCGTGTGTCAGAGGATAAATTTTAGGGGTCTTAGTGGTCAAAGGTTTGCAAATGTAAAGAAATATCAAAGTTCCAGAGATGATACCTTCATGTTTCATTGTAACAGAACAAATTTATTTCACCTTTGATGTATATTCAGGTTGACAGATTCAAACTATCAAACGGCAGACATATTATTCTACTAGCCGAGGGGTGCATGGTGAATCTAGGTTGTGCAAATGGTCAATCAAGCTTCGTGATGTCATGCTCATTTACTAACCAGGTGCTAGCCCAAATGCAACTCTGGACAAAACACGAAGAGTACCACGTTGGAATTCACCGTCTCTCCAAAAAAGTGAGTCCACTTTGTTGAACCAAAAATGTAAATTCTTAAAAAAAAGTTTTTGCTTATCTATTCTGCAATAAAATAAAATGAAAGAAAAATGTAAAAACGAGGCTGCTTTTAGAAGAGAGCATCAAAGTCTCTATCCACTATTTTCCCCGTCTCCATCTGTGCCGCTTTTTACATGTACGGTGAGGAAAAGAGGAATTTCCCTGTCCGTAACCTTTTCTTTTGTTCCTGAAAGTATTTTCCATGCATTTGAATACAGTAAGTTTTAATACTTTGGCGGATGACACATTTGGCTTCTCATCCGTTCCACTCTATTTTTCATTTCAGCTGGATGAAGAGGTCGCTGAAACACATCTGGATCATATTGGAGTCAAGTTGACTAAGCTGGATGAGGAACAAGCGAAGTACTTAGGAGTTCCCACCAATGGTCCTTTTAAACCTGAGCACTATCGTTATTAAATAGGAGAAAGATTGGTTAAGTGTATGTAAGTCAAGGATGAAAATTAAAGTGAACTTAACCGGTAGTACCAAATTAATGACATAGTAACCGCGAGCATCTTGGGATCGGAGTAGAGCTACATTTCTATCAAATTATACCAGCAACTTAGCCAGAAAGGGCTGACGAGGCCATGGCCTAGGGTCTCTTCCCACAGGGACGGAGGGGCCAGTGACCTGAAGCTCCGATGTCGTGACGGAATGCCGATAGGACGGCGAAGCCAGGAGTTTTTGCCTGCTCGAAGAGCCTACTGTTTTAGAATTTAATTGTAAAGAAATAAAAATTTGGGGCATTTATTGAAGAAAATTACTAAATTTTGTGTTTTAATGGAGGAAGGTTAGAAGTTTGGGGTTTTTATTGATGTAACTTGGGGGTTTATTGAAGACTTCTTGAGATCAAAACAAGTAACCTATGGGACAACTGGTTGCCGAAACTAAATGGTGACTAAATGGCGACATTGGAATTACATTCTTTATCATGCCCAGTAAGGCTCCCCGACGGAACTGGAACATATCACCGACGGAAGAAGCCTTCCCCGACGGGGTTCATAGCCCCCTATGCCCCCACCTTCCGCCACCTTTGCACTGGATGCGCACTTAAAAGATGGTCACAACTATCACAATTGGACAGTTACGTGTAAAATAGCCTAAATCCCGTTAGGTGCTTCACACTCCTTAAAAAGTGTGTATGCGGGAGAGTGGGGGCAGGGCGGTTGAAAGAAGCTTGTGAGCGAAGCTCCATTGTCATTGTCCAGTCCTGTCTGGGAGCCTTACTGGGCATGCCAAAGTATGTAATTCAAATGGCGACCTTTGCTTTGTTATGTCCTTAGTTAACTTCGTTTGTTTGGTTTTACTTATTTTTTGGTCTTTTTTATCTTCTTTTCTTGTTATATTCTTTGTTGTAAAGTCAGTTTTCCGGGCACTAAGTCCTTAAACAATTAGTGTCCTGTTCGTTTTTGTATTTTAATACAGAATATGTCTGCACGGACGAAATAAATAATGCTAATGAGTGTGGCGTGTAGATAGACGGCAAAGGAAAAGTTTAGCCAAAACACCTTCCAGCCGATTGACAAAAGGCACTTCTCACCTTCCTTTTAAGCTGCAACTACACATTCAAGCAACTGAAAAGGCTTAGAAAGGTCTGTTTCCGTCAAGTTAGAAGGTTTGGTAAAAGTTTCCTTTTAGATATACTTGTCAATCAATGGTGACCTCAGCTTACTGTTATATACTAGCTCCCCCACAGAAAGGTATTGATAGTAATGTCTCTAGATCCCCCTCCCAGTGATTTCTTCCATGCATGTGTCAAACCGAGTTTTCAGTTAAAATGGACTCGAACACAAGCATTGGCAAAGCTGCCTTTTACCAACAGCGTAACTTGGCTTTCAGAATATCAGTTAAGGAAGTTCTATACAGTTTTTAAGTATATACGACAGGAAATGGTTAGTGAATCAGGTCCTCGAATTTAATATAACTAGTTTAAAGTAAATGGTGCAAACTCAATGAAATGGTATAACAAATTACGATAAAACCAATACATGCATAATGACTCAAGACCATTCAGTGATTCTCATGTTGTTAGCTCAGGGCCAAATGCAAATAGAGGATGTTGTCGAGGACCATGGGGATGATCCAGGGTTTGGAGAAATGAGGTCAATTTGTGAGGGCGAAACCCCTAGTTGGACCAAAGATAGTAGCAGACGGAAGAATTTTCGTTATAGTGATTCCTTTGGAGGACCGTGTTGAGGGGCCAAGTTAAACATGAACTAGCTCAGTCCCACCATACAGGCGGGAAAAGACGGACAAACATTTCGTAGAGACTTGCAGGGTGCAGGAAATTGCACTTTAAAACAAAATTTGTTGCTGAAGATTTACCTCTACCATGCGTGAGTCACTAGTATCGAAGAAAATTTGGTATTTCAAGAGTACTACATGCGGTACATTGAAGACATTGCAAGGTTTCTGCTCACCAGTGTATGTCTGAGTCTGCTAAATTTGGGCTTGCAGTATGAGGAAATATGACAATCTAAACGTAGTAAATTTTTGGAAATTGCACTGTAAAACACAAATTTGTCTCTACAGTTTTGCGTTTATCATGGGCTGGTGTAAAGGGCGAAACTTTGGTACCAGCAGTCTATCAGTGATATTCAAACACATCAAAAAGAGAGGAAAGGCTGAGGTCGAGGGCTGCATTCAGGGCAAAAACTCGAAAAAAATTTTTACGTCTGTTTATTGATCCCTTCTACGTCAAAAGCTGCGGAAGGAGTAACGGTATGCAGAACATTAAAGCGTCGCAACTGTTGGGGCCACATGCGGCCCCGAGGACCGCGTTTGAGAATCAAGTCTCTAGACAAACAGGAACAGCCGTGTACGCTGACGAAAGGCTCAACGGTTACTCCTAATGATACAACAGTCAAAAATGGTAATTGCAAAAACTATGAGGAATTACTTTAGAACACGGAATGATCATGTCGACTATGTATTGAAATAATTTCTAAGACGCCTTATACCTCTTATTGGTGTGGACATCTCTGATGTGTTTATTTTCAGTGGAACCGCCAATAACGGGATTTTCACCCGTCCAATTATGGCTTTTCCCCATTTAACACTTCCTATCCTCTCCTGTACAAAGGTAAACGGTTTGCTGGAGCGATGCTGAGCACATCAGTTTACCCCGAAAATTTTTGTTGACCCTCACTTGCCCTCCCCTTTCCCCTACGTATAAAATTCTGGTGGCCTTTATAGAGAAGTGCTGGTGGGGGCATTTGTAATAAGATTATAGATGAGTCTACACAAACGCCACATCACATCAACCCCTTTTTCGCCAGTCACTTTCAACAACTCAGCTGGTATTTCGTCTGTTCCCTGTGATTTTGAGTTTTTCAACTGACTCATTGCCTCTTCCACTTCTGATCTAAGAGGTGGAGGTTCATCTTATCTCCTGTCACTTGGAATGTATATGTGAAGGTCATGAGACTCGAACAAACTGGAGCTGTACTCAATCCATCTTTTCTTGATGTCGTCACTTTCGGGTAGAACGTTACCGTATTCATCGTTTATCACATCCAATGTAGGGACCCATTTACCAGGGAGGTGTTACCTTGACAAGGTAACACCTCCCTGCATTTACTTGTTAATTCCTTTGCAATACTGAAAGCTTTCCTGGAGTCACCCTTGCAGCTCTCCATTTCCACACACCTCTTTTCTAAGAAGCTTATCTTCTCTTACACTCTTGGAGACTTCTTTGTTTAAGCGAGACCGTAGTCTATGCAGGATATAAAGTAAGGGCGTCCTCCCAGATTAGCAAGATTCACCAATCGAGTTAAAAGCATGCTCTGGTGACCAAATTTGATGTTTTCAAAAAAAGCAGAAAAAGTTTCTGTGTTAGGCAGTGAAAACCCCATCTCTATAGCATCTTGCATCTGGAAGATATGAATTTTTGAAGAAATGCTTTCTTTTCATGTTCCGCAGTGCATGATGGGAAATCTGTGATGTCATCTGGGCAAATTGATTAGATGTAGCTTTTGAATTTCTTTATAATGTTGATATCACTAAATTGATTATTTCATAACTTTATTTGCTGTACGATAAGTATGGCACAGTTTTACACTATATCTACACAGAAAAGCATCTAAACATTTCAACGGTATCAAATTTCAAGGACAAACAAGGTATCCAATTATAAAGAATAACAAAAGGAATCTGAGGCAATTTGCCCACTTTGCTTCATGTTCTGTGACCTTGAGGAAATCTGGAGGTATTTCTTGTCAAAAGTAACCAGTCTTTTGGAAGGGATGTCTTGAGTTAGGAATGGAGTTTTGGTATGGGGTTTGGATGAAATGTAGTGAAAAATTTTTATCTTTCCTATAAGACCCCTACAAAATGCCACCAAACAATGCCTTTAACGTATAAGAGTCATATTTATGAACTAAGTGTTCTTGACCAATCATACTTTGTTTTATTCTTAGTAAACTGTTTAAAAGCTTTTGTTTGATGTGATTTAAGGGCTCCGGAACTGGTCTGGTAGCCACTGCATTCTATGGTTCCTGTTCCACTCTCGACTAATGTAGCCGCCAGGACGGAATAGACTATCGCAGTCAAGTCAACTCTTTGACTCATGTCCTTTACATTGGTGTTCCTGAAATGGACAGATGGAAGTCCTTTCAGTTCCACAACTGACGGTGGACTAACAATACCTATCTGTGACGGTTATAAAAATTTCCGCTGGCCAGTTACAATTTGTTGCAGAGCCAATGGGGCATCTACGATTTCGTGCTGACGCGTCTTCAAGGGATATATGGCAACCGACTTTACTGTAAAACGCATGCTGCTGGCTTTTGCTTTGAACGTATGAATCTCTGTTGATTTTCACTATAGCTCCATCGTGTTTACCATGTCTTGACGTGCCAATGTTTTGCGACACTGGCCCTAAGCGCGGATCTAGTGATCTGTTAGATCCATTGCCCCGCATATCACATAAAAAAGATTTTTGTAATTTTGTTTACCAGCCTTTTTTTTATTTTTTTTATTTAATTTCTCATTTAAACTTTTCACTTAGAGGATAAGCTCAGTTACAACTTCAAGCTAATCATTCTTGATACTCCTAGCAAAACATACAACATAATCAGACAACGTAAACAGGCAGAAGTACAAATAATAACGAAACCAGAATGCGAGGCATTCACACTCGCTGAAGGGGAAAAAAAGTATTCGACAGATTCACGTACCAATGGGGAGGGAACCGCGTACCACTAGCGTGTGAATCTTATGCCCTATCCAATGCGCCAACAGGACCAATTGAAACGACACATATTTAAATAATATACAATCTCTTTAGAGCACCTTGCGAGAATAAATGCTAACAAATGTGATGCATCTAGTGGAGGGTTGTCTTTTATGTTATTGTCTTTAACGATGGGAAGTGCTCACTCGAAGGTAGTATGTTTAACTGGTTATCGTTCAACAGTTCAGCAATCACCCTTTGCTGGCGATGAACGACACAGAAGGCCTAAGTACTGTGGATAAATTGAAGTTTATAAAAATGACAATATTGTACAAGAAGTGCAGGACATAACAAGACAAGAGAAATGTCACCATATTGGACCTAACGACTGTTGCAAGTCAAAAACACGACAGATATACTTCGCTATTCGCTCGCAATAATAGACTATCATTACACTGTATCAAATGTCGGGTCACGTGGGAACCGGCAAAGCAAGCACCTATTTGCAAGGGAAATTCAAGTTTCAGAAGAAACTCCTGTGCCAGAAGATAACTACGCAGTTAGTATTGCGCAATTTTTTCATCCGGGACACTTCGTTATCTTATCCGTTCACTGTGTCATAACCTACTGGAAGTCTTCAGTTCCAAAGAAAATAAAACGTAACTCTGTAGTTTGTCGTTCTTTTTCCAAGTATGTTTGATCTATTGTAAGGAGAGTTCACTCGTACAATTTGTTGCCCACAATAACACATAAACTTTTTCTTCAACAGATCGCTCAAACGTTTCAAAATATGAGCAGATAAGGGTGTGCGTCCTTTCTAAAATAACAGCTGTTGACAAAAACCATAGAAAAGGCCGTTTAAGAACGTGATACAGTCGTTCCAGGAACCGTACAATTAAAATATCTGTCACGGAAAATGCCTCAAAGTGTAGTAAAGCTAGAGATACCCTAAATAAATTTACTCTATTTATTACTAACATCTATTAATCTACAAACACTTATAGATTAACAAAACCAACAAGACACAGAATGAAAACACTGTGACAAGTCCATAAAGCGACTGCTATACTTCGCATTCGCTCGTAAAAACCAATGGAATGGAGGAAAATAAATGGGTCAATTAACGTTAAAGTATAGGCAGTATAGGCATGGCTGTCAGAAGGCTTATAAGACTGGGGCACTGGGACCCTTTATCTCTGAGATTTAAGCATTTTCGAGGGTCATTTTGGCAGTTGCCAGGGACAGCTAGTGGTATGTTTTCTTTTTCTTGAAGAAAAACCTTCAAACTGAAAATTATTGGCGGGCTGTGGTCCCCCTAGCCCTTGCTTCGATAGCCCTGATCGGCAAAATAGGAGTCAATATTGGACAAAAACCTGCTATAAGTGGGTTGTGAAAGTAACAAAGATGTTAACGGCAGAAAGCAGAAAAATAAAAAAAAAACTGGAAAGATAATTGAAAGAGACAATAAAGTAAACAAATTGTAGCGATGGACGAGGAATAAAGAAGAAAAAAAATCTAAGCTGTAAAATAAAAGTGGTAAAGCATTATGAAGAAGGCAAATGACGACATTAAAAATTGCAACATTTTGGCTTTCAGGTGAGTTAGGTAATTCCAATCGTTTGCGACCAGATAAGAAAGTTTTGTGTCAAATTCACTGTGTGCACCATATACGTTAAGTTTAGTTACGTTATTGGTCTAAGTCAGGGACTCATTAAACCTTTGGGGGTTGGGGAAAAGTTTGGGACAGTGCCAAGGGCCGCATAAGATGATATGGGATTGGAGAAATGTACATGTGTGAGGGAAAAACCAGTAATTGCCGCAACTTAACTAAACTGCATGTGCGACAGACAGTGGCGGATCCAAAAAATGTCATTGGGGGCGATTCCCTAAGAGGGGCATATTACGAAACTAAACCTGACCGAAGCCCCACTATGGATGGGGCTGAAGTAAGAAAATTTGGAATTCCAAATGATATAGAATACACAGTAGCGTAGCCAGAGGGGGGCAGGGGGAAGACTGCCCCCCCCCCCGGGCGAAAAATCGAAGTAAAATCGGGACGACGGAAAAATGAAAAAAAAAAAATAAACGAAGGGAAAAAGAGGGAGAAGGAAAAGGGAAGGGGAAGAGGAAAGGGAAAGAAGGGAGAAAAAGAGAAAAAAAGGAAAATAACAGGAGAAAAGGGAAATAAAATAATAACAATAGGAATCATTATCGATGGAAGGAAAGGATGGAGAGAAGGAAATGGGCTTTATAAGGTAGAGCACTGGTTCAGATATCGACGGGACGAGTATACTGATACAGGTAGGGCTAGGGACCGTGAAAAAGACCAAAGGGAATGAGAAAGAGAAGGGCTAAGAAGGCAGAAACGGGACGAGGGATGAAGGGAGGCAGATTGTGCATGAGAAAGAGGAAAAGATGAACTAGGAAAGGGAATAGAAAGCGTTAGACGACTAGGGAGTCCGGAAGGACAGACTATGAAGCAGAGCAGTCAGAGTAAGGGGATAGAAAAATGGACGTAAAGCAAGGCTGTCAGTGTGGGAGCTATATAGGGATAGTAGCTACCGTCCCGATTTTTATTTTTAATCACTATCAAAAAGGGATACTTAAAATAAATGTCCCGGTGCAGATTTTCTTAAAGTCACACAATGAGTGGAAAGTGTCCAGTTGCGTTGCAACTTATTGGGGTTTGGTGTCAGAACCCTAATGAGTGGTCAAGAAAAATTGCCAAGAGAAACTATAAGCATGAATTTGAATATAACATGGGCAAAAAGCTCCAACCATATTTTGCTTTCCCAGCTGACTAGATATAAAGTGATAAATCTTAGCTCTATGCACTTACATTTTATTTTGTTCTCAGGGGACCTCCTAGTGTGGCTGACTTTGGCAGCAATCCTCCTAACATCTTAAAACCCAAAATGTGTAGTAATTTTGGAGTGTTACGTAGTAGCGTGCGCAATGGGGGCCGGGCCATGGCCCCCACCGTTGTAAGTAGTCGGGGGAAAATCAGCTAGTCGGGGGAAATAGGAAGCAGTCTGACCGAGAATGGCCGAGCATCAGGCGCACTCTCCCTCCCCCAATTGGCCGTAATGGGTGTTTTAACATGCTTCAGAATGTGTCAAATATAGCACCATTTTTCATCTCAGCGAGCTTCTAAAAGCAAAAATTCCCCTCCCCCCGGACGGCGAACAATCTACTTTTTGTCTCTCTATTATAACAATAATCACTAAACAAATAGCAGTCTGAAGAACGGTCAATCATCTAGTTATAAAGATGACTACCTTTATACTGGTCATTAGGCAAGCGTGAATCCAGGGGGTGGAGGAAGAGGGCAGCCGCCCACCTTATTTTTAGTATTTTATTATGTTTACTTTTTACAATAGTGCTAGTGTTTCCCCTTTTTATATGCGATAAATAGGCCCGGGAAGTGCCATTTCCAGCCATCTGGGAGGCATTTTGGACCAAAATTTCCTTGCTCTCCGCGCCACCATCGGTTGGCGCGGAGCGCTGCGAGACTTTCTATGAGCTGCGTCCCTCCCACTTCCTTGACATGTGTTTGCTACGCCCCTGCGTCTAGTCTCTGTGCCAGTCGGTGGAATTTACAGTCTACCCTCACCTCACAAATCCTGCGCACGCCACTGGTGTAACGTACAACACCCCGGGAAGGATCATTTCCTCAGTGTAGTTTGGGAAGGCATTTTGGCCAAAATATTCCCTGTACGCTTCGCACCAACTGGTGGTGGCGCTCCGCGATGATAGTCTCAAAGGGTCTCTCTGAAGAAAGGCGTTGATCCCTCAAGAATGATTCCTCCACGATCTTACACCGAGTTTACCACTGACAGTTCACCCCGACTTCATGAAATCGAGTTATGGTAAATAGTTAAATTGTGATCATCGTGACTATAAGTTCGCATACTGATAAGGCCATTTGAATATAAAGTTGATAATTTATTCTCATGCCCCCAGTTCTATTCCGAAGCTTCCGGACTTGTCCCGGGGTGATAAACTGGACCCAAAAGAAACGGTGGGGTGGGGGGGGAACCCACCTCTACCATTAGTTTGAAAAATCATGAAATCGGGACGAAAATTTTCATTTTGCCCCCCCCCCCCTGGGCCGAAGACCCTGGCTACGCGCCTGAGAATACAGGCAACCGCACTCTGAATATAAATTTGAAGCTCTCCTACTACCATATATATATATATATATATATATATATATATATATATATATATATATTATATATATATATATATATATATATATATATATATATATATATATATATATATATATATATATATATATATATATATATATATATATATATATATATAGGGTCGAAATACTGCGGATCACTAGAGTAGTATGTAGGGCGATAAAGGTTGTAAAAAGTGCTTAAAGTTTGCGGAAAATTCCACGACGTTTCGAGTATAGACTCTTCATCAGGTGGCAAAGAAATGCAACTGAATAACAAAGAAGTAGAAATAGAGAAGAAACACATTGAAGAAAGGCACGAACAAACCGGTCGCACAGAACGAACACGGTGTAAAAAAGCGAAAGAAGGCTGAAAAAACTGGTAAAAAGTAATGAAAAGGGGAACAGGTTAAAAAAGGTCCATTCTAATGTTAAGACCGTGTGGGGAGAGGGTCCCGAGTTTCATGATAAGCCGGTTTTCGGCGGTCTGACGATCACGGTCAGAACCTCTGCACATTAAGGCTGCAGTAACGGCCAAGTCTTTAATTGAGCACGGTGATGGGGGGTTGAAATGAGTGGCGACCGGATAACCTTGAAGGTTTTGTTTGATGGACCTGAGGTGTTCAGTGATTCGGTCAGCCAGGCGGCGTTTGGTTTCTCCCACATACAGGCAATTGCAACGTCCACAAACTAAAATGTAAACCAAGTTTGTGGAAGTGCAGGTGAAGTGTTGGTTCACACTAAATCTGTTGCCGTTAGAACCCAAAATATTGATAAGTGTGTTCTTGCCAACCACTGGGCATGTGTTGCACCTACTACGACCACAGGGAAATGTACCTGGTGTGTTGTCAGTTGGTTGTTGTGGGTGGGAAGCCCGAACTAAGTGCTTGGAAATGTTCTTTTCAACTCTGAAGGCCGTAATGGGGGGTTCAGGGAAAAGGTCACGGGTTGAAGGGTCTTTTCGAAGAGTCTCTATATTCCTGTAAATGGCACGAATGATGGGGCGTACCGATGGGTGATGGGAAATTACCAAAGGAATTCGTAGATTAGTAGACGTGTTAGACTTCTTACTCAAAGCCTCCGCTCTGTCGATTCCTTGGATTCTATGTAGAGCACCGGTAAGGACTTTGATGGGATACTGACGCTTCTCAAAGAATGATAGTATACTTTTTGAAGCGGCTCCACCCGTTCTTCCTGGACACCCAAATCTGGAGAAAACAACATCCTAGACTCCGTTATTGAATCCATCAATAAGGATGTTGATCGTCTTCTACCCCCCAAGAGAACTACCCTTAGCAATCTTTCCCCAGAAGAACGAGAGGCTCTCTTGTCACTCAAAAGAAACAAGAACCTCATCATCAAACCAGCTGATAAGGGTGGAGCCGTGGTGGTTTGGCAGAAGGATTTGTACGTAGCAGAGGCCGATAAGCAATTATCGGACCAAACTGCATACACTGAACTTCCCTCTGACCCCACTTCCGACAGCCAAGCATTGGTTAAGAAGACATTAACAAACCTTATTAGAAACAATCAACTTCCTAAATCAGCAACGTCACTACTCCACCCTTGCCCACAAATCTCCAATTTCTATCTGCTTCCCAAAATCCACAAGGCTAACAACCCTGGTAGACCCATCGTTTCTTTCCACAGTTGCCCCACCGTTCTTATTTCTGAGTTTTTGGACTCTGTTCTCTTCCCGTTGGTATCAGCGTTACCGTCTTTTGTTCAAGACACTCCTCATTTCTTGAGACTTATTCAAGACTTTGAGTTTCCCGAAAATTGCGGTGAACGTCTGCTATTCACCATGGACGTATCTAGTCTCTACACATCCATCCCCCACCATGCTGCCTTGTCGGCTATCCGCCATTACCTGGACCAACGACAAGACCCCCAAATTCCTACAACTACTTTCCTTCGCTTGACGGAACTTGTTCTCACCCAAAACTGTTTCCAGTTTAATGGGCGCTTTTTCCGTCAGGTTAAAGGAGTAGCCATGGGAACCAAAATGGGTCCTTCTGTTGCTTGCCTAACCATGGGTCACTTTGAAGAACAACTTTTTTCGCAGTACACCGGTTCTCACCCTTTCCTTTACAAAAGGTACATTGACGATATTGTGGGAGTGGCAACAGGGACCCGTCAAGATCTGGAATCTTTCATTCAATTTGTAGGATCTTTCTGTCCATTTTTGAAATTCACACATTGTATTTCTGACACTTCAGTGGTTTTTCTCGACCTTCAATTGTCAATTTGCGACCGTAAAATCAAGTCAAACCTACATTTTAAACCCACCGATTCCCATAACTACCTTTTGTACCCATCCAACCATCCCAAATCCTGTACCAAATCCATCCCGTACTCACAACTTTTAAGGGCCAGAAGGATTTGCTCAGAAGATTCTGATTTTTCAGCCGCTTCAAAAAGTATACTATCATTCTTTGAGAAGCGTCAGTATCCCACCAAAGTCCTTACCGGTGCTCTACATAGAATCCAAGGAATCGACAGAGCGGAGGCTTTGAGTAAGAAGTCTAACACGTCTACTAATCTACGAATTCCTTTGGTAATTTCCCATCACCCATCGGTACGCCCCATCATTCGTGCCATTTACAGGAATATAGAGACTCTTCGAAAAGACCCTTCAACCCGTGACCTTTTCCCTGAACCCCCCATTACGGCCTTCAGAGTTGAAAAGAACATTTCCAAGCACTTAGTTCGGGCTTCCCACCCACAACAACCAACTGACAACACACCAGGTACATTTCCCTGTGGTCGTAGTAGGTGCAACACATGCCCAGTGGTTGGCAAGAACACACTTATCAATATTTTGGGTTCTAACGGCAACAGATTTAGTGTGAACCAACACTTCACCTGCACTTCCACAAACTTGGTTTACATTTTAGTTTGTGGACGTTGCAATTGCCTGTATGTGGGAGAAACCAAACGCCGCCTGGCTGACCGAATCACTGAACACCTCAGGTCCATCAAACAAAACCTTCAAGGTTATCCGGTCGCCACTCATTTCAACCCCCATCACCGTGCTCAATTAAAGACTTGGCCGTTACTGCAGCCTTAATGTGCAGAGGTTCTGACCGTGATCGTCAGACCGCCGAAAACCGGCTTATCATGAAACTCGGGACCCTCTCCCCACACGGTCTTAACATTAGAATGGACCTTTTTTAACCTGTTCCCCTTTTCATTACTTTTTACCAGTTTTTTCAGCCTTCTTTCGCGTTTTTACACCGTGTTCGTTCTGTGCGACCGGTTTGTTCGTGCCTTTCTTCAATGTGTTTCTTCTCTATTTCTACTTCTTTGTTATTCAGTTGCATTTCTTTGCCACCTGATGAAGAGTCTATACTCGAAACGTCGTGGAATTTTCCGCAAACTTTAAGCACTTTTTACAACCTTTATCGACCTATATATATATATATATATATATATATATATATATATATATATATATATATTATATATATATATATATATATATATATATATATACATATATATATATACATATATATATTTATATACATATATATATTTATATATATATATATATATATATCGAAGACAGTATAGAAGAAAATTTCTTAGTAAACTGAAGCGCCCTCGATACAATGCGGGATTTTGCCCTTTTAAATGTATTTTTTTGTCACAGGTCCGAGGATAATTATGATACTTGAAGTTTCATTATAGGAGACAAGAGCAATTTGGCAATGTACACGAAGTAGATTGCAGGAGATCGCAATCTAAAACGAAGTTTGTCAGTGCAGGGATGTGTATATCTCTTGCGGTAATCCTTTATGGAAGATGCTTTGAAACCATAGCCTTGATCTTTGTCATTGACCCTCAATTACATCCAAAGAGGGGATGCATTTCCAAAGCTCGAACAATAAAATGATTTTAAGCAGGTTTATCCTACAGTGTCAGAGTTCTTTGACATGTGCGTGGGTTCAAACCCTGCTCAATGTATGTGGCCTTTTCTCCAGGTACTCCGGCTTTCCTCCCACTTGGCATTTGGCTTGCCATTAAAATCGGTTGCCCAGCGGAAGAAGTCTGTTGCGCGCCTGACTGAGGCGTCCTCGGGCGGACCAGTTAATTAGCCGATTTTGCTTTTGCTTTATTGATCCTATTTATCTTAGAAGCTGCGGAAAGAGTAAGGACACATAGAACATCACGGCGTTGCGATTCTGATTAAATTTAATTTAGTAAGTGACCGTCGAAATACATATTTTCAAGTAAATATTAGTATGAACATTTACTTTTCCCAACTTTCTTTCTTTTCTTTTTTCTTGTACGTGTCGAAGAGATATTGAAAACGTTAAATTAGTTGAAGGGCCACTCTGAGAGAGCTCGATGCCTCTTGCGGATCCAAGGACCACGTTTGAGGAATCAAGGGTCTCTCTACGTAATGGTCAGAAATCTTATTGTTTGGTGCGTAAACTGTCTCCGTGCATCCATCCGCTGGTCAAGAGATACAAAGAAACATATAAAATACTGGAGAACAAGACCGTTGAAAGATTTATACATCATTATCTACCTAAGAGAGAAAACGTTTGTCTATTGGATGTCATTTTTGGACATTGTAGAACACTCTAAAAACTGTTGGATACGTATGCCTCCTGCTAAACTGTTGGGTAAAAAATTACCCAAGTTGGTTGCAAAGTACCCATTGCCGAGTAACGTTTAACCCAAAGAGGGTAAAGTTTTTACCCAACATGTTAGCAGGAGGCTTACGTAACTAACATGGGTAAAAGTTTGCCCAACTGTTTCTAAAGTGAACTTGTCACTGCGTAGAACATTGACCATTACTTGAAATGAGTGTAATACGAGTCACCGTTTTTGTAACCTTCAACACTGCTGATCATAATCTTATCGACGAGATCGTTATTTCGTGGATCGAGGTAGACATGGCCAAAGCACAAAGATGTGACAAGGATTTGGGAACCGTAATAACGTGGATGGAAGCGTCGGAAGAACGCCCGTCTTGGGAGGACCTGGGCAAGTTGAACTGAAGAATAAAGTTTTGTTTTTCAAATTGCACGATGGTGACATTGATACACTAAAATATGTGGTTCCCGCCTCCCAGCAGACGAGGGTTTTACAACAGTTACACGATGCCCCGTCTGGAGGTCACCTGGGGGTTAACAAAACTCTTTCTAAAGCAAAAAGGGCGAAAGTGTACTGGCGGGGAATGAAAGACTGTGTCCGCCTTCATTGTCGAAGATGTTTCTTTTGTGCCCCTAGAAATCAACGGAGGGCAATTTACAACAGTACCGAGTGGGCGCGCCCCTTGAGAGAATAGCAATTGATATTGCAGGTCCCTTCCCAGAGACAAAAGACGGTAATCGGTACATTATGGTTGTAGCCGATTACATGACAAAATGGACGGAGGCGTACGCACTTCCCAACCACAAAGCGCATACCGTTGCGACAACCCTGGTGGGGGAATTTATCTGTCGCTTCGGAGTTCCCAGGGAGCTCCACAGTGATCAAGGGCGAGACTTTGAAAGTAACCTGTTCCGGGAGATGTGCAGGATGCTGGGAATCAGAAAAACTAGGACCGCACCCCCCCCCCCCGAGTGACTCACTTATCGAAAGGTTCAACAGAACCCTTTAGACAATGTTACGTACCTTTGTCCAAGAGAATCAGAAGGACTGGGACCTTCAGCTTCCCTTTGTAATGATGGCATATCGATCATCTAAACAC
This sequence comes from Holothuria leucospilota, assembly GCA_029531755.1. Lineage (NCBI taxonomy): Eukaryota > Metazoa > Echinodermata > Holothuroidea > Aspidochirotida > Holothuriidae > Holothuria > Holothuria leucospilota. The sequence continues at coordinate 15,533,921 of CM055965.1, forward strand.
GAGACTACGGGTCTGACCCTCAATCAGTTAATGCTTGGAAGGGATGTAGAAATTCCTCTAGAAATAGTCTTGGAATTGCCTCTGTGAGAGGATGCAACCCCTCCAGAGGACACCGAGTACAAACAGATAGATTCTAAGGCAGTGATTCCCAACAGGGGCGATATCGCCCTCCTCAGGGCGTTTGAGCACCTCATGGGGCGATGAGCGCTAAGGGGGCGGCAGGGGGGCGTTTTGAAAAAAAAATGAGATATTTAATCTTAATGGGGTCTTTACAACATTCCAAGAGATTTCCTCTAGCTTATCTCCCAAATTAGTTCACCTAAAAAGGAGATAAAATGAAATCAACAAGTTGCGTAGATCTAACAATCCCTCCTCGGGTGCGATACAAAGTTTGTTAATTATTTTAATGCCAGATGCCAGGAAATTGCATTTAACAGTGTATAGTTTTAAAAATTTCCTGGCGAGGACCCTCATATTCCCTGTAAGCAAATGGGCCATGGCTAAAAGTTATATCGCCTCACTTTCCTCAGAATTCTAGCTTTCCCTTTGCTGTCGATAGACATGGCATACTGACAGAAGAGACAATTGTAAATAACTGTAATATTACAGATAACTCTTGCAATGTACTATGAAGGAAAACTTTCAAAAGTGCAAGTTTTAGGTGAGCTAATTTCGTCTTTCTCAATATTACGACCCGAAGGACAGCTTGTGTGGCCAGGGCAGTAGCCTACGGGGGGCAGCTGTCCTCCTGAGATTTCTAAACCCTTACTGAAAAAATGCCCTTCTTGAAAAAAATACTGAAAATACTAAAACTCCACCCTCGTGATTATGTTTTTAAGGCCCTCTGAACCTGGGAAACCGCACATACAGCTTTCTTTTTTTTCAAAACTTTCCCGGACGGGTCCCCCGGACCCCCACCGCAGACAGGTTCCTATGCGGATAATCGCACAAATGAATGAACCTCCGTCCTTATGCATGATGCACACAGCACAGCTGAAACCTATTCGTTGAAGAATTTTAGTATTTTTCCTCACTCGATGTCCGGCACAGCATGCCAGTATAAAATAAAGCAATATGATTTACCTTTAATTTCATGCTAAAATCAATGAACTTGTTTGAGTACCTTTTAGTCATGTGTTTTTTAACAAAGTGATTTTCTAAATATTTTTTTTCAAGTTAAATATTTCTTCTTGAAGTCTCGGTTTCTAAAGAATGAAGTCTCAAAAAGTGTTTAGATGCAACTTTGAAAGTCCAGAAGGCTTCATTTAGGCCAATCTGGGAGGCAATTTTGACAAAATAGAGCTATGCTACACACCAACCGACGGTGGCCCTAAAAGAAGCACCATTTTGCATCTTAGGCATTTTACATGCAAAACTTCTCAACTCTCAAAGAGTAGGTGGGTTTCCTCGGCCCTGAAACAACACCCCTCGAACAAAAACAAAAGTAAAATAGACACTAAAGAATGCAAATTTCTAAACACATAATCAGTTCAAAGCTTTGCCAAAGACATCACCAATATGCACCTATATAAAGAGATCTTACAAAATGTCATTTCTTCCCGTTAGACCCCACTTCTTACATTCTCTCAGGGTGGCAGTTGGTGACAAAGCCAAAGAAAGGATTCGCCTGGGTGCCAACTATCATGGGTACCACACTGGATACTGTCATGAACCGCCCCTTTGGGACTTCGGCCAGGCCACGGCCCTGGTACACGGTGGCAGAAGTCTTTCAATGCATGCGTCATGAGACCAAATACAATCCTTCTTCCTCCCACTCACAAGGCAATCCCTTGCAGCATCAAAGAGGCCGTCCATTAGGTACTATTTACATACTTAAAGTGCTTTATTCTTGATTTAACAATTTCTTAAATAGGCCTACCCCAAAGCTTCCGAGGGTTTGCCCCTTGGTCCCCCACTGAAACATTGTTCCGGGGTCCCTATAAGATGTTCCTGGGGGCTCTCTACACCTTAAGATATGATTTTATTATAGACCAGGTAGTGGGGGCGTTTGTCCAGCCAAATTCGGTAAAACGGGGCCATGGATTGAAAAAGGCTGGGAACAACTGTTCTAAGGGAAAGTCTCAACCGTGCTTAAGATCTAGTGCCGGAAAATGCTAGAGCGCGAGTAATCCGCCAGAAGAAAAATGTGACCGCCAAGTAGGCTATTGTGACTTTGGAGATGGGATACCGGTATGGCTGTTCTCCAGGTCCCCAAAAGAGGACAGGGATCTCTCCGATGCTGCAGCGAAGCTGGGACGGCCTTTGGCTCGTTTTTAAAAGGTTAGGAGACGTTCTTTATAAAATCAGGGAACTGATAAATTAAAAAAATTACCTCAATCCAAACCAAGAGTAGTACATGTTGATGGACTGCATAAATTTAACAGCTACTTTGACCCTGGTTGGGCCGAAAGACTTTCAAAGGTTGCACTGCAGACAACTTCCACTGATGTTGCCTGCCAAACCGACCAAGGTTTTCCACCTATTATTAAGGAAGGGGAACCTCAGGAGACAGTCACAGCCGTGCCAGCAATAGCCTGCTGTAAGGAGGCTATGTTGATTTTATCAGCTAGTGCAAGTACAATTCTTAACATTTGCTTACCACTAATGTACAGACGAAGTTTAATACAATACAATAGTCTGCCAACTTTCTAACCAATCTCATTGCCGAGACAAAAATAACTTCATGATAATGAATGCACTCGTCATCAGCGTTGGGAAGGGGTGGAGTCAACATGAGCGACCGGTTGCTTCGCTACAGTAGACAACTCTTTTAACTTGTATTTACACGTTATGCAGTGCAGTACGACTATGGAAAGCCGCGTTGGACAAATACACCATAATTTATCCCGGTATTAATTCGAATTAATACCAGTATTAATTCCATTTTATACTGGTATGTATATTCACACCAATCAGAGTGCAGGAAAATATACTGATATAAAATCGAATAAATCCTGATATAAATTGGAATTTATACCAGTATTAAATAACATTTATCCCGGTATAAATTCGAATATATACCAGTATTAATTCGAATATATACTGGTATTAATTCGAATATATAATGGTTTTATTTCGAATATATACTGGTATAAATTCGATTTTATACTGGTATTAAATCAACCAATCAGAAACGCTGAATATATGCTGGTATTAATTCGAATATATGCCGGTATTAATTCGAATATATATTAGTATTAAATCAACCAGTCAGAAACGCTGAATATATACCAGTATAAATTCGAATTAATGCCGGTATATATTCAGCGTTTCCGACTGGTTGATTTAATACCAGTATAAATTCGAATTAAACCGGTATATATTCGAATTAATACCAGTATATATTCGAATTTATACAGGTCACCATGTGACCTTCTTATGTATAATAATCTATTCTGCATTTTGGGGCACCAAATCCGTACGTTTTGCTTTGTGAGGTGACACGTTTGTGTCTCAAGACATGCATATATGCATGATATCATGTATCCAGGTTAGGCTAGGGTTAAAGCAGCCAGGAAAGGTATAGGGTTAGAGGGCTCGAGACTTCTTATTTGCCTGATATCATGTTACGGATTGGGTGTTTTGGGGATTCGTGTAACTGAAAACTGGACGAAGGTTTGCAGACTCTGTACAGAATATATACAGGGGTGTATTATGATTTCTGAGAGAGCGTAATCTTTTGGAAGGCTCCCGCCGAGTCTGCTCGGCAGGCTATGCTAGCAACCGCTCTACCACATAAGACGATTCCCGAGGTCACCACTAGCGCAGGGAGACGGAGTAAACGACCTCAAGGTACCACTGGGATTAATAAAGTCGGACACACTGTGCCCTAAAACATTGGAACGATTGTTTCGAAATTCCGGTATGACATTTTTTCTGTCCACTGTCCGACCGGAGAGAATTCTTTTGGTCAGACATACAAATCGATCTTATCGGACCGAGAAAACTAGTTTTTTGGTCCGGAGTCTTTCCAGCAAGCCAGACAAGGTATTGGCGAATAGTGTGAGGTAAATTTTGGTTTGGTGCATTTTTTGCTATATTTGATAAAACTTTGATGTAATGTAGAGCAGACATCAGAAAAGTATGTGCTCCATTTTTCATGTTCAAAGGGGGGTAGCCAGCCACTTCAAATTGGCTGCCATTTTTATCATTTTGGCCGATCTAGCAGTCAAGAAAGGCTCTTTTACTCCATCCTTTGGGAGTTTAAACTTTTTTAGAAGTAAAGTGGTAAAGTTAACACAGTCTCCCACAATATGCTAGAAGTTCTCCTCAATATTTGTTCCTTTTTTTCTTGTAGTGCCTTGTCAAATGTGGCCCTTTTCGCCGAATACGACAAGTTTGGCAATTTTAGCACTTGGGGCCAATTTTGAGTCGGTACCAGAATCTCTTAAAGTATGTAACCACATACTGCACGAATTTTCACAAAAATATTTGGATGGGGGCCACCCGCCTCCTACGCCTATGATCCTGCTCACTGTTTCGACTGACCACCCCCAATGGAGAAAGGAACAGTTGAGATAAGCAAATCCACCGGCTGAAAGCCTAGAAGGAAAACTAGGACTCGCAAACCTACCTGTACATCACAAAGTCAATGGCGGCCTAACGCCAACACGCGGCCGAAAGGGAGGCAAAATAAATCACTCAAAAATACCCAAAGGGAAGAGTGTACTCATCCGACGATTGTTGAAAGTTCTGAAGCTATCTTCTTGATGAAAATAGCACAATCTGTTGCAAGACAGCCAGATTCTTAGCTAGGTGAAAGAACTGCGTCGTAGACTTTTGGCGGGCAAATGAAAAATTGAGTAGCCCTGCCAGCTGGAGGGCTCTCTTCCACACTAAGCTATCTTTCATTTGCCAAGTTATACTGCGAATAAGTAAGGGTTACATATGTAAATAGGAGGTAAGGAGGGGCGATGAAGAATCAAAATTAATTTCTTTTTCGCCAATGAGAGACTTCTGGTTTTATCTGGTTTGCTTACGGGTGATATGGATCTTCTATTAGAAGATCGAGAGAGTAAATGTCGATTTCACCAGCTGTTCATTGATATCTTGATATCACTATAGATAAATTAGGTGTCCTTCGATATAGGCTTAAAGAGGGATTTGCATCATCCCAAGTATGACTTTTACTTGGTGGTAAGCCCCGCCCGTAATTGTCTTTACTGCTTCTTCTTGTGCTGACACAAATATAGTTCACAGCTCAAGGCCACATCCTGGTGAGTATGAAAGACCCCAAAACATTCTCTGCATGTGCTGTGTAATATGAGCTGCTGCATCTTTTGAATTTTGTAACTCTGATGTCAATCAAAGAGTAGTCACCAATTGAGACTTTTGCTTGTCCCTGTGTAAAAGTCATACTTGGGGTGAAATCTGTCTTTAAAGGAGCTAGGTTGTCGCCAAAACAGAATAAATTCTGGGACCCGCAGACTTCGTTACGTCACATCCGGTTATGCTTCTTGGTTTATCGATTCGATACGATCCGAAATGCATTGTATCTAGTACACACAACTCACAACGTACGCACGTGTGTAGTATATTAGTGTTGCATGTTTTAGTACGATACTGCTTACTTTTAGGCCTAAAGTAATTTTAGTTTGGCCTACGATATTCTAAGTTAGGCTATAATGAGTTTGATGGTGGTTAGTAAAAGCGACTCTATTATGGGAAAGAAATGAAAACTCACTGTTTGCAAAAACAAGTTAAAGGCTTACCGGAGGTGTTTGACTCAAGCAATTTCGTTTCCTGGTCCCACATTTACATAGAGCTACTCGCGGAGGCTGCTCGTGCTTTTACACGGACAGCCTCCTCTACGAGACTCCTTACGCTGACACGTTGATTTGAAAACGCAAGCAGACGGTTCTGTGCAGCATAACCACTAGCATCTGCTTCTGTTGAGCTTTTCACTAGCTCGAAAGGAAAACTTCCTCCCTCCAACATTTTGAAACTGGTTATATTACTCGAAATGAAATCAAAATAATGCCCAGAAGCACTACAAGTATAACAAAATGCTAACGCAACCAGATGATCAGTTTTCGCGGAAACGGTATCAGAATTGTCCAACGTAGCTGCCATGATAACTCGATGTATTGACTAATTGATCCATCGATCAGAACCGTTACAAGTTGAAACGATACAAAATTGCCCGTCCCAGAAGAAAAAGTAACTTCTTCTTCTTCTTTCGAAATATGGTGACACATCCAGAAGGACATTACTTCACCACGCATGCGTCGAGAGGTATCAAGCCCTAATGTTGTTAGCAATAAACTGGGCAGGGTCCTTATGATCAAGGGAATTTGCAACTACAGAAGCAGGGAGACTATTCCAATCCTTAACCGTATTAGGGAGGAAACTATACTTGTAGCAGTTTGTCCTAGTAAAGAGGTGGCAAAAATGCAGATTATGCATCCAGCGTGTTCTACGAGTGGGATGCCGAAGTCTATCCACAGGAATTTGTGCTTTACCAAAAACACCCTTAGAGAACAGGATCAATCTGTTTTGTCTACGACGTTCCGCTAACGTAGGGAGATCAAGGTCTTTCAGAACAGAAGTCATAGACCCTGGCTCCCGGGAGAAGTTTGAGCTGATAAAGCGAGCCGATCTCCTTTGAATACTCTCAAGCTTATCCTGTAAATAAATCTGGTGTGGATCCCACACAGAACTTGCGTATTCCAAAACTGGTCTGAGAAGACCCTTATAAGCAGCTAGCTTTACATCACTAGAGCAAAACAATAGGTTCCTTTGAAGTACCCCTAAGATTTTGTTACCTTTATTACAAATAAATTGGACATGCTTATCCCAACTAAGGTCGCTAGTGATAGAAACCCCTAAGTACTTAATTGAGTCAACCTTAAGTAACTTTTCACCATTCAAGACATAATCGAAACAAACAGGCTTCTTTTTGTTGGCAAAAGTGATGATATTACACTTTGAAGGCTGGAATCTCATACCCCACGTCTTAGCCCAGAGACCTAGATTATCAATGTCATCCTGGAGCCTACGACAGTCACTATCATCATCAATGATTCGATAGCAAACACAATCATCGGCGAAAAGCCTGACATTAGAACTGGCAACATTTACGATATCATTAATGTGCGCCAAAAAGAGAATGGGTCCTAAGACGGACCCTTGAGGGACTCCAGACACGACATCCTCAAAAGAAGACCGAGTACCATTCACTACAACAGCCTGTTTACGATCAGATAGGAAATCGTCAACCCACTGGAGGATCTGGTTCGATACACCTAGGCTAAAGAGCTTGGTTTTTAGTAGCTCATGAGGCACAGTGTCAAAAGCCTTTTCAAAATCCAGAATGAAAACATCCGTTTGTTTGTTCTTATCCAGGGATGAACAGGGTTGTTCCCGTTACGCTTTGAAAGTAACTCGTTATAGTTACAGTTAATTCCGTAAAATTGTAACTCGTTACAGTTACTAGTTACAATGTTGAAAAAGTAACTAGTTACAGTTACTTTTGACTAAAAAGTAACTAGCTACATTTCAAAAGTAACTCGTTACTTCAAGGTGAATATACGGTACCTCGGTACCTGAAATGGAGGGGGGGGGGGCATAATTAGATAGTAAGACGGGGGCACATGAGACGACCGACACCTCATTTGTGCCGGTTATCCTTAGGTGTTCCCCAAAGAAAGTCAATGAAGCTAGCTGATCTTCAATGGGCATTGTCGCAGAGGCTCCTAATGCTCAACATGAAGCAGCGAATCATGATACTGTGTCGGAGCTTACGCAAACTATTTGTTAGAGGAATATGGTTATAACCAAAACTTTTCCAGTTACCAAAGTACTTCTTTGAGGGTTGAAATCTTTATACTCCCATCACACAGTCGGCTAATTTAGAGAGGTTAGCGGCTATGCCGGAAAGGGGAAGAGCGTTGTTTCAGCAGTAAAGTCTTCACCCCTCAAGAGCATAAATATGGTATAATAAGAGGATGAATACATTTGTTAGCAGTAAAATTTTAAAACCTCACCGCTAAGGTTGGGCTAAGTGATATTTCCCCATAAATTTCAAGTTTCACATTGTGTCGATATAAAACAGTGCATAGAAATGGTGATACTATGCAGTTTATACATGCAGATCATGTGCACATAATTCACTTTCCCTTTACAATAGGTAAAGCTTTAAGTCGGACACTTCTCTTTCCAATTAGCTTTGTTAGGATACTTTTAACGCCATTGACCATTTCAATATTCTGCTGTTTTTTTATATTAACCGTACTATTATTCCAGTGTAAGGAGTTACGGACATTGAAAAGAATATGATATAGCCTAAATTCATACGTTTGATTCATCAAATAAAGATACCATACATGTTAAATTAGGTGCATAAATGGATGCACGGTGTTTACCAACGCTTGGCACCGTATAGATTTACTGGGCTCCAACGCAAGAGTCCGGATTCGGTTAGCTTAATGCCGGTCTCAAGAGCGTTTTTCTAGATTAGGAATTTGCCCGGGATAGAAGGTTCCGGAATCGAAATTTTTACGGAATGTGATGTAACTGGACTCGGACTCGGAGTTCATTCCAGCCGAGTTCTCAAATATGAAAGTTACATTAAAAGTGTTTAAAGTTCCATTTGTGCACAATGTACAGATCTAAGGTATTGTCACATACAATCAACTAAATTACTCAGGAGGCCAGGCTACGGAAGTGAGTACAAACGATGACTTTGTTAATTAATGGTGGACATGTACGATAGAATTAAAACATCTGTATGTGTGATATGATATACATTGGCAAAAAGACTGGTCTCGGAATTGGTGCCATTGGAATCAAAACTGGCAGAAATTTGAGGATCCTGAGTAGTACCATGCTCGGAAAGATTCGGGAATCTAGAATCGCAGTTAGCTCCGACTCGGATAGGGTGAACACGGGTCCAGCCCTAACGTCTCAAGAGGCAATGATTAAACTTTCAAAGTAAGCTGGTATTTGAATGCCCATGGGCCAACCCGTTTCTCACGGTACACTGTCTCCACTGTGTCCTCTAAAGGACAATATGAGTAAACCAAGGCCCAGCTGACTTTACTTAGAATACATAAAGTCAGCTGAGCCTTAGAGGACCGTTCAGTATTTTTCAAATAATCGCACAAATCGGTCTCATGGATAATAAGCATTGATCTGTCTAATAAGTATTTTGACATACAGATCAATTTTAAACTTATTTCAATCAGGGAGTTGCTATTTGACAACTCCCTGGTTCAATAGACAATCAAGTGGCCCGGCCTGTAAGCCTGCAGCGTGTGCATCTAATATCAACTTCTGATTCTAATCGTGAATAAAATTTGATGTCGGTGAGGGCGACGTCGATAATAGCGATGAATGATAAATAGCCTATATCGAAAATAATTTTACATTTTACTACCAAAGTGTCATCAATTTGAAAATTTTCTGTTATTCTGTTATTAGCTCAAAGAAAATGCAATTTGTGGTCATTTTGACTATTTGTAACGGGAAAGTAACGGGACCCAAATGTAACGCCGTTACAGTTACTTTTACACAGAATTGTAACTAGTTACTTGCTCCGTTACTGAAATGCAAATGTAACTCGTTACAGGGTTCCGTTACACAAAATGTAACTCGTTACTTGTAACTCGTTACTTCCCAACCCTGGGGATGAAGCCCAGTCTTCAATGACTGACACCAGTTGAGTATCACAGCTGTGTGATCTTCTAAAGGCATGCTGCTTTGATGAAAGGATATTCTTTGACTCAAAGAAGTCCATTAGATTTGAGCTTATAATGTGTTCTAATAATTTACAACAAATACAGGTAAGTGAGACCGGCCGATAATTACTTGGGAGAGAGCTGTCATTTTTTTTATAAATAGGGCAAACATTTGCCCTCTTCCAGTCAACGGGTATTCTCCCGTTTGAGAGGGATTGTTGATAAAGGTGACTCAGCATAGGGGCAAAGTCAGATGCAATTTCTCTTAGGACCCAAGGATGGATATTGTCAGGTCCAACAGCCTTATTTTTATTGAGACCTTTGAACAGTTTTTCAACCCCATGTGTGGAGATAGAAATATCGGCCATTCTGGTACCAGAAGGTCTACGAAATGGGATTATACTGAACACAGTCTTAGTGAAGACACTAGTAAACTGGAAATTGAAGGCAAGGGCCTTGTCCAGATCAGTGATGGCTAGTTTGCCATTCGTCTGGAGAGGGGGGATACTATGTTTATCCTTTTTTTGACCATTAATGTACTTCCAAAAGGGCTTAGTGTCATTTTTTATATCTCCAATCATACCATTGATGTAATTCGTATGGGAGATATAAACTTCTCTTTTAACTTTCTTACGCAATTCAGCCCATTTGTCATGGATATTGTTCTTACGAGTTTTTTTAAAAATAGCATGCAACTTGTCCCGCCTTCTGATCAGCTTTACGTATGCCGTCATTAACCCAGGGGAGGGATGTCCTATCTCTAGTTAATTTGGTAGGAACATTTTTTTAACAGTTCTTTCGAGGAAGGACTTTATTAATTGCCAGTTTTCATCAATTGAGCGATTATTTTGACCCCCGTTAAAGTAACCTAAAGCGAAAGTCCGGGTATCCCTCCCCATGGTACTATAATCACCCTTGGAAAACTGCCAGATAGGCCTACACGGTTGTGTGATGTTTGGTAAGAGACACTTCAGTCTACAACTTGAAATAAGGCCTCATGGTCGCTAAAAGGGTCCAAGGGAGAAACTTCAATGCACTGACTAGGCGAGGTGGTAATTAATAAATCAAGAGTGTTATCACCCCTAGTAGCGAAGTTTACTAGTTGATCAGCCGCAAAATCATTTAAGATATCTAGAAGCAGCTTACCGGAACTATATTAGTCAGACACAACCCACTGTCCTTATTGAGCCTAGTAAATCAATCAATTTTGCTGAAATTGAAATCCCCCAAAATATGAAAGCAAGGTTGCTTTCTAGTTTTGTGATTTGCCATAATTTTGCTTAGTTGCTCCCGAAGTAAAGATGTGTGCTCAGATGGAGCGTCAGGATCCCTATACCAGGAGGCGACACAATGCATAGTTCCATTAATAGAGAACTTGGCCCAGATTGACTCAGAACCATCAGTGAGATTGCTGACCCTTGAAGGGGTCAGGTTATTTTTAACCAGGAGCATAGTGACGAACTATAAATTCAAAAACAAATTGTTAAATACGTAGAAAGTGAAAAATAACAAATCTAAGAAATAAAACACGAAAGTAATTACTGAATTACATTGCAAAAATTATTTTAACTGAGAATACAAAACGCATTAAGAGGAATATTTTCAATATTAGTATTACAATGAGGGTAAACATCTCGTTTAGAATGACGTAGCCTATTTATGTCCGAACTACGCCACTACTCAGCTCCTTTAAAGTAGTGGTTTTGGAAAATAAGGAAAACTTGAAATCGTAATTGCTATTGTCTTACCTTTCTTTGATCCCTTGGCATTTTCATTTACGTTCTTTTGAAAAGTCACATGTGCTTATGGCGTATAGCGTCCTCTGTTGTTAGCAGATTTGGCTTGAGTTGGTTCTTTGGGCGTTCCATAATAATCGGACTTGACTTCTAGGCTGTAGTGTGATGACTTGCTGAGTATCTAACATATTAGCCACCACTGTACATGCTTGATGTGCTTTGCAGGCAAACCACAGGGATTTGTACAACCTGCGCTTCCTTGTCAAACGCTTAATAGCGCTTGATGTGGCATGTATATATTGGGCCACTGACACCAAAGCAAAGGTTTTAGGAACTCCAGACTCTTTCTAAAGACGAGGCACCAAAACAATGGGTGGCTGCATGCTGCTATCCTCTCTGTAGACTACACATTGGTATAGGAGCTGGCCCGATGCGGTTTGAATGGAAAAGAAAACTCACGCAAAGAAAATAGCTACGTAGGCCTACTTCGCCATAGCCTAGCCTGAGGCCTAACGTTAGTGGTCGAAGTTCGTGAGTATAGGCTATTGAACTCGTCTAATGTTAGTCAACAGTATGCCTGTTTAACTTTAAACACATTGCATATAGGGGCCTAGGCCTATTATTACATTTTGATTAATACATAACCCCCTTCCCTCAATACACCTCTGGCTTATATTATAATTCTCTACCCTTGCCAGAGCCCTGCCAGTAGACAAGAAGAAGAACACCGCGGCAGTGTTTACGGCACAGATAAGATAAGATACACTTTAGTTTATGGTCCACATAAAATGGAAAATTGCCTTCGTGGCAGCAGAACTTACAACAATCACCAGCAGATACTGTAACATAACATAACATAACATAACAGGTTAAAGGGCAAAGGAGGGCTAAGGCCCCATAAGATGCCCTGAAGTCCATACAACCCTAACTGAAAACAAAACAACCAACCAACACCAAACGAGCCCATCACAAATTAGATCCTAGCACAGTTATGGAAGAACTTGTCAATGTTAACCTTAAAGCAGTGCACAGGTGTAGAGTTAACTACCCACTCAGGCAGACTATTCTACTCGTTAACAACTCTATTAGAGAAGCTGAACTTCCTAATGTCGAGCCTTGCAAAACACTTAAATAGCTTCTTACATTTGGCCTGACATAACTAACGTTAGGTACTGTCAATCCGTCATGTCTGACTTTAATTAGGCCTATATTTATAAATAAGTTAGGCCTAAAGTTAATTATAGCCAGGCTACGCTAAGCTGCCTAAATCAGTAGCAATGCCCATTGCATAGGCTGTGCAATTACAGTATGTCAGTTCAGTTAAGCAGCACCTGGTTGCTGTTAATCTAGACAGATTTGTGTCGAAGCCCAACAGTAATGGAATCTTTACTCGCAAGTCATCATCCATCATCACCACCCCACCATTAGAAAGGACTGAGCACTATAAGCTTTCTTTTTGTTTTTAGCCACTTCTGCAAGGTTTTAAGGGGGAGGGGTGTTCAACACTACTGTATATGCTCTGCTCAAGAAAGTTTCAACATGAACCAAGCAAAGACCTGTTCAGAACAGACTTCTTCTTTATTTGGATGTTCTTCCAAAATTGGATGGTGTCCTAAGTTGGACAACCAGAAACCCTTTCTAATCGCTAACTTTTATAAAACTGTCATCACAAAGTGTTGAAAAAAGCTTTTGCTTTAGAAACAAGGATTGAAGCTGTACTTGGTGGTGTCATGTAGCACTGCCTGAAGCTTCCTGTTTGTGCCTGGCATTAAATGGTGATGTACAATGTCTCTGTGCCACCTGTGCTAACATTACTGTCAAATGAAAATAATGGTAGTTTTAACTGCTTTGAAAAATTGAAAGTATAAAATACTGTAGTCTTTGCACCGGGTCCAAAATTCGGAACTGGGTACCTGATGTCGATGGTTGGTCGGGTACCCAGGTACCCGAAAATATAACTTCTGTTAGGCTACAAATTTGTTGTAAAGTTATAATAAGAAATTTTGCTTTGCACATTGATATAATGTAACACCAATGTATTTTACGTATGGGCATGACAAGTGTTCTTAGGCATGTGCGTGATACTGTAAATTTTGACAGGAAAAAGTAACATGTTACATGTAGGTGTTCTGTCACTCTTGCAATCTATTTTAGTGAAACTTTTGGATCTTGGTAGCAATTTCAGAACCGGGTCCTGACATCATCGGTCGGGTACCCGGTGTAAACACTAGTATAAAAATCTATTTTCTAAAGTTTTGCTCATAATACTCCAATAGAGGGCTCATAAATATTATTCCAACTCCTTTCCATTGTTAGACACCTCTTTCATTAAAATACATTGTTATGGACTCTATATACTTGAACCCACTGGATTCGATCCCCAGCTGGTTAAAAGTGAGGTGGGTTTTTAATCCAAGAGCAATCTACAGTTTCCCATCTGAACTGGCTTTTGAAAAGAAACCAAATTTGATCTAAATTGTTTAGTTTACATTTGTATAAGCCATAGGCTTAGAACTCCCACATTTGTGGTCACAAAGTGTCATGAAACAACTGCCCTCCAAGGCCTGAATTATAACAGCTATGGTGTACCCTGATGACAACTTATCCTCTAAGGTGGTCAAATTGCTTTTGCAAATTACATAAAGTGTAAAATTTAGATGTTCTACTGTAGACATCTCAGAAATGGCATTTAACATCTGAATAAATTTTTCAGTTTTGTACAGGATTTTGAGACATGTACAGTCTATTGGTTGTAGTAAAACTGATCAAAAATTTTGAAAGCAGAACTGAAAGGAGGAGAGAGGCCTTTCTGGAAGGAGGTGCAACCATGATTCCGAAAGGGCACCCAAACAATTGATGATGGCTCTGACTTTGATCAGCATTTTAGCACATGCCCTTTTGCTGGTTTGCAGTAACCGCTTGTTGGGTTGTCTTGTCTCAGCTGAAACACGACCATTTGGTAAGTACAGAGGCATGATTAATTTAAAAAGCACTTCAAAACTGAATAGTGGTCATCATCATCCTCCACCCCCAACTCTACCAGCAACATTCAAACTTTAATGAGTCCATCTATAGGCATTGGGGCAAGGGGGTGGGGAAGAGGGTGGTAGCCTCCCAGTTTTGGGAGAAAATTTGCTACGTTTAGTGAAGTATGCTATTTTTCTGGCATAAGTGGGCAGCACTTCTTATTGAAAGTGCAGTATGGCAGGGGTGAAATTAGGCCAACTGAATCAGAAGCGAATTGCTTTTCCAAAGTGTGTCTGGGTATTCAGAAGGGCCAGAAAGAAAAACCTGCCAGGCAAGAGTAAAGCAAATAGTGTTCATCAGGGTGCATGTAATGTCATGGTATGTTCAATCCATAAGCATCAAAGTACAGTACTATAACTGAAACAAATTTTATTGGAAAGCTGTTTGTAAGTTTTCATTGCACATTGGCTATATACATGTAAATGTTGAGTTGATGAAAAATTAAGGCTAGGAAAATCAATGATATGCACAAAAATCATACTTTGGGGGTAATATTTGTGTTATTTTGCCTGTTTTAGTGAAGTATAAAGCACAACTAGCTCATCTGGCTTTTTTCTTTATTCAACTACAAATGAGCTGATATAATTCTCTGACATTTGCAGTCAGGATCCCCAGTGGTTGAGAAGTTTGTATTGTAAGCCTACTACGTAGTGTATTAAACAACTTGTTGAAGGGTATAGTAATCAACAGTTTATTGCTGTTTACGTTTATGTTCATTCATCGGGCATGATGTCATTAAAGGAGTCTTGATTTGACTCAAATAATATTGGAGTCGCCCAAGCCTAATTGTTTGCTCCCTGGTTTCTTTCTTCTAAGCTTATGGAAATGACTTATGATCACAGTAACATCATTCATGAACAAATTGGTCTTAGTGTTTCAAAAAAAATATTGAATACAGGTATATAGAGGGGTTTCACTGAGTCACGTGATCGCGCGTCTCTTTGATTTTGAAGGGCAAGATTGCGGGTCTCTTTGGTTTTGATGGGCACGCGTCCATTGTGTCACGGTAGTATCTATGGTTATGCTGTGCGCGTGTGCTGTAAATACGCTTCCTGCATGTGTGTTTTGCCCTTCAGTGCCTGGGAATCCATTGCACGTGATGTCACATGAAATCCCTCTATTGATTGTATTTAGTATACAAAAGATGGACACCAAAGTGGAGAGTATGGGGATTGTGCCTTCACTCATTAAACAGTTTCAGCAAGGCAAAACACTATGCACAACTTATGGTAACTACGTATCAATGACAGTCAGCGTAGAATATATTAATAGGTCTGTGCTTTTTCTTTTCTGGGTTTACCTGTAACTCAGTTCCATAGTTTGAATTGAAATTTGTGAGAAATTTAAAACTGTTTTGACATAGAGGATGTAAAATGTACCAGTAAAAAGATGTACCTTCAAGACTTCAACTTTTATGGTCTCCATGCTGTGTTCGGGGAGGGGGGAGGGGAAGAGAATTACTGCATATCTTGGTACTAAGCAAAATTTCAGAAAGGCTGGCACTAAGCATTTTATATGATATAATTGTTTGATGTTTGGCCTCTTTCTTCTCTTAAGGTCTGAGACTGACAGGTGGACAGACCAAGTTTGAAGGCCGTCTGGAGATTGAATACAGCCTCGACCAGTGGGGATCTATATGTGATGATAGGTGGGACTGGCCAGCCACATTTGTGGTATGTAACCAGCTGGGACTAGGACCACCTTTAGACCATCTGTTTATATTCCCAACAGATTTCAGCATTCCAATTGTGTATGACAATGTGGTGTGTCGTGGCAATGAAACCAGGCTTATTGACTGCAGTCACGACGGTGTTGGAAACCACGATTGCTCACATTCAGAAGATGTAACCATCCATTGTGCACCTCCAATAGGGGATTCAGGTATGTGCAGTAGATTTATGCCCAGTAGTCTTGGACTTTAAGTTTATAAGAATTACTGTGTGGATTAGTTTCTTCTTTTAAGTGTCAATCTTCTTCACTTTTTGTGTCTTGCAACTGGCATAGGACTACATGTGACTATGCTGCTACTTACACTTCCAAAATCAAAATGAGAATACACAGATTGGAGTCAGTATCAGCATTTACAACCCTTTCAACACCCAAGATCATCAATATTACTTACAAGTTCGCATGTGATTACCTGCATTGTGAAAATTTTCAGCAGGAGCAAGCTACTATGCTGCTTTTATGATAATCATGGATGATGATTGACTCAGTGTCTTTGGACCTGTTTCATCTTCCTTTAATATGGAACACAATGCCTCTGGTAATTGACCATACAGTATGTCAAGCCTTAAAATAAGCAGCTGTAGGGCCCGAAGTTAAGCTTGCAGTGCCACCAATCATTAACAATTGCACTGCCATGCAAAAATGTTTGCCATCAAGCCTCATTCGTCCAGCTAGGGTGTGAAAATATTTTCCAGACAATCCATTCTACTTGCTTAATATAGCCCCAAATGACATTGTTTACATCAGGTTGGACCAATTAAAATAAGAGCAGCTCCCTTGCATTGCTCAAATCAAAAGCTCCTTGCATCAGAGATTGTCATAACCTCATCGTGGAAAACTGCCCTAGTTCTCCAGAAATCGCACCAGGTTCTTGTTAAATCTCCATGAACCTGGGGCAATTTTGTTATAACCCTTGGACTTGGTTCTGGTTTGCTTATCACAAGGCTTGATATATGCTTGTATAACTCAAGGCTCTGCTCAGAATTGCTGGAAAGCCAGCTGCATTCTTTTGGGTCTGTGTTAAGAATCCAAATTTAAGCTGTGGCTCAGGTTTTCCATCCAGAACACACTAAACAGGTTATGGAAATACCTTCCCATAGATGACTAGTTTTCTTCCTTGATAAATAATAATTAATAACAATTCAGGCCTTGAAGGGCAGTTGTTTTACAATGCTAAGCTACCACAAATGTGGGAGAAGCCTACAGTATATGGCTTATGAATTACAACTTCTTGTCAGGTGGCTAACCAACTCCACAATTTAGATGAAATTTGGTTTCTTTTGAAAAGCCAGTTCAGATGGGAAAACTGTAAATTGCTCTTGGATGAAAAACCCACCTTACTTTGATCTGGCCGGGTATTGAACCCCTAACCTCCCGGTTGCCAAGCTTCATCGCTTCAAATGCCACCGCCTTTATCCACTCTATCACAGCACCAGTTCCAAATACAGACAAGAAAGTACACCAGATGTTTGCATTCTCAGTTACTGTGGTGAACACTTTTGTGCCCTTTATCAAAACAAGTGGATAATTAGTGTCTGTGTCGCAGTTTATAGAGATAGGAAACAATGGGGCTGGAAATAGGTGCATACAGTATGCTGGGAAGCAGGGATCTACTATTTTCCTTACTCTGTTATTTGAAATCAGTTCCGGTTAGAAATAGTACTTTCTGAGCTTAGTGGTAGTTGGCATTTCTCTGCCCTTTCTCTGCCCTTGTAGGTGTCATTTGCCATGTGATAATGCATTTACATGCCATTTGCACTCAAGGAATCCTATCAGTCTGTTGGAAGAATATTTTTTTGTTTACAAAGACAGAAGAGCATTTTCAAAATTTGAAATGGTTTTTGATTCCTTGCTGTAGGCAGGCAAGGAATCTATGCGATGGTGATGTCGTGTGTGTGTGTGTATGTGTGTGTGTATGTGTGTTTGTGACACTCATTGTAATCGCGATATCTCAAGATAGGAATGACCGATACTTTTCATATTTGGTATGTAGGTTTGTCATGTTGAGAGGAAGAACCCTATTGTTTTTGGCAGAGGTCAAAGGTCATTCAAGGTCACCAGAGGTCAAAGTCCAAAAACCTTGTAATCGCGATATCTCAAGATAGGAATGACCGATACTTCTGATATGTGATATGTAGGTTTGTCATGTTGAGAGGAAGAACCCTATTGTTTTTGGCAGAGGTCAAAGGTCATTTGAGGTCACCAGAGGTCGACGTCCAAAAACCTTGTAATCGCGATATCTCAAGATAGGAATGACCGATACTTTTCATAGTTGGTATGTAGACATGCCATGTTGAGAGAAAGAACCCTATTGTTTTTGGCAGAGGTCAAAGGTCCTTCGAGGTCACCAGAGGTCAAAGTCCAAAAACCTTGTAATCGCGATATCTCAAGATAGGAATGACCGATACCTTTCATAGTTGGTTTGTAGACATGTCATGTCAAGGGGGAGAACCCTATTGTTTTTGGGACAGGTCAAAGGTCATTCGAGGTCACCAGAGGTCAAAGTCCAAAAACCTTGTAATCGCAATATCTCAAGATAGGAATGACCGATACTTTTCATAGTTGGTATGTAGACATGTCATGTTGAGAGGAAGAACCCTATTGTTTTTGGCAGAGGTCCAAGGTCATTCGAGGTCACCAGAGGTCAAAGTCCAAAACCTTGTAATCGCGATATCTCAAGATAGGAATGACCGATACTTTTCATAGTTGGTATGTAGATTTGCCATGTTGAGAGAAAGAACCCTATTGTTTTTGGCAGAGGTCAAAGGTCATTTGAGGTCACCAGAGGTCAAAGTCCAAAAACCTTGTAATCGCAATATCTCAAGATAGGAATGACTGATACTTTTCATAGTTGGTTTGTAGACATGTCATGTCAAGGGGGAGAACCCTATTGTTTTTGGGACAGGTCAAAGGTCATTCGAGGTCACCATCGGTCAAAGTCCAAAAACCTTGTAATCGCAATATCTCAAGATAGGAATGACCGATACTTTTCATAGTTGGTATGTAGACATGTCATGTTGAGAGGAAGAACCCTATTGTTTTTGGCAGAGGTCCAAGGTCATTCGAGGTCACCAGAGGTCAAAGTCCAAAACCTTGTAATCGCGATATCTCAAGATAGGAATGACCGATACTTTTCATAGTTGGTATGTAGATTTGCCATGTTGAGAGGAAGAACCCTATTGTTTTTGGCAGAGGTCAAAGGTCATTTGAGGTCACCAGAGGTCAAAGTCCAAAAACCTTGTAATCGCGATATCTCAAGATAGCAATGACCGATACTTTTCATAGTTGGTATGTAGATTTGTCATGTTGAGAGGAAGAACCCTATTGTTTTGGCAGAGGTCAAAGGTCGTTCGAGGTCGCCAGAGGTCAAAGTACAAAAACCTTATAATCGCAATATCTCGAGATAGGAATGACCAATACTTTTCATAGTTGGTATGTAGACATGTCATGTTGAGAGGAAGAACCCTATTGTTTTTGGCAGAGGTCAAAGCTCATTCGAGGTCGCCAGAGGTCAAAGTCCAAAAACCTTGTAATCTTGGTATCTCGAGGTAGCAATGGCCGACACTTTTCATAGTTGGTATATAGATTTGTCATGTCAAGGGGGAGAACCCTATTGTTTTTGGCAGCGGTAGGTCAAAGGTCATTCGAGGTCACCATAGGTGGAAGTCCAAAAACCTTGTAATCGTGATATCTTGAGATAGGAATGACAGACGGTTTTCATAGTTGGTATGTAGATTTGTCATGTCAAGGGAGAGAACCCTATTGTTTTTGGCAGAGGTCAAAGGTCATTCAAGGTCACCAGAGGTGGAAGTCCAAAAACTTTTTTTTTTTTCATTTTTTTGGTTATTAAAGTTTTGGTTCAAAGGTCATGTGGCATGAGCTGATGTGAGCAGGGGTGAAATTGTGACCACATCATAAAAAATGATGAAGTAGAGAAGTATAAATTTGATGGATGAACCTTAGTGTAACAAAGCACCCCCCTTTCGGCAAGGAATCACGAAGCCTTTTGGCTTTCTGGTTTATTGTGCAGTTGACTTTTCACTGTACAAGAGTGGCAATATCATTTCTGTATTCTACCCATGACAGGGAAAAATGCCATGTACAATACTGTAACTTAGTCAGTTTGATCAGGGTTCAAAATAACCAGAGGCACCGGAGGCCATGATCTTGATGCCTCTTCACTTTTCTTTGATGCCTGTCAACAATCACCTACAACAAAAGCCATCATAGTGGGATTGAGGCCTTTCTGAAATGTCTGAAATATGTAATTGGTATTTCCAGATTTTAGCCTTAATTCCTGTCCTGCTTGGCCTCAGTGTCCTGATAAATTCTGCCATCTGAAGCTGTTTGGCCTTGCTATTTCCAGTTTTTATACCACGCCCTGGAATGAACATTGCATACTTGGTTAATATAAAAGACACCATGTTCTGGTAAGATGAGATTGATATTAATTGGTCAGAACAGATAATGCCTTTTCCTTCCTTCAATTTCATTGGGTAGGTAGCATTTTACTACCATTAATTAGCATACTAAAGTGCATTATATTTTGCTTCCTGTGCAGATTATGCTGTCGAAACTGTGAGTAATTTAGAACCGCTGGATATGTTTACCTTAATTTACTATGAGACTTATTGGTATACCCTTTGTCAATCTAACTGGAGCTTAAGAGATGTGGATGTGCTTTGTCACCAGTTGGGTTTTCGCCAACCAAGTACCAAAATCTCTTTCACTATGTCAGTACCACCTGTCTTTCAATCCTATGAGTGCCTTGGTATGTATCCTGTCTGCAGGGGAACAGAAAATCATCTCAGGGAATGTGAGTGGTTTAGTGCAGGGTCCTCATCATCTCCACCCTACCTTCTCGTAGACTGTGATGCCAACGTATTGAGTTTTAACTCCACTGAAGGAACTACTGGTGAGTGTTTGGAAAAATAGCATCTTTTTGGGTTAATACTGTAGCCAATACTATTTGCAGTTGGTGACAGTGATGTTAACATTAATCATGTTTTAAGCTACAGTATGAAGTAGTTGCCACTGTATGGGTGCCCCATACAATGTCAAAATACTGTTTGTAGTGGAAACAGTGCATGTCAGTGAGTTCTTAACTTCAAGGGAAATATTGTGTTCACAAAGCACGTACAGAAAATAGCTTTTAAAATTATAATGTCATTCAGTTTCACCAAAAGCTCAGGCAGTAGCTTTTATCCCGAAAGTATTATGCAGTATGAGTATACATGATACATCTTCTTAAATTTGAAACGTTTGGTTTAACTGTGAGCTACAAAGCAGAAAATATCTTTCTGTGAGAACCATTCATCCTGAAATAAAGTTACCCAACTACCATATTTTGAATAGCCTATCCATCAAAATGTACAAATCTTGACTTTAAAGATGCAAAATTTTGTACACTGTAAATTGAGTATTTCCCTCTTCATCATAGATTATAGTGACAGTCAGGTAGAATTGTAAAGGAGAACTTTCGTGGCTGCCCCTGCATGGCTTAATTGAAGCATAAATGGAGCATACCCTGTTATTCATTTAATGTGATGAGGGGTTTAAAGGGGCTTATTGAGTTGGTTCACGAAATTCATGATTTTTTGTCACACCGATTGAGTTTTACTCACATCCTGGTGGTAAATGTTCAAACTAATAGAATCTGCACATGTTATGCACAACTAAAAGGGCAATTATAGGGTAAATTAATGATTAAAATCATTTATTACAAATTTGTGACCAGACACTTATAACCACTAGGTAGTGATCATATGAAACCCCTACTCAAAGACAACAGACCAGTGAGGCTTATACCAAAGTGATTGGCAGGCTTGCTACTCCTGGTACCAAAAGCTGTTGTGATCAAGGCTTCAGTTGTATATGTATGTTGTGTAGTCTAGAGAGGCTGGTCTATCAAGGGCTTGGACAAGCATCATGAAATACAAGCTCTTAAGCCCATAAAAACTACAAATTCTCACATTTTCAGTAACTATGTGACATAACACATGAGTAATGAGGCTAATCAGAAGCATTGTCATGCAATGATTTCCTTCAAACTTGTCATGAAATAGTTGTTATCAACTCAATGATCCCCTTTAAAGTAGGCAATATTTAGGCATGTAAGATAGCTGTTCAGTAATGATGGTGTTATCAAAGTATACATGATGGGTAGTTAGAATTTTTTAGGAATCAGCCTGTGATACAAGTCATTCCATTAAGCACAGTACATTACAATATTGGAGGCCTCAAGACTGCTGTGTACCCTCCCTCTGGCCTCTGGAAATTAGCTGAGGCCTTTTCCATACATATACTTATAAATGTATAGTATTTTCCTTAAAAAATCCCATGCAGAAGAGCAGATTTTTTTCTCCAACAATCGTTTTTCTGTTTGCAAATGTTCGAGAGTGTGCCTTGCCAATTCTTTTGCACTGTATCATACGTGGAGTTATACAGTCTAAAACACAGACTGATGGGGTAAGGTTTAGGTCTGTTGTCTGTTGTATGTTAGATTATTGGGCGCATGGTTAGCTGGCCTTGGACTTAACGTTGGAAGGTATGACCCTTTACTACAATTTGCGTATAGAAATGATTACTGTATTGGCAAGGTCAAAGGTTGTGTGAATTGTCATGACAGTCAGTATTTATAGTCACAACATAGTATCACTGGAATATGGACAGTGAAACTCACTGTTTCTTCTTGTTTTCTTTACTTGCAACCCTCAGATTCCAGACGGCTTTCACCGATGCTTACAATATTTTTTGTCCTGTTTGGTGTGGTAGTGCTCCTCATTCTGACTTGCAAACTTTTCCAGAAGGTGCAGTGTGAAGCAGGATCCTGTGAATGTTTTGAAAGTTCGACCACACAAGGACAAGAGCAACAAGCACAGATACGGGTAATTGCGATTCGAACTCTTGAGGAGGATGATGATCTTTCTTTGTATACTCAACATGCAACTGAGATTCAGGAACTCCCAGATGATGTTCCTCCATCTTATGACCAGTATGTCACTAACCCTGACCTGTTTAGAACCTTCTCTGAAGTGAGGAGATCAGAGGATGTAGATCCTAATCCCCAAGTTGAAGACTCCATTGATTCCCCACCTCCAGATTATGACAGTGCAACATTTGGCTTTTCTGTTAATAGCGAAAACGAATCTCAGAGTAGTTTTGATACAAGGCTGTGACATTAGAACATACATGTGAGAGCTGAGTTTTAGCCAGGCGCCCTGGTGAGTTATTTTTACAAGGCTTATTGACTACAAATGTAGGGAATAATGGCCTATTGGTTACTGGCTTACAGTATTTGGTTTAACATACATTTGGGTTTTGGAGTCTTTTCACTTTAAAGGTCATTTTAGATGGGAAAACCATCTTTTGCTTTGGAATGGGAAACTCACTATAGAGTATGACCTGGCTGGATGATTGAACCCAGAACCATTAGTTAAATTTATTTTGCTCACCCCTTCTGCTAAAATTGCCACCGAGTTTTGTCAACTAATTCCTAGGTTGGATCAAAATGTATTAAGCTGAAATCTAGGAGACACACACAAAGAAAAATTGCTCCAACCCAGTTGTGGTTTTGTGTGGGGTATAAGGCTTATTTGTTTTAAGAGAGTTCTTTTAGTCCTTCTGAGCTAATCTTCAAGTTTCCAAATAACTCATGAAGGGAGCAAGATACAGGAACCACTGGAATTGAGGCAAAGCCAATTTCTTGGGGAAGGTCTGAGGTTTGACTCCTGGCCAGGTCATATCAAAGACTTTAAAAATGGAACCTACTGCCATTGTGCTTGGTGCTCAGCATAAGCAATGGAGTAGGGAAAGCAAGCCAGTGAGCCACAACTGGAAAATAGGCTGTGGCCAGCCCGACTTAAACCAATTGGTAAGAAACTGAGCCGTAAAACCTCCTCTAACTCTAACACTTGGGCAGATTTCTGGAAAAACTGGGGCAAGTCAGTACCAAAAGGATGCAATTAAGGCCTCCCTCCCCCCCCCCCCCCACCCTTGAGCAAATGGTTCTTGTCTGAGGTGAAACATTGTTAAAATGTCAATAAAATGCCCCAAATCCCTCACCACCACACCACCCTGACTGGCAGTTAGTCAGGTGGAATAAGGCAACACTTAAAAAAGTGTAATGATATAACTTAACAAAGTGTTATACTGTGATATTTGTGGTGTGTCCAGTACCCATCCAATGTCATTGAAGATGGTTAAATGAATCATTCTAATGCTCACAGTTTTGTAAGTACCACAGAGCCTCTGAGGTCTTCTCCCCTGGACCCTACGCCTTTGGGGTTGTGGATTGGGGGTTAGGGAGCTCTTCATGCTTCCTCAGCACCTTCAGCATGGTTTTGCCATTTCACCCAAAATTCTGTCTATGCACGTGCTACCATTTAACAAATATCCTGTATGCCTGTGCTCTTGGAAATAAAACCTGTACAATCAAAGTTTTAAAATGCAAGTACCATCGATTTGAGTCAATGGCTTAACAAGTTAAACACAGTCTCTCTAAGAGCGTTTCTTGCTCATAAGTAAATAAATCCATGTGGGTTTCCTTTCGTACATTTTGCAGGGAACTACCATGAGATGGTTGAAATGTGAAGGAGGTTAATAGTGTACAGTATTTCATTTTGAACAGTACTATTTTAAATGAGTCAAAAGCAGCCGTCGACCTTCGTACTCATGTTTGTATTCGTATGTTCAAGTATTTTCGTATAGTTGTAAATCAGATGCACGATTTTCAGTATTGTCACATTGGTTTTGTCGATCTCAAAACTGTGCCGTCCCAAGAATAAAGAGTACTCATTGAAACTGCTGTTGGAGGCTTTGTGCATCTCCACTTTGTTAAAAAGGTGCTTTGGTTGTAGTGAAAACCGGATAGGATTTCAAATTGCAAGAGAGCTTTCCTTCTAGAACGTGTATTTACTGAACGTGTGGCACATGAGGAGTGGGCAGAATGGATGGAGTCGATAGGTGATACTGCCTCCTGTATCAAAATCTTGCCTGATAGGAATTGTAGGCCTAGGGCAATCTGGAAGTACATATTCGAATAGGAGGTAAGGAGGAGTGAAGCAGGCTGCGCCCTTCTGACGCTTGTAATTGTGTTACTGGTGTACCTATGTCATTAAATCACAACAAATATCAGGTAAAGATATATATGTATCAGCTAGTAACATTTGTATTAGCAATGTTACATTGGAGATGTGTTAAGGTACAGTTGCAACACACATGTGCACAGACTGACATATTCAGTGCAAGTCAGGTGGCATGATTTTTTTTTCCCTGGACGAATGGGGATAATTTCATTTTTTTACCATAACCCTAACCTTGATCCTAACCTGAACATCATTATTTATTTTTCATGATTTCAATGGAAATTTCAGAAAATCTCCCCCAGTCGTCCAGGAAAAAAAAAAAAACGCAGTCAGGTAATGGTGCATGAACACTAAAGCACTGTCTGATTTAACTCAAGTTGACCTTACAGTGGTATCATATGTAGTATGCGTCTGTAAATTTGCTGTGCAATCGTGATGTCATCATTAATGTGTGTATACTCACAATGTATATTTTCCTTTTCAAAATACTGGCTGCCAAATTGTGCTGCAGACAGATGCACCATGGTCATAAAATGTGTTGCACATTTGCTCTGGGAGAAAATTTACTTGTATCGGGTCTAGCCCTGACATTCCTCTGTCAGGGCATGTTATCAAAGTATCAGTAGAAATTAATGCTGACAAAACTTTAGTCCATTGGGTCAATGGCATTACAATTTATATTGGGGCATGGGCAGTCTCTCCAAAAAAAGAAACCTTATCAAGATTGTTATGATTGCATTGATATTTCTCCATTGAAAACTGATATTTGTAAATTGTGAGAAGACATTGCATGGTTCATGGAAGGTTTACTTAAAATATAACAAACAGTGAAGCAACAGACATAAACTATACTTGTGTGACATGTCGGGGAAGCAATGTCAGCTTCATTTATTGTATAGTTACATTTCTGTGTGATGGTACCTTTTACCATATTAATGGCACGTCAAGTCAAGGTCCTACTCACGTTGTTAAAAGCCACAGGCCAGTACAGTAGGTACGCAGAATACCCATGTACAAAATGGATGTTATTAGGTGATGACGGCAAAAGCTTAATCTAGAAGTGTGGCAGGGTGGGGGAAGGTATGCCCCAGGTGACTTTCCTTAGGGGAGTATGTTTAGTCTAATACAATGATTTTTCACCATCGAGAGTCAGGGTAGTCGACAGATACAAGAATATAGATAAGGTTACTTGTCTAAGAAAAACATTGCTTACTGCAATTAGTTTTTTGTATTCACTCTTTCACATTTTGTTGAAGTATAAGATGTGTATTTTGTTTTTCTTTGGGGGGGGGGGGGGGAGGAGGTTGGGGTGGGAAGGGGCAAGCTTATAGAAGAATTTGAATCTAAGCAGGCATGTACAGTATGTCTCTTATAAGAATTTTTATTCTATAAAATACGATGTTATCGGAGCAATGGAGATTGTACCTCTTCATTGACCAGGTAACAGATACTAAGTTTTAAGTAGGATTATTTATTGACTTAAAATTTGAACAAAAGACAGTCACTACTTTGCAGTATTTTGTGAAGTGATATATACCTTTGCAGGAGATTTTTATACTATGCAGTGTCTTTCTTGCAAGGAGGTCTTCCTGCCAAACTTTTATGTGTATGAATATGTTTGTTATGAAAAGTTATAATTTATATGATGATTTATATAATGCTAAACTGAAGTCAGCAAATTCGTTGACAATTGTCAGGAATTAGTGTAAATGTTGATGTAATTAAGTTAATCTGAAATAATAGAATGAGAACAATGGTTGCAAAATGGTGTTTAGCTGTACGGCTTGAAAATGAAAAATAGAGGATTGTTGGCTTTTTTGGCTTCTCCTTGTCAGTGTACGTAGGCAAAGAAATAGTAGGCGGGAGGGGAGGGGGCGCAGGAAGGGATGGCTGGCAAATTTGTGAACCGTAAGAAAACACACAGAATTGGAAAAGGCTCAAAGGCCTTTATGATGGCCTTTGACGAAGTTTCGAGGGCATCAAAGCAAAGTGAAGAACTATGACAGTCTGACCTTATGTGTCACCGTTTGTTCTTGGTCATTGTGAGATTTATTGAGAGCAAAACGTGTGCGGTCATTTGGCCCGTGATCATTTTGCAAGCAACAGGGGTGGCTATTTGCGTCGGTTGAGGATGGGGGTGGGGTGGAGAGAGAATTACAGACCCTTAACAATTATATATGTTTAAAGGTATGTACACGTATACATGCCAAGGGGTATTCATTGATATAGTGGTTGTGCATTTGATGCACAGCGCAAACAAAGCAGGCCATGAAGAAAGAGACAAAACAAGTAAAACTGTCAACCCCAATAGACCTTATGCATTGACATCACACTGACGTCATTTTGGGTGAAAACAATGAAGCACACGTGCACCAACGGCGTGGATTTCGCCGCACGTGTAGTAGACTTACGCGCGTATACGATTGGTCGACAAATCAGCTGTCTGCATTTATTGGTGTAACTTGCAATGATACGCGCTTTTCCGCCATCTTTCTCCAAAGGAGGGCGCACTTTCTCCTTTGTGACATCATGTGCATAAGGTCTATTGTTGGTGGTGGGGGCATGTAGCTAGTACTCATGTGATCGTCGCCCTTGCATGCATCTGTGCTTGAACGTGTTCTCCTGAGGTCGTATGTGCAATTAAAAATAATTTACAAAAAGCAACGCAAAGTATGGTACCACCAAACTCGAATATTCGTCTTATCAGCTTTCAAATTATGCACTTTATATACATTCAGCATGTATAGTCGGAATTTATTTTGTTTTAAAGTTTGACAATATGCCAAATGTAGGCCAAATTTTCAATGTTTGTATCATTCGTAAGTTTAGAAGACCGTTTGCATTGACGTCACGCTACATCATTTTAGAGGACAAACACTGAAGATCGCTAGGTAAGGTGTATGACTTTGGTATACACATACTGTTCGCACGACGTAGTCATCTTAGGCGCAAAGAGTAGCCGTCTGCATTTGTTGGTGTAAGTTGCAACTATATGCGCTTACCTCTGCCGAGGGCAATTCCTGTTCTGTGACGTCATATGCATGAGGTCTTTTGATTGAATTATTATTCCAGCAAGCATTGTCGCAATGTTTACGGATGTGCAATCGATATAGATTTTAGTAATTAATTGTTACAGCACAGTATCTCCATTTATTCAGTTGCAAACTCTCTTGTAGATTTTAACATGTATTCAAATTACTGGTTTTCAGTACTATCATGGATCGAGCAGCTCGATAATTTTATACGATCAATTGAGAAGTGTTGTAAATAATACGTGCACATGTATATTTTATATTGTCATATTGTCATTGCCGTGTAAGTTGCCTAAGTATAGGCAATTTGCTATAAATTACTCCTGAAGAAATATAATGAGACCTCTATAAGTCGAGTTTGGGGTAATGTGTTATCTTTCGCGTTTTGTCTTATTATTTAGAGCCTATACTATTGATGCTGTTTCCAGTTTTGACAGAAACAACTTGAATAAGGAAGAAATGAAGTGGATAAAATGGTGTTTCCTTGTCTTCGTCCAACTTGAAATCGTGAGGTCGTGAATGTTTCTTTCTTCTGTCGTGCATGACGTCAGCGCGGTTTCCGGATGACATTGTGGTCGCCACAGTTCGTGCGTAGGTGGAATGGCGGTACACACGCAGCAGAGGAACACTGTGTTATAATGAACGTTTTGTGGTCATAGTGCCCAACAAGGAGATACGCTACTTCCTTCATGATTGACAAAAACCAGCTATACTTGCTACTTAGTTACAGACTGCTAACAACATGACGTAAAGGCCTGCACTCAGGGCACAATAAGTTCGACTAACAGGCCCGTTGTCAATTAGGCAAGCCGGGGGAGGGGGGGGGGGGGACACAGTCTAAAAATATTGGTCCCCTGAAAAAATATTTTGTCCTCCACTGAAGCTACCTCGACCTGTTCCATCCAACACCTGGTTCCCTTATCTCGCTACAGGCCTGCAAAATTATGTCTCATATTGGTGAGGAATCAATTTACGACAGCGTTAATGAAATCTCTGCTTTTGATGAGATAAATGATTGTGGAAACTGGCATAGTTTCACCACATCAACGAAACATATAGTGCCTTATAACAATTCGTTAGTTAACCATCTGCAGTCGAGGTAGAATGCTTCGTTCTCATTCGTTTATTCTGTAGTCAGTGGCGTATCCAAAATTTTTCAGTGGGGGTGGGGGTCAACTGAATCATGATTGGCTGGGTCTTGTGCATAAAAAAGCAACAAAACAGCGATCGCACGGAGCACATTGTGAGGAAAGCGACCTCTTTTTGATCACATCGATTTAGGGTTGTAACGGTAAATATCTTGAAACATAATTTTTTTCTTGAGTTGCCAATAGGAACGCCCCTTGTGTCCGTCCGCCACTGTTGTAGCCTATTCAATCAGCGTTATCCTCTTGCATTGTTTCATTTTCTCTCTCCCTGAGATGTTTCTTTTTCATTATTTCAAAATCACACAACGTAGGTAATAACTACCTCACAGGTCGCGAAACCTTCACTATTTAATCTTGATCTATAAGGTACACCGTAAAGATCTAGCTTGGAAGTACCACCATGTAGTACTTCCATGCTTCTTGTCTGCACAAGTGACGGTCAGCTGGTCCTCTATTGAAGACACTTCAGAACTCCTGATACAGTGTTTCTGTATGTGTCATATGTCAGTATTTTAATTCCTTATACAATTTTCCTAAAAGTTCCCGCGACCCACAATTTGAAAATACAGAGCACCCGCGGAAACCGTATGCCACTAGCCTGCATGGGGCATTGATCTTGCTAAAATTGCCAGCTCTTTCTCTTCCCATCTCCATTACAGCAAATGTCTAGATCCGAATAGTTATGACCGGTCATGCTCTTAATCTGCATCTTTCTGTAGCTTAAAGATAGATCCTAGTATTGTTATTATGTTCTCTTCAGTGGTAAGCCGTTGTCTAAGAAGCTCTAAAAGGTATTCTCTATGCTCATATAAGCTTTCTATAAGTGACAAATAATTGGTGACGAATTCTACATCTTACTTTATCGGTAGTGGGCTCGATTCTCTTCACCAATTATTCCCACTTTGACTTAGGACTCGGTTCAGGTCTTCGACGAGAGCAAACGTGTTCTCACCCCCTCCCCTCTCACCGTTTGGTCCTGTTCAACTTCTAAACCGAGTTTTTGTTGTCCTTTCGGGGACGTAGCTCTTTCGGGAAACTCCTCCGACAGTACCTTTCGGTTTCGCCCTTCGGCTCTTCTCCAGAGTGTCGAGGGGGTATTGGAAAAAGTGCCGGTGCTAGTTACAAAGCCTCCTCTCTATTGTGTATATAGCATATAGTGCTACTTACTATAAGTGTAGTGGGTGTTTGGTCGTGTCCATTTTTATTCCGACTGCCCAATTATCTTGTTTTGGTTGTTTGTGTACAACTCCTTGTAAACTATCAAACATTCTCAGAACCTTAACTTTTTTTTTGTTTTTTATTACATGGCTTAAGGCCACACCCAATTGCTGTTATGCCCACGTTCGGGGATAGCAGCATTGTTAAGTTAAAGTTGACTTTTGAGACGATTGTTCGCCCCCCCCCCCCCCACAAGGCCTCTGTCGGAAATTTCTAGTCTCTGTCGGAAATAAATAAAAACAAGTCATTTGAAACACAACACTTCTTACTTCTTATGCATTTAAGCAGAATTACACACCGATATGTCAACGTGAAAATGAAAAGTCGGTCTCAAAACTGCCCGAAAAGCAAAAAAAAAAAAAGGTCCCCAGAATTCAGAATTTCGAACAGCTATCAAGATAATACTCTTTCGGAATTTGCTGGTACAAACGTTTTTACAATACGTTTTTCTAGTACATATGTTTCAAACGTTCGTATTTTCCAAACTTCAGTTCATGTAGGTAAGGCATTCGATGGAAATTTCTGGGCGGCTAGTTTTATGTATCCAGGGGAAAATTAAAGATTTTCTAGTGATCCTTTTGGAAAATTTTGCAGAGAAAGTTATAGTA
Organism: Holothuria leucospilota; assembly: GCA_029531755.1. NCBI lineage: Eukaryota > Metazoa > Echinodermata > Holothuroidea > Aspidochirotida > Holothuriidae > Holothuria > Holothuria leucospilota. Next base: position 15,565,181 of record CM055965.1, read on the forward strand.
CGAGATTGTTATTTGAGCAAACGGAACCTGACACGTGACCATCCCTACCGGTTATAAATATTTCGTACTTCTTTATCAATTATTGCAATTGGTGTAGTTATCCCTCCATGTCTATGGTATCCAACTTTAAGAAGGTAGCTGTTAAAACATTGATCACTGAATATTTTCATTATTCCTCGAAGGGCGAGGTATACCAAATCGGACATCATACTGAAGTACCCTTCAAAATACCCAGAATTCCGCGTGATGACGATGTGTCCCGGATGGTGTTTCTGCGGATGACGGATTTTGTGCCCAAGAGTGCCTGCTATGTGTTTCACAAAACTGGTTTCTTTCAATACAATGTCACACAGGACAAGGTTAATAGTTCATTCCTTACACTGGTTCCTCGCCCTTAGTTTCACCTGAAAAGCTTTCATAGGGGCGTATGGGGCGCAATGGGCTTCAAGTAAGAAAGTAGTATGTTTTACCATTCTTGAGTTTTTCAGATAGGAAGGGGATGCTGGGGTTCGCGAGACATTTCCAATCAGGTACGCCCTTGTGGTCAGTCCTATATGCTTCGCAGATCGTGTGAGCAAGACTTGATTTGAGTCCCCACAGTTCGTCGGAATCCTGCGGCTGGCAGACTGGATGGAATAATCATAAACTTCTTTCAACAAGTTCACCACGGTACAAGCGTAGGAAACTGTTCTTAGCCTGGTTGGGGGGGGGGGGGCTGAACGTTGTTTCGGACTGCCGTCCTTGGAAGGTGTCTACATTGTAAAAAAATGTCTGTTAATTTACAGAAGATAAAACAAAGAAATAAATTAGAAATACATAATTTTGTGGTAATTAATTACCAGAACTTTTCTGTATTCCTTTTGTATTTCTTTATTTTATTTTCTGTAATTTTACCTTGAACAATTTACATTTTTAACAGTGTAAAGGGAGGTTGGGAAATTTTTGAATATTTAAGGGTCTTCTGGTCTTACGTGGAATTTGGTGTGACATATTGTGCAAATCTAAAGGAAAGTTACTGAAAAGTTTTGACATTCTAACAGAGGGAACAAATAAGGAGGGCGGAAGCATACTTCCACCCCCAGATGTTTGACGAGGGGGGCTTTACCCTGCGCCGAAAGAAATCCCTTTTTATTTTCTATTTGCACTGCAAGTGAGATGAAATGCCCAGATGGGATATCGGATTGCCATCTTCAAGCAGTAGATGAAACTTACCGTATATGTGGTGTTCTTTCAACCATTTCCGAGGACCATTAACCCTGAACCATCTAAGAATGGGTATCTCAAGGCAGAGTCATTATCATTTCCCCATCCCCCCCCCCTCCCCCACCTTTCATCTCCTATATCTTCACTTCTCTTCCCTTCTATTATAGATACCATCTGATATCAAGATCAGCTTAAACACCTCCGACTCACCCGTTCGTTGGGCTATTCCTCAGGTAAACCTACCTGGTATTTTATGCATTCATTCTGCATGTTGTATTGACATACACCGAAAGCACATCATTTTAGTCCTAGACAGTTTACATTGCATGTATAACGTGGTCTGCAAGTAAGTAAAGGGACAAAACCGGAGAGTTTCAATAACACTTACATTTTTTGCATTAATTGCGTAAACATATACTGTAATAGAACAAGTGGGGGCGAAATTGATTACAACAATATAGTTTGAAGCATAGAAATTGAAGTGAGGGAGAACGCTGACACAGAGTATCATTAAGTGTTTAACCACTGACGCAACCAAAATAGTGAGGGCGCTTCCGCTTTATACGCCATAGAGACCCTATATAGGGTCTCTAATACGACAAAAAGCCAGATGCTTTGTGTGTCTCCATACGTACAGTGTACTTTCAGCTAAGGGAGCAACCGTCATTTTATCCGTTTTCAAACTTTTAGGAGTAATTTTCACAACAGTCTAAGTCAAGGTGCCTCACGGTTTCGTTAGGTGCTCCTGACTTTGAAGATTTGCAGTTACTCCGCCAATAAATGTGGCAAAAGCTTACTTCAATTTCTGTAGTATTAAGTTAAAAATTAAAGCACAGTAGGTAACAATTTAGCACAATTTATGGTAGCCGATAAGTGCCTTACGGACAAAACCACATTAATTTGAGAACCACATTTCATCATTTCTCGTGAAAACATTGTGGAACCTTAAAGAGTGTGGACTCAAAATAGTCACGGCCTTCTGTCCTCTTGTAACAGTAAAGTGACAGTTGTAATGGTTTTGTTTACATCTCATAGGTTATCAAAGCTATCCACGATGGTCAATTGGTATTGTGTTATCGTTGTGCTCTCCTAGATTGCCAACCTGTATCCAAATATGATGATGCAAATTAATCTGAACACAACAGCGCCACCAAAATTGAAGTTTACTTCTGGCAAAGTTGGAGTTACCGTGAAAGGAGGTATAGCTGCCTACATCGCTCAACCCAACAAGTCACTGACTTACCTGTTTACACTTGGTGCTGTATGTTCATTCTTCAACTTTTATTCGTAAAAGTGGATTTTTCGACCGAGCAGCATTATTCTTTGTATACTCTGGTCGCTGAAGACATTGAGAAGGTGGGGGCGGCCGTTGACATTAGGGTCAATCCAAATCGAAATGTGGGGAGTTATTGCGGCAGAATATGAAAATAGTGTAAGAGTATATGTAGATTTTGTTTTCAACCTTCAAGTAGTGGCGATGGGAATGTCCCCTGTCTCCCGCCCGTTGACGCCCTTGCGTGTTGACATTCATAGAGTTAAAATATGTTAGGATGATCTTTTTGGCTTTCCAAAATTGGAAGCTTGGAAGGACAATCCCAAATGACCATTGAAAAAAAAACTGTAGTAGATTCGCAAGCTTCACTGACATAAGTGACTCTGGTTAACACATTCCCCAGTAGGGCAGTAACGTTCCTGGACAGTACATACCGAACACTGTTGAACTACAAGAGTTACTAATTTATATAAGCCTATAGAGCTTATGCACTGACGTCATGCGACGTCATTTGGGCGCCAAAACAGTGAAGCACAGTGCACGCACGACGAAGACTTCGCACGCGACAGTGGAATACTACGCGCGTATCCGACCGATACACGAATCAGCTGTCTGCATTTGCAGGGGTAAGTTGCAATGATACACGCTTGCCTCCACTGGAGGCAAGCGTGACGTCATATGCATAAGCTCTATAGGTTTGCTGTCTTGATCCCATAGTATTTGTTCATATCAGCGAGCGTTCACTGTTCGTTACGTCATAGGTCTAATCACCTCCTAGTGGAAAAACATATGAATATGAACCAAAACAAGTAAAATCACTTTTTCTTGACATCTGGTCTTTGAACCATGAATACCCTAACATTCCGTTATCAGTCTATCAGTCAGAAAGAGAATTTGTCATAGGCCTATTTGTTAACAAAATGAGAATCGTTTAAATTAACAGAACCTAAACAATAATCTAAATAATAATTGGGCAGGTTTTGCAGAAGTAGGGCATCAACATTCATTTTAAACATAAACTACCAAATCTTTTCCAATGAAAAGAAAAACATTTAAAATGTTTTTTTTTTTCTTTTGTATTTAATCCAGTCAGACTATCAATGTCAATGCTTCTATCAGTTTCCGCAAAGCTGACTTAATCTGGAACTCCAGCTTTGAAGGGTAGGTCCTTTATTTCATTTTGACATATTTATTCATAAATTTTGCTTTTGATTAAAGAGAAATAGAAGATGGATATTCGGCTTACAGTAAGGATTTTCCTGATAAAGCCACCCAAATTCAAATAGTTAAAACTTACTTTTAGTGGGTGAAGAGGCGTATCGTAGGGAAGCCATCGAGGAACATTGCATTTATTCCTTCAAAAAGAGGACCTCGCTGGAACACTCCTCGAGAATGTTTTGAGCTTAATACATAACGTATAAAGTCACACTGTTTCGGGTTTTCAAGCATTCTACAGCAGTGTCCAGATCCCATTGAAACCCCTAGGTCTAACACCTCTTTTTCTCCAATAAAGCATGTTATGTCAGGACTGATAAGATAATTTTAAACTGTGCTTTTGGATTATCAAGGTTAGAGATCAAAGGTAAACATGCAGTTTTTAGGTCAAACGTACATATATTTTGAGAAAAGTGTCAGGATCCAGACTTGGTGTAAAGGTACCGACCTTGAAAACTTATACATGAGTAATTTATAAAGTGGTAGGTCAAGGATCAGAGGTCAAATAATCTCATCAGATTATTTTTTCGCCATTGTTTGGCTACCAGTTTGTTAGAAAGGGTCATTAATAGGGGCGCATTGAGTTGATATCGATAATTTTGGGATGAATTTGAAGGGAGTCATTCCATGACAATGCTTCTAATTTGCCTCATCGCGCATGTTTCGCTTCCTATAGTGACCAAAAATGTGAAAAAATGTAGTTTTTGGGGTTTTAGAGCTTGAAGTTCACCAAGCTTGTCCAAGCCCATGATAGACCAGACTATCTTGGATAAACAACACTTATAAACAATTGTGACCTTCAATCACAGCAGCTGTTGGTTACAGGAGTTGTAAGTCTGTCAATGCAGTTGGGATAAGCCTCACTCATTGGTTGTCTTTGAACAGGGGTTGCATATGATTAATACCTTCCCATTAAAAAGTGTCTGGTCACGAATTTGTAAGAAATGATTTTAAATTAATAACCCTATCATTACCATTTCAGTTGTGTGTCAGATGTGCAGAATCTCTTAGTTTGACCATTTACGATCAGGACGTGATTAAACCTCAACAGGTGTAATAAAAATCATGAATTACGTGAATCAACTCAATGTGCCCCTTTAACCATATGATAAGTTGGAAATGAGGAAGCAAATTTTAAAAGTGCAAATTCAAAATTGGAGAGCAGGCACCTGACCGAGAAAACTTTTGCATGGGTGAACGATGACGGTATAGGTCAACAATGAAGAGGTCAAATGTCTAATGAGTTATAATTGGTTTTACCCTTAATTTGCATATCAGTGTGTTAGAAGAGGTAATAAAACAACACAATATGTAGAGAGTGATGAGACATATATTTAAATGGTACATTCTAGTTGTTAAGGGTCGTGATGGAATTTCACTGAAATGACCTAAAAGTGGTGCTTTATCATTATTTGATTTTTAGTAAGTTGGGAAATTTCATTAACCATAAGATTATGACAGTACGAGGGAGATGAGATTTGCATCTTCATAGATTGCCTTCGTATTAGTCTTTGTACATCAATTAATTTTTATTCATTTCATTATGATTCGTTACTTTTCTTTACGATTCATTAATATTCATTATAAATCTCTAAATAAATATTCATCGCTTACCCCACTAATATGTTTAAGAACATGGGGCACCTTGCAAAAGCATCTAGGAAAGTTAATAATAATGCTGATTATCAGCAACTAATCAAAGTTGTATGCCATTTACTCTTATAGCAGCTTATACTCCAGATTTGTTATTACTAATTTTGTAGTGCTGATCTGAAACTCCTCCACACCGAAGTCGATGATTTCAAGGTAAATACAACTTTTAAATTCTTGTCAGGTCTTTCTGGAAAACATTTTTTTGAAAGGGAAGAAAATATTTCCGATCTTCGAGATAACAGAATGAAAAGCATGGCTTTACCTCCATTAACCCAACCTCATCATGTTCGGTGGATGTGATATCAATATTTCTGGTTAGGAAGGGAGTTCTTAAAAGACGTTGACTTGTGGCAAGTTTATGATGCATACCAGCTCAATTTATTTACTTCTTTATACCTCCTCAGAGGTGTGAGAATTAATACAGAAAAAAAGTCTATTAACGTATATAATAATATTTAATACAGAAACACGAAACAATCAAGCGGACACATGTGCGTAGGCTACATATGTTGCGAACCCACATGACTAAACAACCAAAAGACTATAAGTCAATTAAATCAATTTCTTGTATCACTACTAATACGGCTACCTTCTTAACACCTTCCTATGTCTAGCACGTGTACAAATAGGTTCATACGTTATAGAACTTGTACATTGCCCTCATAAGACGTCACTTTGGAGGCAAAACAATGAAGCACAATGCACGCCCAACGTAGACTTCGCGCGCGTGTAGTAGGCTTGCCCGCGTATAAACCTTATGCATTGACATCACAGTCACGTCATTGTGGGTGAAAACACTGAACTATATATGCTAGGAAGGATCATTCCACAATACTGTTTTGAAGCCATCATGGAGGGTCACGTGATGTAGGTTAGCTTACTCAAGTCGCCACCGCCGTAGAAACGCGTACCTAGAAGTGAAAACGCTTAGGCAATGATGTACACGCTAACTCGCTGTAGTCGGTCTTAGAGTCTCTTCAGCCCCTTGGAAGCTAATTTGCCGGCTACCACGCGTTAGCATGCACGCCATTGCGCCGAGGTAAAGTTGCCTTAGCAACTTCCTGAAAAGGCATACATCACAATAGCCGTATAACATACGGAGCACCAAACGCTCACCGTGTAGGAAGCTTTGAGGCACATCATTGGCCAAAGTGCACGCGTGCATGTGCGCGCGTGTTACTTTCCCTTCGTGCGCCTTTTTGTCAAGAGGACGCGTTCGACGCGTTGTACAGATTAATTGTGCACAGGTATGAACAGGCAGTAACAAGCGCGCCTACTCTGTGTACTGTTCAGTGACGGTGCTATCGCGAATGTTACGCAGTCATCGCGTCTCGACCACTACTGGTCTCGACGCTCCATACGGCTCAATCTTTTGATCACACGATTATGGATCATTGTGTACAGATGTCCTACTAAGTAATTACAACAAAAGCACTAGAGACGTAATGAGTAACAAACGATTGCTTTAGCGTGTACATCAATGATTCTGCGTTTCATTATTTTCACTTGTAGCTGCGCGTTTCTAGGGCAATGGAATCGACTTGAGTAAGCTAACCTACATCACGTGACCCTCCAGGTCGGCTTCACTTTCGTCGCGTATTCCGCATTGACATGCGTCCTCTAGTTATATAGCTCAGTGGGTAAAAACAATGAAGCACACGTGCACTAACGGCCTATTTCACACGCACGTGTAGTAAGACTTACGCGCGTATACGATTGGTTGACAAATCAGCCGTCTGCATTTATTGGTGAAACTTGCAGTGATACGCCATTGTCCTCCAAACGAGGGAGCACTTTCTGCGTGTGACATCATATGCATGAGGTCTATGAACCCCATTTCTGAAATATTAAGTTATTCATCTGATTTTTAAATGCCTATCATTCTATACCAATAAAACATTTTGTAAAAGATAGGGAAATTTTCTAGACAAACACAATATATCCTTGATTTATTTTTTAACACTTTCTTGCAGTAGATATGCCTACACCTTCTGCAAAGTGACACAGAGTAAGCAAACTGTGTGACGGTTTCCGGTTTTATTAATTACTCACAGGTAGACTACCTGCGATCAATGGTACCATTTGCATGCAAGATGTTTATCATTCCAGAAATCAACAGTAAGTGTGAACGATTTTTCTAGGTTGTATTTAGGACGTACTCCTCCCATATTATTTTACTACTTTGGAGAGCAAAAGTGGACCCAAGACCGTTTTTAGTGGAGAGGACCAATCTTCAATCTAATAGACCAATGTCAACTGCTATAGTAAGGTAAAACAGCCGCCATTTCTTTGATTATGCCTATCAATTGTTTTCAAGGAACAACGTTGACGGAGGTGAAAATAATGAAAAATTGAGCACTTTGCCCCTGTAACTTGTTTCGTTTCGTTTATTTTTTCCACAACATGTGATTACAGTATAATAGCTCCGAACACTGTTCTCCCGGGTTCAGGTGCGTAACCAGAATTTGGACCTTGGGGAGGGGGTTTTAGACCACACTATGCTAATGACGCCAGAGGCACTGCTGGACCGCTAAGCCCTCCTTATTGGCGAAGGGCCCATTGGTAGACCTTTTGGGCATTAGTTTTTCGCACTTGCGTTATGGTGGTTTTAACCCTTAACCTTTCCACATATGAGTTTGGACCTCCAGTGGATTGGATGAGCTGAAATTCCTTGGGGAAGATATGCCTCTATATTATTGATGGTATATAATGACAAAGGGGTAGAATTTACAATGGGTTTGTTTCTTCCTCTTACTAACAGAGAGAGGCAAGAAAGGAGTCCCCTTGCCAAGCTTCAGGGACTACGCTTTTGTGAATCCGATCGTGAAACTAAAAAAGGTTTGTGATAAAACGTCATGTGAGATCTTTTTAATTTTTACCTGTTCTGGACTGTACTAAGTTCAACCAACAAATGACGGTAATCGAATAAACTTGTTGCAAATGGAAGATGTGCAAGTCAAAGGAGATACTACAAGAACCTTCCTAGGTCAAACTTAGAAAAGCAATGTTATCTGTAGCAATCTAATGAGCTTACTATGTTGTAAAGTACTTGCAGGGTGGTAGAACCTGCGAGTATTCGGGACCCTCTAAGCGAGGTGGTATTAAATGTAGTTACATCGAAACACTTTAATTTATGCTCTTCCTGTCTGGTCCACTTCGTGAGGAGGATCCTGTAATGGGGGACCACTGGACTTGTTTATTGTAACGGAACCATTCCCGTAGCCAAATAAAATAGTGAAGGGGACAAAATAGCTTGGGGATTTGCAGGGGACGAGATATACTACAATGCATTAGAGCAATGGTAATTTTTGATTTTCTAGGGGGCGAAAAACTTTTCGGGGGGTGCTTGTCTACGGGCTTCTGCGGAACCTAGAGATACTCTTAGGAGACGAATTCTATTGCTATATGCAAGTGAGGAAAAAGGGAGTTAGGCTAAATTTCACCCATGAACTTTGATCAGTTAGGTGCGGTCCCTATCTTGATCAACTCTCGTAAAGGTGTATCCATATTGAACATGTGACGTAGACTTCAACTGCTTATATGGTAAAAGGGTCGAAACGCGTCGAAATGGAATATTTTTCTGATTTGCTTTTCAAGGTGTAGTAGAAGACCTGGTCGTGTTTCACCGTATCCCGCTTATTTGCTAACAACGGTTAGGTTTATTTAAATTTCAAGAGCAACATGCAAGGGAATGGATTATTGCCGACAACTTGAAGAGTTCAGAGATTTTTTTAAGATGTGTCTCCAGCTCAAACTACCTCCCTCCCTCTACTGCATTAAGCTTGTTAAACAGTTGAAATGAGAGGGAAAAAAAAAACAAATCTGGGAGTGTTTTGACGGTCCTTCTCAAAATAGTTTATTCTTTAAGCCGGAAACCTAATTTTTGAGCCTACACTCCTTTTTCAATGTTGCACTTGAATAACGACTTCATTTCTTACACATAAAATCACTTCAAAGGAAAGTGTTAATGTTAAATTGCTAGCAGTAGTCGTTCATTCTCTGTATAAGCGTACGAGGGGGGTGGGGGTGGGGCAAGGGGGCATATGCCCTTCCAATTCGGGCAAAAATAGTGGATCCATTCGGACAAACGAGACAGCCAAAAAAATAAATTATGCTCTTTTGCAACCGACACAGCGGTATCAAAATTCGGGCAACTTGGTCCAAAATTCTAAATTAGGGCAAAAATTATCCCTGACCGCCCAGAAATATAGACCCCTGTAAGCCTGTGATCCTCTAAATAATTTAAAACTTTTTCGACAAATTGCTTTCTTCGAACGAGCTATTTTTCTCTTCCAGGGTCTCTTGAAGATAGGAACCGGCATACGATACCAGAAAAATTGGCTCTTGGATCCCAACGAATAAAGTTCTGCCCCTTCATACAATGTGCAGAACGAAGAAACTTAGACCCCTACTAGTCTTCTTGCAGGGCAAGGGGTCTTCTGTCATTCTATTCGACTCTGAGAACTTAGCAGCATGAATTAAAAACCTGATCTACTTCCCATTAATTAACTCTTTCTTACACATTAGTAAATATTTTAACATTTTTTTCTTTGTAAAGTCTTAATTCCAAACTTAAAGTGTCCCTAAATTCAAAATTTCAAAAATATATGTTACGAAGCTTGACAAATTAATGCAACTGGTCCAACTCCCATCTTCACAGGACACCTGAGCTGAGATACAAAATGTTGAATCTTAAATACTCAATTTAGAAGTGGCAGATTGTGCAATAATTTGTAATGTCATACTTGCACTACTCAAATTACTCTCTTTGCTTTTCTTTTCCTTTTCGAAAGCAACTGCACTTTGTGCCAAAATGTGTTTTTTCTATTATAGGGTGACTTGACTGTAAAATCCCTCTCCGTACAACCTTCTTTGCAAGGAAACAGTAATTTTGTCGAGGTCATATCAACTTTTTATTTCAAAAGGAAACCAAAGCAGGTAGTTTGAGTTCAAAGAGAAAGACAAAACAAATTATTGGGCAATTAAGTACTTTTAGTTAAGTGAATAAATTTTAGTAGCCTATTTCATATCTCAGCAACAGAGTAAGCTATGAGATTCCTTTTTCCAACCTTCAAATTACATATTCTTGTAATTCTAGACTTTAGGTATACTTTAAGGTGATGGTATACTAGATCATCAGATGAAGACATGACATACGCCTCGAAAGTAATTTTCTAAAATAACTTTTTAACCGATGGTTGATCTTTTTCGAATATTGCGAGAATAATGAAACTAACCTTTAAATGTTTCCAATTTTTTTACTCCATTTACAGCTTTAGCTATAACAGTGTAAAAACATTTTAGGAAAAGTAACCATCCTAGGGCTATGCATCTCATGTATTTCAATTAATCTTTAAATTTCCAATTTTTTACCAATTGTCATATCTTTCTAAGGAATATCGAACAACATTTATGCGTCAAAATTTCGGCCTCTTAGTTCCGGTCATTTTGTTGCCTTCGTAAACAAGCAATGACGTCACTTCTGCACGTTTTGGCCAAATCCATTGTATTAAAGGGGCGAGGTGAGGTAACACTGTCCTCATTGAGCTCCTGACGTACTCTTCAAGGTAACTCCGGGATGTTTTTCCTCAGAAGTGACGTCATCTTACCCTAGTCCGCTCGGTTTTAAAGGGCAACCTAAGTAGATGCATTGGTTGGATGAGCACTGGCATGGATCAATCATTAGCAGCTGAGGGTCTGTGACTGAAATCATAGCTGTGAAAATGTTTGAGGAATACTCAAAATATTCTAGGAGAGCACCCCCTCCTCCTTGTTTACCAGGAAGGGTAAAACTGGAAAATATGGTAATGGCAGTGCTTCTCAGCTTTCCCATTTTCATTCTTTTCTTGTAATAATGTATGCTCTGGATCTTGTACGCTTTAAGACGAAGGAATTTATTATATTATTGTTAGCTCATGCGTGCTCTGTATATAGGAAATAAGTGTCTGAGTATATGAATATGTGCGTGCATGGGCGTCCGCAGAAAAAAATTCAGGGAGGGGCAAAAACTTTTGCAAAAATTTTTTAGGGGGAAAAGCTCCTCGCAAGCATGGGTTGGCGCGGAGCGCAAGAAAATTTTGGCCCCCAAAGCCTCCCACATCGCTGGAAATGGCACTTCTAAAGCCTATCTTCTGCATATAAATAGGGGTAACACTGAGTGGACTGTGAAGAAATGTTTATGCAAATTTTTCTTCGTTTTTTCTTTATTTTTTTCTTCGTTTTTTCAAATTTTTGATTTTCCAGGGGAGGGCAAGTGCCCCCCTTGCCCCTACCTGCGGACGCCCATGTGTGCGTGTGAGCAAAAAAGTGTGTCGCAAAACTCCAAAACCGTAAGTCTGATAAAGTTCAAACTTGGCGGTTAGGTATCTGACCATGAATCTTGTGCGTGCGTCATTTCTGACGTCATAGATAAAAGATCATAGGGAAGACTGGGGTCAAACTTGATAAAAAATTGTTTTTGTCATTATTTTCTTATCGGTATGTAGAAAAGTTATTTAACCAAATGATACGTTAAAACTGACAACTGATTTTTGAAATAGTTCCTATTGGCTGCTAAGAGTTGGATCAAACTTAAAAATGTATGTTAAAGTTTAAAATTGCCTAAATATTTCAAAAAAGTGTGATGGGAACTACCTTTAAACTTGAAACTTGTTGGGTAGGTACCTGACTGTAATAGCATGTGTATGCGTAAATGATGAAGTCACATGTCAAGGCCAGAGGTCAAGGTAAAATTGGCTTAAAACGGGTTTTGCCATTATTTGGCTATCAGTATGTTGGAAAAAGTTATTAAACCAAATATAAGTTGAGAACAATCAGAGAGATTTTAAAACAGTCTGTTTGGGCTGCTAAGACTAAGGGTCAAAGGTAGAATGTAGTTCAAAGGTTAAATTTGTCTTAATATTGCGTAAAAGTGTGTCGCAAATTCCTCCTCTTAAAACAGTAAGAGCGATTAATTTCAAACTTGGTGTTTAGGTACCTGACCATGAAAACTTATGCATGCGTTATTAATGACGTTTCTTGAGTAATCGATGATGTGACAGGTTAAAAATCAAGAGGCCAAAGGCCAAATGAGCTAAGATTAGTTTATATCTATTATTTGCATATCAGTATGTTGGAAAAAGTCAGAAACAACATGATATGTTGAGAATGATGTGACATTTTTAATTAGAAGATTCTAGTTGCTATAGATCAGAATCGAAGTTCAAATGACCTAGAAGTGGTCTTTTTGTCATTATTTGCTTATCAGTAAATTAGGCAGTTTCACTACCACCGGGACAAGATATGTAGAGAGTATGGGAGAGATGAGATTTGCAACTCCATGGATTGCCCTCTTGTATCATTGTGAAAAGCTACGCCCACTTTATCTACTTTGACTGACCAGGTGCAATTATCAGACTCACTGGGAAAGGGGGAGCAGGGGGCACGTCAACTCACCAGGATGGCCATTTCGGGGAGAGGTTGTCCCCTCCTATTTGGGAAACGTCACTTATTTGGGAAGCCCCCTCTTTGCTTTACTTTTACATATTGTAGTGTCTAAGATGGCAAATGACGTAATATGTGACAACATCCTAAAATGGTAATCCATTTCTCTGTTTCTATTTTAACAACTAGAGACTGAAAAGTATAAGCGGCACCTGCACCCTCTTGACGCCTCCCTACCAGGCCCGCACAGTTGTTTCTATTTCATATCTGTATTATTATGTACTTCGTTTCCATTTTTACTACCTTTATCAGATTCTTGTAATTTCTTTTCGGGAAGATGTCCACACTATATACACCTGCCTAACAGGGCCTATCCCCTGGATGATCTTAAAAGGAAATATTGCAAATAAAATGCATTTAAATTTAGGTAGAACAGAATCCTGATTGTTCCCTTTACAAATACACGTGGTAACTCAGAGCTGACGTTCTCCAGAAGTGACGTCATCGGGCCCTCAGCCAGCTCGGGTTTGGAAGGGCAATCGATCGAGTTTATATGTAGTTGAGCACTAGCCTGAGACATAGGTATTGTGGCCGACTTGCTCTTAAAGGGATGGTGCTCTTTCAGAAAGGAGAACACATCTTAGATAAACAAGTATTGTAATGTAGGCCTACTTTTACCATATGCTTTCTTTCGGAGGTTGGATTTTTCAACTTACAAAATGCGCAATAGCTAGCAATCACCAGCCAGGACGAGCAATAGCATGTATCCATCATTAGCAGATGGGCATATGTAACTGAAATAATCACTGTGGGAAGACTGGGGGAATACTAAAATATTTAGGGTGGCTACCGGCCGGGTCGGACCTTATGGGGGGGGGGGGGGGAGAAATATGGTAATGCCAGTACTTCTCAGCTGTCAGAGATAACATCAATACTCGTGTACTATTGTGCATTCATTGGACTATACACTTTTAAGACGGAGAAATTTGTTCTGTTATTGTAATCATTTTGTGCAGCCACGCCTTCTATTTCCGCTGTAGCATATTTCGACCGAGGAAGTGTAATTGTTTAGTTCATATCCGCATTACTTCATTAAACTTCGTCCTCCTCTCTTTAGTGTGTTAGATTCTTGTAATTTCTTTACTGACGGGGATGTGTCTACCCTTTGTAAATCTTGCTATTCCGTGCTCCATCTTAGGATTCTTTTGCGTAATGTTTACTCTGTATTCAACTGTTGTTGATATCCCCTGTCCCAATTTGGAAAGGGGGAGGGTGATACCCTCTGTCGGGCTTCCACATGTTGAAGCACATGTATGTACCATGAATTTATAAGGTCCCTGACTACTCCTGAAAGTCCAATAAGTATTTTCGGAATCGTGATTGTCTTCCCTTCCTTGTCAATGTTTAGCAAGTTCCTGCTTTCACGATCAGATTTTGTAATTCTACCCAATAAGGAAGTATAGATGAAACTCCGTTTTGTTGTTCTTTTACGGCCGAGAAGTCTGTGTGAGTGTTTGTTATCGGTTTCATCTACTAAACACTTACTAGCAGTGCGCTCTCGGCAAAAGATCATCACAGAACTGAATACTACATGTCTCCTCGCTATACTTTTATGTTATTGGCAAGTACTGCTGTGAGGTCTCTCAAAATGTTCGCTTTTCTACTGTCTTTGCTGACGGTCATTGGGTTAGGTACAGGCGCAACTCAACCAGGCTTCGAGGCTCGTATAACACCGTCGGGTCTCAACTTTTGTAAGTTTTTTGTGTCTTTCATCGTGGCATGCTAGTACATGTATTGTCGAAGAAAACGTAGGCCTACTTAAAACCTCTCTATACTTGAACCAGACAATACCAAAGCGTGAGGTAATACTTCTCTACAGCCTTATCGCGCATTTGGAGTAGGGGACGGTATGGGAAATTTAGGGGAGATGTTATGTAGTCGCTATAAGCAAGGGTAATAGCCCCCCAAAAAATTCAATTAAAGTTTGTTATTACGACATACTTTAAAAGTAAATACTTATCAAAACGTATTTGAGAAGTTGCACGGGATTCATTGGATTCACTGATGGACGTTCACCTGCGAAGGTCTAACTTGAAAGAAAACCCGGAGAAAAGCAGGGGCGTTTGAACATCAAAAGCTCAAAGGTTCTCAAAGATAAATCCTTCTTCAATGCAAAACAGGCTATGGCAAACCCTTGCTAAGTCGACTTCCTAATTCCTACAGACCACATACTTATAGGTATACATCTATAATATATCTAATTAACCCTTCTTGTGCATGCTATATTACGTTTTATACCATTTTATCTGTTTCTATCAATTTTACATTTGTATGTTGTGCCATGTTCTTAGCTATATTCTGATTTTTCAACTTTTATTGTCGAAGTTTAACCATTTCTTTCCTTTATTTTTTAAAAAAAACTGTGCTTTTATTGTTTTCTTGTTAAGTCTCGTTTTATGTTTTACTTTTTGATATTTTATGCTATTAACTCAATGTTTTTGTTCCTATTTTAATTTTTTGTCTTATATTTATGTTTGTTGAAGTTTTAACACAGGGCCCCAGGGAAGAGCAACTTGATGTTGACTGGGCTACCCTGGTAAAATAAGAAAGAAATAAAAATAAAATATAAAGTAAAATGTGATGGAAAACATTGGTAGACAGTTAGACAGTGAAAGCAAAGAAGTAGAGGAGGATTTCCGGGTTACATCGAAACCGTTGCTATGCTAACTCTATCTGTCAGTTTGGTATTGTTTGTCCAGTCACATAGCCACAAGTCAATCTTTCATCAACCATGTCTGTAAAGCACATTAATTTTAGATTTGCATTTTCTTGATATTTTCTTGTCCTTTTCATAGCTTTGTTTGAGTTCACAGCTCCGTTTTTATATTCCTCCATCACTGCATGGTTATTGGTATTACGGGGAAAGAAAAGTTCATTGCCAGTGCAGTGACAAAAAGGTATGCGACCGCCAGCTCATAAGTACGGCTATACTAATTAAAGTAGTGCAAACAATCGCCGTAATCGAGTAATCGCCATATTAGTCGGGATTACTCTTTGCAAGATTAATGGCGCTAAAAACCTCAGTTGCAAGTATACTCATGGAGCTACCATACGTGTGGTCAATGGTATACTCGACTACAATCACTACGAATAATCTGCTGTTAAAATATAGTCCAACCTATGAAAAACATCACTAAAGTTGTTTGTCATGAAATATATCACAGAAGCACACTGGAGTGATGTTTTTCTCACAATGCCGCACAAGTCTACAAATGTTGTTTACCAATCAATCGAGCTTGTGTCAACACTTGGAAAGATTTTTTATGGCGGTAAGTTTGGCAATGTAAAGAATAACCGGTTTGATGTCATAACTGAGACCGATTTATTGCTGAACTTGCGAGAAGAGCTTGCCCTATTAACCGGCTACAAAAGAAGGGTCGACTAACACCAGTGGCGCAGGCACGAGGGCATGGGGGCACGTGCCCCAATTGATTTTTGAAAATTTCCGAACATTTTTTAAAGGAGCATAAAAGGCGTTTAAGCTATAAATTTCTGTAGGGGGTGAGGTGTGTTTTCGACTGAGTGATGGATCTATTTTATTCAATATCTATCACAAATCTTTCTGAAGCTATCAATTTTTCATAAATCCTTCGCAAATATTGGCGCGTTTTGCGCGCTCCCAGCAAGACTTCATCGCTGTGCTAATCATCAATACCGTCCATGCCGCAGCCAAAATATCACTATGTAAAGAGAATTTCTAAGGATGTAATTAGTTCAAACATTTCCAAAGAGAGCACCATTTTGCACGTAAGTCACCTAACATAAACAAAAGTTGCCACCGCCTCAACTTAGACAACACAGCCTTCCCTTACACCGAACCAAAAATAAGAATTCACTGAATTATGGGAATCTTTCATCATATGACCAGTTCGAAAATTTGCAAAAGTAGCACCATTTTGCATCCAAGTCACCTTAAATGAACAAAAATTTCTCAAAGGGGAGGGTGACATCCCTTCCCTTTAGACCCCTCCCCCGTACAGCACCTGCACGAGGGGGCAAAGGAAGGATCTGGAGCGGGTGCAACCCATTGCAGGTACGCATATTCAAAATTTACAAAGATTTTGTAGGGGTATATATCTGGGGAGTACAACATAATCTATTTGTTGTGCCCTCCCCCAAATCAGCAATCACCACTGACTATGACCATCAGGCTATTAGGCAAACTTTTATTCGAGTACCACAAGGTTCATAAACCGATAATACGTGGCTGTGAGATTCAAACGTCAAGCTGTCAAGTTCAGACGTATTTACGTTCAAACAATAAACGGACATGGAACGTCTAACAGCTGTTTGGATGTGTGAAACAACTCAAGTCTCGCCCTCCTCAAAGTTTCAATCGAAAGGTTAAGGACGAAATCTGGTATAAATATTTGTATTCAAATAAATAATTGTTAAAGGTAATTTAGAACAGCGAAAGCAAAATGTAAAATGAACATGGAATAGTTTATAAGTGTTAGAACATGTAGGTAAAATACTTTGAGTTGGTAAAGTCGTAAGTAAAATGTTGTAAAGTTTTCCCTAAAAGAGCAACTTATTATTTGCTCATTCCCTACATAACATTTTTGGCGGATTACCGGTATTGGGCGATGGGGTCTTATCCTGCTCCCCCTTCCGTTACAATGTAAACCAAACCTTGTACTATCTGTCAGCATTTCAAGATAGTGACCTACTGAAAGAAGGGCCAGAAAATACAAATAAAAGAGTAGGCTACTATCAACATTTCAAGATAGTGACCTACTGAAAGAGGGGCCAGAAAATACAAATAAAAGAGTGGACTACTATCAACATTCAAAATAGTGACCTACTGAAAGAGGGGCCAGACAATACAAAAAAGGCGAAAACATTAAACTATGGGAGTCAACATGCAGGTAGGGGGGAGGGGAAAATTTCCCCTCCCCCACTTTTCTCCAGGACCCTTTCGAATTCAGTAGGCACGTGTTTGAACTCATAACGTACTGAAACCCATAGCTTACAGTATAGTTGTTTCAATGACATTTAACTTGAAAATGATAGAAACATCCATTTCATGGATTAAAATCATGGGAGAATGCCCCATGTTACCCCACAGATCATCTGCCCTCCACATTTTTCAAAGGTGAAGTCAGCTCTGGATCCTTGAGTCAAGGGTTTTCTTATCCGTGCTGTTGATAGAGCTTGCGTTCAACAGCCACTAGTTCTGTCTGAAATAAAGATGAGTTAGGTACGTAAGTTCAACGTTCTTAAGGGATTATCGAGATTTATACACCCCTTAACAAGCGTATAGGAGAGGTCCTTTCGAAATCCGTCATCCCTTCCTTCTAGGGTGCCCTTTAAAAAATGTAGGGTTGATTTGGCGATACTACCGGTCGAATGCAATGGACTTATTCATCGACCGTAACTACCGGTATCTTTTGAAAAGAGGTGATATGAGCCCCCCCCCCCCCTCCACCAGTGGCGTAGCTAGGAATTCGGTGACGGGGGGGGGGGCATGGAGCACGATTTACTATCTAAGCGGAGCGCCACCACAGGTTGGCGTGGAGCGTACAAGAAAATTTTTGGCTCCCCAAGGCTCTCAGATGGCTGGAGATTGCATCTCCGGGCCGTTTGACCTGCGCTGAAAATATCTCTAAATTGGCATTTCGTGTACTGACATTTTGTATAATGACACATATTTAACAAAAAAAAAAAAAAGAAAGAAAGAAAAAAATCACATAACTCCTCGGTAGATATGGATGTTCTTTATGACCACCATGGGCGGCGATCCGTCTTTGAAAGTGGGATATATAGTCAGCGGCAATATCTAAGCGGAGCGCCACCATCAGTTGGCGCGGAGCGTAGAAAATTTTGGCAAAAAATACCCCCAGATCACTGGAAATTGCCCTTCCCAGGCTTTTCAACGTGATACTAAGACAACTGTCTGATGTCTTTCCTAAAAAATAGGCCTATTGGAAAAAGTCTAGAAATAGGTAAAGTGTTCTGACTTCCGGATATATAGTCAGCGGTAATATCTGAGCGGAGCGCCACCAAAGGTTGGCGCGTAGCGTACCAAGAAAATTTGAGCTTTGAATACATCCCAGATCGTCGGAAATGGCACTTGTCAGGCTTGATAGCAGCCATCAAGATGCGCAATTGTTGCGAAAAATTTTTAAAGGTTGATTTGAATTTGTTCTAAAACACATTAAGTTTGTCACAATTTATCCGACTTTATTCAAAATTATCCAGAGTGGAGTTATCCCTATGGATTTCAGTGAATTGATTGGAACGGAGATTTTCCACAGCCAGAGTCTATTATTATTATTGAGTACAGGTAACGCCAAGATTTGCCCGACGGGAGGCCTGCGACCCGAGGCCCCTAGAGCCCCAGTGCTGTTGGATATAGGTGAGGTGGGATTTGAAAAAAAAAACACCCTGTGTACTAGACCATTTCATTCGGGCCACATATTGCATAAAATTTGTATATGCTAGAGAAGCATAATTCGGCGTTGATTAAATGTTTTTCCCGGAATCTAAAATGTAAACTTGCAAAGCGCGCGAAGCGCGCAAAAATTTTTTGGTAGGTTTCACAAAAAAGCAACACATGTAATCATGGAGAACAAAAAGAAGGAAAATCTTTAGGGGTTTTAGACCGTATAAGAGATAAAATATGCATTGTATCGAAACTACCTTGACTACCTTGACCATCCGATCAAATAGCCAAGCATTGCTCCGTGAGTCCTTCACCAACTGACCGTGCCGCATGACACACACAAAAGAGCAGTTACTAGCCTTTGCGATGGGAGGAAATTTCCGACCTCTACATAAACTGTGTACTTTTCCTACATGTTACTTTGTGAGGTGGGAAGGACTTGCGCTATCTAGCAATGTAGAGTGGAACCATAGAAGAAACTGGATTAGCTCTTCTGCGCGCGTAGCGCGCCGAAAATTTTGTGTTTTCAGAAGAGAAATTGTCCTCTTGAGAGCAAAAATGGGTAAAACGACACTGTAAATGTTGGATGTTGGGGGGCCAAAATGAGACTGCCCAAGAACTATAAAATATTTATATTTTTTTTTTATTTTTTTGGCATCGGTGAGGGGGGGCCATGGCCCAATGGCCCCCCTAAATACGCCAGTGCCCTCCACCCACCCTGCCCCACCCCATAGCATACAAATGAATAGAAAACAATGTTGATACAAGTGGATGATTCATCAAGGTACGTTGAGATCATTTTAAAATTTTCAAAAAAAAAATCCTGAAATCGATTAGAGGGCACGCGCCCCCCATGCCCCCCGTGCCGGCGCCACTGAAGGAGACGACATGGATACTATTTGTAATGAAAAATGAGATAACACCTTAAGCAGTTTTTAAAGTGTGATTCGTTTTCGTCGTGCATCAGCGTGACACAATCTTCGACAGTACTAAGGTAAATGTTATACGCCATTCTTCGCTTTGGACAACTTAAGTACAATATTTATGTCAAAGCTGAAAGAAAATTCCGAATTTTTTGTGATAAAATTAGTTCTAATTAGGAACGCAACGGTTTTTAGGCATTTCATATAAAGTGAAATAGCCAAACAAATCTTGATTTGTTAGGTTAGGCTAGTGCAAAGTATAATATCTCTATTCCTACACTGTATGATTTGTTGTATGTTTTTGCAGGGTAGCTTTTTGTTGGAGGGAAAATCAAATAATTTTCATTTATGTAGGACGGAATGAGTCGCACCCTAAAGTTTCGGCCCATGGGCTGTAATTCAATGACATTGATGGGTACGGATCTAGAGGCAAATACAGGGGCTAAGGGTAGAAGCTTGAAGAAGCCATGGGGTATTCACAATATTGCAAGCATTAGAAAGAAGTATTTCAGTGTCTTAAAATGGCTTTGAATAGTTAAAATAGGCCTATGCAACAAACAACCCCCCACCACCACCATTTTCCCCCCCCCCTTTTTTTACAAATGCCAACTTTGGATTGTTGATGATGTTGGATCGACCCTCTTGGACGTATAAAATTGGGGTTATTTCATTAAACTTTGACATAAATTTGTAAATATTGTACTTAAGTTGTCCTAAGAGAAGAAAGGCGTATACGGTAACAACTATCTTAGTTCTGTCGAAGATTGTATCACGCTGATGCGCGTCGAAAAAAAAAATCACACTTTAAAAACTGCTTAAGGTGTTATCTCATTTTTCATTACAAATAGTACCCGTGTCGTCTCCTTCAGTGCGCCGGCACGGGGGGGAGGAGGTGGGGGCGCGTGCCCCCCAATCGATTTCGGGATTTTTTTTTTGAAAATTTTAAAATGATCTCAAAAGGCGTTTAAGCTATAGATTTCTGTATGGGGTAGGGTGAGGTGTGTTTTCAACCAAGTGATGGATCTTTTGTAACCATTTTCCATCATAAATGGTTCTCAAACTATCAGAATTATCGCAAATCCTTCACAAACTTTCAAAATTTTAGCGCGCTTCGCGCGCTTTAAACCTTAGCTCAATATTGTTCTAATTATCAATAATTTCCGGTAGCAACTCCCGCAGAAGCACGGCAACAGAAGCTGAAAGCTGTCTACGAATTCTCAGGTAAACTCGGACTGGCTTTGTGATTGGCAAATAGGTTTGTTGGGGAATTGAAAGTGTTTCGATGCAGAGCATAAATGCAGGTTTTGTCATGGTTATCTTATTTAATGAAAAATTTCGGCGCGCTTCGCGCACATTCATCACTGTTTTCACTCCAACTCATGACCATTATTAAGGTTAAAACACACGCAACTATTCTGATCACAACACTTTTCCGAAAAACAGAAGTACATCCCTAACATCTGTAGGGGCCTATGGGATCTTTCAGTCTAATTTGTAGCATGATGTGGAAGGTTGAAGGTGCGTTTTTGCCGTTATACATTTTTAAAAATTTTTTACCCAGAGCTTCGCACGCAGCCTCTACCTTTATAGATGGTGATTGTTAATACACTTACGACGAAAAAAATATTCTGAAGCGCGCCTTTTAGTCCTTAACTGGTCTAATGCTACTTCCCTGCACTTACTCTCTCTCTCATTCCCCATTGATGGAAGATGTTCGTCTGGATTTTCTTTCAAACTTAGTAAAAAATACCATTGTTGTAACGTGCTCGGCATTATACTCTATAGTACCATTTGGGTGTCAGGTAATATCATCTCAGTGCCCCATTTTACATAATTAATCCAGAGCTTTCAGGAGGCAGTATACAGGTGTCTGTCAGTATTAGATACCTTTTATAGTACACAATGAAACAAAGGAAAATTTTCTAATCTTCTAAATTTTCTAAATAGTCTAAGAGGGTTTCTGTGGACTCCACCCACGTATTTTGGCGTAAAGACTTTCCCCGAATAGAAGGTATTAAAGCCTAGCCAAAAAGGGGGCTTGGCGAGGTTTGTTGACAACATACCCTTCTCTAAGACAACACACTCTCCTCTTTCACCTAGCCAAAAATTAGAATTCACTAAATTATGGATATTTTCCAGTCATGTATGATCAGTTCCAAAAATATCCTAAAGATAGCACCATTTTTCATCTAAGCAACTTTAAAATTACCAAAATTTCTCAAAGGGGAGGGAGTGTCCCCCTCCCCTTAGATCCCTCCCCCAGGACGGTACCTTTATGTAGTGACAAAAGGATTCCACACTGCTGTATACCATCGCAGGGACGCACACTCTCTTCTTTCTCCTAACCAAAAATTAGAATTCACTAAATTATGGATATTTTCCAGTCATGTATGATCAGTTCCAAAAATATCCTAAAGATAGCACCATTTTTCATCTAAGCAACTTTAAAATTACCAAAATTTCTCAAAGGGGAGGGAGTGTCCCCCTCCCCTTAGATCCCTCCCCCAGGACGGTACCTTTATGTAGTGACAAAAGGATTCCACACTGCTGTATACCATCGCAGGGACGCACACTCTCTTCTTTCTCCTAACCAAAAATTAGAATTCACTAAATTATGGATATTTTCCAGTCATGTATGATCAGTTCCAAAAATATCCTAAAGATAGCACCATTTTTCATCTAAGCAACTTTAAAATTACCAAAATTTCTCAAAGGGGAGGGAGTGTCCCCCTCCCCTTAGATCCCTCCCCCAGGACGGTACCTTTATGTAGTGACAAAAGGATTCCACACTGCTGTATACCATCGCAGGGACGCACACTCTCTTCTTTCTCCTAACCAAAATTTAGAATTAACTAAATAAGGATATTTTTCAATCGTATAAGATCACTTCCAAAAATACTCCAAAGATAGCACCATTTTGCATCTAGGCAACCTCAAATTAACAAAAATTTCTCAAAGGGGAGGGGAAACCCCCTCCCCTTAGACCCCTCCCAGGGACGGCACGTTATGTAGTGCCAAAACGACTCCACATTGCTGTGTACAATCTCAGGGGCAAAAAATGGTACAATTTAAGCAGACGGGAGGGGGGGGGGAGCGGGGGGGGGTGGAAACTGAGGTGGCATTATGACATCATCTGTTATGCCTTCCAATCACCAAAACCTGGCGGCGCCACTGGTCTCCTTCCCTTCCCATTTCACTAAACAGTTGTTGAGGATTTGTGAATTTTGTTTACCAAAACATAGTTTACATTCCCTTTTTTAATTATTGATATATTCTTGGCCCGTGCATATACAAAAAGAGCCAGCAAATGTCCCACATCATGCATCTTCGGAGTAGGCTATTTGAGAAGTGACTATCAAAAGCCCGGTGGGGGAACCGTCGCGTTTTCCCGCTGCAGTGTGAACCCTCTGTTTAGCGGGAAACGCGGCGGGAATCGTGCGTTTTTGGTGTGAACGCACCTTTAGACAATTGTGAAGCAAAGAATCGTCAGTCGTACAAATTCGGGGTGAAACTGTCCGGATCATGCGGGAAGGGGGTTGAAAATGGGCTTGCTCAAAAAGTTTTCACACCCCATTATAAATCATTTAACGTCTGAAATCCACTGTTTATTTTAGCACTTTTTACGCCATCTTAGATTATGAAATAAATTGTGAGCTTCAATAAATTTCTCGCCGATTCCTTCTAACCGCACACGGTATTCCTATGGTATGCAGCAATCATTTTCCGTCGTATGTAAACGGCTATATCGCATTGTCGTTGACGTTACCGTTGCCGGTGCCTTATAAATACTTTTGCCAGTAAATGTGAACGTTCCTTTCTTCAACCACCTCAATCAATCGAAAATAAGTAGTCATTGTTTGAACTTTCATTAAACCCAATTTATTCATGTGGGAAATTAAAAGTTGACGAATGTTCAATAAATATCTCCAGTGGATTTGCTGACTACCTTTGTTCGAGGGTTCCTTATAGTGAAAAAAAAACTGAGCTGCAAGCACCGAAGAACCGAAATCACATACTGTGACACTATCGGGGAATCCCCGTGATCTGTTGAAGGTGCATGATTGGTGGCGTTTATAGCCCAATAAACCGCCTAACAAAAGTAATAGAAGTGCATGTCTAATGTAATAATTCACTCCAACCACAATTGTTTCGCTTTCGTAACACCATAAAAATATCCCGAAGTCAGTGTCACCGTGAGTTAGGGCCTGTTCTAATTTGTGTACGGGAGGTTAGTGTATCCAGACATCTCACACACAGCCTGTGTGGATATGGCCGTGGGCAATTTCAACTCAGTGCAGGCTAAAGTTGCGTTGTCTGGGAGGTGCACGTTACAGGTTTTCTCTTTGAAATTGGAGTAGGGGATAGAAATAAACTTAGGGGAAAATTTTTATGTTTGGGCTCTGAGATTTTGTTTCCCTCTAAGTGTACGGTATTTATCAACAGCAGCTTTCCTCAATATGAGTAAAATTACCGGACAATAAACGACGGTAAAACCCCTACTGAAATAGCATTCGTATTTATTATGACTGGACTCCATGACTGGTTGGTGTCAACAAGTAATCCGAAATGACTCGCGTTGACTTTAATTTATTTTATAGTGGCTCCGTACCAACTTTGCCGGGTGATCACCTGTATACCGACAGCAAGAAGTCAAATTTAGTCTTTCACAGTTACAATTCCTTATTGATAAATTAATCTAAATAATTGAAAATTTGACAGATTCAAATTTGGACTTAAGAAATTTAATCGAAGATATTCTGTTATAATATTAATACTTAGCCGTAGTTTCGATTCTTCACTGATCTTAATATTTGAAAGGTTTTGGCAAGGAGAGTGGGCAGAAGTGGAGACATAATGGGTAAAAGTATAAACCAAGATTATCCTCTGAATCTTAGAACAAACATAATTTGAAACTCCGCATTGAAACTGATACTGCGTACCTGGAAAGAAAGAGGATCTTTAGTATAGAACAGTAGTTATATTTAAACCAAATAAAAGTTATATGCTGTCGCTCTGTAGGGCAAATGAAATTCAGATACCCGTACTTGAATTTGCATACCTGGGTACAATCTTTTTTCTGCAACACATGTAGTCAATTATGCCCTACGCCCTTATGCCCTCTTCACCGTACAAAGCCCAGGTTATGGCGCAATCACGCCCACGTTCGACACCAACATTTTGGAACACAGTTTTTAAATAACTTATACCGGTGTTATTTGGATGGGGATATATCGAAAAGTTTAATTTATGCTAATACTTTAAGACCCACTAAATCGAGGAGGAGATTACCAACGATAAGCCGTTTATTTGGTGCAAAGGGATTTCTTTCCTTTGTTTGGTGGCTCCAATTTGATATCATTCACCTATAGCAACATCATTCAAGTCACGTAATCCTTTAACAAACGGCATGCGCAGAACAATACTTTTGAGGTTTAGGTCTGTACCGCCTACACGTTTAGAGCAGGTGATATTAAACTCGAAACGACTGGTCAATTGAACTTAAAAAAAATAAAGTTAGCCCCTTCCTTTACAAGATACCGCATGTAAATGAGTTGAAGAGGTAAAAGTCAAACTTTTGTTTCAACAATATAGCCTAAAAAGTTTTCGGAAATTTCCTGAAATAACCAGATATAGATTCTTGTTCATATTTCAACATAAAACCTAACTGATATTCGTCATGTGCGTCACCGAGCGTCGAAAGATGCAATAATTTTTTATTTCCCTGACTACTGGCAATGTTGTGGCAGTAGAGGAAAACCCTCAGTCTTACTGTAGATGTAGCAGACGACAAATCTCTTTTGTGTTAACTTCCTAATCCAGTGTATAGTCTCACAGAAATGTCAAGAAAGCTACACAAGAGATGGATTACTGCGTGACCTTGGCGGTACAAACCTCACTTTAAAGCGATGAATCCCCATCCAAATAACAACTCCCTGTTTATACCATAATACCAGCTTAAAAACTGACCTTCAACTAGTGCCTCAGACAGGTGTCCCATACCTAAGTACCCCACCCTTTCCATGCCCTTGTAGGCCCCTTTAATTAAAACAACTTACAATGTGATACTGAAACTAAATATTCTGCTGATTCTGCAAAATTTCCCTCAATACCCTTCATTTCATTTTTATTTATATTTTTACCGGTTGAGGAGAACATAACTTTATAAATTTCAAAGGGGGAGGTGTAAACAACACACTAACTTAGTTATGGGACTGTGTTCTTAGTCAATTTGATGACTATATAGTATGCTTACTCTTTAAAGTCAGAATGTCGTAACCGCACGTATTGAAAGGTTAACCCTAAGTATGTATTGTTTTGCTCCATTGATCCGTATAGGAGCAACTTCCTCTATGTTGAAGAACATTTCTGTTTCGAATTTTCCAGTTCTACATTGTTGTTGTCTTTCAATTTCACGTTTTTATTACCGAACAAAGTACTACTACATGTTGAAAGAATGCAAGACATGCAATTTGATTGTCGTTTGAAGTGTTCATTATAAGCCAACGTTGCCTCTGCATTTTTAGCTTTAAGAGGTAACTACTTTCGAGGGGGGGGGGTCTTTTGTCCGAACTTTCAATGTAAACATGTGACAAGGTAGCTTCTCATACGTACCCCACAACTGGAAAAAAAGGCTGTAGGCGCCGCTAGATTAAACCAAGAGGTTATAAATTGAGGCGTAAAACCCTAACTCACTCAATCACTCACTCACTCACTCACTAAGTCATACGTAGATACCTAAAGAAACTTGCAGCTTCAAACTAAATATAGGCAGTACTTGAACACAGGGAGTCATTCCTCTCTCATCGTTAGGAAAATAACAACCGCATGTGCATAGCTGCTACACAGGCTAGTACAATGCTGTTTGGTCTTTTTGATATTGCTGGCATCGTTAAAGGTGTGCACACACTTAGTGAGATAAGAGCGCCGCCTTCATTTTAAGGATCAAGGACAATCAGGCCCGTAGTCTGACAAGGTACTGAAGGGAGCAAGGTGGCTTCCAAGGGGGGGGGGTGGTATTTTTCAGGGGGCGAGATGTGTAAAAATGTGTAAAGGCAACAGCAACTTGAAGTTAGTTATTTAGGGGACAAAAAATTTTCTTTGGGGCTTGCCCTCGTGGCCCCCTTATCGACGGGCTTGAGACCAACGTTGGCCAACGAGAACTATTCCAAAAGTAAATGGATTAGAACATTATCTGGGGACGTTCCCCACCCACACCCAGGGAGGCTATAAGGCTACACTCACGTGGAATTATAGACAGGGTCTTGGTTTCTCATTTCAAATTACACGTTACACGAGGAGAAAGTTGCCTAAAACTTAAGAAATAAAATTAAAAATTGTTCTCCAATGAAATGATAATCAGCTCACATAACACCATTGCTTGTGGAGTTAGGTAATTCCATTTTCTGTACGGGTGTCCTAATTGCTATACACAAAGATACACAATGGTGTAGAAAAGGGGCTTGGAAGGGTTTCACCACTCTCCATAACAGGGCAATCCCACAGGAAAACTCAAGAGTGAAAATACACCTCTCCTGAACCTCATGAGCAATTTTCTGGCTACGCCACTGTATAGTTTTACCTTTGAAACCTTAAATCTTTCCCCAGTATTTTAGATAAAATCTTTAAATTTCAATCAAGCATTTTTGAAACTTTTATGTTATCTTTATTCTAATACAGTGAGTGAGATTGGTATCCGTGAACTGAAGGATGAGATCTCCAAGGCAACCATCCCTGACCAGTCCGGGAGTTCTGACGTGGTCATCGGTACTATCGATTACACCTTCTCAAAGTGAGTTAACTGTAAAGGGTCTATATCGTCACCACAGACATATTTAGGAATGTGATCATATCTTTGAATATACGACTGGTGACGGCATGGTTTCAAAGAGTCACATCACTCGGGGGGTCAATGGTGACTGTGCACAGTCAGTTGTGTCCCAATTATGCTTACATGCAGTATGGGTGGATGTGGCTTTGAGCAATCACCTCAGTGCAAGCTACTTTAATTTGTCTGGGAGCTGTACTAGACAGGACTTTTTTTTTAAATTGGCGGAGGGGCTAGAAGTAAACTTTGTGGGGAGCAGTTTTACTCTCTGGGCCGATACTGTTGAGCCTTTAAAGGAGAAAAGAATTACGATTTCAGTAAGATGTAAGAAAGTGTAGAAAATTCGAAACTCATTCTAAGACGCATCTTTGGATCAGTTTGGTTGTCGAAATATGGCCATGCAGTCATTTGTACACTTTTTAAGGGCAGCTGTTACTTTCCGAATAAACAGGTTTGTAGCAGTTCTATTATGAGGTCATAAGTCCTCTTTACTCTTCTTTGTAAGTTGTATCCATACATAAGGACAATACAATGCAACCAGGGAACTCCTTGATGCAACTAACAGTTAAACAAAAAATTCGAAAGTATGTGCTACCATAGTGTGAACAGACAGAGTGAAACAAAATGCAAAGGAAATCGAATAATCTTAGCCATAAACTGAGCATGAACTCCCATAATTTGGGTATCAAAGCAAGCTTTTCATTGCCCCCGAGCCTTATGAAAATGTTGACATTTTTTATCACTTTCTGCTGCTTCAACTCACTCAACTACTCACATAATTCTATTATTTGCATAAACGAATAGTAATAATAATAAAATATATTTATATAGCGCTTTACATAAAAGAATATCTCAAAGCGCTTGACAATGTAAAATGCAAAAAAAAAAAGCAATCAAAACCAAAAGGGTAAAATCAAAATAGACGGTAAAAACAAAATGAAAAATGAAACAAAAAGAAAAATAAAACAAGAGAATGAAGAATCAAGGACAATAAAAACACGAAAGAATTAACTAAAATTAAAGTACTTGATAAAAAGATGCCATTTAAGATGTGATTTAAACTGATCAAAAGTGGGTAAAACACAAATATGAAAAGGTAAAACATTCCAAAGCCTAGGGGCAGATATAAAAAATGCTTTGTTTCCGTAAAACATACAATTACCAAGAGATTAAAAGGGGTGGATTAAGATGGGGATCTGAGGGGCGGAAGCCCCTTCCCAGCAAAACATGGTCAATTTAAGGACAAAACATACTTTTTCGTTGTTTTCCAACTTAAGAAGAGTTCAGGGCAAACATACTCTTCACTCGAGTGACATGATCTTCCCTACGTGACTACATGTTGACCGGTTATCTCAGCAGCAGCAGTTGTGTACGAAGGATTGCTAATTTTCAATGGTCTCCAACACGATATTTCACTGGACTGGAAAGGAACCATTCGTTGGGGCGTTTCCCTGCACAGTACTTAAAGGCTGACAAATTTTACTCGCAATCAATCAAAAATATTTTTTTTTTATCTTAGTAAGTAATTGCACTTATCCAGGACTTGTAGAGCAGTCGTTAAGTGACGAAAAATATGTAGAAAATCCATCGCTTATAATTTACATCTCGACGTCGGGTGGCTGACAAACTCAACATTAGATCTAGTTGGTTTCTTTTTTTTTTGAAAGGCCGGTTTAGATGGGAAAACCATAGACTTCTCTTGGATGCAAAACCAGTCTTACATTGACCCGGCCCAGGGTCGAACTCAGGTTAGGTCAGAGGATCGCAACCCAACTTCCTTGCTCCTAAGTTTCAAGTTGTTTCAAATGTCACCGCCTTTATCCACTCGGCCATATGATACCGGTTGTGTGTACTTTGTACATACTGTAATTGGAACTTAGTTTTTGTGGTCTTTGAGATAGTATTTCTTCAAAATGCATTTCGATTTTCAACGATTTATGAAAAGATACTTTTTGTCAAAAAACCATGGGGCTAATAAATTTAACCTGAAAAACATTTCACATGTAAACCAGGTTCTGAGGTCAGGTAGAATCATGTTAGCTAAATCAAATATCGGTGGCGAATACTTTTGCTTTTATTTCTAATTATTCTTTGTAGCATGCACGTGACCAGTTTCGATATTCCGTCTGCTTCTATATCTACAAAGACTAATGTCGGTGTTACGGTATCGGCTAGTGGACTCTACCTGGCGATGTCCGGCGATTGGAAATACGAACTTGACTCGATGTAAGTTTTTTGAGTGTCTACTTTTTTGTAAGACAAAAAAATCATTCCACCGAATAAAAAGGGTTTTAGATTGTTTGAGCAAGGTTTTCAAAAATGCACTGGGGCTGTGTTTGAGCAAGTGCTCAGTTGATAGAGAGGAGGAAGTGCAAGGCAGGGAAAGACCTTGTATTACGGGGAGGAAATTGTTAGTAGATATTGTCTCGAAGTTGTCCTGAAACTAATGACGGTTTCGACGGTCTCTTTGTTTGTTTTTTTCTTGATGGTTTCATCTCATACTTTTCCTGTTTCTTAGTGCATATGCGTTGGCTGTATGGAAACCGGCGACCAAGTTTTTTTTTATTTCTGGTTCTTGCTTTCCAATCGGGTAGGCTTTTAATCTCTACACTATGTGGTAAGTAAAAGAGGTCGCACAAAAGCACCTGTTTACGTATTACGCGATCCAAAATTTATCTTTATGATTCAGTATTACTGTATTACTTTCAGGGCGTCTCAGGAAACGGCAGTGTACGTTATTCCCCTATAATGAGCCATACTATAGGTTATCTTTATGATTTTAAAATTTTTGTTACACATTATTGAGGCAAATTCATCTGACTACGCCGTTAGAAAATTATAGCTTATATATATGGCCACTTCAAATCTGCCTACTCTTCAATGGCCTCGTTTTACAAGATTGCAGAGCCTCGATGGAAAGACCAACTGGAAGAGCTCCCTGACATACATGTCGATGATCTCACTGATTTCAATTTTGAAAGATTAAAAGCAGACAGCCCTCGTTCAAAGCAAACTACATTTACGGTAGCATTCTTAAAATTTGTACTTGGTCTCAGTGCTTTGATTGACATAAAAAAAGGGCGAAGTCACACTGGATTTAAACGAATATACAGCCATCTAGGCTCACTTCAAGGAGGGGAACTGTAGGCCTCTCTCCCCATTCGGGCAGAAAATTTGCTATTTTCGAGCAATATATATATATATATATATATATATATATATATATATATATATATATATATAAATATATATATATGTATATATGTATATATGCATATATGTATATATATATGTATATATATATAATAAGAGAAAATCCACGTATACTCCATTAAACATAAAAATAATAGTAATAAGTAGAACACACCACAAAGATGACAATACGAGAGCACAGATACGGTAACAGAATAGCGTATATTTCGGACACTCCTGTGTCCTTCTTCAGCGCAAAATGTGAAGTGAAGTTTAATTTACAAATAACAGACACAGCAATGAGGTTAAACCCCTTGACGAGGGTGATAAATCACAGAGGGGAAATCGCTTAGGATGCCCAGGTCCTTGTTTAGGCCACGGGTGTGTGTGGACAGTTTTATTACCCACTTGCTTTCGGATTTGAGTCTTTGAGTGACAGACGGGTAATTAGAACCGAGCAGAATACATCTTAAATTAGATAAAGAGTGGTTAGGTTCACTACTGAAATGTTTTGATACAGGATAGCTTATTGATTTATCCTGCACAGTTTTCTTGTGGTTATTAAACCTCAGCCTAAATTTGGTGCCGGTCTGACCGACATAGTTGCCTTTGTCACACAAATTGCAGCATAATAAGGTGTATGAAGAAGGTGTATTAGCTTGTAAGAAGATCCTCTCTTTGAACGGCTTCTCTCAACCGTTCATTAGTGACTTCACTGCCATTATTGATTTTATCCTCACACATAATCATTTTGAATTTAACGGACAGCACTATCTTCAAACATGCGGAACTGCCATGGGTACTAAAATGGCCCCCAGCTATGCAGTCATTTTCATGGCCGATCTTGAAAATAAGATGCTGGCGGGCTACCCTTTACACCCGTTACATTTTCATAGATATATTGATGATATTTTTTTCATTTGGCCTCATGGCTTACCTAGCCTGCATTCTTTTGTATCGTTTTGTAATGCTTTTCACCCTTCTATTAAGTTTACATTTGATTTTTCTGACAAGGAAATCCCTTTTCTTGACGTACTGGTTAAGTTACATAACGGTTCCATAGCAACTACCCTTTACTGTAAACCAACTGACACCCATGGCTACCTGAATTTTAACAGTTCCCATCATATCAGTTTGAAACGATCAATTGTATTTTCTCAATGCATCAGAATCAAGCGTATCTGCTCTACCAAGTCTGAATACGACAAACACGTCGGCAACCTTGTGGAATTTTTTCTTAATAATGACTACCCCCTACCCGTTATCAAAGAGGGAATTAGTAAAGCTTCCGTTTACCGCAGGGATAAATTGTTATGTTACAAACCTAAAGTCGAAAATTCACGTATCCCACTTGTCTTTGACTTTTCCCCTAAAACTGAGGGCCTACATAAATGTATACGTTCAGATTTCAGTATTCTTCGGACAGACAAGTCCATTTCCGAACTTTTTGACGATCCCCCTTTAACTGCGAGACGGCAACCCCCCAACCTCAAATCTCTCCTTACATCCTCCAGGCTTCTTACTGTTGGGAACATAGGCAATAAAAAGTGTGGCAAGCCTAGGTGTCAAGTGTGTCGGTTCATTATCACGGACGAAACATTTACTCCTCCCGGCACTATTTGCAACATCCGTCCCCCTCCCCTGGATTGTGACACGCCTAATGTAGTATATTTATTATGCTGCAATTTGTGTGACAAAGGCAACTATGTCGGTCAGACCGGCACCAAATTTAGGCTGAGGTTTGATAACCACAAGAAAACTGTGCAGGATAAATCAATAAGCTATCCTGTATCAAAACATTTCAGTAGTGAACCTAACCACTCTTTATCTAATTTAAGATGTATTCTGCTCGGTTCTAATTACCCGTCTGTCACTCAAAGACTCAAATCCGAAAGCAAGTGGGTAATAAAACTGTCCACACACACCCGTGGCCTAAACAAGGACCTGGGCATCCTTAGCGATTTCCCCTCTGTGATTTATCACCCTCGTCAAGGGGTTTAACCTCATTGCTGTGTCTGTTATTTGTAAATTAAACTTCACTTCACATTTTGCGCTGAAGAAGGACACAGGAGTGTCCGAAATATACGCTATTCTGTTACCGTATCTGTGCTCTCGTATTGTCATCTTTGTGGTGTGTTCTACTTATTATTATTTATATATATATATATATATATATATATGTACTATTTTCGACGGATAAATCTGCATTAAAATTTCGGACAAAAGTGTTGCAGCCCTCTACCTCCCCCACCAAGGAAAAAATGAAACGTAGTTTAGTAGTCCCATATGCTTACGCATATTGTACTCCGATTGCTCAGTGACAAGTACCGATCAGTGAAGTAATCTGTACATTGCAAAACAGCCTTGCTCAAAAAAGAACTGGACAAAAACAAAATCAACAACAAAAAACAGAAGATTCTCAAATAACAAGAAATTTCAGTAATTGTTTAGAAAGGGTTCAAAGCTACTGTATTGTTTACTGATCATGGCTTTGGGTAATGAAACTAAACTGTGGGATATGGGCGGCGACCCCGGGGGAGATAGGGACATGTCCCCCCATTATTTAAGAAATCGCCCATTAACTTTGATTTTTCACACAGTAAATTATTTGAAAATGGGGTCATGTCCCCCCCCCCCCCTCATATTGAGAACAAATCGCCGCCCTTGCTGTGGGAGAAGATAGAGACGGTGAAAGAGATTGGAAGAGTGTTAAAACGAAAACGAGGAAACTTTGTTTTGGGAATCTGAATAATTTGGGACGATGGGACGATGGTAATTGCCGTTACATTAGAAAAAGAAAAACCGTTACAGAAAGTCTCCGAAGTTGAGTTGCATGCAAAACTGGGAATGAAACTTATGAACACTTCTTTTATTGAAGAAGAGTTGTGGTTAGGTGATTTGACTATAGGCTACTTGACCAAGTGCAAACTGAAAAACCTTCAGCTGTCTTGAGGTTAAACTTGGTTACACGTGCTACAGGTTGCCAATTTATGTATGACAACGACCAAGGGTGGCGATTTGTGTTGGAAATTAGGGGGACGTGGGTCGGAAACCGTCCCCCTCAACCAAATTACTAGGGATCATGCCTCATGGGCCTACATGCAAATATAAGCAAATATTACGGATTTTGCCAAAATACTAACTGTAATCCGTCCTCCCTAACCAAATAATAGACCCTTTTCCAAATAGCTATTACAAAGGATTGTGGGACAGAGTTTTCGTGTGCGTCGTTAATGTCAAAGGCATTTTACTGTGGCCAAAAACGACGCACACCAAAACTCCATCCCATAATCCTTTGTAACCGCTATCTGGAAAAGAGTCTATTGGAGGGAGCTATGTCTTATACACCCCATCTCCAGCAATATTATTGCAGTGGACCATATCTACAGGAAGACTGAACAAAGGTATTACGTTCCCAACCAAATTATAGAGGAAATGTACATTTGTGTCTACGATTGTTTTATTGTTAACCTAACATGCACTCTGAATAGTGTGCGCGCGAAGCGCGCCAGAAAAAATCGTTTTTCATGACTTTTAAGTCATTGGATAGTCTTATATTCACACAAATATCAGCAATTATTACGATTTTTGACAAAATATCATAGATATGCCGTACCCCTTAACTATGTCTCACACTTACAATATTAAAAAATAATATGGTCGTTGACCATATATTGTAGGGGACGAAAGGTGGTTTATCCCCCAAACATTTTATTGGGGAACCATGCCCCATTCCCCCCCCACACGTATCGCCACCTTACCGACGAAATTGTACTCTCATATTTCATGGGGGAGGGCAACAGGAAAATGCGTATTTCCCCTGCCCATTAACTTGCATTGTTGTTTCGATCTTTGCAGTCAGTTGTTGTTTTAACGCTCTTTGTTTCATATTGTCATTATTATTACAAATTTTAGCATTCCTGTATCGGATGATGGCACTTTCGATGTCTCGTTATCAGATGTGTCTTTAGCAGTAACCATTGAGATAGGTACGTCATGTCAATGTTCAGTAGTCTTTATCTACAGTGCATAAAGCATGCATATCTCACAAGACTGGACATATAAACCTTTGGTAGAACACCTGAAGCAAAACGATGTGTAATAAACACAGTAAAGCAATCAAACTGCAATTTATCATTCATACGACTTCTTTCCTAGCTATACGTAAGCAGTCTTCAACGCTCGTGGCCGCCTAGCACGGGTAGGAGGGGTGCGTGCACACGATGGAGTTCGATAACAGGCCTAAGAATGAGAAAAATATTCAGAAGGAAGTTCTTCAGTTTTTTAATTATCGTTTCCACCTTCTGATCAATAAAGTAATTCTCATGTGCTTTGGGTCTACACGAGTCAATGTAAACCTACTAGATTTGCACTGTCAAATTGAGAAATTTTTGACAGTCGGGAAAATAAGCATAACGTCACTATTCATTTTCCTGACAGTCGGGAAAATAAGCATAGCGACGTCATTTATTTTCGAGAAATAGGCCTGACATAATTTATATCTCATGTATAAAATATGAACTTAATTAACTGCAAAGTTGCTTATCATGAATGTCATTATCAAAATAACTTATGTAGACTGGTTCTGAAAACTCAAACCAAATACATAGTGCTACACAACACCCGTGAGTTAAGTCCTGGTCACACTGCCACGACAACCCACGACCCGACGGTGACCACCCACACCGTCGGCTGTGGTCGTGGCGGTGTGGCCGGTTCCACGACTAGAATTCCATCGTGTCGTAAGCCGTCGGCCCGATTGAACATGTTCAATCGTAGTTGGATGCAGTCGGTGCCCCAGAATGTATACGATTTATGCAAATTGTCTACGACGGAGAGTCGCAGGTAGTCGTGGCGGTGTGACCCGGGCTTTAAATGTACTCCACCATACTTGCGGTATGACTACCTAATTAACCACAGCAATTATATTCAACGTTTTCCACAAAAATCCATGAACTCTTTTTACTTTATGCTAGGTGTGGACAGCAAGACAGGCCTGCCGACGGTGTACAGTTCCAGTTCGGACTGCTCATTTTATGTCGGTAGTGTCAGCGTTGATATCCATGGCGGTGCCAGGTATGTCAGGTCTCATGAATTGCGCACTAAGCATAGACAAACGCTCCTATAAAACAATGTAATAACTACAAGCAATCTATTGACATAGGTATGCGGGTTTTATTCACTAATTAAAATCAATATGCTTCCTCAGCAATTGGGGTAAGTAATCCAAAAAGTTCTAGGGTGCAGGTTTCGACTTCTTTAGTAATCTCTTTAAGTAGAGGGCGGCGGAACAATTGAGGAGTGAAAGGCCAACTTGGCCTGCAATTGACACACCTAATCGGTGCAGGTAGTGGAGCAGCCGTCATATGCGTAATTGCCTATTACGATTACAGTCTATTGAAGGAGAAAGCAATAGGGATGTAGAGCGTGCTTTAGGAAAAGGTGGATGTCATGTAGCCCCTCCCCCATGTCCGTAGTACCCCTCCTGTTTGCGCCCCTTCTGTTTGCGCCAACACTAATTCTATTTCTCGAATCTGTGTGTTGCTCAGTGGGGTCAATTTGCGAGGGAAAATTAATATTACCTGGATTTTCTGTTTCGGCAATTTTTGTTCTCTTGTCCTAATAGGATTTTATTCTCTTATAATATTTTACTTTCAGCTGGTTGTATAACTTATTCGACGATATGATAGAAGACGACATACAAGACGCTTTGAATGACCAGGTAAGATTGTGTCTCGTGTACCGATATTGCCTTATATATGTGCAATTTATAATACCTTTGTAGATGACTGCAGTGGTCAAGTGGTTAGAGCATCCGACTTGCAGCCGGAAGGTCTAGGGTTCAAATCCTGGCCGGGTCATACCAAAGACTTTAAAAATGGAACCTACCTCTTGGTGCTCAGCATAAACAATGGAGTAGGGAAAACAAGCCAGTGAGCCAAAACTGGAAAAAAAGGCCGTGGTCGTCTCGACTTTAACCAATTGGTTGGAAACTGGGACGTTAAACCTCATCTAACCTAACCTAACCTTTGTAGATGGCCAACGTCTCTGGTCATATCTTACTTCATACAACATTAACCAGTGGCATAGTCAGAAAACTTTTCAATGAGGTACAGGGGGGCTGGTGGATCCACTATTTCATGGGGGCTACAAATAATGAAGTCGTATCCTATATTTTTCACTCTTGTGTTTTCCAGAATGGGCAACTGGGGCCCAGAGGTTCGCACCCCGGCCCATCCTCCCCCATTACTTTAAATGTCTATTCTTTATCCAGCATCTTTAGCATCGATACAGTTGCCATAGAAACGCGAGCGATATCACGTGACCCTTGTCAACAAATTTCTCCCTACAGGTTTGTCAGATTGTTGTGAAAGAAGTAAACACCGATCTGGCAGCGGAGGTTGCTGGTATAACAAGTAAGTTGTATTAATCTAACACTTTATGGCATGAGGGATGCCTTGTTGTGTCTGTCTATACCAAAAACCAAAAGTAGAATTGGTGAAATTTGACTAAACTATTCCACAATAAATCTTTAAAGACAAACGTGCTGCCCCCCCATCCCCCTCCCTTCGAATCATACTCGAAAGAGGAAGGAAAGTTATCAGGTTTCACCAAAAAGCAAGATTAATGACATTTCGTAGTCACTATTGAAAACCTTCACCTTAGTGTCTGTGACGTTCTTTTCTTTACCACAATAGAGTAGTTAGACCACGACTATTAGGGGCTGGGTGGGGGTAGGGGAGGACGATTATCTAGGGGGGTTGCTCTGCTTCCCAGGTGGCTATGTGCCTGTTTCATCGTGTCCTATACTTTGGCATGATATTTCTCACAGTAGGGATAGGAGAGGGGTCGGGGAAATGCAGTCACTCCACTAACCCTAACAATACGTGGGGCAAATGATTGTTCGCAATAAACTGATAAAAATGTGTTAGTTTTTAACAAAAATGAACCTTTCAATCACACTTAAACAGTTGCAGGCGTTAGTATGACATTAAACAAAGGGAAGGTGTTTTGCCTTAAAATTATTCGTTATTGGTTAACAATCGTGACATGAGTGTTGCCCTCAGCAACATTTACCCCTACAGTCGACGTATTTTGCTCAAGGGGGGTTCTAACCCCCTATACCCACCCCACAATCCTATGTAAACAGCGCTGATTGATATATATCGTAATAAATTCGGGAATTTAATTTGCACGGGATGTAAGGAATTAAACGTGACACTTGAAGCAGACCTTGAATCTGAATAATTCTTTTCTATTTCTTACCCTTTTTTAATTTTAATGTTTCTGTTTTTCATAAAGTGGTTACCTCAATTAGTGATACAGCCGAGATTGATTACTCACTTGTTTCTGCGCCCATGTTCAACTCATCTTTAACTACTTTCCATAAGGTAAGTTAGATGTCATACGTTGTATCGGTCTTCTTATGTTACATCAAAACGTGTTGTTTCCTATGATTTCTAAAATAATATTAGGATTTGCCTAGGGTGGGATGAGTACCTCAGGGTTTTTCATGAAAGGTATTTTCGGAGGGGGATGGGGTTACAGATATAGTGCCAGTGCGCTCGGTTTCTTTGTTGAGTTTGTGTAAATAGCGTGCTCACAAATTGACAAATATCATCTGTTGTCTCAAATGCATTTGACTTTTGCAAAATTGCATTTAAACTTACTGAAGTCGTTTCTCTTCTGACCAATTTACAAAGGGGGAAGTGTACCAAATAGGGAACCACACAGAGGCACCATTCAAAATACCCACAATCCCCAGCGACCCAGACGTGTCCCGGATGGTATTCATGTGGATGACGGATTATGTGGCTAACAGTGCAGGATATGTGCTTCACAACACTGGCTTCTTCCAGTATAACGTCACCCAGGACGAGGTGAGACATTCACTGTTTAATTAAACTAGTTTTCTGGATATCTTCCCTTAGAATGTTAGGATAAAACGTGATGTGTAAAAGCAACTAGGATTGGCAGCACTTATACCAGGGCTGGTCTTATCTTCAGGGGAAGGGGTAACATTATTTGTGAGGGGGCCCTTTAAGACGCGGTCGTAAGGACAATATGGGAGGGAGGAGGTGAAATGTGACACTATTTAAGCGGAGCGCCACCATAAGTTCGCGAGTAGCCTACCTCAAAATGTTTGTGACACATGACTTACATATTGCAAGCAATGGTACTTCCCAGGCCTTGTAAGTTGCACCTGAAAATACTCTATTTTGTGATTTCATGTTTTAGAAAAAGGTTCCCTTGATTATCAGATTATTGGGTAAATCTGGTCATAACTTGTACTCACTTGTTCCAACATGATGAGGTCCGTAGTCAAGGTGTGGGGACAGGGACAGGTGGCGACACCATAAAAATTCTTCACCCCCAGAAAATTAGAGGAAAAAATTACTATTACCCAAGAACATCTTATCATACCCCCTCCCCGAGAAATATATCCCCCTTTCTCTAGGGAGCTATACCCCTTCAGAACATTGTCTGGTTACGGGCTGGATATGCTTTAATTTTTGATACGCTTTAAAAGACAAAAATAATGTCAAAACGAGCGATATAACTTCAAGTTCTGCTTCAGCAATTACATTTAAAAGTTCGTTACCTTGCCCACAAGGCTCGGGTGTGTATTATTAATTCTGACCAAGGAGGTGTTATTAGGTGTTATTAATATCACCTCCCTGTTCTGACTGTATATACTGTAAGAGGCGCTCAGGAATAAGTGAAAGCAATTTCCGTTTAAAACGTACAGCACGTCTGCTTATCATGTAGAATTCTACAACCTATAACGTTTCCCTAGAGTTTCATCGACACTAATCATTTTTACTTTCACAATTTCACATTTTTAATTTACCGATTTTCAAAAAAGAAAAAAAAATAAAACCAAAACATATTTCAATCTTATCACTGGAATGAACTTTCTTCCAGCTGGTGATTTTCTTTCTCTTTAGTTTTGCATCCTTGTTATATGGAATTTTACTAGTTGTATGAACATTGGCCTTTATCTACGACAAAGGCACTCACATAAGCAGAACCACTCAGGACGAAAAGAATTTCCTGTCGATATTCAAAGATAACCCACTCTTCAAAAACTTTTAAGTTTTGCATAAATGTTACTGGTCCAATGAATAAGTCTGCATAGTTCTTACTTTAACTAGCGCGGTATTTTATACAGGGAGGCGTTTAACCACAGAAGGGGGAGGGGGTGGGTCAAACTCCGCAATGATTCAGTTGCGAAAGACATAATGCCCTCAAGTAACCTGTTCATGAAAAAATACTCCAATATAATTTCCTGCTCCTGACCTTTAATCATCATGACGAAGAAACCCTTAGGACCCCTGGCCCCCACGCCTGTGGAGAGAGAATGTACTACGGTAGTGCCTCTGGCGACAATGGGTTAGGGTGATTTGCACCCTCTTTTCCACAATCAATTCCTGGCTACGCAGGACACAGACTACCGAATTCACGGTGAATCCCTGTCGTAGCTAGGTATTGTGAGCGGAGGTGGAAAACCGTTAATGCAAATGGGGGCATCGACAAGAATTATTCCTTGTATCCGAGTCGTTTCAGCAACCTATTGCAATGGGGACACGCAGTTTGCGGTAGGTGGTGTGAGGGGTGAAGGGTCAGGGGTAAGCGGTAAGGGACTGAATTGCCTCGGCCTGTCAACAGTGTTTTTTATTTTTGGTTTTTGTTTGATTTTTGCTTTCTCTATATAGCCAACCTTTCACTCTCTCCCGTTATGCTGTCCCTCGTCCATCGGACGTTGACTGCCTTGTTTTATCTTTTTCCACCAGATTCCAGCTGGGAGCAAGATCAGCTTAAACACATCAGACTTTGCTATTGAGTTTCTTATCCCTCAGGTACGTACCATGAAGAACTGCTCTTTGCATCAGTTTACGTAACAGAGATTTTTCACGTTAAAGCGTTCCGTTTACCTTGCTGATGGTCACATCATGTCCGGGCCGACCGTTTTACGGTGGGCTGTGCGCCAATGGCGAATGCGCCGCTGGGCAGTTTGAGTTGTATTTTGAGATGTCATTTTGATCAAGTTATGAAATGAAAGATGGATGTCAGAAGTTTGGAAAGGGTGCAGTTGCAGAGTTTGCCAGAAGCTTTACTTTCCAGAAATAGGCCCCTAGCTTAACTTAAAATACAGTTAAGGCTTGAAGGTCAATATCTCCAACAGACTGTAAAAAGACCTAAATATCCGTCTCATAATCAACGGGGGAATGTAACAGTTACAAGTGCGCCCTCCTTTTGAGTAAACTTTTGGTGTTGATGGCAGGGCTGTAGTCAAGTCCACCAAGCTCGAGTCCAAGTCCGAGTCCAAGTCCATAAGGTCAAGTCCGAGTCCAAGTCCAAGTCCGAGGGCTCGAGTCCAAGTCCAAGTCCGAGTCCAGTGTTCTCGAGTCCAAGTCCGAGTCCAAGTCCAAAATTGTAAAATTTTCCGGTACTTGGCTCTGAAAGCTCCCTGCTAGCTCTAAGCTCAATATGCTACGACAAACTGACCAAACAAATTAGAAAAACCTCATGTCAAACTGAATAAAATTATAGTAAGAAACTGATCAATTACATGTTCACAACAGTACCATAAACACTGTAGCTTATGATATCCTCCATAGGCCTAACCCAGGTAACACAATGTAGGCCTTAATTGTAGCCTATGTAAGAGGGGCTTGCTTTAGTAATCAGGACCTACTATTGGATTCAGTCATGCCTTTGCTAATCCACCTTATCTACGGTCCCCCAAAGAAAACTACAAAAATCAGTGTTCTTCACAGATTTTCAAGAGAGGCGGTCAAGCGCAAAGAGCACAGGCGATGGCGAAGCAGGTTGTTATGTGAGGGACTCCGCTGACTAGCTGTCTTTTGCAAGTTGACAGATCCTACCCAGTACTCATAAGTACCATTTTACAAATTTATGACTTCATTTGTTTAAAAATATGTGCGGATCGGCCTTCATTTGAAAAAAAAAGCAGTAGCCTATTGTCAACTTTTTCGGAGGCGGGGCCGAGCAGAGAGGAGCTTTTGTAGGGGGCTGGATTTTTTAGGGGGCGGTCGTTATTTTAGGGGGGCAATTTCCACTCGGGGGTGGACCACCCCCTAAAACTCCTTGTGGAAAAGACTGAAAACATACTTTCAGATACCAACAACTTCGCCTTTCCCACCCTGTTTCCACACAAAGACAGACACATACACACTTACACACATAAAAGAGTCAGCATTCAGTATTATCATAGCTGTATGCACATGCATGCAATTACTTCCTGATGCCCTTACATACTGTATCAGAGACCAAATTAAGTGGTTGTAAAGATGCTGATAGGGAACTAATAAAACTTCCAAAAGCTAAGATCTTTTCATGGTACAAGTCCTCATAACCAACAGTACAGTAGACCTACTACATCAAAGAAAACTATAGGCTTTATTACATGTCAAATGTCATTGCTTTTGGGAGGATTATGAAATTTAAAATAATGTGATGAAGAGAAAGGCTGGACTTGATGGACTCGACTTCAAGTCCAAGCCGAAGTTCGAGTCCAGAAAGCCCGAGTCCGAGTCAAAGTCCGAGTCCAGAAAGCTCAAGTCCAAGTCAAAGTCCGAGTCCAAAAAAAGCGGACTTAAGTCCGGACTTGAGGTCAAGTCCGGACTCGAGTCCTCCAGCCCTGGACTTGATGGTCACTTGAACTGTATGGAGGTTTGTTCTGCAGTTGAAAAAAGGGTTTTCTCACTAAATGTTCTAGCAATTTAAATCACCAGACCATCATTTGTGGATTTTCTTAAGAATAATATGGATGACATGCTTAATATCAAACAAAATGAACAAGAATGGATTAATAACCTTACGTTTTAATTCAAAGAGGCACTTTTTCTAGAGCCAATATTGTCTTTTGTATCAGTTGCATTATCAAACGGACAATTTGTAATTAAGCCAGAATGTATGTTTTTATGTTTTTCATAATTTTTGTTAGCTTTCAATGTGTTTAACAATGAGCTTTTGTTTTTCTGTATCCTAGATCGCTAAGTTGTACCCGAATATGATGATGCAAATGAATCTAAACACAACAGCGCCACCAGTCGTTAGTATCACGCCCGATAGCGTTGGGGCTACCATTAATGGAGACATAGCAGCTTACGTCATCCTACCAAACAAGACTCTAGCCTATGTGTTCACACTTGGCGCGGTAAGTCTTCTCCGATTGCAAAACTGTTTTTGTATCTGAACATAATTTGAAGAGCACAGTGATGACATCGAGTATAACGAATGATGGATAGTCCACTTGGCCCAGGCAGGCGCATAGCCAGCCTTCTGGATGAGGGGAGCAACTCAAATTTGTGCCGTGCAATATTTATGCTCCATGGGTTTCATGAATACATGTCCTG
Organism: Holothuria leucospilota; assembly: GCA_029531755.1. Lineage (NCBI taxonomy): Eukaryota > Metazoa > Echinodermata > Holothuroidea > Aspidochirotida > Holothuriidae > Holothuria > Holothuria leucospilota. The sequence goes on from CM055965.1 coordinate 15,608,715, forward strand.
ATATCCTTTCATTTCCCCATGTTATCCCTTATTATTTCTTCTTGGGTATTCAGCATACTTGCAGGGATTGTCCCACCGGCTGCATCACCGTGGCCAACGTTGAATGGTCCCAAAATATGAACCTGCCATATTCTTAATATGCCCATTTTCTCGCCGACATCATCAATGAATTTGTCAAAGATATTTCTACAACTGTTATTACCTTCGTAACCCCCAAATGATCAGTATTAATATCAGGCACTTTCAGTTAGCCAAACATGCAATTTAATCCCCCCTGATGTAAAATACCATTAACATACTTTATGAAAGTTCTTTACTGGAGGATTTAAGGAAATCGTAAATATTACGGTAACTTCCTAGATAAGTATAAAAATGGATATTGGGAGATTTTGAACTTGTCTTTCAAATGTTCACATTCATAAACTAACGTGTTCAAAAACTGTTACCTATTTTTGTAAGTTAAGGGAGCATATCTTTGTTCTACACATTTTCCGGTCACGAGTGGGTTGAATGACAAGCTTACTTCTACTCAGGGCAAGGGAACGTGTTTTCATTTGGTTTTTTCACTTATCCAAGGTTTAATGTATAAGTAAAAAAGACTAAATGCAAAGTTGCAAACACGTTACCTCCGGCAGGGTTACCCTGACTAGTTTACTTCCTGAGTTCATTAAAGCGGTGATTTCTACACAATGAAAGGAAACTTATGAAAGAGACCAGGTACGGTGTACTACAACGTCAACTTAGAAGATCTTTTTAATTTGTTTGTTTTTTGAATGTCCAGACATTGAAAGTAAGTGCTGACCTCGGATTCACCCAGTCCAGTCTTACCTGGAATTCTTCATACGTCAGGTAAAGTTCGTAACATTTTAATGGCCTATTAAACACATATCCACCTTCTCCTAAACCATAGCGTGAAATATCAGAGGCCATACTGACGAGAAGCAACACTGCCAGCCGAAGAGGAGGTCGGGGGAGGGCTGGCCATGGCCCCTTCCTAAATGTCTCTCGTGTATGTGAACATCGTGTGCATAGCAGGAGAAATTTTGGTTCGGGAACATGCCCCACCCCACCTCACCCCTTTTCCAGGCTGAATATACCGTAGGATCTCCTCAGTTAAATCCTGCGTATACCATTAAGCAGCAGTATGCTACAAAGGAGCCATTTTTGCAGCATCAAAGGATAATGCACAACCCTGTACATCCTAAGAATTTAACCTTCTTCATCGGCGTACCCTTGGAGTATACATGACCCATGATGCGAATTCCGAGGAAAATAAAAATATGCTGTTCGATAATATAGCACAGTGTTGCCCCAATTTCATTGTAGCAATTCTGTCAGGAGATATTGTTCTACCTTTAGACTGTAATGCATGTGTAGGACGTATTACATCGTAGAAATAAAACTTCTAACCTATTCGGTTTTGCAAATCTCGTGCAATTCACTTAAATGATGAAAAGACTTAACGTACCCCAAGGGGTACACATACCCCAGACTGGAAACCTCTGTTTCGTCCAAAACACATGTATCATGTAAAACCAGAACGGCAGTCCCTGTCCTGTCTCGAGTCTCTCGACAAAGTGCAATTAAAGGAAAATATTGCTTTTGTAGTAGAGGAAATTTTCATATTTTCGAACATGATTTATAGAGGCAGAATGGTAGGTTATTAAAATATATGAATAGCTTTATTTTCAAGAATTAAGATTCTCTTAGAAGGAAGTTGTATGGTATGAGTAGGGAACTAGGAGAGAAAAAATGACCGGGTTTTAGGTTTCGATGATAAGAGAAACCTATCCATTTATGATGGCGTGTGTTTATGTATGGGTGTATGAGGGTGTGTGTGCTTTTGTGTATGCGACGCTAAGCTCGTTAACACGATATCTCAAGAAGGGAAACTGGCTGTACTCAAACTTGGTACATAGATTCCCCATATTAAGAGAAAGAACTCTTTTGTTTCTGGTGGAGGTCAAAGGCACTCTGGGGTCACTGGGGGTCAAACTTTGAAAACCTTGGTAACGTGATATCTCAAGGCAGGAACTTCGATAGATTTCATACTCTGTATGTGGATGCGTTGTAGTGAGAAGCAGAACCCAGTTGTTTTTGTGGAGGTCAAAAGTCATCTGAGGTTACCGAGGTCAAACTCTGAAAACCTTGTTAACACGATATCTCAAGGAAGGAAGATTCGATATATTTCATATTTGGTAGGTGGATGCCTTATAGGAGAAAAAGAACCCTATTGTTTTTGTGGAGGTCAAAGGTGATTTGGGTTTACCATGGGTCAAACTCTGAAAAACTTTTTTGCACCATTTCTCAAGTTAGGCAGCTTGGATAGATTTTATACTTGGTATGTTGATGCCTTATGGGGAGGAAAAGAATCACGTTGTCTTTGGTGGAGGTCAAAGGTCATCTGGGGTCACCAGGGGTCAAACTCTGTAAACTGTGTTTATACAATATCTCAAGGTAGGAAGGTTGGATAGATTTCATATTTGGTGTGTGGATGCCCTATTGGTGAGAAGAACTGCATTGTCTTTGGTGGATGTCAAAAGTCATCTGGGGCCACCCGGGGTCAAACTCTGAAATCCCTCTTAAGAAGGTTTCTCAAGGTAGGAAGCTTGGATAGATTTCATACTTGATACGTGGAAGCCTTATGGTCAGAGGAAGACCATTTTATTTTTGGTGGATGTCAAAAGTCATCTGGGGTCACCAGAGTTAAAAAAAAAAATTCCAAGAATTCCCAAGATCATCATCTGGTGTCACTAGAGTTCAAAAAGCAAAATTTCCCAAGAATTTCCAAGATCGTCATCTGGGGTTACCAAAGGTTAAAACGCAAAATTTTCCAAGAATTCCCGAAATCACATATGAATACATAACTGTATTTTCCAAAAAATGAAGATAGCATTTGACCAGTGACTGAAAGAAGTGGGACATCATGGCATTATTTGGAATAGGATATAGTATCATCGAAACCTCAATGCATTTTTGAATCCTGGGTAAGAGAACGTAGACAATTATTCGTGATGAAGTTAGCTTATGAAAAGTCTGTTGGCTCAAACTTTTACAATTGAAAATGATGCAACATCCATGAGTCTTGTTATGTGTAAATATATATATATATATATATATATATATATATATATATATATTTGGGTTGTTCTTAATATGTCTTGCGTCTGTTGGCTTCTTATTTTCATATATATATATATATATATATATATATATATATATACATATATATATATATATATATATATATATATATATATATATATATATATATATATATATATATATATATATATATATATATATATATATATATATATATATTGCTAGAGTTAATTGAAGTTAATTGATGAGACTGGATGGTTCAACTATGAATATAGCAACTTTTTGCCATGTTGGTGCATTGTAAACGCAGTATTTTTCCTTATCTCCAATCACTGTTTGTTGGTGGTAGAGGACGAGATTATTTTGATATTGATCATTACAAATATAATCGTGTAAATAAGGATGGATGGTCAGTATTGCATTCGAAATTGCGCTTTGGGCGCTTCTCTTTATCACCGAAGTTGATCTTCTATACCGACCTAGTTTACTGAGAAATATTATCTTTGATGTTCACATTTTAAGGAGGGGTTTTAATTTGTCTTTCAGCGCTGATTTGAAACTACTTTACACAGCAATTGACGACTTTAAGGTAAGCTGGACTTTTAGACCAGGTAGTTATTAATAATGTAAATACTATTTTAGCTTGGATTGGTACCACGCATGAGCATCGCAATTTTAACTGAGAAGTAACATTTGCAAACCAAGGATGTTGAGCGATTTTTCGTTGGCGCAGTGGGGTTGTGTTTGAACTGGATTCACACACAACTTAAGTACAAGCATGCACTTTCATTTACAAAAATCACTTCTTAAAAGGAAGTATGTTAAAAGTCACTGCCTCAAAAAAGAAAAGACACTTGCAGACCTGCAGCCAGACCACGTACTGAAGGGGCCAAAATAGGTTCCAGGGAGCGAGAAATACTAAAATACAGTAAGGCAATTGTAATTTCTTATTTTTTAGCGGGACGAAAATTTTCCTAGGGATCACGGTTCCAGTCCCTCCTTAGCTCCGGGCTTGGTCTTTTGTCAGGTGTGAGACCTTATAAGAGCAAAAAGATATCGGGGTTTAGGAAAAAACTATAATTATAAATTTTTGAAAGGACTACAGGCATGCCTGTAATGATATTGTTCAGAAAAACCTTTCCATAAACTTACTTTTCGTCTCCAATTTTTTTCACAGATTGATCGTCTGCGATCTACTTTGCAATTTGCGTGTAAAGCATACATCATACCGGCCTTAAATAGTAAGTTTGTAAACAGTGAAAATGAAAGTCCCGTAAGATATATGACTACATGAAATTTTAAACTCAAATTGAGAGGGCGGCTACGTGTTCAATTAATGGATTACAGGTTTAACAAATAATTCATTGGATTTAAGATTATTACCGGGTACTTATTGTGTGGTACTCTTTACTGAATCTGGTTTCGGGATGCATTCTTTGGCCATGCAATGTATCGAGGACGAGAGAATATATTATGACATGTAATTGTTGCTCAGTGGTTTGGACTTTCTGTGAACAGGAGTCGAATTACTCACGTTTTAACAATTTGAGTAACTTACCTGAACCTACCTACCTAAGTTATTGCATAAACATCACGTGCATAAATTTTAAAGTCTTTGAGCCCGGACCTACCCTCTCTTCTTTGTGAATAAGGAAACTACTACAAAAATATGGCAGCGAAGTCATTTTAAATAAATACAAATTTCTCAATGTTTGGTTGGAGTACTAGGGTATGCACTCTCTAAGCAATCCTCGAAATTCTGAGTTTGTTCAAATTTATCTCTGAACAAAATGTAAATTCCTCGTGTGTTAGATTGTGGAGTATGGATATGCGTAGGCCTACAAATGTTTACTTTGGAATACTTTGAGATTAAGCTGTCTGTTACTTATCCCACACTTACAAATCCAGGATACGCATAGTGTGCTGGTATTAGCACATATTTTGATCGACCAATATTTACCCAACATTTCGAGGCGAAGTTACCATTTGATAAGATCAGGGTCGTATTGTGGGGACCATTTCACGTTCAGTGGGTCCCTCTTCAAGCGTCCTTCAAGGAACATTACTTTCTGTTGTTGTTATGGTGGGGGATGGGGGTAATTTTTGATACTAAGTGAAGCCCCACTGCCGCGTAATCATACTTTTTTGCCAAAAATGTTTCCCAGATTGCCGGGAATGCCACTTTTCCTACCTTCTATGTACAACTCTGCTGACGCCAAAACAGGCTCTTACAATCTCTCTTAAATTTGAATTTTTAATTGAAATGCAACAATTCTTTCATAGAAAGATTCATCTTGTAAGGACCGTCGAGGAAACTTCCCCTATGCCCCTTAAACTAAGGTCTGGATTAGATATAGAACGATTGTGTTGACGAAGTTTATTTAACTTTCTATTTGACACTTAAACTGTCCATTCATGTCTTCTGCAGAATATGGCGCCCAGGGGGTACCGGTCCCAAGTTTTGACGACTACGTTTTTATGAATCCAGTTGTAACACAGGGACAGGTAAGGGATACCTATAAACTGATGTACGTAAGGTTGGTGTGTTGCTTGATCTGTAAGATAATTTAGTTGAGAAAAGAAGTACTAACACTGAAAAATTCCTTGCTTTTGCCTAGCTTGTGAATTTTTCCTGAAATGGTCAAATTTTGAAGAGGTATATCTTGAGAACGGTAAAGATATTTAATAATTCCAACGGATTTGTCATTAGGGGATCTTACTTTGTAACTTCTGCAGTGAAGAGATCTACAGACCTTATGCTCATAACGTCACCATTTCATAAAATTGAAGTGCGTATACTCAGAGGTCACTCATGTGTACACTTTTGTGCACCCAGTCCTCTATGGAGGGCGGTTTTCAAGGTGATGACGTCAATGCGTAAGGTCTGTTGGTTTCATGTCATGTAACTTTTAAGGGCAAATGTAGTTACCACAACTTGAATCAGTATACCCTGGTTAACTAAGTTATGCATGACTCTTTTTAATCATGTGACAATGTTTTTGTTACTGATTAGTTTAATTCATGCATGATCTAACTCCTTTGTTAACCTTGATATGCAATGTTTATGTTCTAAAATATTCTAATAGGAATTGTAAAAGAAATATGGGCAGATGGGAGACCAGTTTATTAGCTGGTGTCTCAAGATATAAGGTTAGGGCTATGAGGGAGTTGCTATTTGACAAATAGCAACTCTCTGGGGCTGCTGCTTATTTCCCAAAAGGATAAAAGTGAAGCTTGAGACAAAATGGAAGAAACAATATCTTAGAGACAATATCGAATGAAAGAAATAAAAAGGGGAACCATTCAGTCTTTGCCAAATTATCCTTTCAATGTTTTACATAATAATGCACAAAAGCAGGTGTGGCGCAAGGTGGGAACCGATAGGGGCCGAACGCCCGTCGGAGAGAGCTGTCCTCTCCCCGTCGGGGAAATTTTCTATTTCGTCTCGGAACCTGAATGGGTAGGGTCAGTATGTATTCTCCGACAGCGACCAGTTGAACCGACGGTTTACTAGTTTTGCTCTTAAGGAAGGCATATTCTTTAATAAAAACTACAAATTTTCAAATTTCTTGCAATTGTAACCTCAGTTTTTTATTTTTTTTTTCAGAAAACCCCCAAATATTCCAATTTTTTGAATATCTTCCAGCGGCAAGTCGTCACTTTGTCAGGGTTTGAAGTTGTTGACCCCGGGCCTCTCCCTCTGTTGGGGAGCTTAGACCTCCGTTGGGTTAATCAAATGCAGTCAATTTAATAATAACATTCATTCGGATATTTGCCAACATTTTGCCTTCCTCCAGAGTTTCAGTTTTAATGAATATTATTTTTGGGGGAAACCCCTAGCCACTGATATTTTTACATACCATTTTATGATGTGATTGTGTCGTTTTTGCATATTTTGCTTTTAATTGTAATTTTATATCCTTGGTTTTCATTTCTCACACAGGGTTTTCTGAAGATTGGCACAGATCTGGCTTATCAAGCTACTCGTAGCACTTAACAATAATTTCATTTTCGTTTTGTCATTCCGATCCCCATCGTGTAGAGGGTAGCGAAATGCGTTTCAGGTACAGTCCGGGGACGAGTTCCGCTTTGGCGGAACTTCCATATAGTTTCAAGTTCTGTATAAATGAAAAGCAAATTTAATAAGAGTTACACATTTTGAATAAAGAAGCTTGTCAGAGAAATCCGTGAGGACAACTATGATATGATACAAAAAGAGCGATTACAAGAAAGGGCGGAATCATGATCCCCTGCTCGCATTTGATAACCTGTTGCCAACGAGTGAAGCAAATTCGACAACATATGGAAGCTTTATTGAAGTCGTTTAGTATTTTTTCCGTTTGCCGTTTAATCATCCCTCCAATTTCACTGCAACAATTTGCCATCCCACACGATTCTTTTCCTAAAATTTGCCGTTCAAATGGGCCTACACAAAACGTGGCGACACGAGAGATGAAAGGGGATGGGGTAAATTTCCCATACCCTTGCGTAGTTTTAGAAGAGTCACATAATAAGAGAAACGTCAGCGGTTTCGCTCAAAATCAAGGGCATTACGAGGATAATTTTTTTCCCGCAGTGGCTGCTAATTATTAATTGTTCCAGGTTTTGGTCGGGGGAAGGGGATCAGGAATAATGAAACAAGCGCCGAAAATGACATTTTTAAAGACATTATCAGTGGCGTCGGCACGGGAGGGGGATGGGGGGCCCGAGCATTTCCAATCAATTTCCGAAAAGTTTCCAAAAAAAAATCAAAGTGAGCCCAATAGGCGTTTAAACTGTAGATTTCGGAAGGGGATAAGGTGAAGTGTGTTTCATACTATTAGTGATAAATCTATTTTATTCATCTGTTATCAAAAGTCGTTCTCAAACTATAAAAGATTCTCTCAAATCCTTCGCAAACTACCAAAATTGTTGCGCGATACGTGGATATGGGATCTTTCAATCTAATTTGTAACATGATGTGGAAGGTTGAAAGTACGTATTTGCCGTTATACATTTTTCAAAAAATTTTACCGAGCGCATCGCGCATGCAGGCACTACCGGTATAGATGGATTAAATAATGCACTTACGACGAAACAGCATTCTGGAAAGCGCTTGTTAGTCTTTTACCCCTTTTGCTATAGGGAAAGTGGGAATGTGGTAATGTCAGAGCTCTGCATTATTCTCGTGTAATAGTTCATTTATTGGAATGTGTACACTTTAAAGGCGAAAGTATTTGTTCTGTTATTGTAATCATTTTGTGCAGCCACGCCTACTATTTCCGCTGTAGCATATTTCGACTGAGGAAGTGTAATTGTTTACATATCATATCCGCATCACTTAATTAAACTTCGTCCTTCTATATGCTCTTTAATGCGTTAGATTCTTGTAATTTCTTTACTGAAGGGGTGCGTTCACTCTTTGTAAATCTTGCTCGATCTTAGGCAGGCCCGTAGCCAGCTTAGGAATTCTGACACAGGGAGACACCGGCACCACATAAAGGGGCACCGAAGAAGATAATTATGGTTGTAGACAGTAGAGCCACCATATGATTATAGTTACAGGGGACGATATCTAAAGGCCACAGATAGCTTAAAGGTATCGGTTTCACGTGTGAACATACGCGCACCTCGCGAAAATTTCACTCTTCTGATGGAAATCTTTGCCTCCCTTTGCAATACAAAGAAGTGGAAAGTCTCCACAAGTGAAGGAACTTGACAATGATCACGATGATGCTTCTTCAGCTCCGCAAGCGCAGGTGAAGAGTTGAGTACTTTGCAAACGGCGAGGGGACCAGGGCTGCCATTAGGCAGTCTTGGTGTGGTCCAGGATGATTTTGTTAGGACCTAGTCTTGCCCTAAGACGTTAGTTACTTTCCACAAAGTGAGGGCGTATGTCAACTGAACTGTAAGCCATTCAAAGGTTATGTCCAGAACTCTAGTTCAGAGAGTTCAATAGTAGAGCTGTAGAGGACGCACTGGCGACCGGTACGTATTCTTCACAGCCGATATGTGGTGGACGGAAATGAACTAGAGTCTTAAACAAGACTAGTTAGGACCGAGAGGGAACTTCCCCGAGAGTCTAAGGAATTAGCAAAATGGGAACACTAGCATGGAGCTTGAGCAGGACTTTTTTGAGCAGGAATGACAGTGAGAACCATGGGCGGCTCTAAGAAATTTTGTTTGGGGGGCAAACTCAAGTTCGTATTCAGGGAGGTTGGGGAGACCCCCCAGCAATATTAATGTTCAGCCACGGATAGTACAATAGCCTCAATATGAGTATGCATAGGCGTAGCCTAAAGGGGCCAAGCTGTTTTCTTTGGGGGGGGGGGGGGGAGGCTGTAACGATCTGTCCGAAAAATAGAAACAAAAATTTCCGCGCGCTCCCCGCGCGTTCAAAATGTTAATGTACATATCACATACGTATGCATTACCAATTACATACAATAATTTGCCATGTTACTGTCTATTCCATATTGGTTATAATTCTGGGGAAAGTCGTTACAATAATGATGATAATAATCAGTAGTGTGCCCAAGACTTCTCTCATGGGGGTGGGGCAGGCACTATGTTGTGTGATCGCCGGCCTGGGGGAGGGATCTAAGGGGAGGGATCTAAGGGGAGGGGGTGTCCCGCTCCCCTTTGAAAATTTTTTGAAAAATAGGTGTCCATACATGCAATCTGGTGCCACATATGCTACCTTTGAGGTAAAATTTGTGTTAAAAAATTTACCGTACGTATTTTAGGTACTAAAAGAACAAAGTAGGCATCACCCCCTACCCTTTGAAAATTTTTGAAAAAATTAGGTGTCCTTACATGCAATCTGGTGCCACATATGCTACCTTGAAGTAAAATTTTGTGCTTTATTTTAGGTCCTAAAAAAATCGGTGTCAGTGACGGGGGAATGGCCTAATGGCTCCTCAAATACACCACTAATAATCATAATATATAAGTTTAACCATTAAATAACACACTGGTGAATTAATACCGAATATATTGGTGATGGCGCAATCCAAATCAGAACTGTATTTTAATTACCTAGGAAGTTTTTTAAAGTATCGATTTCCGTTAAGCAACATTATTGCATTATTTTTCTTTCAGTAGGTGCCCGAAAAAATTCTCAGAATATTGCCCGAATTTTCACAAAAATATTTTGTTGGGGGAGCTGCAGCCCCCCAGTCCCCCGCCCACTACGCCTATGGGAGTATGATTATTATTATGTATTACAGCGATGCCATGTAGTTTTCAGAAGCTCTTCAAAAACCATATCAGGCAGTTAGTCATGAGCTGACTACTTTAAAAACAAATACAACCATATCAACCGATCGCTACCGTACTACCATAGGGGTGGAGTAAGAGGCAGGTGAAATGGGCAAAGCGGCTTGATCCATTTGTATAAAATGAGCCCCACCTTTAAATATTTTATTGTTTCTTTCATTGTGTCACAATATGTTTCAGCTTTGCCAAGAAGCCATAAAATGTTGGTTTTCTGGATTGTTTTCTTAAACTAACGAAAATTTCGAGCATGAAGAAACTTGAAAACGATGAAATGATAGCACTAAGTATTTTGGATCTCAGTACCGTTCCGAAACGAATTTTTTTAAAGGGGGAGAGGAATTCCCCTAACTCAGAACGACGTCTCATCCTATATACAAATAGCTAGGCCACTACTCAAAAGTCTCATCACACTGAGCTTAGAATGACTGTTTGGTGTGTTTGTTTTAAGACAATTGAAACGGTATACTTTAACACAGAGGTAGAGAACCTTTTGCTTATAACAGGCCATTTGACAGTCATAAGACCGCTCGTGGGCCAACGGCGCTGTCAATTTGGACAAGGGAAGGGAAACCTCTCAGTCTATGGGAAATACAATACTTTTAGAATACATGCCCGTTACAACTTTTTGTATACAGATACCTATGCTAATCTGGCCAGGTGACACCCTGGCCAAACTGCTTTTAGTCGTGGATGATAATCAACATGGCTAATGGGTTGTGTATCTAATGACCCCGAAAGCTCTGAAGTGTCTGCAAAACTATGGGCATTTAACTCCAGCATTACCGTTACACTCTGTAAATGACATTATGATGCCTAAGCTAATCAGATTACAAACAAGCAACTGAGAAAACGCGCGCGAAGCGCGCCGAAAAAATGTCGTTTTGAAAGCACTTTATTAATGTTTAACCTTCGCATTGCATTGGAAAGTTATTCACTTCTTTAATTTTAAGCCCCCTTAAGGAAAAGGGAGGGCCTAACCTATCTCAAATTACATGTTTTTTTTGTTATTTTTATTTTTAAAAATTGAAGACCATGCTTTGCAAACTTTGGGGGGGGGGCAAGTGCCCCCCCCCCGTGTCCCTATGGCGAGCCGCTAATGAGTCATCGCTTTACGAATGTTACTTAAGTTACTAGATTACTACATGAAAAGCCCTTGATGCCCTGCATTTAACTTTGAGCCTTCACCAGAGTTCGAATTAGAAAAAGTTACATGCACCTGTGCATGTAACTTTAAAATTTTACCTGCACAAATAAATTCTTCCTGCACCATTGAAGTATGACAGTGAAAGATTAAAAAACTCAGGCCTAACGTTACCCCTGTTTCTTCCCTTTTTATAATAGCCTTGACCTAAGTAGGAACAATCAGTGAGATGATCGATGCATGCCACCTAGCAATGACTAGGCATGCACGGTGATACCATCATTACATCTAGCCCCCCCCCCCAAAAAAAAAAAAAAACGGACGGACGGACGGAACTTTGGCAATTCTCCGCGGAATTTAGCAAAAAATTATCCACCTCAAAATACATGTAACTTTTTGATAGAAAAGATGACCTATTATTCTCCAAAACCATATCAAATGAATGTCTGCATTTATGAAAGAGATACACAGACATTTTACTATCTATAATGATGGCAATTAACCCCTTAAATTATCAAAATCCATCAAAAATACGATCCAAAAAGGAGAAGCAACTTATTGAAAATCGTCAAAATTTTCTCGGTATAGGCTGCAATATTTGCCTATGCAATAGTGTGTTAGCATAGGCTGCTCATACACAGTAGGCTTCAAACGAAAATTCTGGAATTTGGCTATGCTTGAAATGGAATTTTACAGAATTTTAAAGGTTAAAAAGGGAATGTTGTGATTTTTCAAGCTGAAAATGTGTGACTCTACCTTTAATACATTCAGTTTCTCTTTTAACTACCATTGGGCTTAGGCCTACATGCACGCGTGCAGGTAAGCAACTCAAAGTTGCATGCACTGACAAAAAGTTACATGCTTTGGTGCACGTGTGCATGCGTTATTTCGAACCCTGGCCTTCACCTAGCTTTGGCTAGAATAGTTCACTGGAATTTTTATGCTAATAATGTTCATAGGTGATATAACTTTGCTTGTGGGAATTGCGCGGGAAGCGCGCCGAAATTTTGCAGGAAAATTGTTACCACGAGAAACCCTGCGTACAGACTCAGCAAGGGCTGGTGAAAAGATAAGCCCGACGAAGGGACCAAGCTCCCCTAAGGGGTCCAGCAACCCGAGGCCCCGCCAGAAGCAATGGGTTACAGAAAGGATTCCGAACGCTAAAGTTTGGGTGCGTGACGAAAAATTTGGGGTTCTGTTGAAGAAAAATTGAAAATATTTGTTTCTTATTAAGGAAAATTTGGGTTTCTATGGAAGAATCTGCCCCTGCTCGTACTAGACAGTCCCAGTCAGTGGCGTAGCTAGAGGGGGGCAGGGGGCGGTCGCCCCCAGAAAGCCTCCGAAGGCCTCTGTCGGAAATTTCTAGTCTCTGTCGGAAATAAATAAAAACTAAATAAAAACAATTCATTTGAAACACTTACAACACTTCTTATGTTTTTAAGCAGAATTACACATCGATATGTCAGCGTGAAAATCAAAAGTCGGCCTCAAAATTGCCCGGAAACCAAAAAAAAAAAAAAAAAGAAAAAGAAAAAAAAGGTCCCCAGAATTTCGAATCGTACAACTATCAAGATAATAATCTGTCGGAATTTTTTGCTTTTGCCCCCCCCCCCCCACAAAAAATATCTAGCTACGCCACTGGTCCCAGTTCTCCCGACTAAGTTACTCCTTCCAAAACTGTCTTGAGCCACTCCTTGTGCAGACACACTTGTGCAGAAACAAATGTGGTTTATTTTAAGGTCATATTCTGGTGGGCATACAAGGCCATAATATTTAATCAGAACATTCTTTGCGCATGCTGTGTAATGTGAGCTACTCTGCAATTTTTGACTTCGATGTCAATCAAAGAACATTCACCAATGACCAACTGAAAATTTTGCTTTCTCCCATCCGAAATGTATTTGGGGTGATTTTTGTCTGCCTTTAAGAGCAAACCAAGACGCCGGGCAACTGGTCGCGGAGGGATGCCCCCTTCCACCACCCTTGGACATTGAGACACTTTACGTTTCTTACAACATATGTCTATCATGATGTTGAGTCTGAATTAAGAATCTTCCTGATCGTAATAAGAGAAAGTGGATAGAACTTCTTATGGATTCAATTGTGTTTTTCCAGGAATCACGCCTACACGAAAGAACAATAGCCTAATTGTGGAACCTTTACCTTTACAAAGCCAACAGATCTCAAAGCGGTGTTAAAGCCATATGTAACTCGAGATGGAAGCGCGCATAGCGCGCGATTTTTTTGTAATTTTAGAACAAAAATATTACAGAAGAGAAAATACGTTCATTATTTAACGCTTTTTGGTCAAAAATCGTCTGGTGTAATACCAGAGCCACAGTTTACACGGTACTAAAATTTTATTTTCGATCGGTTTTCCGTATGGTGGGGCACAGTGGTCCGCACGGGGGGGAGGCACGGCCCCCGTGCCCCGGCCTGGCTACGGGCCTGATCTTTGGTTTCTTTTGCATAATATTTACACTATTTTCAACTTTTTGTAAGAAAGTGTATTATTTTAAAATAGCCAAAGAATAAGTTTTCGAAGCTAAGCAGAAAGAAAATCTTCCAGGAAACCTTGCTCGAACTTTTTAGGGAAAGGCTTTGCGATTTTCGAAAGGAGCACTCTAGCACAACAATTATTTTCTGAATCCATTTTTGTGAAAACGATAAAGTAAAAAATAAGGCAACGAAAGCTCCAACGGGACGCCGTACACCTCCTTCTCCCGACTGATTCCGAAATTTGTTCTAGTTAAAGCTTCTCGATTATTGTTACTCGACTCAAAGAGAAGTGGCGTTACATTGGACCAGGGGCCGGCATCTTGACCCCTAAGAAGGTGCCTCCAACAAGGGGTAGGAGAAGATCTGGTTAAGAAATGGCTCATTGTAAGGCCTAGAATCCTAGGCAGGAGTTTCCCCCGTTTCAAATACGGAAAGCCTATACCGCTGGCCCAACAAAAACATTGATACCCATTTGACAATTTGAGGGGCCCGTAAATAATGAGGGTTCGTTATTTGGATAATGCATTGTCCTTATGTATATCATTTTCTAGTAAAATGGACCCTGCAGACCAAAACGTAACTTTCTTTGTCGCTTTGCATCTAGGGTCAGGACCCTTTGGGTTGGAAGCCTCCCCGGTTTCGCCCAGTCCCGGAGCCCATGGTAACACCACTGGTATATACTTGTTACAAATAAGCAAAGTCAATTTTGCAGTCATGCATCTAGTACATTGTCCGAGAGAAAACTTTTGTTACTGAATTTGGAAACACGATTGTACGCAGCAGAGCCAAGCTTAAGATGGTTTTGCTTATATACCGGTCAGTCCGCCATCATTTTAGAAGTGTTTTCCAGGGCCTTTCCAGATATTTTTCTATAAGGAGAATCTACTCTTTGTTTATAAGCTGTTTAGTCTGTTCGTGCTTACAACTGTTAAATGATTACTTCCATGTAACTTTTGACTCCAAGAGACGGAAATTCTCCATGTAAATCTTCCTTTGTAGTCTCCATTGAAAAGTAAAACGATCGCAAATGAAGAAATACAGCTCATAACTAAATAAAAGGACTCTCAGCTCAGTCACACATTTTGAGCCTTCTTGACTTTTATTTCAATAGCGAAAAAGTGCTCCACTGTCTATCTCCAGGAACCACATACAACTACACTAAAATAAACTACCTTAGCGTCAGGGGTGGTACTAGGATTTGCCCGATGGGGTGAAACTCCCCCCCCAAAAAAAGGTGGGAGCCAGCAACAGAAGCGGCGACAAAAGCGACGGGTTGCTGGAAGGATGGCAAACGCAAAATTATCGGCCCGCTTAGAGGGCACCAATTTTGGGGATGTTAATCAAGAAGATTTCACAATATTTGGCTTTTCTAAAAAAATGGTTTTCATTGAAGAAAATTTGAAAATTTGGGGGTTTTAGGAAGAATCTGTCCTCAATGAGAGCAAAGTCAAATAAACCATCCGGGCAACTGGTCACTGTCTAGCATTCATACTGAACTACACTTATGAGGGCTCACAGACGAAATTAGAAAAAATTCCCCGACGGGAGAAGGTCTTCCCGACCTGGGGAGGGTACATGCACCCTACCCCACCTTGCACCACCCCTGCTAGGCGTGCAGGCTCCATCCGTACTATTGGAAACGCACATGGCACTCAAAATCGATTTAAATCATCATGAAGTCAATACCGTGGCTTACAGTGGCTTCCCTTACGCCCACTCACAGATCCTGATAACTGAACTGCTTATGTTACAAGGTAAAAGTGTGTGTGTGCCCCGTTTCACATAAAAACTTTTCCCTCTCCTATCCCACCACACAAAAGCATCACATCGAAACCTTCGCTGCCACAGATCATATTCAGTATAATATTACGCATCAAATGAAAAAAATAAAATAAGGGTAGGCGGTGCCACCATCTGACGTCACCATAGTCGGTGAACCTTGCACATTTTTAGGAAAGGCCCGAAATCATCCTGCGTGATTTCATGCGAAAGATAAATAGGCGTTTTAAGAAAGCCGGGGTTTGAATGTAAAAAGTCTGGTTCTTATGACCAAGCTACACCACAGCGTACCCAGTATATAAAAACAACATAGGAAACCTGTAAATTGAGTCAAACCGATCTCCCTCTTAACCCTTTCACAATGATCAGGGCACTTCTATGCATATGATTGAAGCTCTTGCCCAGCCAGGTGTCATATACACTGCTTCGAAGAATGCTAGAATATAAAGATAGCGCCCTTCAGATACGTATAAAACACACAAGTTAACACCTTATTTGAACTTTGGCCATGTAATAGTCTGTATAACAACATTGCCCGCCCGGTTGACGTGTCACGTGTATATACTTCTAGATTTACACTAAGCTATAAGTTTCAGCCAGGTAGGATATACTCCGTTAAAGGTGGAGGTACGTAATCACATGTTGTGAAGATTTACTAAAGTAGAAACACAGTGGGTAGGTTCAGGGGCCAGTTCCGTTGTGTAATTTTTCTTAAGCCCCTTTCGGCTTCATTTTGTACATTTATACGTTACTAACAAACTTGGCAGATCAATGAACTGGGAGACTATAGACAAAAGCCAGATTGCCTCTCAAAACCCAAACAGCTAGTAACAGCTTTGTGTGTGATACACCTCGCTGTAAAAATGTTTTAGATACTCAGTTTTCCGATGTATTACACGACCACATGAGCGTTTGAGTATACATGCGCGGATGCAAGGAGGAGAGGGGGCCTTCCCGGCCTCAGCCCCCAATTTTCGCCACATCAACAGTAACAAATACGCGAAAATTAGCATAATGTTCATCTAGGAGAATATTCAAGGAGGCTTTCAGCCCCCCCCCCCCCCTTTTCGAAATGCCTGGATCCGCGCCTGATATATGAGCTGATGAGAGGCATCGAGGTAATAACGATGATGCAATTCTTCAATCAATAAGTCTCTAATCAGTTTATGACAGTTAAAACAAACGAAGAAGTATGATTACTCTGCTATTACTCTTGAGCAAACACGCACACACACACACACAGATGGCTACACTATGTAAGAATCATGGACACGAGTAGAACCCGATATTATACACTATACAGTACAAAAATAATGAAGCAGAACCATGATGACTGTACCTGTGAGCGTCAATTAACGGCTATTTACAAGTTTGGGGAAGGGGGAGGGGGCTTGACATTGACCAAAACTATACTTCCAGCACGAATCGCGAAGCTAGCAGCGTGAGATCGGCTGATCACTTAAGGACCCTTAAAAACATTGTGATCCACGCAGGTGATTTGCAGTGTTATCTGAGGTCCTTTTCACGATTTTAATCCACTACAATGGCTGTTTCCACCATTTTCGACTTTGATGCAATAGAAACAGCTATCGAAATCTCACGATGGAATTAAACATGTGCCCACTACCTTGCTAGGGTTCTGGCAAAATGGTGTGTGTTTGGGGGAGGGTGGCACAAACAACGTTATATTCCCTTTCCAATTTCGAAATTAAGAGAAGGGAAATACCCCCTGTCCCCCACATTTTGACGCACGTGTATGAACCATGAATTTATAAGGTCCTGAAAGTCTAGTACGGTAATGTAGTTTTAGAATCGTGACTTGTCTTCCTTTCCTTGTCATTGTTTAGCAGGGAAGTTCCTACTTCACGATCCTATTTTGTAATTCTGCCCAATACGGAAGTAAAGCTGCAACTCTGTTTTGTTGTTCTTTTACGGCCGAGATAGTCTGTGTGAGTGTTTGTTATAGGAGTCATTTACTCAACACTTAACAGTGCGCTCTCGGCAAAAGATCATCACAGTACTGAATACTACATGTCTCCTCGCTGTACTTTTTCTGTACTTTAGTGTTATTGGCAAGTTCTGCTGTGAAGGTCTTCCAAAAATGTTCACTTTTCTACTATCTTTGCTGACGGTCATTGGATTAGGTACAGGTGCAACTCAACCAGGCTTCGAGGCACGTATAACACCGTCGGGTCTCAACTTTTGTAAGTTTTCTGTATCTTTCATCATTGCATGCTAGTACATGTATTGTCGAAGAAAACATAGGCCTACTTAAAACCTCTCTTGAACCAGACGATACCAAAGCGTGAGGTACGTAATGCTTCTCTACATGCCCTGGGGGGCACTTGGGGGAGGGGGGGGGACGGATATGAGAGATAGGATAGAAGATCTATAGCCACTGTAAGCAAGCGTAGGGCCAAAAGAATTTAAATTAAGTTTGTTCTTACGAAATACTATAAAAGTTAATACATGTCAGAATGTCATGGGCTTCATAGTTTTACAAACTACTTATTAAGCTTGGGGATGTTCTCGGATTCACTGATGAACCCTATTCCTTGCAGGGTGGGGGTCTGACCTGAAAGAAGACCAGGAGAAAATCGATGGCTTTTGAACATCAAAAGCTCTAAGGTTATCAAAGGTTAATATTCTTCAATGCAAAACAGACTATGGAAAACCCCTGCTTACATAGACTTCCTCAATACCATATATTAAGGCATATATCTCCAAATGTGATGGAAAACTTTGGTAGGCTATCTGCCTACCAAAGGCAGATAGACAGTGAATTAAAGCAAAGAAGAAGAGAGGGATTTCTGGGTTATATCAATACCGTCGCCTTTTTGACTTAGTGTATCGGTGTGCCGCTATTATCTGTCCTACCGTTTTGCCACAACTCAATCTTTCACCCACCAATTCACGTCCAGTGGCGGCGAAACCGGGGGCTCAGCCCCCAATGCAAAAAGTGAGGGGGGTGAAGGTATGTTCATCCCCCCAACATTGCCAAGTGTTCCAGGAAGTGGGACCGCGGGGAGATTGCAGATATGAGATCCATATTTCAAGGCTGGATACATGCAGCTTAGAACACTCGGCAAGTGCCGTTTTCGGCCATCTGGAGAGTTTGTAAAGCCAAAATTTTTTGTCCGCTCAGCGCTAACCGATGGTGGAGCTCCGCTTAAATGGTTTTGCTGGCACTCAGCCACCCCCCCCCCCATGTATTTTATTTTCGTTCTGCCGTGCCTGACCACGTCTGTAAAGCGCATTTAGTTCTAGATTCGCATTAACTTGATATTTTCTTGTCCTTTTCATGGCTTTGTTGGAGTCCATGGTTCGGGTTTTATTCCTGAAATACACTGCATTGTTATCAGTATTTTGTTGAGGAAAGGAAAGTAAATTGCCAGTGATCCTGTCTAAAATTAACTATTTATGTATAAATAACTCAACCGCATCTTACCATTAACAGTTTCTGTAGCACATGCTAAGAAATTACAGCACAGATCAGTAATTACTGTACAAGCCACGAGGATCGGGTGTACATTGACATGCAGTTAAGTGCGACAGCGAGCTCATGAGAACGGCTATACTAGCAGTGCTCACAGTCGCAATCGATTAATCGCCAGTGTTCGCGATTACTCTTCAGTTAAAAGACCAATTAATAGCTCTCAAAACCCAAGTTGCTACATACTTTACTACAAGCACTACACATAATCTACTATAAATATAGCCCCACCTATCAAAAATATCACTAAAGTTATTTGTCAGGAAATATCGCAAAAGCACAGTGATGGTTTTCTCACTATGCTGATCGAGCTACTCTACAACTTTTGTTTGTCAAGTGGAACTGTTTGTTATGGCTGTAGCTTGGCAATGCGAAGAATGGCAGGTATCATGTCATAATTGAAACCGATTAATCGCTGCAATCGAGAGAAGAGCTGTTCCATTAACCGGCTACAAAGGAAAGGGTCGACTATCAGCATATAAGCTTTAGTTAGGTAAACTTTTGTTCGAGTACCACGAAGTGATAATACGTGGCTGTGAGGTGTTAGCTAAGTTCAAACGTATTTGTGTTCACACAACAAACGGACATAGAACGCAGGTGCGGATCCAAGAGGGAGCTTTCCTGGGCTCAGCCCCCCATCAACAATAACAAATACGCAAAAATTAGCATAATATTAATCTAGGAGAATATTCAAGGGGGCTTTCAGCCCCCCCCCCTTTTTCGAAATGTCTGGATCCGCGCCTGGAAAGTCAACAGTTCTTTGGATGTGTGAAACAACTATCTCGCCCTCCTCAAAGTTTCAAAGGTTAAGAATGAAATCCAGTATAAATATATCAAAATGCCTCATTTTTAATATGCAAATTAGAACAGCGAAAGTAAAATGTAAAGTGAACAAAAATAGCAATAAGTGTTAGAAAATGTGGTCAAAATACTTTGAGTCGGTAAAGTCGTAAGTACAATGTTATAAATTGTAAAGGCTCCCCTGAATGAAAAGCTTATTTTCTCTCTTTTTTTTTGCATGCCCTATATAATATCATGCTTCCGCAATTACCGGTATTATGCAACGGGATCTCGTCCTGCCCCCTTTCGTTACAATGTAAACCAAACCTTGTACTATCTATCAACATTTCAAGACAGTGACCTACCGAAAGAGGGGCCAAACAATACAAATAAAAGAGTAGGCTACTATCACCATTTCATGCATGTCCAATAGCCTGACTATGGCCACTCGTGCCTAAGTCAATAACCTGACTATGGCCACTGGTGCCTAAGACAAGTGTCCCATACCTACGTACCCCACCTTGCCATGCCCTGGTAGGCCCTTTAAAATACACCTTACACTGTAACGTTGAAACTCTAGATATTCTGCATCCCGGCTCGCTCATCGTTAGGAAAATGACAACCGCATATGCATAGCTGCTACGTAGGCTTGTTTCTGAAACTGCTAGCATCGTTCAAGGTGTGCACACACTCACTGAGATGAGAGTTTTGGGGTCATTTCAAGGATCAAAGACAATCAGGCCCTCAGCCAGACAAGGTACTGAAGGGGTTATGGTGGCTTCCAAGGGCGAACTATTTTTCAGGGGGCGAGATGTGTAAAAATGTGTAAAGGCAGCGGCAACTTGAAATTGTTTAGGGGGACACAAAATTTTCTATGGGGGCTAGCCAATGAGATCTATTTGAAAAATAAATCGATTAGAACATTATTTGGAGACGATCCCCAGCCATCCCCTGCCAACGTGGAATTACAGACAGGATCTTGGTTTCTCATTTCAGAACACACTCGTTGCACGAAGAAAAAGTTACTCAAAGCTTGTTGCTCTCCAATGAAATGATTATCAACTCACATAACACCATTACTTATGAATTAAGGGAATTTCATTTTCTGTACAGACGTCCCAATTGCTATGCATAAACGAACACAGTGGTGTAGCAAAGGGGGCTTGCAAGGGTCTCTTCCCTCCCCACAACAAGGCAACCCCACAGGAAATTTGAAACTCAAGAGTGAAAAATATACTTCTTCTGAACACCATGAAAATTTTCTGGCTACGCCACTGTACATGGGCCTATAGTTTGGGACCTTGAAGCTTCCCAGTAGTTCAGTTACAATCTATAACAATCAAATATTTTTGAAATTTTTATGTCATATTTATTCTAATACAGTGAGTGAGATTGGTATCCGTGAACTGAAGGATGAGATCTCCAAGGCAACCATCCCTGACCAGTCCGGGAGTGCTGACGTTGTCATCGGTACTATCGATTACACCGTCTCAAAGTGAGTTGACTTTAAAGGGGCTATCACATCACCCCAAACATATTTAGGAATATGACCATATCTCTAAATACGAATGGTGACGGTACATCATTCTGCTTGGCCAGTGATTACTTGTGCAGTCAGTTGTGTTCCCAATTAAGCTCACAAAGAGAGTATTGTATAGATGTATGGGCGGCGATCGGGGCAAAAAAGACAACAAATTTAAATGTTTTCTATTATTAAAAAGAATTTGTAGAGAAAACATGACTAAAATAATTAATTTTTAATTTTGACTTTGGAACCAATAAATTTTACTTTTCATTCGATCATGCTTGTTTTCTTTTATTTCTATGTTTAATGCTTGTTTCTGTAAATTTTATTTTTCTCACTTGTTCAATTTTTCCCGTTTCTTTCTTCAAATTAATTTAATTTATTTAATAATAAAAACATTTTCGAATAAGTTGTCTTTTTTGCCCCGATCGCTGCCCATATTGATGTGGCCTTAAGCAATTTCAACTCAGTCCAGGCTACTGTAACTGTCTGTGGAAGCTGTACTAGACAGCGGTGTTTGATTTATTTGGAGGATGGGCTAGAGAAAGTTAGTAGAGAGAGCTTTCAATGTCTGCGGCGAGACTTTAGAGCCTACGTTCTCAAGTTGCGGCCCGCGGGTCATTTGCGGCCTGCAAAGTCCATTAATAATGCGGAACCAGAACAGTTTTACTTGTTATTTCCAGATTGCAATCTAAAGCATTTGGATGCCAAATTTTCTCCCATACTGAGGCCAACTGGTGCCAGGTTTCACATAGTGGACGCACAAGTTTAGCTGCAAGTTTTTGATGAAAATTGGATGTCTCCAATCTGGAGCGTCAAGGATACCATTTTCCCCCGTACGGGTGACCTGTACCTACCGTCATGGTTGACCATACCCCCCTTGCCGGACGAAGTTTTTTCTTCAGCTCATCGCTGAGGGCGGCAGCCTAAGGGAGCGACAGCCACAGAGGCGCTACGCAGGCTATTTTGACCAGGGCCGAACTGGAAGACCTTCAGCTGTCTGGATTGACACAAAGTTCTAATGACAAATTTGTATTTAAGAGTGCAATTTCCTGCAATCCAGGTCGGTTGGGATGCCATATTTTCCCCTCGTTCTGGAGACACAAGCATGGAGGGTTGCTAAGTTTTACATTTTCCTGGGAATTATTCAGTTTTTTACATCTGACACATGTATTGCACTAATCTAGGCTTGGAAGGCATAGGCGTAGGAGGCGGGGGGCTGGGGGCTGCAGTCCCCCAACCAAAAATTTTTGTAAAATTTCGGGCACTATGCTGAGAATTTTTCGGGCACCTACTGAAAGAAAAATAATGTAATGATGTAGCTAAAGGTAATCAATAGTTAAAAAATTCCTTAGTAATTAAAATTAATTTCTGATTTGAATCACACCAGCTCCTATATATTCCGTATGAAGTCAACAGTGTGTAAACTTATATTATGATTATCAGTGGTGTATTTAGGGGGCATGCCTCCCTCAATGATGCCGACTTTTTTCTTTGTAGTACCTAAATATATAATTTTTTAACACAAATTTTACTTCAAAGGTAGCATATGTGGCACCAGATTGCATGTAAGGACACCTAATTTTTCAAAAATTTTCAAAGGGGGAGGGGTGTCCCCCTCCCCTTAGACCCTCCCCCAGGCCGGCGATCAGACAACACAATGCATGCTCCCCACCCCCATGAGAAAAAATATTATCAATATGGAAAGGGTAGAAACTAGCATATTATTGTATGTAATTGGCAAGCGGTGTGATAAAAACGACGTATGCCTATATAATATATGCATTGACATGTTGAACGCTCGTGGAGCACACGGACTTTTGAGGTCAAGTTTTTCGGGCAATTCTTTACCCCCCCCCCCCCCCAAATCAACTTGGGATCCTACGCCTATGCTTGAATGCCAGTTTCTTTTACGATACTAAGTGACTGCAACTATGTAGGAAGGCTTTGGTTTATAAATTACAACTTCACGTCGGATGGCTGACCAACTCAACATTAGATCAAAATGGTTCTTTTTTCTTTTGAAAGGTTGGATGGGAGAAAACTAGATTGCTCTTGCATGCAAAACTCACCTTATTTTGACCCGACCGGGGATCGAACTAGTACCAAGTCATAAGAATCGAAACCCGAACCTCCCTGCTGCTATATAAGCTGTACTGTTTCAAATATTACCGGCTTTCTCTACTTGATCGGTTGTGTGTACTGTGCACATGTTGTGATCAGGGAGGAGTTACTTTGACAAAGTAGACACATCTGCCACACTTTCTATGAACCTAGCGAGTTGCCGACAGTAATCCCTTTTTTGTAGTCATCTCCCAGATGCAATAGGCTTATAAAGGTTAAAGAAACTAAACACAAAGGTTCACGTCGTCTGCTAAATCTTGAAGATCGGCACAGGAAAATTTGCCCATTCCATTTACATTGCCAGTCGTTTCAGTGGCAAATTAATTTGCGCCTTTTTGGCGCGTTGTGGTCCTTTTAAAAATACGACATTGTTATTCCGTGCTTTATTTTGAACAAGAAAACACCTCCTTCAAGTTGCGAAAATAAGTTGCGCGAATTGATGCAAAATTAACAGTAATATATAGTCTCATTCCCTTTTTCCGCATTTGCAAAAAGCATAGGCCTAAGGAGTACGTTTATTACCAGGATCGTTACGTTTGTCGCGAGAAACAGTCGTTTTGAATGTTAAAATATTGGCGCTTACTAGACTGTCGGTAACATGTTACACATCAAACGATTGTTCCCGATAATCCTTTTGTCAGCGTATACTAGAGTCGCGAACAAAGGTTGGTTAGGACAGGAAGTAGAGGTTGTAAGTATTAGACAAAAGAATTGGAGGCCCTGAAGTCTTATGATCCGTCATTAAATGATAATCTCACTCTCAATCCGATCAAACAGGATAAGAATAAATTACATTTTCAGTCGGATCTCCTGTCAAAGTAACACCTCCCTGTTGTGATTGTACCTTAGTTTTTGTGTTTCTTGGGATAGTGTTTCTTCAGAATGCTTTTCGTTTATCAACGTTTCATGAAAAGATCCTACATTTGTCAAAATGCTATGGGGCTAATTAAATTAAGTTGAAACAACATTTGACAGATAAACCAGGTTCTGAGATTAGGCAGAATTATATAACCTACTCAAATATTGGTGACGAATACTTTGTGATTTTATTTCTACTTGTTCTTTGTAGTATGCACGTGACCAGTTTCGATATCCCGTCTGCTTCTATATCTACTAAGACTAATGTCGGTATTACGGTATCCGCTAGTGGACTTAGCATGGCGATGACCGGTGATTGGAAATATAAACTTCACGGGTTGTGAGTTTTCTTCTATTGTTAAACAACAAAAATGAGTCCACCCAACGAAAATGGTTCTACACTGTTTATGCAAGGTTTTTAAATAAACTGCAGTTGTGTTTAAGCAGGGAGTTGCTAATAGCGTCTCTCTGGTTTAAGCATGCGCCAAGTTAAAATGGACCTAAAGTCTAGAATTACAAGAATATATATTTTAGAGTTTGGAAAATGAGTTCCATTCTCCACCTTCCATTTTCATATTTCATAGCTTACTCCATTGCTGAGATATAGAATGTTGAAATTTATTCACTTAATTTGAAATAGTCAATTTCGCAATAATTTGTGAAGTCCTTCTTGTACAACTCACATGAACTGCTTTTGTTTCCTTTTGAAATTAAGATATTTATAGGACCTTGAAACAATTACAGTTCCCTTGCATGGTATGTTGTACGGAGAGAACTTATATAGCCATGTCACCCTATAACAGTAAGACAGTGATCACATTTTGGCACAAAGTGCAGTGGCTTTCGAAAAAGCAAAGAACAACAAAGACTGTTATTTGAGTAGTACAAGAATGACATCACAGATTATTGCACAATCCACCATTTTAAATTGACTAAATAAGCTTCAACATTTTATATCTCAGATCAGGAATGTCCTATGAAGATGGGAGTTGGACCATTTGGTTGCATTTTTCAAGCTTTATAACATATATTTTTGAAATTTTAGACTTTAGGTACACTTTAAGGAAGTGAAGGAAGCAAATGGGTAGGGAAAGACCTTGCAGTACGGAGAGGAAGCTGATTATGAATATTGACTCGAAGTTCTAGTGAAGCTAATGACGTTTGCTTATATATATATATATATATATATATATATATATATATATATATATATATATATATATATATATATATATATTATATATATATATATATATATATATATATATATTACGGCTAGACTTAGTCACTAGACTGTGTGGTTAGTGCGAGAGATCCAAAAATGATCTTGCGTCTTGCAATTGCAATTTTCACCTTGTTGAGCCAAATCCATTTGTCTTACAACGCCGTTGAAGAACTAGCATATATGTGGCTACTTTAATCTGCCCACTGTTCTGGTCCTGCCGAATGGAAAAATATTTATGTCGCCTTGACCTACCATTGAGTTGTCAGCAACAACTCCCTGGTCCTACCAAGATTACAGGGCTCAGTTGGAAAGACTAACTTGAGGAGCTCAACCAACATACATGTCGATGATCTCACTGATTTCAACTTTGAAAGATTAAAAGCAGGCAAGCACTGTTCAATGTAAACAACGTTTATGGTAGCATTCTTAAAATCTGTGATTACGCTCAGTGTTTTGATTGTCACAAAAATAGGACATAGTCAAACTTGACTTTGAAACGAGCATACGGCCGTACGCATACTAGACGGGGGTCCCCCTCTCTCATTCGGGCAGAAAGTTTCCTATTTTCGAACAAAATATATACTGTAAATCCGCATTACGCTTTCTGGCAAAAGTGCTGCACCCCCATCCCCAGATGGAAGTAGTCCCATATGGTTATGCACACGGAAGCACCGATCAGTGAAATGAATGTATATTGTATAACAGCCTAACACAAAGGAAAAAGAAGATTCACAAATTACAAGAGATTTCAGTAGATTGTTCGGAAAGGGTTGGCAAGCCACTGTATTGCTTTCAGGACTAGAAACTTTGTTTGGACAATGAAAGTAAACTATGGGAGAAGATAAAGACGGTCAACGAGATCGGAAGACAGGTTGAAACGAGTAAACTTTGTTATGAAAATATGAATTTTGGGACGATGGTAATTGCCCTTACATTGGACAACTAAAGAAAGGCATTTACAGAATTGTGATTGTCTCTACAAGTTAAGTTGTATGCAAAACTGGGAATGAAATAAGAACAGATCCTTTACTAAAGAAGAGTTGTGGTAGATTCAATTATACTTGATGAGGTACAAACTAAAACATTTACAGCTGTTTGGTAGTTAGAGACGGAGTTGATAAAAAGCGGCCACGCGGTTGCAATGTATGTATGACATACAGTAGTTGCAGTTATACATACGAGGACATTAGCATTAACCGGGGTGGTAGTTATATTTTGCGGTATTGATATTAACAATGCAAACCATAACTTTGAACAATGACACCACATCTTCTTAATTCATTGGGAGGGGGGCAACAGCAGGAAAGGCGAATTTCTCCTGTCCATTAACCTGTATTGTTAGTTCTTCGCTGTCGCTCATTGTTTTAACATTCCACTTTGTTCCATATCATTACATATTTTAGCATTCCGGCATCGGACCATGGCACTTTTGATGTCTCGTTGTCAGATGTGTCATTAGCAGTAACCATTGAGATCGGTAAGTCTCCTCAAAATAGTTCGATAGACTGTTTTGACAGTGTATGGGGAATGAATACCTCAAGACTGGATATTACATGCCTACACTTGGAAATCATAAGTACTATGTAATTTACATTGTGAACAGAAATAAATAAAGCAACAAAAGTTTAATTTATCATTCATATGACTACTTTCCCGGCTATACGTAAATATAGTTTTTATCGCTCGTTACCGCCTTGCATGGTCAGGAGGTAGGCTACGTAGGTACATGCACACAATCATGTTCAATAACTATACGACGAATTACAGGCCTTACTATGTGAAAAAAAATCAGAAGGAAGTTCTTCACTTTTTTAACAATTCTTTCGGTCTGCTGATGAATGAAATCGTTTTCGAATAAACACGCCATTTATTTTTGAACAATAGGCATGACCATAATTTATATTTGAGGTATGAAATATGAACTTAAAAATAAACTGCGCAGCTGCTTATATCAATGTCGTTATCAAATGACGTTTGCAGACTGCTTTCTGAAAACTCGCGACCCACTAAATAGTTCTGCGACACACCTTTAGTTAAGTTAAGTGTGATCATCCAAAATGTCTACCGCATGGCTACTAATGAACTTCAGCAACTATATGTAATTCAACATTTTTGTTGAAACATGAATCCATGTACTATTCTCCTTTATGTTAGGAGTGGACAACAAGACAGGCCTGCCGACTGTATACAGTTCCAGTTCAGACTGCTCATTTCATGTCGGAAGTACTAGCGTTCATTTCCATGGCGGAGCCAGGTACGTCAGGTCTCATGATACGGTAACAATATACATGGCGAAATGCTCCTATAAAATAATTTAATAAACACAAGAAATATATTGGTATCATATTTGAGTTTTATATAATGATCAAAATAAATATGATTATGAGCTTTCTTCACCACTTGGGATAAACAATCCAAAAAGTTCCAGTGTGTGGATTCCTTCTGTCATAGTAATTCCGTTTAATGGGAGAGGGCAGTCAAATACTTAAGGGCCAGCCGAATTGTTGTTGACACACCTAATCGCTGTGATAATGTTTAATTGCCCATAAGAACTACATCTAAGAAGAAACGATGGGGGTAATTAAGAGAATGCTTTATGGAAAAGTAGGGGTCATGTACCCCTTCCTCATGTCTGCACCAAGCCCCCCCGTTCCGCCACCATTAATCCCTTTTCTCGAGTCTGCCTGTTAATCAGTTGGCTCAGTTTTCCAAGGGAAAATTAATTTAACCAGGATTAAATATTTCGACATTTTGTGATAAGGTGTGCCAAGTCGATTTTCTTCTCTTATGATACTTTACTTTCAGCTGGCTGTATAACTTGTTCGACGATATGATAGAAGACAAGCTACAGGACGCTTTAAATGACCAGGTAAGAATGTGTCTCGTGTACCGATAGTGCCTTATGAATATGCAGGAGGTGCCATCGGCTACCCCTTGGTATGTGCAAGTACGAAACCTATGTAGACCGCCAGTCTCTGGTCACATCTTATCTTAGGCAGTATAAAAATTTCATATCGCGCAAGGGGGTGGGAGGGTGCTGGTGGCCTCACCATTTCTTGGGAGCTATAATCAGGGAGGTGTTATTAGCTAATAACACCTCCCTGATTATTCACTCTTGGAATTTTCAGCGGGGGCGACTGCGGCCCGCGAGGTTCGCACCCCAAACTCCCAATTTCTAAATGCCCTTACCCTTATCGATTCATTCGAACGTAGCACAGTTGCCATAGAGAGGCAAGCAACATCACGTGACATTTGTCAACAAATTTCTTTCGGCAGGTTTGTCAGATTGTGGTGAAAGAAGTAAACACCGATCTGGCCGCGGAGGTTGCTGGTATAAAGAGTAAGTTAAATGCATATGATTCTTGAAAGCGACGTGGGGATGTTAACAAAGGGTGTCTTCTGTCGTGTTGCGTCTATCTTTACCAATAACAAAGAAAGTACACTTAACCAAGTTTGAGTTAAGTATTCTGTACTTAACCTTAAAGGGCAAGAGCAGTCCCCCTAAACTTATTTTGAAACAACAGCTAATTTTCACTAATTTCTTCTCATTACTCTTTCAAGTACCTTTCATGATAATTTAGGACTTTAACATTGCATATCCAAGGTAAACCAATGAGTTACCCCCCTTAAATTTTAGAATTCAGTGAGATAAATATTGTCACATGATTCTCAAGAGCCATTCATGAAACAGGATAGACTACTAGACTAATTCAAATTGGGATGACTGCATTTTACCTTTAAAAGACAAACGTGCTCCCCACCGCTTCCTTCATTCGACTCACACCCGAAAGAGGAGGAAAAGTTGTCAATTTTCCCTTTAAAAGTAAGATTAACTGATATGCCATAGTCAGTATAAACAAAGTTTAACTTAGTTTCTTTATTTTTTCTTTACCACAGTAGCATAGTCAGACCACGATTATTGGGACATCCGCTCCGTTTCCCCCGTGGCTACGTGTTTGCCTTACCGTGTACGATACTTTGGTATAATATGCATCTCTCAATCGGGATGGGGGCAGGGTCAGGGGCTCACTCTACTCAACCAAATGAAGTCTGGAGCAAGTAAAGATTCGACAACAAGAAAATGTTTCAAACAATTATGAAGCTTTCAATCACACCTAAGACAGCCCCGCAGGCGTAACAAGGGACGACATTAAACAAGGCGGAAGGTGTTTGCCCTAAAATTATCCCTAACTGGCCAACAATTGTGACATGGATATTGCCCTAAAACGATTTTTTGCCAGGCAGGCAACATTTAGTTCGCCGGGGGGGGGGACTGCCAACCCTAGAACCTCCATACGCCCATGTAAAAAACATTGATTGTTATACTCGCACAGGCTGTAATAAATAAATGTGATGCTTGAAGTAGACCTTGAAATTTGAGGATTTTTTTTTATTTTCTACTCTTTTTCCAATCTTCCTGTTTCTGTTATCCATACAGTGGTTATCTCAATTAGTGATACAGCCGAGGTAGATTACTCACTTGTTTCTGCGCCCACGTTCAACTCATCTTTAACTACTTTCCATAAGGTAAGTTAGATGTCATAAGTTGTATCGGTCCTTCTTTACGTTACAACAAAACGCACTGTTTTCCCCCAAAAATCAGTAATTCAGTTTCTGCCCACGGTGGGATCAATGCCTCAGGATTTTTCATGAAAGGTGTTTTTGTTGGGGGAGGGGGCTACAAATATAGTGCAAATTCGCTCGGTTTCTTTATTGAGTTAGTGTTAACTAGTGTTAATACCAGCCCACAAATATCACCTGTTGTCCCCAGTGTATTTTACTTTTGCAAAATTCCATTTAAACTGACTGAAATCATTTATCATTTCATCGCATGTTCTATTACGAAGGGGGAAGTGTACGAAATAGGGAACCACACAGAGGCACCATTCAAAATACCCACAATCCCTAGCGACCCAGACGTGTCCCGGATGGTATTCATGTGGATGACGGAGTATGTGGCTAACAGTGCAGGATACGTGCTTCATAACACTGGTTTCTTTCAGTATAACGTCACCCAGGACAAGGTGAGACATTTACTGTTTAAACTTCTTTTCCGGATATCTTCCCTTAGACTGTTAGAAGGTTAGGATAAAACGTGATGAATAAAAGCAACCAGGACTTGCAGCACTTGTACCAGGACTAGTCTAACCTTTAGGGAGGGGCTAAACCTTATTTGTGAGGGACCCTTTACAACACGGTCGTAAAGACATGCAATGTGGGGGAGGGGGCTAAAATTTGACACTCTCTAAGCGGAGTGCCACCATAAGTTCGCGAGTAGCCTACCTCAAAATGTTTGTGAAATATGGCTTACATATTGCAAGCAAAAGGCTTTTCCCAGGCTTTGAATGTTCCACCTGAAAATTCTCTATTTTGTGATTTCATGTTTTGAAAAAGGTTGCATTGATTCTCAGATTATTGGGTAAATTCGGCCATAACTTGTACTCCCTCTCTGTATCATGATAAAGCCCGTGGTCAAGGGGTGGGGGCAGGGACAGGGAGCCACACCCCTAAGAGAAATCTTCACCCCCTAGAAAATTTGAAGAAAACTATTGCCCTAGTACATCTTAAAATATTTCCCCTCCTTGAGAAACATATGTCACCCTTCCCCTTGGGAACCACCCCTTCACTACCGTACCTTGTTTTGATGCGGGCTTTAATTTTCGATATGCTTAAAAAGACCAAAATAATGTCAAATCGAGCATATAAAGCGTCAAGTTCTGCTTCAAACACCTAATTTGAAAATTCGTTACCCTGCGCACAAGGCTCGGGTGTGTGGCGATGTTATTGATTCTTATTGTGCATACTGTATAGAAGCGGTCAGGAGTAAGTGAAAGCGACTTTTCTTTAAAACGTACATCAGGTTTGCATATATATATATATATATATATATATATATATAATATATTATATATATATATATATATATATATTATATATATATTATATATATATATATATAATATATATAGAATTCTACGACCCATACCATTCCTTAGAGTTCAATCGACTGTCATCACTTTTACTTTCACATTTTCACAAGTTTAATGTAGTGGTTTCCTTACAAAATGAAAAACATGTTTGAATCTTAACAAAAAGTTGGATGAACTTTCTCCCAGCTGACGGTTTTCTTTCTCTTCAGTTTTGCATCCTTGTTAAGTTGTTTTACTGTGTAAAAGAGAAAGAGCTAGGGTATGGATATAAGTCGTTACATGGAATTTTACTAATCTGCTAATTGTATAAACATTGTCCTCTATCTACGGCGAAAGGACTCGCATAAGAAGAACCACTCTGTCGATATCCAATGATAACCCATTCTTCAAAACCTTTTAACGTTTCGTATAATTGTAATTGGTCCTGAAATTCGTCAACATTCTAATGGATAATTCTGCATGGTTCTTATTTTGGTGAGTGCGGTGATTTATACAGGCCTGGCGCTCAACCACGGAAGGAGGGGGGGGGGTGAGTCATACCCCCCAATTACTCAGGTGCGAAAAACAATGCCTTCAAATCACTTGTTCATGGGAAGTACTTCCTGCTCCTGACCTGTAATCCTCAGGACGAAGAAACGCCCTAGGGACCATGGACCCCACGCCTTTAGAGAGAGCGCAGTCGTACGTTAGTGCCTCTGGCGGGCGCCATTGGGTTAGGGTGGTTCTTCTCCCAGAATCAATTCATGGCTAAGCATGACACAGACTACGGAATTCACAGTGAATCCCTGTCGTAGCTAGGTATTGTGAGAATAATTGGAAGACCGGTAATGCAAATGGGGGCATCGACAAGGATTATTCCTTGTATCTTGAGTGGTTTCAGCAACCTATTTGACATGGGGACAAGTAGTCTGCCGTAGGTGGGGTGATCGGTGTGGGGTGTGGGAATGAATTGCCTCGGCCTGTCAATAGTGTTTTTATTTTTGTTTGTTTTTCACTTTCTTAGCCAACCTTTCACCCTCTTCCGTAATACTGTCCATAGTCCATCGGACGTTCACTGCCTTGTTTTATCTTTTTCCGCCAGATTCCGGCTGGAAGCAAGATCAGCTTAAACACATCAGACTTTGCTATTGAGTTTCTTATCCCTCAGGTATGTACCACGAAGACCCGCTCTTTGCATTAGTTTGCGTAACTAACTTTCCGAAAATAGGCCTACAACTTAACTTAAAATAAATTAACACTTAATAAGGTCAATATCTCCAACAGACTGTAAAAACATCCTACATATTCGTCTCATACTCAACGGGGGATGTAACAGTTACATGTGCGCCCTTCTTTTGAGTAAACTTTTGGTGTTGATGATGGTCACTTGAACTGTGTGGAAAACTGTTCTGCATTTGAAAAACAGTTTCCTCAGTAAATGTTATTGCACTTTAAATCGCCAGACCATTGTTTGATTTTTAAGAATAGTAAAGATGACATGCTTAATATCAAGCAAAATAAGTAAGAATGGATTAAAAACCGTATGCTGCTAAATATTAGGTTGCCTCATTGCCATTTTGATCAGTCCGACCAGTAACAAAATATTTTGAGACAGTAGGCGCGTGTCCAAGGGGAGGGGGTCTGGACCCCCTGATAGCGCCGACCGTAAGATTTTTAAGAGTTTTTAAGAGTTTTTGACCTAAAATACCAGCCTTTTTTGAAAAATCATATCTCAGACCCCGCCCTGCTGAAAATCCTGGACACGTGCCTGCACAGATGAGTTCAAAGAGACACTTTTGCTTGGGCTAATATTTCACTTTTGTAACAGTTGCATTACGAAACGGACAGTTTGAAACTAGCCAGTATGTACGTTTATGTTTTTCATAATTTTTGTTCTTTTTCAATGCGCTTAACAATGAGCTTTCATTTTTCTGTATCCTAGATTGCTAAATTGTACCCGAACATGATGATGCAAATGAATCTGAACACAACAGCACCACCAGTCGTTAGTATTACTCCCGATAGCGTTGGGGCTACCATTAATGGAGACATAGCAGCTTACGTCATCCTACCAAACAAGACTCTAGCCTATGTGTTCACACTTGGCGCGGTAAGTCTCTCCGATTGCAAAAATGTTTGTATCTGAACATAATTTAGAAGAGCACAGTGATGACATCGAGTAAGAAATGATGGCAGGCGCATAACCAACTTTCTGGATGAGGGGAGCAAATCAAATTTGGGCCACCGTCCATTGATGCTCCATGGGTTTCATGTTTTCTGAATACATGCCCTGATATCCTTTCATTTCTCCATGTTATCCTTTATTATTTCTTCTTAGGTATTCTGTCTACTTACCGAGATTCCTCCACAGGTCCCAAAATGTGACCTGCCATATTCTTAAAATGCCCATTTTCTCGCCGACATCATCACTCAATTTGTAAAAGATATTTCTACAACTGTTATTACCTTCGTAACCCCCAAATGATCATCATTTATATCAGGCACTTTCAATCAGCCAAACATGCAGTTTAATCCCCCTGATGTAAAATACCATTAACATAATTTATGAAAGTTCTTTAATGGAGGATTGAAGGAAATTGTAAATATTACGGTAACTTCCTACATAAGTATAAAAATGGGTATTGGGAGATACTGAACGTGTCTTTCAAATTTTCACATTCAGGAACTAACGTGTTCAAAACCTGTTAATCATTTTTGTAAGTTCAGGGAGCATACCTTTGTTCTACAAATTTTCCGGTCACGAGTGGATTGAATGACTAGCTTACTTGTAGTCAGGGTAACCCTAACGCAAGGGAACGTGTTTACATTTGGTCTTTTCATTTATCCGTCGGTATAAGTGAAAAAGACCAAATGCAAAGTTGCGAACACGTTACCTCCCTGACTAGGTTACTTCTTGAGTTCATTATAACGGTGATTTCTGCACAATCAAGTACGGTGTACTATAACCTCAACAAATTTTCCCCGACTTAGAATTAAGACATTTTTTAATTTTTTGTTTTTTGAATGTCCAGACATTGAAAGTGAGCGCTGACCTCGGATTCAACCAGTCTAGTCTTACCTGGAATTCTTCCTACGTCAGGTAAAGTTACGTATTATTTTAATGTCATATTAAACTCATAACCACCTTTCCCTAAACCATGGCGTGAAATATCTGAGGCTATCATACTGACGAGGAGAAGTAGCAGGCTGCCGTATCGAAGAGGAGGCCGGGGTAAGGTCTAGCCATGGTCCCTTCCTAAATGTTCCCCGTGTTTGTGAACAGCGTGTGCATAGTGCGAAAAATTTTGGTTTGGGGGCATGCCCACCGGCTAAATTTACCGTAGGATCCCCTCAGGCAGTCATGTAAATCCTGCGTACCGTGTACCTTTAAGCAGCAATATGCTACAAAGGAGCCATATTTTGCAGCATGATGGGATAATCACAATCCTGTATAGCCTAAGAGTTTATCCTTCTTCATCGGTGTATCCTTGGAGTATACATGAGTCATGACGCGTATTCGAGGCAAATACAGCTATGCTATTCGCAAATATAACGCAGTTTTGCCTCAGTTTTGTTGAAGCAATTCTATCAGGTGTTAATGATTTTGTCCTACCTTTAGACTGTATCGCACATAGGAAGTATTTCATGCATCGTAAAATTAAAACTTCTATTCGGTTTTGCATGAATAGATTTTTTTCAAGAATTAAGATTCTCATGGAAAGAAATCCATTACTTTGCAGCTCATGAATAATTTTTTGGCCCAAACTTTCACAATTTCAAATGATGCAACATCCGTAACTCTTGAAATGTATGATATTTTTGGGACAAAGCTATTGCTTTAGTTTACTGGTGAAAATGAATTGTCTCATAATGGCTATGGGGTCGGGGCGTCATCCGGGTCTTTGTCCGTTACCCTAGCGACTTTGGAGTGAAAACAACACATGACTACAGTATGATCATATGGGAACACGCTCGTGCAATACATTATTTTCACTCCAACACATTGTTTTCGTGCGGAAGTGACGTGTCACCGACCGACCCCATAGCTACTTTCTTTGTATGATATGTTGGTGCATTGTAAACGCGTTATTTCCCCTTAATCTAATGCTGTTGGTTTGTAGAGGAGGATATCATTCTGGTGATGATATAGGCGTAAGAAGCTGTTCTCGACTGGGGAGGGGGGGGGCGGTGAACGTTGTTTTGGACCACCGTCCTGGGGAACGGTTTAAGGGGGGTGTCTGTGGGAAATTTTTGAATATTCGAGGGTTCTGAAATGCAATTTGGTGCAATATGTTGGGCAAAATTTTAAGGAAAATTACTGCAAATTTTTGACATTTAAGGGTTTGTCGTCCTTGAATGGAAAGCGGTGGAAGCATACTTCCGCCCACCACATTTTTTTACGTGGGGCTAAAGCCTATATTCTCTTGTAAATTAGGATAGGTGTATTGCATTTGAAATTGCGTGTTAGACGTATTTTCTTTAGCACCGAAGTTGGTCTTTCAGACCGACCTATATTTCCTTTGATGTTCACATTTTACGGAAAGGTTCTATTTGTCTTTTAGTGCTGATTTGAAACTTCTTTACTCAGCAATTGACGACTTTAAGGTAAGCAGGACTTTTAGGCTAAATAGCTATTTATAGTGCCAATACTATTTTAGCTTGAACTGGTACGTACCACGCATAAGAATCGTAATTTTTGATAAGAAGTAGCCTTTACAAACTAATGCTGTTACGCAATTTCTCGTCGGCGCTGTGGGGCAGTGTTTGAAATGGATTCACAAAAGGAATATTCCAGTGGCAATTCAAAGACGATCTCAAATGAAATACAACAATTTTTCATCACATGCCCTTCAAACCCCACACCCATAGATTGGTCATAACTCAACTTATTCTTGTTTGAATAGGTAATTCTTGTCAAGGGCTGGCTTCCAGTTGCTTCGAGGTTACAAAATGTTATGTAATACCAGGAGATGGCTTTCAGCATCTTTTGTACTACTTTAAAATTGCAGTGTTTAATTTGAGCTTGAAACTTGACACCAGTGAAACATTGACTACCATTCATTGTAAACTGAGCTTAAAATTTTTTGACAATGTTATAAATCTTAAGATGTCTGCATATTTTATTTAAACGTGTCAAGATTGAAAAAGTAATATAAAAGATGTTAGTCAGTCCCCCTTTATGACATCACAGATTTCTCATAACGCATTACACTGGTTTGAAGTGAATATTTTCTTTGAAAATTCATAACTTTTATACGCAACATGCTATTGAAATGCTTTTTGTACCAATAAAGAGGAAAAAAAAGTTCCCTAATTTTATGAAACTCTCGTATTTTGTCACTGGAATACCCCTTTAAGTAGAAGGTTTTTAAGATAAACCACTCACTAAGCGTACTTTTCCTCTCTAACGTTGATTTTCTTTTTCATAGATCTCTAACGTTGATTTTCTTTTTCATAGATCGATCGTTTGCGATCTACTTTACAATTGGCCTGTAAAGCATACATCATACCCACCTTAAATAGTAAGTTTGTAAACAGCGAAAATGAAAGTCCCGTAAGGTATATAGCTTTGTGAAATTTAAAAACTCAAATCGAGAGGGCGACTCTGTGGTCAATTATGGGTTACAGGGGTAACAAATAAGTCACTGGATGTAAGATTGTTACTGCATGGGTACTTATTTCTGGATATCGTACTCAATCTGGCTTCGTGGTTTATTCTTTGGCCATGTAATGTATCGCGAGGACCAAAGAATATATTATGACATGTAATTGTTGCTCAGTGGTTTGGACGCTCTGTGAACAGGAGTCTAAATACTCACGTTTTCACAATTTGAGTAACTTCTCTACCTAACCTAACATGAAGGCTAAGTCTATTGTATAAACATCAAGTGTACAAATTCTAAAGTCTTTGAGCCCGGGGCTACCTTCTTTGTTTTGTGAATAAGGAAAACAACTACAAAAAATATGGCATCTAAGTCATTTTAAAAAAATATAATTTCTCAATGTTTGGTTGGAGTTTAGGGGCATGCACTCTTTGTGAAATCCGTCATAATACTTATCACCGAACAAAATGTAAATGTCTCATGTATAAGATGGTAGAATATGGATATATGTAACCTGGCTTATAGAAGGTTATTTGTGAGATACTTTGAAAAGTCTCTTATTTATCCGACGCTGCCACATCCAGGATACCCATTGGTGTGTTGGTATTAGAACATATTTTAGACCGACTAACATTTACACATTTGCGTCGGGGTTACCTTTTGATTAGATCAGTACCGTATTTTTGGGAGCACTTCACGTTCGGTGGGCCCTCGTCAAGCGTGGTTGTACATGTAGGAAGATTACTATCTGTTGTTGGCATGGGGGGGGGGGCTAATTTTTGACACTATCTAAGCGAAACACTTCTCTCAGGTGGCGTGCCTCGTACTTAATATTCTTTTTCCAAAATGCCTCCCAGATTTTCGGAAATTCCACTTCTCACGCCTTGTAAGTAAAACTTGACCAAATACAAGCATAAAATGGCTCAAAATTTTTTATTTTTTACTTAAAATATATGAAACCAACGTTTCAGTAATACTTTTACAGAAAGACTCCTCTGGTAGGGATCCGGGGCTGCTTCCCCCTATGCCCCCTATATTAGGCCTGAATTGGGTGTGACATGATTGTGTTGACGAAGATCATTTAACTTTTCACTGAAACTAAAACCGTCCATTCATTTCTCCTGCAGAATATGGCGCCCAGGGAGTGCCCGTTCCAAGTTTTGACGACTACGTTTTTATGAATCCAGTAGTAACACAGGGACAGGTAAGAGATACCAATAAACTAACTTAGGAAGGCTTAATGTGTTGCCTGACATCTGTGACATAATTAAGTGACAAAAAGCACTTTGAAACATTTCTTGCTTTCAGTTATGTTAGTTCGGATATGGTCAAACTGTGAAGAGGTATATCTTGAGAATGGTAAAGATATAAACTCAGATGGATTTGTCTTAAGGGGATCTTACTCTGTATGTCTTGAGTAAAAAGCTCGAAAGATCTTACGCACATGACGTTACCATGTCATAAAAGTCGAAATGCGCAAACTCAAAGGACAATCATGCATGAATACACTTTCCTACACCCAGTAGTGCAGCATGTCCTCAATGATGGGGCGCTCTTCAAGTAGGAGATGGCATCAATGTGTAAGGTCAATTGCATTTATTGTAGCGTCACTAATTATTAGCCCATTGACTTACACACTAAATCAGGTTACTTCCCCGCCCCCTAAGTCCTTGTAGAAGTTTTCAACCTGGATATGCCACCCCTCTGGTTAAAGCTCGCAATGTGGACTCTTATGGCACTTTCAAATTTCCATACTATGATCATTGAAATTTTGAGTTAGAAGGGTTTGAATAATAGGTACATGTTTTCAGCCCTGATCTCTACTCAAAGACGGCACTTCGCAGGACGGATTAATACAATCAAAAAATGGCACTAAAATTGGACAAATTGCCTTGAATTTTGCACAGTCTGTACTTCATTTCATTGCCTTCAAAAACCATATGAAAAATTGATAACATTTTTTAAGTAACACAGTCAGAAACAAGCTCCCATAAAATTTTTAAGGGACTAAACTTATCAGACAATAATTTTCGGGGTAAGAACATTTGAATTAGTGGTCCGCTACCTTATGTGCACATTACTTTTGAGTAAAAATGTCATCTCAGTCACTCAGTATATCGTAGTATCGTCATTTATGAATGGCTTTGTCATCATTTGACAATATTTTTGTTACTGAATTGCTAAATTCATACATAGAAGCTCCTCGGTCTACCTTTATATGCAATGTTTATGGGTTTATGGTCTGAAATATTATGAAAGATAATTTTAAAAGAGGTAAGGGAAATGAAAGATTTAGCTGGTGTCTCAAGATATAAGGTCAGGCCTATTTCCCCAAACGACAAAGGCGAAGCCTGAGACAATATCGAAGAGACTATAAGGTACAGGCAATATCGAATGAAAGAAACCATCCAGCATCTGTCAAATTTTTTCTCACAAATATTCACAGAATACAAAGTAGGCATGGGGCATGGTTGGAGAGGCGGGCAGGGGCAACCATCGGGGAGGGCTTCCCATTCTCGTCCAGGAAATTTTCTAATTTCATCTGAGAACATGAATGGGCACAATAAGTATTCCCCGAAGGCGACCAGTGGAACGGACGGTTTACTTATTTTTGCTCTCAGGGAGGATAGATCCTTCAACAAAACCCCCAAGTTTTCAATTTTTTTAATATCGTTCCGGCAACTCATCGGATTTGTCGTGATTGCTGGTTGCTAGGCCTAACCCTCCCCTGTCGGGGAGGTTAGCCCTCGGTAGGGTAAATTAATATTACAGATATATTGGCAATAAATTCAAGATAATAATATTCATTCCGATGTTATTCTAACATTTTGGCTTTATCCAAAGCTTCAGTTTAATGAAGTTATTTTACTCTGAAATCAGTGGACACGGATATTTTTACAGATTATTTTTGATCTAATTGTTTCATTTTTCACACATTTCACTGTGATTTATATTTCCATTTTACATCCCTTGTTGTTTCATTTCTCACACAGGGTTTTCTGAAGATTGGAACAGATTTGGCCTACCAACCTACTGGTCGCACTTATCAATAATTTCGTTTTCATTTTATTATTCCGACCCCTGTCGTGGTCCTGGATGGGGTGTTCGACATGCATCTTAGGGGAACGACATGCATCTACAAAGCTCTGGCAAGCTTATGTTGCTAAGCCCTGGGATGGGTCTCGCGAAAGGGGAACCTTTATATTTGGAAGGTCTCAGTACCTGAAGTAAAATACAAGTAATACCTTTAAAGATGAAGATGTGTGTGTGTGTGTGTGTGTGTGTGTGGTGGGGGAGGGGAAGCAAAGACCAAAATTTCAGACAGATATCTATTTTTAAAATAACAAGTTTGCTACTAATCAGCTGTAACAGGGGTCGTCGTTGTTGCTTTGCAAACGTTTTAGGACTTAGGATTAAAACATGAGCGCTCTCTTGGAGCAGGGAGGTGTTCAACTCCCTGCTTGGAGAGAGGTGTAAGGAGAAAAGGGAACCCCTCCCCTTTGGAAAATTTTACGAAAAACTTGGCAATTAGATGCAAAATGATGTTATATTTTTTAATATTTTATGGTACTATGGACCTTTAAAGCAAGTTTGTTTTGACTGCTTGAGGGTCAGGTATACAAATCAATGACATGTTATTGTGGGTAGTTCATACATAAACTTGATGATTGCAAATTAGGTACTGACTTCTGACCGAAAATTGCATCGCAATTTGCAAAGGTACTGCTGGCGTCGGTACCCATCATAGTTTTCAACTGTCAACAATTGGCATTTTCAATGTCACAGTTTACAAAGATCATAATTTGTCACCTTTGAAATTTACACTGACTGCTGATCGAGTTGATTAGTGAGGGTGTGTTCTTTGGGTAGGGAGAGTGGATTGCGGAAGTCATTCCAATGTTTTCGAACCAATACTTCTACTTAAATTTTCATACAATAAAAAGTAATGAAATAATTCCCCTCAAGCTGTCTAGCAGAAATCACAATCATAATGAGACATGTATATTGGCTGATTGGATGCGGGCGAAGCGAACTGAAAATTGATTTAGTAGCCTGTTTGGATTGCGAGTACGGTTAGGTTTCTGAATTGAGCATTTTGGTTTCAAAAGGACACAAAAGCAGGTAACTGAGTTGTACAAGAAGGACATCACAAATTGTTGCTCAATGGACTATTTCGGGTTGGGTGAATGAATTTCAGCATTTTATATCGCAGCAACTTTCATCAGTTTGTATTTTTTTTTTTAAAAAAAAGCCCCAGTTAAAACTTATCTTTCCTCAAGTTTTAATTTTTGTGCCTTTTCCTGTTTTTCCTTTTAAAGCTTTTGTTAAGTCTTTTATGGTTTTTAGTATTTTAAAGTGTTTTATTCGTTTGTTAGTGGATTTTGGCCTATTTTTGTTTAATTGTACCATTGTAACGCACTTCGATCCACGGAAGAAGGGCAATATCAAAGTTTGGCTAACAATTATAATTACGGAACATGATATGAAAATGGGAGTTGAATGAATAAGATTGAAACCTCTAAAGTATATATCCTTGTAATTCTTTTGACTTTAGGTACACTTTAAGTTTGAGATCTCGCCAGTTAGAAATGACAAATTCCAATGATCTGAAAAAAAGGTTTCTGAATTGTGTAGGTAAGGACTGTGTATTCCATGACCATCGGACGGCCATGCGTAGCAAGAAATTTTGAGGTGGAAAATTTCCGACAGAGACTTTGCAGGTTTTGATGGGGGTGCAATCCTCCTTTCGCCCCTCTAGCTAAAGCACTGATTAAGCCCTTGGCTCGTCATTTCTGTCTCAACATTAAGCTAAAGGATAGTTGCCATTAGTCCAAGATCATGGCTATCATGTTTTCCAAGCCGTTATTGTCTTTCAAATTGAGAGTAGAGGCAGATCTTAACCATGAATATGCATGAACTGATGCTATCATAGAGTAGATAATGATCTTTTTTTACTTTTGAGAAATCATTTCAATAGATATTATACGAGTTTGTAAATAAGAAAATGGCGATCTTGAAATTAGCATAGAACATTAAATAAATACTTTTATTGACACGTTAAATGTCAGTTCCATGTTTTTTTTTTCTCTCGTTCTACATTTTTAACCATGCATGGATTATGCATGTTTGTAGAGA
Organism: Holothuria leucospilota; assembly: GCA_029531755.1. Lineage (NCBI taxonomy): Eukaryota > Metazoa > Echinodermata > Holothuroidea > Aspidochirotida > Holothuriidae > Holothuria > Holothuria leucospilota. Next base: position 15,651,149 of record CM055965.1, read on the forward strand.
ATGGCGTAAACTTCTAGAAAGAAAAAAATGTTTTTTTTTTATTAACAGCTTAAAAGCCTTGTTGCTCAAGTTTGTCCTACTGCGATCCACTTTTTAGAGGTCATCCCAAAGGTGACCGAAAACTGCTTGTATTTTATTAAAAAAAAAAGAGTTTAAGCAAACAATTAATTTTCATTTGTGAAAGAAGAACTAAATCTACGCAATTTTGTGAAATTTTCATTCAAATCGGACATATAGTACTCGAGAAATCAGCAAGTGAAGATACTATATTTGTGATCCAAAGCGCGCTTGAGGCAAGCAGGGGTTATATCACTTCCTCACATTGATGAGAAATGCTTTGTTTCCTTTGTTTTTTCAGTATGTTGTGCTGACATTGAAGTTAATAGCGATAGGAGCTCCCCATGGGGAATTTGAAGTTTGTAAAATTTCAGTGCCTCTCATGCATTCACATTCCGATAACATGGGATTGTGGAGGAGAAAATTGGTTATAAAGTTTAAAGAAAAACAAAGGGTGCTCATTAATGTGAGGTTATGACGTCGAATGTGCTTCCTTCAACTTTAATTTGTGTTGAAAATGAGACAACTTTAACTACAGTGCTAATATCTTGAGAACCACACATCGGATTTCAATGCAAATTTCACCAGAATGCTTAGAACAAGTACCCCTCTAACTAATCAAAACTTGATTCGAGCTTAGACCCTTCTTTTAAGAAAGCGAGTATAAACATTTTAAAGTGTTTCACCCCAAATCGGGTGGCCTTTTAGGAAAAATGCAGTCACCCTAATCAGAGTTAGTATGCCCCGTCACTCTAGTTAATGAACGAACTCTAATTCATGAATGGCCTATTTTGATCATGTGACAATGTTTTGTTAGTGGATTGTGAAATTCAAGGAGAATTTCACCTTATTTTACCTATTGTTTGCAATAGTTATGTTCAAAACATCTTCAGAGGTGCTTGTAATGTAATAAGAGGAGATTTGCAAGACACTGCTGATTTTTCAAAGCAAATTTTTGGGGGACTGCCTATTGCCTATTGGCTTTAAAAAAATTCCAGACGACCCAAATTCGGTTCTCTATCATCAGTTTGAGAACCAAAGCTGGCATTTAGTCTTGATAGTGAGATCAGGGAGCAGGAAGGTACTGCTTTGACCCTCCCTGATTTCAATTAAATGCTTTAGGAGCCGGTATTTAAACAGTTTAGTAATCACCCCATTTCCACACCCTTCCCACAATTTACCATCCGACACAACTCTAAAACGCGGTGTGAAGAGAGGGGGAAGGGCTAGATTTCTCCCTACGTTGAATAAATTTAAACTTGCTTAAAATTAAGGGCTTTTAAGAGTTATTCTTTCCTGCGTTACCACACCTGCTAATCATTAATTGTCCACTTCAACAAACCTATATAGCATTTATACTATAAAATAGCAAAGTGTATAAACAGGACTCGTGTACATTTAGGGAAATAAAACTTTGAACACTGTTACAAGGTAGTCCACGCTCTTAATGAGAAATGGTGAATGTTATCAACATAACGCTGACAGGCGTATGTGGATGTGGTGGATCATTTCCAGCTACTGGTGAAGCTAGGATTTGTCTCACGGGGGACTATGCAGTATCTTCTGTGATCGCCGTCATGGGGAGGGTTTTAAGGGAAGGGGGCGAGTAATTAGGTGTCCTTGCATGCAATCTGGTGCTATATATGTTATCTTTTGAAGAAAAATTTGAGTTAACATATTTACGTACTTTAGGTTGTTAATTAAGACCACCGGTTATTCTGCGTAAATTGTGTAGCCAATGTAAACTACTGAAAAGACGACCAGTGACCGTTAGTGTGTACAGACGTTCGGCCTACGTGCGTACCGAGTTACGTGTAACAGATGGTACTAGCAAAGTTCATAGAACGCTGTCGTGTAGTATGTAGCCTACGAGTAAACCTTGCGCCTTGACACCAATTTAAATTTAATTTAAAAGCTGGCATCGGCGAAGGGAGTGGGGCAAGGCGAAATGACATGTCCCTAAATTCTGTTTTCAGCATATAAACCAAGATGACAACCACATTGTGATAGACTGATCGACTTCCACGAAACGGACCCACTATGCTGTACTGTAAATTCATCAAAACAGCTCATGAATTCGATTATGTGCGTAGACAGTCTTTTTAGTGAAGGTTAAAATGGCTAACATTCGTACCAGCTCAGAGGAGTCAAGTGTACTTTTTGATGTCTTTCTCAACGGTACTTGAAAATCATTATCTGGAATGAAAGGGACACTGCCTCCTCCCTATCCCCACCCCATCTACATGCTCCGCCACAGGGGCTGATGTGGCTTAAAAGGCTATCTTTAAATGTTTTCTGCTATATCTTCAAACGTTGTGCTTGATATAAGGAAGGTAATGACATGTGCCTTTCCTTAACGGTGTCGTAAATGTCCTTCATTAAGTCAGGGACTGTAAGCAAACAGAGTTCCTATGAACATTACGCATTTTAATCGTGATTCTTCTGATTGCGATAACTTTTTAAATCAGTCACGTATCTGCTGATGAGACAATTAGCAACGCGTCACGTTTATTAACAACGTGATTCACTGGAATTCGTCGAACTAGTAGATACGTGCTGCACTGTGTGACTCGGAGTCATTGCATACACACAATCTTGTCAAAACCAGTGCGCATGCGTATATGCATAAAGGTGAAACTCTTCCCCAATAATTCGAATCTAAAAAAATGTGAGGTGATCGAAGCAGGTGCACGTCACACAATTACCATGAATTTGTAGCTAGTAAAGATTACATAGGCTAGGGCTACAACACCAATTAACGCCAACGATTAAACGTAACAAGTTTGAATTAAGTTCCGCTCGATGCACAATAAAAAGATACTTAATAAAATGTTTCGCTTAATTTTGTGAACATCTGTCTTGTGCTTCTTTGCAAGGAAGCTAAACCTACTAATGGGTGTGTTTTATCAGTCTGGGATCCATTTATCGAAGAGACTTGTGCATATGGCTTCTGGAGGCTTCCTTATGTCAACAGACCAAAGTTTGATTTTCAAAAAGTCTGGTAAACAATAAAGATAAGTGCATTGGGTAAGTCGGTTGTGCTCAAGTACAACTTACATAGTCTCAAACTAGGAAGTTACAACTTAATAAGAAAACTCTTGCAGTAACCCTACACAGACATTGTGATTAGGGCTCTCCAGTTCAGCGAGGTACATCCATCCTACTTACATGCCGGAACGAGTCATACACCGTCACTAGGCCCACCCTGCTTTTTGTCAACCGAGGACTCATTTTTAACTACCGTAGTTCATGCAGATCATGTGTGATGCATTTCTAAACACAGATTCCTGTGTATGAAGCAACCTGAATGTGTATGAGTTACAGTATAACTTGGTAACGCAAACATTAATGACGCTAGACTACAAAACCTTCAGCAAAGGCAACCAACCAATGATGAGAACCATGATTTTCCGCTTTTTGCTGTATTCCGTGTCAGTGGTATTTGCGGCTGAAGCTGTCGTCAAACCGGGCTTTCTTGTAAAAATCACGCCAAAGGGTTTGCAGTTCCGTAAGTTGACTTGGTGCATGCCATTCTTAAAGGGAAAAGGCAGTCAACCCAACTAGAATTAGTAAACTCCAGTACCCTAATTCATGTATGGCTCTTTTTAATCATGTGACAATATTATTGTTACTAAATAGTTAAATTCATGGAGAATAGCTCCTTGCTTTACCTTTTGTTTGTAATATTTATGCTCGAAACACCTTCGGAGGTACTCGTCTTGATTTGAAAGAGTTAGCTGATTTTTCAAAACAAATTTGGGGTGACTGTTTATTCCCTTTAAATATGTTGTGAAATGTGACAAACATTAATATAGTGTTCTAACAGAATCTAGTCGTCACCGAAGAATTGTAAGTCCTTCATAAGTTGCACCGGTGACATATACCTAAATAAAATTCAATTTTTGATGACCTAATCAGAAAGTTGCTATTTGAATCCTTCCTGGACTAACCAAATGAGCATTTTGTTAGTTTAACTTCCTCACGGTAACAATTCTCCATGCATCTCTCATTGAGTCTGTAAGGGCGTATGGTTTGCTTCTCTTTTTAAAGGCACTGTTGCATCACCCCAAACATATTTAGGAATGTCCCCATACCTCTAAATACGACTCGTGACAGCAATTTGATTGACATTTATTCAAGTAGTACCTTCATTTTGGTTGATAATTCTAAATTGTGCAGTCAGTTGTGTCCCCAATTAAGCTCACACACAAATAACAGTGTGTGAATATGACCAAGCTGAACAATTTTAAACTCAGTGCAGGCTAATACTTTGTCTTGGAGTTGTACTAAACAGATTTTTTTAATAAACTAAGCAGGAAGAATTTTTAGTGTCTGGGGCGAGATTGTAGGGCCTTTAATTACCGAACATAGTCTTTGATAAAACAATTCGTCAATTTTTTTCTCTTTTTCATTCATGTAAGTTGGTGATCAAGGAAGGTCTGAACTGATAAAGGAAATTACAAAACTGACGATTCCTGACCAATCAGGGAGTGAAAACATCCACGTGGGTCACGTACAATACTCCTTCACCAAGTAAGTTGGATCCGATTGACCCAACTTTCAAGGTCAAATTTCAATTCACTTTAATGCTATATGAAAAGGCTTGATAGATTTCACAGAGAAGGCGAATAAGAAGGTTCGTCCTTGAAAGGGGGGGGGGCAGAGGCATACTTCACCCCGCATTTTGGACTGAAGATATAGCCCACAGCCCCCATCCTAAGCTTCCTACGCCTATGCTTATTTCGTCGTGTCTTCAAGATTGCACTACAACCTAACTCCATTTATCACAGTTTCAGATTGATGGGTATAAAGCAAACTTGTAGTGAGAGTACATTGGCATGAGTACGAAGTACAAGTGGAGTGTCTCTAGTTGTGAGTACGAGAAGGCTACACGTCTCTTTCATGAGTACGAGTAAAAATTTGTATTTAATTAGCCTCAGTGCATAACTTCCAAAATCTGTGAGTACGAGTTTAAAGCATTCTCACAAGTACTATACAGGCAACTGCGCAAAATTGTGAGTACGAGTACGTATACTTACTATTAATCTGGTATACAGAAAACAACTTGATGAATTAGACAAGCGGAAGCAAAGCAGTATTGGCATTACATACAGGGGCGGATCCAAGGGGGGGTTTTAGGGGTTTAAACCCCCCCTTTGATTTTCGAGGATTTTTTTTTCATTTTGTATAATATATTGTTTATTTTCCCCGGTATGTTCTGAAGGTTATTTTCAGTTACAACAATGCAATTAACATGCCATAATTATAAGTTTGCTGACAGCGTATTTTTCCTTCTATCGTCCCGATTCTCTCTCATTCAAAATCCTTATAGAGTCAGTGAGTCCTTCAAGAGGAGGTCCAGCTCTAATCTTGGTTCCCATATGCAATGAAATCGCATTCAGTAGTGCCTAACTCTGTTTTGAAAAATGGGAACGCGACTCCAGCTTTTCGCTTGTACTCTCGCTGAAAAATTCAAATATTGTGTTCCCTGAAAGTGGTTGTCGTTGAATTGGAATCACTTAATATAATCAGAAATCGAGAAGGCTAATCATACTTTGGACATGCGTTGGATGTAAAGACGTTCAGGAAAAATAGACTGTTCAGTTGAACATACATCTAAAGAAGTTACAATTGTTCTGGAAGGTATTATAATTCAAAATTCGCTTATATACTGAATCCCTTTCATTTGTTACACAAGATATATTCCTTTTTTATCCAAGAGTACGTTATGACCAAGATCACGTTTAAACATTATTCCATGCAAAAGAGTGGGTGTTTGCCTGGAGTTTTTTGCACATGGGAAGTGCCAGTGACCTGTAGGCGGTATTTTAGCATATTTTCCTTCGTGTCTCTAGACGGCATGGTTGTATGTACAGCAAGGGAGGGTATCATAAACGTAATGTTTCCATGGAAATGACAAACATACAAAGCATGAAACATGAAGATGGCCTAAGTATAGATTGTAAGGTCTGAGAAGGGTCAATTTTTCTTGGTTCACGCCGCGCAGTGATGGCGCCAGGTGGGGGACAGGGGGAAGTTTTACAGTTTTTTACAGTTGGGGAGTCTTAGTCGATACGGTAAAGTGTGTAGTCCCCAACGGCGACAAGTCGCTCCGACGGTTTACCTGTTTTTTGCTCTCAAGAGCAGTGGCGTCGGCACCGGGGGCATGGGGGGACGCGTGCCCCCAATCGATTTCAGATTTTTTTTGAGAATCTTAAAATGATCTCAAGAGGCGTTTAAGCTATAGATTTCCGTAGGGGTAGGGTGAGGTGTGTTTTCAGCCGAGAGATGGATCTGTGCTTATCATTTTCAATCACAAATGGTTCTCAAACTATCAGAATTATCCCCAATCTTTCGCAAACTATCAAAATTTTCGCGAGCTTCGCGCGCTCCAAACCTTACCTCAGTGATATCCTTATTGTCAATAATTTCCGGTAGCAACTCCCGTAGAAGCACAGTTGAAGGCTGTTTACGAATTTTTAGTAAAAGATTGGCTTTGTGATTGGCATATAGGTTTGTTGAGGAATTGAAAGTGTTTCGATGCAGAGGATCATGAATGCAGGTTTTGTCATTGTAATCTTATTTAATGAAAAATTTCGGCGCGCTTCGCGCGCATTCGTCACGGTTTGCACCCCGTCTTATGGCCATTATTAAGGTTATAATACATGCAACTATTCTGATCACACTTTTCCGAGAAACATAAGTACATTTCAAACCTCTGTAGGCCTATGGGATCTTTCAGTCTAATTTGTAGCATGATCTGGAAGGTTGAAAGTACGTATTTGCCGTCGGTTATACATTTTTTCAAATGCAGCCATTACCGGTAGGCCTATAGATGGCGATTGTTAATACAGTTACGACGAAAAAGCATTTTGAAATGCGCTTTTTAGTCCTACACCCCTTTTGCTATACCTAGAAGGCGTTCGTCTGGGTTTTCGTTCAAACTTAGTAAACATACGACAGTTGCAAAGTGCTCGGCATCATACTCTATAGTATCATTTGGATGTCAGGTAATAAGCATCATGTCAGTGCCCCATTTTATATAATTAATCCAGAGCTTCAAGGAGTCCCTATACCGCTGCCTGCCAGCCTTAGAAATACCCTTTCGTAATGCACAATGAAGCAAAGGAAAATTTTCGTAACAGTCCAAGAATGTTTTCGTGGACTCAACGCACGTATTAGTAAGTAAAAACTTTCCCCGAATAGAAGGCATTAATTAAAGTAGCCAAAAGTGGGACTTCAGGAGGTTTGCTGACAACATACCCTTCTGTTGGACAACATACTCTCCTCTTTCACCTTACCAAAAATTAGAATTCACTAATGTTGGACGTCATCTGTGTCATTTGGACGTCATCTGTGGTGCCCCCCCCCCCCCCCATCACCAAATCCTGGCGGAGCCACTGCTCAAGAGGACAATTTCCCTTAAAAGAACCCAAAATTTTCGGCGCGCTAGGGGCGCGGTAGAGTCACCTTTAGTTTCTTCAGTACTTCCATTCTACATTGTTAGATAGCACAAGACCTGTCAAACTTAACAAGTAACATGTAGGTAGAGTACACAGTTTATGTAGAGGTCGTTAATTCCATCCCATATCGCAAAGTCTACTTGCTGTTGTCTTGTGTGTGTCATGCGGTATATACGGTCAGTTGGTGAGCGACTCAAGGAGAAAAGTTTGGGTATTTCATAGGGTAGTCCAGGTGGTTTCGATAAAATGTATGTTATCCCTGATATGGTCTACAACCCCTACAGTTTTTCTTTTTTTCTTTTTGTTCTTAATGATTAGGCTACATATATTTTTTGTGTGAAACCAAAAAAAAAAAAAAAATTCGCGCGCTTCGCGCGCTTTGCAATTTTACGTTTCCGATTCAAAAGTACACTATCAGTGCGAAACTCGGCTCATGAAGTATTCAGTGATATTATGCAAAAATGCCCTGCAATGACTTGGAATATTTAGGTTCCTTCATATCCCCTCCTTACCACCCCTTCGACATAGGGGCTGTCGGAACTTCGGGTCACTGCATGATCCGGCCCCCTGTCGGGAAAATGCTGTCGCTACCGACCTTATCGGTTTACTTATTTTGGCTTTCAGAAGGGTCATTTCTGCGATAAAATCCAAAATTTTCGGTCCACTTTGCCCACTCTTCCTCAGTTCCGTTACTAATAGCTAAATATAGTACAAACCCTTTCCACCTTTTCAAGTAACTTAATATAAGTAGAATACATGGATTTATGTAAATGTCGGTCATTTCATCTTATTTTGCTAAATCGAGTTAATGTTCTCTTGTGTCTGTCGTGCGGTACTGCTAGTGACTCGAGGAGGGAAGTTCAGCGTAGGTTATGCCCGATATGGCCCAACTGCCTTGACAATTGACCCATATATATGCTTCAAATAAGTACAGATTCTTTTTAGTGTAGGCCTATCCAAAAAATTTCGCGCGCTTCGCGCGCTTTGAAATTTCACAGTTTAGATTCTAGGAAAAACGATAAATCAGGGCGGAAATATATGTCTCTAGTATATACAAATATTATGAAATATATGCCCCGCAATGTCATAATCTAATACACAAGTTTCTTTAAATCCTTCCTCACCAATTCCTCGACAACAGTCATGGCTGTCGGGGCTTCGGGTCGCTGGCCCGCCGTCGGGGAGTCTGCCCTCCCCTCGGACAAATCCTGGCACCACCCCTGGCGCCGCGCCAACCGATGGTCGCGCTCCGCTTAGATAACGAGACAACCAAAAATCCCATGCATGCGGTTAAGCCTACCAGTTTAATTTTAAGGCCCCATGCCAAAATACTTTCAGAAGATTTCAAAAAGAGAAACCAAGATTTCTTTATTGAGCACAAGCGAGAAACTTTGAGTGAGTCACTGTGAGCGCCTAGAGAGAGCACAACAAATGACTGAATGCTCCTGACGCCCAAGATCGTTATCGGGCTGTATAGCATGCATCTCTCACAAGGAGGGAGACGACTTTCTGACAGGACATTTATCATAAAATTTCTGGCACAGGGAATTTCAATGAAAGCTTGTTTTTATACGGATCAAAGAGCCTAGGAAACGCTTGGGAAATGCCATTTCCTGCAATCTGGGGGTCTTCTAGACCAAAAATTTTCTCTGTACGCTTCGCGCCAACTCATGGTGGCGCTCCGCTTAGATAGTAACTGTATCGCAAAACCCCCCCTTTAGTCAAAACCTGCATCCGCCCCTGACATATGCCGCAGTTTGGTCAGGGAAGGTCTTCAACGGTGCACCTGCATGGGGTCATTTTTCAAGCATAATCATAGCGTTTTCCCTTAATTACAATAGCACGGTGGCTGATCATTTAAAAACTCAATGAAAAAAATACTCCGGACCCAACTTTATATTTGATATGTTGAAGAAGTGCTTAGTCCAATCATACTGGTAGAGCTTTAATTCAATTAGTACTTTCCGTTTTCGAGGTGTACATATTTAGCATTAGGCTATCACATTTTCTACCAAAAGTGAACTTGGAGCAAGCAGGTGTGATGTCATAGATTCGCATTATTGACCTACAATTTCCCCATTTTGCTCCCCTATTTGTAGTCTTGGTCAACTGAGACCCTTGTGCTAAGTTCGTACGCGTGCGCCAAAGATATCACAAGCATAAATTCCAAACTTAAAATGGCGCGTTGACTCCCCATGGAGGCCAAAACATCGGGGCGGAAGTGCTGATCACTGTTCAGTCGTTTTGAAAACAAACAGGCAAATGAATATCTTACAGAAGTGTTAATACTTGTGATTTCGGAATGCTGTTGACTGAAGAAGTACTACGCCTCAATAAATTCCACTTAAACAAGAATAACTTATTCTTCAACGCGGCATTCCACTTATTTATGCTTGAACATGAACGCACAATGACTGGTTTTGCAAGTTCATGGACATTCATTGGTCAGTTTCTATGGTTTCTTCAAGTGACGCACTTTTATATGCGCGTTCAATTACTTGCGCGCTCACAACGGGAAAGCAACTAGCGCGTTTGTTTCCAGAGCGCGCAGAACTGTGCGTCAAGTATTCCGGATAATACACAGAGAAATGTATTCTACGCGTACAGACGCGTTGTAAAAGTGCACACACGCTAACCTCTTTCAACAATGAAATTTTCTGTGACGCGTTCTTATTTTTGTACGCAGATCGAGGAATAGAAAGGCGCATGTCAAATTTACACTTCCGCCCCGATAAATACGTCTCCATGAGGAGTCACTGTGTGTAACAATGTAGGTATAGGAGTTTGGAATCTATGCTTATAATATGGGTGTATCCATAAATTAGGGGTCCATGGTGTCCCCGTCACATCCGCCACTTGTGGCATATAGAGAATGGTTAAAACTGAGGCTAGAGATGATTCTTGTTATTGAAAGTGTTTAATATTCTATGTGTTATCACTAACTGTGGTATCTCAATGTCCAATTACGGTCTGTTGATCTATCGTTTACAATTTTATTATCCAGCATGTATTTGGTGTCCCACCAGATTATCTGTAAAAGTTGTGACATGGGTAATTTACTTCAGTTATTACAATATAAAAAATTTATTCTATCCTTTGGATAGCCTAAAGTTATGTCAGATGAGATATTAGAACCAGACAAACAAACAATGTGAGTTTCCAGATTAAGGGACAATGTTTAACGAAATGCGCCTATTTCAAAGTTGGCATGGCGGATGTGACGCTTTGTCCCACCTGTCACATCATACTAGTATGGACATTAATACAAGGCCTCATCTCCCTGTGTTACTCTTGAAAACTTGAATCACTATGTCCAATTACTGGTAACCTCTACTGATAAAGTAAAATGCTAAACCTGAGCAGTACAAGGACAACTGTAATAATGGCACCCATTGGAAATCACATTTTGTGTTTGGTGTCCCGCTGATCATGTCACATCGCGCACAAAATCATCAAAATTACCACCCTCTCATATCACCTCAACTATGCCAATCCCATTCATACATGCCTGAGTTGTAACATGTGTGCACATGGTTATCGATACTACCCTTTTTTCCCCATATTGTAATGTATTGTCCACTATCTGGTTGAAAGGGGAAAATGGTGTCCCATGGTGTCCCACTGTCACCTCCGCCATTGAAGAACAACAAAGAGCTATTTAAACTGTTTTAAACTGAAAAAAATTAAAATAAATGATTTAATATGGATAATATGAACATCATAAAGATGTGGAAAGTAATTAGAAAGTGACAAACTTGAAAAATGTATGGAGAGTGTGAATATCTATTTTATTTTTTTGGTGTCCCGGTCACACTTTGGTGTCCCTGTCACACCCGACAATCATTATTACTGTAAATATGAAGCTGTTTTGTTATTTGATAAATCCTTCCTATCTTTTTCTTACTTTAGTTCAAGTCAGTATAGTTTTTAACTTTGTGCAATTTTGTAGTGATTTAAGAAGTCACAACATACAGTAATCATGGTCGGGTGTGACTGGGACACCACATGTTAATTCAATAGGACCCTGTCACCCCTATATGTAACATAAGAAAATTTGCAACTGACAGTAAAAATATCCGATGTTCCAAGAAAAAATAGGTTTGTCTGAACTGTTAGTGTTGCCCACTTGAATACAGTACTCTGTAAATGCTAAGTGAAACCTTTTATGCATTGTTTGTGTCAGTATTACTGGGATTTTGGTGTCCCGTCACACCCGACACATAACGTCTGTAACCCAGTTACTCAAAAATGTAAGATATTTGGATGAATTGGGGACAACTCTGAAAAATGTTTATGTTTTATGTGTTCATTTATTTTCAAGCAGCTACTTGCTCTATCTTTTGGAAACTGTACAGATAATAAATATGTTTCAGTGTAAATATTACATGATTTCCCTTACCATGGTGTGAGCTTTTATTCTAAATTGAGCATACAACCAATTTCAGTGGGTGTAACTTGTTTCTGTCATAAATCCTTGCCACTTATGCCTTACCAAAAGTGAGGAAAAGACTTGGATATATTACACAGTTATAAACTTTCTAGGCATATATTGCCAATTTTGGTGTCCCAGTCACCTCCGCCATTTTTGAAAGGAGCTTTGAGATAGAGTTGATCAATAACCTGGATGTCTTAAACAAAAGCCAGGACTGATATAAATTTTAGAAATAGATACATATACCTTCTTGAAAATATACTTTACACCAGTATTAAATGGTTTTTAAATTTTGACCCCTTTGTCACACTTTGGACCCCTAATTTATGGATACACCCATATCTTTGACGTGCGCGACTATGTGCGCCCTCTATATGTCCTTCAGACATTCTGAACGCTATACTCTGCGAATGACAAGTTTAGAAGAGCGCCCTTCAATTTGCTTCATAGCAGAAAAAACTGTAGTAATTTCTTGACCAAGACTATCCTATTTACCTTCCAGTTTACATTGCAAAACTCTAAGGCACTCCCACAATGGATACATAGTGCGCAATGAATTGCTGTACACTTAAAATACCCTTAGGGCGAATTAGCTTCCCTATGACATTCGAGGTCAAAGCTAGGTTGAAAAATAAAAGAAACCAAGAAATTGGTCACTCGTGTGAATCCATGACATGCTTGCTTGCCTCAAGTTAAGGTTTGATAGAAAATGTAATCACCTCAAGTTCAGATGTTAATATCTCGAGGAAAGGAATATAGAAAAATTGCTTGAGAATTTATCAGAATGCTTACATTAACTTCCTCTTTACCATATCAAAGATCCATTTGGGTCTGGAGTATTCTTTCAAAGGGAGGGCAACACTGGTCGTAACAGTAGGTGCAAGTTAAAATACGTCATTTCAACTTGAAAAGCATTAGCATGTGCACACACTATGTAGACTACCGTAGCTGATACTCTGTCGTATTGGAAAGAACAAGCAGTGTGTTCTGCGAGTACATAGCTGGACAACCCAATTGTAAACTGAATACTGAAGGGATGATAAAAAAAGGAAGTTTTGCACATTGACCTCTAAATGTGGTTGTTCACATGAAGGGCCTACATAGAAGAAGAGCCACCCCAGAAATGATAGAAACAAAGTTTGTTCCGGAAGTGATCATATTACGCCTAACATGACAAAATGACCTTATGCATTGACGTCACGCGACTTCAGTTTGGAGGAAAACAATGAAGCACACGTTTGGTTGACAAACCAGCTGTCTGCATTTCTTGGTGTAACTTGCAATGATACGCGCTTTTCCTCCAAGCGAAGGAGCACTTTCTGCTCTGTGACATATGCATAATGTCTATTGACCTCTCTAAAATAGTCGGTTCAGTGTTACTGTCTTTGTTTTGCCTTTGAGTGTACCGTTCAGGTGAAGAAGTAAGCTCGAAGACATAATTTATTAAAACCAAGATCTTTCACGGAAATGCATTTCAGATCTCCTTGCACTTGCAACTGCCTTATAGGCGATAGGGTTGGTAACATGATACACCCCACTCAGACTGTAATGATGGGGTTTGAAAGTCAACAATTTTTAGCACAACCCATACAAGATGAAGAGCGTCAATCACCGCTTAATGCCATGGCAGATTCCGCATTCATAAGACAAGTCTGTTTTCGTATACCTATGATTGAGATCAAGGGGGCCATTAAGTGGAGGCATGGAGGCTTTTGACCCCCATCAAGGCCTTTGCCACACTCTGGGCCACCAGTTCGCTCTTGTACAAAGGTATACAATGTACAGAAGCAATGTTCACAAGCAATTTTCCCCCAATTCCTGCTTTCTCTCACTCCACTTGTCCCCTCCCCCACTTAAGAAATTCTGGCGGCGCTGCTGGGTGAGATACTGTGATGTTACTATTGTAAAGTTATACGTTTACAGAGATATATCAGTTTCATCTATGTGTTCCTTTTACAGTTCAGCAATGCTTTCTTTTATAAATTGACCATCATTACAGTATGCACGTGACTGAATTCTCATTCCCCAATGCTACAATATCCACAAAAAACAACGTTGGTGTTACAGTAGCCGGTACTGGACTTCAAATATCTATCCACGGTGGCTGGAAATACTCTATACATTCCATGTGAGTACAGCAAAAATAAAAAAAAAACCTGTCAAAAACACCTTTATTCAGAACCTCCATAGCGCATGTAGTAAGTAATGATAGACGTATCAGAAGAAGCCCTATTTAGCCTACAGGGGCGTAGCCACCCCTCTTATTCAAGGTGAATGGTGTGGGGGACAAGTCGCCCAACTTGCCTACCCCTATATTCAGCCCCTTTCTATGGTCTATAGTGGCAACTTTTCTACAGAAGAGGAAAGGGCTTACAAATCCAAACATCAGTTTGTGCTAAGTCTGTCCAGAATCAGGTCTCGCCTTGTACCCTTGGCCTTAAGCTATGAGCTAAACGAATCCCAAAACACACACACGCACCCACCTACACCAGCACACGCACACACTGTGAACTAAAGCCGACGCACGACGTCCAATTAGGACGCGTTATAGCTTGTAGGTGATTGAAACAAGTGATTAAGTTTAACAACTCAAAATGAAGCTTTACCTTGCCTTGCTGATACCAAGCAGAGCAACTCCCTGCCAGGCGCGGATCCAGGTGGGGGCGCACCCGGCGCACGCCCCCGCCCTCTTTTCGATGACCAACGATTTTTTGACCAAAAATGAGCAAATAGATATGGAAAATATGCTTCCCAGATGCTGGGAAATCGCATCTAAGTGCATCTAGAATTCAAATTTTCTTGGGGGAAGACCCCCAAACCCTCCGCCGCGGCTTCGTGCCTTCGGCTTTTGGCCAACAGTGTGTGCACCCCCCTTTCTCAAAATCCTGGATCCGAGCCTGCCTGCGGATACCGTGTATGCTGCTGCATGCTCACCATGATCAAAACGTATGTACATATACCAGGAAGCTGTCATCCCGGCAGCTCCCGTCTGAATATGTATACAGTCACTTAATTTATTTTTTCTTAATTTCCTCCTGTCTAACGCAACCTAGAGTTCCGGTCAAAGATCACGGAAGTTTCGAAGCAACCATCTCCAGTATTTCTCTCTCGGTTACGATCGAAATAGGTGAGTTAACATTAAATTCAACGAAGACTGATAAAACGTGAGTATACTTAACAGTAAACGTACGGTAAACATTTTCAAAGAAGGTTGGTGGAAAAATTAGTAGATAAAGTTTGTAATGTTAAGGAGAATTTTCCATTTTTTTAATTGTTCTTTGTTTCCGTAAATGAAAGTGGCTTTGGTTGTTCTAGAAAATGAAAGTGCTACCTTCCAAATCTCGCTTCACAAGCTCCCTTCTGTCGTTTGAACCTCAGAGCTCGTATAATATCTTTTTACCTCTAGGTGTAGATAAATCTGGTCGGCCAACCGTCCACAGTTCTCCATCCGATTGCAAGTTCCATACTGGTGATGTGAAGGTCGATTTACATGGTGGGGCTAGGTAAGACAATACTTCAGTCAATGACTTTAGCAACGTCACCAAGGACGAAGGAATTTGGGGTATATATTTTCCAACTTTTTCGAGCCTAGAACCGGAGTGGCTGTATATAAATTTACCTGTCATTATTTAAAGTTAGTGTCCAGTGTCCTATGGCCCAGCAAGTTTTGCTGGCGTCACTTTTTTGCAATATGTATTTTCATCTCTTTTTATCTCACAATTTATGAAACTTCTATCGTAGGCATTAATACTACTTGCCATGTTTTCATCATGTACATAATTATACAAACGCAAGGGGGGGGGGATAGAACCTCAGAAAAGCTAATGAAGAGGGAGGGGTTCCCTTGGGTACGAAAAAGAGACCGAAATATTTTTAAGCTGTGGTATCAGGTCCCACATTTTGAATTTCAGGGGACTCTTAATTTCTCATTGCTTGAACCAGCCGTTTCATTGATGGTGATCATATAATAGTGCGATACAAGTTGTACGGCTGTCGCCGTAATTGAAAAGAATGCACAAACATTCAATAGAATTCACGGGAAACGTATCAAACTATGCCTACTTTCCGTTGGGTGTACCTATTCACGACTCTGAGGTTAATATAGGGGACATGTAATGTCGTCACCAGTTTTTTTTTTTCTGTGTGCTTAAATAAGCACGTTGGACGGCATCCTTATGACAACCTAAGTACATTAAGGTACAAGCAGAGTATACAGCAGTGCATTTGTATGTAACAGTGAAGGAACGTGTGCATTCTTGTAGCTTTCTGTACAGTATATTTGTATATATTGCATGTAGCCAGGATCGTCCAATGTGGAGTCAAACCTACTCGTGACGTCATCTGAAGGCCCTGTACAGTTAATCAATGCGAGTTTAACTATACTAATTAATATCAAACATTCCATTCAGAATCACAAAAATACAGAATCTGTTTCATTTCGTTCTGTTTTAGTTGGCTTTACAATCTCTTTGACCACACAATTGAACATGCAATCAGGGATTCACTCAACGATAAGGTAAGAGACCTTCGCAACTGGCTAACCTATTATTCGTATTTTTGCAAGATACGGAATGGTAATAGTTTTGCTTTCTGCAGAAGTGAAATGCCGATGGGTGTATGCTCCACGAGTTAGTGTAAACGATATAGTTTTTTTTCTTTTTTTTTTATAGCAGGAGCTTACAGATCAAGAAGTGCCTTGAGCACACGTCAGACTCACAATACATTACAACTACACTCAGGGGTAGCGTCATGTGGGGGCAGGGGGCATACCCCCGTCTGTGAAGAATGTACCCCCATTGGGGAAATTTTTCTGTTTCTTTGAGGAGCCGTAACATGAACGATAAAATATGTAGTCCCCGGCGACGGCCAGTCGCACAGGCGTTTTACTCGATTTTGCTCTAAATAGGGCAGTTTCTTTAATAAAACCACAGAATTTCCCTGTTTTCCTCTCTAAAACCCCACATTTTTTAAATGTTGTAAAAGAAAAGTCCAAAATTTCCAAGTTTACTTCGACAGAAACCCAAAATTCGGACTGCTACCCTGCCGGGCCCATGCACCCCTTGGAGCTTGCCTCCCTATCCGGCAAATATGGCGCCACCCCTAACTAAAATCATTGATCAGCTTGATATGATATGTCTTTGATCAGATAAACTTTAGCATCATTGTTGTTCATTGTCTTCTTACTCAGAGCTCCCAGCTCAGAGTACCTTCCCTTACACTCTAAATGCAAAAGAGTGAAATTCACTCCAAAAGAGACTGTAGTTTGGGGCCACTCCTAGTAAGAGTGAATTTCACTCGGGGTGGAGTGAAAATTCACTGCAAATATAGAGCGATACTTTCCTCGCATGGAATGATATATCACTCTACTTCGAGTGAATTTTCACTCCAACCCGAGTGAAATTCACTCTTACTGGGAGTACAGTCTCTTTTGGAGTGAATTTCACTCTTTTGCATTAAGAGTGTACGCCAATTTTTACCCACAATTTTGCAGCAACTTATAGTAACAGGTACTAGAAACCTTTTCTAAGAAGATGTACCTTAGGCCTTACCTGCCTGTAATCAGCTCATCAGCTAGAGCTAATACTGTAGTGTAATCAGATGAGGCTTTGAGATTAGGAGAACCCAATATAGAGACATGATACACGCGCAGGCTAAATATCTCAATACACAATAGCTTATTGCAGCTGTCTTCAATTTTTTGAAAGTAATTTTTGTATGAAGAACGAGACCCAACTTCAGAAACTAGACAAAACTCAAGATGAGTAAAATTGCAGTTTTCTGAACTTTTTCCTATTACAAACGTTGTTCAGTTTACTAAAATTACTATTAAATATCATTTAAATGTAGAATTCCTTTGATCAGTGTAGATTCCTCTAAAGAATTTCCTTTAAAGAATATTTAAATTTTTATGATAATCCCTTGACCAGCGGCGAGGCGACAACAGGAGAGGGGTATTGGCAAAGTGGTCATTTTTTCTGTCATTAAAATTTCTTGCCCCTAGTTGCTCTTTCCCCTCTTTTAAATCCTGGTGCCCCCATTGCTTGCCAACAGACCAACCAAGTTTGCCTGATAAACGCTGTTGGGATTTTTATTTGGGAAGTTAGCTCAAAGAAGGGCGGGAAGCAGTCATTTTTAAGTTCTGTTGGTACATCTAAGATTACGTAATGCCACGGAATACATGGTGTGTGCAACCTCATTTGTGATCTCTCCTACAGGTTTGTAATATCGTCTTGAAGGAAGTGAACACAGATTTGGCGAAAGAAGTGGCGACATTAAAAGGTGAAGAGTTATATCATTCTCTTCATCAAGTAGGAGCATATATAGCCAAGATCCGACGCCAGAGGTAGTCCTGGGATCTCTCCACCCCCTCCCCTCACAGATTGTATCTTCACCCACTTGGTACTCGAGGGGGAAAATATTTGGCTGTAATTAAAAACCTGGTCAATAACCCCCTCTCTTGCAGTACCGGTGTGTCCCAGCCCAGTTATGTCATAATATATACATCATCATTTTCCAAAACTTTTTCCAAAGTCCCTCGACTCTCTGGGGAAAAGCCGAAGGACGAAACCAAATGTTACTCCGGAAGGAGTTCTGCTCCCCCAAAGAGCTACATTGCCGAAGGGACACAAGACTAAACATGACTTTCAGACCTTTACATCATGGGTTGGTGATTCGTGGTCCCGTTAAAGACTGGTCTTGAAGAAAAAAATACTACAATCTTACATCACCATTTGAAGAATATTATAAATAAGGTGATTGGCATATTACTGTTAAGACCAATACCGTATGACTAATTTTAACTAACCTACCTTACACATTTCTCAATGTTGAAACCTATCTTACTAGATATTACTTTAATTATTTGTCAAAATCGATTTGTTAAAGGTATCCGATGTTGCCTGAGCACAACGTACGCAAGATCTCGAATCAAACGCTTTGCTTGTTCTAGGCCAATGTAATTTTTGCAAATCATTCAGCTTCTAAAGGAAAATTTAACAAAAAGTTTTCATTTTTTGTGTCCAGTTTTAGCACCAATTACAGCCAACGCTGAAATAGACTATTCTCTTGTGTCGGCGCCAGAATTCAACCAATCCCTGACCGCAGCAATGAAGGTATAAGCTAATAGACACTTTCAGTTCAAAATTTTTTACTAGACTTACTAATATTATCTTAAGAATGTTAGAAATCAAACTGAAGGTGGGATGTTCCATTAATTTACTATTAAATGCCCAGTTCGCCATCATTACTGCGTTTTGTTTGACATGACGATATGTCGACATCTTTATTTTAACATTAGCTTAAGATTAAGGGCAAATCTTGTTTTAACGGAGAGAAAGATCCCTTGGGTACTTTATTGGTAGATAGTCGTGGCTTCTTTGTATACCAACTATTCAGATTGTTAGAAATTGAGGTATGAAGCATGCTTGATTGCACTACAGTTGATTAGTACCACAGCTACTGGTTAAAAACATAGGCGTGAGCACGTGGGAACAGGAGGCATGCCCCTCTTTTGAAGTTGTCTGACAAAATCCACACATAATCCCACACTATTTTCCATGTTTTATCATTGTCGTCCCACTTTTCAATTAAAGTTGACGCCTATGACTGAAAAGCACACCTCTAAAATACTTGTATAAGAGGAACATGGGAACTGTGAATGCGTATAGCAGTGGTATCTTCCGCGAACCATTTTAACACACGTTTCGCCCCCCCCCCCCGAGTAGCTAGAACGAAATTTATAGGGGCCTAGGTATCAAACGGGTGGTCATGGCATTGATCTCCGTCCTTAATTCTTACAAATTTTACTAGGACACACACAGTTTCTGGGGGGCCTAGCAAACATCTGTGGGTGCCCCCCCCCCCCGTAGCTACGCGCCTTCCCCCAAAGCCCGTTACTTGAGAACCTAGGTGCCACCTAAGTGCCCAAAAGTCTTAACGTTATTACTACAACATTGTGTTCCTCTTCAATATGCAGGGGGAAGTGTACGAGATAGGAAACCACACGGAGGCTCCTTATCACATTCCCACAATTCCAGAAGACGTGGAAAAGTCCCGGATGGTTTTCATGTGGGTCACAGACTTCCTAGCAGACAGCGCTGGATACGTGCTTCATAACACGAACTTTTTCCATTACAACGTCACGCAAGACAAGGTAGGTTTTACAAATATTAATACTTTCTACGAATAATTTATATATATATATATATATATATATATATATATATATATATATATATATATATATATATATATATATATATATATATATATATATAATATATATATATATATATATATATTTTACTGATTTATTGCGAGCTGTTTCAATTCATTTTTAGGACACAGATATGTAGGTTCGGTATGTATGGATCAACAGAAAAATCCCGAACGACTTTATGTGATATATATATATATAATATATATATATATATATATATATATATATATATATATATATATATATATATATATATATATATATATATATAAAGTCGTGTAAGAGACCATGTTTTGATTAAAAAAATGCTCGTCAAAGATATATAAATCATAAATGAGAAATTATTCAGCTGCATGTTTTTCTGAGAGGGAAAAAAGCCAAATTATGCTTCTGATGGGTAGCATGGAGAAGACACTGATGTATTCATGACAAAGTTGGCCTTCCTAACATGGTCAGAGTCAAATAGCAACTCCCTGGTCTATTTGTCTTAAGTTCAGGTGAAGCAGTGAGCTCGAAGACGCAACTGACACAAACATCCTCCCACAGAAATGCATTTTCAGAACTTCTAGCATTTGCATCAGCCATAATCGATAGGGTTGGAAACACTAAATATACTCTCTAAATCCAAAAGAGTGAAATTATAGGGACAGATCTAAAATTAAGACCAAACATAGAGTGAAAATGACTCTTTTGGATTGAAATCTTTCAATCTAAATTTAGATTGGTCCCTATTTTCACTCTAAAAGAGTGACTTTTCACTCTTAAGGTTTACGAGAGTACCCCACTCAGACTATAAAATGGTAGGGTGTTGAAAGCGTTCTCCATCAGCCCTGGTTAATACAGTACGTTTTGAATGCAAAAAAGTTTGGAGTAAAGTACTTTCGGTACTTTCCATCTGTACTCTTGCCATTTTTTTCACCAAGAAAAGTGTTCATTGATCTTACTCATCATTTATAAGGAACTCTTCAGCTGTTAAGTTAAGATTAACATTTGCATAGATCTTTGGCCAAGTTATGTCCCACTAACGTTTCACTCTCTGTTGATCATCAGTTAACTTGCTGTGGTTTGTATCATGTAATACTCTTTACTATTTCAGATTCCTCCCGGTAGTAAATTTAGTTTGAATACATCCGATTTTGCGGTAAAGTTTCTCATACCTGAGGTAAAAGTCTTTACATATTTTTACTTCCAAAACATAATCTACTTCTTTAAAAAGAAAATAATTATCTGAATGTTGTTTGCAGTTGGTGAGGTACCTGAAAGTGTCATGGATGGAGAGTTCTAGAACACTGCCTTGTGAAATGATTGCAAAAGGCGTGCTGTGGATAGACATTCACATGGGGGGTGGGAAGATGTTTTCTCAGATATTTTCGCTAATTTGCAAACAAAAGGGAAATGAACAATGCCCTCGAAACATTCCTTGTGCTTAGATCGACATTTTGCTGGAGATGGAAGCTGCCCCACCAGGGTCCTCGGGCCTACGCAAAAGACAACTCGGGACACGCATATGTGAGAGATAAGATCCCAAAACATTTTGCTTTAGCCTACAGTAATTCATGGTGTTGTAGAACTGTAAGTATGATGCAAAATGAAGGTTCATTCGCTCCTTGAAGAGTCATTTAGGTATGAACAGTGAACTTTACGTATTTACGATATACCTACAACACTGTACTATGGTAACTTATTACCATAGTCAAAAGTTCGAAGCCAACCGTCTTAGTATGTGCTTGTGAGCATGTAGTGTGTGTGTGTATGTGGGGAGGGGGAACGAGCCGGCGAAGGCGGTCAGAGTGTTTCAGTTTACTGAACACTTGCACTGCCAATGTTTTACTGTCCCCTTTTGGCCCTGAAAATGTGTGTAAAGGGAGGTGGGTTCCCCCGCCCCTTGCTATGACTATAGCTATACCACCGCCCAGCGCAAATCGTGTACCATATGACAGTTACACACCCGTCAGAATGAAGCTTGTCTATTTTTGCCTCCGTAATAATCAATTTCACAGCTATCGGAAAGATACCCGAACATGCTGATGCAACTAAACCTGAACACAACAGCGCCACCAAGATTAATCATTTTACCAGAGGGAGTGACGGCATTGATAAATGGCAGTATAGCTGCCTATGTCATCCACCCTAACACGACTCTTACATACGTATTCACACTTGCTTCGGTAAGTACATATGTCTTTACTAATTAAAATCCCTTTTTAAAATTTACCAATTGATACAGCCATCTTAGCAGAAAAACTTCATGTTTAGAGGGGCATTCATTTAAAGGGTCAATCTCATCATTTAAAATTTTGTCAACTAAATTTACTTTTAGCCCCCTCCAATTGAAAAACGAACAAACATACTGAGTACATTTGTCGACGGTGTGTGATTTTAATGCAGTGTAATCAGACCTTCCATTCTTTCAGTGCAATCCTTACACTATAGTTACATTTCCCTATACAAGTAGTCATTGACCAACCACGATGAAGCTATTGTTTGAATTCATGTCTGTCAGTGTAGTCACCAATTGTAAATAGAGATACCCAGTGTTCCTAAATATGTTTTTGGTGATGCAAAATTCCCTTTAATTAGCGTCTGTAACTGAACTCACAGCTGTGAAGTTGGAGGAGGGAAGGTGCAGCCCTCGAATATCTCCTCCCGTGGCTACGGCTTGTAAAGGGGTTGGTTTGGGGTTGTTATTTATGTGATATAGGGATTCTTCGAAACAATTTGTTTTCAGGGTAGTTAAGGAAAGGTTTTTCCATGTGGGTTAAAGTCACCTTGGTCAAGATGGTACAGGGTCTAAAATAACCTCAAGGGACTAGAATTTAAGCAAGTTACGACCAATGATTTTAGAAAATACTGAGGTTAACGCAAAAGATAAATCACTTATATCTGAAGTACACGCTTAAAGGGAGAATGCAGTCATCCCAATAAAGAATTGCATAGTAGACTATTCTATTTCCTGAATGGCTCTTGAGAATCATGTGACAGTGTTTTTTTCACTCAATTGTAAAATGTACGGGGAGGACAGTGGCGTAGCTAGAGGGGGGCAGGGGGGAGGTCGCCCCCCTACAAAGCCTCCGAAGGCTTCTGTCGGAAATTTCTAGTCTCTGTCGGAAATAAATAAAAACAATTGATTTGAAACACTTACAACACTTCTTATGTTTTAAGCAGAATTACACATCGGTATGTCAGCGTGAAAGTCAAAAGTCGGTCTTAAAATTGCCCGGAAAGCAAAAAAAAAAAAAAAAAAAAAAAACTATCAAGAGAATAATCTGTCGGAATTTTTTGCTTTTGCCCCCCCCCCCCACAAAATATATCTAGCTACGCCACTGGGGGAGGAACTGCTTGGTTTACCTTGAATATGCAATATTTATGTCCTAAAATATTATGAAAGATACTTGGAAGAGAAATAAGAAGAAATTTGTGACATTTAGCTATTGTTTCAAAATAAGTTTGGGGCGACTGCTTTTGACCTTTAAGGGATATGATCGCTTGGGGAAGCAAAGTTGTTCGATAATTTGTGTAAACGGAACGGAAAACGATACCTTTCACCCACCCTAATGTAAGGTCATGGGACGTAATATCTTGGTGTTTTATAAATACGTGAGACTTCTGAACTCACCACCTGCTCATGAGCTGTGAAGTTCCACAGTTTAGCACAAATCACCCCCATGTACATCAGAACATTGTGCCATCAGAGACATGGGTGGAGTCCTCTCAGGGCAACTTTTTAGTCAGAGCAGGGAGTTGCTATTTGACCTGGTCAGAGCACTACCTGATGGAATCTTAAAGAGATCGATATAGCCGGAGAGTTCGTCTGTAATTTTTTGAGAAATTGATGAAAAATTCAGTTAATCCATTGAAAGGTAGTAAGTTTTAAAAAATGGATGAACATACAACGGTTACTTCATAATTGGAAATGATGTCTCTTTTTGTTCTTTTAAAGGATCTCAAACTGAGTGCTTTGTTTGGTTTTAGGCAAACAAATTTAACGTGGAATTCAACGTTTCTAAGGTAATTTTTCTTAAAAATAAACGGTACGTAAAATGAGTGAGTTCCAGGGCCACGGTATTTAATTTTGAAAGTGAGACCTTGGAGTGATATTAAGGTACCAGTAGATAATTTCAATAAACCAGTGAAATGTATTTAGTCATCCCGAATATACAAAAGATACATTTCTAAGAAAAAAGATTGCAGCATTTCATTATACTACGCAACCTAAAGGCCTGTAAATGCGTTTCCCATTTATTTGTAAAAGGTATTTAAGACGTTTTGTAAGTGGTACCGTTGGTAGCACTAAACGAGCTTACCTTAAAAAAGTATCAGCTGATTTGAATACTAAGGTCTAAAGGTCTATACAGAGGGATGATTCTCAAACATATCGAACAATTTTAAACATATCGGACATTTTGAAGCATATCGGACATTATTTAATTCGTCAATAGACTATAGCTTCTATAGTAAATTTGCAACATAAAAGATGCCCGACAGCATGTCTATCAATCGCTATTCAGAAACCCCTTTTGTATTCCTTGTGTCATTTTTCACAAAATAATCCAAACTGATAAACGTAATCCAATGATTTCCTTCCATGCAGCGAAAATGTGACTTTAACTTCTTCAGCTATTGGACCATTCAACGTAAGTAAACCTTTCCAAGTTTTAATTTTCTGTCGTAAATAGTGTAGAATGAATCTTTAAAATATACTCAAAGCGATCACACACTAACGAACATTACAATTCCAAACCTTTTTTCCTCTTTCCTCTGATAACAAAAACATTGTGTTTGCTAAGCTTAGGATAGGACGATGAACACGAAAACACTTTTATACTTTTATACAAAGAGAGGAATATGATTTTCTGAGTACCGATAACACCAAATATATAGGCAATTTCAAGACAGAAAATTTGTAAAGATTCTTAAGATGTTGTTTATGGTTGAAGCAGAACCATGGGTAATATGTCTGAAACTGTAGACAAAAAGACACTGTGATGTCACATAAGTGATTTAAATACTATTGAGAGCCCTTTACATGCATTAAGCTGGGCACATGTATTCGGAAGGTTGTTTCATGTTTGCAAATATGTACAATATTTTTCCTAAGTATACACAAATTTCACAGCAAATGTCCAAAGGTATATGAGTGTGGGGGAGGGGCAGGGTTGCGGCAGGGTTGCGGCAGCTCCCCCCCCCCCTCCGCAAAAATTTCGATTTCGGGGTAAACATATTTTGTTTGCCAAAATTTCCTGGCAGACATACCTTCCGCCCGTTGTAAAACGTTTTCCCATAATCCAACATACCTATTTGCAAAAGTCAGTCGTTATTTTAACTGGGAAGGAGCAATATTCAAAAGCGGCTGGTCGTCATTTTTGACAGACAGCAGTTTCTGTGATTACACTCTAAAAACATCCTGGTTAAATGCTGGTTAGTTTAACCAAGATGGGGTCAATAATTTTCCATACATTTCCTGGTTAAAAGTAAAAAAGAAATCTTGATTAAATTTAACCAGGAAAATGTCAATTTCCCGGTTATTTTAACCAGAAAATGTACGGAAAACTATTGACCCCGATACCGGTTAAATTTAAACAGGATGTTTTAAGAGTGTATGATTCAACTTATGACAGCCCTCATTACAATATATATTATCCCCATGAACTGATGAAGACCATCAAAATATGTTTCAGAAAGTGGGCATTCAGTTTCTACATTTTACGTCCCATAAAATCCTCGTATAAAGCTGTTTGAATTTTTGACACGCCTCTCACGAAAAATGTGACGACCATGCAGTCGCTTTTAAATTTTGTTTACAATAAACAGGTGGGTGACGACACGTTGATTGTGCGGCAAAAATGACTGTTTCTGCCAAATGTGAATTCATTTCTCAACAGATGGGCATTCTTCGCATGGGATTAGAGCTAGCCTGTAAAACATATCTAATTCCAATGCTAAATGGTAAGTTTGCAGGAAAAATGATCTATGCACATGTACATATTGCCAACTGTTGTCATTGTAGTTGTGTACTCTAAAATATATCTAGTAAATTGGGGCATGAACCTGGATGTTGTTACATAGCCTATTTGATTAAATCTGGTTCAACATTTTCTAGATTTGGTTACAAATGAATCGTTTCGGTTCATTTTTTAGCCAAATTTAGTCACATATTTGACAAGATTCTGATTCGTGCCACCATTGACAAGATACTTTCCAAAATTTCATAGAACTCAAAGTGTACCGATTTTAATTACAGTACGGTATAATACCTCATTCAGTAGTGCAAATAGGCATTTCAAAAGTGAGGGAGGTAGGGCTACGAAGTAATCCAAACGAACGGTCGGAAGGCGCCCTGGATAAGATTTAGAGCCCCTCAACATAGTTTCTGATAGCCTGCTTTACCTGTTTATGCGGATGAGTACGGTAACAGGGCACCGCAAAATAGATTATATGGATGTTAATGTATGCACAAAAATGTACGTATGCACTATTTTTTCAACATCCAAAGTTTTATTTGGAAGTTCATTGCGAATACATTCATTTAGTGGACTCTTCGAAGCAAAAGTTAAGAGCACATTTTTTGTGGTCCTCCCCCTATATGATCCCCATTCCCTAGCTATTTGTTGCCATTCGTGCCCAAAGTCGTGTGATCGTGGGACTGGGCTTTAAGCAAAACTGAAAAAACGGCGATGTTAGAAATAATATTGAGACATGTCGGCGATGATACCCGTATGGATATAACTGATAAGCACCACTAATACCCCTTCGCACGTCAGACGCCATATACATCAAGATCGTATATGATACTGGATGCGTGCGACTTGTTGTGCGAACTTTTTATGTCGCCTTCAAAGAATTTCTATCGACTGCATTACAAAATAATTGCCTACGACGAGGCTTCGTGCGATTTGTGCACATTCCGTATGTTATCTTCTCGTTGCATGTGAATAAAATTTGACTTAACTTTCTTGGCCTGTGAAGAAGCCCGCCATAGAAAATTCAACAGATGCTGATATATCCACCGATGTAACAGAATAATGAAGAATGAGTGGCACCGACGTATTTGTACGAAAAATTTCTTTTTGATTTCGATGACGTTGTATGCTTCCAGTCAATGCCTAAAGAATTTTTAAACCTGGAAGTGGACAGTTAGTCATTCATAGTTCACTTTAAGTCTAAGTAAGGAAGCTCATCCCAGGCCCATGCTAGGCCGTATCATACAGATCTTGGATGAGCACAGACGAGATTCGCCCTTCGTTTCGACTCCATAGTGTTCAAAGGATAAAGGGGCAGTGGTTTGCTTATCTTCCACGATGCTGCTCCCAGGGACCACTACTTATAACAACTAGACGAAAGACGGTGTGTCCCCATTTCGTCACTTCGTTATCCACTTTCCTATAGTTAGTCTCTTTCCTATCTGGAAAGAGACTAACTATGGAGTGCTTCAAATTCATGCACTCTTTGTGATTTTTCTTTGAACACAGAAATGGGCGCAGACGGCATTCCCCTTCCAACAATTGGCAGCTACGGTTTTCAAAATCCAACAATAATTCAAGGAAAGGTAAACGCTACCGTCGTATTGTTTTGACTCTGTGTATGTGATAATATGATCCTTTAGAGTACTGGCCTTTTATGTAATGTTCTCGGAAATTCCAAACATATTTTAATTAGCACTTTATTTTACTTGCAGGTCTTTATTGTAATGTAAACATGCCTAATAATTAAAAGTGGTTGATGCATTTCCCTTCATAATTTATCCCTCCAGGGTTTCTTGAAGATAGGACTGGATTTATCAAGTAATTCTCAGGCACAAAGACCTTCTTCAAACCTTTTTCAGGGGATGAACCAGCGAGGTGGATTCACTTAATGAATAACTACGATACAGAAGTTCTCCTAAACCAAAACCCAGCTAGTTGCGCAAACTATTAGAGGATATCGGCATGCTTGGGGAGACTGAATGTACATGGGTCCATTATAAAAGTCTGTAATTGATGTTGTGAAGGGCTGGGTGTAATCAATTTTCAGGAACAACATGCAAGAGGTCGCAAATAAGGGTTTTTACTTTGAAAACTCCCAAAATTTTCACCACCGACAACTGTTGACTGACGGTTTACCGAGAGGTTGGCTACCCAATTAAGAGGCAAAGATATTTGCCCAATTGCTTTTCTTACACTATTTGTTGAGTAAAACTACCAAATTTCAGTTTTCCACATACGTCAACAGTGTTGGTGAAATTTTGCTATATTTCTAGAGAGAAGGTGCACCTTCTTCGTGCCCATTTTCTTGATCTTCAGTGGGCCTATGCGTTTGCAGGCTGATGTAGTTACCTTAACATTAACCCAAATGCCGGCATGTCCGCACCTACCTACAACTGTGAAAACAATTTTGGGCATCGTGACATCATGAAAGTCTGTAAATGGAACGAGCGGGCGGGCGAGAGGTTGACGTCACTTCCTAGTAACAACGAACCAGCGCATGAAAACATACTGTTACTACGACATTTTTGGATTAATATTTCTGTAAACCCTCCCCTTCCTCTTGGCGACGGGTTTACTTTCCCCTCCCCTTACTCGTGGGCTGGCTTTGGGGATCCCCAAAGATGAAGATAGGGCACTTCAGTTCGAAGTGCCCTATCTTCATTCCAACGCGGCACAGTGGACGAACTGAAGTGACCAGTGCAACGTGTGGCTTTGAAGCCTATGTTTCATAGGACGTGGCACGTTCAAGTGGTCGAAGGAAGGCTAAGGACGGGAGGATGTATTTGAAGGATAGGCAGATAACTGTGTAGGAGCACTTTAGATTAATGCCCACAAAGTCAAAGAAACAATTCTGTAAGAACATTTACATTCATGGTAGATTACGTCAAATAAAATGATGACAGTCCCTGCTCATTCTTTGCGTAATAGCGATAGGTTTTGTGTTTCAGTTTTACATAAGTATATATGCAAACAAATAATATTCATTATACACTGTTTATAACTTGTCGTACTTACTCTTTGGGACGGTGGAAAGGAGAACTTATCTGAAGACTGGGTATAGCGCCCCCAACACATCCGGAAAACAAATTGCAAATGTGTATGTTAAGGCTTGCTAAAAGTATATTTAAGGAATGACCTTTGGTCTGACCTATTGGGGAGACTACACCTAAACGTGAAGAATGGGGATGGACATTTGACTCTTTAAAACCTAAATTTTGGGTAATTTCTTTAACACCTCTGACAAAGTAAGTGGACCCGCGCCGGATGTCATGAGTTCAGGCCCGTAGGCAGACAAGGTGCTGAAGGGGGCGAAAAAGCTTCTAGGGGGGCGAAAATTTTTCCAGAGGGGGCGAAACATACTAAAATGCATTACGACGATGCTAATTTTTGATCTTCTAGGGGGGCGATAAATTTTCCAAGGGGGGCTTCGCCCCCTTGGCCCCCCTTGACTACGGGCCTGCATGAGTTTCATGTCTCTGATTGGGAATGCGGGTAAGAGTACAAGCCTTTTATGAGTACAAGTACAAAACTTGGAATCAGCACTCATTTTTGACTTATATCGACTGTGTGCACAAGTGGGATTGAAATCTTAAAATGCAAAATGGTGAGGACGAGTCAGTGGCGTAGCTGGGGTAAGGTCTGCCCGGGTAGCCCGTGAGTTTATCTCCCACGTATAGAGGTGTTTTACGGACGTCACGTGATCGCGCCTCTCTTTGGTTGTTAGACATTTTGCCGGGCAAGCGTCCATTGTGTCACAGTAGTATCTATGGTTATGCGGCGAGTGTGATGTAAGTACGCTTACTGTGCGTGTGCTGTGCCCGGCACTGCCGGGCAATCCCAATCGTGTGACGTCACATGAACTACCCCTATAGGAAAACTTTCTGATCACAGTCGTGATAAACCTCCTCTGGAAGAACTCTCAAGTTACTTTCCATGATGTGAAACCGGTTAAGAGTGTGACACTGTGACTACACCCGGAATGGGACGTTAGTGCATTGCTGGATTCCCCCCGCCCCTTTCTACCTAAGAGGCCAATAAACATTTTCAATGAAATGCCTTGGTCAACCACACACTGCAGAAATTTAGGATACAAGCCAAACCTTTCGATCGAGATTAACAAACACTATACCACTAGGATACTAGGCCTACCACTCGGAGATAGGGTTCCTGAGACTATGAGTGCCGCCCTCCAGAGTTACGCCCGTGTAGGGCTGCCCACCCCCTTCCCTTGTAGCAACATTAGTGGTACCAGTACTGCTAACCATGGGCTACCAACTCGGAGGTTCTATAGGTTCACTAAAAGTCTTTTCCAAAATGCAGACTTCATAAACCCTTCAATGGTCTATCTGACGGGTCAAAAAACATGTTCCAATCGAAAATTTTAGCCAAGGTCTTTCAATTTACCTTGCTGAAGATAGAATTCCAGATCATATTGGTTTTGATATGATTCAGTTTAATCAACTTCACCAAACATGGAAATCATTGCTTTTGACATCAGGAAAGGTGAAAGGTAATAATCAAGCTTAAAAAACTAATTTTCTTACATGCGTGTCCCAACATAACATCATAGTCGTATGAGGAGGGGGCTGATGCGGGATGCATCCCCATTCGGGCAGAAAAGCGGCTATTTGGGGGCAAATATAGCCTTAGTCCGCAGTCTGCTGACCTAGTATTTGGGAATCTTTGGGGCTTCACATACTAGGTCAGCAATATACCCATTGTCAAAATTGGGCTACCACACCTTCAAAAATTTTGAATGGTCTCGATCTTTCTCAAATTCACGTACACTCCTACATAATTGACCTCTACAGTTCTTTTATATGTTTAAGACCTTTCTAAGATTATTTGCATTTAGTGTCCAAAAAGAGACCAAAAATTTTGATTTACACAAACGATTCTGTTTTGTTTTTAAACATTCTATGAAACTGCTAAATCGTGTAACTAGGACGTTCACACTATTGTAAGCTAAATAGCACGCATTGCTGTTCAATTGTGACATAGTCCATAGCTATAGTTACGTTCATACACGCGCATACGCGTATGTAGCAACAATCACTGCAGCAACGCACGCAGACGATGTTACTCTCACAGTAACATGCGGTCAAAAGTTTGTGTTGCAATAGCCTAGGCCTAGTTCAGGGAACAGTGTGTACGTGAGAACTAGGCCTAGGTACCCTAGGCTAATATAGCCAATGCTATTTTATGGCAAATTTATCGTAAAAATTTCGGCGTCCCCAGCTGAAATTGCTTCCGAATGTTCAAGCCAACTGCCAAGGGGGTCAGCTGGGACGGATCCCCCGAGAAAAACTTTCGACCACCAGAAATTGAAAATGCATTGCCTTAATGCATTTTAGTATATCACCTCCTCTAAACTATGTCG
The DNA here is from genome assembly GCA_029531755.1 of Holothuria leucospilota. Classification (NCBI taxonomy): domain Eukaryota; kingdom Metazoa; phylum Echinodermata; class Holothuroidea; order Aspidochirotida; family Holothuriidae; genus Holothuria; species Holothuria leucospilota. The sequence goes on from CM055965.1 coordinate 15,682,662, forward strand.
CCCTGGAACCTATCCCCCCCCCCTTTAGTAATTTGTCTGGCTACGGGTCTGATGCTCATGCCTGACATGAAGGTGAAACACTGCTTACCAAGTGGCGATTAAGTAGCCTACATAGACTCAATTGAACAGGTGGAAAAATTACAGATTTCGAACGGCTTGCACCAAAGGTGAAAGGTCAATTCAGTGAAGGCGCTGGTTGTTCTGGAGGACACCGCGCCACGCATCATATTGCTTTAGCACATTTAGTACACAACCTAGCCTCCGCGTGTGCTACTTGTCCTCCAGAACGCGGTTGCGTTAGTTGACTTTTGCGTAGACCCTTTTCCAAATAGCAGTTACAAAGGATTGTGGGATCGAGTTTTGGCGTGTGTCGTTTTCGTCAATGGCATTTTACTGTGGACAAAAAAAGAATGCGTACTTAAGTCTATGGGTGAAACCTCCTTATATTTGCTTCTCAGCTATTTGTAACTGGAGGTCAACTTTTGAGTTTGAGCTTCAGTTTATTTCTCTCCCTTTGCAAAGGAAAACCTACATACATACAAATATAAGTACAAATAGGTACAAACTTAATACACTATGCACAACGGTTGAAATTCCCCGAGGGCATAGGAAACGGGGGTGGGGGTTTTATCCCCCAGTCAAAAATGTGGTGGGCGGAAGTAGCCCCTCAATTCAAGGACGAAATCCCTTACTTGTTTCTTCTGTAAAAAATGTCAAATATTTGCATAATTTTACTTAAAACTTGCTCAAATATTGCATTAAATTGCATCCAAGGACCCTCAAATATTTAAAACATTTCCAAAGGGGAGGGGGCACCCCTTTCCCGGTCGAGAACAGCTTCCTACCCCTATGAAATTTCCCGTAGGCCACCTTTCACCATAAACTGAAAAAGGAAATTCCCCTTCTGTTTATAGAACTGAACCATACGAGACGAGTGTCAACACTAAGCGGCATGCATGTACTACTTAAATTTCGTCTTTGTCATTACAACGTAATGACAGAAATAAAGAATTATCCATTTTCTTTTAAATGTTTTCCGCCGACTTCGTGGCCCATCACAAGGCCTTCCGCGGCCCACCAGTGGGTCTCAGCCAACCGGTTGAGGAACACTGTTACAGTGCCCATAGAAGCCTAAGAGTCCCAACCGGAGTAGGTATAGAGTAGGGGGATTTTCCCTGCCCTCCTTTTCTGTATGAGTTATTGTGCTCTATTACAGTCATAAGCGTACGAGGAGGGGGGGGGGAGCAGGGGAATATGTTCTCCCAATTAGGGCGAATATAGTGGATTTATTCGGGCAGATGATACAGTCAAGAAAATAAATTATGCCCTTTTGCAACCGACACAGCGGTATCAAAACTCGGGCAACTTGGTCCAAAATTCTAAATTCGGGCAAAAATTATCCCTGACCCCCCTGAAATATTGACCCCCGTACGCCTATGATTACAGTTTGTCGGTTTTGCCAAGCCCCCCCCCCCCATTCATTGAAAGCTTATCTTGACTGTTGCCATCCAAGTATAGTTGCATCCACCCGGCTGGCCACCGACTGACTTTATCAACTGAGCAATCGTGGTGGAAAGACAGCTAAGGAAGGAGAAACCCTGGGGTGCCAGGCAGGTAGCCATACAAGGTACCGAAAGGGGCGAAATAGCTTCGGGGAACTTGAGGACGAGACATACCAAAATGCATTAAGGCAACAGTAATTTTGAATTTTCGAGGAGCAAACTTTTTCTAGGGGGGGATTTTTACTAGGGGTGAAAATTGTTACTAGGGGGTACCCCTGGACCCCTTGGATACGGGCTTGTCGGGTACCGGATAAATCCCAAGGTTCTCGAGCGGGACTCAAACCCATGAAGTTGCAAAAGATACATGCAGCGCTGCTTCTGATTTGAACATTTCCCTTGTGTGAAAAGTTGCACAGATCAGGGACTTGTCACTGAACCTTCAATTCTCACAAACAAACATTGTTTTTTTTTGAATAAGGTGTTTTCCAATTGAAAAATTTTACAAGCCTAGTACGAAACGTACCGGTACGTTGGAGCAGGGGGTAAAAGACCCATGTGCGCTTTTCAAATATAGTAAATTATGATTTTGTTTTCCCGAAAAGTCACCGTTTTCTACACTTTTTCAAGTACGCTTTAGGAGAGAGCTTGTCTAGCATGGGGAGCGCGCCCACAAAAAGAGTAACGTTTTGAACTGCTGTAAAAATGAAATAAATAAATGGTCTATTTATCACTGTTGGTCAAAATAATGACAATTACATATTAAGTATAGTAGGTTCTACCCACCTTAGTGACCTAGTTGTTCGCAGCAAAAGCAAAGAAGATCAAAATAAAAACATTTTTTTTTTACAAATTCAGCCCACTATTTAGGGCGCTTACCACCACCCCCTTTTAACGTACCACAACCTCCATTATTGCACACGTTTTGCACAATTTTTTAAATTCCCTTCCCTATTTATAAAGTTGTGACTGATCCGACGTAACATCGGCATTGCACTTATCTTTGCACGCCTCAATTTGTTACATGAAAGAACCATACTCAGCACTGGCTGTACAATCCTCTCATCAGGAAATAGTGGGCGCCAAGACCACAGATGAACCAAAATTTTCCGCCGGGCTACATTTTCTTACAAAATCCACAGTTTGTTTGATTTGTTAAAGAATTTAAAATGGAGCTAGGGAATTTTACACGAAAAACTCCTTGGTTGAGCGGTAAGGAAAACAGTCAGACGTATTCGGTTATGATCAGCATTTCAAATGAAAAGGACCCCTACCCCTCCCTCAAGAGTCCTCCCAGGCATTTTGCTTTAGGGGGTGACTTTGTCTCATTCCGAGGGTTCATAATATGATGTAACAGGCCTCAATTACGATAGCCACAAGATGAGAAAAGTTCTGAAAATATTTTTAAGAGTATTTTAGGATTCGTTGAAAACGTGACAATTGTGCATCCTAATATGTGACACTGTTACTCAGAAGTGATTCTTCATTTCGTTTACATTTTACTGTTTCCAAATTGTTGTGATAGGGGTGCAATGTTGGTCACACTTCATCTTGCGTGGCACAATGTTTTATTTATTTAAACTTCTCTCTACGATTAGCTCTTCAACAGCCCTCATTCGTCCCTTTGTCCCATTAACAAGCCATTTTGTAATAAATGGATTAAGAGCCATCTCGCTCATTGAGTCACGCATTGCTGTGGGAAGCCTGTGCAACTCCTATCAATAGACGTATTTATGCCAAGAGACTTGATTATTTCTTGATTGGCTTAAACTTGAAGTTGATCCTTGTTAAGGCGATTAAATTCCTCCGTGTCAATGAAACCCTAAATTGTCTTTCCAAATGTTTATTTAGAAGTCTCAGGTGAACTTTGTTAAATACTTTAGTGTCCTTATGTGGTAATAATGCAAACCTAAGGCCTTAAAATGCGAAATGGCCTTTACAATGGTATAGACCCCTTTTCACTTTTCAAGGAAAGCTTCTTAAAGAAAAGCAAGTTAGATTACCTCTTTTCTGAATCGTCTTGTTCATGTTTATCATTGAGCCAGAGATTAAGGCAAACGCATGGTAGTACATTTGAGGGGTTGTGTTTGATAGTAAACAGCGTCCAAAGGATCCACAAAGAGGACGACCATATGATGAGTTTGCAATTAAATAATGAATCTCACTCATTGATGAGATTTTCGCGCCATATCCATCTTTGCGGACAATTTTGTTTGCTGAGCTGATCTCGGAGTGATTTTACGCCAAGAAAAGTAAATATTTGACTCTACCGTTTTGATTTTTTTCCTTTTGTAAACTCTGTTGTCTACAGCTCAACGTTTAGAAGAAATCGATTCAATTTGAAGATGACTTTTCCAAAATGGTATATGTATGCTCCGCTTATATCCTCAGAATCGTGTATTTGATCGTCGAGAAATTAGGACTCCACTACTCCCCCATCTGTCCAACTAGGGAACCGAGACTTATTCCGCAAATGTTATAATTTGTGGACATTTCTGATCAATTGATTTTTCAAATCCCGGAAAGCACATTTGGAGATAGAAAAGTTTTGTCTATGTTATTGTGTTAAAGATAACAAGGGGAGGATGTTAACTTTTTGATTGATCTGCTCGTCAGGAACTTTTTGCTGCTGGATCTCGTCGGTATTTTAAGAGATTTCAGCTGAGAGAGGAGGCACTTCCTGAAAAGTAACACCTTGAAGACAACACTGTCATCATCTGTAATCTTATTTGGAACTTTGATTTTTACCTGTAACGGATTTTATAAGCTGACAAACTACTAGTTTTTGAGCTGAAGTCCGATAAACCTGGAACTTTTTGGCTATCTTTTAAGAAGTTAGACGATTCTTTATTTTTGATATTATTTGAACGTCGATAATTTCGAAGTTTTCAGTATGAGTCTTAAGTTGCATTTCTAGGTGCCAAATAGGGATTCGAACATGAACTTTCCTCGAGCGATTTCTACTCAGATGTTACCGTCTCACGTAACAGATTCTTCATTAGTGAAAAAAGGTATGGCCAGTTATCAAATTAACTCCAGTGCAAAGATGACATTCGCAAAAGGGAATGGATTCGAATACGAAGATAACCGTCCAATGGATTTGCGAATGGTCAAGACCAATTGCGGTGATACGGTGGACGACAGGGGAGAGAACGTGAGAGATGATGGTGATCGCAAAATGACGGTGAACCCTTTAACAAAACCAGTTCATCGGGATACGACTAAAAGACCTCGTCCACGAATTCGACATAACTATCAGCGTCATCCAAAACCTCCTTATTCGTACATCTCTATGATAGCCATGGCCATCCGAGAGTCGCCAACGGGTCGTCTCACCCTCGCCGAAATTAACGAGTTTCTAATGAGCAAGTTTGCCTTCTTTCGGGGAAGCTACACTGGTTGGAAAAACTCAGTTCGACATAATCTTTCTCTAAATGACTGTTTTCAGAAGATCTTGAGGGATCCTAGTAGACCATGGGGTAAAGATAACTACTGGACTTTAAAGGAAACCAGCGAATTTGCCTTCATGGATGGTGTCTTTTCCCGGCGACGAAGACGATCGAGTGGAACACGGTCGGAAGATGGAAGAGAACCCCGTATGGATTCATCGGATGTGTCGCAAAATGTATCAAGCGGTATAAAAACAAACGCTTTTCATATTGATAATTTACTTCGTACCAATGAAAAACATACGAAGTTGAGTAACGTTCAGATCAAAGACGATGTCGCGATGCCTGGTGTAGAACCACGTAAATCGACTCACAATATCGACAACAATCACGACCTGGCGGCGCAGGACATTAGCCATAACAGATTAAATTTGGAACGTGTCGCAACGGACGCGCCGTCCCTTGGACAAAGGAAACAGCGACGCATTGATCACACTGTCGTGAACAATTTACCTGCCTTGCCTCACCATGGTGCAATTCCGCCCCCACTTGCTATCCAGATGATGTGGCAGCAGCAGCAACAGCCATACCAAACGCCCGTTGCCATCCCTCGAAATCTTTTGCCTCACTCCTGCTTAGAACCAACCATGATCCAGGCCAGAGATTGTCAGTCAACGGAACCTGGATTTTACCATCATGGTGGAGCTGGAGTACGCATGGTGAGCCCTCTACCTCATTATATACCTCATACGATGGTACACATGGACCCGCATGTACTAATGGCTTCCTGGAGTGGGATGAAGATCGTCCCACTTTACCGTTAATTTGAAATATCACGAGAAACGGAGGAGTGTCAGGTATGCCCAGAATACTATGTTTTCGACATGTTAATTTTCAGTTATAAAATGCAGACTTTTAAATCCTTGAAATTGGCGTACATGCGTCCACAAACTCCACATGGACGCTTATTTTGCATCCCCTAATTTCAGCTCAATGTGTAGGTTATATCTGCATTTCTCCAGATTGTGCTTTTTATTAATGTATTTACCTATTGGCCTAGGCTTCGGTTCTTCAACACAGTAACAGTTCAGTTGGAATTGGTTTTGGTGAAGGGCCAGGGATTTAAAACATACAAAGGTTAAATGGCAAATGGGCATTGCACACTTTCCAAGAGCTAAGCAACTGCGGGGGCGGGGTCAGGGGAAGTGACTGTCTTTCCGCTTTTCTAGAAACTTTCGCTTTAAATTGAACAGTTGAAAGGTAGGTTAATTTTAAGGTAGGGGAGGGATGGTGCCAGAATTTGCATAGCTCCCCCGACGGAGGAGGGAAGGAAAGAGGGGGCTGGCACAAATCGAAGCCCTGATAAAGTCTACGAATTGCCGTAAAGATGGCGCGCCGAAAATTTGGGATTTTTTTTTAAGATAATTTGAAACTGGGGATTTATTGAAGAATCTGCCCTCCTTCAGAGCAAAAAAAAAAAACAAGTAAACCGTCGGGGCGACTGGGTCGCCGTCGGGAACACTTTGCTTATTGAACCAATTAAGGTTCTCCTACGAAATTGGCAAAATTCCCAGATTCAGCATTTCCCTGCTCTCACCCCCTCCCTGCCCTCACCCCCAGCCCCTTCCTCCACCTAGCGCTACCCTTGACGTAGGCCTATAGCACTATTACAAAATATTTTTTGTTCTTGTTACTGTAAATGCCCCAGCTGTGAAAATTTTTCTACATGTGATTACATTTTAGTTACGATTCAACACCCAGGAAAATGTTTCTACCAAGTCAAATTTTAATGTAATTAGTGTATAGGAGTAAATCTCTCCTTGCCAGCTGTGGGTTAAACGCCACGACTTATAAAACATGGAAGTTCAGTTGGGTTGGAAACATCCAGGGTTGACTCCCAGGCAAGGTTCACTTTACACAGCAGGTGTTCAGTCTAGAATTTGATGTTATCAATATGTTTACCACATCTGGTCTATTGTAAAGGCTATAAACCTGTTCATAAATGATTGGTCATAGAAAAGTAGTAAAAACGTAACCTACTTGAAAAATTATGCAATAAATATATAATTTTTGCAAATTAAAGTGTGTGGGGTACAATCACCGTAAAATATGTAACGTTAAAAATAGGCAATCACCTGTAAGGATTAAGCTTCATCAGTAAACCTACGGGTATGTAGCAGGCTATACGGTAGTTTGTCAATCTCATATCGTTGTTAGTTCAACTACACGTGTTTAATAGTAAATATCACTATTACTCTCAACCATGGCGCTTGGAGGAGAAAAGGGGAGGGGTATTCCTTTGGGCACAAAGATAAAGGGGGTCAAATTGTGAATTTTACTTTATCCATCGTATTATGTTGGCAACGTAAAGGGGTGGGGGTGGCTATTAGCTAAGTTTTGCCCATGGTACTGGTAATGCTTCTATGACTGAATCTTATTCAAGGCCGACGTGTTAAGAAAAGGAATAAGAGGCTTAACATTTAAAAAGACTTTCAATTTGTGTTGTCCTTAACACTCGAATGGCAGCAGGTCAGGGAGGACTGTGTAATTGACACAGCCACGTGTAGGCCGGTAGCTAGGTAACATCTCCCTGGTATAAGGTAAATACCGGTAACCGTATGTCGTAGACAGGTGGGCAAGCATATGTACGGAGTTTTTCACCTTTACATTGTTCTTGGTAAAGTGGGATGGCTGTGATCGAAGTGTTAAAGTTCGGAAAGGTCATGTTTACAGGCTGTTTGCATATAGCTGCTCCATTTTATATGTATTTTATTTCTTATAGTGAAGGTAACCAACGCAACTTCTTCTGTGCCGATTGAGTATATATGTTTGAGTTCCTGGAAGGTGGTGATGGAGTTGCTTTCTCAATGAAATTTATAAACCGCTCATGTAGCATTGTGGTTTATAGTGTCTTTGGGGGATATGATAACCAAAGTGTTCATTGGACAAGCACTTCGTCGCATAGATGAAGCCATCTTGACCACAAATGGTCACTCATCTTAAGTTTGGTTTCGAGCATTTAGATTGAGGCTTTGATACATTTTACATGCATCCAGCATCCAGTGTAAACGATCATTACGTAATAGCATTATCCATGTGCATCAATTTTCAATGGAAAGGTTACAGCCTTTCATGCAGTCAATGCAAAAAAAAAAAAAAAAAATGAAATAAATTTTATCGTTTCCTTTTGGTAAACTTTCATGTCCCAGTTTTGAGTTAATTTTTGGCTAATAGCCTGCATAGCGGATCTCTTTGGTTTTCATCACACCTCCTGCACTTCTGCCGTTTGCTTTCTTTCGTAGCGATAAGCTGAATGGAAAACGTCGGCTCAGCGGCCTAGATGCAGACTACTGCATTAGGCCAGTGAGTGTCTGTCTTATATGTTTGGTATTCCATTCACTTACTGGCCCTATTTTGGTCCATTTTTGCTACTTTTTTTGTGATTATAAACCTTTGACCATTACCGCCAAGTAGATAGGGACCGTATATGGCCGGCGACCAATGTTTAAACTTAGAATATTTAGTCGCCATAATTACTCTAATTTTTAACTTCGGTCTCCACTCATCGTTCTTGGTGGATTTATTGTATTTTTCTCCATTACAAGATTTGGAAAACTAGTCACAAATAAAAATGGTCTATCGGTTTAACTGACAAAATTATCATTTCTTAGTCACTAAAATGAACTATGAGGTCATCACGGAGACCGGAATTGAGTATGATTAATTAATACGTGGTTTTTACTTATCCATGTAATCTTATAATGATGTAATTTATTTGTATATTTTTTAAGTTTCTTGCTTCATTTATCTAGCCCTTAAGAATTTACAAGTTAGGAAAATATCAACTGCTTCTGTTTCCTTGTTGTAAGCTCAAACGTCTTGCCTCGTAATCACAAAATTCATCAGCGTTAGCTGTTACGTGACCTTTGTGAACTGAGAGAATGTATTAAACGACCATTGAATTAGCTTTGTTGAGTTGTGTATCGAATGTTGTAGTACTTCCTTGCGACGTGCGGAGAAAAGTAAATCTTACAAGATTAAGTTCATCTCCACGTGTAAATAGTAATTTTGTGTAAAATTAATTATTTCAACTTGAAGAAGTTCAAATCATTGATATACCGAGTGTAAGCATTTTTCTATCCCGGTGTATCGTTCCTTTTGTTTCAAAAAGAATTGGCCATGTTGAATAATGACTGAATCACATATTGCAATACAAAGACGAATTGTGGAAGAGAAACAGTAGAATTTCAACAATCGTTTGTATCACTTTTTGGTGTTTCTATTATGTCAATTACAAATAAGCTATATAGCTTCTGAATATATTCAGAAGTAATTGTAATAAATATTAAAACAATAAGAAAATTGCAGCTTAATGGAATTGATAATCTCTCTCCTCTTTCATAGCACGAATATCATGACGAGTTAAACAGACCTATTTTAAAATACCACCCTTCTTCAATCTCACAGAACACGGCAAGTTTGTGACCGTTCGGATCAGCTATGGAACGCAAATATATATGTATACAGCATAACCAGGAGAGTTTTACGTGAACTTTGAGATAAAAAATATATATAGCACAGAAAAGATCTCAATATAGAGCATAACTAGTTGATATGAGGATTACAAAATCAACAAAATGTATTCCGAAATTTTGGACCTCTTCAGCGAGATCTTAAAGATAAATGATTTATTGTATTAAAGGCAGAAGATATAACAGATGAAGCACAGAAAACGGTAGGTAATGCCCCCCCCCCCTCCAAAAAAAGTAGGAAGGATTACATTGTCTGTTGGAGGGTGTACTACGGTAATTTAAAACCAAGGCCTTTGTGATGTGGGATCAACCAGTTATGCTCCTTACTGCATATATATATATAATATATATATATATATATATATATATATATATATTATATATATATATATATATATATATATATATATATATATATATATATCGGGCTTAAAATATCAATACCAGGAATTAAGTTTCATAATTTCATAATTTCATAATTTAATTACCTACGTTACCTGTAACAATTTTACAAGATAACGTAGACTGGTTTTCTGTCTGGTATGGTACTTTTCTTGAAATAAAAAAAAAAATCATCCAGATGGAAGACAAGTTCACATGGCATTTTTGTATCTCCGGCTTTCAGGAAAATTTCACGTGTTTAAGCTTATATTCTTAATCGGGCTTAACACGTGGGCCTCAGAGCACGTGCTTACTTCATGACGTCTGCACATTACGTGACATTATCAAAATGGATGAAATTATTGCACATGCCCAACATGAAACAATCTTGCAAAGAAGGTGATTGTCCGTTGTAAGACACCAACAATATAATCAAGTTATATACTGATTGAACATTTCATTTGTGTTCTATTCTCCTGACTCCGCTTTCAACTCGGATTCAAACCACATGACTCTGGCCTGAACTTTTAGCAGAACTAATTATTTCAGCTCCATTATTGTATTATTTCAAATCTAAAATGTTAATATCAGTGGCGAAGTTAGGGAATTCAGTCAGAGGGGGCGCGAAATAGTTAGATACCCTATGCCTCAATACGGTAAAAACCTAAGAAGAGCTCGGATAGGCGATTTGAGTCCTTCGGGTGGGGGGGGGGGGGCGACCCCCTGAACGGACGCTCCGCCACTGGTTACTAATTTTGTAAAGTCTAATAATCAGGGACCGTCTTCACCAAATGTGTATCTTAATTCTTACAAAACATCCGAGAGGCTGAGTCTACTTGATTAAAATTGGCAAATTCGGACAATGAACCATAAAATGATTTGCTGCGAAGGGGGATGGTTATCCCCATAAAATCACAGTCAAAACAAGGGACAATCATAAATTTCCCTCCTTGAAATTGATTTTTGAAGTGCTACTCCAGAGGAAGCCGTTTTCTACTCGAATTATTGTAATGGAATGATACATTTTATGCTCGATTCGCTATCCTTCTTGTCGGCCCTGCCCTCGGAGTCAATGCTCTAGTCAGCGCTACCCTGGGAATCTGCACTGCTGTCGTCACCATCCAGTTACACTAGAACCTGTCACTATAATCTCCATTATCGCTTCTTTTAAAGGAGCTGAGTAGTGGCGTACTTCCAAAATAAATACATCATTTCAAAATTATTAATTCTAAATGCGTTTCATATTCTCATTTAAAATAATCTTGCAAAGTAATTTTGCAATAACGTTCCTATACTATTTCTTGGGTTATTTGATTTTACACTTGTAAGATATTTTACAATTTGTTTTTTGAATTTCTAGTTCGTTCCTTTTTCTTCTGGCACCGGCAATTTTGAATCGTTTCCACTTGTATCGGTTCTGATCGATGCATCGATGCACCCAGGCATGTAGTACACACAACTCACAGCACATACGTATGTAGTATATTAGCGTTACTAGTGGCAAGGCACACGCCTATTTCGCCCATCATCTGCAGGAGGTTCATGAACATCACTGTGGATTTTGCAGGTATTGAAACCGTTTTTTTCGATCAATGAGTTTGTTTTTCGTGGTAGACCTAGGCCCTAACGCTAGCCTAAGTTAGGCTAACGTTAGTACTGTTAACCACAGTAACAAGACACACTGCATGCATGGCTTTTTTTAAGTATCGGTATCGGATCGAATCGATAGACCAAGAAGCATAACCGGATGTGACATAACGAAGTCGGCGGGTCCGAGAATTTATTTTACTGTGGCGGCTACTCAGCTCCTTTAATCAATATTACCGTGTAGTAACCACTTAATAGGCATTGTCTGTTGCCATTTGGTAGGGGTCTTATATGAAAGATAAAACTTTTTCATTACATGTCATCCAAACCCTATACCAATACCCCATTCCTAACTCAAGCTACCCCTTCCTAAAGATTGGTTACTTTTAATAAGAAATACTTCCAGGTTTCCTCAAGGTCACAGAAGGTGATCCCAAGTGAGCAAAATTGCCTCAGTTTCCTTTTGTTATCCTTTATAATTGGATACCTTGTTTGTACTTGAAATTTGATGCCGTTGGAATGTTTAGATGTTTTTCCATATAGGCTAGATACAGCGTACAACTGTTCCATACCTATGGTACAGCAAATACAGTTATAAAATATTCAATATAGTGATATCAACATTATAAAGAAATACAAAAGCTAACATCTAATCAATTTGCCCAGATGACATCACAGATTTCCCATCATGCACTGCGGAAGCTGAAACTGTGGCATTTCTTCAAAAATTTGTATCTTCCAAATGCAAGATGCTATCAAGATGGGGTTTCCACTGCCTCACACAGAAATATATCCTGCCTTTTTGAAAACACCAAGGTCACTAGAACATGCTTTTAACTAAAATACCATGGACTGACTACAGCTATATCGCAATACACCCTCAGTGAAAAGGAGGCAAAATACAGGCTCTCGCAGCCATTTTAGTAAACCCATTTAGCCGCTGCCCATGGGTGAACGAGACAGTTGGAAAAGTTGAATTTTTCATATGAAACCCTAACACTTCAACATGAGCCACGAAACATAGCTAAATCTATAAAAAAAATATCGTTTATGCTGATCAGTTTTGGAAACCTTAATTTAAACTAAGGATCCTGCTATAGCAATGTCGAACAAATAAATGTTCGGGCTTTCTAAAATGGAGGTCGAGTGGCGATACTTTCATCGATTTATTATCTTTCCATGTACCATCTAGTTTTAGCTCAGTGGTAGAAACTGTCACTAGCAATTGTTGCACTTATTACTGCCCGCCTGGTGTCGTCACTAGCTCGTTCATTTCACTTGAATTTTTTTAGAGGACTCAAAATTGCTTGCTCGGCATAGCTGTTTGTAGTGATGCTGAGCTGCTGAGGGGGTAAAGATTGGTGAAGTAAAAGTGGGTATCTGGTTGTCCGTCTCAGGAAGTTGTCCGATTCAGGAAGTAACCAGCTTTGCTCGGTTCAACTGTAGAGCAAAGGTGCAGAGCAAGGATCCTCCTACCCCGCGGAGCGGACTCAGTTTGTTCAGCCCCTTTTTACCGTTTTAAGGCTTCCCAAACACGATGTGACTGAACAAGGAATTTGCCGTATGGCCTGTTACGTAGGCAAGAATCCTCCACCCCTCCCAGCCTTTGGCAAAGTGATAAAAGGCCGTAGACACACTCACGTCCGTCGGATGGGGACATTGAATGGCGATCCCGGGAACAGAATTGGGATCGATTAGTATACACCTGCCTCGTTACCCTCTAAAAACTATAGTCGAAAACAAAAGGCGAATTTCGCCAGTGTTCATCTACGATCCGTCTGGTGTAGGGTTAGGCCGGTAGCCACCCAAGTTGCTTCCTGTTCCTGAAATGTTAAAGTTACAAACTAAACTTAAATTTGTCAAAATAATGTTCATTAGTTATGTAAGACTTCATTTCGTAAAAACGATGTCTGGTTTGAGCAATAAACGTTGTTTTGACTAATTTCTCTCGGAGAGCTTGCTTAAGTATTTTGAATGGTTTTGAAGTGCCTTTCTATGCGATAAACATAGCTTCGGGTTGCAGTATGTTGTGCACAAATATCGCATGGCTTTGCCCCAAAGTTTATTACTCTTCCCGAAAAATCATGGGGGGGGGGGGAGAGGGGTGGAGTTCGCGTAGTAGGTGAAAATTTGAACCACATCCACAAAGGAATTACCCAGAAGGAACACGGAAGTTAACAGAGACTCACTCTTGAGTGTATGGAACAAGCAAAATTTTCTTCGACCGTGACCGGAAAGTTACCTATGGAAAATTTCCACAAGGCCGATCCCCCCCCCCAGCCCCCGGGACGATTTCTCCCGGACAAGTCTAACATTCCTAACCACGACAGTTACTTCTCAGGCAACTCCCCCACAGGGACGTAGCTAGGATGAAATTTTTAGGGGGGCCTAGGTTTTAAATGGGGGTCACGGCATTGATCGCCGTCTTTAATTCTTACACATTTTATTAGGATACACAAAATTTGGGGGCCTAGCAAACATCTGGGGGTCCAGGTCCCCTCCACGTAGCTACGCGCCTGCTCCCGCACCAGGAAAATTTGGAATTGTCCTACTAGTGGGAACTTCCTTCGGTGGGAATTTTCCGAGGGAAAATTGTCCGGGTGGGGGTTGTCATGGGGGTGTCGGGAAACGACTGAAACTTTACTAACCCCTTCATCGATGGTGGCACAGGCACTTTTCTCCTCTTTAAAGCGTAGAACTTTATAGTCATCGTTGCTCATTTGATATTGCGTCGCTTGGAATAAGCTTGGACTTTGACACTTGCACATCGTTTTCACTAAAATTTGTGTAAAGTTTGAGATTCGTCAACCGCCAACTTTTATGCCTCAGGCCGGATCGCTTTTTCCTGGTAGCCCTTCCAGTTGATGACGTCGCAATCTTCGTAAAGAGAGGTTGGCGTAGACGCCATGTTGGATGTCCCTCACTGGTTGTAGTGTCAGTCACGCTAGGGACGTCATTGTATTTATAGTTAATGTTTCTGTGGGGAAAATAAATTCTGAATTTTTCAAGTAATGGGAAAAAGTTTCGATTTCGGTAGTTTCATTAAAATAACAGCAAATTCCTTATGTAATGTTGTGTAGGGCCTAATGGTTGCAAAAGGATACATAGCTTTGCCTTGTGGTGCACATCAACTGATCAAGATTCATGGGTCATGTGCATGAATATCTGTATATACTTCAGGGGTATGTCCATTAACAAAGGTTGAAAATCATTAGTCTATAGCACTATATGTCTAAAATGAATGGACCGGAAACATAAGTATGGAGTCATCATCTCTAAAACTGCATGGGACTAAAATTGATTTTAAGAGTTCATTTTTTTTTAAAAAAAATAACAAGATCTCACCTAACCGAAACGACACCCCCTTCGTTCATATCTTTAGTTGTACATTCTATACGATGGAATTTTTCTCTTATTGTCAAAGAAACTACGTAATCCCATCCGGACATCAGGCGCATGATGTGACGTTTGTTTCCTGAGGAAGTTTTGTTTAACCCCTGAAAATATGAAAAACGTAACGATTAACATATACGGTCTGAGGATCTATTATATCCGGCCCTAGAGGCAATTCATAAAGGTATAGTTCAAATCACTTGAAAAGTAATGATAATAATCTTTGAGCCCTCGGTGCCCACCGTTTTTTACTGCTTATACCAATTTAAGGATATTTTACGTAAAACTGTTGTGAAACACTACCAGTATAATACTAAAACCTTAGTATATGCACAATGCACAATGCAACATGCCCACTGTTTTGCTAAACATGAACCACTGGTGATAACTAAAGCTTTGTGTGGAAAGCTACATAGCATTGACAGAATTGCACTATCGCATGTGTAAGTCTATACTGTACGTAACTCAGTGGGTACTCTATTTATCCCGGTAGATTCGGGGGAGAAAGTTAGAAATGTTCCTACGAAGAGTGAATTCAACATTAAAAGGTTAATACTTTTGCAATGTGAAGTGAAGAAAAGATTAAATTTTTTCGGTCCTACGCGTACTCTTCGTTTGTGCTCATTCAGTGTTACTTCATACATACTAAATAGAAAGACAACTGGTCATACTGTAATACATAAGTGGTCTGAGTGAGCCTTAACATGCTCAATGTCATCTAAATAGTGACTTACAAATTTTTACGAACTCCAGAGCTTCAGGAGCTTTGCCCTAATTTCTTAGACGGGGGTTCCCCTAGATTCAACCAGAGACCGTTTGGGGAAATGGTCTTTAAGAGGAAAGAGGTTCCCCACCTCTGGTCTAAACGGTGAGCGTCAGCTGTCACCGAGTCACTCAGTCCTGTCGATGGTAGATCTAAGAATATTCCAAGTAGGGGGAGCTTCATCATGGAGTTGAAGAGATCGCGACCAAATTTGCCGTGAACCTTACGTTGCAGGAAATTTCATTCTGTAAAACACACATTTGGCACTACTTTTATCCAGCTGCCATGCTTTTACCCCTGATATGGTGAAAAGGGAAGCTAAAGCAGGGTTCATGGGGGGTAGCAACGCCCGGTAAATTGTTCACTGAATTCTATAGTCGAGTCAAACCATCGGCAGCTGTCCTTTGTCTCAAGTAGATAATCTCCCTATTACTGTTCCCCTATGGGGGATTACTTATCGGCCGTGGCCCCTTTGAAAATAAGTTAGGTGCTCCATTTAGTACTCCCGATTATTTTTCTTGGGTTAGAAAACTAACTCGATGAAGCCAAATCGTTTTATAATAAAATCCCACCCGTAGCCACAGAAAATAGTAAAGGGGGCAAGATAAGTTCCAGGGGGCAAAAATACGTTTAAAGGTCATGTGACATGAAAATAACATAGCCTAGTTGGATATTTCATGTAAAAAGGATTAAAAATCCAGAAAACAGCCACAATTTCCATTAGAATCCATCAAATATTGACCATTTTACAGGGAAATTTCTATTTCACACTTGTATCATGAATAATCACGAGCTAAATATGCAAATATATGACATCGAAAGAGGGACATACCATATATGGCACATGTTAGCCTTTGTTTTTTCAACCTTAATTTCAAGGACACTGGTAGCATAGTTATTCCCTGAGGGGTTTATTATAAAACTTAAAATTTTGTCCTTGAAAAATATTGATACCACTCACCAAACTGTAATCTATGTGATTAGTAATTAAGAGATAATTTATATAGGGTTAACAAAAGAAATCTTCACACTGTGCAACACTCCACATCATTATTTTTGCATAAGCAATTAGTTTCTTCAGAAACCATCAAACTTCGAAGATGTATATTTTGAGAACGGTAAAAGATATTGAAATAATTCCAACGGATCTTTGATTGGAGGACTTAATTAATACTTTAAGTGACAAGTGAAACAGCTCTTTTTGGTGGCATGTCACACGATCTTTAAGGAGCGAGATATACTAAAATGCCTTAAAGGAGCTGCAGGTAGCCGTCAAAACAGAATAAATTCTCGAACCCGCCCACTTCGTTACGTCACATCCGGTTGTGATTCTTGGTTTATCGATTTGATCCGAAACCAATGAAGCCATCAATGCATTGTGTTTACCACAGTGTAACAACTCACAACGTACGTACGTGTGTAGTATATGTGGGTTGCGTGTTTCAGTGCGATAAATTTAACTTAACAGGAATTAAAACACACGACTATTTCGCTCATCATCTGGTGGAGGTTAATGAACCGCATTATCAATTTTGCAGTTAATTGAAACTGGTTTTTTTTTCGGTCAATGAGTTTGTTTTTCGTGGTAGACCTAGGCTCTAACTAACGCTAGCCTAAGTTAGGCTAACGTTAGCACTGCTATCGATCAGAACCGTTACAAATGGGAACGATTCAAAAATGTCTGTGCCAGAAGAAAAAGTACCGAACTAGAAATTCAAAAAAGAAATTGTCTAATATCTTGCAAGTGGAAAATCAAAAACCTAAGAAAATATTTAGGAACGATATCACTAAACTACATTGCAAAAATTATTTTAAATGAGAATTAAGAGGAATATTTTCAATATTAGCCTCACCCTGAGGGTAAACATCTCGTTTGGTATGACCTTTTATTTCGGAAGTACGCCACTACCCAGCTCCTTTAAGGTAATCGTAATTTTAAATTTTCTTGGAGTGCAAAATTTTAGAGGGCTCTGCCCTTTCCCCTCCTGCTTCCTCACCTTTCCCTCCCCCTTGGCTACGGTCCTGAATAATAGCCGTTTTGAAGAAATGTTTGTCTGTGATGAATTTTTCGAATCAGTAAAATCTCTTACTAAGCAGCGTGAACTTACGATAGCGCAACTCTAATTAATTCTTAATATCCTCTATGCGCCGATCCCACCATAGGGGCCCTGTGGTTGGCCCCTGGACCACACCGATTGGGAACCGCTGCGTGTCCTTACGGAGTCTGTGGCGCCAATGGGTCATTTGCGTTTTTTCACTTTCAAAACTCAAATAGATGATTGGCGCCCCAGCTGTGAAAATACTGAAAATTGTTTATTTGTACTATTTTATAGGTTAACCGAGGGCTGGTTACCCCAATTATGACGTAACTTACCTCTTGAAAAAGCAGTTAATCACAGGTTATTGAGGAAGCTTTATCCAATTTCAGTATTTTCACATACGTGCCCAGTGATGTGGTGAATTTTTTACCCAACTGATTTTACATTGTTAAATGACCCCCATCACCCACCTCGATTTGCGCCACTGTTGCTGAGTGCCGGTATACGTGCTTTAGGCCCTATTTGTGAGCAGATGTTGCAGCAAATGAGTTTATTTTAATATATATATATATATATATATATATATATATACACGCAAAAGTATGGTGAATCTAACTATTCGAAATTTACAAGGTTGCTTTCAAAAGATGGAAAAAGATAAGACTTACAACAAACTTACTCTATCAAAATCGTTAATGACGAATATACCAAAGTGTACGGTGAGACGCTGTAAACTGGCGATGATTTTCCACAAAAATGAATGACTCCAGGGAAGGAAGTCCCAAGAATTTGAAAGAACTACGACAGCAACCTTACAGGGTACGTAAAAATAAGAAGAGGTAGAATTTTATTGTTAACTCAGTCTAGATGAATTTATGGGAAATCGAAGACTTCAAACGTATTTTCTTCCCAGGGGCGAATGAGTGCAAACTTTAGAAATTTTCATAGAAATCATTCAACACTAAGGGATATTAATATTAGGATCAGCATTTGCGTGAGCGTCAGGGATGCAATTCGTTCGTCTTGGGAAAAAAGCCCTTCCCGCTGGCAACTGGCCCCACTCACGCTCGTGAACACTTGACTCGGTCAACTATTGCCACCTAAATAAGAAGCAAGGTGACCATTCCCTTATCGTTTTTCAGTTTCAGTTTATTCTGGTTTTGCCTCACTGAGGTATGAGAGTCAAAAGCATAATACTACATTTACATATGGCACAAATAACAATCATGCACGTTTACAAAAATGGCAAATGAAAAAGAGAGAGAGAAAAGAAGAAAAAACAAACAAATATAACCCGAAAAGACATCGAGATTACTATGCCATCAGCCTAACAGGAAGGTGAATTCATTAACTGAAAGAATTCATAATGAAAATAGCAAACTTTGCGAGATTCTTGAGAACAGAATTTCTCCTAGTCTGAAAGAGTTGTCTCATTTTAATTGTACTAGGATTAACCGTAAAGAAACGTTGTAGTAAATTTTCCTCTGCTTTCCCTCTGGCACATATTACATTCAAATAAATAACAAATTCATTCCAAATTTCTCAGAATTACAATAATGGCAAATTCTTCAGTTAAAAATAATGCTGAGGGACCTTCCAGTAACAAGAGGAAGTGTGTGATTAGCACATCGAAACTTATGCAAATTAATACGGTCTTAAACATTTTAAATATTTTTCGACTTCTAACTTTGTCTTAAAAGTACGATAATTCTTACACTGAGACTATTTTAGTCGCCTACGTGTATCGTAACCCTTGATAAGTTACTATGGGAAGTCTGGAAGAGGGTCTGAGCAAACAGAGTCCATAAGGTTCCGCGGGGAACCCTCATTTCATATAACTGGGCCTCTAAAAGGCAAGTTGTACGCATGCGTACAAATATTGCAATGAATTCCACGTTGAGGTGGCATACCTTTGTAGCATTATTACAATCGGTCGGTACCCATTGTCGGTCAGCAGAAAAAATAAAATCGCCAAGGTTGACGTATGGAAATGTGGATGCTTTGAAATCGGACGGTTTATAGGGCATTTTTCTCAAATTCCACGTGCCTCCCATTCTATTATCAAGAAGACGCTTCACCAATATTAAGCAAGATCCGAAGATTCCAGAATAAATGGCGGGAAGATTATCAGGTAGGAAAGACGATTCATGGAAGACATCTTGAAGCAAAGCGCAAAAATCATCTGTTTAAATTGTAAAATAAGACATGTCATCAATAATAAGAGATCACACATTCACAGTGATAAATTATAAGTTACATTTTGCTAATCAAACTGGCTACATCGGGGGACTTTCGTCTTGAAATATATTTGAGATCTCTTTTTTCCAATATTTGACATGTTTTTCAATCAAAGCGACGACTTTCATGATTGTTTTACTAGACAATGATCTTTCTCTTCACCGATCACTTCTTTGCGGAAACGAATAGAAAATCTGTCAGAACGTCTGGTACTTTGTTGTGGAATGAACTTAGCCCTGATATTTGAGAAAAAACTTCCGTTAAAGGTTTCGTAAAACAATTGAAGGCGTTTCTTTATTGAAGACACCGGACTGGGCTCACTGGTACGTTAGTTTATGTTTATTGTGTTTCGTTAAACCTTGTCTGCTTCTCTTTCCCTTTTCTCTGTCTTCCCTCTCTCCCGTTCTTTTTCTTTCTTTCTTTTTCTTTCTTTCTTTCTTTCTTTCTTTTTTTCTTTCTTTCTTTCTTTCTTTCTTTCTTTCTTTCTTTCTTTCTTTCTTTCTGTCTTTCTGTCTTTCTTTCTTTCTTTCTTTTTTCTTTCTTTCTTTCTTTCTTTTTTTCTTTCTTTCTTTCTTTCTTTCTTTCTTTCTTTCTTTCTTTCTTTCTTTCTTTCTTTCTTTCTTTCTTTCTTTCTTTCTTTCTTTCTTTCTTTCTTTCTTTCTTTCTTTCTTTCTTTCTTTCTTTCTTTCTTTCTTTCTTTCTTTCTTTCTTTCTTTCTTGTTTTTTCTGGTGGATCGACCTTGTGCAAGCTTTGCTTTTAGTGGATCTTTCACTCTTTTCAGTGACTATTGTGAAGCTAGAAATTTGAATGTGACCTTTAAATATTGAAATAAACGAAACGAAACATTAAAGGACGCCTTCTTTGGTGCCTCATTATATTCTGTTTACGTGAAGCAAAACGAGACGTGCCAAGATGCTACCAGTTTGCAAATACTTCATACATTGTTACAGGTAGCTCTGTATAGTAATTACAAGAGGCTAATGTGACACCTATCAATTTCCTTGCAGTTAGGCCTACATCATTGTTGACATTGTTTCACATGATCTAAATTCGAAAAATGCAGCTTACATATACGGCAAAAGAGTAAATATTACCCGCCATTCTGTTGAATTAGTATTCCCCACAGTGTGAATAATGGACACATGTGCCTAACTACCGGTGGGCCTAAACGTAGGGAATATTTTGTCTCGCCTCTCCTATACTAAAAAGACTACATATCCATATATACTGCAATAGAAGTATAATTCATAAAGAATATTGAATAATATACAACACGTCACGCGACAAAAGAAAAAGTAGGTGTGGACTGCTGTTTCGTTTATCGCAACAATAAATAAAGAAAATGCAGAATTTACACCTTTCAGTTTTGCAATAATTTGTCTCCATGCAGTACATTCCTTTCATTGTATATATATGCTGAAAATGTGTATTCAATAGATCCATGAAGCAATTATGCTTGGGCAACTTCAGTAGCGGATTATGTTAAGTTACAGAAGGCGGTTTAGGATATCCCCGGGTTGCCTCTTCGTACCCTTGTGGCTTAAATTTAATTTTCATGTAGGCCTGTCCACTGCAAATGTAATAGTAACGGATTTTTCTTTAAATGTGAGGTGAACATGAAGTAAGCTTCTGCAGAAACTAAAATCTTACTTGAAAGTTGATTTCTATTGCAAAGAGGGATGTGGTAGTCTGGAAGAAAAAAGATTAATATATCGATAATTAATTTACTAATAAAAACAGGTACAGATGCTTATCGACGTCAGGATAGGACATTTTGTCTCAATGAACCCACCAAACTTTGGACAGCTTTTGGTTGAGAGTACCCTGCATTTAACTCAGTATATCAGACCCCTCGCCCAGGACGGCGGTGCGAAACATTGTTCAGTCCCCCCTTCCCGTCGAGAATGGCTTACTACGCGTACGATTTTCAACTCCGAAGAGATACATAAACGTTTAAGAGCACATTGATGAAGGTGAATGAACGCACGACGGCAACTGCCGTCGTGCTGTTCCCTAGCCTTTCTAGTTTTCGTTTGCAGAACGTCATTGTTAATATATGATTTTTAACAACAAATGTAACACACTGTAAACGGTGAAACACACCAAGGTATGTTAAATAAATGACATTGAATATCGATACTTTTTGTTACTTTACCTATTTTTGAGATCTCAGAGAGCATTTCTTCGGCATGTCTGTCTGATTCCTTCCTTAGTTTTTCGTTAAATTCCTCATACCGAAATTTTGCTGCTGGCGCAAAAATATATGAATACAACCTAAGCAACTTAGCAGACTTACCGTACACCAAGTCTCTCGTTTAGAGCTCACGCACTCACTTACACCCTACCACACCAGCGGGTTTGGCTATAGCCCGCTCTCGTGAAAGTTTGTAAGTCAGTGCCTGAGAGCGAAACGAGAGACTTGCGGCCAATTTAATATCACCTTAGCAAAATGCATGACAACCAACTTCAAAATAACCATTTACGGTTTAAAATGCAATACATGTGATAACATTTTCTACAAATATGGTTACATTTTTACTGCATTGAACACCATGTGCCAGAATAGCTATAGTAGTGTTGTCTGTGAAAGAGCCTATCTCCTGTAGAAATATCTTCAAACGTCATATTTTTGCACAGGGCTGTAACGCCCGAGTTCGGACTCGGACTCAATTCGAGAGTAGAGTCCGTTTTTACCGGACTCAGAATCGGCCAGGAATGGGAGGTGCCGGAATCGGAATTAGCCAAGAATGAACTGCGGTTGGACTCAGACCCAGAGCCGATTACAGTCGAGTCCACAAAAATGAAACTTGAATGAATGTTACAAGGCCACCCCCCCCCCTCTTTTGGTCCGCAATTTAATACATGAATGGCCACAAATAGTCCACTAAATTACAGGTTGGGCCATACTAAGAAATGATGCCTAAATGACCTTTTTAATCTCCTTGTATGGTTTAAAGCCATGTGTGCTATGATACATTGTCACATGTCCGGGCTAGAAATTGGTTTGAAATTGGAGACACTGCAGTCAGAGTAGCCTCGGAATTGGTAAGGAAGGGTGGCCATTGGAATCGATTTTGACTCCGAATTGGGTTAGATGGACTGGGATACAGCCCTGTCTTTGAACATTAAAAAGGGCCATGAATTTGAAGAACCTTGTCATGTATATGCTTAGCTAAATCGTCTATAGTGAGGATACTTATTTACACCTGGTCTAAACGCAAAAATTGATTTTTTTTAAAGTCGTAAGTTCCAAGTAATTAATTAAAATAGAGTAAATTGCTTGAAAGCACATATTTTTTTAATAAGGTGTGAAAAGTAGCTACAAATTAAAACCATCAAAATAGTATGGAATATATATAAACGTTAATAAAAAATATAAAGTTAGTCGTGTGGAATAACACCCTGAATTAGAAAAGTGACTAGCTAAAGACGTCCTCTTTTATAGAGTGATATTTCACTCTTCACTGCACATTTGTCATTTCGATAAGTATTTGAGGAGTGAGTTTTACCTTTTTACACTATAAGATCTATACATTATTAAAGCCTTTCGCCAAACGACATAGGCTACCCAATCAACCATAAAAAGAGAACAAAGTTTTCTTTCTGGGCTAAGAGGGCCCACCAATGAGCTTCATTGTTTCAAAGGTTTTTGAAAAGTTCGTGCGCAGAAAGTGTAAAAGACTGAATTTATTAGCCTAGCTTATAACCTACCGTAATGTTTTATTATACTTTTTCGTATGGACAGTAACGTCAATACAGCAACGAACAATTGCAACAACACGGCAAATATTAAGTATCCTTCCTTTCTTAATGATATGTGTCGACTGCAGTGAAGCAGCATTCTGAAACGATAACGAGATAACAAAAAACATCTTGATACGCCTGAATAACGCATAAAAGGGCACACGGTTTAAAATGACAATAAAAATACTCCATCGTTCTATAAATACGGATCTTATTTACCAATAATAAATCGTCTCCTTATTTACCAATAATAAATCAGTCGTCCATGTACAAGCTTTGTGCTGGTAGTTCTTACGGCAGGAGTATCGCTCTGAGGAAATATTATACCGTAGGTTTAAATTGGTTTAGTTTCAAAGGTTAAATTTACGTTGCTTATATATATATATATATATATATATATATATATATATATATATATATATATACACACTGTGAGAAGAAGCACCAATTTAGTAAAAATGTAAAAGGAATACATATATATATATATATATATATATATATATATATATATATATATATATATATATATATATATATATATGTAAACTCAATCTGCAGACAGAACTGTTTCGATCTTGTTAGATCGTATCCGTGCATCAGGTCGAAGTAACGCGTTGCATAGGGTAGAAACACAAAGAAGTAGAAAACATGGTAGATACTATGCGAAGAGCAGTTTTATTAAATTACAACGTTACGGGTTTAAACCCTTCAACAAGGTAAGAAAATGTACAACTGACAAGACAAGAGAGATAACACAATTCTTAAGAATACGCTCATCTCAGGGGCGTAGCTAGGATGAAATTTTTAGAGGGGCCTAGGTAACAAATGGGGGGGGGGGCGGCACCGCCGAGGGTCAGGCTTGTCAAGACTATCTAAGTGGAGCGCCACCATCAGTTGGCGCGGAGCGTGCAAGAAAATTTTTGGCTTTACAAACCCTCCAGATGGCCGGAAACGGCACTTCCCACGTGTTTTAAGCTACGTGTACCCAACCTTGAAATTCGAATCTCATCATGCCTGCCATTTCTCAAATAATGGGAAAAAATCAATCCATGAAAAATGGTAATAAACACGGCCGCACATAAACTTTTTTGCTAGGGGGCAGAAAGTGGGCATTACTGATCTGTGGCCTGGGGAAGGGGACTAAAGGGACCCCTCCCCCTTGGGGAAAATTTGTAATTTCAGGAGGACGTATAGATAGCAAATGGTGCAATATTTCAGGGATTTCAGCTTTAAAAGGAAAACAAAAAGTAGTTGTGACTAACTGCGACAAAAGTCATTTTTGAGATCGTGGTGGATATGATGTGAAGCATTACCTCAGCCATTGAACTCCGTTGTGGGGGAAGGTTTAAGGGAGGGGAGGGAGTGTTATTGGTTATAAAACGTTTTCATGACTAAACTGGCACGGTTTAAAAACGTTTTTAAGCCACTGATGAAAATATTGATCTGCCTATTTGAAATTGTTGAAGTTCTATCATTACGATCACAGCTATTTCTTATATTTTTACTGCGTTTTCTCTGTATATTCTCAAAGTTGGAAACGGTGCACTTTGAAAATTTCTGGGGGTAATCCCCCCTCCCCCGCTGTGTACGGCTGTGGATATCATATGAGCTGAGATAATACAAGAATAATACTGAATGATGCATCCCTTTTCATTTATTCTGCCTGCAATTCTCCCATATTCACCTTCTAATATATATCTGTTACATTTGTCCATCACCCCTACATGTCCGCTACTCAATTAGGCTACATATCCCCTAGATCATACCATTTGTCTCCAACCTAGGGTTACCATATTTATTTTCTAGCAAGGAGGACATAGATCACTGTCCTAATGTAGGGGTCTTCCCTTTGGAAATTTTTCCGGTTTTCAATGGTGTCTAGATGCAAAATGGTGCTGTATTTGTTCACGGACTCAAGTCATCGGTATATTACTTGGTCAGACCTATAATACCACCAGTAAATCTTTCAAACTATTTAACCAGCAAAGCAGAAGTAGGGATCATGGGATCATGTGGGAAACACATGAAATCCGGACCTTGTTGGCAATTTTACAAATCCTCCCGGACGCCAGTGCGAACTAGTAAAAAGAGAACTGGTCGAAAACAATCGTTCTACAGTGCACTTGTCATGGGCAAGGAGAGAGACACGACATACTTGTTAAGGATAGAAGAATTATTCGAACTCAGTACCTTACCGTACGGCATATTTTGTATATGATACCGTATAGGAATGGTCGTGTAAGAATGGTCTTCAGTGTATGGTTGCCATGTTTTCAGTAAATCAACCAGCCATCCGAAAGGCAGAAAGGGTCTAAACCTGACAATGTCACATCCGAATTTGTCGACGGGACGTTTGTTTCATCGTCCAAGTGAATTATAAGCTAATTAAACGACAGTGCAGATTATATACCTAATTTAGTGAAAGTAGGCATTTTCAAGTTATAAGTTGATTTCATACGTGCGCAAAATGTGTTTTTCACACATTTACTGTTTCTCAATTTTTACACATTTTATTTATTTTTTGAAGGAAATACTTCAAAGTTTATTTCCGTTCAAACATTTATTTTTTCTTAATTCTTACATATTTTATTAGGACACAAAAATGGGGGGGGGGCTGACGAATATCTGGGGGCCTAGGCCCCCCGCCCCCGCCCCCCTCCCTTCGTAGCTACGCCACTGGCTCATCTGAACATGGGAACCAAACAGACCTGGACGAGGACAAAGTGCAACGAACCTAGAACGGGCGTAAACAAAACACAAAAAAGCCGTCTACCGGGAAGAAAGGGCAGATTAGAGTAAGTAGAATTTGGAATCGAGGCTTTTGGAGTGGGGTGCCAAGAGAAAAAATAAGTCTATTCTCTGCAACAAGACGTTCGTAATTCGACGGATCCGCTACAGACAGTAGCTGCAGTGACAGAAAAGTGGCCAATGTTGCAATGAGGAGGGGGTTGAAATGGGCAGCTATGGGAAGGCCGGTGAAATTCTTTTGAATGGAGCGTAAGTGCTCAGTTATACGGTCAGCAAGTCTGCGTTTTGTTTTCCCCCACATGAAGAATTCTGCAATTTTTACAAAATACAATATAAACAACATTAGTTGAATTGCAAGTAAAATGGTTGGTGACCTGAAAAGTACTCGAAGGGCCGTCAGCCCTGGTAAGTTGGTCTCTGGTAACAGAGAACATGCAGACTTTATTTTAGTAAGAGAGGGAGTGGTTTTTGAGCTGCCGTCCCAGCCCCTTGCCTGGGGCATGCAGTATGTTTGTGATCGCCGGCCTGGGGGAGGGTGTTCCCCCCCCCTTTGAAAATTTTTGAAAAATTAGGTGTCTAACATGCAATCTGGTGCCACATATGCTCCCTTTGAAGTAAAATTTGTGTTAAAAAATTTTTAGGTACTAAAAAATATCGGCAACAGTGAGGGGGAGCATGGCCCAATGGCCCCCTAATGAATTAATACCGAATATATAGGTGTGCAATTCAAATCAGAACTTTATTTTAATTACCAAGGAAGTTTTTTAATCTATTGATTACCATTAGCTATATCACTAAGTTATTTTTCTCACAGTAGGTGCCCGAAAAATTCTCAGCATATTGCCCCGAATTTTCACAAAAATATTTGGTTGGGTGTGGGCCCCCAGCCCTCCCCCGCCTCCTACGCCTATGAATGAAGTGCTTTAAATTAAAGGTTTTACATGAGGTATTGTATGGGACACCAAATCAAATATTCCACTACTTTGCTTTCTCTGTATTCGTTGTAGCACCATTTCCTATTAAATCCTGCCCCAACATTGGCGATTGGGGTTGATTGTAACAATCGCACCCATAAATGTATTGAAGTTGTTTTTCCGGGATCTTTTAAAATGCGGTCATGATATTAACTATTCTTATATAGAGGACGCCTCTAAGTGAAGTTAACTATGGATCCAGAGAAAAAAACAATCATCTACAACCAAATCCTAGAAAGTGTGCCCCCGTCTCGCCTTAGTATACAAAGAAACAAATTGTACGGAGTTTTGCATTATAAAGTGGTGTGACCACTTAGAAATTAGGAAGAGGCTAGCTATCAATGATCAAAGTATCCCTTCCAAATGGGTAACACAGGGGGCTTCTGAGGGTTTCCCAAGAATATTTTGAAATAACGCACTGATATTTGAGATTTCCTGGTCTGACATCAAGACAAGTATACATAAAGTTTGCAGCTCAGCTTTGGGCTGGTCTCAAAAAGAATAAAAAGAAAGTAGCGGCGAAAAAGAGGGGCTGGAACCGGAGAAGTCCCCATCTGGATCCGCTCCTGTTAAAAAATTCTTACGTACATGCATGTTCAAAATTATCATGAAAGATACTGTTAGGACAATAAGAGAAGATCTACGAGCTAATGTTTCAAAGTAAATTTGAAACAACTTCTTATTCCTTTTAAGGCTAACCGGCAATTATAGCTGTATTAAGTACTGTATAATGCACAAAAATATTCAAAGTCGATCATGGGAAGATTATTAATCCAAAGATTCACTGGAAGACAAACCAAAAAGAAATACTACCCTACAAGGGCGTGGATCCATCTCCAAAGGTGTGGGGTGACTTTTTACCATTTGCGAATCGCCGTCCTGGGGAGGGGTCCATGGGGAGGGCGTCCCCCTCCCCTTTGAAAAAGATGGAAATTGGAAGGTGCCTTTATGGTAAATGGTGCTATATTTGGTCTCAATTTAGCTTTTAAAATGTAGTGTCAATTCATAATCATCCCCCCGTCCCCCATGATCCACGCCCATGCGACCCTAGATTTAGTTTTTACTTACTAGACCACCATTTTTTCCAAACACTTTGGACCTAGCCAAGCTACTTATGGACCATATAAATGTGCTGTGCTCTACGTTTCGTAGTTGGGACTGACATATGAAAAACGGTAAAATGATACGATGAATTTCTTCCTTTTCGACAAAACCCTTAAAAGTAACCTGACGTAGCACAGGCAAAGCAGACTGTATTTTCCATTTTTACTCTTTGATTAAGTAAATTTTGTGTTGGTATACTTTTGTTATTGTTTTAAAAAATATACTGTTGTTGTTAAACCTGGGCCTACGGATACAATATATAATAATAGGCGTCTAATAAGGTTTTCTCTGCATGTTTCTTGGAAAAGACTTAACCCAGTTATGGCTTTTGTAATAAGTCGAAGAGGAAACACTATTCTATGCAACTAACCACCCAACTCGAACTAAAGCTTTTCTAATTTTGATGATAATGCCCCATAAAGGAAAAAAAAAAAGACTTGATAAGAAGGGTGATGATATACTCACTTTGTACACAATGGTTATGTAAGCCCGGTGCTATCAGTAGCAATGTAAACGCTCTGTCGTACGATCTACATAGAAAACACGTTTTATTGCTGGTCCGCGATACAGTTTCCACCCAATCCACTACACGTTATGAATCAGAATAATCTGCCGTCGATAGCAGTAGTTTTGTGGGAAAATGATGTCATATGATGGGAAGAGTGTTTATACAATGGGAACAATAGGCGGCGAACATTACGTTCAATTAAACCGCTCCTGTAAATATTGATAAATATGACTGCAGCTGTTGAGGGAGAATTTGTAGACGCATTACTTCAGCTTTGCAATACGAAAAATTTTAATCTGATGTGTGAATATCCTTCGCTGCTTGTTGGAATAGAAAAAACGTTTTCACGTGTTTTGCATATGCTGGTATTTACAGTGTGATAAATACAAAACCTGGTAGCAACCAGTGCGATGGCATATTGAAGTAGTTTACCACATGTACTACGACTGTTTGTATAGGCCTACTCTCTGTAGACTTTTCCTCGTCGTAGTTAATTTTCGTGTAGGTACCTCTAATTAGTTGGTACAAAAGAGCGATGGCAAAAGAAACGAATTTTGCTTCCTGGAAACTGCTAATTTCCCCTTACTCTCTATCAGGCTAACGAATATTTTTCAGTCAGACCTCTCGGTATTGATGCGAGACTTTGAATGATTTCATGATGTACAGAGACAATTTCATGGCCTTTGCGTGACCAAAAGTACACGAACTTAAATATGTCCGTCACTATTGGCACACAGTTTTGAAAACGTTCCGTTTCGTTGCTTTCAACTTTTTAGTCCTGGGTAGGACTTTAAACTGCATCCGGTTGTGGAGTTTGCTTAAAAGTGGGGATAATGAGGCTACCCTTTGCTACAACTGCCTCCGGGGCATCCTTGGGCAAGGTGCACCTGTATTTGCCCAGTGCCCCCTTTGGGCTGGGGGTTGTAGAATATGCCCACGGTATTCCCATCCTGTCATAAGAGACGACTAAAGGGAAGGACTTGAACCATATTTGAACTGTATTTGAAACCAAACTTGAACCGTATTTGAAACCGTATTTGAACTTTACCGCTTTTTATCTAGCTGACACTATATGACACGTTCGTGTTTGTGCACCGTTAAATCCCATCTAAGCTTTCAACTTTTTAAATTACATTTATATCTTCTTTTGATGGCGTCAATTCATGATGTCTCACTTTATTCACTTCAAGGTCGTACATGTACACTGCAGTCAGTGGCGTAGCCAGGATTTCTCAGGGGGGGGGGGATACAGTATGTTGTGAGATCGCCGACCTGGGGAGGGGTCTAAGGGGAGAGGGCGCCCCTACCCCTTTGAAAATGTTTTGAAAAATTAGGTGTCCTTGCATGCAATCTGGTGCCACATATGCTACCTTTGAAGTAAAATTTGTATTCAAACGTTGACGTATTTTAGGTACTAAAAAAATAATCGGCATCAGTGGGGGATGGGGGTAAAATACGCCATTAACTACAGCCTACTGTGTGACTGTATGTACACCACAGCCTACTGTATATGCATAACTGCCTCCAGGGGCGGCGATTTGTTAAAATTATTGAGGGAACACCTGCTTGAGTGAACACTTTGCGCCTCCGGCCAGCGGGAACACCATATGTGCCCTTTTGGGTTCCAGGGGCTTTGCCCCTGAAAGCCAAGCGACTTGATGCATTCTAGAGGACACAGATCGTATATTTCTGTTCTAAAGTTCTCCCCAGTTGCCATTAATAGGCTGATATCACAATTATTCATATCGAAAATGTGTGTACCAACATTTACTTTTCCTGCATACCTAAAGATGGGGGAGGCATTTGATATTATGCCTCCCACTAAAATATTGAGGGGGACATGTCCTGCTGCCCCCCCCCCCCCGTTATCGCCGCCTATGACTGCCTATGCAATCTTTCCCGTAAATAATGGTTCATTAGATTCACTGATCTGTACGTCATTTATCAATCACAGTGAAGCTGTTTTGGATTTTCAGTGTTAATCAAAGTGCAGTCACCAGTTGTGCATAGACCATCCGGGTGTTCCTTAAGATATTTAGGGTGATACAACAGTCCTTTAACTACCCGTCAAGTTAGCCTTGATCACTTATTTTAGTATTGCGCTGCAGTAACAGCTGTACACTAAAATCCCATATTCGAGGTAGCGAGTTAATCAGTTCGGACTTCAAACGAATGGAATTTTGCTGTATCAAAAGACCCATTCTGCAATTCTTCGTACACGTACATACTCACCCCCCCTCCCCCACACACACTTCGAGTTCGTTTCTTTCTATAAAAACACGTTACCCCATTGAACCTTTTGTTTTCATGTTAGATTTTTTCTCTTACGATAACATATTCTTCAAAGCCAAATATTTACACGGCGGTTGATATAGAAACCTACGATTTTAACGAGATTCTGTCTGCAAATAATGTAATCATAATACTATACATACGGTCTCTGTCGTTGGTACAGCGAAAATGCTATCTCCCGGCATGCATTGTAATCCTGTAATGAAGAACTCGCCATTTGCAGCCAGCGACGAGATCAAGAATGGTCCCCGGAAGTTTTAAGTACCCCTAAATTTAAATGAGAAAGTAAGCAATTCTGGCTACTACGATTACATAGAAATAAGTGGCTCTCGGCCCTTAAAGTTTACTTTAAGTGTAAAAGTTTAAAGGATATATGTTTTAGGTGGGGGGGGGGGGCAGGGATGAAAATAAGGTAAATGTACCGACAGCATATAATCAATGTACCGACACTTAGTGTTAATAGGTTATCACTTAACAAGTCACCCCGCCACCCAGGGGTGGTGCCAGGTTTTCGACTGATGGGCAGACTCCCCGACGGGAAGACCAGAGACCCGAAGCCTCGGACAGCTCCGATCCAGTCGAGAGGTTGATGAGGGAGAATTTGAAGAAAACCTGTGTACTATACCATGTCACTGCGGGGCATATTGTGCATAAAATTTGTATTTACTAGAGTAAAATAGTTCCTATCGGCCACAACTTACATTTTACTTCCCTCCTCGAGTCACTAGCCGCATCGCAACACAGATACAAGCAGACAGATACAAGCAGACAAGAGAACATACACTAAGTCTATAGCGAAATGAGATAAAATTCCCGACAATTGCACATTTCCATGTATTCTACTTATGAAGTTACTTGGAAGATGGAAAGGGTTTGTAGCCTACTATATTTAGCTATAAGTAACGGAACCGAGGACCAGTGGATAAAGTGTGCCGAAAATTTTGGGTTTATCTCAGAAATGACCCTTTTTGGAAAGCCAAAATAAATAAATTGACCGCATGTGGCGACAGAATTTTCCCGACAGGGGGCCTAGCCATGCCAGAGACCCCAAGTTCCGTCAGCTCCTTTACCGAGGGGGTGGTGAGAAGTAGATGTGAAGGTGCCTGACTATCCCATGCCATTGCAGGGCATATGTTGCACATTATTACTTATTACTTCAAGAGCCGACTTGCCCACTAATAGCTTTCTCTTGAGTCTGAATCGTGAAAGTGCAAAGCGCGCGAAGCGCGCGAAAATTTTTAGTAGGCTTATACTAAAAACATATGTAATTATTAAGAACAATAAAGAAAAAATACTGTAGGGGTTGTAGACCGTATCGGGGATAACATACATTTTGTCGAAAGCACCTGCACTGCCCGATGGAATAGCCAAACTTTGCTCCGTTAGTCGCTCACCAACTAACCCTACCGCATGACACACACGAGAGAACAGCAAATAGCTTTGCGATATGGGATGAAATTTACCACCTCTACATAAGCTGTGTACTCTGCCTACATGTTACTTGGTAAGGGTGCTAGACTTATGCTATCTAGCTATGTGGAAATGAACTATTGAAGAAACTGGAGTGATACTACAACGCGCGTAGCGCGCCGAAAATTTTGGGTTCTTATAAGAGAAATTGTCCTCTTGAGAGCAAAGACTGGTAAACCGTCGGGGAGACTAGTCATCGTTCACATCGGGCGGATGTATCTACAAGATCAGCAAATGTACCGATAGACCATTCCAGGAAGCCAAGTGGGGGGCGACCGCCCCTGCCCCCTTCAGTTACGCTAGTGTTTTAGAGCAGGGTGGAGTCCCTTTTTCCTCTGACGGGCGTTTTGATAGTCATAATCCAATGCCGGGCCGCAAACAGCAAGGGCGCAACAAGCTTTTCTCATAAGGCGCAGGCCAAAGGGCCCTGGTGGCCGGTCTAGGGGAAAAGTCCAGGCAAGGGACTGGGGTCAAGCCCCAGGAAGCCCTGGAGTTTGTACAAATTTGAAGGCAATAGAACCTTCATCCACTGTCTGTAATGATATTAAAGGTGCGAGGCTGCATACGCGAGAAGTATCACATTATAATCATTTGTCTTTGTATTTAGGTATACGTAATAATGAATGAGCAC
This sequence comes from Holothuria leucospilota, assembly GCA_029531755.1. Taxonomy (NCBI): domain Eukaryota; kingdom Metazoa; phylum Echinodermata; class Holothuroidea; order Aspidochirotida; family Holothuriidae; genus Holothuria; species Holothuria leucospilota. The sequence continues at coordinate 15,715,955 of CM055965.1, forward strand.
ATAAGAAAAGTGGGCGCGAATCAAGCTGAAATGAACCGCGTATTCTGTCACCAACGTTTAATTCACTCTTCGGAGGGACAGTTCTATACCCCGTCCATAATTTACCTCCGTTAAAGTGTGCATAGAGTTTCCCACTGTAAGAGATAGACTTTTAGGTCTGATAGTGCACTTCTGTTCAATGCTATTAAGCCTCCCGCGCAAAGCTTCGGTTAACAGGTTATCACTAGGAGTGCTAGGATTATATGCACCCGATTTATGTCTCACGGTGGGCACATTACATTGTGTATAGGCTACTATGGTTTCAATAATATAAAAGGTCTCTGATATCAGATCAGAGAACTGCCGTTAAACTGGCAACTTCCAGGTAATATACTGGTAGCGTTTTGCAACAGTTTTACTTGAAATACCCTGAAAATGATATTAGGAGGATGAACGGTGGGCACGATGGGTTAAAGAGATTATAATCATTTACTTTTCAAGTGATTATATATTTGCATGTATGGCTTTCCCTTGCGGGCTGGATAAAATGGTCTCGCGTGCTACATACAGCGCGCGGGCAGAAGGTTCCCCACCCCTGTTGTAGAGGATGGAAAATAAATCTTATTCATCCAACTTCCATTTTTACAGCTGATTCCATTGCTGAGATATGAACTACCGTATTGAAATTTGTTCACTTAAGTTGGAACAGTTGATTGCACAATAATTTGTAATGTCCTTCTTGTACAACACACATTACATGCTTTTGTTTCCTTTTGAAATTAAAATTTATACATGACCTTGGAAAAATTTAGTGTATTCTTGCATGCGTAGCGTGTCTTACGAAGAGGGCTTGTATAGCCAAGTCACCCTATAACAGTAAGACAGTGATCACATTCTGGCACAAGGTGCGGTGGCTTTCGAAAACACAACGAAAAACAAAGACGGTAATTTAAGTAGGCCTGTGGTACAAGAATGACATCACAAATTATCGCACAATCTACCATTTTAAATTGAGTAAAAATCTTCAACATTTTATATCTCAGCTCCAGGAATGTCCTGTGAAAATGGGAGTTGGACCATTTGGATTCAATTTTCAAGCTTTGTAGCATACAGTTTGAAGTTTTATACTCTAGGTACACTTTCACACTTGCGAACCCCTGGAGTATCCTAAAATGTTGCCAGTGGTTCCATGTTTCTAATGTAGTTAACCCAAAACATTTTCCTTCCCCCCCCCCCCCAATCGAGCTCAGCCACGGTGATTTCAAAAAACCACAAGGTTTTAAGAACACCTGCTCTTTTAATAATTCATTAAAATCTCCAGGGTCGAAAATAATGATCATTTTCCTCTTTCTAGCTTTGTCAAAGCAAAACGGTGTTTAAGGTTAGGATGATGCAGAGAAAGCATTAATTGGAACCGGTGAAGACTCCGCAAACCTGCGAAAGTTTTACGACCTGTACGCTAACGCTTGGCAACCTTGCACAACCCTCTGACAACAAGGTTAAGATCGGTCATCCCAGGGCCAGTTATTCCCGCTATTAAGTTTTCAACAAGGTCAAGTTGACGTATTGAGACGACCATGCAGATGGGCTATGGTTGTTGTTCGTAAAATTCAACAAATATCGTTGCTGGGTTGATGCACCTGTTCAAATACACAACTAAATGCAATTGCGCCATCATCCATCCTCAACGTTAAAAAGACTGGTAATTATAGTCCGTGGTTATATTTTAATTTTGTGGTCAGTTTATTGCATGTAAAATGCCTTTAGAAGATACCTAAATGTTATGATGCCCACAATTTTGAAAATATGAAAGAGCTTCTTGCGGATTTCGCAAGAGTTTTGGAGGGCACTTCGCACTCCTGCGGCAATTTTAGCGCTGTCGGGTAATTTAATTGCTATGCTCACAAGGAGTTCGTTTCGCCTCCCATGCATTTGTCCCTCACTTTCAAAGCTCTGCGGCTGCCAATAAAAAAATCTATAAATCTACACCATTGTACGTAAAGGACTAACTTTGAAGACCCATGATTTTTCGTGTTTTCATATAAAATACCACTAAAGTCAAAATGTGCATGACGGCCGCTGGCCAATTTTGAGGCTGCCACATTTAAGTCTGGCCCATGGCCCAAGAGGGTACATTCGATCTTGGTTGCCGCTTATTTTGGAGTTAGGCATACGGCCTTGACCTTAACGCACGTCCTCGATTCAACACCGAAATCCAGTGGTGTAGCTAGACTTTTTTCCAGGGGGGCAGGCACCTAAATTTTCCGACTTTTTTAAAGACTGCATAAGGGTACGTTCTCCATTCTTCAATGTAGGTTACAAACATACGGCTTTCTGTACATGTGACACACACCAGACACATAAGTGTTGTTCACTGATAGTGTTCTTTCGAATCTGAACCGTGAAATTGCAAAGCGCGCGAAAATTTTTGGTAGGCTTACACACACACAAAAAAAATATTCAATTCAATTCAATTTCAGCTTTATTTCAACCAGTAAGGAAATACAAGAAATTTACAGTAATTACAAGCCACGTAGAAGCAACAATAATAGATGGTCGAGGGATAACACGAGGAAGCTACTGAAAGCTTGTGGGATGTGCATCCCCTATATAAACAGAAGGAAAACAACACCACTGGGAAAATAACTATACATATTTAACTCGATTGAGAACAAAGACATGAAAAAGGGAAGAAAGCATGGCTAGATAACAATATAAATGCATGTTAAATGTAATTAGATAGCAAATAGGATTTGAAACTTCTTTTACAGGGAAGGAGAATTTCTTATCGAGTCTGGGAGAACGTTCCATGTGAACGGCCCTAAGTATCTTACGTTACGTTCGCTAATTGCGAGTCTACAGAATGGGATGGTATAATAAGAACTGTCTCTGGTGTCATAACAATCACCACGAAGAGCAAAAAATTCGGAGAATGAAGTTGGTAATAATTGTGACAGGATTGAAACATAAATACAGCTACTTGATGCTTAGTTATATCAAAAACGGTTAGGGATTTGTATTTCTTAAAAATCGGTTTCGAATGGTCCAGATGTGACTTGCCATCGATTGCACGAAAAATTCGTTTTTGGACAAATATGTAATCAGTAAGTACAAAAAGAAAAAAATAAGAAATTGTAAGGGTTGTACACCGTATCGGGGATAACACACACTGTAGGCCTATCATACAGGGCTGTAAACTTTTAGTGAATGGTGAGAGTGAGATTCGCTGGAAGACCACTGACGCGGAGCGTCCTGCCGGGGGGGGGGGGGACTTCTTGCCAAAAATACCTATATTGCAGGAAATGACACTTCCCGTACCTCATTACTGCATGCCCGGAATTACCAGTTTTCTGATGTTTCATGTGTCCTGGAAAATTTTAAGGAGAAAATTTGTTCACGTTTAAAATATTCCTTCGAAAAATTGGAAATTCTGAGGCTCACCGGCATGTATTACTGTATAATGCACTACTGTCAGCTTACTGCAGACTATGATCAGTTGGACGAGAAGGAACTCAGATCGTGTGATAACTGGCGTTTTACCGACACCGGACGCATCATTTGCGTTGTAAGTGGAATTTTTTACACCATACTGAGACATTGCGTGAGGAACTGATGCTTCATCGTGAGAGCGTTAGATCACGTGACCCACACGCTGAATGCGTGAGAGGTGACAGCCCTGTGTTACATTATAGAACCGCCTGGACTACCCGATGAAATAGCCAAACTTTGCTCCGTGAGTCGCTCACCAACTGATCGTACAGCATGACACACACAAGAGAACAGCAACTAGGCTTTGCGATATGGGATGAAATTTACGACGTCTACATAAACGGTGTACTCTGCCTACATGTTACTTGGTAAGGTGGGCAGTACTTGTGCTATGTAGCTATGTACAATGGAACTAATGCTTGAGGAAATATACAGCGCGCGTAGCGTGCCTAAAATTTTGGGTTCATATTAGAGAAATTGTCCTCTTAAGAGCAAAAAACAGGTAAACTGTCGAGGCAACTAGTCGCCGTCAGGACTGCATACTTTATCGTAAATTTCCGATTTTTTCGTTTTTTGAGCCGGGGGCGGGCGATCACCCCATGCCCCCTGTAGCTACGCCACTGCCGGAACCTCTATCGCGCTGGTCAGAGAATGAGGCTAGTACGAAGTACGGTAGTATTGTTTCGCAGTAGCTCCATGGTCAGGATAATCCCGTTAAGAGATGGCGTGTATAATTTGGGCTTGTTAAGTTACTAACCTCATCGACGTTAGTGAGTCTGAAGAAGGTTGAAAAGCTATAAAAACTAATGATGGCATGTGCAGTGTGGTCTAGGTGTGAGGAATAGCCAACTTGCGGTACTACAGGGGCAGGTGACTGGACCTACTTCCAGTGCTTATACGATAGTATAGCCACATTGGGTACACTGGGCCAGTAGCCTCTCCCCCAACCCCATACATACAACACTTACACACAATAAAAAAGATTAAAATATGTTGTCCTTATATCAGTGTTGATGGGAGGTGGCAAACGGAGCCATGCACTCAAAGTAATAATAATACGGAACAGTTTTCAGTTAGTACTGAAAAGTTTAACGGTTTTCTTCCGGTTTCAGCTGTCATTTTTTTATGTCTATATACATCACGAATCAGTTGCATTTTGTATAGTCATCATGGGGTGAACCTTTGCGTTGGATGTTACACCGTCAAAATGCGGGGATATATATACAAGAATGGAATTCAAAGCATCAGTTATATGTAAAGGGTTTCAAAATCTAAGATACTGAACTCCATAGTTATAAAATTTATCCAGGACTGTAAGGTCTAGTAAGGACTCGGACTCAATTCCGGACTAGAGCCCACTATTTACTGGACTCAGAATTGGTCCGGAGTGGGTGGCCCAGAAATCAGAATTGGGCGGAATGTGTTGCAACTGGACGCGGATTAAAAGCAGTCAATTGAATTAATGTGTGGGCCAGTCTAAGAAATTGTCTCAGAGCAAAAACTAATTAAGTACAGCTGCTGATGACTTAAGTCCCATTCCTACATTCACGATGTTTTCTAAGGTAGAGCACGATTTTTCAATTATTCACAGTCGCAGCGACGTCGTACACATGCTCGTGCCAAACGTGGTCCACCGTAGCACACCCGTAGTGACTCGTGCCGCCACAGTGGAGCAACACGATATTTTTGGAATGTTCAGAAAAAATCTTGCTCTACCGTAGCTATGGAAAAAACCGTGTTCCACCGTAGCAGCACCGTATGACAGTCGTAACGTCGTCGTGACGTTGTCGTGGTGTGTCTCGACGGTGTCTTATTCATTCGTACTCATTTTTAATGGCCAGAATACCTACGACAAACCAAAACTTCACTACGGTGATGATACGATGCCACTACGATGGTGCTGCGGTCTAGCACGACGTACCTGAACAAGACGTTGCCAAGAGGCCATCTTGACAATGCCGTAACTCTACCGTCATAATTCGTAACACTGTCGTGACATTTTCGCACTACTGCCGTACTGCATCTTGACGGCGTCTTGATATCGTCTTGTTGAAATTCGATTGACCTTGAGTTTTTGAGTACGAATTGCTACGGTACATCAAGATTTTTCCACTCTGAAAAATCGTACTCCACCGTAGCAAAAATCGTGAATGTGGGAAGGGGGCTTAAGATTATAAACAATGTGCATGGTATGCAACATTGCCAAATAGAGTCCGACCAGACTTGGAATTGGCCAGAAATTATAGGGAGTCACTGGAATCGGAACTGGCTCAGACTCGACGGGTACCGGACTCTGAGTTGACCTGGAAATGCTGCGGGATCGAAATCTCCTAGAAAAATTTTCACACCTTTTTCCTAGGCAGGTAGTTGGAAAAAGGACCATTTTCTCGGCTGATTAAGATTAAGGACAAAAACAGCTCATTCCCCACTCCTTCCCCACACCGTGAAAAATGTCCCGCACGCCGATGATCACAATTGTACATGCATGATTAAGATCAGCGAAAATAAAGTGAAATTTCTTGAAGAAGTCTTAACCTTACCTTTTTTTCCGTCTATATTAATGCTTGAAAAGGGGAAAATGTAGTCAGCGGGTATTGCATTACTAGCATTATATTCTATCATATCCTATCCATCCATGAGTATTGTATCCTATTTCACGGATGACTCTTTTAAATCATTTGACAACAATTTTGCAACCGAATTTTAAGAAATGAGGAGAATTTTAACATTTTTAACATTGAACGACCTAGTTCAGGTGTCAAAGTAAGTCATGAGTGACTGCTTGTTCCCTTTCTGATTTACTCTTCCTACCTATAAGTTAACCTGTGTTGGTTTCTTGGTTGGTTTGAGCCATAGAACGCTGACACAGTGCACTGCTGCGTGTAAAACCAGTGAAGTCACGAAAATAGTGAGGGCGCTTCCGCTGTACGGCAAAAAGCTGGTTGCTTTGGGTGTCTCCGTACAGTATGCATTAAACTTCAGACGTTAAATGTCTTTTTAGTAGTGTTTCGTAAGATAAGGAGTAATTTTCACGACAGATATAAGTCATGGTGCCTCAATGTTTTGTTATATACTCCTAACTTGAAATTTAGTTTTTCCACCAATAACTGGGGCAAAAGCAACGAAGTAATGCTTAATACGGGCCGTTTCTTTGAATTGCAAACCATCGATGTAAATATGCCCCAAAGCAATGGTTTACTTCATGCCATTTGGTGGCATCGCAGTCATGGGCGTCCGGAGGGGGGCAAGGGGGGCACTTGCCCCCTGGAAAATCAAAAACTTGAAAAAACGAAGAAAAAATAAAGAAAAAAAAAACGAAAAAAATATAACATCAACATTTCTTAACAGTCCAATCAGTGTGAATTTCTACTTTCAGAACAGGAATTGAATTAAAATATCAACACTCAGGCCCCAGCAGCCCCACAAGCATATTTTTGGTATTTTTTAAAGTTTATATTTACAATATTGCTAGTGTTTCCCCTTTTTATATGCGGTAAATAGACCTTGGAAGTGCCATTTCCAGCGATCTGGGAAGCATTTTGGGCCAAAATTTTCTTGCGCTCCGCGCCAACCCATGGTGGCGCGGAGCGCTGAGAGTCTGTCTATGGGCTTCGCCCCCCCCCCTTGACAAATTCCTGGCTACGCCTTTGTCAACACTGTGTGAAAAGTAGCATCTAAACTCTTTTCTGGGAGTAAAATATTTCCCATGAAAAAAGTTAGGCCCCCTAAAAAATTTTGCCCCCCTTGAATTTTTTCTGCGGACGCCCATGATCGCAGTATTGGTAGAGGAATGAGAAATGAGTTAGTGGTAGCACCAGGTGGGGGCAGGCGCCATGACCCTGTTCTGGACGGCTGGTCGCCGGGGCGGGGTAATTTTCCAGGTTCGTCAGGGCTGAGTCTTAATGGGTTCGATTGAGTATGTAATCCCAGAAGATAAACAATTATTCCGCCCAATTTCTTGGTTTTGCTCTCAAGAGGGTTAGTTTTTCAATAGAAACTAAAATTTTGCAAACTTTCCTCAATTTAAACCTCAAATTTTCATTTTTTTCAATTAAAACTCCTATATTTACGTTGTGCTTTGCGGGCCGAAATTTTACGTCTGCCACCTTTTTGGTACTAATCTGTCACCATTGTCTGGGCTTCGGGTTGCTACCCGACCTCCTCGGGGAGCTTCCTTCCCCCGTCGAACACATCCTGGGGCCACCCCTGAAATGAGGTGGAGAGAAGAAATGACCGGGCAGAGTGGAATTTTTGTGGCTTATTGGCGCCTTCCGGGCACATGAAGCTCGTGTTTAAGGGCGTGGAGCCCATTGGCTAGGGTTCCAGGAGCATCAGCCTAGAGGAAACAAGGCAGAAGATTCTGTAGACATTACAATAAAGAAATTAATTGCATACTTCAATTGGCATTTAATGATGACTAAGCAGAGCCTCAAAATGAAGTCGAGCCGTTTTCTTAAGATAGTGTACTCAGACTTAACAGGTGGTCACAACGGGCTTCGGAATAATAACATCACTCCAGAGGAGAAATTATTGCACAAATTGTACCTGCAATTGGTCACGGGAAGCACCCAGAAAACAGCTCTTTTCAAAATATTTTAATATTCAAAGTTTTGCGCACTTATGTAGGCTGTTGGACTGAAATCCGCTTCTAAGACAAAAAATATCAATCTAGCTCTACACATTTCGGACACAGTATACCGTACAACCTGAAAAGGAAGGTAATTTCCCGCTACGAAGAACAATCATTTTTACCTAGGTTTACTCCCAGGATGCCCTGACTATACATGCAACAGGGGTGATGAAAGGGGGGGGGGCGGTGAAAATCCCGACACTTTATCTTCCAAAATGAGTAGACGTCTTTAGGCACCAGTCGGTGCAATTTATGAACATATTAAGGATATCTTGTACTGCGACATGCCCTTCACTACCAAATAATTGAACAACTACAATGTAAGATGTGACCACGAAATCCGAAGTACAACTTCTCTGATTTGTCAAATCAAGGAAATAAACAATTGGGAACCTCCCCACCAGGAGCGTCCCTAACGATCGGTGAGTGGGACGGGGGATCTTTTCCTGACAAATAAGGGTTACATTCCCAACAAAATATCTTTGTCAAGAACGGTTATCTCATAACCCTCGTTTTAAGGTAATCTTTTCCAGAGTTGTTGACTCGAGTCGCTGAACTGGACTCAAGTCAGTACATTTTCTTCACTTGCGACTTGACTTGACTTGAAGAAAAATGACTTGCGACTTGACTTGGCTTGAACATACTTTACAAGGCAACATTGAATGAAAATGTTTGTCGCTGAGTGTCCTATGGATTTTTACCGTAAAATTATTCAAGAACAACGCAAGTTTTTCTTTGATGCTTTCAAGATTGCATTGTGCCGCGAGTGAAGGCTTTGATACACTCAGGGGTCGAGAAAAACTATAGCTGTAGTAACAGCATAGATTAAAGCAACCATTCCAATGCATACTTGGAACAAGGCTCACCCCAAATAACAAGCACACGTAGCGTTTCGCAATAGTAAAGATCAGGCCTTTCCAACTTTTTTCGGCTCGATCGAGGCCCCTTGCACAGAATTGTGTTGAGCAAACACCCTGATATGAATGACCATGAAAGAACGCCCTATGTCTACAAAGTATGAGTGACAACAAATGAAACCACATGAAACCACACGTTAACATAAATGGTGTTTAATGTAGTATTTGTATGTGTGGATCCAGGTAATTGCATACCCATGGGGGTTTACTACGTGATGGCCAAGCCCAAACTTGCGATCGTCGAAGGAGTACGGTGAAGACTTGACGGCGTGGGAGGGTTTTCAAGAAAGCATCCCACTGAAACGCTGTTAAACGCAACTTTCTAGTACCCGACAATCAAGATTAGTGAGCAAACGGTAAACATTTTATGAATTCTTGTAATATGATGCACTGCGACCTCTGCAGTTCCGGAAAAGGGTAGCTGATACTGATTGTTAATGAGTCAAATGGCCATGGCAAGGGTCTGGGGACTTTCCAAGATGCAATTTGCTGGTATCTGGCAATCAAAATAATTTAACTTTGTAGTATGCTTGCTGGCCTCATTTTATTTCCATTTTATAACACTGCTATCTTTTTAAGCTCCAGCTTTCTATTAAGTATTTTATTTTTTCAACCACCACTTAGCATTTCCCCCTCCCCCTGAAGAGCAAAATCGCTCCTTCGTCAAGGAATTTCCATATTTGTGTGCTTGCGCAGGATTGTAGCCTAGGCGAAATACTGTCTAAGTGTAGCATTAAGTGGCGTGCCTACAGAGAGTTGACATCAGGACGGACACTTCCTCTTTACCTGTGAATGAATTCTGTGACATGGCACCTCTACAAGACTGGTACCGGGTGCGGGATTCTCCCTAACGCTCTTAATACCACATGGGGGAGCCACCATTGTAAAGTAGCAAGAAAAATGTTGGATGAAATTCTTCCAGGGGAATGACACCTTTTAGACCTTAAAATTGGATGTAAACATTCTTTTATTTAAGATTTCATGCTTTAGAAACAAATTCAGATTTCAAGAAGAAAAATTTGATTTAATTTAAAGGGAAAATGCATTAACCCCAATTTAAATAGTGCACCCTGGTATCCTATTCATGGATGGCTTTCAGTATCATGTTACAATATATTTATCATTGAGTTGTAAAGTTTACACATAGAGTAACTCCTTGGTTTTTCTTGAATATGCAATATTTAAGTTCTTACATATCATGAATAATACTTGCAGGGAAATTAATTAAAAGTTTCTTTACCAGCTCACTGAGATTAGCTAATATAATTTAAAGTAATCATAGGCTATTTTATCTTTAGTCAGCGTATATGCTCGGCTGGTGTATTCCAGCGATGTATCTTGTAGGAGGAAGATGGGAAATTCCTTAGGAAGAGAAACCCGCACGGCGGGGGTCCGGGGACCTCCATGCGGGGAAAATTTGGGGAGGAACGGAACCCTTAGATGAGATTTCCGTGGTATGAAATCATAATTTGGACAGTAAAATTGTCAGCATTTCATTTTTTCTCAAGTAGGCCAACTTTCATTTACGATTTTGAAATCTCAGAGGGCAGTTGCCCCCTGACCCTCCCCCGCAGGCTACGGCCCTGCGTAAGCTCTATCATAAACGCATACTCACACAAACGCCTTGCGCGATGAAATCATGGCATCCTCAAGGCGGCTTTTCTCAGAAATTTTCTGAAATGTTATCCATAATATTATTCAAGAAAACAGTTTTACTCCTCATGAAAAATTGAGGACTACAGCTTGATCTCCACATTAATAAGAGTGTATCTAGGAACTGCAGTCTGGTTAATAGGCTTATTACATTTTATTTTGAAAATAATACTTGTAACTTGACTTGACTTGAAGGAAAATGACTTGTGACTTGACTTGAAGGTAAATGACTTGTGACTTGACTTTACTTGAAAGTAGATGACTTGAGACTTGACTTGACTTGAGAAAAATGATTAGAATTCAACTCCACAAAATACAGAATGGAAATTTTAAGTATAATGGGGGGGGGGGGGGGACAAGATGAGAAAAGAAAACCTACCGGAAAACTTAGTTTAGCATTTGGCAATGTCAATTTGACCTTGGCGTCCCCGTTTTCATTTGTCTGCTCCAACAGCAAGGTCGATTTTGTCATGGAAGTACTATCTCCTAGTACTTCCATGGTTGGGAGCATGAGATCGTATTTGACGTGGGACTCAGTTGCCAACCTTAGAACCCATTTCAGTAATGTCCCTCTGTGGGGGATCAGCTAGGGGGATAATCCTCCGGAAGCTCTGAAGCATTTACACACTTATGGGCATCAGAATAAAGCATTTAACTGTCTACATAATGACATTGAACAGACATAAAATTGCAGTCTGTCTACATTTTTTTTAAAATAGCGTAACCAGATTCGAACTAAGCGCCGGTCGTGTTCTTCAAAATGCAGTGATGTTGCTTGAGAAGGGTGGAGGGTCATAGTGTCTGTAGGGAGTTTTGCAATAATTATAGTAGCTTTGTTCTATGGGAATTTATGATAGAAAAGAGTACAAGATGAATGCGCAAAGCTCTTCGAAAAATAAAACTTTAACGGACTTTTTAGTGATAGTTGCCTTCATTTTACATAGCAATTACCGATCTAAAAAAGCACTGAATACGCACTAAACCATAGGCGTAGGAAGCAGGGGGCTGGAGATTTAGCCCCTCAGTGAAAAATGTGGTGGGCGGAAGTATGCTCCCCTTATTTGTTTCCTGTGTAAAAAAGGTAAAAAATTTACTGTAAGTTTATTTAAAATTAGCCCAACATTTTGCATCAAATTGCACTTAAGGACCCTAAAAAATTCGAAACCCTCCCCTTAGACCGCTCCCCCAGGACGGCGGTCCGAAACAATGTTTAACAACTTCCTACGCCTATGCACTAAACATTGCATTTTGCCCTTTTGTTTCATAGTAGACTGGACTAACAGCAATTCAATTTCTTTAGGCTGCAGCAGGTTTGAGGACTGGGGGCTAGGATGCGCAATTGCGAAGGTTGTACAGGAACACTGTTAGCACAAATTAGTCAAACATTGTCTGATACGCCTAACCCAAGTTAGTCAAAGGCGTTTGACTAATTTTGTACCAATTGACTAGATTTCTGACCAATTTTCAACCTCTTTGACCAATTTTTTACCAATAATTATTGGTCCATCATTGTGCAATTAGTCAAATATCATTAGAAATTGGTCAAAATGAGTGACTAAAATAGGTTAGGCGTATCAGACAATGTTTGACTAATTTGTGTTTACAGTGAAGTGCACAGCAATCACAAACCCCCTCCGACTTCAAGATTTTAGTATAGTGAGTAGAAAACTATCGCGTGCTGCACCGACCCGACTGCGACGTGACAGTTAAACCAGTCGAGCGGCATACGGGTCGGTTAAGTGTGTGCCAAATATTGTTCTTGACCGTGACCAAATCGGAAAAATCAAACTGTTTGATATTCGTAGTGGAGTGGGGGGGGGGGGGTGGTACTGGAGTAGCGTCCCAGTTGAGTAAGGTCATTGTAGCATGCAGCTGTCATCGACCCGATTGCCACCTTTGTATGAACTGGCCAGTAAAGAAGCGTTTGCGAAATCAGACGACTGTCGCAGAAAGTCAGTGTGCTTCCCCCATGTCTGACTGATGAACAGTAGATAGACTTATATCCACCTCGGCAATGTGTTCCGGGCATGGTTAACTTACAATCAGACTGCGACCGACGCAACTGACCACGATTACCTACAACTCATCCCGACGAGTAATCAAAATGAGCTGCACATTCCAAAAGGCTTTTACTTTACAGTGTCTATTTCATGGCAGATAATCATGAAATACGGTACTTCCATTTTTTGGACAACCTGGGTTTCTTCAAAAGACAATGGCTTCTCGAATAGTATAGTAGAGATCACTTACGGACACAGAAACCTTAATTTCTGATTAATTTAGCATTTAGCAAACATTGGTTTCCCTGTACACTTAAATCTGAGAGAGATTAGGTCCACCCGAAACCAATTCACTTTAAGTTAAACTTTCTGGTCATAAAATTTCCCGACATTTCTGTAGCCCCGAACAAAAGGGGTTTTTTTTGACAAATTAAATGAATAGCAAAAGAAAGTGGCATTTTTACTGAAGGCCAGCAAACTCTCCGACAGGCAGCACTTTGAAATTTGTAGGTGTAGCACCCCCACACACCCCGATAGTGACACCCCTTATCATCTCACCTGACCCGAACCCAACCCTTCCCATACCCTGAAAGAACAAGTGGATATTACATAACGTAATGCCTGTATTACCAGCTGTTATGAAGGCGGTTGCATGCCTTCAGAACTGTTACTTTCTACCCTTGCATTTAATGGGGAGGGGCTTCCCAATATGTGTGTATTAATTAATGAGATTAGTTCCTTTATTGATGGGATCTTTTTCAACTAGCCTGTGATTCTGATGGAACAGAGGTTATGACAGTGACTCTAACCAAATATATCTGAATTAAGTATGCATGGGAAGATAGCTCAGCCTTTCAGTTCTGAACATGATGATTTCCTGGCTTGTAAGCATTGCACAAGGCAAATATTACCTACTTTGTTTAGAGTGGTAAAGTTTTATTGTTATTCAGTGCTTTGGGGCTTATAAACACCATACACTGCACAAGCAAAGGTTATCGATCTAGATCGCCGTATCTGCCATGGCATGGTAAGTTAATAAGGGAGAATGTTCCAGGGAAAAAAAATAAGAAAGGAAACTTGTGCTTCAAGTATTCATCGTCATCTATGAATATCAATTCTCCTTTTCGGCTGTTAAAATCGGTTTTTCAACATTTTGGTCATTAGGTGCCTTTTTATTTGATAACGATCATTCACAATTAAATCTCTGGAACGTTACGAAGTGGCCAAACAATGTTGAAAGACATGTAATAAAACTTTTTCGGGCCAAAAAATGAGACAAACTTACCTGCTAAGTTCTGCTAAAACTTAGGTTACAAAAAGACATAGCCTATATTGTGTCAAAGGTCATATAGTTTGTGATTTTTTTACCTCTTTTGGCTCATCAGTAACTCACGTGATCATTGTTATCTGCATATCTTCTGAAAGAATACGTATTTGAACCAATAATTTGAGCGATTAGTTGTTACTCTGAGGTTACTGGTTGTTGAAAGAGGTCATTTCACTTTTCCCTAATATCCCTAATATCTGATATATATATATATATATATATATATATATATATATATATATATATATATATATATATATATATATATATATATATATATATATATATATATATATATATATATATGATCTGATGAAAATCAAGTACTGTAACAGTGAGTGTAGCAACCAAAAACAAGCACTGAATCCCATAAACACGAAATCGTCTTGGCTAAGATCATGTGTAGTATCTGCTCTTTACAGCCAGTTGAGAATGGGACCAAGCATAACAGACCTTGTAAAGGTCTGAGGGTCGATCGTCACGGTGAGATTGGTCAGTTAAAGGCAGTAGGCAGTAACCCCAATCAGAGTGAGTATGCCCTGTCACTCTAGAACACGTTTGGCCTATTTTGATCATGTGACAATATTTTTGCTAGTGAATTGTGAAATTCAACGAGAATTTCTCCTTGCTTTACCTATTGTTTGTAATAGTTATGTTCAAAACGTCTTCAGATTTGCTTGTAATGCAATAAGAGGAAATTTGCAAGAGTTTGCTGATTTTGCAAAGAAAATTTTGGGGCGACTGCATAAAGGTTGTTGTCCTTTCGGGCAGGGCCGTAGCTAGGGTCATATGTTTGGGGGTGTGAAGGTCCCAAATTCCGACTGGATGGATATTTTTCCAACTGAATGGTGGCGCGTAAATTGCACCATTTTTATGCGCCCTGCGTTTACATACAGCAGTGGGGATCCTTCCTTTATCACTGCATAAAGGTGTCGTCTTGGGGTAGGGGTCTAAGGGGAGGGGTTGACCCTTCCCCTTTAAGAAAATTTTGTTAATGTAAGGTTGCTTAGATGCAAAATGGAGCTATCTTTGGGATATTTTTGGAGCTGATCATATATGGCTAGAAAATGTCCATAATTAAATGAATTCTAATATTTCCGACTGGTTTAATTCTTTTTCCAAATGAGTGGCGGCCCGTAAATTGCATTTTCGTTTTTATGGGCGTTACTTTTGTATGATACAGTAGTAGGGATCCTGCCTTTGTCACTTCATAAAGGTACCGTCCTAAGGGGAGGGGGTGTCCCCTCCCCTTTGAATAAGTTTTGTTAAGGTAAGGTTGCTTAGATGCAAAATGCTGCTATCTTGGGATACTTTTGGAACTTATCATATATGTCTGGAAAATGTCCATAATTTAGTGACTACTAAGATTTGGTTACGTGAAAGTAGAAAGTATGTTGTCTGAGAGAAGAATACGTGGTCAACAAACCTCCTGAAGCCCCCCCCCCTCCTTTTGATTACTTTAATGCCTTCCGTTCTGGCATCTAATGCTAGCATATACCTGTATAGGCCTCCTGGAAGCTCTGGATCAATTATATAAAATGGGGCAATGACATAATGCTTATTACCTAGCATCTAAATAATAATAATATAGAGTATGACACCAAGCACTTTACATCTCTCGTATTTTCACTAATTTTGAAAGAAAATCCAGACGAACAGCTCCAGCAATGGGGGATGGGCGGGAGGGAGAGTATAGGTGCAGAAAAATGATAGACCTCCCAGACAGGTATAGCAAAGGGGGTTTAACAAGCGCGTTTTCAGAATGTACACCTAGTTCATGCTATAAAAGTTCACTGGTACGTTGTGCTATACACTTATCAGATCTGTAACAAAAGACACTTTTTGGTGAAAAGATAAGTAGTTTATTAATACCGATAAAGAATATTAAGATTTATGAACTTTGTTTCTGTAAAAATATGTAGTAACATTTTTCACTATAACTAGCGTGTCGTAGACGTGGTACATAACACACTCCGCATATCGCACACAGTATATGTTCAGAATTATGGACCGTTACCGCCCCCGGCTCTCTCGCCAGAGAGAAAAGGGGATGTTCGAAAGGGTAGTTATACAGCGTGGACGATGAAGTCCCGTACATGCTTGTATACCACGGTCTGTATATGAAGCGGCAGCTTCAATCAAAATTTTACAGGCAAACACTGTAGTGGTTATAAGTTAAAGTTTCCGACTATTTTTTTACAGAGTTTATATGTAATGTGAAATTACAGAAGTATCTTGGAAACGCTGCTGCCAGAAAAAATCTGTAAAAAAGCACTTTTGCCTTGTAAATTTTACCGAGGATTTCTGCAATTTGAAAAAGTCTGGAATCTCTGCTGCCAGAAAAAATCTGCAAAAAAAAAAAACAGTTTTTTTTTTACAGTGTACTCCTGCACCTCCATTGACTCCATTTCTTAGAATGTTTAAGTCCAACCAAAAGGTACATTCGACACCTGCTGTGAAGGTTATGGAACAACAACGTCGATGGCTTTTATCACAGGGAACGATGCATGGAGCAGTGTTGACTAACTCATTAGTACTGACAGGAAAGTTGCGTACATTGTGTGATCTGTGTGGTACGGTAGTCTTTTCCGACTTTGCAATCCCCGGGCCCTCAAGTTTTTGGAAAATGTCGTCAAGAGCGGCTCCTTAGCTTTCCCTTCGGGAAACTAAAAAGTTAGTGTTTAGCTCAGCTTAAAGCTTTCAGCTGAGCGCCTTCAGCTGAACTATAGCGATCCTGCGGGACAGTCAGAATTCTGTCACTTTTTGTGACTGTGTTTAAATGGTTGTCATTTCGTCGTTTTTCATTCGATTTGGCTCAAATTTTGCCAGTGGGATGGGAAAACTAAGTCTTTATATACTCAGTGACTAGTTACAAATTTTAAGGTTATTTGAGGTTGCGAGACTTAATTTTCTGAAAACGTAAAAAGTCCTGTTTCCAAATCTTATGGCGAAATGTGATAAAATCTTAGGTTTATATAGTTTTGAAGGTGGTGAACAGAAGTTGTTGCTGGCAATTTTTTGTCGTAATTTAAGGAGTTAAAATGGGCTCTTTAAAGAGCTTGTTCTATAATACAATCAGGGTTCTAGCTACGGTGGGCGGCCCCCGGCGGGGCCCAGCACTCCTTATTTGCGCCCGGTACTCACGGTCAAATGTACTGTCCCGCCCGGCAAAGATTTTCTGCAAACTAAACTGAAACGTTGCTGAAAATGCGCTATTTTGATCGTATTCCAAGCATACGTGTTAGTAATTTTGCAATATGGAAAATGGAAAAGCTGAATAAAAGAAACAAACTGAACACGATTTTGAGGACAACAACAAATGCACTGATTAAAA
Organism: Holothuria leucospilota; assembly: GCA_029531755.1. Lineage (NCBI taxonomy): Eukaryota > Metazoa > Echinodermata > Holothuroidea > Aspidochirotida > Holothuriidae > Holothuria > Holothuria leucospilota. Next base: position 15,733,284 of record CM055965.1, read on the forward strand.
ACTTACAAACACTTGACACCGGTATTGCCAATTAACAAATTGCATACACTCAGCTGCATACACTGCATACAGTAGTCTAGTCTAGCACTATTGAATTTAAGCCCCCTTAAAAGTACAAAATTTTCTCAAAGGGACCCTCTCCTTAGACCCCTCCCCTAGGGCGGTTTTTCATACCCCAACTGCCACCCGGCACTAAATATGCTCTAGCTAGGACCCTGAATATAATGTAGGTCACAGGTCGTATCCAATGCATATGAAGTTTGTTTTCCCGTTTGTTGGTATCAGTTACTAATATGCGGTTTGACTTACATTGAAAATGTGTTCAGTTTTAATTTCCCATCATTTTAGGGGGATAATTGGCTGATTGGTAGTCAGCTGAAATTATTGTTGCACGCATCCAAATTTCTGCTCTATTCTAAGTTGTGTGCTGTAGTTCACGATTTAGTCGTAAAATTATTGAGTAGGTGCAATTAATATGGTCAATTTCGGGAAAGCTCACATAAAAAATCAACTCTTGGAAAGATTGAAAAGTAACTTTTACATTGTTTTAATTTTTCTATGTCATGTGTGCAAATCCCGAAGTAATTCTGTTTTATACTTTGTATATCGGTGTACTCTTCTTTTTGCGTTATGCCTGTATGGACTATTTATTCCTCTAGCAACGAGTACAAATGGACCATCTCCTGTAATAACTAGGTAAGGCTACTAGAAGGGAAATGAATCCATTCGGTACTGTCAATTCTCAGTGCAAGAGGTGTTATAGTCAGACTTATATACTTGTAACACTGTAGGCATATACCTTGTGTGCACACTTAAACTGTACAGCTCATAGCCAGTGCTGATAACTCCCATGCATGGGGGTCATCGTCACCACGAATGTACTATGCATGTAGGCAGAGGGTTGTTTTGACTTTGGTGTCAGAATACCATAGAGAACTTGTGTGTAAGTATATGATACCATGGAGCTGGTAGCTCCATGATGGTCATACTGATAGCAAGCTCCCATCCCTGCTCCCATCGTGTTGTGGACGCAGAATGGCTGTAATTGATCGTTGTCTGGAGCTGGGCAGGTGGCGAGGTAGATGTATTAAACAAATACTATTTTTATGTTTTCAAAATTTTCTAGAAGGGAAACAATATTTTGAAGAGTTTTTCTGTGAGGGATCTTTATTTATCTTCATTGTTCGTATGTACTACTTAAACGTTATTCCAACACTTTGGACAAAGCAGTGTTATGCAGTGGCGTCACAAGGGTTGTTTGCAGGGGGGTCAAGTGACTCTACGTGCACCCCCAGCACCCCGATGCCGTCGAGGGGTTATTGAGGGGATTTGAAGAAAACCTGTCTACTATACCATTCCATTGCGGGGTATATATTGCTTAAAATTGTATATAGTAGAGGAACATATAGTTTCGCGCTGATTTAATGTTTTTCCCGGAATCTAAACTGTGAAATTGCAAAGCGCAAGAACTTGTTTTGGGTAGGCCTACTCTAAAAAAAATCTGTACTTATTTAAAGCTGATATAGGTCAATTGTCGGGGCAGTTGGGCCCTATCGGGCGTAACTTACTTTGTACTTTCTTCATCGCGTCACTAGCCGTACCGCAAGACAGAAAAGAACATTAACTAGGTTTAGCGAAATAAGATGAAAGTCCCGACATTTGTGTAAATCTATGTATTCTACTTACCGAAAATTTTGGGTTTAATCTCAGAATGACCCTTCTGAAAGCCAAAACAAGTAAACCGACCATGAGTGGCGACATAATTTTCCCGACAGATGGTCGGGTCATCCCAACTTCCGGCAGCCCCTATGTCGAAAGGTGGTGAGAAGGGGATGAGAAGGGGATATGAAGGAGCCTAATTATGCCATGTCATTGCAGCGCATATTTTGCATAATACCACTTAATAACTTAAGGAGCTGAGCTGAATCGTGAAATTGCAAAGACTGAAAATTTTTGGTAGGCTTACACAAAAACATTAAAGGCAGTGAACAGTCACCCCAATCAGATCGAGTGCGTATGCCCTGTCACTCTTGTTCATGATTGGCCTATTTTGATCATGTGACAATATTTTTGTTAGTGGATTGTGAAATTAGAGGAGAATTTCTCCTTGCTTTACCTATTGTTTGTAAAAGTTATGTTCAAAATATCTTCAGAGGTGCTTGTAATGCAATAAGTGGAGATTTGCAAGAGTTTGCTGATTTTTCAAAGAAAATTCTGGGGTGACTGCCTATTGCCTTTAAACATATGTAACCATTAAGAACAAAAAAGGAAAAAGAAAGGAAAAACTAGGCGTTGTAGACAGTATCAAGGATACGTATACATTCAGAGCAGGATTTAGCTTGTGGGGGCCCGGGCCCAGAATACTTTGGGGGCCCTTTCACGATTAGATCCACTATCTAAGGCGGAGCGCCACCATAGATTGGCGCATAGCGTGAAAGACAATTCTGGCAGAAAATGCTTCCCAGATCGCTGGAAATGGCACTCCCAGACCTTGCAAGTTGCATCTGGGCATTTTCAATTTTGAAATCTCATGTTCTGTAAATTGGCTGTTGTCACAATTAATAGCTTATTTTTTTTTAAGTTGTTTTTTCTAATGCCCCTCCGGGAATCAATATTCCGCTTTCCTTATGAGAAATATATTCCCGCAAACTTTCCCCTTCCCAAGTATCTAATGGGGGAAATGCATTTGAAATGCATTTACTTCTGTTTCAGTTAAACGTTGAACCCATCATGGAATGGGCTTTCTTCTGGCTTTGTCTTTAGCAAACTGACTGATGATGTCGATGGTTTTAGGGCGTCGCTAGGATGCTGAGATTGATTAGCCTAGATTGGCCCATCACTGAACGGAGGGGACTCTTTATCAGCTTGATTCGAGAAAACGATTCGCTCACCGCTACATTTCGATACCATGAGTGCCAAGTAAATCCTGAGTGGGATTTCGACGTTCGGAAAGGTGTTGGTTATGTTCCTCTCTTTCAAGAACATGTACTGGCACTTTTGGTGGATATGAATCACATCATCGGTGGTTCATAGCTAAAACGTCATCCAGGTATCTATAGGGATGCCAATTTGTTTTGTGCAAAACCAACAGAATTTACATTTGTAAACACTGAATTCATGGGGTTTGTGGTGTCGCGTGTGTGACAAATTACGCAATTGCCGTAGAATAAAGAACATGTATCCTTACACGCCCCATGTATTTATGGAAAGACAACTTTTTGTTCAGTGTTGAGTTCTGAACTAAGGTCCGTATTTTACATGTTGACCATCGACGGACGGACGGTAAGACATCTTATGCCTCCATTTTTGGACACCAAAAGTGGAGGCCCTTAAATGTGGGGGCCCGGGGCCTGAGCCTCAGTGGGCCCCGCCGTAAATCCGGCACTGTATACATTGTATCGAAACCACCTGGACTACTCAGATGAAATAGCCAAACTCTGCTCCCTGAGTCGCTCACCAACTGACTGTACCGCATGACACGCACAAGAGAACAGCAACCAGGCTTTATTGCGATATGGGATGAAATTCACGACTTCTACATAAACTGTGTACTCTGCCTACATGTTACTTGGTAAGGTGAACAGGACCTGTGCTATCTAGCTAAGTGGAATGGAACTATTGAAGAAACTGAAGTGACTCTTCAGCGCGCGTAGCGCACCGAAAATTTTGGGCTCTTAATAGAGAAGTTGTCCTCTTGAGAGCAAAAAACAGGAAAACCATGGGGCGACTGTTCGCCGTCGGGGACTGCATACTTTATCGTATCGACTAAGACTCCCGGACGAAACTGTAAAATACCGCGACGGGGGGTTATGACCCCTTCCCCATCCGGCGCTACCCTGCTTAAAACTAGTTCCAGCTTCCAACTCCCGAGCTAAACTCGAATCCACGACAACATGCTTGGATTATAAAGACTGAAATGCTTGCTTGTATTCTGAATTAGTTAGTTAGATGGGATTTAATGACACACCAACACGAATGTGTTATATAGTGTCAGCTAGATAAAAAGGTAAAATTCAAATACGGTTTCAAATACGGGTCAAGTTCAAGTTCGGTTTCAAATACAGTCCAAATACGGTTCACGTCCTTCCCTTTAGTCGCCTCTTACGACAGGCGGGGAATACCGTGGGCATATTCTACAACCCCCAGCCCACAGGGGGCACTGGGCAAATACAGGTGCATCTTGCCCAAGGGTTCCCCGGAGGCAGTTGTGGCAAAGGGTAACCTCATTATCCCCAGGTTTAAACAACTCCATAACCGGATGCAGCCTGACAGACGAATTTTGAAGGCTGAATATGTGAACACCATCATTGGCAACATACAGTATTTATTATTTAATAAGCAAGGAATTCATATAGGCCTACGACAGTCTATCGACTCGAAGAGACGAAGACAGCTAGTGCAGTGTCTATTTCAATTCATGCAATTCATTCAAGCAATATGCCCTATACGGCTATATACCACTGACTACGGAAGATGGTAATTTGGTGGCAGTGTTTCATCAAGCTGGTGCATGCACGACCGCAACATACCCCTCAATTGAATTTAAGTTCTCTTGCCGTCACGAATTAACAGTTCACCGGATGCAGAGGCGCACTAAAAATACATGTTCTCCTCTTCCTTTTCCCCCTTCTTTCCATTTTTTCTCGTTCTTTGTGATTCTTCCTCTCTTTTTCTCTCAGTTTTTCTTTTTTCGTCTTCCTTCATTTTGCGCCCATGTAGAAAGGGACCGCTGCCCCTCACTGCTCCCCCTTTATTACGTCATTGGTGTTATGTATTTCCCGGCCTTTTCTTAAACAGGTAACATCACTTTAAAATGCATGGTGGGGGGGGGGGCGTGGCAGCTAAGCTACGGCATCACTGATGTGCTACTTTCAGATGGGACCATACCTTTTATTCCTATGGATGGGACTGAACCACGGACTTCTTATATACATGGACAGAGCATATTGCACTAACGTCCTATCCGTAAATTGTCTCCACCGTACGTACACGAATAGACTTACCAATATGGCTGCCTGCTATAGTCTTGTGTGTAAAAGTTTGGACTTGCTCAAGTGGCTCAGTATCGACAAATTGCGTGAAAAACTTGTAATATTTTCGAAAGAATGCAAGCTCAGATCAAATTCATCAAATAGAATGAAGAACTGTGATATTGTTCTTCCATTCATACTGATATTTTGTCTGAAATGTTGCAGATTCATCGTCAAATTGGGCAAATGGTGGCAACCCGGCGGCCATCTTGGTTAGCCTAAATTTGTTCGAACGGTGGCGACAGTATTGATTGCGCAATCCTCTGTCCATGTATTGAAGTCCGTGGACTGAACACTTTCCCTTCAGTTGCGTGCTACCCAGCACTTCCACTTTCTAACGTGAAAGGAAATTTTATAATTAATAAAGAAGTTTGTGAATTCTGACTTAGATTCTTCAAGCCCTTTTTCAATATGAAAGGTAATTCATCTCACTAATTGTCTAATGATTATCAAAGGTGAGCATTAAAATTCTACTTGAAGAAAAGGAAAATGCTTGACTTCGTCAACATTTTTTTCGATGGAGGCACGCCAGGGGGGTACCATGACATCATATACCTCCCTATATAGCTGCTGATATCGTGATATCGAGGACACACGTAGGTGAACGGAGGCTACTGTACTACTGCAAAATAATTTGATTATTTCTGAGTAGCCTAATTTCGATGCAAACAGAGACACTTGCAGAGATTCAGGTACAGATTTTTCAGATAAAAATTTTGAAGTACAAACCAAAACTCCATTATAAGTTGAGGATTCTTAAAACAGAAAGTTGCAAAATATGGACATGAGACTAGGGAGGTCATGTTTATTGTAGCCGACGAAGTAATAGCCTAAGTTAGGCCTAGCAATTATATAAACAATACATTGGATGTACATAGCCTAGTTGTGCGAAACAGTCATCTGATTCAACCCTATGCCCCCTAGGCCTAAGCAAGCCGGGGGAGGGGGTAGGGCAGGGAGGTAGGGGGAACACAATTGCAGTATACCCTTCCATGATTTATGGTACAACTATGGAATACAGGGCCACTCTAGAACACCACCTAGCATCCAGCATCTGGATCATGCCGGATTGCATAGGCCTAGGCCTAAGTTAGGCTAGTTTTTCAGAAGAAGTTCTGTGCGCATTTTCAGTTTATTTACCGATTTTACGATGAATTGGCGTGCAATAATTCAGTTTGATTCAATAATCAGCATGCGGCACACAGGCAAATTAAGAATTGAGCAAAAGATCAGCACGGTGCAAGCGAAATTCCAACGCTCAAGTCTCACCCAAAAATTATGCTCAGTACACAATTCAGAAAGAACCAAACAACCACCACCTTTTGTAGCAGACAATGCCCCCTGCTCCGCCAGTGGGGATTCACCCCTGCACCCCAGCAAGGCCCTTGAGCGGGCCCCCTGCACCCCACGCTGGGGCACAAAGTGTTCGTCAGTGCGTAATTTCGAACTTAACAATTAAATTTCACGCGCAGTTAACAAACTGTGTGGATGCTATGTGACACTGTTTATCATCATGCATGCACTTAAAACTTAGACTCTGAATCGGAGCTGCACATCCATTCTAAGAGTAAGACTGATATTGGTGAAATCATTCACTCCGCATCCAAGCATCACCGCATCCACTCCAGAATATTGCTTTTAGGCTAGTAATTAAGAAATTGGCAACAATGAGTTGTTCTCAAATGAACTTTTTTTGGCTTAATTTCCATACATTAAGTGTATGCCCCTTCCAACTTTTGACATTGAATTTGTGGAGCCACTTCTAGATAAAATTGGACATATTTTTTTGGCATAATTTCCATACATCACATGTACGCCCCTTCCCACTTTGACATCGAATCCGTGGAGCCACTCCAGGGTATTTGAAGAACTGAACAAAAACTTTCAAAACTGCACATTATGATTTGCTCTCCAATAGTCTGTGTGCATTTAGTTCCATTTGTAAACAGGTGCAACTGTGAAGCCACACATTCTACAGGGGCAAATCAGAAGTTGCGGGTAATCGTCTATTCTTCTTATTACTCTGCCTAGGATATCCAGGCCTAGGTCTAACCATAAACTTCGTTTCCTTATTACTAGGCCTACTGTATGCCGGGGTTAGTGCCACATCAAAAATGGTAGGGGGGGGGGAGAGATTTATGAATCCTTGGGGTTGGGGTCGTTTTAGCTGCAGGCTTCCTCAGCATTTGGTTTATACAGGTACTACTAGCCTATACATACTGTACATAGGCTAGGTGTATCTGTATGCTAACCATGTCAAATTGTATATTTCACCAATGTTGACATACAGTATTACAAAATTGCCAGGAGCACTGCATTCCTTAATCTGATATACTCGCACATGAATTGCTAGTGGGAGTCCCTCTGGAAGTAGATGAAATGTATTCACCTGTATTTACCTGTAAGCCATCAGAGAAAATCTGATGATGGATGGGGAAGAGAGTCGAACACGACTCATATTATCCCCTGTTAAAGACATAGTCTATCAGCTGTAAGAAGGGCCTTGAAAGCATTAAGTAAACTCAACTGCTTCAGTTGGGAGGCTATTCCAGGCATTACCAATTCAGTATGAAACGTAGTACTTCCTAATGTCTTAACTACATTGGCTCTTAAAAAGTTTGAGACTGTGCCATCTGGTAGCACTGACTTCATGGTCAAGTGGTTAGAGCATCCGACTTGCAGCCAGAAGGTCTGGGGTTTGACTTCTGGCCGGGTCCTACCAAAGACTTTAAAAATGGAACCTACTGCCATTGTGCTTGGTGCTCAGCATAAGCAATGGAGAAGGGAAAACAAATCAGTGAGCCACAAATGAAAAAAAGGCCGTGGCCCAGCCCGACTTAAACCAATTGGTTAGAAACAAAGCCATAAAAACTCAGCTAACTCTAACTCTGGTAGCACCTGTGTCCCTTACCCTGAACAAGTCTGTATAATCAATATCCTCAAAACACTTGACAAGATGAAAAACCTCAGTAAGGTCAGATCTGAAATGTCTCATCTGTAATGACATTAGGCCTACAGTAGGCCCAGTCTATTGCAATATGTGGCAACTCATTAAAACTAGGGAGCATTCGAGTAAAATACCACCAAGCTTTTCAATAAGAACTTTGCCCTGCCTCAAGAAGGGGTTCCAGGCTGGACTACATGAGGCTAGAATTCAGTAGGAGGATTTAGCAATCAGGTGACATATAAGACGTCTATATTTTTCACCCGGGAAAATGGCCTTTTCCCCGGGGAACTTTGGCTAAACCAGCCTATTGAATTCTAGCGGCATGTACAGTACTCCAAAATCGACCGCACTAAGGACTTGTACTGTACAAAGGTAGCAGAATTTCTTACATTTGTAAGTAAATGACCTTATAATAATTTCAAGTACCCTCTTGGCCTTCTTTCCAGACTTAGCAATATGTCTAACAAGCTTAAGTGACTTATGAACTACTGTACCAACCCCAGATCGTATTCTTCATCAGTTTACTGCAGGTTAACACCATTCATGTCATAAACAAATTCAGGATTTATTCCTTCCAACATGTAGAACTTTACATACAGTACTGACGTTAATAAAAAGGCATCTGCTAGTCATTAGACCACTGACATAAGGTATGAAGGTCATCCTGAAGAGCTAGAACAGCCTTTTCATCAGACACACAAGCAAAAACTTTGGTATCTTTGGCAAACTTGAGTAGATGTACAAATATTCTCATCAATGTCATTTATTAAGATGGTGAACAACACTGGGCCCAAGACAGAACCTTGCGGCACTCCACTGCTAATGGCTGTCCAGTCAGATGTCATACCACCTAAAAGCAGATGCTGCTTTCTGTTTGCACAACCAAGCCTCAATCCAGTTGCAGACATACTGTAATCCCCTACACATGTGGGATTTGAGCTTGGAAATAAGATGGCAGTGGGGAACTTTCAAGTTATCGAATGCTTTCTGGAAATCTAGATCTAAGACAACATCAACAGAACATCCCTGATCAACATAACAACTTTTTCTAGGAAAATCAGTTAATTAGACAAGCAGGACCGCCCACTCATGAAGCCATTCTGCGAGCTTTTAACTAATTTAAACTTTGTATAAAGATGTTACATAATAGTCTCTTATTATAGACTCCATCACTTAACAAACATGGGATGTCAGGTTAAACAGGCCTATAATTACCAGGAACACTCTTGTCACCCTTCTTGTAAATAGGCACATCATTTGCATATTTCCAATCAACAGGCACGATACCACTATTAAAACTTTTGGTAAATAAGACAACCAGTGCTGGGCTTATCTGCTATGAGACTTCCTTTATTAAACACATTGGTGCTAATTGAATCATCTCCTGGAGATTTGCTGCATTTAAGACTATTCAGTTTCTTCTTCACAGCATCCTCACAGAAGATAACATCATTTATAGCTCATTATCTTTTCCCTCTAGAAATAAGGTTAAAGAGGGATTTGCATCACCCCAAGTATGACTTTTACTTGGTGGTAAGCCCCACCCATAATTGTCTTTACTGCTTCTCCTTGTGCAGACACAAACAGTTCACTGCTCAAGGCCACATCCTGGTGAGCATAAAAGATCCCATGTGTAATCAAAACATTCTCTGTGCATGCTGTGTAATATGAGCTGTTCTGCATCTTTTGAATTGATGTCAATCAAAGAGTAGTCACCAACTGAGAGTTTTGCTTACCCCTATGTAAAAGTCATACTTGGGGTGATGCAAATCTGTCTTAAAAGGAACAGGCAAGGAGATTTTAAACTCATTAGTATACACTGAAGAGAAGTTGTTAAGAATGTTAGCTTTAGCTGATTATCTGTCAATATCTCACTGTCATCCTCAACCAAGGACCAACTTTGTCTTTAACTCTCATCTTAGAACATTTACAGTATAGTATAAAAGGACTCAGTCTTAATGTTGTGGGCCAGTTTGACCTTAAAGTTTCTCTTGGCCCTTCTTACTTCACAAGTAGAAATATTTACACTCCTTTCATGAAGAGATAATCAGAATACAACTGAGTATCTCTATACTGTTATGTAATAAATGCAAGTGTGTTGTCATGGTTATGATTCACAAAATCATATCAATTGCAACAATTATTTATGGGCAATTCTGTGCTCCAAGATGTTAAATGCTCAATAAGTATCATCCTTACCCTGGTGTTGAGTTGTCCGGTGACCTTAATTGGGCAAGCCCATGGCATAACTTTATTTTTTCATACTACAAACACAGTCACTGGGCTGGTTAAAAGGAACCTGTGGAACCGGCCATCCATTATCCACACAGAAAAACAAACACATTTGCCTTATTAGACACAGTACCGAGTACATGCTGGTAGTGCTATCAAGATGGGCTGAAAGTGGCTTTGCCTGTGGTTGGCCTACAGTAGTAAGATAAAAGTCACCTAAACATCCTTAGAAGAAATTCTTGTAGGGGTAAAAACCACTCTAGTATTTGATCTTTGATTTCAATATTGTCAAGGCCCTTTGGCTGGCTCCTTGACCCCTGGTCAAAAGGGTGCAGTACCCAAAGCACATGATCCTTTCCAAGATTTTGGCTCTCCAACCGTTTAATATTCCTGAATATCACGATTAGGGGAGATGGTATGGAAGATGAGGAAAATTTCTTTATTTTAGTGACAGTGCTAAATTTAGCTCTAAAAAATAGCTGAATGACTTACTTGATAAGGAGTTTTTTTGAAGTCAGAACCCAGGGCTCAACAGATGCGTACAGAAGTCCACTAGCATGTAGTTAAAACCACACATGGACTAGCTAGTGCCAGTTAACAATGAAAAATTCCATGGGTTTAAATACAAAAAACTAAGGTGCTGTGGTTCTTTCAGTTTAGCCTGTGCCTTAGGAGGCTCATGAAAGGTGCAAATGTCCTTGGGGCTTGCGGAATAAGGTTGGTAAATGCCCATCAGGCTAGAAATAATCCTTCAGGAAATTTGAGCCCTGTTAGAACTTAGAAAATAATTAACAATTGAATTTGTAATTTGAAATTTCTCTCAGCAGATGAACTAGAACTTTCGTAATCTTCCGAGTCGTGTGCTCAAACATGTACAATCATGAATAGGCAACATCTGACATGTGTTGATGATTTTGAAGATGAGGCAAAGCAAAAGCTATCATATGGAGCATTAGACTATTATTCTAAAGGGGTGAAAAAGCTAGAACTGACTCTTAAGGACAGTAGGAAAGCTTTTTCAAGGTAGGTGGTGGAATTTATGTTCTTAATCACTCTTATGCACTCATCAATTGAATGAATCACCCCACTTTCCCTGGGCATTGTCAGTCAAAGGAAGAGTTTTGATAGTGTGGCTCACATGTACCCCCGTATGTTACTGTCTCAATTTTGCCAGTCACCAAAAAGACTAAGGAGTGAGTCACACCACTAGAGATGTCAGTCACTTTAATTGCTTACCGTGAGTGAGTCATTCAAATGAGCTGTTACACACAGTAGGGCAGTGTATGGAAATTTTCCGGACATTTCAGTGACTCACAGCATATGTCCTTAAAAAAAATGAACTGAACATCATTTCTGTGACTCAGTGGAGTCTGTTTTTACATTAGCTGTTAGTCACAGAAGTGACTGAGGAGCAAGTCAGTGTACACACTTGAGAGCAATGATTGACCATGCCTGGGGCAAGTGGGTATAGTCATTCAGTTGATGAGTGTATTAGGCCCATTTGTCTGTACTCAGACGCTTATGAATAGAATGCTTCCCATATTTGTAGTCCTAGATTTTGAAAGTTTAAAGGGATTAAGCCCCCCCCCCCCCCGATTTATTTTGACACATCAGCTAAATCTTATGTATCTCATCCTGTTTTCCTTACAAATGCAGTACTTTAGTCATGTTCTGAACATAAGTATTGAATGTATGGTAAACTAAAGAGTTATCTTGCTTGAATTTAACAGTTTAGTAGTAAATAAATATTGTCACATGATCAAATCGAGCCATTCATGAACTACAGTAGAGTACCAGGTTAAACAAATTCAAATTGGGGTGACTGCATTTTCCCTTTAAACACTGAGTTTGCAATATTTTGCACTAGCTTATAAATTATAGGAAAAGACACATCTTTTGACCAGTGCCACATGTAGTTACGTGAAGAGTACAGTACTTAGTACTCCAGTACTCTTTTCAAGTACTGTACTCATACATGAAGTCATACTTGAATGGTACGGTTCTGCTACCCTCAGTAAGAATTTGTTTTTGAGTGTTAAAATACTCATACTGGTACTCAGTTTCAGTACAGTGCACTTGTACTCAGCTCGGGATGAGTACTTTATGAGTGCTTGTAACAAAGCTTCTTGTAAAACTTACAGTTAATATGGAAAGCTAATGCTAAGTCACAACATGGAGTTGCTTAAGTTTCTTTACCTTTGGCATTTCAAGGTATTGTTATTCAAACAGGTCCTGATAAAAGCAACTTTACTGAACTGTTAATTTTACAGAACTTTAATATGTAGCAGGTACAATGAGAAATTTGTGATGTTATACGGGCAAATTCATGGGACAGAGCTTTGTCATTTCTCATTAATTGTGATGCACATGTAAATTATTACATGTAGACTTTACAGAATACTCAGTATGAATTTTGGGTCCTTTCTGGTGTCACTAAAATAGTTGCTATACAAAGATTTTGTTATGATGCAGGTACCGTCTTCGTCCAAGGATCTTTCAGTACAGACTTCCAAGGAATTTATCAACCACGGTGTTGGGTGAAAAAATAAAAATCCCAATAGGTGTCTCACCTACAGCATTACATGCCTTGGCTCATATTACAAAGGAAAAAGGAACAGCTGAAGGTACAGTAATATCTGAGTAGATATTATTTGTGGAATTGATTTAGGGCCTTGTTACATGGGGTGGGGGGATGTGTTTGGGGTAAGGACAGTTCACAATGATATAGGTGTCTTTGCTGTGGGTATGATAGTGTGTATGTAAACGTAGACATGTGTATAGTTGTATAGTTGTCTCTGTGTGTACAACTAGTCACTGCGCCTAGCGTACAGGATTACTGTATGCAAAGCCTACTGGACAGACTTGATCAGTACAAAAGTTGACATTACTCCTTTGCTCCACTTTCAAAATCATTCAGTAGCAGTATGAGTTGGTTCAAGTCTGATCACAGTAAAAGTTCCACCCCTCTTAGCCTTTGGGAAAGCACCCTTATTAAACTGGGGACCATTCAGTCTCCTCTACCATTGGATGGGACCAGTGATTCTGGAAGTATGATTGGGATCTGTGAGGTTACTCCCTACTTTTTACTTTCTGACCTCTAGTCAATAGGAGAGGTAGAATCTTGCCTGTGTAATTCATCTTTAGGCAACCTGGTATAGGGATTTTGATGAGCCCAAGTGGGCTCCTGCATGACCCTGCATGGATATGTTATTTAATTCTAGACAAAACTAAAAAGATCAGAATGCTCAATGTTTTAGAAAAATAGCATATGTTGTCAATCTACCAATGGCTTGTGTTTGATAGGATGGACAGGGTGAAAAAAGCTTCAAACAAGTGATTTCTGTGATGTCTGTATGCTTTTCATTCTACTTATTTTCCTCTTTAACAGCTGCCCACGCTCATGGTACTGTGATGATCCTCAGTTCTGTCGCAAACACAGACATAAAGGAACTGCGCCAAAAGGCTTCCACTGGACTGCTCTGGATGCAGACATATTTCTTCAAGACACCTGCTGTAACAGAATCTATTATTCGTAAAGCAGAGAGGGCAGGCTTTAAAGCAATAGTTGTAACCATTGATTCAAGTGGGCTGCAGATTCGGCATAACAAAGCCAGTGGCACTTTGAAGAGTTGTGATTATGAAGCAGCAAGGACGGATTTGTCGTAAGGTCCATTAATTTAATCTTGAGGGTGCCTAGCAGACTAGCTTGTAGTGTGTACGTACTTGTACTCACAGATTTTGGGAGTTGTGCATTGGGGCTAATGCAAAATTTTGTACCCATACTCATGAAAAAAATGTGTACTCATACTCACAACCAGAGACACTCCACTTGTACTCATACTCACAGAGACACTCCGCTTGTACTCATACTCACAGAGACACTCCACTTGTACTCATACTCACAGAGACACTCCACTTGTACTCATACTCACAGAGACACTCCACTTGTACTCATACTCACAGAGACACTCCACTTGTACTCATACTCACAGAGACACTCCACTTGTACTCATACTCACAGAGACACTCCACTTGTACTCATACTCACAGAGACACTCCACTTGTACTCATACTCACAGAGACACTCCACTTGTACTCATACTCACAGAGACACTCCACTTGTACTCATACTCACAGAGACACTCCACTTGTACTCATGACAATATACTCACACTTCAAGTCTGGTGCTTAGAAAGATTATCTGACCCTTTGTCTGTCTGTTCATTTGTCTGTCTATCATTGTGACTGTTCATCTTTTCTGTCAATCTGTCTGTGTGTCTTAGCCTTCTAATTCTGCGTAGAAGAGTTCGGTCACACTGTCCAGGTGTAGCCCCAATATGGTTGGGATGCAGTGTAATGTACTGAACTATTTAAGGCTACATACTTCTTCAGATTGTAGGAAATGGTACTTTCAGGTATTTAAATTAATTTTGTGAAGATTTCTTCAGTAGAGATTTCACATCAGAAAAACTACTGTACATGAAAATTGCAGTAAAACCTAAAACCTTGTCGTTCTCATTTTAAACCACACTTATTTTGTGATTTAAAAGCAAGAAGATTGCTTATTTTCATGTACATGATAGCAACAGAACATTGCTCACAAACAAAAACTAGTTGTAGATGAAACAATTTCTGTTTAAGTCAGGAAGAAAATGTCATACGATAAACAGTATGCTATTTTTGATTCGTTGCCAGAGGTGAAACTGACCTGCAGTTTGCAGTCATTCTTGCAAGTGTATGTGTGAGTGAGTATGTGTGTGTGAGGGTGTGTGTGTATGTATGTGTTTGTGATGCTTAGTTTGTAAATGCAATGTCTCAAGATAGGAATGATGGATACTTTGTATACTTTGTTTATAAATTTATCATATTAAGAGGAAGAATCTTATTGTTTTTGGTGGAGATCAGAGGTCATTTGAGGTCACCACAGGTATAAAATGGAAAGCCTTGTAAACATGATATCTCAAGGTAGGAGGCACAGATACTGTACCTTTCCTACTTAGAATGTGGTTATTTTATGATCAGTAGATATGGACCCTATTGATTTTGGTAGAGGACAAAGGTCATCTGAGGGCACTGGAGGTGAAACTGAAAATTTTGTGAACATGCTTGTAAATTTACACGTTATCTCAAGATAGGAATGATGGATATCATACATTTTCATATTTGGGATATCTATTTTTCATACTGAGAGAAAAAAAACCTACCACTTTTGGTGGAGTTCAAAGGTCATGTGTGGTCACTAGAGGTCAAATTGTGAAAACATTGTAAAACATGATATTTCAAGAAGGATAATTCTGGGAGATGAACCTCTGTGAGACAAAGAATTACTTTTCGGCAAGGAATCACTATGCCTTTGGGCTTATAATGTAAATGAATTAACCAGAAAGAAGCCCAAAGGCTTAGTGATTCCTTTGCTGAGAGGGGGTGCTTTGTTACACTGAGGTTCATCCCTCAAATTTATACTTCTTGACTATATATTATTTTTTACAAAGTTTTCACAATTTGACCTCTGCAGACTTCACATGACCTTTGAACCCCACCATAAACTGAATAACAAAAATAACATGTCTTAGAAGGAATTCGAACCCAGGCCATCCGTGTGAAAAATCAAGCACTAATCCACTATGCCATCAAAGAACCTGTTAAGCATATGGTATTTCTAATCTTATACTATTATTTGGTATGTAGATTTGTCATGATGTAAGGAAGAACCCTATTGTCTTTGGTGGTAGTCAAAGGTCATCTTAGGTCACCGAAGGTTAAATGGCAAAGACTTTGTAAATGGCTTGTAAACATGATATCTCAAGGTAGCAATGACAGACACTTTCCATATTTAGTGTTATGTTGAGAGGAAGAACCCTGTTTTTGTTGGAGGTCAAAAGGTTATCCAGGGTCACGAGGGGTCAAACACTGAAAACTTTGTTAACACAATATCTCATGGTAGGAACCTTGAATGGATTTCATACGTAGTATGTGGATGCCTTGTGGTCAGAGAAGAACAAGTCTGTTGTTTTTGGTGGAAGTCAAAGGTCATCTGGGGTCACCAGGGGTCAAACACTGGAAACCTTGTTAACTCGATATCTCCAGGTAGGAAGCTTGGATAGATTTTATATGTAGTATATGTGGATGACTTATGATTTGAGGAAGAACCCATTTGTTTTTGGTTTTGGTGGAGGTCAAGGTCATCTGGGGTTACCAGAGGTCAAACAGTGAAAACCTTGTTAGCATGATATCTCAAGGTAGGAAGCTTGGATCAGGAAGTGTCGAATAGCAAGTCCCTGCTTGGATAGATTTCATACTTGGTATGTACCTGCCTTATGGTGAGAAAAAGAACCATATTGTCTTTGGTGGAGGTCAAAGGTCATCTGGGGTCGCAGGGGTCAAACTCTGGGAACCTTCTTCACACGATTTCTCAAGGAAGGAAACTTAGGTTTTATACTTGGTACGTGGATGCCTTGTGGTCCAAGGAAGAACCTTTTTGTTTGTGGTGGTTCAAAGGTCATCGGGGTCACCAGAGGTCAAAAGGCACATTTTCCCAAGATTGTCATATGGGTCATCAGATGTCAAAAAAGCAAAATATCCCAAGAATTCCTAAGATTGTCATATGGGGTCACTAAAGGTCAAAAAGCAAAATTTCCCAACAGTTCCCAAGATTTTATGTGGGGTCACCAGAGGTTGAAAACAAAATTTGGTGAGAATTCCCAAGATCATCATCTGGGGTCACCAGAGGTCAAAAAGCAGAATTTCCCTAGAATTTTCAAGATGCACGATCCATTGGAGGTCAAATACCTTTAAAGACACTTCATTTTTTCTTTTTGGTATATTTGGTGCAGTTTAAAGGTCAGCAGAGGTCAAATTGTGAAAACATTGTAAAATGATACAGTCAAGAAAGAAAAATTTGAGGGATAAACCTTATTGCAACAAAGCATCCCCATTTGGCTAGGAATCTTTAAGCCTTTTGGCTTTCTAGTTCTTTACTTGCATTCTTGTTAATAGTTTATTCATAAATATGTGGGTTGCACAGAAAATCTCCCTGTGTATGTCTGCGTGCAAATGCATGATGCATGTGTATGGGTGAGTGTGTTTAGATGTGTATGTGACACTGCTTGTAAACATGATATCTGAAGAAGGGTAACCTTGAGTGCTTTCATGTGTTGTGTGGGTGGACCATATTTGAGTCGATGATCCCTGTTGTTTTTGTTGGAGTTCAAAGGTCATTTGGGGTCATCAGAGGTCAAAGAGTAAACCTTGAAAACTGCTTGTGAACACTATAGCTCAAGGTGCTAAACTTTGTGGAATCTCATATTAGGCAATGTGGTACAGTACTGCTTATTGAGCAGATGAGGTCAAATATCGTCTGAGGTCACACTGCAGAAAGTTTGTAAATATGATGTCTCAATAGGGGAAATGTGTCTTAGATCAGATATAACGCATGTAGGTGCACCAGATTGAGTAGATGGTGCTTAAAATGTTTTGGTGGAGGTCAAAGGTCATGTAAGGTCACTAAAGGTCAAATTGTGAAATGCCTGTCAACATTGTATATTTGAAGAATATGTATGGATCTTATATGTGGCCTGTTTGTGGCCCATATTGATTGCACAATTTCAATTGTTTGTGGTGGAAGTTAAAGGTTATTTGAGGTCACCAGGGGTCAGACTGTTTAAACCATGTCAGGATCATTTGTCAAGTATAAACAGTCTTTGGTCTTATACTGGCATGTAACATCCATCTACTTCATTGTCATATTGGTACGTAATTATAATATTGTCTATCTGTACTTTTCAGTGATGTAGAAAAACAAATAAACAAAACAAAATGAAACAAAATGAATTAAAAGCAAGAAGCTGATGTATGAATATGACCATGTTCACATGATGCCAATCTGTGTGATTTATGCCTATGGATTTTTAACTTTGATTCTATTTCTAAATGTAAGCACAGTGTATAACTTGAAATGAAACTGTCAACTTGAAACCACTGGACTGTACTAAACTTATTCCATACTAAAGTGGCAAGGAATCACCAAGCCATTTAGCTTTGTGGTTCTGAAAGTAGTTTGTGTCAATTTGTTTCTATAAACTTTAGCTGTCATGTATTACATCATTAGGGTTCAGTCCTGGACATTGATTATAATGGAGATGGGAAGCAGTTGAGGTGGCAATTTAAAGGAAAGGATTAAGCAAAAATAAATTTTCATATGTGAAAGAGGAACTAAATCTACACAGTTTGGTGAAACTTCCATTCAGTTCGGACATGTAATACTCGAGATATCAGCAAATTATGAAGTTACTACATTTTTGATCCAAAGTGAGCTTGAGACAAGCAGGGGTTATATCACTTCCAGACATTGATGAGAAATGCTTTGTTTCCTTTGTTTTCTTAGTCTGTGGTGTTGACCTTGAAGTTAATAGGACCATACCAATGGGGAATGTAGTTTCCAAAATTTCCATGTCTCTCATGCAATCACATTCAGATATCATGGGATTGTGGAGCAGAAAATTGGTCGTAAAGTTTAAAGAAAAACAGAAGACTGCTCATTAATGTGAGGCAATGCATCATATGTGCTTGCTTCAAGTTCACTTTATGTTGAAAATGTGGCAACTTTAACCACTAATATCTTGAGAACTGCACATTGTATTTCAATGCAAATTTCACCAGGATGCTTGAAATAAGTAACCTCCTAACATATCAAAACTTGATTTGAGCTTAGACCCTTCTTTTAAAAAATATCAATAGTCATGAAAAACAGTGCTGTACATCAATGTGAATTAACCATTTTCTATTGCTTGACAGTGTTGTGAATATTGAGAACAGCAGCATGCAAGCATCATTGTACAGATCAGTAGAAGAAATTAACAATTCCCATGCTACAGCGGAAGACATTCTGTGGCTGAAATCATTCACAAAGCTGCCAGTTGTAGTGAAAGGTGTCTTGAATGGTGAGTAAACAATGTTTATTGAAGCCATCCCACAGACATGAAAATTTATATAGACACAGGACCACATGACAAAAAGTGTCACCTCTGTGCATTACAAAGAACTCATATATTGAAATGCAGTCTGGCATGTTCAGTTTCTACTTTTCCACTAAAAATCAGTCTATCAGATAGAAACGCTGTGTCTAGTTAACTTGTTCATATTTAATTATGCAATGGTCAGGCATTCCAATGAGTGTTACTGAACAACTGGATCAGTGAACTTACATTGAAGTGTTAGACACAAAATATAATCTCAATAAGAACCAATATGGCTAAAGTTTTACAAAATGATTTTTGATTTTACTGAAACATGTATGTATTGCTTTCGAAAATTTCCCAAGTTCCGTGTATCAAAATGTCATATGTCAATGTAAAAAACTACTTGAGTAAGTCCAAACTTTACTCAAAAGACATAGCCTGTATCCTGCATCTTTGAAGACCTTAGGAGAATGTGAAATGGTGGCACTCTACTTGCATGTTGTGAGTGGTGGATCCTGTGTTGTATTTATGAGGAGCCTTCAAGCCATATCCTTAAAGGTGAAGTGAAAAATTTCATACTACAAAAGTTTCAAAAAATGAAATTAAGGGAATTTCATTGTCAAACTCCTATCTTAACAAGACACTTGCATACTACTGTACTGTGATATATTAATGTTGAAGTTTATTTGATTTAAAGTGGTTGATTGCATAATATGTTCAAATTCACTCTTAAACTACTGAAAGCACATTAGCGTAGTTTTTTTTTTTCGTGTTGATGATTTATCCTAAGGACTGCACCCTTTTGCAAAATTTGATAAGACATCTTTTTTGTTTTGGAGTGACTGGGCTTGATACACATGACAGGTATCTTCCATTACCTACTCTAACCCTATCTGCCAGTGGCAAGTCAGGGTAGTAATATTAGACCTCCTTATTGATTTGTTTGCTTTGTGGTTTCCTCCTCACAACTGTTGGGGAGGCTCTCCCATTCAGGCCCAGCACAGCTATTCAGTGTGTCATGCATGAGTGACTTTCAACAATACAAGCTCTCAGGAGTCAAGATGAGGTTCATGCCTGCCAGGAAGTTGAGCTGCACAGTTTATTTGCTAAGAGGATTAGTTGTGGTTAGAGTTTTTCTCAATCCTGGCTAATGGACATTCCCCCTAATGCATGCCATTCTTTCATAAAATGCTTAGAAGAGAAATGTTCCAAGATTGAACAAACATTTTTGTTTCAGAAGGAAACCAAATTTAGGCAAATTTAGGCAAACTGCACAAAAAAGCTTTTTTACTGTGTAAATGATGATACCATTAACTAAGTCAAGTGAATTTCCTTTAACTTTCATATTTCAGCAACTGAACAAGCTTTGAAAATGACAATTGGGTCAATAACTATCATTTTCCAATCTCTGCAGTATATATTCTTGGAATTTTGGACTTCAAACATACTTTAAGACCTAGTAAGATCATAAAATAACAAAGCTTATTTTAGTTTCAATGAGTTTACTTGTTTGCTGTAGCAATATGACAGATAGTTGGCTGTGCAGAATGGATAACTTACTTTTGATTTTATGGTGGTCTCAGATCAGATAGTGAATTAATAGAAGAGGTGTGGGATAATTGTAAAGTTCTGGTAAAGTGTTTTAAAAATATGCAGAGGGAGATTGCAATTTGTGGGTCTGTAAAAATGTGTTTCAGCAGTGTGTAACTTGTGAGAACATGAAGTGTATTACCCATTGAATCCATCAGAGCAGGGTGGATCAGTGGGGGACATGGGCTTGTCCATTGGCTAAACCATTGCTGTATAGAAGTGCAACATTAAACAGTATGGGATGATATTTTGGTATATAGCCATAATACTTCTTTGGAACCCATTTGAGAAATACTGGAATATTCCACTCCAGCAAATAGAAGGAGGGCAATTGCTGGTGGTGGCCATTTTGGAATCAAAAACACGCTTCTCACCCTGTGGGTGCTATGCAAGTTCTTAAAACCACCTACTTTGGGATGCATGTGCATAATGGTAAACATTCCAAGATACTTGGTGGCACTTACATAATTTATGCAAGAGGTTGTAGTACTTGCACAGCTCAAATGAAACTCTCCATCAGAGTTAGCTTTTAAACACTTTTGGAAGTTATTGGCCACCATCTGTGGCACTTGCAAAATTTTGAAAACTGACGAAACAAGTCTCATGTGATTGCATGCATGTTTTTGGCTACCTGTACCCCTCATGAAGTACTTAGAGTACGAAGGACTGTACCCTTTCCAATGAGGGCTTATCTCATAATAAAGCTCAACATGAAACAGATGGCTCATTCAAGATGTAAGGGTCACCAAGAGAGAGGGAGGAATTAGTTTGACAACTTTGGTTCAGGAAGTCCTGTGGGACTTTTTTTGAAGGATATACATATAAACAAGCATATATGTTTACATTGATGTTGGTAATCAAAACAAATATTATTAGTAATTAGATGATTAATTGTGTGACTTATAACATCCTGTGGTGGGTGGAGTTGGCTCTGGGGTTGTAGAGTGTATGCCATGCATTAAAGAGACCCTAGATCAAACCCTAGATCCTAGGTTCTCATGTGGCAGCTCGTAGGCCATTTGCTGCCCTGTGACATGCACTTAAATGCCTGCAGAAAATTTGAGGAGCCCAACAATTTTGATAAATGAAGCCCAAGGGCGGGATTCACTAACATTTTGTGTAAGTTCTTGCATAAGTCAAAATACTTATGCACTGCATAAGAACTTTCTTAAATGGTATTCACGAAAATAACTTATGCAGTCCGTAAAGATACACAGCGTAACTGCAGTAAATGCACATGAGCCAATCGTGTGTGCAGTTGCATTGTGTTTTGTCACATTTTAAGCCAGTCACATCGACTGTTGTTGCTAAAATGATGCACACGGCTCTCTGTGGTTACACATGCAGTCTCAAGCTGTGCACAACTATTTGGTACAGCGTGCCTCGGTATGTGCTGCTATGACATTTTGTACTTGCAACAACTCTGAAGCTTGCATAAAGTTATGCAAAATATTAACGTACTTTTCCCTTCGTGAATACTGACTAAGAAAGATACGCTATGTAAGTCTGACTTATGCAAGTTTTTGTGGGTAAGTACTCTTTGTGAATCTGGCCCCTGGCTACAACAATAAAGTTAAAGTAAAAGAAAACCAAGAAAAGCCAGGGGTGCAAAAGAAATCTATGCAAGAGTTCTCCACTCCTCCCAACTTTTGGAAAGTGCCATAAGATCAAGGATGCACTGCTGTGCATCAGCTGAGGACATTAAATGGTGATCCTGGGAACAATCAGTCAGTCAGGTCACCCCCTGCCTAGTAACTCGTCTGACCACTATAGTGTCAAATGAAGGGCAAATAGTGGGTTTTTCATGCAATAGACTCTTTTCCAAATAGGAATTACAAAGGATTGTGGGATAGATTTTTGGTGTGCATCATTTTTTGCCACAGCAAAATGCCATTGACAAAAACATCACGTACCAGAACTTATCCCACAAGCCATTGCAATTACTATTTGGAAAAGGGTCTATAGAAACTTGGTTGAAGATCTTTGATAGGTTCACATTGTTCCCTCAGAACCCAAAGTCTTAAACTGAACAATCCAATAATAAAGATGTGCTTTGTGGTACATTGAAAGGCATACCAGTTGGTTGATCAGCAACCATAGAGATCAATGTACCATCAGTATCAGCAGGAAATATGTGGTCTACTCTTCTGGGTATGCACCTGTGTAACAACAGAATGCTACCCTGAAGAAGACAGTGCATGTCTCATGCCAATATTTTAAATATTGACACCCATTTTACTCCTTTTTTTTTAGATAAAATGTGTCCTTAAAGCCCGGGTCACGCTGCCACAACAACCCACGACACGACAGCGACCACCCACTGTGTCGGCTGTGGTCATGGTGGTGTGGCTGGTTCCACAATGTGGAGTTCTGTCGTGTCGTAAGCCGTTGGCCTGATTGGATATGTTCAGTTGTAGTTGGATGCAGTTGGTGCACCAGAATGTCTATGATATATGCAAATTGTGTAGGACGGAGAGTCGCGGACAGTAGTGGCATTGTGACCCGGGCTTTACATCACAGTGGTAGATCTAGGGTAGAAAGTCCATTATTCAGCAGTGACCCACCTCTGCACTTCATATTCTTTCCATCCCAGCTTCAACAGCCAAGAGAGCGGCATCCCTTGGAGTAGATGGTATTCTGGTCTCTGCTCATGGTGGACGACAACTGGATGGTGCTCCTGCACCGGTAGGTCACCTGATTACTGTGGGGAAGTGGGAAACTTGTGTAGAAATTGGGGGTGCTGTTTTGAGTAAAAGATAGTGAGTGTTATGCCCCGAACAACAATGAACCCTGTGATTTTTCTGTTTTATTTAGTAAATGTTTATGGTCATATTGCCAGTGAGATTTTCCTCACCGACCAAAGGAGGACAGCAGAAGGTTGGGAAGGGAAGGGGGAGAGGCAGGGGCCAGGGGAGGGGGATAGATTTATAGATACTCTCACTTTGTGGACACACTTGAATTGCCAAAGTCTACATTTTAGATGCTGAAAAGTACCAGGAATTCACAAACTGTGATTCAGTTTCATGTTTGGTTTCTACATTCCACTGAAATCAAGTCATCAGCTGTGAAGGCTTTGTTGTATTAATTAGGTCATATTTGGAAAGGTTATGTATTCCACTGTATGTGTTACTGAACAGCTGCTATCAGTGAACAGGCATATCAGGTCTTATAGTCAAATTCACATTCCTAGATTGATGCCCTTCCAGAGGTTGTTGAGGCTGTTCGAGGCTCCGGTGTGGAGGTCTATATGGATGGTGGAATCAGAACTGGCACTGATGTTCTGAAAGCATTAGCTCTGGGAGCGAGGGCAGTATTCATCGGCAGACCTGTACTGTGGGGACTAGCAGTGGATGTGAGTTTAGATCAGTTCATCTTAAATCAAAAGTTGAGATTACTCTTCCTTATTCTAATTTTGACAGCACATTCTTTTTTGGAGGGGGTGGGGGAACATAAGAGATAGTTACTTCATAGTTACAAAGATTTCTGAAAAGTAATTATGATTAATGACTTCTTAATCTTGACAATGAATGTCAGAAGTTTGTTACAGCTCTTGGAATTTCAGTATATAAAATCCTAGAAATTGTTCATGGTTTCATAAGTCTATAGAATGGCAAAGAGAACACTTCTGTTAGTTATAGTTGAGATGAAGTGGTCAGAGCAATGGTGAGTTGAGGGAGGCAGTAGGGATGGCTAGCTGACCTGCATCCCACACTTCAGCTCTGAATTAGTTCCCCCCTCCCACCATAATGACAACCCAACCCACAGTAATGCAGAAGTTTATTGTCAGATTTGTGTTTTAGAGCAATTCCCTGCAATCTATGTTTGGAATGTAAAATCCACATCGTTTTGTTAGTTAGCCTTTTGTCCCATCTTGCACCCAATTCGTCAGGGTAACATGCTCCCTATGAAAATTCTTGAGTCCGCTGATAAATCAGAGGGCAAGCTTTGACTAGAAGATGAGCAAAGAAGTGAAAGCTTGATTTCTGTTAAATTTACATCAATTCCTCTCAACTGGAATCTTACCTGAGCTCACTCTTTACTCATTGTGGTCTGATATTCTGCATAGTGACTATTAAAGTTGGCAGTGTGTGTGTATGAGTGTGTGTGTTTGTGCTCACAGTAATGCATCTTCTAGATTTAGTCAGTTTACTAACTGTTCTTGAACATAGAAAAAAAAGTACCTTAAAGACTTTATTGACACTAAATTCTCTGACTGCCCACACCCCTTCCAAATACAGGCATTTTATTGTTTCCTCACACCAAACATAATTTGCATAATAAGACTGTATTACCAGTTTATTCACCAGTTGCAGGCCCTGGCCCCCTTTTCCCCTTTTCCTCTTCCATGTTCAACCATGGCTCCTCCAGATGTAGTCATTTTACTGTCTCTTATAAAAAGTAAAACTTTACCATGCTGGGTACCACAAGTACCCCCACATCTTCTATATCACTTCCTCCATACCATCTCCGTCCATCCACCATTCCTCCTTCATCCAATTGAAACCTTGTTTGCATCACTTTGCTAGCAAGTGGCCAATGCTAGCAATACTAATTGAGCATGTCACATTGGAGGGGGCATGCAGAGATAACTGTTGCTTTTTTTCTCTTTTCTTTCTAGGGTTCAAAGGGTGTCAAAGAAGTTCTCCAAATCTTAAAAGAAGAATTGGATCTGGCAATGACACTTTCTGGTGAGTAGTAATTTGCTTTATTTTGTGAATACTGTTGCCAAGTCATTAAACAGATAAAATAAAAAAGATCATTATTTTGTTGGATACTATTGGCTTCAAGCTCCAACCAGGCTGCCTTCTGGGAACAGTCTCTTTTCCCATTTTAAACAGATGGCAAGGTAGAATTTGCCACATTTAAAAACCTTTTATGAATGTGAATACAAGAATCAAGTCCTAGGGGTGGCGGTGTTGTCTAAGAGGATGCTTCATTGAGATTTTTGTGCATAGTGAATTTTGAAGGGTGCCCAGATACTAACAGGTTAAGCCCTTTGCAAATTTTGGAGTTAATTTATTTTCAGTTGGTTGCCTTGGCTGAACCTACTTTTTGGGAAAGGTGTGGGAGGGGGGGGGGATTTGAAATCTGACCCCCTCTGGGTATTGTTGTTTGTTGTGAACAGACTTGTAGGTTCCCTTCGAAATCATCCTTAAAGACAGATAATCATCAACCCAAGTATGACTTTTACTTGGGGGGAAGCAAAACTCTCAATTGGTGACTGCTCTTTGATTGACATCACAGTTACAAAATTCAAAAGATACAGAGAAGCTCTTATTACATAACATACACAGAGAGTGTTCTTATTACACATTAGGGCCTTGTGTGCTCACCAGGATGTCTCCTTAGGCAATAAACTAGGTTTGTGTCTTCATAAGGAGAAGCTTAAGACTTAAGACTTAAGAAGCTTAAGACAGGTGTGGGCAGGGCTAGAAGTAACCAAGTTTGAAGAATTGGAACAGTCTGGGATGATGAGTATCTGTCTTTAACTTTCTTCACACTGCCCTCAAATATTGTTAAGGTTTCCTGAGGACCTTTTAATGGTTCCTGTAATTAAGAACTATAGTACTTGGTACATATTAGACTTACCAAAGTCTTATACATATGGCTGCATGTACTAATCATTAACGCCCACATTACTCTGCTGACATCTGAGTAGGAAAAAGGAGGGATTATAGGGAGAACCTGCTTTCATTTTGAGAAAAGTGTTAAAATTTTTTCAGCAAAAAGTGGCCTTGTTGGAATCAAAACTTTCCTTGGACAAGTCATTCCTGTAAGTTTTCTCCATTTTTGCAGTTGCTACCCACCCCGATGACTACAATGAAGTCAAGAATCAAACTTTACTGAAAGAATATCATATTCCTTTAATTTCAGAAAGATTGAAAATGACTATCTCCTATTTCCTTTTTTTTTCTTTCTTTATTAGGTGTAGGAGATGTGCAAAGCGTACCCCGTTCTGTTGTAGTTCATGAATCCGAGTTTCTCGCTTCAAAGTTGTAGCTACAATATGAGGTCAGCAGTCTACATTCCTTGTGTAATCGTCATTGCATGTGGGGCATTAATGAGGCTCTGTACTTTTAACAATGTTAAAGGTTTCCTGAAAACCATCCTGACTTTTAAGATGTAACAATTGCTTTGTTATAGCTTTTCCAAAGATTATTAATATGCAGATAGGCTTTGTGCAAAAAAGTGTGTGCTTTGCATCATGTCATCCCAGTTTTCTTTTGTTTTTTGAAGAAGAAATTTGTAATAGTTAGTATACAATTCGTGCACAACATAGTAAATCTGTTGAAAATTTTGGCTGGATTGAGTGTTACACAAAGTTAAAAAAAGTATCGAGGCTGGGGCTGTTTTTCAGGTTGGTTGAGGATACTAAACATGTAATTTTTTTCTTTGTGTCCATAATTATTCTACATGGGCTCTGCCAAGGCTTACTGAATCTGAAGTGCCTCATTCCCAGGGCCTTACCCAGGATTCAGAAATTGTGTCTCTTTTGTTGTGTATGAAGCACCTCCCGTCACACTGATGCTGTAGGTTGAGCCCAGTTGTTTTTAAAACAGACGTTGTCTTGATTCTTCCAAAGTAAAATATCTATGTTATGTTATTTTAGAGGAAAACATTTGTCTCTTAAGTGAGTTTTGAATTCTTTTATAATGCCAAGAACATTAGATTTTTAATGAATGTAGAATGCTATGCCTAGGAATTTTTGGATGTCTTAATTAGAAGCCGTCCAGAGCAAATTTGCCATCTCTCTCATGATTTGACTGTCCAGACTCGATGAGAGGTATCTTTTGCTGATACCTTGGTAACCTTGCCCATACTATGAAAGAAATGAAAGTTTTAGCTGAGTGACCTGTGTTGTATGACAGTGTCAAGGCCATTGACTTTGGGGAAATATTCCTTTAAAATGATCATTTCACATTGTTGGATTGATTCCAGAGCTGCCAACTGTACCGATTTAGGAGGAACAGTTCCGCTTTTTCACACCAAAATTTGCTGTGTTCCACTTTTCCTATGTCATGTTCCGATTTTCAGTAAAACTGGAATGATGATTATACATGTACAATGATGTCATTTGTTTCTTCAAATAGTGGATTTTTTCAGGACTGTTGAAGGAAATGGTGGTAATTATGTAAATGCTTGCTTATTAAAGTGTAAAATCACTTGAGGTCCTTAATGTTAAAGCAAGTTTTGAAATCTGACGAGTTGGTAGGTATTGGAATTGGAATTTTGACATGGAATTAACCAATCAGTTTGTAAATGTTTGCTACTGAGGACTCAAAAAGTCTTCCAAACGTACAATCCAGCAATTCGCCCACTGGACCCCACGAGGGACCCTAAGGCAGGCCCTGGACCCCAGCCCTTGGAGTTTTGCACTAGCACGCATGTGGGTGGTGTTCCTCTTTTTCATTCTGGCAGGTTGGCAGCTCTGTGATTCTCTGTATTCAGTATTGTTATTGGCTGATATTCACCGTATCAGCATTATATAAAAACTGAAACGTTAGCCCAACAGCAGATACTAACCAAAAGGTACTATTAAGTACTTCACACCAAGTTTACTTTGTGAATATGAACAACCGTTAGCTAAGGTGTCAGTTTCATGAGCAAAGGATTCCTGGTTTGATTCCTGCCTGGTTCATTGTGTTGTGTCTTTGGGCAAGATGCTTCGTCTTGATTAACTCTCTCCACCCAGGTGTTAAATGGGCATGTGTGAAGTAAATTATCATTCGGCTTACAGTTAGACCTGCTGTCACACTAGAGGGATTGTTTCTAAAACAATTTATCAATTGATCAGGGGTAATATGTGTCATGGGATTGTCTAGATTTTGGCACAATGAAAATGCAAATACTATTATTATGAACTTGTGTCTGATTGTAACTTCTAATATCTTATCTCATGTAAACAAAATTTGACAGTTTTGTAATTCCAGTTCTCAGTGAATGATAAGTTTACAGTTTTATCAGTTTTGACAATAGTGTCATGATAACCTACCATTGACAAGTCAGGGGTGGTAACTGCAGTATTAATTTTTGTTATGCGAAGTCAGTGAATAGTAAAACTGGTTCGAGAATGAAATAGCTTGGAGTAGAACTGTGATGGGCTTATAAACCAGGGGACAATGCTCAGTGCATTCAGGGCATGGAGAATCCCCCACCCAAGCAAAAAAAATGTTCTGTCCACCCCACTTTCCCTTGGCAGGCTGCCTGACTGTCTGGGGGTCTGCTCTCTGTTACGACGTCTCTTCCGATGTTTCATATTCCGACCAGTTTACATTGAGGTCAGTGTAATAGGATAAGGGTAAGGTTAAGGTTAGGTCAGGATGGGAGTATTAGGGACATGTGTTTCAGAACATAGAGATGTCCGAACATAGAGATGAAACAGCCAGACTGACACCCTAGGCTCAAGCCTGCTCAGCCTAATAGATAATCTGGACTGTTTCAAAATACATAGATATCCATGGCAAGAATGAAATGATATGTATTTCCTGTCACTTCTCTTAATGAGACCTTCATGGTTATGTCACTGTAGACTCAGATTAACATAGAACATGGGCAAGGATGTATGTGTGCATGTAAGGTTTGGGTGTGTAAATGCTGACACAATCGCAAGCAGAGAGTAGACAAATCAGGACCTTCTTTTTCAACGGCCGTGATGCATGGCAGTTTGAGCGTGCCTTATTTAATTTTTTGCCAACCAGCTGTGATACCATTTGTTGGTTGACATGAAGACTCATTTGGTAGTGAGTTAGTTCAGCAGATGAAGAAGGGAGGGAGAAGATTAGCATTAGTATAATCTTAAAGGTTTTGGCAGTAGATGTGCAAAATGGGGTGGGGCATGCCCCCCTCCCCCACCAGTGCTGTGCCTGGCTATGGCTTGGGTCATGGGTTTACATAATGTATGTGCTTGACGCAACATATGCTCATGGTCAAATCGTTGACTTCTGCTCATCCAACCATACCAAAAAATATAAACCTTTATTTGTTATTGATTTTCTTGATTTAAGCATAATTTTAAAGAGATCTTGATCTTGGCAATGCCAGAATTAAGCTTGTTTTTATTATCAGTAAATAATATTGTCATTATGTATGAATATGTATATGAAAGTAAAGAAATGAAGTGATGTCCAAGCTTATGGGGGAAATTATGAATAAAAGCATGGAAATTGTGATCATGGATACTGCACAATCGTACTTAATTTCAGAATGATGAAAACGCTCCTTTATGTAACCAAGGAAAATAGTTCCTTGACAAGGAACGGTAATGTTTTTTTCTTTTGTCAAAGCTTATTCAAAATCGCAGAACCATTCTCAGTACTGTATATTAGTTTTCAGAGAAATTTACTGCTTGTAGTAAGTGAAGAACATTAAGACGCTGAGTGAGATATAGAAAGTACAAAGCAAAAGAAGTATTGTTATTAAAATTCTTGCTTTAAAATAATTCTTGAAAAAAACTGAGTCTTGTTAATGCTAGTGTTATGTGTGCTGCTATTGTCAGTAAAAAGCATTGTCATTTTAAACAAATATTCACATGAAAGTAATGTGAGAAATGTAGCAATGTCCAAGCTAATTTTGCAAATTATGAAGAATATCATGCAGAACATGATACATGGTACTTAACAATTCAACTCCACATAATTGTCGATTGACAGAGAACATTCCTTCAATTTAACGAAAGAAAAATAGTACTTTGAAAAGGAACTGTTTTTAATTTTTTCTATGTCAGAATTTATTCAAAATCATTCTCAGTCTTAAAGTTTCAAAGATATTTACTGCTTGAATTAAGTACAGTAAATGAAAAATGTTTAGCCATTGTGCACAAGGTACAAAAAGTATATGGGCCACTTATTGGTAGGCTGTGGATTTACTGTAGTGTAATTTAGGGTCAGAACGCCATCTGGGCAAGTGGATCCTACATGAAGTTAGTGGAAGATGAAAACCACCACAACTTCTATATTTTTCCAGTTTTCAGTTCAATTTACGTCTTTATTTCAATCAATACTCATATTGGTGTATGACATCTGGATAGCCTTGTGCCAAAATAATAAGTTAATGAGTAAATGAAGCTGAAACATACTCTTAAGATGTAATGCAGCAACATGAAGCCATGCTCTGGTAGCAACAATTTATAGCATAGTATGTCATAGTATTGCAAAAATAATCAAATAAACAGTTGGTGAATAAAAATCCTCATGAGAGAAATTTATGAAATAGAATTTACTAATATTATCAAGCAAAGTCATGAGGATAATGCCAGGGGTGTATGAAAGCACTCCCAATCTTCCCCTGGGACTACCACTTAAGGTCACCAGTGATCCCACAGACCGGTGGCATACATAGGACAGTTGTCACCTCGAGCGGATTCTTCCATTTCACCCCATTTATGGTGTCCCATCCTGGGAAGTGGCCTCAAGAGAGGGTGTGCACCTCCTCTTTGAAAAGTTTTTGTTCGTGTATTGTGGCTTAGATGCAAAATAATGTTGTATTTGGGCAAATTTTGAACTGGTGGTATGTTTGAAAAATATTCCTTTTTCAGTGATGTTTCTTATTTTGGGGGCTAGATCTCATGAGATGCAACCACACCTCTTCCCTTTTAGAATTTTTTGGTCATGAAAGTTTGCATGGATGCAAAATGGTTCCAATATTGATAAAGCCTTGAACTGATTATACGATCTTAGAAATTTTCATTAATTGAGTGTTTGGGGGTGGGGGGGGGTGGGGGGGTGGAGGGGGATAGGTGGGAGGGTGAGGTGGTAGAAGAAGGCAGGAGCAACAAGGCTGTAGCACAAGCATGGCTCTCATTCTCACTCATCTGGTCTGGTATCAGGAGCGGACTGCGCCCCTTACCTGTTGGTATGCTACTTCCACCGACGAGAGTGAAAACCCCAGTCTTTGGCCTTGTTTGTACTACTACTACCTGTTGGCCCAGCAGCAGAGGTCCTACCACATCACAATAAATATTTGTAGTAAATCTCAATCCCTTTTTCAAATTGTGGTTTTTCATCAGAGATATTTGAGAGAATATGCAATGTTTAACTATGACAAATATACCATTCAATTAACATAAACCGGACTGAAATCATTATTTTAATGCATTCGTATTTTTCTGTGTCTTTCTTGTACCAGTGTGAGTTCGTTTCCATGAGGTTTTTCACAATGCTAGTTATCGAGTTCTCAAATCTTCGGTGCAAACAGTATCCTACTTTACAGTTATTTTTAAAAAGAGCTTAATGTAGCTACTGTGTCCGGAGGGATTTTCGTTCTCCAGTGGGTCCCTTAACAACTTACTGTATAATCACCAAATTAGTCTGCTAACTTCAGAGCACTTTTTGTCGGCACCAAAGTAAGATATGCGACTTTTCCAATAAGGGGCACTGCAACAAGTACTTTTGCCGGAAAGTTCATTACATGTTAGCTCGAATATACCACATTTTTCCTGAAAATAGCAATTTTCCTGTCTGAATGGGGGGGGGGGGGGGGCGAGGCTACAGCCCCCGGTCTCGTACATCTATGGCTGTGGGACTGAAATTCTGGACATTTATGAGTAGTAAGAACAGCAGTCTACTGAATTTTCTTTCTCTGTAGGCGATGAAACTGTCGAAGGCCAACTCCATGACCTCAAAATTTAAAAAAGCAATTCGTTCCCCTTGAAACTGACACTATTTGTGGATTTGCCCTCAATGACTTCTGATGATGTGGGAGTGTGTAATAAGCAAAGGCGTAAAAATAGCGACAAGGGGGTCTACAGGCCATGGGGATTGGGAAAAGCCAATTTCTTGGGCAGGTAGGATGAAAAATAAACTTGAGCAATTGGTCCAAAAAAGGATTCTACTTCAGAATTTTCTCGGGCAAAACGGTTCAGGCCCCCACAAAAAGAAATATTCCGTAGACCAATTAATGAACTAGGACAATAAGCCTTTCAAAACTAGTAAATCTGTATGTCTAAACGACCATCACAGTCGTGGTAAGATAATCAACTTATGTTGCTGCAGACCCAAGCTATGGGGCCGGGCCGCGCAATTTTTTCCCACGAGGTTATGGGCAAATCGTGCCAATGGACCAATCAGCTTCTTGGAAATAGGCCACACCTCTAATTCCAAAATGACAGCTTTTTGATCCTTTTCTTGTAATTCTGACACCGGATTATGAAAGAACAGGCCAAATAACCCCAGTCCACCTAGCCCTAACCCTAAAAATAACCCCAACCCATGATTTTGAAACAAATTTGAAAAATTTTGAAAATCAAATTTGCCCATAACCTCGTGGGAAAAAAAGATGAGGCGGCCGGGCCATCGTTTCCTCCTTCCACCCCCCCCCCCGCTCACTCTAGAACAACCAAAGTGCAAAGTGTACATTTCACTGGTTGTAGGTCTCTCTGTGAGGATATCCACATTTGTTAATGCCCAAATTGCATAGTATTGCAACGAGCATTCACAAACAAAATACTCACACAGTGGAAGAAGGGGTTTCGCCTTCCAGATCCACTACCGTCAGCCCTTACGTCTCCATACAGGTGCTTCGTTCATGTACTTCGCTCTTAGGAATAAGTCCTGGATACGCTGTACTGTGCATAATGTAAATAAATCTGGGCGCCTTCTTAGTCTCTGAAGGAAGAATATTTCCCTGGTTCTTTTGTCCAACTTAATTATTGCATTCAAAGTACTTTTGTAAAAAAAATTGATTAATTCCCAACATTTTACAGGGTTTAAACCAAGTTTGCGGCTCTACAGGGGAGTGATCAGGGAGTTTGTCAAAAAATGTTCCCTTTGCCTCGAACACGCATCCCTCCAATTGGATATGGTACTTCTACAAAATGCATACACCTAGTCTATTTATCCATTGTATACTAAGTCTTTGCTCATACCGGTATGTATTTAATTTTGCATTACTAAAATAAATGCTTTAGAAAGCAATTTTCCTTGAGCTTCGCCCGCCCACGCCATAGATGTCTGGTCCGATAATTACGTCATGCAGAACAGTTTGAGCGATATTATTCATCCAACCCCTACGACCATCCTTCCTCCCATCTACAACCCCAGCACCATTAACGCCGACCATCCGTTAGTCCGAGTCATGACTACTAATAATGTAAAATTAATGATTTTTGTGTAATTGAGATTTTAGTGCATGCGCATCTAATGCCATTTGAAAATGGTTGCAAGCTTCATTTTATGATGAATACAATTTTGTTAATTTCCCACGGCTTCTGGTGTAAGTTCCTCTTATCCCATCCAGGCCATAAGGTGAGCCCGGGAACCCACTCTGTCACCGTAGACCCCCTTCCGCACTCTCCTCCTCGCTTCAATACTTCACCCGTATAGACATATTTCCTGGATCCGCCACTGGTAAGCCAAATGATTTTACTACAAAAGTCCCAAACGGCCAAGGCAAACATACCACCATATAATCTTGCAAATACACAGGCAGTTGGGGAGTCGACAAGTACAAAATTATAAAACACCTAATTCGAACCGTTTAAAAGCATGCCCTGCAGGGATGGCGCGAGGATTTGCCCTCCGGAGAGGGGGAACAAGCTTGACCACGGGGGGGGGGGGGGTCAGTAACCCAAAGTCCCGACAAAGGTGATGGGATCCAAAATTATCGGCGCGCGAAGAGCGCTAACATTTGGGGTTTTCATTGTGAAAATATTGAAATTTGGATTTCCATTGTGAGAAAATTTGAAAAGTTAAGGTTATCTTAGACGCGAAATTTCACCAAAGTTTGGAGTATTTTTATGGAAGGAAATCTGGAAGGTTTGGAGTTTTTATTGAAGTTCATTTGAAAAGTTGGGGTTCTAATGGAACAATCTCTCCTCCTAGAGCAAAGTGAAGATAATCGTCGGGAAGACTAATCGCCGTCTGGGATAACATACTTCTTCGTACCCATATAAGGTTCCCCGACAAAACTGGAAATTTTCCACGAGGAAGGGGGATGGCGCCTACCTATAGTGCAACCCATTTTGCACAGGTTACGGATCCAAGGACATAACCAGGATTTGGTGAGGCCATGATCTCAAAGACGTCGAACGGGGAAGCGCACCCTGTGAGGCGCTGGTTTCAAGGGTCCACCTTAGGGACCCTAGTGAGGTCCAGGGGTAGCACCTCCCTGGGGCACCAGGATAAGTCCTCTAGGGAGAATGTTATGGGTTTCAGAAGTTAAAGCATTGTTTAACTTTCTTCAGTTGACATTCAATGCGCATTAACAGATTGAAACAAAATTCCAATTTTACTTCAGTTTTCAACAACTTTATTTCGGTCATTTACATACAGGAAAAATACAAGATATATACAGAAATATACAAAGATACAGGTGACAGACCGGGGAGTACCCACAGGAAGCCTGACAAAGCTTGTAAGAGTGGGTACCCCTACAACATGAAAAAGAGTACAACTAAATAGATTACAGAAAATCAAACAAATACAGAACAAAACACTGCAACGTAGAAGAGAAGAACCTGGTACATATTAAATATAGAAAGTGTCATAGACTGTTAAAAAGCGTTTTAAGTTCTTTTGAACATGCATATAGAAGAACATTGAGTAACTGAAGAGGGAAGGGAATTCCAAATACAGGGAGCAACATAACGCACACAATGGAGGGAAGACTGAAGTCTGTAAAGTGGTGTTGTCAAGTGGTTAGATGAGCGACTATGATAGGTATTTACCTCATAGCACATCTTAAAGTAATCCCTAAAGATATCGGGTACCTTTTTTTTATCAAAAAAGTTGTAAACAAGAATTCCACATTGATAACGATTTATATCGTAAATTGACAAAAGGTTCAATTTTTTAAAGAGTGGGGGGGGGGGGGGGGCGGATGATGAAGATGATGAGTATTAAAAATATACCGGATAACTCTTTTTTGAAGTATAAACGATGGCTGTAACTTAGACTGATAAGTAGAACCCCAAACAATATTACAATAAGAAAGAAAGGGGAGGACGAGAGAATTGTAGAGAGTAATGAGAAGTTTCCTAGGCAAAGTTGAGCGTAAACGGCCGATGATTCCAACATTTATAGAAATTTTCTTAGCAACAAAGGAAATGTGGTCTTACCACGATACGTGCTTATCAATTAACCAGGATCACTTAATAGATTGCCCTCGTGTCGAATTTTCTCAATATGGTCAGCCAAGGAGGTTGGGAAATGGTGCTTTCCTTGGGCGGCATGTAACCATTGGAAAGCACTTTTCATAATAGTTGTTATAAAGATATCACTAAACCTCCTCGGGAAACTTTATTGCATTTTCCTTGCATTTAGCAACGGTGGCGGCACCAGATGGGGTGTCATGGGACATTTTCCCCCAGTCAGAACTTTTGCCTCCCAGATGCCCCCATTCAACTCCTGAAGTATACTGGCCTGGCTTGAGGAATATACTAATGCATTAAAGTTATTTGGATCTTTTTTTTTGCATTGGATGATGCATTATGAACCAAAATACACCTATCCTGAGACTTAATATTTCACTCAGAGATAAGCTTAAACCGCAGAACTTCAGAAACTAATAACAACTATTATGAAAAGTGCTTTCCAATGGTTACATGCCGCCCAAGGAAAGCACCATGAGATAGGAATCGTTATTCGTCATAATTTCAATAAAAAGTGACTCGAAATTACCTTCTAAAAGCACTTAAATCAGGCCCTAAATTGTATTTTAAATTTTCCTTGACGTACAAGGCAACCCCACCACCTCGGCCATATCTGGATGCATGTTCTAACTTATAGCCAGGTATATCATAAGCAGTGGGCAGAGGGTCACTTTCACTTAACCAAGTTTCAGTTATTCCAGTTACTGTAAATAGATGATAAACAGATTTTAGAGACATCTCAATGTTACTAAAATTACTTTTCAGTGATCTAGCATTATGTATAGAAGGCTTACTTTGTCATTCCATTCGGTAGGAGAAAAATCATTGAAGAATTGATAATCATAATATCAGCAATCTTTGTAGTTATTTTTTCGTATACAGTTTACATCTGGGTCAATGACATTGGTTAATGGCAAATCGACCGGTCGTTGACTTGAACGACCGGTCGATTTGGTGGTGCAAGAGGCTTGCGAAGGGTAAGATGAATGATGGTAGGGGTCAGTGGTACTTTTGGACAATTAATTCAGTCACGTGGTCCTACAGAAGAGAGGGTAGTAATGAAAGTACCTACGATGGATACTCGCCAAGTACACAGAAAATAGCATAACATGGCCATTTAGTGGTATCAGAAACTACAAAGACTAGAAAATATGCTAGAAGGGATGTCGCTTCCCTCCCCCCAGGCCCGACTTATTATGTGCCCGTAAGCCATAAAACCACCTCAATAATTTTATGTAGGCCTAAATACATTTGCTCGATCTGAGTCATGCGCAATAAGTGAATTAGACGGTCGCGGAAGGAGGGTTTTACAAAAGGGGATCTCGAACCTGGGAGTCATAATTAGGGGTCCTCCTCTGGAAACTTTTGACATTAAATACTGTTAAGGTGCGTTTTCCTTGCATTAGCAACGGTGGCGGGACCAAATGCGGTGTCATGGGGCATTTTCCCCCAGTCAGAACTTTTGCCTCCCAGATGCCCCGTTCAACTCCTAAAGTATACTGGCCTGGCTTGAGGAATATACTAATGCATTGAAGTTATTTGGATCTTTTTTGCATTCGATGATGCATTATGAACCAAAATACACTTATCCTGAGACTTAATATTTCACCCAGAGATAAGCTTAAACCGCAGAACTTTGGGGGGATTCGCCCCCTGGAACCCCACCCGCTAAAGCTCGCGCTTCGAGATCGATTTCGCGAGAAAAATCACGCCCCCTTCCCTCCACTCTTCAAATACTGGTGTCGCCACTGTTTAGCAATCGATATATAAGTACATTAAGAATTATGTTATGGAATCTTGCACTCTGCATGCCCGTTTCGGGGAAGAATTGAAATGAACCACCGTGATTGTTATAATATTAGACTCTCTGCGCAACAGTTAGGGTCAATGAAAAAACTTTGTAAACAGCTTTCAAAAAAGAAAGTCGTCGGTGGCGGGGAATGGAGCCAGGAAGGTGAAAAGAGTTTGGATTTCCATATACTCGCAACGCTGCCTGAGGAAACTACACTCTCAAGCATACAGTTCTTGCTACAGCCTCTTCTACGATTGTATTAGTCACAAGTATGCCCTATGAGCAGGGGCGGCGCCAGGACTTGCCTGAACGGGGACCAGCAACCATGCAGAAGCCCCGACAATGGCGACGAGTAATATTTTGGCCTCTATTTCTATTGAAAGTTTGAGAATTTTATTGAAGAAACTTTAAAAAATTTGGATTTTTATTGAAGAAAATTTGAAAAAGTTGGGTTTCTATTGAGTAAAATTGGAAAATTTGGAGTTTTGATTGAAAAATCTACCCTTCCTAAGAGCAAATCAAGCAGATCGTCGGTGCGACTGACTATCGTCGAGACTGCATATTGTACGCATTAAGGCTCTACCACGAAATTGGAAAACTTCTCCGACGGGGAGCCTGACGGAGGGCAACCTTCTACCGGGGAATGCCCCCTGCAACACGCTGGCGCCACCCCTGCCTATTAGGGAAAATATTGACAGCCCTAGATACGCAGGAACCGCATTTTAAAATACGAATCCGTACACGGTGTAAAGTCTTCTAGGCTGTAAATGGCATGGGCGTAAATCCCGGGGGGGGGGATGGGGGATATATCCCCCCAACCCTTTTACTACACCTGTCAGGGAGGTCTAATATCACCTCCCTGCACCTATACTCTCCCTCCCTCTCATTTTTCACTGCTGGCAGCTGTTCGTCCGGATTTTAGTTCAAAAGTAGTAAAAATACGATAGTTGTAAAGTGTTCGGCGTCGTACTCTATTTTATCATTTGGATGTCAGGTAGTATACGCATTATTTAATTCCCCCCCCCCCCCCCTCCAAATTAGTATGATTAATGAAGAGCTTTCAGGAGGTCATATTCAGGTATCTGCTAGCTTTAGATGCCCTTTCACAATGCACAATAAAGGAAAGGACATATTTCGTAATAACTCGAGAATGTTTCTGTGGACTCCCCGCACATATTTTTGTGCAAAAACTTTCCCGAAATAGAAGGTAGTAAAATAGACAGAAGGGAGGGGGATTCAGGAGATTTGTTGACAACGTATCTGTCTCTTAATAGACAACATATTCTCCTCTTTTACATTACCAAAAATTAACATTCATTAAATTATGGACATTTCCGGCCATATATGATCAGTTCGAAAAACATCCCAAAGATAGCACCATTTTGCATCTAAATGACCTTAAATTAATAAAAAAATTTTTAAAGGGGAGGGAGACCCCTTCCCCAGGACGACACCTTTATGTAGTTACAAACGAAAAATCAAAACTGCTGCATGCGAATGCAGGAACGCATCAAAAGTAAAGGTGTAATTTAAGCAGACTTGAGGGAACTGAGGTATTATTACGACATCATC
This sequence comes from Holothuria leucospilota, assembly GCA_029531755.1. NCBI lineage: Eukaryota > Metazoa > Echinodermata > Holothuroidea > Aspidochirotida > Holothuriidae > Holothuria > Holothuria leucospilota. Next base: position 15,772,489 of record CM055965.1, read on the forward strand.
TATGGGCCCCCAATCACAAAAAATCTGGCGACGTCACTGATCTCAAGCCATCTTGCAGGTCTTGCAATGATCTCCGAATTCAAAATCCAGTTGTCTGGTATGACCCTATATTGATCCCTGCCTTTTAAGCTTAACAGGACATTGTTGCTCTTGTACAATTTCAATCCAGTGCAGCTTATCAACGAGTTTTGTGCTCAAAATAGGCTATTTCCTAAATGCATGAATATACCAATAGCCTACCAAAGAACATTACCACTGACAATAACTCCTTAAAACAGTCTTCCTGGCACTTCTGAGACATTAAAACCCAGCAGCTTCCGGGGGCTTCCCCCTTGGACCCCCACCGGGGCTTTGCCCCTGGACCCCACCAGGGGCCCTAAGGCGGGCCCCTGGACCCCACCCGTCGTGGGCTCGCGCTTCGCGCTCGCCGTGCACGCTTCGCGTGCACATTTTCCACATTTGCGAAAGTTCATACTCCATCCCCCCCAAAGTTGAAAAGAAATCTACGCCCCTGGTAAATGGGTTGCTCATATTGAAGACCGTATTTGGCATATCTACGCCGTACGGAGTACAATTTAAAAGCATGGTCTGGTCACCAAATTTGGTGCTTTCAAAAAAAGCAGAAAAATTTTCTGTGTAAGACAGTGAAAAACACATCTCAATAGAATCTTGCATTCGGAAGATACAAATTTTTGAAGAAATACTACATTTTCAGTTTCCCTAGTGCATGATGGGAAATCTGTGTTGTCATCTGGGCAAATGGATTTGATGTAGCTTTTGTATTTCTTTATAATGTTGATATCACTATATTGAATATTCCATAACTTTATTTGCTGTACCATAAGTATGGAACAGTTTTTCACAATATCTACAAGGAAAAAAATCTAAACATTCCAACGGTATCAAATTTCAAGGACAAACAAGGTAGCCAATTATAAAGAATAACAAAAGGAATCTGAGGCAATTTGCCCACTTTGGATCACGTTTTGTGACCTTGAGGAAACTTGGAGGTATTTCTTATTAAAAGTAACCAATCTTTAGGAAGAGATATCTTGAGTTAGGAATGGCGTTTTGATATGGGGTTTGGATGACATGTAATGAAAATTTTTTATCTTTCATATAAGACCCCTAGAAAATGCCACCAGATAATGCCTTTAAACTTTTTGCCTCATATTTTCTTTGAAAAGTGAAGAAATGTTGCCGTTTCCCCTATTTCATGCCTGTTCCTGCTTGCATGTCAAAGGTTTTTCCGCTTATTACCACGGCCCTGTAGGCCCTTTCCATGAAGATGATAACATATTACATGGTATTTACAAAGATATAATTGCTATCCAAAAATGTCCTTAAACCCATATTTTTTCACTAAAAAGTGAAAAAATTCAATATTTGTGTTTCCCTTATTCAATATTGCGTTGTCATTTGCGAGTGTAACTTTTCTGTGTACTACTGAGGCACCGTACCAGTTTCGTGAAGATGGAACATCTCATATGACTCTAAAAGAGATCGCCATGATTGCTCAAACTTGTCATGAAGTGCCAAAACGTATTTTTTAACGAAAACTGAAAATATTGATGTTTTGCCGGACTGTTTAGGGCGGGGGATACAGTGACCAATGGAAAGATGTGCATAGTTTTAAATTTTCAAAATTTATGTGTATATCTTTACAATCTACAAGTACATTTAATAACAGAGAGATCAGGACCTCTAGTTATTCAATTGAAGGAATATTGCCATAAGTAAAAAATGATCCCAGATGCCGAAATTTCCAACGAAAATCAAAGAAATTTCGAATTTTCAGTACTACTTACGTCAGGTAGGTTTGAATGTGGGACGGAGTCGAAATTTTCCCCACGTATTACCAGTTTATTGAATCGGGCTTCTTATAAACCGTAGGTTAAGGTCGTGGGATGCATAATTTAAGAGAAACTCATACTCAAAATCAGGGAAAACGGCCATGAGTCTACATCATATCAAAGTTTAACCAAATATAGCAAAAAATACAAATCCAAAGACGTTACATTTCAGCCTGGACTAATTGGCCTACCAGATTATGGATCAATGCCGGCAAGATTCGCCTTTTTCGACTACTGGCTCCGCTTGGGCAATTATTTTCATCGGAAACAACGGTTTTTACCATGTTAATGTGCAGTAACTTGTACTTTGTAATACTATTAGTATTAGGTAACGCCTACTTAGTCGTTTACGTCATCGCTACCTCGTATCACAAGTTCCGAGTGGTCTCATGAGTGTAACTGTATCATACGTAACTGTACACCACATGACGCATCGATATTACATCCGTACAATGTAGGCCCATTTCTCACACTTACGGACACCAACCGTGAACTCAACATACAGACATATAGGGCCTAGCACGAGTTGTCTTTTGTGTGTGCGCAATCCAACGATGCCGTACACGTAATACATACAATGATACATGATACGCTGCAGCATAACTAGGAAATAATATATATGCAACATCATTAGGATTGTAGAACAACCGGGTTCAGAAGTAACTATGGCTGGAGAAAACGAAAATGAACCACTTATAAATGTACAGGAAGACTCCTCGGAAAGGGGGACTCCTCCCCCTCCCTCTTTACCAGCAGCACAATTACCATCCATTCCAACAGAGGGTAAAGTAAACGTTGATTTAGGACAATTCATCCTGAGTTCCAGATCGAGTCATGGACCAACACAATTATGAGTGCATAGGCCTACTTTGTTTTGACGGCCTAGCCTGTGGGTGTGCGCGTCATATGCACGTTAGGATAGATGTAATGGTCACACCTAAGTTAAAATAGAGTACAAAATTGTCTTTAGCACTCTGGGGTGCATTCCAGAATTGTGTATATATTTTGTAGAATACAGAGACACCTGGGCATCTGGATGCTCTGTCAAGTTATTGGCAAGGCCTAGGCCTAGACTATGTAAGGCAGAGGGAATGAAAGTCATAGAATACCGTCCGGGTGATTTTGGAAAACACATGAGGCTTTTTTTCATTAGGGGCCTATTCATTATTTTTCAACACTTGTCAGTACAGGCAAAACAATACAATATACCCATGTTTTGAATAACCAGCTATCAGCTTTCCCACTTGACCACTACCGTTAGAGCTTCCAGCAAGAAGAATGGTCAAGCCTAAGCATATAAAGATTCCATCTGTTTTAAGATAATTAAAAATCAGACCAGAAACAACAATTAAGCCCTTACACTACTTCTGGTGAGGTCACAAGGTTAGCTGACATACCATGACGTTTTTCGCATGATTGCGCATGTGTGCCATCATTTAACAATCCCAACGGACCTTTATTATAGTACGCCTGCACTACATTATCAGTGCTTGCAATACCAATGACATGTGTATGTAAGTCCGAAATAGCCTAGGTGTACACATTTGGCAACTGCCGCGAAGGTACGTACGTACGCGATTTAAAACATGTTACTACATTCATGTAGTGATATACACGGCTGAGAATAGTTTGAGCTGTGCATTTTTGCTTTGTGAGGCTTTATGAATACGGTAACGACAGGTGAAATTTTTATTTTCAGGAAGCGTTTTAAGCAAATTGTGATGAAATTCAGGGTAAAAAGTTTTGGCATATTTTTCGTTTTTTGAATAATGATATTTGTTTCAAATAATGAAAATTTTCGGCGGCACGTTTCAGCTCATGCGGGGCGGTGGACGGTATTCTATGACTTTCATTCCCTCGGCCTAATGTACTACGCACATAGGCTACAGTTTATGACGAACAGGTCTTTTGAATTTTCCAGATCACCAAGAATAAGCAGGGTTAAGATGTTTGGGTGCCATGTAAATTTTTACATAAAAAACTTGAGTTTTATGTCCAGACTTGAGTGGATGCTTGGATGTGGAGTCAAGTCAAAGTTTGAGCAGCTAGATAAAGATGAAAGATTTAATTTGAGAACGATTCATTGCTTGTTGTCCATTCTTACTAAGACCACAAGCAATATTGTTGCACTGTTCTCCACTAGGCCTAGACCAAGCTCAATGCTCAATCAGACTATCACGCACCTTAAAACGAAAGGCCTGCATAATAGAAGTGGGGTGACTTCATTTACCTTTTACCAGACATGAGGTTGCATGTGGACCTCAATGGTCCATTGAGGCCCACATGCAACCCCATGTCTGAACAAGCATGAAATTTATCAAAGTTGCATACTTCCTTCTACCCAGCATCTGTGACACCGTTGCAGCAATACATAGCTGCCACAATTGTAAGAAGATATCTGCATTGTTTTCTACCAAATTTCACCAAAATCTTTTGCATTTTGCATGAAACATGTGAGTGTAATATGGAACTGGAAGTATATAAACCGGATGTCACCTTTGTCCATCTCAAAGTGAAAATTTTGTAGAAGGAAGCAGGAACATTCTTAATATTTCCCAATGTGTAAGTGTAAGGGTTTATGGTAGGTTACTGTATATTTACTTTGCAAATCTAAAACGTCAGTTTCATTTTTATTGTTCTGAAATCTGGATGTCTTAAATTAGGGTCAAATTAGGAAAGAAAAACTCCACAAATGTGTAACCTGGATGGAGCAGTACAGTGTTTTGTAATTTGAAGTAAAAGTTTGAAGTAAAGTTGGTCTACTGTTTGACGCAAGTTCCATGAAAAAGTCATATCTAGGGTAGCCCTACACTCACACTTACACTGTAAAAACATAAATGTGCCTGTAAGGTGCAAAAGAGGCTTTCAGCCACAGTTACTAACTAAAATGTCATTATATTAAATAAATTTTGCAGCACTGCTACTCGATTTTCTGTTGTTCTGCTGTACAGTACTTCATTTGCATACTTACAGTATAAGGCTCCTATATGGAATGATTCAAAAAAAGCTGTTGAACAAGCTCAGAAAACTTTCACCCTAATCAAATAAACTTACAAAAGGAAAGACACTGAAACACAACTTTTCTAATATCATTTATTTGATTTGCTTACTTCTCATTGCCATGGCAACCACAGGAAGTCCTTGTCCTCCTCCAAATTTCAAAAGATTCTTCAATGTGTAAGCTTCACAAGTATAATTACAGTAAGCTTACTGTGAGAGCTTGTAACTCGTATGGTTGCTGCATCCAATTTTTCTGAAAATTAATCTGGGCCTCAGAGGGTTCAAGGTCTTTTGCCTAACTCTCAGTACTACTGTAACCTTGACTTATCAGCACTGGTTCTAAATTAGAGCTAACATTTACATTCACAGTCCATGATGGATGATCATTTCCTGACATGAGGTGCATGCACTCGACACCTACACTGTTAGGGAGTTCTGAAAAAGACAGTGATTTGATGACAAAATTACAGCACAGTAGGACCCGCACTGTGTCAACTGTGTCAAAGTTGCCTTTCAAACTGACTGCAATTTGTTTTGACTAAAGTCATTTGAAGTGGCAGGGCTCGAAATAACGGGGGCCCGTGGGCCCGATGCTCCTAGAAATTCGCTCGGGCCCGTAACTTCTACTGGGAAAGGGGCCCGGTTGGCTCCTAAATATTTCCAGTCTAATTGTACAGTCTGCACGTGAACCTCTCCATCCACAACTCAACGATCTTATATCTCGCACAGCCTGTGTATTCCTATACTAACAGTCACTAAAAACCTGTGAAACACACATTATTTCTGAGTTCACATCGCTCATAAAGAGTCTGCTTTGTCACAATACGGAAGATCACTCATGCAGACATACACCAATGTCAGTCATGAGTAATGTAGGCGGAGCCTCACAAGATCACCTGACGAAGACCGTCGGCGGGAATTGAACAGTGCCCTTCATTTTACCGGGTAATAACTTCCGGAGTTACGAGAAAATTTTGAAAATGTGTGCTAGCCTACATGCAACATGGTCTAAGAGGGTGTGGACAGATTGGTTTCAGGCTACTGTAGTTTCAGCCTCAACTTGCCTTAATCATACCCATACTATACGTTTTCAAGCACGTTACGTAAAGAGCACCCGTACACTTTATCAGTCCTTTTTTATTTGTAGGTTTTGGGCCCCTTGATTTCTCATTTGGCCCCTAGATTCCATGGGCTAGGGGCCCGGCAGGCCCACAAAGGTTGAAGGCTTATTTCGACCCCTGAGTGGCATGTTAGTCCATCGATGTAATTCCTTCCAAGCCTCGATACAATTACTGTACACCCAACGCCATGCCAGCAATATGGCAATTTAAAGGAAACCTTGAGAGATCAGGTTGTACATAAAGCTGAAATAAATAAAAAGAAGGATTGCCCTAGAGTTTTGACTTCACAAAGATGGCCTTTGAAGAAACTAAATCACAGTTTGTGATTTCATTTTATATGAGATGGGTCTTGAAAAAGTACTGGGGTAAACCAAATAAAGTGAACTAGCTTGTTAAAGTTAAAGATGAACATAAATTCAGTATCCAAACCATGTGGTAAAGCTTGGATTAAGTTTTGATATTGATACTACAATGTTGAACGGGCTTAAGTGTAAAACAGATAACGATAAGTATCCTTTGTATCTTTTCAGGATTTCCACCTCCAATGGGTGGACCTCCACCCATCATGCCTGGGGAGCAGCCACCACCATATTCAGCTATGCCAGCGGGTGGCATGCCTATGATAAATTGCCGTGTGTGCCAGTCAATGATAAATTTAGAGGGGAAATTGCATCAGCATGTCGTTAAGTGTTCAGTATGTCAAGAAGCAACGGTGAGTGGTAAATTTTGGAAGTGTGCCAATAAAAGTTTTCCTTACATGTTTTTATTGGGTGTGTTCTGCCATGAATTTGGAAACTCCTTAAAATTTCATGAGGGTAATTTATGTGCAGTCAAGGTACAGTACTTTACAATTACTGATAGACCAGGGGTTTGTATTAGATGGAGGTATAATTGAAACACTGCTCATGAACCATAAAAGTTGCTAACAAAAACCTTTTGGTTTCCTTTATGTATGCAGTCACTGTTACCCACTGGGCAAAATCTTGAGGGGAACCACAGATCGAAAAGTTGTCAGTGACTTCGGTGTACTGTGCATGCACTACTTCCATTTTCGTTGCTCTGGAAGATCCAATAAATTTTAAAGTGTTGGGAACTAAATGCAAATTTGGTGTCATTGGAAGAGCACTTTGTGAAATTTTACCCATCCCTTTAACATGGCTTATCACTATAATTGCTAATTAATTTGCTGGTTTTGACTATTTCAAGAAATGAAACCAGTTTAGATTCATGTGACATGTTGAACATAGCTACATATCTTCTGTATCTTGCAAAAGAATACATGTGGAAATTGATCAAAATCCAATAGCAAAGTTAGCCTTGTTGTGTACAGTACCACTTTTGCTCATTTGCATGAAGGATTTGTTTTAGTTTATTTTCAAAATGGTTCCATGACAATGAACAATCATTTTGAATTTCAGAACAGTAGTTCATTGTTTTCAATAACATTGTAGTTACTGTAGACATCAAACTGTTGTAACATGTACAATTAGTCGCAGTTGTATTTCCATCCGATACCACCTTCCTGGACAAGAGCAAAGTTGTACATAAATTTGTACTACAGTGCTTTGAAGAAGCATACACAGAGTGGTAACACGTAATTAAAGATAGTACAGTAGTTCAGTATCAGTGTGTGAGAGAACAGGTAGAGTGTCCAAATTTTGCATGCAGTAAAACCCTGCTCACCTGTATCTCAACATGTCGGAAGTGAAGGTAGTTCAGCTAACAAAAACTTTTGGCTTTAAGCACCCTACTTGAGGTCCCCAAGAAAGTGCCAAAACATCTTCTGCGAATTACTTTGATATCGCTAGCAAATTAAAAAAAAAAGTGCTAAAAATCTGTAGTTTAAATGTTTTGATGATGAAATGACAGCCAGTTTTGTAGAATTCTCAAACAGAGAATTTTATTTCCAAAATTCAATCCTATGGTCTCCAGAATGGCCAATGTGAGACCAGTTATCCCCTTATTCTATATGTTACTTCTTTGAAGGTCCGTTTGTAGCCTCTGGCGGAAGTGGATATGGTGAAGCCTACCCATACATGAGTAAATGTCAGGGCAGGAATTAACATTTGTCATACAAGGGCTGTTTGGGGCTAGTTGACTGAAATGTGCAGTTAAAACGGTCTTCCCTACACAAACTACAGTATATGGCCAAATTGGCCCTCATAACCCCAGTTTTGGGGGCTGTTTTGCAAGTTATGGGGGATAATCCCCCTGAGCACTCGCTTAATTCCTGCCCTGATAAATGTACAGTATAATTGATGAACTGTAATTTTAGTACAATAACAGTTAGTAGGCTGTGTGTACAATGGCAAACGTGCCCTCCAGCATGTTCAGGACAGTGCTTCAATAGTAGCTTCAATAGAGCTTGTGTGTGTTAAAGTTTCACACATGGGTTGTGGTAGGCCTATATGTACAGTTTCATGACATATTATTCAGATCGGCTTTAACTTCACAGTCGAGTGACCAAACCTGCACAGTGCAGCTAGTCCGTGCTGTACTATCTACTTACAAGGTCATGTACTGTACATATTTTCAAACAGTTCTATATTCATTAGGCATTTTTGTGACTTGAGAAGTGTTTTTAAAAGATTTCTTATGTTTAAAGTGATATCTAAGTTTATAAATAGCAGCAGCGGAGTATATATGCAGACTTATTTTAGGCATTATCCTTCTTCCAACCAGACAGTACAGTACTTAATGAAGTAGATCTGTTAAAAACAAACCTTTCAAAACTGGGGACAAAGTAACTGGCACTGGCAAACAGTGCATACTAGAGGATATTGCAAATATGAATGATGTTAACTCTGTAAGTTTAACTTGTACACTGGGTTGCTTGATCAGTTAGAAATATGTCAATACACTTTAAGTGATAACATACAGTAGATGTGTAAGGGTTCAGGGTTCTTTGGATGAGTTATTGTATGAGTATGCAATTTTGCTTCTACCATTACTTAAATTTTTGCCAAAAATAATAAGGGCTTTGATTTTGTAGGGTGCTTCAGTCCCAGAGTTCCAAAAACCTTGAATGTTTCAGCATGCTTACGTATGTAACCATCAGCATACCACCTGTGCTGTAGGGCAGAAATTAGTCACTTAGTATGTGAGTGTGTTTTATGGTATTCTCAGGGAATGGTTTATCCAGGATGGCATTGCATTTTGGCATACTAGTTCAAACTGCTGCTCAAAGTAAAAAAAAAAATGGAGCAGTGTTATGTATGTACACTACCATACACAAAACCATAAAATCACTGATTTTAAGGAGAAATCAGTTGCAAATCAAAACTACTGTACCCAATATCCATGCTGCTGTAGGATACTTCTTGTGAAACTGCAGCTTTAAATCTTAAAGTATCAATATTAACTTCTGAAATAAAGAACTTTGCCAAAAAAGAAGGAAATCTGTTGGACAAGTTCCATGTGATTTGCTTTATTATGTTACAGTACGTTCTCAAAAACTTGATACCATACAGTGTCTCTTTGGTTGCTTGAACAGGGGAAACCTTCAGCATTACTCACTAATGACTAAATTGCAATGACTTCACTGACCTATCAAGGATCAAGTCATTTACAGGTTTGCTGTTATGGTCCCTCGGTGTCTTGCTACTGTACATTGTAGCAAGGATTCATTGACCAATAATCCATCATTACACAGTGTGAACTTAGATTATGTCTGAGTGTTCAGTAGTGATGGCAATGCAGTGAATACCCAAGTTTGTAAAAGTATATGGCTACTTTAAACAGTCCGAGTTAAACGAAACAGTTATCATGCAACCAAAAACTGTAAAGTTCAATATAACAGGCTGCAAGGCAGATAGCCAGATACTGCATAATTGATGCCACTAATTTTTGAGTTAATAATAACCACTCATTCCAGGATAATTTTGTATCAGTCTAGATCTCCCAAAAAAGTTAAGTCCTTCCCCAATTTGCTCATGACATTGAGCATACATTTCTGCTTCAAATTTTGTACTTGTACATGGTAAGTCAGTTTCTGTGGGTCCCTTCATACTTTATGCTTATTGTACAATATTTTACAGTACTGTAGAGCTCCAAAACACTTTCAAAACAGTACTGGTTCTGGTAAAAGTTGGTGGAGGTGTGAAAAGTGTAGAAGAGTACAGTGAGAGTGCAAGAAATGTGTCTGCCTCTCCAGTTACTGGTCCACACTAAATTCATTTAGTCTTCTCTATGTATTTTGTATGTGTGTAGTGTTTCAGCTTGAAAGCTACTCTGTAGCAGTGTGGCAGAACAATCAAAATGTCAGCAGGGCAACTAAGTATTGGAATCTCTTTGTCCTTCAGAAAACCACTTGAAATTCCATAAATTACTTTTGTATATAAGTATACACTCCTCAGAATGGCAGCTCTTTCAAACTGGCACAATAAATGGATGTATAACGATCAGTTGGTTGACTGAAAGGCATGTAAGTGCAGTTATAGTTATGGTGGTGTGAGGAAACGTTTTAATACAACATATTGTACAGTATGTGTACAAACCAAATGTAATACTTGCTTACCTGTGCAGGGGTGACAATCTGTTAAAATTGGGGAAGGGGAGGGGGGCACCTGCTTGAACACTTTGTACCTGGCCAGAGGTACAGGAGACCTCCATAGGTCCCCTGTTGGGGTCCAGGGGCTTTGCAAGCGATTTAGTGCATTCTAGAGGACACAGATCATACATTTCTGACCTAAAAGTTTCCCCAGCTGCCAATAATAGGCTAATATCACAATTATTGATCCAAAATTTGTGTAACAAAATTCATTTTTTTTCTGCATACCTCTAAATATTGGGGGAGATCGCCGCCCAAGTTAGACTATGTACCAGATGTTAGAAAGTGGTAAAATCATTCCTACTTTTAAGGTAAAGGTAGTACAGTACTGTATGTTGAGGTAGTGTGTTGATCTGTAGATATTTTAGAAATTTAGATATTTTTCATCTCCTGTATTATACAGTACAATTTAGTATATGCCTGGGCTCTGTGGTAGATTGACACACTGCAACCAGTTTTGCTTTATGTACAGTGTGTAGAACTGGCAATGGCTAAACCATCAGTTAGATGAGGTTTAACGTCCCAGTTTCCAACCAATTGGTTCAAGTCGAGACGACCACGGCCTTTTTCCCAGTTGTTGCTAACTGGCTTGTTTTCCCTACTCCATTGCTTATGCTGAGCACCAAGCACAAAGGCAGTAGGTTCCATTTTTAAAGTCATCAGAAACACTGCACAGAAAATAAAGAAAACACCAGCATCAGCTGAGTCAGTTAAATATGTACTGTAGTGAATTTCACAGTGTACAGTGTCACAGTACATTATATTAGGTTACGAAGTCTCAGATTAATCCCCACCCTACCCCACAACCTTCCCCTGAACTAGCTTGTGGTACAAAGAGTCCAAGAAGCAAGGCTTAACACAATTTGCTGTAGTAACCATAGCTTTGGTCGGTTGATAAAGAATATGCTTTATTGAACAAACTGGTTGTAAAATACAGCATATACAATGCAATTCATTGTACAAGTCTAGTACATATGTGCAGCTTGTGTATGTCCCTGTAAATGCACTGTGTACTGTACTGTAGGGAATTGGCCACATTCCAGCTCCTCAGTGTAAAGTATGTGTTGTTTCATAATTCTTTTTGTCGTGACTTTGTTTTAAAATCATTGAATATGTCAGGTACTATTAAATCAACAGCATACAGCAGGCCTGCGGATTTCACGCGAACGATCGTTCGCGGTCGCGTGTTGGTTACGTGACCGCCAAACCACGTAACCGAAAAATCGGTTACGATGTCCCATTTGACACTCAAATTCAACTCTCCTCTGACCTAAAATCTGAACATTCATTAAGAGGCATTCTAAATTTGATTAGGAGATATTATCTGATAAAGTACAGACTACCAATTGCGACATTTTTCTCACATTGCTCTTGCCTCATATCACAAACCATAAAATAGATCGCATGAGGCTCACACCTTGCAGCACGTGCTATCGCAAATTGCAATTGCCGACTCCACACTAGCTGACTGGTATCACGCACTACGGCGACGACCTGTCCAGCCATGATTCTCGGTTGTACACAATGCGGATACACTGCACAAGCTGTGATTACGGCCCCACTGCTTTGACTTCGCACATAGCTCGATATCATGAAAATTGTTTCAAAAATCATGCCACAGTTAACACACAGTATGTCAGTGGGGACTCATTGAGTGCGCGAAGATTTCTTCGTAATGTTTTTGCAATGACGATGTCAAGGAAACTTCTTGCTTATGCAGCTAACTGATACTGGAGATGATAAAATAGACGTGTCAGACTGATATTGGTTTTATCTGTACTCAGTTCGATCATAAAATAAATGAGAAATCAGCGTGTCCTTCAACAGTAATTTACTATGATGCTACGTGTACAGTAAAGCCCCGTCTTTCGGAACTGGCCATCAGATTTAACAAGAATAATATTCATCACAATTATGGCAGAATCCACCAAGTTTTCAGGGCATTACTGTGCAAGTCAAAATTCAACGTAAATTTCTGCAGAAATGCACAAATTTCCTCGGGACTTTAAAAGTCACGGCAAGATGTCAGGAGGGCTAAAATAGCCAACATGTAGGCATGGAAAACAATTTTTTATCTCTCTGTCAAATTTGAAAAAAAAATCGTACGTATTTATTTTTAAATCCTTGCTAGGATCCATGAGTCGGTATAGGCTCAATTTCTCCTTATACTAAAATACGTTAGGCTAGTGTAAGTCCTAGTTTCACTAAATCTGAGAAGTTAGTTTCGTAGTGAGCTTCTTCCCTAAAAATAACGAGAGTAGACCTTACAAAAACATTGCGAATTTCTGTTTGGGAGTCTCCTACACATGTGTCTCTAATACTTTTGGAAATTTATGCCGAATTTATACGCTAGATACCTCTTCAGATCGTTATAGCTTCTCTTCAGCACATACACTTATTTAGTGTGTACAAAGCATTGGTCATTCAGAAGGGCGTAGGCTCGAATCTTGGGAATAAAATCAAGGTGTTTTAGAAGTCTAAAAATTTATTTGTCATATGATCGGTCACCAAAAATAGTAACCAAATATTTTCGGGGATTTTGTCTGCAATTTTGCCAGCCTTTTCGGAGTTATTTGGGGAATGTGTTCACACTCTTTCTTATGGATCCTGTGTACCGTGCTTGAGGCAAAAAGTTGAAACCCTGTACATCCGAATTTCACCGATATTCGAAATACATTCGGTCCCAATGTGTTCGGATAAATGGGGTTTTACTGTACTCCAAACCATATGCTGTTACCTCCACGACATGGCCTCAGCACACACATTTACAGCATCATGTCATTTTGAAATATTGTTTTTCGTACAAGTTGAACACATGTTGTGCACTGTGGCATTGACAGTGCAAGTGATCGCTCGTACACCTACTATATGAAACTCAGTGTGGTAAACTGTCACAGAGTCGTGTTTTCTTTATATTGGGAATACGCAAAAATGGGTTTTTGAGACTCAACAAAATGGGTTACGTTAGGTTACGTGGTTCAAAAACCACGTAACCTTAAAAATGGTTACCATGAAATCTGAAATCCTCAGGCCTGATACAGTTACAGTACTAAGAAATCCCCCTGTACTTCAGCCTGTGTAAATATTGCCTAACTGCAGGGACATGGTTCAGTGCAATCTCAAATGCTCTTTGGTTTGGACCTTTGTACAGTCTACTCTTTGTACTGTATACTTTAACCTGCAGGTGTTGATAATAGCGCCATTATTCTTAATGTTGTTTTTAATAACAAGTAATCAGTCTTAATATTAGATAACTATATGGTAAATAAAGAATCATGTAAAATACAGAATAATTTGGAACTTGGGTGTGATACTGGTGAACAGCTTGTTAGTACAGTTACACATGTGATAAATCATACTCCCATATTTTCATGTGTATCTTTACAAGAATGCTTTGTTGAGACTCTGTTAGTGATAGTACAGCTTACCTACAGTTCTATACTGTACTGCACCTGTACAGTGAAGGTGCAGTATTGTGCAGTATAGTACACTATGTGGAATAAAGTGCTGTAGGCTTTAGCCTAAAATGTTTGTACACTTCAGGTAATAAAAGTTGTACAGGTGGGTTTCTGGCTATTCAGATGAATTTTGGAGCCAGTGTAATACTGTAGGAATTCTCCCCCCCCCCCCTTCCATTTTTGCATAAGGTTGTAATAGTTTATTCACTCACATTTTAGCAAGTAGAAGACATGTCTTTCAAAAAAAGGGGAGTTTCCTATGTACAGTACAGTTAAAATTATCTGTCAGTTGTATGTACTGTAGGAATAGTGTTGATATAGTGAGTCAGTTGGTGCTGGTGTATTGGGGAGGTGGCCTATGGAGGGGCTAATGTACAAGTCAACTCTATAAACAGTAACAACAAAGTGACTATAAAACAATGTCCACACCTTTCCCATGAATGTATTGTGCACAGTCTTTTTCCATCCTGTAGCAGGGTTGGCAGTTTTTGCCACAGGCGGTTTTTACCGGTGGTTTTTACCGGTAAAAACCGTCCCGGTAAAAACAGGTTTTTGCCGAAAAATGGAAAAAACGGCAAAAACCTATTCTGCTACATTGAATAAAATGTTGTTAACAAGTACTTTTTATGCTTTTTTCAAAGTCTAAAGAAGAAATACATTCTGTTACATCAAGATTAATCATTTTAGGCAACAATATATACCATATTAGAGTTTGAATGTGATTTTTTTAGTGATTTTGGCCACTTTTTGTCCGATTTACACTGTTTTTGTGTTAAGTATACATATACTACAGTAGGTATATTTAATGCAGAAAAAATGCAGAAAAATGGGAAGGAAAATCATGGTATAATTTAAGGATTTATTTTCAGTTTGATGGGAAGCTTTCATGAGCATACTGGCAAGTTGGTAACTCCACTCTTGGGTATACCCTTTCAAGGGGATCCTGCAGCTGTGTTGCCTACGTAGCAGGCTGTACGGCATATTCCTTGTTCAGTCATATCCCCAACGCCTGCCGAAGTGAACACCAAACAAATTCTTTTGGATATTCATAGAAATATGTGTCCTCTGGACTGGTTGAATGTTAGTGAATATTTACAAGAAGGCAACATCTGGTCCCATTTAAAAAATCTTGCAGTAGCCCATGCCACCCACAGAGTTGGTATGTCATTGTAATAGCCACTCCCTGGTAGTGCCCACTGCACAGGTGGCTATGCAATACAGTAATTATAGGACTATGTCTCAGGTTTCAGCCTACGACTACAGGAGTACACACACTCACTCAAAAACGATAGCATGAATAATGAGAAAGCACATGAATAAGTCATACAGGCATTATGGTAATGAAGTTTGCGTCTAAAATTGGACACAGTCCTCTTCGCTTTGGCGGACGGTGGTTTGGGAAGCTGAGGACTGGGGAAACAGAGTCCGCTCCGCGGGGTAGCAGCTGTGTAGGTCCTACTGTACAATAACTCAGTGTATTACAGTACATTGACCTCCAGTAGTGAATGTCTCATTTATAATTGAACCATCCACCTTCCTTCAACATTTCCACTTTCTTTATAAAATAAAGTTCTGGCTATCCACTTTCATTCTAACATTACTATTTGTGGTTTATCAGTTTTTTTCAATGAAGATTACTCAGTCAAAAAATAGACTCTTCGTATTTGTTTGGTTGTCAATAAATTCTTACTTAATTGTCTCTCAGTATGGTGGACTTGAAATACCCAGAGAAACTCCCTTGATGAAACTCATTAACTTCAAGTTGCTACTTAGTCAGTATGTATGGCACTGTAATGTGCTTGTCTGCTGTGCCAAACTGAAGTTTCTGACATGATAAAGGAAGTTGCCCATCCACCTCATTCTGCTACTGTACTCAATATGTGTAACAGATAATGCTTTGCCAAATTTGTGACTGAACTTATATTGAGAATTTCATAACTTTACACATAATTTTATTAATCCTCATTTTGAAAAACTTTGCTTGATAAATCTAGTCATTTTGCAAACCAACTGTAATTTTCAGACTATTCCTGTTGGCATGTACTGTAGTTGCTTTGTTTGTGGTTACACTTAACATGTTAGGGCTTACAGTACTATTGGAATAACTGAGAATATTTCACTGTTTTTTTGTTTGACAAGTTTTAGTGCTCACTTTTCAGGCAAAATAGAAAGTGTAAATGAATGTTAATAATTTTATCTCAACTGGCTTATCCATCATGTGCAATGGGGTACAACAACTGCACTCTTCTAATTGCCAGAAGAGGTTTTTTCCATTTTCTCCCGGTTTTTACCGGTAATAACCAGTTATTACCAGTTTCTACCGCTGTCCCGGTAAAAAAAGGTTTTTTTCCGGCAAAAACCCAACCCTGTCTTGTAGCAATTTTAAAGGGTGAATGGGAACAAATGATCTATCGTGTGCCTCTGACTTTGAATTGAATGAATTCAAAGTTGTCAATCATGGTGTATTGATTAGTGCTGAGGCAAACTTTAACAGAATTAAAGGCATTGTCTGGTGGCATTTTGTAGGGGTCTTATATGAAAGATAAAAATTTTTCATTACACGTCATCCAAACCCCATATCAAAACTCCATTCCTAACTCAAGATATCTCTTCCTAAAGATTGGTTACTTTTAATAAGAAATACCTCCAAGTTTCCTCAAGGTCACAAAACGTGATCCAAAGTGGGCAAATTGCCTCAGATTCCTTTTGTTACTCTTTATAATTGGCTACCTTGTTTGTCCTTGCAATTTGATACCGTTGGAATGTTTAGATGTTTTTCCGTGTAGATATAGTGAAAAACTGTTCCATACTTATGGTACAGCAAATAAAGTTATGGAATATTCAATATAGTGATATCAACATTATAAAGAAATACAAAAGCTACATCAAATCCATTTGCCCAGATGACATCACAGATTTCCCATCATGCACTAGGGAAACTGAAAATGTAGTATTTCTTCAAAAATTTGTATCTTCCGAATGCAAGATGCTATTGAGATGGGGTTTTCACTGCCTAAAACAGAAAATTTTTCTGCTTTTTTTGAAAGCATCAAATTTGGTCACCAGACCATGCTTTTAAAGAGGCCACTTCTTTTGAGGCTTAACTTCAAAGGGATTAGTGTAATAAACCATGTAGATTGTGTTATGTATATGTACTTACTTGAACAAATAAATAGGCTGATTGCATTACTTTAGGTACCAAAAAATAAATGCAGTAACAGCAGATACGTTTACTATAGTATGAAAGTAAATCTATGTAGTAAGAGAAGGGGTTGGTGGTGCCAGTATCTGACCTTTAACACTGGTGGTGAACCTTGCATATTTTTTAAAAAAGTCCTGGAATTAGCATTTATAATGGTTTCATGCAAAAGATCAGGCATTTTAACTTACCAGGGTTGGAGTTGGTTTTAGGTTGGTTCTTATGACCAATCTACAGGTAGACCAGTTTCAAAGATTAAATAGAAAAACTATTAAAAACCTTTAGTAACATACAAAATAACACTATTTTGGTGTCTTTACTTTCCTTTATTGTTGATTTATGTCAAAGTAAAGCTGATTATCCATTATATTTGTGTAGTTCACCTCATGAAACAGTACACAGGAAATAGAAAATTGAAAGTAGGGGGAAAATTTTCAGGGTTGGGAAATATTTTCTAGGAAAATTCCCCCAGAGAGGGGAATATTTTCAGGGGGATTATTTTCTGTTACATTGGCACTGTACTCAACACATTATTTAGATCCACGGAAATGAAAGTTTAAACATCATCGCACAGTACTGTATGTGTTTTGTTTGACTTTATTTTCTCTAAACACTCAGATTTAAGTCAAACTACCATCAATAGTGATGGCAGGTTGAAAAAAACATGAAATTTGGTTGACATATATATCTATTAAAAGATAAAATCAATAAGACTATTCATTTTCTCAGTTGCAGTATGTAGGAACACACAAATATTTTAATGTACACAGCTTTTTCTAGTCGTCTTTTCAAATTGACTGGAAATGATCTTTCCTTCTCGAAATTGTATTTTATGTCAAATTCATCAGGCAGTGCTGAAAGGGGAATGTATGTGCCTGTGTTTACATTGTTCGTGTTGAATAATATACAGTACTTAAACAGTGAAATAAAAATAAAAAAAAAAAGTACAGGCAGTTAATACCTGACTTAAACAAGATTACAGATAAGTCTGTTTTGAATGGCATGAGTAGTGAGTAGGGTACCTAATACTTTTGTACATATATTAATATGTACTGTAATAGAGGGAATTTAAAGTGAGTTTCACTGCATTGAATAAAGCTACTTTGAACATGTGTTTAGGTGCGCAAGATTTTTTATTGATTTTAATAAAAGGTTTGTCCAATTTTGTAAAGATAATGGGTTGGAAAGTGAAAGTTCAGTAATCAGTATATTAAATAATGGATTTGTGTAATGAAGTGAAATGTATAAAATAGAACTGGTGCTCTTCAAACTGAGTTTATCATTCAGTGTAAACTGTTGTGATAGACAAGGTAAAAAGTTGCTTCAGATCAAGAGTGGTGAATACACTATATTATACAGCATAAAAGCTTTAGAAGCAACATGAAACCAATATGTGATCATGTGCAGTAGGCCTACGTATATCCTGTATGTCCTGCATTAGCTTGTATTATTTACTGTCTGTTTACTGTGTTTTTCATGAGCATCCTACGGCCATTGTGCTTGGTGCTCAGCATAAGCAATAGAGTAGGGAAAACAAGCTAGTGAGCCACAACTGGAAAAAAGACCGTGGCCGGCCCGACTTAGCCAATTGGTTAGAAACTGAGCCGTAAAACCTCATCTAAGGCTAACTCCATTAGCATCCTTGAAAAACAGGAAAGTAATTCAGACATTTTTTACAAATATTTCTTCCTTGTATTTTACCTCCATCCCATCCATCTCCTGCCCTCTTCTAAAATAAAAAATAAAAAATAAAATAAAAGTTTAAGTAAAAAATAAGAAATTAAGAATTTAACAAATTGTAACTCTCCTATGTTTACCTTTGTTTTGAGTTTTCATGTTTAAGTGCTGACATTCAAAAGAACTATTACAAATTTATGTTCTTGGAACAATGTCTGTGATGTACATTGTTAAATTATGTACTGTAGAGGTACAGTATATAAAAAGCATTGGTGTTAAAGGTTGGGAAGCAGAAGTTTGTTCCAGTGGAATTTTGTTACTGCACAGTACTTGGTTGGGGGAAATTTTGGATCCTTTGTATGAATGTAAAATTTTACAGAGTGACTTCTCTATTTGCTGAAGTCCCTGTTTGCACACCTTAGGGGATAGGGTGTGTAGGTTAGGGTTGGAGGTTAGCTCAGGGATACGTCATGGTAATGGGTAGGGACGGGGTTTTCCAGAAGTTATCATTCTTTCAATGAAGTGATAGCACATGTACAGTATACAGTAGCTGGATCCACCACTAAAAGCTACAGTACATGTGTACTGTATGTACAGTATGCAAGTATCAGAAGTTCAGAACAGAGGTTTCGGAACATACTGTAGCGTTGTAGCGTCGCCCTTATTGTACAGTCACTGTAAAATACATGAATGGTAAAAAATCAGTAGTTCCACAATTAAGACTGTACTAATTTGTCAGTGTAGTGATTTATGTAATGCACGTTTTGGGTGGTTTCTATAATACTGTAATACATGTTATGAATTCTCATTTTACACTTTCACTTTTCTGTTTATGTCGGACATATCGTGTATTATGATTTCCTTTAGTGTTGGTACAGTACCTTGGATCAAATTTGGTAAGTCAGCAAATGTTAGTTTGTTCTCAGACATGTAGTTTTTCTGAGAGCCCTACTGCATGAACACTGTACAGTATTGTACACACATTAGGACCGTGAGATTACATTCACACTTTAGGGCCAAAGTTTTCAAACTATGGCCAAATCCAAGATCTGCTAAGGATTTGTCATTTATGGCCACTTTAGACCTTAATAACCATTTTGTAACATTAAAGTGAGGCCAAATTTGCAATGTACTGTACAGTACGGCAGTAAAAATGGCCAAACGGCTGTCCACCTCTACTATACAAGATCAAAATCCCCAGGTTTAAATAACCGTCTCCTTATACTGTAGAGTCAGCATTATACTTAAGTTTTATTATGTTTCTTCAGACTACAGGGTCATTATTGTGTGCAATTTGGTTTCATACCATATGAACTTGTTGCTTTTATTGTTTGTCATTCCTGAAGCAGGCTTCTACAGATGGTTGGTAGACGTCTTCATTGATGCAGTGATGGATGATGCGTAAAAGACTTCAATTAACATTTGGCTAAATGTGCTGTATAATTCAACTTTTGTACATGTGTGCTGTTACTGTGGGTACAATACAAAATGCATTTAGTGTGTCTTCACTAATTCTACAGTGGGAGGTGTTTTTAATAGTACTGTAGCCTGTAGTACTTACTGTATTGGAGTGTCCATGTGCAACTCAGCTATAACATTAAATGTATGCTAGTAAATCTTTTCCTTAACCAGTTTTGTACCCAGTCACCCATTACTATACTTCTCTGTACTCCTTTTAATATGCCTCTTATAAAACCAGAAATGGTGTGCTTTTTATGTGTCTAAAAGTGGTAACAGAATTCTGGTCATATTTAGGTGTACATAACCTTAAGAACTGTATCTTAAGGAAATTGTTACAAGGGCACAGTACATCAGATAGTACAGTAAGATCTCATTTAGAGGGCAGTGCAGTGCACAGTTCATTCTTGCAACTCATGATATTTCAATGGAGAAGGTATAGAATATTGTTTTATACAGTATCCTGCCACTGGGATTATCTTTGCCATATTAAGGAACAGTTAACTGCAGAAAAATGGAGTTGATTTTATGTCTCTGGAGGTTATGATGCTGTTTGACTTTGATCCCAGCACCAGTATTAAACAGTATTCATAGTCCTCATGCCTTCTGATGACTGATTTCAGATTTTCTCACTTCCTCTAGTTATATCATGGAAGTACCAGTACTACAGTATCTCGAACCAAGGTAGTACTTCCATGGTTATATATGTAGGCCTAAGTAAAACGCAAGAAGCCAGTTGTACAGTATCTTGTTCAAATTGCCAAAGCACATAGGTCAGGTTACAATACTTATTTGATCTAAAAAGCGGACCTGGCACCATGTTTGGGCTCTACATCTTTGTTTCATACCATTTTTAGGGGCTTTGATCTGTACTTGCCTGAAAAACTATACAAACCAGTCTAGTTTCAACTTGGCTTTATTGCTGGGTTTTTCATTTTCCAAGGGTTCTTGATTTAGTATTTTATATCCTTATCTTTTTCCCTTCACCACTGTACTTCTGTACTGTACACACCCAACATACCGTTACAGTAAGTTAAACTAAACAGTTTACAGTGTAGTGCACACTGTTAAGTAAAAGTACTGTATACTGTAGGGACACTGTTGCAAGTTTTCATGCAGTGGTACCCATAACAGGTTTTATAGGGGAAGTAATTTGCCCAGGGAAATCCTTTATTAGTGCAGGTTGAAGTTGGAACACTAGAATCTATAAACAGTGTATATAATTTAAGAAACTATTAATGTTCTCGTTACTACACAGCCAAAATTACAACATGAGTATGAACACCACATTTAAAAGTAAATGTTTTGGACAGCACCACTTGTCACTACTTACTCATGCTGTTTTGTGCATTTTAGATATGGGCTTGTCTACAGTAAAGGAAAATATTCAGTGTGTGTTTTTTGCTTTGATGATATTTTGAAAGATGTCACAATGGTTTGGTGATTTTATTGTTCACCATACTTGGAGGACTATAGAGAGATAATAAAGACAATTTTATCAATGTCCAACTTATATAAAGGATGTTTTGGGCAGAATTTGGGGCTATTTCGGCCTTTTTTACCACCTATAAGTGTTACATAGGATGTGGAATAAATTTATGATGTGGGTGGGACCTTTGCAGATGTGACTGATGCAGGTTCTTTGTCTTCATTCATAAATGTAATGTACAAAATAAATGGTAAATGATAAATGAATATTTTTAGGTGCACAAACACCGCAAAATTTTATCAGCAATTTGGAGTAAAATTTTGAGATTTGTCCGTCCATCTGGATATTAAATCTTAATAGTTGATATTTTAACTGAAAGAAAAGATTTCCAGAGTTAAGGTTATGATGTAACACTTAACCTTGATCATGTGCAGAACCACAAATAAAATAATCCAGCAGTAAATGCATCATAGTCAATTGCGGAGCACATGATGGTTACGTTGGTAACATGTCTGTCCCCTAATGGTTACGTTGGTAACTATCATATTAACAGGCCTGTAGGACACAAATTACCAGAGAATTTGATAAAACTGCATCTGTTTGCAGATGGCCATATTTGTCACTGGTTCTTGTGCTTTCCTCCATCTTTTTGCTTACAACAAGGGTATGAGAGCCTTCAAGGCGATGTCCGTCCAGATGTTACCAACGTAACCATGTCCTTGTCGGTAGTATAACGTAGGCACATGGGGACATTGGTTTTTGATGAATGTTTCACATGTCATCAGTTTACACTTCAGGAAAGAGCAAAACTTGTGTCACAATGCATTCAAGTGTTTAAAGTGCTTACTTTTCTCGAACATAGTTTGGTTACGTTGGTAACGAGGACGGACATGTCCGTCCTCGTTACCATCATAACCATTGATCTCCATACTAGTCCATGTTTAACTAATGGTAATGCAATTTCAGTGAAAAAGTGTTTGTTCTTTATCATTCTATTAAATACAGGGTTTATTTATACATATTGTCCTCCTTAAAGATTTCTGGAGCAAAGAGTTTCCATGTCTGTCCCCGTTACATACGTAACCAGTAACACTTACCACTTAAAAAGTGGTGATAGGTGAAAAGAACTATCTTCCTGCTCTCAGGAAAAAATTGAGACTACCAATCAAACAAAATAACACAACAAAAATTTATTCTTAGAGGACTTTAAATTTCACCACCTTTGTAACACTTTTATACCCCTTTACTGTAGACAAGCCCATATACTGTACTATGTAATGAATTTTACCAGTTACTACGAGTGTTAAAGGTCGTGTGACATGCCACCAAAAAGAGCTGTTTCACTTGTGAGTTAAAGAGAATTAAGTCCTCCAATCAAAGATCCGTTGGAATTATTTCAATATCTTTTACCGTTCTCAAAATATACTGTACGTCTTCAAAGTTTGATGGTTTCTGAAGAAACTAATTGCCTATGCAAACATAATGATGTGGAATGTTGCACAGTGTGAAGATTTCTTTTGTTAACCCTATGTAAATTATCTCTTAATTACTGATCATACAGATTACAGTCTGGTGAGTGAAACTTTTATAATAAACCCCTCGGGGAATAACAATGCTACCAGTGTCCTTGAAATTAAGGTTCAAAAAACAAAGGCTAACATGTGCCATATACCTGTATGGTATGTCCCTCTTTTGATGTCACATATTTGCATTTTTAGCTCATGTTTATTCATGATACAAGTGTGAAATAGAAATTTACCTGTAAAATGGTCAATATTTGATGGATTTTAATGGGAATTGTGGCTGTATTCTGGATTTTTAATTCTTTTTACATCAAATATTCAACTATGTTATTTTCATGTCACACGACCTTTAAAATATCAAACAACAGTGTGTACAGTACCATTTACAGTAAAAGTACAGTACAGTACAATAGAGTACAGTATGGTATCAAAAGCCAAAGCTACATACTGCTGTTATTCTGTATAGGGAGCTTGCACCAAAGGTCAAATTCAGTGAAAACGCAGGTTGTTCTGGAGGACACAGCGCCATGCACCACATTGCTTTAGTACATGACCTAGCGTCTGCCTGTGCTGCTTGTCCAGCAGAATGCGGTTGCGTTAGTGGACTTTTGTATGCGTGAAACCTCCCTATTCTGTAGGACAGCAGCAAGGTGTTAGAGTACCACTATGTATACAGGACTTAAACATTGTAATTGTGCACTGTAAATTATACATTGTACCAGTCCAGGTTGAAATGCTGTGTATACAACACTAGGCTTGTCAAGAACAGATTACATTGCAAGGATAAAGTCCAGTACAATAAATGCCAGCCGCATAAAGTATAACATGTACCTTTTGTGTGGCATCAATTCAAGGGAATTTTGGGTTTGAAACAATCCATTATTTCCTTGAACTGTAATTGTGCAGATTCACATGCATATCTACAGGTATACAATACTGTTATTGTGTCATGGCCCACTTAGCACCATAATTAATGTACACTCATTCCTTGACATGAAGACTGTGTACAGTAGGTTTACCTTTACAGGTGTACCCTTCAGTACAGTATGGTACGCTACATATTTATTTTATCCACAAGTTTTAAACTTTCAGTGGGTAAAGAATATGTACTCTCTAATTTGGAACTTAGAGTATAAAATTTGAGAGGAATGCCTTACAATTTTAAGGTTACATCATGCAATACACAAATAACAAGGTAATATGTACTGTACTGTATGCATCAGGCCTGTGATCAGAAGGGTTGGAAGACACCCCTCCCCCTGACAGTTTCACGCTGAAGAATTACTGTATTTGATATAAATTTACTTCAGAATTTGCAAAATATTTTTTTGTCTAGCTTCTGATCATCCTTTAGTCATTACTCAAAAAGTCTCATTGTTACCTCCTCATGGACAACACCTTAACCTGTAGGATGGCATTGACTTTCCCAAATTTATTCAAATGCTACACATTCTGCTATGAGTTCTGTACACATGGGAAAGGGATCCTTCCTATTAAACATACTGTATACTGTATTGTCACCTCTATGCTATGACTTGTATGGCCCTGATCTCTGTGCAAGTCTGTATTTATATACTACAGTATGATTTTATCAGGGCTTGATTTTAACAGTTGTCGTGTTGCCAGTGACTACCAAAATTTGTTATGGACAACCAGCAGTAACAGGTTGGGTATCCAATAGACAACCAGATTCAATGAAAAAGGAAACAGTTATTTCCCAGGCAGCTTTAAAATTTGTTGTGGACAATTAAATTTTCTTTTGGACAAACAAAAAACTTAGACATGTTGTTTGATTGACAACCACAAAATTTTCAAAAATCAAGGCCTGCTTTATCCTAGTAACAAATTAAAACATGTTCTTGAATAACAGTTTTGCTTGTGTGTGTATGGAACTGATTCCTTGGGTGATACAGTAACTAGCCCAAATGTGTGGACCCTTTGTTGATTTTGTGCTTCTTTTTTCTCGACCAAGGATGGGAGGTGCGGGCTGCATTCTCCTGTAGGGGTACTCCCACATTCTCAACTTTTTCATATACATTTTGTAAGTTTTCCTTTTGTTGACATTTTCCTTTTGTTTGAATTTCTATTTGGATTACATACATACAATATGTACTAGTGACCATTTCATCACAAAATTCAAATTGAAATGGTCAGTTGTGTATTTTTTACCCTCCCACAGCCAATAAAGGAAGCTCCTGTAGGGAAGAAGTATGTAAGATGCCCATGCAACTGCCTTTTGATTTGTAAAGCAACTTCAAGAAGAATTGCTTGTCCAAGACAAAACTGGTAAGAACTGAATTTTAAATGAAAATAGAGATAGAAGTGTTTCTATGGTGATAAAACTGGAGTATTTGTGAAGTATTTGTTCAGTGCAACTAGGATGTTGATAGTTTGTCTTAAATTGCTAGTAATTCTGACTAAGATGCCAGTTGAATATTTTTCTTGGATGGTAAGATAACCAGGAAGCAGTTCTTTCTTGGGACATGGAAAAGCAACACCACCAGTACAGTATTAGCTGGAAATATAAGTTCCGCAATATGTCCTGTTTAGACTGCTACACTTAAAGTAGGCATAGGAACAAGTGAAGTAGGTAGTTAATGTGTCCAGTGCTGATATTTTGTAATCAAAACTGGGAAGGAAATGTTTCCTGAAAGATTTTATGTTGCCTGTTAGAGAGGTGTCTTGTAGTCTACAATTTATTTGAAGGGAAGATTGGTACATGTTGGGTAGAAAAGTTTGATGTAAATAGGATCTTTATGTAGCAGGGTGTTTTCCAGTGCCATGTACCAATGTGTTTCACATGTGTGTGGGTTCAGATTTTACTTCCAGTTTGTAGATTTTCTCAGGTCACTCTGGCTTGCCTCCCTCTTGTACAGTAATTGACTTGGCTTAACATCTAAGTTGTTGCCCCCCCTCCCCCTCCCTGCCTACCCGATCCCCTTCCAGCAAGCTAGTTAACCACTTAAGCCTACAATATTTAATGTAAACTTGGAAAAATGAGAA
Source organism: Holothuria leucospilota (assembly GCA_029531755.1). Classification (NCBI taxonomy): domain Eukaryota; kingdom Metazoa; phylum Echinodermata; class Holothuroidea; order Aspidochirotida; family Holothuriidae; genus Holothuria; species Holothuria leucospilota. Next base: position 15,798,759 of record CM055965.1, read on the forward strand.
GGATACATTCACTTTGCTTCTGCCATAGGATAAGAATCAGAAAAAGTTTTTTCTCTCTCCTCCACAGCAAGAGAATCATCACACTGAATTCTCCAGCAAATCTTCCACTTGGGACAACAGTAGTTTCAACATTCTCAGGTTGCAGAGCAGTTTGTGGCCACTGCAATGAGACATTCACAGTAAGATGCTGTTGTCAAACTGTTTCCAGCATTTTATTAATTTCATAACATGGTAACTGTGCTTTAGGTTGTGCTGTTAGCTGCTCTGTTCCATTATTTATGAATTGAAGACAGTGTTTACAATAACCTGATATCAAGTGTAATGATGACAAATAAAGATTAAGATCATATTTGGACAGCAGGATTCCATTAAAATATTTTCTTGCTTACAGTATATATGTATGTACTGTACCTTAGAATTATAGAAGCAGTTTCATGTAAGTACTGGAGCATTCTCTGCCTTGAAAGTGATGAGTGGTGAAGTGGAGAAAGGGAAACAGTTGATTGAGGCCCTTTCTCATTATGAGTGATGTGAAGCAATACAATGCTGTAAAGAAAGTTGATGTAGTGTTTTACCTTGACACTCTCCTATTAGACACCATACAATGTAGTAGTATATGAAGCAACTCGATAATGTTGAGTTAAGAAGATTTCAACTGTTTTGTTTGTGACCAAATCAAATTTTGTGTGACCAATCGTTGCCATTTTGTTAGATCACATGAATAGGAAGGCATTAGAAAATAGCCGAATGATAAAGAGAATGTCCTTTGTAGTGTAATAGGAAGCAAGCAAATAAAAAAAAAATCACCCAGCAACTGTGTAGAGGCTTTATGGATTAGTGTCTTGGTAGAGCGTGCAGCAGATCTAGATAGTTATCAGAAATTGACTGTCAAGATGTCTCTACCTTTCTTACATGCACCACCTCAGATACTTCAAGGAATGAAATGAGCCAGTAGAGACAAATTGGTTAATATTTGATGTTCAGTACCACATAGCACGGTCTATTTGGCAACATGAATCTCATGATGGGGGAAGGGGGAGTCGCGTGTATATCATGGTTTGGGGAAGAGGGCTGACAAAGAAGATCCTCTATCATGGGATGGATCTTACTAATTAAAAGTGGCACAAGTGCATTTTACCTTCACAAGAAATTTCTTTTAAGGCACCATGTCAAAGTAGTAAAATTGCAACTTGGCTGAGGCAGCTGCAGCCTGAGGTTTTGACATGATGCCTAACATAATGGATTGTGTCACCTTTTCAAAATCAACTCACTTTACAACATCTCATCTTTATGGAAAATAAAAATATTTAATACAGTGTTATGTTCTTTCATCCACAGTGTCCAAGGTCTTCATGCCTGGTACGATGTCCATACTGCAGGAAAGTGTGAGTATCATGCTAATAGATACTTCATATTGTGTACAAGTCCGTTAGGGAAATGTTACATGCTTCCCCAGGCTTTGATGGGAAACCCTGGGTGATCCAGCATGCATCCTTTCAAGTGTGCTTATTGATTTGCTTGCTTGGCCGGTCACTTGGCTGCTCAAGTTTCTTTGGGTAATGCTGTTAATAATATGCAGTGCCAATTTAACAATGGCTGGAGTCAGAGACGGTCATAGTGGTCGCCGTGTCCTTCTCCACCGAAGAAGTCATGAGAATAATCGGCTAATTAGCCATGCCCAAGATTGTTGATCACAGAGGTTATGTTCGGTGATTGACATGGAAAGGTTGGTCTTCAGACTTAACCCAGTTGTTCACCTTATGTCATGCAGTTAGATTTCTCAAAGTTACAGGATTTTGACAAAAAGATGATAAGATTACACACCCCTAAAAATATTACTGGTGTGAGCAAATCACTCTCAAAAGCTTTAACAGCTTTCAGTACTTAACAGTGCAACTGCCGTCAAAATGGGTTGCCTAGGTGATGAAGTCAGTTGAACCGCCCTTGGGCAGACTAGTTAGTAGCCTACTTTCCTTTACTTTGCATACAGTGCTCCAACATGACAAGAGAAATTGATGGTTGTCGCTGTGAAGAAATAAATGCACCGCAGAAGATTATTGTGCATGTCAAAAACTAACTGCAAAGTCCTGGTGTATTACACTGAATTAAAAACACCAAGGGTGGAGCATTGCTCTACGCAATACATGCAGTGAAATGAAGCCAAATGCATGCTGTTGCAGCCATTTTGAATTTTGGTGAACCCATTTAGTCAAGCTGCCTATACATTCTCTTCTTTTTGTTGGGAAGTTCAAGTGAAAGTTTTCTTGTAAAATTCCAATACTTTGAAGTGGGACATAGAAAATATTTAAAACTACAAAAATTATAAGGAAAAGTGTGAATGCTTTACTTCATATTTAGGAAACAGTCATATTAATGGCTGACAAATGACTAGTTGGGCTAGTAAAATGGAGGTCTAGTGGGGAGACCTCTTTTGTTACCATCTTCACCTGGTATTTTAGTTCAGTGGTTTATCCTTGAAGTTTATCTGTTTTCCTTTTGCAGTTCGTCTGTTGGAGCAGCTTATGCCCGTAACAGGAGTCTCATATATGCTATTGTGGGATTCCTGTTCCTTGTTGCAGGGGTAGCTGTGACGGTAAGTAATACAAGACTTAGTGCAATTGAATGTTTAACGACATGGTGATTCTGTGGGGTAATGTTGCTACTGATAGTACCAGGAACTGGCGTCTGATATTTCAGTTCTTAATATCATTCAACATCGATTTGATACTGAAATTTGGGAAATGACTGTTCTTTACTGTCATATAAACAAAACCATACACTATTGTGCATTGCACCTTTGTATGTCATGTAGTAGTGGAGGTGCAGTAATAGTAGGTTTTGTATCAGCATTTGTGTGTTAGCTAAGTTTACTGATATTATCATTGGATCACAATGATAAGTATCAGCGGATTTGGATGTGAGATGCTGATAACTGGTTCAACTCTTGTATGGGGATGTAGATATAAGTAAGTTTAGTACTGCAGTGTTGTGATATTAAAGTATAAAAAGTTTGTTTATTTCAACACATATTTATCAATTTTCATTACCTCAAAGATTTTTGTTCCAGTGCAGTCAGACATTCACAAGAATAATTTGCACTTTTTGAGCAAACACAAAAATGGTCCATTAGGGTGATGTTTTTTGTCTTTGCTTAAAGTGTACAAATTATTCTTGCCAACATGATCTCTTTTTGTGTTTCCTCAAAAATCTTTGAGATAGTAAAAATTGAGAGTTATTCTAACAGAATGTATTAGTAGATCTTTTTTGTGTTTCCTCAAAAAGTGCAAATTTTTCTTGCGAACGTGATCTTTTTTGTGTTTGCTCAAAAATCTGTGAGATAGTAAAAATTGATAGTTGTTCTAACAGAATGTATTAGTAGTCTTAACATTGTTTTGTAACTTGTATATTAATCACTTTCCTTCTTCTACCCCTTAGGTTGGTACTGTTGTGGCTGATGCTAGTACTGGAGGCATCTATTTTATCTGGATAGGTTAGTATCAAAGGTACTCACTTAAAGTGGGCATGGTGTGGGATGACGAGGTCTAGCATACTGATGTCTCACAGTATAGGGCCCCATGCTTTTTATAAAAAACCTGCTGAAATCTTCCCACCCAGTCCTCAAAAGGTTATTGACATGCTGAATGTAGTTGTGTCTAGTGGAGTTAACGGTTCACAGATTTGAGGTATTAGGAGTGTTGGGTAGTATCATCCAGGTTACATTCTTCGCAAGTATCTTTATTTAGCACAACTGTCGGTCAGTGATGCAAAGAAAATCTTTTACCCTTTCAACCTTGGAGAAAGTGGTTAAGTAGTGAAAGCCTTGGATCGTATCATTTGTTGAATGGGAGGTAAAATTGTGCCCCTTGTTGCAGGATTTTAATAGAGTGTCTACTTAGTGACAGCTGGCAACTTCCTTATGAGTCCTCCTCAGAATTGTTGATAAGACCAAGTGAGGCTACCTGATGCTGTGTGAATAGTTCACTAACCTTACTGCTGTGTGCTGCTTGTATCATATCACAAGAGGGTTGTCCTTGGGAGGAGGAATCCTTTCCTCAAGCCCTTATGACCCATTGGAGTGGTGCTTTAATCCAGTTTTCCTTAGGAGAGTGAAAGAGAGCTTGATACTCCCCAGGATGGGATGTTAGTCCATTACTGAATAACTGTCTAGCCAAAGCTAGTACTCAGTTCATCTGGGTGGCCTGGAAAAGGCAGAGTGAAATGTCTTTGCTCAAGGAGTCACCACAGCAACCTAGAGAGGCCTGGAATTCACAACCTTTTGATCGAGGGTCACAAGAACTCCAGCTAGGCTGATCCGTCTATAACATAATTGTGTGGAAAGTCTGGTGACCTTCATCTTGTTGCACCACTTTCTTTTAATCATTGTCATCAAAAAAAAAAAACACCATGTCAAGAAATATCTTTGCAGGTCACAAATTGGATAAAAATGATTCCAGTTGATGCCAGGAGTGGACAGATAAATTAAAATTGCATATGTTGGAACATAGTCCTTGTTAATGCGGAGAGTGCATCATCCTTTTCAAAAAAAAAGTTATTTTGTGTGCATAGAAAGTTATTGTGTAGTACAGGGTGGACAACAAGTTAACCAGAAGGGTCCAACATGTTTCATACTTAAGCTAGGGGTATCATGACCAGAATTGTTTTATTTGCTTTATGTAATGATTTCTTTGAGTAATAATTGTATTGTTGGACAGACAGTGTTCACTTTGCATGTATGAGCTAACAAAATATGGCTGCAAAGGTTGTTTTTCAAAGTTTTGGTTACAGAAAAGGGGATCTTCATCATCAAAGCCAATTGTAGCACACAAAAAGGGGCCACAAAGTTTCTTGTTGGTCTACATGGGCATGGGCAATGAAGTTTAAGAGAATACCCAATAATCTGACAAACTTGAGAATTAAACAAAGCTTTACAAGAGTAACTGTCCCAGTATAGATTGTATTGTTTTGTCTCTTTAGTTAGTTTGATCAACTAATTGTTCATAATATGTAGGCAGATTAATTGCCTCTTAAAGTATAGTCATAAACAGTAGTGGATTATTCCACTAATCAGCAAGCTGCCAGTTTTTCATTTGATTCTAACAGCAATATTTTAACTTTTCTCTTTTCTTTGTTAAAATGTAGGAGCCTATGTTGTTGGTCTACTCAACCTGATACGAGCAATGTACTATGCCACCATGAAAGTTAGTCACCTGGAAGGCAGTCAAGAGTAGGAGGAAGATTATCGTTCTGAGTTGCCTACCGTCTCTCAGCTCTTGACTCACAGAACCATCTTCATCTTCTCTTCATCCTATGTTTGTTCTTGCCCAGAATTAGACTTCAATTTGTCTTCTTTCGGGGATGGCATGCAAAATAGGAGAGGTTTGAAAGAACAGAATTGACCAAAATATCTCTGATTTTCCCCAAGAAATATTCTTTTTGTTTTTATGAGAGTATTTGGTGAGATTTGATGCTAATGTCTTAATAATGGAAGATGCCAAGTCATTCCAGTTACTTTCTTGAAAATTGATAATCACAAATTAGGAAAGACACAGCAAAGTTATCTGTTAGACATGGTTCCATTGAACTCGTAAATATGCATACAGTAAAACCCCGTTTATCCGAACCCCGTTTATCCGAAACCCCGTTTATCCGAACTAGCCGTCAGATTTAACAACAATTATAGTCAACACAATTACAGTACTGTAGTATACACCAAGTTTTAAGTGCTTTACAAGGCAAAATTCAACGTAAATTTTTGCAGAAATGCACTAATTTCCTCGGGACTTAAAAAGTAATGGAAAGATGTCACGATAGCTAAAACAGCCGACATTTGAACATAGAAAACAATCTGTTATCTCTGTGTCAAATTTGGAAGAAATATCGTACGTACTTCTTTTGAAATTCTTGTTAGGAACCATGAGTCGGTATAGGCTCAATATCCTCTCATACAAAAATACGTTAGGCTAGCGTACTCTTAGTTTCACTAAATCTGAAAAGTTAGTAACGTAGTGAGCTTCATACCTAAAAATAATGAAAGTAGACCTTACGAAAACATTGCGAACTGCTGTTTGAGAGTCTCCTACACGTGTGTCTCTAACATTTTTTGAAATTTTTGCAGAATTTATACTCTAGATACCTCTCCAGATCGTTACAGCTTTTCTTCAGCACACACATTCATTTAGTGTGTAGAAAGCATTGGTCATTCAGACGAGCGAAGGCTCAAATTTTTGGAATAAAATCTCCAGTCTCTGTTTTAGACGTCTTAAAATTTATTTGTCATATCATCGGTCACAAAAAATAGTAAGGAAATATTTTGGGGGATTTTGTCTGCAATTTTAAGCCTTTTCGGAATTATTTTGGAAATGTGTTGACACACTGTCTTATATGGACCCAGTGTACCGTACTTATGGCAAAAACTTGGAACCTCGTTTATCCGAACTTTTTCGTTATCCGAACAACCTTCGGTCCGGACGTGTTCGGATAAACGGGGTTTTACTGTACTTTTGAAATGGTTTAAGATAGAAACCCCAGGAACAGTGTATATTCCTTTTGAAAGGTGTCAAACGTCTGTGACTGCAGGGTCAAAAGATTGAAAATCTTTAAAATCCTCAGTGGTGCCAAAAGTCCCTGGTAATGAGGGTAGCAGTAATTTTGGGAAAGACTGCCTCTTTAAGTTAGACTTTTGGGGAAAATTTGGGAGAAATGACTGCAACAGCTGTATTTAGTCATTTGATGGAAAGTTTATCATTATATAATATTAACTTCCCTGAGAAGGCCCATGTTTTTGGTTCACACTACCTATGCAGAATACCAAGTCAAATGTACAAGTGTTGTGTTAATTTCTTTGATAATTCAGTCTCTTATTCTTGTTCTACAAGTTTCCAATGCTTTTTCTTACTGCTTGTGTTTTATTTGAAAATAAAATGTCAAAATTTGCTCAAAATCCTGATCATAGACTGTCTGATTTTCAGAAATAGTTTAGCAAGGCATTTGTAAAAGAGTTATCTGCCCGTGCAAGTACTGTACCATTTTAATATGCATCAGTGAGCAGCAAGGCTGGATTTTAACAGTTGTCCAGATGCCCATGACAACCAAAATTTGTGATGGACAACCAAAAATGGTGGGTTGGTTGTCCAGTTGACAACCAAAGTTCATGCAACAAGTTAACAGACTGCTTCCATGGTTACTGCAGATTTCTTTGTGGACTGCTAAATTTTCTTTTGGACAACCAAGAAAGGCACAGAGGTTGTCCAATGGATGACAATAAAATTTACTTAAAATCGAGGCCTGAGCAGTGTTACTTCTTGTACAGAGATGAAAAGTCCAAGGGTAGTTCTACACAGTTTAAACTTTTCTTAGCTTTACTCTGCTTTTAAGTGTGTTACACAAATGAAACTGAAAACTAAGCATGTATTTTACAGGGAGTAATTGAGGCAATGTGTATGCTAAAATTAAAGTTTTTACTATGACAAAACTGTATCATCGGGTACCTACCCATTTGGCTTCACTCTAAAGTTGTTTTTTATTCAGATGGAAAGAACATTACTCTTCAGTATATTTGAGACATTTTACAAGCGTAAGAAGAAGCATTTGAATTTATTTTAAGGGGTTCGTAACCACTTCCTTAATTTGAAGTTTGTAACAAAATATCTATCATTCAAGATTGATTGTAATTTTTTTAATTTTATTTATATATTAATCAGAGAATTGCAGAACTTAGTGTTACATGTACAATTATTGATTAATCCTACTTGAATTAATATAATTGGTATTGTGTGGTGTGGTTCAATGTCTCCTTATAAGGTCATACATTAAGCAGCAAAGTAATTCAGTATGTTTTTCTATTTTTTTGAAATTTTTAAATAAGATTTAAAGAACACTTGTTTCCTTTTTTTGGTATGATGTATGTATAAAATATTATGCTGTACAATGTGAATGTGATTAAAGTATCAAATACTACTTGCTTCAAATGTGCAGTATGGATAGTAATTTACTGTAAGAGTTGGCACAAAATGTTGCTTTGTGCACGAGCTTGATGTTGAGACAGGTGTAAGTCCGTCGGCTTACTGCTCACTTAGAAGGGACATAAGTTAACTGGAGTATTTGGGGTAGATACTGTTTAGATTTTAGCCAGTTCTAAGTTGCATCACATACAACCAGCATATTCAATTGTGAAATGGCAAGTTGTGATGAGGGCATTTTGAAGCAGTTTTTGAACAATTTTATGAATAAGAGCCAGTCAGGGGTGATGTAGCTTTGTTAATGACATTAACTTTTGTGATATTGACTCGAGTTAATTAACTTACAGCGAGTCAGTTCTGGTGCATTGATTGCTATGAAGAGTTGCATGGTGTTCAGAAACCAATGGTGTGGTGGTAAAGTGGGTCACTATGGTGGTGTGTAGTTACATCTTGTTCATTGAGATAGTTTGACATACTCCAGGAAGTATCTTCACATTTGTGAAGAAATTGGTGGAATTTTTCAATTACTTGGAGGACTCACAGAGAATTCCTTGTCGTTTTGCAGTTTCTCCATGGTGATGAGACTTACTGCAGTATGACTTCCTACAAACACTGGTGATCAGGATGTGTGTGATTTTGCCTGATAAGAAAGAAAAATGGTTGAATTATTCAGTGTGCAGGAGCCGTAGATGCAACGTAGGCTAGATGTGTAAATTTAACATGAAAGCCATGCATGGATTCATCCCAGTTAGCCATGAAATGCCCCTATTGGTAGTAGGTTGGTATGTGTAGAGCACTGTGTAGACTAGGAGGTTTAATCGGTATACAGCAGTTTTAAGGCAAGTAGCTTTATGAGAATCCCTGTTTGCTGTAATGCCATATAATTGTATCAGCGTAAACAGCAACAAAGTTATTGTCACAAACTATCAACAACATACTGTACTTCCCCCACTTAAAAGGAAGAAACCTCAGTATTGCAGAAGGAGAAAAGAAGTGATTTGTTCAGCTCGTTTACTAAACTTTGTGTGTTATAAAGTAAATACATGTGTGTGTGTGTTTGTTTGTTTCTCATTCAATTTTCACTTTAGTAGTAACCCTACAAAGAATGTAAACAGAAGCTTATTTCCAAGCTCTTTCACATAATTTTTGCTACTGTAAATACATCATCGAAGCAAAATGGATGTCAAGCTGGGAAATGGTATATAGTAATTCTTGCGAAAAATTTTGGTGTGGAAACAATTTGTCATAATCATGTAGAAGCACTCTTTTATCTGTGTGCTTGACATTTAAGGGAAGTGAAGTTAATAGAGTGGGTTGGGGGAGGGGGTTGAGGGGGACAGGGGATGACCTTTTTCACACCACCTGTGAATGTCTGAGGATGATTGTTAATAGAGATGTCACGGAGCAGTTGAACAGGTTATGACAGTGTGTGTAATGTACATGATAGAAATAAATTCTTTCATTAAAAAGTTTATATTTAAAGCAAATGAAAGCATACACACCATCTTATAAAGGCCTTAGTTCTATGTATGTTTGTTTGTTTTGTTTTTTGTGTTTTCTTTGTCAGAATCCAAGTTGAGAAAAAGATGTATAATGGTTGGCAACATTGTCTCTGGCATTGTAAGCTTGTAAATAGCAAATTTATCAGTGAGCATATACACTTTTTAACAAGTATATCATATTTTTCATTTTCAAAGTTATGGTAAGGTGCAAGAGGAAATCAAGTTTAATATGCAAATGGGTCTCGTTCTTTCCCTTTGCTAATTTTTTTGTTTCTACCACACTTTTGGGGTTTTAATTTCTTATCCCACATCGCAGATCCTTTTTTGTAATAAGTTGTGTGAAGTCAAGGTCTTTGTCAACTTTGACTGATGTTCCCTTATTGCCCAGTATTGAGCAAATGAGCGGATACCTCTAAATTACTTGGATGTGTTTTGAAGTATCTGAACTACTCCCTCTGGTTAAAGCTTACCAAGACCAGTCCATTAATAGGCACAGCACTTAAACAGGGCCAGAATAAATTTGGTATAAGGGCAAGTCCATTTTCCTATTGATTAATCCCATATATTTGTGCATCTCAAAGGGCACCAAGGCCAAAAGAAAGATTTTGTATTATCAGGTGTATGTTTGGTGTGTGTAATATAGAAGGGCACAAAGGTCCAAGTGGTCTTGAAATATGTGTAATTTTGTAGGACCTCAAGGTCATTGCCAAAAATACAAAGGTGCCATGGCTTCCCTTGGCCTTCATTTGATTCCAGCCCTGTAAGGCATACCAAAGTGCTTTTAAGTTTACTGGGTCAGTGACCAAGTAGTAAAGCATCTACGCTTTAGCTAGGAAGAGGCAAATCAACCCCAGTCATGCCATAGCAAAGACTCTAAACAGGTACTTGGTTGCTGTCCTGCTTGGTGCAGAGCATAAGAAGAAGGAACATTAAGAGTATTACAATGTGTGATCCCCTCAGTGGCAGTCAGATGCGTAGTCCTCAGTGCCTCGAGAATGTTTAGGAATGAACGGTTACACCATACCTTCATGAAACACCTTGATATGTCTTACTGGTACATGTGAAGAGGAATATGAAAATCAAATATTATCTCTACAAAGATAGATAAGCTTTCAACCTTTGTATTTGTACCACAGACTAAAGATATGACAGGAACAGGAAATGAACACATTATCTGCATATGGTATGATCAGAGGGAACTATTTATTGCAAAGGGAAGGGAGAACAGGACATGAATGGGGTTGTTGACTCTCTGGCAAATCAGACAAGGTCTACATATTAGTATCTTTTGTTTTCTTTCCCTAAACTTTCTTAAACAGCACTTTGCATTTAAAATTTTTAACACATACCTAAAGGTACCAACTCTATTATGGTGGCTGAAGATGTCACTTTGAGTCTAAATGCATTGACAATTGATGATTTGTCCCTTGACTACTTTTAAAAGTTAATATTCTGAATGGAACCTAAAAATTGATCAAAAAGGATACTTGTCATTGAGTATGTCATGTGACTATACTAAGCTGCATAGATTTCAGTTTTCAGTCTATTTAATTTCTTTATACTCATGAATATTGAATTTTAAACTGTCAGTGACAAAGAGAAGAGTACGATTTAAGGGAATGAAGTTCTCTTATGTAAATAACTAAACTTTCTGGGAATCTACTTTATAACATTGTCTATCAAAGGAAATAATAATAAAATCTTAGTAGATAAAGTAAGGAAAGTTTCACTTGTCTTGGTTTGAATTAATATCATATTCTTTGAAATGTTAAAGTACTGAGTAATGAAATAAAGTATTTTATATAAAATGTTAATGTTATACGTACATGATAATAAATGGATATCGTGGCACCTGTAATTACTGTGCTGGCATTCGACATAGAAAGCAGTCGGCCTGTTGTGAATTACAGAAGAAAATTGCAACCCTTTTCTAACTTATTCACATGAAGTTTCAGTCATCCATGAGCGGTAGGTACTACAGGCATTAACATAGCAAAGAGTTGACCATAGTGAAAAGCCGTCAACTTCAGTTTCAATAAAAAAAAAAAAAAATGAAAAAAGGGAAAAAATCAAAAGGTGTAGGTAATAAAATGCGTTCGTATATGTGGTCGTAGCCAATCAAAAATCCTGGCTATGCCAGTGACTGCAGGGTTAACGTTAGTGAATAATTGAGTTGTGTATTGCAGTCGCGGATTAAAAAATGGAGGGGCGAATTTCGACGGTAATCTCAAGTTCACCAAAGGTGCACCACGAGCGCGAAGTGCGATTTTGCATGTGTGGGGTCCAAGGACCCACGTAAGGGCCCCTGGCATTTTCCAGGGGCAAAACTACAGTGGAGTCCAGAGGGCAAAGCCCTCAGTAGCCCTCACAGTATTATAGAAGGACATAGCAAATTAGCTCTGTTCAAAAAATTGTTCATAATTTCAAAATTTATGAAATTCGATGCTAATGCATGGGGTGAGTGCAGGTTATAAGAAGGCCTGGGGAGGTTCAGGGTGAATCAGCAGTTATAATTTGGAGGCTAGTGTCCTTAAATAAAAACATAAAATGAACGAAAGGGGGCTACACCAGAGAAAATAGGAGAATTTTTAGTGTTGTGGATTAATTTTGCAATGTAAAATGAAGGAAAACAATACTTAGTGCCATAAAAAATGATAGAAAGATTTTACTCCACGCGACAGAGGCGGAGCTTAAGGCTGGGGAGGCAAGGGACCATTGTTTTTGAAAAAGAAATTATTTGGTACCTTAATGAAAATTTCTTTCAAAGCATGGACGCTGGCTTGCCGCTACACTTTTGTAACTTGAAGCCCTGAAATTAGGGTCACTGACTGTTTTAAATTTACGTCATTACACGCAATTCCTTGCATACAAAATCCAGAAACATACCCGTATGAAGGCAATCGCAATGAATTTTCTTCTCGTAAACTCGATGGGTGTCTCGGTAGAGCTGTCTGTGGGAAAAGTTGGTGGAATTGCTTCGTTATGACTTCCTGAAGGGTAGCTTGAGAATAAATTTCTTCCCAAACCCTTGCGAAACCTCCCGCTGTTCACTTTCCCCTGCAACTACCACTATCCTCATCGAATTGACCAAAATTAAAATCTTTAAATTTGCAATCGTCATAAAAATATTTCGTAAGCTCTTTAAATTACACCTGGGGAAGGTAGTAGTTTCTCTAGAAATGGCCCAGAATGTCCTCAAAAGCCATCAATTTTAAGAAAATTTCCGGAGCAGACCCTCAGTCCCTCCTTAGCGCCTTTGGCGCTCGCGCTGAAAAGTTTTATAGGCCGTCAGCTGTAGGCTGAGACATTTCATTTCGCTCCGGCAACTCTGGGAACAGATATTTTTCACACTAAGTTTTACACACAATGACAAGGAATATTGTTACAAAAGTTCTCCACATAATTTCCTGCAGTTTTTTCATGGTTTCAATCGACATACCGACTTAATTTTCATCGCGTACGTCTATTAAATGAAGGTTGTGACTTGAAAATATTCATTCGCAAAGTAAGACTTTACATCACGTGGTATAAATTACCCAATCCAGTACTAGATCAATGACGTAATTAACATGATCACGGCCAAATATGGCGACGTCCAGTACAGCGTCGCTAGCAACGAGCAAAGAACGTTTACATGCTTTTTGCACATCGAATCGGAAACCAGAGGCCTCCTTCACGAAGATACGATGGACTAAATTCACATCATGTGCAAAGAATGGCTCCAACTGAGCGGGCGAGACCGTTAGATCGCAGAAAATATTCAGTGTCAATGCCATGGCTTTGAACTTACGATAGCATTACCAGCCCAACACTGCAATAGCAGTACAGAAGCACGTACACGGGGCTAATCTCCATTGACCATTGACTACTTAGGCCTCAGGCTAGCCTAGGCCTACAATACAAAGTAGGCTACAATTGATACAACCTAACCTAACGTTACAAGTTACAGTTGCAGGCTACAGTATATATCAACTACCATGAGTTCACTGGAGTTGGGTTTTGAGTGCAAGCAGCATTATTACCGTCGCATCATCGACAGCAAAGCCATTACTTGAATCATTATGATAATGAGCAGAAGACAGGCTGTTGCCAACAAAAACATATCTGTGAAGGTAAATATTAAAGTAGGGCCTAGGCTAGGCTAACTTTAAGGCTATTAAAGGCCATGCTTTGGCTAGCCTATGCTAGGTAAAGCCAGGCCCCATGAATTTGTTACAATAGTATGTTACTTTTAGTTACAGGTGTAATTCATGCAACTTGTTAAAAATACAATTCATAAACACCTTTATTGATTTCCTGTATTCTGATTGGCTGAAAACCATTCGAGACCAGTCTCGAATCGCATTCGAGACTGGCCTTTGCCAGTTTAGGAGAATTACTTTTCAAGGTGAATTGAATATCACTGTTACTACTGCATTGTGCACTATGCTTTGTCCATGATGTGTTACCATAGCAACATAAACCATAACATCTGAGTAAGAAAACCAGTTACTGTAAACTACTGTAGTATTATACTGTTATGCCTAGCACCCCTGTAGCTATAACCATTCCAAAGCATAATGCTCATTTCATCCCATGAATGAATGCTAGCAAAACTATATTCATCTTCTTGGATACTGGCAGTGGTATTGCTAAAAGAGTGTATATAACCTTACAGTATATGCCAAGGGTACATTTTGTTAACGGTCTGCCTGTTACAAATATTCCACTCCTTATTCTCCTAAGTTGGACTGCATGGTAAAGAAAAGTGAATTTGGTCTCTGTGCTGCTAATGCCAGCATGGGGCCTGTGTTATAACTATGACATGCAGAGCAATGGTAAACAGGTTTTACTGACAGTGTCACTGTCAGGTTTTTACGTTTGAACCAATTCCGCTAACACTAAAAGACATAACAGGCCAGCACGGTCTTCATTTCTAGTTCTACGCCGAGCTAGGCTTCTTATGAACTAATGTTGTAAATAGTTTAAGCTAGTCCAAACGTTAGGCCTGCATAATCTGTATTAAAAACTTGAACACATTTTCAAAGTTACCAACACTATAATCCTTTTCCAAAAAGGCTTAAGACACCTAAAACCACCGTCTTACTTATGGATCTTGAACGATCTTGTGCATTAACTACTTGCAGTCAAATGTCCGCATGCATGTCGTTGAATGCTGCACTGCACTGCACACAATATATTACAGTAGACCGTAACTGCACAGCACTGTGTATTCATTTACCTTCTGTGAAACTTTCGTGGAGTAGAACTTCACTGTAAACAATAGCCAGCTAGAAGTTAGTTTCCTTGTTTTAATGCTCAGCCTCATCTCTACAACGATGTATGATAATTCAGAGATAAGCAATTTTGCGTTTAATTAATCCAGTTAAATTTCATTCGATGAATTGAGATTACAATCAATATGTTAAGTGAAAATATTTGCGTGGTTGGCCACTTTCTTTTGGCTTAAAGTTGTTCGCTACTATCGCAAGAAACTAAACATGACGTCATAATAGAGTCCTAAGTTAGCTGGGAGAATTAAAATTTGATCTGTAAAATTTTGTCGAAAATTCAATGTTTTTGTCGATTCCCAACATTTTAATGTTGAGTGTTTATGAATGGGGATAAAAGCAGGGTGCCCGGTCTTAAATGTGATTCGAGACCTCCGATGACGTCATCACAGAGGCCGCAGACCTCGGCTGTCGCCTCGGTCCGCTCAGCCTACGTGATGACGTCATCGTCGGTCTCAAATCACATTTAAGACCGGGCACCCTCGCATTTATCCCCTAAATAATAGAAGGGTGATCCCAGTGAAAAATGGGATGATTTTTGCAGGGCAAGAGCAGTCGCCCCAAACTTATTTTGAAGCAACTGCTAACTCTCACAATTTTCTTCTTATTTCTCTTCAAAGTATCTTTCATAATATTTTAGGGCTTCAATATTTCATATTCAAGGTAAACCAATCAGTTACTTCTAGTAAATTTCACATTTGAGGAGAAAAAATATTGTCACATGACTCTAAAGAGCCAATCATGAAACAGGACAGTCTACTACACTACTTTAAGTTGGGGTGACTGCATTTGACAACGTTTTTTTGACTTCCAATTTCGTTCTACGCCTTTTGGATGATTTTGGTAGGAAAAATCATCACTTTTGGAATATTTTTCAAGGTTGAGAAGAAAGGAATGTTTCATTGCGCAATTGGCCAACTGTTTAACCTTGAAATGGTCGGGTATTTATTACTTTAATAATTGCTGCCTACTGCTGAGGGATGAATTTAGTTGTTTCTTTTATAGCAGGAAGAAACCTTGAAGGTTACTATGGTTCCTGTTCTACAACTAAATAGTCACGGGCCAGGCAGCAATACTGGAATGTGTACAGTATAACTTCCTTGACAATTTTTAATGGCAGGACAATTTTGGAAGGTTATGGACAAAATCGTCTAAGCGCAGTAATTTTTCATCCCATTTTTCACTGGGCTTTGTAAGGATACAGTGATTATTGGAACATGAAGAAAGTGCCAGTTTTTGGAGCTTTTAGTCTTGTGAGCCAAACTTTGATAATTGAGTTCTGGTAGGCTATCCAGGTGTGAGAATATTAATGGACACAAGCATGCCATAGACTAATTGTAGATCATGCAAATCTGATCCGTGAGTGGGATCAGTGGATAAATCATGGTATGTTCCACAAGATTTTTATTGTGCTAATCTGAAAACTTACTTACAAAATTGGGGATTGCACAGTGATTAGCATGAAGTGACTCTACATTGTAGCTCCCATTCCATTCTTGGCAGTAATAAGTAAGTTTGAGCTCATGCAGTTCCAGTGGGAACTGTAGAATATTGAACAGTATATGGCTCATGTTATCTTTTTGAATTTCTTTCTAGGCATGTTTGGTTAGGCTGCAATCCTGAAGAAAGATGTAATGCATCAGAGATGTATGTGTAAAGTGTGTGGCACACAAGATCAATTAACATACAGTAGGTCAGGTTACAACTACAAGATGTGTACACAACATGCATGATTCCTGCATGACAAGGAAGATGGATCATTTTTCAAAGTAAGTAGACAAGCAAATTTCACTCTTCTCCTGCATAGTTTTGGCATGTTGGCTTAGTTAAAATAGGCTACAAAATTTGCATGAACAACAACTTTTGGTGGGCTTCTGAAACAATAATTTGTGTATCCTAGCAGCAGTAGCAGCGTGTAGTCTACAAATACCTCATTGGAAACTCCTAAGGTAATTTTATTTGAACAAGGTTGAGAGACAATACCGGTTTACCTCATTATTGTGAATCTGCACTCAGCACTGAGAATTTCATCTTATTTTCTGCCATGTAAGTAATAATTATCAGAATATTGTACTGATATTTACTTGTATTATTTAGGATGAAATAACAGTTTTCTGGCTCTCTGGATGTTGGTTTAATTGAATACTGTATATACTGTATGTATCGTGTGAAACATCTACCATACCCAATTTCCCTCTGATGTGATCAGTTTGTTTCAGTCATTCAATTACAAAGGAACTGTATTCATGGATTTTACATTTAGAAGTAATCATTTGAAATTCTGTACAGGGGTGGCCTCAATGCACAGGGAAAGGAGACCATACTCACCTCTTTAATCATGGGGAATGCATGTCCCCACTAGGGAAACTTTCCCCATTTGCTAAGGAGCTTAGGTTTGGCGATTAAGGGTAAACTACCTGATAGAGGGGGGGGGGGGTGGGGGGATGGGATAGCTGTTGCCCATTTCTTTGGGCAGAAGGTTGGGTACTATACATTGTTGTTACCTTGATAGGCATGCATTTATACCCAACAGTTTTCTCGGTTTGCTCTTAACGAATACCAATTTTGAAGATTTCAGTGAAGTTAGTTCAATTTATTCACTGCACAGTTTTGTTTGCATCTGGTAATGTGGTACAGTTTCCTTACAACATATACTGTACATCTCAAAATTGGCACTTACTGTAGCTTGGTAACAGTACTGATTGTGTCTAAAACATCATGTTACTGTTTCAGATCTTCCCTACCGGCTACCCCCATTTTACTCCCTCCCCTATCCCTGCATCCCTCTCAGAGCATTAAACTGCCACCACCTAACATGCGTTGTTTTTCATTTCTTTTTTTTTTACTTTTAGGGTTGGGTAGGATGTCCTTAATGAATTTTGGTGGGAGTAAAACCAGATATGGTAGGGGGTGTACAACAGCTACCTCTGATTTATGAAAAAAAAATTGAGTCCTTGAGTGAATTGTGATAAAATCTTCATGTAATGTGTTTTCTGCACAAGATGGAAATTCAAGTAAAATTTGGGAAGACAGGTATCATCTCTCCCCCCACCCCTCCCCCAACCCATGGTACACTACCCTATGGTATACTACCCTATCCAAAGAAAAACCATGGAAAAAGCATTCAATCAACAAGCTGTGAAATAGTTTGACTCAAATCATTGCATTTTCAAAGAATAATTAAAGTGTCTAAGTGTAGGCCAAAGTGACATAGTAACTGCTATTAATGCCTAGAAGCTGGCCAGGATTGTGCTCGGTGTTGACAAGCTACTATGCACTGACTAGGGGAAGTACAGATAGCATTCCAAATTCTTAGAAAGGTGAGTTTTCCACTTCCAAAGTTTCACATGCTATAAATCTGTAAAAACCATAATGGTCATCCAAAACCATTCCAGGCCCCAGTCACAGACATAGCTGGGAATTGTGCAGTATTCATGGCTTTACAGTTTTATACCCTAAGGCCCATTCTTACTTAAGTGTAGCATTAAAGCTATGAAAGTTCAACAAATGAAGTTGTCCATGTACAAGTGAACATCATTGATGCAAGTCTGCTCACCCTTTTTATTGTATGTTCATTGGGAGTAACAGAACAATTTGGTCTTGTTTCTTCTCAGAAACTATCAGATGGAAATATGGTGACTGCAGGATACAACTTCTGAAATCAAGAGAGAGATCACACTTTATAAAGGAATCCACAGATCAGGCAAATGAAGGCAAATAAATATTTTTGTACTTTAAGTGAATGTAAGTTGTACTAGTACCATACTGTATTTTCTCTCAAGGAATCATCCATCCATGATCTGTTGCTTCCATCCTTGTTCATATGACACTGCTTTCATTCCCTTTTCTTAAATTGTGAGTACATTACAGTATGTAAGTGAATTGATGTCAACAGCAAAGTAAACATTGCAAAGTTTATATGTATTTTGACCATTAAACATAGGGACTAATGAAGCATCATTTTTAAGCTGTTCTTGTCAGTGAGGCTACTTAATTGTGTTTAAGTAAAAACTAGGAAAGGCTGAACTTTTGATGGGTTCATTTCATACCTTCAGGCATTACCCTTATCCTGAGTTGATGTAGAATTTACCTTTTCCCTATGAATTGTATCAAATTAGGACATACCACAAGTGGCTGTTTTATAGGAAGGGAGAATTAAATGTCAATTGTTGAAATTTCTGGAATAAAATTAAGAATAACTTTGGTAACTTTGAGGGTCTATAAAAACTTGTCAAGATTTTAGAAAAACAAATCTGATTATAATTCTAAATTTTCACAGTCTGGAACATTTATATGGCTTTTAAATAATGAAACGATTTCATTTGAAATTTTGGGAAAAGTTTTAACCCCTTGTTCCATTGTTTTGTAAGTTCCTGTTGTCATGAGAATATGTTCAAATATTTTCCACTTCTTTTCCTTTGTAAGCTCAAAGTGAAGTGCATGGCTGATTAGCATGGCCAAAAGAACTGCTAATTGTACACTAACAGAGTTATTTTCTGTGACTGGATTACTGTCAAGCCATATCATCACTTCCAGGTTCATTTCAAAGAGAAAATGAAGATGTGTAGCCTAATTTATATAATTGGTGCATTCAGTTTATAATGTTTATGCAAGTGACAGCTTCCCACAAACATATTGTGATTACAGAGACCAGGTCATGTGACAGTTTTTTGTCCCACATTATCTAAAGCTACCACATGTACGTAATTGTAAAGCAGGCACTAAGTGATGGTCTTTGCATTGAAAAATGAGACTATAAAGAACCGTACAACGTCTGAATGAATTAGGCAAGTAATGTGTGCAAGTTAAGGTTCTTAATGTTGGTCAGCAGGTGTGACTGATTCAAAGTTTAAAAATTCCAATAGCATGATGAAAAACTTATTTTTTTAAAGCTAACTCTGTTTGTAATACTTTTTGTCTAAAAAAAGGCTGTTAACTGGTCCACATAGTGTGATGTGACATTTATATTATTAGGATATGTTAGCATGACTTTCAACACTCAATTAGTTTTCTGTAGTCTTAGTAATAGTAACCCCTTTCTACATCGTTGAGTATGTGCAGAGGAGCAAGCCAGCCGTCACTGTGACCAACCATGAAGCTCCCCTGGTTTTCATTTTCTCATCAGTTCACAGCTTCCTACTACTGTATCACAGCTTATGAAGAAAAGGGTAGGCCATTTGAGGGGCATTGTTAGTGTTAGTGACCCCACAGTACCTGACACAGAAGTAAACAAAGTAACTTGTTAGGCCTGGCCTAACGTCAGGCCTAGCCCTCTTCAGTCAAATAGCCTGGGATACCATACACTTTGTGTTGGCTCCACTGTTGTTGTATTCAGAGACTGCTAGTGGCACAGAAGGAATTTTTGTTGTAAACTTCTGCAGCAGTGTGGTTTTCATTAACTTTTTTGTAGACTGTAGAGTTGTATTGTAGGCTTATAACATAGTGATTTGTTGCAGCCTGGACAAGTAACACAGACTGCATATAGTCTGCAGGCTGGAGAAGGTTCCACACCCAGGGTTTACAGATCCATGATCGATTGTATATTTCTGTGAAAATTCATGTTGTTATGAGTGGGAGCCACTTATAAATGTATAATTGTAGTGGGGTGATTGGAGAGGAAATTTACTGTTTCATTGTATCATTTTTTTTTGTATCATTTTCCGTGCCAGTTCCATGAACAAATATATTACAGTGAAAGGGACTCCTAAAAATCTGTCTTTTAATTGCTCCACTGGTTGTCTATTGCATCTGACAGTACAGTCCAATAATATAGCACTTTCACTAATATGCAGGTCACTGGCCAACTTCTAAATTTAGCCACAGGTGGACCCTTGAAGAGGCCAACTGCAGTGACATGCCAACAATCTCTTTACTGGGGAGTAGCCTGAAGCCTTTTTCACTCTGGTGGATCAGAGGTGGACCACTGATGGCTGGCCATCAATGGACTGCTGTTGGAGGCTTGACAACAGGAAAAAATTGCTGGAGGACCACTGGTGGCTGCTGATAAAGGAACATTAATGTAACTCCACCTCTGGACCTCTAGGTATTTGATATCTGGGTTAACAAACTAGCCATGATGCTGCAGACTGCAATCTTTGAATCTGAACAACTACATAAGTTTTCAAGTTCACAGAACAATGCAATTTACTTGGAAATATGATAGGAAAGTGCCCTTAGCTCAAATTAAGTTGCATCACCCAAGCAGAAAAGAGCTAAATCTGGACAGCCACAGTGGCTATTATGTTCAGTTGAAGAATGCTGTCCCACTGCTCCCATTTTGCTGGTCACTGGACATGTCCCGAGTGTCTTCATGGATATTACACACACACAATACTCTGTTGCCAACTTGGCTTAATCCAAGATACCTGCCGAATGCCTGCTATGGCAGGGAGTAAATCTTCAAAGTAGCTAACGGCTTTTTCCCAGTATGAATAACACACACACCATACTCTGTTGCCAACTTGGCTTAATCCAAGATACCTGCCGAATGCCTGCTATGGCAGGGAGTAAATCTTCAAAGTAGCTAACGGCTTTTTCCCAGTATGAATAAATGCAAGGAGGCATTTGTCACTGAATGATGACGAAACTATTTTCAAGTTTAGTTTTAGTTTTATTTGGTTATCATTTCCCAGGAAAAAAACAATCTGCACAAATCCTTCAGGATTCCTGCAGAAATTCTTTGTCATGAGACTTGCAGTTCACAAGAAATTCCTACAATACTCCTGTATTAATGCAATGTTTCTTCATTTAGAATAAAGTCATGAAATTATCCTCTACTCTAGGGTTAACTAAATTCTGCCAGATTTCTTTACTTCACTGAAAATCTTGAATGTACCATTCACAAAAACACAAGAGATCCCTGACATTGTGATATATCAAGTCATAACAAACTTTCAAGGAAACTGCTTACTGTTCTTTTGCTAACACAGCATGGGATGTGGATTGTACTTTTATTTTAGTATAGGTGAAGGAGGAATACTCAGAGTGCCCTCCCAAGGAGTGATCTAAGGGGAGGTCCCACTTCCCTTTGGAAATTCTCTGAAAATTAGTTGAATGATAATGCCCTTAGATGCTATGCAATTTGATACTACGCAATTTGATACTACATATTGTGCAGTTTTGAAAAACAGTTATTGAAAGTTCTGCATATTTCATACAAAATTTGGGGGGTACAAAATGTGGGGGGCAGGGTTAGAGAATAATACTCGGTTGGCTGCCCTGATTCGATTAAAACCTAAAGCCCCCATGTCTTTATGCACATTTCTTACACATCTCAATGCTAGGCAATATACTGCAAGCTCCATTTAAGACTGCAACTTTACTGCTTTTCACATCTTAAATTTTTTTTGAAGAATCTCCAGCGGTCATGAAAAATTTCTACAAAAATCCTACCTGTACCCAGGCTGTGAAATAACTACAATATAAACATGCAGTAAATCCTTCCTATTTACCATAGATACATCCTTCACTGCCACTGCAGGTTAGTTTCTACAAGATTCATCTGATAGATCTTCAGAAGTCCTTCATTTGTCCTCCATACTTACTGCAAGTTTCCCTTAACATTACCTACCACCACAAGCAAACATGTGTTATTAATGGAGGAACCCATAAAGTATCCCTGAATACCTTCAGTGCAAATTGCAACAGTTATTTTTTCCTCAGCAAGCACTGCATTTGTCCTTCAGATTCCTGCATGAAAGTCCTGCATGTTGGGAAAGTCAATGATTTTCTTTTCAAAACCCTGCAAAACTCAATTCAAAATGCCTATTTTTCATTTTTAATACTTAAAAAACCCAATGGTTGTGTACAGCTGGCATGATTTAATACTTGGAAATATATATGTGCTTTCACACACTAAACACACATGATTTTAATACGGCCATGAGGTTTTCTGTACTTTTAAGAAATTTGGAGCAATCCAGTGTCCATATGCCAATGATGAAAACCCTGTATATCATATGCAGACAATTTTGAAAATTACTGGGGCAAACATGGAGTACAAGCATCTGAAATGTCTCTGAAAATTTTGCAAGATAATATTGAATATTCTCTCACTTGTATGATTAAATTCTGTCTACTTAGCCAACAATAACAGGTGACGGGAGCATGGGCGTCTGCAGAAGAAAATTCAGGGGGGCAAAATTGTTTAGGGTGCCAAAACTGGAGCTGTTTCCCCTCTCAAACCCTTGATATTGGAGCTTCAGGCCCATTAATCTGCCCCTAGATCAAACTCTGGATATTAAGCAACTGTTAAGTAAAAGAAGCTAGCATTTCAGTGGTGGTGTAAGAAGTAGGAATATTCAGGGTTACTTATAGCAAAATTAATTGTTTCACTGAAAACTGCTTACTTTTGCAATGACAATTTAGGAGCATTTCCCACCATGTCAGAAGAATGCCCAGATTACAAGTGTCCACTTCCATTTGAAGGAGTCGAATTTGGCTGCAAGATGTTCCCTTCAGCACATCTAAATATATAAATATAGTCCTTGCACAACAAAACAAGGGTCATCTTCATCTCTGAAGTTTCTGCAAGACATGCATTGCATAGACCAGTACATGGTAGGTCTGCATTCAGGCAGGCACCAACATCAACCTTTCAAACATCTGCCAGCTGCACAAGTGCAGCTAACACATTCAAATAGAACATCTGGTGCAGGCCACTTTGTCATCCAAGTTACAGTCAGATCATCTTCAAGCCTCCACTCATGTCCATCAGGAGATGGAGCATTCATTTTCTGCAACAAAGCTCGTCCATGGATAGTTGCCTGATAGTTACAGCACTTAGAATGCAGAGTCGGCACATCTCTTGTGGGTGGTAAACTCTGCTTAGAGCCTTAGAAGATGGCCATGAACAGAAGATTCTGTATCTGACATCATCAACACACTCTGCTGTTAGAACAAGCAAATAAATTTCTCAAGTGAAGACAGTGTTTCCTGCTGTAACTGGAAATCACTCCCTAATTTGGAGAATGTTTTCTCAAACTCTGGGTGTTCTTCTAGCATCTTCAGACTGCTTTCTCATGCTTTCTCTTGCCATAGAAGGCACTAGTTGAGTCACAGCCAGTGATAGTGCATATTTTTTCTGGATAGCAGCTTCATGTAGCATTCCTAAAAAAATGAAAAATACAAAATGAGCCTGCATTGAATAACACGTGCTATTTTGCAAGAACATTATACTGATTACTCCACAGGTTGGGTTGGTAACTTGGGCTACAATACAGGCTCACATCATGGATGGTCCTGGCTTGACATATTAAGTGATCTTCTAACAATAAGTACAATTTTTTTAAACTGGCATTATAAAGACTTATGTATGAAGAGCTTCATGATGTGATACAGGGAATAATTTTGTGTTCAAAATTTGCTTAGTAATTTTGAGGTTTCTGGGTTTCTCTATCACAAAGCTATTAAAAACCCTAATGTTGTATACATGTACAAAATCTGCTACACAGTTTTGCATTTGTGTAGCAGTTTGTCCATCTTGTGAAGCAAAAATGTGATGCAATACCGGATAAATTATTCCTGTCATATATGTCCATCTCTGTCACTGGAGATCTCTTTGTATGGGTGCAGTAAGACCATATTCAAAAGGAACATCAGATTAGACTCTCTGGATACCCATGCAAATTTTGGTGCCTTCAGGCTGCACTGTCAAACATTCTTCCAGCTTCAAGATAGCAACACATGTGTACTGTTATCAGCTTAAACAGATTAGCTGCTGGACTTTTGCAGACTCTGGCTACAGTAAGTACTCCTACCCATGAACATTGCAAGCTATACCTTTCAAAGCCCACGAAGGCATAGGCGTAGGTTTTGTGAAAGTTTTTGTGAAAATTCGGGCAAAATGCTGAGAATTTTTCGGGCACCTACTGAAAGAAAATGCAATGATGTACAGTAGCTAAAGGGTATTAACTTCCTTGGTAATTAATATAAAGTTCTGATTTGAATTGCACCGGCACCTATATATTCCATACTAATTCATCGGTGTGTTTCTAATTGGTTAAACTTGTATTATGATTACCAGTGGTGTACTGTATTTGAGGGGCCAAATCGCCATGCCCCCTCCTCACTGATACTGATTTTTTTTTCTACCTAAAATATGTAAATATTTTAACACAAAATTTTACTTCAAAGGTAGCATATGTGGCACCAGATTGCATGTCCTAATTTTTCAAAATTTTCAAAGGGGACGTCCCCTTAGACCCCTCCCCCAGGCCGGCGATCAACGACTTCTGCTAAAATTAAAACCAGTAAAGAAGGTAGAAACAAGGCAAATTATTGTACGTAATTGGCATGCAGTGTGATAAATGATGAATGCCCATATGATATGTACATTAACATGTCGAAGGTGCGTGGAGTGCACTGAAATTTTGGGTTATACTTTTCGGGTAAGTCATTCCAGCCCCCCCCTCCCCAAACAACTTGGGCTCCTACGTCTATGCATGAAGGTAATTGGTTCATGGCCTTTCTAGTATCACCCAAGAAAAACCATTAAACCTAAAATGTTTACATGCAGTTTGCCAAAAGGAAAGTTCTGCCTGTTCACCCCAAGTGCCAATTACAAAATCGCGGCCTCATAATTTCCTAACCCCAAATCTTTATATAGAGCACCAAGTCATAAATTTGAGGGTGTGTGATTAAGAAATTGTAATATTGATCAGCAAAATGTCACCTGTAATAAAATATGTGGCATAGTACCACAGTAGATAACATAGGCTAGATTCCAACTGAGTTGCTGCTGTCACTTTAAAATGCATGGTTTATCAGTGAGGTATGCTCCATGCTGTGCCAAATATCCTTGCAAAGGTTTATATTTTGTCAAAATGTGTGATGATTGTTGCAAGTCCTTTTTAGTTTTGCAACTAATTTTTGGCAATGGTACTTTAAACGTTCAGGGTATAGGCCTAGGCTAGTAGGCCTAGCCAAGGCTAATCATTTTCTTCTTTTAATTTGCAGGTTACGCCTAAACCTACATTTAAAAACACAGAATTAAGGCCAGGCCATATAGGCTACAAAGAAATGTACGCCCATAGGAAATCTTGCATTTACTGGCAGTGACATTTGACAACTCAGTCAACCTTGTCCTTTAATTTGCACTAATTAAGTTGCAAAAACTCATCAAATGCTCCTTTCATTGTCAAAATAACTTGCATATAATTACTACTCTGGCAGGCCTAACTTTCAATTATGCTACACCTACCTCCATCGATTGTTTCAGCTTGAAGCAGCTTGTACTTTACTCTTCCAGTTATGCTCAGGTCCACTTTTCCGCATACGATGCACTTGGGCTGGCAATATTGGTATAGCCTAACGTTAGGCCTAACAAGTAGGCCCTAAGTAACGTCACTTGAAGTTGAACTAGGGCCTAGGCCTAAAGTTAGTGCATGATAGTCTCGCTCTGGCTCTGCGCCTCTTCGGCGAAGGTACATCCCATTGACTGTCATGATCGTTTTGCAATTTTCACTTTTGGGCATTTATTCTTTTGTTATGTATAAAACGACGGTAACACGTTTCGTGAAACCCCAGCCTGTTGCTGAACTTCGCACAAGCCTCTTCACACAGTCATACGGTAAACCTAACGTTAGGCCTGCTTGGATTTATTACTGTGTTAGTGTTACTGCTATCGTCTATTACAAAAGCGTTCGATGTTTTCTGCGATCTCACGGTCTCATCCGCTCAGTTGGAGTCATTCTTAGCACATGATGTGACTTTAGTCCATCGCATCTTCGTGATGGCCTTTGCTTTCTCGAAGTTGACCGATTCCATGTGCAAAAATCATGCAAAACGTTCTTTGCTCGTTGCTGGCGACGTTATGCTGGACGTCACCTTTAGGCTAGGCCGGCCATAAAATCTTTTATTACGTCATTGATCTGGTGTTGGATTGGGCAATTCATACCACGTGACGTAAGTCTTACTTTGCGAATAGATATTTTCAAGGCACGACGTTGTTTTAACAATCATACGCGAAGAAAATTAGATCGGTATTTCGATAGATATTTTGGAAAAACTGCAGAATTTTATGTGGAGAACTTTCTTGACAGTATTCTTTGTAAATTTGCGTAAAAAGTGGTGTGAAGAATATCTATTCCCAGTGTTGCTGGAACGGGACCCTATTTTACTGCCTATTATTGAATCACAGCTGACGGCCTATTACAGGAAATTACGAAGATGTCTTTGCAAGAACTACCCATAACAACTATTAACTTTGGAAAGTATTATATATCTGTAACTAACTTTGCCCCCTTCAGTAACTTGTCTGTCTTTTGGCCTGTCAGTAACCCTCAAAGTCTTATCTTACCTATGAAATTATACAGTATATGTATTTTCGGAGCTACCTCATTTTTCACCCCGTGACATAAAAAACAAAAAAAAAAACAAAAAAACAAAAAAAAAAAAAACAAAAAAAAAAACTTGAGAGGCACTTGTCCCAGACTATCAACAAAAATAGAAGAAAGAATACGTAACTGGAGGAATGTGAATTTTTTTATGTAATGAATGATATTGCATTCAAATTACTTAAATCACGGAGAAACAATAGGCTGTAATAATTGTTTTCTTCGACGAGCTTCGCGCGCACCCGTTGGTTTTAAATGTTGTTTTGTGATTACTTCCTGCAGAACATCTTGCTCGACTCAAAACTTGATACAAACTCTTTCATGATCATTGTAACCACCGACGAGCCAAGCTCCCTTTATCATGCTGACCAGATATTCTGAGTACGGCCATTAGTAAAATGGTCAAAATGTGACCTTTGTGATCTGTTTAGTGCACATTGGATGAGTTTTAAGTTAGCCAAATGTTCTAATGGTTTCCATTCTTTAAACACTTCAGAGCTTCCAGGGCGTTATTGCTGGACGCCTATAGGGGCGTTCAAGTCCCCTGGTCCTCACCAGAGGCACTAGCTGGGCAGGCTTCTGCACCCTTCGCCTTCAAGAGAATGCTCCGCGCTAATGAAGCCTCCTCGACACCGCATGGTGTTCCGCCCGGGTTTAATTGCCCCCCATTTTCAGCCACCAAATCCCAGACCTGGTCCGAAGCCAACTTTGTTTCAGGCCCGGGCCATCTCGGTCCCATACCCTCTCGGTCTGGCAATAAGAATTCCTGTAAAATTTTTGACTAAAGTAGTCATTCTGGAAATAAATTTGAGCATCATCTGTTTAAGTTTTACTTGTAATCTGTTACTCATGACATAGTCAACTTCAGGCAAGTTGCCTATATTACCGATATCAATATTTCAGTTCTCAGTATCGGCCGATACCAATCTGAAAACAATTTTTGGCAAATAATTAAGCATTCTGCAACTAAACATAGGCTTCAGGTACCACGATGAAGTGTCTTTTCATCTTGATGAGGTAAAATAATGGATCTTGCATTAACAAAATTTTCAAACAGTGTACCATTTTCATGACATATGGGAAGATAAATATCGGTTAGGTAATATCGTCATTTACGGTAAATTTTGCCGATACCGATACAGGGTGAACATGTACGGTAATATCCGTCGACACCGATGGTGAACACCGGGTAATCGTTCCAACACCTCTCCAGGCAGTAGTTTTACAGATCATACTGTACATCTGTTTGCGGCCTCTAGAAGACTGAACAACAGTTTACATCCTTTGTTGGGAAAAATAGTAAAAATAAAATAAAATTAAAATCAGATACAATAAATGCAACATTTAAAAAACAAGAACCAAGTTTCCTGCATTTTATTCATTATGAAAATGTGCCGGCTTATAAGTAGTGGCATGATGGTCCTGTAAGATCATGGAGGTAACTCCATGGTAAGATGCATCCAAAATTTTAAGTGTAACCATAGAGTTACCACCTCGAGGTGTAACAAATCTTTGGCTTATTGCTCTTACTTAAAATGTATATGCCTCCTAAGTGATAAAATCCTTCCAATAGTAGTTTCCATATTGCAATCCGTGTGAATGAGAAGAATTGTAAAAAAGGCATTGGGACCGAGTTGACTTCAAGTTTGCTTGGGACCGAGATGACCTGCTCCCGTCCAGCCCAGGTGCTCATTATGATTGTTTTTTTTTTTTTTTGATGGGAGCAGCAGTCCTGGGCCCATTAAATTTCAATGGAAGCAGCAGTCAAAAACAGAAATTGTATTTTACTAGAAATAAACCCTCATAAATAGAGAGTTCCAAATTTTCTGAAATTTGATGGTTGTGTCGGATTCCTGTCGTGTCCTGAAATTTTCAAGAACTTCCTTAACCGTCGAATGCTCTTGTTCTGCGACATGCTATTTGCCATTGTCATTTTTTCATGCACTAAGGAAAGGTAAAATATATAGCGGGTCTGTAACGTCTAAGTCCGGATCAGACTCGATTCCGGACTCGAGTCCATTTTTCGTCGGACTCACAATTGGCCCGGGAAGCCAGCTCCCGGAATCGGAATTGGCCCAGCTTTATCATGCTGAATCCAGGCTGGACTCGGACTTGGAGACCATTAGGCTGAGTTTCATAAATGTTTCTCAGTGCCTTTTTTGAAATCGTTGAATTTAATCCCTGGCAAATCCCTTTAACTTGAGGTAATTGTTATTGGTGCACATTTCAACACATGAATGACACAGTCACCAACTAATATACAGAGCCGGTGAGCGCATGGGGTGTGATGAAAATTGACTCCGGCAAAAAACCCGTTTTATTTGAGTGTAGGATATTGCAAAAATAGCCTACAACAAAAGCATTTGTACGGAGATGCTACATTGTCAAAAAGTCGGATTCGAAATTGGGTCGCCAAATGGGGGGTCGACGTGATGATGGAATCGAAATCCACCATATAGGCCTAGGCAGTGGCGTAGCTACGAAGGACTAGCCCCCTCCCGCACACACACACACACACACAAAATCTTCGCGCCCCAAGCGTCCCCACTGGCGATCTGGGCCAAAAAAAAAATCACTCTACTGCCCGCTACTCAACTTGATAATGATGATAGACTCTAGCTGTGGAAAATCTCCATTCATGATCCACTGAAATCCATTGGGATATTTCCACTTTTCCATTAATAATTATGAATAAATTCGAATAGATTGTGACAACAATGTGTTTGAGAATAAAATAAAATCAAACTACATTTTTTTAATAAAAATTGCAAATTTTGATGGCTGCATGCTATGATCATCAAGCCTGGCAAGTGCCATTTCCGGGCGTTCTGGGATGTATTAAAATCTCAGCTTTTCTTGGTACGTTCCGAGTCCGCACCAACTTGACTCAGAGCCATGGCTCTGACTTGACCTATGGTGGAGCTCCGCTTTGATAGCAAACGGAATTCTTGCAATCCTCAGACCTTAAGTCCAGCCAGCTGAGCTTAACCCGTCCTCACAGAAATGTGTTTGAGAATAAACTTGAAACTTTACATTTTTTCAGCCACGAAAACTGCACTCCATGATGGCTGCTATCAAGCCTGGCAAGTACCATTTCCGGCGACCTAGGATGAAATTTTCTTGGTAAAGTACGCTCCGCGCCAACTTAGGGTGGAGCTACGCTCACATAGTAAACGGGACCCCCCTCCCCCATCCCCCCCCAAAAAAAAATCTCCATTGAACCCCACTACACTTCGTAGCTACGCCACTAGGGCTAGAACTGAAAAAATCTTTGCTCGCCGAATAAAGCAAAAAAGAACTCCCTTTAATCTCCTGAATTTTCAGAAAACTAAGTTTCTCCGAAAAACTAGGCTACTCCACAATGGGAAAACTGGAAATCCAAAGCGCTTATTCTGAGACTTCGTAGCTAGCTGTAAAATTTGTTTCCGTGTTACCATATGAATACATGTACTTGCAATGTAAGTTCGTTGCGTAATAATGACGATCTTCTGTGGAGAGATTAGTGCACAGTCCAAACTGCAAAATGGCGTCTTGCTGGATTGTACAACGTGCCAAACTTACTCGGACGTTGTTGTACAACGTGAAGTTTTCAAGAACAGTCGGGAGGAAACACAGTATATCCGCATCAGAAACTTAAGTATACTGGTAATGAAAATTACCGATGAGTTTTTCTGCCGTGTGTATTAAGCAGAGAAGATTTGCCGGCGAGCAATTGAGCTAGCGAAGGCGTCGGTTGGCTTGTCTTCGTGTAATTTTTTTCTCGTAGGGCTTGGTTGCGCGAAATATGGACCATTCTCTTCGGGTGGGGCCTATTCGCACGACTACTAGCGGCCGTGCGGACAAGATGCGGTGATTGTTTGCCCTCACGGCAGTCGTGCGGACAAGTAATCGCAAACTGTTGTCCGCACGGCAAGTGAACTGTGGACCGTGACGATAATAAAACGGTCTAGGCCTAAGGCCTGTTCATTCTCACTGGAAAGTACGCATGTCCTGGGCAGTTTTTACGGCCCTAACTCGCTGCTTCAGAGGGGAGGGGTTGGAATTATGCTGCAATACGAAGTTACTGAACGTCTGATGCATGTACATGGCATAGGCCTACCGTATAATCGTAAGTTACGTTGGTCCTCAGGCTGTCAAGTTCTCTCCCTCGTCTCATGTTTACAGGAAGGGAGGACATTGAGTGTATACTTGTACGGTAAGATTGCATACTTGTACTTTGCAGTTAGTCAGGGTCACCCTGCCGCGTGGAAACGTGTACAGTTGGTCATTTCACTTATTGTCCCGAATTCCAAAAAATAAATTAATAAACATAAAAAAAAAATCTCATCTCACGTGGTAGCTAGGGTTACACTGAGATGGGCATCCTTGGATTGCTGTACCTTAAAGGCAGTCTGCAGTCACCCTAATCAGAGTGGGTGTACCCTGTCACTCTAGTTCATGACTGGCCTATTTTGATCATGTGACAATATTTTTGTTGGTGAATTGTGAAATTCAAGGAGAATTTCTCCTTGCTTTACCTATTGTTTGTAATATTATGTTCAAAATATCTTCAGAGGTGCTTGTAATGCAATAAGAGGAGATTTGCAAGAGTTTACCGATTTTTCAAAGATAATTTTGGGGCGACTGTCTATTGCCTTTTAAGATATTATAAGCATACTACTTAGTAATGTCCTTGCCATGGCTTAGAAAAAAAAATGCACAAACAGATCTGGCCACTACCGACACTAGGAAAAGGTAATTCTATCCCCTCTTCCCTCCCTCTCCCACTCCCTGTGGAAGTCTATCCCCCTCCCTCTCCCCTTCCCTGTGGTAGTCTATGCCAAGTCAAGAGCGGCGATTTGTTCTCAATACGGGGGGGGGGGGGACACGACCAGATTTTCCAGCAATTTACTGTGTGAAAAATCAAAGTCAACGGGCAATTTCTCAAATATTGGGGCCTGTCTCCCCTGGGATCGCTGCCCATGGTCTATGCAGATTTCTTTTCCATGCAGGAAAATTTGCTTAATACATGGACCAGACTGACCTTGTTCAAAAAAGCACTTCATACTTTATCCTAGTTTATTTCTGAAAGCTGGACAATCAACCAAATGCTGTTCCAGAGATCGCCACCTGGTACGATGGGGTAATTCTGTGACAGGAATACCATGGTGGTATAAATTTGACAGTGCATGCATGGTGCCCAAGGGGCTGCATACAAGCTAAGCTACACCCTTACCAGAACTCCTATCCCACTCCCAATTAATGTCAATGGTAGATACGGGAAAAAACACTGAATTTTCAGGTGGTCAAATTTTATCGGTACAGATTTCCCCAGCTATTATTCATCCTCGGCCCCCATCTTTCCCTCCACTACCCCATCCTAACCCAGACACACCCACACTGAAAAAAGTCAGGTCAGAGGTTAAATGAAAATGCGGGGAGCAAAAAAAAACGAGACGATACGTTATACGGTATCCATGCGGCATCTTTCCAAATTTTATGCAAATCACACAACAGCAAAAATTAGGGAAAGAAAATGATTAGTTGCTCACGTCTACTTTGAATTTCAAACTTTAAATCAAAACACAGACGAAAAGAGTAATATAACTGGCAAAAACCATATTGACATAGCCAGGAAATGTTGAACTAGGTACATAGACCATTTCCATTCAGCTGAATGGGGAAAAAATGTAGGAAATATTTTTTACAAAATCTAGTGCCAAACTGTTGTTTTAAAAAAAATGTCCTTTTTTAAAACAATAATTAAAGGTAATAGTGAATAAATGAACTTGGAATGGTATGCTGGATTTGCACAGGAAGTATAACCTCTATAAATGTATACTGTAGTGAAAAACACCCACAAAATATGATGATCTTGGGAATTCTTGGGAAATTTTGCTTTTTGACCTCTGGAAACCCCATGTAACACATTACGACTCGAATCACTCATGAAAATTTCACGTTAATTGAAAGTCCACAACTGAATGAATATTTTGTCAAATAATAGGGCTAATTGCCACTTAGAATACCTCTCTTCCACACTCCACTTATGGGAATTTTCTTTGGGAATTCAAGCAGTCAGGTGTTGACAGTTTAGGCCCATTTACTCGGCGTTCCCATGCAATAATTCCATGTACTGTCAGATTATTTGACACCGATGGTTTCGATGAAGCCCATCTTGTGACCCTTACAGGTCATGCTCAAATACTGAAATAGAGGTCGCTCGTCTGTGCTCTTTTTTCCACAAACTTTTCTCATTGGTCCTTTTGTTGGGCATGTGCAGGACCTTGTCCAATTAGGATTCCCCATCCCATAGTTTCCAGACAGCACATGTCTAGAAACCACCCAAGCAATTTTTAGGGAACTCCCTTCCCTGAAACAGAGTAAGAACTCAAACACTCAGGGAGACAGGACTAAAGTAAATAGTAAATACAGTTCCCGCAGCTTCTGTCTGCTGGGCTTTCGCCAGCAATGGGTTTTCCTTAGTTACCTGGACTTTGGAACAATTTTTAGAGGAGCTTTGAATATTAGAATAATTCATCTCATATTCAACACCATGGAGTAAAGCTATTTTTGGCCGGTCAGAGAAAGCGATTTATTCTCTCTGACTTTGAATAAAACCAAGTAACTGTCGAAACTTTGTTCGAGTCTTCTTTTTCTGGATATTCCCTGTTCCGTCTTGCTACAAAAACCACCCTAGCCTTTATGTAGGCCACACAATGTGATTGGCCCAACAATCCCCACACACACAATAATTTGATCGTTGATTTGGCAATACACATGCAGGTTTTTCACTTTCATGAAGAGATTATTGTCTCAATCCATGCATAATTTTTTTTTTTTTTAGTTCCTAAAAATTTGTATTTTTTGACAGCATATACAAAATTTTACTTCAAAAAGGTAGCGTATGTGGCACGTACCAGAACTGTATCTAAGGGCCCCCCACACCTAATTTTTCACAAAAATTTTCAAAGTGGGGAGGGGGCACCCCACTCCCTTAGTACCCCACCCCAGGCCGGCATTCACAACAATCATACTGCATCTACGCCACTATCTAGGTTGTGCCCCTCATCGAAACTGTTGGCCCCCCCCCATCCGAATGAAAAGTCTGGTGATGCCACTGTTAACAAGTTTGGGATGATATGTTCTTATTTGCCCTTTCCACTGTCTCTAAACCTTTGGATTGAATCCCTCCGAAACAAAAAAAAACTTTTATTTTCTTCACGAGGTATTTATATGGAGTGCAATTTTCTAGAGTCTCATAGGTATCAAACTCAGAATTCCAACCTCCATGTTGTTGCAGCTGCTGTGTCTGGCATAATTATTTTTTCCCATGGGGTTATGGGGCAAATTATGCTCAATGGACTAATCCAGCTTCTTGGAAATAGGTAGACTTGGCCAAAGTCTCGGGTCGTGAGTAGTTCTTTTTTTTTTTTTTTTCCGTACTGCTAGTGTACCTACAGCTCCACCATATTTACCTTTACCAGTCGTTGAGAAGCAATAGAAATAAGCGCAAGCGATAGAGGCGGGTATTAAACCCAAGGTAAATATGGTGACCTGTAGGTACTAAGCAGAGTACGAGAACACTCACGAGAGACCTTGGCCAAGTCTAGGAAATAGGCCGCACCCCTAATTCCAAAATGACAAGCTTTTCGACCCTTTTTATTGTAATTCTGACAAACGGATTATGAAAGAACAGGCCAAATAATGCACAATCTTTACAGCTGTAGACGCCTCACCATAACCCTAACCATGATTTTGAAACAACATTTGAAAAATTTTGAAAATCAAAATTTTGCCCATAGGTAACCTCGTGGGGAAAAAAAAATGAGGCCTGTGGCGTGGCAAGAAATTCACGACCTCAGTCGTACGTATGCATATGTTGCTGCACAATTCGCTATATCCCTATCTTACCGCATAGTACGGAGCGTACGTACGTACGTTACTGTACGTCCCGTAACTGTAAACGTCCGTATGCGGTCTGGTAACCTATACGTATATACTGTTTAGAGCTGGTGAAATGAACGTATGCAGTGTGTGGGTGCTTCTCGTGCTTTGCCGTGCGGATAACCGATCATAGGACTGTTTGCTCGCACGGCTGCTAGTAAGCACGTGAGAAATATCCACCGACGTTCTCTTGCGATTGGCAAAAACCCTGCGACGTAGCCTGGATTTTATTCTTCTCTAAGGAGGTAATTTGGGGACACGATCAATCAGGGGAACTGATGGTTTCCATCCATCCTAAAACATGTCTACTGGAATGAGGCCTACAGCCAGGGCCCAAGCCAGGATTCGGAAATATGGAGTCGCATATTGTTGGGGGGGTGTGGTGCTATGAATTATGATATGCCTTTAAAAATGGCATTAGCATCGTACCTGCAGCCCTTGTGCCGGCCGTGCCGGGTGGGGTGGTTCTCTGATAGCTTTGAAAAGGGGTATTGGCTTGATTTCCTCTAATGCACAGGATGGCATAGCCAAAATTTTTTTAGTAGGGGGCGGCTCTTGGGGGGGGGGGCTTGACCATTTCCATGGGAGGGGCGCCACTTGTTACTATCTAAGCGGAGCGCCACCGAATAGTTAGCGCGGAGCGTTACCAAGAAAATTTGAGATTTTAATTACATCCCAGATCGCCGGAATGGCAACTTGCCCAAGGCTTGGATAGCAGCCATCAAAGATGTGCAGTTTTGGTGAAAAAACGTAAAGTTTCATTTTATATTTTTTATTTTCATGAGGTAGTCAGGTGAGCTAGGTTACCTTCACATACTGATAACTCGCTGTCAGTGAACAAAAGCCACGCACGGCTAGGCCTAGGGACTATGGTGGGGTACTATTTAATAGCCTATGATAACCATTGCATTCGGGCATAAATTGTGAAGTTCACATACCGTACCATTGGTCCTTCTTTGTAATTCACAGCAGGGGCTGGGTGCTAGGATTTGCCCGTCTGCGGGGCCAGCGACCCCAAGTTGACGACATCCCCGAGATTTTTTGAGGGGTTTGGTGAGGGGGATTGTGAAGAAAAATCTGTGTACTATACCATGCGCATACTGATATATTGCATAAAATTTGTACATACTAGAGAAGCAGAGGAAGGCACTGATTTCATATTTCATCCCGGAATCTTAACTTCGTTTCCCTTTTGCAATTCGTTTCGTTTTATTTGTTTTTATCACTTCACGCATACCTCACAAAAATACCCATGATGAATGGTAATAGAGACATATGTACATGAGGTGAAGGGAAGTACAAAAACAACGAAAAACCCTACTAGGCCTTGAAAAAATATGAACTCCCCAAGAAATACAAATCAAACGAACGTGCAATAGCAAGAATAACTTCAGAATAAACTTCTGAAATTGCAAAGTGCGCGAAGCGCGCAGAAAATTTTTTTGGTGTAAGCTTACATTAGAAAAGTCTGTAGGCCTACTTATTTAAAGCTTATATAGGTCAATTGTCCGAGCAGTTGGGCCTTATTTTGCATAACATTATATTGTACTTCCCTTCTTAGAGATCCACTAGCTGTACCGCACAACAGTCACAAAAGAACATTAACTATACTGTAGGTTTAGGCAAAAATGAGATTGAAATTTCCGACATTTACATAAATCACATGTTATTCTACCTTATTAAGTTACCTGAAAAGGAGGAATAGGGTTTTGTACTAAATTTAGCTATTAAGTAACGAGAACTGAGGAAGAGCGTGCAGAGCGTACCGAAATTTTTGGGTTTTATTGCAGAAACGCATCCTTTTGAAAGCCACAAATAGTAAATGGGACCATGGGTAGCAACAGAATTTCCCCACAGGGGCCGAGGTCATGGCCAAGTGGACCCCCAAAAGTTCCGATAGCCCCGTTATCTGAGGGGTGGTGAGAACGGGGATATGAAAGAGCCGAACTATCGGACAACGCCAGTGCAGGACAATATTTTGCATACACATTACTTAATACTTTTAACAGCCGAGTTGAACTGATAGTGTTCTTTTGAATCTGAATTTTGACACTGCAAAGCGCGCGTAATCACGGTGCAAAAATTTTTGGCTAGGCTTACACAAAACCCATATTAAATCATTGAGTACAAAGAACAAAAAATACAAAACGGTTGGGGTTAGTTAACTTGTACACCGTATCGGAGAAAAACATACATTGTGTCGACACCACCTGGACATAACCTAATGAAATAGGCCAAAACTTTTCCTCTGTGAGTCCCTCACCAACTGACCCTACCGCATGACACACACTAGAGAACCAGCAACTAGGCTTTGCGCGATATGGGATGCAAATTGACGACATCTATAAAAAGAAAGTAGTAATTTAATGTCTTACAACCAAAAGTATATTAGGCCAACAGGGTTCACAGAACAAAGTCAATGTTTTAACCTCCATGGCTAAAATTACTTTGACAAATGTATGGGCTATAGATCTCATTCATCATGAAACCATAGGGATGGAGAGAAATGCAGACCTGATCACTGGAAAGAACACTGAATTTGCAACTAACATGTTCAATATGGCAGTGATATGAAATACAACGGACCACCTGTGCATTTTTATGACAGCATGTACAGTATACACTGTTTCTGACATCTTTCCCTTAAAAGGTGTTGTATGCAATGTATTGTATGTGGCACGTCTTGAAAGAAATGACCGATTCAGCTTACCGAATGCGTCAAGGTGTACACTAATTATGCATGCAAATAAATGCTAGGTTTACAGGTATTATTGGTCCTCTTTTACTGGGGCACTTCAACTCGTAAATTTCCCTTAACCTGATACTGTAGTGTAGATCTAGGGTATCCTATGTATTGTGAAGCCTTGCAATGCCAAAGCATCAGCTTTCACATGCCAGCAGACCAGTGCTGGGTATTCTATAACTCCTTAGAATTCAGTAGAAGTACTGTACATGTCAGAAAGTTTTATAGCTGATATTTTGATGTAGGCTAACCTTTGCAGCACAAATTAGACATGTGGAACACTCAATCTTAGCACCGCCACACATAGCAATTTTTGCCAAAAAGCTTGGATTATACTATAGGCTTGTGCACAAGGAGGGGCGACGTAACAGACCTTGCCTACAGTATGTGTACCAATAGTGCCGGAACATATTAGAATTGCATTCTTCAGAGCTTATCAAATCGGTTGTACTGTAGAGTCACTACTAACCTCAGAATAAAGACACAGTCTTTCAGATAACATTGAAATAACCGAACAATAAATTGTTATACAACACAAAGACATTGGTAAGCATACTTTAACTGGTTTCCCACTATAAAATTTGTACTCATACTGTACCCTTACACTTCAGGTTTACAATGACAAATTTTGACAACCAATTCTCTGAGCAGCAATGACTTCCAATTTAGGGCCCTACAACAGGCCTAACCAGTAACGTTACAACTTACTGAACTGGACCTTCCGCCTTATTTTATTCAGGCCTTGCCTACACTACAGTACACTCAGCCTAATTCAGATTAGAATGTTCATTTCTCTAGGCCTATGAAATGATATTGACATTTTTTAGCTTGTGCAGACACTGACTCCCCTTAGACAATGATAATTAATTCGTAAAGTGGTCGTGACTGTTAGCCAGTAACTCACTGTACAGTGATTTCAATAGGTTTAAATACCTTCTCTACATAGACTACAGTAGCCTTTAGTAACACTAACACAGTTAGTCTGAATCATGCATAACAAATTAACATTACGCTGTTCACAGTAATATCGTCCATAGGCCTAGCCTACACTACCGCACAGTATATTATGCTATAATAATATAGGCTTACGCACTAAGTACTGTAAGTTAACCGACGTTTGAGTCAGTCCACTAAATGACATGAAGAGAGAATAATATCCAACCCTTCAAGTTCTTAACATATTTGGCTCATTTTTCTTACCCTCATTTAAGCAGCTCTTTCACTACAAGATCATCTTGAGGTTATTTGTCTTGAAATGCGAAATAACGAACGTTTCCTGCAACCACCTCCCTGCTGCAACCAAGTTGAAAATCGTAGCGAGTTCTACGTCACATAATGACACCTGATGCACACCAGCTAATCATGTTACAGACGTGGTTGGGTTATTCGGAAATGTATCAGTTTTATCCCGAACAGGATGAAAATATGGTTACGTTTATCCGGAAATGGATGAATTTTATCCAAAAACGGATAAGAATATTTTTATCAAGTATCCGGATCAAAAATTTCATCCGGCTCTTTTAAGAGTTTAGCGTACATAGCAAGGGGATGGACTGGGTGGACAATGTCCAGGGACCCTGAGGGTGGGGGGGGGCACAATCAACTCAGAGATGGTAGGTGGAAGGTCTCATCTCATAACCTGTACCTCCCCATGGAGATTAGACAGTTCTTTGGAAAGTGGGCTTGGGACCCCCCCCCCCCAGTCTCTTGTCTGTGGAGCCACAGGGATCTTGCTAAACATTTCAATTTGTTATACTTTTCTTTGCTAATTTTTCAATTAATATATTTAATCATATTATATCATATCTGACAGGATATTGTGAAATCATTCACAAAATGTTAATTTTAAGTACCCCCAAAATAGAGCCCAAGCTTGTTTTCATGTTTCCTTCTTGCAAATGCACTTTCTGTACAGAATCTAGTAATGAACTATACCTATACCTGGCTGTTTCAAATGTTTTTAAAATCATCTCGCAAATTACATGCCTTCCAAGAGGCAATTACTAGTCAAAACAGTGTCAAGGTCTTTCTTCATTGATAATTCACCAAAAGAATAAGTAATTGCTATCAAACAAAATTTTTCATATGTACAGATCAGGTCTAGTAACGTAATTAATTAGCCCAACAAAAATGCAGGCTGCATGGAAACTTCTCTCTTAAATTTTATTTGACCTGTAGTTTATAATACACTAAAACCTATGTATTTAATCTCTTCTAAAACAATCTTTTCTTTCAATTCCAAGGCATCCCACTTAAGTTGCCAAACTTTAAAGTACACTGATGAAGCACAATGTGTGGTATCCTGTACCAAACACAACTTTCAGGTTGAGGATATTGAGCATTGCGGTAACAACACGGCAGTAGCGTACGTAGCAAGCGGGTGGACTGGGTGGACAATGTCCAGGGACCCTGAGGGTAGGGGGGGCACAATCAACTCAGAGATGGTAGGTGGAAGGTCTCATCTCATAACCTGGACCTCCCCATGGAGATTAGACGGTTCTTTGCAAAGTGGACTTGTGGACCCCTCCCTAGTCTCTTGTGCGTGGACCCCTAGGATCTTGCTACACATTTCAATTTGTTATACTTTTCTTTGCTAATTTTTCAATTAATATATTTAATCATATTATTTCATATCTGATAGGATATTGTGATTTCATTCACAAAATGTTAATTTTAAGTACCCCAAATTAGAGCCCAAGCTTGTTTTCATGTTTCCTTCTTGCAAATGCACTTTCCGTACAGAAGCTTGCAATGAACTATACCTATACTTGGCTATTTCAAATGCTTTTAAAACCATCTTGCAAATTACATGCCTTCCAAGAGGCAATTACTAGTCAAAACAGTATCAAGGTCTCTCTTCACTGATTATTCACCAAAAGAATAAGTATTTGCTATCAAACAAAACTTTACATATGTACAGATCAGGTCTGGTAACATAATTAATTAGCCCAACAAAAATGCTGCCTGCATGGAAACTTCTCTTAAATTTTATTTGACCTGTAGTTTATAATACACTAAAACCTATGTATTTAATCTCTTCTGAAACAATTTTTTGTTTCAATTCCAAGGCATCCCACTTAAATTGCCAAACTTTAAAGTACACTGATGAAGCACAATGTGTGGTATCCTGTACCAAACATATCTTTTAGGTTGAGTATGTTGAGCATTGCGGTAACAACACGGCAGTAGCGCACGCAGCAAGCGGGTGAACTGGGTGGACAATGTCCAGGGACCCTGAGGGTAGGGGGGGGCAATCAACTCAGAGATGGTAGGTGGAAGGTCTCATCTCATAACCTGCACCTCCCCAAGGAGATTAGACGGTTCTTTGCAAAGTGGGCTTGGGATGCCCCCTCCCCCAGTCTCTTGTCTGTGGAGCCCCTAGGATCTTGCTACGCATTTTAATCTGTTATACTTTTCTTTGATAATTTTTCAATTAATATATTTAATCATATTATTTCATATCTGACACCATATTGTGAAATCATTCACAAAATATTAATTTTTAGTACCCCAAAATATAGCCCAAGCTTGATTTCATGTTTCCTTCTTGCAATTGCACTTTCTGTACAGAATCTAGTAATGAACTATACCTATACTTGGCATTTCAAATGTTTTTAAAATCATCTGGAAAATTACATGCCTTCCAAGAGGCAATTACTAGTCAAAACAGTGTCAAGGTCTCTCTTCATTGATAATTCACCAAAAGAATAAGTAATTGCTATCAAACAAAATTTTTCATATGTACAGATCAGGTCTGGTAACGTAATTAATTAGCCCAACAAAAATGCAGGCTGCCTGGAAACTTCTCTCTTAAATTTAATTTGACCTGTAGTTTATAATACACTAAAACCTATGTATTTAATCTCTTCTGAAACATATTTTTGTTTCAATTCCAAGGCATCCCACTTAAGTTGCCAAACTTTAAAGTACACTGATGAAGCACAATGTGTGGTATCCTGTACCAAACACATCTTTTAGGTTGAGTATGTTGAGCATTGCGGTAACAACACGGCAGTAGCATATGTAGCAAGCGGATGGACTGGGTGGACATTGTCCAGGGACCCTGAGGGTGGGGGGGGGCCCAATCAACTCAGAGATGGTAGGTGGAAGGTCTCATCTCATAACCTGTACCTCTCCATGGAGATTAGACGGTTCTTTGCAAAGTGGGCTTGGGGACCCCTCCCTAGTCTCTTGCATGTGGAGCCCCTAGGATCTTGCTACACATTTCAAATTGTTATAATTTTCTTTGCTAATATTTCAATTAATATATTTAATCATATTATTTCATATCTGACAGGATATTGTGAAATCATTCACAAAATGTTAATTTTAAGTACCGCCAAAATAGAGCCCAAGCTTGTTTTCATGTTTCCTTCTTGCAAATGCACTTTTCTGTACAGAATCTAGTAATGGACTATACCTATACTTGGCTATTTCAAATGTTTTCAAAATCATCTTGCAAATTACATGCCTTCCAAGAGGCAATTACTAGTCAAAACAGTATCAAGGTCTCTCTTCATTGATAATTCACCAAAAGAATAAGAAATTGCTAAGAAACAAAATTTTTTATATGTACAGATCAGGCCTGGTAACGTAATTAATTAGCCCAGCAAAAATGCAGTCTGCCTGGAAACTTCTCTCTGAAATTTAATTTGACCTGTAGTTTATAATACACTAAAACCTATGTATTTAATCTCTTCTGAAACAATTTTTTGTTTCAATTCCAAGGCATCCCAGTTAAGTTGTTAAACTTTAAAGTACACTGATGAAGCACAATGTGTGGTATCCTGTACCAAACACATCTTTTAGGTTGAGTATGTTGAGCATTGTGGTAACAACACGGCACTAGCATACGTAGCAAGCGGGTTAGTCTTGCTCAAGCCGGTATTATTAGTATTACAGTAGTTGTACACACTAACGAACGTCTGTACAAGAGCAATTGTGAACACGCCCTCTATTGGCCTTCAAATTTCATTTCTATAATACCGTCTTGCACAATTTGTCAGAGCATTCTTTACTTTCTCCTTACTTTTATAGCAGTTTTGCTTCGGAAAACCGAAGGAACCAATGAAATCGTTCAAATCGGCTCACACCCTAAAATATGAATATTCATAACTATGTTCGCTAGCGACTGGCGATCCTGACCATCGACGAGTGCCATTGACTTTACACATTGCATTTTATATGACTGTAGTACACAAAATATCATTGAGACAGACTAGACCAATGCTGCATTTCTTCGTTCTTAGATAACCGAGAGAAGTGAAAAGACTACTTCCACTTTGTGGAATATTTGTCCTTAAATTTAAAATGTATTGAGAAAAAAGACAATTACACAGAAGAATTAACTTTTTAACATTTAGGTATGAAAAAATCAAAAGTTTCTGTTAGAAAAAATGATAAAAGCATAAGTGTTGGTCCGTTGTTTCAGATTATGTAAGAGTGATTTCTCTAAGGGAACATAACAGGTCTATACATTTTATTATGGAAGAGCTCAGTAACATTGAGCATGGAGAAGGTAAATTATTAGCCCAGCCTAGGTAAAAGGCAGTTCTACGGTTGTCGGTATCCTGGTTCTCAGAAGCTTTCATTCAAATAATTCATAGAAAATAGTTAGTATAAAATAAACGCAGTAAGTTTCCTCGAAATAAGAGAGTGTTACCAAGGTTAACGCCCATAAAGTGGTCTCTCGCGAAAAAGTTCTTGTGGTAAGTGTTAGGGCCAAAGGGAAACTTGCACTGGTTGGCCAAACTGGCAAACTACAAAGCTCCTTTCGTTTGTACTAGTACACCAGCAGGCCTAAGTAGTAGAACAAAAGTTAATAGTGTTTGTGGTGTACTAGTATTAGTACGCTAGGCCCAAACCTAAGACCCGGGTACAACTAGTACTGCTATTACTGTACTACTAGCCTAGGCTACAGTAGGTCTACATTCATACTATCATACATGTGGTTCAGCTAAGAAAGTAAGCTAGGGCTTAATGTCAGACAATAGGAGTAAGACATGTTGATAATAATGAAGATTGTAGCAGAAGACTTTCTGTCGTGAACCTTTCACCCCGTCTGGAAAACATGTATGTTATGCCGAAGATCTTCGGTGTGCAGGAAGGACGTTATATAGGCCTAGTCCGCAGTCTGCTGACCTAGTATTTGGGAAGCTTTGGCGCTTCCCATAAGGTCAGCAATATACCCATTGTCAAAATTGGGCTACCGCGACTTCAAAAATTTTGAATGGTCTCGATCTTTCTCAAATTCACGTATACTCCTACGTAATTGATCTGTACGGGGCCTTATATGTTTAAGACCCTTCATTCTAAGATTATTAGCACTTAGTGTCCAAAAAAGACCAAAAATTTTGATGTACACAAACGATCCTGTTTTGTTTTTTTAACATTCTATGAAACTGCCAAGTCGTGTAACTAGGACGTTCACACTATTGTATGCTAAATAGCATGCACTGCTGTTTAATTGTGACATAGTCCATAGTTATAGTTACGTTCATACACACGCATACGCGTATATAGCAACAATCACTGTAGCAACGCACGCAGACGATATTACTCTCACAGTAATATGCGGTCAAAAGTTTGTGTTGCAATAGCCTAGGCCTAGTTCAGGGAACAAAGTGTACGTCAGAACTAGGCCTAGGTACCCTAGGCTAATATAGGCCCTACACTAATTTCATGGTGTGATTTTCTTGTCTTTTACATACACACTATACTTAAAACACAGTACAACAATTTGGCGTGGCGTAAAAGTTGAGAAAACAGGTGACTGGCATAAAAATTCGGTGTAGCACATACGAACTTTCCAGACTGGCCTTTCACCTTTCATTTACTGTTTTAGCAGTTTCCCGCTACAGGGGTACCATGTAGGCTTCATCTTTTATCATGTTTTCACCTTCCTTACACACCTTCACACATGTATGAGTAATTCATTATGTTACATCATACTCAGATATACATTACTACAATGGCTAGAGTATGATGTACAGAAAGTGTACCTTGAGTCGGTCGGTACCTGAGTCAGTCACTATGTACAAAACATACGGCATATGCACTGCATATACGACACTTGTTAAGTGACCGACTCATGGTAGCACCATGCAACTCACCTGTATGCAGATTTAAAAAGTATGCAGTAAGTAACTT
Organism: Holothuria leucospilota; assembly: GCA_029531755.1. Classification (NCBI taxonomy): domain Eukaryota; kingdom Metazoa; phylum Echinodermata; class Holothuroidea; order Aspidochirotida; family Holothuriidae; genus Holothuria; species Holothuria leucospilota. The sequence goes on from CM055965.1 coordinate 15,843,642, forward strand.
TTGCATTAACTTCTTTTGCCATTCCTTATTCAAGAATGTTAATGTTATGTACGTGCCCTATTTTTGTTCTTCAATTTCATTTATTTCCTTTCTGTACTTATACTATGTTCTTTAGTTGATGTTATTTTGTTGTTATACATTCCAGTTGTCTTATTGTTTCTTTGATTTTTTTTTTTCTTAAAAGGGATCAGACTTGAAAAGACCTGCTTATTCTGATTCCTCTACCCTATCACATCATAAAGTTTTAGTAATCTGTATGATCGGTTTTGGTTTATGACAGAGCTGCAAAGCATTTCAACATTACTTTCTTAAGGATCTGTCAGCACTTCTGCATAATTTACTATTGTCTGATACTTAATTATGTTAACATAATCTATTTTTGTCGTATGTGTTTATGGTAGAAATAAGCTTGAAACTTGAAAACTTGAAATTTTTTAACCAAGCCTTGTTTAATAAATTACTCATTCTGTTCCTGACAATAAGCCTGACAGCACTGATTTCTATTCTTTGTTACTGTCTGGTTATCTGGCCAACTTTGGGTGTGGTGTCCTGGTGTGCAGTGCATGTAGGTGATATTTAAATTTTACTACTGTACTTTGCATCAGGCACTGCTACTCTACATGACAGTGGCAATGCCATACATTGAAAAGACATCAAGAAAACCCTTTACTTTGCCTATATCCTTTCCATTTGTGATATAAGGTGTGATGTGCGGCCAGGAAAACACGAAGACAAGAGTGTTTGCGGTAGTGGAGAATGTCTATTGCACTCCATTCAAAGAATCGGTGAACTACAAAAAAAGGAAACAAGGACAATAAAACAACATGACCCACTAACGGCCTTTACAAAACTATGTAAGCATAATCTCTGAACAATATTTATCATTAGACATTAAGTCATACTTAAACAAACACATATCTAAGTCATTGATAACCCCCCTCCCCCAATATATTGAACGAAATCGTATACACTTACAAATTGTTTGATCTCCACTGACAAAAAATGGCCGACACATCTAGCAACACATAGTACACGAAACACACGTTCAGGGATAACAGCGGCATACAGGAGCATTCAGAGAGAGTATCCAAGACCTGACTGGTTCGAACAGCTCTATATACAGGAATGACTCTCTTGACAGGTGAGGAACACCGCCTAAACAAAAGCTCAACAAGAGGAATCTACCCCACGCCATACACGCAAGCGAGCCTGAATGCACTAAGTCCCCTTGGCTAGGATAGACTGACCATGAATGAAACCAATAGAAGAGAACAATTGATAGACTAGCTTAAAACCCCATCCACAGAAACGCATTCAGTCATGGCCAAAGGAATCTTGCAGGCCTAGACATAAAGGCATTCCTTAAAGCAAATAGTTCCCGTCGAGCAGAGACAACACTTATCTCCACAGAGATAACACTCCCCCCTCCCTATGGCATACACGCACCTTCTAATAAAACAATTTTCGTAATAGGACGGACAAGTTCTGCAGAACGCGTTTTTACACACACAGAACGTACAAGACCATCTCTCCCTTTATTGACGAGTTTCACGAGGCCAAGAGGCCAGATATTTCTCGGAGTGTTCTCATCTGCTATGAGTACAAGATCTCCAACATTGAGATTTCTCTGCTTATCAACCCATTTTACCCTTTTCTGTAACTGTGGAAGATACATCATTACCCACTTCCTCCAGAACACATCCGCTAAATGCTGTACATGCTTCCAACGACGCTTATATTTATCTCCTTTATCAAATTTTTCCCATAGGAAAAATAGGATTTTCACGCAACAACAAAAGATGGTTAGGTGTCAGAGGAGAAGGATCTTCGGGATCATCACTTAGTTTAGTTAATGGTCTACCATTGATGATAGACTCTGCTTCAGCAAACACTGTTTCTAAAATTTCATCAGTGAGTCTAACATCACCAGACAACAGCCCTTTCATTACTCGTTTAGTACACCCTATCATTCTTTCCAAGCTCCCCCCATATGAGCAGCAGAGGGTGGGATAAAATGCCATTCAAAATTCTGCTGAACAGCATATCGTGATAACTCTTCCTTGCTCAATTTCCTAACTTCCCTCTTCAATTCTGCTTCAGCACCCACGAAGTTAGTGCATGATCAGAAAATATCTTCTCCGGACAACCTCGCCTGGATATGAATCTACGTAAGCCATTAATAAAAGCTTCAGTATCCAAAGAATTGAGTTTTTCAATATGTAACGCCCTAGTAACTAAACATGTAAACATACATCCATAACGTTTCACTTCAGACCTATTTAGTTTTACATAAAAAGGACCAAACACATCAATCCCAACATATGCAAATGGAGGTTTGTTTGGCTCAATTCTTTCCAGGGGTAAATTCCCCATAAACTGAGTACATGGCTTACCATGTAATTTCCTACAGGTCACACAATTGTGAATTAATCTCTTGATGAGAGGCCTAGCCTTCAATATCCAATATCTTTGTCTCACTAAGCTATGCGTCCATTCGACACCGACATGAGCTTTACAGTGAACTTCATTAACAATGGCTTTCGATACAGGATGTAAGTGCGAAAGAATATACGGTCTGGTCTCAATTGACTTACACTCTATTAATCTTCCCCCTACCCTGAGCAAACCATCCTGATCTATAAATGGGATAAGCAATCTGAGAGGACTTGATTTAGCAACAGAGGCTCCTGTAAGGAGTCTAGCAATTTCATCACTGAAATGCTGCTGTTGAACATGCTTAATGAGGAGAATTTCGGCTTTCCTAACCTCCTTAATCGACAATACCTCCTTCACAGGGACTCTGAGACGACACACCTTAATCAGTCTTAACCACCAGGCAACAATTCTCTTAAGCTTGTTCCAACTTGAAAAGTAATTACTAATCCTAGAAAGTGGATCTTCCCATCCACTAGCCCCAACAATGTTGCTAACTAGGTTAACAGGCTTAGTTCTAACCTCAGGATCATCAGCAACCAGCTCATTGGAACACTTAACCTGGGACCAATTTCCTTTGTATCCTCTCAGAAAATTAGGACCACCAAACCATATATCCTGATCTAAATTGGCTAAAGCCTGACCTCTACTCAAAGCATCTGCTGGATTGAGTTTCCCGGGAATAAAATTCCACTGACAGGGGCTGCTCAACTGTCTTATCATACTGACTCTGTTTCCAACAAAGACATGGAACCTCCGAGAATCATTGTTAATATACTTTAAAACAATCTCAGAATCTACCCAGAAGTAAGATCTATCAATAACAATATCCAGCTCTTCCCTAAGCATTTTGTCAACTTTGGCAGCAAGAACGGCCGCCTGAAGCTCTAAACGTGGTATAGTACACTGTTTCAAGGGAGCTATCTTGCTTTTACTGACCACCAAACTTGTATGGATTAAACCAAGTTTATTGACACATCTTAGATAACTACATGAACCATACGCAACTTTACTGGCATCTGAAAAATGATGCAACTCGATAACAGCATCGTCAAATCCTTCCGGTTTTACACATCTTGAATCCCTTAGACCGATAACATTCATTGAGAGCAAGGATTGAATCCAGGATGTCCACTGCTTTTCCAAAGTAACGGGAACAGGGTCATCCCAACCAAGTTTCAAGCGAGTGGCTTCTTGAAACAACAATTTCCCCGAAACCACAAGAGGGCCCGCCAAACCCAGAGGATCAAACACCGAGGAAACCATGCTCAACATGTTTCTTCTGGTGACTAACTGACCTTCGTTAATTTTAACTGTAAAGAAAAATGTGTCATCACTAATATTCCACTGAACCCCTAACACTTTGCCCACTGCCTTGGGACACAGATCTTTAACTTCTTTGGCTCTCAACTCTTCAGGGATGTCACTAAGGATGCTCAGATCATTGACTATAAATTTGGTAAGGTTGAATCCACCATATCTAAGAACCCTTGGAGTGTCCCTTATAATCATTCTTGCATCATCCTTCGTGGAAACTGATTTTAGACAATCGTCAACATAAAAGGCTTTCTCAACAGTATCTTTGACTTGAGGACTAGCATAATCACAATCAACGGGTGTACGTCTCAATGCGAATGAGGAGCTACTGGAGCACCAAATTCCCCCAAACAAATGAGAGGTCATTCTCATGCATAAAACCCTACCATTTTTGTACCATAAAAACCTTAAAGCATCCCTGTCTTTTATGGGAATCTTGACCTGGTTATACATTGCTTCAATGTCTGCGTGAAAAGCAAACTTATGTAGCCTAAAACGCAATAGAACATGCAATAAGTTATTAATCAGATTTGGACCTTGTTTACATCTTTCATTCAAAGATTTACCACCATACCTAGAAGCACAATCAAACACAACCCTAAGTTTATCTGGCTTCTTTTCTGTGATGACTGCATGATGCGGCAAATACCAAACATGCCTTGCCGTATGTATTTCATTATATGGCACAACCTCGGCATAACCATTGTCAAGCAATTTGTTAATCTCAATTTGATATCTATCAACAAGATCTTGCCCTCTTAGTCTTTTCATTAAAGAGTCTAAGCGCGACTTGGCAACAACATAATTATTGGGAAGTGGGTCATTGCGATCTTTCCAGGGTATAGGTAACTCATAATGACCGTCGATCAATCTACATTCTTGATTCCACAACTCCATTACTGACTTGTCTTCATCAGACCAGCTATAACCTTCCAAACCTTCATTCTCTAACAGCCATAACTGATTAATTTTATCTTCTAAGACAGCAGTCTTACCCAAAGCAGTAACAAAATGACATATGACGTTAGCATTGACTAACTGAGGACGAATTTGACCATTTAGATACCAACCCATGATAGACCGAATGGCAAAAGGTTCCCCCCTTTTACCCCTTCTAATCTCTAAGGGAAGGAAGGCTTCAGCGTGATCTTGACCAATAAGCAAGTCCACCCCTTGATAACTATCATACTGCGGTATATCAAGATCACACAAATGCTCATACGACCTCCAGTCAACTTGGGAAGACCTTGCTGGGATTGAGCGGGTTACAAATACTCCAGACATATTAAGCGTTTCACCAAAATCACTAGTAACAGTAAAATTCACAACTTCAGATTTCTTTGAGGTACATTGATTAAGCGTACTTAAGTGGTAAGCCCTTTGTTTACCTTTAATACCCAAATTTCTTGACAACCTTTCTGAACAAAAGGAGTTACTGGAACCTGGATCCAATAAAGCAAGTACTCTCTCGGTGTCATTTACAGTGACAACGACAACAGGCATGTATACATCTTTGCCTACAAAATCATTCATATACGTGACGTCAGTCTGGCCAGTGCTTACATTCGTCTCGTCATCTATATGGATGTACATTGTATGCTTCTTGCCACAACCTTTCACAGAACATACAGATTTTTTACCACATTTGGATGTTTGGTGTGTGGATAGAAGGCAGTTATGACACAAGTTATTCTTAATAACTATATCCAATCTGTCCTTCGGCGACAAACGCTTAAAGTTTACACAGTGCCATAATCTATGGGTTTGACCACATAAGATACAAGGTGACTCTGGGCGAGCATATGGAGAAGATTTGTGACCAGCATGAATGTTACTATCTTGACCATCAACTGGTTGAGTAGACATTGCGAACGTAGCGGAAGTTGACTTTGACTTGTCATAACCTTTGTCTTTCTTACAAAATCCATAGACAGGATCATTCACTTCAGCAGCAAGATCAGACAGGAAGGTAACAAGCATCTTGAAATCGGGATAATTGCCACTAGATTTCTTGGTTTTCAATGCTAACTTTTTCCACCTATCTCCGAAGCTTGTATCCAAACGGCCCACGATATCAAGAATGGCGCTTTGAGAATTCAACTCATGTAACATACCTAGGTTAGACAAGACCAAAAGAGCATTGCTCGCTCCATCTGCCAAGCTTTGTATATCCACAGGTGACCTAACTTGTCTACGCTGACGTAACTCATGAATTATATGTTCGGTGACAAGATGAGGATTCCCAAACCTGGTTTCAAGAATAGATCTGGCTTGCTGGTAACCTTTATCACCACCAATCAATGAGCAACCCCTTATGGCATCTTTAGCCAGACCAGCAGTATATTGCATTAATCTGGTTAGTTTCAAGTTACCGTCATCACACACGCAGTCAACATTCGAATCGAAACGATTTCATAAACTGATGGTATTTGATGGGATCACCTTTAAAAGTTTCCAATTCAACTTTCGGCATACTTAAAGCAGCGATGAGGTCTTTGCTAACAGATTGAGGCTTTTCTTCTTGTTTAACTTTAACCGACTGCACACTAACCAGTTCCAGAATCTTAATGTAGTTATCTTGTTCTTTATAAAATACTCATCACTGGTTTCAATGTCTTCTTCAGATCCAAGAGTATCATGATATGCCTGCCATTTGCTTTTAAAGTCTTTAAATAGCTCTTTCAATTTGTTCACTTCATCGGCATAAGAGCTAATATCACCCTCGGCGAGACTTTGACGAATGAAATTCATTTGTATAGTTAACGCACGCTTTGCATTCGTCCTTCCTTGCTTAGCCATGGTTGTAGCTGGTAAGTCACAACGAAATCAAAATCCTCTCAACTCGCCAAAATACTGGACGATTTTGCAACAGAAGAATTATACAGCAATACAGAATATCACAACACCAACGACTTTCACAGAAACCAACAAACAATTTTTCACTGTGATGTGCGGCCAGGAAAACACGAAGACAAGAGTGTTTGCGGTAGTGGAGAATGTCTATTGCACTCCATTCAAAGAATCGGTGAACTACAAAAAAAGGAAACAAGGACAATAAAACAACATGACCCACTAACGGCCTTTACAAAACTATGTAAGCATAATCTCTGAACAATATTTATCATTAGACATTAAGTCATACTTAAACAAACACATATCTAAGTCATTGATAACCCCCCTCCCCCAATATATTGAACGAAATCGTATACACTTACAAATTGTTTGATCTCCACTGACAAAAAATGGCCGACACATCTAGCAACACATAGTACACGAAACACACGTTCAGGGATAACAGCGGCATACAGGAGCATTCAGAGAGAGTATCCAAGACCTGACTGGTTCGAACAGCTCTATATACAGGAATGACTCTCTTGACAGGTGAGGAACACCGCCTAAACAAAAGCTCAACAAGAGGAATCTACCCCACGCCATACACGCAAGCGAGCCTGAATGCACTAAGTCCCCTTGGCTAGGATAGACTGACCATGAATGAAACCAATAGAAGAGAACAATTGATAGACTAGCTTAAAACCCCATCCACAGAAACGCATTCAGTCATGGCCAAAGGAATCTTGCAGGCCTAGACATAAAGGCATTCCTTAAAGCAAATAGTTCCCGTCGAGCAGAGACAACACTTATCTCCACAGAGATAACATAAGGCTAACTTGGAAGTTACAAATTATCTGATGTAGCAGTCTTTTATTTCCTTTATATCTTCCCAGAGTTGTAATCAAGTCACTAGATTCGTGACTCAAGTCACCAATTTTCAAACCTTTTAGTGACTCGAGTCGAGTCATTGACTCGAGTCACTGTACTATTTCAATGAGGAAATTACCCCTGAATTCTGTCGAGTCACTACCATTTTGAGAAGAAATGACTCGAGTCATGACTCGTAACAACACTGTATCTTCCTCTTTTCAACCTTTAGAAAATGTACAAACCATTTTTCTTGTCAACTTTCTCGTCTTGAAGAGCTGAAAAGTTTACCATAGTTTTGATCAAATGCAATCATAGTGTTGGTGCCTATTCAGATAATCTGCACGTGCTTGCAATTGGTTTAAACATATGGTGGTAATATAGTACATCGCAACCCATGAAGCATGAATCAAGAGCTGAGATGTACAGTACAAGCCTTGGGAGAGGATGGGAGATGTCCTGAAACTACTACTTAGTTGGGAATGTTCATTTACATACTGCTTACGCAACAAAAGTAATTTGTGCGAGAACATTTGACAAAAACAAATGTGCATGAAATTATTGTAAAACCAGGAAAGTTCTTGAATGTCAATATGCCTGTTAAAAAGTAAAACCACTGATGATCTCACCTACTTTGAGTACCAATTTGTTGTTCCCATTTAAGGGCATACAGTATCAATCTCTGTAGATGTATTGCTGTACCTTATTATGGTGAAACAACTGAGCAGTGTAATTTAAAGGGATTTGCCAGAGGCAAAATTCAAAGATCTCAAAAAATGCAGAAAAATTTTCTCTCTTAGAAGGTGAAAACTACATCTTGATAGCATGTAGCGTTTGGAATATATTAATTTTCAAAGAACTGCAATTGTTTCTTTACATTAAGTGCATTATGGGAAATCTGTGATGTCATTGCGGCACATTAATTTAAGATTTTATTGAATGTCTTTATAATATTGATGCTGTTGTAGGGAATATTTAACAAATTTGTTTGTTATACCCTACATATGATTTAGGTTAATGTTAGATCTACATGATAGTATATTCAAACATTCCAACAGTATCAAATTTCAAGGACAAACATGACATTCAATTATAAAGAATAACAAAAGTAATCTGAGGCAATGTGCCCAGATTACATAACAGTCAGTGACCTTAATGAGAACTGGAGGTGCTTTTTGACAAAAATGACCAAACTTTAAAATGACATATCTTGAGGTAGGAAAGGAGTATTGATACAGGCTTTGGATGACATGAAATGGAATATTTTTAACATTCATACAAGACCCTTGTAAAAAGCCACTGGAATATGCATTTAATTTTTCACTTCATTTCAGTGTCTCTTCCAATCATGGCTACAAGCAATGACCATCTTTTACAAAATGCCAAAGAGTATGCTTGTAGCAAGCTTCAACTGAAAAAAAGGGAACCCCACTTTGTTTTGATTATATCAATGAAAAGACTGGAAAATTTTGTGATCAAAATATTAAATCACTGGCAATTGTAATTGTGCCTTTAAAATCATTGGCATTGGATCAGGTTAAGAGGGCTGAGTTACTTGGCATTGAAGCAGCAGCCATGGTCAGTGACAGTAATGATGTGATGGACAGAGTGTGTGAAGGAAGATATTCTCTTCTGTTTGCTAGCCCAGAGGTCCTTCTTAGTAGCAAGGGTAAAGAGCTCATGATGGGGACTCATGTATACCATCGTCTCTGCTGTTTGTTTGTAGATGAAAGCCACTGCATAGTAAAGTGGTAAGTGTACCTTTTGTTTTGCACTTCATTGAATTACAAACAGGAGTACTGTAGTAGTACATTGGGTTCTGCAGTCTGCACCATGTTCTCAGAAGAATCATTAATGGGGTTAAGACTTCTGTCGCTGCATGGAACACCTGTTGTCTGCTTAGGACATGAAGGTTCCATGCATGCCAATCACAAGGTACAATATTAAAGCACAACTGAAAAATGAAAGCATGTTCTCCACCTCCCTCCCTCCCCCCCCCCACCCCGCCCTCCAAAAACATTAGGCCGTTGGTACTTTTTTCCAATTATATACTACATTAAAAGGAACAAAAACTTTCAGTGTATTAATGCTGCTTAGATTAAATAGCTTGGAGGTATTAGAACTGTGAGTTGATCTGAGGTTTCAATAGGATGAGACTAGGACCTATAGCAAGTCTTGATTGCACTAGTACCAGCTTTTCAAAGGCATTGCATACAAAGCTCAATAACCCTCTGGAGATGATATCTGTGGTAAGATGGAGAGAAACTGATTGCAAAAAATGAATGCATCTGCTTACAAGTTACATGTACCTGTATTTTAATACTCAGCCTCATATTTGTTGTTTTGATACTATTACTGACTTTGTACATGTATTCATTTATGAAGTCTACAGTAGTGGCATCACATTAAGTTTGGCAGTGTACTTTCAGGGCAGTCTGACAGTAACTCTTGAAAAATCCACTGCTCAGGGATGTAGCTACGGTGGGCAGTGCTGGGCGGTGACACCCAGCACTCGATATTTCCGCCCAGCACTCCAGGCAAACACACATCTCCCTGCCCACCACAAATCTGCCTACTAAGACCTAAAACTAGCCCTAAATTTACTCCCTACAGTAAAATGGGGGAAAAATGAAACATTAATGCCTGAAAATGGGGTAGATGCCATGGGGTGGAGTGAGGAGCTTTCCCCAGATCAGACAATTACCTGGCACTCAAATATGGCTAGCTACATCCCTAACACTGCTTATTCATACATGGGATCATTACAACCCTTCCAAAATTTGCATTGAAGGAATTAATTTAAGCAACCTTTGGCTTATGGTCTTATGATGCTGAAATTGTTTTAGTCACTTCCATCCCTGTGTAGGTCTATCCCAAAATAATGGACACCTGTAGCTTAACCCATGTCCCTCATGTTGGGTTACCATATTTCTCTAAGCTGAAAGTGGGACATAACTTTTGGAGACTGATCTGTTGGAGGGGTTGCTCACTTTTCCTTTCAAATGCAGTACCGTTTTGATTAATTGGGACAGATGGTATTAAACCCTACCCTCATGGTCGTCAACCTTTAAGATAAGGGAAATGCTACCACAAATCTGTTAAACTGGTATATTATTCAAGCAATCCTGCAGTAGTTCATTGACAGGAAAAAATAGCAGAATGTTTCTCAAGAAATCTTCATTTTTATTGCAGTTGTTGTTCCTTGGTTGAAATGATATGTACAGTAGAACAGCTAGAACATACTTTACTTGTGTAAATGCTACTACATCAGTGCATTATGTTTACACTGAATTCCTAATTATATCATGCTGTCATAGGACTTAAAATGTGTGCATCATTAAGTAAATCTAATGGCCAAATTTGCATGTCCTACAAAACTGTTAGAAAACTATATGTAGGCATGTGTTCTCAAAACTTGTATAAAAAATCATCATTCAATCACATGGACAGTGGGAAAGACATTCAAGTGGTGGACATTTCTTGTAAAACTTACAGTATTTTAACTACAGTGTTTTATAACAAAACTTATTTTAAAATATATGTTAATATAGAGGCAGTAAAAGCTTTCACTGCTACAACTTGGTCAAGTACAACAATAATAAGTGTGACTTTTTTTCATTAACTTTAACAAATGCTTCCTTGCAATGTACAAATTGTTCACAACCCTGAATGTTTGATGGACATTTCACAAAAGTACTAAACACTGTATGGCAATCTGCTCCACTTTTTGGAACAAAAAGAAAGCACGATGTTGTTAAAGGAAAATATGGGATTCACAATGCATAAACATGACATTACAACAACAGTAGCTGTAATGATTACTAAACCATTCATTCTTACTAATTAAATTGAGCAATATCTTAATTTTCCCAAAATATAACAAAGAAAATTTTTAAAATTGAGCTTACAAATTATTTATTCACTGCAGGTTAGATTGATTTTTCTTTTGTGTAAGAATCTTATTTCTTGTACATAAAGATACCATACAGAAACAGTTTATTATTTGGAGCTTGCTATTCATTAAAGAGTCACAATTTATATAAACATGACAACTTCTCTCCAACACAAACCAAATATATCCCTCTATATCTATGTAAAGATGTTTACATTGAACTAAGGGCACAGTAAATTTGGTCCCATTCAAAGATACTGTACAACTTACTGTAAATCAGCCATTAGGAACTGAACTAGCAACTTTGTGTACACACAACAGATATTTTGTAGCTAGATCAGTTTGTCTGGTTTATTCTACCTTTCTTGCAATAAGTATGCCTATGTCTGTGATGAAATGAAAAGTATACTTCTATACATACTGTACAGTCCCAGAAAACAAAATACATCATCTATATAGTTTCCATTTAGTTCAGCCAGTATTTTTCAAAGTTTTGTTTTCTCAAAAAATTGCTTTTCTTAATCTAATGCAGTCACTGTTTAAAAACCATCCCTTTTACTAACATGAGCTTAAACATTACTTATAAAATCAGATATTAGAAATATTACAACACAACAACACATTTTCTCCTCTACTTCAGGGGTCAATCATCTGGAAATACAGAAGCATTCAGAAAGTATTACGGTATGATTGCAGAGCTGAGAAGTGTTATAAAGCTGTGTACCCCTGTTGTGGCAATGACAGCAACTGCAACCCAATTGGTACGAAGTAAAATTGTGCAAGCTCTTGGAATGAACAGTTTTGTTCTTATAGATTCCAATCTAATTGTTCAAAATATTAAACACATTGTCATAACACCGAGCCAGAACGATTATCCCAAAATCTTTGATTGGTTGTGTGATAAGATTGTACGGGAAAAAGAGCAAACAGAACGTGTACTAATTTTTTGTCAGTCTAGGAAGGACTGCAGTGAGTTATACTCTCTATTTTGCAGCAAACTTCCACAAGCTCTTCATCATCACTTCAACATGTACCACACAAATACTGAAAATGACATACAAGAAGGCATTGTGAAGGACTTTGCTGATGTTAATGGCAAAGTAAGAGTACTGGTCTGTACCATTGCTTTTGGACTCGGGGTCAATGTAAAAGGTGTTCACACTGTCATTATGTATGGTACACCCTGTGAAATTGATGACTACGTTCAGCTGTGTGGTAGAGGAGGTAGGGATGGCTTGCAGAGCATCTCAGTTACATTGAAGATGTCCCAGACAGGAAGAGCTGTGTCCAAAGAAATGAAAGATTTTACAAAAACATCAGGGTGCAGGCATGAAATTTTATATAAGGCTTTTTCAGAAGACAGTTGTCCATCTGTCTTAGGTCACAACTGTTGTGACAATTGCTCACTGCATTGCTCATGTGCAGGTACTGGATGCAGTGCAAAGCCTACTCTGTTGGAACAGAAAATTGCATCTCACCAGTCTGAATGTGAAATACCTATCATCCAAGTGTCAGATGATCCATATCGGAACATAATGCTCCCGGCTCTCTGACTTCTTCCTTAACTGTGTAGCGCATTTGCCATTTTTGGCATATATTTGTTTACCAAAAATCGTTTGTTCACCCTATCATTCTAGTTCGCACGGAATTTGAATGTTTAATTTGTGTTCTTTCTACCAATAGTAAGTTTTTTCTAGAAGTGTTTCAGGAACACTATGCGAAATTCGAATAAAAAAGTGAATTTTCAGGATTTTTCAATGGGGCTAGTCGTCAAAATGCTGTTTTGGGAGTATTTTTACTCGTTTAAACTGCCGTAACTTTTTATTGCATTCAGCTAAAATTTTAGTTCGAACGGAATCTGAAAGTATACATATTCACGAGCATGAGTACCAAATTTTGGCTCATTTGGACCATAGGAACCCTCCGCGAAATTACAAAACAAAAAACAAATCGACTTTTTGGCGCAATCTTTTCTTTTGTTGCCCTTTGTTCGGAATAGCTAGGCAAGGTCAGTGACGTCACCGGCTTCCGTTGAACACACACGCTGTTCGTTCAGAACAATGCACAGGGGAATAAACTCTCTCACAGAGCTCCGTTGAAGTGCCGTGAAGTGTGAAACCGCAAAGCAGGCTGTGCTGCACAGCGAATTTCGTGATGAAGCAGGAATCGTTTTGCCCGAAATAGTTTCCGATATGAGTTACCAGAAAGTTAAAAGTGAGCTCAAAGAATTTCAGCTTCAGACAGTTAACAATCTTTCATCAGACCATGTTTATAGTGGTACAGATTTAACAAACAGCCTTCCATCCTCTACCATCAACCACATCCTTGCAAACATCCATCTATCCTTATCTTATTCTCAGTTCTGTCAAATGCACACATTTCCAAATGTAGCGATTTCTCAACAAGTATGGGCTATACGTGAAAAACACCTGAAACCATGTCTTGTTGAAAGCCAAACAACGGGAAAATGTTTAGATGACAGCAGTGAACAATTAGAAGACTCTGATGATGAAGAGCACTTTCTTGAGCAGTTAGAATATTGCAAGATTCATTTACCCAGTAGTGAAAGTGACTGAGACTGGCTGACTGGAATTATAATACAGTGCTAATGCATCCCTTCCACCCATAGTTTCAAATCTTTTGACCTGGGCTCCTCAGCATACATTTATTGAAGATAAAAAATGCCTTTCAATGCCTACATGTAAATGTTTAACATTTTTAACCTGAAAGCAGAAACATAAAGGTCTCTACAATTTATAAATACTTTAATAGGACTACCAGCCATTAGCATGTGTGAATTTGTCACAGCATGATCATTGAAGAAGCAGAAAACAGTGAAACTTATGAAGTGGTCCATTGCACAATAATCTGTGATGTCCTTCTTGTACAATATTATTCATATTAACTGCATTCTGCCTGTTGAGATTAAAATGGGTAAATGGCTATTGACAATTAAATGTTTTCTTGCATAGCATATTGTACTGACAGGGCTTGTACAGTCAATTCACTCTATATCAGATGTGCAGTGATCAAATTTTTGCAGAAAGTGCAGCAGTAGCTCCCAGAAGAGTAAAGACTATAACTTGAGTAGTTCAGAAAATGGCATTACAAATTATTGTGCACCATACCATTTAAAAGTGAGTTAGTAAGTTTCAACATTTTATTTTTCAGGTCAGAAATATCCTGTGAATATGGAAGTTGAATCATTTAGATTCATTTTTTCAAGCTTTGTAACACAAACTTTAGATATTCCAGACTTTAGGTACGGTACACTTAAAATACAAGTAAAAACCACAAGTTATTATTTCAGCTAGTCATCCAGATGCTATTAAAGAGGTGCACTCTTCCAATACACTTCACTCTCTCCTACAATGTTGCCTGAATACATATTTCCTAGACAGTTCATTTAAAGTTGTTTTCATCCACCTGTATAGATCTGCAATATTTAAACTTCCAAGTGTGGAAGAAGGAAAGCTTCTTGATGAAGACATATGTCTACCTGGAGTATACTCAAATAAGTTAACCCTGTTCATTTCTTTGGCTAAGGCATTAACATCTTCACTTATGTCCGGTCTTGTGTGTTTGCCAGATTGTTGCCTCAGCCCAGCCTCAGTGTCTATTCGTTTCAAACATTCATCTAGTTCCTGTGCAAACTGACTGACTCTCTTAACACTCTTAGCGGTAATTTTACCATGTAGTGATTTGCACTGCGCTTTGAAAACCCGATTCTGGTGCTCCACCTCTCTGTCTACCTCAATATTCCCATCAACTCGACCTGTTTTATTTACGAATCTGTTCCATACCAAGTCATATGCCAGTCGGGGTGACAGAAAGCAGTGTACTTTTGCCAGAAGTCGTAAAACCTGGTAGCTATATTTCTGCTTACCACTTGCTTTGAAATGCAGCAAAAAATATTTGTACATTCGAATCAATCTTTTCCAATTTCCAAGTCTTCTGGCATCCACAAATTTTTTAGCAACCATACACATACCAAGGCTACAGCGGGTATAGTTGAATATGGCATCACTCTGAGAACCCTCAGCTACTTGGGAAGTTGTTTGCTGAGTTGTGGCTGCAGTTTCAAGTGAGTGCTTTGCGAGGGTACGCCTCTGTAAACCTTTTTTCGTTTTGTACACTTTTGGACATAAGATGCATTTAAACTGTGGTACATCATAGTTAATTTCCCTCACATGTGAGATGACACACTTGTCGATAAGGTCAGCTAATACAGTTTGTACATAATAGGATCTATATTGATGAACATTCAGTCTGAATGCATCTTGTGATGGCTCATCATTTGGGCCATCTACACCAAAGTATTTCATTGCAGCAGCAACCACAAGAGACTTGGCATATGTCTCCAAAAGGTCTGATGCAGCATTAACATCTTTCACAGGATCTTTTGTAACATTTCTGGCTTCCAAAAAATTTCTGGCACTGTAGAGGTTGATTGTGTCTGCACTGGATGATGTATCATACAGATTTTGCCAGACTACCTGCATATTAGAGATAAATCACATGTTAAATAAAATCACAATATGAAAAGAAACTCTAAGTACATTTAAGTCCTAAGAGGTCAACGCTGGAAAATTCATAAGTAGCAAAAGTGCACTTATTGAATTCCATATTTATATAGTATGTCATACCCCCTCCCTTCCCACTGACATTAATGATGCACCCCAGGTGACAAGCACACCACTAGCCTTACCCCCCAAAACTCTGGCTATGCCACTGTAAAAGGAAACTATACTGTTACAGTAAATACCTAGCTACAGTATATACTGTACATGAATGCTACTAGTATTGAGTCCATTATCAGCATTTAAAATTAGGAAAGGAGAAGATTTTGATTGTCCTTGGAATGATTCATCAATAGTCAATCATGTAATATGTATGTCATATCATTTTGAAGTGACTATTTGATCACCCCAAACATAGAACATGATCATACAGTATGTCTAAATACAATTCCTAACTACACTCTGCTTGCCATTAATTTGACTTTGGTTGGTCAATGATGATTTGTGCAGTATGGTATTGATATGGCTTTGAGCAGCTTGAACTCAGTGCATGCTGCAGTAGTTTGATAAGGAAGTACACTGGACATGTGCACTTGTTTGAATGAGAGGAGGCAGGGGTTA
The DNA here is from genome assembly GCA_029531755.1 of Holothuria leucospilota. NCBI lineage: Eukaryota > Metazoa > Echinodermata > Holothuroidea > Aspidochirotida > Holothuriidae > Holothuria > Holothuria leucospilota. Next base: position 15,860,124 of record CM055965.1, read on the forward strand.
GAAATTAAACTTAGTAGGGACAATTTCTCATGTCTGGGCTTTTAAGTGACAATGCTTTTTTTCCAGAAAGTGTATCCTCTTTCCAAGACAATTATTTCTGTATCCATGCACTCTTCCATCTTTAAAAGAAATCCACTGCCTGCATCTGCCCTCAGAGAAGCTACAGTGTAAGTACCCTGTACTAAAAAAAATTATCAGTACTAAAAAAATTATCACCACTAAGCAATTCTAGCCCCTTTGCCATACAAAGAAACATGGACCAATGGTATGATACACACCCCAGAAATTGCATAAAAATTTCTTACAACTGTAAGTGAACTGACCACCATAGATTGGATACAGCAATCCTCTTTATAGGCATCATTGACCAACCAAAGTCAAATTAATGGCAAGCAGAGTGTAGTTAGGAATTGTATTTAGACATTACTGTATGATCATGTTTCTATGTTTGGGGTGATCCAAATAGTCACTTCAAAATGATATGACATACATATTACATGATTGACTATTGATGAATCATCCAAGGACAATCAAAATCTTCTCCTTTCCTAATTTTTAAATGCTGATATGGACTCAATACTAGTAGCATTCATGTACAGTATGATACTGTACATGAATGCTACTAGTATTGAGTCCATTATCAGCTTTAAAATTAGGAAAGGAGAGATTTTTGATTGTCCTTGGAATGATTCATCAATAGTCAATCATGTAATTATGTCTGGCCATATCATTTTGAAGTGACTATTTGATCACCCCGAAACATAACATGATCATACAGTATGTCTAAATACAATTCCCTAACAACCTTTGGAAACCCCAGACATAAACATTCACAATTAGTAGTTCTGTAATTTGATTGACATGCATTCCAACAATAGCCTCAAATTTATGAACATCTTTGACAATATTCTGATATGCTACCAATTCATTCAAGAAATAGTTTCACTCTGGTTGGTGAATGATGCTTATAAAGAGGATTGGTGTATCCAATCTATTGTGGTCAGTTCACTTACAGTTGTAAGAAATTTTTATGCAATTTCTGGGGTGTGTATCATACCATTGGTCCATGTTTTCTTTGGTATGGCAAAGGGGCTAGAATTGCTTAGTGGTGATAATTTTTTTAGTACTGATAATTTTTTTAGTACAGGGTACTTACACTGTAGCCTTCTCTGAGGGCAGATGCAGGCAGTGGATTTCTTTAAAGATGGAAGAGTGCATGGATACAGAAATAATTGTCTTGGAAAGAGGATACACTTTCTGGAAAAAAAGCATTGTCACTTAAAAGCCCAGACATGAGAAATTGTCCCTACTAAGTTTAATTTCTAACCCCTGCCTCCTCTCATTCAAACAAGTGCACATGTCCAGTGTACTTCCTTATCAAACTACTGCAGCATGCACTGAGTTCAAGCTGCTCAAAGCCATATCAATACCATACTGCACAAATCATCATTGACCAACCAAAGTCAAATTAATGGCAAGCAGAGTGTAGTTAGGAATTGTATTTAGACATACTGTATGATCATGTTCTATGTTTGGGGTGATCAAATAGTCACTTCAAAATGATATGACATACATATTACATGATTGACTATTGATGAATCATTCCAAGGACAATCAAAATCTTCTCCTTTCCTAATTTTAAATGCTGATAATGGACTCAATACTAGTAGCATTCATGTACAGTATATACTGTAGCTAGGTATTTACTGTAACAGTATAGTTTCCTTTTACAGTGGCATAGCCAGAGTTTTGGGGGGTAAGGCTAGTGGTGTGCTTGTCACCTGGGGTGCATCATTAATGTCAGTGGGAAGGGAGGGGGTATGACATACTATATAAATATGGAATTCAATAAGTGCACTTTTGCTACTTATGAATTTTCCAGCGTTGACCTCTTAGGACTTAAATGTACTTAGAGTTTCTTTTCATATTGTGATTTTATTTAACATGTGATTTATCTCCGATATGCAGGTAGTCTGGCAAAATCTGTATGATACATCATCCAGTGCAGACAAAATCAACCTCTACAGTGTCAGAAATTTTTTGGAAGCCAGAAATGTTACAAAAGATCCTATGAAAGATGTTAATGCTGCATCAGACCTACTAGAGACATATACCAAGTCTCTTGTGGTTGCTGCTGCCATGGAGTACTTTGGTGTAGATGACCCAAATGATGAGCCGTCACAAAATGCATTCAGACTGAATGTTCATCATGATAGATCCTATTATGTACGAACTGTTTTAGCTGACCTTATCGACAAATGTGTCATCCCACATGTGAGTGAAATTAACTATGATGTACCACAGTTTAAATGCATCTTATGTCCAAAAGTGTACAAAACCAAAAAAGGTTTACAGAGGCATACCCTCACAAAGCACTCACTTGAAACTGCAGCCACAGCTCAGCAAACAACCTCCCAAGTAGCTGAGGGTTCTCAGAGTGATGCCATATTCAACTGTGCCCGCTGTAGCCTTGGTATGTGTATGGTTGCTATGAACTTTGTGGATGCCAGAAGACTTGGAAATTGGAAAAGATTGATTCGAATGTAGAAATATTTTTGGCTGCATTTCAAAGCAAGTGGTAAGCAGAAATATAGCTACCAGGTTTTACGACTTCTGGCAAAAGTACACTGCTTTCTGTCACCCCGACTGGCATATGACTTGGTATGGAACAGATTCGTAAATAAAACAGGTCGAGTTGATGGGAATATTGAGGTAGACAGAGAGGTGGAGCACCAGAATCGGGTTTTCAAAGCGCAGTGCAAATCACTACATGGTAAAATTACCGCTAAGAGTGTTAAGAGAGTCAGTCAGTTTGCACAGGAACTAGATGAATGTTTGAAACGAATAGACACTGAGGCTGGGCTGAGGCAACAATCTGGCAAACACACAAGACCGGACATAAGTGAAGATGTTAATGCCTTAGCCAAAGAAATGAACAGGGTTAACTTATTTGAGTATACTCCAGGTAGACATATGTCTTCATCAAGAAGCTTTCCTTCTTCCACACTTGGAAGTTTAAATATTGCAGATCTATACAGGTGGATGAAAACAACTTTAAATGAACTGTCTAGGAAATATGTATTCAGGCAACATTGTAGGAGAGAGTGAAGTGTATTGGAAGAGTGCACCTCTTTAATAGCATCTGGATGACTAGCTGAAATAATAACTTGTGGTTTTACTTGTATTTTAAGTGTACCGTACCTAAAGTCTGGAATATCTAAAGTTTGTGTTACAAAGCTTGAAAAAATGAATCTAAATGATTCAACTTCCATATTCACAGGATATTTCTGACCTGAAAAATAAAATGTTGAAACTTACTAACTCACTTTTAAATGGTATGGTGCACAATAATTTGTAATGCCATTTTCTGAACTACTCAAGTTATAGTCTTTACTCTTCTGGGAGCTACTGCTGCACTTTCTGCAAAAATTTGATCACTGCACATCTGATATAGAGTGAATTGACTGTACAAGCCCTGTCAGTACAATATGCTATGCAAGAAAACATTTAATTGTCAATAGCCATTTACCCATTTTAATCTCAACAGGCAGAATGCAGTTAATATGAATAATATTGTACAAGAAGGACATCACAGATTATTGTGCAATGGACCACTTCATAAGTTTCACTGTTTTCTGCTTCTTCAATGATCATGCTGTGACAAATTCACACATGCTAATGGCTGGTAGTCCTATTAAAGTATTTATAAATTGTAGAGACCTTTATGTTTCTGCTTTCAGGTTAAAAATGTTAAACATTTACATGTAGGCATTGAAAGGCATTTTTTATCTTCAATAAATGTATGCTGAGGAGCCCAGTCAAAAGATTTGAAACTATGGGTGGAAGGGATGCATTAGCACTGTATTATAATTCCAGTCAGCCAGTCTCAGTCACTTTCACTACTGGGTAAATGAATCTTGCAATATTCTAACTGCTCAAGAAAGTGCTCTTCATCATCAGAGTCTTCTAATTGTTCACTGCTGTCATCTAAACATTTTCCCGTTGTTTGGCTTTCAACAAGACATGGTTTCAGGTGTTTTTCACGTATAGCCCATACTTGTTGAGAAATCGCTACATTTGGAAATGTGTGCATTTGACAGAACTGAGAATAAGATAAGGATAGATGGATGTTTGCAAGGATGTGGTTGATGGTAGAGGATGGAAGGCTGTTTGTTAAATCTGTACCACTATAAACATGGTCTGATGAAAGATTGTTAACTGTCTGAAGCTGAAATTCTTTGAGCTCACTTTTAACTTTCTGGTACTCATATCGGAACTATTTCGGGCAAAACGATTCCTGCTTTATCACGAAATTCGCTGTGCAGCACAGCCTGCTTTGCAGTTTCACACTTCACGGCACTTCAACGGGAGCTCTGTGAGAGAGTTTATTCCCCTGTGCATTGTTCTGAACGAACAGCGTGTGTGTTCAACGGAAGCCGGTGACGTCACTGACCTTGCCTAGCTATTCCGAACAAAGGGCAACAAAAGAAAAGATTGCGCCAAAAAGTCGATTTGTTTTTTGTTATGTAATTTCGCGGAGGGTTCCTATGGTCCAAATAAGCCAAAATTGGTACTCATGCTCGTGAATATGTATACTTTCAGATTCCGTTCGAACTGGAATTTTAGCTGAATGCAATAAAAAGTTACGGCAGTTTAAACGAGTAAAAATACTCCCAAAACAGCATTTTGACGACTAGCCCCATTGAAAAATCCTGAAAATTCACTTTTTTATTCGAATTTCGCATAGTGTTCCTGAAACACTTCTAGAAAAAACTTACTATTGGTAGAAAGAACACAAATTAAACATTCAAATTCCGTGCGAACTAGAATGATAGGGTGAACAAACGATTTTTGGTAAACAAATAGGCCTACGGTATATGCCAAAAATGGCAAATGCGCTACACAGTTAAGGAAGAAGTCAGAGAGCCGGGAGCATTATGTTCCGATATGGATCATCTGACACTTGGATGATAGGTATTTCACATTCAGACTGGTGAGATGCAATTTTCTGTTCCAACAGAGTAGGCTTTGCACTGCATCCAGTACCTGCACATGAGCAATGCAGTGAGCAATTGTCACAACAGTTGTGACCTAAGACAGATGGACAACTGTCTTCTGAAAAAGCCTTACATAAAATTTCATGCCTGCACCCTGATGTTTTTGTAAAATCTTTCATTTCTTTGGACACAGCTCTTCTGTCTGGGACATCTTCAATGTAACTGAGATGCTCTGCAAGCCATCCCTACCTCCTCTACCACACAGCTGAACGTAGTCATCAATTTCACAGGGTGTACCATACATAATGACAGTGTGAACACCTTTTACACTGACCCCTAGTCCAAAAGCAATGGTACAGACCAGTACTCTTACTTTGCCATTAACATCAGCAAAGTCCTTCACAATGCCTTCTTGTATGTCATTTTCAGTATTTGTGTGGTACATGTTGAAGTGATGATGAAGAGCTTGTGGAAGTTTGCTGCAAAATAGAGAGTATAACTCACTGCAGTCCTTCCTAGACTGACAAAAAATTAGTACACGTTCTGTTTGCTCTTTTTCCCGTACAATCTCATCACACAACCAATCAAAGATTTTGGGATAATCGTTCTGGCTCGGTGTTATGACAATGTGTTTAATATTTTGAACAATTGGATTCGAATCTATAAGAACAAAACTGTTCATTCCAAGAGCTTGCACAATTTTACTTCGTACCAATTGGGTTGCAGTTGCTGTCATTGCCACAACAGGGGTACACAGCTTCATAACAGTTCTCAGCTCTGCAATCATACCGTAATACTGTCTGAATGCTTCTGTATTTCCAGATGATTTACCCCTGAAGTAGAAGAGAAAATGTGTTGTGTTGTAATATTTCTAATATCTGATTTTATAAGTAATGTTTAAGCTCATGTTAGTAAAAGGGATGGTTTTTAAACAGTGACTGCATTAGATTAAGAAAAGCAATTTTTTGAGATAACAAACTTTGAAAAATACTGGCTGGACTAAATGGAAACTACATAGATGATGTATTTTGTTTTCTGGGACTGTATGTATAGACGTATACTTTTCATTTCATCACAGACATAGGCATACTTATTTCAAGAAAGGTAGAATAAACCAGACAAACTGATCTAAGAACAAAATATCTGTTGTGCGTACACAAAGTTGCTAGTTCAGTTCCTAATAGCTGATTTACAGTAAGTTGTACAGTATCTTTGAATGGGACCAAATTTACTGTGCCCTTATTTCAATGTAAACATATTTACATAGATATAGAGGGATATATTTGGTTTGTGTTGGAGAGAAGTTGTCATGCTTATATAAGATGTGACTCTTTAATGAATTGCAAGCTCTAATTAATAGACTGTTTTCTGTATGGTATCTTTATATACAAGAAATAAGATTCTTACACAAAAGAAAAATTAATCTAACCTGTAGTGAATAAATAAAATTTGTAGGCTCAATTTTAAAAATTTTCTTTGTTATATTTTGGAAAAGTTAAGATATTGCTCGATTTAATTAGTAAGAATGAATGGTTTAGTAATCATTACAGCTGCTGTTGTTGTAATGTCATGTTTATGCATTGTGAATCCCATATTTTCCTTTAACAACATTGTGCCTTTCTTTTTGTTCCAAAAAGTGGAGCAGATTGCCATACAGTGTTAGCACTTTTGTGAAATGTCCATCAAACATTCAGGGTTGTGAACAATTTGTACATTGCAAGGAAGCATTTGTTAAAGTTAATGAAAAAAGTCACACTTATTATTGTTGTACTTTACCAAGTTGTAGCAGTGAAAGCTTTTACTGCCTCTATATTAACATATATTTTAAAATAAGTTTTGTTACTATAAAACACTGTAGTTAAAATACTGTAAGTTTTACAAGAAATGTCCACCACTTGAATATCTTTCCCACTGTCCATGTGATTGAATGGTGATTTTTTATACATGTTTTGAGAACACATGCCTACATATAGTTTTCTAACAGTTTTGTAGGACATGCAAATTTGGCCATTAGATTTACTTAATGATGCACACATTTTAAGTCCTATGACAGCATGATATAATTAGGAATTCAGTGTAAACATAATGCACTGATGTAGTAGCATTTACACGAGTAAAGTATGTTCTAGCTGTTCTACTGTACATATCATTTCAACCAAGGAACAACAACTGCAATAAAAATGAAGATTTCTTGAGAAACATTCTGCTATTTTTTCCTGTCAATGAACTACTGCAGGATTGCTTGAATAATATACCAGTTTAACAGATTTGTGGTAGCATTTCCCTTATCTTAAAGGTTGACGACCATGAGGGTAGGGTTACCATCTGTCCCAATTAATCAAAATGGTACTGCATTTGAAAGGAAAAGTGAGCAACCCCTCCAACAGATCAGTCTCCAAAAGTTATGTCCCACTTTCAGCTTAGAGAAATATGGTAACCCAACATGAGGGACATGGGTTAAGCTACAGGTGTCCATTATTTTGGGATAGACCTACACAGGGATGGAAGTGACTAAAACAATTTCAGCATCATAAGACCATAAGCCAAAGGTTGCTTAAATTAATTCCTTCAATGCAAATTTTGGAAGGGTTGTAATGATCCCGTGTATGAATAAGCAGTGTTAGGGATGTAGCTAGCCAAATTTGAGTGCCAGGTAATTGTCTGATCTGGGGAAAGCTCCTCACTCCACCCCATGGCATCTATCCCATTTTCAGGCATTAATGTTTCATTTTTCCCCCATTTTACTGTAGGGAGTAAATTTAGGGCTAGTTTTAGGTCTTAGTAGGCAGATTTGTGGTGGGCAGGGAGATGTGTGTTTGCCTGGAGTGCTGGGCGGAAATATCGAGTGCTGGGTGTCACCGCCCAGCACTGCCCACCGTAGCTACATCCCTGAGCAGTGGATTTTTCAAGAGTTACTGTCAGACTGCCCTGAAAGTACACTGCCAAACTTAATGTGATGCCACTACTGTAGACTTCATAAATGAATACATGTACAAAGTCAGTAATAGTATCAAAACAACAAATATGAGGCTGAGTATTAAAATACAGGTACATGTAACTTGTAAGCAGATGCATTCATTTTTTGCAATCAGTTTCTCTCCATCTTACCACAGATATCATCTCCAGAGGGTTATTGAGCTTTGTATGCAATGCCTTTGAAAAGCTGGTACCAGTGCAATCAAGACTTGCTATAGGTCCTAGTCTCATCCTATTGAAATCACTGATCAACTCACAGTTCTAATAACTCCATACTATTTCATCTAATCAGCATTAATACACTGAAAGTTTTTTTTTCCTTTTAATGTAGTATATAATTGGAAAAAAGTACCAACAGCCTAATGCTTTTGGAGGGTGGGGTGGGGGGAGGGAGGTGGAGAACATGCTTTCATTTTTCAGTTGTGCTTTAAATATTGTACCTTGTGATAGGCATGCATGGAACCTTCATACACTAAGCATACAACATGTGTTCCATAGAGTGACAGAAGTCTTAACCCCATTAATGATTCTTTTGACAACATGGTGCAGACTGCAGAACCCAATGTACTACTACGGTATTCCTGTTTGTAATTCAATGATCGAACTGCAAAACAAAAGGTACACTTACCACTTTACTATGCAGTGGCTTTCATCTACAAACAAACAGCAGAGACGATGGTATACATGAGTCCCCATCATGAGCTCTTTACCCTTGCTACTAAGAAGGACCTCTGGGCTAGCAAACAGAAGGGAATATCTTCCTTCACACACTCTGTCCATCACATCATTACTGTCACTGACCATGGCTGCTGCTTCAATGCCAAGTAACTCAGCCCTCTTAACCTGATCCAATGCCAATGATTTTAAAGGCACAATTACAATTGCCAGTGATTTAATATTTTGATCACAAAATTTCCCAGTCTTTTCATTGATATAATCAAAACAAAGTGGGGTTCCCTTTTTTTCAGTTGAAGCTTGCTACAAGCATACTCTTTGGCATTTTGTAAAAGATGGTCATTGCTTGTAGCCATGATTGGAAGAGACACTGAAATGAAGTGAAAAATTAAATGCATATTCCAGTGGCTTTTTACAAGGGTCTTGTATGAATGTTAAAAATATTCCATTTCATGTCATCCAAAGCCTGTATCAATACTCCTTTCCTACCTCAAGATATGTCATTTTAAAGTTTGGTCATTTTTGTCAAAAAGCACCTCCAGTTCTCATTAAGGTCACTGACTGTTATGTAATCTGGGCACATTGCCTCAGATTACTTTTGTTATTCTTTATAATTGAATGTCATGTTTGTCCTTGAAATTTGATACTGTTGGAATGTTTGAATATACTATCATGTAGATCTAACATTAACCTAAATCATATGTAGGGTATAACAAACAAATTTGTTAAATATTCCCTACAACAGCATCAATATTATAAAGACATTCAATAAAATCTTAAATTAATGTGCCGCAATGACATCACAGATTTCCCATAATGCACTTAATGTAAAGAAACAATTGCAGTTCTTTGAAAATTAATATATTCCAAACGCTACATGCTATCAAGATGTAGTTTTCACCTTCTAAGAGAGAAAATTTTTCTGCATTTTTTGAGATCTTTGAATTTTGCCTCTGGCAAATCCCTTTAAATTACACTGCTCAGTTGTTTCACCATAATAAGGTACAGCAATACATCTACAGAGATTGATACTGTATGCCCTTAAATGGGAACAACAAATTGGTACTCAAAGTAGGTGAGATCATCAGTGGTTTTACTTTTTAACAGGCATATTGACATTCAAGAACTTTCCTGGTTTTACAATAATTTCATGCACATTTGTTTTTGTCAAATGTTCTCGCACAAATTACTTTTGTTGCGTAAGCAGTATGTAAATGAACATTCCCAACTAGGTAGTAGTTTCAGGACATCTCCCATCCTCTCCCAAGGCTTGTACTGTACATCTCAGCTCTTGATTCATGCTTCGTGGGTTGCGATGTACTATATTACCACCATATGTTTAAACCAATTGCAAGCACGTGCAGATTATCTGAATAGGCACCAACACTATGATTGCATTTGATCAAAACTATGGTAAACTTTTCAGCTCTTCAAGACGAGAAAGTTGAGAAGAAAAATGGTTTGTACATTTTCTAAAGGTTGAAAAGGGGAAGATACAGTGTTGTTACGAGTCATGACTCGAGTCATTTCTTCTCAAAATGGTAGTGACTCAACAGAATTCAGGGGTAATTTCCTCATTGAAATAGTACAGTGACTCGAGTCAATGACTCGACTCGAGTCACTAAAAGGTTTGAAAATTGGTGACTTGAGTCACGAATCTAGTGACTTGATTACAACTCTGGGAAGATATAAAGGAAATAAAAGACTGCTACATCAGATAATTTGTAACTTCCAAGTAAGCCTTATGTTATCTCTGTGGAGATAAGTGTTGTCTCTGCTCGACGGGAACTATTTGCTTTAAGGAATGCCTTTATGTCTAGGCCTGCAAGATTCCTTTGGCCATGAGTGAATGCGTTTCTGTGGATGGGGTTTTAAGCTAGTCTATCAATTGTTCTCTTCTATTGTTTCATTCATGGTCAGTCTATCCTAGCCAAGGGGACTTAGTGCATTCAGGCTCGCTTGCGTGTATGGCGTGGGGTAGATTCCTCTTGTTGAGCTTTGTTTAGGCGGTGTTCCTCACCTGTCAAGAGAGTCATTCCTGTATATAGAGCTGTTCGAACCAGTCAGGTCTTGGATACTCTCTCTGAATGCTCCTGTATGCCGCTGTTATCCCTGAACGTGTGTTTCGTGTACTATGTGTTGCTAGATGTGTCGGCCATTTTTTGTCAGTGGAGATCAAACAATTTGTAAGTGTATACGATTTCGTTCAATATATTGGGGGAGGGGGGTTATCAATGACTTAGATATGTGTTTGTTTAAGTATGACTTAATGTCTAATGATAAATATTGTTCAGAGATTATGCTTACATAGTTTTGTAAAGGCCGTTAGTGGGTCATGTTGTTTTATTGTCCTTGTTTCCTTTTTTTGTAGTTCACCGATTCTTTGAATGGAGTGCAATAGACATTCTCCACTACCGCAAACACTCTTGTCTTCGTGTTTTCCTGGCCGCACATCACAGTGAAAAAGAGTTTGTTGGGTTTCTGTGAAAGTCTATGGTGTTGTGATATTCTGTATTGCTGTATAATTCTTCTGTTGCAAAATCGTCCAGTATTTTGGCGAGTTGAGAGGATTTTGATTTCGTTGTGACTTACCAGCTACAACCATGGCTAAGCAAGGAAGGACGAATGCAAAGCGTGCGTTAACTATACAAATGAATTTCATTCGTCAAAGTCTCGCCGAGGGTGATATTAGCTCTTATGCCGATGAAGTGAACAAATTGAAAGAGCTATTTAAAGACTTTAAAAGCAAATGGCAGGCATATCATGATACTCTTGGATCTGAAGAAGACATTGAAACCAGTGATGAGTATTTTTATAAGGAACAAGATAATTACATTAAGATTCTGGAACTGGTTAGTGTGCGGTCGGTTAAAGTTAAACAAGAAGAAAAGCCTCAATCTGGGTTTAGCAAAGACCTCATCGCTGCTTTAAGTATGCCGAAAGTTGAATTGGAAACTTTTAAAGGTGATCCCATCAAATACCATCAGTTTATGAAATCGTTCGATTCGAATGTTGACTGCGTGTGTGATGACGGTAACTTGAAACTAACCAGATTAATGCAATATACTGCTGGTCTGGCTAAAGATGCCATAAGGGGTTGCTCATTGATTGGTGGTGATAAAGGTTACCAGCAAGCCAGATCTATTCTTGAAACCAGGTTTGGGAATCCTCATCTTGTCACCGAACATATAATTCATGAGTTACGTCAGCGTAGACAAGTTAGGTCACCTGTGGATATACAAAGCTTGGCAGATGGAGCGAGCAATGCTCTTTGGTCTTGTCTAACCTAGGTATGTTACATGAGTTGAATTCTCAAAGCGCCATTCTTGATATCGTGGGCCGTTTGGATACAAGCTTCGGAGATAGGTGGAAAAAGTTAGCATTGAAAACCTAGAAATCTAGTGGCAATTATCCCGATTTCAAGATGCTTGTTACCTTCCTGTCTGATCTTGCTGCTGAAGTGAATGATCCTGTCTATGGATTTTGTAAGAAAGACAAAGGTTATGACAAGTCAAAGTCAACTTCCGCTACGTTCGCAATGTCTACTCAACCAGTTGATGGTCAAGATAGTAACATTCATGCTGGTCACAAATCTTCTCCATATGCTCGCCCAGAGTCACCTTGTATCTTATGTGGTCAAACCCATAGATTATGGCACTGTGTAAACTTTAAGCGTTTGTCGCCGAAGGACAGATTGGATATAGTTATTAAGAATAACTTGTGTCATAACTGCCTTCTATCCACACACCAAACATCCAAATGTGGTAAAAAATCTGTATGTTCTGTGAAAGGTTGTGGCAAGAAGCATACAATGTACATCCATATAGATGACGAGACGAATGTAAGCACTGGCCAGACTGACATCACGTATATGAATGATTTTGTAGGCAAAGATGTATACATGCCTGTTGTCGTTGTCACTGTAAATGACACCGAGAGAGTACTTGCTTTATTGGATCCAGGTTCCAGTAACTCCTTTTGTTCAGAAAGGTTGTCAAGAAATTTGGGTATTAAAGGTAAACAAAGGGCTTACCACTTAAGTACGCTTAATCAATGTAGCCTCAAAGAAATCTGAAGTTGTGAATTTTACTTGTTACTAGTGATTTTGGTGAAAACGCTTAATATGTCTGGAGTATTTGTAACCCGCTCAATCCCAGCAAGGTCTTCCCAAGTTGACTGGAGGTCGTATGAGCATTTGTGTGATCTTGATATACCGCAGTATGATAGTTATCAAGGGGTGGACTTGCTTATTGGTCAAGATCACGCTGAAGCCTTCCTTCCCTTAGAGATTAGAAGGGGTAAAAGGGGGGAACCTTTTGCCATTCGGTCTATCATGGGGTTGGTATCTAAATGGTCAAATTCGTCCTCAGTTAGTCAATGCTAACGTCATATGTCATTTTGTTACTGCTTTTGGGTAAGACTGCTGTCTTAGAAGATAAAATTAATCAGTTATGGCTGTTAGAGAATGAAGGTTTGGAAGGTTATAGCTGGTCTGATGAAGACAAGTCAGTAATGGAGTTGTGGAATCAAGAATGTAGATTGATCGACGGTCATTATGAGTTACCTATACCCTGGAAAGATCGCAATGACCCACTTCCCAATAATTATGTTGTTGCCAAGTCGCGCTTAGACTCTTTAATGAAAAGACTAAGAGGGCAAGATCTTGTTGATAGATATCAAATTGAGATTAACAAATTGCTTGACAATGGTTATGCCGAGGTTGTGCCATATAATGAAATACATACGGCAAGGCATGTTTGGTATTTGCCGTCATCATGCAGTCATCACAGAAAAGAAGCCAGATAAACTTAGGGTTGTGTTTGATTGTGCTTCTAGGTATGGTGGTAAATCTTATGAATGAAAGATGTAAACAAGGTCCAAATCTGATTAATAACTTATTGCATGTTCTATTGCGTTTTAGGCTACATAAGTTGCTTTTCACGCAGACATTGAAGCAATGTATAACCAGGTCAAGATTCCCATAAAAGACAGGGATGCTTTAAGGTTTTTATGGTACAAAAATGGTAGGGTTTTATGCATGAGAATGACCTCTCATTTGTTTGGGGGAATTTGGTGCTCCAGTAGCTCGCTCATTCGCATTGAGACGTACACCCGTTGATTGTGATTATGCTAGTCCTCAAGTCAAAGATACTGTTGAGAAAGCCTTTTATGTTGACGATTGTCTAAAATCAGTTTCACGAAGGATGATGCAAGAATGATTATAAGGGACACTCCAAGGGTTCTTAGATATGGTGGATTCAACCTTACCAAATTTATAGTCAATGATCTGAGGCATCCTTAGTGACATCCCTGAAGAGTTGAGAGCCCAAGAAGTTTAAAGATCTGTGTCCCAAGGCAGTGGGCAAAGTGTTAGGGGTTCAGTGGAATATTAGTGATGACACATTTTTCTTTACAGTTAAAATTAACGAAGGTCAGTTAGTCACCAGAAGAAACATGTTGAGCATGGTTTCCTCGGTGTTTGATCCTCTGGGTTTGGCGGGCCCTCTTGTGGTTTCGGGGAAATTGTTGTTTCAAGAAGCCACTCGCTTGAAACTTGGTTGGGATGACCCTGTTCCCGTTACTTTGGAAAAGTAGTGGACATCCTGGATTCAATCCTTGCTCTCAATGAATGTTATTGGTCTAAGGGATTCAAGATGTGTAAAACCGGAAGGGTTTGACCATGCTGTTATCGAGTTGCATCATTTTTCAGATGCCAGTAAACTTGCGTATGGTTCATGTAGTTATCTTAGATGTGTCAATAAACTTGGTTTAATCCATACAAGTTTGGTGGTCAGTAAAAGCAAGATAGCTCCCTTGAAACAGTGTACTATACCACGTTTAGAGCTTCAGGCGGCCGTTCTTGCTGCCAAAGTTGACAAAATGCTTAGGGAAGAGTTGGATATTGTTATTGATAGATCTTACTTCTGGGTAGATTCTGAGATTGTTTTAAAGTATATTAACAATGATACTCGGAGGTTCCATGTCTTTGTTGGAAACAGAGTCAGTATGATAAGACAGTTGAGCAGCCCCTGTCAGTGGAATTTTATTCCCGGTAAACTCAATCCAGCAGATGCTTTGAGTAGAGGTCAGACTTTAGCCAATTTAGATCAGGATATATGGTTTGGTGGTCCTAATTTTCTGAGAGGATACAAAGGAAATTGGTCCCAGGTTAAGTGTTCCAATGAGCTGGTTGCTGATGATCCTGAGGTTAGAACTAAGCCTGTTAACCTAGTTAGCAACATTGTTGGGGCTAGTGGATGGGAAGATCCACTTCTAGGATTAGTAATTACTTTTCAAGTTGGAACAAGCTTAAGAGAATTGTTGCCTGGTGGTTAAGACTGATTAAGGTGTGTCGTCTCAGAGTCCCTGTGAAGGAGGTATGTCGATTAAGGAGGTTAGGAAAGCCAAAATTCTCCTCATTAAGCATGTTCAACAGCAGCATTTCAGTGATGAAATTGCTAGACTCCTTACAGGAGCCTCTGTTGCTAAATCAAGTCCTCTCAGATTGCTTATCCCATTTATAGATCGAGGATGGTTTGCTCAGGGTAGGGGGAAGATTAATAGAGTGTAAGTCAATTGAGACCAGACCGTATATTCTTTCGCACTTACTCCTGTATCGAAAGCCATTGTTAAGGAAGTTCACTGTAAAGCTCATGTCGGTGTCGAATGGACGCATAGCTTAGTGAGACAAAGATATTGGATATTGAAGGCTAGGCCTCTCATCAAGAGATTAATTCACAATTGTGTGACCTGTAGGAAATTACATGGTAAGCCATGTACTCAGTTTATGGGGAATTTACCCCTGGAAAGAATTGAGCCAAACAAACCTCCATTTGCATATGTTGGGATTGATGTGTTTGGTCCTTTTTATGTAAAAATTAATAGGTCTGAAGTGAAACGTTATGGATGTATGTTTACATGGTTAGTTACTAGGGCGTTACATATTGAAAAACTCAATTCTTGGATACTGAAGCTTTTATTAATGGCTTACGTAGATATGCATATCCAGGAGCGAGGTTGTCCGGAGTTAGAGATGATTTTGCTGATTCATGGCACTAACTTCGTGGGTGCTGAAGAGCAGAATTGAAGTTAGGGAAGTTAGGAAATTGTAGCAAGGAATTAGTTATCACGATATGCTAGTTGCCCAGTCTAGAATTTTGAATGTCAGATTAAATTAGCATTTATCGCACACTCTGACTAGCTGGCTCGATATGGGCGCGGAGCTTTTTGGGAAAGGAGATGATAGGGTGTACTAAACGAGTAATGGAAAAGGGCTGTTGTCTGGTGATGTTAGTACTCACTGATGAAATTTTTAGAAACGAAGGTGTTTGTCTGAAGCAGAGTCTATCATGCAATGGTAGACCATTAATAAAACTAAGTGATGATCCCGAAGTTATGCCTTCTCGCATCTCGTACACCATTTAACGGCATCTTTTGTTGTTGTCGTGAAAATTCCTGTGGTATTTTGCCTATGGGGAAGAATTTGATAAAGGAGATAAATCATAAGGCGTCGTATTGGAAAGCATGTACAGGCATTTAGTCGGATGTGTTCTGGAGGAAGTGGGTATAAATGATAGTATTCTTCCACAGTTAGGCAGAAAAGGGTAAAATGGGTTTGATAAAGCAGAGAAAATCTCAATGTTGGAGATGCTTGTTATCTCATAGCAGATGAGGGATAGCTAACTCCGAGAATATCTGCCCTCTTGGCCATCGTGAAACTCGTCAATAAAAGGGAGTTAAGATGGTTCTTGTAGACTGATTCTTGTGCTGTGTTAAAAGACAGGCGTTCTGCAGAACTTGTCCTGGTCCTATACGAAATTTTTTTATTAGAAGGTGCGTGTAAAAAAAATGCCATAGGGAGGGGAGCGGAGTGGTATCTAACTGTGAGATAAGTGTTGTCTCTGCTCGACGGGAACTATTTGCTTTAAAGGAATGCTTATGTCTGTCAGGCCTGCAAGATTGCCTTTGGCGCATGACTGAATGCGTTTCTGTGGATGGGGTTTTAAAGCTAGTCTATCAATTGTTCTCGTTCTGATTGGTTGCATTCATGGTCACCACAAGGGTCTATCCTAGGCCGAAGTGGTGACTTAGTGCAGTTCAGGGCTTCGGCTTGCGTGTATGGCGTGGGGTATATTGATTCGGCTCTTGTTGAAGCTTTTGTTTAGGCGGTGTTTCCTCACCTGTGCAGAGTAGTCAGTCTTTATTCTCTGGTATAGTAGAAGGCTGTTCCGAATGGACCCAGTCAGGTTTGGATACTCTCATCTGAATGCTCGCTTGTATGCCAGCTTGTTAGTCCCTGATACGTGTGTTTCAGTGTACTATGTGTTGCTAGAGATGTGTCGGCGCATTTTTTAATGATGTGCAGTGGAGTTATCAAACAATTGTTAATGCCATATACGATTTCGTTCAATATAAGTTTGGGGGAGGGGGGTTACTCACTGACTTAGATATGTGTTTGTTTAGTATGACTTAATAGTCTAATGATATAATATTGGTTCAGGTTAGTTATTATGCTTAGACATATGTTTTGTAAAGGCGCGTTAGTGGTGTTCATGTTATTTTATTGTCCTTGTTTCCTTTTTTTGTAGTTCACCGATTCTTTGAATGGAGTGCAATAGACATTCTCCACTACCGCAAACACTCTTGTCTTCGTGTTTTCCTGGCCGCACATCACAGTGTTCAAGATTTTACTGAATTTCTCCTTAATGACGGTTTTTTACTGTCCATTCTTCTTTTTTATACATTCCAGGTAGATCAGTTTTCACTACAAGAAATTTTGGAAAAGACGAATTCCTTCTGATGACATGGGAGAACTTATTACGGAAGCTGAAGGAAACAAACATGAAAAAATTGAAGAGACAGGGTTTCGTTTTTTTTTTTTTTTCTCATGGAAGGGGCAACACTTGTGGTAGGTAACATAAAACATATTACAACTGAAAAGTTCCATATCCATGTACCAGGCTACCAGAAACACTGTTTGTACACAGTAGATCTAAATGTACCATACATGTACAGTAGCTGATACATTTAAAGAGACCACATTAAACCAAGGCTATAAATAAGGTACTGGGAGACCCAAAGAGCAGCAACTATTTTGAAGTTACTGCAGACTTGTAGTGTGAGTACAATGTCATGGGTACAATTTTAGAAGGTTGTGAATTTTGCATTAGTGAATCAGTTCAAAAGACAGACAAATGCACTAAAAGGTAAGTATGAGTCCTTACTACAAGTCTGGGAATTGGATGAGTAGCTATTTATGTGTAATGTATAATGTGTACACTATGTGCAGCTCTTGTAATTTTAATAACAGATGCTGAATCATATCCTATAGTATTGGTCTCTTTTAAGTGATCAGTGTGTATTAATATCAGCTCACAGAATACATAGATAACTCTCATTTCGCAAAATCTTCCTTTGCCAAAACTTGTCAAGAGTTGTTATCAATACGAATTAGGTGCTCATTCAAGCATTTGTCAATAGCCCTAAATGTTGACATTTGATGACAGTTTATCTCAGATTAAACTGTAAGGTGATCTAACCTGCAATGACCATAAGTAATTTGATCCCTTTTTGTCCAGTACTAATTACAGGGCAGGATTTGTTGTTTGGTGTAATGTAAACCCCACAGTGCTGGGCTTCTGTTGTACCAGAATAGTCATCAAAGCTTTTAACAATTTGAAAGCTGCTGCTAATTGAAGTTATGAAGCAGTGGTCGGGTACTTTAACTGGGAACCACAGTTTTCCCCTAAAAACTGTGGTAGCTATGACTGATTCCAGCAAAGGCAAATTTTGCCTAATTTATGGTACTACTGGAAGGAATTTACAATGTGAAGAGAGTTCAGTATAGATATATAGCCAATATGACAACATACCTCTACAGGTAGGCTATTAAACATATGAGGACAGTGGTACAGTAAATGTATACATTGTATAAAGTCATAAAAAAGAGAGGACATTCATATGAAGCAGCTACAGCATGACTACATTATAAGGTTGTGACAGTCTACAAATACAATAAGTTTAGCAATTTGTGGTCAGTCAAAAAAACTGCCACCCCCCCCCCCCCCCACCCCCCCCCCCCCCCACCCCCCCCCCCCCCCGCCCCCCCCCCCCCCCACCCCCCCCCCACTCACAACTTATTGCTCAATCTACCATTTTAAATTGGTTGAACAAGCTTCAACATTTTATATCTCAGCTCAGGAATGTCCTGCAAAGATGAAAATTGGACCATTTGGATATATTTTTTAAGTTTTGTAACATATATTTTGGTCATTTTAGACTTTAGGCACACTTTAAATTAGCAGGCGGGGCAAGGGGAACACTTTATTCCAGAACGTAAAAAATAATAAAAATAATGGAAAAATGAAAAAATGAAAGGACTGAAGTGAGACCAGAGAGATTATTAGGAAATTTTTAAAATTATGGTAAATCTGGCAGTGTAAAATGAAGGAAAACATTAAATTCAGATTTCATAACAAAACCAGCAAAATTTTTCTAGCCGCGCTTCGCGCGCACCTGCAATGAATGCTTACCGTACTAATACAGGGGCGGAGCTCAAAAGTGGGGAGGCAAGGGGCAATTGTCATTGAAAGTTTTGTTAGGTACCTTAATATTTTTTCCAAAGCATGGGCGTTGTCTTCCCACGACACTCTTATGACGTGTAGCCCTGAAATAGGGGTCACTCAGAGTACTAAATGCACGTCATTACCCCCACCATGCATGGTCATTGCATGCACAATTCAGAAATATACCGGTGTATAGGAAATCGCGATTCTTAATAAAAATTTTTCGGTGTGCTTCGCGTGATCTTAATAGAAGTAGATGTCTCGTTAGTACTGCTGTCTGTAGTAGAAATATTGTGGAATATTGTCTCGTTATTTCTTCCTCTCTGATCAGAGCTTGAATAAATTACTATTTCAAAATTCTTGCAACCCGACGGTTACTCCCTGAAATTTGTGATCACGGTAAGATACTTTTTTACTGCGGATGCCTATGGCCAAGTCTCTGTGAGTACTACCCATAACATTTCATTTATTTTGGAAAGTATTACACCGTCACCCTCAACCTTCAAACAACCTTACAAAATAATGCTTTTACCTGTCTTTTCGACAATTATCTTATTTTTTACGGTAAATACAAACTTGAGGGGTCTTGTCCCAGACCATCGACAAAAAATGAAGCAAAAAAGAAACAATAGATGAATGGGGAAAGTAGGAGAATCTTTGATGTAATGGATAATACTGCATTCAGAAATGAAGAAAAACAAAGAATACATTAAAATGTTGTTTTTCGGCCCTCTTCCCGCGCACTCGTTTTAAACATTGTTCGTGATTACTTCCTTCAGAATTTCTGGCGTGTTCTATATTCGTACAAACTCTTCTACCATCACAGTAACCACCCACAGTTAAGCCAACCCTCTTTCAAATTAAAATGACCTGTTACTCTGATTGAGGCTATTATTAACATGGTTAAAATGTGATCTGTTAAGTGCACTTCCCATGAGTTTTAAGCATAGGCCTAGGAAGCGGGGGGGGGGGGCTGGGCGGTTAAAGCCCCAGTTAAAAATGTGAGGGGGCTGAAACCCCTTATTTGTCTATTCTGTAAGAAATGTCAAAAACTTGCAGTAGTTTGTCCAAAATGTTGCACCAAATAGCATCTGAGGACCCTCAAATTCCCAAAAATTTTCCAAAGGGAAAGGGGAACCCCTCCCCTTAGACCCCTCCCCCAGGACAAGGTTCAGTCCCCCAGTCTCGAAAAGCTCCCTATGCCTATGGTTTTAAGATAGCTAAATGCTTCATTCTAATGGTTTCAATTCTTTAAATACCTCAGGGGTTCCGTGGGGCGATTCCCCTGGAACCCCAACAGGGCGTTGCCCCTGGACCTAACCAGGAGCCCTAGGGAGGGTTCCTGGGTCCATGGCTTCCCTGGAGCTCTTCGCGCTCCCCCGTCTCCTTCGGCGCCGTTTGGTATTCCTCCCTGGTTTGCCCCCTATATTCAGGCACCAAATCCCACCCCTGGTTAGCACTTTGTAGTTCTGTTTTTTAATTTGTGAAAAGTCACTTATGTGATGCCCATTAATCATAAAAACAAATTCTCTTCATATTTAATTTAAATTTCCTAACAATTCTTTTTTGAAAGAGTAAAAGTTAGCAGAAAAGTATGTTCTAAAAATTTGCAACCTTCCCCCTCCCTTCACAACTTCACTACCTCATAAATGTAGCATTTCAGGGAAAAGAAAAGATTTTATACATTTTTATTTCTTTTTGAATCTAGGTGGTAGTTAAACGTCACTGATATATGCATGTGTAGATTAGATGGGTCCATCCCAGACCTCGTGTCACAGGCCTAAGAAAGTCAGTGATACTCAGGGGCGGCGCCACAGGGGGGGCAGGGCAGGCATTTGCCCCCCCTATGGTTTTTGACCCCCAAAATAAAATCGTCTAAATAACGTTTTAAGACACATAATTTTGTAGGGGGTGAGGTGAGGTGTAACAGTATCATGGAATAAAGTATTTTGATACATTATCCGTCGCATATAGGACATTTTTGGTGTAAATCCTCGAAAATTTTGCGCGCTTCGCGCGCGTTGTCTTCTCTGTCTAACTCATTGTACATCCGCCCGTTACTGCATCCACCGCAGAGCTTACACTTAGGCCCCTTCTACATCCCAGAAGACCCATGATTGAATTTCTCTCTCAGTTTTTTTTTTTTTTTTTTTAAGGGTTAATACCTAGTAGCGTAAACAATAGGGGGCCAAAAATACAGTATATCCCCTGGCGAGATTCTGTGAAAATTGCTGTCTATTTGAAAACAAGCAAAACATAGTATTCAACACTAAACTGACTGATTTGAGTGATTAAAAGTTAATTCAAATCCGTATTTGACCGACGTATTTATCAATATTCTGTAAATTTTCGGACTACGCGCGAATGTGGTATCTATTTTGAATTCCATGGCTACCTTCACGACCGTGGCTCACGGAGAAGTAGGCCTACATCATATTTTAGTGTGTAAATCCAGTACGCTTGGACCTACCAGCTCTAGTTGTACACTTGCCCTACACATGCAGTGAATGTCTGTAGTGCAGTATCGTATCCAATCAGTGGAGGAGGGGGGAGGTAGGATTTTCACTTCCGTGTACATTGTTTAATCATGTCACAACAATCACAAGATGGTTAAATTGGTACGCAGGGAAGGTTATACCAGAGGAAGCAGTTCCGTGAAAGTGGGAAAATATATATGAGGCGTTTAACATATCTAGATGTCTTCAGTGCAATTTGAAAGATCTGGGAAGGGCCATTTCTTGCGATCTGGGAGCTGTTTTGGCAAAAATTTTATCGGCGCAGTCCGCACCAGCCAATAGAAATCATGCCACATTTCAAGATGGCTTCAGTGCAATTTGAAAGGTCTGAGAAGGACCATTTAATTGCGATATAGAAGCCATTTTGGCAACATTTTAAAAACGGTAGTGGAGCTCCGCTTCTATACCAACGCAACCAAACCCGTTCACACACTCATGCCTGTCAGTCGTCACTTATCAAGTATCGTACGGTTCAAAACTGCTTCCAAGATCCCGAGAAGTGCCATTTCATGCAGTCTGGGGGGTCTGTAGGGCAAAAATTCTCTTGTACGCTTCGCACAAAACTATGATGGCTCCGCTTTGATGGCAACTTCCATTCTGCGCCCCTCCCCCAATAGCCAACACAAATCGCCGCCCTTGCCCGTTTGTTATGTAATCGTCGACAATAAGTGCAACAAAGTTGGAAAACTGTAGTCGGCCAAAGTAAAGAACGTTGGATTACTTACCTAGAAACTAGATTTCTCGAGAAAAAATATGACTTCAAAAGATGCAAAATATTGTACCAGATTGCGTCTAAGGCTTCCCGTTAGTCGAAAAATCTTTCACACCCCCTCCCCTAACCCCTCCCTCAGAACCGCGATCACTCATCTCATGCCTGGGGCGGATGCAGGGGGAAGGAATCAGTCGCACCCAAAAAATTCAAGAAAAAACGGCAAAAACGTTTGTTAAGCTACAGTATGAGGAGGGGACAGGATTTAAGTATGCTCATCGTCGGTCTATGTCCGTCCCCCCTATACGTTTCTTTGCCTTTGTTTTTTAGTTTCTTCAGTTAAACGTACGTTACCTATCCGTTCATTGTCAGTTCTATTCCTTTACGCTTCCGTTACTGTATCCGTCGAACATTCGGTACAGGTACTGTACTTTTACGTTTCATCCGTTTGTTGTCCGGTAATGATCTGGTGAGCAATAGCAATCACTGGAGACGAACGGATACTAACGGAGAAGTCCAGTATGAGAAACGCACGAGAAAATGATAAAACGGAAGCTTAGCGGATAAGTAACGAATACGTAAGGGGGACCTTTTTCGGTCGACGTCTGGTCCAAGTTTTGTGTATGTTCAAAATCTCTCGCCGTTCATACCGGACGTTCCCGGTCATGAAACGAAGTCGGCGGAGGAGAACAGGAGACTAAACGGATACTAACGTATATCAACGGAGTGACATTTTGGGTCTTCTTTTGCTCTCCGTTATTGCAATCCGGTGAGGTGTGACAGGCACTTAAAGACTGACGTGTGTTATGGAACGGTATTTCCCTCCCTCCTCCTTCTCCCTCCCTGGTGACGCCATCCCAACCAAGTATTTATACCTCTGCCTCAATCTTAAGATTTAAGTCCAAATTTTTACATAAAAAATACTGCAATGAAACAAAATGCAATCAGTTTTGTCTCTTATCCCATACATGCACGTTTCATTTTAGGAGTTTAAAGTGGACCTAAAGTGTAGAATTATAAGAATATATATTTTAGATGTTGGAACGAATTTTATTCATCCAACTCTCATTTTCATAGCTCACCCTGTTGCTGAGATATGAAAAGTTAAAATTTATTCATTTGATTTGAAATAGACGATTGTGCAATAATTTGTGATGATCTTTTTGTAAAACTCACATTACTTGCTTTTGTTTCCTTTTGAAATTGAAATGTTTATATAACCTTGCAAAAATTACTGTTGTACGGAGAGGTTTTGTATAGTCAAGTCACCCTATAACAGTGAGAAAGTGATCACATTTTGGCACAAGGTGCAGAGGCTTTCGAAAAGATAAAGAAAACAAAGAATGTAATTTGAGTAGTACAAGAATGACATTACAAATTAGTGCGCCATCTACCATTTTAAATTGAATAAGCACCAACATTTTATATATCTCAGCTCAGGAATTCCTGTAAAGATGGCAGTTAGACCATTTGGATTCATTTTTCAAGCTTTGTAACATATGTTTTTGAATTTTTAGCCTTTAGGTACACTTTAAATTTACCTAAAATTTGCCAGTTCTTTGTAGACCACAAAAATGCATTTTCTATGTGCGTTTCTTTCAAGTTGACATAAAAAGTTGATTTAACTGTATTTCAAAGGAAAGTGAACTCAAAAGCAAGCTGGAGCGATTTCACATTCTCACATTGATGAGCAGTTCTCCCTTTTGTGCCTTTCAATCGTTTTGGCTTACAGACCCTTAAGGGTGCAATTTGCAAAATTTCAATATCTCCTATGCATATTACGTAATGATACCATACGATTATGAAGGACACTAAATCGGACTTAAATTTAACGATACACATAATTCAGTCTATTAACGTGAGGAAATGACGTCACTCCTGTTTGCGTAAAGTTTACTTTAGCTTGCAAATTTGGTTACATCATTGGTTCAAAAACTCGAAAAACTGTAGGTAAAAATTTAATGTTATCTCATAAGAATTATGATTCCTCTCCCTTTTATAAAATTCAATTTTGCGTATAACTCTTCCTCAGTGATTCGACTTTCTATAAGCAAGAAAAAAAATCACATAATAAGGATTAAGTTTTTCTCATTAATTAAGAAATTGCAGACATGAGATCCATATTTCAAGGATGAATACATACAGTTTAGAACACTCGGGAAGTGCCGTTTTCGGCCATCTGGAGGGTTTGCAAAGTCAAAAATTTTCTTGAACGCTCCGCGCCAACTGATGGTGGCGCTCCGCTTAGAAATATGTATTACCATTTTTCATAGATTTATTTTTTTCTCCTTAACTGAGAAATTGCAGACATATGATCCATATTTCAAGGCTGGGTACATGCAGCTTAGAACACTCGGGGAGTGCCATTTCCGGCCATCTGGAGGGTTTGTAAAGCCCAAAATTTTCTTGCACGCTCCGCGCCAACCGATGGTGGCGCTCCGCTTAGATAGTCTTGCTGCACTCAGCCCCCCCCCCCCAATATTTTTTCGTTTCGTCGCACCTGCTGCATAGTAAAGCGTCTCATGAAATGAAAACGTCAAAACGCAGGTTCTGACACGGGGAGGGGGGGGGTAGGGTGAGGCTCGGAAGTCTTCAATGCCTGCACCCCCCAAACAATAAAGCTGGGTCCGACCCAGCATGCTTTGCCACCCCTATCGAAAAACCCTGGCGCCGCCCCTGGTGATACTACACTAGTTTATATGGTGGCAACATTAACAGCACTTACCAGTCTTGCATGTAACACGTCTTTGTTCTCTCTTTCGGAGTTACAGCCTGTGAACTGACGCGTTTGAGAGCAGCGGGAAAATCTACCATATATACGAAAGTGAATTCATAACCCCAACCGGTCACAATGAGCTGACGAGGACAGCAAAGGATTTCATGGTGACGAAACGGTAAGGCTTTCAGGGCTTCGATGTTGAGTTAAATGATTCCATTTTCCACAAAACTTTTAAATTGTATACAAGCTTCAGTCGATACGTTCGATCTTAGCCGCACCGTAATTAAGGCCGCAGAATAATGATGATAATCTTGGAAATTACTTGATTTCACGGAGAAATTTACATGAAAGCAAAATCTGATGTCCCACTGTACATAAATTTTAAATTTTTACCAAATACTTTTTACACCCCTATTTCTTCAGAGCCATTAGGATGGATCCACGAAGTTAGCATTTTAAAATACACTGTGGCTCTCATCAGGCCTAGGCGTATGATAGGGTGTTGTGGCTGTAGGTCTCTCTATCGTCCCCCACCCCATCCAAAAATAAATTGTCGATTTCAGTTCAATAAATTTTCGTTTGTAGAGCAAAATTCATGTCATGGTTATGATGAACATATGACTCAAGGAAGTCCATGCCCGAAATTCCACCTTCCACCTTCAGATACAAAAAGTTTTAAGTGAAATAGGTTAAAAAGGAACACTGGATACATTCAGTCGCATTGATTACCTGTCTGGTTGAAAACTTTTCCTCATTCTTTTACCACTTTTTTACGAAAATTTCCCATGTTTTTCTTTAAATCGTTTTCATTCCCATGCTGAAATAAGGGCGAAAATTCGATTCTCATATGTTCATGTTATCTGTTGGGTGCGGATCCAGATTTCCAAGATTCAAGGTTTCGGTGGCAGGGGCACGGCCCGAAGAAAGATTTTGACCCATTTTAAAATCCCACCCTCCCTAGTCTCTCCCTGATCCGCCCACCCAGGTTTCCCGCCCTCCCTTGTCCCACCCAAGTTCCCTTGTCCCTTCCCATCCACCCATCATGGGTCCCGCCCTCCCTTGCCCCTCCCCCACCCAGGTCCTTCCAAGTGCCTCCCATCCCTAATCCCTCCACGATCCGCCCACCCAAGTTCCCGCCTTCCCTTGTCCCTCCTCATCCAACTGCTCTTCCTCCCGCCCGCATCTCGTCCTCCTATGTCCCTTCCCATCCACCCACCCACGTCCCTCCCCGTCCACCCACCCAGGTTTTGTCCCTCCCCGTCCATCCGCCCAACCAGGTTCCCGCCCTCCTTTGTCCCTCCCCATCCACCCACCCACCCAGGTTCTGTCCGTGCCCATCCTTCCGCCCAACCGGGTTCTCAGCCCTTCCTTCCCATCCACCCACGTTCCCGCCCTCTCTTGTCCCTCCCCGTCCGCCCACCCAGGTCCCGCCCTCCAAAGTGCCTTCCCATCCTCCCGACCAAAATCCCGCCCAGACCGGTTCCTGCAATTAATAATTCCTCCCCGTTCCCCGACCACCCAAGTTCCCGCCTTCCCTGTCCCTCCCCGCCCACCCACCAAGGTTCCCGCCCTCCCACCCGCCTTCCCTTGTCCCTTCCCATCCATCCACCCAGGTCCTTCCCTTGTCCCATCCACCCACGTTCTGTCCTTCCCCATCCATCCGCCCACCCGGGTTCCCGCCCCCTCGCCCTCCCTTTCCATCAACCCACGTTCCTGCCCTCCATTGTCCCTCCTCGTCCGCCCACCAAGGTTCCGCTCTCCCAAGTGCCTTCCCATCTTCCCCACCAAAATCCCGCCCAGCCCGGTTCCTAATCCCTCCCCGTTCCGCCAACCCAAGTTCCCACCTTCCTTTGTCCCTTCCCATCCGCCCACCTAGGTTCCCGCCCTTGTCCTTCCTATCCACCCACCCAGGTTCCTGCTCTCCCTAGCTCCTCCCCCACCCAGGTTCCGCCCTCCCAAGTGCCATCCCATCCCTAATCCCTCCCCGATCCAAGTTCCCGCCTTCCCTTGTCCCTCCCCATTCACCCGCCCTCCCTCCCCCGTCACTTCCCATCCACCCACCAGGTCCCTCCCCATTCACCCACCCAGGTTTCCGCCCCTTGTCCCTCCTCATCCGCCCATCCAGGTCCCGCCCTCCCAAGTGCTTTCCCATCTTCTGAACCAAAATCCCGCCCAGCCGGGTTACTGCCATCCCTAATCCTTCCCCGTTCCCCCCACCCAAGTTCCCAGCTTTCCATGTCCCTTTCCATCCAGCCACCCAGGTTCCTGCCCTCCCTAGCCCCTCCCCCACCCAGGTTGCGCCCTCCCAATTGTCTTCCCATCCCTAATTCCTCCCCGATCCAAGTTCCCGCCTTCCCTTGCCCCTCCCCATTCACCCGCCCTCCCATCCACCCACCCAGGTCCCTCCCTTGTCCTTTCCTATTCATCCACCCAGGTTCCCGCCCCTTGTCTCTCCCCATCCGCCCACCCAGGTCCTGCCCTCCCAAGTGCCTTCCCATCCTCCCGACCAAAATACCGCCCAGCCCGGTTCCTGCCATCCCTTACCCCTCCCCGATCCACCCACCCAGGCTCCCGCATTCCCGTCCGCCTTCCCGCCCGCCCTCTCTTGTCTCTCCACATCCGACCACCCAGGTCCCGTCCTCCCAAGTGCCTTTCCATACTCCCGACAAAAATCCCGCTCATCCCGGTTCTCTCCCTCCCTTGTCCCTCGCCCATCCGCCCAACCTAGATTCCCGCCCTCCTAAGTCCCTCCCTATCCTTTCCTTTAGAGCTGGGATGGAGTCAAAGAACCCGAGGGAGGGTGGGAACCAGGTGAAGTGTCCGAGGGAGGCGGGGAGGGCTGAACCAGGAGACCCTAACAAAGCAGGGAGTTTGTAAGGCAGGCGGATTGGGAGCCAGGGAAAAGGAGCCAGTCAAAAGTTACTTAGTGAAAAAAGTCCCTGGCTCATACTGTCCGGATCCGGCTCATATTGTCCGACACATGCCAGGCTAATTCCGTCCGGATCCGGCTCATATCGTCCGGTAACTATTATTCAAGTATACCTAAAACTTACAAAAATGTGCAGAGGTTGACGCGCTATGCAGGAAAAACATACGTGAACGTTGTTTTTTATTTCAAAGAGACATTATAAATTATCGCACAACCAAAAGAATTCATGTTTTTTTCAACTTTGGTAAAATACGTTCTTGTGAGCTACAGGTACACTTTAAAGAAAAGGGAAGAAATGCGTAATATTACACAGAAAGAAAACCACTGTACCGTTGCTAAACTATTTACTCCATCAAATTTGGACTATAGCTGTTTTGACCAAAAATATCGCCCCTTACAAGAGAACTACAAAATTTAAAGAGGTAAACAAATTGTTCATGAAACATGGCAGTATCTCAAAAGTACTACTTCTCGCTGGTCACAAATTCCTGTGGAAATTTGTACATTTTAATGGGCAGAATGTACTACAAACGCAGTTCTTCCCTTTAAATATCACATCGTTCTTTAATTGCACTTACTTGGGTTTCGCTGCACTTGGGTTTGTCTTGCCTCACGTGTGTAATCCTCATTATGTGAAATTCACTCAGTAAAGTTCGTTCCCACCCTTTTTCAGCTTATTTCTCCCTTTCACCGACTTCAGTTGGACACTGGTAATTAAAGGGGCTATTGCAGCACCCCAAACATTCACTATGAAATATTCTCTTTGGGGATTACACTTTGTAACAAGATGCCTTCGTTTATTACTCCTATAGGGCGATAGCTCACACACGGTTCTGTGTAGGTATGGTCTTACGCAATTTGAACTCAATGGGTCTACAGACTTAGTCCAGGAGGTCCACCAGACAGGGTTTTTTTTTGTCCAAGAGGTCCACAAGATAGCTGTTTTTTGTTCGCTTAACTTAAAGTAACTCATGGAGAGAATTTTTACTGTCTAGGACAAGATTTTGTTGTCCCTAAATATATATAATTCACTTTGTTAATGCACCCTAAAAGGAAATGTATCACAACTTGTTGATTTAATTGCATCTCCATGGGTATGTATACGTTCTTTTGTAGGCAAGGGCTCGGTTCTGGTCCGGGAAGGGGAAGGGGAAGGGTTAGGGATTGGGGTAGAGATAGGGATAAGGTGAAGAAATTTCTGATGATTCTGAGTGAGTTTTCGTCTTCTTCAGATCTTCTGTTTGGTAAAATTGTCAGGCAGTGGAGCATAGCAAGGCTCCTCCACCCCATTCCCTTAGCCCTCTGATGATATTTTCGTAATTTTGATGGGACGTTTAATGACGGGCCCCTGGGGCAGGGAGGACACGGACACATTTGCTTCATTATTCCTAAACGTTTCTCAAACAGGAGAGGCGATCTAGCCGGTGCTCCAACCATTGCAATTTTGACATCAAAGGAATCACTGATCCCTTCAGGTGACAATATTTCAACTCCTAATCATCAACAGCCTTTCAACCAGGGTGTGGCTGGGAACCATACTTATGTAAATAATTAGCCCGTTCTGCAATGTCAAAATATTGTGTCACGATTCAACGTTTCTCAGTCTTGGTCATCTGGTCAGTGAATGGCCGTCGGAGGATATGATTTCACTGGACCCTTTCTTCAACCATATTCGTTTCATCAATCCACACGCAGTATACATCTGTAAAGAAGAGGAAAAAAAAACACGTTTAACTGCAGCTTGAACATACACGACATGAATCGGACAGTGCTATTTACGAGATCATTTCTAAGTTGCTCGGTCACATTAACACACCTTTCTTTGCAAAATTACCGATTTCTCTTGCAACGTAGAAGCTTTCATGCAGGTATAATATGCTGGCTTACGACTTCAGAATAGGTATTTTAGACCCCAAATTTTAGACCCATTAGCATGTTCTCTTTAATTGATAAATTTCCAAATGTGAGACTTAAAGGGATTCTTCCACCACCTTACTGGCGGAGGGGGAGGGGGTGAATTCCAAAAATTTCTTATGACAAAAAGTAAATTTGCTGGTGAATACCAGCTTGGATGAAGGGATGTAACATCACCTTTGAAGGGGGGGGGGGGAGAAGGTATTCAATAAATAGTACCATCCGTCACAAGAGACTGAAAACGCTATACGTTTACTAGTAAACAGTACCAGCAGTACACATTGGGTTTTCATAATTTAAAATTGTCGAATTTAGTCTAAGCTGTTTCAATACTATAAGCTGTTGCTATAAAAGCTGGTTTCGATTCTCTCTACATTCCTAGATATGTGAGTGATAGCTATTTCAGACCTGTAGCTCTGATGGGCACAGTTGAGCGGATCCAGATATGGACGAAAAAGCAAATAAAATCCATAGCATGAGGGTAAGGTGACCGTGTCACTCATATTGTTATTGTTTTTAGACCTAGCAAATTTCTTCTTTGGACAAATACCTATCTTATATTGAAGAAAAGAGTGACATTTTCATTTTTTTCTAATTTTGTCTAAATTGTTTATGGCTTTATATCTAATATTTTTTAACTTATTGTGTCAACCCATAAACTTAAATCTTTTCTGCATTGACGATGCTCACCACAGCTGTCAACAAGCTTTAATTTCAGCCACTAAGCATGCTTGTAGCTTGTTGCTTTGCTGTGTGGAATTCCTAAATTTACTCATTAAATATGCAAAATATGTTACTTAATATGCAAATTACTACTTAAATACTGGAAATGTGCTGATCATTTTACCATAGTTCTAGTTAAATAAAGCTTTTCTCTTCGGAATGAAAATTCCTAATTTTTTGAGATCTCAAAATAAAATGTCGACGCAACATTAAAGGCTTGAGAAGTGCCATTTCTGGAACCTGTGAGTAAAGCCGGTAGCCAAGGTGGACCAAGGAAGTTGTGTCCTTTAGGAATGTTTCTCTCCTTAGAAAATTTTTAAGAACAATATTACTGTTGCCTTACTACAACTTTTCAGACCCGAGGGAGGGGGATTGCAAAATTAAACCCCTTGGGGAAGGTAAAATCCTGAGTCTAGTGTTAGTAGGCTATATGTCGCCCATTATTTCGCCTACTGAAAGCTGTCCTGCACCACTTATTTTTCCATCTTCGTCAGCTGCCAGGTGTCACCAGTGAAGGATATATTCTCACGTTTGCATTGTTCATGTTGGATCTTGGATAGAATTGTTGCCAAACAGTCAAAACTGCAAAAGGACCAGAACATTGGTATGATACAGCTTAATCATGCAAGAACTGCTACTGGATTTCGTTAATTTTTTTTCACCTTTCTCTGGTACTGTATCCACGACTTTTCAATAGAGATGACGCACACTGAATGAGCGTTGGGCCAGGAGTCTCAAGAGAAGGTATCTTTTGGATTATGGATCATTACTTTCAGAAGAAAGTTTTTTTGGAAAAATGGGAAGTTCTCACACCTTCCAAATTATTCTCCAAGTTTCACATTGCCGTTCTCATTTGTATATTCCTTTATTGATGATGGGGTCTGTAGGTATTTACTTTTGGACAAATGTATGATCATGTGGACTTGCCATCAGACAACTGGGCCAACAACACCATACGCACCAAGAAAATTCTTCTAATAGCTTCCTTCTTGTCCGAGTTATTTCAGGAACGTAACCTGATGTTCAAAGTGGGGGAGGGGGTACAGTGCATGCTAAGAAGCACACTTACATAGACTTATCATTAGCAAATGGAACTAATATGATTGTTTCAAAAAATAGGTGTTTGGAGTAGTAGTAAAAATGTACCCATATCACAACATTGACAGGCAAATGGCAAGGGACGTATATTTTGATATATCATTCAAACCGGAAAATAGTTTCATGTCATTTTCGTCCTTCCTAGTTAGTGTGATGTTTACAACCCCTGCTTTTCAAGTCCGTAGCCAATGGGTGTGGGGGAGGACGAGGGCGGCGTCCTGCATTAAAAAATATTTGTCTCGCCCGCACAAACAATTATTACCATTCGACTCTCATAACCCACAAATATTCTTAATCGTCGCCCTCCGCTGAAAAAAATGTTTTGCCCTCTGAAAGCTGTCTGGCCCTTCCCCTCCCCCTTCAGTACCTTGTCTGCCTCCGAGGTCTGCTTTGCTTCTGTAACAAGCTGTTTCATTAAGCTTGTACAGACTGAGAAAAATTTGATTTTACTCGTCCGACTCACCCACATCAAACAGTTATCTCAAACCACTCACCATATTATACCATGCTTGTGTCACCTGTCAACGGTTGATCCAACGGTGAAGGATGTATTCTCACGTTTGCTTTATGTTGGATCTTGGATAAAATTGTTGCCAGACAGCCATATTTATTGCAGTATTAAGCACCTGCAAGAGACTGGAACTGATGTTGGACATTTCAATTATACGAGAACTGCTATAGGCTTTCCCTACTTACCACCTTTTACGCAAATAGAGGGCGCAACTGAATAGGCGATGGCAGCAGTCTCGGGAGAGGGTATCTTCAGGATTATGGGAGCTTACGTTCCGAATGGCTGGTACCGAAAAGAGTTTGTTTTGGAAAATATATAACAAGAAATTCTCTAATCTTACAAAGTTTTCTCAAAGTTTCATATTGTCGTTCCCATATTTTTAAATTACACCTCTTTGTTTCCTGACCTTTATTGATCATATGGTTTGCAGTTATTTGCTTCTGAAAAAAATTCATATAACTTCGTCAGGACAATTTCGTTTCCTATCAGTAATGGTCATCAGATATGGATTCCGAATGAGAAAGGGGAAGGAGTAATGATTAGGTGATCCAATGACTGGACTAAGTGGTTGTTTCAAAAAGCTGTAGGAATGTAGCCCTGCATATAGGATGCCCAAATAACTTCGAATAGCTGAATGATACATTGAAAATAAATGAAGGCGGCCTAAAAGTATTTGCGGACGATGTACTGCTAAAAGTCACAGTGTATAGGAGAATATTGCAATTTAATTGCATCAATGTAGCCCAGAAAGGACAAATTGGGTTTATAAGCGTCTAAGGCCCATTCAATTCGAATTATTTCCTCGTGAAAACGACCACCCTTCACGGTTGGTGATAGGGGCCAGCCGCATTGAAATTTTGCACCGGGGCCCGGGTCGGCAATACATATTCTTCCGAGATATATACAAGAGTTATGAATGTTACATAATTTGGAAAGTTGACAGTTTGGGTGAACAAATTAATAATGATTTAAAAACGGTGGAATTCTTTGTGTGAGACATATTTCTTGAAAATAAAGTAACCGAGCTGTCTAATCTTCAATTTCCTACCATTCTATGTCTGTGCCTTAAACGAATTTACTCCCTTTTCATTTTCTGAGGTCGAAATCTCAGTTGAACGACTACTGGATTTCTTGTAGCAGTTCCTGACTGTTCATGAACGTGGCCCAAGTGAAATTCTGAATTGGTGTAGGTGTTACATCTTCGAAGTTGGTCCACTATGACTCTGATTCACAAATGTAGAGTGCCTGTCTTGCAGGGTCACATTCGCTGGTTTTGTTCAGTAATGTCCTTAACATCTGAAAGAGCCAAAAGAAATAGCAAACTTAAATATTAGACCCTTAAGTAACCTAAAGATTGGTTCACCCATGTTTACTATGCTAGACATATGAGCCATTTGTTTATTTTATTGACCACTGGAAACATCACAATTTGATAAATTGCTGTCGAGGCAAAGTTACAACAAGGTAGTACCAACAGATTGCATATAAAATCCATGTCTTTCACAAAAAATGTTAAAATTTTAAGTACTGAAAGTTAACATTGTAAATGGAGCATTAAACATGTCTTCATATATCATTAAATGTGTCTTCATATAGGTTTTAAAATGTCTTCGTTTATCATTTTAAAGCAACTGCTCTGTTAGCTAGTTTTGATGTTTGCATACAGATTCCCATCACCGCATAAGCACCCTTGAATAAAATATTAAAAACATATGTCAGTAAGTCTCCATGTTATTGCAAATTTGTGTACACAAATAAATGAAAAACATCGATTATTGTATCATTTTTTTCACTGGAATAGCCCTCAATTTTGTCTTCCTTGATTAGTGTGGTTCCTCTAGACCGGAGTAACTGGAAAAATGTCCAATAGTTGAATTAGTCGAAGACGATATCGTTAAATTACCAGCATAAATTCCATAGTTGGGCAAATACACAATGAAGCTTAAATTAAATAAACATACAGCATGCCATTTAATCTCCTTTTAATACTACTTAAAACTATTCATTCTAATACTTTGATAATGCCAAAACAATCATACCATTCTGAAGTTGATTCAGCATATTGTCGCAATCCCTTCCCCTTAAAAAACGGATATGGAGAAAAATCCCAAATGAGAACCCAGTGTGAGCAGTTGTATGAAAATGTTCCTGGACAAATGAACACATGTATGATCGTGGGGACGGGCCTTCATACACCTGGACCCAACGCCCGTATGTCACAAAATCCTTTATGAGCAGATTTTCTCCTAAAGCTGAAAGTGTCTCATTTGCATTTGTAAGATCTGACGAACTGTTATTTCGTTTCATCTTTCTCCTAGAATAAGATATTGCAGGACTGTAGCCCGATGTTCAAAATAGGGGAGGGGAGAGGCACAGTGCATGCTATGATGGGCACTAACAGGGGAGACACGTCATTAGTATATGTAACTAAAATGATTGTTTCAAAAAATAGGTTTGGGAGTAAAAATGTGCCCATTTTACAACATTGAAAGACAAGTGACTAGGGATACCACTTTCGACATCGGTCAAACGGGAATTTTCGTAATTCGTCCTCCCTGGTTAGGGTGTGGTTTGAATCCCTGCTTTTCAAACCTGTAGCCAATGAGTGGAGGGCAGGAAACGCGGGGCGTCCTTTAACAAAAAATTTCGCCCACAATCTCCATTAGCATTGCCTTCACACATTTTAATATCTCCTCCCACCCCCCCCCCCCCCCACCCCCCCCCCCCCCCCCCCCCCCCCCCCCACCCCCCCCCCACCCCCCCACCCCCCCCCCCCCCCACCCCCCACCCCCCCCCCCACCCCCCCCCCCCCCCACCCCCCCCCCCCCCCACCCCCCCCCCCCCCCACCCCCCCCCCCCCCCACCCCCCCCCCCCCCCACCCCCCCCCCCCCCCACCCCCCCCCCCCCCCACCCCCCCCCCCCCCCACCCCCCCCCCCCCCCACCCCCCCCCCCCCCCACCCCCCCCCCCCCCCACCCCCCCCCCCCCCCACCCCCCCCCCCCCCCACCCCCCCCCCCCCCCACCCCCCCCCCCCCCCACCCCCCCCCCCCCCCACCCCCCCCCCCCCCCACCCCCCCCCCCCCCCACCCCCCCCCCCCCCCACCCCCCCCCCCCCCCACCCCCCCCCCCCCCCACCCCCCCCCCCCCCCACCCCCCCCCCCCCCCACCCCCCCATTTACTCCCAAACCTATTTTTTTGAAACAATCATTTTAGTTACATATACTAATGACGTGTCTCCCCTGTTAGTGCCCATCATAGCATGCACTGTGCCTCTCCCCTCCCTTATTTTGAACATCGGGCTACAGTCCTGCAATATCTTATTCTAGAAGAAAGATGCAACGAAATAATAGTTCGTCAGATCTTACAAATGCAAATAAGACACTTTCAGCATTAGGAGAAGTCTGCTCATAAAGGATCTTGTGACATACGGGCGATCCCCACGATCATACATGTGTTCATTTGTCCAGGAACATTTTCCTACGACTGCTCACATTGGGTTCTTATTTGGGATTTTTCTCCATATATCCGTTGGGGGGGGGGGATTGCGACAATATCCTGACTCAACTTCAGAATGGTGTCATTGTTTTGGCATTGTCGAAGTATTAGAATGAATAAAGTTTTAGTCTGTATTAAACATGAAGGCATTGCTGTAGTGTTTATTTCATTTAAACTTCATTGTGTAGTTTCCCCAAAATGTGGAATTGAAATGCTGGAAATAAATTAAACGAACGTAAGAGACCTTGTAATGTTTGACCCTGCAGTGTGAATCTCTTTGATATTACAATTATAAATCAAGTTCTTAGAAACTATATAAAACCCAAGGTGCACTTTTTGGCTGTTTGCAGAATCTTTTCAATTAATTTGAATCTTCTTCACTTTTGGACGTGTTTTGATACATCAATTACATCTGAAAAATCTGTTTCATGATATTTTCACATGATTGAAAAGGGATAACGATATCAGGTTATATTGACTAATTCAGACTATTTTCCCTTTCCTTCTGGGTCGAGAGGAATCACACTTATCAAGGAAGACAAAATTTAATTTAGGGCTATTCCAGTGACACAAATATTACAATAATCGATGTTTTTCCTTTATTTGTGCACACAAATTTACAATAACATGGAGCCTTACTGAGATATGATTTTTTTTTAAATATATTTATTTCAAAGGGTGCGTATGCATGATGGGAAATCTGTAATGTCACACATCCAAACTAGTTAAACAAAGCAATTGTATTTAAATGATACATGAAGACAGTCAGTTTAAAAGTAATATGAATACACATTTAATAATATATCAAATCAGTTTTAATGCTCAATTTACAATGTAAACTTTTCAATACTTCAATTTTCAACACTATTTTGGTGGATAAGATAACAGCGTGAAGTTTGGGACCCTTGTAAAAAGCCACTGGAAAATGCCTTTAAGGGTCTAATATTGTTATTTCTTTTGGCGTTTTCAGATTGTCAAGGACATTACTGAACAAACCAGAGAATGTAAACTTGCAAGACCGGCACTCTACATTTGTGAATCAGAGTAATGGTGGACCAGCTTCGAAGAAATTATACCTACACCAATTTAAAATTTCATTTGGGCCACGTTTGTGAGCAGTCAGGAGCTGATGCAAGAAACACAGTAGTCGTTCCACAGACATTGCGACCTTTGGAAATGAAAAGAGAGTAAATGCGTTGAGACACAGAAAAATTTGTCAGCCTTAACTTATGCCTTATAGCATGGTAGGAAATTAAAGATTAGATGCCTAGATGACTTTTGACCGTTTTGTAGTTCATCATTGATTTGTTCACCCAAACTGTCAATTTTCTAAATTATGTAACATTCCTAACTCTTGAATGAAGAAAATTTATGGCATATTTTTCCGGCCTTCATTTATTTGCAATGCATCATTCAGCTATTTATAGTTATCTGGGCATTCTACATGCAGGGCTTTATTCCTACAGCTTTTTGAAACAATCATTACTCCCTCCCCATTCTCATTCGGGCTCCATATTTGATGACCGCTACTGATAGGAAACGATATTGTCTTGACGAAATCATTTGAAATTTTTCCAAAAGTAAATATCTGCAAACCCCCATCATCAATAAAGGTCAGGACAAAAAGGTGTAATTTAGCAATATGAGAAAGACAATCTGAAACTTTGAGAAAACTTTGAAAGGCAACAGCAATTCTTGTATGATTAAGCTGTATGATATAGCTAAATATGTAGTGGTGATAAAATGGTGAGTTTTCCATAAGTTTGATGTGGATCGAGCGGGTAAATATTGCAAATCTTGCCCAATCTGTACAAGCTTAATGAAACAGCTGGTTACATAAGCAGGACAGGCCCGGAACCAGGCGAGGTAGTACCTCGAGGTACTGAAGGGGAGGTGAAGGGCGAGACAGTTTTCACTGGGCGAAATATTTTTCAGGGGACGAGATAATAAAATGTATTAGAACAATGGTAATGAAATTGTCTGTGGGCCAAAAAAATTTAAGCGGGGGCCGCCCTCGTCCTCCCCCACCCATTGGTTACGGACTTGAAAAGCAGGGATTTTAAACCTTATTTTAACCAGGGAGGAAGAAAATTACATGAAATGATTTTCTGGTTTGTCTGTTGACTCAAAATTTATATTCCTTGCCTTTTGTCTGTCAATGTTGTAATATGGGCACATTTGTTCTCCCAACACCCAACATTATTGTTTTTCGAAACAATAATTTTAGTTACATTCGCTAATGATGTGTCGGGAGTTGGCCCGGTTATCTGAAGGCCAGTCCACACGATTATACAAGGTCAGGAAACAGAGGGGTAATTTAGCTATATGTGAACCACAATCTGAAACTTTTAGAAAGATGTGAGCATTTCTCGTACTATTTTTCCAAAACACACTTTTCGGTGCGTGTCAATCTAAATGTACAGCTCCCATATGCTCCGAAAGATTCCTTCTCCTGAGACTCCTCGCCAAACGCCCATTCAGTTTACGTCCTCAGTATTGAAAAGTCGTGGAAAGGCTACAGTTTTAGATAAAAGGTAAAAAAATAACGAAATCCAGTAGCAGTTCTTGCATGATTAATCTCAATCATATCTATGTTCTTGTCTTTTGCAGGTGGTAATTGCTGCAATAATTATGGCTGTTTGGCAATAATTCTATCCAAGATCCAACATAAACAACTCAAACTTGGGTATATGTTCTTCGCCTGTGACACCTGGCAGCTGACGAAGATGGCAAAATATGTAGTGCTGATAAAATGGTGAGTTTTACAATTTGATGTGATGATGCAAATTTTGCTCAATCTGTGCAAGTTTAATGAAACAGCTGGTCAAACAAGCAGGGAAGGCCCGGAGGCATATTTTTCCCAGAACGAACGTGGGCAAATCGAGTTTTCAAAGAATTTTAAATTGTTTCAAAATGAAGGTGAGGGGTAAAATTAAGGTTAGGGTTACGTAAATTGGGGTTATTTGGCCCGTTCTTTCATAATCCGGCGTCAGAATTACACAAAAAGGGTCGAAAAGCTGTCATTTTGGAATTAGAGGTGTGGCCTATTTCCAAGAAGCTGATTGGTCCATTGGCCAGAATTGCCCTTACTCGTCCTGGGAAAAAACTACAACTACCCAGTCCGGAGCCACTCGAGGCACTAATCATGAAGGGGGAGGGGAAGGGAACGAGACAAATTTCAGTAGGCGAGATATTTAAATGTATGATGGCAATGCTGATGGAAATTGTCTGGGGACGAAGATTAAGCGGGGCCCTCTCATATTGCCCCCTTATGTTAGATGCGGGCTTGAAAAACAGGAATTGAAACCACATCCTGACCAGGAAGGATGAAATTAACATGAAACTTTTTCCCCGTTTGACTGGTATAAAAACTGACATCCCTTTGCCACTGGCAATGTTGTAAAATGGGCATATTTTTTACTCCCAACACTTTCTGTTCGAAACAATCAGTGTAGTTGCATTTGCTAATGATGCGTCTAGTATCCAGGATTTAAACCTTCCCACAGGGGCCTTATTCCGTAACCCCCCTCTGTAAAAAATTATGCAGGTACGAAGGTATACTAAGTTGTTGTTAGGCAACAGTCATATTTGTTCTTACAAAAATTTTAACAGGAGAAATATTCCTAAGGGACACTGCTTCCTTGGTCCCCCTTGGCTGTTAGCTTCACTCACAGGTTCCAGGTTTCATTTTGAGATCTCATGTTTTCGAAAAAATACTTCAAAATAACAAAAAATTACAAAAAATTCATTCCCAAGAGAAAAGACTTATTTACGAAATTGTAATTTTAGGATTATGGTAAAATGATCAGTGTGCGCTAAGGAAATCCACAAAAACGGCTTTTTGCAAACTTCATTCTAGATTCTCTACCTGGATTGGAGCTAAAAGTTTTAAGGCAGGGGTGTGCAACCTTTTCGAACACCGGGCCAAATCATGTTGCTGTGACCATCTGAGGGCCGCAGTGGAACAGAGGTGTATACGAGGGTGGCGTCTCACCCTCACCTCCTTCCCACACCTTCCCCTACCCCTTTTCCACCCCTTCCCCTTCCCCCACCCCTCCCCCGTTAGTGACCAATGTGCTCATCTAGGTAGACCCACATGCACTCGAATAATATTGTAGTATGGGCCTACTAATTGTTGCATCTCTATTTTGTCGACAAATATGTTAGTTCAGATTTAGAATGCGTTTTACAAGTGAATTCTTTAGTTTATCAAATAACGAACTGACGAAATGGTCGAGAATATCCACCTTAATACATCAAAGGAAGTGATCGTTTCTTTGTTTTCATGATATCCTGTACTTGCGTTAAGTTTAAGTTGTAGTCAAATACACAGGTTGCACACCCCTGTTTTAAGGAATAGTTAAAGATGTTTAGTCTTCAATCGATAAACGAGTTATAGAAATTGGATGCCTGTCACACGCGCCGAACATGTAATGACGTTTGAGGTTAGAGCTTTGGTTCGGTACAAGTTTTGTATAGTTTTAACCTAGGCCTATGTTATAATGGAGAAAGGACTCGACCGTCGACCTGTCTGGGGAGGATAGAAGAGGAAGAGAAAGTACCTGTCCACCAAATTGTTTCTGTTATATACAATTTGTGAAGAATCTGACTCAGAATTCACGTATGCGCCCCAATTCAGGCAATATTATATATAATTTGTGGAGAAATATATTGTTATTTCTTTATATTTCATTTTGAAATTCAGTCATGATTCCAAAATTGGTCCTTTTTTCATAATTTCCAAGCAAAATATGCACTCTAAAAACATCTCATCAATAGGGGCACGAACCGGAATCTTGTCAAATATTTGACAAGATTTGTTTCAAAATTGACTAGAAATGGTCATTTATGAGCCGAATCTAGTCAAAGATTTGACAAGATTCCGGTTCGTGCCCCTATTGATTAGATTCTATTCAGATTTGACTAGGACATTTTTAGAGTGTAAGATAAATTTCAGGCGTCATGGAAAGGGGGCGGGGGGGGGGGGTGAGGCTCCCCAGCAACATAGGCAGGTTGGATTTGTATACAATTCCGTTTTATCTTCAAGATATCGTTCGCTTAACAACAGTCAATCCTTGTCAATTAAGTTAAATGCCTTACAGGGCTTGCTAAAATTGTATAAGGTGTATAGGGTAGGCTCTGACTTTGATTTTATAAAACAATTTAAATAGTTATTTGCATATTAAGTAGCATACTTTGCATATTTAATGGGCAAATTTAGGAACTCTATACACAGCAAAGTTACAAGCATGCTTAGTGGCTGAAATTAAAGCTTGTTGAGAGCTGTGGTGTCAATGCAAGTTTTTCGTACTTAAGTTTAGGGTTGACACAATAAGTAAAAAATATTAAACATAAAAGCCACAAAAAATGAAAATGTCACTCTTTACTTTAATATAAGATAGGTATTTGTCCAAAGAAGAAATTGCTAGGTATAAAAACAACAACAATATGAGTGACATGGGTCCATGCTGTGACGGATTTTATTTGCTTTTTTGTCCACATTTGGATCCGCTCTTGACTGTGCCCATCAGAGCTACAGGTCTGAAATTGATAGCTATCACTCACATATCTATCGATGTAGAGAGAATCGGAAACCAGCTTATGGCAACAGCTTATAGTACTGAACAGCTTATAGTAAATTCAACAATTTTAAACTTTGAAAACCCGATGTGCTGGTACTGTTTTTAGTAAACGTATAGTGTTTTTAGTATCTTGTGACGGATGGTACTGTTTTGTTGAATACCTCTTTCCCCCACCCCCCAAAGGCGATGTTATGTCCCTCCATCCAAGCGGTTATCCACCGACAACATAACTTTTTGTCTTAAGAAATTTCGAATTCACCCCCCTCCCCACCACTCGTCAGTAAGGTGGTAGAAGAATCAATTTAAATCTCACATCTGCTGGAAATTTATCAATTAAGGAGAACATGCTAATGGGTCTAAAAATTGGGGTCTAAAATACCTATTTTGAAGTCATAAGCCAGCATAGTATACTTGTAGGCTATGAAACCTTTTACCTTGCAAGAGAAATAGGCAATTTTGCAAAATAGTGTGTTCAATGTGACCGAGCAACTTAGAAATGATCTTGTACATAGCATTTTCCGATTCATGTCGTGCATGGTCAAGCTGAAGTTAAACGTGTTTTTCCTCTTCTTTACAGATCTATACTGCATGTGGATTGATGAAGTGAATATGGTTGCAGAAAGGGTTCACTGAAGTCATCCCCTCCGACGGCCATTCACTGACCAGCTGACCAAGACGGAGAAACGTTGAATAGTGAAACAATATTTTAATTGACCGTGATTTAAG
The DNA here is from genome assembly GCA_029531755.1 of Holothuria leucospilota. NCBI lineage: Eukaryota > Metazoa > Echinodermata > Holothuroidea > Aspidochirotida > Holothuriidae > Holothuria > Holothuria leucospilota. The sequence goes on from CM055965.1 coordinate 15,902,260, forward strand.
GTGTAATATTTCCTCTTCCTCATGATCTGTAGATTGCAGAAGCTTTAGTTATATGAGTATGGGTTCCAGCCACACCCAGGTTGGGTGTTGATGATTAGGAGTTGACATATTGTCACCTGAAGGGACTGAATCTTTTTGATGTCAAAATCGCAGGGGGTGGGGCACCAGCTAGATGGCCTCCTCTGTTTAAGAAACGCTTAGGAATAATGAAGCAGACGTGTCCGTGTCTTCCCTGTCCCACTGTCCCAGGGGCCCGTCACTTTAAGCCTCATCAATAGGACGAAAATATCAAAGGGCTAAGGGGATGGATGGAGGAGCCTTGCTATGCTCCACTGCGTGACCATTTTACCAAACAGAAGATTTGAAGCAGACGAAAGGTCACTCAGAAGCATCATCACCTTATCCTTATCCCTACCCCTATCTCGACCCCTTCCCGGACAAGTACCGAGCCCTTGTCTACAAAATGAAGGCCGTATACATACTCATGGAGATGCAATTAAACCAACAGATTGTGATACATCACCTTTTAGGGTGCATTAACAAAGTAAATTATTTTTAGGGACAACAAAATCTCGTCCTAGACAGTAAAAACTCTCCACTGAGTTACTTCTAGTTAAAGAAAAAACGGCTATCTTGTGGACCTCCTAAACTCAAAACCGTCTGGTGGACCTCCTGGACTAAGTCTGTAGGCCTACTGTGTTCAAATTGCTTAAAGGCAATAGACAGTCGCCCCAAAATTGGCTTTGAAAATTCAGCCAACTCTTGCAAATCTCTTCATACAGCTGTATACTGTATTGCATTACAAGCACCTCTGAAGACGTTTTGAACATAACTACTAGAAAAAGTAGGTAAAGCAAGGAAAAATTCCCCTTGAATTTCACAATTTACTAACAAAACATTGTCACATGATCAAAATGGATCATTCATGAACCAGAGTGACTAAGTCTGATTGGGGTGACTGCATTTCCCCTTTAAGACCATATCTACACAGAATTGTGTGAAGCTGTCGCCCTAAACGAAGTGATCAACAAAAAGGCATCTTGTTAAAAAGTGTAATCCCCATAGGCAAGAGAGTATTTCAAAGTATATGACTGGGGTGCTGCAGTAGCCCCTTTAATTACCAGATGTCCAAGTGTATTCGGTGAAAGGGAGAAATGAGCTGAAAAAGGATGGAAACCAATTTTACTGGGTGTATTTAACATGATGAGGATTACACACGGGAGGCAAGACAAATCCAGGTGCAGCGAAACACTAGTAAGTGCAAACAACGATGTGATATTTAAAGGGGAATTTTCATGATCCCAGACAGTTCTAATTCTCCCAACTATGCAACTTCTAGCTCCTCCCATAGCTGTATGAGGCTCTTCCTTGTGCAAGAATAAACCTGTTTTATTGCTTAAGACCATGTCCTGGTGAGCATACAAGGCTATAAAATGTAATAAAAGTACTCTCTCTGCCTTGTGTGGAATGTGAGCTACTCTGCATCTTTCAAATTTTCAAACTTTGATGTCAATCAAAGAGCAGTCACCAACTGAGAATTTTCATATACATACACTAAAAATATACTTTGGGGTGATGACAGTCTGTCTTTAAAGGAAAGAACTGCGTTTATGGTACATTCTGAATATTAAAAATGTACAAATTTCTACAGGAATTTGCGACCAGCGTGAAGTAGTACTTTGCGATAAACAAATTGTTCATGAAACATGGCAATATCTCTTCAAATGATGTAGTACTCTTGTAAGGGGCGATATTTTTGGTCAAAACAGCTGTAGTCCAAATTTGATGGAGTAAATAGTTTAGCAACGGTAAAGTGGTTTTCTTTCTTTGTCATATTACGCATTTCTTCCCTTTTCTTTAAAGTGTACATGTAACTTACAAGAACGTATTTTACAGAAGTTGAAAAAACATGAATTCTTTTGGTTGTGCGATAATTTATGTCTCTTTGAAATAAAAAAAAATGTTCACATATGTTTTTCCTGCATAGCCAGTCAACCTCTGCACATTTTTGTAAGTTTTAGGTATACTTGAATAATAGTTACCGGACGATCCGGACGGAATTAACCTGGCATGTGTCGGACAATATGAGCCGGATCCGGACAGTATGAGCCGGGGACTTTTTTCACTAAGTAACTTTTGACTGGCTCCTTTTCCCTGGTTTCCAATCCGTCTGCCTTACAAACTCGTTACGGACTCCTGGTTCAGCCCTTCCCGCCATGATTAATGGGAGGGCAGGAACCTGGGTGGGTGGATGGGAATGACAAGGAGGTGGGTGGATGGGAAGGGACTTGGGAGGTGGGAACTTGGATGGGCGGAACGAGGAGGGATAAGGGATGGCAGGAACCGGGCTGGGCGGTATTTTGGTCGGGAGGATGGGAAGGCACTTGGGAGGGCGGGACCTGGGTGGGCGGATGGGGAGGGACAAGAGAAAGGGGATGGGAAGAGACATGGGAGGGCGGGAGGGAGGGCGGATGAATGGAGAGGGACAGGGAAGGCGGGAACTTGGGTAGGCGGATCGGGGATAGGGAGGGCAGGAACCTGGGTGGATGGATGGGAACGAAAAGGGCGGGAACCTAGGTGGGTGGATGGGTGGAGGGACTAGGGATGGCAGGAACCGGGCTGGGCGGGATTTTGGTCGGGAAGATGGGAAGGCACTTCGGAGGGCGGTGGGTGGATGAGGAGGGAGGCGGCAGGAAGGGCGGGTGAATGGGGAGGGACCAGGAAAGGCGGGAACTTGGATCGGGGAGGGATTAGGGATGGGAAGGCACTTGAGAGGGCGGAACCTGGGTGGGGGAGGGGCAAGGGAGGGCAGGAACCTGGGTGGATGGATGGGAAGGGACAAGGGAAGGTGGGAACTTGGGTTGGCGGAACGGGGAGGGATTAGGAATCTGGCTGGGCAGGATTTTGGTCGGGAAGATGGGAAGGCACTTGAGAGAGTGGAACCTTGATGGGCGGACGGGGAAGGACAATGAAGGGCAGGAACATGGGTTGATGGGAAGGGAGGGCGAGAGGGCGGGAAACCGGGTGGGCGGATGGATGGGGAGATACAGAACGTGGGGGGATGGGGATGGACAAGGGAGGGACGCGGGAGGGAGGGACGCGGGAGGGAGGGCGGGTGAATAGGGAGGGACAAGGAAATCCGGGAACTTGGATCGGGGAGGGATTAGGGATGGAAAGGCACTTGCGAGGGCGGAACCTGGGTGGGGAGGGGCAAGGGAGGGCAGGAACCTGGGTGGATGGATAGGAAGGGACGCGGGAGGGAGGGCGAATGGGGAGGGACCAGGAAAGGCGGGAACTTGGATCGGGGAGGGATTAGGGATGGGAAGGCACTTGAGAGGGCGGAACCTGGGTGGGGTAGGGGCAAGGGAGGGCAGGAACCTGGGTGGGTGGATGGGAAGGACAAGGGCGAGAACCTAGGTGGGCGGATGGGAAGGGACAAGGGAAGGTGGGAACTTTGGTTGGCTGAACGGGGAGGGATTAGGAACCTGGCTGGGCGGGATTTTGTTCGGGAAGATGGGACGGCACTTGGGAGAGCGGAACCTTGATGGGCGGACGGGGAAAGACAATGAAGGGCAGGAACATGGGTTGATGGGAAGGGAGGGCGAGAGGGCGTGAACCCGGTTGGGCGGATGGATGGGGAGGGACAGAACGTGGGGGGATGTGGATGGACAAGAAAGGGACCTGGGTAGGTGGATAGGAATGAAAAAAGAAGGGACCTGGGTGGTGGATGGGAAGGGACGAGGGAAGGAGGGTGGGAGGGCGGAAACCTGGGTGGGTGGGCGGGGAGGGACAGGGAAGGAGGGACCTTGGGTGGTCGGGGAACGGGGAGGAATCATTAATTGCAGGAACCGGTCTGTGCGGGATTTTGGTAGGGAGGATGGGAATTCACTTGGGAGGGCGGGAACCTGGGTGGGCGGATGGATGGGGAGGGACAAAACCTAGGTGGGTGGACGGGGAGGGACCAGGGTGGAAGGGACAAGGAAGGGACGTGGGTGGGTGGATGGGAAGGGACATAGGAGGACGAGATGCGGGCGGGAGGAAGAGCGGTTGGATGGGGAGGGACAAGGGAAGGCGGGAACTTGGATGGGCGGATCGTGGAGGGATTTGGGATGTGAAGGCACTTGGAGGAACCTGGGTGGCGGATTGGAAGGGACAAGGGAACTTGGGTGGGCGGATCGAGGAGAGATTAGGGATAGCAGGAACCGGGCTGGGCGGGGATTTTGGTCGGGAAGATGGGAAGACACTTGGGAGGGCAGGAAACCCGGGTGGGCGGATGGATGGGCAGGGACAGAACCAGGGTGGGTGGATTTGGAGGGACAAGGGCGGGCGGGAAACCTGGGTGGGCGGATCAGGGAGAGACTAGGGAGGGTGGGATTTTAAAATGGGTCAAAATCTTTCTTTGGGCCGTGCCCCTGCCACCAAAACCTTGGATCTTGGAAATCTGGTTCCGCACCCAACAGATAATATGAACATATGAGAATCGAATTTTCGCCCTTATTTCAGCATGGGAATGAAAACGATTGAAAGCACCAGAATGCAAAAATGCTTTAAGGTTTCGATGATACATGTTCTATTCCAAATAATGCCATGATGTCCCATATCTTTCAGTTACTGGTCAAGTGCTATCTTAACATGTTGGAAAAATAATTTTAGGTTCATATTTGATCTTGGGAATTCTTGGGAAAATTTACATTTTGACTTCTGGTGAACCCATGAGACGATCTTGGGAATTCTTAAAATTTTGCTATTTGACCCCTGTGACCCCAGATGACCTTTGACCTCCACCAAAAACGAAAGCATTCATATTTTCACTACAACGCATCCACATACTGAGTATGAAATCTATCCAAGCTTCCTACCTGGCGATATCGTGTTAACAAGGTTTGCAGTGTTTGACCCCAGTGACCTCAGATGACCTCTGACCTCCACCAAAAAGTGATAGGTTGATCTTCTTACCAAAACGCATCCACATACCACGTATGAAATCTACCCAAGCTTCCTATCTTGAGATATCATGTTAACAAGGTTTTCAAGGTTTGACCCCCAGTGACCCCAGATGACCTTTGACCTCCACCGAAAACAATAAGGTTCTTCCTCGTACCATAACGCATCTACATTCTAAGTACGAAATTCATCCAAGCTTCCTATCTTGAGATAACTTGTTAACAAGGTTTTCAGCATTTGACCCCCGGTGACCCCAGATGACCTTTGACCTCCACCAAAAACGATAGGGTTCTCCCTCTTACCATAACACATCTACACATTAAGTATACAATTCATCCAAGCTTCCTATCTTGAGATATCATGTTAACAAGGTTTTCAGGTTTTGACCCCCGGTGACCCCAGATGACCTTTGACCTCCACCAAAAACGATAGGGTTCTTCCTCTTACCATAACACATCTACACATTAAGTATACAATTCATCCAAGCTTCCTACCTTTAAATATCGTGCACACAAGGTTTTCAAGTTTTGACCCCCGGTGACCCCAGATGACCTTTGACCTCCACCAAAAACGATAGGGTTCTTTCTCTTACCATAACACATCTACACACTAAGTATGAAATTCATCCAAGCTTCCTACCTTTAAATATCGTGCACACAAGGTTTTCAGGTTTTGACCCCCGGTGACCCCAGATGACCTTTGACCTCCAAAAACGATAGGGTTCTTTCTCTTACCATAACACATCTACACACTAAGTATGAAATTCATCCAAGCTTCCTATCTTGAGATATCATGTTGACAAGGTTTTCAGGTTTTGACCCCCGGTGACCCCAGATGACCTTTGACCCTCACCAAAAACGATAGCATTCTTTCTCTTAATATGGGGCATCTATGTACCAAGTTTGAAAACTGTTTCTCTTCTTGAGATATCGTGCACACAAGCTAAGCGTCACAAACACACACACATACACACACATACATATACACATACATACACACACATGCCATCATGACTGCATAGGTTTCTCTTTCATCGAAACCAGAAACGTGGGGAATTTTCGTAAAAAAAGGTGAGAAAAGAATTAGGAAAAGTTTTCAACCAGACAGGAAATCAATGCGACTGAATGTATCCAGTGTTTTTTTTTAACCTCTTTCACTTAAACTTTTTGTATCTGAAGGACTAAAGATAATGGTCCTGCGCCGAAGGTGCAATTTCGGGCATGGACTTTCTTGAGTCGTATGTTCATCATAACCATGACATGAATTTTGCTCTACCAACGAAAATTTATTGAACTGAAATCCACAAATTTTTTTCTGGATGGGGTGGGGGGGGGGGGACGATAGGGAGAACTACAGCCACAACACCCCATCATACGCCTAGGCCTGATGAGAACAACAGTGTATTTTAAAATGCTAACTTCATGGATCCATCTTAATGGCTATGAAGAAATAGGGGTGTAAAAAGTATTTGGTAAAAATTTAAAATTTATGTACAGTGGGACATCAGATTTTGCTTTCATGTAAATTTCTGCGTGAAATCAAGTAATTTCCAAGATTATCATCATTATTCTGCGGCCTTAATTAGGGTGCGGCTAAGATCCAACGTATCGACTGAAGCTTGTACAATCTAAAGTTTTGTGGAAAATGGAATTATTTAATTCAACTTCGAAGCTCCGAAAGCCTTACCGTTTCGTCACCATGAAATCTTTTGCTGTCCTCGTCAGCTCATTGTGACCGGTTGGGGTTATGAATTCACTTTCGTATATACGGTAGATTCTCCCGCTGCTCTCAAACGCGTCAGTTCACAGGCTGTAACTCCGAAAGAGGTAACAAAGACGTGTTACATGCAAGACTGGTAAGTGCTGTTAATGTTGCCACCGTATAAACTAGTGGAGTATCACTGACTTTCTTGGGCCTGGGATGGACCCATCTAATGTACACATGCATATATAAGTGACGTTTAACTACCACCTAGATTCCTAAAAGAAATGAAAATGTTTAAAATGTTTTCTTTTCCCTGAAATGCTACATTTATGAGGTAAGATATTTAAGTTGTGAAGGGAGGGGGGAGGTTGCAAATTTTTAGAACATACTTTTCTGCTAACTTTTACTCTTTCAAAAAAGAATTGTTAGGAAATTTAAATTAAATATGAAAGAAAATTTGTTTTTATTATTAATGGGCATCACATAAGTGACTTTTCACACATTAAAAGAAAGAACTACAAAGTGCTAACCAGGGGTGGGATTTGGTGCCTGAATATAGGGGGAAAACCCGGGAGGAATACCAAACGGCGCCGAAGGAGACGCGCCAGCGCGAAGAGCTCCAGGGAAGCCATGGAGCCAGGAGTCCGGAGCCACGAGCCCGCCCTAGGGCTCCTGGTTAGGTCCAGGGGCAACGCCCTGTTGGGGTTCCAGGGGAAACGCCCCACGGAACCCCTGAGGTATTTAAAGAATTAAAACCATTAGAATGAAGCATTTAGCTATCTTAAAACCACAGGCGTAGGAAGCTTTTCGAGACTGGGGGATGAACCTTGTTTTGGATCGCCGTCCTGGGGGAGGGGGCTAAGGGGAAATTTTTTGGTATTTGAGGGTCCTCAGATGTTATTTGGTGCAACATTTTGGACAAACTTTAAGGAAAATTACAGCAAGTTTTTGACATTTCTCACAAGAGAGAAAAATAAGGGGTCTTTGCCCTTGGATCTTGAGGGGGGGAAGCATACTTCAGCCCCCTCACATTTTTGACTGGGGCTTTAGCCCCCCAGCCCCCCCCCCCGCTTCCTAAGCCTATGCTTAAAACTCACGGGACGTGCACTTAACAGATCAGAAGAATCACATTTTGTACGAATATGGAACACACCAGATGTTCTGAAGGAAGTAATCACGAACAATGTTTAAAACGGGTGCGCGGGAATTAAGAGCGCTGAAAAACAATATTTTAATGTATTCTTTTTTTTTTCTTCATTTCTGAATGCAGTATTATCCATTACATCAAAGCGTAACGTAATGGTGCATAATACGTAAGTGGTAGAAAGCGAAGATTTTTTTTAATATTGTTCTTCACAATGCTTGCTTATTAATTACACACTGTATTTTATTACCACGTATATTATCACGAAATCTATTAAAAGCTGTTATTGGCAGTAATTTTTGGTTTCCACTCTTGGCACAAGGCTGGAACAAGGTAGCCAAGGGGATGAGGCAGGGGTAAATAACCCCTTGAGAAAGGTTCTTCCCTACAAAATCAAAAACTTCCATTGCTTTAATAATATATGTTAGCATATCTCGCCCTCTAAAATTATTTTGCCTCTGGGAGCTATTCCCCCCCTTCCCTTCCTAAGTTCCTACCGTCAGTACTTTTTCCTGTTACAGGCGGTCCGAATGAATCAAAATTCTGGAATAAAAATGCTAATCCGCTAATCTGGAGGGATTTATCGTTTTGTTAAATTAGGGAAAAGACAATAGATTTCCTTCAATAACGTTCTTATGCCTCCCCGTAATAACGCACTCTTCACCTAAGAAGTGAGAGCACTTAGTTTTTCCAGGTACTAGGGTAATCGGGAACCCTCCAGGCAATGTGTTGAGGCTGCGAAAAGAGGTCACAGAATCTGGGTATGATTAGGAGGAGTTTTAAGTACTTAAGTAAAGACATTGTGGTTAAGCCGCACAAGCATTTGGTTAGGCCACACTTAGAGTAAGCTGTTCAGGCTTGGAACCCCTAGTTTGCAAAGGACAAGGATGTGCTTGAGAATGTCCAGAAGCAACTGAGCCTTGGGGCCCATCCAGAATTTTAGCGGGATTCCTTATAAGGAGAAGTTAAGGAACCTAGATCTCACATCTCTTGAACTGAGTAGGTTACGTGGTGATTTGATTAATGTTTTCAAGGTTGCAAATGGTTTTGATAGACTCTCTTCTAATAACTTTCAAATTTTCAGAGTTTACTCACGCATAGGGCCATATACTTAAACAAGAGAAAGGAGGCGTAAATTAAGAGCCTAGGAAGCACTTTTTTCTCCCAGAGGGCTATAAATTAGTGGAATAGTCTGCCTGAGTGTTCTGTCTTAGCTCAGAGTTTCAATGGGTAAAAATTTGCATTAGATTTGAATTTCAAAGCCAGAGCTACAAGTTGGTATTTCTTTTTTGCAGAGAGGTGGGTAGGTTAAGGACGGTTTTCGACTCATAGAGTCCTTGATGACGTGTTTTAGCCTTTCTGATACTAATCTTACTAACTAAACTTATCATTGTATGCAGTACTAGTAGTATATTAGTTTCGTGGGGTTTTTTTTTGGGGGGGGGGAGGGGAGTGGTGGGGAAATGAAGGAGGAGAAAAGTTTTCATTCGGGTTTAAACATTGCCTATGAGCTGTGACTACCTATGTAGCCCAAGGCAAGACTGCACATAAGCATTTTTCCTACGAATCCTACCTTTTCTTACCAATACAAATACCTCCTGAAGGGCAGTAAGAATAGCACAGAAGGCTCGCAAAACTTGGGTGGTTGGCAAAAGATTCGTCAGGGAAAATAATTACAAGTTTTTTTTCTTTTTTCGGGAAGGCACTTCACCTTATCTATACATAAATTTCTACTTTAGGTAAATCCTTCTGAGATCGTTTAAACATTGGTGGTACAGTGATTGGGACAACGACTCCTCCCCAACACATAACCCATGCACCATGCACCTCCCTCATTCTTTGCCATTGGTAAAGGATGCAGGGCCGTAGGCTGGGTGGAATCCCTAGGAGGGAGTCATGACACTAGCTAAGCGGATCATTAAGTGACGTGTCTACAGATAGTTGACACTCGGGAGGACAATTCCTTTTTCACCTGTGCATGAGTGCCATCCTGGGGGAAAGTGCTGAGGGGAGGGGGTACATATTAGGTCTGGCTTAGGTTCAAAATCGTGCTGTCCATTTCAAAGCCTGGAACTGTGTTATATCTTTACAAACTGTCATTATTTAGTGATATTCTTCCTCTTTTTGCTGGGCTTATGTCAAAAGGTGCCGTCTAAGAGAAGGGGATGACATTAAATCCTCCTTGAGAATCTTTTTTGTCTTTGTGAGGTGGCATGGCTTGGATGCAAAATAGTGCTATCCTTGGAAAAGCTTCGTAAAGCATTGAATTGATTATATGTTTAGGAATAGTCATTACTGAGTGATTTTTTTTCTATTTTGGTACGGTGTGACTGAAGGGGATGTCGCCTCAGGGAAGGCACCTCTACTCTTTAAGAAATTTTTCTAGTTTTAAGTTTTCCTGGATTTAAAATGATGATATCTTTGGTAAAGCTTTGGAACGATAACATGATCTGAAATTATACTGCGGCTGTGGCATCGCATCCCTACAGGGCTGGTACCCGGTGCGGGCTTCCCCCTAGTGCATTTAGTGAGCCACTGGTGGAACCACCATTGGTTGGCGCGTATCCGTAGCTGCAAGAAAACGTTCGGTCGAAAAGTCTTTCAAATAGGGTGGGGGGGGGGAATGCAACATTTTAGATCTTAACGTTGCATCTAAACTTTCTTTACGTTTAGATTTCATTCTTTAGAAACGAATTTAATTTCCAAGAAGAAAAGCTAAAGTTGATTTAAAGGGAAAATGCCGTCACCCCAATTTGAATGAGTGTACCTGGGTATCCTGTTTCATGAATGGCTTTTTAGGATCATGTTACAATATGTTTCTCACTGAGTTGTGAAATTCACCTACAGGGTAAATTTCCTTGGTTCACCATGAATATGCAATATTTATGTTCTAAAATATCAAAAGGCCTTGAAGGGCAGTTGTTTTACGACGCTTAGCAAACACAGATGTGAAAACAGCCTATATGGCTTATAAATTACAACTTCACGTCGGGTGGCTAACCAACTCAACAATTTAATCAAATTTGGTTTCTTTTGACAAGCCAGTTTAGATGGGAAGACCGTAGATTGCTCTTGGATGAAAACTCACTCACCTTACTTTGACCCCTACCGGGGATCGAACCCCGAACATCCCGGTTGCCAAACTTCATCGCTTCAAATGCCACCGCCTTCATCCACTCGGCCACCGGACCGGTTATATCATGAAAGAAGAAGTGAAATAAGAACACATTTGTGAGATTTAGCTTCTTTTTTCAAAAAAAAGTATGCGGCAACTCCTTATGCCTTTTAAATCAAGTTAAAAGTTTCTTTACCAGCTCAATTGAGTTTTGATAATAATTGTCTATAGGTAATCATAAGCTATTTTATCTTAAGACTGCATATATGCTGGCATGTGCGGCATTTAATATCTAAAAGTTGGGGGCAAACCCGTGTGGACTGCAAAACTGGCACCGAAGCCGCTGCGGGCCGGAGCGCGAAGCGCTCCCCGTAACGACGTGGGGTCGAGGGGCCCGCCCCTGTGGGGGTCCATAGGGGGAAGCCCCAGGAAGCTCTGGGTTATTTACGAAATTGTAGGATTAAATTGATGCATTTTAGCTTCACATTCAAATTACATAAGGTGGGCACTTAACAGACCACAAGGATTACAATTTGACCTTTTTTTCAATTATATTCTTACTCCGTATTGATGATGCTGAGGGCTTGAGGAAGGAGGGGAGAATGGATTATTTTGAGGGTTTCCTGGGGCTTTGGAAAAATAATTTCAAGAACAGGAGATCTAGAACCCAGAATGGGTGAGAGCGAAAGCGCGCTGAAAAAAAATCACATCTTGTTGACTTTTTAGCGACATGAGTAATAGAAAAATAGCAAAAGTATCCTAACGGAGAAGACTCTTGCCCCCCCCACCACCCCCTTCGCTTAGCGCCTGTACCATATTACGATACCGGAAATGGCACTTTCCTGCCTTTCAAGTTGCATCCAAACAATCTTTAAAAAGTCGATAAATCTGCACAGATCGATGTTGATAAAATTTTTGCTTTGAAAATTTCTGGGAGAGGGGGAAGTTTCCGCTCCGCTGCGTACCGCCATGGGGCATTGGTGGTTTCAATTATAATGGAAGGGTTTGTGCGAAGCTATGATAAGTGAGATGTTCTACAGGAAGTTACCCTGAATCCCGTAAAAAGAATTAAAACTAGTGCGCGTGAGGCGCGCCGAAGAAAACAACGTTGGCACAGCGTTTGAGACATTTAATTGTAGCCCATTTTTTTTTTAGTTTTAAGGAGAGTATTGCTCATTACATGAAAAAAATTCCTGTTTTACCCAGGTGACTGTTCTTTCCATAGAGCAGGATATAGAAACCTATATCCTGCTGTATGGTTCTTTATTTCATGTTTCATTTCTGTCGAAAGTCTGGGACAATCCCCCTCAACTTTTTTATTAGTTTGAAAGAGAAGGTAATGCTGATTTTGAAGGTCATAGAGTCAGGCTCGTAGCCAGACAAGGTGCTGAAGGGGGGCGAAAAAGCTTCTAGGGGGCGAAAAATTTTCCAGAGGGGGCGAAACATACTAAAATGCATTACGGCAATGCTAATTTTTGATTCTCTAGGGGGGCGAAAATTTTCCAAAGGGGGTTCGAAGCCCTGCCCCCGACTACCGGCCTGCATAGAGTATGTAATACTTTAAAAATCAGGGAAATGTTTATGGGTAGTTTTCACATGACCATGGCAAGGGCATCGGTAGTTTTAAGTGCCAGGGGAATAATTCTCTTTTGGAGGCTGCATCTTGGGAAGTTGAGGTCAGAGAAGACTTTAACAGCAAGCGCCGAAGGCTGAAGACTGCGGGTCCTCCCCTAGTAACTGTTCTTAAATTTGACGGCTTTAAGTTCGGTCACTCTGGAACATTTCTTGGGAAAATCCTGCTTCCCCCAGATGTAATTTGAAATGCTAATGAGTCATTTTCCTTATGATGATCGCAAGTTTAAGATAGCAACCGTCAGACCGTCAGTCAATTTGCTGAGGATGGAGGTTAGTGGCGCCGCCAGAGGTTGGTGATTGGGGGCACTACAGATGATGATGCCCTAAACCCACCTCAGATAAACCCAGAAAGTCGATGCAAATTGTACATACTCTTATCGGTGGTAACTTACACCCTTCCTTTGTCACCTGGTGGAGATGATGTCCTGGAGTAGAGATCTATGGGGAGGGAGTATCCTCCTCCCCTTCGAGATATTTTTTATCACTTAAAATGGCTTAGATGCAAAATGGTACTATCTTTGACGAATTTTGGAACTGATCATATATTGGAAAACTTTCACAATTTAGTGAATTCTTTTTTTTTTGAGTTTAAAGGAAAGGTGTATTGTCTAATTTTAGGGGTGACAGTTGCTCTCTTTCAAAATTTTTTTTTTAGGTAAGGTGGCTAAGATGCAAAGTGATGGTATCCTTGGCAAATCTTTCAAATAATTACATGCTTAGAAATTATCAGTTTTTAGTGATATTTTGGCTGTTTGTTTAACGACAAATATATGCTACGAATGTTACCGTACATGCTGCTCATGATATTAGATTGCTTTAAGATTCTCTGTTGATACAGGGTGGTCAGAGATGTATTTTTCTTTTCGGAAAAATGTTTTTGTCAGAATAATGTACTATTGCCCCAATAGTGGTCATGAGATATGGAGTGTGAACCGTGACGAATGCGCGCGGAGGGCGGCGAAATTTTGCATTGAAAATCAATTCCAGACACTTTCAACTCCTAACAAAATGCATCCGCTCATAAGAGGGCGTCTTCTGTCTGGTAATTCTTATAAGCTAACAGTTTTCAGAAAATATGTCTTCCCCTTAATTTCCCTGCTTTACATTCTTGCAATGCTGTGCCGTTCCTCCATAGTGACTCCTACGCCACGAACATTTGGCGAAATTGTAGAACCCTAAACGATAATTCGAATATGTTTGAGACGGTATTGATAATAAACACAGAGATACTGCGAGGCTGCAAGCGCGCGGAACGCGCAAAAAATTTGATATAAACTTTGAGAAGGATTTGCGAAAAGTTTTTTTTAACTTGGAAAAGTATTCATACACGATTTCCTTTTAAGATTTGGATGATTTTTAAATAGTAAAATAGGTAAAGCATTACAAACATGTTATATTGCACCCAAGGCAACAGTTCTTGGAATTCCAGACCACCATTCCCCCCACACCGGTTCTGGCTGACGGAGCCTGCCTGATTATCCTATCCTACTATGAAACAGTGGAATTCTTCATTTCTCTGACATTTCACTTTTCACAAAACTAATCTTGTGTTTGGTTTATGTCACAGGTAAATAGATTACTCATCTTGTATACGTGTAATATTACTTGACAGAAATACACCATATTCTAGGGAACAAACATTCATTAGTGTAATGGCTTGGTTTGATATTAAGCTAATAGTACCCTCAAAGGAAAAGACAAAAACACGCCTACCGATACAATGAAAAATGGCCAGAAGTCAGGGGCAGGGCTAGAGCCCCTACAATGTCCCCACCTAGAAAAGTCTTCTTCCCCTAGACAATGTTTGAAAGAAAAAACTATTCAGTAGTTAATACACCTTTACATGTCTCACATATCTTGTATTGTGCCCCCTTCAAACCTTTTCTGGAGACGAGCCTTGAAACATTCGTCCCTACGCTGAATTAATAAAGGGGGCTTAGTGAGTTAAGGGTCTACTACCAAAATTGTCTTGTGTCCTAGATAATTTTGATATTGCTGACAATTAGTCGGGTGAGAGAGTTCCCAAAGAAGAGGGCTAGGCCAGTCTTCAAGGCTTCCCAAACCAACTTCCGCCCAAGCGAAGAAGACTGCGTCCGGTCTTCTTCTTCTTTCGGATCACGGTGACACATCCAAAGGACAATACTACACCGCACATGCGTCAGGGGTGCCCTAATTTGCCCTAATAAAATTGGTAATATATTGAACAGGATCTCTATGACTATCTAAACCATCAATCAAAGCAGCAGGAAGGTTATTCCAATCTTTCAGAGTACTAGGAAGAAAACTAAATTTATAACAATTAGACCGAGAGTAGAGTTGACAAAAATGGAGGTTGTGCATCCCACGAGTTTTCCGAGTTGGATGACTGAGTTTGTCCATGGGAATATTAGCCTCACCAAAAAAACCTTTTGAGAAGAGAATAAGTCTGTTTTGCTTGCGACGATCTGCTAGCGTGGGGAGATCAAGGTCCTTCAAAATAGATGTCATCGACCCTGGCTCGCGAGAAAATTCGGAGCTTACAAAACGAGCCGATCTCCTCTGGATGCTCTCTAGCTTATCTTGTAAATAAGACTGATGTGGGTCCCATACGCAACAAGCATACTCCAAAACAGGCCGAAGGAGACCCTTGTAGGCAGCTAACTTCACATCGCGAGTTTACCGGTTAGGTAAATGAAGGCACGGATCCAGACATTTCCCTGAAAGCCCCCTTGAATATTCTCCTAGATTAACATTATGCTATTTTTCGGGTATTTGTTATTGTTGATGTGGCGAAAGGGGGGGGGGGCTGAGCCCGAGGAAGCCCCCTTCAGGGCCGCCAAAAGGGGGGACAAATGTCCCGGGGCCCGGGGAAATTTTTGGGGCCCGGGAAAATTGGTCATAAAATATATTATATCATATCGAATTATTTCCTCGTGAACACCACACTTACTTTGGTGAGAGGGGGCCCGCATTGAAATTTTACTGGGGCCCGGGTCGGCTGTCGTCAGCTCTGCCCCAGTTGGATCCGCGCCTGATATGACTGACCTAGGAATATGCTGTACCCAGCCTTTATTCATTTCTATACCCTCGCACTGGTAACCTAAATATGCACTAGGTATTATAACAGGTAATGCAAAGTTTAGGCATGGTATGAAGGGAACATAGGCGTAGGAAGCTTTTCGAGACTGGGGGGCTGAACCTTGTTTCAAATCGCCGGCCTGGGGGAGGGGTGTGTCTCCCTCCCCTTTGGAAAATTTTTGGGTATTTTAGGGTCCTCAGATGCAATTTGGTGCAACAGTTTGGACAAATTTTCAGGAAAATTACTGCAAATTTTTGACATTTCTTACGGAAGAGACAACTAAGGGGATTTTGGCCTTGGATCTTGGAGGGGCGTAAGCATACTTCAGCCCCCACATTTTTGACTGGGGGATAAAGCCCCCAGCCCCCTACCCGCTTCCTATGCCTATGGAAGGAAAGGACTCCTTGAGGAGCTGGCTGGCTGTAAAATCAAAAGTTAAGCTCCAATTTAGATTTTTTGAATCTAAAGGGCACTTTACAATGGAAAGAAAAAATGAAAACTTACCGCGGACAGTCTTTGCCGGGACTCGGGGCCTTTCGATGGGTGGTAAACCTTTAAATTTCTCTTTGTCACTCGGCTAACTCTCCAAGGGAAAAACCGTGAGCAGAAGCAAATTTCCAATCAATATTTTAAGCGAAAACTGCAGTTCTTGGCGAAACCTAAACCTTCGTCCTTTCGTGTTTGTCAACATTGTTGGGTAACTGGCTTTAGTATTTTTTATACGTATAGCAGTTCAGTCCATAATGATACTGGACTAATTCTAACGATGAAACACAAGACAAGGTAGGAAGGACATTCCTTTTAGAAATTTAGGAGTTAATGGCTAAATTTGTATCTTCAGTTCTCCTTTTCATCGAAAGAAACTCTTGGACAACGAAGTTCACAGCAGGACGTGGAAGACTAACAAGAATAAGGCATCCTACTTCAACGACGATGCTTATGTCGTCATCGAGTTTGATTCACCTACCTATTGGCGTTTCCCGCCCAGAGAACTGCATAACTTTAAATAAAAGATGTCTTTCAGATCTGCAGTACTAAATATGTGGAAATGCTTTATGAAGCCTGACTTCAGTCCGTCGATGAATATTTATGAAGCCCTATGATAAAAGACTGTTACCATTCCGCACACAAAAGGTGTCTCCAGTGCTTGAAGGTCTAAGTCTACCTGACAATGCGGATTATCTGAAAGGCTGCATTAACAGCTGGTAAACTAGGTTAGATCAGGGAGCTTTTATTTTCCAAAAGTCCCCTCAACTCTCTGGCGAAGAGCCAGGGGCGAAAACCAAACAATACTCCCGAAGCAGTTCTGCTCCCTGAAGGAGTAACAACGTCCCCAAGGCAGTGGAGTAGCCAGGATTTTTTTAGTAGGGGGGCTGGGGGAGGGGCTTGACCATTTCATGGGAGGGTGCCTTGTTACTATCTAAGCGGAGCGCCACCATGAGTTGGCGCGGAGCGTACCAAGAAATTTTGAGATTTTAATACATCCCAGATCGCCGGAAATGGCACTTGCCAGGCTTGACAGCAGCCATCAAGATGTGCAATTTTGGTGAAAAAACGTAAAGTTTCATTTTATTTTATTCTCACGAGGTAGCGGTGGGCTAGGTTCCTGCACATACTGATACTCGCTGTCAGTGACAAAAGCCACGCACCTAGGCCTAGACTATGGTGGGTACTTTAATAGCCTATGATAACCATTGCATTCGGCGTAAATTGTGAAGTTCACATACCATTGCTCTCTTTGTAATTCACAGCAGGGGTGGTGCTAGGATTTGCCCGTCGTGGGGCCAGCGGCCCCAAGTGACGACATCCCCGATTTTTTTGAGGGGTTGGTGAGGGGGATTTGAAGAAAATCTGTGTACTATACCATGCCATACTGATATATTGCATAAAATTTGTATATACTAGAGAAGCAAAGGCACTGATTTCATGTTTCTCCCGGAATCTAACTTCGTTTCCCTTTTCGTTTCGTTTCGTTTATTTGTTTTATCACTTCACGCATACATACAAAAATACATGATGAATGGTAATAGAGACATATGTACATGAGGTGAAGGGAAGTACACGAAAAACCCTGCTGGGCTTGAAAATATGAACTCCCCAGAAATACAAAACAAACGACGTGCAATAGCAGAATAACTTCAGAATAACTTCTGATAACTTCTGAAATTGCAAAGCGCGCGAAGCGCGCGAAAATTTTTTGGGTAAGCTTACATTAGAAAAGTCTGTAGGCCTACTTATTTAAAGCTTATATAGGTCAATTGTCCGAGCAGTTGGGCCTTATCTTGCATAACGTATATTGTACTTCCCTTCTAGAATCACTAGCCGTACCGCACGACAGTCACAAAAGAACATTAACTATAGGTTTAGCGAAATGAGATGAAATTTCCGACATTTACATAAATCCATGTATTCTACTTATTAAGTTACCTGAAAAGGAGGAAGGGGTTTGTACTAAATTTAGCTATAAGTAACGGAACTGAGGAAGAGCGTGCAGAGCGTACCGAAAATTTTGGGTTTTATTGCAGGAACGATCCTTTTGAAAGCCAAAATAGTAAATGGACCATGGGTAGCGACAGAATTTTCCCCACAGGGACCGGGTCATGCCAGTGACCCCAAGTTCCGACAGCCCCTTTATTGAGGGGTGGTGAGAAGGGGATATGAAAGAGCCGAACTATCCAACGCCATTGCAGGACATATTTTGCATAACATTACTTAATACTTTAACAGCCGAGTTGTGCACTGATAGTGTTCTTTTGAATCTGAATTTCGACACTGCAAAGCGCGCGAATCGCGTGAAAATTTTTGGTAGGCTTACACAAAACCCATATGAAATCACTGAGTACAAAGACAAAAAAATAAAAACGGTTGGGGTTGTAGACCGTATCGGAGAAAACATACATTGTGTCGACACCACCTGGACTTCCTGATGAAATAGCCAAACTTTCCTCTGTGAGTCGCTCACCAACTGACCCTACCGCATGACACACACTAGAGAACAGCAACTAGGCTTTGCGATATGGGCTGCAATTGACGACATCTACGTGTATAACCTGTGTACAGTGCCTACATTTTTCTTGGTAAGGTTGACAGGACTTATGCTATCTAGCTATGTGGAATGGAACTATTGAAGAAACTGGAGTGAATCTAAAGCCCGCGTAGCGCGCCAAAAATTTTGGGTTCTGATTAAAGAAATTGTCCTCTTGGAGCCACCCTGGCGCCACCCCTGCCTCAGAGTCTGGAGTATAGAATTTAAATGTCCAATTTTCTGCCCGACTGAGACAAAATATCTGCCCGATTTAGTCAGGTTTCTGACATTTGGGGGCGGCTGCCCCCCGGCCCGTACGGCCATGCCTGGACTACCAGATGAAATAGCCAAACTTTGCTCCGTGAGTAGCTCAGCAACCGACCGTACCGTATGACACACACAAGATAACAGCAACTATAGGCTTTGCGATCTTGGGATGATATTTACTATCATCTCTATATAAAATGTGTACTCTACCTACCGTGTAACTTGTAAAGTGAACAGGACTTATGCTATCTAGCTATGTGGAATGGAACTTACAATATATTGGAGAAACAAGAGTAATTCACAGCGCGCGAAGCGCGCCGAAAATTTTGGGTCATTTATAAGAGAAATTGCCCTCTTCAGAGCAAAAAAAAATAGGTATATCGTATATCATTATCAAGTTGAGTAGTGAGTTGAGTGGATTTTTTTTGGCCCAGATCGCCAGTGGGGGGGGGGCGGCGACTGGGGGAGCGACAAGCTTTCACGGGGGGGGGGGCTGTCGCCCCCCACGCCCTCCCTTGGCTACGCCACTGGTCCAGAAGCACTACAAGTATAACAAAATGCTAACGCAACCACAGGCGTTCGAAACATTACATATATACTACACACTATACATATATATATTAACATATATATGTAGAGTGTGTAGTATATATGTAATGTTTCGAACGCCTGTGAACGCAACCAGATGATCAGTTTTTCGCGGAAATGGTATCAGGATTGTCCAACGTAGCTGCCATGATAACTCGATGTATTGACTAATTGATCTATCGATCAGAACCGTTACAAGTTGAAACTATACAAAATTGCCCGTGCCAGAAGAAAAAGTAACGAAATATAAATTCAAAAAACAAATTGTTAAATATGTACCAAGTGAAAAATAAAAAATCTAAGAAGTAAAGCAAGAAAGTAATTACTGAATTACATTACAAAAATGATTTTAACTGAGAATACAAAACGCATTAAGAGGAATATTTTCAATATTAGTATTACACTGAGGGTAAACATCTCGTTTAGTATGACGTATTTATTTCCAAAGTACGCCACTACTCAGCTCCTTTAAAACCAATAAAGAAGGCAGTAACACGGCAAATTGTTGTATGTAACTGGCATGCGGTGTGATACCCGATGCATGCCTACATGATATGTGCATTAACATATCGAACGTGCGTGTAGCGCGCGGAAATTTTGGGTTAAATTTTTCGGTCAAGTCGTTCCAGCCCCCCGCTCCCCCAATCAACTTGGGCTCCTATGCCCATGTCACCGACTTCCGTAAATGTCCAAAACAATCAGGTCTAAAAGTGACTGTGAAATGATCCTTTTAAAATTAAAACACAAGTCTGCAGACTGAGAACTGCTGTAGCAGTTCCAACTTTTTCAAAAGTCCCCTCGACTCTCTGGCGGAGAGCCAAAGGGTGAAACCAAACATTACTCCCGAAGGGGTTCTTCTCCCTGAAGGAGCGACTAAACTGACCAATCCGACAGTGGGTCCCGTTCTATAGACTGGCTGAATAGAACAGATCCACGGACTTCCTATATACATGGACAGAGCATATTGCACTAACGTCCTATGCGTAAATTGTCTCCACCGTACGTACACGAGTAGGCTTACCAATATGGCTGCCTGCTATAGTCTTGTGTGTAAAAGTTTGGACTTGCTCAAGTGGCTCGGTATCGACAAATTGTGTGCAAAACTTGTAATATTTTCGAAAGAATGCAAGCTCAGGTCAAATTCATCAAATAGAATGGAGGACTGTGATATTGTTCTTCCATTCATACTGATATTTTGTTTGAAATGTTGCAGATTCATCGTCAAATTGGGCAAATGGTAGTAGCCCGGCGGCCATCTTGGTTAGCCTAAATTTGTTCGAACGGTGGCGACCGTATTGATTGCGCAATCCTCTGTCCATGTATTTGAAGTCCGTGAACAGATCCCACCTTGGAGCTCCGCCATCTTGATCACGGATACTCGATCCTACGCCAGGTAAATATCGATCAAAAAACACTTCTGCGCGAGGTGGGTCGTTCAACTTGAAACACTGGAGGAAAGGTAGCATTATCAATATGCATAAATATTTCAAAGTCTGCTATATTAACTCTCATTCGGATTTGACAGAGAATACCCAAGATTCTGAACTCTCATTGGATAGCCGTTTGGCGATAAATCCAAATTGTCGAATTTGATCCAATTTTATAGAGCTCGATTTTATGGCCATACGTAAATATAATATACAAGTTTTCCTCTTTTGCCAATGACAAAGATGTCAAAAGGAAATTTCAGGTTATGGAACCAATTTCTGATTATAAGAAGAAATGTGAAACAAAATCGAGTCAAGCATGTGGTTGTTCTACGCAAAACCTGCAGCCAAAAATTTACCCAACTTTAAGCAAACAAGTATGCTAATTAGCAATTAATGGCCCAAAAAGTTGGTCAAGCGAAAATATGCCCAACCGTTGAATAAGAGCTTGTCGCCAGTTTAACCCATAGGCGTAGGAAGCTTTTCGAGAAGGGGGGGGGGCTGAACCTTGTTTCGGACCGTCGTCCTGGGGGAGGGGTCTAAGGGGAGGAGTGTCCCCCCTCCCATTTGGAAAATTGTTGGGTATTTGAGGGTCCCAAGATGCAATTTGGTGCAACATTTTGAACAAACTTAAAGGAAAATTACTACAAATTTTGACATTCTTACAGAAGAGACAAATAAGGGGTTTTTGCCCTTGGATCTTGGGGGTGGAAGCATACTTAAGCCCCCCACATTTTTTACTATTATGTTTGACCAACATATAAGCAATTACTTTTACCCAACAAAAACATTGTCCAGTGTTTTAAGAGTGTGTGGCATGCAACCGTGTCATACCACGGCCGATAAAAAAATAAATAATGAAAAATTCAAAAATATATAATGAATTCAAAGCTTTGTCAATGTTAGCATCATTTTGTATCCTAACAACCTTACAAAGGTAAAGAATTTCTCAAAGGGGAAGGGCCTTATATGACACCCTCTTCCTTACACCCAGCCAAAAAGAAAATGGGCACAAAAAATGTAACATGTAACCAGTTCAAGCTTTCCCAAAGATAGGCTAGCGCCATTTTGCACCTCATCCGTGCATAAAAAATCTCAAAGAGTAGATGTGTCACACTGCACCTTAAACACCCCCCTAAAGAATACCAAAATGAAAAAAAGAGAAGTCTCTACATACATTCAGTTCGAAACTCTGCCAAAGACATTGCCAATTTGCACCTAAGCGAACTTATACAAATATCACGTCCTCCGTTTTACCCCTCCTCTTAGACCCCTCCCTCAGGGCGACAGTGGGTGACGAAGTGGGAGAAGCGGGTGAAGTTGTGGGTATAATGGTTTTATTATGACGAATTGGAATCCCTAAATTGGCCAACTGTTACATTTCGTGTTTTACCTACCGGAGAAATGGGTGCACTGATCAGTTGAAGAAGTAACCGTGAAGATATAATTGATAGAGGAAAGCTTCAGCCACTAAAATGCACTTCAGAGCTCTTCAGGGGTGGTGCCAAAATTTGCCTGACAGAGGGGCCAAGATCCACGACGGGGGCCAGCAACCCAAAGCCCCGAAAAAGGCGATGAGTCGACAAAAGGATGAGGAACACAAAATTTTCGGCGAGCGAAACGCGCCGAAAAAAATTTGGTTTTTTTACAGAAATTTAAAAATTTGGGAGTTTTATTGAAGAACTTTTGATTTTTATGAAAGAAAATTTGGTAAATTTGGGGGTTTTAAGTAAAACTGGAAAATTTGGAGTTTTATTGAAGAATATGCCCTTCATGTGACCAAAATCAAGCAAATCGTCGGGGCGAAGGAAGGTCAGTAGGATTACATATATTATCAAGCCCGTAGCCAGGCCGGGGCATAGGGGGCCGTGCCCCCCCCCCCCGTGCGGACCACCGTGCCCCACCATATGGCAAATCGATCGAAAATAAAATTTTAATGCCGTGTAAACGATGGCTCTGGTATTACACCAGGCGACTTTTGACTAAAAATGATCCCAAAAGTCGTTAAATAATGAACGCATTTTGCTTTCTGCAACATTTTTGTTATACAATTACAAAAATTTTCGCGCGCTCTCATCTTCAGTTACATATGGCTTTAACACCGGTTTCAGATATATTGGCTTTATATAAAGGTAAAGGTTCCACAATTAGGCTATTGTTCTTTCGTGTAGGCGTGATTCCCAGAAAAACACAAAATTGAATCCATGAGAAGTTCTATCCTCTTTCTCTTATGATCAGGAAGATTCTTAATTCAGACTCAACATCATGAAAAACATATTTTGTAAGAAACTTAAAGTGTCTCAATGTCCAGGGGTGGTGAAAGGTCGCCCCGAGACCAGTCGCCCGGCGTCTTGGTTTTGCTCTTAAAGACACTGAGACACACATCACCCCCATATGCATTTTGGTTGAGAGAAAGCAAAATTCTCAATTGGTCAGTGGTGAATGCTCTTTGATTGACGTCAAAGTCAAAAGATGCAGAGTAGCTCACATTACACAGCATGTGCAAAAAATGTTGTGACTACATATTATGGCCTTGTGTGCCCATCAGGATATGACCTTGAGCAATAAACTAGGTTTGTGTCTGCACAAGAAGGGGCTCAATACAGTTTTGGAAAGAGTGACTTAGTCGGGAGAACTGGAACTGTCTAGGACGAGCAGGGCAGATTCTTCCATAGGAACCCAAAGTTTCTAATTTTCCTTAAAAAGAACCAAATTTTTTTAATTTTTCGTCAACAGAATCACAAATTTTTCGTCGCGCGCCAAAAATTTCGTGTTCGGCATCCTTTCTGTAACCCATTGCTTCTATAGCGGGGCTTCGGGTTGATGGACCCCTCAGGGGAGCTTGGTCCCGTCGCCGGGCTTATCTTTTCACCAGCTTTTGCTGAGTCTGTATGCAGGTTTTACCGTGGTAACAATTTTTCTGCAACATTTCTGCGCGCTTCGCGTGCAATTCTCACAAGCAAAGTTATATCGCCTATGAACATTGTTAGCATAAAAATCCAGTGAACTTTTTTAGCCAAAGCTAGGTGAAGGCTCAAACTTAGATGCTGGGTATCAAGGGATTTTCATGTAGTAATCTAGCTAGTAACTTGAGTAACATTCGTAACGCGGTGACTATATGGTTTGAAGCTAAATTTAATCGTAACCAAATTTATTCCAAAATTTATTTTTTTCTGTTTCATGCAAAATTTCGTTCAAAGTAGAAATACCATAATGACCATCTGAATTGTGAACTGTGAAGACATTGGTGTGCTCTCAGTGTCATTCAAAGTCCACATCAAAGCCCCATGTTAGTGTTCCCATTTTGCTATTTCCTCAGACATTTGGGGAATTTCCCTCTGGGTCCTAACAAAATCATACTGGACCACACCAAGACAGCCTAATGGCAGCTCCTGGTCCCCTCGACGTTCGCAAAGTACACAACTGTTCACCTGCGCTTGCGAAGCTGAAGAAGCATCATCGTGATAATAGTCTTGTTCCCTTCACTTGTGGAGACTTTCCACGTCGTTGTATTGCAAAAGGAGGCGAAAATGTCCATCACAAGAGTGAAATTTTCGCGCGCTTCGCGCGTATGTGCACACGTAACACCGATACCTTAAAGGGGAATTTTCATCATCCCAGACAGTTCCAATTCTCCCAACTATGCAACTTCTAGCTCCTCCCATAACTGTATGAAGCTCCTCCTTGTGCAGGAATAAACCTGTTTTATTGCTTAAGGCCATGTCCTGGTGAGCATACTAGGCTATAAACTGTAATAAAAGCACTCTCTCTGCCTTGTGTGGAATGTGAGTTACTCTGCATCTTTCAAATTTTCAAACTTTGATGTCAATCAAAGAGCAGTCACCAACTGAGAATTTTGATACTCCTACACTAAAAATATACTTTGGGGTGATGACAGTCTGTCTTTAAGATGTCTGTGGTAAGCTTGAGATATCATCACCTGTAGTTCCCGCAAACTGTAATCATATGGTGGCTCTACTGTCTACAAACATAATTATCTTCTTCGGTGCCCCCTATGAGGTGCCAGTGCCCCCTTATGTAAGAATTCCTGGCTACGGGCCTGTTCCTCAGTAACTCCTCCCTGCGGCAAGTGTCTGCTCTTGATTCATGACTTCATCAGGTTTGAACGTTTACAACACTAACCCCTACAGAAATTTTCACATTGGATCTCGACCGACCGACCTACCTACCATGGCGTAGATATGTTCCAATTCAAATTTAATGAGCAGAACAATGAGCGCAACAAAATTTTGACAGTTTGCAACAATTTTTAATAGAAAATATTAACAATTGCGCATTGCCACTCAGACCCAGGGCCTATATAAACACACAACAACATTGTATAAAAGGCAGTGTAAAAATTGATAAATTGTTAATTCCTCTTCTTAAGTTTTCCATAGGGGGACTCGGACCGGAGCTTGTGACCAGGGGCGTAGATTTCTTTTCAACTTTGGGGGGGGGGGATGGGTTGAACTATCGCAAATCTGGAAAATGTGCACTCGAAGCGTGCACGGCGAGCGCGAAGCGCGAGCCCATGACGGGTGAGGTCCAGGGGCAAAGCCCCGGTGGGGGTCCAGGGGGCGAAGCCCCCGGAAGCTCCTAGGTTTATATGTCTCAGAAGTGCCAGGAAGACTGTTTTAAGGGGTTAATTTTCAATGGTAATTTTCTTTAATAGGCTATTGGTACATTCATACATGGTCATCCCAGACAACTGGATTTTGAATTCGGAGATCATTACAAGACCTGCAAGTTGGCTTGAGATCAGTGACGTCGCCAGGTTTTATGTGATTGGGGACACCATAGATGATGTCGTAATAATACCTCAGTTTCCCCCAAGTCTGCGTAAATTACATCTTTATTTTTCATGCGTTCCTGCATTTGCATGCAGCAGTTTTGATCTTTCGTTTGTCACTACATAAAAGTGTCGTCCTGGGGAAGGGGTTCCCTTCCCCTTAAAGAATGTTTTATTAATTAAAGGTCTTTTAGATGCAAAATGGTGCTATCTTTGGGATGTTTTTGGAACTGATCATATATGGCCGGAAAATGTCCATAATTTAGTGAATGCTAATTTTTGGTACAGTAAAAGAGGAGAATATGTTGTCTATTAAGAGATAGATACGTTGCCAACAAATCTCCTGACGTCCCCCTCCCTTCTGTTTATTTTACTGCCTTCTATTTCGGGAAAGTTTTTACACAAAAATATGTGCGTGGAGTCCACAGAAACAAGCTTGAGCTATTACGATATATGTCCTTTCCTTCATTGTGCATTATGAAAGAGCATCTAAGGCTGGCAGATACCTGAATAGGACCTCCTGGAAGCTCCGTCTGCATTAATCATATTAATTGGGGCGCGGGGGGTAATGTGCGTTATACTACCTGACGACGCCATACACTTTACAACTATCGTATTTTTACTACTTTTGAACTAAAATCCGGACGAACAGCTGCCAGCAATGGAAAATGAGAGGGAGGGAGAGTATAGGTGCAGGGAGGTGATATTAGACCTCCCTGATAGGTGTAGCAAAAGGGGTGAAGGACTAATAAGAGCGTTGCAGAGTGCTGTATTCGTCATAAGTATATTAACAATCACCATCTATACCGATAATGCTCAGCGCGAACTGGCGAAGCTCTGGAAAAAATTTTTGAAAAATGTATAACGGCAGATACGTACTTTCAACCTTCTACATCATGCTACATATTAGACTGAAAGATCCCATACTGATGCGAGGTCCCCACAGGTGTTTGGAGATGTATCTCTGTTCTTCGGAAAGTGCCGTGATCAGAACAGTTTCGTGTATTATTACCTTGATAATGGTCTCACGACATGGTGTGTAAACAGTGACGAATAATATTTCCATTACAAAACCTGCATTCAGACTCTACATCAAGACACTTTCAATCGCCCAACAAACCTACATGCCACTGCCATAAGCCAGTCTTTTACCTATTAATTCTTAAACTTTCATTTTTTTTTTGCTGCTTTGCTTTCTCCGAAAGTTGCTATCGGAAGATATTGATAATATGAGTGACATTACCGTAAGGTTGGAAGCGCGCGGAGCGCGCGAAAATTTTGATAGATTGCCAACAATTTCCTAAAATTCTGATAGTTTGAGAAACATTTGTGACAGAAAGTGAAGCGAGATTGAAAAAATTTCTTACGAAAATGAAGAATAAAATATACTTTCCATCATACACGTATCTGTAGACTGAAACATTGGGGGGGGGGGGGGGATGATTACATGGGCCATCCCCCCTAGTCAAATGTTGGGGGGGATATATCCCCCATCCCCCCGGGATTTACGCCCATGCTTGTGACTCGGACTCGGTCTCGGACTTGGACGGCAGGCTCCGCGGACTCGGACTTGACTCGGACTCGGAAGGTAGACTCGTGTACAGCGCTGCTACCTCCCTACTACCTACCTACCTACCGTTTTATTAGCTTTGGTTCACTTCACGCTGCCTGTGTTTGTGAGAAAGTCGACATGGATAGCTGCGCAGGCTACTATTAATCTGCATCGCAGGCCGTGAAGTGCACTTTGGAATTGTCCGCAATGTTTTGTTAGGATTTATTACCGTTTAGAAGTGATCTTATGCACAAATTTGTATCCGAAGAGGTGCTGGATGTTCTGTTTGAACAGAGGAAGTGATTGGCAAGGTATATTGAGGTTCGCAGTTAGAGTAAGGGTGTAAAAATAGGTCCAGTTTCGTGTTTCCCCTGGAGAACTGTACCTTGTTAGGCATCGAAACCCTTACTTTTATTTCTATGGTCTATTGTAATAGCATCAGTGCTAATAATGCTGAGAATGTCTAACGTTAGTTCGGCGGATTGCGTTTTGGACCAAGGCATCCTAATACTATTAATTTAGCCCTTCTTTACCCTTTTAAGTTGTTGAAATACAAATAGTTCGTACGTTAGGCTATAGGCTAATGTGCAATCACTAGTAATAATAGTAATTACTGTCATGGTTCAATAAGGCGTTTGGTACCGAATTTAGGCCTAACTTACACTTTACAGTATGAGTTATGAATGAAAGTAGCCTACTGTAAGCCTAGGTCAATGGCAGTCATACACACACCTCTTTTTTTTCAGTCAAAATCAATTTGAATTGCACAGTTTGATATTTTGATTAACCGTCAAGTGTCATGCTGGGGGCACAAATAACTTACAAGTTTAACATGTTTGCATCCTGGCTACCAACCAGGCCTAGTCTAAGCACAGGCAGTCCTAGCGTTATATAGTAAATACTACATATATATAATAATGGAAAGGTAGCACACTTCACGGCCTTTCGGTACCAACTTCGCCTAACTGAATTACGATTTTTATGCCTTAATATCCACCTTACCTCTTTTCAATACATACGGATGTTCAAATCGCGTGTTCCAATCACTTGAGTAGTGTCATGATTCATTTGGATCAAAAAATGTCCTCCAAAAAGCAACATTTCTCCGCGAAAATTTGGTTTCCACACTATCACGTTCAGTGAAAAACAGAATCCGGGCCTCCCATTGGATAGTTCCACCCTCGTCATGACGTCATGACAAGGGGCCGTTACCATTCAGTGGGAAAGCCGACGACTGAACGCGATAGTGTGGAAACCAAATTTTCGCGGAGAAATGTTTCTTTTTGGAAGACATTTTTTGATCCAAATGAATCATGACACTACTCAAGTGATTGGAACACGCGATTTGAACATCCGTATGTATTGAAAAGAGGCAAGGTGGATATTAAGGCATAAAAATTGTAATTCAGTTAGGCGAAGTTGGTACCAAAAGGCCGTGAAGTGCGCTACCTTTCCATTATTATATATATGTAGTATTTACTATATAACGCTAGGACTGCCTGTGAGTCTAAGTGGTTGGGTCATAGCCAGGCAAGGCCTAATACTAATACCATCTTTGCAGAGCCAGTGAGAGGCTGACCACCACCATTGCCAGGATGGCATGAAGCGAAGACTTTTTCATAGTGCCCTCTTCAGCATGCCAGGGTGACCTGGTACAGTTGCACCCTGCACACTTCAATTTTTTCCGTGGGTGCTGGAGATCTTGGCGAAAAGTGTCATACTTGTAAGGCCCATTGATGCAATTAGCCTACTAGCCCTCGAACAGGGCTGTGCATTATGTTACATTTTCATTAAACCCGTACATAACTTCACAAGTGAAATGTGCCTTGGCCATGTAACAGAACAATGAACGTAGCCCTGTTCGAGGGCTAATTGATACCCACCTTGGCTTTGACTTAATAATCTAGGTCGATGGTGGATAGGCCTACCTAGAACTTCGGTAGA
Organism: Holothuria leucospilota; assembly: GCA_029531755.1. Taxonomy (NCBI): domain Eukaryota; kingdom Metazoa; phylum Echinodermata; class Holothuroidea; order Aspidochirotida; family Holothuriidae; genus Holothuria; species Holothuria leucospilota. The sequence goes on from CM055965.1 coordinate 15,931,455, forward strand.
TTAATGCTGCACATAATTACCACTAGGCCTACTGTAGTTGTTGAACAGTAACTAAATTAAGTAAATACTTAAAACTACAAACGCAGGTCAGTGGGCATAACTGCAGAATACCCTGCCCCAAAACCCTTCTCACCAAGACTCCTGGAGTCGCGGTCGCAGTCAGCACGATGATGATGTAACAAACTGCAGTCACTGTAAGTTCTCTTCACTGAGGACCAGGACTGAGACTCCACTTCAAATTGGAGTCCCAGTCGCAGTTGAAGTGGAAATCATAAGAACACCGAGGACTGGGACTGCGACTACGACTCCACTTCAGATTGGAGTCCTGGTCGCAGTTGAAGTGGCAATCGTAAGAACACCGAGGACTGGGACTGGGACTCCGCCTCAGAATGGAGTCCCGGTGGCTATTAAATAAACGGCCACCAGGACCACGACTGCAACTCCACTCCAGAATGGAGGCGCAGTGGACTTAATTCCACCGAGGACGGCGACTGCGACTCCACCTCAGAATGGAGTCCCAGTGGCTGTTGAATAAACGGCCACTGGGACCGCGACTGCGACTCCACTCCAGAATGGAGGCGCAGTGGACTTAAAATAATTTTTGCAAAAGTGTTCGTCATAGGATGTATGTTGAGTCGTTCTCAGAATGGAGGCACAGCTAGCGGACTTAGAATAATTTTCGCAAGTATATGGAGGATGTACAGTACGTTTTATGTTCTCATAAAACCATCAAACGGCCACTACGACCGCGACTCCAGGAGTCTGGGCGAGAAGGGTTTTGGGGCAGGGTATTCTGCAGTTACTGCGGTCAGTGTAGAAATCAAGTCAAGAAATGGCTTCAACTAGGAATCTAGCCAAAAGTGGATGCTTAATTGAACAGTGACTTTTGCTATAGACTAACAATGAATCCAGTGCAAAGTAGGCCTAGATACCAAGTGTTAATTGAGCAGTGAGTATGACTGTGAATCAAATCCGGATGTACCTTGTGTAGCAGTGACATTGACTACAAATGAAACCAGCTTGAAGTTACATAAAGCTATAGTCAAGCACTATCAGTCAATGATGGCTTGTGTAAATTACTCCATATAGCAGACAGCTTACACACGGTAGTGTAGGCATTGAGTTATTGAAACTTACTGAGGTACAGGCCACTAATATGTCCAGAAGTGAATTAGACAGGGTTTTTCTTGTAAAGTGGAGAAGGGCTAGAACTAGAAGTAAGAGTAAATGAAGTAGGGGGGCATTAGTACTGCCTGGGGCAAGATATGCTGCTCTTTAAGGAATGAGATAACTGGTACAATATTAAAATTTATGGATACTTACAGTATAATGGATATCCCTTCATGTCTAAAACATGACAGAATATTGAGTGGCACCTATTGGGAACATAAAACAGAAGAAAAAGAAAAACATGCACACTTTGGATGATTTCTGTGGATAACTATCAAGATCAAGAACACACACATGCAAAGTGTTCTGGGATTTCTTGGGTTGCAGATTATAATGCAGACGTGACTATTTCATCCTTGTCATGCTGTAATGAATTTTAAATTTAGATTACTGTAAATCTTCCTGAATTTCCCTTACTCATAAATTTAGAACCTATGGAAACATCCCACAGCTGGCAAGACTCTCAATCCAGTCACTTTTTTTGGTCAAAGGATGAGGCAGATGAAGCCCAGGTGGAGCAGATAGGGGTGTCAGCATGTGGTGCTACTGCTGTAATAAATGTACTGGTAAGTACCTGTATGGGTGCAGGGTTTATTCAGTGCACCACTCTTGGTTATGAGTCCAGCAGCAACTCCACATTTTCCTTGGGGTTGTGAGTTCTACTGAATTTTCAGTACTTGGATTAGCACTGAGTGCACAAAAATTATCTTTTAAACTTCTAAAAGGTTGTGACAACACATCTCCCCACAGACAATTTCCATCTGGGCAATTCCACTTTGGACACTTCCATCCTGGGTCAGGCCCATTAGGCTGGCCAAGGTACTGAAGGGAGACAAGATAGCGTACACCCTGGACTAGGCCTGTAGCCAGACAAGGTACTGAAGGAGGCCAAGATAGCATTGTGGGGGCAAAAAGTTTTTCAGAGGGGGCAAGATACACTAAAATGCTTTAAGGCAATGGTAATTTTTGCCCTTGTAGGGGAGAAAATTTTCAGGAGGATTCTTCTAATCCCTCAAGACAATTCCCACCAGGACTATTCACAACCCATATAAATTTCCTCCTTGAAAAGTTCCCTTCCATGGCAAATGACAATTACCCCTTAGACATCTTCCCATTAAAAGTCTTTACATTGTGCAATCATCAGGGGGAGTTGGGTGAATTGCCTGGGGAGGGAATTTTCCAAGTTACAATTTTGTCTGGAAGATTAAGAAACATGATTCTTCTCCTTACTCCATCACTAAATACCCTTATCCTTCATTTCACAGAGCTAGTTCTCTGCCATTGGCACAATGGGTAGCCCTTGAGGAAATCCTTTCAGTCAAAATACATCTTAGGCCTGCTAAGTATGCTGTAGTACCCACAATGTACATGTGTATCTATGGGCAGTTGTGACCTCATTGTTAATGTAAAGAAAGGCAGTTAAATGCTTCAGGGTCAGGGAGCCACTTGGACTCGTTTAGGACCCCACAGATCATGGATGGATACTGGAAAAATTTACCTTCTGGTCCACTAGTGCTCAGATTGCAGAGTCCGAAAACCACGGGGCGGAGTGTGATTGAACTGAGGGGGTGATTTTTTTTTTGAAAAAAGCACCTGAATTGAAGAAAATAAAAATTATTTAGGACCCTGGCTCAGAGGGTAAGGAGGCCCAGATGTATTAACTGCTTCAGTCCTGCTCCTAAGACTGTTATTTAAGGTCCTCATCTGACATACAAGTGTATCTGTAGTTTTAAGTGTACTGTATCTCCAGTCTTTAGCCTCTTTCCCAAAGTCTAGGAGGGTTGAAGCATGCATGCTCTGAACTACTGCTTGACAGCTGAATCCAGCAAAGCTGATGACTTCCTGAGTGATACCATCACTGAATGGACAACTAGATACCCAATTTTAATAGACCAATTTAAACCCCTACCCAAGCATTGCTATGAAAAGGTAAACATAACAAGCAAATTTGTGTCACCCCCAAATTTCCAAGTGGATCCAGCAGGATTTGATCTAGGGACCATTGGCATGAAAGGGAGTACACTCAACCACCATACCAACTCCACACTCCGAATTGTGCACCTGCATTCAGAGTTGCAACTACAAAGTCCCACTTACTTGACTCCAAAAACCTACTGAACTTAGCATGTCTTCTGTTTTTAATGGGAGGGGGAGGGGGGTAGAAGTAATTTAAAATTTCAAGTTTAACATTTAGGGAATAAAAAATCCCCCAATGAAATATCTGAGGGAATATTTTTTTCTGTTCTCAAGTTACACCTCCTTAAAGTGTGATGCTCTGTGAAGTAGCTCAGTGCCTGTGTAAGATAAATCATGTGGAAAATTGCATGCTGTAGTTATAAATTTCATTTTTTAACCCTAAATGAATGTGCCTATTTGTTATTTATTCTCTAGAGAATTTACAGTATAATAGTAGTTGCAGTATATTGATATTTTCAAGTGTAACTTTCAAAAAAAAAAAAAAATCCTGAGCATATCAGTGTTGCAGCTGTCCTTATATGAAGGTTGGTAAACAAAGAACATTATTCTCTGAGTCTGTCCTTCCATAGCAGGGAATTTATCCAGTATCACATCACAATTTACTCCACAAGCTGGCCAAATTGCTGCACAAATGAAAAAATGTGTAGCACTTTTTTGTGTGCATAAACATAGGGTTTTCGATGGCTTTACACTACGGAAGGAAAGAATTGCCAAAACTGCTATGCAAATTTGAATACTAAATTATTCCCTGCAGAGTACAAATTTGCATGTACTGTAGCTTATTATTGTTCCTGGCATAATTGTTAAATAGAAATGACCCCTTAAAATTTGTCAATGTTTGATAGAAATTGTGGCTATTTTCTGGGTCTTTAATTTTACATCAAACATCCAACTAGGTCATTTTCATGTCACCAGACCTTAGCTGAGTTAACTGTAGTAGAAACTTAAATGTAATTAGCCAGTCATATTAAAGTTAAATAATACATTCCTTGGTTTTTTTTTTTTTTTTTTCGCAGAAAGTCCTCAAGTTGGACCATGATGTAGAGACAATTAATTCTGCCATCCACACTCGTTTAAGGGCTGAGGATGCACCTCTTCACGAATATCTCTTTTCAAGAGCTTTAGCAGGCACTGTCGCTGATGATCTTATTGAAGGTTTCAAGAAAGTGGCCGGTGACAAAGTCTATGCTCGATTTTATCACTTTTTTCCAAAGAGAAAAGTGAACTTGATTGATTGGTTACGAGAATGGATGAAAATGGGTAAGGACACAGTGGCAAATCAGGGATTGCACTTGGTGCAAAAAGAGAAGTTATTTACCCTGTAAAATGCCTTGTACTATACTGTTCTGTACTTTACCCCACTGCACTGTGCTGTGCTACAGGTACTACTGTGCAGTACACTGTACTGTGTAAAGGGTGTTTCTGAGGGTTGAACTGTCATTTCAAATTCTCACCATACTAAAGCTTGTTGATGTGCTCTATAAGTTGGCTTGGGTACAGAGAATGTAAATTTGCATGAAACTCCAGCTGGCCTGCAACTTACAGTATGGCTCGATCTTTATGTTAGTCATGGCAATTGTTCTGTGATTTTTTTCAAAAGATTGTAATCTAAGACACTAATAAGGTAAGAGAAGTGTACTTGGGAATAGGTTTATTTATTTGAGGTTTGCATATTAAAAATTTTTGAGGTATTTTTTTTTGGGGGGGGGGGGGGGTAGATTGAAAGCCTGTGCAGAGACTGCAGGGGAATAGGTCAATATGATCTTAGGTGACATTTCAATTTTAAAATTTTCAAAAAAGAGGACATGGGATAAGTTACCATGTTAATTTATACAGTGTGTTTCAACTCCATTGTAAACATTGTGTCAGCTTTGTATACCGCTTTATAAAAAGGCTTAATTAGCAAGATGGCCACTGACTTCTCATGTCAAACAGTGTCCATAAAGTTTGGACAAACTCAGATGCTTTGGTATACAAGTCACAAAGTGGTCAGTACCAAGGAATATTTTGAAATTTGTAAACTTATCATTGTTGTTGCGTAGGTTCATGTATACCTGCATGTATAGTGTAAGGCGGAGAATATTGTAAATGATTATATTGGTATACACCGTAGATTTCAGTTATTTTGTCATGATGCTAGAAAAGAAAACCAAGTTTTAGCCATCCCTAGTTGACCACTAATTAATCCACAGTTTATCAATGAACTCCCTGCGCAGCTATCTTGAGATCAATAAAGTTAAAGGGGTTTGTTGTTGTATTGCAGTGAGACATAAATGTATTAGTGATAAATTCCATTACTGGATTACAGCCCTTAACAAAGGCATTGCTTAAACCCTTTAAAGAGCCTGTGGTCAGCAGAGTTTGTTTACAAAAGGGATTAACTGTCACCAGTGGAGAGGTAGGGTCCACCTAGGAAAAGGCCTTTTTGGAGGGTGATTTTGGCTAAACTCTCCTGTTGAATTCTAGCAGCATGGTCCCTTTTGTTTTAATACTTGTAGGTAATGTACATCATATAAATTTTAATCAAACCTTTAAAAAGGACATATTTTCAGTCCAGCTTACAAGTTTGGGTGGTACGGATGAGAGGACATGCGCATAGTGCTTGAAGGCAGGACTATCAGGTTTAAGCTGGGCTTCGGCACACCTGTGTGACGTACCTACTGCAGTATTACAGTGTGTACTGAATTGCAGCAAATGCCTAGCATTTTGTAGTTGTATACCAGCTACCAGATAGATACCACAAGTAAAAGACCATCAGTCTGTGGTCATGTTGGACTGCACATTAAAGCAATAGTATGACTTGGTAAGTGTAAAGCAAAATCTCTTCCCAGTTGGAATTTGTGTACAGTGGACATGGTACCATAAATTGTGTGATTCTAAATCATTTGATGATATTTTGTTGCTGAATTGTTAGATTCATTCAAGAAGACTAGCTGGTTTGCCCATATGCAGTAATTATGCTTAGAAATGTCATAGGAGACACTTGTCAGGGAAATAAGAGATTTCTAAGATTTAGCTGTATGTTTCAGTTTTCAAATGAAGGTTTGTGAGAATATCTGTAAGCACAATAAATGTTTACATCATATTCTCCCAGTGGCCACTTGATGTGGGGTTCTCAAAATGTATTGAAATCAAGGTTCCATGATGTGGCAAACTTTTCTAGGTTAGTATTCCACAGAGGATATCAAAATTTGTCCCCTCCCCAGCTACCAACCTCCTGCCAAATGTTTCTTTCTTTAAAGTTTAGCTGTTCTTTCTCTTCCTCAAGAGCAGAGTTTTGAAAGAGGTGGTTAGAGAGAGTGGGGGAGGGCTAATTAGTAATAGCATGTCAGTTGCCTATTAAACAGTTATGTTTGAGAAATGATTTAGGAGAAAGCAGGAGACAAGAGATCAGCCAAAGAAGTGTAATAAAAGAAAGTGAATGGACTTCGAACCATGATTCTGATGTTTTCTTCATTTACATTCCCTGCAGGTGTGGTACCTCTGATGACATTGAATTTACAGCGAGGTGTTAAAGCAGGTGAAGAGATCCCAGATGCATGGCACCATCAGATGGTGTTTGGGGTTGATGCAGACCATGTGCATTTATGCAATCCCATTGTTGCCTGCACTCCTGAAATTCTAGAAGAACAACTTTGTAGTGAATCTGTATTAAAGGTGTGGTATTGTAGCAAATTTGTCAGTTTCTTGCATGTACAGTATCTTCATTGATTTCATATTTCATCAGCCGTCTAAATAGAAAGAAGGAATGTGTATATATGTGTGTGAAGGGAGGGGGGGGGGGGGGGCAGTTATGTAGAGACAGAATATGCAAGTATTGGAATTTTGTGTTGTCTGGAAACCCTCAATATGTGTAATGGAAACTGATGTGGGAAGTGTTTCTCGAAAGGTTGTATAGCCCTATGTCTTCATATGTCACATCCAAACTTGAAACAGCTATTTTGGAGGACAAGATTAGGACCTTAGGAAGCTGTGTCTCTCCTGCCAGCAAGCTCATAAAGAGTGAAGGTGTCATTGGTATTGGAAAGTTGATATAGTATACTTAATCTGTTGCATTTGTCGAGGCTCACTTGTGGGAAGTAAAGATCACCGAGAAAGTAAAGAACCCTGTGTTTAATACTACATGTATAGTAGTAAGTGTATGGCTTGATGTGCTGTATGTGAAAATTTCTAGGAACCACTGGTAGTATTTCCCTGCTGAAAGTACAGTATGCTCATCAAAGCTTCTGAAGACTGTGATTCATGGTTTGAGTCAAATGTTACCTGGTCAGTGGAAGTAACTGCATTTCGTTACCCTTAACTATTCAGTGTAATTGCTCATAGTAGTGAAGGTCTGTGTGAAAAGGTTGGGGGTATGAAGGGCACTTGAAGCAAATTTACTGTGTTAAAAAGTGAAAGTCAATGGGAGCTCAAAAAAAGGATGAGGGGGCACGTTCCCCCCACGACAAAGCCATGCCCCCGTGGAAGAGAGAGGGAGAGAATTCAGAAATTGTGCCCCCCTAGGAAAGGTTCGTGACCCCCCAGTGCCCCCCTGCTCAAAAAAAATACTGGCTACGCCACTGCACTTGATGGAAAGTTAACTAGACCCGAGGTGCACTTTATTTAACTTATTGTAATATGAACCCTATTTGAAATCCTAACCCTTATGCTAATCCTATTTGCAGTCATAATCCCAAGACTGATAATTTTCTGTCTAGTGTACCTTTGGCCTAGGGCACCCTCCATCTAGTGGGGTACCTCCATTTGACAGTAACATCAACATAGCTTGGTAGAATTGGAGTTGAGCTTTTATTGTCTTATAGTATCTTAGTATAAAAATATCAAAGGAGAGAGTAGAATATGTCAAATAAGTTTTTTGTTAAAAAGAAGGCATTTTGAACTTTGTACTGTGGTTTTAGAGACCATGCTTGAAAGTTGCCATTCCTTCTATGAAACTGGCCTGTAGACGGTAGAACTCTTGAATCCACTACTTTGTAATGTTTGGTTCTTTATAGATCAGAAGAGAAGATATCCTTTCAAGAATTGATTCTCGTTGTGATCTTGAAGGACTTAACAGACACTCAGATGTGAGGTGGTCAGAGATGGACGTTAAAGGTAAGATGTACTTCTTTTACCTTTGCTAAAAGCTGAAACAACTTGGTGCCAGTTTTGGAAAAATTGTATGGACTTGTCCTTTGAAGAAAATATTAGTGATTTTTTGAAGTAGTTTGTTGAGTATTGTTCTCCAAATTAGTACTTGCAGAGAATGTGAAGTTATCGGCTTTGCTGTATAAGCGTACACTGTAACCAGTAGTTTAACCAGCTTGAATGTAATAGAATTAAAATGAGCTTTTTGTTACAATTGCAGTAGTCATGTGACGAAGTAAGACTAAGTTTGTAGGGACTGCAAGTTATTCTCTTTAAAACTTAGGAGACTTTGAAGAGTCAGCCCAAGGTTGTCTACTGCCTTTGCCTTTTCAGTGAATATGTGCTTTACTGGTGTGATGTAACTAATGGACTCTTTGGACAAAGGACATTTTGTTTATCGATCACCATGCAGCAACCTTTTCCCTGTTAGATTGCTAGAAATAACAAAGTAAATTAGGATGCAGGGAGCTGAAGACATTCCTGGTACCCTAGATACTTCACATTTCATAGCAGACTGCAAGTGGGTTCTTCAGCTTCACGAATTGGCTGGACATGGGGGGAAGGGAGGGGGGAGGGGAGTGCAAGTTGCTGTTTCATGTTACTAGCCTCTTTGATTTCACCTGCTTTTTGGTAGATTTTTCAAGCCTGGTCTTGTTCTGTGTTATGTGGTACAGTGGTAATATTGTTTTATTCAAAAGTCTTGCTCTCTCATTTGCTAATCCCACTAAAAGATAGAGAATTTATATCATTTATTCTTTCCTTCCAGGCCAAGTCTTGAAAGTTCTACGAGAAGAGGTATCCCTTTCTTTACCAGACACAGCCTACTTTCAGGTGTTGAAGAAGTGGCTCTTTGCGAGTCACATTTGTATACCAGCAGAATATAAGTCTGGGATCACGTTATGTTGCACAACTGATAACAAAGAAGCCTATGAGAAACTGAAAAACTCCAGTGACTTGCCATGGTTATGACAATTGCAAATGGGAGAACTGTTGTGTATTGGATGAACTATTCAGTCTGCTGTCTTGCCTGTATTTGTTTGGTTCCTGTCCTCAGGTATATCAGAAAGAATGTCCACATACTGTGCAACTTATGAGCCAGGCACAGCAAGAGTTTTTCTACTGAGGTGGCGATGTGAAGAGGGTCCACTGTACCATTATACAGAGATGCTACCAGCATTTACCCAAAAAAAATCTGATTTCAGACTAAAATCTGAAAAGTGGCATCTCTGACCATAGGTCAGCTGGACCAGTGTCCTGCCCTTTACTATAAACTTGATTAAATGCAAGTGTAGTCCCCAACGTAACCCAAAGTCTACAAGGGAGATGTTATATCTAATGGACCTTCAGTGTGGTGAACCTTTGGTCTTGTGGGGATTTTCTGTAGATACCCTTTCAAAGAAAGTTTTATGAATATTCTGGCTAGGAAGCCCCTGTGTGCTTGTGTGGAAAGTGGCTCTAAGTTAGATGTAGCATTGATGGCATGTAGAAAGATGGAGATGTTTCTTTGTGTAGGTAGCTAGGCTAGCCTAAGGGTAAAAGCAGTTGATGCATGCTGGATTACATGCATGATTCTCCTTATGTGGCATAGTTTACTGCTGACGTGTTGATATGAGGAGGGCCCACTGTACCAAAGGTCAGCTGGACCAATGTTCTGCTATTCTACCATACTAACTTGGTCTTGGTCTTGCTGCACACTGTGCAGAACCAACTGGAGGGCTGTCAACTTTTAGTGAATGCTGAGCGTGAGCTTCGCTGGGAGACTACTGATGCAGAGTGCGACCATCGGTTCGCATGGAGGGTCCCGCCAGGGGGTCTTCTTGCAAAATGTACCCTAGACTGCAGGAAATGACACTTCCCGTGCCTTGTTACTGCATGCCTAGAATTGCCAGTTTTCAGATGTTTCATGTTCCTGGAAAATTTTAAGGGGACATTTTGTTCACATTGTAAATAGGCCTACGAAAAATTGGAAATCCCCTACCAGTATGTATTACTTTATATTAATTGCACTACTGTTAGCTTACTGCAGACTATGATCAGTTAAATGGAACTCAGTTAGAGTGATAGCTGGCGTTTTACCGACACCTGACACATTGTTTGCGTTGTAAGTGGAATTTTTTTACACCATACTGAGACAAGCGTAAGAAACTGATGCTTCATTGTGAGAGCGTGAGATTGTGCCGAAATGCGTGACTCTCACGCTTAATGCGTGAGAGTTGGCAGCCCTGACCCAACTGTGACACTGTTCACTCATGTTGGTTACCCTGTCCATATGTAGCCACCATTTTGGCTTTCTACAATTGTCACCTGATTTCACACTGCTTCTTCATTGGCTATCCAAAGGAATCTCATAGTCAGCAGTTGGGTAGGTAACAGCTGCACACTGCCATGACCTGACTCAAGTGTGATGCAACGGACCCAAACTCCACTCAGAGTATCAAATATGTTAGATATGACCAGTTTAGTTAAGATGCGGATCAACTGTTGGGGCCAGAATAAAATGTAGTACACATTGCACTGACCTATTCCCTCTAAACTAGTATCCACCAGGTTTGCAGTTGAGTCAAAGTCCACTTGATGTAGTGCTCGCTGGCCCAAAGGCTTGCAAAATAATGACAAGAAAATCATGGTGTGGTGCTTGAATAGTTGAATATAAATCTATTTTCAAATTTTGCTGATTCTCAGTATTTACACATACTTATTTTTTATTAATTACACAATAAATCATTTTAGCTACCACCAAGATCTTAGAAAAGCTTAAATAATGAAGACAAATCTATTGGCACATGTGCCCTACCTAGTTTTGTATCCGTTGTGTAGAGAAGACTGAAGAATCTTGTCTACTTGAATAGCAAATCAAGCATTGCATATTCAATAGCCACTGCATATTAAACAAATTTGAATAACCATGAAGGTGGGTGGGTGCATGGTACTTCTGGTACATGACATGCAAAAGAAGCCTCTCTTTGATTTGAGATGTAGGTACAAACATTTTGTGGAAATTATGAAGCTATTGTGTTGAGCAGAAAATGTAAGTACCAGATCAGTCTGTGCCCAGATAAAGGATTACTTAGTTCTGGACCAGGTTTTGGAACGTTGTTGTGGGAATCTTGGCCATATAAGTGGGAGGGCAGCAGGGGCAGTTGCACCACCCCCCCCCCCCCCTTGAAATTTTCTTAGTAAATTTTAAGCACATTGATCTTTGAAATCTTTGGTTATATCAAATGCCGAAAGATTGTTTAATGCAACTTGTATGGCATGGAAAGTGCCACTTTAAGCAAATATAGGAAGAACTTTCAGCAATTTTATCCTTGGTATTCTTAAGGCCTGCTTGTGGTGGCACTCTGTTTAGCCTGTTATCCCCCAACTCCCACCCCCTGAAAATGTCTGCATATGGGCATACTAGGTATTACATGAACCTGTTATTAAATGCATAAACACACATTTTAATACATGAAGTGCATACTGGTATTCTATTAAGCAAAAAGTCAGATAATTCAGGTTTATAAGGCATTGCTAAAGTGTAATTGGGTGTCACACCACAGATAATGTGACTAAATGGAAGAAGATTCATAGATAAACTCTGTCTACACAATCCTATTTCTATGTTTAGTTTATATTTGTTCTGTCTTGGTCATGGATGTGAACAAGGGCACTGGCCTATATACCGTATACCCCACTGGCCCTACAGTCAATGGGATTTTGTTTAATAGTGAATACTGATGGGCTGTAGTACCATAGAAGTATTATCTTTGATGGAATGCTTTATTGTAGGACCAATGAGTTGCAGGCCGGACAAAGGCACTCCCAACCCCCACCCCTCCCTTAGCTACAGGCTGGATGAGCTGAAAGACCAACAGGTTGAGCAAAAGTTAGTACAAAGTCTTTTTGGCAGAGCTCCTTTTAATTGGTTCAGAGTAAGTCTTCATAGGGGCCATTTTGGGGTCACAGGGCACTCGTGTTTGGTTTCTTGAAATGGGAAGCTATGTACTTGCAGGGCTGATGAAAACTTCAGGCAGACCCAAGAATGCTTTGGAAATGACCCTAGTTTGACTATTGCCAAATATATTACAAACAGTTTTCGATGCCAGCAAGGACCCCAGGGCAAAAACACTGGTTTCTCCACCCCTTAGACAACCTTGGCATTGAACTGTACTCTTCCCAAAACCATAATCTATGGTACTTCGTATGCCAAAACAATGCTGTTTACTATGTAGGTCAAGTAGAATGCTGTTGAATGATGGAAACACATGTTGGGTATAAGATAGGCTATGACACAATGCCTTACAATTGAGGGTCAAACTAGGGAACCAAGAAGTACTATCCCCTTAATACACGAAGTAAAATATTGGAAGGTATACTGAAACAAAGGAATATAAAGCAACCTTGTTAGAAGGGTTACACCTCTATGTTCCGATGTCTCTATGTTCTGACACACATACCTCAAACACTCTCACCCTAACCAAACCCTTTAATATCCTTACACTGGCCTTCATGCAAACTTGTAGAAGATGTCTGGACAGCATTCCCCCTTGGTTGTAATATTGTTTTGGAAGGCCTGCAGCATTAGCATATAAGCTAAATTGCAATGGCACTACCACCTTCAGCTAATAACTATATGGAATAATGCTAAGTGGTCTGTACTTGATGATAGTAAAAACTTAGCATGTTTTTTTCAAATACAGGTTTGATTTTTAAATTCACTGCTCATACAGTAGTTCCCATTTAAAATGCCTTTGGTTTGATATTTTGTAAGAATGATGTTGCCACAGTTTTTGAAACGGCACACAAATATAAAAAATTCAACTCCTTTGGAAAATAAAATTTTAAAATGAAAACAAATACTTTGTGTGAACAGACCATGCTGTATAAATTAGAATAAAAGCCCCCAGAATGAAAAAATAATAGCAAAGACAGGAGATACAATAGGAAATGGTGGTGACACTTGTGTCTCATCAGTTATAAATGCTTGCGGAAGCTTTATCGGTGAGTGTTTAGTACTAACTTCATTCTGAGGTCCCAGCAATATTCTTATATCCTAACTACAGCTGGCAGTGCTTAGAAAAATGCTTTTGTTGTGCAGTACTGACTATGTGAACATTCGTACCTTCCATAGGACAACATAAAGTTGCAACACACTGTGAGCATGTCATATTTAGACTGCATCATCCTCATGTTAAGTGATGCTGACATACTGTATGATAAAAGGATCTGATGGCACAAGAAGTACTGGGGAGGGGGAATGAAAGACAATAAATCCCTCTGCCCCTTCACCTTTTTAGAAGCTGTAACTAGCTTTCACATTTTGACACAGAAAATCTTACCTCAGGGGCCCACTTTTTAAAAGTCTCTGCCACTGTTTGGTGGTATAGTAGAAAAAAGAAAATCAGTAAACCATGAATACAAATGAAATTGAAAATATCATGCCTTTGCCAGCCAGAAATTCCTAGCCCACTGAAACTATGTGTGTGCTATTGAAGTGAAAAGCTGACATTTGTCTCACAGTCGTGTTTATCTCATTTGTTTTAGGGGATTCAATATTTACAAGTCACACACTCACTCATAAACATACAACTCAAATCCTATCCAAATGGCCTTACAGGTAAGATGTCAGAATTTTAGATGACTGATATCCAGATTTTGGATGATACTGTATCTCAATATCAGTATTACATGAATGCCCATGCTGTTTGTATGACTATGCAGACAATGTAACCCATGACTTGTCAAGAAGCAACAAGCATTAAGCTCTAGAATGGTCCACAAATGATGCAAACTTATTTGTATGAAATCAATTTTATGAAATTATATGGAAAAGCACACTCCGAAATTCAGTTCCAGCAACTTCTTTTGTTTAGAAGTAAAACTTCCAGAAAAACTTGCCCTCTGCCCCAAATAGTTGGGGACTCCTGATGCAGACTATACTCCAATACACTGATACACTGACCACCTAGACCTTACCAGAAAGACTAATTCTGAGTACAACTGTATCAAGCTTTTGGCATTCAACAATAATACCTGCCTTGCAAACGACCCTTCGTTCCATCCATGGTGTAAAATTTGAAATGAGTTACTCTATTGAGTAATGAAATAATGTTGCCTCCCACAGTCTCAAGTACTGATTTATGTAACTCTTTTAAGGCAATTAAGAAAAATTCATCTGTGAAATTTTAGATGCTGGCACAAAAGCAAGAGAAAATTTTACTCTACCACAACTGTGCAACCATCGTGCTATTAAACATCATGGAAAATATTTTTATGGGAAATGAAGAGGAGATTTGAAACAAGTAGCAGATGTTCAAAGTATTAAGTTCAGATCTGCTTTTAAGTATATGCTATAGATAAAACTACTGTTTTCTGTACTACAAATGTGAAAATTTTTCCACCTGATTTCTTCTTTTAATTTTGTAACATTCAAAAAATGTTTTCCTGTGAAAATATGACACACTATTCAGCACAATGTACCACTCTTTTTTTTAAAAATTACATATGTAAGCATGATTTCCTGCACTCATAAAAGATCAGTGTTGTAACGAGTCACTCAATTTTGCAGTCGAGTCAAGTCATTTACTACTTTCAATGCGACTCTAGTCGAGCCAGTGACTCGAGTCACTGTATTATTTCTATGAGGAAAATTATGATACTATTACTCGAGTCATTTCCCTTCCGAAAATTAGCGACTCGAGGAGTCATGACTCGTTACAACACTGTAAAAGATAACAGATAATTCATTTAAAATGACTGCTAGAACTTTGACCTAAGAATGCATTCAAAGTTAACATGCAGTCAAAACTTTCATTACTACACTATGAAAGATGTTCAGCTCACCCAAATATCGTACAACATGAATCACAAATGTGTGGACTACTTTCCAATTTCTGGAATACCCCAAATAAATTATGACCTTTCATTATATTTTTATCAGTACATGTCTTCTTGATTTTAAGGTAAAAATAAGGTTGAAAACAGAAATTTTGTCCGCAGCTCTCCCACAACCTTGGAGACCCTCTCCTCCTCAATATTCAGTCTCTTCTGAAGTTTTCATTATTTGATAAAACAGAAGCCAAGCCTGTAGTTAAACACTATACATATAGGGGAGGTCTTTTCCGCTGCCAATATCTGGTTTCACAAAAGGGTTAAGCCAATCTATGCTCATTTTGCTTCCAAATACAGCTTTCATAGATAAACATTTCCCTTTCTTCGTCCACGTTGGCTGCTCTCTTTTTAACTGCTCGATGCCCTGATGAAAAACAATAAACTGATTTGAAAGCAGAGACAACTTTTAAATGAAAAGACTCTTATACAGACTTAGCAGGTAATACCATGTGTAATATCAGGCTTCAAAGTGGTCCATCACAGAAATATAGGAGGTTTTATAGGAAGGATACTGATGAATATATAGGGTTTTATAGGATTTTTCCAGGAAAATATAGAGTAAATATAGGAATGTCATACACTAGCAGTTCTAATTATCTTCCTTAAAGTTGTGGATGAGGAAAACATGGTACCTTAGGAAACTAATGAACTATACTATTTAAATGATACATATGTGATTAACAGTACAAGTGTGGGCTATGTGGCAGAAAGTGTGGTTCTACCATCAACATGGAATTAAGAAAACCACCTAAATATTTTGGTGGAAGGGAAAGAGTAAATCCCCTGAAGGTGGTGTATTTGCATATTTTGACCCCGGAATAAAGTATCCATAAATCTTATTATTTGTGCGTACCAAAAAGGCACCAAAATTTGCAATATCAGAAGGTGAGAACACAGAATGTTACCAAGATGGATGCTTTGAATGGATGTGAACAATAAACTGTTGCTTATGTCCTAAACTACACAGACAGAATTCACCTCAGCTCCAATAATAATGGGGTTGAGGTGAGGAAATTTTTGAATTTTTTGCTGCTTAAATAACAGGAAATGGTCTCTCAATTTGCTAGCTGTATTGCTAGTCAATCTTGATATAAGGTGTGACATATGGGTGATGATAGTCAGACCAAGATCACAGGACTATGACAACTGTATGGTTGCTATGAATACCTTCCAACTCACTTTCCCAGTGGCATAGCCAGAACTTTTCTCATGGGGGCCATGCAGTTTATCCTGTGATTACCAACATGGGAAGGGGTCTAAGGGGAGGGGGTTTCCCCCTCCCCTTTGAAAATTTTTTGAATGATTGGGTGTACTTACATGCAATCTGGTGCTGAATATGTTATCTTTTTGAAGTAAAATTTATTTTCAAAATCAGATTTTAGGTTACTAAATTAAAAGAAAAACCAGAATGCAAAAATGCATTGAGGTTTCGATGATATATGTTCTATTCCAAATAATACCATGATGTCCCATGCTTTCAGTCACTGGTCAAGTGCTATCTTAACATGTTGGAAAAATAATTTTAGGTTCATATTTGATCTTGGGAATTCCAGGGGAATTTTGCATTTTGACATCTGACGACTCAAGATGATGATCTTGGGAATTCTTGGGTAATTTGCTTTTTGCCTTCTGGTGAACTCATGAGACGATCTTGGGAATTCTTAAAATTTTGCTTTTTGACCCCAGAGGACCTTTGACCTCCATCAAAAACGTTAGGGTTCTTCCTCTTAATACCATAATGCATGTACATACTAAGTATGAAATTTATTCAAGCTTCCTATCTTGAGATATCATGTTAAAAACATTTTCAGTGTTTGACCCCGGTGACCCTACATGACCTTTGACCTCCACCAAACATGATAGCATTCATCTTCCCACCATAACACATCCACATACTACCTATGAAATCTATCCAAGCTTCCTATCTTGAGATATACTGTCAACATGGTTTTCAGAGTTTGACCCCCGGTGATCCCAGATGACCTTTGACCGCCACCAAAAATGATTGGGTTCTTCCTCTTACCATAACACATCTACATACTAAGTATGAAATTTATCCAAGCTTCCCAACTTGAGATATTCGTGTTAACAAGGTTTTCAGCATTCGACCCCCGGTGACCCCAGATGACCTTTGACCTCCACCAAAAAAATACCGTTCTTCCTCTTATCATAACGCATATACATACTAAGTATGACATTTATCCAAGCTTCCTAACTTGAGATATTGTATTAACAAGGTTTTCAGCATTCAACCCCCGGTGACCCCAGATGACCTTTGACCTCCATCAAAAATGATAGGGTTCTTCCTCTTACCATAACGCATCTACATACTAAGTATGAAATTTATCCAAGCTTCCTATCTTGAGATATCGTGTTAACAAAGTTTTCAGAGTTTGACCTCCGGTGACCCCAGATGACCTTTGACCTCCATCAAAAACAATACGGTTCTTCCTCTAACCATAACGTACCTACATACTAAGTATGAAATTTATCCAAGCTTCCTATCTTGAGATATCGTGTTAACAAGGTTTTCAGAGTTTGACCTCTGGTGACCCCAGATGACCTTTGACCTCCACCACAAACGATAGGGTTCTTCCTCTTACCATAACGCATGTACATACTAAGTATGAATCTTATCCAAGCTTCCTATCTCGAGATATCATGTTAACAAGGTTTTCGGAGTTTGACCCCCGGTGACCCCAAATGACCTTTGACCCCCACCAAAAAAAAATACCGTTCTTCCTCTTATCATAACGCATCTACATACTAAGTATGAAATTTATCCAAGCTTCCTACCTTGAGATATCGTGTTAACAAGGTTTTCAGCATTCGACCCCCGGTGACCCCAGATTACCTTTGACCTCTATCAAAAACGATACAGTTCTTCCTCTTACCATAACGTACCTACATACTAAGTATGAAATTTATCCAAGCTTCCTATCTTGAGATATTGTGTTAACAAGGTTTTCAGCATTCGACCCCTGGTGACCCCAGATGACCTTTGACCTCCACCCAAAACAGTAAGGCTCTTCCTCTTACCATAACGCATCTACATACTAAGTATGAAATTTATCCAAGCTTCCTATCTTGAGATATTGTGCTAACAAGGTTTTCATAGTTTGACCTCTGATGACCCCAGATGACCTTTGACCTCCACCAAAAAAAAATACCGTTCTTCCTCTTATCATAACGCATCTACATACTAAGTATGAAATTTATCCAAGCTTCCTACCTTGAGATATCGTGTTAACAAGGTTTTCAGCATTCGACCCCCGGTAACCCCAGATTACCTTTGACCTCTATCAAAAACGATACAGTTCTTCCTCTTACCATAACCTATCTACATACTAAGTATGAAATTTATCCAAGCTTCCTAACTTGAGATATTGTGTTAACAAGGTTTTCAGCATTCAACCGCCGGTGACCCCAGATGACCTTTGACCTCCATCAAAAACGATACGGTTCTTCCTCTTACCATAACACATCTACATACTAAGTATGAAATTTATCCAAGCTTCCTACCTTGAGATATCGTGTTAACAAGGTTTTCAGCATTCGACCCCCGGTGACCCCAGATGACCTTTGACCTCCATCAAAAACGATACAGTTCTTCCTCTTACCATAACCTATCTACATACTAAGTATGAAATTTATCCAAGCTTCCTAACTTGAGATATTGTATTAACAAGGTTTTCAGCATTCAACCGCCGGTGACCCCAGATGACCCTTGACCTCCATCAAAAACGATACTGTTCTTCCTCTTACCATAACCTATCTACATACTAAGTATGAAATTTATCCAAGCTTCCTAACTTGAGATATTGTGTTAACAAGGTTTTCAGCATTCGACCCCCGGTGACCCCAGATGACCTTTGACCTCCATCAAAAATGATAGGGTTCTTCCTCTTACCATAACGCATCTACATACTAAGTATGAAATTTATCCAAGCTTCCTATCTTGAGATATCGTGTTAACAAAGTTTTCAGAGTTTGACCTCCGGTGACCCCAGATGACCTTTGACCTCTATCAAAAACAATACGGTTCTTCCTCTTACCATAACGTACCTACATACTAAGTATGAAATTTATCCAAGCTTCCTATCTTGAGATATCGTGTTAACAAGGTTTTCAGAGTTTGACCTCTGGTGACCCCAGATGACCTTTGACCTCCACCACAAACGATAGGGTTCTTCCTCTTACCATAACGCATGTACATACTAAGTATGAAATTTATCCAAGCTTCCTAACTTGAGATAACGTGTTAACAAGGTTTTCAGCATTCGACCCCCGGTGACCCCAGATGACCTTTGACCTCCATCAAAAACGATAGGGTTCTTCCTCCTACCATAACACATCTACATACTAAGTATGAATCTTATCCAAGCTTCCTATCTCGAGATATCATGTTAACAAGGTTTTCGGAGTTTGACCCCCGGTGACCCCAAATGACCTTTGACCCCCACCAAAAACAATAGGGTTCTTCCTCTCAATATGGGGCATCTACCTACCAACTTTGAGAACTGTCAGAGTTTCCCTTCTTGAGATATCGTGTTAACGAGCAAAGTGTCACAAACACACATACACACACACATACACACATACACACATACACACACACATACACACACACGCACATACACACATACATACACACATACGCCATCATGAATGCATTGGTTTCTCTTATCATCGAAACCAAAAAATCAGCATTTGGGAAGGAAAGTGGACATGGCCCAGTGGTCTCTCAACCAAAAAATGCCACTGCTCACTTTGAATCTGTACAACTTGGCAGAACAGTGTAGTCCACATATGTCAAGATGCCTACAGTGTGCAAAACTGTCTGTGCATTAAGTTAACATACTTAACATCTAAAATCTCAACTGAGGAAATTACATGACAAAATTAGGGAAAGGGCAGCTTAGCAAGTGCCCCTACTTGTCACCAACGATGGGCACTGCAGCACCATACCCATACATGGATTAGATTTTCCACTTTGGTCTTTTGGACAAATTGGTGTGACATCCAGAGACATACCAAGGAGGTTCTAGTGGAGTTCCTTCAGAGATCTGCACATTGTAAACTTGTAAACATTACAGTGAGATTCTTAATTTTCTCAAAGCACTAAGTTCTTATTCTTCAGGGGAAAATTTTAATTGCACAACACTTTGGACAATGAACTGATCTAATGGTTAACAAAGTTTGAGGAAAGATGGCAGATGACAAGGAAAGTATTGGTATTTCAAACCATTGTACTACAATATTTTGAATGAAAGAATCAGTTATGTATCGCAGACCAGCTATCTGTGCATACAAAGCATAGGTATTAAAGAGTTTTAAAATGTGGAAGATTGCATGACTACAGGGGATAATAATAATAATTAATAAGGCTTATATAGCGCCAATCAGTTCCAAGCTGTTACTGCCCAAGGCACTTTACAAGAAAACAGAGAAGTTCATTAAGTATAAGCAGTATTGAACAAATGAGTCTTAATTAAGTAAACTCTTAAAAACAGAAAGTTGCAAGCAAGTTCGTAAATCATCTGGTAAACTGTTCCATAAAGATGATGCACAGTACTGAAAACTTCTACAGCCATAGGTTTTCAGGCGTAGTTTTGGATGCCAGGCAAAGGGCTCTAATCCACCCCCTTACAATACCACTAATTCCCTCAAAGAGATGAAATCATAGAGCACTTAAGATTACAGGTGTGAGAGTGGAACATTTATGGGTGATGGGAAATAAGTGTTCATTAGTGCCCAATGCTGTTTCATATGAGAATATTTCTGAATCCTGTAACTGGCCATTGTGTACTTGCATCTAATTAAGATACTTGGCATCTATACCCTGCTGCCTGTCTGAATAAGCCACTCTGAGTCTAAGACACTCTGAGTCTAAGACACTCTGAGTCTACAAAAATATCTTGGAAAAAGAATCCATCTGGAATTTTCACCCCAAAACACCATATAAAAGAAAAATGTTTTTTGACAAGATCAGAAAAATATAGGAGAATATAGGAAAACAAGCCTAAAATCATACAAATATAGGAAATATAGGATTTTTTTAAATTTATAGGAAATTATAGGAAATATAGGATCACTTTGAGGCCTGTGTGTTGGTCTTTTGACATGGCGTGGTAGCTAAGAGTGGGGGAGGGGGGGCAGGGGAGACCAAAATTTTCTGACAGATTTCCAATACCAATTTGGCTACAAATTCCACTGTGAGAAACTAAAATTGAGGTGCCACAAATTTCTCATACAGATTTTGAACGCTTTGTGGTAGGCAAACCTCTCACCAACTGTATCAAGTACTTTAACAAATCACAGAGGTTTTTAAGAGCTCCCTTTCTTTTACGGGCAATCCCTCCACCCCTCTTCCCTTTGAGCTACTACACTGGATACATGCACACTTGGTTGCTGCAAGTGGCACTACTGTACATTCAATGTGCATCACAACAGGAAAAATCTGTTTTCAAGGCAACTTTTCTATTTTTCTGTGGAATATGCAAGAGGTTCTCTTCCATCCTTTCTGTTTCCAAAAGAAGGTGGAAGGTTTTTTCAACTTTAAAAAGAAAATACTATTTTCTGGTTTCAATTCTTTACCTTTTCACATGGTGTTGATATCAAACCATGTTTATTCCCCAAAATGGACTTGGTATTTAAAACAAGGAAAGAATTTAACAACACCATTTGAGAACCCAAGAATGGGCTAAGTCAAGGCCCTTGACCTACATCATCCATCCCGTTTTGCAAAGTTTTTCCAATTAGCAGGTTTTGTCCTTTTGAGCCCCTCTGCTTTCAACAATTCAGCCAAATGAGTAGTCCACCAATGATAAAGAAAGTAAAAATAAATATGTATTCCCATCACAAATGTCAAATCAAAACTCTTGAAATTAACCATTGCTCTCAAATACTCACCGTTTCATCTGTACAAATTGCATGGAGCTGTGTGCAAAACATGATGAGGGTGAACAGTGAAAAGAGAAGTCCCTCCATCCCCAATGTCATCATCAATATAATAGTAGCTGGCACAGAAAAATATGCACATTCATCTGCAAACCAATCATTTGTGAAAGATAATATAACAGTAATAGTCAAGACAGCTATGTACTGACAATAAAGAGCATTCCAATTTCACCCAAACCTGTCCATTACAAAAATGCCAAAGACCATAGCAAAGTCTTGCCCAAACTCTCTCTTTAGCTCTCAAGTACTTACATTTTCACACTATCATGCCAATGGGCTAGCCTCACACAACTCAATGCTGCCAAGAGATGTGCAGCTTGGAGCACGGCGTGTTGATCAAAAGACCAGTAGAACTGTCCTGTATATACAGCTCTGACGACCAGAAGAGTGCTCACGCTTATGCAGAGGAACCAGATGACACCAGAAGAGACTTGGGTCAAGTTTAATATTAGTATAATAACAGTATTTGCAAACACAACTTTTGTTGTAGTTCCACTGATAAGCTAATTTTGATGTCTAAAATTCAGCTACCAAATTATATAATATAATTATTAAGTGTAAAATTAGATAAGTGTATAAGAGGGGGGGGGGCAAGCTCCCCAAAAAGGGGTCCAGCAACCTGAAGCCCTGACAAAGGTGACGGGCTGCCAAAAGGATGTTAAATGTAAACTTTTTTGGCTTCTATTTACACAAGAAAATAAAAACTGGGAGTTTCTGTTGAAGAAAATTTGAAAAATGAAATTTTTTTGAGGAAAATTGGAAAATTTTGGGTTAATATTGAAGAATCTGCTCCCCCTAAGAGCAAAATCAGGCAGATCATCTGGGCAACTGACTGTCGTCCAGATGAAATATTTTATCATATGCATTAAGACTCCATGCTGAAATGAAAAATTGAAATATTTCCCAGATGGGGGGGGGGCAGCCTTACCTGTGGGGGCATGCAACCACTGACACTCCTGCATGACCAGACAACTTCCATCTCCCCACCCCAACCTTAGACAATTCCCACCCACACAACTCCCACTAGACAGTTTGCCCTCTCACAATTTCCAACCTGACAATTCCTGTCCATGACAATTACTCCTCAGCCAACTCTTTCCCCCCCCCCCCCCACCAAAAAATTTGAAATTGTCCTATGTAAGAATTGTCTGGGGTGAGAATTGTGTAGGAAGAGGGGATTGTTCCAAAGAAAACTGTACAGGATGGATTGTTTGGGTAGAAATCGTTCAGGAACCGCATGTATCACGAATGTTTATATATGCATATGTATACATGGATACATTTTCCTATTACGGAGGACATGGATTTGGTAAAAGGTGCACTGGACAAGACACACTGACAAAAGTTTCAATGACCATGAAATGATGGTCAAAATCCTCTCATATCCATAAATATCACAAAACCACAACATCCGATGAACAATTATTTGGAGGGGGGATGACAGGTGTACTGTCCACCTATTAAATTAAATTATTAGAGGTGATATCCTTAGACACCACAGAAATTTCTTGTGACACAAATCTTTTGGAAAATGAAGGCTGGCCCTCATTCCATTTGTTCCAGCTATGCTGTATCTTACCTCCCCAGTCTGTTCCAACACAACTGATGAAATGAATTAACAGCATAAGAAGACTGTGTAATGATACCAAGGCAATGTAAAGCTACAGAGAGAAGACAAAAGAGAATAGTTTAAACACTTGACTTTATACAATGGTATTTAAATGAAGACAATGCATACAATTTACTTCTCGCATCTGAGACTTCTTCTCTAGTTCTAAAGGAAGAAGAAAAGGGGTGTAATAAGGAATTCTGATCAAGGCAGAAAATAAGAATTCATGGGCAAGAGGCCATTTTTGCTATTAAAAGTTACTCCTGTTTTCAATGAAGATGGGGTCACTCATGATGACCAGGGGATAATACATACTACAGATATTTTCTGTAAATTTTATATGGGCCTATGTAGCATAAAAGGCTGACGTTGACCTCATGACAAATTAAGACAAGGAAAATCAGTGGCTACTTTTTTCTTAGAGGTATTCTCTGGTTTACAGAAGCTGAAGTGGCACCAGGGGTCATTTAAGTCTGACTTGAGGTCAACTATCCCCTGACCCTGCTTATTTTCAGCCTTGCTAATGATATCATTCAACATAACACATATTCACTATCTACCATGACATTTTTGATACATTTATAAATTCCTTATTACTGCAAATATTTGTTTTAACAATTGTAACTGTACTTTATACTGTTATCACACAGAAGTAATTTAATGCTGTCATGGATAAACGTACCGTAAATAAAACAAAGTACTTTTGATTATATTCTCCTACACAATTGTTTACCCAAGGACAGTGATGATCCATTTTTCTGAGAAGAGAAAAAAATAAATCAAAGGAATGAACAAGACCATGGAAATATGCACAATTTATAGTAAGGCAATATTTTTTACAATTAATGGCATACACCTCAAAGTAAACCTTGACAACAGTATTAAATGCACAGCAACTGCTGAAACCAACTAGAGTCTTGCATGACAAAGTGTCACAGACAAACAGGGATATGACTGTCAATATCCATTACAATGCACAGGGCATGGCAAAGGGAAGCAGGGTTATGGGGTAGGGCCAGAAAAAGCAGTGGACCCCTTCATATGATTGATATACAGCAGCTCCAAACCACTTGTGGAAATTCAAATGAATTTGCATTACTGTTAAATTGGTAAACTCTAGGTGTTAAGTGTACACAAACACTAATTTTCAAGATTTACATTTCTAGAACATGTCTAATGTCTCTTTACTTTCAAATTGAAAGTTACATATTAGCGAACCATTAAAATGTACATGGCTTCAACTTGAATGCTCACTGCATGGTAACTTTAATGTCAGAAGGGCAACTAAATATTGGGACTGTGTGGGATGTTAGTTGTTTGCCACTTAATTATATATACACACTCAGGTCATTGCTATGGTACAGTACTTCCTAGTTCCTAGAAGCTGATAAAACACATATCTACTGCACTGTGTGTGTACATTACTTATTGACTAGTGTGCCAGTAATTCATACACTTATACTTAATTAAAGCTACTGCATACTAGTAGTCTAACATTCCTGGATAATACATGGAATATCTTAGGGCCCAACAAAAAAACAAAACAGAAAATAACCAGAAAGCCAAAAGGCTTAGTGATTCCTTGCCATATTGATATATTGTAACAAACATGAATCACCCACATGACAAGCATGAGATCCCTCACAGTTATCCTACTTGAGATATCATGTTAATATGGTCAAACGCTTTTGAAATCTTGCGACCCAAAATGACCTACATGCTAAATATTAACAATCCACAGGCCAAGTATGTGATCCCTCATAATTATCCTCCTTGAAATATGTTTACTAACTCTTGACCTTTTGTGACCTTAAATAACCTTCGACCTGCACGAAAAATAGTAGGGATCATCCACATGTCAAGTGTGAGATCCCTCACAGTTATCCTTCTTGAGATATCGTGTTTACAAGGTTTTGACCTTTTGGCCTCTGGTGACCCGAAATGACCTTTGACCTGCACCAAAAATTATAGAGATGATCTACTCAATATGGGCAATACACAAGCTAAGTATGAGATCCCTAACAGTTACCCTTCTTGAGATATCATGTTAACAATGTTTTGACCTTTTGACCTGTGGTGACCCTACATGACCTTTGACCTCCACCAAAAATAATAGGGATCATCTACTCAATATGGGCAATCCACGTGCTAACTATGAGATCTCTCAAAGTTACCCTTCTGGAGATGTCGTGTTTACAATGTTTTGACCTTTTGACCCCTAGTGACCCCACATGACCTTTGCCCTCCACTAAAAATAATAGGGATCATCTACTCAATATGGGAAATCTAAATGCTAAGTATGAGATCCCTCTCTGTTGCCCTTCTTGGGTACAGTGTTTACAACGTTTTGACTTTTTGACCTCTGGTGACTCCAAATGACCTTTAACCTCCACCAAAAAAAGGGATTATCTACTCAATATGGGCAATCCACATGCTAAGTATGAGATCCCTCAGTTACCCTTCTTGACATATAGTGTTTACAAGGTTTTAACCTTTTGACCTCTGGTGACCCCAAATGACCTTTGACCTCCACCAAAAATAGGGATTATCTACTCAATATGGACAATCCACATGCTAAGTAGGAGATCCCTTACAGTTACCCTTCTTGACATATAGTATATACAAGGTTTTGACCTTTTGACCACTAGTGACCCCAAATGACCTTTGACCGCCACCAAACACACTGGGGATCATCTACTTAATATGGACAATCCACATGGTGAGTATGAGATCCCTCACACTTATCCTTCTGGAGATATCATGTTTACAAGGTTTTGATGTTTTAACCTCTGATGACCCCAAATGACCTTTGACCTCCATTCAAAAACAATAGAGATTATCTACTCAATATGGGCAATCCACATGCTAAATATGAGATCCATCACAGTTACCCTTCTTGAGATATCATGTTTACAAGGTTTTGACCTTTTGACCTCTGATGACCCCAGATGACCTTTGACCTCCACCAAAAACAATAGGGATCATCTACTCAATACAGACAGTCCACATGGTAAGTATGAGATCCCTCACACTTATCCTTCTGGAGATATCGTGTTTACAAGGTTTTGATGTTTTGACCTCTGATGACCCCAAATGACCTTTGACCTCCACCAAAAATAAAAGGAATTATCTTCTAAATATGGGCAACCCAAATGCTAAGTATGAGATCCCTCACAGTTATCCTCCTTGAGAAATAGTGTTACAATGTTTTGACCCTTTGACCACTGGTGACCCCAAATGACCTTTGACCTCCACCAAAAACAATAGGGATTATCTACTTGATATGGACAATCCACATGCTAAGTATGAGATCCCTCACAGTTACCCTTCTTGAGATATCATGTTTACAAGGTTTTAATGTTTTGACCTCTGATGACCCGAAATGACCTTTGACCTCCACCAAAAACAATAGGGATCATCTACTCAATATGGACAATCCACATGCTACGTATGAGATCCCTCACGGTTACCCTTCTTGAGATATCATGTTTACAAGGTTTTGACCTTTTGACCTGTGATGACCCCAGATGACCTTTGACCTCCACCAAAAATAATAGAAATCATTTACTTAATATGGGTAATCCACATGCTAAGTATGAGATCCCTCAAAGTTTCCCTTCTTGAGATATAGTGTTTACAAGGTTTTGACCTTTTGACCACTGGTGACCCCAAATGACCTTTGACCTCCACCAAAAACAATAGGGATCATCTCCTCAATATGGGCAATGAACATGGTAAGTATGAGATCCCTCACATTTATCCTTCTGGAGATACCATGTTTACAAGCAATTTCCAAGGTTTTTACTATTTGACCTCTGGTGACCCCAAATGACCCTTGACCTCACCAAAAAGAATAGGGATCATCTACTTAATATGGGCAACCTACCTGCCAAGTATGAGATCCCTCGGAGTTACCCATCTTGAGATATCGCGTTTACAAGGTTTTGACCTTTTGACCTCCTGTGACCCCAAATGACCTTTGACCTCCATCACAAACAATAGGGATCATCTACTCAATATGACCAACCCACACATCAAGTATGAGCTCAGTCATAGTTACCCTTCTTGAGATATCGTGTTTACAAGCAAAGCGTCACACACACACACATACATACATACACACACACATACACACACACACACGACATCACCATCGCATAGATTCCTTCTGCCTTTGGCAAGGAATCAAAAATACACACACTTAAACTTGGTGGGTGGTCATTTCTGCACATATCAACCAATTCAAGAGGTTTTGTTTGGGTTAACATAAAAATACTGCCAATACCACTGGATAACAAATCCAAAAGATTTGATGGGGATAGGGGTGAGAAGGTTTGGGCGTACTACCAAAGCTTTTAGCAGAAAACCCTCAAGTCATCATGTGGATGGCCACCCTCATTCCAGAATTTGTTTTCACAATCAGACAGGCAGCATAACCTGCACACTAACTTTTATTTCAGGTTCACTGATGTAGTGCAGAATGAGTCAAATTTTGTACCATTTTCTAACGAAGGGAAAATGGGGACAGCTCTATATTCCATTCTCTCTGTTCTGACACTTTCTTTGTTCCAACAAGTCTATGGGAGGGTTAGTCTTAGGATAAGGGTTAGGTTAGGGTGAGAGCACTAGGGTTAGGTGTGCTGGAACAAGGGAACCATATGTCCGAACATACAGGACTAAACGGAAAATATAAATTTTAGTCAGAGTAGCCTTATCCCCAACCCCTTATGTTTTTAGCAGAGGAGAGGGGCCACTCTTCTCCTAGCTACTGAATGTAGACTCCCTGATGTGAGACCCTTGCTAAAGCTCTGTTTGTGGCCATTATTTTCAGCAGAGTCAGTGAAAAAAAGGTGTCACTAAACACCCAAAATGGATTATACACAAAGGCAAAGTGGTCCACTAGAATGCACCTCAGTCCAGCATGCAACTGACTTCACAGATGGACAACCATTTTTGATGGCAAGATAGGCTCAGAGGAAGGAAAGCCTTGTTAAACTTGGACTTGAGCTTGTGATGGTACACTTTGTGCGCAGCAGCACATATCGCTCAGTTATGCGAGGAACCCAATAATGTACAGAACTTACTGTACCTTATACATCGTTTACAAACACTACAGTGATGAGTCCTTTCTGGTTTGATGCAGACACACTTTGGACATCTGTAGACCACTTGACCAACTTTGAGTCCCAGTTGACTCAACTGATTTCTTGTGGCATTGCCCAGTGGAATAGCACCCTGCATGGTAAGAGATATTAATCATATGAATACAAATATATACCACAAACGTACAGTAGTGCTATGACCAAGTGAATAGGGGCAATAACGTTTGAAGCAATGATGGTTAACAAATACAAGATTTAGTATTTGATCCCAGGTCTGGATGCTGTCCCATAGTTCCAATCTATTGTAACCTTTAATATATACAGGATGACCTATTGCATGATAATTCACACTTAAGATTAAGTGTAATTCTATTTGAAAAAAGGCCCAGGTCATATTCCAGTGGGTTCTCATTTAGCAATTTGTGGCTTCCCTTTGAAATGACCTCAATGGCAAAGATTGCAAATTTGAAAGGATATCTCAAGCTACTACACATAAAGTTTTACAGGATTCCATCAGCCATAACATGTTTTTCCAATAGCCAACACTTACCCGACTCTAAGGCAGAGTCCTGACCCCTGGGCGGAAAGTAGACACGCTACTGTACTTTCCTTGGAATCGTTACTCCTAAGAAATGTACAACACTGTCAAAAACATTCACAAAATCATGTTTTGGAGTTTGCAATTGTGTTCTTTTGCTCGTTTTTTATGAAGTATTGCATGAACAAACCTGACTCTTTTAATAGGTCATTTTCTTTATTCTATGACAAGTTTCCTTTTCGATTGACCACTGCCACTCTTCAATACTACAATCTTGGACAAAACTGTTGGAACACCTCTGACCATTCTACTGTGTACAATAATGATGTCGTGCACGATTTACGAAACCCTTGTCCCCCAGTACAATGTTGCGCACGATTTACGAAAACCCCATCCTCCAGTGCAATGTTGTGTCCAAACGAAAGCGGTGCATCTCCAATTGACATTACTACCTCCAACACTGTAAGGGGGAGCGGGGTGCCGGGGTGTTCCAATGAGTTTTGTCCAAGATTGTAGCTGTTCTATAGCTCAGCCCTTGAGAAGCCTGTAATGTGGCCTAATTCTTTATCTATACTCATTTGTAGATAGTTCACATCTGCTGAGGTATGTGTACCTGCTTCAGTTATGACATCCTTCTACAGGGTATGGGCCACGACTATATTCAGGGTCACAACTTACAGGGGCGAAGGTACGCACTACCCAGCTCCAGAAGTACTGCAGTCCCCCTATCCTAGTGAAATGCCTGCCTCAAAGCCTGAATTACGAACCACATATATATTTACACTTACTAGAAAATTTCACTTGGTTTTAATATGAATTACAAGTACTATCTACCAAATATGTCACAAATAAAAAGGAGTCCACAGGTATTATACAGTAAGTCCGGGGTTCCCATATTCCAAGGAAGAAAAAATTCCTTGACTTTTCCATGAAGAATTTTAAAATTTCTAGATAATTCACCATTTTTCTAGCTTACTGTCTCTTCATACTATTTGGATTTGAAAGAAAACACAGCACACAATCATGCTAGGTCAATCAGATTCCTTTGCTTTTCCCTGATTTGATGAAATTCTTTTTCAAATTTTCTGACTTTTTGTGACTAAGTCTCATCTTCCAGGGTTTCCCTGATTTAAAGGTTGGCAGAGAACCTGGTAGCTCCCCCTCCTCACCGTTGGGCGTCAATCCTGGGGGGGACGGGGGACATGTCCCCCACATTTCGATGGGTGGGGCACACAATATCAAATGTCCCCCCCATACTTCGTAAAGAGTAGTGTCGTGGCTCTATTTGACTGGTTTTTTGAGTGGCATGTAGGTTTGTTGAAAGTGTCTCGATGCAGATTCTGAATGTAGATTTTGTCAGGGAAATCTTACTTCATGCGTCATGCGTCACAGTTTGCACTCCATCTCATGACCATTAAAAAGGTGATTATACAAGGAACTATTCTGATCACAACACTTTCCAAAAACAGAGAGACATCTCCAAACATCTGTATAGGCGCCCGGCATCAATATGGGATCCTTCAACCTAATTTGTAAGCATGGTGTGGAAAGTCGAAACTCTAAAGCACGTTGTTGCTGTTATACATTTTTCAAAAACTTTTACAGGGCACTTTGCACAAGGCCATTATTGGTATAGATGGTGATTGCTAATACACTTACAAGCAAAAAGCTGAAACATGCTTGCTAGTCCTTCACACCTTTTGCTACACCTATCAGGGAGATCTAACATCACCTTACTGCACCTATTCTCTCCCTCTTGCCGATTTTCCATTCCTTGAAGCTGTTCATCTGGATTTTCGTTCAAAATTAGTAAAAATACGATAGATGTAAAGTGCTTGGCATCATAATCAGGGTTATAGCTAGCCCAATTTGAGTGCTGTTTAAAATCCCCTGCGTAACTTTCACAAACCATGTTACGTGTAGGATAATGGACGTTAGGCCACACACTACGAGTGCTTAGCCTAGCCTTATAAAATCTGTGCTGAAATGGTATTTGTCAATATGCATAGAACGTGCAATTGGCACTAATATTAGCGGAAAATGTTTGTTGTTGAAACTTTGTTAGCATCTTAAACCCATGCAACATTGGATTTTGGCCACGGATATTGCCCTTCGTAGTCAGAATATACAAACGTGACAAAGAAAAGATGCATTTTATATCGATATACCATTATTTTAGGAAATCAGGTGCCGCTCGATAAGCTGACATATTACTTTGAGTGGCAGTCGGTTAGCTTTAGTGCTGGTTCGCCTGACCGGCGCCGACCGGCGTAGCTATACCCCTGGTCATGATCTATATAACCATTTGGATGTCAGGTAATAAGCATTGCGCCATTGCCCCTTTTGTACAACTAATCCAGAGCTTTCAGGGGCCCTATACAGGCATTTGCCAGCCTTAGATGCCCTTTTATAATGCACAATGAAGGAAAGGAAAATTTTCATAATAATCAAAGGAAATTTCTGTTGACTTAACGCGCAGGTATTTTTGTGGAAAAATTTTTTAAGAATAGAAGCAGTGAAGTACAGTAGCCAAAAGGGGGGCTTCAGAAAGGTTCTTGAAAACGTAATTATCGACATTTTCCAGCCATATACAATTAGCTCCAAAAATAAACCAAAGATAGTACCATTTTGCATCTAAGAAACCTTAAATTTACAAAACTTTCTCAAAGGGAAAGGGGACACCCCCTCCCCCAGGGAGACACCTTCATGTAGTGACGAAGGAAGGATTCTCACTGCTGTTTACAAATGCAGGCTGCACAAAAAAGGCGCAATTTACACGTCGCCACTGCAGTTAGTAAAAGCATCTAGCCAGCCGGAAAATTAGAATTCACTAGATTATTAGACCCCTCCCCAGGCCGGTGATCAGGCCCGCAGTTAGCCCCCTCCAAACAAGAATCCTGGCTACGCCAGTGTTTGGAATCCTAACTCTTCTTAGAATAGGACAACGTCAGTCATCACAAGAGTGGACACAGGGAATGGCCTATAGAAATACACGCCCTTTTCAAAAACAAAGGGCTTGATAGTTTGTGCTAAGTCATGTGTGTCCCCCCCCACACTTCAATACCAACTGACGCCCCTGCCCCACCGTATTTGAACTATCAACAACCTATTACACAGCAGTCATCTAATTCTGGTACAAGTATTAATTCAGTGTTCGATTTTAAGGGTAGTCCAGTCGCCCGAGACAACCAGAAATTCTGCAGGACTACCAGATTTTGCAAAATCATGTGTGTAAGTTTTTCCGTCGGGACGACCAAATCTTTTGAGGAAAGTGATGTGATGTTTACATTTAGCAGCTCGATGAATTGCGCAAGCAAGGAACTTTTAAAATTGCATCAAAAGATTTGCAGCAAAGTGCGGTGATTACGCACGTTCACCACAACTTTCCACACAGTCACTTAATCAAAATGTGCATAGCACTATCAAGCCAAAATATGTGCCCCGTACAAACTCCACTAGTAGGCCACTAGGCCTACACTGTACACCAAGCAGCTGAATTCCTTCGTGCAAGCTATGAATTCGTAGTGCTAATGTTGCAACACCAGTGCTTTCAATCTAGAGATGTTTAATTTATTAACCTGCAATGCAAACATCATAACATTAACTATGTCCACAATGTACACTAATTAATGCAGGCCACGAGACAGCACTACTCTTATACAGTAGATATCTGTTTTTGTTTTTTTTTTTGGGGGGGGGGGTTGCCTAAAAGTGAAAACCCCTTTGGAAGGCTGGTGATAATGGGGCGTTATTAATTCCATGGCTGCGAACTTGTGAAAATGGTTACACTTGGGACTACCTTATTTTGAGCAGGACAACCAAATTTTACAATGTGGTAGTCCTTCGGACAACCATTGCTAATTCCTTAAAATCGAACACTGTAATTGATCACTTTTTCAAATATGTCAGATGATTAAAATAACCACACAAGTTATAGCCTAGTAGCTGCAAACTGCACCACTCATTCGAAGCAGTGGTAAATGGCTCAACCATTTACATGACTCACCCATGGTGCACCAGGCCTGTGAGTCCAATAACCCTTCACAACTGACAGGTGGATATTACAGTTACTGTACTCAGGTATTTATATTGCGCTAACATTGTCACAGAATATACTTACAGGGTCATTCATCATGGCTTTGATGTGTGAGACCAGGGCCAGAAAGCCAAGAGTATTGAAAATGACTCCATTTATTGAGGAATATAAGTCTAGCTCTAAGGGGAAAAGAAGTACTGCATTGGTGACGATGACGCCATAAACGAGAAGCACATAGGTCAGTACAGCACAGATAATGCCACAAGGATCCTATAGGGAAAAAAACATGGAAAAACAAAAATTACTGTAATGTTTCTTGCAAGACTTGCTCATACAGGGTATGTGTCTAGAAGTAAAATAAATAAGAAGAATATCTTTTGATAACAATTACACTGTAGGTTTAGCTTTGGTGTTTCAATATCAGGAAGATACCTGGGTTCATGCAGGACCTTACTGAAGGTTGACTGTGCATACCACTGGTATGAATTCTTCACTTTTTAACAAATGCTCAGGGGCAGGTGTACTGGTTGATCCCAATCCTGCTCCTTGGGCCACCATTTAACATTCCCCTTCTGACAAATGAGAGTGTATCCCCAGTCTTTAGCCACTTTCCCAGGGACAAGATAGGGTGGCAGATCCTTACTCTAGACTACTGTTTGACAGCTAACCAAGCAACAACATGAAACATACTACTGTACCAGAATTGGACAACTCCTAGGATGGACAACTTAAAATCACCAAGTTCAGATCCTATCAGCACCACTGCAAACAGCCAAGCCAAACAAGCAATTCTGAGTCTCTAGAAAACTTTCCATCCAGCTCCACCAGGATTTGATCTTGTGACCTCTCAAATCCAAAGCAATGACCTCAACTACCAAGCCAACTTCACCCTATGATGTTGGCTCAGGAATAATTAAGGACTATGCAAAGTTTTTCGGTAATGGTGACAGTGATACGCAAAAATGTTTTAATAACAACTCTAGTTTCCTTCACATCGTTTTCAATAAAATTTACCATATTCAACTGTGATTTGTAACATGCAGTAGTCCAAGGCTGAATGGTTCATTACTACTGGCAATTGTTCAAGCTAGACTGAGTTGGTGTTGCTGGCTTACTGTAGTCTAGCACTCAGGGATGGCCTCAGTGCCCCCCCCCCTTGCCCTTCCTTTAAGGACTCCCACCCAACCCTCAAATCTCCCACACCACCCCCACTCCCTACCCCTATTTTCAGGACTTGTACCAGAACTGCATACTCGTCACAGTTTGGGACTTGAAGCATTCAAACAAACTGGGCAAATTCGAAACTATTAAAATGTTATTGTTAAGTTTGGTAACAATACAGCTTTTGTTGTATATGGCATACAAAATACAACCTGCCAAGTCACATCTTTGTCGGGATGCTGTACAATACTCTGTAATTGCAATTATATTATTCCATAAGTACTGAATAGCTTCGAAAACTGCAAGTTTTGACTGAAATTGCTACACAAGCATTGCTCGGTCTTCTTTGACCTTGATTATTAGAGTACATGCTATTGTATGCTTTGCCTTTGAGCCAACCCTTACGTAGGCGCTACTGTACTCACAATCACCTTTTTTAAGGGGCTACAGCATCACCCCAAACTAGGGCTGCACCGGATCCAAGTTTTTAGATCTGGCCAGAACCGGATTTTGCCAGATAGTACTTTAAATCCTGCCAGAACCAGATTCTTGCACTTTTAAAGAGAAGCATTAAAAATTAGCATTGAGAGTAAGAGTTGAGAATGTGGAAGGGGTTTGTATGTGTGAAGGCAAGGGAGCTGGTTGTAAACTATGTTATAGTACTAGCCTAAAGCAGGTCACTTAACTTAGTTAATGTGATTTTGTAGGGCTTGGGCTCCAGAATGATGCAGACAGAACATTAATTGAAAAGTAAAATTACTTAAAATAACACAGGTGCACCTTTTAAGCTTAACAAAAATGCTTTTGACTGTTTAAAGGACTGTAGCTGTTTACAATGGAAGCATGTCCTGATGAAAATGATGGAAAGAGATTGTACAGTAAATAGTTTTACATTAAATTACATGTAATGTTGGTCCTGTTGGATAACTGTGGTATAACTTTGAATTTGTCTTCATTGTTACCCCCACAAATTTGGATAAGTATGTGCACAAAGGGTACATACTCTTGAATAGAATACAAAATGGAAGGTGTGTCACTGTCAGTGTCACCATCAACTGGGACCACCTTACAGTACCTACTGTACAGTACCACAACACAGGCCTGATGGGTCAATTTCTAGATGCAAGATGGTCACAAACTTTTGCAAAGGTGCTAAATTCATCTGGAAAAGCAGCCCCTACCTTTTAATCATAGATGTAATTCAGGCTAGAATTTTGAGGAAAATCCAGCCAAATTTCTTAAAAGATCCGGCCAGAGTCAGAACCAGATAATTTTTCATTATCCGGCCGGACAATCTGGGGACCGCATATCTGTTGCATCCCTATGGCCTAAATATAATTTGAAATATGATCGTATCTCTAAATATAATTGGTGACTGCACTTTAACTGACATTAATTCAAATAGTAGCCTCATTCTGGTTGGTCAATGATGACTTGTGCAGTCAGCTGTGTTCCCAATTGAGCTCCCACAATTTCATAGTACAATATTGTGAGATTGTAGCTTTGAGCAATTTATACTCAGTGCAAGCTAATCTGATTTTATCTGGGAGAGCTGTACTACTGTAGACGTGGCCAGACAAATACCCACCCAGACCAATATCCCCCAGACAATTAACCCCAGTCAATAAGCACCTGGACTGGTGGTATGTCACTAGGTGGTGTAAGACCAGGGGTATTTCCAGGGGTAATTGTCCAGCAACCGTACTAGACAGGTTGTTTTTGTTTAATTGGAGGAGGAGGGGCTAGAAGTAAACTTTACAGTTGGGAAAATTTGTTACTGTCTCGGGCACATTGTAAACTAGCCTTTTAACTATGTACAGATCTCTGCAAGCTACTGTGCATCAGTAGGCTGTGACTGGAAAAAATTATTGTTTACACAAGAGTGTAGCCTGATGAAAACCAATCTTGCAGAAAATGATTGCTTGACTCAGGATATTTCTGTAATTTCATGATGCCTGAGGCCTTTTAAAATGAAACAATTTGTTCCATTAATTAATATTGCTCTTCCAAGCATGACACAGTCTTCATTGATCTTGCTGTAATTACTCTATGTATGGCTTTGAGCCAAAGTATTATAATGGAGTGACTCTCTGCTACCTTCACTCTGACCTTGCATTGAAAGGAAATATTGCAATTTGCTGTACAGAAAAGTTTCACACCTTTAAAACTATAATTTATAGTACATAATGACAGGCAATTCCAAATAAGGTAGCTGATAAGCTGTAAAGGTCTCACAGAAAGATATTCTCTGCTTTGAAGAGCTCACAAACAATACCTACCCAGACCTACAGGTGTTAAGTTTTTACAAGATGTATCAATCACAGCTCTTGTGCAATACATGTATTTTGAGGAGGTACATTTATCACCAGAAGTTGGAGGTGAAACTGAATGTTCTCAGAATGATTCAAGGAATTTTCTGTCTGCATCATGTTGATAAAATGTGAAAACAATATTTCCCTTTAAACCTGCTCTAACAACTATAGTACTGTACAGTACCTAATAGTAGTCTGCAACTGGATGAATAGAAGATTAATATACAGCAAGCCATAAAGAAAAGTCACTTTTGTACAAAATGATTGCTTTACTTAAATTTCTTTTTTCATGATACACAAGGTACTGTATTTTAAAATGAAAATAATTTGATCTGCCAAACTTCAAAGTATAAAAGTTTGAAACGTGTTTCAAAGCTAGGTTCCTTTAACTGTAAATGTCTGGAAATTACTGCACAATGAATTTTTTGTTTAAATAAAGAATCAGATTACAACTGCATAATAAGATACAGTGCCAGGGTTAAAATATTTTTTTTCCAGGGGATGGATTTCTTTTCAAGTTTTGGGAAATTAAAAATTTTACAGAAGCTATTTTGGGGTGGTCAGGACAGGGTTTGTACACTTTTCTCTAGATAAAACTCAAGCACTTTTCAAGGACTTTTTAAGGTATAACTTTGCTTTTTCAAGGACATCAAACCCCTTTTAAAACACTGTTTAAGTTTTTTTCTTGCTTGAAATACTTAAAGCACACCGGGCAGGAAACAAAACATTTTGAAGGCTAATGGCAGCACTAATGGTAATAATAATCAATATGAACTTCTGTGTTATGCTAACACTCTTACAGTGTATCTTTTCATTTTAAGTAGGACTTGGCTAAGCTTAGGCCCTTATTTAGAAGGAGCTGGCAAATTATACCATCACATTCAGTGACCAAGCTGGCCAAGGGCTAACAGTGTCACCCTCTTCAGATTTTAACAATATTTTGAAGCTGTTCCTCTGTCCCATTCATCTTATTATGTTGAAAACAAATGTTGCACTTGTCTAGTTACAATCCTGAAGGCATTAGACACTTGTTTCACACAAGCAACCTACCCTAGCACACTATAGCATAGGCAAAGTGGAGCCTATACCAGCAATATTTCGCCAATTCTTGTTAAGTTCCTAATTGTTTTCTGATCGCAACTTCAAAGGGTTTTGATGGTTTTTAGGTGAATTTTGTCACTATTTTAGACGGTAAGATGTCTGTGTACAGTAATTGTGTTTGGTAAGTAAGGGCATTCATTTGACGTGGTTTTGTAAAATTCAAGCACTTGTCAAGGACTTATGATGCAAAAGTACAAAATTCAAGTACTTTCAAGGCCTTGAAAATGAATGATCAATTCAAATTCAAGTACTTCCAAGGACCCGTGCGAACCCTGTCAGGAGCTGTTTCTATTGTTTTTGTAGACCATTACTTCGGAAAGTGGGAGATGGAGTTCTTAACATGTCACAGTTTTTCAGGTACTTCTCAACAACTTTCTGGGAGCTGTATGGGCTGCTTTGGCAAGAACAACCCACTGCCCTACAAGTACTGTATGTACTTTGAATGCTGCTAAACATCCATGGCTATGTTTGGACTACACAGCCCACCCCACCCCCCACCTGGGTATGTCCAAACCTATGCCCAGAACCTTTGTGATACTACTCCAGGAACATTCTGTCCATATCCTCCATACACATTCACATCCAATTTGAGGTGCCAAGCTATTGCTTTCTGAAAAACTAAGATTCTGCACTCCCTTCCCTCACTCCCCCCCCCCCCCCCCCCACTACCTTCTAAAACTGGTAAAGACAGCTGAAAAACATGCAGGAATTTAAAAAAAGACAATGCGATGACTAATTTCAGTCACAAAATTGCTTGGAACACAGCTGACAGCTATAAACATGAACTACTTTTGAATGCAAGAAAATCCATGACAAATGTCACACAGCTGTCTCTTACAGTGTACAGTATATTACTGTAACTAGTATTCAGTATCAAACAAAATTACCTCATTTTTGATTTAATTACAGTAGCTCTTCATCCAATGAAACAGCACTGCATCTTGACCCCTGACTTGTTCACAACATACACATATGAAGTGGGGAGAGGAGCTGTGGGATAAACACTCAGCAGCCCATCCTGAGCAACAAACTTGTCAATATCAGGACATTGTCCTTTTTCAGTGCAAAATTCATGACATGATTAATTGCCAACTACTGTACAGTTATGTCCATGACAAACATCTGCCCCCACCCCTGTTTCTTCCCATAAGCTTATGGTTACCAGTACAATGCTGATGCAGATTTCATTACAAATACTTGCATACCAAAAGTTGGATCATGGTCCTACAGTATGCAGGGCTGGTCAAATTTTCTACAATTCATTTTTTTCTTTTTTTAGATTTTTTTCTTTTTCATGCCAAATTATCCTAAAACTGACAAAATTCCCCTCCAGACAACAAAATTTCCCAGCACGGATGTTTCCAACTTCCCTGTTCTTTCCACCTGCCATCCTATGAAGCTCACCTTACAAGTTTAATAGTATTCAAAATAATTCAGATGCTCAATTTTTGTCTTGTTCTTTATTTATGCTGTACGTACATACAGTACTGCTTCAAAGCTATTACTCAGTAGTACATAGAACCACTGCAACACATACTGAGACACATATTATTAATGTACCATACAAATTTGCATGATATAAAACTAGATTAGTTGCTGGTATAGATTCAGTGAACCACTATCTACTTGTTTCAACCATTAAGTAACTGTTCATAAAGGTCATTTTGGTTGGCTCAAGAAGTCACAAATCTATGCATGACTGCTGTACCTACTGTACATACAGTACTGCATTCACTGCAGTTATGCCATGTAGCTTGCATTCTGTGTAAGTCTATGCACTTCTTACAGTAGATAATTGGCATACAGAATATATACAGATCCCCAGCTTTTCATAAAGAAAGTATTCCCAGGTTACTCTGAACTGTTCTCCGAAGAATTTTTAACATTTCAGGATAATTATTTTCACTTTTTGCTAGCTTACAGTCTCTTCATGCTATTTGGACATGAAACAAAATGTAGCAGATAATTTACTGTACTGCCTACAGTAGTTTATCAATTAAATTCCCTGACTTTGCATTAATTTTTGGCATTTTTTTCAAATTCCCTGACCTTTCCCTGAGTGGAAAAAGGGAGACTCCTCGTTCAAGTTTACATTGATTTCTAGGTAAACTCGGAACCTTGATATATATTCATATGCAATTCTTTTTAAACACAATGCCTGGTTTATACGTGTGTAAAGTGTGAGATTTCTTGCCTTGAGGGGGTGAACCACCTAAACATAAACTTTGAAAATTAATGGTCCTTATGAGAAACACAGAACTAGGATAATGCTGTACTTGTACACATCAATAACAGATAAAAAGCTGTCCAATTTTTTGCTACATTAATATTTGCATATTTAGTGAGCTTCTCTGGGAAAGCGATAGTTCTGAAAGGAAAATCGCACAACAATATGACACATCAAATGAAAGCTCTTGATGTGATCTAGGGACTGCTCAAAATATATTTTCAATACAAAAATGACATACGGTGCGGTACAATTCTGTCAATTTTCTATTTTGATTATGTAAGTTTTAATTGTTCATGCTAATTTCTCCTAATATGAATGCAATTTACATTTTTTGCTTCAAAAAGTCCCTTAGGCATAACAACAAGTATACACAGGCCAAATAAGTGCTCACTTTACCACTAAATTTATTATCTTCAGGAATATTATAAAAATGTTTTGAAAGGAACCTGGATGTAAAAGTAATGTTTTACTTTAATAGTATTTTCCAAGTTTTGCTCACAAAATACACTAACACAGGGCCGATAACCAAGAGTATCAACTGGGGACTGTTTTCAACCATTAGACTAGCTGACGAAGTACTGTACATTCTATATGCAACTTTTACTTAGAGCCAACCACTAACTTTGGCTAAGCTACTACTATGGTAAAGTACCTGTATAAACCATGCCTTCTGTAGCTTCAGAAACCTGGTAAGGCCACAACATCTACAACAGTGGTTATTGGTCTCTGACAGGCGTGACAGCTGCTTCTCAAGGTCCTCTTCAGATAAATGTTGCCCCTTCTTGTGGAGAGGCTCCAGTCTGATCTGGCTGTTTCCTTGTGAAGGCGTCATACCAGAGTTTTCGACCCTTAACCTGGGTGTTGTGAGAGGGAAACATGATACTGTAAATATTGTGTGTACAGTAACTGCAAGTCATGTGACTTCACAGAGAAATGTACATTACAGTAGGCCTTTTTCCTGTTCGAGTAAAGAAACTGAATCCATCCTTTAGAATCCAGGTTACAGTCACCTTAGTTGGCTCTGGTATCTACAGCCTTTTTGCACCAGGTACCCATGGCCTTAAAGACAGGTTTAGACTTAAATCAAGTTTTGATATAATATAGTGGTACTATACTTATTCTAAGCATTCTGGCAAAATTTGCATTAAAATCTGATGTGTGGTCATTGAGATATTAGCAGATGATGTTGTCACATGTTCAATCTCAACTTGAAGCAAGCTAATGAAATATATACAGTAACCTCACATCAAAGCAATGCACTCTCTTTTGTTTTTCTTCAAAACTTCACAACCAATTCTCTCCTCTATAACCTCATATTATAGGAATGGGAAGAAATGGGAAGTTTTCAAACTTCTGTTATCCCCTGGGAAGCTAATCATGTTCCTATTATTTTTAAGGTCAAACTAACACAATGAAAAACAAAGCATTACTCATCAATATGAGGAAATGAAATACCTGCTTGTCTCAAGCTCATGCTAGGTCACAAGTGTACATACAGTAGCAACTTCACTCTTGGAAGTTACACATTGAAACCAGTGCTTGCAGTAGGCCGCGGTATTGCACAATTTCCGCACTTTTCTCAACAATCCTTCAAGTTTACAAATCATGCGCCGAAATTTCCCACACTGTTTTTTTTTTGGGGGGGGGGAGAGGGGCAAACACTAACAGTATCAGAAAAAGTCAACTTTTTATGATCTGATTGAGATCCCCCTTTAAACCAATGACCACACAAATATCTGGGGGGAATTTCCCCTCTCCTCTTCCCTCCCTCCATGTTTTGAGACCTAGTGCCAACACTGATTGGAACTGAAGGGAAATTTTACCAGAATACTCAGTTTAGTTCTTCTTTCACATAAAATAAATCATTCTTTGCTTAAACCCTTCCTTCAAGTTCTGAAACACTATGAAAGACACTTGCAAGGGAAACAAGGAAAGAGCTTGAACATGACTTAGCTGGCATTTCAAGATATGGTTAGGGTGTGACAGCTTTTACCTTCTCTGCTACAAAGTCCTCATCACTTGGCATAGAGATATATGTTTATTGTGTCCAAGAAACAGACTGCTGCAATGCAGCATCGTACTGTACAGTGAAATGGATAATATTTTGTGTTTGTGGTACAGAAAATTGTCATACAACACCTTTACAACCATGATATAGTGATAAAGAGGCACTGGTGGCTTGGTAACTTTATTTTCAAGATGTAAGGCTCTCATAAACTAGACTAGAGCAGCGATGCTGCTGTATCTCAATACAGTCAGACATTTGTTAGGATGAGAATAAAGGGATGTGGACTCATGGTGGTTCCCATACAATCAGTAAATGTCATTTTCTAGGAATAATTCCACAAAGAAGTGATTTTATGTCCAGAATTGTGTCAATTGTACCAAAATGACAACTACATGACCATGCAGTGACCAAATAGTTCTCAACACCTTCAGTGATCCAAATTACTACTGTATCAACGTTACAATGCTAAACACCTACAATCATCACTGACAAATCATTATCCATTCATCATTGGGTCTCACCGTAACTCACCGGGTCATCATTGGGTCCAAGTCACACTCAAATTTGTCCAAGTAGCCAACAGTATTTGTTGATGGGCCAAG
Source organism: Holothuria leucospilota (assembly GCA_029531755.1). Taxonomy (NCBI): domain Eukaryota; kingdom Metazoa; phylum Echinodermata; class Holothuroidea; order Aspidochirotida; family Holothuriidae; genus Holothuria; species Holothuria leucospilota. Next base: position 15,974,261 of record CM055965.1, read on the forward strand.
TCTTTTTTTGTCACTTTCTTGTAACAGTATATGGCTAATGACACTGGTAATGTAAGAACAGGGCTGAAAATAAGTTTTGGTGAGGGTATGAAGGCCATGTGGCCTTGAGCTTTCCTTATTTTAAGAGATACCAAGGCCAATTAATAGGGCGCCCAGGCCAGAATAGTTTGGGGGAAAGGGTAGTATCGACAAACTGCACATACTATTGGTTTGCATCAGGAACTAGGCCTATACTGACAAGTAATCGACATTTTGAGAAATATTCCTAGCCTCCTCTTTGTAACTGTGTGGTGAGGGGGACGTTCAAAGAGCCATGAACCCCAAACATGACATGCCAAAGCCTTAACTTTACACCACACCAACAGTACTGTCAAATTTGACAAATAACATGGCTGAATTTGGTAAATACCTGCATGAATTACAGCAAAAATTCATCCTCTATACATTACTGACAGTAATATTCAGTTTGCAGTGGCTGTTAACATTTTATGCTTCCTACTGTAGGCTACGGTTGAGGGTTCTTGACCATTTAGGAGGCCTAGGCCTAACAGTATTTAGCATCCTTGAATTTGGACTACCTGTTTGCTGAAGTGAGGCACATCAACAGTACACAATTTTCATGCTGGGGCCGAGTTGGCTTTGGGCCGAGTTGTCTTTAGGTCAAAATTGCTTGGGGCCAAGTTGCCTTTAGGCCTAGGCTAGGCCGATTTGGTTTGCAGCCGATATGGCCTGCTCCCGCGTACATAGCCTAGGCATAGGCTAGTTCATATACTGTAGGCCTATAGGCTAGCCCTATACTGTAGGCCTAGCCTAGCTATATAGGCTACTGTACTAACAACGTAGGCAAACACAGTCTACAGTAGTACAGATTTTCCATGCTGGGGCCGAGTTGGTTTGTGGCCGATTTGTCTGGAGAACGAGCTGGCGTGGGGCCGAGTTGTCTTTAGGCTGATTTGGTTCGCAGCCGACTTGGTCTGCTCCCGCATGCATAATTAATATAGGCCTGGCCTATATACTGTACTAACAACGTAGGCAAACACGAAACTTGGCCTACACAGTTCTCTCACGCAGACTGCAAACCTTTGTAACTCTCACTCTCAGCCACATTATGCTACCTGTTAGAGCAGTGCATCCAACATCTCTTCGGACACATCATGGAAAATAAGACCACTAGGCCTAAACTAAAATCCCAAACAAGGCAATTTGTAAGTCATCCTTCTCAGACAGGATGATTACAGACTGATGCCAGTAACCTGTGCAGCTAGCTTTCCATTCAGTTTGCATGCTGATATATTATTTATCAAGCTAAATATGACATCACAACAAATGCCTTGTAGACGGTAAACAACGTATAGAGTCAGAGTCACCCTGACGCGGAGAAACGTGTTTACAAATTGCCTGTCGACCTACCTATTGACAGGTACAAGGAAAGACCAAATACCGACAGTTATCTAGGCAAAGTAACCCTGACTATTCTCTGCAGTCTTTCAGAATACAAAGCTCAATGGCGATACTGTACAGGCAGCAAAGGAACGCGAACAGTAATGCAGGCCTTGGGTATAGGTGTACAGATATATATGTACATGCACAGTATATCGCAGACAACCATGCGTGCTGCTCCAACACAAGTTCATACCAAGACCAATTGCACGCAAGGGATCATGGGAAATGAGACAATAAACACGTTTTCACTAGTATTTGCCCACTAAATCAGCCAAAATATCCCAACAAAATCAACATGTTCACCTCCTAAACACCACATTTGTTTCCCCTACATTGACAATACTTGCTATTGAGATAGGGTTATAAAATGCCACAAAATGACAATGTTTTAGGCAATTTCAGCTACAGTTACTGACCAGCTAGTGTGACAATATCTCAATACATGTTATGTATTGAGATAAAAATGTGGTTACGAAAATCGTAACCACTTACTGTCCATGATTGCTTCTGTGCTGGTATTTTGAAACTTCCTCAGTGGTTATGCTAGCTCAGTAGCGTAGCCAGGATTGTGTCATGGGGAGGGTTTTGGAGTACGACATGAGGGAAAGGTCTAAGGTGAGGGAGAAAAATGGCTATTTTAGGTCTCCAGATGCAAAATGGTGCAATGTTTGTGCCTCAAATGTAATAAAGTTTATAGTGATCATGTGCTTTTGCAATTATATTTTTCAAGGTTGGGTCATGGGGGGTTTCAACCCCCAAAACCCTCCCCGTGGCTACGCCACTGTGCTAGCTTTAGAATATCGCTCTTTCAATTTTCAGTGTTGGCACAGTGGAGATGTGAGAAAGATCGACCAAATCCGTCATACAATAGGCCTATATGTACTTGAAGATAATTAAATCCTCTTCATGCACCGAAATTTGAGTGACAGATTACTTTGCTTTTACTGTTTGACTTCGAGAAGCACAAATTTTGGGCTTTGCATGCAGGAAATGGTAGGCCTACTCTCAAGGTCTTGTGGGAAGTATTCAAAAATATTTCATGTCTAAACAAATAGGGGCCTAAGCCTATAGCTGTACTTCTCCGCAGATATCATCACAATGGGCTTATAGTAGGCTGCAAGCTTCATTTCTTGCTTCAAAATGCTTCAAGAAATTTCACCTTTCGTGATTGACCTTGCCTACATACTCTAAGCAATCGACCAATCAGCAAACGCGACAGCACTTATAGACGTACAGTGTGTGTATTCCAGCTCCCTGGTGTGTGTCATTGGCAACTCCCTGGTTTTACAACATAAGAAGCATGCGTAGAGTACTGTGTGCGAAATACGACAGTACGACCATGTGCCACAATATACTGTAGGCCTACTACTGTTAAGGTAGTTTGACTTACTCAAGCCATTCTTAACAAAACAATAAAATACAAAACTGCTAAAATAACAAGAGCCCAATGGGCACTGTGGTTCCTTTCTGAATGTAATGAAACTGAGCCAACTACTGTACTGAATGAACCAGTATTTCTGTTGATTCACAAAATCTGCTCTGTAGACAATGCACATCTTGTGTTAACACATTCAAGCATAAATAAATTGTTCTGAAGAAATACAGCCTACAGGCACTTCAGGAGATATCAAAACAGACAGGATACAGTTACAATTTGTTTTATTCAATTAAGCAGTCACAATTCATGCACGCTCAGTGGTATCTGATCCAAATGATCAGTAACTTGAGCCGTGTTCCCATTTGAGTGAGCGCGGTGGATCAGGGTTTTACTGCATCAAGCGGTGTCGAATAACTTGATCCAGAGCCGTGTTCCGATTTGAGTGAGCGCGATAGATCAACATGTTATATGAACACATTGCGCAAGCGCGAAAAGGTCACCAATGTTTACAAGTTGGCCTGCCGAGAAGGAATAAACCGGAGATCCGGGGTCACTTGATCTACCGATGTGTTCCCATTACAAACTTTGATCCAGCGCGGTCGATCTGATCTACCCCGAACGGTCGATCAAAATCGGTGGATCCTGATCTTGAGTGAGTGTTGTTGATCTGCGTTCCCATTAGAGTTTGATCTACCGCGGTAGGTCTTGATCCACCGCGCTCACTCAAATGGGAACACGGCTTATGTTCTCTTTATAAAACTAACAACCCATAGTAGCATTTTAATTAACCAATTCCAATTTCCAATTCCTGCAAGCTCACATGTCCTAATCTAAGGACAAATATTGTCTGTCTAGTGAACTTTCACAACAGTCCTCTACTTTGTGGGCAGAGAATCTTCTGCAATATTAAAAAGCAGTATTTGATGCACGTTTTCATAATGGCAGAATTACGGATTAAAATCGTAATACTATAATTTCAATTAAAATTGAGATACTTGGCATCTCTGAAAGATGTCCCACATCTTTCAGTCATTGGGTGAATGTGATCTTAATGTGCGGGAATGATACAGTTTTGTGCTTATATTTTTGACTTGAGGAATTCTTGGGAATTTTTTTTTTGGCATCTGGTGATTTCAACTCTGACATCCAACAAAACTCATATGGGTTTTCTGCTAGATTTAATGCAACACCTCAAAGCTAAGATCTATTCAAGCTTCCTACACTGAGATATAGAGTTGAAAAGGTTTGCAAAGTTTGACCTCCAGTGACCCCAGATGACCTTTGGTCTCCACCAAAATATTTTTCCCCACCATAAGGCATCCACTAAGTATGAAATTTATCCAAGCTTCCTACCTTGAGATATTGTGCTAACAACAAGGTTATCAGTTTTTGACCCTCGGTGACCCCAGATGACCTTTGACCTCCACCCAAAACTGTATGGCACAGCTTCTCACTATGGTGTATCTATGTACTAAGTATGAAATCTATCCAAGATTTTTTCCTTGAGATATTGCATTAACAAGGTTTTCAGTATTTGACTCTCAGTGACCCCAAATGACCTTTGACCTCCACCAAAAATTAAAGGATTCATCTTCTCACCATAAGTCATCCACATACCAAGTATGAAATCTATCCAAGCTTCCTACCTTGAGATATTGTTTTAACAACAAGTTTTCAGTATTTGACTGCTGGTGACCCCAGATGACCTTTGACCTCCACCGAAAGCTACAGCATTCATCTTCTCACCATAATGCATCTACATACCAAGTATGAAATTTATCCAAGCTTCCTACCTTGAGATATCGTGCAAACAAGGTTTTCAGTCTTTGACCCCTGGTGACCCCACATGACCTTTGACCTCCACCAAAAACAATAGGGCACACCTTCTTACTATGACAGATCCATATACCAAGTTTCGGTTTAGTCCAAGTTTCCCTTGTTGAGTTACAGCGTACCGAAGCAAGTGTCACACACACACACACACGCACATACACACATACACACACACACACACGCCAAGCTGACTACATAGGTTCCTTTTGCTAACGCAAGGAACCAAAAACCAATCATGCTCAGCCCCATTCCAACCAAAAGTGACCAAGAAGTTTCGTTCCCATCTACATGATTCACTCTACATAATGAGCTCAATGGTAGAACAAAGCACTCAATGAGAATCAAGAAACATTGAACGAAAGAACTGCTTCTCGAAAATGAGAAGCGTGCCTAGGTACTGTCCATGACGTCATGGACAGTACAAAAATTAGAAATTGCATTAACTGTTTTCTAGCTTAGGAAATAATTTTGTTCATTCAAACTTCATAATTTTTAAATGATGTAATATTCATAATTTCTAGTGCAGTAATGCCTATTTTGGGGTGCAAAAGCCATTGCCTGAATTCATTGGGTGAAGAATGGTTTCATACACCCTTTTCCAAATAGCCATTACAAAGGATTATGGGATATAGTTTTGGTGTGCGATGTTTCTTTCAATGGCATTTTACTGTTGCCAAAAACGATGGGTACCAAAACTCTAATCCATAATCATTTGTGATTGCTATTTGAAAAAGGGTCTTTTGGTTTGCTAATGGTTGAAGCTGCTTGCTGCATGTACCATGCTGATGTATGTAAATACAACAATCCCCTTTCAGATTGATCTTATTTCTGTTTTGTATGTGATTTGACTCCAGTCACACTTCCATTGGTATAACTGCAGTCTTTCTGTATTCCCTGCAAGTTTTTCATGGGCTACCAAAGCAAATCCCAGATGCACCAAGTTCTCTGTGATGTACACAAAAATGGAAAACAACAGTGAAAAGGAATGAAGAAGAAAATGGGAAAAAGAGAAAATCATGGAAGATAACATTTCCACATACTGTAGAAGACAATGAATCAAAAGAAAAAAAAATCAAGCAAAAGAGTCAAAATCACAAATGTGCAGGCAGTCCTTCAAATATGATATATGTCCGAACCCTGTTTTGTTTTCAGTGGATCAATGTACAGTATGAAAACAAAGAGTAACAGAACACAGGATTTTAAAAAAATATCTCATAATTGACATTTCAGTGCACAGAAAACATTCTACGTAGGTAAAGTATAAGAAGGAAAAACAGAATTTGGCCTTGAGAAATGAGAACACAGAAAACTTGCTGGGCTTCTACAAAGGTAACCTGAATTCTGACTGGGTAGTGTTTGATTGAAGACAATAGGCAGTCGCCCCAAAATTTTCTTTGGAAAATCAGCAGACTCTTGCAAATCTCCTCTTATTGCATTACAAGCACATCCGAAGATGTTTTGAACATAACTATTACAAACAATAGGTAAAGCAAGGAGAAATTCTCCTTCAATTTCACAATTCACCAACAAAACATTGTCACATGTTCAAAATAGGCCAATCATGAACAAGAGTGACAGGGTACACTCACTCTGATTGTGGTGACTGCCTACTACCTTAATGTGGTGGACAGTGGAATTCAAGCACTTGAGTTGGTTCACCTTGCAAAGAAGATAAATGCTTACAGGAAATTTACAGGTCTCCAGGCTGAGGCTGAGGCAAAGGCCACACCCTCCGAGACGGAGGCCGACGCCATACCTCCAAGGCCAGCCTTCCACAATATAACAATGCAAAAGCCCTAGCTTAACCTTAACAATTTGTCACAGCCTGTAGTAGCCCAGGTGGTACCAGGATTCATTGCCTGTGGGGATGTGATAGTTTCACTGATAAGGCACAGGGGAATGAAAAACAGCGAAAGTCCCAGATCTGGTAAGTTCACATTTACTAGAACAATTGACCAATCAATACCCAATATTTGTATGACAAGGGAGTGCCCTTGGATGGTGACTAGTGGAGCAGCTGACCATTTTTGTGCCGGGGCAAAGAGCAAAATTTTAAGGAAGATTACTACTTTCAAAAAAATAGTTTGCTACCACTTCAGTTGTAACAGGGGTGTTCGATTTTGCATTACAAGCATTTACCTTCAATTCTGTCTTCGGGAGGGGGAACCCTCCACCCGTTGGAATTTTTCCAAGAAAAACATACCGCTTAGATGCAAACAGGTGCTACATGTTTCAATATTTTAGGGTAATAGTAAGAGCCTTTCAAAATATGTTTCTTGCTACTGTTGAGGGTCAAGTATACAGTACTAAAACAAATGGAAGGATGTTATTGCGGATACTGTAGTTCATATGTACACTTAAACCACATACTGGGCCTCCATAGAAACACATCACTACTGACAAACAACTTTAATTGGAGACGCATTTGACATTGGTATGACACAATAAGCGTTACTAAGGGGGTGGTAAAGCCAGGAGCGAAAGTCTAGGGGTCCCACAAGAGAACTCCAATGAACTTTGTGACTGTCTAGGCAATTCTTGAAAAAATCCCACCTCCGTTTGTAATTTGAAATGCAAATGAAATATTTTGACTGACCATGATTAAAAAAATTAGGTGCTGACTGCAGAAATTCCAACCCTTTGACCCTGCAAACCGGGACAATTCCAAAACTTGGACCCTTTGTTCTGGGACATGCATGTATCGCACATTCTACCAGTGTGTCATAATTGACAAGGAAATGTTTTATGTAGACAAGAGAAGATCATCGCAAACAACAAACAAACAAGCATATCATGTGTACAGTAATGCGCATTACATAGGCTTTGCAATAATAACGCTCATTCATAAATTGCAGCTGGTGGCGCCCAGGACATTATGGACGGGAGGAGGGGGAAGGGGAAGGTTGGGCCTGGTTTAAGCTCCTGACGAGAGGGGGGCAGCAACCCAAAACCGACAAGGTGTGGGTTGCTACTGTAGATGACAGACGCCAAATTTTTCAGTACACAGAGGACTTGAAAACAATTCGGAGCAGAACCTGAAACGTCTTCACGGTGCAAAAGATGATGGTAGGTATAATCCAAAAGGTAGGTCGGAGAAAATAACGCAGTTTTTCACCAGACGAGTTTTAAGGACGTGTTAAAAACGGAGAGGCAAAAATGCAGAAGGACGATTTAGGGTTGTAGGCGCCCTCTATAGGCAGGGGATACCGCGGTGCTATTAGTTTTTTGCCAGACGGTTATGCAGGCAATAATGGTTACATATGTAAATAGGAGGTAAGGAAGAGTGAAATAGACTTGGGTTTTACTGAGAAAATTCTGAACTTTCAGTTGAGTTTCTGTTGGCAAATATTGAAAAATTGGGTTTTTGTAACAAATTGATTATTGGGGTTTTTATTGAAAGAATTCTGCCTTCCTTTAGAGCAAATTTGGGTAAATCGTTGGGGAGACTGTGTGAAGTCGGGGATTACAGTACATGCTTGATTGTAGTACCCCTTAATACTCCCCTGACGAATGTGGAAAATTTCCCTGACCTCCACTGCCTCCACCAGGTGCTACCCCTGACTAATGGACTCATCTACAGTAGCACCAACCCATCCTATACTACACTTCCATATGGGACAGATGGGGAGTTCTAGCTTGGCACTCACCTATGAATAATAGATCAATTTGGAGCAATCAAAACAATTACTTATTGGCATGTTTCCCCATTCTGATAGCAAGATCAGCTTGAAGCTCGCTTGCGGGATCAACTCCGTTGGCAAAAGCACTCTCCAGTTATTCCACTGTCCCTTTTATAGTTGCACAGCAACTTTTTTTGAAACCGGGACAATTAGTAGGCGAACTGGGACACCACGGATGGCATAGTCCAAAGGGGACAGTCCCGGTCAAACTGGGATGGTTGGAATCTTTGTGACTGAAACATTCATTGCAATGGCAAACCCTTACCCCTCTTCCGCTCCAGATACAGTATTTGTGGGCGGAAGAAACATTTTGGGGGGCAGACAGTATTACAACATGGAATGAAATACCTGTGCGAAATGAAGACTTCACGGATTTTACATCATAGTTTCAAACATCATCTATGTCTTTCACCACATATAATGCTGTCTGCCATATTCCATGAACAGAGACTACTGTAGTTAGTACTAGTACTACTGTAACTACTGCCATGCTGACTTCTTCCCAAGTTGCATTCTCATTGATTTACGAATACGTACGTACCTACACATACAGTTACATGATTTCCAGTGCGGTGAACAATTTCTTCTTCTAGAAGAGTTTACAAAAAGATCCTACAAACTTCATTAGAGTCTTGGCCTTGAAATAAAAAATTAACATTGAAAAGAAGTAACTTTCGAAACACAGCTACAGTAGGCTACATGTAGGGCTATACGAAATTGATATTTTCCGCCCCCAGATTTTTAAGGGCAAAAAGACATTGAGCAGGTGTTATATTGCTGGGGCTGTCAATTTCCGTTTAATCTCATAAACGTTTAAAAGGTCGGAATAAACGTTCATTTACCGTTTAAACGGTGTCCATATTCCGAATCATCAGTGTAATGCATTACTGGCCGGCCAGGGCTTTAGCCAGCATGGTGAGATCAGGGAGTCCAAAGAGTAAATTCTAGTGAAGTTTGTGTATTAAAATGTACATATGGGGCAATGCAAAATTTTGGGAGTCCAAATGACTCCTGGACTGCTCTCTGGCTTTAGCCTTGACTGGCCCTATTGACTATGAACAACGCCATTCCCAATATGCACAAGCTTTCAGCACAATGAGATCTAGCGATCATTTCACCAACTTATTTTTTAATTCACCCAAATTTACCAATGAACAAAACCAAGTGTCAAATTCACAGTCACTATTTGTACGTTTGATCATCAAGCTACTACAGATTTGATATAGGGCTGAAATGTAAGCAAACACCGATACTTCTTAGTCATCAGGCCATGCCAGTGGTCTGTACCGTACAGAAGTCTAAGTGAAACGCATGATGAAAGCACGGTAGAGTCTAGTCAGGGTAATGCCTGCCACGAGGTAAAGTTTATATTTTTGCCTTTTCCCTACCAAGGTATAAGTGAAAAGGCAAAACGTGAACATGTTACCTTGTGGTAGGCGTTACCCTAAGTAGAGTCAGAGCATCTGTATACAGTAGGTCTGTAATTGCATGCAAGCACTAAGACATTAGGCTATGCACCTGCTCTGTACAGAAGTTGACGTACAGCTGTACCTCGCAACAACATTGGGCATGGTATGAAAATTACAGCATTTTTCGATCGCTGCTTGTACGGCTAAATTACCAGTTATTACATCGTAGGTTGCAGTAGTTTACGGCAGTTACTTTTATGTAAAACATGCATGTTAATTTGTGTGAATTTAAGTGTGCCTTGTACTTTTACGATTTAGGCAATATCAATGTCTGAATTGTAACCCTGGTCCAATGAGCTGTACACGAAAGTTTTACACACTAATTCAATTGACTTGTTCCCAGACGGACCGTACACACACAAGCTCCATTGATATGATTTGCGTACAGCTGGCATCATCGAACAGATATTTACGTATGGATGTATAGTGCGTACATAAATTACGTACAGTACTGCTATACGAAGCACTCAAAACAAACATGTGTAAGCTTACACACTCTGTTCATTCATAAGTAAAGCACAGTAGGATGGTGATACCTGTATATACATGCGGGCTTCCAAGTATTTCTGTTTTACTGTTCGTTCTGTGAGCCACTTGGGCTACGATTACGGTCTAAACTGAAAGTGTGAATCGTGGTTAAGCCGTATATTGTGTACGCATATTAATAAGCAGATTTGGGCTACTGCTTCGAACGAGATACTGTAAAGGCACTGCATTTTGTTAAGGGGAATTAGTAGGTCTTACTGTGAGTAGGTGAAAATCAATTCAATCACGGAATTACTGTATATATGCTATGAATGGGGAGTCACCGACAGTTAATTTTCAAAGCTTTATTTCGTCGCTGAATGGGCAAATAAACATTGTTGTCAAATGGGAGACATCAAAGGAAACACAGGGGAAAGAAAAGTGCTAAACTTTTGTTCTTTCGAAAGGGAAATCCATTTAAACATTTGGTAGAATTAGGCGCCGTTTAAACGCCCAACCGATCGTTTAACTGTTTAAACGTGACAGCCCTAGTGGAAACTACCTGAGCAGAAAGTACAATGGTACCAGCTACAGTGTATCACAGCACTAGCCAAGAAAACTGGCAACAATAAAATACTGTAGTTGGCACAGGGCACAGGTGGATTGTAACTAAGTACTGCAAAGCTGTATAGGCCTAAAGTTACTTAATTGGCATTGTTGGGAACAAACTAAACACAAGTCAGGACTATGTGTAAGTGTGGCATATTTGGAGTACTGTACAGTAGTCCAGCCTGGGACCCCTTCTTGGGGCAGAATGTTGACTCTAAAGACTTGTTCAGGGTAAGGGACACAGGTGCTATCAATTGGCGCACTCTCAAATTTTTAGTACAACTGCAGAATACCCTGCCCCAAAACCCTTCTCACCAAGACTCCTGGAGTTGTGGTCACAGTCTGCACATTGAAGATGTAACAAAGTGCAGAGCAACAACCCCCTGGACTCATGGTTGAGGTTACAGAAGACTAGGACTGCGACTCCACTCAGGATGAAAAATATCCTTGCAAGAGTATGCAAGAATGCAGTGACGTCAAGAGTCAGATCTTCTCTTCACTGAGGACCAGGTACCATGACTTCACTCAGGGTGGCCTTAAAATATCTGAGCAAGAGTGTGTGACTCGGTCACTGGATAAAGGGCCACTAGGACTGTGACTCCACTCCAGAATAGACCCTTTCCCAAATAGAAATCGCAAGGGATTATGGGATGGAATTTTGGTGTGTGTCATTTTATTCTAAAATGCCATTGACAAAATCAGCATGTACCAAAACTTTATCCCACAATTCTTTGTAGTTGCTATTTGGAAAAAGGTCTGTGGAGGTGCTGTGGACTTAAAATAATTTTCACAAAAGTATATGGAGGATGTACTTTATGTTGAATCGTTCTCAAAGTGACCATCATTGGATAAATGACCACTGGGACTGCGACTCCACTCCAGATCTTGGTTCTTCGAGATTGGCTGAGGTATTCTGCTGTTACTCCAAATTTTTTATGGGCCAATGTAGTTTAGAAGTTACTCGTTAGGAAGAAGCCTAGGCCCTATTACTTTTCATACCAAAATGTTAATGCCTGGAATTAGCTTCCCAGCTGAAGCAGAACTTTGAGTGTAGGACCTAGGCCTAAAAGTACTACTAGGCCTACTAGGCCTCACAGTTAATGCTTTCCACTGATAGACTGACGTCGTTAATTGGGGATAAGGTGCAACTATAGAATAACCCGCCTCATCGACTAACCCCACTAAGATCCGGATGCTCAGTCATAGTCTATGATGTCATTACTTTTAATAATTCCTTCACTGCGTCTACAACTGAGCTTCCAGCCTCAGATGGATGCTTAGAGGAGCTACAAAGCCAAAGCTTGATTTAATTACTATTTTTAACTCTCACTGCAAGTGCAACTACAACTGAGCATCCACCATCAGATGGATGTTCAGTGGAACTGACTATTCAATGTTGTCACTGCTACTAATAATTCACTCACTGCGACTACGACTAAACATCCAGCCTCAGATGGTTGCTAAGTGGAGCTACAGTACAAAGCTCGATTTCATCATCACTTACGTACAGTATAACTCTCTCACTGCAACTATGACTGAGCATCCAGCCCGAGATGAATGTTTAGTGGCTCAGATGGATGCTTACTGGACCTGACTTAGTAGGCTAGTATGTGTGTCACACAATGTGTCGTTCTTAAGTTGAGACTGCAGTCACAAAAATCACTGGCTAGAATACCCCACCACATGCACTACAGTACGACTCCAATTCCACTAGGCTATGATTTAAAAAGAGGTTGCTACCTGAGGTGGGGTATTTTATATGCTGTTACTCTGGGGATAATATATGAGCCGTGTTTGTCTCTCTTCCCCACCTGCCATCAGATTTTTCGCGACTCCAGGAGTCTCGGTGAGAAGGGTTTTGGGGCAGGGTATTCTGCAGTTAGGCCTACTCCAGATTTTTCTCTGACGGCTTTCACTGAAAGCCATCAGAGAAAAATCTGGTGAATACAGATGGTTACATACTGCAACGTCAGGCCTACTAGGCCCTAAGTAGATAAATAGGCCTCAGGCTAGGCATATATTAGGCCTAGGCCTACACTGTAGGTTGGCTTAATAGGCCTACTAGCCTTGCGTAAAGCCTGTAGCCCAGTCTGGAAAGTTTGTATCTGCTACACCGAATTTTTACGCCAGTCACCTGTTTTCTCAACTTTTACGCCACGCCAAATTGTTGTACTGTGTTTTAAGTACAGTGTGTATGTAAAAGACAAGAAAATCACGCCATGAAATTGGCGTATAAGGTCTTTACTGCACGCCGAAGATCTTCGGCGTAACATACATGTTTTCCAGACGGGCCTGTAGCCTAAGTATGCATGGACAAGTAGCCTACCTAGCCTACTGTAGGCTAAGGTTAATGTACTTTGACTGGGTTAACATCTCGAATTCTTGCGTCAAGTAAACGAATATCATATTGTTCTACAAACCCAATTGATCCCATATACCGTAATATTTGGGAAACGTCTTGCTATTCAAGTTCTCTCTTTCCCGGACCTCGATTTCTTTGCAAAGAGTGCGCAGTCTACGTCTAGCCTATACTATACTGTACAAGCTTGTACGTTATGTTGTTGTTGGCTTATGATGTAGTTTTCATACAATGTTATGTGCGTACGTACGCAGCCTAACCCTTACATTTATGAAGTGTTCAATAAAACCACTGATCATGGAAAGGAGGTAACTCCATGCACTGATCTCAATATATATAGCGCATTGTCTATCCAAGCGTAGTAGGCTGTAGGAGGGGAAATTGGAAGAGGGGAGGTAGCGTTAGCAAGGGAAGTTAGGGGATATAGTGGATATTTTTACAATTTTTATCATCAGAATGAAGCCTTTAACTAAGGGCACTAAACCGTGCACAAAAATCACGAATGTAGGCAAAGCTGGGCCGTAATTCGATCCACGCGCGTAGCCAGACTCTTCCGTCGGCCCGGGGGGCAAAATGAAAATTTTCGTCCGTCCCGATTTCATGGTTTTCCAAAGTAATTGTAGAGGTGGGTCTCTACCACCCACCGTTTGCTTTGGGTCCAGTTTACCCCCCTCCCCCCCGGCCAAGTCCGGAAGCTCTGGAATTGTAAAGAATTGGGGCATGAGAATACCGCAGTGATCTGCCGCTGCCGGTCGGCGCCGGTCGGGCCCGACCAGGACGCAGTATTGCCGACCGCCACAATCTGCCAAACTAACTTTTCCGACCGGCACTTATTCCTTATAAGAAACCAAATAAAATAGCCATGTGGTCGAAGGATCGACTGAAAAGAAACTGTTTGTTGGTCATAATTTGAGACTGGATGAAATCCAGTTCATAATCGTTCATAATATCCAAAACACATCTCGTGAAAAAATGCTATAATTTTGCATTCCAGAGCAATGACTCGATGCTTGATCATCGCGCTGTAGTTTCAATTATTAAAAGGAGCGATGTACAGGCAACCAGCATGCCAGAGGTATGTTTTTTATTGAAGTACGTACGACCACGAACCTAAGCAGGGCTTACAAAATCCTATGCGCCGGGTGCCTGGGGCTCCTTTTTCCAATGTTCGGGATTGAAACTCAATGATTTAAAAGCCCGTCACGCTACTGACATGAATATTGCAAACCCTTGGTAGGCCCTCCACTTAGCGGATGAGAACTATAAGGAGTAAAATGATGCTGCCATACCCCATGCCTATTGTACAGTCTTCTTAGTTTACCCTCAGAATCATAGCCAGATTCGCTAACAAAACTAACGGTAAAACAGAGACCATCAAAGCACGCCGTATTTCAATACAAGTGCTTGGCATACATAAGAGTGTAGGCTATCACGAGTAATAGTTTCTTACAGCAGTACGCAAAGCATACACGTACTAAATATCCGTACGTACATATGTTCACTACTTTGCGTAAATCAATGGTGCTTATACTGTACCACGGCCATACCTCAGCTAGCACATAAAGAGTGTAACAGACTGTGATGCACAGCTAGCTCACTGGGCTACTTTTCAGGTATTGTTATTGCGTAAATCATAAATGCACAAAGCACAATTTACACCATACGAATTAATATCAGCGTTTCCCCTGGTAGCCAACTTAATTCACGAGATGGCTGCCTTGCTGCTTTTTTGCGACTGCCTTGCCTTGAAATTACCGCCTCTTACTTTTTCTTGCTTGAAAATTACTTGGAAGGCACGGACTAGATCTTTTCCTTACACATGGAGAACATTTTCATGTTGACAATGAAACCATACAGAACTCCTGAGACATTTCCCATGCTTTTGCAATTGCCTTTAAACAACTTGAATTTGCACCCAAGTTCTAAATTGGCCAAAAATATCCTCCGAAATCTAAATGGTGGGAAAAAACTGTTTGTAACAAGAATTAATCTGAGGCAGACTCTTGAAAAAGTGACAAGAAATATCGGTAAGAAAGTGTGTAATTACAGGCCATAATCTGTTAATTACGTTTTGTCTTGCCAATACATAGATGCAATCGTAAAAGAATGATTGTGATTGGCTACAGTCCAAGGCTCCAAACTGAAGCATGGATAGTAAGTGAAACCATCAGATCTCGATAAAAGTGTTGACCGTATCAATTTGAATTGACCTCAAAAAATGACTTAAATTGATATTATTTTAGAGACAGTTTTGGCACATGGTTAATTATGGAAACAAATTCTATTTTAATCCAAAAAGGAAAGGATTTCAGTCCTGAACACTGGTTCGACCCCTAAAGCAAGCTCCAGTCCTGTGCATACACTGGTACTGTGTAAAGCACAGGTAGCATATTGATCGTCAGAAGAACTTAAAAAATAGCCCAAATCATTAAAAATGCCAAAAACATTTTCCTGACATGTGCAAAAGACCCTAAAACAACAATTCGCATGATAATCGCAAGCTCTAATCAAATATGTTTTCTCTACCGGGTGTCTTTCTTCATAGTGGCTTAGCACATTGGCCGTTGCCTAACGTGTAGTACGTGTATACTGAGAACCTAGCCTTACACATGTGTAATTTGTAGGAGCCCCCTTACAAGTTGAGCTACATTGCCAATAATTTTGATAAAATTTCGTTCCAAAGTGCTTACAAATATGTAATTTGTTCCAGAAAAGGTTGTTTAACATAAAAGGGGTGATATACTGACAGGATGGTTTTTTCCTTGTGAAAATGACTTTCCTGAAATTTTAATTTTATTACCATATATATAACTGTTACGTGGAACAAACTCATGTCTCCAAGTCCATTCAAATGCAATAGAGTTGCTGCAACCTACCCCACTCTTAATTAAAGTTGTGTCCAAAGCCATGAGAGGAGTATGAAAAGAGTCGTGGCCCCTACCCCACCCCTTGCCCCACAAAGGGCCCTCATATTGCTGTTACTAGAAAATAGTACTATGCCATGCATGATTCCAATTAGTTGATCCAAGGGCAACCACAGTATACATTAGTTCAGTGTTAAAAACGAATGCCATAAAAGAAGAAAATATAAATCTGGACAGCAAAAAGAAGAAAGGAAACAATACAAGGCAAATAATTTCACATTTTTTTCGCAAGCATACAGTACATCATGCTTTTGAATTCTTACAATTGTATAGAATCACAAGAAAATTATTATGATAAAAATAATTTTGGAGATATTGCCTAAATTTAGGCCTCAGCGCTATGTACGGCATGAAATTGCTTCAAATCAAAACAAAGTTAGTGCAAACTTTGAAGTAATAACAATAAAAGGTGACATCTGATATATATTACAATATATTACAATTTTTCACAGATTTGTTTTTGATAATTTGAGAAATTTAACAACATGAGATCCCTTTTTCAAGGCTGTGTACAGACAGCTTAAAACACTCGGGATATGCCGTTTCCGGCCATCTGGGGGTCTGTAAATTCCAAAATTTTTCTTGTACGCTCCGCGCCAACCGATGGTGGCGCTCCGCTTAGATAGTCCTGCCGGCACTCAAATCATCCTGGGCAGAACCCTGAATACCATATCGACTTGATATTCAAATGGCCTTATAGTAGGCCTATGCGAACTGATAAAGTCACGTTGATCACAATTTAACTATTTTTTATCACGCGGAAGAAATAATGATCAATTTGATGACGCCCGAGTGCCTTGTCAGTGGTAAACTGGACGTAAGATTGAGGAATTTTACCAGAGGGATCCATAACCTTTCCTCATCAGAGGGACCTTTCAGACATTATCCAAGCCGGGAGCGAGACCACTATAGCGCGAAGTTGGCACGAAGCGTACAGGGTAATATTTTGGCCAATATGCCTTCCCAGATTACAGGAAATGACACTTCCCAGGTGTTGTAAGTTGCACTTAAAATTATCAAATATTTTTTACTTTTTAGATTTCAGGAGGATTGCTGCCACAGTCAGTCACACCAGGGGGTCCCCTGACAGAAAATTAAAATCTAAGTGGACAGAGGTAAGATTCATCACTTCAGCCTACATCTCCGAGTCCGTCAGCTGGGAATGCAAAATATGGGTGGAGCTAGCGCAAGTTTTAGTGTCTATGTGGGCTTACCCTGTGACCCGACGAGCCTGAACGAAATATTTAATTAACTATTTAAAATGGAATTGGATGCGCACTACAAACAATACAGAATCACAATTTTTTTTTATAATTACCTAAATTGGACTAGGCTATCGGTAGGTCAATATGATCGTCACGGTGATAAGGTGAGTGTAGATGGGATCGGAGCGGATGGATTATGCCGGCCGGGAACTACACGGGTCTTTATAATGGTCAACTCATTTAAGATTTTCACAAAGAGCAAAAATGAAACAAGCACGCCGGAAAAATTCTTTTGAATTAAGAGAGCTTTCCCTGAGAGGCATTGTTTTTCTTAACTTTTGGCTAAAATTCTTTCTAATGTATTCTCCGTCTCTTTTCTTTCCCGATCTTTTTTACTTCACCTTTAATTTTCAAAATTTGTTCCTATTTTCTGCCTAGAGGAGATGGGATCCATATCCTCTGGATCTGCACCTGAGAGGATGGATAATGGTAAATGAGGGACACATAAGGCTTTGAGTAAATTCTGCTCAAACTTTCCTGTAAAACTGACTAACGACAACCTATGCAAGTTATGATTTATTAGAGCGAAGCGCGCCGAAAAGACCATTTAGTATGAATTTCCTCGATATGCTTCACTTTACATTGCAAACGTTATCTATTATATTCAAATTCACATTTAGTTTCTCTTTACTTGGCAACTTTTCTTGACCCACTCATTAGGGTTCTGATACCAAACCCCAATCCGTGACAACGCACTGGCAACTGGCTCTTTCCCACTCATTGTGTGACTTTAAAGAAAATCTGTGATTTTCATTTTAAGTATCCCTTTTTGATAGGGATGAAAAGATTAAATCGGGACCTTAGCTGTCATCCCTCCAACTCCTACACTGACAGCCTTTCTTTACGTCCTCGTCTTTCTCTCCATATAACTCTGCTCTGCTCTGCGTCATAGTATGTCCTCGCGGACTCCCTAGTCGTCTAACGCTCCTTATTGGGAGGAAAAATTTATTACGAGACCAGCCTTTTTGGAATACAAATATAAGAAGGAAAAATGGAAAATGTGTCCTTAAAATAGGCACAAATTTTCAAAAGGGAGGGGGACATCCCCTCCCCTTAGATCCCTCCCCACGCCGGCGAAACTACATCATCGATGTGCCCCCCCCCCCTTAAATTGGTTAGTCTGGCTACGGGCCTGATCACTTTTACTATTCAATTACTATATACTGGGCATCATTTTTGTGGGAAACTTGCTTGTTTCTCCCATGTGGGAAACATAAGACCGTCCTTTGGCCAAATCTTTATCATGGCCCACGGGGCATTCAGGCCCGTACGTACGTAGCAAGCAACTACGGCAAGGGGGCACCGGCACATTAAAGGAGGGCACCGATGATTACTGTAGGCAGTGGAGGCAGTTTGCGGGAAACACAGAGGATGATATCACAAGCCACAGTCCACAGATGGCTTGGACAAATCGTATATTCGTATGCACATGCGTGCGAAGGGCGCAAAAACTTTCCTTCCCTGGTGGCAACGCCTCTTCTTGCAATACGGAGACCTGGAAAGTCCCTGCAAGTGAACAGAACAAGGCTATGATCATGATGATGTTTCCTCCGCTCCGCAAGCGCAGGTGAAGAGTTCAGTACTTGCGAACGATGAGGCGACCATATGGCTAGTGCCGTAATTAGGCCCGGTAAGGTCACTATAATTTAGGTGGGATCCAAACCAAAATCCCCGAAATGTCTGAGGAATTAGTAAAATGGGAATACTAGCACGGCCTCCGAAGAGCATCCCAAGCTCTGAATTCGCATTTCACAATTTAGTTTACAATTATCGTAAGCCTATTTTTACTTTGAACGAAATTTTCCATGAATAGCTTGCAACAGGATGAAATGAACAGTCACCAGGGACAAGAAAGTAAACCTTTGAATAAATTCGTGGTGCGAGTAAATTTATTATCATCCTTTAATTATACCTTACAGATGGGACGAGTTCAATGCCGAAAGGATGACGAACGCTAACCGCGCGAAGGGGGGGGGGCAGAATAATTCGGGGCTAGTATACAAAAATAAAATTTGTGGTATTTACTCAGAAAAATGGAAAATTTGGGGTTCGTATTGAAGAATCTGCCCGAATCTGATGGCGAAAGGTCGTCGTCCGGGGATTACATGCTCTATGGTATTTAAGCTCCCACTCCAGACGAAACTGAAAAATTTACAGGACGGGTTGCATCTCCCCCGATGGGGGCCATGCCCCATCTCCTCCGCCCCCGCTCTGGACTTAGCACCAAGACAAGTTAATTTTCTTACAAAATACCTTGCCCACCATTGCGCAGAATATCCCAAAAGCTAGGAATAAGAGGAGAGAACATCGCAAAGCTGCAATTTCGTGATTCTCCACAATCACGCCTACACGGGCTGGAAGAACACAGAAAGAGCAATAGTTGCAGCGGCGCAGCTAGAATGAAATTTTTAGGGGGGGCCTAAGTATCAAATGAGGTAGTCACGGCATCCATTGTCGCCCTTAATTCTACACATTCTTTTAGCACACGCAAAATTTCTGGGGGGACTGGCAAACGTCTGGGGGGGGGAGACCCCCGTAGGTATTCCTGAATTATTGTGGAACATTTATCGTCGAATTAAGCCAAAATGTTTGACACCGCAAAACAGAATTGACGATGAAAGTGCGCACAGTAGCGCTCGAAAATGTTTGTGCTAATAGAAAAAGTTGTTACAGAAGACAAAAATAGCCAGCACGATCATCATTAGACGCCTTCAAGGATCATTTGATATTTTGGTCAATAATCGCTAAAGGCATGCCGACCGGGGCCACTGTTCACAGGTAGTATAATTTTATTTTCAATCCATTTTCCAAATAGGGGCACAGTGAGTGGTCCGCACGGCCCCGTGTTCCCGCCTGGTTACAGGCCTGTGTGCATTACATTCTTACTATGTGGGCCCAACAAGGGTCCATTGGGTTAATCTTGGTAGCATGATTGCGGATTTGGGTTTCTGTAAAGGTACAAAATCAGTAGGGTCTATATGGGTCAAGTAACTTACGTGGGCCCATATGATGCCCTCTGCCCCTATGACGGATCTCGCCATTGCGTGGGAATGCTACGTACCTGTAGCCAGACAAGGTATTGAAGGTTAAACGGATATTTTCAGCTGGTAAGATCATTATTTTATCTCAAAAAATTTCTGGGGTGGACTCCAAGGGAAGGAGCCCCTCACCCCTGACTATGGGTCACTTCACCTCCTCATGCCCTTATAGCCAGACAAGGTACTCGGTGAAGGAGGCGAGATAGCTTCCTCCAGGGTAGGAAGAAATGTATGCGAAATATACTTTTACTAATAAATGCGTGAAGCCTTTTAGTGCAGATTAGATAATGTGAAATCTTGTTGCCTCTAGCACAGGAATAACGTTGCGACCCACGTACCATGATCGTCTGAGGATTAACTTGTAATTGTCACTGTGAATAGACCAACGGGCTGGAGGAATATAAAGGGCAGTCACCCAGTTGATTGTTTGCAGCTTGAAAATCAACTCATCTCGGTCAGGGGCGTAGCTAGGATGAAATTTTTAGGGGGCGGCTAGGTATCAAATGGGGTGGGGGAGGAGGGGTCACGGCATCGATCGCCGTCCTTAATTCTTACACATTTTATTACTAGGACATGCACATTTTTTTTGGGGGGGGGCTGGCAAACATCTGGGGAGCCATTCCCCCTGGCCCCCCGTGGCTACGCGACTGATCACGGTACTCAGTGTAATGAAAAGTCTACGCACACAGTATCGTATACTGTCGTATCAACGACAGACACGTATTTTGGGAGTGGCAAGATTGCGGACCGGTGGCTTCAAAAAATATTGCCACAAGAGCTATGCAGTTGTATATAGAGATCAGTGGTTAAAACAAGTTGATGTTTTGTTTGTTTACAGACTTTTTAAGTTTGCATCCAATATTTCCGTTTAGCGCCACCATTTCCCAGGCAATACCTTTAAAGAGGTTTAAGATGTCAGGTACACTAACTTTAATGGGGTTCAGTGAGGTGTGACATGTCAGAGGTTCACTGAAGCCTATACCTACAGTGTACATAACATTCTGTGCCACCGTCGTAGTGTAAACTTACTGAAGGGCAAGGCCATCTGGACAGATTAAAGCAGTGGTTCCCATCCTTTTTCACTTAGACAAACGCCCACCCCCGTCTATAGCATACTAATGATTTGAACGAAATGACAAACATAACAACCCATGTTGTAATAAGGGCTAGACCTACACATACATCGTTTTCACGTGTGGGTCCGACACAGGGGTGCGTACCTAAAAATCTGACTCTCTTTTGAGATGGCGAATCTTAATCCACAACTTACGTGAGCGTGGAGGCTTGAAGGTCGGGGCGGAACTTTTTTTTGTGAATTTGCAGATGCCAACCGAGGTGTGGATGTTCCCTCAAGAGCCCCTTGTGGGGCCAGGGGCAACGTCCTTGTGGGGGACCTGGGCGAAATCCCCCAAGCTCTGGGTTATTTACGATATTGTCGACACAAGGATGAGGCACTGTCAGTCAAATTTTGACTACATTCAGATTTCCTAATAACCTTAAATGAGCACTAAAGAGAAAATCACCCATAGACCAGTTCTGTAGTAACTAACGGAACTTCCCTTGGATACTGCAAGAGACTTATCCTGTGGGTGCGAGGAGGAAGGATGGTAGGGGATGCATGGGTTTTTGAAAGACTTAGGTCTATGCCGCTCAAGCTGTGCTACAGGAAGAGGTAATGAGAAAGCCGAAATTGGCCCACCGAAAAATTGTATTTATTAAAAAAATGTTTAACGGTTTTACCTCCAAGTACATTTAAAAAGTTATCTACTGTATTACGTAACAGTTACCTACAACTGTCACTTCTGTCAGTATGTCGCAGTATGCCATGTAAATGGACAGCAAGGAAAAAAACTACATTTCAGTGAAAAGTGGCGGCACAGTTGTTAGCCATGGCCCCTATGGTCACCGCTTTCACTGCCACTGATTGGAATATGCCTCGACGCAAAAATTGAGATTAAACACTGTTCAATGCGATTTCGTCGGTGGCATCTCATAATAAAGATAATTCACAAACTTTGTAGTTCTCTGAGGAGGGAATTTTAGACCTCCATGATGACTTGTTGAATTAATTTATCTCCCTTTTATGCGAACCAATATGAGAGCTCAGCTAGAGGTAACCTTTTGAATCCCCTGTTCAAATTGAGTGTCTCATTTTATCAAAACGCCCCCTCTCGCCCCTTAGCACTCATCGCCCCCTGAGTTGCGAAGTCGCCCCCAGAAGGCAATAGCGTCCCCATTAGGAACCACTGGATTATAGGGTTCCAAATTTTGGCTTCATGCGACTTCTGTCTATCGGCGTACGGGGCATTTTCAACATAATATACCATAACAGATTAAGGGCAAAGGAGGGACAAGGCCCGATAAGATGCCCTAAAGTCCAGACTCTATGCTAACCAAATAACCAGACAAACTTTTGGAATGAAGAGGTTTGGCTCAACCGATTTCCCCCGGAATTAAATGCCCAAGCAAATTGCTCTATTCCCCCCCCCCCCAAAAAAAAATTGCCCGAGAAATATGCATTTTCCAGGGCCGGGGGGGGGGGGAGGAGGGAATGCACGTGTTGTTACGCACAGTCACCGTTGACCGAAAATGATGCCCGTCCTCTTAGCTTGATCAGAGAGGTGTTAGGACACTCCCTGGCTTGATTGAAGTTTGGGGACTAGAGGAGTCCATGTGTATTATTGTGCTAATAACGTTGTGTGCGAAGAGCGCGGAATTTTTGCACTAGAATTCATTGACCATGGTAACAATTAAATGCTGGTCTGCACGGTCAAATCTTTAGCTTAATTTGTAACAGTTGGTTTAGGCTCTCTTGGTGAAGCCCAAACTGACTTTACTTCAAAAATAATCGTTGACTAGAAAAATGAGAGTGCTACAGAAATTGGAGAAAAGTAAAACAAGTCATATTGATATTTCAGGTTATGTATTTTGTATATACTTATTGAGGTGCGGATAGAGGGGTCGGGTTGGAATAATCAGCTACCTGAGCCCACCCCCTCCCCTTCCCGCAGACATTTTCTTTCGGCATTTATTGCTGGTGAAGGTGCTGAAGATGTAAATGTCCTGGCCAAAATTGTATAAGGCCTCTCAGAAGTTAAAAATCTTATGTAGGTGTTCGTTTTCCCAAATTTTCCAGGGACATTTGCCAGTCCCCCTCTTAGACGTACACACAGAGTCTCAGTGACCTTATGTCCAGGTTCAAATCCTGGCCGGGTCATACCAAAGACTTCAAAAATGGAACCTACTGCCTTTGTGCTTGGTGCTCAGCATAAGCAATGGAGTAGGGAAAACAAGCCAGTGAGCCACAACTGGAAAAAGGCCGCAGGGCCGTCTTAACGCATGGGCCCACTGGGCCCAGGCCCAGGGCCCCGCGATGTCAGGGGCCCCGTAGCCTTAATTTATTACGTAGCCTCTAAGGCTACGTGTACGGAATCGTATTTCAGATCCGCACATCTTAATCATTTAGGAAGGCAAACTACTCCCAAATAGACCATTTTTTTACATTGCGCAAAAGAAAGTAATCCATTTCACTACGCGAACTCCATTGAGCGTATGAATTAAAGGCGGAAGAATCCTGTATTCCGTTAAGTCGCCATTGATGATGTTTTACCAGGATCACTCAGCTTCCAAATGTTCAGGTGCGAACAGAATATAACTCGAAGAAATTTAAGGAATTTACAGCAATAGAGCAAAGAAATATGAGAATCTTTGCAAACTTTCGCACTGCTCATATATTTTACAAAAGTAATCACAATTAGACGTCGAACGTGGCTTGTTTGGACGAAAGATTCATGATTGGGCTCCCTTATGGGCCGGACAACGAGACTTAGAAAATGGCTTCCTAGGATGTAGTGGCTTTCTTGTATTTTTATAGGTCTACCTTTATAGCACGTACTGTGTAACGCACCATTGACATAAATAATTAACTAGACACATCAGACAAACGCACGCTTATTCATGACCTGCATAGACCAAAGTATGTACGGATCTACTTTCGAGACGAGTTGTTCGTTTTGAATTTTGGTTGACCATAATCCTTCATTTTCAAATCTCAAAGTTTTTCGCATTCTCATTGTCGCCCCTCGACTTAAACTGAAGGATTTTAAATGCTCAAATGACTTCTTGAAACGTACGAACGGTGGGAATCTATAAAAACAAATTACGATACCAAAATAATGCATCGAAGAGACTGTCTGATATATTGAAAAAAAATATTCGATTTGCAGCTCCGCGCATGCGGGATAGTCTGAATATTTTTAAATTGACCCAATCTCAAGTGGGAATTTTAAATGATGACCAATCGTTAAGAAGTGATTCTGTGTCACGTCCGAATACAAACGAAAATTTTTTTTCAGCACTTTGAGAAAGGTATTACCAGCTATTAGTGTCACTGGACAGCTGGAGTTGCAGAAGGCGAGTCGAGTAGCGCTAATTCCAGCAGGAGCAGGCCGGGGATCCGACCTGGAAGTTGGCAGCGGAAAGCCTGTTTGATTTAGAAACGAGGTATTTAGACGCGGGCGATTTTCGTCGGGAAACTTGAAACTTACTAGGCTGTATGCTTAATTTTGAGATAATAAATCGGCATGCCGACGTTTATTAAATTGCCAGAAGTTACGACTTTGAGATTTGGAGGGAAAAATGGGGACCTTCCTACCGCCGTCAATGTAAAATGAATGAATTCACGTCCATCGTTAAAACAACACAGCGGTATGTGTAAGTAGCCTACTGGGGCACTAGCACTTAGATCATTAGGGTATGTACGGTGGCTCAATACAGCAAGGGTGAGGAACCTCAGGCATGTTGGTTCGTTTAGCCTCCGGCCCGCGAGACCACTAATTCATCTGGCCCGCGAAGCTACTGATAAAAGTAAATTCAATTCACTTGAATAATAATATCTTTAATAATAATCTTAAAGTCCTCGGTACCCACTGTTTTATCATGCTTAGCTACCTGCACTTTCAGGACATTTTACGTAAAATAACTCCATAAGTTCATGAACTCTACTGTCATGAGCTTGCTTATAAAAATTAAAATGTCTCTGGCGCGCGGTTAATTAATATGCCTTATGTTCCATCTCCTTTCTCCCGATTGAAATACAACTCCCACACCTCTTTCTCGGAGAGGCTACGTCGGATTTGCCATGCAAATTCAAATTTCTAGTTAACTTGGCAATCATTCTCACCTGTTAACGTAACATGCCAAAAGTCCAGTGTTGTTATTAGGGATGGAGAGCAACTGGAAGATTACTCTTCTATAATGTATTTCAGCTTTTAGATATATCACATATGTTATTCACATAAAAGTTCCAATTTCCATGCTTTATGCGCGACATGGGGGGGGGGGGGGGTAAATGCAGGCATGTCTATGCTTGAGCGATGGTCAAGGATGTCAATTTTTCACGCAACTTTTTTCGAACACACTTGATTGAGGGGCCCCGCTCCAATGCCGGGCCCAGGGCCCGGTGATCTCATAAGACGGCCCTGAAAGGCCGTGGTCGCCTCGACTTGAACGGATTGGTTGGAAAGGGGGACGTTAAACCTCATCTAACTAACTAACTAACTAACTAACTAACTTATGTCCAGGTCTTCGCTCTTTAATTAACGGAGCTATGGGGGTAGAGTAAGGGTTGTTAGCAGCCCCAAAATTTGTAAATTTATTGAAGGAAATACGAAAATTTTGGGTGTGTATGGAAGAAAATGTTGGGTGTTGTATGGAAGAAAATGAATACAGATATATTTCTAGTCCAGGAAAAAGGTGAACGAATTTTCGGCACAGCAGTGCCTTTATCAAGTTACAACCTTAAATGAGAATGAAAAATAAACGAGACTTACAACTCAACAACACAGAAAAAAGATACATAAAAGAAAGCAACAAAAAGGGAAATCAACCGTAGCACATGTCTAAAGAACTCTTCTATTCATCAACTTTTGAATTCAACTCGGACCTTTACTTGCAGACTTTGGGTACTGCAATATTAACTAAGATGGCTCCGGCTTACGCCAATATTTTTCTGGCAGAGTTTGAAAAGTCATTTTTCTCGGAATATGACTTTCTTCCGGAAGTGTTCTGGAGGTACATAGATGACTGCCTTTTTAATTTGGCGTCACGGGAGTGATAAATTTTACTCTTTTTTTGGAGGAGCTTAGCTCTTTTCACCCCTCTATCAGGTTCACTGCTGATTTATCGCCTGAGTATATTAACTTTCTAGATGTTAAGATTATTAAAAAGAACGGCGGGGTCCTATTATGGGATGAACTTTCTTCTGTGAGCTGGTGAGTGGGTCTTTAACAATGTTAGTGGGATTATAGTGCATTGGACAAGTACCCAGGTCACGTCAGGTCACCCAGTTTAATCAAAACAGTGGCAGTCTGATACTGCACTGCATTGCGTGTTCACCTAGTGTGTTTGTGTGTGTGTGTGTGTGTGTGTGTGTGTGTTGAAATGCCCTTCTCAGTGTTTGTTCAGTGGTATCCATTTCTAGCTCTTTGGAATTGCCTGTTGGCCTTTTCATGACCATAACCAATCTGGCTACTAATGATCATTTGGCTATCGAAAAACAGAATGAACTAATATACCAGTTCCATACATAAATATCTTAAATTATCGACCAGAATTCTTTCTTAGATGGGAAAAAGTGCAAAACATTTGGCCATCATGATCAGAAATGATACTACAGCTATCTGGCAACTCTGAGGGCTATGAGTTTAGGCCTAAATATTACACATTGTTAACTGTATATTATGTACTAGGCCTACATAGTGATCGGCAATCCAGTCATAGGCTCTAGGATGAAGAGGTCCCATCCAAGGTTCCGCGACTCATGGCCAAATATACCCGTCCCAGGAACAGAGGCAGGGCCCGTGTTCAGGAGACCACAACCAGGAGGCAGCTGGTCAAGTACTTCGAAGAGGCATGTCAGTGTCCAAGCGACACTTGTCCTGCACAGTTCTGGCAAGACATGTCGAAGAAGCTGCCAAGCCTGTACAGACTGGCTTACAAAGTCATGTCTGTCCCGGGCCGCTTCCTCAGCACCCGTGAAGAGGATCTTCAGCAGGGGTGGCATAATCATGCGCCCACTTCGAGCACGCCTCTCTGCAGATATGCTTTCGACACTCATTTTCATCAAGTGCAATGAAGGTATTGTGTGAATTGCGAGTAGCTCCATGGTCATGTTTGGTCGGAAGGAAAGTTGACACTAACTAGATAGAGTTCTGTGACTCACTTTTCTGTGGGTTAGACAAACTCCCTATGATGTATTAATTGGCACCAATTTTATCAACACTGAATTCTTGTTGTACTAACCGACTCCGATCTAAAAAGAAGGGCCACATTAGAAAAATACATGATTATGTTAAGTTATTAATTATGTTAACTATGTTTGACATATGATAATAGAAAACAGGTGTATATATCAAAGAGCTGATGCACTCTTGGTGCTATAGGTCATTTTGTAGAGCATAAGGTAATAAAGTCAGGTAAAACAAGTATTCAGAAAGTTGGACACTTTGTTTCATTTTTCTATACAATATGTACATTCAGTCTCGGTCTCAGTCTCGGACCTTGCTGGTCTCGGTCTCGAAGTTATGCTCCTGTCTCGGTCTTGGCACCTTCTGGCCGGCCTCGGTCTCGGATATGCTGGTCTCGACTACAACACTGATAAATATATATATATATTTATATATATATTATATATATATATCTATCTATCTATATATATATATATATATATATATATAAAAAAATAGTTAAACACGTATCCTCCAAGTAAATGCAAGAAAATGTGCGAAAATATAGAGTGCCTTTCAAATCCAACTGGTTTATTAATGCTCAGGATATTTCGACACCTTCCTGGTGTCTTTATCAACTGTATAATAAATTGAATATAAACATCAAACAATGAGATTGCGTCTTGGGTGGGCAAAGCGTCTACTTAGTTAAGCGTTTACGGTGCTATACTGCGCGTTCTTAACGTACATAGTGAAACGCGCCACTCAGTTACCGTGACGCCAGTGCGTATATAAGGCGGTTGTCATAGAAGGTATACTTTGTAAACGCAATGGTTGCTAAGTTGTACAAATTTATTACGTGACATGACGTCACAGAAAAGAAATGAATTCAAAGCTTAACTTAATTACAATTTGTACAAAGAAAAGTGAATAACTCCACAAAATTGTATGGTGATCCTTTAAATAATAGTACCTTGGAGTAAGTTACCATGGTTAGCTATGAAAGATAAGTCTTTGTTAAGACCATTAACATTGCATTTTAACTTTAAAATTAATTTTATCTCAGCAGTTTTCCTGTGGTCGTCCGATTTGAAATTTCCTGCGATAATTGCAAACTTGAGGTGCTGAAGGGAGTGGTCAGGCCTGTTAAAATGCGTGGCAACGGGAAAGCCCTTCAGATTTTTGCGAATGCTGAAGCTATGATTATTAAACCTGAGTCTAAACTTAGTCCCGGTCTCACCGACATAAATACCTTCGGGACATTTGCTGCAAATAAGGATATAAGTAACATTTCAGAGTCACAGTTGAAGCGCCCGGGCCTGATGGTACATTTGGAGTGAGTTAGGTTCAAACTTTGGTCAATCATCATGTGATCACACACTTGGCATCTAGCCTTGCCACATGGTGTGTTGCCAAAGTTTTCTTTCCGTGAGAGTTTGGTGTGAACTAAGAGTGCTCGTAAGTTCGCGGGTTGTCTAGTAGCTGCAATTGGTGGCTGTAGGCACATTTCACTAAGTTTGGGATCTTGCTTCAGAATTTGCCAAGATTCTTTCACGTGTTTGTGAAGGGTGGGAATACTCGGGTGGAATTTGGTCACGAGGGTACACGAGAGTGTGGTTGAGGTTTGGCTTTATATGTTAGGAGGGAGGAACGATCGATTTTGGAAGCCCTGGAAAACTGCTTCATTATAATTGAAAGTGGATAACCCCTGCTTAAGAACTGACCTGCAAGTCTCGTTAGTTGTTCTGAATAGTCAGAGTCCTCAGAACAAATACGTTTCAACCGAAGAGCCTGACTGTACACAAGTGAATCTTTTAGATGGGTGGGGTGAAAACTGTTATACCTTAGATACGCATGTGTATCAGTGGGTTTACAATACAAGGATGTTGATAACTTGTTATCTTTGATTATCACCTTCACATCTAAAAAAGGCACTTCCTCAGTAGATTGATCGTGAGTGAATTTGATCGATTGATGAAAATTGTTCGCCAATTGAAAGAATTCTTGTAGCGAATCTTGACCATGTGGCCAGATAATGAAAATATCATCAATATACCTGGCGTAAAAGAGTGGCTTTAACGTCGAGGCTTCTAGAAGCTTACCCTCGAGGAAAGACATGAATATATTAGCGTACGCAGGCGCCATTTTGGTACCCATGGCTGTACCATTTACTTGAAGATAATGCTTATCGTTGAACTCGAAATTGTTATGTTTAAGAATGAATTCGATGAGAGTAGTAATAT
The DNA here is from genome assembly GCA_029531755.1 of Holothuria leucospilota. Lineage (NCBI taxonomy): Eukaryota > Metazoa > Echinodermata > Holothuroidea > Aspidochirotida > Holothuriidae > Holothuria > Holothuria leucospilota. The sequence goes on from CM055965.1 coordinate 16,004,193, forward strand.
GATCAATGGGTATATCCGTGGGAGGACCCTTATGCAGCATTTCATTGCACGCCTGTATTCCCTCGTTGTGGGGAATGTTGGTGTATAGGGCTGAAACATCCATGGTGACGAGAATGACGCCAGTTGGTGTCTCTGATATTTCATTGAGTCTCTGAAGGAAATGGGTAGTGTCTCGGGTAAAGCTAGGAATTAGATCCATTAGGGGTTGGAGGTATCTATCTACGAGACCTGATAAGTGTTCAGTAAGGGTGCCGATAGCACTGACAATGGGGCGACCTGGAGGGGTAATGCCTAATCTCTTGGCCATTTCAATAGTGTCGTTAACAACGAGGTCCTCACCAATGTTAGTTACTTTACTACGGATCAAAGATGTCAACTTGTGAATTTTAGGTAAAGTATAAAAGCACCCCGGCCTAGGAGACTTAGGTAAGTACTTCATTACCTTATTACGAGAACTTAAGTCAAATGATTCCAAAGTATTCAACAGTTTCTTTTGGAAGTTTGGTGTTGGATCATCAGAGCAGAGCTTGTAGAATGTCACATCGGTGAGTTGTCGTTCCCCTTCCTGTATGTAGTCGTTGGTATTCTCAATAACAACGGCGCCTCCTTTATCTGCAGGTTTAATTGTGATGTTCGCGTTTGCTTTGAGTTGCTTTATGGCTTTCCGTTGGCCCAGTCTCAAGTTGTCAGGTTCAGACTTGGATGAAGTGACAATAGTGGCGAGAAAGTGGTCTAAGTGACACTTGACTGACTTTGTGAAAGCATCTATATATGTGTTACGGCCTGCTGGTGGGGTCCAAGTTGAATGCTTTCTGAGGCCCGCGGGTTCAGACTGTGAATCAGAATAAGTGTGGTCCCCGGACGAAAAATACTCCTTTAGTCTCACCCGTCGATTGAATTGGTCGACGTCATAGCAGAGTTCTACTGGGTCGAGTTTAGTAGTGGGGCAAAATGAAAGCCCGAGGTTAAGAATCTCTTTCTCTTCCTCTGTTAATACATGGTTAGAAAGGTTAGCGATGTTCTTGACATCGTTCACTAATTGAGCTGGTGTCTCCTTTTGGGAAGTATTCCGTAGGATATCCTTCGTTCTGATGTAATCCTTTGCGTGAAGACGGCTTAAAATGGGAGATTTATTGAATAATGTTTGAAGCTTACGTTCTTTTCTAGCAAAGCAGCGGCGTTTGTTCAAAATTTCACGATTATCCAGGAAGTTAAAAACTTGATCTTTGTTAACGTGTGAGGGGAGTTCAGAACTAAGTTCACTCTTGGCCGAGGAGAGTTTGTTGCAGAGAGTACGTTGTTTTTTGTAAGCCTCGGAGATAGCAAGGTTCCTTAACAGTTGAGACGCCTTGAAGCAGATATCCTTGGATCTTGAGCTGCTGCTAGTACTCCTCAGAGGATTTTTAAGCTGAAGTCCTTTTGGTACGAGGTTAAGTCTTTTACATGCACCAAGAAACGCAATGTCAGAATGTGTCTGGGTCAATTTCCTTGAAAGATGTTCACAATACATATATATATAGTACCCTATATATATATGTATATATATATATGTATATATATATATATATGTATATATATATATATTTATTCTTAACAAAGTAAACCAGCCAATGGTAGAGTGCTCAACCTATGAAGGGAGCTTAATTAAATATTGAAAGGTTGGGACTATAGGGTACTACAAGGCAGCTTCGTAGCTACAAGCTGCCTTGCAGTACCCTATATAGTCCCAACCTTTCAATATATATATATATATATATATATATATATATATATATATATATATATATATATACAGCCTATACATCGCCTATTTATAGGCTATGTATATAGCCTATATATATATATATGTATGTATATGTATTCATTGAAGTAAGTTGTACAGACTTACGTTAAATTCAGTGCTATGTAGGAAGCATGTGACATTAAAATTGCATCGAATCAATAGCTTATAGAAATATGAAGCTTTTCAGTACCGTACATGTTAGAAACGCCTTTTGAACCTTCACACAATTTGTTGATAGGTGTAGGCTAACCGTGTGTTGACAATGGGTGTGAACGTACTTTAACCAAGTTATGTCTGATTCGCTTCGCCAATTTTTCGTCAGACGCATGGTACAAAGAACTTTGATTTAACACAAGTAATTCTTCGATATTAAATTTAGTCAGTTCCTTTGAAAGTAACTCGCTTTACAAATAAATCGTCATACACGCCCTGCATATTCTTTCTTTGAAATAATACCTCTCCAAGGACACGGTAGTTTGCTGAGAGGTTTAGGGTCAGTGCCTTCATTGTGTTTCGGTTAACACACCAATAAGTGAATACTTCTTGCATTGTAGTGCGTTGTCAGGTTTTTCAGACTTTGGATTTCGAACTGCAGTAGTTACAGGGCCAATGAGGCTTCAATGTTACTGACTCGGCTGTAAGCCTGCTTTAATTTCATATCAATATTTATTCCTAAGTCTCAATACAGGAAGCCAAAGGATTTATGTCCCCGGAATGAGCACCAAACCGAACATGATCCTAAGCTTATAAGGAAGGGACTGGGGCCGCAACCCTGGGGCAAAATGATTCCGCGGCAAAAAAATGTCATTTCAATTCAAATTTCTTGTCATAATGTTTTGCAAGTGAGGTAAAATTTCAGGGAAACACCTTACCCCTCTAACGAAATGTCGTCTATGAAAGTGACCCCACTGTTCTAGACTGAATGAAAAGAACTGATACTATAGACATGACTGTAGCCAAAAGGTCAAGAAATACATCTCTTTAGAGGAAAATAAGAGTTGACATACCCACGCAAACTGGGACGAATGGAAAGACATGCCACAAAGAGGGCGGAAGATGTTGCCCTGAATTTTTTTCTAAAAATAAAAACACCATGAGATGACTTTGATGTAAACTTTAAAACGACATATATCTACGCCGCAGATGCCCACTCAACAGACTACACAAATCACACCGTGAGTCTTCTTATTTATATTTACATATCCTACCCATCCCCCATCCCCACACACCCCTGTATATTGGTGTTGTACCAGTTCATTAGTTTCACAGTCCTTTCAGTTCATCTTAAATGCATTGTAAACGCCTTTTTGTTTCTCGTTCGGGTACGATAATCTCTTCAAACCACTAGCGTAGCTACGGGGGGGGGGGGTCCCCGGTGTAATGAGCCAAAATACTTTGGGCTGAGCTGATCGCTTAACATTTTTTTTTTGTTAGTAAGGCAATAAATTTGGACGGCCGTTATCTGTGAAATTTTTGCCTCATATTCGAAGTAAAAAAAACGATATATTTTGCAAAACTTTGGGGTTGAAGCCCCAAATCCCCTGTCATTAAGTCAATGTCCCCCACTTTACCTCCCACTCCTAAGAAATTTGAAGGTACATTCGCAACCTGTCGAAGGTATATTGACCTTACCTTCATAGCAGGTGTCGAATATGTACTCCTCTTTGGCGTACATACTCTAGTTAATAGCGTACAGTTTTTACGCAGTTTGACGAAGAATTCTTGCCAAAGTTCGCGGACGTTGGTATTACGAGTAGTGCAGCCAATATAGGTGCAGGAGTAAAACAAGTCCGCCGGGCGGGCAAATATTGACCACCCTTTCTTCATTCTTTTCTTCATTCGATTCCACATGTAGAGCGCTGGTAATTAGGGGAGGAGTGGGAGGGGTTGGACAAGCAGTAATGTTGTGGGAAAGTTGTGAGTGCGTATTGCTCCTGTAAACTGTGCATCTTTGTACAAGAGTGGACTAGAAGAAAGTGGCGGGGAAAGCATGCATTAGACTTTGGCTGGAAGTGATAAACATAAGCGTACGAGGCGGGGGTGCAGGGGGGCATATGCCCTCCCAATTCGGGCAAAAATAGTGGATCCATTCGGGCAAATGAGACAGCCAAGAATATATATTATGCCTTTTCGCAACCGACACAACGGTATGAAAATTCGGGCAACTTGGTCCAAAATTCTAAATTCGGGCAAAAATGATCCCTGACCCCCCCCCCCGAAATATTGCCCCCCGTACGCCTATGGTGATAAATGCAACGCGACGTGAATTAATGTGACTATCGAGGAAAATTTGAGTTGTCAGAAGGTGTCTCAGTTTTGCGTGCGATTTCCTGAGTGCAATCAAGAGCATTTGGATACCACATATGCCCTTAGCCAGACAAGGTACTGAAGGGGGACGAGCTAGAAAGCTCTCAGGTGGGAAGGGACGAACGTTGTAGTTCTTATGTGTGACCTTCGCCCTGAAGAACGAGCTCTTCTATTCAAGCCCTTGATCGCCCCTGCCGGCTGCTACAACAGTGATTAAACATGATAAACCAAAGGAAATGTGGCCCGGAGCGGTAAACATTGAGATCCTCCGGTTTATACTGAATCAATATTGACCTGGCAGAAAATATATCTTTCGATTAATAAACGATTCAGTTTTATCAATACAACCCTGCAAAAGTTTTTCTTCCCCCAAACTAGTTTAGATTGCAAGCGCTATGAATGTGGTATCATTTGTAAGCTTAGAACTTTGGGTGAACTCACCACCCATGAGCTGCAATGCATGTAATCCCTTTCGGTGAGGGTCTTGGTTCTTAAAGGCAGTAGGCAGTAACCCCAATCAGAGTGAGTGTACCCTGTCACTCTAGTTCATGATTGGCCTATTTTGATCATGTGACAATGTTTTTGTTAGTGAATTGTGAAATTCAAGGAGAATTTCTCCTTGCTTTGCCTATTGTTTGTAACAATTATTTTCGAAACATCTTCAGAGGTGCTTGTAATGCAATAAGAGGAGATTTGCAAGAGTTTGCTGATTTTTCAAAGAAAATTTTGGGGCGACTGCCTGTTGCCTTTAAATGTAAGCTGATAAAGTTACCCGCTTTCTTTGAAATGCCTGTCATTATCCTATATCTATGAATCATGGTTTTAAAGATATGAAAACATATATACTGTACCAGGCTTAAATGCAATGTTTCCCTTCGACAAAGATTACCATATATCCCAAGAAGTTGAAATATTTTACCAACCCATTCCATTTGTTTCTCCACAGCGTCTCCTATCGTAAAGATGCAAAGCACTGAAACTTATGCACTGTTCTTTAAATGATAAATTGCACAACAATTTGTGTTGCTTACATCACTTTCTTCTCTTTTTGAAGAGCAACAAATCTCTGCCCATACAGTAAAAATTTCCTCTATGAGTAGCGTAGCCAGAAAAATTTGTGTGTGGGCTCCTGGGGGAACCGCTTCTAGGGGGAGGGGGCTTCAAATGTGGAATCATCCTATTGTATATACATTTTTGCACTCGTGGATTTTCCATGGGGGTTCTGGGGCGAGAAGCTTTTTTGTGAGCTCACGCCTCCTAGCTACGCCACTTCCCCTATTAAGTTTTCTTCCGATCCTCCTCCATTTCAAAAGTAGAACACCCGTCTAGTGCACCTCACGGACAAAGCTACAGTGGCCTGTACTGAGCTTAAATTAAGGCAATAGGCAGTCGCCCCAAAATTTGCTTTGAAAAATCAGCAAACTCTTGCAAATCTCCTCTTATTGCATTACAAGTACCTCTGAAGACATTTTGAACATAACTATTACAAACAATAGATAAAGCAAGGTGAAATTCTCCTTGAATTTAACAATTCAGTTACAAAAATATTGTCACATGATCAAAATAGGCCAATCATGAACTAGAGTGACGGGCCATACTGTCTCTGATTGGGGTGACTGCATTTTCCCTTTAAATTGCTCACTGGATATATCCACACACTAGCTGTCTTCTTTGCATTTAGTACATATCTGACTGCACAAGCCATCACTGACCAATCAGAGTGATTTATTATTCAAAGTCTAGTCACTAAGTAATTGTCAATAGATATGGGAATAAGTCCAAATATGTTTGGAATGTTGCAAAAGCCACGTTAAAATTCGAATGCTTAGATGACTTTGAAAATGAACCATGTCCTTCAAAATACTTTGTAAAAAGTATAGACGACATATATAGGCATTGTGTATAAACAATGCATCGATCAAGTTCATTGTAATAACTTTGCGAAAATAAAACACGACGCGTTGAATATGAGTCTGCTAAAATGATGCTTTTCATAGGCTCACTTTCCTTTTGTTCTACTGAGGGACTGTCATTTTTAAAACCACAAAAGGTTTTTTCCACTCAGGTTAGAAGCAATAACACAGCGTAATTGGATGTACTGTATTCTAGTTCTATCTGGGTTTCGCGTTCACTGACTAGTGGGGAGTTGGACTCCCCTCCTGCTCTCTGCGGGGATAGTCTTGGGAAAATCCTGAGAAGAGGCAAAGACTCGTTCTCTTGGGATGAGAAGGAGGAATGTTGTGAAAACCCAAACGTTCAGATTCCTTACACATGTGCACGATAAAATAACACACTTAATAAGTTAATACAAACAGCATTATCTTAAAGTATTCTTTTTCTCGTTACGTCATAAATTGGCAATTTTCATTGATCTCCTCTAGAGCGTATATTTTCGTTTCAGGGAGCAGGGGTTTTCGAACCAGGGTACGTTTACCCCTAGGCCTTGGTAGGATCTTTTCAAGGGGGTAGGAGATCCTTTCCGAATATGCAACATTTGTCGCAAACGGTAAGAGTGGACGGTATGAGGTCAGTGAGACCAACAGAAGGTACTACTTCGTGTGATAAGATTGTCGGTATTGCAGATAAAACGATGTAATTCTCACCGGATCAAGTTACGATAAAGCTGTTACAATGAATAATGTCTTACAAAATAACCTAAAGATGGAAAGCGAATACTTTTCACCAGGGGCGGCGCCAGGGTATTTCGATGGGGGGGGGGAGGGGCAAAGCATGACATGAGTGATCGCCGTCCTGGGGGAAGGGTCTACGGGGAGGGGGTGTCGGCCTCCCCATTGGGAAAGTTTTGTTAATTTAAAGGGTAATTTTCATGATCCCAGACAGTTCCAATTCTCCCAACTAACTATGCATCTTATAGCTCCTCCCATAACTGTATGAAGCTCTTCCTTGTGCAGGAATAAACCTGTTTTATTGCTTAAGGCCATGTCCTTATGTGCATACAAGGCTATAAAATGTAATAAAAGTACTCTCTCTGCCTTGTGTGGAATGTGAGCTACTCAGTGATTGACATCAAAGTTTGAAAATTTGAAAGATGCAGAGTTACTCTGCATCTTTCAAATTTTCAAACTTTGATGTCAATCAAAGAGCAGTCACCATCTGAGAATTTTGATATACCCACACTAAAAATATACTTTGGGGTGATGACTGTCTGTCTTTAAGGTTGCATAGATGCAAAATGATGATTCTTTGGTTCATATTTTGAACTGATCATATATGGCTGAAAAGTGTTAATAATTTATTGAATTTTAAGTTTTGGTTTAGTGAAAGGGCACAGTAGCCTTTGTTGTCTAAGCGTAGGGTATGTAGTCAACAAACCTCCTGAAGTCCACCTCCTTGTGTATGGGTATGGTTTCACTCAACAATACGTGCGTAGAGTCGACAGAAGCACCAACTTTTACGAATATTTTCGTTGATTAATATGTGCATTATAAAGTGATAAAAGGGTAACTAAAGGCTGGCAGACACCGGTGTAGGGCCTCCTGGAATCTCTGGACTAATTATATGGATCAAATAGATACCTACCCACCCCTCCTCTTCTCTTCTTCTTTCTCCTTCGATTCCCCTTCTTCTTTTCATTTTTTCCTTTTCTCCCTTTTTCTGTTCTTTTCCTTCTCTCTCCCCCTGTTCTTGCAAATGATAGGAGGCGGTCTTCCCCTGAATCCTGTGGCGCCGCCCATAATTTTCTTTGCTCTTTTTCTGATTGACTCAAGATTTCTTCATACAGTAAAAATTGTGTTGTATACGGCCATGCACCTACTATTTAAAATTTGTTTTCTATGGATTACTCATTCGAGACAACACCAAAATAAAGGACAATAAGGCATAGGCGTAAGAAGGTTTATCGAGATTGGGGGGCTGAACCTTGTTTCGAATCGCCGTTCTGGGGGAGGGGTCTAAGGGGAGGGGTGACCGCCTCCCCTTTGGAAAATGTTTGGGTATTTTGAGGGTCCTCAGATGCAATTTGGTGCAACATTTTGGGCAAATTTTAAAGAAAATTACCGCAATTTTTTCCATTTTTCACTGAAGAGACAAATAAGGGGTTTTTGGCCTTGGATGTTGGGCCAGAAGCATACTTCAGCTCCCCAGATTTTTGACTGTGGGCTTTAGCCCCCAGCCTACCGCTCCCTACGCTTATACAATAAGGGAGACATATAATATTATTTCAAAGTTTAATTCATTTTATTAAATGTTTTTTTTATATTTTTATTGTCAAAATGTTCATGATACCCGAATATGTATGTTCACGTTCTAAACTTTCAATGGTCACATGCTGGGAATGGAGAGACAGTAAATGTTTGAGATTGCCAAATATTACATAATCCAGACAGGGGGAATACACATAGACGAAAGGTTCACTTGGTCGAAGGTTCACTAAAGACAGAAGATTCCCCCGGACGAAAATATATTCCGAGTTACGGGTAGGGTTGGGGTTTTGGTTAGATAGAGATTCATGGATCAGGCGTATCCCCTGATGCACAAATTAGATGCCTGTATTTTTGGTGCAACTTGCAATGTTACGCACCTTTTCTCCAAGAGAGGGAGAACTTTTTGCTGTGTGACACCATATGTGTAAGGTCTCACAATAACTTGGCGTTAGGGTATACTACTGCATTGTTTTAGCTTTACTCTCGGTTCCTGTGCTCTTTTTGTTTGCGCGTTATGTATAATGGCCTTAGTGTTTATGTAATACTAAACCTGCATCCACGTAAACAATGGAGAAAACAGAAAACGTTATGCTTGCGGGGATTGCAAGTTTCAGATATTTTGTAACGAACAATATAACTAATATTGTGATAGATGGGTGACACACTGTAACACCTCACCCCATCCCCTACAAAATTATGTGTCTTAAAACGTTTTTTACACGATTTCATTTTTTGGGTTGAAAAACCATGGGGGGGGGGGGGCAAATGCCTGCCCTGTCCCCCTGTGGCGCCGCCCCTGCTTTTCTCAGTCGGGTAGGGGGGATACACATTATGGGCCAGGATATTACTGGGGTACGCAGATGAAAAAAAGTTTATAAAACCCCGTCAAAAAGCTACAAAAATTGGTCATTTCTTATGCTTTTTTATATTTCAAATACATCTTTGGTGCAATATAAATTGTCACGTCACTTTCACATCACCAAACGACACATTTTTTAGACAAAATTGCTTTTCAAATTAAAAAAATGTTAAAAAGTATTTAACGACCTATATTAATTTCTATCCAACAAGGTATGTTTCAGTGCTAAGGTCACATGGTATTCCATTCCAAATTTTCACTCAGTTGTGTCATTATATATAATATACCGGTACTTGTTTCAAGCTTTCCTTACAATGTATATTAAAGCAATGATATCTTGAAAAGCAAAGACAGGCCTATAGTCTGGTTTTGTTTGATAGTCGAAATCTTGTTATTACACAAAATTTAAGGATTTTATTTAATGCCCATTGCTTTTTTCGAACATCATTTCTTTCGGAAATGGTTTGCTATCTTACAAGTATAGTGGACTATGCACTACTACAAATTGCTAATACAAAACTGATCCTTTAACTTCTCAAAGTTGACAAAGTTGGCGGAGAATCCTGATAACTTTGGGGATGAAAGTTAGTCTGAATGAATCTACATCAGGTACATCGCTAGTGGCCCATGAAAGTTCCGAAAATTTGGTGTCAAAATTATCTTGGTAATAGTAAATAAATTCGTGTGAAATGTGAACAGCCCATGGTAAAGACGACATTCCCGGTGGGGCACGGTCGGACTCATGAGTTGTGAAAAGTCGACCAGTTTTGTTGCAACCGAGCTCTCCATAGAAGAGATCGGACGCCTCGATAACAAACTCCACAGTTCTAACAAATTTGGTTTCTATAAGGACTAGTAACGTCTTCATGTCAGAAACCTGTGGCAGTAACGCAGTCGGGTCTACCGTGATATCAGGGAACAGCTCCCAATGTTTGCCCACGTCTGCCATAAGATGGGCCACCCGTAAGTAGTCAGCGGCACTTGCAGATACGAGGCAAGGTACAAATGCGGAGCAAACTGTTAACGTGCCATTGAAAAGGGTTTTGGTACATGGAGGAAAATGTAACGGAAACAAATCATAATCCGACATCCAACCTCCTCCAACGACTGCCATGGCAATGTATCGGAGGAAGCAAGACACTTCGTATCGCTTGGAATTAAGTGATGGTAAAGATTCGAATTTTTCCTTCAGAGAATGATATTCCGGGTGTCGCATGGCGTCCGTTTCGTTAAGTATGCGAGGCTGCCATCCTGCCGTAGTCCATGCTTTTGTCCACTCTAACAATAAGTTTTGGGCTGCACGTAATACGTCAGGGTCATCGTATGCGGGTTGGTAGTACGTGTAGATAGTGCAAGGACTGGGCGACGCCAAAGAGGATGTCGACAAAGAGGATGACCGGCCCGAAGAACTTGCCGAAGAATAATAAAATTCCATTACTTTATTAAGGCGCTTTCTCGTTATCATTTTTCTACATTTCTTGTATTGCCAAAGTAAATCTTTCACTGTGAGGACTCTCTCTGGAAAAACACGAACGTGTTTGATTTCTGTGGAGTAACCAAACATACAAAAATCCATTGCATAAGAATTGGTCATTTTGATCCATGTCTCCGATGTATACATGTTTAAACATAGTCGATCATTGGAAGACACTTTTCTGGTAAAAATGCGATCCACATCGACATTAGGCTCCATTTGTTTCATAAGTTCTAATCCAACGGTCCAGTTTTCAAATACGAGATATTGATCAAACTTAAAGTTTCCATTGAAATCCAAAAGCATTTCAGTCAGAGTTGGAAAATGCGTTTCATTTGAGAGAAGCAATGGTTTCCAAGGAGGAAGTCGGTCATTCAGAAACGAAGTGAAGGATATATCTTCTCCAGCGTTCGAGATATCTTCCCACAGCTTTATAAGTCTGGAGCAAGGATGCATTATGAAGGTAATTTTATGATACTCTCCGAGAATTTTTTTATTGGCAATTCCATCATCTCCACGAATGGGACGAAAAACTGAAGGTGACGCTTCAACAGCGGACCCAGGCAGTTGGTGGAAGACAAGTTTGAGGGTATCAGCTACGAACAGATTAGAAGTTTGGGCTCCAAGAGCTACTAAGTTTTCTTTAACTGAGCTTGAGTAAATGTCAGGGGCTTGTGTAGTTTGGATTTTGATACAGTATGGGTCGCCATTTACACGTTCCCATCCTTCAGCGCATTTCCATACTCGGTCTCCGTGAGAACTGCGGCATACTTGAGCGATAGGCCTCCCGAATGGATCACGGCGTACGGTCTCGTGTGGCCAATCTGCAGGACAACCCGTCATTATCGAAGGAATGGCTGGAATGTTCTTTTGGGGATTAACCTTTGAATTCACGACAACAGGTTTAACTTCGGGTTTGTGGGTAACTTGTGAATCTGGTGAATAAAACAAATACACAAATGAGTCTATAGGTAACAAAAAATTCTTATCATTTTATGAGCTATAATTTTATATTACATGACCCTGTTTGCTGAAGTGAAAATGCCATTGACATGTTTCAAATTGTAGGGTAACACCCATGACAATATACTCACCGTGGTAATTCCCCAGACAACCCTTGGACAGCTATCTCCCAGACGATTCCGACCCTGAACAAAAACCATCCTTGGCAATTCCTCTTTTCCCGGGGGAACTGTGTAAGTTAGTTAGATGAAATTTAACGACACACCAACACAAATGTGTTATAAAGTGTCAAGCAAAGTTTAAATACGGTGCAAGTCCTTCCCTTTAGTCGCCTCTTACGACAGGCGGGAAATACCGTGGGCATATCATCAACTCCCAGCCCACAGGGGGCTGGAAATTGTGTAAGGAAAAATCATCAGGGGAAAGTTGTCTCTGGGGAAATCGAAGGATGGGAATTATCCAGGGTACTTGCTTGGGCATGTACTTGCAAATTATGTGTTAAACCTGATCTTGACCAAATACAAGACGTTGATATGGAAACTATGACAAAGTCTATTGTGCCTGTGGATAAAACTTATTTACTTGGTAAATAACTTCCTCTCCTGTAATATAGGCTATTTCATGATCTTGAGCAGGCAGGCAGAGGGCAGAAGGCAGAAGACAGGACACAAAAATTCCTGACGAGAGCTTGATTTTACATAATATGAAAAAAAAGGAATAACGATTTAAAAAATTGTCTCTAATTTAAAAAGAGAAATTTCAAATGTTAATTGTTCCAATCTGTGTTTTGTCTTTGTAAACAAATTTCAGAAAATTCTCTCTCTGATATTAAAATCCGCCAGGAGGATATTCAGTGAGGGGAGTGAATAATTTCATGGAAGAGCTCCTTCAAAGATCTTATTACAGAGGGAGTATAATTCTCTGTATAGACTTTACAAAATTTCCTTTAACCATAAGGCTGCTAAGATTAAACATAAATAGTGACATCGACCGAAGACAGGGACGCAGCTCGGTTTTGGAAAAAGAGGAAGCCAAGCCCACAGTCAAGGGGTGAGGGCAGTGGGCGGCGTCCCTAGAAAAAGTTTAACACCTGGTAAATCAACATTATCATTGCCTTAATGCATTTAAGTATGTCTCTCCACTATGAAAATATTTTTGCACCCTGGAAGCTATTTCGCCCCCTTCAGTATCATATCTGGCTACGGACCTGAATGATGGGGATCCCCACAGGTGAATTTTCAGTCTTGTTACGAAAGAAGTTCAAATTTTGCAATCTGGTGTATGTAATGTCTCAGATGAAAAACACAAGCATTCCAACACATTTACAAGGCTAATTATAACCCTTAGGAGGTTGGAAAGGGAGGGGGGTAAATTAAGCTTATCGAAGATCCAAATATATTGGTAACTACAGTCATGGATGTTGGAAATTGCTAAGGCTCCACTGTGGTCCAACACCGATATTCGAAAGTAACTACACCGAACGACCAAATAAAACCTACATAAGTACCACGGGTATGAAGTATTTAGGCTCAGTTGACCGCGTTCTCACTGGCCTCAATGGTTCAGTGGTCAGAGCATCCGCCTTGTATGCGGGAGGACGCTGGTTCGAATCCTGCTTGACTAAGTTTTCCATTCTCATATTAAAATCTTCTTTCGGTATAAGGCAAGTGCCTATGTTAGAGGTTAAATAGCCTAAGGTATATATATATATATCTATATATATATATATATATATATATATATATATATATATATATATATCCAAATAATAAGTAAACTCTATGACATTTTCAAGATACAAATTTGTTTCGTATGGGCTTGTAGCCCACACTCTACAGTCTTAAAATGTCATATCGCTCGCTTTGACATCGGTTGAGCACTATTTCCAGTGTTGTTTCACAACTATGTAATATGTATATATATATATATATATATATATATATATATATATATATATATATATATATATATATATATATATATATATATATATAATCAACTTCTCGGCCTTTTTGGTAAGATCATATGTAGTCTCAGTTCTTTCCACCTAGTCTACTGTTGACGTGACCTCGCAAGGCAGACCCATGATGTAGATGTTTGAAGATAAAGAGATTGGTCGTGTTCAGTGTAAGTTGTCCCTTGGGGACGAAGCTCCTTTGGGGAACAGAATTCCTTCGGGAGTTAACTCGTTTGGTTTTCGTCCTTCAGTTCTCAGTCAACAGAGATCGTGGGGACTTTGGAAAAAGTACCGTACATTTGCAGCTGTGACAAACCCTCAGTGCATGGTCTTAATACGGCATCAAAGTCTGCGTGGTATATGTACAAGCTTGAACGCAAAATGAAGAAACACGATATTGTACAAATTTATTGGTGCTTATGTAATCACATATGGCAGAATGCTAATGGAGTGAATTTCCATACGAGTTCAATATATAAATCATTTAACGTATATGACATAAGGCCTACAAGCTTTTTGCGTTATTGCCACGGAAGGTTTGATTAAATAAGTACTAACGACTCCCTTTTCATTCATTTTTCAAAAAAGGATCTATAGTCACAATACGTTTAAAGAATTTTGTCTATTTTTGGGGTGGTGTTTACTTGTGCATTTTATTAGCCTCTACTGTTTATTTTACTATCTTTATGTTAAATACTTTGTGTTTCGTCTCTGTGAGTTTTCTTAATTTGTGCTTTGCTTTGGTTCGCTTATCTTGTTTTGCCTTTGTGCGGCGCCTTTGATCACTCCTGTGCAGTAGCATAGTTAGACCAGGGAGTTGTTATCCAAATAACAACTCCCTGGTTAGACACTGGCATGTGAGGGCTCAAAGAGTTGGACAGGGTTACATGGGGGGAATAAGGTCAATAATGCAAATAGTTTGAAGTGTGCCATTTACATTTTGGGCCGAACAGGAGGAAGGCCTCTGAGAGGGGTGCGTAGGCGGAAATCCGTGGGATGAGGGCTATCTCTGCTTTTGACAAAGGGGGATGGTCCACACAAATAGACCAGCACTCCGATTTTCAAATATGTTGCAAAAATAGCAGGCGTGAAGTGAGTAAGTATACTCGTACTATTGGTTTCGCACTATTGCCTAAATTTGTACTCGGAGGATTAATATGTACTCGTACTAGTACTCACAGATTTGGGAAGATGTACATTGGAGCTAATGCAAAATTTTGTACTCTTTCTCATGAAAAGAGATGTACTCGTACTCGTACTCACAACCAGAGACACTTCAGTTGTACTCGTACTCATGACAATGTACTCACATTACAAGTCTGCAAACTAGTAAGCTCTACTACTTTTGATTATCAAAAAAGCTTTTGAACAGAGTTACATAAAGTACGCGTACACCATCACTAAACTTAAGTGACTTCAAAACTGCTATTCCTTCGGCGCTCTTCGCGCGCACCCATCTTGCATTGCTAGGCTATATTATATATCAGGCCCAGGGCCGCGATGTGATGTCTTAAAGTAGGGGTCTCACCTGGGCGGAATACAAAACTGCGCCAAAGGCGCCGTGGTCTGGTCTAGGGAAAACACCCGGTGGAGGTCCAGGGGCAACCCTCCCGGAAGCCATGAGGTATTTAAAGGATTAAAACCATTAGAATGAAGTATCTGGCTATCTTAAAGCTCATCTGATGAACACTAAACACATCGCAAAATCCATATTTTGACCAGAAAGGGTTATTTTAATGATGAAGGAGGATATTGGGTGGTTATCAGCGACAGTAGAAGAGTTTGTTAAAGACTATGGAACAAACAGGATGTTCTTCTACAGGAAAAAAACACGAAACAATATTTAAAGAGGGTGTGCGGGAAGCGAGCCGAAGACAACAACGTTATTTAAGACTTTGTATGGTACCCTAATGTTTTCCTTTACTTTTTAAAGAGAGTATTATTCATTACATTAAAGGATTCTCCCTTTCCCCCAGCCAACTGTTCTTTCGTTCAAGTTTCATTTAAGTGGCAGGTCTGGGACAAAACACAGGTTAGACTATAAGTTTGAGGGTTACAGAGTTCAGCAAGTAGGTAAGCTTGGGGGCCGAAATTTTTAGCATATTATGTCCATAGGAAGATTGCTTTGATTCCAAGACTTGATGTTGATGTAACCTCCGCTTTGGAAGATAAGGGCTCTTAAAGTTGCCACTTCGCTTCGTTTCGAAAAAGGGTGACCTTGACCTTTTTGTTTCAAAATGACGTTATTGTATGTCACATTTCTCTCTGAGGCCCACTTTGAAACCAAGTTAAATCGTTTACAAACAATTCTCTAGTCTGAACTTGCTTTGTGATGTAACCTGTACCGAGATTGTTCATTCCTGCAATTTGAATATTCCTGGGTCCATGGTCTGGACTCTGGGCCCCCTCAAAAATGAAAAAAAAGAGTAACGTCCGCCCTTAATAATATGGTGCTTTCAGGTACATGTAACTTCAAAATGAAAAAAAAAGGCAATCCATGGAGTTGCAAGTCTCATCTCCTCCAAATTTTCTACATACCTTAGGGTTAAAGACATTTAACAGACCTACTGTTTCATACTGTAGCATACTGTTATGCAAATAAAATGTAAAACCAATTTTAGCTCATTTGAACTTGCACCACTTGATTTTCGACATACGACGCCAACGATTATGCAAAAATTTAGGCAAATGTGACCTTTGACCTATTTTTTGTCCTTTGACACCACCCTGAACAACCTAAAATCATTTTTTTAAAAAAATATCTCATTGAGAGCATATCATGTGGCTTTATTACTATTTCTACCATACTGATAGGCAAATAAGGCAAAACCCCAATTTTTAACAAATTTGACACTTGACCTATGACGTCATCAATTACGCATGCATGAGTTTTCATGGTCGGGTACCACCTACTCACCAAGTTTGAACTTCATGGGAATTACGGTTTAGGAGAAGTTCGCCGCGCGACACACTTTTTCTCAAAATTTAGGCAAATTTGACCTTTCACCCTCATTTTGACCTTTGGTCCTACCCTTAGCAACAAAAACCACTGTTTAAAAATTATCTTGTCAGTCTTATCATTTCATATGGTTGTTTTTACTTTTGCTAACATACTGATAGGCAAATAATGGCAGAATAATGTAACGGGGTGATTTTCACCAAATTTGGCCTTTGACCTTTACTTCCGGTAGTGAGTGATACTCAGAGTTCTACGAAGGGTACCTTCCTACCAAGTTTGAAATCGGTTTAACCGCCTAGGAGCTTGAAACAAAACAATGCAATTTTCAGATTGTGAAATGATTTACGTCCCCTCTGGAGCTCAGTGCGTTCCCGAGATGCCTTTAGCACCGTTGGGTTAGATCGACTTGGACTCTCATCTATGATAAAATCCTATAGTCACAGGCCTTAAAAAGATATATTCCATGTGCCTTCGCTGGGTGTCATGTAGTCGACCCTGGTCGTTATAGTGTTTACAGGCAAGTAACCTTGTATACACCACCCTTTTGAAATGGTTAAATTAATATCATTCTAATGCTCAGAATTTGGAAATACCCCCAGGGATTCCAATAGCCTTTAAGAATAATTAAATCAGTCTTTCATTCTTTAATGCTCACAACTTTGTAAATACCCCCAGAGCTTTCGGAGGCTTCCCTACTTCGACCACTACCGAGGAGTTGACCTTGGACCCCATTAAGGGCCCTATGGGCTCCTGAACCCTATGCCGTCGGGATAGCGTTTCACTCTCTCATGGCTCCTGCGCCACTGGTTTGTTCAATTTTCCAGGTTTCTGAAAAATTTCCGCCAATAGAGGGGTGCATGCTGCCTCTTTTTTCTCTGGCTACGCGCCTCATATGCTATCTCGCGGAGCGGACGAAGAATTTTTCGTTCAGCTCTGAGGGGCGGCAGTCTAGGGGGCGGCAGCCACAGAAGCGCTACGCAGGCTACTCCTATGCTGGCACATTATCATGAGCATCAAAGTGAAGGGAAAATAATATCGTTTGTCCCTCTGCTTTTTTGAGAACCCTAACGGAAATTGTAGACGAATATTTGAACCTATATGTTACAATATATTTGATTCCATGAGATCAAACTAAAATGATGGAAACAGCAGATAACACCACAGGTCACCTGGGATCCAACCACTAAGGGCCCTTAAGAGGGCTTTGGATTCCTCGCTCTTAGGACTTGGCACTTTGCCCTTAGTTCTGGTACAGATTATGCCCCTTCCCTTTCTTTTTAAATACTGTTGACGTTCTTGCACTTTAAAACTTTAACAAATAATATTTAACATTAACAATTAATTGTACATATTGAAAAGCCGGCACAGGGAAGTTTAGGAGACCGTTTTTGAGTATAGTGAGATAGGCATATGCCACTGATTGCTAAGCAGGACTTGTTTTTTGCTGCTGAGACTTAAACGTCGAGGCTGACAAATAATTCCTTTAATCAGTTTTGTTGTGTCGAGGCTGAAAAATAATTCCTTTCATCAGTTTTGTTGCGTTTTTTCGTCTTTGTTGGTTTATATTGCTGAATTTCTTTATGCCTTAAACCGCTTCGTGTATTCATAATGGAGTGTTATGCGGTCTGAAATTCCACGTAAGTTCAATAAAGCACTCAGAGGTTACCCCAAATTGTAATTAAACAAAGGAAAGCATTTGCTTGTAGCGAAATTGCTTGTTCACATTTCAAAACCGGCAAATAATGTCAATTTTTTCATGTTTGCTAAGCTCTTTCTCTTCACTTGACTGTTCTCGAATACTTGCTTATTGTATGAGAAAGCTAAAACGTCAATATATGGTAGGCAATATATGGAAGGCATTGGCTCTGCTGATATTTACGATTTTTCAGATGACTGATGGATAATGGAAAACCTTTTGTCCGACGGGGGGGGGGGGGGGAGGGTTCGAGTTCACTAAAGCGTGCAGGTGACAAATGAATACAAATATGCGGACACAGTGACAAACTCCTTATGTATATATGCACATATACAGACTGGCTATAGCCAGAACTTTTGATTGAAGGTTGCCGAATGTAACAACGTGTGTACATTATTCCATATTATATTCGCTTGCATATATTTTTGTGTTCACTTACATTGCAAGAATGAAGCTATAACCCTGTTTTTTTTTCTTTCTCTTTTTTATGTCAGTCGATTGGCGTGGCTTGGTTTCCTTATCTATTTGCTGTATTTTCTTTTTCATTTGATTGCGGTGGTTTAGGCCACCCTGGCTACGTCAATGCACATACCAGCATACTTACTCATGCCAGTATGTATACGTATACATACACCTATCGTTGTACCAGGGAGTTGTTAGGAGTACAAGGAGATACAACGACCAAATCTGTCAGACTATGTATTTGAAAATGATTTAATTCTTTTCAGGCACTGCCATTTGATTGACAGGTCTCTTTGTTCCTATTGTTAAGTCTCTATTGACTATAAACCATTTTAATTATGATTTCCTCTTTTTTCCAAGTAATCCCGAGACAAAGGCCATTGTCTGTAATGAAGTTAATTAGGTTTGTTTCCGCCAATAAACGAATTTTCATCAGGATTTTCAGTAAAACGACTGGCAACAAACGTTTAAATAATGTACTTCAAATCTGCCCCCACGATTTTAGTACGTCACCTGCTGGAGACATTGTTCAAGCCTATACAGAACTCTTAATTTTCAGCAAATTTTCCCATCATTAATAAACATATTAACAAAGTAAGTCGTAAAGAACTTCTTAGCTGACTTTTAATGAAATGATATTTAGTATGACGAATAACGTTTAAAGGTTAAAATTTCACATTTTTGCTGACGGCTGGCAACGAAAAGTTAATGAGTTCAACATTAAAGGTGTCTCCTCTCATTGTCATTTTGACAATACATCACTGATCCTAGTTGATCTAGGTATTGAGATAAGAATTTTGAGAAGGGAAGGCAAGATAACTGTCGGAAATGACCGCTGCTTCAAAGAGTCTATAGGAACGTTGGATCTCCTTCCTAACAACCCCGTGGTTGTTAGGAGGAGTGTGGATAACACCCAGTAAAAAGCCGCCCGGACAATTCCCACCCAGGACAAAAGGGGTAATCGTCTTGGATAGGAATTTTCCGAGGCGAGTTTTGCCGGGGGAGTTGCTCAGGGGAGAATTGTCCTGGGGGTGGGTTGTCTGGTCACGTTGTTACCATCAAATCCCACTGCAGTGAATTTGTCTAAGACATGTTGCGACGTCTTTGATGTGGTTACCTTATCGAAGGCTCATGGAGTACCGGGAGAGGGGGTGGGACGCCTTTTTACACATCTCGCCCCTGAAAAGTACATCGTCCCCCACTCCCCCAGAATCATTTCACCCCACCCTTTTACAGCTTGTCTGGCTACATGCTTGCCTTATCAAATCATATCGCATGGGCATGGCTGCTCACATTTAGCTCTTGCATTTGCTCAGAACATACACATTATGTACCTAAAGTAGAGAATCCAGGGCTCGTTGAAAGGGTTGGGGCTTTCCTCAAATATTCTACGTACCATAATATCCGTATGCACATTAAACAGGGGGCTGGGGAAACAGTCTAAAGAAGGGAGGGTTATGCTTCCACCCCCGCTCTTTAAGAATCAAACCCTGTATTAATCCACAATTACAAAATTTACCAGCTTTAATAACTTATCAAACTTTTTCAATAAATTCACGTCGAAAACTACACAAAATATAGCATTAAATTGCATGTAAGGTTCCTCAACTGCTCAAAAATTTTCCAAAGGGGGAGGGGGAACCCTCTTCCTTACTCCCTCTCACAAGACGGCAGTCGAATCCCCCCCCCCCACACACACACACACTTACAGCTAAGAACAGGTTCTTATACGTATGATAACATCGATATGTAGGCTAATACGGAAAGATCGGTAAATTTAGTTTGTAAATCGAAGACGGGTGGGGAATGTGATCCCATGGGTCCTTGTATGGATCCCCGTGGGTCCTTGTATGAAAGCAATCATTCACAATTCCTTTATATTCAGGAATAAGCGAACGAGGAGGAGGGCTTCAATACCCATTCCGTCAGGAAAGTGTTCTTTCGAGAATAAGCTTTATTTTGGGGCAAATTCGTGAGTGCGAAAATTAAGCCACTCACATTTCAGGCGAAAGTGTTCAACCCCCTTCCACAACTGAAAGTAGCCTTGTGCAGTGATGGTAAATGTGTTTCCAGTGTAAATAGTACTGTCGCGAAGCAAGTAAACTAATCCGTATATGTAGGAAACCTAAAAGGACCCATTTACATGTAATACATACGTGTGGAAGGTCACACTGCTAAATTAGAAACAAGCTTACCATATATGTTGTCCTGGCTCGCTTGTTGTAAATTGTGGTGAAATTCAGAGATACCGTTTCTTTTTTCATACTGTGGAGGAGGTCCTTCTAGTGTTTCCTGTTTTAATATCCGATTAGACAATGAAAAGTAATACATTGATGACAGTAATACTACATTCAGAATACCAAGACTTATAGCAAGGTTTCCTGCTTTGCAAAACATCTTGCGTAAAGGTAATTTACAAAACATTTCTAGGTACGTCGGGTCCATATTCCACCAGCTTCCTGAGGCATTAATCCAGTGTGGGCAAAAGAAGGTATAACGACCCTGTTTAGAAGTATCTTAACAAATACATTTTACAAAAGCAAACGATCCTGTCTCGATTTCAGAGTCCCCCAGTACGTTTGAATATCCAGATCTTAAGATAACTGTGAGGCTTGTATTCTTCGTTATTTGGTAGTAGGAGTATCCATTATCTGTTAGTCTGTAGGCCTACATTTGTTGTTACCACAACGGCGCATAAGTGGTGTACCACGGTATTTCCATAAACAATATGAACTTGGTGTAGATCTGGGCTGTTTCACGGCATTTATTCTAATTCATTTATGCGTGATAAGGGGTCGCTTTTCAAATAAATGATCAAGGAGCAGTACGTAGATTTTTAAACAATAGCAGCGACGCTGCTGAAGCTCAGCTAACGTGATATTTCCTTGGATGGGTTTTTGGAGACAAAAGTCTCACTGGTTTCTTTTCTTGGGTTGACAATGGGAAAAATTTTGACCGTGACACGACTTTAAAGCTAGTTTAGCCATCACGACTTGGTGTGTGCCCTTTAAAGTTGTCATGTGAGAAGTCCAGGACGCATAATTTTTTTCCCAGGACGAACGTGGGCAAATTGCGTTTTCAAAAAATTTTAAATTTGTTTCAAAATGAAGGTTAGGGTTAGAATTTAAGTTAGGGTTACGTGAATAGAGGTCATTTGGCCCGTTCTTTCATAATCCGGCGTCAGAATTACAAAAAGGGTCGAAAAGCTGTCATTTTGGAATTAGAGGTGTGGCCTATTTCCAAGAAGCTGATTAGTACATTGGCCAGATTTGTCCTGACTCGTCCTGGGAAAAAAAACTACGCGTCCGGGACTCATGCAAACTAGATTACGTGGGAGTTACATTGAAACTCACATTTTCCTTCCAAATCACCCAATTATTTTGCCGCATGTTATTTTAAAAATTCCGTTAATGAATTTAAAAGTTTACTTTTGGGGTACAAGCATACTTTTCCCATTATTCATTATTCCATCATAATAGGACAATGAGGACATTGAGGTACGGTAGGTCTTTGCGAATCTCCGTTTCCTTAGTTGTAACCTCACATACATATATTACAACATTGTTTATTCTTGCAAGGGCGGCGATCGCCGTGGAATTGCGGGACATGCATGGTCTCCCCAATAATTGGTTGGGGGACGGACCAACTTTTGTCCCCCAATATTTGGTCAACGACCATAATATGTGCTAATATTGTGAGCGTGAGACATAGTCCCCTTCAGTAATATGGTTGAGGGGCCCGACGGAATATCTACATTTTGGCACAAATCGCAATAATTGCTGATATTTCTGTAAATATTAGACTTTCCGATGACCTAAAAGTCATGAAAAATTATTTACCCGGCGCGCTTAGCGCGCACACTAATCTGAGTGCATGTTCGGTGATCACTGAACCAGTGGTAGACACACATGTATATTTCCTCTACACTGGTTGGAAACGTAATACCTTTGATTAATCTTCACGTAGAAATGGTCAACTGCGATAATATTTGCTAAAGATGGTGTGTGTGAGATAGAGTCCCCTCTAATAATTTGGTTAGGTACGGGAAGAGAACCTTAATGATTTTGGCAAAACCCGCAATATTTGCTTATATTTGCATGTAGGCCTATATAGGCATGATACCTAGTATTTTGGTTAAGGGGACGGAATGCCTTTCATCCCCTCTCAATTTTTTGTCAACGATCTAGCCTGCATTGACCATGAACAGATGAAAGGCAAATGTTTCGGAGAGCTTCACGTGCGCACCTACTGCAATACATATGCATAGTGATTACTGAAACTCTTAGTCACACACAAATATTATATACAGCTACTTATTCAGGGTATTCAAAGTAACGCCCCATGCAACCATGAAAGTTGCCCCAGCGTGGTAAATACAATCTAATCCATAGGGGCACGAACAAGAATCTTGTCAAAAAGTTGACAAAATTTGATTCAACATTTAAAGGATCTGGTTAAAAATGAAACACCTCGGTTCATTTTAGCCTGATTTAGTGACATGTTAAAACAGATTTCTGTTCAAGCCCATATTGATAAGATTGTCTGGGTCATTTTTAGATGTATTTTTCTTCAGGAAAATGGCGTCATGCTTACTTCAACTATTGCTTAGATATTGTGGTATTATTTTTTTTTTCTTTTTTTTATCCCCGTATTTCCAGTCCCTTTTACTGACAAATCAAACCGAATGGCTGAATGGCAGCAAATCTAAAGTAAGATAGCAAAAGATGAGATGAGTGAGGTTTTACGGCTCAGTTTCTAACCAATTGGTTTAAGTCGGGCCGGCCACGGCCTTTTTTCCAGTTGTGGCTCACAGGCGAAAGAAGACTTAAATATTGTCGTCCATTTATATACCCCTAACCCAAATTGATCTAGGTATCTTTGAGAGTGTATTTTCAGCGCACTCTGCGGTTCATTAAGCCCTCTTTTAAGGTCTACAAAGCCCTCCTTTCATCAATTCTCCCCATTCAACACACTTTGTCCCCGCAGTAGTAGCCAGCTTTTAGCCTGATAACTTTCCAAATCAGGCAAAACCCAGTGGCACTTTTTGCTTGTACGTTGCATCACTCAACTTCATTCGATTTTCAACTTGTTTATACCGCCCTCTAAGTCTTCACTCTACCTGGACACGGCTTAGTGGATCACGAAAGATGGGCATATACTACTTCTGATCTCGTAATCTCGCACGATGTTGTTTTACGTACATAAAGTTTCTTCAATATGCAAATTTTCCGCGCGCTTCGCGTCCATGTGTAGCTTTCTCATGTCATTGTTAGAAACCTTGTTACTTCTTTTATCCTCTCTGTCAACCACTCAAATTAGGAAGCTGTGAGAGATAGTTCCCTGCTTAAATTATGCGGTTGTTGGATATAAACTGCATGGTAAAAGTTTGGCTGTTACTGACTTTTGAACATTAGAGGCTCGCCATAGGGGCACGGGGGCACTTGCCCCCCTCCCCCCCCAAAAAGTTTGCAAAGCATGGTTTTCAATTTTCCAAAAAATAGAAATAAATAACACATGTAACTCGAGATGGGTTAGGCCCTCCCTTTTCTTTGAGTGGGTTTAAAATAAAATTAAAGAAGTGAATAACTTTCCAATGCAATGCGAAGGTTAAACATTAATAAAGTGCATTCAAAACGACATTTTTTCTGCGCGCTTCGCGCGCGTTTTCTTAGTTGCTTGTTTCCTAATATATACACTTCAGACATCACAAATGGACCTACCATCAGTACGAGCTAAGGAAATCAAAAGAAATGATCACGCTGTGATATTAGTAATCTGATTAGCTTAGGCATCATAATGTCATTTACAGAGTGTAACAGTAATGCTGGAGTTAAATACCCATAGTTTTACAGACACTTCAGAGCTTTCGGGGTCATTAGATACACAACCCATTAGCCGTGTTGATTATCATCCACGACTAAAAGCAGTTTTGCCCGGGTGTCACCTGGCCAGATTAGCATAGGTATCTGTTTACAAAAAAGTAACGGACATGTAGCCTAAACGTATTGTGTTTCCCATAGAAGGAGAGGTTTACCTTCCCTTGTCCAAACTGACAGCGCCGTTGGCCCACGAGCGGTCTTATGACTGTCCAATGGCCTGTTATAAGCAAAAGGTTCTCCACCTCTGTGCTTGGGTCGTCGAGTGGCAGAGTGGTCTATTTCAGCTGCTGTGCACCAATGAGCTTCACATGTGCGTGGGTTCGAATCCCGCTCGATGTACGTGGGTTTTTCTCCGGGTACTCCGGCTTTCCTCCCACTTGGCATAGGCTTGCCTCTAAAATCGGTTGCCCAGCCGACGAAGTCGGTTGCGCGCCGGACTGAAGCTCCTTCGGGTGGACCAGTTAACTAGCCGACTTTGCTTTACCTCTGTGCTAAAGTATACCGTTTCAATTGATTTAAAATAAACACACCAAACAGTCAATCTAAGCTCAGTGTAGTGAGACTTTTTAACCTAGCTGTTTGTATACAAGATGAGACGTCGTTCTGAGTTAGGGGAATTCCCCTCCCCATTTAAATATTTCGTTTCGGACCGGTACTGAGATCCAAAATAGTACCATCATTTCATCGTTTTTAAATGTCTTCATGCTCGAACTTTTCGTTAGTTTAATAAAACAATCCAGAAAACCAACATTTTATGGCTTCTTGGCAAAGCTGAAACATATTTTGACACAATGAAAGAAACAACAAAATATTTGGGGCTCATTTTATACAAATGGATCAAGCCGGTTTGCCCATTTCACCTGCCTCGTACTCCACCCCTATGGATGGAGTAGCGATCGGCTGATATGGTTGTAGTTTTATTTTTAAAGTAGTCAGCTCATGACTGACTGCCTGAAATGTTTTTGAAGAGCTTTTGAAACTACATAGGGCATCGCTGTAATACATAATAATAACCATACTCCTATTGTACTATCCGGAGCTGACCATTAATATTGCGTGGAGGTGGGGGGGGGGGGTCTTCCGAACCTCCTTGAATAGGAACTTAAAATCCCCCCCCCCCCCCCAAACAAAATTTCTTAGAGCCGCCCATGCTTCTGAATACACATCCAGTGCTACCTAAGACTAGGAAAAAGGAAGATTTGTGCTTCTTCGTCTCCACTAAAGAACACATTTTATTACCAGCATTATGTAAACATATGCGTTTAAACATCCATATACGTTTACGTATACATTAAAATGTCTTTATAAATTGTGCCATTGTGTAAGAAAGAATAGAAGCCATACGGTATGAGCTCTTTCTCCAGCGGTTT
The DNA here is from genome assembly GCA_029531755.1 of Holothuria leucospilota. Lineage (NCBI taxonomy): Eukaryota > Metazoa > Echinodermata > Holothuroidea > Aspidochirotida > Holothuriidae > Holothuria > Holothuria leucospilota. The sequence goes on from CM055965.1 coordinate 16,030,065, forward strand.
ATGTCAACTTTTAATGGAAAAATTCATGCAGTCGGTACAAAAAAGTTAATCTTACATGGCGCCCTTAATTAATTTACTGTGAAAGAAGTCAGCAAACTAAAAATGATTAGAGACATTTAGAGAAAAGCAGTCAAATGAGAGTATGAGAGAAATAAACCTATAAAATACTGTAGTAGAGGTAAAGAGGAGGATATGAAGGTTGTGTCGTGGTATGCCTATCATTAGAGAAGATTAACAATGCAGGTTTCTTTAAACTTCAACGTGTCTTTGCAAGTTTCATTTTATTGTTAATGTCATTCCATTCCTTTACCGCGAAATATTTAAATCTATCCTATGATATTGGGTGTCTTTTTGTTATATAGAAATCCTTTGACGACGATTGTAACGAATGGTTATGTATATTCATTATGGGGTTAAATAATTCTTTTAGGAAAGATAGGGGAAAGATCATTTATAATTTTATACAACATCATTCTTCTCTGCTTTACATATCTGTCAAAAGTCTTCAATCCTAGTTCCTCATACTACAGAGGTGTTTCACCGACGTCATGTGATCGCGCGTCTCTTTGGTTTTGAAGAGCAAGCGTACATTGTGTGTCACAGTAGTATATATTGTTATGCCGTGCTCGTTTGATGTGAATACGCTTACTTCGCGTGTGTTTTACCCTTTACTGAAGGGCAATCACAATCGCGTGACGTCACATGAAAAACCTCTATAGCAATTCCCATCCCTCAAAAAAAAAAAAAAAAAAAATGTAGGCCTATTACACTTACCCAAGCAGCACTCTTCTGAAACTTTAAAATTCCTTCTTAACCCTAGCATTATTGCACGCTCCCAATACGAGACAGCAAAAACCTAAGAATGGTCAATTGAAGGCCTATCCCTACTAGACTAAAATGGAAGCATCTTTATCTAGCAATGGTTTTCAGTTCAACAATGAGGTTAGCATTACACTTGTTTTATTAGTATAAAGACCTTATGCATTGATATCACGTATGCTATTTTGGAGGCAAGCAGTGAAGAACACTGCACGCACAATGTATACTTCGCACGCGCCTGTAGTTGACTTACCGGTAAGTATCCCACGGTACCCAAATCAGCTGTCTGCATTTGTTGGTGTAGGTTGCAATGATACGCACTTACATCCATTAGAGGGAGCTCTTTCTGTTCTGTGACGTCATATGCATAAGGTCTTTTTATAACTATCTTGTTGTTTTTGCACTATTTGCTTCAGTGTATTGTCAGTAGTGTCAGCATCTTCGCTCAGCTTATCTTGGATAACGTAAGTTACATGATTCCAGTCGCATGGATTATTGAAGTACAACCTCGTACAACGCAAAGTAGAGTCATCAGCGTACATGTCTGCTTTACAGTGATTTACACATAATTCAGGGTACAACCATATAATACAAATTAGAGCAGGCCAAGTATTGAACTTTGTGGCCTCACGATCCCATTAGAGTAATGTTCTTGAGCGTCAAATGTCAACCCTCAAAAAAGTAGTGCTATTAAATCCGGTTTAGACCAAATTTTGTCATGATAACCTGTACTGTCATTGTTTAATAAAACTCCATGAATATCAAAAAGAACATAAAAAAGTGTAGATGTTGAAAATTTGGGGTGAACTGAATGTGATTTAGACTGTTTTTTAAATTCATATCAAACAGTGACGTTTTCTGTTATGTTGAAGAGAATTAGGGGTGGGTGTACCCTACCAAAACTTTAATTCCTTCTAGCTCAAAATCTAAACGGTCATGGTATAGAAATTTTGTAGTGCCATGATTGGCAAACTTCTCAGCTTTGATATGAGGGGTAGCTCGAAATAGCTGTGAACTTTGAAAAGGCTGCAGGGGCCTCGAAACGGAGTGTGTAAGTCAATGGGAGAATTATTGGGGGTGTGAAGCCTTGTGGACTCCGCTCACTGTGTTTACATACGATGGTTTGGTACCATTAATTTGAACACATTACTTCCTGTCAGTTAGGTAAGGCGCAAAACTACCCCGTTGAGGAACTGGAAAATTTGCATGGTCCAACTTATCTGTCATTATTTTGTGGTCTACTAAATCAAATGCCTTGCGTAAACCAAGAAAAAGACGGCTCCTGCCCATCCATTAGTAACTGTTAACAAGGCTGTTTCGCGAGAATTTTTGGTTCTAAACCTGATTGAGCATTTCATAGGCCCATAGCAAAGTATGTATAAAGACTAATAAAATGCGTTTCAAACGCTTTTGACAAGACAGGAGTAGCCGATATGGTCTGTAATTGGAAATATCCAATCTTGAGTGAGTTAGTGACTCTTGTAAACTGGTATACAGTAACTTCGAAAATGTAAGGATCACCTCTTTTGGCCTCATGTATCTGTTATGTATGCATAAAATAGAGGGCGTACAAGAACTTTCCTTACAGAACTTAGTCCAAAACGGCCATTATAATTTTTCTCAGAACGTATGGGAGCAAATACATTTGTTTTACCCTAACCCTAACCTTGATTATAACCTGGGAATTATTTTTCATTCTTCATGATTTCTATAGAAACTTCTGAAAACTGCCCCATTCGTCCTGGGAAAGAAAATGCCGCAAACCGCCAAGGCAGAAAAACAATAACAATCTTTATTATTTACTGAGATATGGTTTTGCTACTTAATATTTTGAAGTTACAGATTAGCACTACATATGCACACTTATACGAAGTGGTCTGCTTGCGACGAACATAGTGAAGTAACCTGTAAGCCCGAAAGCAGAGATTTTCACAAACGCTTACCATTCCAAATTAGAGCTGTATCTGAGTCCAGAATTGGCCCCGATCCGTTTGTTCGTCTATATAGGGATATTTGTGACAGGGTTGTAACTGGTTCCAGCTAACCCGATTCCAAGCCATTTCCGATTCTAGTGGTCACAGATCTGGGTCAATTCCGAGTCGGATTATTTGACTATGCAGAATATCATACACATGCTGTTTATACTATTTTTCAATTACATTTCATTTCATTTGTCCTTTTTAAGAGTCAGTTTCATAGTATGGTCCACCCTGTAATTTAGGTGATCGTGCGCGACCATTCATGTATTAAATTGTGCACCAATAAGGGTGCGTCTTTCAGTAACATTAATGAAACATTCATTTTTGTGGATTGGCTAGAATGGGCTTTGAGTCCCAGTTAAGCTGTAGCCCATTCCGATTCCGGAACCTCCCATTCCGGGCCAATTCCTAGTCCAGTAAAAACGGAATCGAGTCCGGACTTGGGCTTTACAGCCCTGATTTCTGAGTATGTTGATTGCGATTAGGCTGGGTGTGGATAAACAAAGGGGTATCAATTGGTTTTCTGCAGGGGGTTTTAGCGCCATCTTACATGTTCAACGTCACATCTAAGAAGTTGGCAACATGGAGGTTAGTCTCGATGGTGATCTTGAAGCCAAAATTGCTGACGGTGTTGATGAAATCCTCGCGGGCTCTGTCGACGAGTCCTCCTGGGCACGTTTCGAGGATGCCAGTCCATCGTCTCTTCGCGCGTGCACCATTGGTGGTCTCAGTGGGCACTAGACACTCTTTTTTATCTGCTGACGACAATGCAGGAAATATATTTTTCATAATAATAATTTAAGGCACCTAAAACCAAATGCACCACTTCTAAGGGTTTCCTTTTGCCAAACTTTTCCATCTAGCCCCGGATCCACAGCCGTAGGTTCACCTTCGATGCTCTAATGTGAAGGTTTCCCCTTTGTGGCACCTGGAAAGTTCTTTCAACATTACTTACCGTACTATTGAACAGTATGCTTGGATCTATTTTTAAAAGCTCAATGAAAATCTTAACATGATCCGTCGTCCTCACTCACCCACCCCCTCGAATCATTAATTAAATCATTAGTGCAAGCAAGGTGAGCAATAAATGGTCAAATTGTGATTTCTATGTTTGTGGTCTGCTTAGTGCGCATTCAGTGCCGTTTGGATATAGTTATAAATGCTTCATTGTAAAGGTTACAAGTTTGTAATAACCCAGAGTCTCCTGGGGCTTCTTACTCTGGACCCGCACTAGAGTATTGTCCCTCGACCCCACCAGGAACCCTACGGTGGGTCCCTGGGGCCCCATCGCCTACAGGCAAGCTCTTCGCCTCGCCACGTCTCCTCCAGCGTAGCCTTGGTCAAGAGGTCATTACATATTTCCCTGTTAAGAAGCGAAATCGGGGGCGCTATTTAAATTCGTAATATATAGGGAGATTTAGTACAGAGCTCAGGATTTGTGAAGAATATAGAGAGGGCGCACTTACGAAAGTCGCAAAGTATGTACTCGCTAGTACTAGGGTCTTGACCAAACCTCTCTCCAGCGACGCTCAGTCCTTTAATTTTGGTTTGCCCCTCCAGCGGAACCCCCCATTACTTCGAAGAGTTTGGCGATGCCACTGCCAGTGCAAGTTCGGGTACTTGAAAAAAATACTCAAGTAGTATTCGAATACCGAGTACTTTTCGAGTACTACAACACTGGTACTCTACAGCCTGCATATATTAATACTTAAATCATTTCTATGTCATCGACAGTAGTATACATGACATACCATATATATTGGAGCTTAAAAGACACTGGGCAGAGTTTCTCACCGGTTTAGAAGCCTCCATTTTCAATAACGTCAGCAGTGAAAAACCCACACATTGCAGTCACATTAAGTAAAGACCTACAATTATAGTACCCGCTCCTTCGGTAGGTTCTAAGATTGAAGACTGAAACATTCAACTCCAGAGTTTTGTCATTTACTAAGGTAATTTTTGACGTTTTTAAACCAAAAATCTTCAAAATTAAAATTACTGCTGCAGCCCCCTCTCCTATTGGCCATGAATTAGACTGGTTATCACACGGTATTTTATTTGGAGTAGTTCAATATTTGAGTGTGCCATTTCAACGCCTACTATGCACAAATAATGGTATTTTATTGTGTTTCTTTTTTTCTTTTTCATTTTTTTTCATACAATGAGATTACAGTGAGTCTGGATAGTGACCTATAGTTGTATATTCGCTCTTTGCTAATTTCACGATGTAGGTTACTGAGGTATCCTTGCTCCTTAGCCCGGTGGATTTGTGATAAAATGTACCCACCAAGCCCCCACCTTCCCAACTTCTCTAGTAGGGATTTTAATCAGTTTTGGGAGTATTGAACTTAGGAGCAATATATGAAATGTAAAAAAAAAGAAAAAATCCTTCAGTCCAGAAGAAATCAGTGCCACTTCTGACCAAAGCTTCGCTAATTTCATGACGTCTTTCAACGGTGTACTCGTTTAAACTTTCTCCACTTAAATCAAAAGACTTAAAACCTGTTCAAAGAAATGAATTTTTTGCAAGTGGAACGGCTGCTGTCATGGTGTACAGTATTAAAATGTAGGTCTACACAAATAAAATATTTTGCTGATTACAGGATATTTCTTCCACTCAAGTTTGATTGAAGTGATGTTATTACATTTAAATAGACGAGTTGGGAAATGTTTCCACGCAATGCAATATGGGAATGGGTCAGGGCTGTAGTCAAGTCAACTAAGCTCAAGTCCAAGTCCGAGTCCAAGTCCATATAGTCAAGTCCGAGTCCGAGGGCTCGAGTCCAAGTCCAAGGCCGAGTCCAGTGTTCTCGAGTCCAAGTCCGAGTCCAAGTCCAAAATTGTAACATTTTCCGGTACTTGGCTTTAAAAGCTCCCTGCTAGCACTAAGCTCAATACACTACGACAAACTGACCAAACAAATTAGAAAAACCTCATGTCAAACTGAATAAAATTATAGTAAGAAACTGATTAATTACATGTTCACAACATTACCATAAACACTGCAGCTTATGATGTCCTCCATAGGCCTAACCCAGGTAACACAGTGTAGGCCTGAATTGCAGCCTGTGTAAGAGAAGATTGTTGAAATAATCAGGACCTACTATTGGATTTAATTATGCCTTTGCTAATCCATCTAATTTACGGTCCCCAAGAAAACTACAGAAATCAGTGTTCTCCACAAATTTTGAAGACAGGCGGTCAAGCGCAAAGAGGACAGGCGATGGCGAAGCATGTTGTTATGTGAGGGACGCGCTGACTAGCTGTCTTTTTCAAATTGACAGATCCTACCCAGTACCCACAGGTACCATTTTACAAATTTATAACTTCATTTGTTTAAAAATATGTGCGGATCGGCCTTCATTTGAAAAAAAGCAGTAGCCTTTTGTCAACTTTTTTCGAAGGCGGGGAGGAGGGGAGCTTTTGTAGGGGGCTGGAATTTTAGGGGACGGTCGCTATTCAGGGTGCGGCAATTTCCACTCAGGGGCGGGCGCCCCCTAAAACCCCTTGTGAAGAACACTGAAAACATACTTCCAGATACCAACAACTTCGCCTTTCCCACCCTATTTCCACAAAAAGCCAGACACATACACACTTACATAAAAGAGTCAGCGCTGCATTAAGCATTATCATAGTTGTATGCACGTGCATACTATTGCTTCCTGATGCCCTTCAGTACTGTATCTCAGACCAAATTAAATTGGTTGTGAAGATGCTGATAAGGAGCTAATTTAATCTTTCTAAAACTAAGATCTTTTCATGGTACAAGACCTCATAATCTACAGTCGGTAGACCTACTACATCAAAGAAAACTATACGCTTATTACATGGCAATGCCATTGCTTTTGGGCGGATTATGAAATTTAAAATAATATGATGAAGAAAAAGGCTGGACTTGACGGACTCGACTTCAAATCCAAGCCAAAGTCCGAGTCCAGAAAGCCCGAGTCCGAGTCCAAGTTCAGAAGGCTCAAGTCCAAGTCAAAGTCAGAGTCCAAAAAAAGGGGACTTAAGTCCGAACTTGAGGTCAAGTCCGGACTCGAGTCCTCCAGTCCTGGAATGGGTCAAAGGTGAAGTGTACCACGCTTACAGTGTCCCAGCGCGGGTGTTGAATGCTGAGCATGCAAAGCTAAACATGTTGCCGTTGTCATGGTACACATGACCTTGTGACCCTACCGGAAGTACCGAAATTCTCAACAAGTCTATTTAAACAAAGTATACACTTGATCTGCAGCTGTCCGAAATTACTTATGACTTTGCAAACCAGAAAGCCCAAAGGCTTAGTGATTCCTCGCCGAAAGGGGTGCTTTAATTGTTGCATTGAGTTCCATCCCTCAATTTACACCTCTTGACTAATATCAGTTTTTACAATGTTTTCAAAGTTTAACCTCTGCTGACCTCACATGACTTTTGAACCCTACCAAAAATTGAATAACAATTCAACGAATGAAAAAAGAAACTGTCTAGCTTAGAACGGAATCGAATCAGGGCCGTCTATGTGAGAACCGAGCACTATTCCTCTACGCTATCAAAGAATTCGTTAAACGTATGGTATTCAAATCGTGCTATGGTCACATCATCCCTTTTGCACGTGTTAATAATAGGTACTCATGTGAGAACTGTTACAGTAACAGTTATGTTTGTGAAAAATAAATGTTGTTTTCTATAATTTTATCTTTGGAATGGTACAAAAATTCAGCCCTAACATCCCGCTGATCATAAAACGCCGGACACAATTTGGAGGTATCTACCACTGTCTATATAGTTTGCGAGGTTTTCGTAGTTTCACCTCTGATGACCTCAGATGACCCTCGACCATCAGCAACCCATTGGAGGTTCTCTCTTAAAGTAATAAATCTGTATACCAATTATGAAAAGTATCCATCATCCCTGTCTTGAAATAACGTGGTTTTTGAAGGATTTCGGTTTTTGACCTCTGATAACCTCAAATGAACTCTGACATCCACTGAAACAATAGGATTTTTCCTCTCAATGTGATAATGTTATATACCAAGTATGAAAAGTGTCTGTCATTGCTCTCTTGAGATATCGTGTTTAAAAGGATTTTTCAATAATTTTGTATTTTTACCTCCGGTGACCTCAGATAACCTTTGCCCTCTACCAAAAGCAATGATTTCATCTTCTGACTATAACGCTTCTATATGCCAAGTATGAAAAACATTCATGCTTCATACCTAGAAATATCGTGTTTACAATGTTTTCGGCTACTCACCTTTGGTGACCTCACATGACCTTTGAACTCCACCTAAAGAACAGGGTTCTTCCTCTTAATATGGTAATTCTATATTTCAAGCACGAGACGTCCATTAATGCTATTTTGAGATATCGTGTTTACCAGCCAAGCATCACAAATATTCATACATACACACATATACACACTCACACACGCACGCACACACATATCATGACAGCACACACCATGGGTGCACCCATACGCACACCCGATGTCTTACGGGGTACTGGCAAGGACCCCGTAGGGAATGCAAGGGAATTTCGCAGCAGCGAAAGAGCCGAGTAGACGGACGTGCTTAAGGGCGGGCTGCGCTCCAAGGCAGACACGTGCAGCCGCGCTTGACTTCTCTTCGCACTGGCCGAATTTTCGGGCAGCTACGCCAGCTTCGAGCCCCGCGTAGCTTCAGAAACTGGAGCTAAAATAGAATGGGTTTGGCTTATGACCTGTTAAGTCAGGTCAATTTTCAAACAAAAGAAAAGCAGCATTTAACGACGAACTTAGTATAACCATATTTACGTGGTATGCTACAAGCTAAAAGCGGCACGCGCCAGGATTTCAAAATGGGTGGGGGTGGGGGCAAGCAAAATGGGGAAAGTGTGTGCAAGTTGCTTCTGAAAATTGTATACCTTGTGTTAGAGTGAAACGGGCGAGGGGTAAGTGGGGATTTGGGGCCACTGCAAGCTAGTCCCATACGATAACTCATTTAGTAGAGTGAAACTTGTTGAGATGAAAGCATAAGAGTGAAGTCGGGTATCAGTGCAATTTTTTTACTGAAAATGACGCAAATGGATGTGTCGTTTCAGAATATGATGGTTGCTGCTTTGCCACTTTCGCAATTTTTTTAACCTAGCTATAACTGACAAATAATTTTAGCATATAACATGTCATGTTTGGTATTCAACTAAAGCTGCTATTATCGTAAAAAATCAAATTACAAGTAAACAAGGGGCACTGTTGTTGCAAGTTCCCCAATATGATTTTAAGGGCATGAGGTCCAAATTGTATAACACACCCCTTGCCTCCAGGGCCAGCACAACATGAAAACACTACAGCTGCAATTTGTGATATACATCAAGGCCTAAAATGTTTGTACTTTAACTGGATGATAGCAGTGGCGTATTTTAAGAGCTCATTTAGTTCAGGAATTAGAGTCCTCATAAAATTCTGACTCACTACTTCACTTTGATGATGAAAGCTGTCTGTACCATATTCAGTTATTTTGCAGAATGATAACATTTAACAGGAATAAGATACGCAGCTGAAAATTCAAATGTGGAGTGATGTATTATTCCATAGCAGAATCTGGTGTGAAACCTGCAGTAATTATCTCATGTGCGAAAATACGGGTAAATGGCATATTTTTCACTTCTAAATTTCTGGTCCACGTACATGGCCGTATACCAAAAGTCAGAGGGCCTTCATAATATAGCTGGCTATTGTTAGGTTATAGTCTGTACCACGGACTTCTTATATACATGGACAGAGCATATTGCACTAACGTCCTATGCGTAAATTGTCTCCACCGTACGTACACGAATAGGCTTACCAAAATGGCTGCCTGCTATAGTCTTGTGTGTAAAAGTTTGGACTTGCTCAAGTGGCTCAGTATCGACAGATTGTGTGAAAAACTTGTAATATTTTCGAAAGAATGCAAGCTCAGGTCAAATTCATCAAATAGAATGGAGGACTGTGATATTGTTCTTCCATTCATACTGATATTTTGTCTGAAATGTTGCAGATTCATCGTCAAATTGGGCAAATGGTAGTAGTTAGGCGGCCATCTTGGTTAGCCAAAATTTGTTCGAACGGTGGCGACCGTATTGATTGCGCAATCCTCTGTCCATGTATTGAAGTCCGTGGTCTGTACGCATGGGGAAGATCACCTTACAACCTTTTCAGTGATCAAAGTAACTGTGGTTTGATACTGCTTCCTCCAGACATTGTGAAAAAAAGTCCTTATAAAGGTATACTATGGCAGCATAGGTACATGGGAAGGGAAAACAATTCTCAATGTCGTAAAATTGATTTGTAAAGTCAAGTATTGGCTTGAAAACCATTACTTTAACTGCTAATGTCATGACTATGCCTTTCAAGTTAAAAATTTTGACATACAATCTCAATACCTTGACATTTAATCTCACAATTTTACTTTCAAATTCCAAATTGAAACCATGGTTTTCATTTTTGCGATCCACAATCTCATAAAATTGACTATTAATGTGATATTTTCACTTTTGAAGTGTAGACTGGGACTTTATAAATCTCACCCTTACTGTCATTATTTTGACTTGGAAAAATCTAAATTTTGACCTTAATCCCTTTGTCTTGACCTTTCATTTCATTATTTTGACGATTAGGGTCATATATTGGCCTCTTTATTCCATCATGGACTTCTGACCTCTTAATGTTGACTTCAGACTGAAACATTAAGTTTCAGTCATATAGTCTGACTTTTTAATTAACTTTTAGTCTCATTATTTTGACCCTGAAATTATTGTTTGGAATTAAAAAGCCAAAATTTTTACTTTTACTATTAAAAAGTGCATTAAGATATCAAAATTTAGATTTTTCTAGGTCAAAATTTTGAGGATAAAAGTCACTTTAATGGAATTAAAATGTCCAAACAACGACTTTAAAAGTAAAAATAAACAGACAAATGGTCATGATAATGAGATCTGAACCACATTTATGGCTTTACAGGCAAATTAAAGCAAGGAAAAAAAATGAAGGAAAAATGAATAATACTACGAGATGAATTTAAGAGATTAAGAGTCAATATCTAGACTAAATCAGTAAAAAAATATCAAAGTTATTATCAGTTACATCTCATTTAAAGTCGGAACAATAGGATCTAAACTAATAATTTGGTATCTGAATGTCAAAATGGAATTTTAAGTTCAAATTTGGAATTTAAGTACCATATTCATGACTTAAAAAGTTAAAATAATTGGTTATATGGAAAAGTTTAACTTTAAAGGTCACGTTTAGGACATTTTAGTCATAGGCGTACGGGGGTTAACATTTCTGGGGTGTCAGGGATAATTTTTGCCCGAATTTAGAATTTCGAACCAAGTTGCCCTAATTTTGATACTGCTGTTACGATTGCAAAAGGGCATAATTTGTCTTCTTGGCTGTCCCGTTTGCCCGAATGGATCCACTATTTTTGCTCGAATTAGGAGGGCATATGCCCCTCGGCCCTCACCTAGTACGCTTATGTTTTAAGTCGCTTTTCGCCTTTCACGTGTCCCTTAGCTATCGTTGTAACTTATGAGACATCTCCTTAAAATATATCAAAGCAACCGTAACTTTATTCTTCTATCAATTTGTACTTTTTTAGACACCTTGCACCCCTAGGTAATGATGAGTTATAACGTGGTACCCTTTTAACAATATCTAAAGCGGAGCGAAACCATCGGTTGGCGCGGAGCGTCCAAAAACCTTTTGGAGCTAACACGCCCCCTAAATTGCAGGAAATGGCACCTTTCGTGTCTTGTTACTTAGTCACAAGGCATGCAGTTACTTCATCTTCAATCAATAAAAACGGAATAATTTATATTTTTTATAATATTTATTTATTTCATCTTATGCTTGCACCCCTAGAGAATTTCCTGCACCCTTGGGAACCACTGTCATAATGTGATGATCACACCGTTTACGATCGCAACACCACGATAAACCTCTGTATATAATGTATATATCAGGCGCGGATCCAAGGGGGGCTTTCCCCGCCTCAGCCTTCCTTTTTCGCTACGTTAACAATTCAGCCCCCCGTTTTGAAATGTCTGCATCCACGCCTGTATATTGTGCTATTGTTTGTAATGTGCAAGATGACATCGACAGTTGGAATACAAAGAGAGAGATCCACCAAAATGGGAAAATGTTGCACCAAATTGTATCTAAGGACCGTCAAATATTTAAACGTTTCCAAAATTTGCGATTCCTTTGGCAATATTGCCAGTATGTTAATTATGGAGGAGCAAACATTATTCAAAGACCACATTTCTCTAAGTAAATATTATGCACATATTTCATAAAAGATTTTCGAAATGTTGGGTCAGCCTTCTCCTTTTTCCAAGACAGATCTGGGCAGACGGTTATGTTGTTTTGTCTCATATACTTCATATAGGAGTGGGACAAATGTACTCCCCAGGGAAGAGAGGGCATCCCCTCCGGAAAACTGGAAGGGTAGTACCGAGTGAGAAATCTTTTAGTCTTGTTGCAAGCAAATCCCCAGTGTGAAAAATCCGATGTCTCAATGATGACCTCCGAATATTTGACATGACCCTCTTGGACAAGGACTGAAAGGGTTTTCATGTCAGAGACTTGTGCACGTCCACCTCGTTCTAGAAACTTATCCGGTCTGGACCTCCATTGAAGGCCCACTTCTGCCATGAGGTGTGCGACGCGCGTGTATTCACTTCCATTTCCGGAAACTAGAGCGGGGACGAAATGGGACCATACTGTGAAGGAACCATTGAAAGGTATTTTGGAACAGGGAGGGAAATGTAAAGGCAGTGTATCATAATCCGCCATCCACCCACCACCAACAGTAGCCATCGCTACGTGTCTTATGAAGTTGCCAACTGTGTAATTTTTCACGTTGATAGTGGGGACAGACTGGAACTTCTCTTTAAGATATTTATAATCTGGATGGAGCATTGCATTTGATTCGTTTAGTACACGCGTTCGCCAACCAGCAGACTCCCAAATTTCCTGCCATAGACTTAGTACATTCTGATTAGCGAGTTTTTGCTTTGGGACATCAAATGCCGGTTGGAAGTAGGTATGGATTATACAAGGATTTGGTGAAGTGATGGCAGGCCGTGAAGATTTGACAAGGACCGATGTATGTGTTCCGGTTGCCTTTTGTTTACAAGCATTGTATCGAGATGTAACTGCTTGCATTGTAAGATCAACCGGTGGCATAATGTGCATTTCATCTGCCTTAGTTGAATACTTAAAAACACAGAAATCCATTGCGTAAGAATCCGTCATTTTCAACCATGTCTCGTTTGTGTACAAAAGACTACATTTTGTATTGTTGGGAGACATTGGCCTTATAAAGTGAAAGCTTTTCGGGTCGATTTTTGCCTTCTTCATCCACTCAAGGAGACTTTCATTCCAACGTTCGAACACCAGAATCTGATCTAAAACAACTTCTTTGTGGTTATCAAACATCATTTCCGTTTGTAGTTTTAGACGTTCCTCCTCAGAAAGGAGCACAGGTTTCCACGGAGGAAGCCAACTATTCAAAAATGATGAGAAAGATATATCCGTTGTATGATTCGAGACTGCTTCCCATATGTTTATAAGTCTCAAACAGGGATGCATTATGAAAGTGAATTTGTGATAATGTTCAAGAAGGCTTTGATCGAAAGTTTCATTTTTATGAAGTACACGAAAGACTGATGGTGACATTCCAACAACCGTCCCTGGCAATTGGTAGAACAAGAGCTTGAAGTTTTCAGAGACGAGAGTTTGGGCTTCGTACTTCTCCTCACTAGAGCTCACTAATAGATCAGTGACTGGTGCAGTAGGAACCTTGATACAGAATGGGTCACCTTTCACACTCTTCCAACCTTTGGCGCATCTCCACTGACCATCTCCGTTCTTGCTGCGGCAAACTTGTGCAGCTGGCATACCGGCTGAATCATGACGTAGCACCTCATGTGGCCAGTCGACAGGACAGCCTTCCATCGCCAACTCTGATGCCTTTTGACCATGTTTAGAAAAGAACTCAGGTCTTGGAGTAAAAGTTTGGCCTTTACTGTTTTTGTCACCACGGGGATCTGATAAGGAAACAAGCAAAGAAGTGGTTTTAGATAAACTTTATTTATTACTCCATTAGTTAATCTCAAAGGCTGAAGTTCAAAAAAAAGTATCAATTTATGAAGGCAAAGCAATGATGTGAACAAGAAAACTACAGAGTTAACGATACAAACCAAGTTCGACTAGAGACCGAAGTGTTTTCGGCTAATTTGACAAATAAGAATTGTTCCATTCACTCTGCAACTGCAAACATGATACCTTTTCGAAGGGGTTCCTGACATGATACCTTTTCGAAGGGGTTCCTGACAAAGAATTGAAGATTGAACTGTAAAAGATGCACCACTATACTGTTAGTTGGCACAATGCGTGTTGTAGGTCAGCAAATTAGATCTCATCCCCACCAGAAATAGTCAAGTTACGCCCCTGACCACAGATCGTTGACTTTGCTATGGAATGAAGACCACCACTAATATCTCTCATTCCGCAGACACGGACTCGCGAAAGAGCATAGGCCGTGGTTGGCTGCAGCGTCAACTATTGTTAAACCATTTAACTACTACTAAAATTCACGGTTGAACCAGGCGGTCAGTTGTCACATGAAGTTACCACACCGTGTGGTAGCTCCATGGTTGTCACTAGACCTCTTCATGGTTGAACGGCTAATACTTATAAATTCAAATGTCAAGACAACGGGCTTTGTTTACCATTCTCTTAAAATGGCTTACCTTCATCTTCTTTTTTTCTCCTTAGATTGTGCATACAAGGTCGTCACTATCTCCCTTTTCATTTTACGATTTCAGAAGTAAGGTTTCTTTGGTGAAATGATGTACACAGATCGAATTTAACATGGAAATTGGTTACCCGCTAGGCAGACGTTTAACTCATGTACCTGTATTGGCTGCATAGGCGGAAATCCCGGGGAATGGGGGGGGGGACATATCCCCCACGTTGACAAAAAGGGGATGGCCTACACAAAAATTCCTCAAGATTTTAAAAAATATTACAACAATATATACTGTTTCATTACTTTTGGTTATCAAGTTATTGTGAAATAAAGTAAAATATTGATTGGCTTAAATGACTTAAAATGCTATTTTTCGGAGGGGTTCGCGCGCATACATGTGCATTGTTATCTTTTTTATTACATATCAGCTTGAGCGAGATTAAATTTGAACGCCCGGTACAACTCATACAACCAACTTTCCTTTCGAACCACAAGCGGCAGCGTGTGTACCCATTATCTCTACAATAATACACGGAATTATCATAGTTCCGGTGAATACACATTATTGTTGGCATTATTTTGACGAAATCACCTTCCGAACCCTAGAGATTAACCTCCAACTTAGTTTAATGGACACGTAGAGAACGGGTTTCAGAAGTGAATCATGAAGCAATAATTACACCGAGAGCGAAGAGAGGTTAGCTTACCTGGGAAGGTTACCAATTTTCATGTTCATTACTGTATCTGCCATGGGTTCAAAGTCAAGAAACTGGACGTCTGCCGGGTGTTGGGTGTTGAGATGGGGGTCAGTTCCCCCAGGTAGGGTAGATGACCTAAGAAGGTTACCATCTGAAGTCACCCCGTAATTAAAGGCCATATCCTAGAAATCTTTGAATGAGGCTTGCCAGACGTTTTAAGTGTTGGGAGGGATCTGCCAGACGCCAGTGATGACCCCCAGGGAAGTCTGCTAGATGACCTCGGAAGGTTACGGAACGAAACTTATGGCAAACTATTCAGCTTGCCTTGGTGAATAAGAAATGGCTATCGCCAAACATTTTAAATGTTGGGAGGGGTCTGCCAGACGCCCCTGAATGTGTCCCCTGGGGAAACTTAGCTAGCTGACTTCGGAAGGTTAGCTAGCGGAAATTACCGCAAACTGTTTAGCGTGCCATTTTGAATGAGAAATGACCATTACTAGGCGTGTCAAATGTTGGGAGGGGTCTGCCAGACGCCCCTGAATGTGCCCCTGGGGAACTCAGCTAGATGACTTCGGAAGATTACTGATCGAAACTTACGGCAAAATGTTCAGCGTGTCGTTGTGAATGGAAAATAAACTTGCCAGACAATTTAAGTGTTGGGAGGGGTCTGCCAGACGCCCCTGCACGTGGTTCCCCTGGAGTATTTACGCTAAATGGCCTCGGATGGTTACCAAATAAGCTCAATGTAAAGTTTGCAGCAGCATGCTTTGGTGAATAAGAATTGGACATTGCCGGACATTTTAAAGGAGATGACAATAATGACCATTTCAGGAACATAATCAGAAAGTATATAACATTCTGAACCCAATGCAAAAAACTCCATCTTCATAGCTTATTTGGTTCTCGAGATATCACAATTCTTATCCCTTACAGGGGCACTGCCATACCAAACTTGTAGCAAGTCTATTATGATGTCACAGGCTCACTCTATTTTCAAAAGTTATTTATTTCTTTATAATTAAATTCAATTTTTTTCAAATGTTCAGCTACCATTTAAAAGATCATTTCAGAAATGCAGAGAGCGAGTCCCGCAATTTTGAAATCTGTTACCAACAAGAACATGCTAAAACTGTGGGGACAGAAACAATGAAACAAAATACAAAGGAAAACAAAAACGTCTCAATTACAAAGTGAGCCTGAAAGGTCAAAATCAACTTGCTACAAGTCAGTTTGTTTGGAAAATGGAAACTCCAATGTAAATGATAAGAATGGCGATATCTCAAGAACCGAATAAGCTATGAAGATGGGTTTTTTTGCACTGTGTTGAGAATTTTGTTTACTTTTCAATTATGTTACTGAAATGGTTATTGTTGTCATCCCCTTTAATGTTGGAAGGTCTTGTCAGACTTCCCTGAGTGTGCTTGCATGGGAAGAATGCAAGATGACCTCCGATGTAAGTTTACTCAAAAGATACCACCGCAATATGTTCAGTACTGTAACACTGTGTGAATAATGAATGACATTAAATGTTGGAAACCCATTCCTGACGCCCCTGAAACCCCCTTCTTCGGGAATTGATAAAGATGACTTGGCGAGGGTTACCCAAGTACCACAAAATATTCAGCGAAAACCACTATAACAAGTGATCAATGAGAGACACTGAAGGTGCAAGCCTTTAGTATCTTCTCAACACCCTCTGCAAAGATCGCGATACCGTTTCTCATTTTCCAAACCCCTCACAAACATTTAGGTAGATCCACTTAACAAGATGAATAATGTTCAATGCCAACGATTAAATGGCAGAAGTATCATCATAAAGGGTAGACAAAGTAACAATACTTAACGTGTTTCGTGTTTGGTTATCAAAGAAAAGAGGACTGAGACTTTAGTCAAATAGCTTTATGTAGTATTAACCCGATTAAGGGGCGTAAGAAATCAAAGTGAAGTTAAATGGAAAGAGTTTCGAATCCCATCTTTATTTCGGTGAACATAAGCACTTGGAAGGTGAACATTACAACCACGCTCTACAATAAGATAGGGTGCATGCCTGGAAGTTAACAGCAGAGGACCGTTCCGAATAAATGTTACGTCAAGGAGAGAGCCTAGTTGAAAAACAAGAGGTAGGTAATTACATTTCTTTTCTGTGTGTTTGTTCAATGTGTTTGTGTGGGTATTATATGAGCTAACTAGGTTTTCTAGGTTTTTTCAACAGTAGGTTTTCAAAAGAGATGGAAAAAATACAGCATGCGTCCAGCGAGACCATTTCATCCGGCCCGAGGTGCAATTCATAAACGTAACTTAATTCAGAATCGCCTGAATTTTATTTGTTGCTTATCCTTAACCTTACCATTTATCTTGATTATGCTGTTTTTCGGATATTTCACGAAAATACGATACCAGTGTACTTACTATACCCTAGCATGCATAATATATACATTAACCAGGTGAAGGATCCTTGTAATACTAGAAGGAACGCAAGTTTTGCGTGGAAGACGTGGCATCGAAAAGAAGTGCACTATCACATGTACAGGCCTACCTGTAACAATGCGAAACTCAGTGGGCTCTGTGATTCGTTCCTGTAGATTCCGGGGGTCAGACGTCCCACTCTATGACGAGTGAATTATAATTTGATAAGTGGATTATTTTGAAATGTAAAATGGAAAAGAAATGAAGTTACCTCACAAAGACGAGTTTTTCGCCCACTTTGCGCGCACTTTTCGTATGTCTTCGTTCATTGTTACTTTATACATATCAAACAAATGTAGACAAATAGTCATAATGTAATACTTCTGGTGCGTTCAGCCTTGCATATTCAATGGTATCTTAAAAATAGTGGATGAACATTATAATGCCTACGAATTGGTACAAATTCCAGAGCTAAAGGGACTTTACCCAAGCTCATTACTTAATTTTTCTCTAGATGTCGGGTCCTGGGACAACGCCCTATGGGGAAAGCTTGTTGGACCCTTGTCGTCTGCTGCACCGTTGGCCCTCGAATGGATTACGGCTATCAAAAAGGCCCTTAAAACCAAAACGGTTTCCCACACCTGGTGTAAATCTTTAGCGAAGGTTTAATAGTACTTTGAGATTCCGCGGATATGCGTCGGGATTCCCACTGTTAGAAACGGACAAAAATGTCCCTGGTTTGCTTTTCCTTCATTAACGCGTATTGACAATTCTTTTCAAGCTTTGGAGATTACAAAGCCACAGTGGACAAATTATTTAATTACTAAAACATCGGATAGTATCCCCATCTTTTTTCAAGCCCAAAGTGGGCCATGCACATTGGGAAGATTTGCCCCTACCTTAATTCGAACCAAACCCAAGGGGGAGGCAGGGCCGTCCCTAGTTAAATTGTTCGCCCCTAATAAATTCAAAATTACCATTGCCTTAATATATTTCAGTGTGCTTTGTCCCCACCCACTAAGAAAATCACATGAAAGATATTTCTCCTGTCTCAGTACCTTGTCTGGGTACGGGTCTGCTTCGAACTCTCCTCGCATACAGACCTGCTGAATCCGCTAGACTGCTAAAGACGGAAATTAAGGCATTATTCAACAATCAAACATTATGTCTGGCAAAATGCCAATCACTCAAAATGTACTCTCGGTGGTTTATGGTAAATCGTACACCTCACTTCGACTTGGGTCACACCGAGTACCGTAGAATAAAAAACATGGACCACACTGAGTGTGGTAAAATAAGTAACAATATGAATAAATACTGCAATTACCACTTCAAACGGCTTTGCCAGGGGTGGCAGGGAACACGTGCCCCCCACACGTTGACTGTTCCGCAGTGTGCTCCCAAATGAGACTTTAGATATCAAAAATTCCTGCACAAAACCCAATTATATATTGATATGAACAAGAGACTGAACCTACTGTCACTTTATCAGCCAATCATGGGGCTAAAATTGTACTACATCTTCTCAAAACCTTCCGCTAATCAGGACTGTCTTGTTGAAAAATTTAATTGACAGCTGTCTTTTCAACATCTATATTTTAACAGCTTTGGGACTTCTGCCGCCGTGGGTCCTCTCCCTTTTATACCATTCCTACATTGATTTATATATCTTGTAGTCAGATTTTGTGTTCGAAAACTGTAAAAATAACTATAACCGGGCGAACAGACCCACGAACAAACTATATGATGGAAAATATGCTTTAATGGAGGAAAAACAAACCATGGATATTTATCCCACCTTCCAACAGTGGAAATTCCAACCGCATATCCCCCGAAGCTCAAAGTACTGCAAACCTTAGCCAAAGACTTACACCAGGTGTGGAAAACGTTTTTTTTTATTTGAAGGGCCTTTTTAAAAGACCAAAGCAGCAGACGACAAGGGTTCAACAAGTTCTCCCCATAGGGTGTAGGCCCAAGGGCGGGGCCCATGCGGGCCTAATAGACTAAGGAAAAATCACTTTATGAACTGGGACGAAGTCCCTTTAGCTCTGGAATTTGTACCAATTCGTAGGGATTATAATTTTCATCCACTTTCTAAAGATGACACTGAATCTGCTAGGCTAAACGAACCAGAAGTATAACAATACGACCATTTGTCTATATTTATGAAGTAACAATGAACGAAGACGCGCGCGAAAAACTCGCCTTTGTGAAGCAACTTCTTTTTTTTTCTACCTTACATTTCAAAATTATCCACTTATTAAATTTTAATTCATTCTTCATAAGGTAGGACGTCTGACCCCCGGATTCAACAGGAACACTAAGCACAATGCTGACTGAGCTTCGTACAGTTCAGGGGCGGATTTAGGGGGGCCCAGGGGGCCCGGCCCCCCTTCCAAAAAATTTTGAAAGTTTTTTTCTACTTCATAAAACAAAGGACAAGGACCTATTCCAGTGGAATAGGCCTATGAGATGTGTCAGAGTGAAACTCAAACTTGTTCATTATTTTCTACCTCAGAAAATAAGTGTTATGTTACTAACTCTGCTACTGACTTTCAGCTGATAACATTTTGGCTTATATTGGCCTCAGTAACTTTCTCTAGGCATTGCCAGGAGTTACTCATGAGCGCTGTATTAATGGATTGCTAACTTCAGTCTATTACCGGCCAGGCCCACATCATTGGGAGCACTGCTTCTACTTTCAAGGGAATTTCAGAATTCTTTAATATTTAGACGAATATTTTCGACAACAGCAGGCTTTTTATTATAACTTGCTGCAATATTACCCTGTAGTGTCTTATTTAATGCCTTGTAATTTATTTTAATGAAATGCACTGTGAATTTAGGGTAAAATATAAAATTCATTAAATTATGAACATTTTCCAGCGATATTTCATTAGTTCAAAAATATGCTAAAAACATCATCGTTTTGCATCTAAGCAATCTTAAATTTACAAAAATTTCTCAAAGATGAGGGGAAGACCCCTCCCCAGAAAAGCATCTTTCACCCAACCAAATCTTAAAATTCACTGAATTATGAACACTTACCAGCCATATAAGATGAGTTCAAAAATTGCACCACAGACATCATCATTTTGCATCTGAGCAGCCTTACATTAACAAAAATTTCTCAAAGGGGAGGGGGACACTCCTCCCCTTAGACCCCTCCCCCAGGACGGCGATTACTCATCACATGCTTTGCCCCCTATCAAAATACCCTTGCACTGCCCCTGGGGCACCTCTCTCCTTAGACCCCTCCCCCAGATCGGGCTTTTATACATACCCCTATGACCTGGGCCCCCCTTTTGCCAAATCCTGGATCCGCCACTGCAGTTATAGGTATGCCTGTTCATGTGATGGTACACTTCTTTTCGATGCAATGTCTCCCACGCTAAGCTTGCGTTGCTTGTGGTATTACAAGAATTTTGCACTTGGTTAATGTCTAACCAAGGTATGTTATACTGTGCATGCTAGGGTATAGTAAATACACTGGTATCGTATTTTCGTGAAATATACGAAAAATATCATAAGCGAGATAAAGAGTAAGCTAAAGGATAATCAACAACTAAATTCAGGTGATTCTGAATTACGTTTATGAATTGCACCTCGGGCCGGATGGAATGGTCTCCTTCAAGTTCTCCTTCAAGCTCATCTCTACGATAGTTGATAAGGAAACTTGACATGGAAGTATGAGTCATTTGCCATAATGTATTTATTAGCACTAAAAACCCGCTCGTATTCGATGATATTATGTAATGACTGCCGGCAGACATGAAATCGAAGCATTTGGCGGGCGACTGGGTAATGGACGGGGGATTGGAGACTTACATATGTACAAAAGGAATGCATATAACCGAGTGCCGATTGGGGACTGGGGACTTCGGGGATCGCATAAACGCATATACATATACACGTATGTATATAAATGAGTGTCGATTGGCGATCGGGAATTTCGGTTTTCTCTAAGTTGCTGTTATTGTTTGTGAAGAAAATATTGGTGTCATCTGCAAAAAGTACCAAGGAACAAGACGCAAAAACATTACGGTACAAATATCATTAACATAGATAATGAAGAGTATATAAAGGTCCTGTAATGGACCCCTGAGGAACTCCTTATGTTACTTTAAGGGATGTGGAATGCACATTATTAAAAGATGTGAACTGTTGCCTTGAAGTCATGTAGCTTTTCATCCAGAGGTAAGCCTTTCCTCTTACCCCATAATGTGATAACTCACGAAGGAGTATATTATGATCTATGGTATCGAAAGCTTTTTAGAGGTCAAGAAACACACCAATTGAGTTTTTTCACACTTAATGGCTGAATGGCAGAAAAAAGTTTATCCACGGCGTCAGCTAGCGCCAACGCTCCGTGGAAGTGTACGTCCAGAGCGAAAACCATATTAACAATCACTTATAAAATACACTGTTTTCTTTAAAAAGAGTACAGTCGGTTAAACATAAGTCTTTCTAAAACTTTTGAGAAACAAGGCAGTATAGCTATAGGACGATAATTACAGAAAATATCAACACTTCCTGTCTTAAAAACAGGAATGGCCTTGGCTTTTTTTAATGATCAGGGAAATATCTGTTTTAATGATCTCAAAAGATCTGTTGAAATATGGGTGAGCGGTTATAAAATATGAGGATTGACCTCTTTTTGGACGGATATTATCAAATCCAGCCGATTTTCTGGCATTAAGAGAGGAATTTTGGTAATTTCATGCTCGGTTGCTGGGAGAAGAAAGAGGGATGAAGGATTAGGACGGCTCAAGTAGTTATCATCAAATGGCACTTGTGGAATCTTTTCTGCCAGAGAGAGCCCAAGGTTAACAAAAATTTGTTAAACTAATCCGCAATGCCACTTGAGCGGTTGATGTTATGATCCCCTTTCGTGAAAGTATCGGGAAGTGAGGACGTATTGTCACCCTTAAGAAGCCCATTGATTGTTTACCAAGTTTCTTTGCAATCGTTTTTACAATCAGCAAATTTTTTGATGTAGAAATGTTTTTCACAATTCTAATAATATGGTTCAGCTTGTTTCTATACTTTCTATAATTGAGCCTGTTATCTGGAGTTGGGGCTTTCAAGTATCTTCTGTACAATTTTTCCTTCTTATCGATTTTAATATTCCAGGAGTGATCCATGGGGCACTGTTTTTCTTACTACTTTTAAGCTAATTTTTACAAATGGGAAACAATCGTCATGCGTTTTCTTGAATACACCATGAAACTTATCAAAGGCAACATTATAGCATCGTTTTCGTCAAGAACATGATTCCAGTTCATACTGGTCATACAACGGACAAATGTATTTATATTAAAAGTCGAAAAATTCTGGATCAATTTGCCTTGGCCCTCTTTCATATTTATTCCAGCCCTATTCTAGTGTTTATGAATATGGGAAAATGATCACTGATATCAGTGGGCAGGATGCCCGTCGATAAGACTTTAACTTCATTGCACAAAGTGACATTATTGGGGATGTTGTCAATCAGTGAGGCAGAATCATCAGTAATAAGAGTAGGTCTAGTAATAGTGGGGTAGAACCCATATGAGGACACAGTATTCAGAAAGTCTGAAGATCCATTGCTGAGAAGATCAATATTGTTATCGCCTAAGAAAAAACAGTACTTCTTTTTGTTTGAAATTTTAGAAAGTGTGTCATAAAGATAATCGTTAAATGACATATTCCCGCTAGGAGGTCGGTATACAAAACAGACAACTTTCATTCCACAATGAGGAATACTTAGTTCAATAAATAAGCTTTCAGTATTGTTGGTGAGTATTGATAGGTGAGTAAGTTCAACATACTTATACTTCTGTGGAACAAAGAGACACATGCCCCCACCTCGTCTGTTCAGACGATGATTCTAAACCAATGAATAATTTTTATGCAGGCGAATTAGAGGTGAAATCTTATATGTCAACCAGGTTTCAGTGAAACCTATGACAGAAAAATTATGATTAAGTACAGTGGCGTAGCCAGGGGGGACAGGGGGCGAGTTGCCCCCTCTGGAAAATCTTGGGGGAAATTTTGAAAGTGAATATATGGTGAAATTTGCGCATGATCTGGTAAAATTTTAAATTTCTCAACCAGTACACTTTACTTATTTACATGGGGGTCAATCCTGGGGGACGGGGGGACTTGCATTTCGATGGGTGGGGGACACGATATCAAATGTCTCCCCCCCCCCACATTTGCGTTAAAGAGTAGTTTCGTGGCTCTATTTGACTGGCTTTTTGAGTGGCATGTAGGTTTGTTGGGCAATTATTAAGTGTCTCGATGCAGATTCTGAATGTAGATTTCGTCAGGGAAATCTTATTTAATGACAAAATTTCGGCACGCTTCGCGCGCATGCGTCACGGTTTGCACTCCTAATGACCATTAAAAAGGTAATTATACATGGAACTATTCTGATCACAACACTTTCCGAAAACAGACATACATCTCCAAACATCTGTAGGGGCTTCGCATCAATATGGGATCATTCAATCAGTGGCAGAGGGGAGGGCCATTCGGCCATGCCCACCCTCACTGAATGCCTATTTTTTTAGTTCCTAAAAATACCCAAATTTTTTAACACAAATTTTACTTCAAAAGGTAACGTATGTGGCACCAGATTTTACGTAAGGACACCTAATTTTTCAAAAAATTTCTTAGACCCCTCCCCCAGGCCAGCGGTCACACAACATACTGCATGTCCCCCTTGAGAGAAATCCTGGGCACGCCACTTCATTCAGTCTAATTTGTAGCATGATGTGGAAGGTTGAAAGTACGTTGTTGCCGTTAAACACTTTTCAAAAATTTTTACCGAGCGCTTCGCTGAAGTTATTATCGGTATAGATGGTGATTGTTAATACACTTACGACTATTAAGCATTCTGAAAACGCACTTGCTAATCCTTCACACCTTTGCTATACTACGACCAGCTCCAAAACTATCCCAAAGATAGCACCATTTTGCATCTAAGCAACCTTAAATTAACAAAAATTTCTCAAAAGGGGAGGGCTACCCCCCTCCCCTTAGACCTTTCCCCCAGGATGACACCTTTATAAGTGACAAAGGAAGGAATCCACTGCCTTATACAAACGCAGGGTGAATAAAGAAGGGGCAATTTACGCGCCCCCACTGCAGTTAGTAAAAACATCCAGCCAGTCGGAAAAATTAGAATTCACTAAATTATGGACATTTTCCAGCCATGTACGATCAGCTCAAAAAATATCCCAAAGATGGCACCATTTTGCACCTAAGCAGCCTTAAATTAACGACACTTTCTCAAAGGGGAGGGGGACTCCCCCTCCCCTTAGACCCCTCCCCCAGGACGACACATTTATGTAGTGACAAAAGAAGGATCCCACTGCTGTATACAAAACGCAGAGCGCATAACAAAGTGCAATTTAAACGCCTCCACTCAGGTGGAAAAAAACATCCAGCCGGTCGGAATTTGGAACCTTCACACCCCAAAATATATCACCCTAGCAACGGGCCTGGTCGGGTCCATGATCTCCGACAATGATCCACGCTGCGAAGCGTTGTTTCAGCTATTTTGGGACATGATGAAAATACATCTTGAAGTAATTCCATTGACTCCGTGTATTTCACCTGGCAGATCATCTATGATGGTCATGTTAACTTTGAAATGATAATTCTTGATAATTCTTATTAGAAATTGGACAACGTCAGTCATCATAAGGGGAGGGGGGAGAGCCTATAGGAAGACGCCCTCTCTTCAAAACCAAAGGGATTGGTTTGTCCTAAGTCATGTATGTCCCCCGTCCCCCCCCCCCCCACATTTGAATACGGGTTGACGCCCCTGCTTCTTTAAAAGTATATGCCACACTAGCACAACCAGTCCTCATTAAGGTTTTCAGAGATGGAATGATGACACCATGCTTATAGTTGTACTAGTTATGTTTTACTATCTGTTTTATACAGCATGGGATCTCTGGACCTCTGACAAGGGACTCTGTCCTTTTACTGTATACTTCCAATGTTTCTTGATAATTAAAGGAGCAGCATTGTGGTATATGCAGTTTGTTAGAATGGGTCAGTGGTCAAGTGCTATAGGACAGGTCCTCGTAAATTTGGACTGATTGTGGTGAATGTGGTGAACTGATGAAGGGAAAGGTGTACCAGGGTTCACTTAATTACTGTACTTCACCCATTGTAATTCTAAACTACCAGTAGGACTCAAGAAAAATTCAACAAGACAAGCAAGATAAAAAAAAAAAAGCTTCCCAAAATAATAGGAATTCTTGGTGATGTATTCAATTTACATTTAGCACCAAATGTGGCACCATTTTGCATCTAGCCCCCCTTGCATGAGCAAAATTTTTCAAAGGGGAGGGGGACACCCCCTCCCCTTAACCCCGTCCTCACGACGGCGATCAGTCACATCAGCCAGGTCAGAGGAAAGCACCAGGACAAAATTTGGACCTGCGGAGAACACTGATTATTAGGAAGCAGATCACTAATTGGGGGAAATCTTGGTGCTCTTGCCCCCCCCCCCGAAAAAAAACCTGGCTACGCCACTGATTAAGTAAGCAAAGGTAATCAACAGCTTTGTCCAAGTTTCTGTTTAGACTACGGCAATTTAAGTGAAACAAATCAAAATTGCTGTCACTAGATAGAGCGTTAAAGTCATCAGTTGCATAGTTACTGCAGTCATCTGGCATACAATCAAGCTTATCAGTGACAGTGCATATATCGCTTAAAAAATTCTGACTTTTATCTATTGATAGAAATGATTTTAAATTGTCAGATGTATCAACATCACTGGCTCGAAAGAAAGGGAGAGCTTTCTGTAAACAACCAGGACATAACCAAGAAGAGTGCTTTTTAAGTACGTAGAAACAGGCACTGACAAACTAAAGGATAATCCCAAACCCAAAGAAAAACCCTGACGGATCACGAACACAATGTCAAACAGACTACACATACCATGCAACAAGGAACAAAAGAGTCTTTGTTACTACTGAGATTTAGTACTGCCACTGCAGCCAACCCAAAAACAACACTCCAGCCCAACCACCACAAAGAACCCCAAAACAAAGTCCCACAAAGACCACACAGTCAAATCCACCACACACCCGAAGGCAACACCACGCCCGAAGGCAACACCACGCCCGAAGGCAACACTACGCCCGAAGGCAACACTACGCCCGAAGGCAACAGTGCATAGAATCATTACAAGACATATGCGCCAAGTGTAAACAGGAACGGCAATGAATTGTACTTAACATGTCGTAGATACCTCTATTACATAATGGACAGACGGGGAATTCAAAAGTCATAACCTTACAAACCCACAACACAAAAGAACAAAGAGAGAACAAGGAAAAAAACCTAGCGTAAACAGAAATGAAAAGAAAAGAAAAGAGAAGTTGCTTCAAGAATACGAGTTACAAGAAAATCAGATTACAAGGCCTAAGTATAGTTCACCAGACATAGCAATGCATTGCTGTAAGCTTTAAGTTTTGAATAGTACAAGGTTTTGAGTGACGACTTACTGCAGCTGCGTACCGGTGATGAATTTAAACGGCATTGTAATAAAGACTGTGCTATTCAAGAGGGTTGACCCACGAATTGCCTCTTTGTAGATCCAGAATAGGACAAATTAAAGCTACATGGTTAAACTGATGCCAAGAAAAATCATTTTGCATATTTATCCAGCTCTCCCAAATCCTCAATTCTTCTGACAACTTTATCTTCATTGTTCATAAAATGTGCGAATATTTTGCCGTCCTTCGACCATCCATTGTCGGTCCCACTGTGCTGCTGGGTAGCCTTCAAAAGCTGCTGGTTGCGGTATGGTATGCTTTTGTTAGTAGACAGTCTTGTTCAAAGAATAATTTAGAAAACTTCAAAAGTCAATGAATTAAGTTTCCTTTACTAGGAATATTTATGTGAAACTTTGTTTACCCCCGGGATTGTAAGGAGAAAGATACTACTTCAGTTTTCAACTCTAGTAAGAACTGGAATTTTTCATGAAAGTTTAAAAAATAATTGCCATATACTAAGCCTAAAACAATAAAATCGTTGGTTTCTACTGATACCACCAGTAATGAAATACATAGGCGTAGGAAGCTTTTCGAGACGGGGGGGGGGCTGAACCTTGTTTCGGATCGCTGTCCTGGGGAGGGGTCTAAACTTTAAGAGCAATTACTGCAAATTTTTGACATATTTCTTACAGAAGAGACAAATATCTTGCCCTTGGATCTTGGCCACACAAGGGTCGGGGAACACTGCACCCGTCTGGTACTTTGTCAATTTTTTCGGGTTACCATAAGGGAATCCCAACGGTGGTCAGTCGTTCCGGCGATTCACCTGTGTTTGCTTATAATGGAAACAGGTTCTTCAACATGATTCCCGAATATTCGGTGCGCTTTGCGGGTGGTGGAATTTTGTTTCCTTTCATAATCTGGTTTCATATAGCAATCCTCGCCACTTTAGTTTGTAGTTGTAGTTTTAGTTTTAGTTTGTAGACTGTAGTTTTCACTCTCGGATATGTGGGTAAATAATACGGTGCAACGTAACTTACCGGATGGAGATAAGCTGCCCCCCCCCCCAAATGAATATTTTTAAAATCAATTGAGGTCGATTCTTCGATGGTTTTAAAATTGGAGCTGTCCGCGCTATATGTAAGACACAAGACACATTTCCGCCAGAAAAAATTGTCACTCAATGAATTCTACCCTTGGTGCAGCAAGCAAGTAGACTAAGCCAAATTTCTAAGTTGATTACGTAGAATGGTATTGCATCAAAGTGTTCTTTCTACCCAGGCCATGGGCGGCAATCCTAGGGGATGGGGGAATATACCCCCCATGAAAATGGATTGTGGAATACTTTACACTATATCATCCCCTATGAAATAACTCCACAGATTCGGAAATCATGTAAAAAAGTTAAGTTAGTTATTAAGAACATTCTTAAGAGAACACAAAAATTAAAACATTACAGAAATTCACGCTTTAAAAATGTAACATGCAACAATTTCCTCTAAAATAGAACTAGAACGTATCAATGTGGCTTGACAGTTCTGTACACCCTCTTTGACTAACGAAAACATTGATATATTACACATATGCCAACTGATAGGGGCGCTCCGCTTAGATACAGTGCCACTTTCAAACACGGGTCGCCTCCCATGCCCCAGACCCGGAGACGCCATCAAAGCAAAGCAATTCTAGGATACTTTGGCTTTCGTTGGGCAATTACTGGTGTCATCCCTGAACTTTCTTCCCTTACGGACTACCAAGACGTGCTAAACGCAGAACTGTTGTTGCAACTGCGTGTTTGAGGTTTGAGATACCTATACTTTAAAGGGCATTGAAATCAAGAGTGCAAATTCCCAGGTGAGGAGACGTGCACTCAAACCAAATAGCGACGACGAAACCATCATTTCTGCCCAAATTTATTATAATATATAACATAAAACTGGGGAAATTTAATATAATTGATAACTGCTGCAACGTAAAATGGAGTAAAACAATACTAAATGTTCTAAATATTTTCAAGGGGATGCAAGAAGATAACAACATATCAGGGCGGTCGAACCATGGGCTCTGGGGCTGCAACTACCCATTTTTTCAGTTTGAAGGGTTTTTTGTTACATAACGTTCAAAATTATCTCAGAAAATGTCAAAACTTGGGAGTTGAATGGTTAACCCCTAATCTTAGACGCCTTCATTGGCGTAGCTAGAGGGGGGCAAGGGGCGATTTCCTCCCACAAATCCTCTAAAGACTCTTTCGGAATTTTGCCACCTAACATTTCTTACAACGCATGGTCGTCGCTAGTTTTGGACTATTACAGTGGTCCTTGCATACACAGTTCAAAAGCAATTCCTTATATGCAATTCAAGTAAGAAAATTTCAGCGCGCTTCGTGCGCAACCAATATGAACACGTGTCTCATTACTAGCACTGTCTGTAAACTGTGAAGCCACCATTAGGATTCTAGTTGGAGCACTGACAAAGGGAGGGCAAAGCACTCCAGCAGGACCTTCGCAATTGTAATGGAAACTTTCGGTCAGCACCTAATATATCCAATCATCCTCAGCCAAAATATTTCTTTATCATTGCAATTTACAAATGAAAGAAGAGGTACTATCTCCAGAAATGGTCTAGAACAGCCACAAAAGTCATCTAAGAAAAATTCTATTTTGTCACACAAAGACATCCCGCCTCTGGCTTGCCGCCTTGTCTTGCTTGGAAAAGCTATGTACTCACCGATTAACTCACCGATTCCCATCGGCAAATGAGGCTGATGGGATCTTGAACACTGGGGCAGGCAGCCACTTATGGCTTATATAAAGCCCCTGTCTTTTCTTCAAAATTGGATCAATTTTGTTTTTAAAACTATTAACACTTTCAGCAGTGACAGCTTCAAGAGGCAGGTTATTCCACTCAGAAATGACACGTTGACTGAATGAGTACTTCCTAATGTCCAACCTACAGTTGGGTTTATAAAACCTGAAAGGATGCCCACGAGTACGACAATCAGAGTGTTGTTCAAAAAAAATACAAGCATCAATTTTCTCTAGTCCATTGACAATCTTAAAAACCTCAATGAGATCTGCACGAAGTCTACGCATTTCCAAGGACAAAAGATTAGTTTCAAAAAGCCTGTCCTCATAACTTAAATGAGAAATTTCAGGTATCATCCTTGTAACTCGCCTCTGCACCTTCTCAATATTATTAACATCTTTCTGGTGATAGGGACGCCAAACTTGACAGCAGTATTCCAAATGAGGCCTAACTAAGGACTTGTACAATCTCAATATATTGTCTTTACTTTTACAAGAATATGTTCTATTAATGATACCAAGAACCTTATTTGCTGATGCCACAGCCTTAGCACATTGCTTACTCGAACTCAGGGAATCATCAACAATTACGCCTAAATCTCTTTCAGATGAAGTACTTTCAATTTCCTCACCACCAATAAAATAGCTAGCCTTTCTATTGTCATAACCAATATGAAGGCACTTACACTTCCCAGCATTAAATGACATTTGCCAGTCCTCCGACCATTTAAACAAACAATCTAAATCTGCTTGCAACATAGACACTTGCTCCATGGATGAAACATCAGAAAGAACTTTTGTGTCATCTGCAAATTTTAATACAAAGCTATTGAGGTTCAAGTCAAGATCATTAATATATATGATAAATAAAGTAGGACCAAGGACAGATCCTTGCGGCACACCACTAGTAACAGGAAGCCAGTCAGATTTATGACCATGCAAAACGACTCTTTGAGACCTGTTACTGAGCCAGTTCTCAATCCAATTTACCACAGATGATCCTATACCATGTGCTTTCACCTTGTTAATTAGACGTTTATGAGGAACTTTGTCAAAAGCCTTACTAAAATCTAGATAAACAACATCAACAGGGAGTCCTTCATCAATCTTCCTTGTAACAATTTCCATAAAATGTAACAAATTAGTAAGACAGGACCTTCCAGACCTGAAACCATGCTGAGAATCATTAACAAGATTGTATTTGTCCAAGTGATTTATAATACTATCCTTCAAAATGGACTCCATAACTTTACAAACTTGTGAAGTCAGGCTTACAGGCCTGTAGCTACTAGCTTGGTTCTTTGAACCCTTTTTGAACAATGGTGTAACATTTGCTAATTTCCAGTCAGATGGCACAACATTATAAACAAGACTTTGACTAAAAATCAAGCTCAAAGGTTGAGCAATCACATCAGCAAGATTTCTCAATACAACAGGATAAACATCGTCAGGCCCTGGAGCTTTATCATGATGAAGACCAAGTAATTTTTTCAAGACAACTTCCTCTGACAAATCAACATTACCTAAGACATCTATATCGTCATTAATAAGACTGTCACAAACGGGAATCTCATGTACATTTTCTTCTGTAAATACTGAAACAAAGTACTCATTCAACATCTTAGCATTAATCTCATCATCAAGGACAACCTGACCATTACAATCAACTAGAGGGCCAACAGTTTCTTTGGTCCTCATTTTACTACGAGCATATTTATAGAAGGACTTAGAATCATCCTTAATTCCCAAAGCTAACCTCCTTTCAAATGCACGTTTTGCTGCACGGAGAGTTTTAGTAGAATCATCAAGAGCACTTTTATACCTTAAAAAGTCATACTGACTATGAGACTGTCTGTACGTCTTCCAACACCTTAATTTCCTTTTCCTAGCTCTATCAACAGCTTTTGACCACCAAAGAGGCTTATTAACCTTTTTACTCTTCTTGAGTGGAGTGTGCTTTAAGACCACTTCCTCAAGTTTACATCTAAAAAAGGACCATTGGTCCTCAACAGATATATTGTCAAAAGCAGCAAACCAGTTAACTGATTTGAGTTTACTCCTCATGACTTTAAAATCCCTCTTCTATAATCATAATAATAATCTCTCCAAGAAGTCACTACAGTATCCGTAATCAATTTAAAAGTAATGAAGTTATGGTCACTGCTAGCAAACTGCTCGTGAACAATCAAATCCTCAACCATACAATCATTAGAGGACAACACTAAATCCAAAATATTTTCACCCCTGGTAGGCTCATGAACATGTTGATGAAGAAAACAATCTAAAGTTAAGTCAAGAAAAGCTTGCCCTTCACTACCAGAGTGCAGCCGCACCCAATCAATTGTTCTATGATTAAAATCACCACAGACTAGGAGATTTTCAAATCTACTACAAGCTTGTTGGATAACAGTATGTAATGCAATTTCACTATCTGTAGTAGCAGAAGTACTATTGTAACATACTCCAATGCAGAGACTAGACTTTGCATCAACAAACTTACACCAAATAGATTCAGCAGCAGGAAAATTAGTCAAATCCTCAACAACAGCGACCTTAATATCCTCTTTTACATACAAAATGCAACCACCACCTTTGGTTGACAATCTATCTTTTCTAAAGATATTAAAGCCTTGTAAGGAAAGTTCTGCATCTCCTATTAAATCATTAGCCCAAGATTCGGTAATCATAATAATATCTGGATTATGCTCAAACACATAGCTCTCCAGCTCACTGACTTTACTAACGATACTCCTGGCATTAACAAGAAAACACTTAAATGTTGAACAGACTTCACCAGCACTTAAAGTAGGTACCTGAACCTGATTTGAAACATAATGGTTAAAATCATGTGAAACCTGAGACTTATCAGGGACACAAACAACACCAACATTATGTACACTATTTACAGGTGCATTAATACTTACTGCTGCTGCATATTTTGGGAGCCGACATGACTGTGACTCCTCAGTAAAAAAGAACTAGCATTAGCTTGTCTTCTATTACTGACAACTATCTTACCTCCAACCAATACTAAGTTATGCTCCCCATTTTCTCTTCTATGTTTCAGTTCTTTACGTAACTCATAGTCTTTCTTTCTCTCTTTAACAGTTAAATCAGGGTGATATAAACACACCTGCCACTCCTCCTTGCCACGCAAGTTCTTAGCAATTCTAAGTAACTTATTCTTTGATTTGGTGCTTCTAGTTTCACAACTGTCTTTCGATTAAATGAGGCATTCCCATCTCTGAGTTTTGGGACCCTATGCGTAGTAACAACTTTAACATCAGGGCCTGAAGCACTTCGTGTATAAGATAGTTAACCTTTTCCAAATCACTTCTTCTTCCTTCATCCCCTTTACTATCTGAGGCTACAGACTCGGGGATGCTTGAAATTACAACATTACAGGCTCTTTCTTCTTTGTCTTTTATTTCTTTGACCTCTTCTCTCACTATATCTCTAACCTTCCCAGCAAAATCATCTTTCAAAGAAGAGAGGTCCTCAACTTGTTGAGAGAGTTCATCAATTTTCTTTTCAAGAAGGTCATTTTTCTCTTTTAAACTTTGTACCAGCTTCATAACATCAATGGCCATGTCATTACATTTCTTACAAAACCAATGGATTTGTTCTCTCCCCCTCATTAAGAAAGTTATAAATATCATCAGAAATACCCTCACATTTTGTATGAAACCAAACAGAACAGAATTCACAACACACTGCTTTGGTATTATCTTTTACAAATTTACCACATTTCCCACAATTTTTGGGGTTGCCACTTTTACTAACATCAGGAGCATTAAGCAATGGCAAGCTGTTGCTTCTTGTCTTTAGTCTGTCATGAGGTTTGTCCTTACTACTACTAGCCATACTACTTTATGTACTTTATCATGTCTATAAAACTAAACTAGAATGCAACTACAGTACAACTCACCATACTCATGACTAACAAAAAATAGTGAAACTGGTACATACAGTATACAGTGGGTGGGAGTACACACACACATGCTACAGCCTGAACAAATTTTTAAATCCAGAAAAATATCAAACATCCAAAAACCACAGAATCCCCAAAACATCAGTTTCCACTCTTAAAACTACACTTGATAAGATTCCAGCAACATTGGTAAGAAACCAACCCATATCACAAAAAATTTACAGAGAAATGAGCCACAGTAGTAGCACCTGCCTCCATCACTGCACTGCATGTCAACTGTACTCTCTAGTATGTACGACACACCTTACGAGAATGCAGCCTTCGTTGAAAATAGTTTGTCAAAAGCCTTAGATTTCTACGAGCGCCCATTACAAGGTCATGTTTATGAATGAATTACCCACAATGTAACAACATTTCATTCGTAATAGCTCCATGGTATACCTGAACTTCAAACAGCCTGACAATATTTACTACGATTGTTTATTACTATAACCATTAGCGATCACCTTTTCTAATGGGTTTGATAGGCCACCTCTCTGGCTCCAAGCCCCCACCCCCTTGCTATAGAGCGAAATTAGAGCCGTACCTGTTGCTATAGCAATCTGAGTGTAACTGTTAGTCATTTTGCGGTTGGCATACTCCGTGCCTCGGTCTTGTGGTGTTTGTTTCTTTCTTCTAAAGACTTCGCCGATCCTTGACCAAAAATATCAAATTCCTCCATGATACCTTCTCAGTACGATTTCCCCACCTCTGACGTCTACTAAATCCTAAGTAAAAGGACTTCCACGAGGCAGGGGTGTTGCCAGGATTTGGCCATCAGGGGGCATGCTCCATACGGGGAATGGCTAGCCGCATATATATATATATATATATATATATATATATATATATATATATATATATATACATATATATATATATATTTCAAGAATCTACACTTCTTTAGAGCAAAAAATAGTTCAACTGTTGCGGTCCTATCTAGGTTTATACACATTATATCGTATTCACCCCATCTGCCCAGTGAAATATCCAAACCTCCCTTCACGAGTAGCTCACTGTACCGCTTAAACAAACACAAGAGAACGTATTAATAAGCTGTGCAATATGGATTGTGACACCCGACCTTTACATAAAACCGTTTTGGCTGCCTATATGTTTCTTTGGAAAGGTGGAAAGGGTTTGTGCTATTAAGCAATATCGAAAGGAACTATGGAAGAAACTGAATCAACCAAAACCATGGCCTTCCTAAATTTTTGTTTCATATAGCAGAAAATGCCTTACTGAGAGCAAAAAAGGATTAACCGTCGGGGAGACTGGTCACCTTCGGCTTCTGGGACTACATACTTTATCGTACCAGGGAGTTGCTAGAGACTCTCTAGCAACTCTCCAGCAACTCCCTGATCGTACAGGCTTTCTCCGACAGAGTGGCAAGGCTCCCTGCCCCCTATCTGACACAACCCCTGCTGTGAAGGCTTTTGGCTAGTGTTCAAGGAAGCTCCCATCTAGACTAGAGCAAAGGCTAGAGCAGCTATAAACTGGCTTTCTGAAAGCTGAACAAAACGCAAAACAAGTGCGAAATGAATTTATTCCGTGTTCATGTTTCCTTACATCGTTGTACGTTTGACGTAAAAGTTGTCAACTTCTAAAACTGACTAGTCACTAATAATTTACTACTAATAAATTACCAATAACTAATTATTCCTCAATCCAAGAAAGCTCGGGTCTTAAAAAGCCGTGAAGATAATTTATAATTTAAGTCGAACAAGTCTCACCGTGAGTGATGTTATGAGTCCGAAAAGGAGCATCCTGATCTACTTCAGTTACTTCAAATTCTCCCCCAGTATGTAGGCGTCTTCCAAGATGTGAGTGATAGTGTAAGGTAACTTTGTGTAACACACTGTAATATAATGACAAAAGAACGAATAGGATGAGAAAGGCTAAAACAAAAGGAATGTTCCTGCGCTTACACAACACTTTTCTCAACATGTTTGTATGAGTTCCTGTTTGGCAGTCCTACTAGGTTTTTGAAATCAGTCCTGTGTGGTCACCCATTGAGCTCTTACGTATAAAGTGCAAGCAGAGAAACTTCCTTTGAAGTTATCATAAGTTCCAGCATTCCAAGAGTGTGATCCCATACCTCAGGGATTTATCCACTCTTGCTGGCAAGTAATGTCAATTATGCTGTGTCTATTATGTTACCGACTCTAATTCCACGGGGGATTGTTCGCACGTGTAATAGATGAGGTAAGTACGGATTAAAGTACCAGAGATAAGTTTTGGGGATATTCCCTAACCTCTAAGATCTGGCCTACCACACAATGGAACCTATTGAAGCATATGGAGAAATCATTAGCAAGACTCCCAATGTACGCCAGACTCTCTTAACTTTAGTACGCAGAGTGAGGATGAAATCTTTGAAAGTGAAACATGGAGTGAGGACTCTGCCAGTGATTCTGGTGGAGAAGATTCTCAGCCCATGCATACGACTTATCGAAAAACAACTAGTACTTATTTTCAATAATCGTTTACTATGTTTGCTTATAGGCTACAGCATTTTGCTTGTTTTTCATGAAAGGCATTACCATAATTTGTTTCAACACTTTAGAGAAGGAAGCTCGAATCAAGTTTCGATGTGTTAGAGGGGTACCGTTATTCCAAGCATTCTGGTGAGATTTGCATTCAGTTGAAATCTGATGTGTGGTTCTCAAGATATTAGCAGTTAAGAGCTGTCACTTTCTCAACCCAAACTGAACTTGAAGCAAGCACATATGACGTCATTACCTCACATAAATTAGCACTCTTTTGTTTTTCTTTTAACTTTACACCCATTTTCTCCTCCATTACAATCCCATTTTTTCAAAATTGTACTGCAGATATATCAAATAATACCTTTTGCTTCGGTTTAAGGAAAGAAATGAAAATTTTGGGCTTTTATTAAAGAAATTTAACGCATTTGGGGTTTAATTTGGTGAGGAAAATTGGGAAATTTGGGGGTTCTTTTTGAAAAATTATTCCAAATTAAGAGCAAAATCATGTTTATCGTCGGGGCAACTGCTTGTTCTCTTTATGTATATACTACATTTTAAATAGGAGCAGCCTTCCCCGACGAAGGCCGGGGGATGGCCCCTGCCTAAAACCTGGTACCAATATATAGTGTTACATGATACGTAAGCTTTTCTTTGATAATACCTGTAACGTTTGGTGCGGTTCGCACATGTACAGTGTATAAGTACAGTTTAAGTCAGTCGAAGTGGGTGAAGCTAAAGTCTTGTAGTCATGCAAAGAAGGGGATCTCCAATTGCAGCTTTCTTCAAGTTATTTTCCTAACTCAGTTAGTCATAAGCTTACTCAAGATCTATTCTTGTTCGGGGTAAGTTGATACTTATTCTGTGAGTAGTGTAGGAAGATTTGACAAGTTTTGAGGCGGTACATTACAGGTAGTGTATGATGTTCATTGAATATAGCAAAGGTGAAAATGTAGTCACTGAGATTCCTTTGGGG
The DNA here is from genome assembly GCA_029531755.1 of Holothuria leucospilota. Classification (NCBI taxonomy): domain Eukaryota; kingdom Metazoa; phylum Echinodermata; class Holothuroidea; order Aspidochirotida; family Holothuriidae; genus Holothuria; species Holothuria leucospilota. The sequence continues at coordinate 16,067,450 of CM055965.1, forward strand.
AAGGCTCAGAGTTGGGTAGTAACGAGTTACAAGTAACGCTGTTACTGTAACGAGTTACATTTTGTGTAACGGAACCCTGTAACGAGTTACATTTGCATTTCAGTAACGGAGCAAGTAACTAGTTACAATTCTGTGTAAAATTAACTGTAACGGCGTTACATTTGGGTCCCGTTACTTTCCCGTTACAAATAGTCAAAATGACCGCAAATTGCGTTTTACTCGAAGTAGTAACAAAGTTTTCAAATTGATGACACTTTGGTATTAAAATTATTTTCGATATATTTATCATTCATCTCTGTTATCGACGTCGCCCTCACCAACATCAAATTTTATTCACGATTAGAATCAGCAGTTGATATTAGATGCACATGCTGCAGGCTTACAGGGTCACTTGATTGTCGATTAAACTAAGTTTAAAATTTGATTTGTGTGTCAATTTACTTATTAGACAGATCAATGCTTATTATCCATGAGACCGAATCTTTGTGCGATTAGTTGAAAAATACTGAACGGTCCTCTGGCAAACTAAGGCCCAGCTGACCTTATATAGCCTATTATATACTACGTGAAGTCAGCTGAGCCTTAGTTTACTCATATTGTCATTTAGAGGACACTTTGGAGAGATAGTGCACCATGAGACAGGTTGGCCCATAGGCATTCAAATACTAGGCTTGCTTTGAAAGTTTAATCATTGCCTTTTGAGACTTTAGGACTGGACACGGGTCCACCCAATCTGAGTCGGAGCTATCTGCCATTCTAGATTCCCTAATCTTTCCGAGCATGGTACATACCCCTGAAGTTCTGGCACCAATTCCGATACCAGTCTTTTTGCCAATGTATAGCATATCAAACTTACAGAGTTTTAATTCTATTGTACATGTCCACCATTAACAAACTCATCATTTGTAATCACTTCCATAGCTGGTCTCCTCAGTAATTTAGTTGATCATGTGTGACAATACTTTACATCTGTATATTGTGCACAAATTACAATGGGACTTTAAACACTTTTAATGTAACTTTCATATTTGAGAACTCGGCTGGAATGAGCTCCGAGTACAAGTCCAGTAACATCACATTCCGGAAAAATTTCGATACCGGAACCCCGGGCAAATTCCTAATCTAGAAAAACGCTCTCGAGACCGGCAGTAAGCTAGTCGAATCCGGACTCGTGCGTTGGAGCCCAGCAAATTATACGGTGTCAATCGTCGGCAAACACCGTGCATCCATTTATGTATCTAATTAAAATGTATGGTATCCTTATTTGATGAATCAAACGTATGAATTTAGGCTATATCATATTCTTTTCAATGCCCGTAACTCCTTACGCTGCATGGAATAATAGTAAGGCTAATATAAAAACAGCAGAATATTGAGATGGTCAAATGGCGTTAAAAGTATCTTAACAAAGCTAATTGAAAGAGGAGAGAAGCGTCCGACTTAAAACTTTACCTAAAGAAGTATTTATTGTAAGAAGAAAGTGAATTATGGGTACATGATCTGCATGTGTAAACTACATAGTCTCACCATTTCTATGCATTGTTTTATATCGACACAATGTGAAACTTGAAATTTATGCCGAAATATCACTTAACCCAACCTTAGCAGTGAGGTTTTAAAATTTTACCGTTAACAAATATAGAGAGAGCATCGTATTACCATATTTATGCCCTTGAGGGGTGAAGACTTTAATTACTGCTAAAACAATGTTTTCCCCTTTAATAGCCGCTAACCTGTCGTAATCGTTATGGGAGTATAAAGATTTCCACCCTCAAAGAAGTACTGTCGTAACTGGAAAAGTTTTGGTTACAACCATATTCGTCTAACAAATAGTTTGCGTAAGCTCCGACACCTGGACACAGTATCATGATTCGCTGCTTCATGATGAGCGTTAGGAGCCTCTGCCTGAATCCCCAGTGAAGATCAGCTGGCATCATTGACTTTCTTTGGGGAACACCTAAGGAAAACCTGCACAAATGAGGTTCGGTCCTCTCATGCGCCCCTTCTTAATATCTAATTATGCCCCCTTTCATTTCAGGTACCGAGGTACCGTATATTCACCTTGAAGTAACTAGTTACTTTTGAAAAGTAGCTAGTTACTTTTCAGTTAAGAGTAACTGTAACTAGTTACTTTTTCAGCATTGTAACTAGTAACTGTAACTAATTACAATTTTATGGAATTAACTGTAACTATAACGAGTTACTTTCAAAGTGTAACGAGAACAACCCTGGGAAGGCTCCTCCCCATTTTGTTGGATTTTTACTCTTTGTTTAAGGTTTTGGGCTTCTCCTTTTTTAGTGCTACTTTATCACACTTTTTAATGTACTTCATTTTCTTTTGGTATTTTTACTGTTTCTTACCTTTATAAACGCGTCTTTGATTTCGTTTGTGGAATTGGTGCGTATCATGATCATTATCATGATCTTTATGATCGTCGTTATGAACATGTTCATAACCATCATCATCATGATCGTTGTCGCCAATGTCATTTAAAAATGTCCTAACCACATCCATCTGATGTACGTACAGGTCATTTTGAACTGTAAAGGCTAGCAAAAGAAAACCTTACTACAGGTGAGAATGTTTTGAATGCTTTGGGCATTAATACTTTTCTGAACCCACTCTTAGAGCTCGACATAGTTCCCAGTGTTCATTTGATAAAATGGAGATCAGCTCTTTCTCTTTATAACCTGGAAGTGCCTTTTGTATGGTTTTGATTCAACCATGTACTACTGGTCAGCGTATACATCACATTCGTGTCTGGTTAGTAGAAGTCTTCTCCGAAGCGGCTAGTTTGTTTCTTCTGTACGAAATACATGTCCTACTAGTAACTCAGATCCACTGACGCATCATTTCTACTTTCTTAGTCTTCATGCCCAAAGTTTGTTTCATTCAATACGGCGAGAATCGTTTGACAATGTTACGTTTCCTCTCATACAGGCGATAAACCATGGTAGTTGTGCCATATTCAGCAAATCGCAATATTTCTGCTTGGAAATCCCATTTCTTCCTCTCTAAAGCTGGCACATGTGCATAGGCAGTACAGTGAAACACTCTGAAATGTTCAACTTTGATTTCTTCCACACCAAACTCAATCGGTGTTACCTTTTTACGGAGTGACGTGGGCATCCGATCTCTAAGATGAGCTGCTGTGTTGAGCTGTCAGCCCCAACACCTTTTGTCAAACCATCACGGAAGAGGTTTTCTCTGTTTGACCTTTGCTGACCTCAAATGACCTTGGACTGTCACCAGAAAGGATTCTTTTACTCAACATGGGGGCATCCATGTGCGAAGTATGAGTGCAATCAATGTTTACCCTTTTTTAATGTAATATTTGTAATAAGTCCAAAAAGGATTTCACCACTTGACCTCCAATGACCTCAGATGACCATTGGCCGCTACCAGAATCAGTAGGGTTTACCTTCTACAAATATATTCATATGCCAATTATGGAAACAACCTCTGGCTCAATCACAAGGTTCCATTTTTACAAGGTGTTCAGTTTTTGACCTCTAGTAACTTCAAATGACCTCTTACCTCCTACAAAACAATAGGGTTCTTCCTCTTAATATGGGAAATTACAAAATTACCAAGTACAAAAAACAAAAATTTCTCCTATCTTGAGATATGATGTTTACAAGTAATTTCTAAGTTTTTCTTAGAGTTTCATCTCCAGTGAGTCATATAACCTCTGCCATCTACTAACACCAATAGGATACATCTACTGACCATAATGGGAAGTATGGGAAACATCCACGCTTCCTACCACGAAATATCGTCTTTACAAGGTTTGTGTCTTTAACTCTGGTGACCTTGAAGACCTCTGATCTCCAACAAACCATAGGGTTCTTGCTTACAATAAAGTGAATTCATATATTAAGACTGAATAATTCATCTTTCGTACCTTGACGAATTTTTATGTTTAAGAAATTTTTTATTTTTGACCTCAGGGGAGTCTCACATAACCTCTGTCCTCCACCAAAGAAGAAAAGGGTTCTTTCTCTGAGTATGGCAGATCCATACAGAGGTGATGAACAGTATTCGTTTCATTATTTTGAGCAAATTCATAGTACCAACAATATGGATATTCTTTGAACAAAACGAAAAGCTTACTGGATGGCCCAGCTGTGTACTACGGTATCCATCCCTTCGGTCTAAAAAAGAAAAGAATTTTATTTACACAAGCTAGTCAGTTACTTAAACTGATCCCTTGCTCGCCCTCTTCTTTCAGCCTAACTTGTAATCCTTTTAAACTCGTTTCAGTTTGTCTTACTTCCTTTATCTCTGACGATCGGCTTTACTACTTTTGTACTTTTAAACGTTTTACTGTTTCCATATTTTAAGCTCCTTGGGAAGTTGCCAGCCTTTTCTCTTTGAGAATCTTACATCTTATCTTTCTAAAGATCAGGCATTTTTTAACCTTTTACACTTGCTCAAGTTGTAAATTTGTCTGACTGTTATAACAGTTTGTATGCTTGCTTTTAATCAGTCTGGCTGACGAAGGTTTTTATTTTTCCTTTTTTTCCATCTCATATATTTCAATGCTTCTATGCACATGTAATTTACATATCAAATCTTTTACAGTTATTCAAAAACAAAAAAAGGAAATAACTTGGTATTAATTGCTTCTTGAAGTTACGTTGGGATGGAAGAAAGAGTTACAATACAAACAACGGTTGACTTAATACATACAAGACTTTTTGAGTTCACATTGTGACTAGTAAAGAATTAAATAGGTGACTGAGCTACTTAGATCACACACGAGCAAAAACAGTCATACAAACTAAAATAATTTGAATGCTTGAAACGATGTGTGCATTGAGGGAACATCTCGCTGCAATACCTAACAGAAAGAATAAATATTATATTTAGATGGCTCACAAAGGTTGATTAAAAACGGAAAGCTTCCAAGCCCAGTGTTGTTTTTTTTTAATTTTATAGATTGTAGTTGACATATATATATACATATATATGTATATATACACCAAATATAAAGGAAGAGGATATAATACATCCATAGAAAAGTGTTCAATAGAATACAGAGCATGATATAGATAAATTTATTGAGTAAGACCAACACATAGTAAATAGATCACGAAAAATTTGTTTCTTGAAGAAAATGTTTCTTTCACTCTTCAGGTGATCAAGTTCGTTTGAAAACAGTGACCCTCAATAAGCGTTAAGAGTTAATGTCCAAATGCAGACACTCAGATATGTTTCTTCTACATTCCAAACGCACACACAAAGTTTAAGACACTAGTTTATACATGAATACGTGATTACACCACCTGTTACTTTTCCTGGGTGGCTGTTCTTCAGTCAAACTCGATCACCTAAAGAGTGAAGGTACGTTTCCTTCACGAAACAAATTTGTCGTGATCTATATATTATGTGTTAGTCCGACTCAATAAAAATTTATCTATACCTGAAGTGTGAGGGTAAGTCTCCTTATATATATATATATATATATATATATATATATATGTATATATATATATATATATATATATATCGACGGGTATTTAAACTCAGTTGACCGCGTTCTATCACATAGGCCTGAATGGCTCAGTGGTCAGAGCATCCGCCTTGTATGCGGGAGGTCGCTTGTTCGAATCCTGCTTGAGGCTAAGTTTTCCATTCACATATAAATATCCTCTTTCAGTATAGGGCTATGCCTATGTTAGAGGTATAATGACCTAAGGTCTTCATGCGACTATTCAATACAGCGTTGATTCACCCATTCATATAAAGTCGCTACGTCACTCTTCTTACTCATTACTACATGGGACGCGTTACTATGACGTAACAATGGAAAGCTTGACTCGACGGTATTTAAACTCAGTTGACCGCGTTCTACCACATAGGCCTCAATGGCTCAGTGGTCAGAGCATCCGCCTTGTATGCGGGAGGTCGCTTGTTCGAATCCTGCTTGAGGCTAAGTTTTCCATTCTCATATAAATATCCTCTTTCAGTATAGGGCTATGCCTATGTTAGAGGTATAATGACCTAATGTCTTCATGCGACTATTCAATACAGCGCTGACTCACCCATTCATATAAAGTCGATATATATATATATATATATATATATATATATATATATATATATATATATATATATATATATATATATATATATATATAGTAGGTCGAGGTTGGTAGATCGAAGTTAGAATGTGTAGGTCGAAAGGTAAATAGTAGTACATTCGATCTTGGATTTTTATACCAATCCTAGATAGAGCATAGCCCTTATCAAAGCAGGAAAGGTTCAGAGAAAATACCAGAGAGAAAAATTGAGCCTTACCGAGGGTTTGAACCCGCCATCCTCCGCTTTCCGGGCAGAGTCTGTGACCACTACACCAGTTCGGCTTGTGATTCACAGAAGTGACAGACAGGCTACAAATACCTCGTGTGATTCAATTTTCTCTCCAGGTTACCATGGTAGTCCCAAGCGGGATGAATATTCAGTAGGTCGAGGTTGGTAGATCGAAGTTAGAATGTGTAGGTCGAAAGGTAAATAGTAGTACATTCGATCTTGGATTTTTATACCAATCCTAGATAGACCTACCTCGACCTACTGAATATTCATCCCGCTTGGGACTACCATGGTAACCTGGAGAGAAAATTGAATCACACGAGGTATTTGTAGCCTGTCTGTCACTTCTGTGAATCACAAGCCGAACTGGTGTAGTGGTCACAGACTCTGCCCGGAAAGCGGAGGATGGCGGGTTCAAACCCTCGGTACGGCTCAATTTTTCTCTCTGGTATTTTCTCTGAACCTTTCCTGCTTTGATAAGGGCTATGCTCTATCTAGGATTGGTATAAAAATCCAAGATCGAATGTACTACTATTTACCTTTCGACCTACACATTCTAACTTCGATCTACCAACCTCGACCTACTGAATATTCATCCCGCTTGGGACTACCATGGTAACCTGGAGAGAAAATTGAATCACACGAGGTATTTGTAGCCTGTCTGTCACTTCTGTGAATCACAAGCCGAACTGGTGTAGTGGTCACAGACTCTGCCCGGAAAGCGGAGGATGGCGGGTTCAAACCCTCGGTACGGCTCAATTTTTCTCTCTGGTATTTTCTCTGAACCTTTCCTGCTTTGATAAGGGCTATGCTCTATCTAGGATTGGTATAAAAATCCAAGATCGAATGTACTACTATTTACCTTTCGACCTATATATATATATATATATACATATATATATATATAAATATATATTTATATATATATATATATATATATATATATATATAGAATACATAGTTGTGAAACAACACTGGAAATAGTGCTCAACCGATGGGAGCGAGTATAAATCCAAATAATAAGAGTTTACTTATTATTTGGATTGATATATATATATATATATATATCTATATATATCTATATATATATATATATATATATATATATATATATATAACATGATAATGAGTAGAATATCCACGTGTACTTCGTTTAATGTAGAAATTAAAGAACGATCCAAAACGGAAGATGGACAAAATGAAGTACTAATGTTTTAATTAGCAGCCATATATTTCTACCCCACCTGGGGTCTTCTTCAGTGGCTAATGATATAACAGAAGATAGATCGAAACAAAACAAAACAAAAGCGTTAACAAAGAGTTGAGAAACGCTACAGATAGTTACGTAATAAAGAAAAAAAGCGCGCGACTACAATAGAGATGAGGGGTGTGGGCGCGATCCAGTGTGGGACGCGTGAGAGAAAAATAGTGCAAAAGTATAAGCTAACGCCTACTCGCGCGATAACTCCTAAAAGAAAAGTAGAGGAGTTGATAAAACCGCGCATTTCTTAATAACGTGTGTCCACAAAGGAATAGCCTTTCAGGAAACCCAAATCACGATTTAGGCCGCGTTTATGGGTCCCGAGCTTGAGGATCCATTGCATTTCCCTCCTTTTCCTGCAAATGAGGGAATTAAACCCTGAACCTATGAGAGTGCACTTCAAGTTATCTATACTGTGATCAGGTAGGTTGAAGTGTTCAGCCACAGGGTAACCCCTCGAGTTATCACGGATAGTCTTCTTATGGTAGTTGAACCTGAATCGGAAGGGGTTAGAAGTTTCACCAACATAGTTACCATAGGAACATCTGTCACAGGACAAAAGATATACTACGTTAGGCGAGTCACAAGTGAGCATGGGTGGTTTGATAATTACGTTGGCTCCCTATGGTATTTGATTACCATCCCAAAGTTGAGATTCTTTCTGGAATCTTACGTAATGACTTTAAGATATTGCGGGACGACGAGTCTCTTTGTAATTTATTCTCCCAACCACCCCTACATGCTAAAAGGCAAACATCTAATCTGAGTTCCATTCTCACCTCCTCCAGCCTCCCCTCCAAGAACAAACCCACAGGTAATAGGAAGTGTCTGAAACCCCGTTGTCAGATTTGCAATATTATCAACTGTGAACCCAACTTCCAACCACCGGGAGCCAACGTAATTATCAAACCACCCATGCTCACTTGTGACTCGCCTAACGTAGTATATCTTTTGTCCTGTGACAGATGTTCCTATGGTAACTATGTTGGTGAAACTTCTAACCCCTTCCGATTCAGGTTCAACTACCATAAGAAGACTATCCGTGATAACTCGAGGGGTTACCCTGTGGCTGAACACTTCAACCTACCTGATCACAGTATAGATAACTTGAAGTGCACTCTCATAGGTTCAGGGTTTAATTCCCTCATTTGCAGGAAAAGGAGGGAAATGCAATGGATCCTCAAGCTCGGGACCCATAAACGCGGCCCAAATCGTGATTTGGGTTTCCTGAAAGGCTATTCCTTTGTGGACACACGTTATTAAGAAATGCGCGGTTTTATCAACTCCTCTACTTTTCTTTTAGGAGTTATCGCGCGAGTAGGCGTTAGCTTATACTTTTGCACTATTTTTCTCTCACGCGTCCCACACTGGATCGCGCCCACACCCCTTACCTCTATTGTAGTCGCGCGCTTTTTTTCTTTATTACGTAACTATCTGTAGCGTTTCTCAACTCTTTGTTAACGCTTTTGTTTTGTTTTGTTTCGATCTATCTTCTGTTATATCATTAGCCACTGAAGAAGACCCCAGGTGGGGTAGAAATATATGGCTGCTAATTAAAACATTAGTACTTCATTTTGTCCATCTTCCGTTTTGGATCGTTCTTTAATTTCTATATATATATATATATAATATATATATATATATACATATATATATATATATATGAGTGAATCAACGCTGTATTGAATAGTCGCATGAAGACCTTAGGCCATTATTCCTCTAGCATAGGCACTTGGCTTACATTGAAAGAGGATGATATATATATATATATATATATATATATATATATATATATATATATATAGAATACATAGATGTGAAACAACACTGGAAATAGTGCTCAACCGCTTGGAGCGAGTATAAATCCAAATAATAAGTAAACTCTATGACATTTTCAAGATACAAATTTGTTTCGTATGGGCTTGTAGCCCACTCTCTTCAGTCTTACAATGTATCTTGAAAATGTCATAGAGTTTATTTAGATTTATATATATATATAAACATAGTTCTGCGTCGGTGTACAGTTAAAATTAGAAAACAGGAGTGAAATGAAGACACCATACCATATATATATATATACATATATATATATATATATGTATATGGTACAACTGCAAAATACCCCGTCCCTTCAAATACCTCACTGCGTCCTCATATATATATATATATATATATAATATGTATATATATGTATATATGTATATATATATATATATATGTATATATATATTAAGTAGATGAAAATCCGAAGACATAAATAAAAGATGGACAAAAGTTAACGTTAAATGTTTCCGCCCCACCTGGGGCCTTCTTTTAGTGACAATTGAAAGATTTGAATCTAAACACACACATTAGTACTTGCATTGTGTGTAAAAACAACTAAGCGTAATTAGTTCAACGTAATAGGCTAAGATGAGTTACGTCACAGAGTTATCATAACTACAAAATAATGGAAATAAAGACGCGCATTGCGTTGCGTCCTAAAGAGAGATTTAAAGTGAAGTCACGCGAAAAAGATTTCCAGGAACTGGAAGGCACACACGCAGTGATCTAATAACAGCACAAGCGCACGGCATAACCATAGATACCACGGTTACAGAACGGACCCTTGCCCTTCAAAACCAAGGGAACGCCCGGGAACACGTGACGTCAGTGAAACTGATTTCATGTGACGTGACACGCGTGTGATTCCAGACACTAAAGGGCAAAACACACACGCAGTAAGCGTATGTACAACACACGCGCATGGCATAATCATAGATACTATTGTGACACAATGGACGCGTGCCCTTCAAAACTAAAGAGACGCGCGATCTCTTTAGTTCTGAAGGAGAATTTTACATTGTCACTCGAATGATTGGCGCTGTTAAAATTATTGGCCACAGGCAAGCCAGTGAAGTTACCACGGATGCTGCATAGGTGATTTTTAAATCTTAACCTTAATTTAGATTTAGTCTTCCCAATGTACACAGCACTGGGTGACCTGTCGCAGTATATAGCGTAAATTACATTAGTAGAAGACTCGTACGAGAAATTCTGAAGGTAAAGTTTGAGTCCATAACATAACACATAGTCACCAGTGTCAATGTGATCACATAACTTACAACGTGGTCTTTGACAAGGGCAGTTGCCCGTCGGGCTAGGGGTGGCGCGAATGCAGCTTTTAACCAACAGGTTACGTAGATTTGATGGCAGTCTAAAGGCTTGAAAAGGGGGTGACGAGAAACATTCTGAAAGTTGTGAATCTGTTTTGAGTGCCATACAGGCTCGTTTGATGCTGTTCACAAAGGGGGTCAGTTTAGGATCGTAGACAGTGACTAAAGGAATTCTATTATTGGTTCTCCTTTATTATTGGTTCTCCTTTCTTTGTACTGTAGCAAGCTTTCACGACTAGTCTTTTTAACATTGTCAAAGCACCATTTTAGCAGTTTGTAGGGGAAGCCCCGACGTAGAAGGTTTACAAAGAGATTAATTGAGTCCTCAAGGAAAAGATCGTTAGACGAGCAAATACGCTTGAATCGAATAAACTGACTACGTGCAATAGATTTCTTGATGTGAAACGGATGGAAGCTACTGAAGGATAGATAAGCATGCATATCAGTGGGTTTAGAATACACCCTAGTTTTAAGATGTCCATCTACGATAGTCAATAGAACGTCTAAGTAAGGTAATGATTGGTACGACCTATCCATAGTGAACTTAATAGACTCTTGGCAGCCGTAAAAGGCAGCTGGAAAGTCATTCAGTTCAATGACTGAATGCGGCCAAATCATAAAAATATCATCGATGTAGCGATAACACACAAAAGGTGCCTTCTCGCATTGACAGAGAAAATCATCCTCTAGTACACTCATAAAAATATTAGCATACGAAAGGGCCATCTTAGTACCCATTACAGTACCATTAATTTGTAGAAAGAAGTTATCAAAATTAATTAATGAGCAAAATCAGTGCTGCTTACTAACGAGTATATCTCTCTAGAAAAATCTTACAAGCCAGAATACCGTCAACGTGAGGTATGTTGGTATATAGGGACTTGACATCAAGAGCTTATATCTATCCTCCCGCATACCTGATGCCTTGTATGCGGCGGGAGGTAGCTGGTTCGAATTAGGGGATAAATGCGAGGGTGCCCGGTCTTAAATGTGATTTGAGACCGACGATGACGTCATCACAGAGGCTGAGCGGACCGAGGCGACAAAAATATTGAATTTTCCACAAAATTTTACAGATCAAATTTTAATTCTCCCAGCTAACTTAGGACTCTATTATGACGTCATGTTTAGTTTCTTGCGATAGTAGCGAACAACTTTAAGCCAAAAGAAAGTGGACAACCACGCAAATATTTTCACTTAACATATTGATTGTAATCTCAATTCATCAAACGAAATTTAACTGGATTAATTTAACGCAAAATCGTTTATCTCTGAATTATCATACATCGTTGTAGAGATGAGGCTGAGCATTAAAACAAGGAAACTAACTTCTAGCTGGCTATTGTTTACAGTGAAGTTCTACTCCACAAAAGTTTCACAGAGGTAAATACACAGTGCTGTGCAGTTACGGTCTACTGTAATATATTGTGTGCATTGCAGTGCAGTATTCAACGACATGCATTGGGACATTTGACTGCAAGTAGTTAACGCACAAGATCGTTCAAGATCCATAAGTAAGACGGTGGTTTTAGGTGTCTTAAGCCTTTTTGGAAAAGGATTATAGTGTTGGTAACTTTGAAAATGTGTTCAAGTTTTGAATACAGATTATGCAGGCCTAATTAGGACTAGCTTAAACTACTTACAACATTAGTTCATAAGAAGCCTAGCTCGGCGTAGAACTAGAAATGAAGACCGTGCTGGCCTGTTATGTCTGTTAGTGTTAGCGGAATTGGTTCAAACGTAAAAACCTGACAGTGACACAGTAAAACCTGTTTACCATTGCTCTGTCTGTCATAGTTATAACACAGGCCCCATGCTGGCATTAGCAGCACAGAGACCAAATTCACTTTTCTTTACCATGCAGTCCAACTTAGGAAAATAAGGAGTGGAATATTTGTACCAGGCAGACCGTTAACAAAATGTACCCATGGCATATACTGTAAGGTTATATACGCTCTTTTAGCCATACCACTGCCAGTATCCAAGAAGATGAATATAGTTTTGCTAGCATTCATTCATGGGATGAAATGAGCATTATGCTTTGGAATGGTTATAGCTACAGGGGTGCTAGGCATAACAGTGTAATACTACAGTAGTTTACAGTAACTGGTTTTCTTACTAAGGATGTTGTGGTTTATGTTGCTATAGTAACACATCATGGACAAAGCATAGTGCACAATGCAGTAGTAACAGTGATATTCAATTCACCTTGAAAAAGTAATTCTCCTAAACTGGCAAAGACCAGTCTCGAATGCGATTCGAGACTGGTCTCGAATGGTTTTCAGCCAATCAGAATGCAGGAAATCAATAAAGGTGTTTATGAATCCTGCTTGAGGCTAAGTTTCCATGCACATATAACCATCCTCTTTCAGTATAAGGCTATGCCTATGTTAGAGGAACAATGGCCTAAGGTCTTCATGCGACTATTCAATACAGAGTTGATTCATATATATATATATATATATATATATATATATATATATATATATATAATATATATAGATATTTATATATAGATAGATAGATATATATACCTACTATATATATATACATATATATATATATATATATATATATATATATATATATATATATAAGAAATGATGAAAGAGAGAGTGTGCATAATGATCCAACTGAAACAGAAATTTTCGCCCCCTCCTGGAGGCTTTGTCAACTGTAGTATGAAATTTAACCGTTACATACAAACAAATTTGAAATGAAAGCGTAAGAAAGCGCGTATATGATATTAATTATGCTTAATTGGAAGTATGAACTCTAATGTAGTTGAGAGACAAGCACAAACAAAATATTTTATTTCAAACTGTCGGTAGGTGATCAAACTGGTACCCAGCTATAATGTGGGCGTGCTCTTAGACAATAGTTAATATGAAGCGCGCAAACGTGCCACCATGGCACGCTAAGCAAGGCCATAATATTGTAAAGTGACGTAACGGACATAATCTCAAACTACAGTCTGCACAGCTTAACTCTTCGTTGAATCGAAAATCGTGTTAACAATTAAGCGAGTATACAAAATCAAAACGGTATAGTCTGATAGTAACGTACCGGTATAAAAACAAGATACGGATGCTTTGGATATTGTCAAGTTACAAATAAGTTTAAGTATCAAATCCAAAGCGTGTGCAGCTACTTACACGAAAAGACTACGTAAATGTGCATATATATATATGTATATATATATGTATATATATATATATATAAATATATATATATATATATATATATAGTAGGTGAAAATATGGTAGATCGAACTATGAATAAGTAGGTCGAAAGTTGTACAAACTGTTTCGATCATAAAATTTAAATCAATCCGAAGTACTGGCGTAGCCTTTACTAACAAGGGAAAGAGGATAAGAAGAAATTCAGAGATAAAATTAAGAGAAGGACTTAAAACCCAGCGCCTGTCGTTCACAAGACCCTCTAATCACTAAGCAATCAAGGCTTTGTAGTTTCAAGCGTGGTCATTTAGCCACAAATACCGGCCCAGCTCAATTTCCTCTCCTGCTACCATGTTAAGACCACGACCGGGGTACTATATATATTTATATATATATATATATATATATATATATATATATATATATAAAACCCTAAATGGTTACTGTGGGCGACACGGTAAAAATGGTCACTTTGGGTGACAACCAGTTAATTAAACATATTTGCATATTCATGCAGGTAAAAATTAGACAAAAAATACCTTAATGATCTTCAGGAACGCCCTCAAGTTGAATATATGTCCAATTACCTGTGTGACGTACGCACAACGTTTTATTAAATAAAACAGAAATAAATTGGTATTGCGCAATAAGGGTGTGTACACTTAACATACCAATTTTTTACATGCATGATATACACCCCCAAATTTCAATAGTAAATTAATACATAATGGGATTCTAGTGCAACTTACCTATAGTAACCCCAAACAGAGGGTGCTAGGATACTTTTATATATTTCAAAACTTTTGAAATAACATGCAGGGAATGGATGTTATAATGTTGTAAACATTTAGGCGACACGTATATGTACCCCTAATGTCAATGTCGCCTAAAAGTACCATTTTTTCACCCGATATGTAGCCTAAAGTGACCATTTAGGGATATATATATATATATATATAGTTCGAATCCCGGTGGAGTCAACATTGCTTTTTCACCTCGCCCAGATTTTTCAGCTTTACCGACTCAACTCTACATACATCGCAGTTGCCGCCAGCGTTTATTCACCGTCAACTTTGTGCTGTCACACGTTTCTGCATCTCTTCGGAGATCCGCTGGCGGGTTGACAATTGTGTTCGGCTGAATTGCATCAATTCTGATCTCTGGTAGGGCTTGCATCAAAGGAGAACTAGTGCTGTTCCCAAAATAGGTGCCTGCTCAGGAGGTGAACTGCGAGTGCTTCATATGGGGTTTGAACAAAGGCCAAACCATCTTGGCTTCATGGCTCAGTGGTTAGAGCGTCCGCACTAGCAAGCGGGAGGTCCGAGTTCGAATCCCGGTGGAGTCAACATTGCTTTTTCACCTCGCCCAGATTTTTCAGCTTTACCGACTCAACTCTACATACATCGCAGTTGCCGCCAGCGTTTATTCACCGTCAACTTTGTGCTGTCACACGTTTCTGCATCTCTTCGGAGATCCGCTGGCGGGTTGACAATTGTGTTCGGCTGAATTGCATCAATTCTGATCTCTGGTAGGGCTTGCATCAAAGGAGAACTAGTGCTGTTCCCAAAATAGGTGCCTGCTCAGGAGGTGAACTGCGAGTGCTTCATATGGGGTTTGAACAAAGGCCAAACCATCTTGGCTTCATGGCTCAGTGGTTAGAGCGTCCGCACTAGCAAGCGGGAGGTCCCGAGTTCCGGTGGAGTCAACATTGCTTTTTCACCTCGCCCAGATTTTTCAGCTTTACCGACTCAACTCTATATATATATATTATATATATATATATATATATATATATATATATATATATATATATATATATATAGGTCGAAAGGTAAATAGTAGTACATTCGATCTTGGATTTTTATACCAATCCTAGATAGAGCATAGCCCTTATCAAAGCAGGAAAGGTTCAGAGAAAATACCAGAGAGAAAAATTGAGCCGTACCGAGGGTTTGAACCCGCCATCCTCCGCTTTCCGGGCAGAGTCTGTGACCACTACACCAGTTCGGCTTGTGATTCACAGAAGTGTCAGACAGGCTACAAATACCTCGTGTGATTCAATTTTCTCTCCTGGTTACCATGGTAGTCCCAAGCGGGATGAATATTCAGTAGGTCGAGGTTGGTAGATCGAAGTTAGGATGTGTAGGTCGAAAGGTAAATAGTAGTACATTCGATCTTGGATTTTTTATACCAATCCTAGATAGAGCATAGCCCTTATCAAAGCAGGAAAGGTTCAGAGAAAATACCAGAGAGAAAAATTGAGCCGTACCGAGGGTTTGAACCCGCCATCCTCCGCTTTCCGGGCAGAGTCTGTGACCACTACACCAGTTCGGCTTGTGATTCACAGAAGTGACAGACAGGCTACAAATACCTCGTGTGATTCAATTTTCTCTCCTGGTTACCATGGTAGTACCTTTTACCTTGATATCGATAAAGTTTTCACTGGAAAGTATGACCATTTGCCTCCTCCCCTTGAAGTGAACCAGACAAGCATCGCTGATGTTAACTTAGTTCTTAACACTTTTTAAGCTTATTACATCTGAAAGAACACAACCATAAGGGATTCATTATTGTCGGCACTAGTTAGATACAAAGCATATATTGAAGATGTCTTTTGATAAAGTAGTCTATCCAGGTAAGAGAAACTGCTAGCAAGCAACAACATATTTTTTCTCATTGTTTTATAGCAAATAACCTTCTTACCCCAAACTATAAACCATACGTTTCGAAGGAAAATCCTTATAAGCCCCTTTTATGTACATTTTCGAATCCAGTTTAGCTCTAGTAGAAACCTCAAGAGCTACATGATGTTACGATTAATGTTTAAGCTTGAGGGTATTCGACTGACTTCAAATAGAGCACTGGGTAAATATCTCTATTCAGAAAACAACTATCTGATTAGACGTTGGTGTTAAAGAAACTCCATTCATGTTGGAGCTCGGTACTTTCTTGCTGAGCCGATGGTTCTTTCAAATTTTCAACCGAGTGAGGATGTATCCTGTTACAACTTTGAAATACTGAAATTCCTTTTTCGACTACAATAAAACTGCTAGGGAAGCAACGTCAAGTTTCTATTACTTAAAGGTAACATGTCTCTAGGTAAATAAAATACACATATTCCATGAACGTTTGACGAAAGAAAGTGGATGGAATAGCCCTCTTTGTAGCCAATTACAGATTTGACGAGAGGGTAATGTTTCTTCTTGTCATATACCTCATAAAAGAATTGGACAAATGCACTCCCCATGGAAGCAAAGGCATTCCTTGTGGGAAATTGGTCCTGTTGCAAGAAAACCCGCCCCGTAAATAATCCGACATATCAATGAGGACGCTAAAACTTTTCACGTGATCCTCCCTAACCAGGAATGACAGGATATTCGTATCACGGCCTTGTAAAAGTCCTTTTGATTCCACAAAGAAATCTGGGTTAGCCTGTCATTGAAAAACCATGTTTGCCATGAGATGCGCCACCCGGGTGTATTCATTTCCATGTCCGGATACGAGGGCGGGAATGAAACCAGACCATACTGTAAAGGAACCGTTGAAAGGTAATAGGAAACAAGGCGGAAAATGTAAAGGTAGTGTATAATAATCAGACAGCCATCCACCACCAACGGTTGCCATGGCTAGGTGCCTTTTGAAGTCGCCATCTGTGTCTCTTTTTGCATTGCTAGTAGGGAACGACTGGAAGTTTTCCTTGAAGTATTCGTAATATGGATGGACCATTGCATGTGATTCGTTTAGCACACGCGTTCGCCAACCAGCAGACGCCCATACTTTCCTCCATACCTGAAGAACACTTTGGGTAGCGAGTATGTCTTTTGGGTTATCATTGTCTGGTTGGTAGTAGGTATGGATAGTACAACCATTCAATGAGGTGGCGGCGGAAAGTGAGGAGTTGACATGTACCGATGTATTTTCGTCAGTTGGCTTTTGCCTGCAAGCACGGTATCGAGATGCAAGGGCTTGTATTGTGATATCAAGCTGTGGCATAATGTGTGTTTCATTTACTTCAACTGAATAGTGAAAAACACAAAAATCCATTGCGTAAAATTTCATCATTTTTAGCCATGTCTCCTGTGTGTACAAACGACTACACTTTGCATTGTTTGGGAGCATTGCCCTCATAAAGTGAAAGCTTTTCGGATCGATTTTCGCCCTTCTCATCAACTTAAGGACACTTTCATTCCAACGTTCGAACTTCAGAATCTGATCTAAAGAAACATGCCTGTTGTTATCAAAAAGCATTTCCGCCTGAGGTTTTAACCGTTTTTCATCAATAAGTAGCAAGGGTTTCCAAGGAGGAAATAGACAATTCACAAAAGAGGTAAACGATACATTCACTGCAGGATTCACCGTTGTTTCCCATATTTTTATGAGTCTTAAACAGGGATGTATTACAAAAGTGAATTTGTGGTAACCTCTAAGAAGGCTCTGATCAAAAGTTTCATTTTTACGAAGTGCACGAAAGACTGAAGATGATAATTCAACAAAAGTCCCTGGCATTTGATAAAACAGGAGCTTGAAGCTTTCAGACACGAAAAGACTTTGGGATTCGTGGTCCTCCTCACCGGAGCCCAAATATAGGTCAGTTTCCGGTGTTATACGATTTCTGACACAGAATGGGTCCCTACTCACTCTCTTCCAACCTTTAGCACATCTCCACTGACCATCTCCGTTCTTGCTCCTGCAAACTTGTGCTGAGGGCATCCCAGTTGAATCATTGCGTATCACTTCATGTGGCCAATCAGTAGGACAGCCCTCCATCCTCAAAGGTAAAATGGCAACATTATTTTCAGGAAGAAGCTTAAATCTCGCGGCAAAAGTTTCACCGTCAGTCTCTTTGTCATCTAATAAGGGAACAAACATGTAAGTGATTTTGGATTATAGCAAAAGATAGTTCTTCCTTCATCAGTTCATTTCAAAAGTTAAAATTAAATGTTAATATTGAAAGCTAAACCAAAGGAAGTGAAAGAAAAAAAAAGGCTTCACCACAATAAGCAATGTGGTGAAAGTCTTGAAGCACAAGAACATTAACAGGGTAATGAAACACACTTTGATCCATACATCTGGCGGAAATCATCCGGGCTAATGATGACCGTTTTTTGACAGATTAGAGATAATTTTCACCAAAGAGATAAGGCGGCATGGTGTCTAAAGTGTTTCGTTATATTCTCTTTACTTGAACACGTACTTGTAGTTTCTCCGCCAATAACTGGGACAAAATCAAAGAAGTGATGCTCGTATTACACGCGGTTGCTTTGTTGGCTTCAGTCCAGATCGCCTGACGCCATTCTTCCTTACTTTAATTTTTATGGCTATTATTTTATTAATATAATCAAAGTGCCAGTAGTAGCTTATTAAATTTGCCAAACTCAAACATGGACCATTACTCCAAAATGTTCAGAATTAAACTTAATTTTGAGTTGTTACTATATATGTTTGGAATTCAGGAGATGACAGGGAGAAACTGAATTCTGTTCAAACAGCCCATGGAGCTACCACGATTAGTATTATAATTTTCTACATTACGAATAGTTGGGTAGATATAAGGTGTGACCCTAAAATATTCCTGCAAGTATAAGTTTCAAGTCTTTTTGTATAAGGTGAGGTGTTTAATGTACCTTAAGAAATCCACCAAAGTCCATTAATGGGAAGTGCCGAAATGAGGTCAAATCCTTAGAGGCTATTTTATAAATACTTTTTTCTACTTAATTCGGAAAGATCGCACGAAATGTAGGTTTTATTAGCACATTTGCGCTTGAAAATGTTTATATGACTAATTTAGACAACTTTTACAGTAACCGCTAAAATAACACAATGATGACGTGACAATGATATCGATGACAACTTTCCATTAAAGATTTGAATGCCTTCGTATGATGGATCTATTAACTGAACATTAAAGACACGTAACCTGTACAATTTACAGGATTTCATGAAAAATTAAATGATACCAGTGATATTTTAGTGCTGAAGCTGAGGGGGTTCAGAAATTACATACCTCAGAAAAGTACTGCGCAATACCATATTCACAGCGACGAAGGGGCAACGCCATTTCCTGAAATTCTTAAAGTTGATATCTTTTCACAGGAATCAGATGCAAAGCGGAAAAATTCGTATTGGCTAACTATAACATGGCTACAGGTTTCTTAGCGAGAGGAAGCATGATCATTGGATGTTTCTAATGATTTAAGGGCTGAGGTCCAAAATCGGTTGCTTTAAAATATTTGAAGGTGAAGTGTCATACGTCACCACGATAGCAAAGGGACATGGAAAGGGCAAAAGCGAATGAAACTATCCTAGGCATGACCTTTAAAGTTAAACGTTTCCTCGTAAAACCAATTATTTTAACTATTTAAGTCATAATCATGACAGTTAAATTCAAAATTTGAACTTTCTTTCATGACTTGAATCTTATTATCATGACTATTTGTCTGTGAATTGGTATATTTAAATTCATTATTTGGACTTTTTTCCATTAACGTGACTTTTATGCCCAATATTTTGACTAAAAAAATATAATTTTGACCTTTTTATATTACAGTCAAAACTCTGGTTTTTTATGTCCCAACAATAATTCCAGGGTGAAAGTAATGAGATAGATATGATGTAATGCATGAGATGAAATGACAATGTCAAAATGACAGGACGGAAACCTTAATATTTCATTTTGAAGTGGACATTATGAGGTCAAATGTCATACAACGGAACAAAGCGGCAAATATAAGTGACCCTAATCATCAACACAATGAAATTAAAGTCACGACAATTGGGTATTGGTCAAAATTTTGAATTTTCAAGTCAAAACAGTTGCAGTAGGACTAAGATGTAAAGTCCAAATTTGTGCCTTAAAATATGTACATTAATAGTAAATTATGTAAGGTTTTGGATCAAGAGTATGAGAATCAAGGTTCACTGAAAAACTGAGGTGCTAAGATGGTAGCACCTAACCGGCGCTGATGTTGAATCAGCACCTTAGTGCTGTTTTTAGCACTTGGATGGTGCTAATAGCTTTTTAGAAATAATGGAATATTCTGTTTGCTAGGCGGTGCTAATTTATCTAGACAATTTTCTCTTCAACGATTCCAACTTCGAAAACAAATTTATTTGCGTCTTTCGCTTTGTTAGGAATTAAATATTACTAAGTTCCCCTGCTTGGAAATTTTAAAGCCGGTTAAATGGTATAGTTTAAAGTATTTATTTTGTAAACAGTTTATAAATTAATATATAAGAATTGTAAACATGACTTTAAATAGTTTCTAATAACCTGTTTATTATAAATGTCAATATAATGCGCTAGTTTGGGAATATTTCTCATAAAATCTTTTCCAAACGGTCAAGGCATCATTCCATGGTATGGATTATGCAAGTCATGTATCAGTTTGACAAAGAAACATTGTTGCCAAACCAAATTTATCAAAATATGATCAAACCTTTGTTATCACCTTCTAGGTGCTGAACAAACAGCACATAAATAGGTGCTAATTTGGCACTTCAGGTGCTGTCTCTCTCCGAGCACATGCAAGATTTTGTGAAGCACTGAAGAAATGTGTAGGTGCTTAAAAGTCTGCAAAAAATTCCACCACGTTTTGGATATGAAACCTTCATTAGGTGGCAAAAATGCAACTTAACAACAGTACAGGGAAAATGCCATTAAAAAGCGTATACTAAAAACTGACATGACCAAAATGAAAAAAGAAGCACGAAGAGAAAAAAGAAGAGGTAGAGTGACCGAGCAGAAATGGTTGAAACACACCAAAGGGATAACTTGAGAAAGAAACTAGTGAAATAAGGTTAATTGTCTCATTAAAATCGAGCTTTGTGATCAGCCGATTTTTGGCCTTTAAGCAATCACTGTCAGATCCTCGGAACAGCATCAAAGTAAAATAGTGCTGCATATTTTTCTGAGGACCACAATTCCTGAACTACTTGAGCTTTAACAAAATGTAACTCACTGCTATTTATCCAGTAAATAACAAACATTGTGGGCCTGTGCTTACATCACAAAATGCTGCTTTAGTATATTCATGTGTTATGGTGGCTTTGTAGGCAAGGGATGTATTGTACAACTTGGACCTCATTTGACCTTAAATAACCTTTATACCACTGATGATATCGACTGATGTGCCCCTGTTTTACTTGTAACTTGATTCTGTGCAATAATAAATTTAGTTTGATACCAAACATGATATTTTTATACCTCAAAAAATATTTGTCAGTTATCACGTGGTTGAAAAATTTCATAATTGCCAAAGTAACACCCATCATATTCTAAAATTAAACATCCATATGAGTCATTTTCAGTAAAAATGTTACAATGATACTCTACTTCACGCTTGTACTTTTACCTCAACAAGTTTCACTCTTTGAGATATCATATGGTCTCTAGCTTACAGTGGCCCACTGCAAGATGGATGGGTGGTGTATGTGCCCTTCACTTGCCCCGCGCTAGCTCCTGCACAAAAGTATACAGTTTACAGAAGCAATTCACACCCATTACTCCCGTTTCCGGTTGTCCCTCTCTCACTTGCCCCCCCCCCCCTCCTTCGGACCTACTTCTGAAATTCAAGCAGCGCCTCTCGTAGCTTGTAGCATTCCACATAAGTATGATTGCACTGAGTTCGTTCTCTGATGCTGTTTTTCTTGTGTTTGAAAACGGACCTGAACAAACAGGTTATCAGCCAAACCCACGTCTTTTAGGTCCAAAACTAACTCCGATGGCATTAGCGGCTAAAATTAAGCCACCAACTTGCTAAGCCCAAGATGACCAAATTTCTGCAGGAAAGGCAATGTTATTCTGATCCTAATTTACACATGTTTTGTATAGTATAGAGTGGTTTCGGGCAGCTACAGGTCAACTGTACTTCTGTTTTGAAGTTGAAATTTCAGTCAAACTTGGGTGGAAGAAATTCCTGCAACATATAGTGTGAAAGTAACAAAGAACGAACATATTGCTTACTATCCAGACTCGCAGTAGAGGAACCTTCTTGTATGAAAAAGAGAAACACAATTGCGCATAGCAGAATGTTTTAAAACACTGCACCTGCGGTATAAACAGGAGAAGGTTCAGTGTTGGAGCCGCCCCCTACCACCGACTCAAATGAAAAGATAGGGTCCTTTTCGATTTTGTACCTTTCTGAACCCACCCCTTCCGTAAACGGAAAAGGGTTTTGTTCAAAAATTTGGCACTTTTCTCTGAAGGCATACTTACTAAAAAATACTACAATTATGAACTTTCAAGGTTACCTAAAGTTGCTTTGCAAGGGCCTGTGTCTGTTAATTTTCTTGTTTAAGACATGTTTGCATTTCCGTTTTAGATTTCTCTACACTCTTTTGCCAGTTGCATCTTTTGTAACTTGTAGTGTGTTTTAGCCTATATCTTGGAGTGGCACATCAGACTTTGCATGTGAAGCCTCTGAGATTTTCCAAAAGCAAAGTAAATCACATTTCAACCGTCTCTATAACTAATAACATTCGGGGAATAAATCTTTAATAGAAATTAACTCTTCCCCTACTCAGAATCTTTAAATAGAAAACTTTCCTCATCAGCTTATTAGCAAGGTGTGGGGAAGGCTGTTCAGAAGTGGATGGACTGGGCGTGAGACGGTGTTGAGAACCATGCTAGATGAGGATAGGCAGGACGTAATGGTCAGTTGGAATGGCGGGCCGACCTGTAGCTGCTGTTAGAGTGTTAGACTGTTAATGTGTTGAGAATTCAGTGCTTTCAAGCTAATAATTTAATAATTTAGAACTTGATTTAAATAATTTATTCCATCACAATCTCTTTCTTGGGATAAGTATTTAATTACAGTATTATCCACAGAGGTAAGTGCAGGGTAACATGCATTGATGGCAACTTTTGTCGGCCTCAGTTGCATTTTAAGTATTTTAAAGTGTACCTTATCTAGTACAAAATATAAAATTAAAATAAAATAAATAAGCAGTATTCTATGTTCAGGGGACAAAACCTGTGCTTGGATGTAAAATGTTGGTATTAAGGCTACTTAATTGATAATAGTTATCAGTGCAAATATTTGTGATGTCACTTTGTACCAGGTATACAACAAACTCCTCAAGTCGCTTTTTCTTCTTTCCTTTTCTTTACTGTCTATTTTTACAAAAGCCATATTAACTGATCCAAAATTTGAGCGATTGCGTAATGAAAAGTGAATATACCCTATAATCCCTCCCTTCACAAAATGCTGTGAAAGAAAGATTTCTTATTCCAAAGGTTGTTTAATAGACCCCTTTCCAAATAGCAACTACAAAGCATTATTGACAAAAATGACACACACCAAAACTCGATCCCACAATTCTTTGTAATTGCTTTTTAGAAAGGGTCTATTGTGAACCTTTTAATTTTTTAAGTAGACGCAGTTAGTATCACAAGAATTGCATTACACACTGTTGCTGCATAAATTGTATACAAATTCAGTTTGAAAGCATAAGTTGAAGAGTTTACATCTTAGCAACTGAAGTACTTGAAGATGAGAGTTGAATGAATGAAATTTATTTTCAACGTGCTATTCAAATGTTGTTGAAAAGTTATCTCTCTTTGGCTGAGGTTTTTGGATGTGGGGTGGGAGGGGGCAGTAAAAGATATTATAGTGGGTATAAGTTTTGCAGCTAGATATTAATTAAACACTACTGCTAGATTGTCTGAGTATTCCATATTGACCATAAGTTGAATGACTGGTACATATCATAATGATATGAAGAGAAACCTCATAAGCTTGTCATTCGTTGGAATTTTTGTGTTCAACACCACTATGCAAGGTACAAAACGTTTAAGTGGAAAATGTATCATAATAAATTGCAGGAAAAAAAAGAGGAGATGTTGTAAACATGCACATCTTAATGTACTTTACTTCTTATTCCATTACCTTTATTTTCAGAGAAAAATGTTCATTTGATTGATACAAGTTAGTCATGTAATTTAGTAGGTACCTATCTCTGCTTAAACTCGCTTTCAATATTTGAAAGTTCTTTTACGTGCCTAAACGTGCTTTGCGACACTTATATAATATGAAGAAATACTTCATTTGGCATAGAACACTACACAGAATACAACAAGGTAAAATATAGAAGGTAAGATATATAGAAGGTAAGTGTTCTTAATAGTAATCGTCATTGGTCATAGTTAAGAACTTTACAAAACCTGTAGAAAAGTGTTCGGCAAACCCAGTGATGCCTAAACGGCTTCCCAACTTATCCCTTAAATGACGGAAAAGGCGCTTAAGTCCAGCCCACCTCCACCCTGCCAACTTAGGCCAAATGCTAGCACGAGAATAGTTAGGAGTAGGCCCATTTAAGACCAATGAACTTAACGTGAATGAAAATCACATAAGAACCGACTTTGTCCCCAATGAGTACCCAATTACAGCTAATCGGTTAGCCCAACCTGGGTCAGATTGTCCCCATGTAACAAAATAGGCTGGTGTAAACCAGGTAGTCCAATGTGGGCCCATTCGGGAGTCTAATGTGGGCCTTACATGGCCCAAAGAAAAAGTGTTGCCTGAGTAAGGCTCTGTTCGAGTAAATCCCCAGTACTGCTAAGTGCACATTACAAAAAGCTGTATCAAATGCTGGATATATGTGGCACTTAGATGAATGATATTTTTTACCTCTTAATCCCGAAGAGAAACAGTGAAAAGGTGTTCTTGTTTGCAGTTATAGTTGATAGAAAGTCTACTTCAATTGTTTTTGTGAACGTATCCACTGTCAGAGGAAAGGAGCTTTCTGAACAACCAGTGTCATTATTAAACAGTTGAATGGTGCATAAAAATGCCAATTGCCTAAATACCCCAGTTGCTTCCAGCCTTTGCCCGGAGATCCCACCGAAACGTTCACCTAGACCACACCAAAAAGGTGAACTCTTGATTGCCTGCTGTCAGTGGAAGCAAGTGGAGTTCCCGTGAGGGTTCAGGTGGCTCCTTTTATTAATCGTAATGGAAAGTTTCCTTGAACACAAAATCGCCATTATAATTTGAAATTAAGCCTGGTGATAGGTTTTCCTTGGAAAGTGTTCAAAATGGCCGTAAGAGCTATTTAAGTTCAAAGACATTGTAGAGGACGGCCAAAGTCCCACATATGGGCTCTCTGTCTTCAGCATCCGACGTGACCATACATTGCAACCTTCCGGTGATGCAGCCTGCGTTGGGAAGGTTTGCGAGCTAATTTGTGTTTCTTTGCCGAAGCCTAAACGAATCTATGCAATTTCGAGAGCGTATGTGTGTTTGTGACGCTTGGCTTGTAAACACGATATCTCAAGATAGCAATGATGGATACTTCTCATACTTAATATATGGACTTATCATATTAAGAGGAAAAATGCTATTGTTTTTGGTGGAAGTCAAAGATCACTTAAGGTCAGAAGAGGTCATAAGTCGAAAACATGGTAAACACGATATTTCTAGGTATGAAGCATGGATACTTTCATATTTCGCATGTGAATGCGTTATAGTCACAAGATGAACGCTATTGGTTTCGGTAGAGGTCAAAGGTAATTTGAGGTCACCAAAGGTGAAACTATGCAATTATTAAAACCTGCTTATATCTCAAGCTAGCAACTATAAACACTTTTCATACTTTACATATAAATTTATCATAATGAGTGAAAGAATCCTATTGGTTTTGGTGGAGGTCAGAGATTTTTTGAGGTTAAAAGAGGTAGAAAACTGAGACCCGTGAAAAACACGATATTTAAACAGAGGGATGATGGATACTTTTCATGCTTGTTGTATGGATTTTGCGTTTAAGATAGAGAGAACACCTCATAATTTTGTTGGAGGTAGAAGGTCATCTGAGGTCATCAGAGGTGACACATTCCAAAAAGTCGTTAACTGAATAGACTGTGGGCGGTACCTCCAAATTGCGTCTGATTTTTCGTGACTAATGAAAAGTTAGGGATGAATTTTTGTGCCATTCCAAAGATAAAATTATAGAGAACAACATTAGTTTCTTTAACAAGCATAACTCTTACAGTAATAATTCGACACGTGTAAAAGGATGCTGTGACTATCGGATGATTAGAAATAACAAACGTCTAACGAGTTCGTCGATGGCCTAGTTGAAATACTCGGTTTCTCACACAGACTGCCCGGGTTCGAATCCCTTTGGAGACACTCGCTTATTTCTATATTTTATTCAATATTTGGTGGGGTTCAAAGGTCATTTGGTGTCAGCAGAGTTCAAGTTGTAAAAAATCATAGAAAATGATATAGTCAAGAAGTATAAATTTGAGGGAACAAATCATCCCCTTTCGGCAAATCACTAAGCCTTTGGGTTTTTGGTAAGTCCCAGCATTTTTCACGGAAGTCTAATTAATCCACCGTTACTGATGTCCGTCTCCTTGTCACGCCAGTCTCAGACTCCTGTACATGATTATTTTACTTAAAATAAAAATCACCTTTTCCTATTTGAAAGAGTAAATCCTAAAAACATAAGATCTCAAAATAAAGAGAGTTGAGATGCAACTGAAAAGAACTGAAAGGTCTTATTCTCTGTAGCTTATAAGGCGTTTTGCAAGAAAGCCTTGGTCCATTACGCACCAACGGCACGGAAGCACGTTTTGCTTATGTAATGTCAACTACATTTTCACCCAAATGACATTTCTACAACCTCGACTTGCTTTCGTCTCATGAACATGGGTGTCTTATGCATGGAAAAGGACGAAATTTTAAAGCTTGCTATAAGTAGCCATTTCCCTAAGTACACGGTTACTGGCTTTGTCGAAAGTGGGGGCTGTTAATTATGTTTGTTGGCGGGCCACTGACAGGCAAGTGCTCCACTCGAAGGTGTGTTATCTAGGAGCACCTCGACTCCCAACCCGATGGAACAAAAGCGGAAGTCCCAAAAACCCTTAAATAATAATCACGTATTTACATCGGAATGAAATATATGACTTTTTCAAATGAAGCTAACTAAGCAAGTATCCCAATTTGAGCAATAGATCTGTAGTAGCAAAAATATTTGGCCATGCAGAGCAGGTAGACATTATTGTCAGATTCAGTGTGAAACCTGCTTTGACACTTTCTGACTGGAGCTTCATCGTCGTGTCAAGAATATTTTTGCTAATAAAATTTCCCAGATTGTCGAAAACGACACTTACCAAGTCTTGTAAGTTGTATCTAGATATTTTCTTCCTTTCCGGAAGTCTAGATTTAAAAACACTCGTTTTAAATAAGAAAAGGAATGTAAGACAAAACATTTTAGTTTTGTTTTCAACTAAAACCCATAACTACCCTCAGAATTCTACCCTTACCCATACTCAACTGATCTGGCTTATGTCGGACTAATTACCGCCCATCGGTTCGATTATACGGTTGGCTTGTGGGTAGTTAAGAGGACACAAAAAGATAAGTGGTGAACGCAGGGATGTATCCAGGGCCTGGTTTTGTGGCTCTGGAGCTGAATTGCAACTAGATGAAATCGCTTTCATTCCAAAGCTGACGGGTTATCAGAACCGATGTTTTGTTTGTAAGTATTTACCTTTATCTCACCCTCTTATAACGGCAGAAACAGGGTGTGTCGAAATGAGGCTTATTCGGGAGAATTCCTCATATAAAAGAACCGGAGGTGCTTCTGCAGGCAGGGGAAGGGTAATTATTCGCAGTTTCCGTGCTTTTATGGTTTTACAGCCACAATCAGCAGAATGAAATTTTTAGCAATTTCCAATAGCTTTAAATGCGAAACGGTCTGCTAACATAGGGGACGATGGCTCCATCCGTTTAACCCCGGCCTGATCGGAGTGTGCATGACCAGATGATTTAGCTGGTTACGCAACCGGTTTTAACTTTTCGATTGGAGAGTTAAATGGAAAATTGCGCGTATCACGTAAAAATGTTTGGTAAGTTGAAACGATTTGTAGTAGAAAAAATGAAAAGATCAATTATTCAAAAAGTCATGCCGGCGACCCTACCCCCAGTCCTACCGCCTACCCTGATATTCTAATTTGACAATTGGTCAAGTCCTTATTATATGCAAGTGATTAACCAAAGCAGTACAGCTTAAGGATTTCAGAGTAACTGTAGGCCTACATCAGCTGTGACCGTCGGCCGCAATCTTCCTTAGTACATGATTTTGTATGGTTTTAAAGGTCGGATTCTCCATTTCAATCACCAAAATATTTGACTTTTTTCTGTAACAGGGAATGAACTAGTAGCCCTGTATTAAAAACTTGAAATACACGTAAAAATAGGTTTTCAGCAATTTATAGTTACGCTTTGCTCCATTAAATTACAAAATTATCCTACTATCTACACTTGAAAAGGTGGCTGGTAATTGCTGGCACATTTGGTTTTTCAACCGAAATTTTTTGTGTTAGATCTCGATTTCTTTGCGGAACCCTTTGAGGGCCGGATGTGAACGGCAGGCCTCTATTAAAGAACCCAGGTCCTGCGGTGCAGCTAAGATGTCCCACCAATTAAAGAGTCTATAACATAGAATTTGAAATTTATTTCAGATTTTTCTTTGAAGAATATACTACCAAATATACCTTACATATTTAAAATACAAAACATAAATGGGTATACACAGTAAAGAATTAAATACTTTCCTTTCCTTCACTTGAAAGTTGCAAATACCCAAACAGGATAATGTTATGTCGAGAATGTACACTACTTACAGCAGGCTATAGTTACAGGCGATATCAACACTTAAAGTCCTATTGATACCTCGTGTGAAGCATAGTGTACAAGCGAAATGGAAATACAAATTATTATAAATTATACAATTTTGTGGAAATATTGAATTAGCCAGTATTATATTCCCGTCCTTGAAACAAATATAGCTACTTTTTCACTAACGTCGACTTCTGTATTTATGTCATTAATCGAAAACAAACAATTGTTTTGGAGATAACATATGTTCTTTTAGACTCATCGACCGAAGTGATTATGTTTCGGTTAGTAAAAGGTCCCACTTGCTGTTGTAAAAATTAACAGGGCAAGTGCTATGGGGTAAATATACAAGGAAATTCCATTATTTAAGATTACATTTCTCTAAGTAAATATCATACACATATTCCATAAAATTTGTACGGAAGGAGGATTTGTTAGCCTCCTGTGCTTCCCAGGACAGACCTGGAACAACCGTTATGTTTCTCCTTCCAAAATAGCTCATGAACGCATGGGACAAATGCACCCCCCAAGGAAGTGATGGTATCCCCTCTGGGAAATTTTCGAAGTTTGAACGTTTCGTCTTGTTGCAAGAAAACCCCAAACGTGAATAGTCTGACGTCTCAATGATGACGCCAAAACTTTTAACGTGACCGTCTTCGACAAGAACTGAAAGTGTTTTCATATCAGAGACTTGGGCACGTCCATCTCGTTCAATAAAGCTATCAGGGCGGGCCCACCATTGAAGGCCCACGTCTGCCATGAGGTGAGCTGCGCGAGTGTATTCTTCCCCATGTCCAGACACCAGGGCGGGAACGAAATGGGACCATACTGTAAAGGAACCGTTGAATGGTATTTCGGTACAAGGCGAGAAATGTAAAGGCAGCGTATCATAATCCGCCATCCACCCACCACCAACAACTGCCATCGCTACATGTCTTATGAAGTTGCCAACTGTGTAGTTTTTCTTGTTGACAGTGGGGACAGACTGGAATTTTTCCTTGAGGTTTTCATAGTCTGGATGGAGCATTGCACTTGATTCATTTATTACACGTGTTTTCCAACCTGCAGATGTCCAAATTTTCTCCCAAACGTTAAGAACGTTTTGGTTGGCGAGAAGATCGTTAGGGTCATCATATGCTGGTTGGTAGTAGGTGTGGATAGTACAAGGATTCGGTGAAGTGCCGGTCGACCGTGGAGGGTTGACACGTACCGATGTTTTTTTGTCAGTTTCCATTTTTGTACAAGCAATGTATCGAGATGTTAGTGCTTGCATTGTAAGATTAAGCGGTGGCATAATGTGTGATTCGTTCATACTGGTTGAATATCGAAAAACGCAGAAATCCAATGAGTAGGAATTTGTCATTTTCAACCAAGTTTCCTGTGTGTAGAAACGACTGCACTGTGCATAGTTTGGAGACATTGCTCTTATAGCAGGGAAATCTTGGGGGTCTATATTTGCCCTCCTCATCAACTCAAGGAGACTTTCATTCCAACGTTCGAACACCAGAATTTGATCCAAAAATACCTGTTTGTGGTTATCAAGAATCATTTCTGTTTGTAGCTTTAAACGTTTTTCCTCAGAAAGCAGCAAGAGTTTCCACGGAGGTAGCCGACCATTTAAAAATGATGAGAAAGATATATCCATTGAAGGATGTGAGATAGCTTTCCACATTTTTATTAGTCTCAAGCAGGGATGCATTATGAAAGTGAACTTATGATAATGTTTAAGAAGGTCTTGATCGATAAGTTCATTCTTGCGGAGTACACGAAAAAATGACGGTGACATTTCAACAGCCGTCCCTGGCAATTGGTGGAACAGGAGTTTGAATTTTTCAGAGACGAGAGTCTGGGCTTCGTAGTCTTCCCTACTAGAGCTCACCAATAGATCAGTGACTTGTGATGTAGGATATTTGACACAGAATGGGTCGCCACTTACTCTCTTCCAACCTTTGGCGCATTTCCAGTGACCATCTCCATTCTTGCTGCGGCAAACTTGTGCTGCGGGCTTACCGGCTGAATCATGACGTAGCACCTCATGTGGCCAGTCGACAGGGCAGCCTATCATCAACTTTGATGCATGATCATCACTATTAGAAAGGAACTCAGGGCTCAGGGGGACAGTTTGATCTTTACTTTTTGTAGCACCAGGGAGAGCTGAAAGGAAACAAAGGAGATTGGAAATATTTAACAATTAAAGCAAAATTTCACTTTTCGTAGATTAAGCAATAAATATTCAGCTTCATTGTTTCGTTCTTTTGGTCTTTTAATCTTCACGTTGCAACACTAGTGATGCCTTTCATCAATAACACTTTTTTTAAAAAATGAACTTATTGAAGTCTGATCAGTAATTTCCTTACAGTGAAAGGAAAAAAAGGTAACGAGGTAACGAGGTAAGTGAGATTCTCTGTGGTTAACACTTTATTTCGCCCCTTCAATTTCTTTTAAATTTCAAGTAGCAATTATCATTACACAATTGTTCATTTTTCCGTTCATCCTTTTGAAAGTACTCATTTCATGTTAAATTTCGAGCATTGTCGACAAATTAGAAAGAAAACAGGCATTTGACAAGTGAAAACTAACGTTTGTCATAGCCTTTTCGTATGCAGTACATATTACATCACATAACCCATAATTTAATCTTCAAGAAGAAATTTATCACGTTCTATAAAAATATTGTTAGCAACAATCAAGGAAATACATTGCGAGATTTACGTCTGTCATTTAGTGACGAGTAAAAATGACTTGACAGGTGAGTGTAACATTTAATCGTTGCGTTATGACATCAACACTATAATTGAATGTATTTGTTTATAAGGTAAGATAAGTAACATTTGCAGAAACCTGTAACACATGGCCAGCCACTGGACAAAGGTTGCACTCGTACAGTCTTGCTATGACACGTATAGAACATGGCCAGCTGTAAATGCTGTACCGATGCACTTTATACTGAGACTTTATAAGGTGAGGCAAGAACCTTTATATTTACAGCACTTAAAAACATAATCAGCTACAGAGGTTGTACTGGTACAGCTAGGCTATGATACGAAGGGAAATAAGATAATCTCACTTTTTAAAACACGACCAGCTAAAGATACTGTACTGGTACAGACTTGATAAGGTAAAGCAAGCAAGAAAATATTTGTCGCATCTTAAAAACATGATCAGCGGTATAGTGGGTGCAATGGTACCGCATGTATAATGTAAAGCAATCTGCAAAATTTTTAAGCGAGAACTAGTGACTCGAGTTTATACTCGTTAAGGTTTGAACAGTCTAGACGAGTCGCAAAATGGAAAATTTCAATATCTCAGCAAAGCACCACCAGTACAAGCTCTGTAGATGGGCATACATATTGTAAAATAACAAAACGCATTTGCACCGCTTAAAGAAGTTAGTACAAAACACTCCCACCTAGAAAGCTTGTACTGGATCAGCCTTTATTAGGTAAAACAAGTTGTAAAATACTTGCAGCATGTGTAATGTAGGAACAACTATAAAGTTTTGCCAGGGTTTCCACAAAGGAAGCTTGAGGAGGCATTCGCCCCAGTCAATGCTTTCCCCTCATCCCCTGTCAATGGATTTGCCCCCGTCTGCTCTTATAAAAAAATATAGAGCGTACACGAGCAATGAGCACACGCAATTTTTGCTCTCAAATATCTACTTGCCCCACAGTTCCTTCACCCCCACAAATTGAAATTCTGGCGGCTTAAAAAAGTGAGGTGAAAGATTGAACGTTCTGTCCAACGAGGCGAAGTAGAGTTGAATAGAACGTTAAATCTTTCAACGAATGAAATTATTTATACTATCGCACGAATGAAAAACATTTTTGTTTTATATAACACCTTATAACTTTGATCTAGTCGTTGGTTCAGTAAATTTGTGTTTTGGCGGTCACTATGGTTCGTGTTTGTCCGTGTGGTAGCTCCATGGTTTGTCGTTTGCTAGCTACACGTTTATTATTTACGTAGGATATGCAATGTGCGATCCCGGTCCAAAGCTAGCTGCACTGATTTATTGAGTTGCGGCATAGTCTGTACGTATCGAAGTGATAGCTGACGTCACCGCCGTTCCCAACGGGGACGTTATCCCCCGGGGGGGGGGGGGTGTTTTCGCAAATCAAGGGAGCGATGAGCGCTAAGGGGGTGACAGGGTAGCTCCATGGTTTGAGGTTTGCTAGCTACACGTTTATTATTTACGTAGGATATGCAATGTGCGATCCCGGTCCAAAGCTAGCTGCACTGATTTATTGAGTTGCGGCATAGTCTGTACGTACCGAAGTGATAGCTGACGTCACCACCGTTCCCAACGGGGACGTTATCCCCCCCCCCCCCGGGGCGTTTTCGCAAATCAAGGGAGCGATGAGCGCTAAGGGGGTGGTAGGGGGGCATTTTGGAAAAATGGTTCTCATGAAAAGGAGATTAATGAAGTCAACAAACTGAGTAGGTCTAATATTCCCTTCCCAGATGCCAGGAAATCGCAACTACCAGTATTACTACTTCATTTTGTCCTAAAAAGGACCCTCATATTCCCATCAGTGACAGTGAAAGCGATGACCGAAGGAGCCATAGCCAAAAATTATAACGCCACTTTAACTTCGAATGTAGTTTTCTGTTTGCAGTCGTTTAACATAACATACCGGCATAAGTGACATTTGTGATAAGCTGTAACATAGTAGATAACTTTTGTCATAAACTACAGAGAAAAACCTAGGTTCTCAAGTGGCGGCCCAGGGCCATTTGCGGCGATTATAACGTCCATTAATGCAGCTCACGGAAGATTTTAGGGGCCAGAACATTTCGTGAAATTTCCTTAGTGCAATCTAAAGCATTTTGATGTCACATTTGCCCCGGGTCCATACAGGCCAACTGGTGATTCTCACATGGTGGACGCAAAAGTAAAGTTACAAGTTTAATCCTTTGTTTTAAGTAAGATTTCCTCCAACCCAGAACACTTGGCATGCCACATTTTCTCCCGTTCTGTTGACCCACGTATATTAGAGGTAAAGTTCTACTAAGGACGCCTGTGTTTTAATGATGCAAATTCCTACAATCTAGGGAGGCTATGTCAAATTTTCTCTCTCTTTCCATACTGGTTATACAAGCCTGGGGGACGGGGAGCCACGGTTGAAAAGTTGTGTTGTAGTGAGCAATCTAGCACGTTTAAGATGTCATTTTTCACCTCAGTCCCAACCTAATTGGTGGGACTGAGGTCGTTTGTGATCTAGGTTGCAATCCTGTAAGCAAGGGTGGCGCCAGCGGGGGGCCAGGGGGGCCATGCCCCCCCCCCCGTCGGGGAAATTTTTCGGTTTCGTCGGGGAGCTGTTATGTATACGATAAAATATGTAGTCCCCGACAACGCCCAGTCGCTCCGACGATTTACTTAATTTTGGTCCAAATTAGGGCAAATTCTTCAATAAAAACCCCAAATTTTCCAATTTTCTTCTTCAAAGCACCATTTTTTTCAAATTTTCCATGGAAAATGCCGGCAATTTTTCAAATTTTCTCCAAAAAGGAGCCCAAAATTTTCGGCGCGCTTCGCGCGCCAAAATTTTCCTTCAAACATTGTTTCGGCACTTTATTTCCTTCGTTGAGACTTTGGGTTGCTGGCCCCCACGTCGGGGAGCTTGGCCCCCTGTCGGGGAAATCCTGGCGCCACCCCTGCCTGTAAGGCGCCCCTACTAAGAAATAACCACCCAAATTAAGAATCCCTAGAATCATTGTTACTGCCTGCTTTGTAGACACTTTCGGGGTTCGTATGTGTGGGCTTTGCCCTCAAGAATGTGCTACTTGCTAGCATGGATCCGTAGTAGCTCCGTGTTCCCCCAAAGCCTGGATTCTACCCTGGTGGCTACTAAAATTGATAAAGCAGAAACTCAAGGAAATGTGGCCCGCGTGCGCAATTTTTTTCCCATGAGGTTATGGGCAAATGATGTCAATGGACCAATCAACTTCTTGGAAAATGGCCACGCCCCTTACTCCCGAAATGAAAGTTCCTCTAGATTTTTTGGTTCTGACGAGGGATTATGAAAGAACGTGCCAAATATTCAAGGAGGGTGTAACCTTAACCTCTATTTTAACCCTAACCACTATTTTGAAACAATTTTTCAAATTCATGAAAATTCGAATTTGCGCATAACCTCGTGAGAAAAAAATTAAGCGGCCCGCGTCTGAAACACCTGAGAGCCCCTGGAGTTAAAATTTTTTTCAAAATTGTAGGTATCTGTGAGCCAATTGCGGCTTTCTCATTATTTCTACCTGAAGGACAGCTTGAGTGACATGAGTCTTTGAAACTCCCATCGACCCCTACCATCCATCTTCCTCCCACCCACAGGACAAGCCCCTTGCAGCATCAAAGGGAACTTTTACTTATGATTGTAATACAAACTGATCTTTGGGAGATTTTTGTAACCTCTTTAGTGTGCGTTTAAAGTAGGTCATTATAATCAGGAGATCAAAATTTTACTGACAATGCGTCATTTAATTTTACTGACAGTTTCCGGAGCCTCTCCCCCACTGGGATGTTGCCCCTGGGCTCACTAAAGGTCCTTGGGTGATCGATCCACAACTGGGTGGGACCCCTGGCATTTGCTAAATTCTAAATTCTAAAAAAAACATTTTCTCCTCTCCTGACCAAGATCAAGCTGTCGAGCCTTCGTAAATCGTGGATTAAAGATTCGCTATCCCAAAATTAAATTAGTCCCAGCGCGCCGATGTTTTGCTACCCTGGGTCGGACTCACACGTAAAAACGGTGTATGGGTAGGTCTACCCTTTATTTCAACATAGTGTTTTATTTTGTAGTTTCATTCATAGTAATACTTACTAAACTATAGAAGGGGGTGTTCGCCCATCCCCATTCAATGAAAGGGGCGTTGAGCTGAAAAAGGTTGAGAACCACTGTACTAGACTATTGCACGATGGATAACATACGACCATGATGATAGTGCCGAATCACCCATGGCATGTGACCACCAATCCTTCAATCATGCAGAGAAATCAATAAGGTGTTATATAAAAGTACAATATTTACTGCTGGTCATGTTTTAAAAGTGCTACAAATACTTTTGGAATTACTCTTACCCTTCGTATTTTTGGAAGTTGTTCAACTTTATCAAGCCTGTACCAGCGATTTGTTGGCAAGTTATAATAGCCTATACTTTTCATCACGTAGTGCCGCCCTATACAAAGGCATTTTTAGCCTATTTCTTGCAGCCTTCTTTCCAATCATGTCTCTTGAAAACATTATCCCCAAGTCATCCCTTTTGGCATCCTTAACCATCAACCACACTGGAACCTTCTGCAGTCAAACTGCCAGCCACTTGTATTGTATGTCAATTTTATCTTCTAGTGCGTGTCCTGTATGGTATCTTGCAATACTATGGTGACGTTGACTATTTAAAGTATCTGCTCTGAGTAATTGATACATGTGATTTTTGTTCCAAGTTGAAACGATAAAATTACCTCAGCGTCTGGTTGAAAAGAAAACGAAATCTAAATTTGCATATATATGTATATCCATATATAGCCAATATATATATTACATATATATATATGTAACATATGTATATATATATATATATATAGGTAGAGTGACGTAGCGACTTTTATATGAATGAGTGAATCAACGCTGTATTGAATAAACGCTGTATTGAATAGTCGCATGAAGACTTCATGCGACTATTCAATACAGCGATGATTCACTCATTTATATAAATATATATATCGCTCAGATATTACTACCCTATGTTTTTACATTCTTCGACGTGTGGAAGGGGATTTTGAGCATTACGCCTAATGTAATTAATTTTGAGGCTTGTTATTGTAAGTTGCGTTATTTATTTTTTAATTTCTTTCTGAACTAAATATCTCTCACCTCTTGAAGCTTCTTAAAAATCTGATGACATAAAAATGACATTGTTGGATATGTAATGTAAAAAGCTTGAATATCTAAAAACTATCCACAAGTCTCATCAACAGCTATCAAATATTGACCAATTTGTAGGGTAATTTCTATTTTAGATCTATATGATGAATAAGCATGAGCTGTAAATGAATTTGTGACGTCAAACGTGTTACTCACAAAATATGTGAAGTGTTATCTTTTGTTTTTCAACCTTTATTGCAAGATTAGATGTAACCGTGGTGTTTCATGAGGGATTTATTTTGGAAGTTGAAATTGTCTCCTTGGAAAATTTCAATATGATCACTCTCCAAACTGTTGTTCCAAACTATCTGACGAGTAATAAAGAGATAATGTAACCAGAAATCCCGAAGGCTTAGTGATTTACTTGCAGAAGGGGACGCTTTGTTGCACTGAGCTTCATCCCTCAAATTTATCTTTCTTGACTATATCATTTTTACGATGTCTTCACAATTAGAGCTCTGCTTACCTCACATGACCTTTGAACCTCTCGCAAAACTGAATAACCAAAAATGAAAAAAGTGTGCCTTAGCAAAGATTCGAACCCTGGTCGTCTGTGTTAGAAATAGAGCACTAACCAGTATGCCATTTAAGAAGTCGTTAAACATATGGTATTTCTAATCATTCTATACTCACAGCATCCTTTACACGTGTTCATAATTAGGTACCGTAATCTAAATTCGAATTATTACTGTAGCAATTATGAATGTGAAGAAAATAAATGTTGTCCTCTATAACTTTATCTTTGGAATGGTAGACAAGAAGCAGCCCTAACTTTTAGTTGGTCAAAAAACGCCGGACACAGTTTGGAGGTACGCCCACTGTCTATTTAGTTTGCGAGGTTTTTGTAGTTTCCCCTGTGATGAATTCATAAAACCTTCGACCTTCAACAACCCATACGGTTCACTTTCTCTTAAAGTAACCTACTTATATACCAATATGAAAAGTATGCATCATCCCTGTCTTGTAAAATCGTGTTTTTCGGCTTTTGACCTCTGACCTCTACCGACAACAATAGGGTTCTTCCTCTCAATATGATAAAGTTATATACCAATTATGTATATATAATTTTATAAAAATGTTATATACCAAGTACATCGTGTTTACAAGACGTTTTAAGTTATTTTCACCTCCGGTGACCTCAGATAACCTTGATCTCTATCAAAAGCAATAGGGTTCATCGTCTGACTATAACACATCCACATGCCAAGTATGAAAAGCATGCATGCTTCCTCCCTATAGATAACGTGTTTGCAATGTTTACAAGATTTTTCCGTTGTTGACCTCTGTTGACCTCATACGACCTTTGACCTCCCAAAAACAATAAGGATCTTCCTCTCAATGTGATAATTCTGTATTGAAAGTATGAAAATTATCCATCATGATTGCCATCTTGGGATATCATGTTTACAAGCCAAGCGTCACAAACATACATACGCACACATACATACACTCGCGTGATTACATAGCTTCCTTTCGCCTTCGGCAAGGAATCAAAAGGATTATTAACAAAAGAAATGCTAACTCAGTGCAACACACTTCTTCATTATTTCTGCATGGCAATGGGTTAGTTAAAAGTATATCTTGAGATCTTTTAAACATATGGAACACGCCCAAAGGATCTTTCCTTGTGGGATTTTCTTGAAACCTTTGACGGCCAAGTAAAATTACTTTATTTTTGGTAGCATGTGGCTATAAGTTTATAAGAATCACGGTCCTGGATGCCTTCTTGGAAGTTAAATATA
Source organism: Holothuria leucospilota (assembly GCA_029531755.1). Taxonomy (NCBI): domain Eukaryota; kingdom Metazoa; phylum Echinodermata; class Holothuroidea; order Aspidochirotida; family Holothuriidae; genus Holothuria; species Holothuria leucospilota. Next base: position 16,106,645 of record CM055965.1, read on the forward strand.
GTACAATATTGTTCAGATCTTTCTGTAGATAAGACGCTCTACCAAAAGCTCCATATTCTCTTAAGAAATTGCTAAAAATGAAAGAGCTCGCTGGATTGGATCGTTAACCCAGTTCGGTACACTCTTTCAAGGATAAGCGCTTGGGAATGCTTCCAAGTTGGCAGCTGCACACTTTCCTGAAATTATTCTTCAGGTTTCGCCCGTTTAAAATATAATACATTTTCCTCCCAAATAGACACATTTACTGTCTAAATGAAGAGAGGCCCCAACCCCACAGCTTTTCGTTCGTCTTTGGCTTCAAGATCAATATATACTGACTTTCAAGTATTTCGCTCTTGTCTATCGTAATGGAATATTGTTTTATCTTAGCATATATGTTAAAGAAGAAAGCGTGAAGTTTCACCCTGACAGTAAGAAACTATACAATGCCCCAATGAAAGATCCTTTGTAATAATTTCAATATCTGTTACCTTTCTCAGGATACCCAACTCTTTTGTTTCTGAACTAACTCATTGACAACGTAAAAGCAATAATTTGAATCGTTGACACCTCTTGTGTTAACAGTCTATAAATTATCTCTTAATTACTCATCAGATTTAAAGAAACACAAGTTTAACTTTCAAAAAAAAAAATTATATCCCTCAATAAATACCAATGCTATAACGTCCTTGAATTAAAGATCAAAAACAAAAGACCTACATTAGCCATATTTGATAAGTCCGTCCTTCGATGCTACAATTTGTATATTTATATCACGTTTATTTATGATATAAGTGCTAAGTAGAAATTACTCACTACAGTGGCCAGTATCTGATTGATTTTGACAGGAGTGGGGATAATTGTTAGGTTTTTAATGGTATCTACATAAAATATGCAACCAGGTCATTTTTATGTCATCAGAGCATTAACTAAGCAATTTAGAAAATGGCAGTTGTACTATACTTAAGAGGTCATAGGTGTGTCGGGCATGGTCAGCAAGCTGATAACCCCTTCCCTCCACACGGTCACACGCACAAAAACACCTTCTGGTTGTACTACAGCCACTGGTCCGAGTCCTGGGAACACCTTACAAATGTTCATTAGAGAAGCTATATTTCGGAGGGTTTACATCTTTCTATCAAACATCAAACTCCCTCGTGAATCTATCTCTATGCATGCTATTTAGCTTAGCTAGCCTACATAACTACAACCTTTAGTCGGGCAATAATCGAGGAATGTGATTTACTAAAAATGACTAAAAATAGTACAAATAGAAACTGATTAACATTTTGTAAGGGTAGATTTGACTTGAATGACTTGAAGTCAAGTAGTTGCCACATATTAGCTAGAAAATGGTTGAAGACAACCCTTAACTGGCGCAGATCTTGAGAGGTTTTACCTTTTGCCCTTTTTCGATTCAAAATTGACTGATTAAGCATTTATTTTTAATGAAATACTGATATTTATATTTTCTTTATTGTGATTAATGGCCCCCAGAACACGATAAATCGAAGAAACATGGTTTTCCACACTTGCCGAGGAAATTTGCCTATTGGTACCACCATGGGCGCACCTCCTCAAAAGGTGGCTCCAATTATTAGAACCGTTTTTTTCGTCTGCTTTTGTTTTCTTCACCTTCTGTAATCAGATACGGTGTTTTGTATTGTTTTGAGAGCCTTAGTTATGTACACAGATATGAATTTACATATAGGCAAACACATATATGATGCATGCCACCTAAGGAAAGTTGGTGGTACACCTAAAGTCAAGGTAGCCCTCCAAGTGTTCCTTTACGATGACTTGTTTGCCCAAAGAATGGAATTCCTACGCATTTATTACTTCCAATAGGTGATAAAAGCCTTATTTTATGCCCCTACGGCATATAAACCTAAAACCAAACAACTGAAAGCTATTTCAAATCGCTGGTTTCTGTTGCAAAGAAATTTTTAACAGATGGGAGTCATTAGACAATAAAATTGTTCGATATTAACAAATTAACATTTCTAATTTGTTAAAAGACACCGTGGGCCCCATTCATCCCATCAGCGTCTCTTCTTTTTCCGTTTATTGCTGAAAAAGCTGTAAAAAGAGACCTGTTTTGAACAAAGGCCTACCATTACATCTCAGGGGCAGTTAACAAAATTAATTAAGCAATATTTCCTCGAGTGTTGCCCTCTTATCTAAGATCCTAACCCAAGGCCAGATTTCATCCACTTTGAGCCATCACAACCCGCCCTTGGAAATAACAAAACAAAACTTCTCACAAGTTCTGTCTTTAACTCCTGGTAAACAAAAAACAGAAATTTCGCACAAACCTTCCTCTTCTTTATGATGGGCTGAATGCCATAAAGCGGTTTTCGAAGCAGAGGTGTACGAACCGTGTTCCTCTTTCGACCAAATAGAATTTCATTGCTCCAGATTTTGCGAACCAGAACTTGTATAGTAGGCTATAGGCAACAACTTCAAGTAGTGTCAGGGTTTTGTCCGGAAATATCACCTCATAAAAGTATTTTTCTGCCTGCTGCCCCCCGTCAGACACTTTTTCTAATTTTGTCGGCGGGGAGCCTAAGTCTGTACGATAAAGTAGATATCATGTAGTCCCTAACGCTCTGAGGGTTTACCTGATTTTATTCTCAACAGGGAAATTTCTTCACTAGGAACCTAAAATGTTCGGCGACGCGTGCAGATTTGTTTCAGTTTCCTCCATGGTTTCGTTCCACATACAGTAGTTAAATACCATCCCTGTCCACCTTACGAAGTAACATGAAGGTAAAGTATATAGTTTGTGTAGAGGTGAGGAAATTCCCATATTCACTTAACCTAGTTAATGCATGGAAGTACCACCTCCGAGGTAGTACTTCCATGGTTAATGCTCTCTTTTATGTTGTGCGATACGGTAAGAGGATAAGCGACTGGCGGAGTAAAGTTTGGCTATTTCATCGGGTAGGAAAGGCAGTTTTGATACGATGTATGCAGGGAGTTGCATGTTATCCCCGATAGAACCCACCCGCCTAGGAAGTTGGTCTACTTTTTCTTGAAATGATTAAATATATTTTTGTTTGTGTTAGCCTAAACGAATTTTTTCAGACTAAAAAGAAAAACACTTCATCAGACCGCAACTCGGCTGTTTAAGTAGACATACCGAAATCATGCAAAATATGCCCTGCAATTGCATGGTGTAGTCATGGTTTCTTCATAACTCCTCCCCAACATCCCCCTTCAACATCAGGGCTGTCAGAGCTTGGGGTCGCTGGCCCCCTTTTCTCTCCCTTCAAATCCTGGAGCCACCACCTGAAAGGTTTACCTATTTTGCGCTTAAGAATGCAATTTCTTTAATAACAGCCAAAAATTTCGGGACATTTCACGCACTGTAGATTTATGTCAATTTCTTCCATATTTCCCTTGCATATAGCTTAATACAGTAGTAAATACCATGGAGCTACTACGAATGGAGCAAAAGCAAAATCTTGGTCACTTGGTGTTATTGTTCAACCCCAATTGTTACCTTTTGACCATATGCTCACCACTTTTATAAATCCGTTCACATCTTAACCTTTAAATTTTCATTTTCTTTGTCACATTATTCCATGGTGACCATTTAAAGTTTTGTCATCTGTTACGACAAACAAGAGTACAAAACTTTGTTAGTGTAAAGAAACGACTGTTATCTTAGTTTACTCATCAAAAAATGTAAATGAGTTTTTCAAAAGACAATGCGCAGTTTATTAATTGACAATGCATTCGGTAGGGGACAATGCATTCGGTAGGAATAGATTTGCAGTCTACAATTACCCCAACAACCACAAAACGTCTCAAAAAAAAAATTACATTAATTTCCAACGATAATACCAACTTCTATTGACAATATTTTTGTACTAGGTATGAAAACTAAGAAACTTTTCGTATATAAATTTCCTACCTTCCAGGTTCCGTCCTTATAACAAAACTTAGCTTATCGTAAAGCTTGATCCTTACTTAACTTTATGAAAATGACGGCAAATGTGCGCACTGGTGCGCATTCTTAGAAGTCACTTTAGTTCTCACTTTAAAATTACTGCGAAAACACCAGTATGGCTGCGTTAGGATTAATACGAAAGGAAAAGATCTTGCCTTTAACTGTCGCTTATCCTTCAGGGGGTTTTGAGCTTTGGAATGTCAGAACGGATGATAACCTCATAAATTTTTCACAAGCATTACTGTCACAGTAATAATACTGACTTCAATGACCTAATTATGAACACGTGAAAAGGATTTTGTGACGATAGAATGATTGGAAATACCATACGCTGAACGAGGCTTTGATGACGTAGTGGATAAGAGCTCGGTTTCTCACACAGACGGCCCGGGTTCGAATCCCTGCTAAGACAAATCTTTTCATATTTTGTTATTCAATTTTTGGTGGGGTCAAAAAGCCATGTGAGTTCAGCAGAGGTCATATGATGAAAACCTCTTAAAAATGATATAGTCAAGAAGTATAAATTTGAGGGATGATTTTCAGTGTAACAAAGCAACCCCCTTCGCCAAAGAATCACAAGGCTTTCGGGCTTCCTGGTTTCTATTATGAATAACGAACCTTACAAATCCCTATGTTTTATTATGAATGACGATCCTTATGATTACTGACCCTAATGTCCACAAAAACATAGAACAGTGACCATTATGAATAAAAAACATTATGAATATCGGGGACATGGCAACTAGCTATTCATAACGTTCTTAAGAAGTACGGGTCACTTTTCATTAGGTTCTCTAGTCATAAGGTTCATTAATCACAAGGGTCGCTATTCATAATTAAAAAGGTATGTTGTTCACAAGGATCGTTTTTCATAGCTTTGTTATTCATAATAAGAAAAAGGGCGCTATTCATAATGGAAAAAAGAGTTCGATCTTCATAATTAAAAACGGGTTTTATGTTCACAATGTGTTAGTTAGTTAGTTAGATGAGGTTTAACGTCCCAGTTTCCAACCAATTGGTTCAAGTCGAGACGACCACGGCCTTTTTTCCAGTTGTGGCTCAATGTGAGAAAAGGTTCTGTATTCACAGTGGAGAAAAGGATGTAAATAAAAAATAACTAAAATATTTTTTTTTTGGTCACAAAAGGAGAGGGTTTTTTTTTAACTTTTGTTTATAACAGATAAAGAAGGTTGACTTATCAATTAAATATAAAAGCAGGAACCCGCAAAAAGGCTTGATCAATCCTTGCCCCTAGAATAAAATTTCAGTATTGTGGCTTCAAATTGACACAATTTAACTATGAAGTTTTTTTATTATACATATCAAACCATATTACTATGAATATCGAACCCTTTTTTATCAATAGCGAACCCTTTTTAGGTTATGAACAGCGACCTTTTTAATATGAATATCGAAACCTTTTTGATTCCTTACCGAAGGCTCAAGGAATCTGCGATGGTGATGTCGTGTATGGGTTGTGTATGTGTGTGTAGCGCTTTGCTTGTAAACACGATATCTCAAGACATCTTTCCATTTTTGGTGGAGGTCAAAGGTTATTTGAGGTTATCAGAGGCCACAAGCTGAAAACTTTGTAAAAACGATGTCTAAAAGTTGCACTGGCGGATACTTTCCATATTTAGTAGATTTTTCATGTTAAGAGAAAAAAGCCTATTGTTTTTGGTGGAGGTCGAAGGTCATCTAAGGTCACCAGAGGATAGACTGCGAAAACCTTGTAAATAGCTTTTAAACACGATATCTCCAGATAGCAATAGCAGACACTTCATATTTGGTATATAGATTTGTCATGTTAAAAGAAAGAACCCTATTGTTTTGGTGGAGGTCAAATGTCATTTGAGGTCACCAGAGGTCAAACGGTCAAAACCTTGTGAACTCGATATCTCAAGGAAGATAAATGTGAAGGATCTTATACCTAGCCTTTTTCATATTGAGTAGATGATGCCCATTATTTTTGGTGGAGGTCAAAGGTCATTTGGGGTCACCAGAGGTCAAAAGGCCAAAACCTTGTAAACACTCTATCTCAAGAAGTGTAACTATGAGGGATCTTATAGTTAGCATGCTGATTGCCCATATTAATTAGATGATCTCTACTGCTTTTGGTAGAGGTCAAACGTCATTTGGGGTCATTAGATGTCAAAATGTCAAAATCTTGTTAACACTATATCTCAATAAGGTAACTGTGTTGAGTAGAGTAGATGATCCCTACTGTTGTGATGGAGGTCAAAGGTCGTTTGAGGTCACCAGAGGCCAAAAGGTCAAAACTATGTTATTATATCTCAAGAAGGATAACTGTGACGGATCTCACACTTTTTGTTTGGACACTTTTGTTCCTGTTGAGGAAATACTTCCTACTGGTTTTACTGGAGGTCAAAGTTCATTTGGGGCCACAAGCGGTCAGAAGGTCAAACCTTTGTAAGCACAATATCTCAAGAAAGATAACTGTGAGTGATCGCATACTTAGCGTGTGGATTGCTAGTATTGATTCGGTGATGCCAATCATTTTTCGCGGAAGTTCACAGAAGTTTAAAAGCTTGTAAACATGATATTTTAAGGATAACTGTTAGGGACCTCATACTTGGCCTGTGGATTGTTCATATATTGTTCATATTTAGCTTAAAGATGGCCATTTAGGGTAGATGATCCCTATTGTGTTAAGTGGAGGTGAAGGGTCTCTTTTGATTCACAAGATTTTAAAAGCTCAAAACCTTATTAACATGATATCTCATGTAGGATAACTGTAAGGAATCTCATACTTGTCATATGGGTGATTCATGTTTGTTACAATATATCCATATGGCAAGGAATCACTAAGCCTTTTGGATTTCTGGTTTCGATTATGAAAAGCAAATTTTTTCTCTTTCTAAATAGTGAACCTATTGTCCCCTTTTGAACAGCGCCTTAATGAACTATTTTTACCTTTTTCTTTAACAATTAACGAACCTTATGAACAATGAACTTTACTTTTGTTAAAAAGCACGTTATGAATAACGACAGTGAATGACTTAAGAACCTCATGAATAGCGGGTAGACCTCTCAGTGACTTGTCTTGTCTAGATCACCTTTAGCACACATTGAAGCCTTTTTTTTATTACCGCATCGTTTCATACATTGTCCTCTTTTGGCGTCATACACAAAAAACACACCTTTATTTTCTCCGAAGTTCAAGGATTATTTGTCCATGAAAAAACAGCAAAACAGCATGTTTGTACAGTTTCACCTTGAACAGTACTCCGAGTGTGCAAAGTGGTTTGCTCACTGACTTTTTAGTTGGTAAAGCAGAAGTGAACAAGCTTACCCTTACACAACAAGAATAATGATTTGCCTGGAAGATAGAAAGGCTTGAAAAATCAACTGTTGGTGAATAACGGCTCTCTTTACTTTGTCGCTAGCTTAAATTATGTAGCTACGGGGATCCACAAGTAGGTAGCAAATATGGGCTTCATTTCAACTGTCGCTATTTGCTTGACTTAATCCCTTTCCTTGATGAACAAAGCCGTGGCTCACAAAGTCCCGTTGGTACTAATCAAGCCCAAACGATTTATTTTGTCACTTGTTATTAAAATATCTATTTGTCCAATGGTAATTACCACATTACAATTTGTTCTATTTCATTTTTATTTGTTACTACAACTATTAGTAAGCTGGCATTAAAAATTATTAATATTACTAATTTATACACAATTTAAAATTGTAACAACATATTGATAATTTGTGATTTTAATTACAAGTTGATAACTTAGAATAACAATTTAATAATCTGAAAAATAAAATTATTAACTTGGAATAACAAGTAGTAATTTGTTACAAAAAATCGGTTTGTAATAACACAAAAATAATTTGTGATAAATTTGTAGTAAGGTCATGAACTGTAGTAACATATTAATCGTTTTTGCTTGAATGTAACCAATTGACATTGTAGTGGTGCGTGTTGAAGAGGATTGTTTTTGTATATTATGGTCTATCATTCACGTCGGGTTTTCACGAACTGACCATGAAACCAAGTTTGGTATGTCATGCTGTCAGTTACAGTTTCTGCTGATCATTGCAGTTTATAAGACACGATCTTTGCAATGGGTTAAATAGCAGGGACTAGCTTAACTTTGCAAATAGGCACAAGAACCTAAAATTATTGTTAAAAGTAATGAAAATTGTAATTACTGCAGTAAAATAAAGTTATCAACCGAGAACCGTGTTAGTCAAGCTTATACCATAGACCTCGTCTATCTTTGACTTTTCATTATTTTACAAACACTAGGGTTTAAGTAATGTTTGGTTCGAACGTTGGTCATGGATGTCACTATGAGGAACAAGAAGTACTTTTGTCAAGGCTGATTTTCTTTTTCGGTTAAATCCATGTTCAGCCACTTATCCCTGGCTCTTATCATCTCCCGGCCTTTACTTTTGAATTTCGATTTTGTGCGCAAAAATGTTAATGGCTGGATACATAGAAGTACTACCTACGAGGTAGTACTTCCATGCTCAAGCGGTATTAATGCAACGATAGGGCCGACTTCTGACAGATATACTAAAGCATTTCAAGAGACAAATTAATTTAGGTCATAGGGGCGGGAAGCGCAGGGGGTGTTTTCCCCCAGTGAAAAATGTGGTAGCCAGAAGTATGCATCTGCCTCTCCCATTAAGCCAAGGACGAAAATTTTTTCCAAAATTTGCAGTAATTTTCCTTAAAATTTGCCTAATATGTTGCACGAAATCGAACCCCAGGACCCTCATATTTAGACCCCTCTCAGTTACCACAGTTACCACAGTGATTGTAGATGACCTGCAATGTAGAACAGTTCTTTTGTCCAGGCTCTTAATCTGTGAAAATCAAAAGAGCAATCCTGCGATATTCCTAGGACAAGTGATTTCCTTACACTTATATTCAAAAGTCTATTTTCCCTGATATACTTCCCATTCGTTCTCACTGGAGACTTGCTATTTAACATGGGGGTTGCTCTTTTCCTGATCTCACCAGGGATCTGGAAATCTGATCTTACTAAATGCCTCGCGGTTTTTTTTTAACGAGTGCGGCCTGTTGGATGGCAGAGTGACAACCCTCTGCTCAAACACAGTGAAGCCATCATGGAAACCTTCAAGATGCATTTAATAACCGTAACTGCGCCTTCCCCAACCCTTTTGATTCATAGATGTCGTAAAGTGGCTATACTCCAATGATACGTCATACTTATCATAATTACAAGATGCCAGAAAATCCCATCTTACAATGTTTAATTTCAACATTTTTCTAAAAGAAGACCTACCAACCGAACCACTTTGTATGAACCCTTTTTACGGATATATGACCACTATTTCCTGCACATTCCAAACCTTTATATGCACCTGGTCTCTCCAGAGTGCTCGATTCCATTACAATGTGTATGAGTGCAATTAACGTCTAGATTGTGTCATCTTCTAAGTCTTTCCTAGGAATCCCCCATCTCCTCACCTTGCCAGGACTCCGTGCTTTCGGCACCTCAAGATGCAGGCCTCGCTCTTACCTGTGTGCCTCATTTTATAAAATCCTCGATTCGCTACGGTTTTAGTTGCAGAATGACTTTTTTCAAAGTATCTGTTATCGAACTGGTGTGATTTGGTAGTTGCAAACTCTCAGTAATTTTCAAAGATTTTGCCGGTATTTTGGACATTTTATCCCTTTGTCTCTCCCCGCCCACTCTTGAAACCCACGCTACATCACTGGTCTTTATGATATATAGCTATTACGGTACTACACATTACCGGTATTTAACAAAGTATTGTAACAAAGCCAACTAGTGTCGTGTTCTCGAGGGCGCTGCCGGTCCAAACAAAAAGTAAATCCACCAGGCGCGATTAAAACTAGGGTCGGAAGAGGTAGATTAACAAATAAGTATACAAACAGATAGAAAGGAATAGGGAAAGGGAAAATACAGTTACTAATCTATTAACAGCTATTTACAGACAGACTTGTGCACAGTACGAGGTATACGTTGTCCGAAGACTACGACAGTTCGAATACAGGACGACAAAAAATACAACCTACCGAGTCAGAGATAGTTCTCTACCGGCGTACCACGAGTAGGACAGGTCGGAGATCAAGTCAGACAGGTGTTTGCCGGGTCGAGGTTGAGGTCGTCCCAAGATAATCACATGGACAGAACTTGCTATCTGAAGGTCTCACCTGACATGTACGGATGCCGAGAAAGGCCCACAACATGATGATGTAATGGCATTATAGTATGTTCTAATTTCGTCATTAAGTCACTAAAGAATACAAATTACTGCAGAACCCTGTTCTTACTTGTCATGTAAAGCTCTGTGCCATACCTTTTGTCTGATTGTCAAAGAATGCAGCAACACTGTACATCAACCTTTGTTCTAAGTAAATGAAACATTCTCTTCGTCTGTCGGTCTGTGGCATGTCTGTATGCAACCTTTGTTATAGAGATGATTTTCAATATATAATTTAGCGCGCTTCGCCCGCATTCGTTACAGTTCGCACGCCATATCTCATCGGACCATTATTAGGGCAATAAAACATTACTCTGACCAAAATATTTCCAACCTGTGTAGGGACCCCGCATTAAAAGAGGTTTCTAGAGCTGTCTTATAACATGATGAGTACAGTCAAGCTTTACACTAAATTTGTAGCACGATTGAAAAATTGGAAGAATTAATTTGTCGTTTTACATTTTTTGTATAACTGGTACCATGTGAAGGCAAAAATATCACAAAATAAGGAAAATTTCTAAGAATGAAATTAGTCGAAGGATTTGCCAAAGATAGCACCATTTTGCATCTAAGCCACCTTATATCAACAAAAACTTTTCAAGGGAAGGTGCCAGGCGTGGATCCAGACATTTCGAAAAGGGAGGGGGGGGGGCTGAACGCCCTTTTGAATATTCTCCTAGATTAACATTATGCTAATTTGTGCGTATTTGTTATTGTTGATGTGGCAGAAAAGGGGCTGGCGGAGGCGGGAAAGCCCACCTTGGATCCTCGCCTGGGGTCTGTCACGCCTACAGGTAGATAACACAGCCTACCCTTTCACCCAACTAAAAAAAATCACAACGTTGTGAGAGGTTTTTGAACATATCATCAGTTCAAAACTTTGCCAAAGGTAACACAGTTTTGCATCTAAGCCCCCTTAATTGAACAAAAATTGCTCAAAGAGGAGAGGGAAAATCCCTACATTTAGATACCTCCCCAGGTCGGCACCTGCAGAAGGTGACAAAGAAAGGATCCAGGTACACATACCCACAATTTACAGCATCATATTCTGTGATCCCCCCCCCCCCCCATCACCAAACTCTGACGACGCCAGGTTTGATTTCAAAGGATTGCAAAGCGTTTATACACAAGAACTGCCGCCACCTATAAAAAATTCCACGAGCAACTAACAAGGCTCGCAATAGATGCCTTTATGCTTCGCTTTGTCCCCTCCCCACATATGGCACCCAGACACACACATACATGCACCTACTTTCCACCATTGCTGACTACAACAGTCTCAAACATCTGAGTTAATCTAGGACCGTGGTTAGTGGTTGGCTAATCATTTCTTAGTTAAAGTAAAAAGAGTGTGATTCACTGATCGCTGATACAGTGCTGTAAAAACGCTGTTACCGACCGTAATCAATTGGCCTGCGCTGGAAATTGTGACTTTCGTGTTGTTTGTGTGAATGCACAGTTAGAAATATGTTATTGAAGAAACAAGATATACTTTCTCAGGTGTTTTAGCTTATCCGATACCATCAAAGGGGAATACGGAGATCCCCAACATATGGTGCCGAAACCCCTAGTTTATTGTTTGGAGTCTCTGTTGGTATCAGACAGGCAAACATGGCACGCAAGGATGGAAAAACTGCGTGAGTCTCGTCACGCGGGTGGCTACACAGGAAGCCATCTAGCTACCAGCCATATTGGAATTGGATACATGTACGATTGACACGCTCACGCTGCTGATTGCAGCGGTCGATAATAGACCCCTTGTGTTAGACGAGGTGCAAGCACGAGTAGAAGAGTCAATAGATGACGATGACAAGCTTCAAAATGACATTGGTGAGGCATATGAATTTTGTTCTAAGTTAATGAACTTAACAATGCAGGTTGTAAACAGATTAGCCCTTCTCTCACAATGCACTAACGACAACGTTGGCGTTAGGCCTATGCACACCGCCGCAGACCAAAAAACTAACGCCAGGAGCGGTAACAGTAACGTTTACCATACTCCAGTGGGCTCCGAGAATGATTTTGTTTCCCACACCAGACAACCACGATTGGAAATCAAAAAGATGGGCGGTGATATGACTTAACGGCAGACGTTTTGCGAACAGCTCAAGGGCAAGGCTGCATACTACACTGGAGAAAGTTCAACAAGTTGATGGTGAGAAGTATGGAGTGATTTTGACACCTCTTATTCTGTCTCATTTTCCCAGGGAAATCAGACTCGAATGGGCTTGGGCCGGACCTGGCAAGGAAGCAGATTTAAGTTGTTAGAAATTGCGGTAAAAAGTTGTTGACTGCGGTAAAAAGGCACCATGTCATGTTTTTGCCGATACTCAAACCCACTCCAGTATCCACCTCTCGGCGAACTTTTTCAGAGCTGTAAACTGCAAAAAACCACAAAGCTAGATAAGACTTCCTCACTTGCCTACTTTGCACATCTTGTGTAAACGAACTCTGTCCAGCAAAAATAGACTACTCTGTTCAAATACAATGGCTAGGCAAACATCTGCTGCAAGACCATTTCATGGTCGAGTGAACAGTTTGCTGACCAAACAGGATTACCTGACAATTAGTGTATACTTCATAAAGCAGAAGTGCAGAGACAAGCAAAAGGTGCGAACATAGTCCCCTTCGGCAGAAACACCTCATGCATATGCATATGCATATTTTTAAATGTTCAGTACAGGTCATTTTCTACGAAATGCCCCTTCAAATGTCGACGATGTGATGGCCGTCATCATGACAGCTTTTTTTCGGCAGCTGTCATTAATGTACCTAATTCCACATCTCATTATGAAACTGTGAAATCAGTTCGATTTCCCAGTCAAACAAGTGCATTCTTCACAGTTTGTTGCAAATAGCTAAGGTAAGAGTTAAAGGAAACAATGGTAAACGTGTGCTCACGCTGATGTTTGACGCAGGGTCTGATAACACATGTGTCTAGTGGTGCTGTAAAGAAGGTACAACCTGACTGGCTGACTTCAAAATCACTGGCATTTGCCGGATATGGGGAAGGTAAGACTTCAAATAATCACCCCAGAAATATTTATATTTAAGGTAAATATTGCAGACAAGTTTGGTGGACAGGCGGAGATGTTTGCATATAGGTGAAATCTATATGTGCACCCATGGTGAGATCTTGAATACCCCAATCCATTTGGATTCACTATTCCATCTTGAATTCGCGGATAGCTATGATGAATATAGAAATATTAAGGTTAATATTCTAGTATGCCTAAATTACTATTGGCATTTGCTGGGAAGTGGAATGCGTAGCCTCCCCCGGGAGTTTGGTGGCACAAGATAATGTCTTTCGTTGGATTCAATGGGCAAGGTGGAATGATTCCAATGTTGGAAGTAACAAGAATAACAATGTAAGTCATCGGTTGCTCTGCATATCAGAAATACATCATAATACCAATGAGAAATTTTCGGAATAAGTTAGTGGGGGTGACTAAACCAAAGGATGACGAATCAGTTGATTCCGTTCGAAAGTCATTCATAATAACATTAGATTAGTAGATGGGAGGTCAAATTGCCTTGGAATGAAGGAACAACTCCTCAACAACAAAGTTGTAGCTAAGGTAAGGTTAAATGATCTCCAGAGGAGATTGTCTAAGCATGCATGAACAATTGAGTGAAAGTTTTGACGCAGCCTTGTCCAAAAAGGAAGGACTAGGTATCATTACCGAGGTCAATGCTGAAGGAACTAGTAGTGATTTCATGGTGTGTTACGTACCTCACCGTCCAGTTGTGAAGGAAGACAGCCTCACAACCAAAGTTAGGCAGGTCTTTGATGCTTCAACAAAGGATTAAGGACTAACTAAGACCTATATCCAACTAGGGGTCCACAAGGATGGCCAGGATGTACATAGGTTCCTGTAGCAGTTTCGCAAAAAAATCAGAACAATGAAATTCTTAAGGGTTCCATTCGGGAACAGTAGCAGTCCATTCCTATTGAATGCGACCTTACGATACCATTTGTCTAAGTACCCAACTCCCTTCTTGTTAGAATTAGAGGATAACCTCTATGTGATGACTGGCGCTCTGGAGCAGACCATTATGAAGATGCCATACTACTGTTAAAACAGTATAACGACATAATGGCACAGGGGAAGTTTCAGTTTGAATCATGGAACTGTCATGATAATCAGAGATGTTTTTTTTTTCATGAATTTTCTTCAAAACACCATGGGCAAAAAGTTTTGAAAGTTCTGAGTCTGAAGTTGATCAAACCTGCGATAGTTTTGGCTTTAAAGTGGGGATGTACCGACGAGATTGATAGCTACAAAAAGGGTGGTTTGTGGTATCCTTGCACGATTAATTGACCCACTGTGTTTCTCCTCCCATTTACCATGGATATTAAAATCTGTTCCAGAATATTTGGTTGCTCAATTTGGATTAAACGAGCCCACTTCCAGATGCGATTCAACAAAAAAATCATGAAATGAGTAAGTGGACTAGATCTGATATGGAATTGGCAAATTCCAAGGTGTTAAACTCTATGGATAGATATGAAAGGCATAGAAGTACACATGTTTTGTGATGCCTCGGAAAGAAGTTACGGTTCAGTGGTTTCTATCCGTAACCCAGGATCTGATGGGTTTGAAGTTTCGTTTGTCACAGCTAGGGCCAGGGTGATCCCAGTTACGAAGGTCTTACTTCCCAGGTTAGAACTCTTAGGTGCCTTTCTGGCTGCTAGGTTCATTGAGATTGCAAAATGTTACGTGTAAAGTATAAACGAACCTTACTGTGGCTTTAGGGTGGATTCAAGGAAACCCTTCAAGGTGTAAGGAATAGAATCACTGAAATTCAGCAATTGTCTCCAAACGAGTACTGGGCTTACTGTCCAGGAAAGCAAAATCCTGCAGACCTGTTTACTAGAGGTGTCCCTGCAAGAGAGTTGATTTCTTCCAAAATTTGTCTGAATGGTCCAGAATGGTTGTCTAGAGTATTTTATCTAGCCAATATAGGTATCCTGGTGGAAAATTCGGAAACGTACCTGAAACCTGAAATGAAGGTAGTTATGTTGGCGGCAACAAACAGCACCCCAAAGGTTCGATTATTTGACACTCGAAAGTGGGGTACATTGGGGAAAGCAGTTAGGTTAACTGGATTGGTGATGAGGTTCGTTGGTAAATTGAAAGGTAAGAGGGTTTATCCTGAAGGTTTGTCACATGATGAACTAACCACAGCCAAGCTATGTTTGACTCGTCAGGAGCAGGGAATGGTATTTGGGCAGGAACTAGAAGCCCTCAATAGTGGCAAGTTCGTCACTGGTTCCCCCTCCTTTTCAAACTAAAACCCTTAGTGGGAGATAATTGGTCTAATAAGGGATAGTGGTCGACAACAACAGTCACATCTTCCATATGATGAGAAACACCCTTTGATCTTGAACAAAGGTCATTTTGAAACATTGTTGATTAGATCATGTCATGTTACAACATACAGGTGCAGGCACAGTGATGAACTGTATCTGAAGTAATTACTGGATAATTGTTAGTACGAAGCTTGCTAAAGCTCTTCAGAAAGGTTGTATGTCTTGCCAACGTGTGGACTCACAGGCTTGCAACCAATCTGAAGCCCCGTCCCTGGACTGAGGGTGCACCAGACCAATCCGTTCACCGTAACCGGTTTAGATTATGCAGACCCATTGTTTTGCATTGATTCCCCGAATGTGAAATTCTATATTTTGTTGTTCACCTGCGCAGTGGTAAGAGCAGTCCATTTTGAATTGACTGAGTCGTTGTCACAAGTAGATGGCATACTAGCACCAAGGCGGTTCACAGCGAGACGTGGATTGCCCTCAGTACTTTATTCGAATAATAATATGACGTTTAAGATTGTCGAAGAGGAATGATTGGTTTTTTGGAGAAGAGGATCCGGTGTGGAAGTATATTGTCCCACGATCCCCTTGGTGGGGAGGATGGTGGGAGCGTCTAGTTTGCTGTGTTGCTGTGTTAAGGGTGCCTTAAAGAAAGCATTAGGATCTCAATGCCTTTCAATGACTGAACTGGCAACTTCACTGCAAGAAGTGGAGGCATTTGTGCATTCAAGGCCACTGGCCACTGTTAGAGATGAAGTTGGTCGCGCAACTGCCTTGACACCGTCACATTTGTTAATTGGGAGAGTGTAAGGATTCCAAAACAAAATATCAGAAAATGAAGTAGTAAAAAACAAAGAGAATCTCATTGGGAGAGAACTTGTACGACAAAGAAGATGAGAATTGTTCTGGGATATGTGGAGTAAGGAGTATCTGAGAAACCTACCCCTACCGTAAACAAATTCAGGAGCAAGGGCGAGCAAGGATGGCCCAGTCTCTTTGGTATTAATCCGGGAGAACAATATGCCTAGGATGAAGTGGTCCCTGGGACTTATGGTGAAGGAATTCCCGGGAGAGGATGGATGAAGTAGGGCTTTCAAATTGAAGACAGCCAAGGGGACTTGGTATGGTCCATACAAGATTGCATGATCTTGAGCTGTAGAGGGAAATGTTCATTTCCAACAGACAGAATATCTAAGGGGTGCGGTTCAAATTATACCAAAACCGTAGATTTACAATAATACTACACGTAGTGGTAGCGTGATATAAAACCTGTTCAGAGATTAGACTTGTAGAAATTGGTATTGAAAGTTGAAATTGCAGGACTGAATGCCTGTCGTTGAAGTTTTCATTTGTTTTACTTCTAGTTAAGGTTTCATAATTGCTGACAAGGAGAAATTGCATTGAATCGAGAAGTGGTTTATTGTTAGAAATATTAAGAGCAAGTTTGTTTGACTTATAATATCAAGGTGGGAGGATGTTGCAGACTGTGATCAATTGGCGTTCCATACTGCTAGAAGTTGTCACGTTCGTGTTGTATGTGTGATTGCACTGATAGAAAAAACTCTTTTTATGGAAGAAACAAGATATACTTTCTCAGGTGTTTTATCTTATCCGATACATCAAGTGGGAATACGAAGTTCCCCAAGAAACGCTAAATATTACATCAGCCGGAGGTGTTACAAAAATGTTAGAGTAATGGAAGCTAAATGTTGTAAATGCCTCATCATATATGATTGGCTTTTTAAAGGATTTTTAGGACTTAACTTCTCTCCAAACATACAAGGGAATTACAAGGCCACATCTGTGTGCATGTGTTTGTATAATACCCAGTCAAGTCGTCCCAACCAAATTCGCCCCTATATGCAGACCAACGCACCTTCAAAAGTCGCCCCTTACGAAGAAAAAATAGCTCCTCGACAAAGTGACCTCCGTGATAACACAACCGCCCCTGACTTTAACAAAAACTGACGGGGGGGGGGGGGGGCGGAAATGATAAGCTACCGGATAGTCAGGAAAGGCTTACTTGATAGACCTTAAGTGTTCGGTAACTCGATCAACGTTTCGTTTCCCCACATACAAAGTGGCACAACGTACAACGCTTACAACTACAAAAACACATTTAAGAAGTGGAAGATGGTCTGGCCTACCCTTCAGTGATGACTTACATGCTCTTAAATCCATTTACACACACGCATATATATATATATATATATATATATATATATATATATATATATATATATATATATATATATATATATATATACAAAGCGTCCAAATGACAGGACTTAATCAAGTGCTCAAGTTTGTGAACAGAAGAGCTAGTATAGGTTAATTAGTAATTGAGTAAAAGCAAACAACCTCTACTCAGAGTTTCAGGCTAGTGCGTTCACCAGGAGGTTCAGATGAATAACCTCCTGATGATCGAACTAGTTTTGGTTGAAACGATAGAGGTGAAAAGGGGTTACCTGTAGTAAGTGAAAAAAATTGTGGCATTAAGGCTAACCCATCTCAATGGATTTATACAGTCGGTGCAGAATGTGATTGAATAGTAAAAATTGGTGAGAACAATTTTACCAATTGTTAGAAAAACTTGTATCCCTCCAGGTTTGTAGGAAGCAATCATTTCAGTTTTTCACCTTTAGTGAGAACTGGAATTTTTCATGAAAGTTTGATGAATAATGGCCAGATATACTTAAACAATAAAATCGTTGGTTCTTACTTGATACCACCACTTATGAAAGAGCAAGTGTAAGACTCATAAGTACTTCACTTGCATATCTTGAACATAGCACAATGCCAAAGGCAAGAAAATGTTGAAGTTTATACTTACTTGTAGCTTCGGTTGTGAACTCAATTTGTGCACTGTCCCTAGTGTTTCAAAAAGTGACGTTTCATTTATCATGTTAGCTTGAGAGGCGTTATCTTTAGTAATATATAGGGAAAGGTACGTCAAAATTAATTTTCTAGAATTGTAACTCCTTATGAACCCTCGGAAAGATTATATGTGACTATAGCCCTTCTGTTTTCACTTCCACAGATTTCAACGCATTCTTCCAAAGCAGTGTGAACCCTGTTCATTTAGCTAAAAGTTACTTTACAAAATGCCACTAAAATTTACAAACATAAAATTTACAAACTTAAAAATAATTGTTCCATTCGTCTCAAGTTTCTTAGACGTTCTGTGATGGTTTACGAATTAATTTAAAGACTGAATTTATATAGTGGCAAGCGAAAGCAAAATAATGATTAATTCACACTCTGCAGGTGTGTAATCAGTGATGTTAGACTTGTTAAAGTATAGCGTAAGTCAAGTATGATTTAACAATTTTTAACTTATTTCTAAAATTTTGAAGGGCCAATAAGTCGGTATAATTTGTCATAGTCCAACAGCTTTTTACAATAAACCTAGCTTATCGCGATCGGATCTACATTTAAAGTTAGTCAAATGTGTGTGTGTTTCCTTTTTTAATTTTTGAAAGAAAAAAAACATGTCATTCGATATTTTTACTGTAGACCTTGTGCTTATGACGTCAGATAACAGGAGGCGCGCCCCCAATGGAGATGTATCATTGCAACTTACACCAGCAAATGCAGACAGCTGATTTGTGTAACGGTCGGATACGTGCGTGAGTCTACTACAAGCGCCGACAAAATGACGTCAAGTGACGTCACAGCGTAAGGTCTATACGAGAGTATTTCAAGGTCAACGGGTTTGTACTTGTCACACCGACCGTCTAGAAACTGATATGCTACAACTGGTTGGGGGATCGTTAGCTTGAAGTCGAACAATAGTAGGCTGTGACATTTTAACACTCGGTGTTATTAACCGTTGGCAATACATTAATATCACCCGCGTATAGAACGAGTTATAAAAAACCTTGTTTTTTCTTTTTATTTATCTACCTGTTTAATGTCATGTAATTCTCATAGGAGAGGAGATTCGCTGGCGAAGGCTTGGGGTGTGGCTCGAAGAGGAGTTACCTTCATAGCAGGTGTCGAATATGTACTCCTCTTTTGACGTACATAATCTAACACCTGCGAACAATGACAGAAGTCATCCATTTCGCTATATTCATGAGCCCAATTTGATGTTACCTCTAGACTGTTGATTGGTTTCGATATATGAATATTCATATTGAACGACAAAGCTTCAACTGTAACATTGTTCTGCGACTTCTCACTTTTACAAATTAAGTCAATGGGACTTCATTGTGTGAGTTTTAAGTGGGGGAAATCATACACTAAAACCCCATTGAATTTGGTAGTTTGAACAGCATGGTAATCAGACTTGCTTTAGTCGATTTTTTCGTTGAATATTTATAATTTGTGTTTGTTGCGATCGTAAGAATAGTTAATAGCGTACCATTTTTACACAGTTCGACCAAGAATTCTTGCGAAAGTTCACCGACGTTGGTATTACGAGTGTAGCCGAGTAATACATGTCTATCAAGCGGGCAAGACGAGAAGCAACATCAGAAGATCCACCGACACAAATCAGAAGTTAACTGATTTTCTCTGATTAGAACCCGGGACAGAATTTTTATTAACAGAAAAAGAGAAACATAATGGAACATAAATGCCGAAAACGTCTTCCTCGTTTCCCTTCGCGTTGCAGTTTCACGCTACAGTGACTGCTTAACCTTGAAATACGTAGCTCTACGTGAAGCACTGTGTAAGGAATGTGGACTCGTCTATATTTTGAAGGGGATAAAATTTTATTGAAGATAGATTTGGTTATTCTTTAGGTAGTACAGCCTGTTTGACTGTATTCTGTACTGTTTATGTTAAGAGTAACACATTTATGTAGACTTCATAATCTAACGTCCTTCATTCGGCCAACGTCATTCTTAAATTCACGAAAACAACCACTTAGCCATCCCTAACGGTGGACGGTACCACCATGAATGGACAGTTTTAGAGCCAGAATATAACGACGAACAATTTTTAAACTGTGCTGTCTCTCTCACTTGTTGTTGAAATTACGAAAAAGTCTGTGATCTTTTAACCTTAAAGACATCTTTACTGGTATTATTTTTTTCACATGGGTGCAGAAAAAACTGAAATTCCGCTCCGATTCAAGAACGTGCCCTTAGGTTTCCATTCAAAACTGAACCAGCCTTACCTTGAGGCCAATTTTTGGGCCATTGGCCTCCGGTTCGGACTAGGGAGTGATACCTAGGCCTCGTACCTCTGGCCTTGCATTTTTAGTCGATGCCTCGTGAGACTTGGTGGGGGGGGGGGGGATTACACCGGACGCTGCGCTGTGCCGTGTTTGGACAAAAGTTAAAACACAATACATACAAAATGCAGCGCAGAGATGGTGTGACCACGTTAAGTAATTCCTTACGTTTAAATTTTTGCCAAGCCCTCTGCAGGGCAGCATTCGGTGTGATACCCCCTTTAACGAGGCTAGCTGTTCAATGATGCTTTATAATTGCCAATAGAATAGATTGAGTGTTTTAATTTTTTAAGAAAGTTTCTCGCTAAGTATTTCGTATTATCATTGAATCGATACACAGAAAGTATCGCACCAGAGGAGGACAGGATTCTTACGAGGACATGGCTGCAACAGCCAAGTTCGCCCGTCGGAAGGCTAGAGCTAGGGAAAATGAGAAATCGTTGGGGCTACCAGCTCCCTGATTGTCTGAGCCAAATATTGGAAGGCAAATCTTCTATCATAGCCTACTGGCAGACTGGCTTCCTAAGTATGTTTTAAGCAGAAGTGCAGTGAAAATTTGTGTTTTGGGGTCCTAGTACATGTAGGCTGTATTTGTTGACCTTTCGGGTATGAAATATTCTCATACTGGGAATCCACTCATGTGAATGAAGAAATAGAAAATGTTTGCGCTAGAGTGCAATTTAGGACTTCTGCAGACTATGCTGTTTAGGATATCAAAATTTTAAGGGATGTCTGGGAGGAGGGGGTTTGAAGAATATACCCGTGTCGAAGAACACTGACACCCGTCTGGTACTTCGCCATTTCTGCGAGTGCCATACAGGCATCCACCAATTCACCTGTGTTTGCTAATAATGAAAACAATTTCTTCAACGTTTATTCCCGAATGCGCTTTGTAAAATTTCGTTACCGTTTTTTTTTTTATAATTTAATCTCATATCAAACGACTGCACCCGCCACTCGTACACTGCATATTGACTCGACTATCAGTGTACATCATAGATAAGCCGCCCCAAAACGGATATTTGTCAAATCTATTAAGTTTGACTCTTCGAAGGGTTTTCAAATCGGCACGCTCAGCCCTTTATGCAAGATACAAGACACATTTGTCCCCATACAAAATTATCACTAAATGAACTCTTATCTCGGTGCAGCAAGTAAGTAGACTATGAAAAAATTCCTAGGTTGATGACGTAGAATGGTATTGTATCAAAGTGTTTTTTCTATCGGATACGTTGGCTTTCGTTGGGTAATCACTGGTGCCATCCTTTTTTTCCCTTACAAACTACCAAGACATGTTAAACGTAGAACCGTTGTGACAACTTCGTGTACGTGCATTATAATAGACGTTGAAATCAGGGGTGCAAATCACGAGGAGGGTGTGCCCTCAAACCAAATTGTGAGGACGGGACCATATTTTTGCCCACATTCATTAAATATAAAAAATAAAACTTGGGGATTAATTATAATTGATAACTTTTGCAACGTAAATTACAGTTAAAAAAATACTAAATGTCTTGAGAACGTTCAATTATCGGCGCACTTCACTCAATATCACTTCCTACGAGCTTGTGTAGAACATGTTGAGTGGAATTATTGCAAAAACCCCTACCATCATCCAGCCCCGCCCTCAAGCCCCACCCTCAAGCCCACTGCATCATGATATCAACCAGTCCTAACCTATTACATAACAACTTGGTCTGAGATTTTGTGGCTTGTTCAGTACACATCCAGTACCATTTGTAGAAAGATATGCTTTCTTCTAACTGTCCACGGCTCATCAATGTTTTGTACATTTCAAAAAAGTTACCATAAGCTCTTCTGTATGTAAGAAATTCGACGAAAGACGAATGCAAGTAAATTATAGCATACCAGGGCCGTCGGAAACAGGGCTTTTGGGGGCTGCAACCACCCAAATATTTTCAGCTTGAAAGTTCACTTTTTGGTCTGAAAACTGCCAAGTTACCTTAGATAATGTCACAACTTGGAAGATGAATGGTTAGGCCGCAAATTTTTAGACTCCTTCATTGGCGTAGTAAGAGGGGGAAAGGGGAGCGATCCCCCACAAAGCCTTCAAAGTCCCGTTCGGAAGTTTTTGTAAGCTAACATTTCCTACAACGGATTTTCGTGGATGGTTATGGACTATACAGTGGTTCTTGCATACAAGATTCAGAAACCTGTACTTGTATTCACTCCATATAAGAAAATTTTTTGAAGATAGTAATGTGCAGGAAAATTTTGGATTCATTCCCGCACAATAAAATTGTCCACCTACGCCACTAGACACCTTCCGAAGGCACTGCACTGTCATAGCCTGCAGATATTGTTAATTGTCGCGGTGACCATGCACGATGTGCACGAAATTCCCCGCGGCCGGAGGGGCCTTCCCGATGTGGTTGTATGGCTCCCTGCCCCTATGTAATTCCATCCCTGCCTCGAGGGCTTTTTGGCCCTTGTTCAAGAAGGTGCCATCTAGACTTTTTGACACCTGTATTTTGTTTCGTTCTGGGATTTTTGCGTGTGTGCTATGACCTATCTCCGTGTGCGCCTGCACCAACAAAAGGCGAAACAAGTGCGAAAAGAACTTGTTTCGTCTTTCATGTTTTTTGACATCCGTGGTTCGTTCGGCTTAAAAATTGTCAAGTTCAAAAAGTGACCAAGCACTAATAATTAATAAATTACTAATAAGTAACTGTACCTCAACTAAAAAGCCTGGCATTTGAAAAGCTAGGAAGAACATTTATAATTCAAGTCGAACAAGTCTCACCGTGAGTGATGTTATGAGTCGGAAAGCGAGCATCATGATGTACTTGAGTTACTTCAAATTCTCTGGCAGTATGTTGAATTCCTCGAAGGTGTGATTGATATTTTAATGTATCTTTATGCCGCACACTGTAATATAATGACGACAGGACGAATACGACGAGAGAGCCTAAAACGAAAAGAATATTCCTGCGCTTACAGAACACTTTTCTCAAACACATATTTGTATGAGTTTCTGTTATAACAGTTTTACTAAGTTTCTGAAAATCAATCCTGTGTGGTCAACTGTAGGATGTATTTACAAGCTCGTGGCTAATATGTAAATTGTAGTAGACCCTGCCGTTTTAGTTTACAAGTCAAGTTTAAGTACACGTCCGAACTGGAACCACGAGTAAGACTGCATCTAAATTCTATGTTCACCATCGATGTAGCTGTTAGATCCTCAAAGTTGAGCTATCCTAGGCTCTGTAATGAATTGTGCCAAAATAGAAAAATGCTAATTTTTTAATTAACAATGTTCCTTTGGTCTTGTGAGTAATTGCACACGCGCAATAGGCTGCATTAATAAATATTCATTGATCCGTGACTTAAAGCAGATTTTTCTAGATTTTGTCTGTATATACTAAGTCTTTTAAAAGAGTAGCAACAAAACTGCATAGATGATACATGAAAAAACTGATACATGAATAATAACTTTGCTTAGCGTCGTTTTCTATTGGTCAAATTGGAGAAGAACAATCCATCCACAATGTGAATATTTATCACTTACAAAAGTTCATGGGAAGACTGCGGTATATGTACACACGTAGATGGAGAGTATGCTCGAGTGATTTTTGCGTGAGCTCCGACGGATGCCTGTTGCATAGCAGGGCAGGCGCCTTTGACCGACAGGGGACAGACTTCCCGAAGGGGCCAGAAATGCAACCCTGTAAAAGTTGATGGTAGTATTGAAGAAATTGTGAAGCTGTATAAAACTGATTACACTTTTGATTACTTGCCAAAAGCCAAAGGAATCTAAGCAATCACGCGATAGTGTGGGTGTATGGGTGTGTATGTATGTGGATTTGTGATTCTTGACTTGTAAACATGATACCTCATAGCAATGATGGATACTTCTCATACTTGCCATATAGAATTATCATATTAAGAGAAAGATCCTTATTGCTTTTGGCGGCGGTCAAAGGTCAAAAGTAACCATGACAAAACCTGCATTTATGCTCTGCATCGAGACACTTTCAATTCCCAACAAACCTATTTGCTAACCACAAAACCAGTCCGAGTTTACCTGTGAATTCGTAAACAGCTTTCAACTGTTGTTGCTGTGCTTCTGCGGGAGTTGCTACCGGAAATTTTGTTAATAAGGACAATATTGAGGTAAGGTTTGAAGCGCGTGGAGCGCGCGAAATTTTGAAAGCTAGCGAAGGATTTGCGATAATTCTGATAGTTTGAGAAACATTTGTAACAGAAAGTGGTTACAATAGATCCATCACTTGGTCGAAAGCACACCTCAATCTACCTCATACAGAAATCTATAGCTTAAACGCCTTTGGGATCATTTTTAAATTTTCAAAAAATTCGATTGGGGGCACGCGCCCCCATGCCCACCCCCACCCCCTTGCCGGCGCCACTGCAAGTGTCTCACCCATGTCCCACCTACCTTTCTTAAATAGGACATCTGTTTTACTGATACCAAAATTATGGAAATTACATTTGTTGCCAATGTGGACCCCATGTGAACATTATAGGTAAATCCTGTGTGGGTCTTTTCTAGTAATCACCACTTTTCAATAAAGGTTGTCCACCTTGGCGCAAGATGGACTCTACCGTAGTCCAATTTAGGTTTCCTACATAGGATCACTGTTTTACCAACATCCAAAATACCATGGCCCCTATATAGGTTTGCTGATGCGGGTCCCATGACGTTGCCTATGTAAGTCCTTTGTATGAAAGCGTGGTAACTGTGTATTCGTTTGGACTTTTCAACCACTGCCTCTTAAATTCGGTTTTACGAACAAGATCTAGCCAAGTTCATAGGCGTACGGGAAGACATTTCAGAGGGAGGGCGGAGGGTGCTTGCCCTGAAAATTTTGAAAATTGCCCTGATTTTCCCCAAGTTTTACCACGATAGCACTCAGGACGGGTATGGATGAGTTTCACCCACCCCCCCCCCCACAAACTATAAAGAAAGATATTATTTCGGAAGTTTTGGTTTGTACTTGTATTGGGTTCGCTTATGATAAACTTACATTTTCCACTCCATATATTGAACAGTATGCGTTGTGCAACTAATAAGCATTTTGCCCTGTTAGCAAACGCCGCTGCCCGTTGCACTGCCCACTGCACTGCCTCTTGCCCTGACAATACAAGTGTGAGTGCCCTGAAATAAGCATTTTCCCTGCTCTGGGAGGGCTTCAGCCCCCACAGACCCCCCGCCTCGTACGCCTATGGCCAAGATATTCTTCTTCATAAGAACAAGAGCTCGTTTCAGCTCTCAGAAATACCACAAGGTCCGAAGTAGATTGGCGTAGCCCCCAAATAGTGGAAATCTTCCAACGGCAAAGTTACAATGTCCGAGATACGGATTACTTCATGTCGTAAGGCTTCTTGTGTAATAATAGCTAATTGTGACCTTAAAGTTAGAGTGCTTCCTACGTCAAACCTGAGAAATTCAAATGCTTTTTGAAAATAGACTACACGTCTGCACATAGAAATCTTCATTTTGGGTTTGAAAACTTGTCAACCCCTGCAAATGTAACCTTTACTGTAAGCCTGGATAAAAACATTGAACCCTCAAGGACTCTACACCAGCAAATCACTGATGTGTGTAAACAGTTTACATGGGCACCAATTACTTGGCAAAACCACAAGTTACCTTTTTTATTTCAGCTGCGAGTAACCTTGGTATCCTGACAGGTCGTTACGAAGTTATCGTTGGTAATAAAAACTTTTAAGTGGATTTATTATCTAAAAAAGAAAAACTGTATTTATTTAAGTGGAGGTCGAGGACAGTGTTGTAACAAGTCAACTCACTGACTAGGACTCGAGTCGACTCGAATGGTATATTTGACTTGACTTGACTTGACTTGGTCATCAGCCAAAATGACTTGACTTGACTCGAATCTAGAACCCTAAATGGTTTCACTTGACTCGAGTCACCACCTAAAATGACTTTCCTTGACTCGGACTCGAGCATAGCATGACTCATGTCTAATTAAAGACTCGAGGAGGGAAACTGACTCGAGTCTCCTTAGACTCGAGTCCCTTGACGCCACTCTGATGTTTGTAAACGTACGCAATTTTGGACTGTGCACGAACATGTCGCAAGGTAGACGAGGCTGCAGCAGAGCGCCCGTGTGTTTTCAAATCAGTCTTATAGTATAGCTGTCACTTGAGATCAAGCGGGCCGCGCGGGGCAGTTCGACAAATCCACACTCACTGCTGCGGAAGCATGTCATATCAGACTATGAGCACAGCATGCCAGGTATGGACCAATACGATCATTGATCTCAGTGGTTTCGATCAAAAAGCAAATGTTGCACAAACAGGGTTGTCATCTGGATGAGTAATGCCTGATTCAGGGACTTTCGTTGTACCAGGTTTATAATCCTGTGTGAATATTTTAAATAAATTATTAAATATAAGTCTTTCATTTTTTCTCTCTAATAATTTTGTTGCCTCTGCATAAAGAAGTATTCAAACAATATTGCTTGTGCAACTCTAAGTGGAATGGTTTAGTCCTCTATGAAGGCACGCGTAAAGCCTGTCGCCGATTGTTCCCTACACACGGTCCTTACTACGACCCACTGAAAATCCGGGGTTTTCAACGAGCACGGTGATGGTCGAAATTGATTTCCTTCTAAAAACAAAGCTAGGATCTAAAGTCTTTATTAACTTTCATAATGTCCTTTCCAAATCTTACACTAATATTGCAGTTGTTTTTAATCACCTTAAAGCTCTGAAAAGCTCCGAAAATTTGAAATAAAATTTTCAACTTCGCCACTTCGAAAATTTACTCTTAGCGTTTCGAAATACTATTTGCTGATATCAGATTGCCGTGTGGGTAATATTATGACATTACACGGAACATTTGATTGCTGTAGTTCCTATACATACACATTGCAATTGGCTCTGTAAACATCCCATACTGGCGTAACAATGTAGTTCATTAGCATACCGGGTACTGATGTACACAAAGTTCCTTAGTTACAAAGTAAATATTACGGGGCGAAAAGTTTCATTCCATTTTATTTCATTTCATGTTTTGGCAGTTTCAAAAAGGTCTCAGTGATCAAAGCATACTTGTGTGAGATCTGGAGAAGAAAAGTCATGGTAGAAAATTTGCTGCGACAAGAAAGTCAATTTCAACCATCATAAAGACGCCGATCCCCGCTATTTTCAGGGTTTCAAAAAGTCACATGTCCTAAAATGTGGCAGTTTGATTGGTCATTGGTCTGACTCAGGCTGGGGAAGCTTTCTTCACCCCATTTGATACTAAGCGGCCTGTGCATATATATGTGCAGGAGTAACGTCGAACTTGCTGAAGTAAAACGGTGTCATGGTGTCCGAAGACCTAGTTTTCATTGAACAAAGGCCAAGTTGAAAGAGGAGATATGGTACCATCTTACAGATACTATATAACATGTACGAGTCGATGTGTTATTGAAAAAGGTGTAACCATCTACTAGTTATTAATATCAAAAAATAAGTGTTATGGTTTATATCTTAATTGAGTTTCTAGTGTAATTTTGAGAGGTAGACAGAATGTTATCAGGATAATAGGCCACATGTGTAGGCTATGTGTTGTCTTACAATATTGGTGCTTTAAATGGGTGGTTCATGCACATGGGGACGGTTTTTTTTTTTTACTTTCAGACCGATACTGGTAGTATGCAACTATGAACTGAAACTGGAAGTAGAAGTGGAATACACACTCTGAGAAAAATGTAAAATCGCCTTAATCAGTTTTTGTGTCAAACTTATGGTGAACATTCACAGCACAGATAACCATGATTAATCAAGCAGCAATGTAGCTTAATACGAGCAACTGCCAGACTACCCGCATCAGTGCTAATAATCGATATTCACAGCCAGTGGAGCCCTCAGAAGGGTGGGGGGAAGGGGAGCACGTGTCCCGCAATTGCGCCACAAAGGCGTTTAAGCTATAAATTTCTGTAAAGGGTAGGGTGAGGTGTGTTTCTGAATGATGAATCTATTTTGATCATTTTTATCACAAGTCGTTCTCCAACTATCAAAATTTTTGCTAGTCCTCCTGAAATTATTAAACTTTTTAGCGCGCTGTGCGCGCGCAGACTTACGACATGAGAGTGTTTACCATTAATACCGTCTCAAACATATTCGCATTATTCAATGGTCAGGTTTCTACGATTACGCCGATTGTTCTCGTTCTTAGGAGTCATATTGCAGGAGCAGAACATTGCAAGAATGCAGAGTAGTGGAATTCAGGGAAATATATATTTTATGAAAATTCTTGCTAGACAGGCGTCTCGCTCTCTGATTGGCGGATGCATTTTGTTAGGAATTTAAAGTGTCTTAGTGCAAAGTCTGCAAAGTCAACATTTGTTATGGAAATGATTTTCTATGCAAAATTTTGGCGTGCTTCGCGTGCATTCGTCACGGTACACACTCCATATGTTATAACCACTATTTGGGCAAAATAACATGATTCTGACCAAAACACTTTTACGACAAAAGTATATCTTCGACCTCTGCAGGTACCCAGCATCAGTAGAGAATCTTAGAGCAATGTTATATCATGAGTAGCTTATACGAGAACTCGTAGCATGCATTTGTCGTTACACATTTTTTTTTATAACGAGTGCCATGCCACAGCCAAAATATCACTAAGAGATTTGCCAAAGATATCTGCATTTTGGATCTAAGCCACATTTCCCAAACAACATTTTTTGAAGGGGAGAAAGTTTTTATCCTTCCAATCAGCCAACACACCTCTCCTTTAGAGTCAACCAAAGTAAGAATTCACTAACGCTTTCCAATACATGATCAGTTCGAAAACTTTCTAGTAGCATGCCATATGCATTATACTTGGTAGATAAAGCCTATTGTTTTAATCAGAGGTCATCTGAGGACATCATAGGCCAGATCCGAAAAGTCCTTGTTATGCAATATTTGAGGTAGAAGTCATTGGTTCGTTACATTTAAATCGGTTATATTTTGAATATAAAGCTTATTGTTGTTCGTGGTGATCAAAGGCCATTGGAAGCCAAACATGTAAAACCTTCAACCATGATGAAGGAGCCATTTCGGATAGAAAAGGTGAAAGGAGAAGTCGTCGAAAATTTAACTAGATTTTTGCATTCTGGTTATTTTTTGCTTCATTTTGCATTACAATTATAAAATGATTCAAATTTCCTCAAAATTTCTCTTGTTTCCCTTTCTTTCCCTTGGAGACCGACTAGGAATCACTTAAAAACCGACTATTGTTTTTACATGGGATCTCAAACCCCCATACCTCTGTATATAAGACTGCATACTAACTAGGCGGCCACCCACCTTGTACGTTCCGCCCACTTGGCCAAAAGTAGGTGCTTGTTTGGTATTTTACAAGTACAAAGGAAACGTAATGGCACGAAACTAAGAGTTAATTTACATCTAAATTATATCTTAATTACAGCTTACATTTTACCATGATCGGATCGAAGGCGGTGCCAGAGCAACTCCCATCGCAATGTCGTGGCGTGCATTAATAGGTATTCTGGTTATGTACGTAAAAAGCATTCCTTACATGCACACTCGTTAGTCGCAATACGAAGGGATTTCGGATTACATCCATGACATGAATTCCTATGCATGTCGTTCCCTCTAACACAAAACGTTTTTAAAACGGTAAAGTGGTGTTATTAAACGTTTCATAGCACCACTTTAAACGTTTTAAAAACGTTTTGTATTGGCGGAGATTGTATTTTCCCTCTTGCACCTGCCTAAATAATAAGTTAGCAGAAGTTTGAAGTAATGTTAAGCCCTCATTTTTTCTACAAGTGAGGTTCATTTTTTAAATTGACGCTCTTACGAAAATGTAAAAATTCTACTAAGATATCTCATAATGAGAAACATTAAAACGTATCTTGAGCATAAGGAAATATGCAAATTGCGATAGTGTCACATATTTCCTCCCCCAAAACATCTCCGGCGGTATGAAAACGGGTGACAGGGATGTGTGCCCCATCAAAATAAGGTAAGATATGACAAAGATATCTCCAAAAATCTGCGAGAGCGGATTGTAACGTAGGAGGAAGAAGACGAACACACTGTAACCTACGATGGAGTATGGTGGAACAAAATAAGGTGTCGTAATACGAAATGCTACTTTTCTCCACCTGTTGCCACACTCTATAGGTACAACTTTGAAGAACTTATTGTTGCAAAGCTGCGTGGAACCTATTACTTTACTCATAACTCAGAGGGCTAATTTATCGTATAATTTATTACACTAACATGGAGTCACGGTCTTTAGTTCCCAACATTTCCCCCACTTAGCTCATGTTAAATAATGGTTTGACACAAACCTATGTTATTTGTGTAATGAAGGCTGTTTGGGGGTGGGAGTCCAGCTGGCGACTGAGTAATATCCCATTGATAACGAAGGTTTCCTAAGAACACTATCTACGTTAGAAAAAACGACAAGAAAATGTTTAGTCATGTTTCCTTCAGTTTGTGGTTGGTAATCACTATTTTGGCTTTTTTTTTTACTTACGAAATACTATACAGGTGAACTGTACGTATAAACAAGCTTTTGTCGAACCAAAAACAAAACACTGCTGGTGTAACAATAAATCAACCCAACACTATGAAGAAAAGTAGCTTCCTTCTGTAAATTTCAATGGCTTGCGCTTGGTGATTTCAAATAAACCACATTCGAAAAACAATACCGTCAGAAAAGGAGTTATTGCAATAGCACCTATTACCTTTTGAGAAAGAGCTCTCTTTTCGTTCTAAATGAGTTTCCTATTGTCCCATTAATGCAATCGAATAGAGACGAAGCGATTCTTTTGTTTGCCAGAACTGGTAATATTCAAGGGAATAAAAGGACAAATGACTTTTTGAACCTATATTCAAACCCTGGTATTAAATTTGTTAAAGGTTTTCATCGTGTTAGTTTAGTACAGTATTTTCAGGACTGCTAGCGAAGGGGTCTTTGAGTGGAGCTTTTGGACTTTTACAAAGTGTGCAGAATAAACAATGAAATATTTAAACCAAGAAGACCTGGAACCCCTCCGTAGAAAAAGTATACCAAAGTGAGGAGTCTTATGTCCCAATCAATATAACAGATAGAGCTGCCCAGTTTGAATTTATTTCATTGTCTTCATAATTCGGGTATGCCGAGTCCAAAAATTCATGGCTTCGTTTTCAGGCATTATCATGGCGGCCATTTTCAATTCCAGAATGGCCGCAATTTTTCAAGGAAAAATGACCATAACTTCCTTATTGTAGAAGTTAAAAGGGTGATTGTAGTTGATAACCCCATGTTTTCAATACCAATTAACCTATTGGTGATATCACCCCAAAGCACAAATGTTGGTCATTTTGAATTTTAAGATGCAGTATCAGCTAAGGCCATTACTTAGTCCAAAATCCTATGTTACTACATTTGATTTATGCATGGATAATTCATAAGCCAATTGTGATGGGCAAACTGAATTTCAAGATGGCGCTCATTTAATGATTAATTGATTATATCGGATGAAACTCTATCACAATGGACGTTTTGTTATGGTTTTGTTACCCCTAGACGCCAGGGAGTATATCACTCTGTTTTTCTTCCCCAATGAAGGTTGGGGTTTCAATAGTAACCATAAATATTCATTAGTACTGCTAAGTTATTGGACACATTCAGGGTTCAAAAGCATTGACATGTCGGTTTTTACAGGTATGGTGAACCGTAGGCGTAGGAACCTGTTGTCGCATGAGGGATTGAACGTTGTTTCGGACCGCTTTCCTGAGGGAGTGGCCTTAGGGGAGGGTGTGTTCCCCTCGCATTTGAGAAACTGTTGAAAATTCGAGGGCCCTTTGATGCAATTTGGTGCAATGTATTGGACAAATTTTAAAGAAAATTACTGCAAATTTTTTAAAATTTCCACAAAGGGAAAAATACGGGGTTCTCGTCCTTGAATGGATAGGTACATGGAGGGTCAGAAAGAAAAAGCTATGTTCCTACACCTTAATGGGTGGCTTTTCCTCCCCCCTCCCTTAGGCCTATCTAGGAAACACTTGAATCACGGTCGGTAACAGTCGTACAAAAGTGAATTGCTCTCACAGTATTTACCCTCAATGATATAGACGATATGAGTTAGCTGGGTGTCACCGTTGGCCGCGTTGAGGGGTACGTGAGGACACCAAGAGCATGCAAGGACGTCATTCGGGTAGGGTAACCCTACTAATACAACAGCTTGCACAACGTTCTCATTTGAAAGGCCCTCGTTTTGAAACTAATGGCAATTCTCTACCTCAGTCCACTCAACAAGCCTATTTACATTAAAATGTGGCGAATTCGTATAAAGACATTGACCATGATCATATCCTACCCTTCAGAGGGCAATTTGGTCAATGTCCTTGAGCCTAAGGGGTGCATAACCTCACACCACTTGTAAGAGAAAGCAGAGTTTGACCGCCTGATGTAGCTACTAGATTGAAAAGAGCTTTATGATATGGGATCAGTATGCTGAACTGTGTACATTCCGTTCGTACACGATGATGCTCACAAGAAATGTACAGGGTGCATGTACAAAGAACATAGGCCTCTCGTCTCCCCTAATTAGGGAAGGGTTGGGGGCTGTAGCGAGGGGTTAAGTGAAGTTGTTCATGAATGTCTATACTAAATGGACTAAATTTGTGAGAATTCGCCGATGACTGTTCTCGACATCAAACCACTAAAGAAACCTGCAGACATCAAATGGCAATAGAAAGCATGTAAATCTTAGCGCTCATCCTTGCTAACCTTCGGATGGGGATCTGGGTAACGTGTTTGGACATGAAATATGCCTGCTACCACGTGACATAACCATAAAGACAGTATCTCAGAGCGTCGCCCTCAATTATTGCGGAGACAATTGATGTTCATAACTTTCTCTTTCAGAACCTCCAGGTCACCACCGGTCCAAACCCTATTGGGATACTGCTTGAGATACCACTTAAACACTCTGAGAAGTCATCACTTCCTGTTCTATTGGACTGAGGACATCAAGCTTATCTTTAGCTATCTACGCTTGGAAGGATGGTTAGGATTTGTGTCACAGAGAGAAGGCTGATCACTCCGATCTCTTCTAGCAAGCTACACCTACCCTCTACACCGCGAGACTAGGCCTGAATAGAGGGCAAGGCTTTTCATTCACCGTAAACACTCGTGGTCGCTCCCTGGAGCGTGGCTTCTAGTGGTGGGCTTACCAACAAGTCTGGTCGACCATCTTCTTCGATTTGTCCATCTGACACAGTCCTCTCTCTGAATTTCAGGGGCCCAGGTCCTGTTTTCGATGTTCCCCCTGTCCTACCCCATCTCAAGTGGTAGCGCAAGGAGCTACGGACAGACTGCGTGATTTATACGGTTTGTATGTGTTATGTAACCTAACGGCCATGCTCGTTTGGAGAACCAGCACCGTACCCCCACGTTTGTGACTAAGACTTTGTATCCTGAGCCACCTGTCGGGTGAAGTTTTCACTCTGGAGGACGGAAAGCGCTGAGGCGGAGGAAGAGGGTTCAGTCCGATGGGATCATGGAGGGTCCCAAATAAGAGGGAGCTGTGAGCTGGTATGTGTCCCCTCAGTACGTCTAGGTGACTCTCCGAGATGATGTGGCTATGAGTATGTCACGATGAAGGCACGCATCCTTCAGGTCTTAAGATGCCACCAGGCTCCCTATCCGAATAAAAGAAAGAATGAGCACATAAGTTTACATATTTTGTTATTGCTATTTGATGTCGTTGGTTTCGTTCAGTGACTTGAAGTTCGAAAACCGTCAAACATGATTTCCCAAATGCTAGACCTACTTGTGGGCACATTTATGAGCGACTATACTTACTCCCTTGGTACAGCTCTTTAACATTTCCCTGAGGAGGGGGAGATTAGGGCCCTATTTTACTTGTGCATGTATCCTGTGTTTCTTTCCTAGGGTACATACAAAACGAAATAGTTCAGCATACGCTGAACCCGTACGATATGTTCTGTTTATTCTAATGGAGGCATTCGGTCACCCTCCTTTCCTTCCCCTCACTGGTGGTGTGAAGTTGCGTATCCGTCAGGTTCAAGGACATGGGCCAAATCGACCTCTGAAGGGTAGGATGGGATCATGCCCAAGGTCTCCACACAAATTTGCCAGGGTGGGTTTTTGCCTTGGACTCCCCACATACCCTTAACGGGTTAAAAAATGATACTTCCCTAAAGCTTATAGTCTATAACCTTGATGGGGAAATACTGTGAAGATTATCCACAAATAAAAGATGAGGGTGAAGCTTGATACATTATGCATATATATATATATATATATATATATATATATATATATATATATATATATATATATATATATATATATATATATATATATATATTAATGCCACGATGCTACAGTTGGTTGAATTCTCGGCTATGTGTTTCTATGCAATACCCTAGGAATACTAATAAATATTTTTGTTTATTATAATTGAAATCCCAAACACTTTATTGAGGAGGCAAAAAGGGTGATATGTTCCCTGACATCTAGGGGTAAGTGAGTGGACTCCAATCACGTCAGAGTTACCTGGACTGTAATCATTAAATGAGCGCGATCTTTAAAATCAGTTTGCCGGTTATACCTTTTAGAATAAGGAATTTATGATCACTTTTTCGTAAAAAATGGCGGCCATTTTGGAATTGAAAATGGACGCCATGATAATGTCGGAAAAATGAAACCCTGCATTTTTGAAAGTGGCATATCCGAATCATTAAAAAAGTGCAATAAAATCAAACTAGGCGGGTGTATTTTTGCAAAAGTACACCAGATTTCTGACCACCATTTGTTTTTACCTTTCCAAAAAGAAACTTTCAATACCTTCGAATTAAAAAGACACTTGGAAGTAATTTTCACGGAAATGCTGGTGCAATTGCTTCTCCTCAGCCCTCATTTTCTTATTATTTGCCGAAGGCAAATATTGCTATGTAATCAAGGGCAAATGTATTTATGCGTGTATGTGTGTGTGCATGACGATTCGTTCGTAAACACG
The DNA here is from genome assembly GCA_029531755.1 of Holothuria leucospilota. Lineage (NCBI taxonomy): Eukaryota > Metazoa > Echinodermata > Holothuroidea > Aspidochirotida > Holothuriidae > Holothuria > Holothuria leucospilota. The sequence goes on from CM055965.1 coordinate 16,142,299, forward strand.
ATATCTAAAGATAGCAATAGCGGATACTTCTCATAAATTTATCATATTAAAGAAAAGATCCCTATTGTTTTAGTGGAGGTCGTAGGTCATGTGAGGTGACCAGAGGTCAAAATCCGGAAACCTTTTAAACACGATATCTGATGGTAGGAAGCACGAATACTTTTCATACTTGTCATGTTTACGTATTATGGTCAGAAAATAAAGCCTATTGATTTGGTGGAGCTCAAAGGTTATCTCAGGTCACCGGAGGTGGAAACACAAAGCATTGAACGATGCTTGTTAACACGATAATTCAATGCAGGAATGGTGGACACTTTCATACTGCTTGTAATATAAATTTTTCATAATAAGGAAAAGCATACTATGTTTTAGTGTAGTTCAGAGGTCATTTGAGCTCACCAGAGGTCAAAAACCGAAAAAACACACGATACTTCAAGATACTGATAATGGAACTTTTCATACTTGGCTATAGATTTGTCATATTAAGAGAGAGAACCTTACGGATTTTGTTAAAGGTCATCTGAGGTACCAGAGGTGAAACTAAGAAAACCTCGTTAACTAAATAGAAAGCGAGCTGTGCCTCCAAATTGGTTCGTTGCGTGACCACCGAAAAGTGAGGGCAAGAGTTTTGTATCATTCCAAACATAAAACAAGAAGGCAATCCACGGAGTTGCATATCTCATCGCCAACACACATATGCATGTCATTCAAGGTGACAACAGTAACAAATATAGACCCACATCACAAATGGGCTTAATACATATGGAAAAAAGATCTCTACACCTTTGACCTCAGACATTTCACCCTTACTACTGTGGTCGACGAGACGCAAATTCCCACCTTGGGACGCCTCTTCACCAAGCTTGAAAAAAATCAAGGTAGCCGATGAGTAGGAGTTTTTGACACAATAGTACATTTGACCTTTTGTCACGTGATCCTTTAAATTCATAAAATAATAAAACCAGTTGTATACCAAGTAGAATATTACTACGTGCAGACGCACCGGTAACTTACCTCCCATGGCAACCACCGTAAAAAGCGCTGGCGTCACGGTAAACAATTCATTGACGCATAGTGGGTATTCAATTATAGTCGGAATATCATATACCATGTCATTGAAGAGCGAACAGTACATCACCTGCCTGGATTAACTAAGTAGATAAGTTGTCTACCCAAGCGCAATTTCATTGTTTTATGTTTGTATTCAATTTAAAATACAATAGGCAAAGACTCCGGGATGGTGCTGAAATAGCCCGAACATAAATAAAACAGTTGGATTTTAAAAGCACTCCACATTTTCGTAAATTTTCTGGTATTTACTTGGAGAATACATTTCCCACAGTGCTTTATCTATTTAAATGAATAGTACTGTGGGAAATAGTATGTGGGTCAACGGGGTGGGGGTATGGGTTATTTGACACCGGGGACATTATCCAAACAAAGTGGGAGGCTATAGAACTCGAGTGGATTGGCAGACTTAGCCTTTCTTCAGTGGGCATTAATCTAAAGAATGTACGCACCTTTAGAAAATCACTCTTTCAACTTTTCAATTTCCTTGGTTCCTTCTCTTCTCACATTTTTTTCTTGGGCTTGTGTTTTGCTTGTATAAAAACCTTACATGAAGTAGATATACTCAGTACTTTCTTGTATCATTTGTCACGTAGTGACTAATGATTGCAGATCTATCAGGAACGTCGACTTTGTAACAAAGGCTTTTAAGATAATTGCGTAGATCTTTAGGAACTTCTCCTTTTTCCTTATTGACAGTCAGCGCTCGGACCAACCGATAATGCAGCTTATGACATAATTCTCTAATGGACGCCCTGCCCATAATGAAAGTTATTGAGTTTCGCAGAATAGTAGTCTCTCATGCTGGGGGTACTTCAGTCTTCTGAATAAAAATGCTCCCGTCGGAAGAACTCTGCCAGATCTATAGTTTATTTTTGTGTGTCAGTCTGCTTTGATTTGGGGCAGAAATTCAGTCCCTCGGAAGGAAGTTTGGTTTCTTCTTCACAGAGTTGACACGACATGATAGCACCCGCGTTGGTGACCATGGAAGGGTCCGCAGTCCCCGGTTTTAGGAGATATCTTCGAGACCTGCTCTGTATCCAATTTGAGCTCACTGGATTTGAAAAGAAAATCACTTGATTTGAAGTGAACTTGTCTCTTTTTAACTTGTGTTGTTGCATTTAATCCTAAGTATCAAATTAATTTCTTAACCCCGCTACCCCTACAAGGAGACGGACAGCGTTTGAAACTCCACCAGTCCTAAAGAACTATAGTAGATTTAATTTGTCTTACAAAACCTGGCAAAATTCATAAAGCATATATTTCTTTCGCATGAGTTACCTGATAGACTCGGGTATTTCCTATAAAATGTGCGGTTCCACGGCTGTCACGTGACGTCAGATGGTAGTATCACCTACCCCTTTACTTTTCTGGAAATGAGATTGTGGGAGGGACGAAAACAATCCTGAGAAATAAGACTGAGCTTGTTTTGAAGCTCAGATTTGGGAGGCTCTGTTTTTATCATCCTAGTTTTGGAGTAAAGTTGGTGATTTAATTCCAGTTTCCATTTTATACCTCCAGCAATTGTAGAGGGTTTTTTTTCCTGAGGATGCCTTCTGAAATTTTACTGCCTGAGGTAATTTAACACTCTCTTGGAGAAGATAGTAGGAACCTGACATGGAGAGGTAAATTATCCCCACTAATTGCTTTTACTTACTCTTGAAGAAGAAGTTACGTAATACACAAGGTCATGTTTCAAGTAGGTGACTTTCAGATGTGATCTGAATGCTACTATCATCGAATACACAGCAGTCTAAGGGCGGATTCTCAAATGAAGAACTAAATATGATTCGAATACAAAGAGTGTAGATAAAGGTTTTCTTCTTACAGTCTTACATGAAACATAGAAAAATGAAAACAGCTATTGGACTTTATTCAAAGTGTAGCTACATGAAAATGTTTATGTCCCCAATGAGCACGGAGTAGTGAATGGAGGTTCATTTTTAAGTTTTTGTATTATGGTGTCGACGCAGAAAAGCCTTTGGAAGAAAACACATTACCTATCGGTGCAACAAATTTCGTTTAGTTCACATTTAACTCCTGCGATAAAACAAGAGCCTAATCATACTATACAAGTTCTGAGCTTTAGAGGGTTGTACTAGTTTTGGTGGAGGTCAAAGACCATGTGTGGTTACGAAAGGTAACACAGTGAAATATTGTATACAAAATATTCCTCGTGATCCGTAAATATTAAATTTTTTTTCATTGCGCCACCATCTGGCATCGCCAATCACAAACTGCACCTCCTAGCACCGACCATGCGTCACCGAATAATTTAAAGAACTTGATTATGTTCTATTTTCTAACAGCAATGAATCATAAAATCTAGGTTCTGGTTTACAATAGCGTTTCTTTAACGTGGGGCTGGTTGATTTAATGTAGCAGTGGTTAAATCGGTAGGGATGAATGGAGTAAGTGTATGGAACAATAACTCCATTGAAGGTGCCCTGCGGAAAGTAACAACGAAATTCAAATACTATGGGCATAGCGTGCCGAAACAATAGCATGGATATAGCCAGCTCTTTCATGGTAGGCTAGTCAAATATAATTACCCGATCAGAAGAGTTCGTTCAGTTTTGTAGTCTTGCTTTCAAGCTTTCTTCGTATTGGGATGATTTCTGGCAACTGAAACCGGACAATTTAGAATTCAGTTCTGCATTTTCAAACTTTCTTGTCCCGATCAGAATTACTTTATCTTTCTATAAAGTAAATTTGAGTGAAATTTGCGTGAAGCTGAACTTATCACACTACTGTACACTATCGAAAACTTAAAAAACCAGAATATCAACTCATGGATACTGGCAGTAGAAAGAAACTTTTATCTTGAGAAAAGCTAACACACCTATGGTTCTCAATCTGATTACGTTACACTCAAAGTATCTGTCAAGCTAATGTTGAGAATCCCTTGGTTCTTCCTCTTTTTCACACTCCACTTCGGAATTAATGAGATTGCACAATTGACTGCACATCTTGATCTCGTGAGGTGAGGACGTATCTGGCCTTCCTCTCCTCACGCTTGAATGACTTAAGTATTTGGTAAGTCTTATTGCTTCTTACTTGTTGTTCAAAGCTTCAATGCAGCTTTGCTTTCCAACCCGGCTACCGGTACACGGAGAAGCCTTTACAGAATCGAGAGTGAGTTTTCACCTTGTACACTCTGCGGCTAAATGGGGTTGGAATTGAAACAGGAGTTTTGTTTCGTACATAAACAGTATTTTGCCGTTTTTCACTGCATTTGACTGTCTGTGTTCCTATACTTGGCTGTTTACACCTTAAAACGGTATTTTGCCATTTACACTGGTATTTTGCTTGGTGATCCAGCTTTAGCTATGTGTATATCCTTTTTTCGATGTGTACACCATAAGAGCTCCGATCTGACATTAACACAGGTATTTTGCGGAGTGATACAACATTTGGTTGTGTGTTTATATCAGCTCAATAGAATAGGCTGTAATTCTAATAAAGCAAGAGAAAACACTTGGCTTTCAGCCCAAGCAATGGAAGAAAATATTGAGTTAGACTTTACTGAGGATTTAAGTCCTCATGATTTCCCTTTTCCTTCGAAAGAGGGACCATCGGGCTCATTTTAGGACTCCTTTGATTTCAAGAAGGGTTTTTTATAACCATGCAAGCTCAAGTAAATTTGCTCTGTCAAAAGGTAAACTTGGAGTCCGATGCCAGTAGCGCTTATTGAAAGCGCAAGTATCAAGAGCCTCAAGGCCAGGAGCCTGAAAATCTACAGAAAAAAAAACAGAGCTTGAGAAGGAGGATCTCTTTAATTTAGACAAAGAGCTGGAAATATTTTGCAAACACCCAAAGAGGTTGAAAATTCAGATGCTGAGCTGGTCGAAGATTCACCTAATAGAACTGATCCAGAAGAACAAGGTATGTTTGATACTGTAGTGTCTGAACTGAGTCTGGGGGAGTCGAGTCGAGACAGGTTCTGCGGTTCGAAGCAAATCGAATCGAACATTACAAAGCAACAACTGTCAGACAAGAAATTAAAAGCTTTATACGAAAAATATGTGCAGCCTTCAAATATTGACATGCTGCAGGTAACCTAAGTTAACAAACTTATTTGGTACAATCTGGATCTCGCTACTCGTACGACGGATTTAAAGGCACAGAAAGTACAAGTTGCGAATGTAAAGGCTATGACCGCAATCACCGTCATGTTGAAAGACATTATTTCTTAATTCTAAGGCAAATGTGGATAAAGAAACACTGTTAAGACGCCTTACAGATACCCTAGCGTTACTGGGTACAGCAAATATTAACTTTAAGTGAGACGTGATCTCATAAAACCTCAGATGAAAAACGAATATAAAAGTCTCTCTTCAAAGGCCACCCCTCTAACCCCTTTACTGTTTGGAGACAATGTACAACAGTAAATGCGAGATATAAAAGACGCATCAAGTAATCGTTGCTTAAAGGACTGAGGCAGAGGAAGAGGAAGAGGAAATTATCCTTTCTCGAGAGGCCACTCTGGACGAGGAAGAGCCTAAAAACTTGGTAGTCCTTTTTTAAGCCGAAGGTGGAGAAGAAAACCACCAGCCAGCAAAGCCAACTAAACTTAGTTCAAGGTACGTCTCCTTAGATCATTTCGTGCAGATTTATCACAAACTGGTCAAATTTATAGAACAGCGGGTAAGAAAGAATTGGAAAGAAATTACTTCTGATGAAGTAATCTTAAATTATGTCAGGGGTTATGAAATAGAATTTGACTCCTCAAAACCAATTCGGTATGATGCTTCCTTAAAGGGGCCAGCTCATGTTTTGCCTTTTAAGGCTTCGGAAACAAAGTGTTTTGAAAAAGAAATAATGAAACTCAAAGCTAAAGGAGTTGTGGAAGAAACCTTTCATTCAAAAGGAGAATTCATTCAACTGATTTCTTCCTTCCCAAAAAAGACAAGTCCTTTCATATGATTTTAAATTTAAAAATGCTGAATAAATCTGTTCAATACTATCATTTTAAAATGGAGTCTATAAATTCAGTTTTAAAAATGATTAATCAAAATTGTTTTATGGCATCGGTAGATTTGAAAGATGCTTATTATTGCCGATTGCTTCGTCAAGCAGTAAATTTCTTGAGAAATTTTGCTTTCTGACCTTTTGTGACCCCAGATGACACTCTTGGGAATTCTTTCTTTTTTACGTCTGGTGACCCCAGATGACGATCTTTGAACAATCTTTGGAATTCTTGGGAAATTTTGCTTTTTGACCTCTGTGACCCATTATGATTTTGTGACCTCTGGTGACCTCAGATGACCTTTGACCTCTACCACAAACGATAGGGTCCTTCCTCTCAACATGATAAATCTATATACAAAATATGAAAAGTGTCGGTCACTGGCAACTTGAGATATCGCGTTTACAAGCCGTTTATTAGGTTTTCCCAGTTTAACCTCCGGTGACCTCAGATGACGTTTGACCTCTACCAAAAACAATAGGCTTCTTCCTCTTGACATGACAAATCTGTGTACCAAATATAAAAAAGTGTCCTTCACTACTATCTTGAGAAATCGTGATTACAAGGTTTTCAGTCTTTTACTTCCGGTGACCTCAAATGACCTTTAACCTTTACCAAATACAACAGGTTCTTCCTCTCAACATGACAAATCTATATACCAAATATGAAAAGTGTCAGTCATTGCTATCTTGAGATATCATGATTACAAGTGATTTACAAGGTTTTCGCAGTTTTACCTCCGGTGACCTCAGATGACCTTTGACCTCTGCCAAAAACAATAGGGTCCTTCCTCTCAATATGATAAATCTACATACCAAATATGAAAAGTGTCGGTCACTGCCATCTCGAGATACCGTGTTTACAAGCCGTTTATGAGATTTTCGCAGTTTAACCTCCGGTGACCTCAGATGACCTTTGACCCCTACCAAAACAATAGGCTTCTTTCTCTTGACATGACAAATCTGTATACCAAATATGAAAAGTGTCGGTCATTGCTATCTTGAGATATCATGTTTACAAGGTTCTCGCTTTTTGACCTCTGGTGACCTCAGATGACCTTTGACCTCTACCAAAAACAATAGGGTTCTTTCTCTCAACATGACAAATCTATATACCAAATATGAAAAGTGTCGGTCATTGCTAACTGGAGATATCGTGTTTACAAGCAAGGTGTCACATGCACACACATACACACCCATACCCACCCTCGCTTCCTTAGCGGTACGCGGGAAATGTACCGGTAAGGAATTCGCGGGATTTCCCCATTAACCTGGCTGACCTCCAACTAACCCAGCAGACGTACGTGTCTGGAGAGCGGGCTGCTTGCCAAGGCAGGCACGTGCAGCCGCGCGAGACTTCTCGTTGCAGCGACGGAATTTTCGGGCAGCTACGCCAGTTTCGAGCTCCGCGTGAGCGAGGAAAGACGTGCGAGAGCGGAGTCAGCCGGCGAGAGCTCCGCTCTCGCACGTCTTTCCTCGCTGTAGCTTTCGAGCTCCGCGTGAGCGAAGAAAGACGTGCGGACAGGACACGGTACAGCCGGCGAAAGCTCCGCTCTTGCACGTCTTGGCGTAGCTTTCGAGCCTTGCGTGTTCGAGCTCCGCGTGAGCGAGGAAAGACGTGCGGACAGGACACGGTACAGCCGGCGAGAGCTCCGCTCTCGCACGTCTTAGCGAGGAAAGACGTGCGGACAGGACACGGTACAGCCGGCCAGAGCTCCGCTCTCGCACGTCTTTCCTCGCTCACGTGGAGTGAGCTCCGCTCTCGCACGTCTTGGCGTAGCTTTCGAGCTCCGCGTGAGCGAGGAAAGACGTGCGGACAGGACACGGTACAGCCGGCGAGAGCTCCGCTCTCGCACGTCTTTCCTCGCTCACGTGGAGTGAGCTCCGCTCTCGCACGTCTTGGCATAGCTTTCGAGCTCCGCTTGAGCGAGGAAAGACGTGCGGACAGGACACTGTACAGCCGGCGAGAGCTCCACTCTCGCACGTCTTTCCTCGCTCACGTGGAGCTCGAAACTGGCGTAGCTGCCCGAAAATTCCGTCGCTGCAATGAGAAGTCTCGCGCGGCTGCACGTGCCTGCCTTGGCAAGCAGCCCGCCCTCCAGACACGTACGTCTGCCGGGTTAGTTGGAGGTCAGCCAGGCTAATGGGGAAATCCCGCGAATTCCTTACCTTTCACATTTCCCGCGTACCGCTAAGGAAGCGAGGGTGAGTATGGGTGTGCGAGAGCGGGGCTCTCGCCGGCTGTACCGTGTCCTGTTAAGGACATGTTGCTGAGTGCACCCATAGCCACAGGATCGCTCACACACCGCGGGTGCACCCATAGCCACAGGATCGCTCACACACCGCGGGTGCACATACGCACATACACACACACGCCATCACCATCGCATAGGTTCCTTGCCTGCCTTCGGCAAGGAATCAAAAAAGAGAAAATAGACAAAGTCTTGTCACATATTAAACTTTTCAAGGAAAATGGCAGTCGGTCAACTCGTGACTTGGCTCATATAATTGGTTGGTTTGGTGGGAATTGAACCTACCGATGGCATCAAAACCTACAACACCTAGCATTTTGATCACTACAAATGCTTCAAAAAAAAAGGCTGGGGAGCTTTTTCTAATAACCGCAAACCACCTCTTAGTGCGTTTGGTAGGTGGAAAGCAACTGAGTTACAATACCACATCACTGTATTGGAATTGCTTGCTATATTTTGGGGTCTGAAAGCCCTATGCGCTTATGTTCAAAACCACCATATAAAAGTATTCACAGATAATTCAAGTTCAATGGCGTATATTTATAGCACTCGTTCTCTCTTGTGCAATAAAGTAACTAAAGCTATTTGGTAAGCTATTTGGCTATGGTGCCTGGGAAAAAATATTTGGCTATCCTGTAGCCATTTAACTGGTAAGCTAAATGTACAGGCTGATAAACTGTCACGTTCATTCAATGACAATACAGAGTGGATGTTGAGCAGGAAAATATTTCAAAACATAGCTAAAACGTGGGGCACACCAGGAATAGATTTATTTGCATCCCCCATTAAATGCACAATTAGATACTTTTGCGTCACGGAAACCAGATCCAGATGACAATTTTATTCATATCTTTTCTTTTAGTTGGCAAACATATTATTTTTACTCCTTTCCTCCTTTCAGCTTAATTGGTCAATGTCTGAAAAAGATTCAGGAAGAAAAGGCGACGGGTGTGATAGTGCCAAACTGGCCAACCCAAACCTGGTACCCTCAGTTATTACACATGACCATTGCTACAGCAAAACTTCTGCTAGGAGGAAGGCAGCTACTAAGCATCCCAGGAAGGATCGAGCCATTCCCACTGTATCGCAAGCTCGAGTTACTGGCTTGCCGCTTATCCGGTAATCCCTGCAAATGTCAGGCATTTCAGGAGAAGCTACCTCTATTATCATATGGCGTCATGGAGACAAGCCACCCAAAAACAGTACCGCAGTTATCATGACAAATGGACCCAATTCTGCAGGGACAAAAAGATTAGTGTCTTTCGCCCATCTATGAGGCACGTTTTAGATGTTCTCAATATATTATCAGGTCTGGGACGTTTTAGATGTTCTCACTATGTTATCAGGTCTGGGCTAAAGTTAATTCCGAATATAGAAGCACTATTGAAGAGCATCCTCTTGTTAGAAGATTCCTCAAAGGAATTTATGAACTTCGACGCCCACTTTCAAAATATAAGATTTGGAATGTTTCACTTGTACTGAACTATTTAAGGTCCCTGCACCCTTTGAGCTCTGTTACATTAAAGGAGCTTACGCTTAAGCTAGCAATGCTTATAGCACTTGTGTCCTCCCACCGTCTCCAGACATTGCAGCTTTTGGATACCAAGTCCATGTATATCTATTAAGATAATAGTTTTTCAAGCTACTGGGCACATGAAGCAGTCTCGACCTGGATCTGTGCCTTTAGAAATAGTTATAAAAATTTATACTACTGATGAAAGCGTCAGTGTTTTCAAAGTTTTACTTCATTATCTGAAGGTAACAAGCCATCTCAGAGGGAAAGAAACTGAACTTTTCATTAGTTACGCTAATCCGCACAAGGCTGTTTTAAGAGACACTTTCTCGCGGTGGCTGAAAATTGTGATGGCAAATTCTGGGATAGATATAGCTTGCTACACAGCCCACAGTACAAGGTCGGCGGCAGCTTCGGCAGCTCACGCTGCTAGTGCACCAACGGACGAAATTCTTCGAGCAGCTGGTTGGCACTCGGAAAAGACATTTGCCAGGTTTTACAATAAACCAGTAACTCAGGCCAATGTTTTCGCTGACTCTATACTGGCCAGATCTTCGTTATAGTTCAGTATTGTGAAACAAATTTGGTCATATCTGGAAGTTGAGTTACTAATCTTGGCGTGCTGCCACTTTAAGTAGACTAAAAGAAAGGTAAAAAAGTATGAAAGTATGAAAAGTATTAAATATGTAAAGAAAGGTTATATTCAGTATTGTGAAAAAAATGTAAAGAAAGATACGTTATATTCAGTATTGTGAAAAAAATATAAAGAAAGATACGTTATATTCAGTATTTTGAAACAAATATTTTTATATATTGGAAAAGAAAAGTATGGAAAATGTAAAGAAAGATTCGAGAGTTGATGTATCACAAAGAAAGAGACAATAGAAATTTAAAATGATGAGAGACAATTTTACGTTTGTTCAATACATGTACCATTCTTTTGTTATTCATGAACACAATGCTTTGAAATCTCATGTAATTCCGAAGTGGAGAGTAAAGAAGAGGTAGAATTCTAAATTAAACGAGACCTAAGTTGAAGTAAGATAGGGATTCTACCGAAACTTCACACGAACGGAAGGATTACATGCCCTCCCAGTTGAACCCTCCCTGGAGAAAATATTTCTTCATTTTGTCTCTATTTCGTGTTCATTCATAACCACTTCAAAACTGAAGCTACGCAATTGTGCAATCTCATGCAATCCTTCCGTTCATGTGAAATTTCGGTAGAATCCCTATCAAACTTCAACTTAGGTCTCCTTTAATTTTGGATTGTGTGTACAGTGTGTCAACGGAGGATGTATGGTATTTGTATACGGACAAAAAAATAGAGTTACAAGAGAGATGATATCAGTCAGGAAACTAAATCCTCAGGCAATGCTCTGAAGGCAGAGCTGCATGTAAAATCCAGGCACCAAGATTTGCTGTTGATTTAGTTAAACCAGGGAGGTGAACAACTCCCTGCTTAAACGGATCAGTGAGTCAGAAAAAATAAAACATTGCTAATCAAGAGCATTCCCTGCCTCGGTGGTATTGCCCAGAACACAGGACGATTGACAGAATCACCTTTTAGATCATGCATGGAAAAAATTTCTCAGGTAAGGCTAGTGCCCCATTCCCACTTGGCCGAATGTAAGCACGAATAATTACGAATGGAGACTTTTTGTTCTGAAATCGTTCTGAAAGTCATCGGTTTTGCATTTGGGCAAGTTCTGAAAACTTTCTCGCTGATTCTGAATCAATCCGGAACAACTCAAAAGTAGTTACGAACGTTCCCGAAGTTTTTGAAATGTTCAAAACAAAGAATGGTAAGTGTATACGAATGTTTATGGGGACATAAACATTCGAAAAATAATCGTAAACACTCGAAAAGTGATCGAAAACATTTGTCAATGAACCGGATATAATCGTTCTACATTCTGTATTATACGTTACGCTTCTGTATACTTTCGAATGTTTGATACTATGCGAATCAAACAGAGAAACTGGATGAGGACATTTTCGACTGTGTCCGAGTCTGAGGACAGAAGACAAAACCGAATCCATAGCGAACACAAGAAACGTTTACGGATATCATACGACCATTTACGAACACTTGCGAAGTGGATCAGAGTCTTTACAAATACTATACGAATATGCTTGAGTGCGATGACCCGACGTGCTCCGCTGAAGTTCGTGAAAAGTTCGTAAGCATTCAGAAAGTAGCCGAAAATGACTGGAAACTTTACAATACACGTCTTAAGTATTTTCGAATCGTTTCTGATTGAAATGGAAAGTGTTTGGAATCACAATAACAATCGCTAAAAAACGGCGCATTTGCGAATAGGCTCAGTATGCAGTGCAAACTTCACGCCCTCAACAGCACAGAAAATGTCTAGGCGGAAGAAACAGTAGTTCTCCCCAGCAAGCCCATCGCCGTCCCCCATTTCTCATCCACACTGACCTTCTAGACAGTCTTGACTTTCCGTTGTTGTTCCAATTTCCTTTTTCTGTGTCTCTGTCGCTTTTGAAGGCGCAGAATTGCTGACAGGGTAATTAACATTTCTTCCTCGTGGTCCATCCTGAGAGTTGTTGCCTGGTTGCTGAAACTACCAAATGTGCTGTGGAGTATGAAGGTAGCCACCTTTTAAGTTTTATTTACACAGGGATTAATTTTCTGATTTTCCAATCTCCGTACCTAATCGCAAATAGTCAAGAGAAGTTTGAAGTATTCGTAAGAATTCGCGACCTAACGTAAATCAATCGGAATATATCTGAAACATTCGAAAATACCTCTACATACGTCGACAAATTTTCGAAATGTTTCGGACTGTACTCGTAAATATTCGTAACCTTCCTGTTGAGTACTTCGTGATTAATCGGGATATGTTCGTTGCAAGTTCTTAATCAATTCGTAATTAGTCGATATTATTTGAAATCTTTCCGTAGTTATTTGTATCTTATTCGGAAATGCTCCGTTAACTTCATTCCACCCCAGCTAAACAAGAGGTGTTTACGAATAGCATCATTTCATTCGGAAATGCCGCATTCGTAATTCTTCTGGCTGACATTCGGCCAAGTGGGAACGAGGCTTACGGGTCAAACAAATTGTGGTTTCCCCTATCACCGCTAGGAAAAATAACGCCTCCCAGTCACGATTGTGCCTCGTATGCAGATTTCAAATCTTGCTTAGTATCACGTCTTCCACCAGTTGTGTGTGTATATATATATATATATATATATATATATATATATATATATATATATATATATATATATATATATATATATAAGGTCAAAGTACTGCGTAGCACTTATGAAGTAGGTAGGTAAAAATGAAGTAGTAAATAGTGCTAAAAGTTTGTGAAAAATTCCACGACGTTTCGGGTTTAAACCCTTCATCAGGTGGCTGTTGCATTTTTGCCACCTGATGAAGGGTTTAAACCCGAAACGTCGTGGAATTTTTACCTATATATATATATATATATATATATATATATATATATATATCCAGTGCAACCCGATCCCCATGAACCAGGAGTGTTTTACCTGCTCAGGATCCAATAACATTCCTACAATGTTAAATGGTTTATCATGCCTTCAGTTACATAAATACCCCTCAGCTTCCGGAGCTTTCCCCTAACCCCCAGTCCCACCGGGGCGTTCCCTAGACTCCACGCTCAATACATATTGATTAGTGCGATATTGGTTCACCCCAGCTGAACAAGAGGTGTTTACGAGTAGCATCATTTCAAGGAGAGAAACAGTGAAAAGGTGTTCCTCATTGCAGTTATAGATGAAAGAAAGTCTACTTAAATTGTCTTTGTGAATGTATCCACTGTCAGAGGAAAGCAACGCCAATTACACTCCAGTTCTTCCAGCCTTTGCCCGTAGATCCCATCGAGGCGTTGCCCTGGACCACACCAAAAAAGGTAAACTCTTGATAGCCTGTTGTCAGAGGAAGCAGGCATGGTCCCCGTAAGAGTTCAGGTGGCCCCTTTTATTAATTATAATGAAAAGTGTCCTTGAAGACAAAATCGCTATTATAATTTGAAATTAAACCTGGTGGTAGGTTTTCCCTGGAAACTTTTCAGAATGGCCTTAAAAGCCATGTAAGTTCAAAGACATTATTGTAGAGAACGGCAAAAGCCCCATATATGGACTTTCTGTCTTCGTCATCCGACGTGCCCGTACATTACAGATGACAACACCTTTCGGTGATGCAGCCTCCGTTGGGAAGGTTTGCACGCCAATTTATGTTGCCTTGCCGAAGCCTAAACGAATCTATGCAATCACGAGATGTATGTGTGTATGCATTAGCACTTGCTTTTGGTGAAAATTGGGGACATGAGCGTGTTTTTCTCTAGGCAAGTGTGGAGACACCTGCAAGTGGGGATATTACCAATTGCCAAATGCAAAATTTGCCATGAATTTGGATTTCTCACCTTTCAAAGATGTGCCCCAGTAAGTTGAAGCATTTTGCAGTTTTCCCCATTTTCCATGTTGTGAACCTATCATTGGGCAACACACCATGTGCTGGTGCAAGAGTGTGTGTATGCGTGTAGTACGTGTAAATCGGGGACATGAGCGTTTTTCCCTAGTCAAGTGTGGATACATACCAAGTGGGGATGTCCACATTTTCACTGTTAAAAACGTGTGTCCCCGATTGACACCTAAAACATGTATGTGTGTGTTTGTGACGCTTGGCTTGTAAACACCATATCTCAAGATAGCAATGATGGATACTTCTCCTACTTAGTATATGGAGTTATCATATTAAGAGAACAAAATGTTATTTTTTTGATGGAAGTCAAAGGTCCTCGAGGTCAGAAGAGGTCAGAAGTAGAAAACATGACAAACACGATATTTCTAGATTTAAAGCATGGATACTTTTCATACTCCGCTTGTGGATGCGTTATGGTAAGAAGATGAACCCTATTGGCTTCGGTAGACGTCTAAGATAATTTGAGATCACCGAAGGTGAAAATATGGATTTCTTAAAAACTGCTTATATCTCAAGCTAGCAACTATAAACACTTTTCATACTTGTCATATAAATTTATCATATTGAGTGAAAGAACCCTATTGATTTTTGCTGGAGGTCAGAGGTCTTTTGAGTTTAGTAGAGATTTTAAAAACCGAGAACAGTGAAAAATTACGATATTTCAAAGATGATGGATACTTTTCATATTGGGTATATAGATTTTGTACTTAAAACTTCGCTTGCGGATGCGTTTCAGTCAGAAGATGACCCCTATTGGTTTCGGTAGACGTCAAAGGTAATTTGAGGTCACCGAAAGTGAAAATATGGAATTCTTAAAAACTGCTGATATCTTAAGCTAGCAACTATAAACAACTTTTCATACTTGTCATATAAATTTATCATATTGAGTGGAAGAACCCAATATTTACAACTTACAACACTTACCAAGTCTTGTAAGGTTTATCTAGATATTTCCTTCGTTTCCGGAAGTCTAGATTTAGAACCACTAGTTTCAAAAGAGAAAAGGCAAGTAAGACAAAACATTTCAGGCCTATATTTTCCACTAAAACCCATAACTACACTCAGAATTCTACCCGTACCCATGCTCCACTGACGTGGCTTATGTCGGACTAATTACCGCCCATCGGTTCGATTATACGGTGGGCTTGTGGGTAGTTAAGAGGATAGAAAAAGATAAGTGGTTAGTGCAGGGATGTATCCAGGGCCTGGTTTTGTAGCTTTGGAGCTGAATTTTAATAAGACGACTTACCTCCGGCGAACTCGCTTTCATTCCAAAGCTGACGGGTTATCAGAACCGATATTTTATTTGTAAGTATTTACTCTTATCTGACCCTCTTATAACGGCAGAAACAGGGTGTGCCGAAATGAGGCTAATGCGAAAGGGTTTGCTAACATAGGGGACGATGACTCCAGCCGCTTAACTCCGGCCTGATTGGAGTGTGCATGACCAGATGATTTAGCTGGCTATGCAACTGATTTTAACATTTTGGGTGGAAAGTTAAAGGGAAAATTGCGCGTATCGCGTAAAATGTTTGGTAAGTTGAAACGATTTGTAGTAGAAAAAATGGAAAGATCAATCATTCAAAAAGACATGCAGGAGACCCTACCCCCAGTCGTACCGCATACCCTGATATTCCAGTTTGACAATTGGTCAAGCCCTTATATACAAGTGATTAACGAAAGCAGTATTGCTTAACGATCCCAGAGTAACTGTAGGCCTACATCGGTTGTTTTCGTCAACCGCAATTGTCCTTGGTGCATGGTTTTATATGGTTTCAAAGGTCGGATTCTCCTTTTCAAGTCACCCAAACAATTTGATTTTTTCTATAACAGGGAATGTACTAGTAGCCCTGCATTGAAAAATTTGAAATGCACCAAAAAATAAGTTTTCAGCAACTTATAGTTACGCTTTGCTCCATTAAATTACAAAAATATCCTACTGTCTGTCTACACTCCAAAAGATGACTGGTAATTACTGGCACAGTTGGTTTTACGACTGTCATTGTTTTGTGTTAGATCTCCATTTCTTTGCTGGAACCCCTCGAGAGCCGGATGTGGACCGCAGGCCGCCATTAAAGAACCCAGGTCCTATGGTGCAGCTAAGAAGGAATATATGACACAGCATTTGAAATTTTTTCATGTTTTTCTTTGAACAAAACTACTAACAAATATATCTTACATCTTTAAAATGCAAAACGTAAATGGGTAAGGCACATTAAAGAATTGCACACTCTCCTCCGCTTCAACTTGAAAATACGAAATACCCAAACAGGATGATGTCACGTTGAGAATGTACATTACTTACAGGAGGCTAGCAACATGCGATCACAACACTTACAGTCCTATTGATACCTTTTTTGTGGAAATATTGAATTAGCCAGTGATACATTCCCGTCTTTGAAACAAACGTAGCTACTTTTTCACTAACTTCGACTTCTGTATTTTTGTTATT
This sequence comes from Holothuria leucospilota, assembly GCA_029531755.1. Classification (NCBI taxonomy): domain Eukaryota; kingdom Metazoa; phylum Echinodermata; class Holothuroidea; order Aspidochirotida; family Holothuriidae; genus Holothuria; species Holothuria leucospilota. The sequence goes on from CM055965.1 coordinate 16,159,032, forward strand.
ATTCTATAATATTGGAATCGTTTTAGAGATAAGATATGTTCTTTTAGACACATCGACCAAAGTGATTATGTTTTGGTTGGTAAAAGTTCCCACTTGCTGCTATAAAATTGAATATGGCAACTGATACAGGATAAATTTACAAGGAAATTCCATTATTTAAGATCATGGCATTTCTCTAAGTAAATGTCATACACATTTTTTATGAAATTCGCACGGAAGGAGGATTTATTAACCCTCTCTGCCTTCCAGGACAGACCTGGCCCCAGTGTTATGTTTCTACTTCTCATGTAGCTCATAAACGCATGAGACACATGTAACCCCCAAGGAAGTGAGGGTATTCCCTCCGGAAATTTTGTAGAATTTAAACTTTTAGTCTTGTTGCAAGAAAATCCCCCGTTTTTATAGTCTGATACCCCAATGATGACGCCAAAACTTTTAACGTGACCGTCTTTGACTAGAACTGAAAGTGTTTTCATATCAGAGACTTGGGCACGTCCATCCCGTTCAATAAAGCTGTCTGGGCGAGCCCACCATTGAAGGCCCACGTCTGCCATGAGGTGAGCTACGCGAGTGTATTCTTCCCCATGTCCAGATACGAGGGCGGGAACAAAACGGGACCATACTGTGAAGGAACCGTTGAATGGTATTTCGTTACACGGTGGGAAATATAAAGGCAGGGTATCATAATCCGACATCCACCCACCACCAACAGTAGCCATCGCTACATGTCTTATGAAGTTGCCAACTGTGTAGTTTTTGTTGTTGACAGTGGGGACAGACTGGAATTTCTCCTTGAGATTTTCATAATCTGGATGGAGCATTGCACTTGATTCGTTAAGGACACGTGTTTGCCAACCTGCAGATGTCCAAATATTCTCCCACACGTTAAGAACGTTTTGGTTGGTGAGAAGCTCGTTAGGGTCATCAAATGCTGGTTGGTAGTAGGTGTGGATAGTACAAGGATTCGGTGAAGCGCCGGTCGACCGTGGAGGGTTGACACGTACCGATGTATGTTTGTCAGTTTCCATTTTTCTACAAGCAATGCATCGAGATGTTAGTGTTTGCATTGTGAGATTAAGCGGTGGCATAATGTGTGATTCGTTCATACTGGTTGAGTACCGAAAAACACAAAAATCCATTGCGTAAGAATTTGTCATTTTCAGCCATGTCTCCTGTGTGTAAAGGCGACTGCACTGTGTATAGTTTGGAGGCATTGCTCTCATAGCGTGAAAGTCTTGAGGGTCTATATTTGCACTCCTCATCAACTCAAGAAGACTTTCATTCCAACGTTCGAACACCAGAATCTGATCCAAAACAACCTGTTTGTGGTTATCAAAAATCATTTCCGTTTGTAGCTTTAGACGTTTCCCCCCCAAAAGGAGCAAGAGTTTCCACGGAGGTAGCCGACCATTTAAAAATGATGAGAAAGATGTATCCACTGAAGGATTTGAGATAGCTTCCCACATTTTTATAAGTCTCAAGCAGGGATGCATTATGAAAGTGAACTTATGATAATGTTTAAGAAGGTCTTGATCGATGGTTTCATTCTTGCGAAGTACACGAAAAAATGACGGTGACATTTCAACAACCGTCCCTGGTAATTGGTAGAACAGGAGTTTAAAGTTTTCAGAGACGAGAGTTTGGGCTTCGTAGATTTCCTCATTAGAGCTCACCAATAGATCAGTGACTTGTGATGTAGGATATTTGACACAGAATGGGTCACCACTTACTCTCTTCCAACCTTTGGCGCATTTCCAGTGACCATCTCCATTCGTACTGCGGCAAACTTGTGCTGCGGGCATACCGGCTGAATCATGACGTAGCACCTCATGTGGCCAGTCGACAGGGCAGCCTATCATCAACTTTGATGCATGATCATCACTATTAGAAAGGAACTCAGGGCTCAGGGTGACAGTTTGATCTTTACTTTTTGTAGCACCAGGGAGAGCTGAAAGGAAACAAACGTTAAAGAGACTGAAAAAATTTAACAAAGCAAAATTTCACTTTTCGTAGATTAAGCAATAAATATTCGGCTTCATTGTTTCGTTCTTTTGGTCTTTTAATCTTCACGTTGCAAAATTCGTGAAGCTTTTCATCAATAACACTTTCAATAAAAAATAGAATTAGTGAAGTCTGACGTAATTTCCTCACCGTGAAAGGAGCAAACAGTAAAACCAGGCAACGAAGTTTAAAGGATTCTCTGTGTTTAACACTTTATTTCGCCCCTATAATCTGTTTTAAATTTCAAGTAGCAACTATTGGTACACAATTGGTTATGTTACCGTTCATCCTTTGCAAAGTACTCATTTCATGCTAAATTTGAGCATAGTTGACAATTTAGAAAGAGAACAGGCATTTGACAAGTGAAAACTAACATTGTCATAGCAGTTTCGTAACCAGTACTTATAACATCATATACCCTTAATTTAATCTTCAAAAAGAAAAGATATCACCTTTATAAAAAAATTTGTTAATTAAGCAACAATCAAGGTAATACATTGCATGATTTTCGTCTATCATTTAGTGACGAGTAAGAGTTGACTTGAAAGGTAATTGTAACATTTAACTGCTGCGTTATGACATCAACACCATAACTGAATTAACTTGTTTATAATCTAAGATAAGAACCATTTGCCTAAACCTGTAACACATGGCCAGCCACAAAGGTTGTACTCGTACAACCTTGCTATGGCACGTATAAAATACGGCCGGCTGTAAATGTTGTACCGATACAGACTTTATAACGTAAAGGCAAGAACCTTTTTATTTACAGCAGTTACAAAACATTCTCAGCTACAGAGGTGACACTGGTACAGCTATGCTATGATACGAAGGATAATAAGATAATCTCACTTTTTAAAACATAACCAGCTAAAGATACTGTACAGACTTGATAAGGCAAAGCAAGCAAGAAAATATTTGCCGCACGTACTTTAAAAATTTGATCAGCTATAGGGTGGGTGCACTGGTATCGTCTGTATTACGTAAAGCAATATGATTTTTTTCAAAACTAGAACTAGTAACTAGAGTTTGTACTCATAACAGTTTAAAAGGTCTAGACGGATCGAAAAATGGAAAATGTCTGTAGATGGGCCTATATATATATATATATATATATATATATATATATATATATATATATATATATATATATATATATATATATATATATATATATATATATATATATATATATATATATATATATATATATATGTATATATATATAGTAAAATAACACAAATTAAAAAAGCATTTGCACCGCTTAAAGAAGTTAGTAAAAAACATTCCCACCTAGAAAGCTTGCACTGGATCACCCTTCATTACGTAAAACAAGTTGCAAACTACATGCAGTATGTGTAAAGCAGTAACAACTTTAAGTTTTGCCAGCGGTTCCACAAAGGAGGCGTCAGGGGGCATTTGACCCAGTCAAGACTTCTCCCTTCAAGGTCTTTGCCCCGTCTGCTCCTATAAAAAGTATAGAGTGTACACGACAAATGCGCATATGCAATTTTTGCTCTCAAATTCCTCACCCCTACAACTTTTCAAATTCTGTCGGCTTAGAAAGGAATTGGCAAATATTTAAGGAAACCTAGAAATAAGATGCGATGTTCAGGTTGTATAAGTTCAATATTTACTGCTGGTCATGTTTTAAAAGTGCTGCAAATATTTTTGAAATTACGCTTACCCTATCAAAAATGCCCTCTAAAGCTAATCATGCTGAAAGCACCGCGTATATGTGGACGTTGTTCAACTTCTTCAAGCCTGTACCAGTGAGTTGGCAAATTATTAAATACTTTTCCTCACATAGTGTGGCCCTATACAAAGGCATTTTAGTCTATTTCTTGCAGCCTTCTCTCCAATCATATCTCATGAAAACATCATCCTCGAGTCATCCTTTTTAGGATCCTTAGCAAAACAACCACACTGGAAACTTCCGCTGACAAACTACTAGCAACCTATCTGTCAATTTTATCTTCCAATGCGTGTCCTGTATGGTATCCTGTAATACAGTGGTGGCGTTGACTATCTGCTCTGAGTAATTGATACAAGTGCTCAATACCGAAGTAGAGCTAGTAGTTTGTTAAAGTCATTTGCCTGACGATCGTCATACAGAGTGCGTGAAACTTAGAGTAGCAAAAAGCTGTAATTACATCGTGTGTACTATATATATATATATATATATATATATATATATATATATATATATATATATTGTAAGGTCCTCTAATTATGCCCCCCCCCCCATTAAGACGTGGTACCTTATATTCACGTTGAAGTAACTAGCTACTATTGAAATGTAGTTAGTTGCTTTTCAGTCAAAGTAACTGTAGCTAGTTACTTTTTCAACATTGTAACTAGTAACTTCAACGAGTTACAATTTTATGGAAATAACAGTAACTATAACGAGCTAATAATGGTAGAACGGGTGTTAAGTGTCTTATTATTCTTATGATGAGCTTGACTTTTGGGTCGAGTAGAGCCAGAGGTGGATCTGGTAAAACGTCGCTTAGCCATAACTTAAATTAGAAATAAATGAGACAACAGACACAATAGCACGTAAACAGAGGAGAGAAGTTACTCTTTCTGGTACAGATGATGCCATTAAAAGAGCCGTTTTTGTTTTGAGAAGGTTCTCTAAAATTTCCTCTTCTTGGATAGTGGGTGTGTAGGCCTCCGTCCGAGTCTTCTATATTGGCTTTCAACCAGTTTCGGGAAAAAAATGGCAGCCTTTTGCTTCTCTTTGCTGTTCGTAATGGTGTCTATATGCGCGAAGGCGCTTGCCGTTCCTTAGCAATGTCCTTCTTCAGAGAAACTGCCTTAGTTTGTAGTTCGGCCACGGTCAACCTGATCAGTTTCCTAGAAGCCTTGGATAGGACTTTATGTCATTCACTGAGAAACTAAGGTTCAAAAATTAGGGTTGGAGTCAGCGGGTAGGGCTACCTAGTCAGAGTGATGAACCAAAGTGGGGTATTAAATTCAAGCTCCTTCTGTAGGTGTTTAACCATTTGTTCCACGGAGAACAGCGGTGATTGCAGCCGACGGATTCGAGCCAGGAATTCTTGAAGCTTGTTGAAGACCGCCTCTGCGAGGCGAAGAGTGGTTTTCTTTATGTCCTTGGTTGGTGCCAAATCCTCGCTCGAGTCGTTGAACTCACTGATTGCTGCTTCTTGAGCAGTCTTACTCTCAGTCTTGCGTTTTCTAGACAAGTTCTTCTGTTGAAGTGCAGTAGTGGTTGGTTGAATCATCTTGGTTAATTTGATCAAATTTTGATCAAAATTGTTCTCACAATCTCTAACCTGTTCCCTGACATGTACTACCCAGTACTTTTCATTAAGTCTTGTCAGAATGTGATTGGTACCCACTGCATAATTAGCATCGGTATGGTGCATTCTCACTATTAAATTTGTTAAGACATGTTCCTTGGAAGAATAACTGGAAATCTCACATTATATGACAACGTTTCAATGAGACTCAACCGCCACTCATTCTCAACATACCTTCTTCATCAGTCTTTGACATATCAAAGTTTTCAGAAGACTGTTTGGGCCTACAATCAACCCCTCCTAACATCCTCGATGTCCCTACTAAACGCTTTTTCTTTTGCAACTCTCACCAAATAATTTTCCGCAATTTTGCTGTTTTCTCTATCTTTTGTCTCACTAAGACAATTATAAATGAAACAAAGTACATATGCGGATGAAACAAAGTACATATGCGGCTGCTCTCAGCAATCTCTCCCAACTACTAAAACGACTAGATTCCAATTTTCAATTGTAATCAGATGGAACTTTAACCTTTTTGGTCATCATTGATACAACTACTTAACTCTGGTCATCACCAACAACATCCTTAACTGTATTTTTATGGCCAACTGTCTGAACCATCAAACCGAAATTTCGGTCGATTCATCTCTCCTCCTCTATCATTTTTAATACATTTGTCCCCCTTGAAGCTACATCAGCCGGGTTATCTTTTCCTTGGCACATGACGCCAACACGTTGGACTAGTTCATTGTTGAATTTTGCCAATTCTGTTTGCCACAAATGGCTTGAATAACTTTTTTCTCCCTCGTATCCAATAAAGCACATTTTGACTGTCCACCCAGAACACAACATCCTTTAGCTTGTAGTTCAACACAGATAGATGAAATTGATTTAGCCAACTTTAAACCAAGTATTACACATCAACTGTAACTTAGAAATACTGAGTGATTTCAAAGGTGCTATCATAGTTTTGGATGCTACAAGCTTTATATTTACAATCTCATTTGTTTCACTAATCTAGTGTGAAATGACTGAATTCTTTGATAAGGTGAATCTGGTCCCACACATGTATACTCCAGGGGAGTGAGTCTTGCAATGGGTTCACTATCTCTTCCCTTCATTTCATCAGTTGACTCATGTAACATAGCATAGTCTACCAGAATCTCAACTTCGTTCCTGTTACCACTGTACTTCGGAAACTCAGTTTTTCTCAAATGATTAGAATCTTTTGATACCCAACACCAATCAATGGGCTTCGAATCACCACACAATGTTTGATTGTTCACGCTTCAATGTCATATATTTTACATGCTTTAATCACTGAAGAGATGTTAAACTTCATCGGAAAGGATAGAAACATTTCTTCCTTATTATTCAACAGTTTTCCGCATACCTCCTCATGTATACCACTGAGTCCTTAGTCGGACACTAAATCTTCATTTACATAGGTTTGCTCTCAAGCATCATCCAGAAAAGCATTAGTTTCAATAGCTTGCCCATTTTTGTACTCACTAAGACTGGGACTATCCTAAAGGATATCATTTGGTTCATCTGACCATTTGACTGTTCGTTGGTTTACCATCACTGACACTATTTACATTGTTTTCAGGGGTGCTACTGTAGCACTAATTTTGGGCAGACTCTCTGCATACTCTGTTCGCTCATCCCCTACATGGGGTTTATGTAACGATCTATTATGATCCTTACGACAATTTCTTATGTTACATTTCATATCTTTTGTACACTGAGCTGAAAAAAGTTCTCCTAAACATAGCTTATTTTTTTGAAAGATACTCCCATCTATCATCAAATCTCATCTCTAAGAAGGATGGACACCTCTACAGGTTGTGATTACCAATATAGCACAATATGAGCACTTGGCACTATATTCTTTAACACCAGCTGTGCGATAACTAGATTTGTACTCATTTTGTCTAGTCTCTGCTGAAAACTCTCTGTTTCTATGTTTCTCTAAATTTAATTGAAATTGTCTACCAAACATAGTGCTGTTTACAAAAGCCTGATTTTCTAGGAAGTTGATACGATCTTGTAAATTTATCTTTGATTTCTGAGTCAAAACCTCATGCGATTTACTGCTCCATCTTGTTTGGATGTGAATTGGCAGCGATTTTGCCTAGTAAGAAGTGTGTTACTACAGTTAAGATCATTTTCATACCCAAATTTTGACAAGGTAATTTGGCATTTCTTCATATCCCCAAGTAGCTCCCACAATTTCTCTGATGTTTCTAAGGCCTTTCTCCTCTCTAGCTTTGATGTCATAGCCTCTAAAATCATGTGTGACTGGCCAAATTGGCCTCCTTAATATTTGTAGTGCCTTTGAAAACCTATTTTGTTCCTCAAACTCACATGCATTGATAGCACTGTAAGGATTACCTTTACTGACAAAGTTTTGAGAGATGGTGCAAATTTGTAAACTCGCACTGTAATTGACTGGCAGCAAGCACATCAAATGAATTGATAAAACTAAAATACTTCCCGGAATCACCATGAAAATATGGGATTTCCCCACTTTGGAAGCTCCTTGGCCATCTTTAATGACGCGAATAAATTATTATGCTCTGCCGCCTCTGGTTTTATCTATTCTTCATCAACATAAATCACGCTCTCCTGCCTGTCACTGCTAGCTGTTTGATATTGTACTATGTGCTGGGCGTCCTCCATTTGTTGCTGTCCTTCTATTTTTTACCTTTATTCCTCTTCAACTCCACTCTAACCTTCAGTATAACTCGCCAATGATTATCCTCAACTTCTGCCATTCATTCTTCTGCTGCTGGAAAAGAGACACCATTTCTTATTTGTGTGACTATTTGTTTGTAAATCTCTTCCAAATTTGGAAATATTGCCTCTGCTTTCTGTAACTGTTTTTGAATTATTTTTCATCTTTCTCTTCTTTGTCGATTTATTTTGTAAATGTGTTCAGAGTATGCGTTAACAGGTTCTTCTTGTTTCTTTTCATTTGTTTCAAGGCCTCTATTTTCTTAGTAGCCTTATCAACCATCTCTAGGATTTACGTTTAGCCCATTTCAGATCTAATTGTTATATTTTGTATTTGCAGTTGGCAAAGTGCTTGCCCACTGTATTGTTATTTCCAGTGTTAGTATGGTTGAACCTCACGGCCACTCAATGTTTTGTTTACGTTCACAGTCACCGTTTCTTTAAGTACTCATGTTATATACATTATTACAGAGTGTCACGTTACCTTTGGCCTATGCTTCTTCACTCTATTGTTTTCTGCACACACAGTGCTTTTCCATCTTGTTGAATCAGTGTCCCTTGCTGAGACTTTTGACTTGTAGGAGGTATATCTTATTTTGAACACCTCAACCCTAGCTCTGCTACCATATGGTCGGATGCAATAAAATATTTTAACTCAAATGTTTAGATATCCTTTCTTTTATTTATGTCCTGTGTAGTTTCGTCAAATTCTACTTTGTTTTCCTATTATAAATTTTTTTCAGAAGAACATCCTCTACAATTACTGAGTACTCTTTAGAACAGCCTCTTCCCTGACGTGGTGGTTTGGCTTCCTTCCCCTATCTAATGCCACTCCGGCCGCGAGGGCTGTTTGGCCCTTGTTCAAGAAGGTTCCATTTAGACTTTCTGACAGCTCAATTTTGTTTCGTGTCTTTTGGGGGGGGGGGAATGACCTATAACCGTGTGCAGCTGCACCAACAAAACTCGAAACAAGCGCGAAACAAACTTGTTTCGTCTTTCATGTTTTTTGACATCAGTGTTCTCTCGGCTTAAAAGTTGTCACATATTTTATCCGGAGGTATTCACGCATGCTATAATGCTATCTCATATGCATTGTTTTGATAGAGCACCCTACAAGATACCTTAGCGACACAGTAATAAAGCGATGAAAGTCGGAATAAGTTATGGCCAGCTTACAATGATAATTGTTTCTCGTAGACCCAACATTGGCGACAGTAAGGTAATAAAGAATCCATTGTACAGTTTAAGTAGGGAAACTTTGTACGAACAGTCACGATTGATGAGGATTTCTCAGATAGAAATACAAATTTTCTGTGATTGAGATTCGTAATGGATGCATAGTATACACCATGCATACTAACCGTACACTACGTGCACAACCATTCGTTCCTGACGATTAACCGTTGAAAGCCGGTCAGCAGTGGACAGATTGGTTAGAAAACATCGAAAACGTGTTTCGATTCTTCAAGGTTACTGAGTCGCAAGACAAGAAGTATGCGATATTAATATTTAGGGGCAAAGAACTTAGCAAGCTAAAAAAATCACTGCTAGAAACCGAAGCAAACCAGTCATTAGCAGCCAGCTCTGAGGTCCGGAGATACACGTAACGTATACGACAAACTGATCAGCAAGCTAAATAACTATTTTAAGCCTGAAGTAGGTTAACATCATGTACGTTACGTATTTCTAAAGCTTGGGCCCCAGAAAAGTGAAATTACAGTTTAATATGCATCCAGGCTTAGGGTAACGGCAGCAGATTGTAACTTTGATGATCAGGATAAGAGAATCCTAGAACACATTATTCAGACGATCCCAAATGAGCACCTTACCACAAAAGCAATCAGTAAAAAGTGGGATTTAAACATATTTCTCACAGAAGCCGCACAACTCGAAGAAACAAAGGTGAAAGTCAAAGAAATGAGGGATATGCCAGACAATTATAGCAGTACTGTAGAGGCACACAAAACAATACAACAAAAATTCAAGCTTACAAAACCTATGAAAGCAACCCTTCTACCAAAATGTATGTATTGTGGCCCAGAAAAAACATCCACCTGGGAAAGACTGCCCAGCATATGGCCAAACTTGTAGGAACTGTGGGGGTAGAAAACATCTTGCCAAAGCTTTTCGAAGGAATACCCAAAACAATATGCCCCACCACAGCCACAGATCAACGCCTACAAAGGCAAACAAGGTAGAAACAGAAAGTAACACAAGTTCAGAGGATGATGAATATTTTGAGAAACACCTTAATGTCCTCACAGCTCGGGGTGACAAAAGTGTAGAGAAACATGGTTAGTTATTTCGAAGACGTTAACATATATGCAGAGTCAAACAGTGGTGCTACAGGAAATATCATGGATGAACAGCAATTTTAGGTATTAAAGATTAGAACAAAGCACCCAATACAACTGCAGAAAAGTAAAATTAAAGTTTCAACTCTCCAGGGAAAATAGACTATGTCCATCGATCCTCTTTTCAATTTAAGTAACATAGCCAGCCCGCTCGTCGACGATTTCTCCGTACCACGGTGGGATCATCCCACGTTGGTAATATATAACCAAAGTTACACAGCGCCAATCCATGTCATGTGCCGGCGCGTCCATTTATGGACAGGGTGTTCGAAAATAGACACTGTGTAATAGTGCTTTTTTGAAGTACCCCCTCACTAACGTTGGTTTTCTCCATTCCACATTATATCGGTGGATAATAGTAAGAAGAAATCGTATCTTGATTTCTCCTTCCCAAGTTTACCGAAGAAAGGGGTGGGAAAACTGGCATGTCAGATTTCACACCACCGCGATGTTCTCGGCTTCCGTACCGAACAAAGGCCATTGTTGTCAGAGGAAGGAATGGCTCACCTCCATTTCTTTGCAAGCAGACCATACTAGATCTAGGCATGTTAAACATTGACCCAACGGGCAGACTCAAAGATGAAAGCCTGAAAACAAAAGAAGTGAATGCCAGAAACAACTGCATCATCGGGCGACCAAGGAAACAGCACCCAGGAAGTCTAAGAGAAGTATGATCAGGTTTTGCAGAATATTAGGTGTATAGAAAGCGTAACAGGAAAATTTACGTTGATACCAAATACCACACCCGTTGCACAGAAACTACGTCACATCCCCTTTTACATACAAAAACCACTCAAAGAATGGTTGGACCAGCGATTAAAGGAGGATATATTCGAACAGGGGAGCCTATTACATTGTGTTTACCAATGGTAGTCCAACCCAAGCCCATGTTCAGAAATATCCAAAAGGACAAACTAAAGCCCAATCAAATCAGGGCAAGCATTGACCTGCGAGTCCCTAAAAAGAGTATGGAAAGAAACAGAATCACTCCAGTCCCTATTGCTGAAGATTGTATGTACAAGTTATATGATTGTAAAGTATTTTCAAAGTTGGACATGAGGCAAGGTTACCACCAGTTAATTCTTGACCCCTCCTCCAGAGAGATTGCCACATTCAGCACACCACGGGGCAAAATGAGACCAAAAAGACTTCTATTTGATGCCAAATCATCTCAGGACTTGTTTGACGAAGCAGTCTGTAAAGTTTTTTCGAGACATACTAAATGTCATATATCAAAGAGACGACACCCTGGGGGGACCTTGGAAGTACATAATGAGACTCTTACCAAGGTACTTGAAAGAGCAGCAGAACACAATGTCACATTTAACAGAAAGAAGTGTGAATTCGGAGTGACAGAACTAGAATTCTATGAGTACAAGTTCACGAAGGATGGACTCAAATCCATTGGGGGAGAACATCAGAGCAGTAAAAGAAACCAAAGCAGCACCCGCGAATCAAAAAAGCTGTCATAAGTTTTCTTGGAATGATCGGATATCTACCCAAATTTATACCCAACTATGCAGACCTGTCAGCACCCCTAAGACAACTGACACGTCAGCATGTTAAGTCCAAGTAGAAACCAAAACACTCAAAGGTTTTTCAAGCTCTCAAAGCCAGTATAACCAGTGAAACAACCATGGCTTACTTTAACACAAGACTACCAATTATTTTTAGAACAGAGGCAAGCTTTAACGAAAGTCTCTCAGCAGGTCTATTCCAGAAGACTGAGAAAGGCATTCATCCTGTACACTATGTTAGCAGAACCTTCACAGAGCTAAAAAAAAAGATACAGCCAGACAGGAAAAGATACCCATGCTGTAAAGTGGGCCAAGGACAGGTTAAGCATTTACCTCCTTGGAGGGCCACGATTCAAGATTTTCACTGCACAAAAATCTCTCATTCCAATGTTTACTAAACCAACCGCAAAGGTTCCTCCCATAATAGAAAAATGGGTAATGGACATGCAGAGCATGGATTATGAGATGGTGTATGAGCCAGGCAGAGACGAGAAGGATCCCCTTGACTTCTTGTCTAGACATCCAATGAAGGAAACTGATGATGATGAAACAGAATTTATTTTAAAACAAATCGTGACATGAGCATTCAGTGGTAATTGACAAGATCCTGAAACACACAAAAGAAGATATCCAACTACAAAAAGTCAGGCAACGCATCAAGTGCAATGACTGGGACCAGTACAAGAAAGACCCAGAAATCATGCCTTTCTACCACATAAAACATGAGCTCTATGAAGCAGAAGGTCTAATCTTCAGACTTCACCAAATTACCATACCAACAGCTTTACAGAGAAAAGTTGTTAAAGTTGCCCACAACTTGGGTCACTTGGACATGACCTAAACCAAGAAAATGCTTCAAGAAAAATATTGGTTTTCAGAATTGGGAACATTGACAGAAAAAAAGTTGTGAGCATGTTTTGAGTGTGGAGTCACAACAAACGAACACAGACAGTAACCAGTTAAGACCATGGAAATACCAGCTGAACCTTGGGACACAGTTGCCATAGATTTTGGAGGACCATATCCTGATGGTCACTACAATTTAGTAGTTATTGACAAAGGTCCAGATATCCAGAAGTGGAAAGACTATACTCCACAGCATTCAAGCCAACTCGAGATAAGTTGAAGAAAATATTTGCAAACCAAGGAATACCAAAAGGAGTAGAGACTGACAATGGACCACCATTCTGCTCTAAAGAATTTGCAGAATTTGCAAGCCAAGAGGGTTTCAAACATCATCTGGTAACTCCAGAACATGCTAGAGCCAATGCTAAAGCACAAAAGCTTTATGAAACTAACTACTAAACAAGACTGAGCACATTGCACATCTTCAAGGCAGAGACACAAATGTTGCAGTACAAGAAATGTTAATGGGTTGGAGATCAACACCACACCCAGCAACAGGAGCAACACCGTACAGAGCTCTAAATAAGAGACCAAAACTAGATCACACACAACAAGAAGCAGAAGCAGGACCTGATGAAAAGCGATACACAGAAAACGACAGAAACTGCAAAGAAAGTCAAATGAGAAACGACACCGAAATATCAAAGAACACACATTTGTCGTTGGAGATTATGTCTTGCTAAAACAACAGGAAAGAAATAAATTGTCAGCCGCATATGAACCAGCATTCTATGTTATATATCGTATCGATGGATCATCTATTGCAGAGAGAAGATTATGCCATGGAAGACAAGTTTATCGTGATGCATCCAAATTCAAACAAGCAGACCAGTTTAGTTGTAACCAGGATCCTAAGGAGGACTAGCGGGAAAAACTGTCTGGAGAATACCAAATAAACCTGACCAATTAGAAAAAACACTCACCCAACAGGGATTGATGGATCAAAAAATAACACACCATCAAACCGGGCAGGTGACACTTTCGTCAGCTTACGTCCAAAGAGAACCATACGTCAACCTTCATATCTAAAAGACTTCGTACTTTATTAACTTCAAGGATATTTTACCTTCAAGAAGAACTAATTACTTGTGCTAAAAAAATCGCACAAAATTGTGATTTCTATTCCGCAAGTAAGAACCATTTCAAACCGACCAAAGTGGCACAATGGGCACAAAGAATGATCCCCTTCACCTGAGGAAGTTCACCCGATGAAGGTCAATTATTGTTGTTAAATTGTCATTTTTTATTGTAGTTAAAGGTTTTATGCAAAGTTAAACTTTTGATTTTGAAATCTTGAACTGATTGATATTTTCTCTTTTTGAAGATAATGAAAAGTTAAAAGTTGGTGATTTCTCAAAAAAGGTTAAAAAAATGACTGTTCAAAGGAACAAATGATAGTTTGGAGAAAAATGGAACAGGTGTTTTGAGGACACTTAAACTACAGAACGTCATTCTACCACTGGTTGCACTGATGCAACAAAAACCAAAACCCACGTACGAAGACTCCTGAGACCAAACTTGTTCAAACATTTTTTGTTTTGTTTGTTCGTTGTGGAAAAAAATAGTTAACAACGCCATCTCTTAAGAAGGGGAGAAATGTATCCGAAGGTATTCATATATGCTATAATGCTACCTCGTATTCACTGTTTTGATAGAGCCCCACCCTTACAAGATGGGTACCTCAGCGACACATTAATAAAGCAATGAAAGTCAGATTTGTGGACTTAGAATCACAATTGTTTCGCGTAGACCCAACATCACCTTCGAAAAGTGAATAATCACGAATAGTTAGCGAAAAATAAATTACTGATAATTAACTATTCCCTTTAACTAAATGCGCGGCTTTTATAAAGCTAGAAATGATATTTATAGTTTAAGTCGAAACAGGTCTCACCGTGATTGATATTGTGGGTGGCAAAGTGAGCATCATGATGTACTTCAGTTACTTCAAATTTTCTCGCAGTATGTAGGCGTCCTCCAAGATGTGGTTGATAATGTAATGTATCTTTGTTCTGCACACTGTAATATAATGACGACAGGACGAATGCGACGAGGGAGCCTAACACGAAAAGAATATTCCTGCGACTACAGTACACTTTTCTCAAACACATATTTATATGAGTTTCTGTTATGACAGATTTACTAAGTTTCTGAACACCACTCCTGTGTTGCCAACTGTATGATGTATTTACAAGCTAATATGTAAATTGTAGTAGACCCTGCTGTTTTAGTTTCCAAGTCAAGTCCAAGTACACGTCCGAACCATGTGTAAGACTGCAGGTAAATTCGTCTGAAAGTACAGTTATGTCCACCATCGATGCAGCTGTTAGATCCTCAAAGGCGAGCATGCTAGGCTCTGTAATGAATTGTGCTAGAGTAGAAAAAATACTAAATTTTAATGTAACAACGTCCTTACGGTCTTTTGGGTAATCGCTCAAGCTCAATTGGATACATTAATAAAAATTCATTGATCCGTGACTTAAAGCAGCCTTTTCTGTCTTTGGTCCATGTATAGACCTACTAGTCTTTTAAAAGAGTAACAACAAAACCGCATATATAATACATGAAATACTTGGTGCATGAATAATAACTTTGCTCAGGGTCGTTTTCTGTCGGTTAAATTGGCGAAAAAACGATCCACTCATGGTGTGATTATTTACCACTTGCTAATGTTCGTTAGAAGACTGAGGTATGTATTGAACACGTAGATTGAGACCAAGCGCGAGCGATGTTTTGCGTGAGCTCCGACAGATGCTTGTTGCGTAGCAGGGCTGGCCCCTTTGACCGACAGGGGACCAAAATTCCTGACGGGGCCAGAATGCGCCCCTGCAAAAGTTGATGGCAGTATCGAAGAAATTGTGAAGCTGCATAAGCTTGTAAAAGATTAATCCTGTACAACAGAATTAGTAAAACTGTTCACACTTTTAATTCCTTGCCAAAGGCGAAAGGAATCTATGCAATCACGCGAGAGTATGTGTGCACAGGTGTATATGTATATGTGGTTGTGACGCTTGGCTTGTAAACATGATACCTGAAGAGAGCAATGATGGATACTTCTCATACTTGGAATATAAAATTATTATACTAACAGAAAGATCCCTATTGCTGTTGGCGGAGGTCAAAGGTCATTTAAGGTCAACAGAGGTCAAAAATAGAAAACATTGTAAACACGATGTCTCTAGGTAGGAATCATGGATGCTTTTCATACTTGGCATGTGGATGCGTTAAAGTCAGAAGATGGACCCTATTGGTTTTGGTAGAGGACAAAGGTTAAGTGAGGTCATCAGAGTTACTAACCAAAAAACTTGAAAAAACGCAATATATCAAGACAGGGATGATGCATACTTGCTGTATACATGTGTTGCTATGAAGAGAAAGGGAACCGTATGGGTTTGTTGGAAGTCGAAGGTCATGTGAGGTCATCGGAGGTGAAAGTACGAAAACCTCGTAAACTAAACAGACAGTGGGCGGTACCGCGCAGGTCTCACGAAGTACCTACTTATTTTTCACATAGGTTAGACCTACAGGGCTCAAGAAACGTCACACCCTGATCCTTGAACATGGGTTCCCATATGGGGTCACCCCTTTGCTCACGACTTCAATAATGTGGGATCCATATGGGTTGAATTTGGGGACCCCATGTAGACATCCTAGGTGTAACCCACGTGAGTCTTATGTAGTACCCACGAGCTCCCACTAAGATTTGTCCACTTGGGCTCAAGACTTCACAGTAATCGCATTCAGACGGTTCCCCATATGGTACCACCTTTTTATCCCTTACAGTGGGACCCATATGCGTTATCATTGTAGGTCCTATGAAATTTCCCATATAAGAGCTGGGCTTATACATTGTGTGAACGTATATTAAATCTGTTGAAGAGTTCAAGACAGCTCTCCCTAAATGTTTCTCTTCAAGACAGCTCCTGCTTGCAATATTGCAATACCGTCTGAAGGTTCTCCGTAAGTCTCCTGTCATCTCGTTGTGGTAACTTCTCTTGGAAAAGATTCCAGATTTTTGCCTACAGAGGGACAAAGCCCTCGGGATTTTTCTTCAAAAGCCTGTAGTGGAAAATAAGCTCACAGGACCTAAGAAGCTACAGGTTTGCTGAACTATCCTGGATAAGTGGTGCACATTTAAGCCATACGTCAGCTTCTGGGTCAGGTGATTTTACCAAACTCAATGAACTCAAAGTCCATGTGGGATGCCCACATAGAACCTCAGTATTGGGTTGCCAGTGTGGGGACATGTAACAATATACACCTTCTGATGTAACAACAATAACCTGGTACTGCGAAGCACCAACCAAATTCCTAAAAAGGTTGCCACCTTGCAACCCAAGTGTCTCACCCTTGTCCCACATACATTTCTCAAATGGGACCTCTGTTTTACTGCTACCGCAAGAAGGGCTCTACCGCAGACCCATTTGGGTTTTCTATATGGGATCACTGTTTACCAGCATCCAAAACAACATAGCCCCTGTATAGGTTGCTGATGTGAGTCCCATGCCGTTGCCTTTATAACCCTTTGTATAGCCCTTGAAAGCGTAGTAACTGTGTATTCTTTTGGACTTTTCAACCACTGCTCCTTAAATTCGGTTTTACGAAAAATAGCTGACCAAGTTATCCTTCTTCATAAGAACAAATTAAACCCTTAACTGCAAGCCTCAATAATAGCATTGAACCCTCAAAGACTCTACACCAGCAAATCACTGATGTGTGTAAACAGTTTACATGGGCCCAATTACTTGGCAAAACCACAAGTTATGTTTTTCTTTCGGTTGCGAGTAACCTTGGTATCCTGACAGGACGTTATGAAGTTAATGGTAAGTGAACAAAACTTTAAGTGAATGCATCATAACACAAAGAAAAACTGTGTTGATTTTAGTGGAGGTCGAAGATCATCTCAGGTCACCTCTGGTGAAACGGTGAACAGTGAAAACCTTTCTTACTGACTGGAATCATGTATACTTTTTCACATTTAACGTGTAGATGTGATTCGTTTTCAGTGGAGGTTAATGACCATCTGAGGTGTTCAATGGTCAACTACGTGGAACATTGTATGATATAATGAAAACCAGTTGCTTGAATCGAAGCAGGCGTGGGGGAGGAGGGGGTTAGCTCAGACACTCAATCATGTCATATTTCGAAGTGGATAGGATCTTTTGCTTAGACTAGAGGGGTGAGCTCTGCCATGGGCGGCTCTACGAAATTTTGTTTGGGGGCAAACTCAAGTCCGTATTCAGGGAAGTTCGGAAGACCTCCGGCAATATTAAAGGTCAGCTCCTAATACTACAACAGGAGTATGGTTAGTATTATGTATTACAGAGATGCTCATGTAGTTTTCAAAAGCTTTTCAAAGACCATTTCAGGCAGTCAGTTATGAGCTGACTACTTTAAAATAAATACAAGCATATCAGCCGATCGCTACTCCATAGTGGCGGAGTAAGAGGCAGGTGAAATGGGCAAAGCGGCTTGATCCATTTTTATAAAATGAACTCCACCTTTAAATATTTTGTTATTTCTTTCATTGTATCACAATATGTTTCAGCTTTGACAAGAAGCCATAAAATGTAGGTCTTCTTAAACTAACGAAATTTTCGAGCATGAAGACACTTGAAATCGATGAAATGATAGCACTATTTTGGATGTCAGTACCTTTCCGAAACGAAATTTTTTAAAGAGGAAGGGGAATTCCCCTAACTCAGAACGACATCTCATCCTATATACAAATAGCTAGGCCACTAGTCAAAAGTCTCACTACGCTGAGCGTAGATCGACTGTTTGGTGTGTTTATTTTGAATCAACTGAAACTGCATACTTTAGCATAAAGGTAGAGAACCCTTTGCTTATAACAGGCCATTTGACAGTCATCAGACCGATCGTGGGCCAACGAAGCTGTCAAGTTGGATAAGGGAAGGGAAACCTCTCCTTCTACGGGAAACACAATACGTTTAGGCTACATGCCCGTTACAACTTTTTGTAGACAGATACCTATGCTAAGGCTGGCCAGATGAGACCCGGGCAAAACTGCTTTTAGTCGTGGATGATGATCAACACGACTAATGGGTTGTGTATCTAATGACCCCGAAAGCTCTGAAATGTCTGCAAAATTATGGGTATTTAACTCCACCATTACCGTGACACTCTGTAAGTAACATTATGATGCCTAAGCTAATCAGATTACTAATATCACAGGGTGATCATTTCTTTTAATTTCCTTAGCTTGTACTGATAGCAGGTCCGTTTGTGATGTCTGAAGTATATATAGTAGGAAACAAACAACTAAGAAAACGGGCCCGAAGCGCGCCGAAAAAATGTCGTTTTAAAAGCACTTTATTAATCTTTGCATTGCATTGGAAAGTTATTTACTTCTTTAATTTTAAACCCACTCAAGCAAAAGAGGGGGCCTAACCCATCTCGACTTACATATTTTATTCAGTTACTCTTTTTGGAAGATTGAAGACAATGCTTTGCAAACATTTAGGGGGCAAATGTCCCCCGTGCCCCTATGGAGAGCCGCTGATGTCTGACAGCCAGGTTCGGATTGAAGCCTGTTTTTCTTATCCTTTCGTCGTCTTACCACAATTCAGGGCCAGGCATCGAAACATGCTCATGTGATCGTCAAATCGTTCTCCATTGTTCGTACTCCTTTTTATACTGATAAACTATGTGCTTCGAGTGAAGCCCAATGGCAATTTTTGAGTCATTCCTGCATCAATCGGTTGATCGGACAAGTTGCAAAGGTACATGGGGTGTGTTCGTGTTCGAGACCGTTTCAAGTTTGAATTCGCTCTTTGTAACCTCACATGTTCCAGTAGATCTTGTATGACAATCTGCTGAAGGAAAATTTCTTAATCTGTCGCCAGGACCGGAAAGGACCGGAAAATAACCTCGGTGTGTTAAAGGCGTCATAGTACTGTTATTTGAAGGTTTTTGAAAGTTGGTACGAATATAAAACCGCTTCGTTCGCTAAAGACCATTCACGTCTTCTGGATTGCATTTCCTGCCTCAACTGATTCTTCCAAAAGTGGTACATGTTCCTGATATATCAAGGTATCATCTTGTCTTGGTTAATGTGGTCTTATATTGCTGGAGGTTAAGTAACTTAGTCCACGAGGAACGATATTACTCAAACCTGTTGTGGTGGAGGGGTACCTTCATGTATCGCATTGTTAACCATCTGACCGTTCCATCGAGTTTACTTATGTTTCCGTTTGTTGCGTCAATGGAAAGCATCATCATTTGATACACTTAACCGTCTCGTCGAACACTCGTTTGACTCTTGTGATGCATGAGTGTTTCAGCGTCGTGCTCGATGATCTTTACTCCAAAACACTTTATCACGCGACTAGCAAGTATGCAGAACTTCTTCCACGTCATGGTTTTGTTGATTTCTTTCAAAGATATCCCGTCTGGAAAACCTTTTCGAACACCTGCATCAAACACACCCTTTTCCATTGCTACGAACACTCATTAGGAAGACAGTTGCTTTGGAACTCTGTTAACCACATACCCGGCGAATCAGGCATTTGGACGGGGACCCTTGATTAGTATCAGTTACCAAATGCAGCTGGAAGTCACCCAAGCATAAGCAAAGATAAGGAAATCAATTTTTCTGCTAGCTGAAGGAAACAATCTCCCTGCTCACTGATGAGAGAAAGCAGAGGATTACAGGGGACTTTTTTAGATTAATCACGGTTGGTAAACTTCAAAGGAACTGTCCATCTAATGTTGTCCATTGAATCCTAAGGCTTTATTTTTTTGACAAAGCTGTCACTGTTGCAACAATCACGCCATTCTGAACGTCTTGTCCTATCATGGAGTACCACCTCGGAGGTGGTAACTTCATGGTAATAAACAGTTACTTCCGATCACAATGTCAACAATATTTTCCATGTCATTAACAAGTTCAAATGACCAGTAACTGATAACCACACTGTTGTTTATTTACCTTACAACGCTATTATTAACAGTCACGTCGTTCTTTACGACCTGTGCATGATTTGTGTTCCATAAATCTTCACCTTAGATACGCATTTGTGGTAACTTGTAAGGGTCGCACCCTTCTGGAGTACTTCAGAGGATTGGGACCGTTCTCGATGAGTGATTCTAAAGTATTAAACATAAACTACTAGTTGACAAACTAACTCCCTCTACGTGGTCGGACTTAAGATAATAGTGACACTCTTTTCGCAAAGTTGAGGCCAATTTGTCCACTCACCTTGAAGCATTCTAAAGCATTATTTAAATTGTCTCATCACTACACATAATGAAATTTAATGGGCATTTCCAGCATCCCGACATGCAAATTACGTCAATAAGACCCAATTAAGGTTATTTCAACTTCGGCCTGGGAATTTTGATCTTTGACGTAACTATAATGCATGCACATAATTTCATGGTCAGATACCTACCTACTTGTCCACCTGCCTACCTGCTAGCCTGACCAAAAATCACATCCTTCACTATGCCAGTTTCAAGGTTTCAAAAAGCTGATATGCAAATAATAGCTAAAACAAGTTTTAGCGGTTTAGTTTTGACCTATGACCTTACCCCATAGCAACCAAAGAGCACCGTTTTAAAGTTTGTCTCATCGGTTTCTACAAACGCTAATATACTGTTTAATAAATGACGCTTTTTGAAAATTTGAGCTTGAATTGTGACCTTTGACTGATTACCACATCAAGTGTTCATGCTTAAGTTTTTATGGTCAGGTATCTATCCACCGAGCTTAAACTTGGTTGATGTTGCAGTTCAGGACTTCTTTACACATGTTTCGTAAAATTTAGGTCAATTTGAACTTTCACCCACATCGGAACTTTGACTTCAACCGATAGTGACCAGTAAGCACTAATCTGAAAAGTGTTTTATTGTTTTCCATATATATATATATATTGTGGTGTAAAGACTTTCTGTAACAAACTAATGGCAAATAGTGGCTAAAACCAAGTTTTAGCTAACGTGACTTTTGACCTCTGACATTTTACCTATGACGTCATCAACGACGTATGCACAACTAACTATAGTCAGGTACCTACCTATCTAGTTTAAAGTTGATCAGACGTACGGGGTTGAAATTCGGACACACTTTATGCTCAGGCACACACATGGGTGCACACACATACATACACATAAGGGTTTTTTCATACACTTACCGAGGATCTCATTGTTATATCCTTTGTGTTTGCTTCCTTAACCCTAACTTTAACAATAGAATGTCTATTGTTAAACTTCTGAGGACGTGAGAAATCTACTGAATTTCCTTCTGAAATCCATTGTTTAGGTCCTCAGTCTGAATGCCAAACAAACCCACACGCACACACAGTCAGACACACGCACAAAACTTTACATGTTCGACGCTAGGTGAAGAATAATTTTCTATATTCTTGACATAGCTCGTAGGAAGATGAGATAAAAAGGAAAGCGAATAAGGGAATTTTGTTATGGTGCATAATGACGCTTTTGCCATGTAAATTGTTGTAACTGGTGTGGTGACCAAATAGATAAAGGCGGTAGAATTTGAAACAGTGAAGCTTAGCAACTGAGAGGTTTGAGGCTCGATCCCCGACCTGATCAAATCAAGGGGCAGTCTACATAATAGTTTTGTCCATCTGAGCTGGCCTTTCGAAAGAAATAAGATTTGATCTGAATTGCTTAATTTGTAAGCCACCGGACCTGAAGTCGAAATGCATGAGCCAAGGCAATCCTCGGCATTTGTGGTTACTAACTATCGTGAAGGAACTCCCTTCAAGGTTTTAACTATTATAATGAGGCCTGTATTATAACCTAACAACTCCTTGCTTTAATGCCATGCAAGGTGCGTTAGTGCCCTGTATATTGCTTGTTCCGCGAATACTTTGTCAACAGACGTTACCACGTTGATGATTAGGAACCACTTTGATTTTTCTTTCACGATGTGCCCAAGCGTATTGTGATGTCGTTTCGGCATTTTTCTGATGGCCGATTTCGGCTTCCTCATAAGGCAGGGACGGGATTCCGTCTGCTTACGGGAAGGAACTAAAAATGTAAGCATTTGTTTTACACAGAGCCTAAGTCGAAGTAATGAACCATCTACCTCAAGATTAGAACCATGGACACTTTTTTCCTTGAAAAGTGGGTGTATCATATTAAGTAGATGAACCTTATTGTTTTAGAAGAGATGAAGGGTAATATGGGTCACCGGGGGTTAAACTATTGCAGTTGTAAACACGATATGTCAAGATAGAAAACAGAGATATTCTTCATATTTGGTGAGTGTGTTTATCATTTTGATTTAATATAAATACTATTGTTTTCGGTGGATGTCAAAGGTATTTTGGGGTATCAGATGTTAACTTTAAAAACTTGCAAACACGATCTCAAGACAGCAAGCATAAAGATTTATTTTTCTTACCTGTCATTTGAAAATGTGCCATCTTAGGTTGATAAATTCTATGGTCTTTCGTAAAAAGCAAAGGTCATCTTGTGTCACCAAGTGTCAAACTTTCAAAGCCTTGCACAATATAGACATGGATATTTCACATCCTTGGAATAAAGATACGCCATACTGAAAACAAGGATTCTATTGCTTTTCGTGTAATTATTCATACAAAATCACTTCATGAAACATATTTTTAGTGAATGAACAGTTTCTTTGGCAAAACAGCCACCTACACCTCAATGTATTTCTACATTTAGGCTTATGGTTTGTACCACACATTAGAGTGAAACTTTTACTTAGCAAGCAGTCGGAATATTTCAGTTACTTAATTAGCTAGATGTTAAGACCGTGTACAAGTCATTCCCAAAATGTTTTAAGATTTCGTGAGTGTATTTTGAACTCATATATATTACTAAGTACACTGTACAGGAAACTTGCGCGTATGTAGGCGCAGAAATATAGGGCTTTTATTTCTCTTCTAAGCCCCGAGAGAAGTAGTGAAGAGGTGTTTCTGACTGTAGCTTTAATTGATATAAAATTTACTTCAATTCCTTTTGTGAATGTGTCCACTGATGGAGGAAAGGAACCAGTTGGAAATGGGCCACTATACCCCCAACCCACTACAGCAACACCTTATGAACTAAAATTATGCTCTTTGCGCATCCAATGTCACTTCTAAACAATTAAAAATGCCCACTCCCTTAACCTTTTGGAGTGAAACGACACTCGTTTGGAGTGTATAAGGACCAATCTAAATTTGGATTGAACGATTTCAAACCAAAAACAGTCATCCTCGTTCTTTTAGAGTAAATACTTAGACTAAATTTTAGATCCGTCCCTAAATTTACTCTTTCGGATTTAGAGAACACAGTTAAATGAATACACCAGGACCTCCAGCCTTTTCCCAGTAGGTCCAACCGAGATTTGCCTAGACCCCACCAGTAAGGTGAACTTTTTATCACCTGCTGTCAGTGGAAGCACGCAGAGGTCCCGTGAGAGTTCAGGTGGCTCGTTTATTAATCGTAATGAAAATTTTCGTTGAACACAAAATCGCCATTGTAATGTATAATTTGAAATTACAAATGGTTGAAGGTTTTCCCTGGAAACTGTTCAGTAGGGTTGGGTGATATACGATATATATCGATATATAGAAGTCCATATCGCGATATGCGTCATGAAATACTCCCTATCACGATATGACGATATAAAAATATAAAATACACGGTTCAAAACATGTCTTTGTCTTTTATTCCTACTTCCACAATCTTATCATGCAAACTTTTGCCCTTCTTTTTCAATAAAATAAACATAAACTGGTTTTGAATTTGATAAAGAAAACAGTCGTAAAAGTTCGGCTAAAGCACATTAATTTAACTAATGATACAATTTTCCACCGTTCTTAACTTTCATAAGCACGTAACATTAGGCTATACATGTTATTGTGTACTTAAAGTAGGCAGAAGCTAGCGAACAATGATATTTATAAAAACAAAATAAGCAAACGAAGAGCTTTCATCGCATTACCCTTCTGATCGATGTAAACCAGGGGTGCCCAACCTTTTTTGACCCAAGATTTACTTTGCAAGTAGCCAACCTCCCGAGATCACAAAACATACACTGTCATACAGTTACACTTAAAAAACTGTATTTTTTTTTCATTTTATCCTTCACCTCTCGCGGTCGACTTGGGATCAGTCCGCGTCTACCAGTAGACCGCGATCGACTGGTTGAGCACTCCCGGTCTAGGTACTATGATGTCACAAATTAACTTCCATTCTTCCAGATCTTCGGTAATTGTTTTGTAATTAATTGTAATATAGTGCAATGGAACAGCTGCCATGGAAAAAAGTGATATTTAAAATGTAAATGTGGAAGATTGCACTGTTGCAACTTGGTGCATCAAAGCAAAAAAAAAAAGAAAACAGAAAAGCCACGAAATTCGCCCCCAAATTTCATTATACACAGAGGTCAATTCCGCGTTACCACGGATACCGGTTTTAACACTATGAACTACTTTTCTTTACCATTTACAAAAAAATTAACAGGCACGAATAAGATATTTGAAATACATGGGCATATTTATAAAACACTTATCTATGAATTAAAAGTGTGCTATTTTGTCTTATTTTGAGTTTTCTTATCGAGAATTTCTCGGTGTAAAATTATGGATCTTGCGTCTACATCAGGGGTGCCCAACCTTTTTTGACCCAGGATCTACTTTTCCAGTAGCCAACCTCCCGAGATCACAAAACGTACACTGTCATACAGTTACACATAAAAAATTGTATTTTTTTTTTTTATTTTTTTCCTACACCTCTTGCGGTCGACTTGGGATCAGTCCGCGGTCTACCAGTAGACCGCGATTGACTGGTTGGGCACTCCTTCCTGTGCTCGATACGAATGCGTACTGTTCAGCGTTATCGTTCGCTAGCTCCAATCCAGTCATACGTATAGCCAAAACAGGCTACCATGTGCACCACGGATTGTCTACGTCAGTTGCATGCAAACAAAATTGAACACTAAAATGGGATAACGATACCCTTTCCACAGTGCACTATGTTACAACCGATAATGTAAAAATCAACCGATAATGTAAAAACGACCGATAATGTAAAAAAAATTACTGATAATGCAAAAACAACCGATAATGTAAAAAAAAATTACCGATAATGTAAAAACCTCTTCGAACCGATAATGTAAAAAAAAATTCACCGATAATGTAAAAACGCTCGTCTACCGATAATGTAAAAAAATTACCGATAATTTAAAAACTGATCTAAAGACGTTTTCATACGGAATTGGAAACGTGGAATTTTATCAAAAAAGTCATATGTTAATTCAGAAAGGTCGTAACTCATACCCCAGGGGAAGGCGCTCTTACCCCTTTTTTACAGCGCCCTCTTGCAGGTATATTTCCCTTTAAAGGTACATTGAAAGACAGCAGAAGAATAAAAGGTCATTTTTTCTCAATTCTCTAGGCCAAATACATAATGTTGTTATATTGCTCCTTCATGTACTTAAAGCGCCCTCACTCCCCTGTTGTTCCGCAAGCTCACCAAAAAGAACATATCTACGATATAAAATATCATGAAAGGACTGCAACATATTTTATTAGATAAAGGCGGATCATATTGATGACACAGCTAATTTGTATAGATCTATGGCCCAATAGAGGGCGCCCTCTAATAAAAACCACATATTTCAAAAACTAAAGGACTGAAAATTATATATTTGAGAAATGAGCCTGTCCGAAAACCCAGGAGTGTTACTATCGTTATTGTGAGGCTGAAGGAAGGTTATTCCCTCTCACCCGTTCCCCACCCCAGGGGAAGAAGGGGATGAAATCGAAGGTTCTCACGCTTGATAAGAATTGCGTCCTAGAGGTTATCGGCCACGCTGATCAGAGATCCGAAGTCAGTCATCCCGTCTCTCGGTCGTAGTGGGATGTGCGGGCCGTCAAATGGCCCACTTTTATGGTCAGTGTCCCCAAGAGCAGATTTTAGGCATTTCAAAACACCCAGTTTTCGTACTAGATGGATACCAACTAAAATTTAGGAATACGATTTCGATTGCACTTGTTAAATATGGAGTGAAAGTTTTCCCTTCCATATATCACACTTGAGGGTTGTTAGGGTGTGCCCCTCCAACTAGATACAGGGCGCATTCAAAGCTGAAAAACGCATATTTGCCATGTAATGCTAACATTTAATATACCCGACCCGCTCCATTTCGATCTGCTCTCATAAATCGCCAATCCAAACCCAACCAGGGCAGACTCCCCCAAACGCCTTTCCCATGTTATACAGGACACATTGGCCTATCACCTTTCGAGTATGAAGGGGTAAATTAAGGGTTGGTTAGAGAGAGGCACCTTCCCCGGGGGAAAAGCGAAACACGGCCCCAAAATTAGTGTTAGCATATATGAAAAAAATGCGTTTTTTCAACTTAATGCATACAGCGTACCGAGTAGGAGAAAGAACAAGCTTGTGACGCACAGGAACGGTAGGTCAATGTAGTGCTTGACCTTTTGACGGGGTAATTCCCTTCCCACTACCATCTCGGAGACAGAAGCCTGCTCCGGAGGTAAGGCGCAACTAGCCCACGTATTAGTGAAGCCATTTATGGAAGGGAAAACTTTCACTCCACATTTAACAAGTACAATCGAAATCATATTCCTAAATTTTAATTAGTATCCATCTAGTATGAAAACTGGGTGTTTTGAAATGCCTAAAATCTGCTCTTGGGGACACTGACCCTAAAAGTGGACCTTTGACCGCCCGCACATCCCACTACGATCGAGAGACGGGATGACTGAC
The DNA here is from genome assembly GCA_029531755.1 of Holothuria leucospilota. Taxonomy (NCBI): domain Eukaryota; kingdom Metazoa; phylum Echinodermata; class Holothuroidea; order Aspidochirotida; family Holothuriidae; genus Holothuria; species Holothuria leucospilota. The sequence continues at coordinate 16,186,548 of CM055965.1, forward strand.
TTCGGATCTGTGATAAGCGTGGTCGATAACCTCTAGGACGCAATTCTTATCAAGCGTGAGAACCTTCGATTTCATCCCCTTCTTCCCCTGGGGTGGGGAACGGGTGAGAGGGAATAACCTTCCTTCAGCTTCAGAATAACGATACTAACACTCCTGGGTTTTCGGACAGGCTCATTTCTCAAAAATATAATTTTCAGTCCATTAGTTTTTGAAATATGTGGTTTTTATAGAGGGCGCCCTCTATTGGGCCATAGATCTATGCAAATTAGCTGTGTCATCAATATGACCCAACTTTATCTAATAAAATATGTTGCATTCCTTTCATGATAGTTTTTATAGTAGATATGTTCTTTTTGGTGAGCTTGCGGAACAACAGGGGAGTGAGAGCCCTTCAAGTACATGAAGGAGAAATATGACAGCATTATGTATTTGGCCTAGAAAATTGAGAAAAAAATGACCTTTAATTCTTCTGCTGTCTTTCAATGTACCTTTTAAGGGAAATATACCTGAAAGAGGGCGCTGTAAAATAGGGGTAAGAGCCCCTTCCCCTGGGGTATGAGTTACGACCTTTCTGAATTAACATATGACTTTTTTGATAAAATTCCACTTTTCCAACTCCTTATGAAAACGTCTTTAGAACAGTTTTTACATTATCGGTAATTATTTTTTACATTATCGGTAGACGAGTGTTTTTACATTATCGGTTAATTTTTTTTTACATTATCGGTTCGAAGAGGTTTTTACATTATCGGTAATTTTTTACATTATCGGTTGTTTTCACATTATCAGTATTTTTTTTTACATTATCGATCGTTTTTACATTATCGGTTGATTTTTACATTATCGGTTGTAGCACACCCAGCTTATACTTAAAGTGTGATCGCAAACGTTATCAAACTGGCATTGACAATGAACGTGAAAGGAGGTACGATGTGGCAACTATCTAGACTTAACAACTCTTTACAAATATAATGTACGTTGGGCTAGCCTAAGAGCTAGTACAAATAAGTCTGAAGAAAAAAACATCGTATGGAAAAATAACGCCAGTAAATTTAGCTTTCGAAAACATTACATCTGGCTTATTTAGAGTCTTTAACACATGCCCCATGCATATTTTAGGAAATGTTTGATCACTGGATATTTTTAATGGGCTTTAATTCTGACTATCGTTAAGAGGCCCCTAGAATATCAGGTGTACGTAGTAGGCGAGGCCTACTACAGAGTACGCGTATTACCTCTTTCGGCGAATTTGCAAGCCGTACTAAAAAGCTAAACAGTTACTCCTAAGAAGAAACATTGTACGGAAAAATTGATCAAGTAAAACTTTTAAGAAGTATTTTAAAGGCTTATGAGTCTTTTACCCATGTCCTGGCTAAACTGAAGAATGTTTGCCCACTGGATAATAGTTGTAGGATTTTGACTCTGAGTATTTTTTTGCACCACCACTCATAGTATGACAAGTATGTGTACAATAGGTGACAGGTGTATACACCTAGTCTAGCCCACACAGTAAGTGCATCGAAGTGAAAGTAAAAGCTTGATTGCTTGATCGATAGATCAAAGGGGTAGCTTCGATTTTTCGGGGGACTGAAATTTCGATAATTTAAATTTATAAAATGAAACAGTGTTTATAATTTTTGTAAATTCATTTATCGATTCCGTCCTTATTTAGAAAATTAGGTGTAATTTTTTAGGCATATGTCAGGCATATTTAGCCTTCTCTACAACAGGTTAATCCGTTTTGGCGATATATCCACATATGGCGAAAATTTTGGCGATATTATTGCGATATGTCAACATGGATTTTTTTCATATCCCCCAACCCTGTCGCACACCCTGTGTCTGCCGTCTTAAGAGGGTGAGACAGGGTATATAAACTCATTGACAAAACAGTATTTAAACTGATACTACCAGTCAGTTCTGGAAGCGGGTACCCAGAGATAAGTCGTCTGACTATATCTTGGCCAAACTGAAGGTGGTATAGGCTGCAGCAGATGGAATTTTCTAGCTTTTAAACCTGCCCTGTTTAAATTTCAGCTTCGTCCCCACATAACCAGGCCCTAGATCAGTCTCTGGATTCAACACCTATTGTCACGCATCTGCCTTAACGTCCTTCGAGCCCACCGTGTAATTGAAACGATAGGTAGTTAGCCCAGATCAGTAGAGTTTGAGTAAGGGGAGAAACAGATAGACAAAGTTACATGAGCTAACTATTTTGAGGGCACTTATGCCTTTTGGTAGGAAACATGTAGGCCTGAAAAGTTCTTCCTTACAAAGGCTTGCCTTTACGTAGGCCTATTAAAAATAAGTATTTCTAAATCAAGACCTCCCAAAATGAAGGAAATATCTAGAAACAACTTAAAAGACCTGGTAAATGTAATTTCCGACAATCTGGGAGATTTTATGGTGACGCTCCAGACAGGAAGTGTCATGACAACCACCCCGCTTAAGTTCCCAAACATACGCACTCTTTTCTTAGTAGATGTTCAACACTATATCTGCATAAATTTCTTACCCGCTCTGCATGGCCCAGGATTTTCGCTGTTACAGATCTTATTGATCAAATTGCAATACTCGTGATTTTCTGTTTAGTTCGTTTGATTTGGAATGTAGAGATATTTCAGCCTGATATAAAATATTTAGTTAATGCTCAACAGCTTTTGAGGCTTACCCCGTTGTTCCATCGGGAAGTTACCTTGAACACCACTAGAGACCCGTCGAAGAGCTATTAGACACCGCACCTTCGATTGCCTATCTGTGGCCAGAGAGGTTTTCCCGGTGAAAAATATGACCCGCCAACAATAATAAACAAGAAGCCTTGCTCTAGAAGCCAGAAAATCACCGGGGGGCTACTTATGGCAAGCATCAAGATTTCGCCCTTTATCTATCACCTGACACCTGTATTTCATATAATGTTATCAAGTCGAGGTTTTAGGAACGTTATGTAGAGCAAAATTACGGTCAACATTATCTTAGCGAAACGTAGGCTACCAAAGCGTAGCGTACCAATTTTTTGTCTTCCAAACTATAGAGAATGACACCGTAACAACTCCCTGGTCCTTTGCAGTTGCATTTAAGTTTTCTTTATTTTGGGATCGTGCGTTTTTAAATTTACTCTTTCAAACAGGACGTTTTAAGTAAAACATTCATGTAGAGGAGCCTGAGACTGTCGTGGAAAGAAAGCAGACGTCAGTGACGGTGGGTTAGGTGGGCTTCCGTAAAAAAAATGCTGGGAGTAAGAACTGGAGGGCAAACATTTCCAACAAAAGTTGCACCAGCGGACTTGGTCAGCTTTACGATATGGTAACGTCGAATGCCGAAGACAGGAAGGCCATGGATGGGCTTTGAACGTCCTCCTTAATAATGTCTTTCAACGTAAAAGGCTGTTACGGCCATTCTGAACACCGTGCGAACGTGAGACTTATTTGTGAGGAAGGAGTCCACACATAAAAGCACCGGAGGTTGTATCTGCGGACAGGGCGGGGGCAATTACGTGCAGTTGGGATGGGTTTCCCGGATTTAAATGGCCTTAAAGTAACAATCATGACAATGACATTTTCGGCAATTTTCAAGGACAGCAAATGCGGAACGTTCTGCTGACGACGACTCCAGCCGCTTATCCCCCGTCCTGATCGGAGTGTGCATGACCAGATGATTTATAGCTGGTTATGCAACTGATATGGATTTTTCGTGTGCATAGTTAAATGGAAAGTGCGCAGAGAGCGCGAACATATTTGGTAAGGTGGAACGAATTGAGATAGAAGAAATAAAAAGATGAATATTCAAAGAGTCATGTGGGACATCCGACTCCATTCCTCAAGTTTACTCTGATAATCCAATTTTCCAGTTGGTCAATTCCTTATTATACGAAAGTCATTAACAAAAAGCAGTAACGCTTCACGGTTTCAGGATAACTGTAGGTCCTCCATCAGCTGTGCCCCGCCGACTGGTTTCCTCTAGTAAAATTCGTGCAAAAATGACTTATAAAAGGATCGCAATCGTCATTGGTGCATAAGTTTTGTATGATATCGAAGGTCGGACTTTCATTCCACTCACCCAAAAATCTGATTTTCTTTGCTGTTATAAGAATGTGAGGGTAGGCCTATATTAAATAAATCGAAGCGTGGCAGTCAAAACTCCCTACCTTTGCACCCCAGTTTCCAACTGTTGCCAATTTTACCAAGATGGGTGCACGGAGTGAGACAGCCCCATACACCTAGCCACGTCCGTGCTTGCATTTACTTTGAAAAAGTAATTGCATCCAATCTGTCCAATATGAAGTCATAGGGAAATCAATAGCAATAACTGGTTCAAAATGCACAGAAAAAAACAGTTAGTTTTCAACACAGCATAGTTATGTTTTCATTCGTGTTGAATTACAAAGATTATCCTTCGGTCTACGCTGAAAAATCTCGAAAATATGTCAAACTGTTGGCATATTGGTTTTTCGACGGTGTTTTTTGTCTTTTAGATCTCATTTTCTTCAAGGGCCGGACTGGATAGCCCCGCAGGCCGGTGGTGACCCACTGGCTGCCATATAATAATCCAGGGCCCATAGTGTAGCTAACTGGGATGTTGCAAAGAGACTATGACATGACATTTGAAATTTATTGCAGGTTTTTCTTTGGAGAAATCTGCTACCATAAATACCTTTCATCGTTACCATACAAAGCATAAATGGGCAAGACACAGTAAAGAATTAAACACTCTCCTGCGCTTCACCGTGGAAACACAAAACCAAGATGGTGTCACAAGGAGGATGTATACACTACTTACAGCAGGCTAATTACATGCGATCACAGCACTTACAGTCCTTATTGATACCTCGTCTGAAGTACAGTGTACAAGTAGTAAATGTAGTTACGGGAACCGTAACCACTGTTTATGGAAGCGTTTGGTACTATCTAGAAATTTTCACTTCTCTGAATGGTATTCATTCCAGATGTCACTAGGAAGTATTAAACTGAAAAGAAATCACTTTACAACAGATCAATTTAACAGAACTGGCTTGTTTAAATATTCAGACTACAACTTACAAGGTTCAGGGCTGGAGGACTCGAGTCCGGACTCGACCTAAAGTCCTGACTTAAGTCTGTTTTTTGGACTCAGACTTTAACTTGGACTAGCTCTCTCTGGACTTGGACTTGGACTGGGACTGGGACTCGGACTCGGGCACTCTGGACTCGGACTTTGGCTTGGACTTGAAGTCGAGTCCATCAAGTCCAGCCTTTTTCTTCATCCCATTATTTTTAATTTCATAATTTTCCCAAAAGAAATGGAATGTGCCTGAAATAAAGCCGATAGTTTTCTTTGATGTAGTAGGTCCACTGTACTGTAGGTTATGGGTACTTGCACCATGAAAAGATGTTAGTTTTAGAAAAATTTCTCAGTTCCTTATTAGTACCTTTAAAGCCACATAATGTGGTTTGTGATATAGTATTTAGGGGCGCCATCAGGAAGAAATTGCATGCATGTGCATACCATTATGATAATACATTGGTAGGCTCAGAAAACTGGATTGTTGCTGACTCTTATGTGTGTAAGTGTGTATATGTGTCTGTCTTTTTGTGGAAATGAGGTGAGAGAGGTGAGGTTGCTGGTATCTGGTAGCATGTCTTCAGTGTTCTCCACGAGGGGTTTTAGAAAGCGGCCCGCCCTGAGTGGAAATTGCCCCCCTGAAATAGCGACCGCTACAAATACCGCCCCCACCAAGCTCCGCCTCCGCTTCCGAAAAAGTTGACAGTAAGCTACTGCTTTTTTCAAATGCATGCCGATCGGTACATATTCTTAAACAAAAGAAGTCATAAATTCGTAAAATTTTACCTATGTTCACTGAGTAGGATCTGTCAAAAAGACAGCCAGTCAGCGGAGTACCTCACATAAGCACATGACATGATTCGCCATCATGTACGTAGCAGCCCCCTCTCTTGAAAATCTGCGGAGAACACTGGGTTTTGTAATTTTGTTTGAGGGCGTAGATTAGATGGATTCAATTTAGCAAAGGCGTGATTGGGTCCAATAACAGGGACTCTACAGCAAGCTCCTCTTAAACGGGCAACAATTTAGATTTATATACATTGTATTACCTGGGTTAGGTCTATGAAGGATATCATAAGCTGCAGTGTTTATGGTACTGCAGTTGTGAACATGCAATTGACCAGTTTCTTACTATAATTCATTCAGTTTGCCATGAGGTTTTTCTAATTTGTTTGGTCAGTTTGTCGTAGCATATTGAGCTAAGTGCTAGCTTTCAAAGTCAAGTACCGGAAAATACTGTACTTAACTTGTTTTCCCAATTTTGGACTTGGACTGGGAGTTGGACTCGAGAACACTGGACTCGGACTTGGACTTGGACTCGAGCCCTCGGACTTGGACTTGGAATCGGACTTGACCTCATGGACTTGGACTCGAGCTCTGTGGACTTGAGTACAGGCCTTACAAGGTTACTTACACACTACGCCTGGTGTAGAATGCAAGTAGCCTATGCCAGTTGACAACAATAAGTCTGGGCCTAACGTGAGGCTAAGCCGAGCTAGGCCTAGAGTCTAGTCACCGAGCAATCTGATAACACAATAAAGTTAACAAAAAAGTGCTGTACTTTGTTAGTTGTTACAGTACGTATTGATAAACACAACTTTGCTTTGGTATGATATAGGCCTACAGCTATTGCTCCTTTCGTCAACTTGAACCAATTGGTTGGAAACTGGGACGTTAAACCTCATCTAACTAACTAACTAACTAACTAACTAACTAACTAACCTTTCCTCAACTACAGCAGTATTATAGTTAGTAGTCAAGAAGTAATAGCCCTGCTGGCTAGATGGCAGTCGGCCTAGGCCTTTGTTTAAACTGAACCATGTGATATGGTTACAAAAATACGTTGAGCTAGGATGCAGTATGAAAACTGATCACAATATAGCCTAGTAGGCCTACTGAGAAAGCTGCTCTTTGATAAATTACTGGCATTGAGCCCGGCCCACACAGCAGTACAATCAAATGCCCGTTACTTGTACAGGCTGCAACAATATCACTACGTTATAGCCTAAATTGGCCTACAGTACAAATCTCTAACGTTACTAGGCCTACAAAAAAGTTAACCACAACCACACTGCTGCAGAAGTTTTCAACAAAAATTCCTTGTAGACCTAGGCCACTAAAGCCTCTGTATACAGCTCTGTACGGCACCGGCCTTATTTGACTGAAGAAAGCTAGGCCTGACGTGAGGCTAGGCCTAAAAAGCTACTTTGTTCACTTCTGTTCAGTTCTGTGTCAATTACTTTGGGGGTTGAAAAATCTTTAAAGTCTTATTTTTCAATGCAAACATTATAGTTTTCTTAGTGACTGTTTTACAATTATGTACACGTGATAGCAAATATTCGGTACCCGCGACAGTTCTGATTATGCAGTGCTTCTCCAGATAATGTGGGACAAAGAAACTGTCACGTGATGTGGTCTTTGTAACCACAATATGTTTATGAGAAGCTGTCGCTTCCATAAATATAATAAATATGGACCTGCAGGAAAAGAGGTTCAACACAACTTTGTGAAAATACTTTAGTTAGCCAGTACTTTTTCCAGTCTTTGAAGCAAATATAGTTCTATTTCACTAATGTCGACTTCGGGTTCTTTTATTTGTCCAAAATTAGGATCTATTTGGGGATATTATATGTTCTTTCAGACTTTTAAACCGAAGTGCCTATGCTTTGGTTAGTAAAAGTTGCCACTTGCTGTTTTGACAATGCATATGGCAAGTGCTAGAGATAAATTTACAAGGAAATTTCATTATTTAAGGTGACATTTCCCTAAGTATATGCCATACACATATTTTATGAAATTTGTACGGAAGGAGGATTTATTAGCCCTCTCTGCCTGCCAAGACAGACCTGGCCCCAGTGTTATGTTTCTACTTCTCATGTAGCTCGTAAACGCATGGGACACATGCAGTCCCCAAGGAAGTGAGGGTATCCCCTCGGGGAAATTTGTAGATTTAAAACTTTTAGTCTTGTTGCAAGAAAATCCCAAGTTTCTATAGTCTGATGTCTCAATGATGACGTTAAAACTTTTAACATGACCCTTTTCGACGAGAACTGAGAGTGTTTTCATATCAGAGACTTGTGCACGTCCATCTGATTCGAGAAAGAAATCTGGATGGTCCCGCCATCGAAGACCCACGTCTGCCATGAGATGAGCGACGCGCGTGTATTCATCCCCATGTCCGGATACGAGGGCGGGAACGAAACGGGACCATACTGTGAAAGAACCATTGAAAGGTATTTCGTTACACGGCGGGAAATGTAAAGGTAGCGTATCATAATCCGCCATCCACCCACCACCAACAGTAGCCATCGCTACATGTCTTATGAAGTTGCCAACTGTGTATTTTTGTGCGTTGATAGTGGGGAAAGACAAAAACTTCTCCTTAAGGTTTTCATAATCTGGATGGAGCACTGCATTTGACTCGTTTAGTATACGTGTTTGCCAACCTGCAGATGCCCAAATTTTCTCCCACAAGTTAAGAACGTTTTGGTTGGCTAGAAGGTCTTTTGGATTATCATATGCTGGTTGGTAGTAGGTGTGGATAACACAAGGATTCGGTGAGGTGATGATAGACCGTGGAGAATTGATATGTTCCGACGTATGTTTGTCAGTTTCCTGTTTTCTACAAGCATTGTATCGAGATGTAATTACTTGCATTGTCAGATCAAGTGGTGGTATAATATGTGTTTCATTTACTTTAGTTGAATACTTAAAAACACAAAAATCCATTGCGTAAGAATTTGTCATTTTCAGCCATGTCTCCTGTGTATACAGATGACTGCACTGTGTATTGTTAAGAGACATTGCTCCTATAGCGTGAAAGCCTTCAGAATCTATTTTTGCCCTCCTCATCAACTCAAGGAGACTTTCATTCCAACGTTCCAACACCATAATCTGATCTAAATAAACCTGTCTGTGGTCTTCAAAAAGAATTTCCGTTTGTGTTTTTACACGTTTCTCTCCAAAAAGAAGTAAAGGTTTCCAAGGAGGAAGTCCACCATTTAAAAAAGATGTGAACGATACATTAGCTGTAGGTTTTGACACCGCTTCCCATATTTTTAGAAGTCTCAAACAGGGATGCATTATAAACGTGAATTTGTGATAATGTTCAAGGAGGCTTTGATCGAAAGTTTCATTTGTACGAAGTACTCGAAAGACTGACGGGGATATTTCAACAACTGTCCCTGGCAATTGGTAGAACAAGAGTTTAAAGTTTTCAGACACAAACTGACGGTGAGTTTGAATTTGGAGGTTCTCCTCACCAGAGCGCACGAAGAGATCCGTGATTGGTCTAGTAGGAACCTTGACGCAGAATGGGTCACCATTCACACTCTTCCAACCTTTGGCGCATCTCCACTGACCATCTCCGTTCTCGCTGCGGCAAACTTGTGCTGCGGGCATACCGGCTGAATCATGACGTAGCACCTCATGTGGCCAGTTGATAGGACAGTCTTCCATAACCAAATTTAGTTCCTTATTATCATATTTCGAAACATACTCAGAGCTCGCCTCGAAAGTTTCCTCTTCACTCATTTTGTCACTAAGGGGACCTGAAAACAAAAACAAACAATCACGGAAGCTTTTTTAATCAATGATTTTAATCAAACAGTAATTTCTTTATTAGTTGTTAAAATCAACATGGTGAATTGAATGACCGACTGACGAACTGACTGACTGACTGTGACCGAATGACGAGTGGTAGAAAGGAAGGAAGGAACGGAGGCAGGACCTAGGAAAGGGAGATAGGGACAGACGAAAGGGAGAGAAGGAAGGAAGGAGGGATAAAGGAAGGAAGGTCGTACGATCGGGCGGAAGGAAGGACGTACGATCGGGCGGAAAGGAGGACCTACGATCGGGCGGAAGGAAGGGAGGGAGGGAGGGAGGAAGGGAGGAAGGGAGGAAGGGAGGAAGGGAGGAAGGGAGGAAGGGAGGAAGGGAGGAAGGGAGGAAGGGAGGAAGGGAGGAAGGGAGGAAGGGAGGAAGGAAGGAAGGAAGGAAGGAATACAATAGCTCTGATGCCCAAAGAGTGTCTTGTCAGCCATCTCATCTTGTTACTTGAATTGGGATCAGACTTTCCAAATATTTATCTTTGGGTAACACTTACTTAAAATCTTATCTGTTGAATATTGAAATTTGTTATTGAGTCTTGACTAGGTGTGATGATGTTGCAGAAAGCAGTGCTGCCTCCAGAAAAAAAATATTATTTAGTGATATTTTGGCTGTGGCATGACATCCGTTATGCAAAACTGTATAACGACAGATATATACTTCCCGCCTTTCACAAACTGCTGCAAGTTCCCGTATAGGCTACTCATGATATTACTTATTCTAAGATCCTCTCTTGATGCAGGGTCGCGACAGAGTTGGAAATGTGCCTCCACTTTTTGAAAAAGTGTTTTGGTCAGAATTATTTATTATTGCTCTCATTTTGGTCATTAAATATTGAGTGCAAACCGTGGCTAGTAGGTGCAAAGTGCCCCGAAATTTTGCATTAGACTTCATTTCCATGAGAAAAGCTACATGCTGTCTCTGCACCGAGACACTTTTAGTTTGCTAAAAAATGTGTTTGCTAATCAGAAGGCGAGTCTTCTGCCTTTTAAGTTGTAACAGCTTTCGATTTTCATAAAATTCGTCTGTCTCCTGAATTACCGATAATATACAAATTTCTTTGAACCGATAATGTAAAAAAAAATTACCGATAATGTAAAAACCCTCGTCTACCGATAATGTAAAAAAGTTACCGATAATATAAAAACTGTTCTAAGGACGTTTTCATATGAAATTGGAAAAGTGGAATTTTATCAAAAAGGTCATATGTAAATTCACAAAGGTCGTAAGTCATACCCCAGGGGAAGGGGATCTCACCCCTATTTAACAGAGCCCTCTTGCAGGTATATTTGATATACCTATATATATACCTATATGAAATATTTTGCAGTCCTTTCATGATATTTTTTATCGTAGATATGTTCTTTTTGGTGAGCTGGCGGAACAACAGAGGAGTGAGGGCGCTTTTAGTATATGAAGGACAAATATGATAGCATCATGTACTTGGCCTAGCAATTGAGAAAAAGTGACCTTTAATTCTTCTGCTGTGTTTCAATGTACCTTTTTAAGGGAAATATATCTCCAAGAGGGCTCTGTTAAATAGGGGTGAGATCCCCTTCCCCTGGGGTATGACTTACGACCTTTTTGAATTAAGATATGAATTTTGAAAAAATTCCACGTTTCCAGTTCCATATGAAAACATTCTTAGATGGTTTTTACATTATCGGTAATTTTTTTTTACATTATCTGTAATTTTTTTTTTTTTTTTACATTACCGGTTCAAAGAGTTTTTTACATTATCGGTAATTTTTTTTACATTATCGGTTGTTTTTACATTATCGATAATTTTTTTTTTACATTATCGGTTGTTTTTACATTATCGGTATTTTTTTTTACATTGTCGGTCGTTTTTACATTATCGGTTGATTTTACATTTGCCGGTTGTAACACATGCATTATATACCCATATGACCAATGATCTGGAGCCACTGTGCATGCGCAATGATAAGTCTGAAATGACTTATTGCATAACTCTCACTGATGAATAATGTGAGTACCGCTGAGACAGTATTGATAACAGGCTAGGCCACAGTGATGAGGTAAGGCTGGAAAGGTGGGGATCGGGCGTTGGATTTGCGAAATGTTTGATAGTTTGAGAACGATTTGTGATAGACAATTATTTAAATTCATTCCATCACTCAGTCAAAAACACACCTAGCCTATCCTTTACAAAAAATCTATAGCTTAACACCTTTTTATTTCAGTTTAAAATCTTTCGGAAGTTTTCCGATAGGGATAAGGGGAGGGGCACGTCCCCCATGCCCCTACCGGAGCCATTGGCTTAAGGCATTCTCTAGATGAACACGAAACATTTCATAAGCCCACGGACACTCAGTAAAATAATTACAGTTTGTTATTTGTTTCCTGGTTTCACTTCATCGAAAACAGCGTATCTACAAAGAGAAATTTTGACACAAATTTCACGTGCGCCTCAAATACCACGAACGCTATTGCAAAGATTTGTAAATTAACATAGGTTTTGGCAGTGTTCGCATTTCTGTGATTTACATTATTGGGCTGCATTTTAATCACCTTCATTGTTTTAACATTAAACTAGATTTTATACATGAAATTTCGGATTCCCAAACACTATCCATTCCTAATTTTAAAACATACAGCTGTAGGTATTATCATGGGCGTCCGGAGGGGGGCAAGGGGGCACTTGCCCCCCCTCCGGAAAATCAAAAACTTGAAAAAACGAAGAAAAAATAAAGAAAAAAAAAGAAGAAAATGTAACATCAACATTTATTAAGAGTTCAATCAGTGTGAATTTCTACTCTCAAAACAGGAATTGAATAAAAATATCAACACTCAGGCCCCAGTAGCCTCCCGAGCATATTTTTGGTATTTTTAAAGTTTATATTTACGATATTGCTTATGTCTTTCCTTTTTATATGCTGTAAGTAGGCCTTGGAAGTGCCATTTCCAGGGATTTGGGAAGCATTTTTGGCCAAAATTTTCTTTCGCTCAGCGCCAACCCATTGTGGCGCGGAGCGCTGAGAGTCTGTCTGTGGGCTTCGCCTCCCCCCCCCCCCCCCACCTTGACGCCTTTGTCAACACTGTGTGAAAAGTATCATCTAAAATCTTTTCTGGGAGTAAAATATTTCCCATGAAAAAAATGGGCCGCCTGAAAAAATTTTGCCCCCCTTGAATTTTTTTCTGCGGACGCCCATGAGTATTATTTACCACTAATGTCGGAGGGGAGGACGGAAGATCATAATCTTGTGTTCTGAAACTCGTTCAAGATTGTCACTTGTTTTCAAAGTTCTGACTTTGTTTTAAATGTTTAAGTGTGTTCATGGAAGTTCTTTTAATTAGTTTACACCCTACTTTAGATGTTTAGTATGTTGTTTCCAGTTCCTATTAAAGTACTTTTTAATTTTCTCTTACTACTTTCATGGTTTATTTCCTTGTTTTCCGGTGTTCATGCAATCATTATCCCATATTTCGTTTTTATTTCTCCATTTTCGTTGCTTTAGTCTTATTTTTTTTTAATCCTGGACATTCGCTGTAAGGGACTGGGGAGATTAGCAGTTTTGAAAACCAATTCCTACCCTCCTTTTTAAATGTTAGTAAATAAAAAATTAATGAAATAAATAACTGTTTAAACACAATGTACAAAATACTCTTCAAATTATGTTAAATAATAAATTCAAGAGTAGGGAACATTACTTAACTGTTTTTTTATTTGCACATTGGAAGGAGAAAGACTTTCAGTTGCCAATTTGAAGGTTCTTTAAAGTAATGATGCATTGGCAAACAAACCATCAAATTATTTGAGAAGTGACTGTCAATTATTACAAATAGTCAGGGCTGTAAAGTCCTAGTCTGGACTTAGAGCCGACTCCGGACTCTAGTCCGTTTTGATTGCCCCGGACTCGGTATTGACAAGGAATGGGAGGACAAGGAATCGGAATTGACCCGGAATGAGCTGCAGCTGGACTAGGACTCGGAGCCAATTCCACAAACGTAAAGTTTCACAAATGTTACTTAAGGCTACACTGTTATTGGTGCACAGTTTAACAGGTGAATGGTCACATACAAACAACTGAATAAATAACAGGGTAAGCCAAAGTACGAAACTGACACATTAAAAATGCCCGTTTTAATTATGTGTTTACAAAATAGTTAATAAAGCATTTGCGTGAGATGCTACATTGTCATATGGGCTGAATGGAATCGACATTGGAACGGAATTTGGAAACCTGGAATCGGAATTGGCTCGGAATGGAAAGGTACTGGACTCGGAATTGACCCGGAAGGTGGCCACTGGCTCGAAATTCGCCCAAAATTGAGTTAAGTGGACTCGGATACAGCCCAGCCAATTGTGTCGGAAAAGTACAATTACTTATGTTACTTCTGTTACTGCTACAACAACTGCTACTGCTACAGCTACCGCTATTACCGCTTATTATGGAGGGGCAAGGCGTTTTCACGCTTCACTCGTCTTTCTACCAATGTGTCAAGATCAAACTTTGAATAGTTTCTTTTCTTTCTCTGCATACCAGGCATGATTGCACCTGACGAAAAGGATTACTTTTCAAACCTTTTAAACCCTTCAATCAACAGTTCAGCTGAACCTCATTTACAAATTCAATAAACGAACACAAGAATTACTTGTCAATAGATATTTTGCCGTTTTCTCATGAATTTGAACGTCTTCGCAGATATTTTGTTGTCTGATCAAGTAAGGTGACGCCATTTGAGATATTTTGTTTCTGAAATATTGCCTTCCAAATTTGTATTACGTCGTCACAAATCACTTTTTCTTTGCATGTTTAAGGCCCTTTAAATGACAAAATACTTGACAAAGAGCAATACTTGTGACTATTTTTTTTTGAAAATAGGATCATAATAAGATATTTTACAAGGGACGGAAAGGGTTTTGCCCTAGAATTTTACTTAATAAGCAAATAATCGTGACGTAAATTTCACCTAGACAACCGACATTTCGTGTGCCCAGATTGTGGTGCATCCTCTCCACAGAAAGGATCACAGATATTTTGCCTTCACAAATATTTCTGTGTGCCCAACTACATTGTTAACTATTAATAAAGCAATGAATGTGCACAGCTTGTGAACGTTCACAGGAAAACTTTGCTAAAAAATAAACCTAAAGTAACGAAGCCGTGTTTTAATTATTAAGACTGCAATTTCAGAAACCAAGACGGGAAACTACCAACCGAGACCGATACGACGGGGTTCATAGACCGAAACGGACAACCTTTTAATTGATGCTCAAATCGACTTTCAACACAATCAGTTGTGCTCTATGCCGTTCATAAATTCATGTGGCATAATGCTGATATTGCGATAATTATTGCCTTCATTTTCAGCACTTATTAGGCACCCATATGGAAATTAAAATGTACATAAGTTGATATGGACATCATTAAGTGATTACAAGCAACTGAAAACAAGGCATCATAATACTCACAAGAGGCAACAACAAAATTATTTTCTTCATTTATGATTCCATTTGCCTTTTATATATATGATATATATATATATATATATACATCTATCGGAGGAACACCCCGTCTGTAGTTTTCTATATGATACATCCATCTATATATATATATATATATATATATATATATATATATATATATATATATATATATATATATATATATAATGCCGTGTTCACTGAGTGTCATTTGGACATGGAAGATCTGGTGACAAAAAGTGTCACCACCGTCAGATATCTTACTGAGTTTTGGGGCTTCCATAGTGGCTTATCCTTGTGCTGCATTCATGTAATGTTATATGTTATATTGCTACTTACCCTAGCTGAATATTACCAGTTGTAGGGCTAAGATGTGGGAGGGGGAGAAGCGCTTCCATGAAGTCAGGGGGAAATCGCCCGTAGTGGAATCAAATCAACTCTTGTGTCTCATTCAGGTTGTTATCGTGCTTTTCTCCATTTATTATCAATGACATTGGTTTACCTTTACATACTTTCATGCTCACACGAGAGTCATAACTAGCACTCTTTTTCAGGTGGGAACGGTCATGTCCGGCGACACAGAAGGTAATTTACCCAAAACAATTCTAAAACCGACGACGACGACAGTAAATCTAATTGGACGATGTTTTACAAATGCAGACGTGAAGTGTTCTGCGGGAAAATAACTTCTCTGTTTATTTCAATACAAAGACGATGAAATATCTGCAAAGACGGCAAATTTCGGGACCATAGACTCTTCTCCAAACAGCAGTTACAAAGGATTATGGTATACAGTTTTGGTATGCTTTGTTTTTGTCAGTGGCATTATTTTACTGTGGCCATAACTACGCACACCAAAACTCTATCCCACAAGCCTATGCATTTGCTATTTGGAAAAGGGTCTATTACTCCAATCCATTCATACATGCTCCTCTGATGGGTATATTACGTTCTCCATGCGTGCAAATTATGAATTTAGCATTAGAGCTGGAAATGTTAATTAAGGACAGGTAGGTTATAATCTAATTGGCCAACTTAGGGTAAACAGATCATGGGGGAGCTGATGCAGTGAGCTCTAAGACAGAATTAATGTCTTCATTTCACTTAATGAGCACTGATCTTTTGCTCATCAACTGTACAGGAAAATATCATTCAATATATATGGTACATCTTACATATCAGGAAATAAATTCTCTTACATTGCTTGCGTGTTACAACTAGAAAGATGTTTCATGATAGGAACAAAGAATCCCGTAACTTGCTAAGTTCTTTTGGATGGTTATTATCACTAAGTATATGTATTTAAATTTACATGTAAAACTTTAACTGATATTTAAATTTCTGGAAATGTGACAACGTCTTATTTACCTTGCAATGATAAATGAAATATTTAGTATAAAAATGGCACAACTATACCATTCATTTTTGGGATCGTAACAACCAAACAAACTTTTCATACTTAAAATCAACCGCTGATTTCCCCGGACTGAAAGATTTCCAAAGAAATGTTATTTCACAAACCTACTCCCTTTTTGCACTGCCAAAAGAGGTGTTCCGACTACCGTATGTGACCATAACCAAAAATATCAAGTCGTTATCCGTAATATTAATTTAATCGAGAAGACATTTTTAGCTATTGTATGGCATGGTGAATTCTTTCCCTTATTGATGGTCTGTCCTCGTCTCTCTTTGCTTGGTTGAACAAAATCAGCAAACACCAGATAAGAAGTTGACCACACAGTTTGCTTCCACACCTGAGTGCATTTACAGTTCAAACACAACCCACATTTCTGTGTGGATCAACTCTCTCACTGTTTACCTTGTGGTCTCTTGGAGCATGCTTGAGTGACTTAAGCAGGAATTGGGGTATAATTTAATCTCCCCACCTAGTCTTTCTTTTGCTGGGTTGTTAGGTGAAATCTTTTAGGGACTGAAATGTGTAACGGGTGAATAAACAAACTTAAAATATCTTATCTTTACTTCTGTTGTGTACCTTTTACACTCCAGAAATGTTTCACTGTAGTTGATAATAGTGCCTTTCAAATCTTTCTCCCATTTCACACAACAAAGGGGTAATTCCAATCATGAATTTTCTATAGACATGATTGCAAATCTTGTCAATAGCTTCTATATGAATCGTCAGTATATTCTGGCAGAATTACTACCTTGTCAGCCCCAAACAATAACTTGTAGGTCTCCGTGCCTTTGAAATGGAATGCAAAATCCCTTTCAACAAAGAACAGGGAAACGTTGGGCAGTTTTACTTCATATTAAATTCTTATACTTTAATACCCGTGGAATCATAACGTCTCGAACAAAGTTAACGGTAGAATTAGAACAGTGTTCGTACCAAATTGCCTCCCATTTGACTGTTATAAATGTATTATTCTTAACAACTTGATCACAATAAATGGCAACAGGCGTCTTAAATGTCAAATTGCTCCAAGCACAACAGCAAGTAAACATAAACCCATTCGTAACTTTCTTTACTAAATGTATCTCTCTAGAATTACAATAAAACGAGAATTTGAACAAGAATTTCCCCCAACGAATTGAACAGTCCCGGCGCTTGAGATTGGTCAATGTATCTCTTTATTCAGTCAAGTTAATACCCTTAAGAAATTCGTAAATATCTACCATATTCAGGCTCCCTCTTCATAGGATTGCATTGAAATTTTCTCCTCGTCGTATAATTTGTCCCTTTCCATAGAAAATTGTACAAGACACTGTTTAGCTCCTACAAGAAATTGTGTGGTGGATTCGGGAGAACAGCCAAAGAAAAACCAGTTGTGACCAGGAGAATCTGTTAACAATAGTAAGTCAGCGTCAGGATTCATGTCACAGGAGGACCACCTAATGAAGGTACATTTCAGTCGATACAACTTTGGTAAATAGTTCAAGGGGAACAAATTAGCCCTGTTGGAAGTAACTGTAATACCAAGAACCTTAGTAAGAAATCTCGATAGACGGGGAGGGGCTGAAAATTAAAAACATGTTCCAGATTATTAATAATCGGAAAAGTGTTTGATTTGCTAAAAGTCATTTTTTAACCCTAAAGTTTATAATTATCATCCAAAATTTCAATAACGCTTTCTATGAAGTATGATCTCCAAGAGAAGTCGTTTTATTGTCTACATACATTGAAGTTTTAATGTTAACGTCATCAATAGGGTCACCAACAAAACATATGATCAGCCCGTAATTTTATAACTAGAATCTCTGCAAAGAACACGAAAAGGTTACAACTTTAGGAGCAGCCTTGACGCAACCCTCTTTCAACTGGGAAAAAACCGGCAGACACTTTGTAAATCAAAACACAAGCAAAGCAGTTCCAACAGAAAATTTTCATTTATCGACTAATGCTCTCACTTAATTTAAGCAAGTTCAATGTATGAAATAAAACATTTCATCCAACACTATTGAAAGTTTTTTCGAAGTCTTGGAAAAATCAAAGGCACCCTGCGGATAGTATTTTCCCTAGGTGTACTGTATGACATCCAAAATAAGTCTTGCATTTTCGCCAATAAAAAGTCTTATCAAAAAGCCTTTTTAATCAAGGAGTTGTTATTTGGATGAAGATAGATCGCTTTGATGTGAGGTTTGTACCTCCAAGGTCACTCAGTAATCCATCGCATGTATCTTTCTTGACATTTCTATAAGAATTACACTGGACTAGGAAGTTAACACAAAAGGGATTTGTCGTCTGCTACATCTAAAAAAAGACTGGGGATTTCCTCCACAGCCATAAATTGACAGTCGTCAGGGAAATAAAAATTTATTGCATCTTTCGACGCTCGGTGACGCGCATGACAGTATATCAGTTAGTCTTATGTCAAAACATGAACTTGTTCATTTCAGAAAACTTCTGGAAACTATCCATATTGTTGTAACAAAAATTAGGTTTGTACCTCGTCAGCTCATTTGCATGCGGTGTCTTGTACAGGAAGGGGCTACTATTTCAATTAAACAGTCTTTCGAGTGTAATAGCACCTGCTCTATCAGTATTGGCGGTGCCAGTCTATACATCAAAGTATTGTTCTGCTCAAGTCACACGTTAAAAGATGACAGTCTGAGCGTGGAGCATTTTGACCCGGAAAAATGGGGGTAAGCTGAATTTTGCACCAGAGTGGCAGAATATACTACAGAACAACAGATCGAAAATCCGCAAAAATTCGCCGCGGGGAATTTGTTTTATCCAAGATGGCCGCCAGAATGGCCGCCACGTCATATAATTAGCTATATCTCAGCTTCTAAATCAGATATAACAACGATTTTAGTGTTTTTGTATAGGATTTTTTTTGGGGGGGGTAAAGAAGTCATTTTTGTATTTTACTAAACTACTGCAGTCTTCATTTACACTCCAATCCAAGATGGCCGCCAAAATGGCGGCCACCATATGTGATTAGCTTTTTGAAGAAGATATGGCAAAGAAGTTTGTGTCTTTGAATAGGTTTTGGGGACCACAGAATTTAATTTTGTACTTTTCATATACTCTGGAACCTTCTTTCACACTGAAATCCAAGATGACCGACAAAATGGCCGCCAAAACAGATGATTCGCTATATAACCTTGTTGTGTTTGTTATAATTAAAATAAATGTTGACATAACTTCTTGTCCGGAAATCGTCCCCTCCGACCACAGAAGCCCTTCCCCCAAGCCTGGTGTGCCATTTTTTCCAACCTGACAGTAGACGTAGCCTATATGAGACTGAAAAGGTCTATGACTTTGTATCATTTTTTTTTTTTTAATTTCATTTTTTTTTTTCATTTATGGCTTTCCATAGCTGCACATAGTTGCTAGGCATAATTGTTGATTTGGTAAATTTAACTGTTTTAAGTATATTATGTGTAATCACAAATAAATCACGTTGGCCTAATTACTAAATGAAAGTCCATGACGCCTTTGACATCAACATTTTTAACTGCACCTAACGTTAGACTTGACCATAAATCTA
Source organism: Holothuria leucospilota (assembly GCA_029531755.1). NCBI lineage: Eukaryota > Metazoa > Echinodermata > Holothuroidea > Aspidochirotida > Holothuriidae > Holothuria > Holothuria leucospilota. The sequence continues at coordinate 16,206,597 of CM055965.1, forward strand.
GGATAGGCCTGGCTTAGGCTAATAGACAAGGCTTGGCCGATGCTATATAGGCCCATCTTGTCCAGCAGGCTAGCACTGTAGAATAGGCTTACTAATTGGTTACACCTTCAGATTTTAGATGTATTTGGCTATTTGCTGCATTTATTAAAAGAAATAAACTTTTAGGCCTACTATTTGAACTGACAATATCCTGTTTAGGGGAACGGTTAGATTTTAGTGTGAATCCTATTATTTGGATCCTTGAGAGTACTTATGAGCAAATATTCATGATTTAGTCAAAAAGTTCACAATTTTACCCTCAGTAGAATGGAATACATGAATGGCTGTCATTTCCATTTTGATTTCAAAATGGTCACAAAAATGGATTCTCACATACTACAAATGTAGGTATCGACCTTTAAATCACATTTGTATGTTGTCTAGACGCTGAATCAGCGTACTTGAAAGTACCTATGAGGAAATTTTCATGCTTTTGTCAAAAAGTGCACAATTTTTTCCCTTAGCCGGTATACTATGGGTGAACCACGTGAAAACGTTTTTCCGCCCCATTCATTAGATCAGAGGTTTGTTGGATAGCAATACAATGAATTCATGAATAAGTAAAATTGAAGTATCTTCGTTGTGTAACCAAGGGAGGAGGAAAACACTAAGCAAACAAATCAATAAGGTGGTCTGATCATGGAGCTAACAGCTCTATGGTCTGATCCATACTTCCCCAAGTTGCCATTGGCAGATAGGGTTAGAGTAGGTAATGGGAAATACCAGTCCTAGGTGACTGTTACACTTTAATAGCGGACCTGTACGAAAAGGCTAGAACGAGTGACAGCACTGCAAGCAATCCCTATCGCACCTCACTGCCCAGAAGAGTAAATGAAATCAAGATAAGAAAAAATGAAAAATTGTGAGAAAACTCACATTTGTGACGTAGACTACATATCCAAATAAACACGGCATCTGAATAAAGGATCTATCTAGGAATCCTCTTAAAGGTAGAAAGGCAGAAAGGTTTAGAACTGAAAAAGGCTTTCCGGTGTTGTCTCTCCACATTCCCCCAGGAAAACGCAGTTTCGTGCCTGATGATACAACTGTGCAACTCTCCTTGACCATTCCCTTTTCTCAACAAGATCAGCTTTGGTTAACTAGTGGACATTATGGAAGGTCTGGTTGACTAGCACTGTTCTCAATGTTTCATGATGCTTGTCTCCTCCTTATAGGACAGTCACCGAACTGAGATGTGTGGAGAATTTCCATCGTAATTATTTCCTTTACAATGACAGCGCTCTATCAAACCATCAAGAAAGTCTGTAAACAGTGACAAACCTTTATCTTTAACACTATCTTCACATTCATCTCCTTCCGTTACCCCACAGGGATTCCCATCATTCGAAAGTTATTCCTTCAATTTATCCTCTCCTGCTTAAGTCGTTTCTTGCAGACTTTAAAAACTGCTTCAAAGTTGTGATTTTAGAGGCAAGATCAATACAGTCCTTGTCTTTGGCAGCCATCTTTGATTCCAACGTGTCAATTCAATTGGCCTGAACCTCGATTGCTTTGCCAATTTTCATGTTGTCCAAGCTGGAAATAGAGGCATAAAGATTCTTCATGGCATGCTCAAGAGTTCTTTGAAAACCATCTATTGCGGATTTCCGACCTACTTCTGCTTCAGAATCTCTTTGCAAGTCACTGATCCGGGTGTCTCATGCATGTAGCGCATAATCGGATAATAGGCCTACACCCTCTGCCTAAGAATAGAGCAAGAGCTGGAAGTTGAGGTAACTTTATTCGCCGACGCCTGGCGACCACTTCGGAATTGTACTTAATACATAATGTTGAATGTATAGATAAGCTATATAGAATTACAAAAACAGCCAAAGACAGGTCTTGAAACGCAAACACACAGAATTTTACATCCACTTCGCTAAGCGTGCACTTTCGCCCACCATACATAACAGCCTAGACAGAAAGTATCTCTACATAAAACAGAATCGATTGACACAACCCGCTTCCAAACAAATGCCTTTTAGAGCTCCATGTATTAACTACGACTTTAAAAGATGGGGTTAGTAATATTGTATTGTGGGGTGTGATAACAGCTTATTAGATACACACGATCAAATAGCTTATAAGCCATGGTATTTTCAGCCAAACGTCTGCACAGCAGTGCATGTCAGATTTCAGTATCAATATCCACGGGTTTTAAAGGAAAACAATGGGTCAGTGACATGCTTTTTCACATTCTATTCAGTGGCGTAGCTACAGGGGCATGGGGGCATGAGGGGGTACGTGCCCCCACGACAAAGCCTTGCCACCCCAGGTGTCCCCCGTGGAAAATTTTTGGAATGCACAGTTCTCTCTATATAAGCCCTATAGAGAGGGAGAGAATTCAGAAATTGTGCCTCCAAGGAAAGGTTCGTGACCGCCCCCCCCCCCACCGGGCAAAAATCCTGGCTGCGCCACTGATTCTATTGTCTAAGAAGGGTACATCACTATGTTATCACTCCACGGCCGAATACCAATGCAAATGAAAGGGGGTCTTTGAGCTTTCTGCTTTACACCCATAGGCAAAAATAGGAAAGAATAAGTGACTATTTTAAGAGGGCCACTTCATCAAGGAACTCTGGTATCCATAAGGAATTGTAGCTCATGGGGAGCAATTATATCGGTTTTGGCCATTAGTGGGAAATGGTGCATCTCGGAAAAGTTGTGAAAATTCATAGCCGGCTACTGAAACTGTAACAAATGGTTTTTACTTGAAACCACTTGTGATTAAGATGCAAGTGTAATACTAACAAAGACTATTCAATGGAACTGAGTCAACGGAATTTGGCCTTTAAAAAAAAATCCATTACAAGCAAGAAATGTTCAAATTAAGCATTTTTATTGCTTGCACCATTGGTTGTGGAATCAAACTGTATACTCTCCGTGATGTCGCTAAAAGAGTATTTCTGTTAATGACGTTAGGTAAAGGAAAAGTTAGGTCAAGCAATATGAAGGGAAGCTTTATCAAACTTCATTTTCTCATAGATTCTTCGATATGTCACATATGACCATGTTCCATTTGTTCTTACTGCATGAGGTATGCAAAATCTTCCGAAACATGGTGAAATCACTTAGGAAGAATTTAACACACAAAATGCAGCTAAAATTCAGGAAACACACTGTTTATCATTGTCCAATCAAGTAGTTGAAATACTAAACTTATAGAAGGATCAAAAGGAGCAGGGGGGAACGATTGATTGTAAGTAGTATGCAATCAGTGATGTTTTGGCTTTTTCAATGATGTTCCAAGATTGATGTTTAATTCGGTAAGACACTAGAAACAATTCGTTAGCACAATTTGCTGTTGAAGACATGTTTACAGAACAAAACTTTGTAACAATTTCTGGCGGTTGAAGCATGAAGGCGTGAATAACATAAAACTCTACAGAGATGAGATGTGATCTGCATTTCAAACTTGGTACCGTAATACACGTTTGGAGCAATTTAATTCGATACTGTTTTTGCTACGGAATTATTCAAAAGTCCATAAGTTGTTTTTCTTGTCCCTCCCTACAGTCCAAAGTGTGGCATGCGACGTTTTACTTAGAATCGTTTGGTTGAAGTTAAAAAGTAGCACAGCATGTACATATTCGATTTTCAATAACCGTTGGCAATACAGAGCATATTCATGAGAGAACTTATTTTGTTTATATTAAAATACTAGCCAAGTGATTACCTATTACTCAATGACAGAAATCGCTGGGAAGATTATTTATAATAAAACGTTAAAACAAGTCTTACCCTTCGTTTTGTTTTCGTTCAGAAAATATGCACAATGATGCATCTTCGTTACTTCATTTCTTTTCTCAATAGGCGACAGTCGTTCAAGATGTGATCCATCTTGTAATATCTGTGTATGCAATGCACTGTAATATATTGCCGAAAGCACGATTAGGTTGAGAAAGCATAAAAAGATAGAAAAGTTTCCTTTTTTACAAAACAACTTGCGAAACATTACTCTGGAAAACATTTTTGTCCTAGTTTTTGTCGTACTAAGTTGTAGAAAAAGCAACATGCGACTGATACTTTATTCCCCTCATAGTATAATTTTATCCACCATCAGAACAGCTCATATTTCCTGAAACGTTTGTTGAAACTAAGATCTGCAAACAGTGTCGGAACAGAAATGATTTTGCTTTTCCAATGCTTCTAACGCCTTACGGTCTAGCAAAGCATAAATGGCGAGGCACGAAGCATTTATTAGTATTCATTGATGCGTGACTTATGAGGAGGTGCTTTTCTAACCGAAGGACGTATCTGTCCATTGTGACAAGTGATGCGTCTGGGCAGGAAGCTGTTGTTTGGACGGAGATAAACCTTAAATTTTAATTTATGTTAATACTTTTAAGACCGACTACATTGAGGGGAGATTATCAACGGTTATTGAAATTATTAACTTGAAATGACTCATTTATTGAAATGAAGAATACAGTTAGCACCTTCCTTTACAAGATAGATACCACATGCAGATGAGTTGACGAGACAGAAGTCTAACTTTTGTTACAACAATATGAACAGATTTCGGAAGCTTCAGAAAATGACCAGATGTAGATTCTTGTTCATATTTCAACAGAAAACCTAACTGATGTACTGTTATGCGTGTCACTGAGCCTCGAAAGATACAATAGTTTTATTTCCCTGACGACTGGCAATGTGGCAGTGAAGGAAATCGCTCCCCGGTCACTGCAGATGTAGCAGACGACAACTCTCTTCTGTGTTAACTTCGTAGTCCATTGTAAGTCTCATAGAAATGTCGAGAATGATACAGGCGATGGATTACTGAGTGCCCTTGACCGTGCAAACTTCACTTCAAAGCGATGTATCTCCATCCAAATAACAACTCCCTGGTCCGGGTCACTTGTAAAAAGGTCGAGGGTCCATGTGAACACCATGTTACGAATGGTTGTAAACACATTCGAAGGAGGTACATACGTAATATTGACTGAAATCTCGCCCATAGCCAGTCAGCGCGTTTAGCAGTCTGAGAGGGCGGGGTGGGGGCAACATTCCTCGACGCTTTGTGCAATTGCGCAGAAAACATGGGGTCCCAAAGCTCTAAACGAGCCCAGGAGCCCTACAAGCTATGCAAATTTGAAGGCTTTAAAAAGCCTAATAACACGTTACTTTTTAATTTCGATCCATCAAAATTTCAGTCAGGCAAATTTTCCTAAAACAAGTTCGTAGAACGTCTCATCAACAATTGAAGAGTGTTCGATATTATGTATTTAACTTCTATTACGCCACAATTCATATTTAAAATTTTTAGGTGAGGGATTCTTAGTTAAGGTGCCCCATCTCTTTCCGGAGAGTGAGGTGAGGGGTATGAGTCTTCCTCCGTGATCTACACCCATGGTAGGCAAAGGTGTATCATGAGGAATGACCATGTTGACATAGCTCAACGGCGTACAGCAGATGTTGTTGAAGCGAGAAGCGTGTGGACCAAAGGATGTCCGTAGAGTACCTAGTAAGGTTCAGGAAAAACGCCTAAGTGATGTCTGAAAGTGGAGGGGAGCAAACCAGGGCGGAATACAAAACGGCACCGAAGGAACCCTGAAGCGCAAAACTCTCACTGGAGGACGTGGGGTCAAGGGCCCTGGTGGAATCCAGGGGGCAACACCCTGTTGGGGGTTCAGGGGCAACGCCCTCGGGAGCCCTGAGGTGTTGAAAGAATTAAAACCATTACAATGAAGCATCTGGCTATCCTAAAATTATCAGATGTGCACAAATCAGATCACAGGAATCACATTTTGACCATTATAATAGTAGCCTTAGAATAAGAGGTCTTTTCTAGTATGAAGTGAGCGTGGCTTGTGGGGGGAGGTTACCAATATAATAATAGAGTTTGTATAAAGCCATTGAACAGGTAAAATATTCTACAGAAAGCAATCCCAAAGCAATAGTTGAAACGGATGCACGTGGAGCAGGGCCCAAGAAAACAGTTTTATTTAAGAGATTTATTGTAGCCTATTGCTTTCTAAATTTTTTGAATGCAATATTATTCATTACATAACTGATACCGTAATATTAAATGTACCGTAATATTTAATATTCCCTCATAATTTCTCTGGCCTCCCTTCCATTTGTTCTTTTTTATATTATTTTTATTTTTTAACATCTAGAAAAAAGTAGATGGAAAGTGCCCCCTTGACCCCTTGAATCCCGCCGATGCCTTAGTGGAAGACCAGCCGTCAAAGCCATCGGCAGCTTTCACTAATCAACGAAACTGTGGACAGTGGGCTAGGAAATATTTAACTATCCGTATATGGTACTGGTTGCTCACTAAACAGACAAACCTTATCAGTTTAAGTCATCAGAACATTCCCCTATTAGGGATCGAACGGTTTATTGATGCAGATGGGCTTGTAAGCGAGCAGGATGAATTATGACACAGTTGACAGTATGACACAAAAAGTCTGTAAACATTTCAAAGTCATGAATCAATAGCCACAAGTCCCATAAAAATTCATTAAGCAAGTTGAACATTTTACACGGAGAAAAACTGTTTTCGGAACCTACATAATAAAAGTGCACAACATAAGCAAATTTGTGATGTGGAAAGATGGACTCATGAGACATGTCTTACGTTATCCTTTGCTTGTATTAACCTTAATTCCAAGTAAAGTGTTGTAATTGTGGTATGCTCTGAGGGAGTCATTATGGAAGTAGGTGTCTACATTACATACAAAACTAGCCGATAAGTAATTAACGGACAATCTATAAAGCATTAACAAAAGAAATGCATGTACTGTGCAACACTTAACATGCATAGCTAATGAAAAATCCAAGAAATGGTGAAACTTTGAAGAAGTAAGCCTACATTTTAAGAATAGTGAAACAATTAAATAACCCCAACCAAGTTTTGTCCAGGGAATCTTAATCTATCATTGTTGAATTAAACAGCTGTTTAGGTCACCTATCCACATAGGGAGATTTTATCCATTGCCATGTAAGACGTTGCTAGTTGCCCCCAAATAAGTCTTTATTTTTTCTGATGCCCTTTGGTATCTCCCTTGGTATTGAGTATACTGGTACATCAGCTTGCATTGCTTTTATGTAAAGTTATGAACATAGATTCATGTCCGGTTATTCCAAATACTGTAGGAAGCTTTTCAGAATGTAGTTAAAGTATTAGCACTTTTCTTTTTTTCCTCAATTTCATGTGGTCGCTTGAGAAGGATATTGTGTTGATCTATCTCAATTGTCCGTTTTAAGTAAAAATAAGACTGTCATTACAGAGTTGACCATAGGCGTAGGAGCCCAAGTTGATTTGGGAGGGGGGTGGGCGGCTGTAACGACTTGCCCGAAAAATATAACCAAAAATTTCCGTGCGCTCCACGCGCTTTCGACATGTTAATGTACATATCATATGGGCATGCATCGGTTATCACACGACTTGCCAATTACGTACAATAATTTGCCGTGTTACTACCTTCCATATTAGTTTTAATTTTAGCGGAAGTCGTTACAATAATAATGATAATGACCAGTGGTGAGGGGCAGGCATTATGTAGTGTGATCGTCGGCCTGGGGAAGGGGTTTAAGGGGAGGTGGTTTCCCCCACCCCTTTGAAAAGTTTGGAAAAATTAGGTGTCCTTACATGCGATCTGGTGCCACATATGCTCCCTTTGAAGTAAAATTTGTGTTAAAACATTTACGTATTTCAGGCACTAAAAGAAATCAGTTCACCCCTCCTCTTCGAAAATTTTTAAAAAATTAGCTATTCTTACATGCAATCTGGTGCCACATATGCTACCTTTGAAGTAAAATTTGTTGTTAAAAATTTACTAAGTATTTTAGGTAGAAAAAATCGGCATCAGTGAGGGTGGGGCATGGCCCAATGGTCCCTCAAATACACCACTGATAATCATAATATCGAACCATTAAAAGCACACTGGTGAATTAATACCGAATATATAGGTGCTAGTGCAATTCAAACCAGAACTTTATTTTAATTGCCAAAGAAGTTTTTTAAACTATTGATTACCTCTAGCTCCATCATTGCATTATTTTTCTTTCAGTAGGTGCCCGAAAAATTCTCAGCATATCGCCCGAATTTTCACAACAAAATTTGGTTGGGGGCTTCAGCCCCCCCCCCCCCCGCCTCCTGCTCCTATGGAGTTGACGGTACCAAACTTCCCATCAAGAAGTGTTCTACGTAAGTCACTTGTCCAAAAAGTTCTGGAAGTTTATGATGGTACCAGAAGCATGAAGTCACCTTAAAGAATCAGGGACCTATGCCATGTAAGCCTAATCACCAGCCTGAAGGTTGTAATCACATCGCACTAAAGTAGGTATTGAATTATTGGGATAAATTAATTTTATCGTGCTACCTCTGTTCAAGTAACAACTTCCTACTTGTACACGTCCTTAAGACTTGACTTTTAACTCTCCTCTTACGCTTTCTTTGGTACATAGACTCGAACAAAAAATGGTAAGCCCTCTAAACTTCTGTGGTACAATACAATGTCAGCAATTCACCCAGGCGAAGTTCATTCTTTGGTAACTAGGTGAAATCTGAAGGTGAAAGGCTGGGAGGCTTTGTATTTTACATGAACTCTTCCGTGCACCACTAAACCATTTCGATGAAACCAAACCAAACAGTGTTAAATTCGATGCATCCAATGCCTCCGTTTTACCTATCCCAAAATAATGTGTTAACTGCATGTGTTGCCAAAATGGACCCCATATAAACATCATACCACAGGTAAACCTGTGAGAATACTACTCATTAGAAAAATCTGCCCCCTTCAAAGTGGCAGCGTTACGACTTGGCCGATTTTTTAACAATAGAAAACCGCAAACACCTTAATGACCCTGAAATTTCTACCAGGTCTTCACAGCCTGACAAAAGACTGGGAGTGTAGATTTCCTATAGACGGTCACTGGATCATGTGATCTGCAAGAATGTAGCTTTTTTGTCAGTTGTTAAGCAAGGAAGGATTTCAAGGACAAAATAAGTTTGTCCAACTTTCAAGGGAGCGAATTCTCTAATGTGTAGTAACCCCCAAATTCCGTTAAAGGTTGCCACCTTGGCCCAAGATAGGCACTACCGTAAACCCACGTGGGATTTCTTTATGGGACCACTGTTTTACCAGCATCCAAAAAAAACATGTGGCCAACATAGGTCAGGCGCGTAGCTACGGAGGGGGCCTGGAGGCCTGGGCCCCCAGATGTTTACCAGACCCCCCAAAATTGTGCGTGTCCTAATAAAATGTGTAAGAATTAAGGACAGCGATCGATGCCGCGACCCCCATTTGATACGTGAGCCCCCTAAAAATTTTATCCTAGCTACGCCCCTGACATAGGTTACTAATGTGGTTTCCACGACGTAGCCTATATCGGTCATTTATAGGACCCACGTAAGAACTGTGTATTCATTTCGACATAACAATCACTGCCCCTTAAATTCGTTTATACGAAAAATGGCTAACCAAGTACAAGAGGTCGTTTCAGCTCCTCCCTAAGTTTCCTTACACATACCCATTACCAATGGGCTGTTGCCGGCGTCTGGCGCGAGTGGTTGAGGCAATAGTTCCCAACAAAATAAGTTGCAGTTTGAAGACTTTTTTGTCTTGAAACGTTCAAAATTGCCTCAAAAAACACCAAAAATTCCGAAATGTAATGACTCAGTGCCTAAATAATAGAAACGGCACAGTTGCAATGTCCGAGATAAACAACTACTTCCTTTCGTAAGGCTCCCTGTGCAATAATTTAGCTTGTAACCTACTTACAAAAGTAAATTGTTTCATACGTTTGGCTAAAGTGGCTGTGGTCATGGCAGTGTGGCTGGTTCCACGACTAGAGTTCCGTCGTGTCGTATGCTGTCGGCCCGATTGAACATGTTCAATCGTAGTTGGATGCAGTCGGTGCACCAGAATGTCTACGATTTATGCAAATTGTCTACGACGGAGAGTCGCAGGTACTCGTGGCGGTGTGACCCGGGCTTTAATACACCTCGCCCCAAATCAAAAGTGCAGAATTAAAATGCTCTATAAAAGTAGACTGCACGTCTGCACATACTAATCTTCATTTTATTTTTTAAAAGCTAATCAGTCCATGCATGTGTAACCTTACCTACAAGACTGAATAACAGCATTGCGCCCTCAAGAACGCTTCACCAGCATACCACTGCTGTGTGTGAAAAGTTAACAACAGCTCGAACAAATTGACACATACAAGTTGTCTTTATCTTTCAGGCCAGGCGATTCTCATAGTATGTACAGTAAGTACTACACATCGTTGAAAACCATTTCCAGTAAATTATTCTGATATGCTACCAGCATCGTAGCACAAAAGACATAAAAATCACACATCTTTCCCCTCACCCTAACCCTATCATTAAGAATAACCCTAAAAAACAAGAACCCCTGAACAAGGTATTAAGAGTCTATACTGTTTACCACTGTACCATGCGGAGTACTTGAAAGCTGCTGTCTCAAATTAACTGTTTGCTTGTAAATTACTCAACCGTATCTTACCATTAACAGAAACTATAGCACAGATCAGTAATTATAGTACAAGCCATGAGGATCGGATGTTCAGGCGCGATTAACCGTGGTACAGTATTCTAAAAGATCGTCATAAATCAACTTCATGAATTGTAATTCAAGGGACAAACCTATTCGACAAACAAACACCTGCTTTCACCCAAACAAGATAAAGGAGGTGTGGGAATTTTGAGTGACTTTTTTTTTTCTCTTAAGAGGATATTATACTTTTTATCTTAAAGTGTTTTAAAGGGATCACCGGAAAATATAATTTTTGCTCATCCTATCAGACACACTTCTGCGTGAAGAGAGAAATTGTCTTGGTATGAAGGCAGGATGACGGAGAATGATAGTTTTACACGGTGGTGGCAAAGAACCAGTGGTGGGTGAAGGGCGAGGAGGGGCATGCCTGATGCCATGTCCACCTTATTTAATATCTGCTCATGTTTTGGTTAAAGGTGTAAATTGTATTTACCGTCTATCTTCCATTCCGGTTGTACTTATATGGTCATCCTTCCTTTCAGACCATGCACGATAAGCTCAGCTTCAGCAGGTTCCTTTACCGTACAACAGGCTATGACGTGTAGGTACTTTTATCAAGGCCAAGAGAATTGTTAAAGTTTTACGCAAGGAGAATTTATTTTGCTTTCTGTAATAGAAAAAGACGATGGGCATTGATGCAATAAATTCCCATTGAAACCTTTACAATGGTCAGCTATAAGTCTTTCATAATTTTATTGTGATCTGTGATCAGTTTGTTATGGATTGTGGTTTGAAAAGTTTTTCCGAAATGCTTAATTACGTTAGGCTATAATTTGATCAATGGGGTCTTCTGCCTTTGCATTTTGTCGTTACAAAGCTTATAGTGAATTTATTTTTAGTTGTGCCTCGCAGAATGTACGTAGGCTAGTCTGGGCCAAGCGTATTTTGAGTAGCAGCAAATTTATGCGTTTGAAGATCTACATGTCATAGCATGATCAAATCACTTAAAAGGTTAGTTGATGTATATCGTGAACTCCACCTACTTCCCAAGAGGTAATAAAACGCAAACAAATACGAAAAGTAAACAAAGGAATTGAGAGGAGAAGTTTTGAAGTTATTTTGATGAAATGGATACTTTTTGCGATGTAAGATGGGGCGAAGGATTGCTACAATTGTTTAAATGTTTCTTCCTAGGGAATGCTTTGCTCCCACCTGCCGTGCAGTGGTTAATTATCTTAGAATTACCCCCTGTACGTAAGCTTAAGTGGAATAGTTGTTCACAGCCTTATGTAACCTCTTATGTTGCAAGCCTTTTGTTTAAGTGGCGTACTCAGACACCCTAAATACTCCAAAACATTTAAGGAGGTAAGCGTAGGGCTGGGTTACGTTTTGCTGCGACGAAAATGTTAATGCGAACTGTAAGTTTAAATAGTAATAATATGTTTCGCTACTTCAACAAGGGAGGAATGAAGTGAGTGGCATTTGTCTTTCTAGCTTCATACTCGCCCGGTTTCATCAAATCAACCAACCCTTAATGAAAACCAGTCTGTAAACATAGTAAGCTTGGATTACAACGTCTTTTTTTCCTTGCCGAAGGCGAAAGAAATCTATGGAATCACGCTGGCTGGCTTATGTGTGTGTGTATGTATGTGTGTTTGTGACGCTTGACTTGTAAACACAATTCTTCTCGTACCTGGAATATAGAATTATCATAGAAAGAGGACAAACCCTATTGTTTCGGTAGAGGTCAAAGGTCATGTGAGATCAACATAGGTCATAAACCGAAAACCTATTAAACACGATCTCTAAGAGTAAGAAGTAAGGAGGCTTTTCATAATTGGCATGTGGATGCGTTGTGGTCAGAAGATGAACCCTATTGGTTTTGGTAGAGGTCAAAGGTTATCTGAAGTCAGCGGAGGTGAAAATACGAAATTCTTTTAAACTGCTGGTAAACACGATATCTCAAGATAGCAGTGATGGACACTTTTCATACTTGCTATATAGATAGGTTACTCTAAGAGGTTGGGAACTCTATGGGTTTATTGGAGGTTGGAGGTCATCTGAGGTCATCAGAGGTGAAACTGCGAAAACCTCGTAAACTAAGTAGACAGTGGGCGGTACCTTCAAATTGTGTCCGGCGTAAGTAGAAAGACTTTCACGATGGGAAGGACTGAAGAAGTCAGAGCCACTTCTTACGAAAGCTTGACTATCTCAAGACCTTCGACGGCATACTCGTTGAAATCATCTTACTTGTGTCCGGCGTTTTGTGACCAACGAAAAATTTAGGTTGAATATTTCTACCATTCCAATTATAAAAATATAGAGAACATTTTTTTTCACAACCTTGACTGTTACTGTAATAACTCTAAGTTGAATTACCTAATTATGAACACATGTAAAGGATGTTGTGATTATAGCATCACTGGAATGCATACACTTAAAGGAGCTGGGTAGCCGCCAAAACAGAATAAAATTCTCGGACCCGCCGACTTCGTTACGTCACATCCGGTTATGACTCGTGGTTTATCGATTTGCTCGGAAACCGATGAAGCCATCCATGCATTGTGTTTAGCACAGTATACAACTCACAACGTACGTACGTGTGTAGTATATTCGCGTTGCGTGTTTCAGTGCGATAAATTTAACTTAGGAGGAATTAAGACACACGCCTATTTAAAACGCTCATCATCTGCTGGAGTTTCATGGACAACTTTGTCAAGTTATAGGTAATTGGAACTGTTTTTTTTTCGATCAATGAGTTTGTTTTTCGTGGCAGACCTAGGCGCTAACGCTAGCCTAAGTTAGGCTAACGGTAGCACTGCTATCGATCAGAACCGTCACAAATGGAAACGATTCAAAAATGTCTGTGCCAGAAGAAGAAATAATGAATTTGAAATTCAAAAAACAAATTGTCTAATATCTTATAAGTGGAAATCAAAAATCTAAGAAAACATATAGGAACGATATTACTAAATTAAATTGCAAAAAATAATTTTAAATGAGAATTTTAAACGTATTAAGAGAAATATTTTCAATTTTAGCCTAACACTGGGGGGAAAACATCTCGTTTGGTATGACGTTGTCATTTCGGAAGTACGCCACTACCCAGCCCCTTTAAACAGATCTTCGATGGCATAGTGGACTCGTGCTCGGTTTCTCACACAGACGACCGGGGTCTATCCCTGCCAAGACACTTTCTTTTTTCATTTTTTTATTCAATTTTTGAGGGGTTCAAAGGTCATGTGAGGTCAGCAGAGGTCAAGTTGTTAAAACATTGTAAAATGATATGGTCAAGAAGTATAAATTGGGGGATGTACCTCAGTGCAACAAAGCACCCCCTTTCGACAAGGAATCACTAAGCAATAATCACTAACAATCACTTACATTAATACTGTACTTTGTTTTCTATTTTGGAACATTTCTAAACCTATACCTGCTCTCTTCATCAGTCAGATGATGTTCTGAAATGTTTAAGTTTTAAGCTACCTCGCTGTCAACTAATTGGAGTTTTTATTTCTTTGTAATGAAGACCTAAGATAAATATCAATGCATTACAGAAGAAGATTAGTTAAATTTATCCTGTTTCATGTCTGTTGCCTTTGCTCTTTATCCAGATCAGGGCTGACAAAAGTCTTCTTAGATTGGAAGGGAGGGAAGGGGGATCTGATATCCTTTAGCTCCTAAATTTTGGCATTTTCTTGAGTAATTGTGGGCGATTTTCAGGCACAGCTAATGATAATTTTTTAAAAAAACTTAAAACAGAAAATTATCGGGAGGGCCTGCCAAGACGTCCCTGTAGTTAAACCCTTTGACCCATCTTCTTTACTTGTAACACTAAGCTCTAGAACTGAGCTGTACTCCCTGCCAATAATGTGATTCTTTTGACTTACATAGTGGAGGTCCGATTGCAGTGTTTTTGGCATAGGGGCGCTAGGAGGGGCTAGTGGCTCCATTCCCTTTTCAGAAGCAAAATTGCAACCTTTTTCGCAGAAAAATGCATGTTATTCTAAAGCAAATTTTCATTGAAATTTAGGGCAAAGGTGCTCAGCTCCAATTGAAAGAAGTTCCACAAGGTTATACCTTACTAGTCAATTCGGAAGCTTTTTCAACAACTTTTACATGATATTTTTGTTCTACCAACTACTCTTCCTATTTCCAATGTTTCATATGTACAGTGGCGCAGGAACAGGGGGACAGTAGGCCATGGCCCCGCAATATTCTTTGTGGGGGGCCAAATGTCATTTTGGCCCCCAAAATCGCGATAGTGTTCAATACATATGAAATAGATATGTACAGACTTTAATAAAGTAGGCCATGTCCGCCTGTCGTCTGCTTATCTTCTGTCATGAAAACACCATCGTGCCCGCATCATACTCTAATGCATTAATCTGATTATTTTACAAGAAAAAGCCATCAATAACACATCTATCAAGGTCAATACTGATGTTATAAAAAGTCAGTATTTCAACTTTCAAGGAAATTCCCCCCAAACGGTCAATTTTGGCAATTCGCATTGAGTTCGGGATATATTTTTTTATGAAATCAGACATTTTTGAGAAATAACTTGCCGGAAACTTAATTAACCCAAATACCCAAATTAGTTTATTATTTATAAGTTTAATTTGAAGTCAGTTGTTAATTTCCGGTTTTCAACGACTTTAAAAACGTCCTTGGTAATTAAAATAAAGTTCTGATTCGAATTGCACCAGCACCTATATATACGGTATTATTCACCGGTGTGTTTTTAATTGTTAAACTTATATTACGATTATCAGTGGTGTATTTAGGGGGTCATTGGGCTATGCCCCCTCAATGATGCCGATTTTCCTTTTTCTACTACCTAATATACGTTCATTTTTTAACACAAATTTTACTTCAAAGGAAGGTGGCATCAGATGGCATGTAAGGACACCTAATTTTTCAAAAATTTTCAAAGGGGAGGGGCGATCACACAACATAATGCACGCCCCCACATCCTTGAGAGAAACTAATCCTGGCTACTCCACTGATTATTATCATTATTATTGTAACGACCCCCCCCCCCCCAATCATAATCAATATGGAAGGGTAGTAACACGGCAAATGATTGTATGTAATTGGCATGCGGTGTGATAACCGATGTATGCCTATATGATATGTGTTGTTGTTTCCTTTTTCTTTGAATATTTTTATTTTTGGTTGCTGTAATTAAAATCGGAAAATCAAATTGATCAAATATGATATTTTGGTGTGGGGGATCAAGGTCAAGAAATCGCGTCTGGTCTGCCTCCCCCCTCCCCCATGTCAAACATCTTATGGCACAGTATCAGAGATATTAATGCTAAAAAATGCCCTTTTACCCATATTTTTTACTAAAAACTGACTACATTTCAATATTTGGGTTTCCTTTATTCAGTATTCCGTTTTCATATGCCAGTGTAATTTTTCTGTGTACTACTGAGGCACCTGAGTACCAATTTTGTAAAGATGAAAGATCTTGTATGGCTCTAAAAGAGATCATCATTGTTCAAACTTGTCTTGTAGTGCCAAAACTTGTATAAATTTTAATGAAAAATGAAAATATTGATGTTTTACCTATTTAGGGTCTACACCAATGGAAGATTTGCCTGCTTTTAAAATTTTCAAAATTCATGTGTGTCTTGACAATCTGCTTTTCCTTTAATAGCAGAGAGATCAGTAGATCTAGTCATTTAATTGAAGGAAATATTGGGCATAAAAAATGATCTCAGAGGCCAAATTTTCCAGACGAAAAACACAGAAATTGCGAATTTTCAGTAGCACTCATTTCATGCAGGTCTGGATCTAGGAGTCCAAATTTTCCCACGTACTACCTGGTTATAGGACTATACCCATTAAAAAAGTTACGGTCGTTTGAATACACATTTTAAGAGAATTTGGTAATCAAATTTGTCCCCATGTGCCAAAATTGCCAAAATTGCCGGTTTTGACGAAAAGGGCCATATTTGACAGGTCTCTACAACAAAACGGATCAATATTTTGGGGAAAACTTCCAGTATGTTGTGGGAGACTGTGTTTATTTTACCACTTATACCCCTTAAAAAGATTTAGACCCCAAATGCTGGCCCAGAAGAGCCTTTCTTGAGCTAAATCAGCCAAAATTCACAAAATGGAGGCCATTTTGAATTGGCTGGCTACCCCCTTTCACATGAAAAGCTACCCCCTTTCACATGAAAAGAAAAATGGAGCACATACTTTTCTGATTGCCTGATGTCTACTCTACATCTTATCAAAGTTTTACCAAATATATCAAAAAAAAAAATACAAAACCCCCAAAAAGCTACATTTCGGCCTGGACTATTGTCAGCGTGAATTGTTAGACAGATTCAGTCTTCTCCACGTATTTCAACAACAGACGAGGAAATATTCTGCTCACATATACGTGATCATTTGCAACTGGCTACGGGGTTACCTCCATGGGCGTCCGCAGAAAAAAATTCAAGGGGGGCAAAATTTTTAAGGGGGACCCAACTTTTTCCATGGGAAATATTTTACTCCCAGAAAAGAGTTTAGATGCTACTTCACACAGTGTTGACAAAGGCGTAACCAGGAACTTGTCAAGGTGGGGCGAAGCCCAGAACAGACTCTCAGCGCTCCGCGCTACCATGAGTTGGCGCAGAGCGCAAGAAAATTTTGGCCTGAAATGCTTCCCAGATCGCTGGAAATGGCACTTCCAAGGCCTATTTACTGCATATGAAAAGGGTAAACACTTGCAGTATCGTAAATATAAAGTATAAAAAATACCAAAAACATGCTGGGGGTTGCTGGGGCCTGAGTGTTGATATTTTATTCAATTCCTGTTTTGAGAGTAGAAATTCACACTGAGTGGACTGTAAAGAAATGTTGATGTTATATTTTCTTCGTTTTCTTCTTTATTTTTTCTTCGTTTTTTCAAGTTTTTGATTTTCAAGGGGGGCAAGTGCCCCCCTTACTCCCCCCTCCGGACGCCCATGCTTACCACATAGTTACGTCGGCATGCCGTTCGCGAAGGTGTCATGCTAATTGCTACCATTCGTTACTGTCATATTTACAAGCATGAGGATGGGGTACATCTGGCTAATATGGACCTCAAGTAGCACCCACTTATGAACAGGAGGCAATTGGTCACGAGGTAAAAGTTTGGCCCACAGCACCACTACTAGTAAAGCAGAAGTTGTATGTGGACTGGTACAAACTAAATACATTTTATATGAGCATCAGTACGGAGTCGTTCGTTTAACTGGGTATTTCTAAAACAAGAACAGACAGTCAGTATTGCCATTTGGAGTCGGTCGGGGAATGCCGTCCTTTAACCAACCGTGGAAACCCATAAATTGCTAGGCTATTCTGCACTGGCTGAAAAGCACAATATGGAGAGCGAAAATGTCACATATCAGAGTCATTTGGGGGCGTTACATCTGTTTCGGCTGCTTTGCAAAATTATGCACGCAGTTACGGCGTAGAAGTATGAGATTTTACATTAGCACATTCCAGTGTTGTAACGAGTCATGACTAGAGTCACTCATTTTCAAAAGGGAAATGACTCGAGCAATTGTATCATAATTTTCCTCATAGAAATAATACAATGACTCGAGTCACATTGAAAGTCGTAAATGACTCGACTTGGCTACAAAATTGAGTGACTTGTTACAACACTGGTACATTCTATACGAAAAAGATACATATATAAATTGACTTTTAGAGCAAATTTGTGGCAAATCTATGAGTTCCCAATGAAAACAATCATAATTCTTCACCGAATCTTTATTGCTCGGCATGGGATCAAGTGATGCAAGTGATGATTGTATAGAAAATAGGTGTTGATACGAGTATTGTCTCCCATCGATGAGTAATTAAAGAGCATGTAATTAATCAAAATTGGGCAATGTTGAGACGAAAGGCAGCATGCAGGTCGATGAAAGTTCTGTATGGTCTAAAGAGATATTTATATTCCGACTATAATGAAGCAACCCGCTTTAGAGGCTTCAAGTGCCAAGAAAATACTATATTACATTGAGAAAAAGCTTTCGATTGATGAATTTTAGTTCTGTGCATACAATTTCACATTTGTCCCATATATTCCTGCCGTAATTTCTCTTTAATGACAGTTCATGGTCAAATGTAATATTCGTCTGCGAGAATGATTTGAGAAATAGTACAGTTGCACTGTACACGTATGTACAAGCTTTCGTCGAACCAACAACATGGCACTACGTGCTAATATTAAGTCAACCCCAAACTGTGTTTACTTCACTTCTGTAAATTCAAAGAAGATTACGCCTGATGATTTTAAATAAAAACCACATTAAAAAAACACGAAATCGGCAAAAGGGTCTTTTCAATAGCACCTTTTTGAGAAAGAGCTCTCGATTTCATATTAAAGGATTTTCAAATGTTGTAACTAATACAATTGCATAACGGCTAAACGGTTCTATTGTTCGCCGGAATGCGTAATTGTAAAGCAAATATAAGGGCACATGAGTGTTTTGACCCTGTATGGAAAGTCTGGTATCAATTTTGTGAAAGGTATTTATCATGTTATACCAAACCAATATTAATAATGACAGCCAGCGTAGGCCCCTTTGAGTGGAGTTTTTGGAGCTTAAATACGTGTGAAGAATACAAAATAAAATATTTAAACCTGGAATACTTGGAACTCTTTTGCGGGAAGAGTTCGCAGCAGTAAGGAGTCTCATGTCCAAATATCGACGTTTGCGAGATAGACACGCCTTGTTGATTTTTATTGCATTTTCTTAATGATTCGGCTATGCTGAATCCAAAAGTTTAGGCGGCCATCTTGAATTTCAAACGAACATTCTGATTTCTGTAGGGGGTAGGGTGAGGTGTGTTTTTTACAGAGTGACTGATGTTTTGTAACCATTTTCTATCACAAATGTTTCTCAAACTAGCAGAATTATCACAAATCCTTCGCAAACCATCAAAATTTTTGCTCGCTCCGAGCTCTTCAGACCTTACCTCAGTATTATCCTTATTATCAATAATTTCCCGTAGTAACTCCCGCAGAAGCACAGCTGTTTAAGAATTCTAAGGTAAAAGACTGGCTTGTTGATTGGCAATAGGTTTGTTGAGGAATTGAAAGTGTCTCGATGAAGAGCATGAATGCACGTTTTGCCATTGTTATCTTATTTAATGAAAAATTTTGTCGCGCTTCCCGAGCATTCGTCACGGTTTTCACTCCATCTCATGACCATTATTAAAGTTATAATACATGCAACTTTTCTGATCGCAACACTTTTCAGAAAAACAAAAGTACATCTCCAACATCTGTAAGGGCCTATGGGATTTTTCAATCTAATTTCTAGCATGATGTGGAAGGTTGAAACTACGTATTTGCCGTTATACATTTTTGAAAAGTTTTTACCAAGCGCTTCGGGAGCAGCCATTACCGGTATAGATGATGATTGTATACACTTACGACGAAAAACATTCTGAAACGCGCTTTTTAGTTCTTAACCCCTGTTGCTTTACCTATCAGGGAGGTCCAATATCACCTCCCTGCACCTATACCCTCCCTCCCATTCCCCACGCTGGAAACTGTTTGTCTGGATTTTTATTCAAACTTAGTGAAAATACGAGTTGTAAAGTGCTCGGCATCATACTCTATAGTATCATTTGGATGTCATGTAATAATCATCATATCAGTGCCCCACTTTATATAATTAATCCAGAGCTTCCAGGAGGCACTATACCGGTGTCTGCCAGCCTTAGATACCCTTTTATAATGCACAATGAAGTCATATGCAGACATACTAAGTATGCGACCATGATACTACCTATCCTTATGAATAAGACGTCTATATCAGTGGCATAACCATAGGGGGCCACGGGCACTGCCCCGAAGTATTTTGTAGCACGTTCTTACCCCCAAATAATTTCAAGCGATGTGTTTAAAAGAAGAAGACAGGAAGAGTTTTCTTTGACAGCCAAACATTCGACATCTACATCATATACAAACTTTGATAAATATGACCAGCTTGGCAATTAATCAATTCGGCCAGTTGGCAGGTACGATCTTAACTGAAAACAATTCTGAAAAACCGTCCTGCGATCAAACTATCTTGAAAACTATTGACCTGTGTCTAACATCCCTTTTCTTGAAAAGGTCTTGGAGAGTATTGTTGCAAAAGGTTCAAGGATTGCACTGCATTTTACGGACTGGATGAGATGTATCAGTCTGCATACAGTAAGAGTCACAGAACCGAAACAGTCTTGTTAAAAGTACCAGGTGATATTTTGAAAGAGCTTGATAAGAATAGAGTGGTGTTGTTAGTTACGTAAGACCTCACAGCAGCCTTCGACACCATTGACCATGGCATTCTCATTCGCAGACTCCAGTCCACTCTGGGTGTTTCTGGTTATGCTCTTCATTGGTTTCAATCATACATGTCGAATAGATTTAGTCGTGTCACTATTGATGGTAAATTTTCTAACTTTATTCCACTTAGATGTGGTGTACCTCAAGAGTCAATGATTGGCCCTCTAGTGTTTACAACCTACATTCTACCTGTTGGCGGTATAATCCGAAAACGCAATTTGTCTTTTCACATATATGCTAAAGGTACACAAATTTATGTATCCTTCGGCCGCCGAAGACCAAACGATCGCATAGCTACTCTCGAAAAACTTGAAAACTGTATTTTAGATATTAATAACTGGATGACGGGTAACAAATTGAAACTGAATATTGATAACACTGAATTTCTTTTAATTCGTTCCCCCATTATCTTACATCGCAACCTTCTTTAACTTTGACAGTTGGCAACACTTCCATACTGTTTGTTAGTTCAGTTAGAAATCTTGGTGCCATGTTTGACAGTTACTTTACTATGTCAGGTACAGGCTCTTTGCCGTACTCTAAATCATCAACTAAGAAATATTGCCCGCATAAGGAAGTACCTGGATGAGGATTCATGTAAACATATTGTCAGGGCATTGGTTACTTCACGCCTTGATTATGGCAACTCACTACTTCTTGGAATAACTAAGGCCCAGTTAAATTAACTCCAACGTATTCAAAATAGGGCCGCACGATTGATATGTGGAGCTGGAAGTAGTGAGCACGTAACCTCTTACCTGACTAGATTATACTGGTTACCTGTCAATCAGCGCATTAAGTTTAAGTTACTTGTATTTGTGTATCTATATGTCACTGGCTCATCACCATCGTATCTCATCTCTGATGTTTTATTGCATACTAGTACTTACAACACTCATTATCGATCCCTTAAGTCCTTTTCCGACCGTACTTGGCTTGATGTTCCGAAAACAATTAGATCCAGTTGTAATTCTGCGTTCAGTGTAGCAGGCCCACGGATCTGGAATCCCCCCCCCCACGGTCAATCAGAGAAGCCCCCTCACTGGTACTGTTTAAGGAGCGTTTAAAAACTTATGTTTGTTTAATGTGGCTTTCTCTCTCTCTTAGCTCTTTTTGTGCTTGTATTGCGCTTAGATTTATTGTGTAAACGCATTATGAATATTATATGTATGTATGTATGTATGTATGTATGTATGTATGTATGTATGTATGTATGTATGTATGTATGTATGTATGTATGTATGTATGTATGTATGTATGTATGTATGTATGTATGTATGTATGTATGTATGTATGTATGTATGTATGTATGTATGTATGTATGTATGTATGTATGTATGTATGTATGTATGTATGTATGTATGTATGTATGTATGTATGTATGTATGTATGTAATAACAAAAAATGATGGCGCAATTTGCCAAAGCATAGCTTAAGAGCATGCATGCAGTATCAACAATTATTCGGTACCATATTCATGCTCAATGTACATTGTACATGCTGCTGCACCCTGCAATCCTGAACAGTATGTGCATAAAAAGTTTATTTTCAATGCCCCCTTGAGAAAAGCCTTAAGCTTGCTCCACCTAACAAAGAAATTCTGGCTTCGCCACTGGTCTATATGTTTAGTTAAGTGTGAATCTCAAAGAGGAAACAAGACAGTATCTACAGCCACACTTGTGGTTGAGTACAAAATTGAGAGTACGAGTACGAGTGCGAGTACGAGTACATAGCCCAGAGTACGAGTAGGAGCACGAAAGCACTATACATGAGAACGAGTATGAGTACACAATTTCGTGAGGGCAAGAGTACGAGTACGAGAACAATTTCACAGATTGTTAGTATGAATTGATCACAGCTTCATTATCACCCTATTGTTACATATGTGGAGCAAAAAGGACATGCATGTACTCCAGGACTGCATGTACACACAGTGTTAGACGCCATTATTACAGGTTGGCCTTCACCTCAAGCTCCACAACCTCCAACCAGAGCACCGACTGACGCAGATCATCATAGCAAAAATAGTCCAGAGATCGCAGAAACTGCATATCTACAGTGAACCCAGATTTATCTGATTTGATGGATATCTTTTTGACTTGGGGCTGAAACTTTCCAGAAAGCATTGCGAAGGAGTTAATCCACCCGGACCACCTCTCTCTTTCTGAAACTGATGGTACATGTAATCAGTAATCATGTATGCATACTACTCTATGCACTTCAGTCATGGAAAGTATTCAGCTGTTCCGCATTTGCTAGTACCCGTTCCACAAATTCTTCAGATGAATGAATGAATGAATGAATGAATGAATGAATGAATGAATGAATGAATGAATGAATGAATGAATGAATGAATGAATGAATGAATGAATGAATGAATGAATGAATGAATGAATGAATGAATGAATGAATGAATGAATGACTGCAAATCTTGATTTAAACTGTGAACAGCCTCTGTTGAGAGGAAGGGTTACCAGTGCGATAAAAGTGAACTTTTGGCCAATTAATTAAACAAAATGAGAATAATAAATTGAAGTAACTTCATGATGGAATAATCGAAATAAATTACAGCAGTTAATATGCAGGAGAATGATTAAACTCTAGTACGAGTACAGCCATGTCGAGTAAGAGTACGAGTACAAAGATTCAGAGTACGAGTACGAGTATGCCGTACCGGAGTACGAGTACAAGTACTGAGGTCAGGTACTCGAGTACGAGTACAGAAATTTGTGCTCGAGTACGGACTCGAGTACGAGCACTTCCTCGAGTACTTCAAGTCTCTCTACAGCCAATTCCAAAGCCAGTCCCGGTCTCTTCTTAGTAAACAAAGTAATTTCACGCGGAACTGGTCGTTACAAAGCAGTGGAACCACTCGGCAAGTCTGTAACAGGCTTAGAGGCTATCAATAAAGATGCATCCTATCAGAATGGGGAACAAAAGGGGGTCTTTAGTCCCCCAGAAAATTTTTAAATTAATCACCGTTAGATGAGATTTCTTGGCATCTAACAATCAAGGTAAGTGTACATAAACTTGTGGTGTAGCTTTGGGATCTTTTCGAAGTAAAATAAATGGTGACGAAACTGGCTACAGTCAAAACTGTCCCCTCTGGATCCACGTCTGAGGAAGATGAGATAATAAAGCCTGCTTACTATCTTACCAGTTAACAGTATAATTTGAGATACTGTGGGCCTATAATACGAAAGCAAAGCTACATTTATGTTTGAAGTACCGACAGCAGCATTGAAAGACATTGGGCCTAGCAAGAGAGCCTCAAGCCAAGCTACCATGCCCACGGACCTTTTAAGCCTGTTATGCAGATTCTGTGTCCCATCGTTCTCAGAAACTGAGATTGTACTCAGTCTACATAGCTTGACACACCATAGGTGAACAACCAACCTCACAGTATTGTATTGTATTTTTGCCTTGTTAAAGTTTAAAGGCAATACGCAGTCACCCCCCCCCCCCAATTGCTTTGAAAACCTAGCAACCTCTTGCAAACCTCCTCTGTTTTGCCCAACAAGAACATCTGAAGATTTTTTTGAAAGTAACTACTACAAACAAACGGTGAACGCAAGAATTTATTCTCCATGATTTTAACAATTGTTACAAAAATATTATCACATGATCAAAAGAGCGGTTCATGAATGAGAATGACGGGGTAAACTAAGTCTGATAGGGGTGACTGCATTTTTCCCTTTAAATTTACAACTGCTATGAAAAGCACAATAGACAGGTAGACCTGGGCCGTCTTAGCAGAGGAATGCAGCTGGGGATACAGCTCCCAAATAATTTTATGTTTGAACTTTTACTTCCACAATAATCATCAGCCTCCCCTGGGAATGGCCAGAAGAACCTTAGAAAAGGCCAAAATCCAGGTGATAATTTAAAGAGTCTTGACCCCTTTCCTTCTCAGTCACAGAAACCCCCCCCCCCCCCGCCAACGGACCTGTAGTCCCAGCCAAGAGTAAGCTATGCCTAAAATAATCATAAGGGGGAAATTAAGCACTACACCTATTAATTAAAGTTTTATCCTCTTTGCTGAGTTTCAAACGAAGCGTTCAGAATCTTACAAATAAGTTTAGGTGTAACGTATGGATTACGCATTTCCCATCTCTTTCTTGGACATTTACAGGTAGAGATTGCATAAGACTCCGTTTTGATCCTCCATTGCAATTGGCTCGGGGACTTTGTTGTCGTATGCTCTAGACCAGAGGTGGGATTTTATGTCTGAAAGTTGAGGGCGAACCAGGGTGAAGAAGCCGAAGACGCCGGGGGAGCGTAAAGGGTTTCCCGAAGGCATCGGAGCCGCCGTTGGGCCCCTGGTGGAGTTTAGGGGGCAACGTTTAGAAGCCCGAGGTATTGAAAGAACTAAACCCATTAGAATGAAGCATTTGGTTGTCTTAAAATTCATCGCATGAACACTTAACTGATCACAAAAATCACAACTTTTACCATTTTAGTATAAGCCTTACCCAGAATAACAGGTCATTTTTATGATAAACGAAGTTGGGTTTGTTGGTAGGTGCAATTAAAATGAAAAGCTTGTACGAAGCTATGGAACACGCCAGATGTTTTACAGGAAGTATCTACGAAACAATCTTTAAAACTGGTGAGCGTGAAGCGCGCCTAAAAAAATAGGGTTCCATTTTATTGTAGCCTATCCCAATAAATACAATGTTATACATTAGATAATAGATTGTCCTTTCCCAGCCACCTATTCTTCCTTTTATGCTCATTTTTATAGATGGTTTGGGAAAATAGACTACTCATGTTCTTTTATTACTGTCAAAAAATAAGAAAACACAGGACGGTTTAATTAGAGTAAAATTTTGTAAGGACGACCAAAGTTCGAGGGTTATAGGTACATAATACTTCCCAAAATCAACAAAAGTTTATTATGGGTTGTACTTACCGAGACTTGGCAATGAGCTTCAGCAGTAAAAATGCTCGGACAGCAATCTTTATTGGCGGCTGCATCTTACTAGTTAGAGGCAGCTTTCTGGTCTTTAACCAATGAGGAGCCAGCAATAGGATGATGTCATCACTGCCGGGAATGACGTCAGGGTTGCTAGGCAACCATCAGTGTCATATGGTATTTGGCATTGACATTCAAGTCAGAGTCAAGGTCATTACTGATATGATATTAAGCTGGTCAAGGTCAAGCTTTTGAGAACGGATTTATGTAAAGCAGAATTTCATCATAGGAGCAAAGGCTTGGGAGATTGGGGGTTGTGATAGTAAATATGGAGGATGTGTTGCTAGGCATTAACACTGAGTGATGAAGACCAGTCGAGGGTGGGGATATATGATGGATTCGGAACACAAAGGGAATACTGAATAACACATGACACAACATAAAAAATAATAGAAAAAACTTTGAGTGCAGCTCAATGAATAACTTACGACACTGGATGCACGTAGTAAATAGACATCGTTTTGACAGTAGGCCCTCATTTCCTCCTCTATATTAAATATTCTGCCAATCTAACTATTGTACCAATCTATAAATATCTACCTCCATTTAGTCATCATTAAACATTAAACATATAGGGGAAGAATTCCTTCTTCAAATCTTTTAAACCAAATGTCTTGGGAAAAGCACTCAGAGGGATAGGGATGAAATTGTATGAATCAATTACTTCATCAGTTTAGAGCCGTTCATGATCACATTTTGGGGAGGTAAACCGATGTTGTTCAAGTGTTGTAATATAAACTGTCCATTGTACCACTCATATTGTGGACAATAGCAACGAAATTGGGATTATTCAGTTATAAGTGACACATTAAAGCTCCTTTGAAAATGAATTCCCTTTGTCCGCAAGTGTCCACAATCGTTTTGAATATCATTGTCCATGACACGGTTGTCATAAACACGATGCACGACGCAACAGTTTGGTAAATGTTGAAAGGCTTGGCGGTCGCCTGAGCACACATCTTCTTGTCTGCATTAAAAAGTTAAAAAATAAAAATCCTTGAGTACTATCCTTAGGTGTATGGTCCTTCTGTCGGATAGGCTGCATCAAACATTGATGACCTGTAGGCATTTGCGTTTGACAGGCTCGACAATAGGACAACCCACACTCGTGTTGATCTTTGACGAATTTGCCGCATTCTTCGCCCCCTTTTCACCCAATCACAAGTTGACTTGAGGCGGGTGCTTTTCTTGGTCGTGGTAGACTTTATCTTGTATCTGTCATGGTATTTGATATTAATGTTTTCCTTTGTTTTACCTCTCCAATGTACCAAAATATTATTCTCCCATAATTGTTTTCGTCTTGCTTCCTTTCGTTCATTTTTTGTAATATTTTAGTATGGTTTAAGGTCTGGAAAAAAGTCGGGGCAAGTGACCCTGCTACCATAGGCGGGTTGATGGGGGATATATACCACTACTTTTTGACAAGGGGTGACCCACGCAAACATCACCGGGCCCCCAGATTTTCAAAAATATTACAAATAATATAATCCGTAGTATAATTTTGGTTATCAACTTTTGAATAGTTTGAAATAAAGTAAACCATTAATTATCTTATACTGTATCAAAAGGACGTCAAAATGTTACTTTTGGCACTCTTGGCTCGCATCTATCGTGCATTGTTGTCTTTTTTACATGTCAGCTGAGCGAGATTATTTTTCCGATGCACCATGCAATTCCATCCATCACCTATCCTCTCGAATCACAAGTTGTGGTGGTTTTGAT
The DNA here is from genome assembly GCA_029531755.1 of Holothuria leucospilota. NCBI lineage: Eukaryota > Metazoa > Echinodermata > Holothuroidea > Aspidochirotida > Holothuriidae > Holothuria > Holothuria leucospilota. The sequence continues at coordinate 16,234,135 of CM055965.1, forward strand.
TGAGCAGGATAGCTCAAAATACAAAGTGAAGTCGGAAGGGCACTTAAGTATAAATTACATAACTTTGTAATACTACATGAAGTAAAACATTCTACATTGTCTTTAAAATGTTATTTTTTCGGCACCCTTTGCACGCTTCTGTCCTAGGTAGTTGCGCTATTGCCGATTCCTTCCAGACAGCTTGAGTATTAGTATTGATTTAAACAAGCTATCTCCAGAGGGCTAACAGTAAAAAATCTCATACTTAGTGGGTGGATGTACCATGTTGCGTGGATGATCCCTAAAGTTTATGTTGGAGGTCAAAGATCACCACCGGTCAAAAGGTCAATGCGTTGTAAACATATCTCACTGGAATACTCGGAAACCTTTGTGAATCTGAGACGTGCTATCATGATATTAGTATGTTTGATCTCTGTCCATGGATCTTTCATTCTATTCGTAACATGTCAACAAAGTTGAACTCCATAACGAATCTGCCAATTTGAAAACGCTGCACTATATATTTTATACTTTATTCCAGAGGCAGGGAATCACTGAGCATTTGGGCTCCCTGAATGATGCATGAATTAGAGCAATTTATGACAATACTTTTTGTTAAGACCTGATTATCAATTGAAAGGTCAAAAGTTGTAAATTTTGTATGGTGTCACTTGGTTTCATTATTATGTAAATTTACGCAATGACGATATTCTTGTTTTTCTTTGTATTTTATTATTTTGTTTATTTTTGTTAAGAAGGGGGTGGTAATATTATTTTTTAATCGTATTCTTCTCTTCATTTTATCTTCAGGGAAACCAAATATGTCTCAATTGGACGATTTTTTGGCTGAGATATAGCCGATTGTCACTGCTCTGTTCACCATCTTTGTAATTTCAGTAAGCGGGTTCGATAATTTGTTTCTCGATTGGAATTGTGGAATACACGCCGGGGATAAACAAACTGAGCTCAGCACATAGTATATTCCCTTCAAATTTTTCTTGCGTCTGCAAGGGTTCTTAGGTGTGGTTTTGTGTCCTACCTAACCCATCCTACTGCACAGATTATAACACAAGTTTTTACACCACAAGAGGCAGTTATATGGAGCCCAGGACACAAAATCACCAGTAAGGACCCTCCTTATTAAGCCTGCAGCTTCGATTATTGCATTTGCTCAATTTGTGCCTTCTTTTGTGGCTGGGAGTGAGATTTTTGACAGTGTGATACTTCTCCATTTGTACACGATCACTACGAACATACCCAGTATTCTTCATCTGCCACGCAGTTATTTTGACTATTTGATGAAGTGGAAATTTGACCATTTCCCCCATTTCACCAACTTGACAGTTTGAAGCACAGACATACGCTTTATTTCAAAAGATAAGTCGTTACACAATTCTATCGACGGACTTTCTCTTTAGTTGTCAAATACTTAGTGTGATCCGTCTCAAAACAAAAAGGTGAAGCCCAGGCTTGAACTCCGCTACGCAGAATTTCTTTCTTTGAAGCCACTACAACACCTTTGATAATTTCGGTTTGTTTAACACGCAGATCCCTCACACATTTGCTCGTGAATCGGCAACTGGAACCCCGATTTTTACGGATTGTCTTCGCAGTTGGAAGTTCTTTGCTTAATTAACCGTTTATTTGTTTTAAATTGTAGAAAATCAAATATATTACAATGTACTGCCATATTTTAATGCTAAGATAAACGGATCCAGACGAAAATTTCATTCGTCACTAAGTCAAAATTGACACATTCGTAACTATGCCAATTTACCGATTCGTCAGTACGCCAAAAAGTGACTTTTTGGCCCTCAGAAATGATCATGTCAGGCCTTTGCCCCCTTTTTGTCTCTCACTCAATTTTTATTCGATCAGGAAATCAGGTGAGGCAAAGATTTGGGCTTTTTTATCTTTGTTTCACACCATCATCAGAGGCTTCAATCTGTACTTGCCTGCAATTAAAAATCGTCTAGTATTTTCAATGGATTTAAAAAAGGATGATTCCACAAGTTTCTCAAGTAAACTCATTTTGGAACAAGTGTTAGATGTAATGTTTATCCAGACGCCAATGAGGTTGTGCGCATGTGCATCCGAATTATCGAACTCTCTTAGTGACTCAAGGGAGTTGTTACGTAACAACTCCCTGGTGACTCCTACACTTAATGTTATGCAAATAACCTCTGGTGCCTTTCTCCATTCTAAAACTACCTCACACAAGGTCCTTAAACCTGACCTCACATCACGCAGCAAAATAAACACAGCGCGTATCTATGTGTGAAGCCAGCCAATCATGAAATGCGGCTATGTTTATACTGTGTAGCGTATATACAGAGCCTTTGTACAGGGATCAAAGGAATTTCAGCCGAATGAGAGGCTTAGGGATTAGAAAAATAAAAGAGGGCTCTATACCACTACTAAACTTCTGGGCTTACAAAATCTAGAAAAGTTTTGTCACAAGAATGCGAAAAGTTATTTGTTTTGCCCTAACAATGGAAGGGTTTGGGAGCTAGAATTTTTTTTGAAATAGCGGACTTTTTGATAGGTGCTTGTAATACGCCCTGAAAGTGATTTGAGAATGCTTAACGCTTCATATTAATGTTTGAATTCACTCTACATTGCATTATCCAACGCATCAACATTTTTTCATGAATTATCTGGTGTTGTTACCTTGCCGTTGTTCCCTCTCCTTTTTTTACTTTCCTTCCCATTTTTTTTAACTTGTTTGCGCTACGATTAAGTAGGTCCCTTTAGCTTGTTGAAAATACAAGGTTTTACAGAACGACATCGAAATGAAACAACGAAAGAAAATAATTGTGTTGGTACGACGGAGGAACACAGCGACAACAAGGTGTTTGCTTGTCGTTAAATATATATATATATATATATATATCATAACATATTTCACCAACTTTACTTAATCAACGTTAAGACTCGAATTAAAACGATGTTATGGTTGAGGCAAAAATTACTTCTGATAGGTGGAACGGGAACTCAGTTTAAGCATTGTGGTGAAATTTTCATCCAATTCCATTATGTGACTCTCGAGATATTAGAGCAGATGTAGATCTTTGTTTGTAACATAAAGTGAACTTCAGGCAAGCAGAGGTTGTGTCATCTCCTCATATTGATAAACAATTGTTTGTCTTGTTTATAATCAATATATTGTTAGACCTAAATATAGATGAGGATACTTGCTTTTCCGTGAGGTATACGTTTTTCGTTAAGTTTTTACTCCTGTCATGCAATCACGTTAAGAAAACATAAGATTAAAGAGGAGAAAAATTGGTTGTGAGTTTTGAAGAAAACACGACAGTGCATAAATGTGAGGTTATGATCTAACAGGTGCTTGCTTCAAGTCCACATTACTTTGACAGTATGATAACTTCATATGCCAATATCTCGAGAACCACAATTAAGAATGTCAATGTAATTTCACCAGAATTTTCATATAAGGTTCCCCCTGTTACAACCGTTAATTTAATAATTTACAATTAACGTAACAACAACCGATAATGTAGTGAAAAATTACCTGTAATGTAACACCAACCGATAATGTAGCAGAACATTTACCGATTATGTAGTAAGTCTGCCTTACCAATAATGTATCAAAAAATTACCAACACTGTTATAATGTTTCCCACATTTAGACACACATATATAAACACCCATCTTCCTTCATATGTTCATATTTCAAGAAATGTGATACTGAAATTAATGCAGGTTGAAATCATCAGTTGTAAAATATTCTCTTGATCTAAAATATTCTTAAAAGTGTTTCGAAGGATCGTCTTATTTTCAATTAGGATCGAGTTAACGTTGGTCCGAGTTGACTTACGTTTACATGTTCACACATGATGTACATAAGTATTAAGAATGTACATACGTACATGAAATTTGAATGTATGTACATGTTATGTGCGTCAAAATGATGTTACTAAATTATCGGTAAATATTTGACTACGTTATTGTTAACAAAAAAATGCAACATTATCGGTAATGTTGTCAGAGATATCGGTAAACTGCCTATTACATTCTTAGTTGTTATCACATTATCGGTTGATTTTTACTGAGTTATCAGTCGTAACAGACCCCTAACAAGATCAAATTTAAATTTAAACCTAAACCCTTCTTTTAAGCTTCGAGAAACATGTCTAATTTAACAGAATATATAGTGATGTTTTGAATGCTGAGTTATTTTGAGGGCGGTCTTCATTTTGAGGTATTAAGCTCTGCATACAGAACTTCTCCTTACTAGAAATGACCTATTCTGGTCGAGCGCCATCATTTCCTAGAGTTATGGCTAAAAACGTGAATATAAGGCATTCCTTTGTTTTACATATAGTGCGTTAAATGTTTAATTTGGAAAGCGCCCTCAGAAGATACCTCGCCTCCCGCATGATAAGAGTAAAGTTAGCAATAAATAAGAGTTGTCAATAAAAGATTGTTTGCCATGTAGTTTCCTTTGGAATATCTCCCCACAAATACGACTATGATACTTTAGCTGTTAAATTTTTAAAGCTAAATTACATTTCTGAAGATAAATTTTATGCACATAGTCCATTAACTTTTGACGAAATGTGGGAAGAAGTTTTGTTTCCCAAGAAAGACCTGGCCAGAGGGTCATGTTTCTATTTTTAATGCAGTCCATAAAATAATGTGATATATGGACACCCCAGGGTATTCGAGGCATCCATTTTGGCAAGTTTCCCGAGTTATTGGTTTCTAAAAGTCTTGCAGACTTGTTGCAAGCAAACCCTGCCCTTGCAAGATCACGAGTCTCAATAATGACCTCAAAACTGTTAACTCGATCCTGGTCGACGAGGAGTGAGAAGACTTTCATATCAGACACTTGTGGAAACCCAGTAATTTCATCCACGAAGAGATTGGTATGCCATCGCCATTGAAGAGCCACGTCCGCCATAAGATGAGCGATTCGAGTGTAATCATTTCCACTTGCGGATACAAGACAGGGTATATAAGCGGACCACAATGTGAAGGAACCGTTAAAAGGTACTTTTGAACATGGCGGAAAGTGTAACGGTAGCATATCATAATCTGACATCCACCCACCGCCAACGACCGCCATCGCCAAATATCTTAAAAAGCAGGCAAGTTCATACCTTTTCGAGTTGACGGTGGGTAAAGACTGAAATTTTCTCTTGAGGCTTGTATAATCAGGATGGGACATGGCATCTGATTCATCCAGCACACGAGTTTGCCATCCGGCAGATGCCCATGCTCTTTCCCACACTCGCAGTACATTTCGGTTAGTGATAGTAGTTACGAGATCATCATACGCCGGTTGATAGTATGTATAAATTGTGCAAGGATTCTCGAATGGAACAAAGGGGAAATGTGAGTGTTGCATAACTACAGAGTCTTGCACGTGTGTCGTCCTTTGCCTGCAAAGTTTGTATCGAGCTGCAAGTGTTTTCGCTGTGAAATTAAGTGGTGGGATGATTTTTGCATCATTTATATTGGTTGAGTACTGGAAAACACAGAAATCTATTGCGTAAGAGTCTGTCATTTTCAGCCACGTCTCCAGCGTATACATTTGGCTACATTTTCTAATATTTGAAACCTTCATATCCAGTAACTGTAATATTTTAGGCCCAAAGTTTGCCCCTTTAATCAATTTAGAAAGGCTTTCGTTCCAACTCTCCAGCACAAGATATTGATCTAAACGAAAATAGCCGTCGTTATCAAAAAGCATTTCCGTTTGTGTTTTAAGACGTATCCCATCTGAAAGAATCAAGGGTTTCTTCGGAGGAAGTCCATCATTCAGAAAAGACGTAAAAGAAACATTAACCGTAGAGTTCGAGATCTCCTCCCAGAAATTTATAAGTCTGGAACAAGGATGTGATACGAAAGTAAATTTTTGATATTGCTCCGGATTTTGGTGAAACTGCTCATTTTCATGACGTATACGAAAGACCGACGGAGAGACTTCAACAGGAGTCCCTGGCAATTGATAGAAAAGAAGTTTAAACTTATCAGCCACTAAACAATTCGGAATAGTCTGGGCTCGAAGGACGGCAAACTTATCTCTAAGTACACTGAGGCTGACATTAGCATCTCCAATTTTAGAAACTTTCACGCAGTATGGATCTTCAGGGAGAGGCTCCCAACCTTTGGAACATGTCCAGTGACGACTCCCGTTCATGTTTCGGCAGACTTGTGCTGCGGGCAAACCACTCGCATGGTAGCGTACCACCTCATACCTCCAGCCAGATGGACAACCTTCCATTGTTAAAGGAGGTGGAGTGATGGCTTCAGCAGAGAATGATGTACCGTTTTGAACCTGAAAATCTGTTTACGGAAGAAAAAGTCAAGGAAAAAGAGGAAATTAAAAAAATAGCATTGTTGTACCACCAAACATGAACAATAAGTTAGAGTACACCACAAAAATAATGCGCTCTCAAGTATCAGTTGAGAATAGTTCCTTAACATACTAACAGGTTTCATTAAATAACCAGGGCCTGATGTCCATGGCCAATTTTCATCCATAGGGTTTCCTAAAAAGTGGTGGTATGAATGTTCCTTGAAAAAGAGGTGATGTGAATGTTTTCTGGCCTCTTTCAATTGTTGACTGTGCTACGCAATTGCACTTACTTTATAGTCTTGTGGATATATGACAAAGCTTTATGCTGACGTTATTCAAAAACAAAAGGTATCGATCGAAACATCAGAGCTGGTACGGGAAAAGCGTATAGGTGCAATTATTTCGTTCTGTCGGTACCAAATATTACGTGACTTATAGTTATTTTCATCATTGATATGGTAGCCCTAGATGGTTTTACGAATGTGGCAACAATTGGGGAAAAGTAGGACAGAGCCATAAGCATTTTCTGTTTTTTGAGGAAGTTATGTACATTATATCAGCTCATTTCTACATCAGTACGAAAATGCTTAGACCTATGATTTTTTTCCCTTCGATGATACCTCGTACTCCCCACTCTTTCCTCGAAACTTTTTGTCTGATGATTGTTCAGTCTTAGTAAAAGCATATTTTCCTGACTTGAGAAACGTTAACGGTCGTAACAGTGTAAAGCGGAGGACTAGGCTAGTGCGTTGGAACACGGAGTGCAGTAGGACATTCAATATATCTGCTCGTTCCATTGTGTTTTAGGTACACCTTGGTCATTACAAGTACATAATAACTCGTTAACGTTCGTACAAACTATCCAATTTGTCGTGATTTTGTGGAGAGATGGTTAGTGTACTTCTCCTCTTTACATTTTGAACACTTAATGCAACATTCACATCACTGTCTCACATTCTCTTGATAAGTGCCCTTTCAAATAATTTAACTGGTGCCAGTGGAAACATGTAAATCAAAGGTTCTGTAACAAGAAGTCAGCAATTATCATTTCAGACATTCAGTAAGTATGTATCATCACACTGATAAATCGAGGATAAAGAGCATTAGGAAACTTTGAACGGGTTTCACTGGGACAATACAAACGTATGTTTCTATGTTCCGTAATTGTGAATAAACAGTCCAGTTACGCAATAACTGTGTTAAGATCGTGTCAAGGTGGCACAAAAAACAAATTCGGAAAAAATGTACTTTTTATAGTGTTAACTATTGCATATTCCTGGAATGAATGAAGAATGAGACCTTGTCGGTTATGTGATTACCCACTCCATACTTTGTAGGCTATAACACATCGAGGTTCCTATACTCTAAAAACGTCTAGATAAAATTTGATCCCTGGGGATCGGAGGGGCAGCTACTTGAATCCGGATCAATAATTTAATCAGATATGGATAAAAAATGACCCGGATTGGATCATTTTTATCCGGATTTGAATACTGCAAATGACCCGGATTTGGGTAGGTGCCCCTCCGATCAGGGTTAGAGTCAAGTTTTATCCGGACGTTTTTAGAGTGTATTGTAGGCTCGCAATGAAAGTGGTAGCAATAGTTAATGGTGGCAAATTTTACGTTTTATAATTGCAAGAACCTCAGTAGACCGAAGTGAAGATAACACAAAGTGAACTTCTCTGGTTTATGATTTCTAATGCCCTTGAGACAACAGTTTGATGACTCGGAGAAATGTGAATTCTATTTATGATGATAAAATAGATATGGGACAAGTTGGCTGCAAACTTTCGTAATACTGCTTCTGGGAACATTAAAAATTGCAAAAGAAAATAAATAAACCTATCTCTTGTTGGTTAGTTTACATTCAGTACCAGCCCGAAAGCTGAGGGAATGTTGAAGAGCCCACGCGGATGGTTCACTTTTTAATTAATGGACTTTTCTAATGGATTAATCTTTTGTTTTACAATGAAGTGTCCCAATGTACCCTGTTGGTTGTCCCAATGCCCCCAACAAGTGGGACACATTGGAAGAAAAATAAGTAAATTTTACACTATGAAAAAATAGAATATAGTAATTAAAGTTTAAATGCTTGTAAAAGTTTGCTATGTTATGCTTTATAGGTCAGTGTAAAGTCTTGCCGGCATCACGCTTGAAGAAATTGTCATAAACCAATGCATAAAAACGACCCAATGCGAGCCACGCTCCCCTACATAAAGTCTTACGTAGAGATAAGAAGGGTTGTGACATTTCGTGCTTACCTTCCATGTCTAAGATTGCAGTTTTGGTCAAGTTCAAAGGTCATTTAAGTTCGAGGAGGCAAGAGTCTGTTTTGTTTGAAAGTAGACGTCTTTTTATTCTTGGTGAAAGGTAACATGAAACGATATTCTGAGGTCAAGAAACCGGTCCAACAACGATATATGAGCCTACATGCAGTCCTCTCTGAGGGTTTCTAAGATTGAGTGGCTGAACCATTCAGGTAATTTATGACATTTTTGAGACAAACACTTCCAAACGGAAAACTGTTGGGGGTGTGGCTACAGCCCCCTGCCTAGTTCCCGTTAACTCTTATATGGGGCGGATGTTGCATTATGTGGACCAATGTGGGAAACCTAAATGGACAAGGGGGAGTAGTATCCACGCGGCCCATAACAAAGAAAATGCACACATCATTCTTACATGAGACATGTATCTTAAATACTAATTAGTTAACAGGGAAAAATGCAATTTCCCTTCTTCTTAATTCAGGAATGGTTCCTATAGCAATCATGTGACAATATGTATGTTACTTATTCGTTGAATTCATGCACAATAACTCCTTGGTTCATCTTCAATATGGTTAAAACTTCCAATATTTAGGCTATGTAGGATAAGGGATGAAAAATCACAACTGTTGTGAAAATATTTGCAGTGAGGTATAGAATGCAATTTCCTGTATGGATGGTTCGTTAATGATACCAAAATATCCTTCACACGGCGTTCCATGCATGGCAGATGCAAAAAGGTAGTGGCAATTTACAGTGTTTCAGAGTTAATGTAGAGTGGGATTTCCTGCAATCTGGGGCTTTTGGGATGCCACATTTTCTCTCGGTTGTCGGTGATGACAACATATTAGGTTAGTGGATAGGTAAAAGAATAACCCTAGCAGTACTGCAGTGACAAATTCGTTGGCTTAAAATGCAATTTCCTGCAATCTCGGGCGTTTAGGATGAACTGAAGAATGTTCTCTCATACTGCCTTTGTGCTTGGTGCTCAGCATAAACAATGGAGTAGGGAAAACAAGCCAGTGAGCCACAACTGGAAAAAAGGCCGCGGTCGTCTCGACTTGAACCAGTTGGTTGGAAACTGGGACGTTAAACCTCATCTAACCTAACCTAACCTAACCTAACCTCATACTGGCGATCCATTGATTATAGAAACATACAAATTTGTAGTTTAGAGTGGGGTTTCCTATTATCTGGGCCGCGTTTGGACTGACAAATTTAAGCCCCCCAGCCCTGAGTGACGCTGAAGACGGCTCTTGTCCCGCACAGTGCCCTTCTTTGGCAATCACCCCTGCGACAAATTCCTGGACCAGCCAGTGTAGGGGATTGCAGTCTGTGCATTCTTTATTTAATAGGAATAAACGCAGAGTGTATCTCATTACTGTTTTGAAATGGCCTGGTCGACGAGGTGAAACATGATCAATATGTGTACCGTAAAGTACCAGAGCTGGATGACTCGAGACCGTTCTCGGTCTCTAGTCCCGAATTCGATGAAGATTAAGTGATGCAATTCGTGCTTTAAGAGGTGTGTAGTCTTTCAGAGATAAACTTTCGTCAATATGCGCCCCAAGGTATTTAATACGCCTTCTTCTTTTAACATGAGTTCCATTTACATTCAGTTCTTGTGTAATACATTTTGAAATTTGCACTTTTGACCCTATAACATGATAAACTCTGTTTTGTCATTATTCATTTTTAGGCTGTTGCATTCCATCCAGTTTAGGCACTTCTCTAAGCCAGAGATGTTTCTTTTTTGTAAAAGTGGATCATTTAAATCAATTTCCCTACTCAAGACTTGATCATCCGCAAACTCAGAAAGGCTGATGTTATGTTGCGACATAACGACGTCACCTAATGTGCTGGCATAAGCTGAAAATAATTGCGGACCAACCACTGAGCCTTGTGGTACAGAATAATCTACAGCACGAGGTTTGGAGTATGTCCCACCACCACGCACTCGGAATGGCCTTGGTCTAAGGTATGCTTGGGACCATGAGAAAACGTTGCCAGAGATGCAATATCGATTTTTCAACAGTGCCAGTAGAACATCATGGACAACGGTGTCGAATGCTGCGCTAAGATCAATTGCGCATAGAATAAGTTATACCCGTTTTTTCTCCATTGACCGGAGGGAGTCATTGAACAATTTGACAAGAGCGGTTTCGCAACTGTAGTTTTGGCGGGTTGATAAAATGGCAGAGGAGCACGTGTCATGATGTGATCATTATATTGTTGTAGGACCAATTTCTCGATCACTTTGGAGGGAAATGACGAATTACTCATGGGCCGATAGTTACCGTACTGCAATTCCATTCCCGGTTCCTTTAATAAGGGCTTCACTGTAGATATTTTCCACAATTCGGTTAAGTCACCATTTTGCATACACTTGTTGGCAACTTCGGTGACTAGTGGAATAATTTCATCTCTGCATTTCTTTACCAACCACGTTGGTATAGGATCTAAGTCACAACGCTTAGTCCCCAAACTTAGGACTGCCCTCTTTACATCCTGGTCTTCTACAACTGTGAAGTTTGACAATAACTCTACCTGTTTATACGTCGGATCGACTGTATAGGGGCAAATTGTCCAAACCATCACGAATTGCCTTGATTAAGAAATAGTTAGCAAAGTTCTGAGACAAAACGTAATCACTTTCACACTCAGGCAAAGGATTTCAGTAACATACCCAGTCTAACTGTAAATTAGTTGGAATAAAGCTTTATTGTAACCCTTTCAATCTTTAACTTTTTTTACTGGTGGCCAAGGTTTTACTTTCCAGAAGTAATCTATGGTACTTGTTTCTTTCAGACTTGTAGGTGCACCAAGACGATATTTGTTTATCCTTCCTCCATTTCTTTTCCAATTTTCTAACATTTTGTTTTTGCTCCAAAATTGCTGTGCTGAACCAAGGAAATGTGTGTCTTAGTGTCCGTTTCTTTGACTGAATTGTCCTATTCTTTTCTTTAATACCATCCCAAATATATTTGTTCAGTGGTTCAGTTACGGGTTATACAAAAGTTTAATACAAAAAAGTTCGGAGCGCAAACAGCGGTGACACTGAATCCAAGCCTGATGATCATTTTTAGGAAGATAATACACCGAATTATTCTGATGAGAACTATTTCTGGAAAACAGAGGTACAGGTTCAACCTCAGGTTTGCATGTGTTAATATCATATTATTGGCAACTTTTGTAGCGTGATGTACATGATTTGAAGTTCATTAATCTTGCTTATTCAAAGGTTGTTACGTGCATTTACAGAGAAAAGCCATAACGAAACATGTTGATTAATACTTTACCCCTATACCTTCACTCCCCTCTCGGTTATTCCTCATTGAAAACTGTTCATTTGGAATCTCTTTCAAAATTAGTAAAACTCCGAGTTTTGTGAAGTACTTGGTGTTCCTTCCTGTAGTGTCATTTGGATGTCAGTATAAAGCATCATACTTACCTGCCTATTTTGTTATTTCCCCAAAGCCTCCAAGAGGCCCCATGACCACTCTCATGGTACCAGCATTGCAGGGGTGCCATGCCACAGAAAAAATATTAAATAAAGCAAATTCCACAAATACTATGATCAGTACAAAGGTTTTCCAAAGATAGCACCATTTTGCATGTAAGCCACCTTACAAAAACAAAAATTTCTTCAGGGGATGAGTTTTACCCCCTCCACATAGACAACAAAACTTTCCCTTACACCCAATTAAGATAAGAGCTATTCACTAAAGTATGAGAAATTTTCAACGTATGATCAATACGAAACTTTGCCAAAGTTAGCACCATTTTCAATGCAAGCCACAACTGGGAGCCTCGACGTCCTGTATTTCTAAGTGTATACAGTATTCTTTTGTACATAGTTTTTACACAAAGTACTGTTGTAGGCCCTCAAATGATGACGGCAACAACTGGGAGGTATAACATTAATTCAGCACTATTCAGACTATCTATATGAAACGTATAATCACATTTAGTGCACAACTGAACGAAATGAAGGGAATTTTATGTTTTCAAACAAAACCCTCTCCCGAGGTCAAATAACGATCATATTTATCGAAAATGGTTGCATCATTAAGATATTTCCCCCACTCACACGTCAGCCAAATTTCAAGTTCAGTCAAATCTATGAAGAAATAGCAAAATGACACGCGTTAAAAACGATGTCGAAAAGTGACAGACATTTGCCGCGGACGATAGCTATAGCTCAGCTGAAGTTTTCAGCTGAGCTTAAAATGTAGCAGCCAAAAGAGAATCAGCACTGAAATCAAAAATCCCTGTAAACATACAAAAATGTATTGTATTGTTTTAGTAGCTTGATGCATGTTGTTATTTTTAGAATTACTACTAGCTATACTTTATACCAGTACGCTTACTCTATAAAAGCATATGTCATGACTCTCTCTAAAAAAATGCAATGTTAAATCATACTTCTTTACAATTTAGTTTTGTTCAGAATCACCGCTATATTGGCTATGTGGTGTTCATCTTGCCCTTGTAACAATTAAAGGCAGTAGGCAGTTGCCCCGAAATTTGCTTTGAAAAATCAGCAAATTCTTGCAGATCTCCTCTTACTGCATTACAAGCACTTCTGGAAACCTTTTAAACATAACTATTACAAACAATAGGTAAAGCAAGGAGAAGTCCTCCTTAAATTTCACAATTCACTAACAAAAACATTGTCACATGATCAAAATAGGCTAAGTTCATGAACTAGCGTGACGTGTTATACTAACTCTAATTGGGGTGACTGCCTATTGCCTTTAAGTAATCCATTCAGAGACTTTCATTGTCAAGGCTAGCCGACGTAGTTCAGCAATGAGTGCAGAAGACTTTGATAAAGATTGTGCGACCTCTATAGGCAGTTATATACTATAGCTTTGTGAAAAATCTTGTTTGCGTCTTTTCAGCAGAATGAATAAAGTCACAGGTACTTAACGAAGACAAATCGAGTAAGAATGTTTGGTTTTGGTAAAGTAGTGCCGTTGCTATATATGCACCTCCTTTAGCAAACTCACGTCACAGCTTTTACTACCTTACCACTCACTGCCGGGCATACACACACTTTGTGAAAGACATTTAACCGTGAAAAATAAACTATGAAGGATGAGACTTTTGTTTAAGACAGTTGTCACTTGGGAATAGAAACATGGAAATGAAAGGGCCAGGTTGAAAAGTGAAGGGCAAGGTTGATTAGCAAAAGATTCTTAGCTCTGCTCAAAGCTTTAGCTGAGCTATAGGCCTAGCTATCGTACACGGCAAAAGTCTGTCACTTTTCGACATCGTGTTTAAATGCGTGGCATTTCGCTATTTCTTCATAGATTTAATTAACTGAAATTTGATTCATTGACGTGTAGGTGAGGGGAATATCTTAATGATGCAACCATTTTCGATATATCTTAATGATGCAACCATTTTCGATAAATGTGAACATTATTTGACCTCGCAAGCAGGGCCGGGTTAGCGTTGTGTGGGGCCCCCGGCACTTTCTATAGCGGGGCCCCTTTTACAAGTTTAACCTCCTTCCCCCTCGCCCACCCGCTTACACAAAATTAATAACACTCAACAGATTAAATTTTAGCTTTTAACCGCTAATCACTAATAGTTGCTTTTACACATTATACAGTGATACATGACAGTTATTATACGTTATATGCCAGAGGCAGGGGCCCCCGAAAGCGCGGGGCCCCCGGCATATGCCGGTTCTGCCATGGGGTTAATCCGGCACTGCTCTCAAGAGAGTTTTGTCTGAAAAGGTAAAATTCCCTTCATTTCGTTCAATTTTGCAGTAAAATTTGCTAAAACGTTTCATAGAGATAGTTTGAATAGTGCTGAAGAAAAAAGTTGTATTTCCGAGTTGTTTTCGTTATCACTTGAGGGCCTAAAACTGTGTAAAAAAATATTCGTTCAAAAGAATACTAGCATATTCCAATTTATATTTGCAGGACGTCGAGAGTCCCAGTTGTTGTCGTTGTCACTTTGAGACCCAAAACAGTACTTTGTGTACAAAGAAACTACATACAAATTACTGTACACACATAAATGTACAGGACGTCTAGATCTAGTGCTCAATCGTGCAGAATACTAGCATATTCCAATTTAGATTTGCAGGACGTCGAGAGTCCCAGTTGTTGTCGTTCTCACTTTGAGACCCAAAACAGTACTTTGTGTACAAAGAAACTACGTACAAATTACTGTACACACATAAATGTACAGGACGTCTAGATCTCGTGCTCAATCGTGTAGAATACTAGCATATCCAATTTAGATTTGCAGGACGTCGAGAGTCCCAGTTGTTGTCGTTGTCACTTTGAGACCCAAAACAGTACTTTGTGTACAAAGAAACTACGTACAAATTACTGTACGCACATAAATGTACAGGACGTCTAGATCTAGTGCTCAATCGTGTAGAAGCGTTTCCGCAAAGTGTATTGAATACGATGATGCCGAGCGGGGGACCTACTAATGAATGGCCGATATTGCTCGACGGCACAATTATGATGCCCGACCTGTGTGAATGAATGAACTTTAACTAAACATACCCAGTGACATAATAAGGAAAATTCGTAACAATAAAGAAATGTTTGTCTCTTTATGAGGAAAGACATTTGGAAATTATGAATTTCACAACAAATAGGCCTAGTCATTTCACTGTAGTGTGTTGCATGATGAAAAACTATGATGTCGTTCAGGCAAATTCATTGAACCAAAGGTGAAGTAATTCCCTGTAAGCTAGATTAAAACTTTTAGAGGTGCAACAAAAATATTTTAACAAAAATATAAAAGCCATTCTACAATGTAACGGTAAGCTACTTTTACTGGTGTCAAATTTTTAAGGTCAATAAAACACTTCATTTGTGAAGAACAGAGAAAGGTTTTTGGAGTTAGCACTAATCTGTGGGGATTAGGCTACATGGCATATTTGTATCCTTGAAGCAACTGGAAATCCTTCTTGACAATTAGCAGGATTACCGTGAGGTCTGAACAAGATATTGAAGTGCGGTTTGAAAGGGAAAAGTTGAAAAAATGTCTCTTTCATTAAGGAACCATTTAGAGCCAGTATAGTAGTTAGGGTGTCAAAAGTCGGGAGACAAAGACTAAAGAGTAAAAAAATAAATATACTTACAAAATATACCGACAAAAAGTATTGAGGGAGCCGGCAAGTCTATGGCAGTACAAAGGTACCTAGATTTTTTTACAATTCGGCCTTGTAAATATGTGCAATTCCGGCAAGTTGGTAATGATCATATGTAACCGTCAAAATAACTAAAAGAAGTAAAGTCTGAGGTAGGTTTTCCAGACAAATTTTGAATTTTAACACTTCGAAGCATATGGAGGATGACAAAAGTATAGAGGCAAAAAGTTAAATCCCCCGACAGCTTTGCGATGGAATCCTTCAATGCTACACGGAATTCAAACTTTTTAATACTGGATAGCATGTAAGTTAGCAACAGTAATTATTTAGTTTAATGGAAGTTTATGCTATTGATGGGGGTACCAGGAGCAGAAACAGGTTTTTACAACAATGGGTTTACTTTGTCTCTGCAAAGCTTCGACCTGCAAACGGCCCTCCGAATGCGATACTTGGACACTCTCGAGTTTCTTAAAGGTTGTGTGACATGAAAATAACATAGTTGGATATTTGATGCAAAAAGCATTAAAAATCCAGACAATAGCCGCAATTTCCATTAAAAATCCATCAAATATTGACCATTTTACAGGGAAATGTTTATTTCACACTTGTATCATGAATAAACATGAGCTAAATATGCAAATATGTGACATCGAAAGAGGGACGTACCTAATATGGCACATGTTAGCCTTTGTTTTTCAACCTTAAAGGGGAATTTTCATGATCCCAGACAGTTCGAC
Organism: Holothuria leucospilota; assembly: GCA_029531755.1. Classification (NCBI taxonomy): domain Eukaryota; kingdom Metazoa; phylum Echinodermata; class Holothuroidea; order Aspidochirotida; family Holothuriidae; genus Holothuria; species Holothuria leucospilota. Next base: position 16,250,571 of record CM055965.1, read on the forward strand.
TTCTCCCAACTATGCATCTTCTAGCTCCTCCCATAACTGTATGAAGCTCTTCCTTGTGCAGGAATAAACCTGGTTTATTGCTTAAGGCCATGTCCTGGTGAGCATACAAGGCTATAAATTGTAATAAAAGCACTCTGTGTTGTGTGGAATGTGAGCTATTCTGCATCTTTCAAATTTTCAAACTTTGATGTCAATCAAAAAGCAGTCACCAACTGAGAATTTTGATATACCCACACTAAAAATATACTTTGGGGTGATGACTGCCTGTCTTTAATTTCAAGGACACTAGTAGCATTGTTATTCCCTGAGGGGTTTATTATAAAAATTAAAATTTTTTCCTTGAAAAATATTGATATCACTCACCAAACTTTAATCTCATGATCAGTAATTAAGAGATAATTTATATAGGGTTAACAAAAGAAGTCATAACATTGTGCAACACTCCACATCATTATTTTTGCATAGGCAATCAGTTACTTCAGAAACCATCAAACTTTGAAGACGTATATTTTGAGAACGGTAAAAGATATCGAAATAATTCCAACGGATCTTTGATTGGAGGACTTAATCCTTTAACTGACAAGTGAAACGGCTCTTTTTGGTGACATGTCACACAACCTTTAATGACAGTCGGTAAAAAAAGTTGTGGCGAGAATCAGGCGCGTAGCCAGGAATTTGCCAAGGGGGGGGGGGTGAAGCCTGTAGGCAAACTATCTAAGCGTAGCGCCACTATAGGTTGGCGCGAAGCGCCAAGAAAATTTGGCGAAAATACCCAGATCGCTGGAAATGGCACTCCCCAGGCCTTATAAGTTGCATCTAAACATTTTTTATTTTGAATTACTAACAATATCATAAAAAAGTCATTAAAAAAATACAAAAAATATGCTCAAGGAGCGGGAGGGGGGCTGCCCCATCCCCTCTTGGCTACGCGCCTGGATAGAATGCCTGTGAATGTAAAACTTCAAAGCTTGAAAAAATGGTAACGTGACTGCGGAAAAGCGAAGTTTTCGGTCGTTTAAATATAAAGCTTTAACAAAAAATCGTGATTAGTTCGCGCCGATGAAAGACAATACGCTATATCCTTGAAATGGTCATAGCATGACTTTGTAGGGGAGAAATATCTTTTTAAATTGTGGAAGATACATGTGACACACCTTTTGATTGAAAATGCAACGTTCCAGACCTTAAGCATACTACAACCTAGCTCTAGAATAGTGATCACATGTGCTCGCGAAGCGCGCCATAAATTCTTTGAAGTCAATTTTGAGCCAAGTTAAAACTCCTCCAGGTGAGTAATTTAGTGAAGCATATTATAAGATTGTGTTCAAATGAGTAACGCCGAGAATATTTCAAACACTGGTTAACGCAAGTGTAACGACAAAATTGGCGAATGTATGGATAAACCCCCGGAGGACTTAACGTCGGGGTCGGTTTACCCTGTATCCCCCATCCACCCCTTTAGCTATACTTCTGCTTTTAAATGTTTTAGAAAATTTCCCCAATTTAGGGACATTCACAATCGTATCAGCGTTATCACCGGCTCATGCTACTTGTAAAACAATCTTTGTTATCTTTTAAACGTTAAGTCCCAATCGCCTCTTTCCGCACAGTCAAAACCCTCCAAACCTAGCTTACGTGTAGCCCCCTCATTCAATTAAAAATAATTCTGTCTGCTGCACTTTCCACACAAAGCTTCGGTAGCCAGTACTGAGTTTAAATTGCTCAAGGCCATATATTTTTCCAAAAACAATAGCCTTGTGCTCATGATTTCCCTGCTGCTGCAATCTTACCTCTTAAGGTATACACTACGTCACATTCTCCGACCTGCCAAGTCCTCATAGTTAGCTTAATTGGAAACACAGCTGACTACACACGTCATTGCTGACCAACCAGAGTGGTGCTATATTGTTTGAACGAACGTCAATCAAAGTGCAGTGATAACCAGATTTTAGATCTCTTGGGTTATTCCTAAATATAATTGGGCAGGGAGTTGCTAGCAACTCCCTGTTTGGGGATGCCATATCCCCTTTAAGTTTATGCCAGTCGAGCGGTCCCTTTAATTCATCGACCTGACGTAAAATTAAAACAACACAATGCACATTTAATAGACTTCAAAGAGTGGCAAGGAATTACAGGAGTAAACCTGTGCAAAACAGTTGACTGCAGTATGCAACGGCTACCCTTTTCTTCACTGCCATAGGTCAAAGTGACGTCCAAAAATACCTCCAGGGTAGGATCGCCCCCCCCCCACACCTTCTTTCTAGCTACGGTAATGTGCCAACCTATAACTAATCCAGATTCAGTCAAGCCACTACTGTGCACGTATCGCATATTCACTACGAAAACAACTTTTGTCTGAAGCATCTAAATAGTTGTTGTACTTCAACGTTCAAAGAATTCTTTGATTTGGGGTTTAATTTGGTAACCCGAATTCTATAATAAGGGCTGTCAACCTCAAAACCACCCACAAAGGTTGATTAGTGATCAATTAAGGGAAGGACACACAGTAATATTATCAAGATAACCATCGAATTTTAAGAAAAGTTGTTCAAGTATGTAAAGTTTGAGAAGTAATTATCGGCCAGCTGATTACTACAGTAATTGGTTGGGAGTAATAGGTTGCACCAACAAGTTAAATGATTTGTCATTTTGGTAAGGGAGTTGTGGAATTACTGTTAAAAAACTGAAAGTCGCAGACCCGTCTTTCTTTTCTTTTCTTTTCTTTTCTTTTCTTTTCTTTTTTTTTTTTACTTTTCTTTCTTTTATTTTCTTTCTTTCTTTCTTTCTTTCTTTCTTTCTTTTTTTTCTTACATACCGGCATGTCGTACGCATTTTCTGAAAGCATTCCACCTTTTGCTTAAGGTTAAGTGTCCCAGTGCTTCACCACTTAACTCCTGCCACCGCCCTCGATAAAAAAACAGAAAAGATTAGTAATATGTTTATCCTTACTAGCTGAAAACAACTGTGTTTGTTTCATAGGAATCGGGCGTAATGGAAAATAGTTATCAAAATCTAGCCACAAAATGCAATCTTTTTGCCCTTTTCGTGTACCACTAACACCGGAGTACATGCGAAAATTTCCGAGGTGGTTTCGATCAAGTGTGTTTTGGACGGGGGCCTGAAATCTGGGCGGCTGCATAGGTGGTGACTGGACAACTCCTCCCGGACAATTCCCATCCCGACAACTTTCTCCAGAGCATATCCCTTGGACAATTTCTCCCTCCTGATAATTCCAGTTCCAGACAGTTCCCATTATGAAAATTATCCCTTAGCAGGCGCGGAGATTTCTTCTTAACAGTGAGGGGGGTGACGATCTTTCAAAACATTTACTGTGTGAAAAACACAAAGTCAATGGGGGAGTTCTTTGAAAGTGGGGGTTGTAACCCCTCAAACCCCTGTTTCTCCGTCCCTGTCCCTAAGACAGTTTCCTTAATCAGATTTGGAGTTGTCATGAATGAAAATTGTGCTTGGGATATTGACGGATATTGTCCTGTTTGAAACTGTCCCAAGGGGTTTTTCCGGGTTGTTGTGAGGGTGGAAATCGTTCAGGGGTTTCATTTACGGTTACAACTTACTATGCTCAAGGTAAGAAAAGCGTTATTCTCCACTGAAATATGGCATTGGAGCCTAGAACACCGCAGGAGCGAGGTCTTCTCTTTCTCTTGAGAGAGAACGAAGGGTCCATGGGCCAGGGGCAACAATCCGGTAGGGAACTAAGTATTTCTGGGGTATTTACCAAATTGTATGGAATAAAATGGAACACTAATTCGTTATTCATATGGCAATGGCCAGGCGCAGATTCAGACATTTCGAAAGGGGGGGGGTGAAAGCCGGCGCCCTTGAATATTCTCCTAGATAAACATTATGCTAATTTTCGCGTGTTTACTATTGTTGATGTGGCGAAAAAAGGGGGGCTGAGGCTGGGAACCCCCCCCCTCCCTTGGATCCGCACCTGCTTACAGTAACTGCTCTGTTTATACCAGGAAAATTATAATTTGACCTTTTTCTTAGCAACCCTTTTTTAAGCCTCTCTGGATGGGAAGAATGAAACAAAGCAGGGGATACATGGGTTATCACTCACACTCTCGTATTCGTACGTACGTTTCTGGTGACTATTGTGATGACAGTTGAAGAAATTGTAGAAGAGGACAGTGTAAAACACAGAATTTGAAGTGCACAGCACTGTTTTTAGGAAGCATACAAGTAATTTAGTATAAATCTGTGAACAAATCCTTGTTGGAAGCATTAATGCAGTTGCTTCGTAGATGATGTTGCACACTATGCAAAGACTAAAACAAGCTAAACACCTACCTTCTGCGATGGTCTCGTAACGAACACCATGTACCTTTGATTTTCTGTACGTTTCCCTAATGATTGGATGCTGATTATTCATGGCGTAATTAGACAAATTCAAAAGGTCGAATCGCCAAAAGAAAATCACTGATAACAGCACAAACCCGATCAAGCTGCACCAAATTATTGGAATCGTTTTATTTATCCTTTGCATTTTGATATTGTGGGAAGAACGGCACTTGAACTTTCTACGAAAATTAGGACTTTAATTATGAACAGAAATTATTTACACTCTCTAGAAAACGGCTACTGCTGACCCAATATCGTCACGTTCAAAGTTACTTCTATCCGTTGGTCTAGCATTAGAACAATTTTACATAATCTATTTAGCAAGTTTCCTATCGAGACCAGCCGACGTACAAGAAATGCGATCTTTGTTGGATTTCTCTTCCACGTCACTTTTAGCTTACCCTGTGTAAATTATACTGTTTGCCTTCGTCGCAGAGAGAGTCGGATCACAAGTAAATCTTGATGTTGTTCAGAAAAGACCTACGTAGAGCAATAATGGAGGGTGGAGATAAACTTTTTATTTTGCCACCTCCGAAAACAATGGTATACGTGCCCAGGGCCACAGATCTGCAGTATGAATTTGTATTACAGTAGAACCAGTCACGGTTACGTCACTGGTTGGAACTGGTTGGCACAGCGAATGTGCAAGAACATATGCGTGCATGTTAGGTTGGCGTGTGTAGCCTAAACGCTGGGGCGATTGCACGCAGAACGTAGACAAATAAGAACCCACCTTTCAGTGTTACGACAGCGCAAGTGCGCCTTTATCAAGTCTTTTGACTATCAGCCCTAATGTCATTTGTTTGTAAACATTAATGAGTCTATTAGATAAAGATGTCTTTTTAACCATAAGGAAGTTAGGAACACTCTGAAATTGTACACATTTTCGCGTAGCCATTGGCAACATGGCAACAGACCATTTAAAACAAGTCCGCAACGGCGTAAACAGATTGCGTGACAGGGACTTTCGATACTGCATTGCAATCCAAACTCAGGCAGAATTTGAAACAAGTGAATGAAAACAATGACGAGGCAGCAGCGTGTCTAGGATTTCAATAGACCTTATGCATATGACGTCACAGAACAGAAGTGCGCTCTCGGCTGAGGTAAGCGCGTGACTTTACAACTTACAACAAGAGGGCAATCTATAGAGTTGCAAATCTCATCTCCCCCAAATCTCTACATAACTTGGGGTTAAAGAATATGCAACTGTTATGCAAATAATGGGTAAACACCAAAATAAGTTCCTTTGAACTTTGACCTCTTGATCTCGACATATGACGCCAACGACTACGCATGTACAATTTTAGGTAAAAGTAACCTATGACCTACATTTCGACCTTTGATCCACCCTTAGCAACCAAAATGAACTATTTTAAAAATAACCTTATCAGTCTTAGCATATTATATGTGGTTGTATTACTTTTTGTAACATACTGATAGGCAAATAATGAAAAGAAAGCATTTTTAAGAAATTTAATCTTTTTACATCTGACCCATTACGTCATCAATTAGGCATACACGAGGTTTCAAAGGCAGGAACCCATCTACCAAATTTGACCTTTATCGGACTTACGGTTAGGAGGAGTTAGCAACACACTGTTTCGCAAAACTGAGGCTAATTTGACATTTGACCTACATTTTTACCTTTGTCCTCACCCTAAGCAACCAATAGCACAATTTATCAGCATATCATTTGGTTTTAGTACTTTTTAACATAGTGATACGTAAATAATGGCAAACCCTAATTTTTACAAGTGTAACGTTTGACCTCTGAACTTTGACCTATGATGTCCTTAACTAACCATGCACGGGTTTTCATAGTTAGGTACCTAACCACCAAGTTTGAACTTCATTGGACTTACGGCTTAGGGATAGTTCGTGACACACTTTTTCGCAAAGTTTAGCTAACATGAGCTTTGACCTACATTTTGACATTTGACACCATTCTTAGTAACCAATTAGCACTATTTCAGAAGTCATTTTATGATTCCCAGCATATCATGTGGTTTTAGTACTTTTTCTAACATTCTTATAGGCAATAAAACCCCAAAACAATTTTTAGCAAGTTTGATCTTTGACTTATGAAGTCATCAATTACGCATGCACGAGTGTTCATTGTAAGATACATACCCACCAAGTTTTAACTTCATTGGACTTACGGTTTAGGAGGAGTTCTGGCGACACTTTTTCTTAAAATTAAGGCTAATTTGACCTTTGACCTATAAACCCACCCTTAGCAACCAAAAAGCATCATTTCAAAAATTATCCTATCATTCTGGGCATTTTCTTATAGTTTAGTGCTTTATCTTGCATGCTGATAGCCATCAATGGCAACAAACCCATTTTTAGCAAATTTAACTATTGACCTATGCCGTCATCAATTACGTATGCACGAAATTTCATGGTAAGGTACCTACCAAGTGTGAAGTTCATGGAACTTACGGTTTAGAAGGAGTTCACGACACATTTTTTTGTTCACACACATACACACTCTGGCAGGCACACACATACTGACACGAAGCTCACATTTCTGATGTTAAGTGAAGTACAATCATCTCCCTATACATTATATGTAGGGAGATGAGATACCAACACAAATGTTGACAGCTTAATTCTGTAACGGTCGGATACGCGCTACGTCTACGCGCGGATGCGAATGCTGCGTCGTGCGTACAGTGTGTGCAGTTTTGTACCACAGGATAGGTAGCTTCATTGTTTGTCCCCTAACATGACGTCGACGTGACGTCAATGCATAAGGTCTATAGCAGGAGCTCACGTAAATGACCCTCCTGACCTGAGAAGGGGTCTAAAAGGATAGGTGTTACCCTCTCTTATGGCAAACAACTGATTTTTAGCTACTACAAAAGAGGAAAACAGAAAGGAACACAAATAGAACGTTTATAATGATGAAGTTAGATGAGTATTACAGGTTAAAATTATTTCTTAATGAGATAGTTCTTTAAGGAAGAGTTTAAACAAGTTTTAGTTTCAATATATAACAAAGGAATTAAATGCCAGAATTGTGATAAATTTTTATTAAATTCCTATAAGCCGATTTCAAATTTTTGCAGGTGTTTGTTTGCTGCAAACAGTGAACTTAAAGCAGGAATGATGTCATCTTTATTTGATGGGCAAATATTTCGTTTTCTTTGTTCTTCGTTGTACTGTTGGCCTTAAAACAAATAGGGATTTGAGTTTACCAATAAGGTAATGCACAGGTTCAAAAATTCACATGGTGCTCATGCATTCACATTACCTAAGTATGAAATTACGGAGGAAAATGGTTGTAAAGTTTTTGGAATAACAATATCGTATTGATTAATATAAGGCTATCATGTCACCTGTGTTTCTATAAGTTCACTTTGGTTTAAAATTTGATAACGTCATCTGCAAATGTCTCGAAAACGACACATGAGAAATGAAAGTAAATTCAGCACAATGTTTATATTTACAGTTCCTTTATAACATATAAAAATTTGAAACAAATCTAAAACCTACTTGAAAGCTTTTTGCTATCATACTAAGCTTATTGGTCCTTTTACAGCGATCACTTAAGTTCCAAAAATGCAAAGGTGTTATTCTTGTCTGTAGATGGAGAAGTCCTAGTGTGTGAAAGATTTTCACATGGTAGTTGTGGCATATGGCATCCTTTGCCATAAACTTTTCGATGAGGTTTACCCACAATAATCTGTAATTTAATTTACTTGATTAGGAATGGGCTTACACTGAACGTTAAGTTGTGTTGAACTATTGAGGATGAATAGCACTCTTTGTATTATATCAAGACATTGCCGATCCTACTAGCCGTCAAGTGAGGTGTGAAGTTCAAATATCACGGTGGAAGAAGTGACTTTTGTATTAAATGCCAGTCCACATCTGACAATCTGGCTAGGATTTTCTGAAAAATATTGTGGGTTTCTCTCAGTAACTTTATTTAAGCTAATATGGGGTGGTTATTTGCTTTGTTTGCTACTAGCAGAGAGAAAATTATATACTATTTAGGTAATTTAAGGTATTTGCTAAAACAGAAGTTTCGTGCACAAGCAAACTCATTGAGCCAGCAAATTGAATTGCATGTTATGCAAATGATTCTTGATGAAATTCGACAAGGTGTGATCTTACGTTAGGAACCTCAGTGGTAACAGGTCTGTTGACCTCTATGTCCGAAAAGAATTTACATGACGAAGAACCTTAACACCATCCACAGTGGATATAAAGGGCGCTGATAGCGACTACCTCCCACCATAAGCACTGAGTGGGTGCCTTTTTCATGACATTGCCATTGGCGAATGGTAGACGCAGAAATGTTATGGCAAACGTTTGTCTTAGAATGACATTACAAGCAATCTAAACGTGTCAAATTCCCTGTCGTCAGCTAGTGTCCATAATTTCATTCATATAAACATGTATATTATTCGAGCAGAATTGATTCAGTTTTCTTGATGGTCACCCTTTGACCATTTTCTTCATTACCACGACGACTTGGCCTCCTTAAAAAATGCCAGTTGCTACTTTGCCTAGTTTTACCTGTCTGGTTTAGACGGTAATCATCGATGACGCTATTACTAGACACACAAATCTACGGATTACTAATACAGGTACAAGGAGTACTTTCACTAACGCCTCGTTGGTGGCTAGTGCTTGCAACTATTTAAAAATTGGCGGTAATCGCATATTCAGTTTGTATGTGAAACGAGCTACCCTTTCGGGGGATTACTTCTGCCCCTAAACTGTCTGCACTGTCAATGCTTGCATTAAAAAGAGGAAAATATTCCACGTTTAAGGTGAAGGACACCAAATGAGCTACTGAAATTACCTTTGAGGCTCAAATTCATTTATTTAAATAACTATAACATTAATAATCTCTACTTGTGTAGTTTTTTCGCTTATCTTTACTTTTGAAAAGCCTCCCATGCGATTTCTACACTCGTCTCCCACGTTTCATCGTTACACTCGTCTCGCACGTTTCATCGATGAAAGCATTTTCTACAGATATAAGTGTCAAAGCTATTTGCACTTGTATCAGTCCAAGGAAATGACATGGTAACATGATATACCCCACTCAGACAATAGAATGATGGGGTTGGTAACATGATATACCCCATTTAGACAATAGAATGATGGGGTTGGTAACATGATATACTCCATTTAGACAATAGAATGATGGGGTTGGTAACATGATATACCCCACTTAGACAATAGAAGGATAGGGTTGGTAACATGATATACCCCACTTAGACAATAGAAGGATAAGATTGGTAACATGATATACCACACTTAGAAAATAGAATGGCGAGGTTAGAAAAACAACTCTTTCAGCACAGTACAGGCAGTTCAGCGTGTAGTCTTAATCATTTTTATAATGAAAAAGAACATGGTAAGTGTAAAATAAGCGACCAATAAAGATTCTTCCCACATGTGGTAAAATGTCCTGATTTGTCTGGGCTACCCATAAATAATAAGACTTGCAATCCGTTCCAAGAAGATTGACTTGTATCGTCCCCTTCCTCCTCATTACCATTGATCCCCAAACGTAGAGTCTCTTCCTGTAATAAACAACTGTTAATACTTGGCCTCCAGATTACCCTGGAGATTGAAATCAGGAAGAAATAATCTATGGGATACATTTTTTTGGGAATTTGTACAATATACGTCATTGATCTGGTCAAATCATTCTTCTCGGAAAGGAATATCCATAAAAAACACTGTAAGACGTAAAAGTGTGATCTACAAACCCTTTGTCTGTAAAAGTCTAAAGGGTATATGTCCATGTACGGCAACAGACAGATAAATAATACCTTTATTGGTAACCCGTTTGGATTCTTTCGTGGAAATTGCAGTGAACATCTGTTCTCGAAGTAACGCAGTGCTACTAAAAGTAGATACGCCTATATAACTTTGAAATCAACCATTACCATCATGGTTCGACACCGAACCTAGCCTAACCATTTTCTTAGGCCTAGGTCTAAACAGGAGATGAAAGATGCATTGGTATGACCAAGCACTTGAATTTAGAGGACACAATTTGGACAGGGTGACATTTTGCCCAGGAGAAAAGGATGATGCATAGAGTTTGTATGAACAATTACACTAAATTCTGTCATTTTTGTCATTTTTATTAGGAAGAAAGTGGAATGTAGCTTTTTTAGGTGTGGGGGGAGGGGGGAGTTGAGGAAAAGGAGTGGGTAATCGGTAACGTTGTACTCTTTTATTTACTCAGTAGCTAAGATAACATGTAAAGATTAAGTCTGATGCTTTTAAAGCTATTACTTAGTCTAACCAGAAAGCCCAAAGGTTTAGTGATTCCTTACTGAAAGGGGGTGAAATGTTGCACTCAAAATTTATTCTTCTTGACTATATCACCTTTTGAGATGTTTTCACAACTTGACCTCTGCTGACCTCATATGACCCTTTTAACCCCACCTAAAAGTAAAAGAGTATGAAAAAGAACATGTCTTAGGAGAGATTCGTACCCGGACCGTATACCTGAGAAACCGAGCTCTTATGCACTACGCCATCAAATAACTCGTTCAGCGTATGGTGTTTCTAATCATGCTATAGTCACAGCATCATTTGCACGTGTTCATAATTAGGTAATTTAAATTAATATTATTACTGTAACAGTTATGCCTGTGAAATAAATCAGTTGTTTTCTATAACTTTATCTTTGGAATGGTAGAAAAATTCAGCCCTTACTTTTCGTTGGTCACGAAACGCCGGACACAATTTGGAGGTACCGTCAACTGTCTGTTTAGTTTACGAGGCTTCGTAGATTCACCTTTGATAACCTCATATGACCTTTCACCTCCAACAAACCCATAGGGTCGCTCTCTCTTAAAGTAACACATCTTTATAACAAGTATGAAAAAGTATCCACCAATCCTGTCTTGAAATATCGTGTGCTTCAAGGTTTCCGTTTTTGACCTCTGATGACCTCAAATGACTACTGGCCTTCACTGAAAACAAAAGGGTTCTTACTCTCATTATGACAAAATAATATACCAACTATGAAAATTGTCCGTTATGCTATCTTGGATATTGTGTTTACAAGCACATTTTAAGATTTCGTATTTTCACCTCCAGTGACCTCAGATAACCGTTGGCCTCTACCAAAACCAACAGGGTTCATTTTTTAAACTTTTTTATCTAGTTGACAGTTTATAACACATTCGTGATGGTGTGTCGTTAAATCTCATCTAACTAACTAATTCTGACTACAACGCATCCACATGTCAAGTATGAAAAGCATCCATGCTTCCTTCCTAGAGATATCGTGTTTACAAAGTTTCCGGTTTTTTACTTCTGTCGACCTCACATAACGTCCACCAAAAACAATAGAGATACTATTTTCAATATGATAATTCTATATACGAAAATTATCCATCTTTGTTATCTTGAGATATCGTGTTACAAACCGAGCCCCACAAACACAAATACATGCCCACACACATACACACACTCGCCCGAGTGATTGCAAAGATTCCTTTTGCTTTAGAACATTAGAGCTCGGTTTCTCAGTCAAACGGTACGGGTACGAATCCTTCCTAAGACATGTTCTTTTTCACTTTTTGTTATTCACTTTTTGGTGGGGTTAAAAGGTCATATGAGTTCAGCAGAGGTCAAGTTGTGATAACATCGTAAAAGGTGATATAGTAAAGAAGTATAAATTTGAATGAACCTCAGTGCAATTAGTTACCCCCTTTCAACAAGGAATCACTAAGCTTTTGGGCTTTCTGGTTCGATATAAATTTACCCGTCCGGAACGTTTTGGAGGCTGGGCAGATTTTGAGGAAAAACATTATTACTCGGTCGAGAAAATTGCCAAATTTTCCACACAAATCTGCCCGAGATAGAGCTTTTCATTTTCCCCAACTCCGAAGGGAGGGGAGGTGCAACCAACAGATCCGCTTGAGCGTAGGCCTATGCCTACGGAAATGTGCTTTATCAGCTTTGATACTAAGTATACTCATAATTGTTTGTACTTAAAGAAAACCTACCTTTTGCCAATACCCTTACAGCGTGACCATCTCGCACGATAATCATTAAATGCAAAGATATGCAGAATGACAATCACCATAACAAGGGTACGCTAACAAAAGTTGCCCATGCATACAAAGTTTCAAGCAGTTTGAAAAGGCATAAGATGCCACTTTAAGCGAGCCCTCCTTCAGAATAGTTTGCATAAATGCAATGAATAAAAATCTTTAAGCAGAAGTAGAAACCCCCATAGGGAAGTTGCCTACGTAGCAGGTTGTGCGGCATTCTGCTCGAGGAGTAGTAGGGAAGGGAAAGGTATATAGTAATTCAATTGCATCTTGTGTGTAAACTAACTCCGTGGCCCGCCAAGTAGGCATATCATTTTCTGAAAGAATATATGTTTAAGACTCACTGGGTCCAACGATTAGCCCCTTCCAACTCAACTTATCTCGGTTTCACACCACTCGTAAACCCAAAGAAGAAGTAATGATGTTTGCGGCCTAGGCACTCTTAAAACACTTACGCAAATTCTGGTTAAAGTAACTAGGATCTGAGTTATTTTAACTAGGATTTTATGGAAAATTTAACCAGAATTGAGTTGGAGTAAACAGAACACCGATCCTGGTTAAATTTAACCCCGGTGTTTTAAGAGTGTGCGTGCTCATTACAAGTGTGTTCGTCTTGAAAATAGGAGCTATGTATGATTCGAGGAAAGTTAAACAAAATATGTAACAATTGCAATATGCTGCTCTTTTTGTATCCCATTCGCATCTATCAATTGAATAAGCTGTAGAAAATTAGAGATGTACAACACATAAATTGAAGCATTTTGTAAGATTTTTAACAGCATACACGAATATGACATTCTTAAATCAGGGAGCTACCACTTGGACCACTTGTCAACTCCCTGCTCGAATTTTACCAGTAAAAGTAATACCGTCTAAAATTTATACAGCAACGACAAAGGACGTACCTCTAATGGACCAAAAATGGATATGGGTATCTTGTGCTTTTGGCTCTCCATGCGTATCCAAGACGTCTGGATATTTATGAGTTATGGTATAGTTCGGCAAATATAAAGGAAGGAATCGCCAAAAGTAAAACACCATAAAAATCACAAATCCTTGTAAAAATCCCAAAAAAGTTGGAATCATTTTGTTGCTTTGAAACATGTTGTCTTTTGAGGAATCGAAAACTATATAGTACAATGCTACGAAGTTGAAGTTACAGGCACATGATTCTCCCTAGAAAGTAAACCTTGCGCAGTATGGAATCACCACAACGGTGACCTTATTTCTTGATGTCCATTCACACCAGTGAATTTAATTCAGTTTATTTAGTAAACGACTTTCAGTCTTAAGGCTTGTCGACCTGGGGTCCTCGCCGCAGAAGATACGATATATAAACTCTTACTTTCACACAATCTAAAAGCCACGCATGAGAGATTTCGATATAAAGGTCTGTGAATTAAAATAACAGATTGGTCCGATTAACTTTTGCATTTCTTGCAGGTCGTAGAACCTTGTAGGCACTTTTTCGCCAGGTGGGACTTTTAATTATGTGTATAAGGTTACTAAACGCTTTTATAAATGATTTTGTTTGCCTTCAAAAAAATAGATGGACAAATTCGAGTCGCAAATACTTAGCGTAATTCAAAATGCAAGGAATCTTTGTGGTGTGAATAGCTGCCATCTGAGAGCAAATAGTCTCATAAATACATAAATATAATAGTTGGTATGGGATATCTTTCTTCGAACCTATAAAAAGGGATGTCAAAATAATCGTAGCCAAAGAGCAGCATGCATGGTGAAGTTTGGGAGCTCATTTGGTGTCATCTATGGTAGCATATAAATGAGTAAAAGGTATTCTGTTTTCTAGATCACGTGATGCAATATGTTGATTTCTTGTATGTCTATTGTCGTGTGCATACGTGTGGAAGGATCCTTTTCTCAATTGCCCATCCTCGACGGATAAACTGCTAAATTAGTTTCCTAGACTGGACAAACCAGTGCAAAGTCCATAACCTTGAATTCAGATGGAACAGGAAAAATTAGTTGAACCTCTATACCCAAAATTTCTTTTAAAATATTTGCCAGTGCGAGTGGAAGTTTGGCCAGGGTCAACATGCTTGCATTCAATTGAAAACCAGTCGAGTAATCAGTTTAGGGCCTACCTTATCGACAAAACTACCTAGCAACTCTTCAATATGTGCTCTCTTCAGTACTCCCTTGGCGTACCTAGTATAGTTGGCATTACGAGTGATTCCTTTGTCACGCCGTGCAAGAGTGCCGTCGTGGGGAAAACGTCAAGGGTTTCCCCCCTCCCCTTTGAATAGTTTTGTTTCATGTAAAGTATCTTAGAAACAAAATGGTGCTGGGTGTAACGGATATTCAACTTGTATATTTAGAAAGTCCGATTGAACAATTTTTGTGATGTGGTGGCTGGGTCAAATTAGAGGGGTTTCCCTTCCCCAGAAGGTTTTGGTTAATTTTAGGTGGATTAGATACAAAATGGTGATATTGGTGGCAAAGTTTACACTGGCAATATATTTAGAAATTTTCATTATTTAATTAATACTTTTTCCAAAGTCCCCTCGACTTTCTGGCAAAAAGCCGAAGGGTGAAACCAAACGTTACTCCCGAAGGAGTTCTGCTCCCACAAGGGAGCTACGTCCAAGAAAGGACAACAAACTTAACTGACAAACTCTTCACCTTCAGACCTATACCTGATGGGTCTGTCATGCGTGGGGTCCCATGGGCGTCACCAGACATTTTTAAAGGGGGGTCGTATTTTGTGTGAAGGAGGAAGTTATTGCAAAGTTAGCGGCAATGTTCGCGCGTAGCTCGAGTACTACGGCGATGGGTCCAGGGGCCCGCTTAAGGGCCCCTGGTGGGATCCAGGGGCGAAGCCCCTGGAGCTCTGAGGAGTATAGACATTTCAAATGCCTATAATGCGGTGAAATTATCGTCAATATTGCTAGTTGATAATCCCAAAATATGATTTCATATAAAAGCAAAACGTAAACCCATGGATGGAGATCAAAGAGAAAGCTTTTAAGTCTTAAAATGACAATGGCACCAGAACGTTTTTCTTTTAAAGTTGGAGGCCTATCATGGAAACCATGGGCTTGGTCAAGGGAACCAACTGGTAGGATCCAGAGGAAAAGGATTCCCTGGACAAAAACCCTCGGAAGCTCGAAGTTATCAGGCTCTACAGAAGAGTAAGTTTGTGCAAAATGTGATTTTTACCAATTTACTTTGTTTTTACTTTTAACCTTTCTCCTTCAAGACCTAGAAAATACTGTACATGTCATTTATTCCATTAAAATAGGTAACGGAAAATAGTAATTTGGGGGACTCGATCTGTAATTGCAATTGCAGCGAAATTAACCACTCAACACATTAAAAGAAATTTATACTTTACAATGGCAGAAGAAACCTATTTCAATTTTTGGTACATCCTTTAATCGTTTCTGTAACCAAAAGCTCAAAGGGGGGTCGTTTGCACACCCCGACCCCCCTTGGTGACGCCCATGGGTCCATTCTCAACTGCCTGTAAAGAACCGATGCTACACAATATCTTAACCAAAAGGCCGAGATGCGTCTCTAACAATTAAACATTTAATTAATATTACCCCTTTGTTTGCTGTGGAATAGCACTTATTGCTCATTAGGCGGTAATTTCAGCGAAGTTTGTGATAGACTCCGACCATTTTTACGATAGTAGACTTCAGAGAAACTATGCAATCCCGGCCCCATAGACATAGCAGGACTATTAGAATATAAAACATCTCCGTAATTTCGTGAAACGCAATCAAGGTAGTCACAGTCACAAGATAAACGACAACGATGTGAATACGTATATTGCTGGGAAATTCTTTACCATTTTTACAATGTGGGCCTGATTGTCTATTACGGAATTTACCTCGAACTTTAAGCCAAGACGATCTATCTTCTGTGAAGGTGTATTACTGATTACGTAAACATTGCCATCGGAAGGTGTTCAAATTGAAAGCTGAACCATTTAACTTCAGAATTTTGGCATAAGGTAATTGTGGACGTTCTAAAGACAGACAAGTCCTTTAAAATGAAATTGTAGTAGGGGCCCAAGTTCCCCTTCCCCACCTACTGCAGGTCCCGAAGGTCCTGTTAAATCTTGGAAAGATGAGTAAATTCCCGGGAGTGATAAACTTTTCGTAGTTTCCGCCAAAATGTCTAGGATGTGTAAGTTTGCCATCAGGCCTATAGACCTTATTCACTGACGTCACGCGACGTCGATTCATTTTGAAGGGTAAACAAAAGACCTTATGCATATGATGTCACAGAGCAGAAAAGGACTCCTCGTTTGGAGGAAAAGCGCGAATCATGGCAAGTCGGTTACACCAACAAATGCAGACAGCTGATTTGTCAATCAATCGTATACGCGCGTAAGTCTACTACACGCGAGTGCGAAATCTACGCGTTCGTGCACGTGTGCTTCATTTACGTCGTTCCATTGGTTTTGTGCGCACCCCTGAAGAACAGATAGTTCAGAATTGTGTTTCCTTATATGCGCTGAATAAACAGTAAAGCTCGTGCACACTATGATCACCGATTCAATGGAACGCCGTAATTGTTTCCTCCAAAATGACGTCAGTGTGACGTCAATGGATAAGGTCTACAAAGAACGCTGCACGCACGACTTGGACTTCACAGGCGCACCTCTTAGACTAACGCGCGTATCCCACCGGTACACAAATCAGCTGTCTGCATTTGTTGGTGATAGTTGCAATCGTTGCTTGCTTCCATAGAAGGGCGCACTTTCTGTTCTGTGACGTCACATGCATTAGGTCTATACGTACTTTAATGGTCCTTCAGAGCGGTGTCTTGAGTATTATTATCATTATCCCAACATCCCACAAAGACTTACGATGCAAAACGATGTAGACCAGTAAATTTCACTGCTCAATAGACCTTATGCATATGACGTCACAAATCAGAAAGGGCGCGCCTAGAAAGAGCTAAGTGCGTATCATTACAATTTACACCAAAGCAATGCAGACAGCTGATTTGTGAACAGGTCGATTACGCGCGTCAGTTCAACTTACTGAAAAAGACGATTTCAGCCCGTAAACTGAAGTCTGTAATAGTCAATTTTCCAAATAACAATTACAAAGAATTGTAGGATAGAGTTTTGGTATGCGTCATTTTTGGCCACAGTATAATGCCATTGACAAAAACTACACCTGCCAAAACTCTATCCCATAATCCGTTGTAATTGCCATTTGGAATAGGGTTTATTGATAAACTTTTTCGTAAATCAAACCGGATTTTTACACGGTTGATTAAGCCGTATAAATATGCCTTGAAATGATTTTTCTATAACCGAAACAGTGCGTCAAGGTTTATGCTATTTGCGGATTTTGATAAGGATTTTCATAACTTAAAGGAAAGATTTACTTGGTTCAAAAGATTTATTTCGTTCAAAGTTTAGTTAAATGGATTCACACTTTTTGTAATAGTGTCGACGTTTGTAAAGGCCTAGTCAACAATGACTAATTCTCTCATGAGGGTTTTCGGTGCGACGAGGCGTGGAGTGCTTCAAGGGTCCCGCTTAGTCCTTCTTTCATTAAATAAAAAAGACTTTTCCCACGGTAATTCCCAGGAGATGAAATTTCAGCCAGTACGTCTTTGAATAAGTCGAAGTTGTAAAACATTCGCCAGAGAATCATTTCTTACGAAAGCTTCACTAATCTCAAGTCCATCGACGTCATACCCTGACAAATTGACCCCATGTTGCAGGTCGTAGTTTGTTTTGGCTATATCCTCACTAAAACATAGTATGTTGCAGGTAAATAATGTTTTCATAACTATTTTTATACCACCATTTAAGGAGGGTGGAACGAGAGTGGCACAATTAGGGCAGTGGTGCCCCCGACAGAGAATCGTCCTTTTTTCGGGAGCCACCTTCAAGACAGTGAGTACGATCAGGGAGTTGTTAGGACTCCCTGGTACGATAGAGTGTGTGTAATCCTCGTCGGCAATCAGTCGTTCCGACGGTAATCCTCGTCGGCAATCAGTCGTTCCGACGGTTTACCTGTTGTTGCTCTCAAGGACACCCCAGCCTTCGGAAGGCACATAAAATTTTAGCATCCTTCGTATACTTTCCTTACTGTCCGTTTATAATTTGCTTTGATGTAAAAAGTAAAATTCCTTCCACCTTACCTAATAACCTCGATTAACTTCTGTATGTATGTATGTATGTA
The DNA here is from genome assembly GCA_029531755.1 of Holothuria leucospilota. NCBI lineage: Eukaryota > Metazoa > Echinodermata > Holothuroidea > Aspidochirotida > Holothuriidae > Holothuria > Holothuria leucospilota. The sequence goes on from CM055965.1 coordinate 16,269,157, forward strand.
TGTATGTATGTATATATGTATGTATGTATGTATATATGTATGTATGTATGTATGTAAGTACGTACGTACCTACCTACCTACCCACCCACCCACCTACCTACCTACCTACCTACGTACCTACCTACCTACCTACCTACCTACCTACCTACCTACCTACCTACGTACGTACGTATGTATGTATGTGTGTGGGTGTGGTGTCGGTGTGTGTTTGAGTAGATATATGTGTTTTTGTCACGAATGGCTTGTAAATACGATATCTCAAGATAGTAATGATGCTATGATTATAGAATTATCACATTGAGAGGAAGAACCCTACTGTTTTGGTGGAGGTCAAAGGTCATGTGAGGTCACCAGAGGTCATAAACCAAAAACATTGTAAACACGATATTTCTAGGTATGAAGCATGGATGAATTTCATACTTTGCATGTGGATGGGTCATAGTCAGAAGATGAACCGTATTGGTTTTGGTAGAGGTCAAAGGTTATCTGAGGTCACCGTTGGTGAAAACAAGAAAATTTTAAAATTGTTTGTAAACACGATATCTCATGATAGCAATAATGGACACTTTTTAAATTTGGCATATAACCTTATCATATTATAAGGAAGAAATCTGTTGTTTTCAGTGGAGTTCAGAGGTCATTTGAGGGCATCAGAGGTCAAACACGGAAAACATTGACAAAACACGATATTTCAAGACAGGGATGACGTATACTTTTCATACATAGTATATAGATTTGTTACTTTAATAGAGAGAGAGAACCCTATGGGTTAGTTGGAGGCGGAAGCTCGTATGAGGTCATCGAAGGTGAAACTACGAAAACCTGGTAAATAGACAGTTGGCGGTACTTTCAAATTGTGGGGGATGAATTTGTGAACCACTTCAAACATAATATAATAAAGAACAACATTTATTTTTTCACAAGCATAACTTTAACAGTAATAATTCTAAATTGAATTACCTAGTCATACGTACGTCCATGTCATATTTAGTATAACTGGTAAATTGTAAACATGTTTAAAAGCTAACCAAACGTGTAAAATTTCTAAACGTTCTGTGTTAAAGCACATATAATTGCTAAACCTATGTTAATTTAGTTAAAGAAATGGGGAAGCTAGAGGGTGGCCAAAGCCTCTCCAATCAAATGACGCAAAGAAGCAAAAGTGGAAAATGAGAAAATATATAGCCAATTCAATGAAATTATAAAATAATAAAAAAGGGAAAGACGAAACGAACGTGCAAAAATTTAGTAAACATCCAAATATGTAATAACATTAGTTCGTACATTGGATCATCCCAATAAAAGATCATGGTTACGAAAGTACAATGGGGTTTACGGTGTGGGGGCATTGTTTTTTCAATTGCTAAACACTTTATTATAGCGCAAGTTAGTTATCATACTATCGCTTAAGGAGTATTTATGTCTAATTCAAACACCGCATACAAATACACGCACAACGTAGGATGCGGACGCAGAAAAAAGCCATTTTATGTCACGTGAAACAACAGACATTTGCCACTTCTTTCCATGATACCGTGGGTGACCCAAGATTACCCACCATTAGCTGTAGCACCAAATAGAAAGGCATTAAGGGTATTCATCTTTCCTGAGATCTCTTGTTCCGAATCATTCCCATAAATCATTTAAACCAAGAATCCAGCTGACAGGCTATTACCCAATTTTCCCACGAGCTTACAAAAACTCCAAATTTGCTGCCACTAATGACCGTGACCTTCCATCTCTATGTTTCCATTCCTAATTAGTGGCAACCAACCTAAAAAAAACGTTTCTACCTCCATAATGTACTTTTCACGGTTAAATGTCTTTCACAAAGTGTGTTTATGCAGGTGAGTGGTAAGGTAGTTAAAAGCTGTGTCATGTGAGTTTGCTGAAGGAGGTCCATAGGAACTTCACACCTTTACCAAAATCAAACATTCTTGCTCAATTTGAACTTCGTCAAGTACTTGTGACTTGATTCATTCTGCTGAAAAGAGGCGGATTTTTCACTAAGCATTAGTATATGACTATCTATAGAGGTCTCACATTCTTTATCAAATCTTCCGCTCTCAGCATTGAACTACGCTGGCTAGCCGTGACAATGAAAGTCTCTGAATACATTATGTAAATTGTTACGAAGGCAAGTTTACACATAACCAATATAGAGGTGTTTCTTAGCCTAAGTACATTGTGAACAGTGTTATTTCACATTTCTTAAGGTACTTTTCTAGAAGTAGAGTCATGATATATGTATGCTTGTGTAGAGTGAGCATAAGGTATTAAGTACAGTCAGCGGGAATTCTAAAAATGTCAACATGCATCAAGGTACTAAAACAATACCGATAATTTTGGCATGTCTAGAGGGACTTGTGATTTTAATGCTGATTTTCTTTTGGCGACTAAATTATTTCAGTTTGTCTAAATACATCACAAACCCTTCGTATTCAATCGTCTGGGGAACGTCCCCTAAAGCAAAAGAGTATCACAGCCGTTACCGGATAATGGAAGGTAGGTGTTTGCCTTTGCATACGTTGCAATATTTCAGAAGCCATTGTATTCATGTTTCGGCTAGGATTTATTTGAGATACACAACTGGTTGCGGGTATAGTAATAAAAATATTTGCATTTATGCACTCTAAGTTGTTGTCTGTTAATTAAGGTCAAAAGATTAGGCTATGTTTGATGTGAAATTTTCTGAAGTATTTTCTCTGCTTCCAAAACTAACAGCTTTGGTAAAGGTTATTCTATTCGTTATAAAGGGCAAATTAGGAGGTTAACTAAGTGAGCCTTGAGCAAAGTGGAATGCTTTTAGAAAGCTGCATGCTTACATAACAAAGCGCAAGGGAAGAATAGACAGCAGAGATTTTTGCCACCTCATAAAACAGAGAAGATGCAATATTTGAAATGAGGGGAGTGGATCCAATCAGTGCCAAAGAGCACGAGTGAGGTGCAAAGAGACGATGCAAAATGTCAAACCAGCTGAAGTAGCATTCTCTTTTTCATACATAGTGATTTCTTTGTAAAAGTTTACTTCAAATGGTGCTGCATATCACCATTCTCGTTTTGTTCAGTCGCATGACAAAATATGACATTGATTATTTTGTAATAAACGTTAAAAGTCTGCATGGTTGTTTACAATGTTTACAAGGCTGTTGATGGACGGTTTTCTGATAAAGAGAAAATGTCAGGGTAAAGTAATCCCAAAGTTTTTGAAGCTGAAGTATGATACTTTGGCATTCATGTTTTCATTTGCTATCTAAGAAGCTTTAGTGCCAGTCCTAACCGTAGCTTTTCTAAGGGGCTCTACGCATTTCTCATTGCTAGTGTGACACTAAGAGAACTGCTCAGCAGACTTCAAACAGAAGAACTAAGATTTAAATAGTGCCCGTTAAGAGTCGGCAATTATGGGCACTTCAATGGGTGATGTCGAAAAACCCTCGTCAGGTGCGCTTCCAGCCACAAATGTTACTCATGGTATGATACTGGTAATGATCCCCTTCCAACTTTGACTTAGCAACAGTGTTATAACGAGTCACCCTTTGGTCGAGTCACAAGTCAAGTCAAGTCATTCGTCACATTTTCAAGTCAAGTCAAGTCAAGCACATTTTCAAGTCAAGTCAAGCACATTTTCAAGTCAAGTCAAGTCAAGTCAGAAATTTTGGTCGAGTCAACTCGAGTCAGTTGCTGGTGTCTACAAGTCAACGCAAAGTCACACTAGTACATAATCATAGTAAATTTAAAACTGGTATTTCTTCTTTGGTATGACCAATAGACAACTGGTTCCTTTCTGCCTCTGAAGTGTACCTGTCAAAGACTGCAATCTTTTTTCTATATGGTATGCTACAGGTACATTGTTTTCACGTATCTTTACATGAAATTTGCCAGGAGTACGTTGCACATTCCAAGGTACCACACGTGACTTGTGCCCCACACACGAATGCTATAACTACTCAGGCAAGCAATTTTAATGTATATCTGCTGGCCGTGGCACAATTTCACTTTCACTTTGCCACGTAAGCCTAACGTACGTTAGATGTCGTCGCACAATGATCCACAGATGGCCAAGCCATGGCGTAACATACACTTTTATCGAACAAGTAGGTCAAGGACCTAGCAGTAGCACTGTGTACTTCTCGGAAATAAACTCTCCGTCAATGACGAATGAAAATGGCCGCAGTGACCAGGGCAGGATTTGATTTCTGAAGAGGGAGGAGGGGGGGAACCTGTGTGAACTGCCAAGGCTAGTCTCGGGGTCTAAGGGGAGGGGGTAACCCCTTTTGGAACAATAATTTTATGAATGTGAGATCCAGAACTCAGGGTAGGTGCGCGCGAAGCGGGCTGAAATAATCGCCTGGGGGTCTAAGGGGAGGGGTTCCCCTTCCCCTTTGAAAATATTTTAAAAATTGGGTGTCCTTACATGTAATCTGGTGCCACATATGCTACCTTTTGAAGTAAAATTTGTGTTAAAAAAGTTACGTATTTTTAGGAACTAAAAAAAAATCGGCATCAGTGAGGGGGGCATGGCCCAATGGCCTTCCCCCTGTGTACGCCACTGCGTTTACTATCTAAGCGGAGCGCCACCATAGGTTGGCGCGGAGCGTTCCAAGAAAATTTAAGGTTGTAATACATCCCAGATCGCCGGAAATGGCACTTGGAAGGCTTGATAGCAGCCATCAAGATGTGAAATTTTGGTGGAAAAACGTAAACTTTGATTTTATTTTATTCTCAAACACACTGAGTTTTGTCATAATCAATCCGAATCCATTCAAACTTATTCAGAGTGAGTGAATTTTTTCGCCCAGATCACCAGTGGGAGGGGCTTCTGGGGGCGGCGAATTTGTGGGGACTCGCACCCCAAGTCCACTCCCCATAGCTACGCCACTGGGTAACCGTCAGCTAATTTGTTGAGGATGGTAGTAGTTGGTCGAGAAAGTGGACAGCGAGAGTTGTAGCTAGGTTTTGGAAATAGTAATTTACTCAATCTGTCCTACAGGAAATAATAACGAGACAATTCCACAAATTTTCCTACGCACAGCCGTACAGCAGTGCTAATGAGACATCAATTTATTTCAGGCTCATGCAGGGGAAGCACGCCGAAAAATATATCGAGAGATGTGATTCCCTACACATGGTTAGAGTTTGGGATTTTTTTTTTTTTTTTTGCAAGGACCAGGTGCATTGAATGACGTACAGTACTTTTAGTGACTCTTATGTCAGAGCTTCAAGTCACAATAGTGTGGCGCGTAGGAGAGGCCCATGCTTTGAAAGAAATCTTACCGTGCAAGACAAAATTTTAAATTGTATTAGTCAGTTTTCTCTGGGGGTGCGCGCGAAGCGCGCAGTGAAAAATCTTCCTAGCATTATGGTATTTGATATCAATGTTTTCCTTCATTTAACATTGCAAAATTTAATCATAATAAGCTATTGAAAATTCACTTATAGGTTCTCTTGTCTGGCATCGCTTCGTTTTTTTTTATTGTTTTTATTATTTTTTCAAGTTTTCAAAAACAACTGCACTATTAGTTAAAAATTTAAAAAGGGAAAGTTATGCTAGTAAGTAAGGAATTTAGGTACTAGCTTTGCTATAAGAAAAAAATCAAGCTCGACTTCCACTGTGCTGGTCGAAGAACCCGGATTTTCAATGGTGGTGGTAAGGACAATGCACAGGGAGCTATGGGCGACCGGCTATACATGTACCTTCACTGAGAACTATACAGTCCCATCAGAGTTGCACAAGCAATATTATTGAGTACTGTTTTACGCAGAGGCAACAAAATTATTATAGAGAGGAAAAAATGAACAGACTCATATTAAAAATCTCGTAAAAAAAGTCCCTGAACCACACTAGGAATCATCCAGATGGCAACCCTGTCTGTGCAACATGTTGCTTTTCCATCGAAACCACTGAGATCGGTGATCGTAATTGTCCATGCCTGGCATGATGTGTACATACTCTGATATGACATGCTTCCGCAGCAGTTAGTGCGGATTCGTCAAACTGCCCGGCTCGGCCCGTTTGTCAAGTGACAACTATACTATAGGCATGCAGTGCTGGTATTGTCCACACACGGGCACTGTGTGTTGCGGCCGCGTCTACTCGCGATATGAACATGTACAGTCCACAATTGGGTACATTTACAAATATCAGAGTTACGTAAAAGTACTCGAGTCGCAGCAGGAGACTCGAGTCATTTGTCCTGATTCGAGTCTTCAATTTGACTCGAGTCATGCTATGCTCGAGTCCGAGTCAAGTCAAGTCATTTTAGGTGGTGACTCGAGTCAAGTCAAGTTATTCTGGCTGATGACCAAGTCAAGTCAAGTCAAGTCAAATAGGCGACTCGAGTCCGAGTCAGTGACTTGACTTGTTACAACTCTGCTTAGCAATGCTTTTTTTCTCTCTTTGGACTAACTTGTACTGAGAAAGGATTATAACCAACAAAAGGTTATTTTCTTTCGGGCTAACAAGTCTTTAAAGATGTTTGAAAAAGTCACTGCGCGATAAGCTTATTTTGGTGAAAACAAATGACGATACATGTTACCCATTTGTAATAAATCAATCATTAAAATAAATCAATCATTACCCATTTGTAATAAATCAGTCATTACCCATTTGTAATAAATCAATCATACCAGTGACCTGTTAATTCGAAACTCACTAAGATACATTGATGGGTATTGGAATTGACTAGGGAAACAGTTTACGCAAAGGCTTTCTCAAGAATTACTCTATGCATTATTGTCCTTACCATTGTCATGAACAGAGTGCGGGCGGTTGAGGGCAAATTCTTCACTATAAAAATTGAAGGTAGGCTCTTTACAAATAAATTTCAGATTCCTAGACAAGATATATTGCACAAAGGTACGTAGGACTCATGATAAAGAATGCCCCCACGTAATGCTTTCAATTATTCTTAAGTGATCGTTCTTAAAAAAACGTGGGGTAAGGGGTGAGCATTTTCTTTTATGGCAACTAGGCATGGCAACTAATAAAATGTACATCCAAGGTGTACAGGAGTAATTGGTATTTACCAGTCTGAGGTTGAACCGCTTCTCGGCCTTTTGAATAATATCATGTGTAGTATTTGTTCTTTTCTGCCAGCCTACAACGGGACCCCGCATGACAAACCCATGGTGTGGAGGTCTGAAGGTCAAGAGGTTGGTCATGTTAAGTCTTGTTTCCCATCTGGGTACGTACTTCCTTTGGGAAGCAGATCCTCTTCGGGAGTAACGTTTGATTCGACCTTTGGCTCTTCTTCAGAGAGTCGAGGGACTTTGGAAAAAGTAGTGCACTTGCCTTATTAATTACATAATTTATCTTAAATTAGTCACAACAACACCAATTAGTCATATAAGACAACTATTTTACTAATATCATTCAAAACCATGTCTGACATGGGTAAGTAAGATTTAAGCAGTCGCCCCAAGTTTATTTTCAAAAATCTGTTATATTTTATGTAACGTGGAACAGATGGCGTCCCAAAAATTTCAATTCCAATACTTCTTCGAATCGACAAACGAGTACCTTATCATGACTTCTGGAATTTTCTTCAGACGTCTACAGACTACCATAGAGCTTTGTCCAACTTCTAGAAGCCTACAAACTGATCAGGCCCGTAGCCAGGCAAGGTGCTGAAGGGGAGCGAAAAAGCTTCTAGGGGCGAAAATTTTCCAGAGGGGGCGAAACATACCAAAATGCTGTACGGCAATGGTAATTTTTGATCTTCTAGGGGGGCGAAAATTTTTCCAAGGGGGTTTCGCCCCCCCCCCGGCCTCCCTTGACTACGGGCCTGGAACTGATAAGTCATAAGTCTAAATTAAGGAATGATCTTACTATACTGGAAGTGAGAAAACAGTAGAACGATTTCACAGGTCTTATAAAAGCTAACAGTCACGATCACATAACGAGAGATAGATCATTTTTAATAAACGGACGTAGCCAGGCAGACGTCAATGTAGCCTACTGAGAGAGATACAATGTATTTACCAGAAAGAACACCCAGCAGAACTAACGTTAATTTCCATCTGGCTCTGGGTAACTTCCATCACCCAGAGCCAGACGTATTGCTGACTTAAAAGGATTAACAAGCCGTTCTTGCATTCGCACTATTGGTGAATTGCCGAAACGAGATCGTTCCGCCTACTGTAGCCACTTTATAACGCCAACGTCAACATATACCAGATGCACGACTCAAGCCTAGCGTTACCAAAGATTTGGAGCGAATATCACTACTACTGCTACTACTACTGCTCCTGCACCTGCTACTGCTACCGCTACCACTACCTACCACCACCACTACGACGACGACTACTACTACTACTACTACTACTACAGTAGCCATCCAAGACTAGAGATAAGTGTACTGAGTAAATAGTGTTAATACAGGCCTAAGTTGAAATTTGATATATTTTGTAGAGGTTTAGGAAAAGGGACTTAAATAATAAGCTAGTCAGACTTTACATTTCATTCTTCTGCATTCTTTTGTTGTTGCTTGCTTGTGGGTTATATCGAGCCGTAATAGAATTGGTGGCCTAACATCTGGAAAAGAATTGGGATCAGATTTTCGTAGACTATTCTAGACGCTACTTCTTACTGTGGCAAGTGTTTGTTGTTCAAGCTTGTTGATTAAACTTTTGATACTATTTGAAAATTCCATTTCGACCTAGATAGATTTTTGGCTAGCGGCTAGCCCCTCAATTAAATTCATTGAAAAAGTCTAAATTGCTAAGATTGCAAAGCACTGTCGTATCAAATTTCAGTCCATAATGCGGGAGGATGAGATCAAAAGGTACGTCGCAGAACACCTAGTTGATGAAAACATTCTGCCTAGTAGAGAACTAGAGCAGTAATTAATAAGTTGCCAACTGACAATTCATTTGAATTGCAAAAAAAGATCAGGTTGAAAGAAATTGAAGAAAAAAACAAAAGAAATGGAGAAAAGGGAAAGAGGAGAAAGAGAACAAAGGGGGTAAAAAGTAATGGATAATGAAATCAGAATGAAGTAACTAGAATTAGTAATCACAGGAGAAGTGCGATTGGCCTTGATACTGGAGGGTTCGATATCTCCAAATAAATTGTATCAAGAAGATAATGTCGAGAAATTTTTCAGCCATTTTGAAAAATTAGGTGGACAACTAGAGTGGTGTAAGGACAAATGGTCCATATTACTTCAAAGTAATTTTGTGAGTAAGGCCCAGGAAGTTTATTCTGCTCTGTATATTAAGGACAGTATGAATTATGATAGGGTCGTACTGCAGGCTTACGAATTAGTACCAGAAGCCTATCAGAAACAATTTCAACAATATCGCAAAGGAGACACACAATCGTATGTAGAATTTTCCTAACACAAAAAAAAAAAAACACTTTGACCAATGATGTGCCTCTCAAAATGTTGCTACTTTTGATCACCTAAGACAGTTAGTGCTCGTCGAAGAATTAAAACGGTGTGTAAAAAGGTGATATAAAAGCTCACCTTGAAGAAAGCAAGGTTGATAAGTTGAGTGCAGCAGAAAATTTGGTTGATGAATATTTCCTGACCCAAAAGTTTGGTAAAGTGGGCCTGACTCAAAAAAGAAGTCAGTCTACTGTAAGTCAAGTAAAAGGTATGTTCGTACATGTAACATAAGTGGATCTCCTCAGTCTGGTTCTATCTCTCCAATTTTATCTGGTAATAAAAGGAAACAACCAGATCCAAGTCGTCATCAAATCGACCAAGTCGAATCAAATAAAGTTGCCTTTGAAGAATTAATTTGTGGTTTTAGGGATGGTAAAATTGACCATCTTTCCTCCAAAAGTGAGAACGTAGTTCCTACACAAGAAGCAATATTACCAAAAGAGGTGTCAGCATCCAAAAGAGATTCTAATGTAATTGAAGATTCTTGGTATGACCTTAGTGAGACTTTTATTGTTAATCTTAATGATAGTCAAGACCTTGAATCTTCTTACCCTACGCAAAATATTGAGGGTGAAGAACAGAAAAATATCTGTTCCTTCAAAAATGCCTGATACTCTCAAAAGAGATCATCTCTCAATTGAACAAAAAATGATGTAGAGCTTCAGTCGTTAATACCTGTTGCACTTACTAAGGACGAATCAAAAGATGTCCCAGTTTATTTTTATTTAAAAACTGATATTTTGATGCGTAAATGGATACCACCTAATGCACCCTTGGATGCAGAGTGGAGAGTTTACCATCAAATTGTGGTGCCTATAGTATCTACAGAAGTGAAGTTTGTAGCATTGCTCATGAAATGCCATTTGCAGGGCACCTAGGGATCAATTAGACTAACCACCGTATCTTGAATCGCTTTTATTGGCCGAAACCTAAAAGTAATGTGGCCAGACTTTGTAAGGCTTGTCACTCATGTCAGATGGTTGGGAAGCCGAATCAAAATATTCCGGCTGCACCTTTAAAGCCAATTCCAGCTTTTGAAGAGCCTTTCAGCAGAGTCATAATTGATTGTGTAGGTCCCTTGCCTAGAAGTAAGGCAGGACATCAGTATGTTCTGACTGTCCATGTGTGCCTCTTAAGGTTTCCTTTCGCAATATTCCTAAAAAAATATTAAAGACAGATTTGCATCACCCCAAGTATGACTTTCACACGGGGTAAGCAAAAGTTTCAATTGGTGACTACTCTTTGATTGACATCACAGTTGCAATATTCAAAAGATGCAAAACAGCTCATGTTACACAGCATGCACAGAGTGTGTTTTGATTACAAACTAAGGCCTGAATACTCACCAGGAAGTGGCCCTAAGCAATAAAATATATTTGTGTCTGCACAAGGAGAAGCTAAAGACAGTTATAAGCGGGGCTAGAACTAGCTTAGTTGAGAGAATTGGAACTGTCTGGGATGAGAAGATTTCCCCTTTAAGGCCCAAACAGTCTTACAGGCATTAGTAAAGTATTTCACTTTGTTTGGGTGGCCTAAAAAGATCCAGTCTGATCAAGGATCTAATTTCATGTCAACAGTATTTCAGCAGATGTTGTATGGCTTAGGTATAGAACAAATAAACCCTTCGGCTTATCACCCTGAAAGTCAAGGAGCTTTAGAGCAGTTACACCAAACATTGCAAAACATGATAAAGACCTATTGCAATAACAATGAAAGAGATTGGTATGAAGGTATTCCACTTTAAAGTTTGCTTCTAGGGAGTTTATGTAAGAGCCACTTGGTTCAGTCCATTGGAACTAGTGTCTGGACACACGGTTCTTGGACCGTTGAAAATGTTGAAGGAAAAGTGACTATCAGATTCAGGTGAGGGCATTAATCTTCTTGTTTATGTGTCAGGCTTCAAAGATCGGCTTTACAGAGCGGATGAACTTGCTCAACAGAATCTTAGGCATCCTCAGAAAAGAATGAAAGCGTAGTAGGACAAGACCACTGTAGAAAGAGAATTCAAGCCCAGTGATAAACTGGTGGAGTTTTGCCTGTTTCTGGTCAGCCATTTGAAGCTCGTTTCCAAGACCCTATGTCATTGAAAGAAAGGTCAGCGTGACACAGATTATGTTATTTTGACTCTTGTTAAGCGTAAATCCAAAAGAGTATATCATACTAGTATGATCAAGAAATACTACGAAAGAGATGGTGACATTCTTTAGAATGTTATTGTACGAAATGTTAACCTTAACGCTAATAAAACTTGCAATCCAGCATATGTTGTAAATGCTGATAATGAACTCAGTAATGATGAGGTTGGGGTTAACCATATTCCTGACATGTGTATTAAATTGCAAATTCTGATGTTTTGAAGAATTTTGACGAGAAATTAAGTCAACTGAATGATAGAGAAAATCAGAAATTAAATCCTTAAGTAATGAGTGCAAATGCTTGTTCTCGGGTAATCCTACCAGGACCAATCTGATTGAATATGACACATCAGTTAAGCAGTATCTTTCTCCAGTGAACCCTCGAAAACGACAACACCTCCGTTACTTGGTCCGTTAAATGTTAGACCATGACATTAAAGAACTCAATAACATTGAGTGGACTTCCCCTTGTGCACTAGTTTCTAAGCCAGACGGTAGCTACAGGTTTTTGTACCGATTACCGCAAGACGAAAGTTCGGTTACCAGGACAGATTCTTATCCAATACCTCGTATGATGATTGTATTGATAGTATTGGATAGGTTTCACATGTCTCAAAGTTTTACTTACTAAAGAGTCATTGGGTAATATCACTCACTGAAAGAGGTAAAAGAGTGTCAGCATTTGAACGCCAGATCAGTCAGCAGATGATCTATACAAAGTTACGCCATTTGGTGTAAAAAATTCTTCGATGACATTTCAGCGTTCGGTAAATGACCTTACCTCAAACTTGAGGAACTGTGAAGTGTATGTTGATGACCTCATTGTGTAGAGCTACGTATAGGACCAGCATGTACAACATATAAAGACATTATTTGACAAGCTCACAGAAGCTAATTTGACCGTTAATTTGGTCAAAATAGTGAAATCGGCTGTGATTATGTGATACTCTTAGGTCATGTGGTTGATAAAGGTAAAGAGTTAGGCCAATTAAAACCAAAGTTGAAGGCATCGGCAAATTTCCTGTTCCAACTGATGGCTGGTTACTACTGACTCTTTGTCGGAATTTCTCTGACATACCTACACCTTTGACAAAATTATTGAAGAATAATGAAAAGTTTAATTGAACCGATGTTTGTCAGATTGTCTTTGAAATACTGACAAAAATTTTAACGAGTTCACCTGTATTGATTGCTCCAGATCAAAGAAAAAAGGATCCCCCACTGCTGTATACAATTACAGGGACGCATAAAAAAGTACCATTTAGGCAGACTTTGGGGTTAAAACTGACTTGGCATTACGACGTCATCTGTGGTGTCCCCCAAATTACTTGAAATGCTGGCGGTGCCACTGCCCTTTTGACTGTGCCATAATTGGTAATGTCCTCTATGGACAAGCGGAATAACCCAACCTTACGGACAAAATTGCTTTGAATCAATATGGACCATATATCTTTTAGCCACTGCAGTTGTTCCCATAATTTTTTCAAATATCTGGAATTTTTTTCGACATTTTCTTCTTGAAACTGGCTGACAAATTTTAAATATTTTGAGGTATCAAATTCTCCAGTGTCAAGGCCTGTCTCAGAGCCTCTTGTGAATCCTAACTCTAATTGCTTTATTCTGGATTCATGTTTTATTGCTTTTTCTTCCCTTCTTTCTCTTCACTCTTTTCCCCTTTCTCTTTGCTCTTTTTCTCTTTCTCTTTCAGTTTCTTTGAGTTCAAATAAATTGAACGCTCAAAATTAGTTTTGAACAAAAAACGGTTTAATTCTGGTTAAAACCGGGCAAACATGGTTTGAGCCTGTCAAAAGTGGTCAAAATGAGATACGACATTATACTTTAACTTAGGGGAAGGAGGGTTCAAGTTAGGTAGATGCTTATATAGTGTGTATACAAGGACACTACGTAGTATGGTTTTGAAAGAGGCACACTAGTGGAGAGAAAGCACACTTTTTTACTCCTACTATGTAGTCAGTTCCCAAGTCATTAAGATGATCCCAGTCATCAAAATGTCGAAGACAGCATAAATGTATCAGTTGCACTTCCACAGTAAACTACATGCATTGTGGTTCATAAGTGCAATGCAGTACAAAAGTCTTCAGTGGACTTGGAGAGACAGTAGCTGTATTTCTAACATTACAACTTAAATCTGAAACTGAATCGTACAGTTTATCTCTTCAGCTAAGCTGCCTCCAAAAATAATTTTATGTAGTGAACAAATTACTGAACTTTTAGATGTACGGTACCTTTTCTGCTCAATGTCTCATATCTCTGTAGGCACACAAGGTTGGGAATATGTCCCACCACACCCTCCACCTTAATCTAGGGAGAATTTGTGTTAATAAAAGTTGAAAAATTTCAGGTAATATGGCTCAGCCCCAGTTCCGCCTCTGCCAATTGAGGGCCCAGTGTGCTTATAACCCTTCCATGCAAACAACTACGTCTGCGGTACAGTGTGCAAAATAAGTGTTTTTACAGTTATCTGGAGTTTCAGTTTTCAATATTGGCCGATGTCAATCCCCGGCTGATATTTTAGAAAGGAACTTGCCGTGTATGGCATAGTGTGCACTACAAGAACTGTCACCTCAGTCTTATGAGTTACAAAGTGGGCTCTTAGAGTCAGACATTACAAAATAATCTTTATTTAAAGTTTAGGCCAAGTTATCTGTTTGGTCGTATCAGCATTTTAGGTAAATTTTCTTGTACTTACTGTATATTGGATTAATATGGGGAATATTAGCTGATACAGATATTGGGCACTAAAAATTAGTCAAACACTAGTGCTTTTCTCCGATTTCAGTAACACGTACGTGGTAGATTCAGGATTATTTGGGCATACGGTACTTGATGTACGTATTGTGACAGTTAAGCACTTCTGTAAGGATAAGATATTTTATCAGGCAGTGAAGACTTTAAATGTGAAAATAATTGGTGAAGTAGAGAGAGGCAAGAATTTTGAAAGAGGTAATGATACAGCTGGGCATACAATATGACAGGCTCGTAGCTACGGTGGGCCTGGGGGCCTGAACCCCCAGATGTTTGCCAGCCTCCCCCCCAGAAATTGTGTGTGTCCTAATAAAATGTGCAAGAATTATAGGACGGCAATCAATGCCGTGACCCCCCCCCATTTGATACCTAGGCCCCCCTAAATCAGTGGCGTAGCTAGACATTTTTTGTGGGGGGGTGAAAGCAAAAATTTCCGACAGATTATTATCTAGGGACTTTTTTTTTTTTTTTTTTTTTTGCTTTCCGGGCGATTTGAGACCGAATTTTGATTTTCACGTTGACATTCGATGTGTAATTCTGCTTAAAAGCATGACAAGTGTTGTAAGTGTTTCAGATGAATTTTTTTAATTATTTCCGACAGAGGCCTTCAAAGGCTTTGTGGGGGGGGCGACCGCCCCCCTGCCCCCCCCTCTAGCTACGCCACTGCCCTAAATATTCCATCCTAGCTATGCCCCTGCTATATTAAAGACTAGCAGTTTGTGTACAGTTTCAATAGGGAGGGGTATACAGTGTGGATAGTTTTATTGAAGAACTGTAGAAGCTGCTTACTTTGCTGTATGTATCTTAAATTGTGTAGTGTCATCTGTGCATGTACATGTAGGCCTATTCCTGAACTGTTTCAATCAATATTCAAGTACATGTTTGTTGAGGACAAACATCAAAACCATCAACAAGAAAAAAGACACCCGTAAAACCCCTTTCCCACTTATGCGGTAGTGGTACGGTTGTGCCCGATTCTGGAGTGTACGGTTCTCCTTTAGTTTTTTTTTATTATTATCTAAGCTGTGCGATTATAAGTTGATCACGGTGGTGTAGCGGTTACTGCGGTCTGATGTATTTCGGCTCACGTAAGGTCGGAGAAGAAGTGCAATGTGTCAACGGATTGTTGGGGATGACAGACGGTTATCACGGAGAAATCACGTTAGCTAAACGGAAGCAAGCGTTGGCTTTCCTGATAGTCGCGGTTTCACTCCCAAAGTTTCAGGGTAGAGGAAGTCTGCGGTAGTCTCGCGGTAGGTCGTGAAAGTTTCACAGTTTGCTTGCTATCCTTCGCGGTTAGCACGGTTTCCTCACGTTTTAAAGTTTTCCGCTTCATTTCGGTGGGAAAATTAAATAGGTTTAATTCTTCGGCGGTACCGGCGGATACTCACGGAACCTGAAGAAGCTGGCGGAAACATGCGAATCACCTGGCGTTGTCTTTGAGGTTCTCTGCGGTTATCAAACAGCGCTCTGAACTGCATAAGTTGGAAAGGGGTATAAGTATTTTCGGAAACTTTTCTTTTTGTCACCCTACTGGTGCAGAAATTAGCTAATATAATGTACATAACTTTCTCGGACACAGAAAATGATTATGAGTATGCCCTACTTTGCGCAATTGTCGTTACATTCGTAAAACCCCCTAAGGCTACCATATTAATGATGAATGATAGCTATACATTACGTAGTCTTTGGTACCCAAAGACGAAATAATGATACGTATACACTCTTCCCGTACCAGCTCTGGTTGTTTTGGTCAACATCTCTTGTTTTGGAAAAGGAAATCAGCATAAAGATTTGTCATACATCCGCAAGACCATGAAGTAAGTGCAATGACGTAGCATAGTCACCAATTGAAAGAGGCCAGGAGACATTCACACCACCACCTTTTCAGGGAACATTCAAATCACCGCTTTCTATGTAACCCTATAGATGAAAATTAGACATGGACATCAGGCCCTGCTCATTAAATCAGACCACATACTTCACAATTGCTGCCTTGAGCATTATTATTGTGGTGTACTCTAAATTTTCAAATTTGGTGGTACAACAATGTCATTTCTTTAATTTTCTCGTATTCTTCTGTTTTTCTTCCGTAAACAGATTTTCAGACTCAAAACGATACATCATTCTCTGCTGCAGCCGTCACTCCGCCCACTTTAACAATGGAAGGCTGTCCATCCGGCTGGAGGTATGAGGTTGTACGCTTCCATTCGAGTGGTTTGCCCGCAGCACAAGTTTGCCGAAACATGAGCGGGAGTCACCACTGGATATGTGCCAAAGGTTGGGAGCCTCTCCGTGAAGACCCATACTGCGTGAAAGTTTCTAAAATTGAGAATGTTAGTGCCAGCGTGAGTGCACTGAGGGATAAGTCCGCCGTCCTTCGAGCCCAGACTAGGCCGAGTTGTTTAGTAGCTGATAAGTTTAAACTTCTTTTCTATCAATTGCCAGGGACTCCTGTTGAAGTCTCTCCGTCAGTGTTTCGTATACGTCGAGAAAATGACCAGTCACACCAAACTCCGGAGCAATATCAAAAATTTACTTTCATATCCCATCCTTGTTCCAGACTTATAAATTTCTGGGAGGAGATCTCAAACTCTACGTTTAATGTTTCTTTTACGTCGTTTTTGAATGGTGGACTCCCTCCAAAGAAACCCTTGATTCTTTCAGATGGGACACGTCTTAAAACACAAACGGAAATGCTTTTTGATAACGACGTCTATTTTCGTTTAGATCAATATCTCGTGCTGGAAAGGTGGAACGAAAGCCTTTCTGAATTGATTAAAAGGGCAAACTTTGGACCTAACATATTACAGTTACTGGAAATGAAGGTTTCAGATATTAGAAAATGTAGTCAAATGTATACGCTGGAGATGTGGTTGAGAATGACAGACTCTTACGCAATAGATTTTTGTGTTTTCCAGTACTCAACCAATGTATATGATGCAAACATCATCCCACCACTTAATTTCACAGGGCAAACACTTGCAGCTCGATACAAATTTTGCAGGCAAAAGATCAAAGACGTGCAAGATTCAGATGTACTGAAACATTCACATTTTCCTCTCGTTTCATCCGCGAATCCTTGCACGATTTACACATACTATCAACCGGCTTTTGATGGTTCTTTTGATATCATAACAAACCGAAATGTACTTCGATTATGGGAAAGAACTTGGGTATCTGCCGGATGGCAAACTCGTGTGCTGAATGAATCAGATGCCATGTCCCATCCTGATTATACAAACCTCAAGAGGAAATTTCAGTCTTTACCCACTGTCAACTCGAAAAGGTATGAACTTGCCTGCTTTTTAAGGTATTTGGCGATGGCGGTCGTTGGCGGTGGGTGGATGTCAGATTATGATATGCTACCGTTACACTTTCCGCCATGTTCAAAAATACCTTTTAACGGTTCCTTCACGTTGTGGTCCGCTCACATACCCTGCCTTGTGTCTGCAAGTGCACATTATTACACGCGAATCGCTAATCTCATGGCGGACGTGGCTCTTCAGTGGCGATGGCATACCGATTTCTTCGTGAATGAAGCTACTGGGGTTGCACAAGTCTCTGATATGACGGTCTTCTCACTCCTCGTTCACCAGGATCGAGTTAAAAGTTTTGAGGTTATTATTGAAACTCATGATTTTTTAAGGGCAGGGTTTGCTTGCAACAAGTCTGTACATCTTTTAGAAAACCAAAACTCTGGGTATTTGCCGGAATGGATATCTTCACTCCCCTGCGGTGTCCATATATCACATGCATTTATGGACTGGATTAGAAAAAGAAACATTACCCTCTGGCCAGGTCTTTCTTGGGACACAGAACAACTCCTTCCCACATTTCGTCAAAAGTTAATGAACTATGTGCATAAAATTTTCCTTCAGAAATGTAATTTAGCATTCAAAACTGAAGAGTTGGAACAGGGGTGAGCAATTATCCCATCTCGAGAGAGGTGTTCCAAAGTAAACATGGCTAGCAATCTTTCCTTATGATCGACGATATGTAAAAAATACTGCATTCTAACAACCGTGTTTATCCTCTGAACACTTTTCTAAACTTTTTTTGCCCCAACTTTGTAAACACGTCCTAATGCTTAAATCTACGAGTGTTTAGTGCTAGGACATTTAAATGTTTGAACCTTAAACATGTTTAAGGATTTGGTGCTTGTTGTAAGAATACGGTGTTCAGGTTTTAAACACTTGAATGCATCATGCACGTACGGACTATACACATACATGTATGGGAGCATTTAACAGTCAATCATTGACTACTAAGTTCAGCACTGCTTGTTTGCAATTATAAACGTTATGGACTAACAGTTCACCTGGTTCAATCTTTGTATTTGAAAACCAAATTACAGTAATCAATAGTTCCAGAATATTAACAAAACAGTTACTCATGACATTAATGCACATGTACAAAAAAAGATAAGAACAAATTATCTAGGATTTTCTTCAAATTTTACTTCAACGCATGCATTTGATTCATATTCTTGGATTTTCTTCAAATTTTAGTTCATCTTGTTTGATTCAAATTTGATTCACTTCGTTTCAGATTTTCAGTTACATTCAAAATTTATTGAAATGTTCACTTCTGCCAAACAGATAAAAATGAACATCGACATTTTGTAACAGCGAGGAAATCGATGGAGTTGGAATAACATTCCTCACAGTTCCATTTTAATGTAGCAGTAAACTGCTGGGACAGCAAAGTTGTGAAACTTACCCTGAACTTGATTTTGACATCAACACTAAGGCAAGCGCAAGTTAACATAGTGAATATTCCCTGAATACTAATTAGTAACTAGCAGTTAATGGTTGCAAGGAGGCAACTAGATCCTTCTACCTTTGACCTATGATGTCGTCAACAGCACATGCACAAATTTTTACGCTCAGGCACTAACTCACCAAGTTTAAACATAATCAAACAGACTATTTTGAAGGAATTGACAATACTATGTTGAAAATTTTGGCCTAGTAGGCCTTTGAGCTACACTGAAATTTGACCTTGACCAATAGAAATCCCAAAAGTATTATACTAAAATTTTTCTCACCATTGCACGGGTTTTCATATGGTGTAACGACTTCTTTGACATACTGACAAGCAGTTATAATAACTAAATGCCCCCTTTCTGCCTATTTGATCTTTGGCGTATGATGTCTTTAAATATATGAATGCAAAAGTTCTCATGGTCAGTCACCGACCCGCCAAGTTAGAACTTGACTAGACTTAATGTTTAGAAGACGTTAGCAAAACACTTTGCTGCTCACTCCCAAGTACACATGTCAGTCACATCTTCAATGTCGGGTGTACTACAATACCTCTTCCCATATTAATACGGTGCATATGATTGGTATGCTACCCGATCAAAGTGTCAAGTGCAATATATTGTCAGGTAACCAAAATGCAAAATAACTCGCAATGGTGAGTTTGTAAGCGTACTACCCAAACCTGACCAAAATTATCAACATAGAACTAGCAGGCCCGTAGTCAAGGGGGGCCAAGCCCCCCCCCCCCCCCTGGAAAATTTTTGCCCCTCCTAGAAGATCAGAAATTACCATTGCCGTAATGCATTTTAGTATGTTTCGCCCCTCTGGAAATTTTTTCACCCCCAGAAGCTTTTTCGCCCCCTAGAAGCGTTTTCGCCCCCTTCAGCACCTTGTCTGGCAACGGGCCTGAGAACTAGAACACTTCTTTAACCATATAATCCACACCAACATGCAAAGATACATTAAATCAAATACACCTCTCTGGAAATGAGAGTGACTGTACAGTGTATGCTGCATTGTTGAACAGTGTTTGCTGTTACTCTGGAATAATGTCCTGGTATTTTCTCTAAAATTTTATAAAGTTTGCAGATTTCTGAAACTTATAGCCAACATTAAATAAAAACTGTGATAACCCGAAGAACAAATTTCTGAGCGTGATGTAAGGGCTCAGGTTTTGACATGAGAATTTCTACAAGGGCAGCATCGTCCACATGTGCATCAAATTCAACATTTTGAGAAGGTGAACAAAGCCATTAATATTCATGAGTAAAGCAAATAATTCTCACTCTGTTACACTAAATCAAGAAGACGCCTCTAGTGGCAATACCTTAATTATAGTAGTAACCCAAAAGATTATCTTGATCGTTAATTGTCTGAGTCAAATATGAGCCAGTGGCAATCCTTTAGGTGTCACTGTACAAAGTGAAACGACCGTCTCGTTTAGGCATATGAAGAACTGGTGGATTACACATTAAATTACGAATTGTGTCAAAGCCTTCTGGTGTTCCTCTGTCCATTTAAACTGACATTTTTCCCTACTTGTGTATAGGTCTCAAATGTTCCTGAATACGACGAAAAAGATTGACACGTAATTAACTGCACCTAAATATCTGCATGCTGCCTTTGCGTTTGTGCGCAACAGGTGTATTGCAGTAAACCTATCAGTAAGTGGTTGGATAGTAGCCCTGCTGTCACTGTGTACCGTTAAAACATGCCCCATGTAGGTAACAGATAAATAAACTACACTTAGGTGGAGAAATTTTCAAACCACTTGCTCTTAAAGCTTGAAAATAGCTAACAAGTGCTTAGAATGTGATTTGTCCTTACTGTAAGCAATAATATTGCCATGCATTGAAATGCAAAACTGATCTGATTGGTACCTGTCATAATACTTCATTCATCTTTGATTAACATTGCTCTGTCTGAGTTACCCATAGTACGTAATGTCTCGTTCAAGAGTAGGAAGGAATGATTAATTCTCTGAATTCTACCGTTCAGTGAACGAAAGTAAGTTCCGATACGTTTTTCATTCGTGCCCTTCTTTGGAATTAAAAATACAGGAGACGTATAAGACTGGTGTCCAACAGCAAAACAATTATCATATTTTTACCATAGTAAACCATGGTAGAATGATGTAAGGTGTTGTAAACCTGTGGTACAAAAAGTGTGGTAAATTTTCTGCACCATTCACCATAGTACTGTAGTAAGTCTGTTGCAGATTTGTGGTAAATTTGGTGTGGTAAATTTGCGATAATTTTGCCTCGGAGAAGCTATGGTAAATATAGAGTAAATTCATTGAATGTAGTCTGTGGTAAATTTACAACCACGTTAGCATGGTAAATTGTAGTAACTTGTGTGGTATTATGTTAACGAAAAAGTCACATGGTAAATTAATACGTATCTACCACAGAGAAGCTATGGTAAGTGTTCAGTACATTCATTGTGAATTTACTAATTTTCAGTACAAAACAAACTTAAACTGAGTAAGAGCAAGTATTCGTGGACAAATGAACAAGGAATGGAAACATTCCGTCCCGTCTTAGTGTAATTTTGGGCAGATTTTTTTTTTGTAAAGACTAACCATATTACTTCAACATTGGTAATTAGTGATATCATACATGCTATTGCTACCAACAACTTCTCTTATTTCAGTTGGAATTCTGAGATATTTAATTAAATTAATGAAGCTTAAACTGGTGTTTCTTCACTTCCGTCCCATCGCACTTGTTAATAGTAGCGTAGCTAAGGGGGCAAGGGGGCAAGTTGCCCCAGGCGCCACCTTAGGGGGCGCCAAATCGAGATCACTTAAAAAATGTTGGAACTCAGTACCATTTGCCATAAGCTTGATATTGATATAGCAATTTCATCTTTAAATAAAATAATGTTTACGATATTGCTAGTGTTTCCCTTTTCATATGCGGTAAATAAGCCTTGGAAGTGCCATTTTCATCGATCTGGGAAGCATTTGGGGCCAAATTTTCTTTCACTCCGCGCCAACCCATGGTGGCCAGGGCCGGAGCGCTGAGAGTCTGTCTATGGGCTCCGCCCCCCCCCCCTCCCGACAAATTCCTGGCTACGCCTTTGTCAACACTATGTGAAGTAGCATCTAAACTCTTTCTGAAAGTAAAATATTTTCCCTAAAAAATTTTGCCCCCCTGAATTTTTTTTTCTGCGGACGCCCATGGACATTTGTTCTATTCAAGTTCTTGAGTTGAGTAGCCTAAGTATTTATAAGACTACCCCAGGAAGATGGAGGTAGGGGCGCAAATTCCGTTCCTTGGTCCGGGCGCCACAAATCCTAGCTACGCCACTGCTTGTTAATTGTGTTACTGTGGCAACACGGTCCACTCAAACAATCTTGCATTGTTTTATGAAAGAACACTTGATCTAGAATATTGTACTACAGTAACATCTCAGATGGCAACTTATGAAAAACTGCATAGCCTAAGTAAAAGTGCCTAATTTTCCATCCCGTTACAGAACACTAATTTTCGATTTGACCCTGACTCCCTGCAGTCTGCAAAAAGTAAGACAGGAGGAAAGATGTAAATAAAAAATTAGAAAAGAAAAAGAAGATGCAAGCAGTCTGCCACTGCTGGCCGTTCAAACGGTACTACTTGCCGTTCGCATTAGTGTGCCTATATCAAATTGCTAGCTGATGATATTTGTGCGACCGTCTACATTACAGGATTGAATTTCACAGCAGTCTGCAAGACACGCTATCAGGCATCCCTTCCAAAGCCAGACATTCTTCCTCCGAAGTTCTTCGGCTGCTTCTGATGTGAAGTGCTACAAGCCTGTACTGCTTATTAGCAGGGTTGTTCCCGTTACACTTTGAAAGTAACTCGTTATAGTTACAGTTAATTCCATAAAATTGTAACTCGTTACAGTTACTAGTTACAATGTTGAAAAAGTAACTAGTTACAGTTACTTTTGACTGAAAAGTAACTAGCTACATTTCAAAAGTAACTAGTTACTTCAAGGCGAATATACGATACCTCGGTACCTGGAATGGAAGAAGGGGTCATAATTAGATAGTAAGAAGGGGCACATGAGAGGACCGAACCTCATTTGTGCCGGTTATCCTTAGGTGTTCCCCAAAGAAAGTCAATGGTGCCAGCTGATCTTCACTGGGGATTCAGGCAGAGACTCCCTACGCTCATCATGAAGCAGCGAATCATGATACTGTGTCGGAGCTTACGCAAATTATTTGTTAGACGAATATGGTTGTAACCAAAAGTTTTCCAGTTACGACAGTACTTCTTTGACAGTGGAAATCTTTGTACTCCCATCACAATTTAGAGAGATTAACGGCTATTAAAGGGGAGAGTATTGTTTTAGCAGTAATTAAAGTCTTCACCCCTCAAGGGCATAAATACGGTAAAACAATGCTCTATATTTGTTAACGGTAAAATTTTAAAACCTCACCGCTAAGGTTGGGCTAAGTGATATTTCCGCATAAATTTCAGGTTTCACATTGTGTTGATACAAAACAATACATAGAAATGGTGAGACTATGTAGTTTACACATGCAGACCATGTGCCAATAATTCACTTTCCCTTTACAATACATAGGTGAAGCTTTAAGTCGGACACTTCCCTCTTTTTTCAATTAGCTTTGTTAGGATACTTTTAACGCCATTTGGCCATTTCAATATTCTGCTTTATATATATATATATATATATATATATATATATATATATATATATATATATATATATATATATATATATATATATATATACATATATATATATATATATATATATATATATATATATATATATATATATATATATATATATATATATATATATATATATATATATATATATATATATATATATATATGTTAATCTTACTATTATTCCAGTGTAAGGAGTTACGGGCATTGAAAAGAACATAATATAGCCTAAATTCATACGTTTGATTCATCAAATAGGGATACCATATATGCTAATTTAGATACATAAATGGATGCACGGTGTTTACCGACGATTGGGACCGTATAATTTACTAGGCTCCGACGCACGAGTCCGGATTCGACTAGCTTAATGGCGGTCTCAAGAGTGTTTTTCTAGATTAGGAATTTGCCCGGAATAGAAGGTTCCGGAATCGAAATTTTTCCGGAATGTGATGTAACTAGACTTGTACTCGGAGTTCATTCCAGCCGAGTTCTCAAATATGAAAGTTACATTAAAAGTGTTTAAAGTTCCATTGTAATTTGTGCACAATGTACAGATGTAAAGTATTGTCACACACGATCAACTAAATTACTAAGGAGGCCAGGCTATGGAAGTGATTACAAACGATGACATTAATAATGATAGACATGTTCAATAGAATTAAAACATCTGTAAGTTTGATATGTTATACATTGGCAAAATGACTTGAAACTGGTGCCATTAGAATCAGAACTGGCCGGAACTTGAGGGGTACGTACCATGCTAGAAAAGATGTTGGTGAGGGCGACGTCCATAATTGAGATCAATGATAAATATATCGAAAATAATTTTACCAAAGAGTCATCAATTTGAAAATTTTCTGTTACTAGTTTGAGTAAAATGCAATTTGTGGTCATTTTGACTATTTGTAACGGGAAAGTAACGGGACCCAAATGTAACGCCGTTACAGTTACTTTTACACAGAAATGTAACTAGTTACTTGCTCCGTTACTGAAATGCAAATGTAACTCGTTACAGGGTTCCGTTACACAAAATGTAACTCGTTACAGTAACGCCGTTACTTGTAACTCGTTACTTCCCAACCCTGCTTATTAGTAAGAAGGTATGAGCGTTCTAGCAATGTTCCTTCTCCCTCGGTGTGCTAACGATGTTAGCACACACTGAATATAGCATACTGACATAGTAAAACAGTCACTGTTCTGTTGAAAACCGCGGTTAATACACCCAAAACTGGCCTAGTAATGGTGAGCATGCATAGTAAGGAAACTCCTTAAAATTTATCCCCAAGCGTGGAATTTCTTTTCTCATTTAAATACTAATTTGCACCACTTTTAATCATTCCATATCTAGATCATTAACTTCAGTTCCTAATGTAGCACCCACAATTTCCTAACTTTTCAAACTGCACCATATTTGAGAATAATCAATATAAACATTTGAAAGCATGTGAGTATGCTTACATTAATCCCAAAGTTTACACATGTCCAAGCTCCTGGGTATGCTGTTTGTTGTTATACTCACCACTTTGGCTTAAGAAAGATATTTTTCTCCGAAGCACAGCTCAGCTCTTATTTAGCATGCCCTTTGGAGCTATGTTTACCAATACGATCTGGACTAACTTCACAGAAGTTACACTGAGTAAAGCTTGAAGTGAGAATTAACAAAGAAAAGATTTATATTTTGGAAATAAGAACACATTCCACAATAGTACACTTTTCTTTAAAGAGGAAGAAATGACCCAGAGAACAGAGTATCATTGGACCGACTACTAGAGTGTTAACATTTAAGCAGTGTCTATGCATCCTGGAACATCTCACTCACCTTGCCACGTCCTTGTGTGTATTCCTGTACAGGTCCACCAACTCTGCCGAAAACACCTTTGAGCCCTGTTCTCTTCCAGCTCTTCAAACTATTCTTTTTAACACCTACCCTTCCTTGAAAAAGCCTGTCTAAACACTCCACATGAAGAATGATTCTCTACAAACCATATCAGCAACTGAACATCAATTTGATCAGGCTGAATGCATTCATTCCTCTCTATATTCATTAATAGTGTCTCCCATTTCGCTAAACAAATGAGTCCTCAAATTCTTTCATTGGTTTAACTTACAAATGCTTCTTCTAACAGGAAATTTTAGTCTGATATGGAGGCGATGTGCTAGCACCCTCTTTTGTCCCAGGCTACTCAGGCGAAATGTTTGTCGTTGTAAAAACGCCAGTCTTGCTTTATCTTTCACCTCTTTTGCCATCGCCTCCATCAGTTCTTCTTTGAAAGCGCATTGATCGATACTGTTATGGTCCCCTTTGAAAAACATGCAAAATAATTATCCTCCAATTACCAAATTACTTTTATGTTCCAACAATTATCAGCATTCAGCACTTAGCTTCAAAAAAGTATTTCTCAAAATTATTTCCAAATGAAACAAATAGTGTAATGCAAACACTTTTTAAACATGCTGCCCGAAGAAACAGGCATATTTATTTGAGAGAGTTGAGCTTATATAGCGTTATTTTGTTGATAGAATCCACAAATGTACCTGATTTGTGAATGTGTTAGTCCTACTTATCTCATCTATTACAAATAGCAAAATTCTAAAGCCAGAATAAAACCGCATTTTTCTAATACCGCTGGCAATGAAGTAAGGATGAGCCTTAGGGCCACAGTTCATTATACAGCTAGATAGCGTCACCTATTAAAACCAAATCATTGCCACTTAAGCTAATTCCATGGTAGATGGCCGGTCTAACTAACTAGTTTTAATAGATGAGGTAAGTAGTAGTGCAATAAATCTTTGAAGAAAAGATTGCCTGTCATCAACTCAACTAGTATATTACATGTATACCTAGACTCATACTGCTTAACTAACCTGTTTTCTTTGCAACATCAACAACTTTGTTCCGATCATAATTTTGTATCCCATACTGATACTTGAAGAATTGTAAACGGATTTGCTTTAAATTCAATGTGAGAAAAAGTTTTAAATAGCTGCTAGATGCTAAACTCTCCCGGGAAGATTAATATATCACAATTATTTGTTCCCAAGTTATCAAGCGTGTTTCAATTATTGGCAGGCTATTATTTAAAGCTACCGAGAAATATTCTTTGTACGTTTCTATTTAACTCTAATTTATCCCGGTGTTGCAGACTCAAGTCTTGCGGACTGGGTTCAAGCCTCCATAATTGTGACTCGTGACTATAGTCTTTAAACTACTTGCAATGACTTTTTACTTTACCTGGACTTGCAAACAATGACTTGTGACTTTATAAGGACTTGCAAAGATTACTTTCCACCGTCTCTGGTTTATCCACATCTTGGTGACTGCTCCATTATTTGGGATTTTTCTTTACTTTGGAAACATACAAGGAAATATGTAAGATGACATTGCATTTGACCTTTTTGTGTTGTAAAATTAATTACTGTTAAGTGATCCCAAAATTCATATGGTATTGTTGCAAGGTATGGATGGACCACAGAATCAAATGTAATGTATCAATGCCACGTTGTTTTAGGAGCATGCGTCATATCATAGGCCTAAGCGTAACGTTATTTCTTGCAAATCGGGTGGCAGGGGGTACCTCCCCCACCCCCGACACCGAGATTTCCAAATCGTCCATGAAAGTTGACCTACTTGAGACAAAATACTGAAATGCCGAAATTTTTCTGTCCAAATTATGATTTCAAGCCCCCCCCCCCCACCTGGGAAATCGCATATAAGGGTCCCCTTTTCCCCAAATTTTCCCGAGGAGGTCCCGGACCCCCCCCCCCCCCCCACCTAGAAGCGTTTTTATGCTGGTTTCTCTTCCTGAAGATTGAACCATCTTTCTCCTACTAGATACCCTGTTTAATACACCCGTATATACGCGGGTTAAAGATGAATAGTCCATGATTATCTTTTTTAATAACTAGCTTAAACACAAGGGCAATTCTGAGACCGACTTTTGATTTTCACGTTGACATATCGATGTGTTATTCTGCTTAAAAACATAAGAAGTGTTGTAAGTGTTTCAAATGAATTGTTTTTATTTATTTCCGACAGAGACTAGAAATTTCCGACAGAGGCCTTCGGAGGCTTTGTGGGGGGGGGGGCGACCCCCTGCCCCCCTCTAGCTACGCCACTGTCTTAGACAACATACTCTTCTCTTTCACCTAACCAGAAATTAGAATTCACTAAATTATGGATATTTTCAAGCCATTTATGATCAGTTCCGAAAAATATCCCAAAGATAGCACCATTTTGCATCCAGGCAACCTTAATTAACAGAAATTTCTCAAAAGGGGAGGGGGACACTCCCTCTCCTTAAACCCCTTCCCTAAGACGGCACTTTTATGTAGTGACAAAGGAAGGATCCTGCACATGCACTGCTGTATAAAACCACTGGGAGTTACACTCTTCTTTTGCACCTAACCAAAAATTAGAATTCATTTGAAGGGGGACTGAGGTGGCATGTCGACGTCATCTGTTCTGCCCCCCCCCCCCCCATCACCAAATCCTGGCGGCGCCACTGAGAGCATTACGTGACGCATCGAGCAAAATACCCCTTTTGATTAGTTGTTTTGGTCACGCATGTATACAGCAATATATTTGACTCCCTCCCTGGCTCGGCCCCCGGCCTCTATATGCTCCTTCGCTCAGTTGATCCTTTATGTTTGGGGACCCTGTTGAATAATCCTGGCTACGCCACTGCTGGTAGCTAAATAATTTTGCAAAACTGTGCCACAAGGTGTCATATTAAAGGGCCCATAGGCCGATCTTATTATACGTGCACATAATGTCAAAACATAGTACCGGAAGTCGAAGATTTACACCACTCACGAATTTGATAATTGGTGTAAATTATGACACTGGTATGTAATGTGCAAATATTTCTAATAAATCTTAAGTGGCGATTTTGTGGTCCATGTAGTGGGCCTATTTCGTTGTAAGAGGGAACATTAGCGGACATCAAATTGTGGCAGTATGGCACTCCTATATATGAGACTCAGGACCGTTAGGATCGACGTGACTAACTACATTTGACTTTCTAAAACCGGCAAGGACGTTGCGGATGCTTACTAGTATGGTCTGGACCATGGGCCCACCCCATAATTTTTTTACGCAGGGTAAGTAAGTGGCACCCAGCTGATTCCTGCTCAGCACATGCCATGTACATAAAATCATTGTACTACATATCACAAAACAATCTTGGCCCTACCCCGTGTTGCGGACTCTGTTGGCTCAGCCCCTCTTCAAGGCTTCCCAAACATGACTGATACGTCTGGACAAGGAATCTTCTTTTTTCTTCTTCTTCTTTGTGAAGGTGATACACCCACATTCATTCACCACGCATGCGTCGAGAGGCTTAAGAAGGCTAAATATGCTTAGCAATAAAAGTGACAGGGTCCGTATGGATAGAGGCAGCCCTGATATTACATTGGAGGGGAGACTATTCCAATCCTTCACAGTTTGGGGCAAAAAGCTTGTACACTCCCAGTTTGATCTAGCATACTGCATGGCAAATATGCCGTTCAGCCTGCTACAGGGTTAGCATGGGCGTCAATCCTGGGGGACAGGGGGACATGTCCCCCCACATTTCGATGGGTGGGGGACACAATATCAAATGTCCTCCCACACTTCGTAAAGAGTAGTGTCGTGGCTCTATCTGACTGGCTTTTTGAGTGGCATGTAGGTTTGTTGAAAGTGTCTCAATGCAGATTCTGAATGCAGGTTTTGTCAGGGAAAT
Organism: Holothuria leucospilota; assembly: GCA_029531755.1. Taxonomy (NCBI): domain Eukaryota; kingdom Metazoa; phylum Echinodermata; class Holothuroidea; order Aspidochirotida; family Holothuriidae; genus Holothuria; species Holothuria leucospilota. The sequence goes on from CM055965.1 coordinate 16,298,621, forward strand.
CGAAAAATTTCGGCGCGCTTCGTGCGCATGCGTCACGTTTGCACTCCTTCTCATGACCATTAATAAGGTGATTATACAAGGAACTATTCTGATCACAACATTGTCCAAAACAGATACATCTCCAAACATCTGTATAGGGGCCCCGCATCAATATTGGATCCTTCAATCTAATTTGTAAGCATGATGTGGAAGGTTGAGACTTTAGAGCACGTTGTTGCCGTTATACATTTTTTAAAAACTTTTACGAACTTTTTCGAGCGAAGCCATTATCGGTATGGATGGTGATTGCTAATACACTTACGAAGAAAATGCTGAAACGCGCTTGTTAGTCCTTCACACCTTTTGCTACACCTATCAGGGAGGTTTAACATCACCTTACTGGGCCTATTCTCTCCCTCCTGCCGATTCTCCATTGCTGGAAGCTGTTCGTCTGGATTTTCGTTCAGAATTAGTAAAAATACGATAGATGTAAAGTGCTTGGCATCATAATCTATATTACCATTTGGATGTCAGGAAATAAACATTACGCCATTGCCCCATTTATATAATTGATCCAGAGCTTCCAGGAGGTCCTATACAGGCATTTGTCAGCATTCCTTTTATAATGCACAATGAAGGAAAGGAAATTTTTCATAATAGTCCAAGAAAGTTTCTGTTGACCCAGCGCAGGTGTTTTTGCGGAAAAACTTTGCCAAAAAAGTAGCCAAAGGGGGGCTTCAGGAAGGTTGTTGAAAAGGTATTCGATCAGCTCCAAAAATAAACCAAAGAAGTACCATTTTGCATCTAAGCAACCTTAAATTTACGAAAATTTCTCAAATGGGAGGGGTACACCACCTCCTCTTAGACCCCTCCCCCAAGGCGACATCTTCATGTAGTGACAAAGGAAGCATTCCCACTGCTGCATACAAACGCAGGGTGCTTAAAAAAGGTGCAATTTACTCGTCTCCACCGCAGTTAGTAAAAGCATCCAGGCAGCCGGAAAATTAGAATTCACTAAATTATGGACATTTTCCAGCCATATACGGTGAGCTCCAATATCCCAAAGATAGCACCATTTTGCACTTAAGCAACGTTAAATTAACAAAATTTCTCAATGGGGACCCTTAGACCCCTTCCCAGGACGACACCTTTATGTAGTGGCAAAGGAAGGATCACCACAGCTGCCATACAAAAACGCAGAGCGCATAACAAAGTGCAACTTACACGCCGCCACTGGAAAAACATCCAGCCAGTCCGAACTGGGGGCCTTCACACCCAAAAACATATGGTCCTAGTTTCGGGCGTGGTTGGGTCCATGATCTCTGACAATGATCAACGCAGCGGAGTGGTTTCAGCTATTTTTGGAATGATTAAAGTAACATCTTGAAGTCATTCCCTCGACTCCGCGTATTTCAACTGGCAGATCATCTGTGATAGTCATGTTAACTTTGGAATCATTGGCGTAGACAGAGGGGAGGCAGGGGGTCATGCCCCCTATCAAAGTCTGAAAAAAATTTGTTCGGCCTAATGGAACGCAAAAATTGGCTTCAGGTAATGCTAAATGTTGCACCAGATTGCATCTGAGGGTACTTAAATGTTCAAAAAATTCTCAAAGGGAGAGGGGTGTACCCTCCCCCAGGCCGGCGATCAGGCCCCTCAGTTGGCCCCCTCCAAACAAGAATCTGGCTCCGCCAGTGTTTGGAATCCTAACTCTTATTAGAATAGGACAACGTGAGTCATCACAAAGAGGACACAGGGAAGGGCCTATATAGAAAGACACGCCCTTTTAAAAAAGAGGGCTTGATAGTTGGAAGTTGTTATGTGATTCTGCATACTTGTAGAATGATAAATTATTTGCCAGCAACATGTGTGTATTTGATTTCTATATAGTTATTCCTACAAAATATTTCATAAAATACATAATAATATGTCTCCTTATGTATACAAAAAACCGTATAAAGTATGCACCAAATCACATATTTTCACATTAAAGAAACACAAAAAAACACAAAAACTTCTCACCGTGAGAGGGGGGACACCCCTCTCCCACACCCTCCCCCCTCGCGCGCAAGCGCGCTCGGGCTCGGTCGCTTCGCTCCCTTGCAGAATCTACACCTTCGCCCCCGGACAAATTTCTGACTACGCGCCTGGTCATGTGTGTCCCCCCACACTTATATACGGATTGACGCTCCTGGGGGTTAGTGTAGCCCCCATGCAGGAGTTTGAGAAATTTAGGAATTAAAAGATGCGATGGATCTTTGTGAAGTGCTTCGAGGTCTATCTTTGATTAAAAGAGTTATATAAAATTGGAATATTATTACTTACGTAGGTAGGCAAGTACCATTTATAGAACTTGAGGCACTCTAGCTGGCCCATAGAAATAACTTACTTTTATTTCTATGGGCCACAAACACTTGCAATTGGAATGAATAGGTGATAACTTAGTTATATACACCCCAGGCGCCAAAATTCCAAGATGCAGTTGTTACGAGAAAAAATTTGGCTCAAATATGACGAGAGTCGTTCCCTCTGCTGAAAGAAGATGCTCATCCTAAAGAATGTATCCTCTACGCACTGATGTAGATTTAACTTTGATAATTAAAAAACTCGGTAGGTCCTCTTGCCTACGACGATTTTTAAGTGATCGTTCTGTTCTATTTGTGATTTGTTCTTCAGGTGGCTGTATCTTGCATTCCGTTCTGTAGGAGTACCGATTTCGCGAAATCCTCTCATTACGACAATTTCGAAGGCCAAACTGCCTTATGTATTTTAACTAGTCCGCAGTCTGCTGACCTAACGTTAGTGTTAGGTCGCATTGGGATTTCCCATACTAGATCAGCAATATACGCCATTTGCAAAATTGGGCTACCGCAAATTCACATAGCTTAGGGCCTACACTACAGGCAGCTGCCTAGGCTACTGTAGGTGCCTAGGGCAAGGCTAGGCCTAGGTCTAGGCAAGGCTAATTGACCTCTGACAAGTTAGGCCTAGCCTAGGCCTACAGATCATTTAGGATATATACTATACATATATATGCTTATATGTATATACGTACACATATAGTTAAATGTATTGTGTGTATTCAGTTTGTAGCGGCATTGGCGCGCAATATCGAACTTTACAATTACATTCCGCGCGCAATTAACAAACTATGCAATCTGGGGCTAGGGCAAAAACCAGAAAATTCATGATATTTACTACAAATTGGGATCATATCGGAAATCCTTCCAATCACAGGCAGTCCTAGCATACTAAGTTAGCCTACTTATATATATAGTGAGTGTACCTTGAGTCGGTCTGTCACTGCATACAAAATGTAAGTCAGGCAAGCTATGGCCAACAAACATACGGCAATGAGGAAACACCAGCACTAGGCCTACATGACCACAATTCAAACTCTGTCAAAAATAAGCATTTACTCCCATTTGTAGAAGAAATTCACCCAGCCTAGCCTGCATCTAGGGTTACATAAAGGTGGCTTGAGACCTTCTTTAAATGGCCCCAGAAATATTTCAAACAATCCTCCAAATCACTGCAAATGATCTCCTTCCAATATCTTATGATTTGTTTTTATAATGATGATATCATTCATGGAATATATTTTGATACCACTCTTATGGGCTTTCATAATATTTCGGTGACCGACTCAAGGCACCGTTCTTGAACCTAAGGCATCTGAAACCTGTGGTGGGAATTTCTCTGTCTCGTTGAAGTTTGTTAACGAAATTCACTCAGACTTTCAGGACAGGGGTCGAAATAAGCCTTCAACCTTTGAGGGCCTGCCGGGCCCCTATCCCATGGAATCTAGGGGCCAAATGAGAAATCAAGGGGCCCAAAACTTACAAATAAAAAAGGACTGATAAAGTGTACGGGTGCTTTTTACGTGCTTGAAAACGTGTAGTATGGGTATAGTTAAGGCAAGTTGAGGCTGAAACTAGCCTGAAACCGATCTGTCCACACCCTCTTAGACCATGTTGCATGTAGGCTAGCAGGACTCGAAATAACCTGACGGCACCAACAGTCATGGCCGTCGGGCCCTTTCTGATGGCCGTGATGCCCCTCAGTAAATGTCCATTGAAATAACATAGACCGACGGCCATTTCCCTCATTTTGGCCGTGCCCTTTTTCAAGATTTCAAGCCCTGGGCTAATGCCACATTTTCAAAATTTTCTCGTAACTCCAGAAGTTATTGCCCGTAAAATGAAGGGCACTGTTCAATTCCCGCCAACTGTCTCCGTCAGTTGATCTTGTGAGGCCGATATTACTCATGACTGATATTGGTTTATGTCTACGTGAGTGATCTTCTGTGTTGTGACAAAGCAGACTGTTGATGAGCGATGTGAACTGATGTCAAAAATAATGTATGTTTTTGCAGGTTTTCAGTGACTGTATAGTGTGTTGACCGTCGAATGCGCACTTAAGAACCCTACCATTGCAAGCTTTTTGTATGATATGTTATGCTAGATGCGCACTCGACGGGCCCGCGCAGTCGACGGTCACCCCATCATTCAAGTATAGGAATACACAGGCTGTGCGAGATATAAGATCGTTGAGTTGTGGATAGAGAGGTTCACGTGCAGACTGTACAATTAGACTTGAAATATTTAGGAGCCAACCGGGCCCCTTTCCCTGTAGAAGCTACGGGCCCGAGCGAATTTCTAGGAGCATCGGGCCCACGGGCCCCCGTTATTTCGAGCCCTGCAGGATCAAGAGAAAACATGTTCATGAGAATAATGGATGAGTTTAAATTACATATCTCTACCATATGTGTATGTTTTTAGTGAAAATTCCCTTGATTGACCGACTCATGGTACCACCATCATAATAATGGAAAGGTAGTGCATGTTCTTGTTAATAACACAATAGTTACAGGCACCAGATCCTAAAAGTGGCACTCGAAAAGAGATTTACAAGGGCAATTCCCTCTTCAAAATAGCACTTAAAAATTACAGAGTAGGCCTACAGTATCTCAGGAACTGGTTTTGGACTTGGAACTACATACAGGTATGTGTAATTGAGTTGGTGTTCAGCCATCAAAATCAAATCTAGGACAATTGATGGTGTTCACTTGAAAGTAGTTCTTTTATTAGTCACTTGATGGGAAATGTGTGGTCAACTAGGCTTTGACAAATCCCCTGCCCTACAGCCAGGGGCTAGAAAGCATTCACTTGGCCATGTGCACTGCTCATATGCCTTTATAGCAAGGTTTCCCTACAAAGAGGTTTGAAGGCTTTCAGGCAGATTAGAAATGGACAAGTAGATATTCATGGGAACAAGCAGAACAGCTAGTGCTATCAACGAGTATTAAACAAAGCCATTTGTTGAAGCCTGGATCAACACTTCCTTTGTTAGGTGAAGAGATTCAGTATCAGAGATAATGGTGTTACAAGACGACTCGTCAGGAACACCAGACTGAATCCGTGGACAAGCGAATGGAAAGCTCCAGAGAATTAGAACCGCTACAACAACAATGTCACCTTCAACGTAGCCTTTCCAGAATTCTTTAGAAGGAGAACTGTTTACGTAATGTGCCAATTATAGCAGCGGCCTGGCGACACTTCTCAGAAACGTTGTCATTGTTTACTACTATTATGCATTCAGTAACATTCTTGTAATTGCTCGACTTTGTGCACTGGAAGTTTCAATCCATTTTAGGAGATCTCGAATGAAAGCCTAGCGTATAAAAACAATTCAACGACTGTTGTATTTGAGAGAAATATCATAATACCTCACCGAGACCAGATGCTGTCATACTACTGTGTTATCATTGTCCGTTCGTTGAGAAGTTATTCTCTGATTGAATCACCTGAAGTCAGCCACTGACACTGCACACTTGTGATAAATTGCCCTACGCCGTTTCTACACTGTGTATTGAGATCGTTATCATCCAACATCACCTAGCCTTGTCATTATTCGCTCGTGGAACCAGTTCCTACGCTACAGCACACTGCAGGTCTACTACTGTACCATCGTCGACATGCATGCACTACCAACCCTTGGGCCAGACCAGAATAGTGTTAAGTAAAGGATTGTGAGTAAATCTAATTAATTATTGTAAATTTAAGTAAGATAAGGAGATTGTAAGTAATAGTTAAGTTTTTGAATTTTAATCTCGTTCTTCTGTGATCTTTCCCTGTTATTGGTTTGACTTGCAACCAAGCCGTAACAATGGGAAGTTGAGGACATGTGTATACAAATTATTGAAACTTTTTAGCAACATGAGTGATATGTATTCATACTCATACTGTGGCAATTTTGCTAATAACTCATTGTAATGTGAGAACTTACTTGAACCCAACTTGGTTAAATAAAGATTTTAAAAAGTCAAGCCATTTGCGCTTCGAATGCAAACCTTTCGACATGTACAGTACCAATGAAAAGGAAACATTTTGTATATACTTACAACCAGACTCGGTGCAATTGTACAATACTGGTATCATGACAAACTCATATTACATACAAGCATGTCAAAATTTTTCACATACATGCAACCCTGTACACAGGAAGTAAATGAACAGTGATTCCTGGCTGCTAAAATACAGTAAGAGATCAGATCTTCAGCGTAACCAAAGCTGTAAACCACATGAGTGCCTGAAATAGTTTCAAAAGTAAAATTCAAGACTCAGCACTGCTTAGTCAAGTTAGTGTTGCCTTGTTAGTTGCAAATGATTTTAACGAGGTGAATATGCAATCAGGAGCACCCTCTATAGGGCTGTGGAGGTTTGGCAAAATTATTAAATGTTTAATCGTTTAGCAATTAATCGCAAGTACCTATGATCAACATAGAGACTTTAAACCTGCTCTTGAACATGATGAATATGTAAAATGTGTTTAATAGTGACATCCAGGGGACATAATTTCTATGAACCTCAAACATGGATCCTCATAGAAGCTCAACTTTGATGTCATATGTTTATGTGTGTGCCAATTGTATAACTATGTATTTCACTTTTTCAAAAAGAGTTAAAGGGAACATCTTATTTTCTGTAATGACTGCAGATTGTTTTTTATTTCGTATGGAAAAACAGGTTTTGCGATTGATCACTGGTAGCTTTGTACTTAACGTTTATTACACATGCGATCGTGTAACTGATTAATCGCTAAACAGTCACAGCTCTAACCCTCTAATATTGCAATTTTGCTAACTGTATGGAATTTTACTTGAATGTGGGGAAGACACATTGTTTGGCAGAGAGGGGGTTGCTGGGGAGTATCTGAAACTGGAAACATAATGGCAAGCAGTGTAACAGCAATATTTTACTGCTCTAATATTTTAAAATAATTCTCTACAATTATTGAAGGTAACCATAATTGCAAAATTTCACTGGCCATTGGCTACAGTACTAAAACAGATAAACAGGTCACAACGCCATGAAAATATGACCAAAACAGTCGCAAAATAAAAGCGTTGATTGCATGGTGACTTTTTTTCAGGTCATGATGTGGAAGAGATTAGAGTAAGGACACTGAAGAATCTTCTCAACAAAGTGGAATTGAAATTGCTCTTTGAAGATGATTTGATTCAAGAACAGACTCTACTAATTCGACTTCTTGAATGGTTCAATTTTCCATCATGTCCCATGAAACAGGAGGTTTTAAGCTTTCTGAGAAGTTTGAGCAAGGTAATAAATACTCAGATGTGAGAAGGTAATTTTATGTTTTTATGTCAATTTATGTCTTACAGTTCAGTGACTTTTCTGACAGCTACAGTACCTTTTCACTTTGTGCCATGTATGTATTGATGCGTAATTGCAGGATTCCATCTATTGCACAATTGCACTGCTAAAATCTCTCACAGAAGTGCAACATTCCCCTTTCGTTTGTCAAGTTGCCTCATTCAGCCATCTCCATTGCAGGGTTCCCTGGAAAAGTCATTGTATTTTGTAAATTTACAGAACTAATAATAGTTATGGAAAAGACAGGGAAGTTTCTAACAAAAATATGCTATTGTTCATTTTACGGCCTTTTTGACGCTCCTTAAGCCTATGCACAGTGCAGGTTAAAGAGTAATGTATGCAGTGCTTTGTGACCAGTGTATTCATGGATTCTTTGTTATATATCTGGTCAAGAAAATGTTATGGACAAGTCATGAAATGTTATTGCCATTAGCAGATTTGTAGTGAGTACATACTTACACTCATGGTGTTGCACAATTGCCTGTACCCATACTTGACAGAATGAATTTGTACCAGTGCTTGTACTCACAGATTTTGGAAGTTACAGTATGCATTAGGGCTAAATTGCTAATGCAAGATTTTGTACTCAAACTCATGAAAAAGAAGTGTACTGGTATTCATACTCCCAACTGGAGACACTTGACTTGTACTCAGTACAATGTACTCACACTACAATTCTGCCTAATACTGTAGTTGCAGGAACACTGTTTTGGAGAAACCAAACAAATTATGTGAAATTTTCCCCCTTCTTGTGCTGTATGTTACATAGGAAGAAATTCCTCTTGCATCAGATTCAGAATCTGTAAAATCACTGAGGAGGAGGAGGATGGGATTGAGTGTGGAGAGATTGAGATACTGTAGGAGATTTATGCAGTTGATATCAACCATCAGAACTTTATTAAAAAACAGTACAGAAAATTTATTAATATGTAACATTTTATGATTTATATTGTTTCCTTTTTGTAGCCAAAATACTATGTCCTTTCCACAAACTTTTGGTGAACTTGAAAACTAAAATGGGAAGAGGTTTTAAACAATTGTAAGGGAAAGGAGAGGCTCTGAAGGTGATGAAAATTTCTCTTTGACATTTTTTTTAGGAAACTATCATCTCATTCAACACAGTTACTGTGTATCATCAACTACAATTCTATTTCACCACTCAATTTTTTGTAGCATTCTTCAGCAAGTGAACTACTGGTTCGTATTGGTGCAGTGGAATTCCTTTCAGAGCTTCGGCCAGACTGTGATAGCGTCCTCCAGCCAATCATAGATGACATTCTAGAGAATCTTTTTAAACTGCCAGAGCCATCAGAATTGTCTCCACCTTCATTCCGAAGGTATGGGGAAGAATGCCACTACCATCAGAAGACCCCACAGGAAAGAGGTATAAATTTCATAACTTTGACCCTATAGTTTATAGAAGAGGGTGGGGAACATTACCAGGCAGGGGGAGGGGTTATGTACACTTACAAAAAGTTGGATTTTATTTCGTAATACGTTCGACGTACAGGGGGTAATGTGAGATCCCGTCTGCGCATGCGTGATCAGTTCGTTCGCTTTAAGATGTAGTGATCAGTTGCCGTCCTTTACCATGGAGAAAATCTTGAGTTTCAACCCGATAAAAGGCTAATTCACAGCAAACACTTGCAACCAGAATGATTTGGGATGTTATTTTGATGATATTGGCTACGTTCTGAGCGTGTCAATACACGATGTCAGAATCTCAGACCAATAAATTGTCTGGTGCGAGCACCGAGACTAAAGCACACTCTGGTCAGGCATGTAACGTGCAGAGTGCCAGTTCCACGAAAATGAACTGTGGCGGGATTTCTAATGCCATTATTAGCCGAATGCGGTTAGGACTAACGTTACAACTTACACATGTAGCTACTGTACGTAGTACATACACACACAGTGGAAACAATACACTGACTGAGTTGCAAGAGACAGCCTCGTCGCTGACGGGAGCTCAAAGAGGTTAAGAAAACCTTAAAAGGAAAAATCAAAAAAGATTGGAGAGAAAATTCTTCCAGATAAAGCACTGCAGTAACACTTCTGAAAGTTGTAACAGCCTTGACATAGAGACCAGCAAAATGTTGGTTAGGCTTGAAAAATTAATGTGACTGTGAGGACTTATCCATAGAATGAGCTATGGTGAGCAACAGCATAAAGTGCTGATTTTCAAGATGAAGAGATAAGTGATGCAGACTACAGTACTTACCAGTGACAAAGTGAGAAATAGTCATTCACATACTGTAGGTCTAACTGTTAGGCCTAGCCTACATGATACAGTCACACAAAGTCTTCCTCTGTCTGAGACTGAGGATGGGAACAGAAAAGATGATACTGGACAGAAAACCCTTGGGGTTAGCATCAAGGTTTACAAAGATGAACCAGCTGCTAGCAGCATATATTAGGCCAACCTAGGAACCACAAAAGTGGAAGAGAGAAAGCCAAAACATGTCAGAAGTTTCAGCCTAGAAATCGTGAAGCACTTCACAGGTGACATAGGGCCTGTCAGACCCTAATGTTAAACCTAGGTCAATCCCCTGAATGGGGAAACCTTAGTGCCAAAACTTTGGCCCTTGAATCTGATGGTACCAGAAACCTTTGATGAAAGGATAATAATTTATAGCTCTACAGTATGTCAAGAAGAAAACCTTGCCGAAAGTGTAGAGGATGCATCACATTATTACTTCTATTAAAGTTTGAACTTACTTGGCTAGTAGCCAACATATTTTATGTTCTGTAAGGCGAGGTGAGAACTTGTCAAACTGAAAATACTAAATAGGCCTAGCCTAGGCCTAGACCTAAATCAGTGACAGTTTAAAACCACTCAGTGGTTAACTTGAGATGATCCTACTAACACTGTCAAGGAACTGGATGAACAGAAAAAAGCTGTAGCCTATACATGTGGTAGATGCCACATACTAAATTTAACTGATGCTTGCAGCATATTTTCATTGTGGGCAAAGCTCCCCCTACTGTGTGACTTTACTGTGAGACAACGCCAGGCTGGCAAAACAGGCCAAAGTTGTGTCTCCCTCCCGAACACGGGCACCTTTTTAGGGCCCCAGACAAAGCACAGGAAACAAGTGCAATATTCCAAAGTGAGGGAAAATGAACAACAAACCAGCAGGAGGGAGCCAAGGTTCTAGAAGATTACCTAGGATATTTGGGGTAGACTAAGTAACTTACCCAATTTTCCATGATAAATTGTGGAAGCTAACAGTACCCTGTATACTGTAGATCGTTTGCTATTGTACATAATTGGAACATGATTTGTACTTCACCTTCAGACAAACATTTTAAATGCAGGTGAATACTGTACACTCTGCCCAGGCCGGCCTTTTAAAATTCATCTCATAGAGGCCGAGGCTATGGGCAAAGAAATTCATAGGCTGATTGAAAAGGATGTACAGTAATTGACACATTCCAACTTCATGGAGGATTCATTTTGAATACCTTCACATGGCTCAAGAAAGCCAGGGACAATAGAATGACCCGTGATCATTCAGAGCTTTATATAAAAGCATAACATATCATTTTAAAATGGATACTGATGGAACAGGGTTAGTAAGGAAGTTAATAGCAAAGGACTGTTATATGGCATCTGTAGACCTGAGGGATGCATGGTACTATGGTTTTAATAGCATTTGAAGAAAATATTTATAAAGCCCTGTTAACAGGAAATTTGTGGCCAAACAAAATCCAATAGGGGTCACTTCAAGGCCAAGGCATTTTACAGTTTCTCAAAGCACCCCTTTGCTTCTCTTAGACTGCTGGGGATCACAATGCATAATTGCATGATACTTTGATGATAGGGTACATTAATAATAGCCAGAACAAAGCAACAAGCTCAAGAAGCTGTTGTCAGAACTTCAAGTTTGTCAGACCTGAGATGATTTTTCACTCTCCCAGAGAAGTGTTGCCTGCCTCTGCAAAAGGAATAAAATTCTTATGGCTAATTTTTAGTTCATCGACAATGCAAGTCAGATTAACCCCAGGGAAAATTAATGAAATCTAGCAAGACTGCCATAATCATAATTTGAGTGGCAGCTTGGATTGGATGGTTGGTAGTAGCTTTCCCAACAGTTCAGTACAGTCCACTTCATTACTGGAATCAGAAAACTTTGGAGATGTTACTGTATGTCTCAAAAAGAAAAATGCTGTAGTCATATTGATACCTCCTTATCAATTATAATGGACTATCGCCTCCATTGATACTGCTGAAAAACGTTATCTATGGGTTTGTTACAAAGTCTGTCTGGCGAGCGACGCATCAGGTTAGGCCGGGGTGCCTCTGATGGCAAAACACGAATTGGTGGCAGATGGAATATCGAATTAGTACCAGCAAGAAACGATGAGATAACTCTACATACAGTGCAGTACAGTATGTCGAAAGGAATGCTTTTTTTCTCGCGTAGCAAGCATTTTGTTCAAGAACACGGAGCTGCTATGGCATTTAAAAACACAGGGCTGCTGGGCAGCACAAAGTTTGTTACTTGTAATGAATTTGAGGATGGTTAGGTAGTGAAATACTGTTAGGTGATCAAAATGAAATTGCTGATAAAGCATCTAGAAAATTTAGTGATCAGTTAGAATGGATGTTAGACAAGGGAAGTTTGAAGATTCTAATTGTACAGGTTTCTTGGTTCCAGATGTGGACCAGTTTGTCACATGCAGAATTCTCATGCCAGGCTCTGGCGAGCAGACTCAATGGCAGAAGCTATAGATGCTTTTACGTTAAGCTGTTCATAGCTTATTACTGTATGCTTCCCCCATTAGCACGTTTTACTACAGTAAGATTGACAGGGAAGAAGCTGACAACTTCAAGATAAAATGAGCTACAAGGTCTTGGTTCTTAACGTTATTGGAATTGTTTATTGAAGATACTGTAAGGGGATTTGTCAAAGTGTATACAGTAACATGTTAGACAAAGTTGGAAATTCATGGTGGAACTCCATCTGAAAAACAATGGAATGGTTATGCCCAAGAGTGGTTGGAATTGTTTTAAATGGAGGATTGATCCATTGCAGGCCACTCCAGGACAGGGCATAGCATGCCTTACTACATTATTGGATATTGTCAATACAGTGCCCTTAAAACAGCACAGGCAGCCTTATCATCTCATGGATATTCAATAGGAGATCACACAATGATTTACAAGTAAATAAATATTTTAAGGGGCCTTCAATTTAAGGCCTCCCTTGCCTCAATATGATTCCAGTTGGGATGTTAAGCTATGTAGTTCTAAGATTCATCTCAGCAGCCAGAATGCTGGGTCCCAAGGAACTTACATAAAAAACCTGCATGCTGTTCGTACTTTGTCTCTCTATTGCCAACAGACTGAACATAAGCTGAATATATCGCAGATATGGAAAAAACAGCAGGAACTATTTATGGAGGGATTAGTAGACCAGGCAATACAGGTATGGCACAGAAATGTGTGGCATACAGTATGGCATATCCACTAGATAGACAGTGGTACATAAAGGTACAGTATAGTGTATGGTGGAATACCTGAAGAGGAATTCAATGTGTAGAGGAAAAGGGAAAATTTTGTCAGTTTCTGTAAGCCTCATTCTAAGGTGTCACATGATACCATAGCCACATGGCTGTGAAATGAAAACAGTAACGTCGACAATCTGGTGTTGACATCAGTGACTTCAAACCACAAACTATTAGATCAGCTGCAGCAGTGTCCAAAGTGATGTCTGCTAATGTACCATTTACTGAAATCTTTTCCTTAGCAGGATGGAGTGCACTAGTTCAGAACAAACATTCTTGAAGTTTTCAACAAACCCATTCTGGTTGGGTATCAGAGTTTTGATAAATGTACTTCTTTAAGTCTAGAAGTGTAGAAAAGTTGCAGTATACTGTAGCATCTTCTTTATGTAAGTACGATATGTACTTTACTACAGTGTTGCATTGAAGCAACACCTTTAACTGTAACCAGTTCAAATTGTTTTAAATGACATGGAACACTTGTGGTGGAGAGATGTGCTGTGTTCTGTTAATGTGGGGTATGAGGCCTGAGTTGCTTTAAAGATCTCACATTACGTCGAATGTATTATGAAATAAAATGAAAAGATTAAACGAGAACTTACCTTGTTCGAAGTTTTATCTTGATTTTATGAAGTAATAGTGAGTGAGAGGTAATGTGCCCTCCTCTCCCACCCAGAAACTTGATAAATGAAAATGTTAGCTGAGCCAGCTAGCATTTTAATTTCTATACATGTATTAGAAAGCTTACAGTATGAGTACAGTCATCTAACTGTGTGATGTATTGTGGTCTGATAACTCAGGCCTCATAATTTAAAGACTGATCACGCATGCACGGACGGGATCTCACATTACCTCTCACTCACTATTACTTCATAAAATCAAGATCAAACTTCGAACAAGATAAGTTCTTGTTTAATCTTTTCATTTTATCACAAAAACCCACCCTTTGAATTTGAGCTATTAGCTCTCATGGAGGGGTGGGGGAGGGGACAATGCAGGGGGATATGGAGAGTATGGGGTTAGGGTATACCATAAACTTGTGTAAAATGATATTAAATTGGCCTGTTGATTTTATATAGAACCATGGTTGAAAAAATATGATGGGAATGGACCATTACCAAAGTTTTTATTAGCAATAAGAATTCATAACTTCTGTTCATTGTTTCCATTTGGTCCTCATTGATTCATTCTGCAATGCTTTGTGGAATATCATCTGCAAGCATACTTGAGATCTGTTTAAATATATGTATATATATATATATATGTTATATATATATTTCCCTAAATGGTCACTTTAGGCGAAATATCGGATGAAAAAATGGTACTTTCAGGCAACATTGACATTAGGGGTACATATACGTGTCGCCTAAATGTTAACAACGTTATAACAACCATTCCCTGCATGTTATTTCAAAAGTTTTGAAATATATAAAAGTATCCTAGCGCCCTCTGTTTGGGGTTACTATAGGTAAGTTGCGTTAGAATCCCATTATGTATTAATTTACTATTGAAATTTGGGGGTGTATATCATGCATGTTAAAATTGGTATGTTAGGTGTACACACCCTTATTGCGCAATACCAATTTATTTATTTAATAAAACTTTGTGCATATGTCACACAGGTATTTGGACATATATTCCACTTGAGGGGATCCTGAAGATCATTAAGCTATTTTTTGTATAATTTTTACCTGCATGAATATGCAAATATATCTAATTAACTGGTTGTCACCCAAAGTGACTTTTTTTACCGTGTCGCCCAAAGTGACCATTTAGGGTTTTATATATATATATATATATATATATATATATATATATATATATATATATATATATATATATATATATATAACGCTAATTCCTACTGTACGGGGAAATCGGTATATTGCGGTTTCGTTAAGGCGAAAAAAGAAACAATAAAATACATTAAAAATTATTTCCCCTTTTGGAAACCAGATATACAACAACGCTTATTCAATGGCCCACCATCCGTACGTGTTAACAGATACGGGTACGTAACTTGGTCAACATTGAAGTAATGGCATGTAAATCATGTGGTGAAACGGACGTTACCATTCGTGTACGTATTCCTATATAAAAAGCGTGTGATTTCGCAAAGTCGACCTGATTTTTTCCCCTTTTAGACGATTTCCCTTTTTAGGGGGGTTTTTTCATACAATATTTCCCCTTAATCCCAAGTTAGCAATATATATATATATATATATATATATATCTATATATATATATATATATATATATATATATATATATATATATATATATATATATATATATATATATACATATATATATATATATATTACAAAAAGTTGGATTTTATCACTAGAACCCACCCTTTGATTTTGAGCTGTTAGCTCTCATGGAGGGGTGGGGGAGGGGACAATGCAGGGATATATATATATTTTGCTAATTTGGGATTTAGGCGAAAAACCGTATGAAGAAACGCGACTGTTGGGAGAACTCGACCCTTAGGCGAAAAAATCGTTTCGCCTTAACGTTTTACACACTGTTTTATATAGGAATGCGTAACTCTATACGCAAGTCCGATTTACCACATAATGTTTATGCAATTACTTAGCTGCACACCAACTTACGTGCATGTATCCGTTAACACTAAGGACTTATGGGCCATTGAAATAACGTACATATATATCTCAGAACCAAAAGGGGAAATATAATCTTATGTATTTTATTGTTTTTTCTTCGCCGGTTGTATTGACGGTATACCGATTTCGCCTAACAGGTCGAATTAGCGTTATGTATATATATATATATATATATATATACATGTACATATATATATATATATATATATATATATATTTCTCTAATTCGGCACTTAGGGGGAAAGTTGTTGTTGAAAAGTCGACCTTAAGGGGAAAAAAATTTTCGGGTGAAATATAAGTTTCGCCTTAACATTTCCACACACTTTTTCTATAGGAATACGTAAACTTACAAGGGCGCCCTCTTAGATTTACAAACTAAATGCCATTACTTCAAAGTTGTCAAATTTACGGACACCTAGCTGTTAACACGAACGGATGGCTGGCCATTGAAATAACGTTAATTATATGTTTAGACGTTAGGGCGAATTTATTTCTTATGTATTTTAGTATCTTTTTTTCGCCCTATGTACAAGCAGGTATAACAATTTCCCCTTAAGGTGGGAATTAGCATTATATATATATATATATATATATATATATATATATATATATATATATATATATATATATATATATATATATATATATATATATATATATATATATATATATATATATATATATATATATATATATATATATATATATATATATATATATATATATATATATATATATATATATATATATATACATAAGTTCTGTTGTGGTTAGGGCTCCCCCTTAATGAACACTGGAGTTCATAGATTCAGTATAATGCAGATGATCAAAACATTAGTTTTTCTTACCTATGCAGTTTACTGGTGTTGAGAAGAAGAACGGTGGCAGGCTTATCCTTTTCTATGATCACCATATTGTGAAACTTCTTTTTCGTGAATTCAGTTTTGACATAATAGCATAATGCATTACCCTCAGTACTGCTTATACCCAACATTTGAAGTAGCTGGGCTTGTACTGCAAAATGCAAAACATTTTCTTCCACTTGTAATGAGATTTATAGAAATACTAGAATATTAGAAATTATAGTGAAAAACTGTGATATACACTGTTTGCTAATATGTAAAAATTTCAAGAGAATGAAATACCCATACACAACGAGGCAAAAACTGATACACTAAAAATTAAAATTGAGCCTTTTAATATAGAATTATCATGCTGGGCAAAAGCCCTTTCATAGGTCCTTTTAAAATTTACTCCCCACCATAGCAGGTATATGCTGACTACTTTGAATTAAGTCAAGTACAATGAAGTATTGTGTGTGTGCGTGCATTCACCCATGACTGTTCAGAAAATGTCTAGTAACCAGCACAATAGAAACAGTGAACAACAGTGTGACAGCATTCTTCCATGAAGTTGAACACAATAGCCACTGTGGCTGTCAAGTTTTTTTTTTTCTTTCTTTCTTTGTTTCTTTTTTTTCTTTTTTGTTTGATTCAACTTTTTCAGGCGAGGTAAGGGCACTTTCCTCTCATGACTATTTTGCAGCACTTTTTGCTGTTCAAAGAATTGCACAAATTCAAACGCTGATTATACCTTCATTCTACAGAGCAATCTGTCGATGTGGACTTTATGACACCCATACAGGATCCTGTGTATGACTCTCCTCAAAGCTTTTTCCCAACCGAGACGAAGCAAAGAAATTTGTCTCATGATCAGATGCAACAGTTATCTCCCTGTAAGTATCCCATCATGACATATGTTAGACTAGATTTTAAGGGAGGAATCCACTGTACAAGTTTGAAGGCTGTAATAATATTTGCCTCTTCAAAAAAATAAGAAGAGCAGATTACCCATATTTGTAGGTGTTGTTTTGTTCATTAACAATTAGGTTGTCTGCTGTGAACTTTCTTTTGAGTCAATGTACCATGTGTTTACGATTATTATCCCCACCCCCCCCCCCCCTCCCCTTCACCTGGTTGCTACTTTAAGAGGAGAACTGCAGTTCAGCTGAAGAACAAGTAGGCCATCATGAAAATGTTTGGGAAACCCTGGTGTACTAATCATCATCATCAACTGCACAAAAACCCTTGTCAGTGTTTTTATCATTGATTGCATGGGTACATGCAGTAACCCCATAATTTTGAATAACCCTACCCTGGTTTCATGATTCATATGTGATTCTTTTTAAGCATTTGACTATATTCTTATCTTTTAGTTTAATTCATGGCAAACAACTCTTTGTTTTACCATTAATATTCACTATTGATGTTCTGAAGCTTAATGGATGATACATGCAAGACAAAAAGAGATTTGTAGAATTACAGTAAGATAATGTTTCAGTATACGGCAGAGAAACTTGCTTTGTCCAGGTTTTCAGAGATAATTTTCCAAACACAAGTATTTAGCTAAATAATGTGTATTTTATAGACCTGATTTGTGAATAATTTACTGCAATCGACAACTTTTTCTTTTTCCTTCAAAAGCATTGGATGGAATGAAAGGAGTAAAGTTTTCAACATTTCCCTGGCTCATTCTCACCCCAACGGATAAGCATGTCTTGTCTTCCACAAACAAGTAAGTGGAGTGTAGGGCTGCCGTGTAAAGTGTAAAGTGAGTACCTATTGCATATATATATATATATATATATATATATATATATATATATATATATATATATATATATATATATATATATATATATATATATATATATATATATATATATATATATATATATATATATATATATATATATATATATATATATATATATATATATATATATATATATATATATATATATATATATATATATATATATATATATATATATATGACAGCACTTTGTGACATTAACAAATGGGTGATGTTTGGAAAGGAAAACACCCTGAGCAAGTATTAAATCGTTCTGAAACAATCACTCTATGAAGTGACATTTTACTGACTGTTTTTGTCTTAGTCATGTCTATCTTTCATCAAATTTTGTAACTCGGTTTTAACTTGATTTTCCCTGTTCTATGTTGTTGGACTGTATATAGCTGATTTGTTTAGTTCTTTTCTGTTTTTATAATTTTGTTATGTTTCAATTTATGAATTCCTTTTTTCTTGCAAGTCTTATACGTTCTAATTTTAACTTGTTTTACGTTCTCTAATTTTTTGCCTTCAATTTCATTCCTGTAAACCACATTTTATATGTTTTACACATTGTAACTGAGGGCCTTGGGAAGATTAGCCCTGAATAACTGAGTTTTACCCTTTTTTAAGCAACGTTTAAATAAATAAGTGAAATAAAATAAATAAAGTAGTCATTGCAGAGTGCTCATTGGGCACTAAAAACTATTTCATGAAAATGGTTGTATTTGGTGCTTCTTTTAGTTTGTAGTACAGTTCTGCAATGTGCTGGTAGTGTTACAAACTTACATCTTTTGACGAATGACAGATATTTTACATGTGGCTAACTTTCATAGAAATTGGACAAAGTAGTCCTGCCTTGCAAACACATGGTTTCTACATGTATACTGTAGGGTTGGGTGATATACTTCGATATATGGTTGCCAGAAGTCCATATCAGGACATGCAATATGAAATACCTTTATCACAACATGATGATATAGATTAGTTAGTTAGATGAGGTTTAACGTCTCAGTTTCCAACCAATTGGTTCAAGTCGAGACGACCACAGCCTTTTTTCCAGTTGTGGCTCACTGGCTTATTTTTCCTACTCCATTGCTTATGCTGAGCACCAAACACAAAGGCAGTAGGTTCCATTTTTAAAGTCTTTGGTATGACCCGGCCAGGATTTGAACCCTAGACCTTCCGGCTGCAAGTCGGATGCTCTAACCACTTGGCCACTGCGGACGATATAGAAAAAAAATAACCCTTTGGGGGACTGAAATTTCGATAATTAAAATTTTGAAGATGAACAGTGTTTATAATGTCAGTATTCATTGATTTCATCCTTATTTAGAAAATTAGGTGTAAACCTTTTTTTAGGCTAATTTCAGGCACATTTAGCCGTGTCTACAACAGGTAATATAGGTTAATCCGTTTTGGCGATATATCGCAAAAATATTGGTGATATTATCATCATATATCGATATGGTTTTTTTCATATCTGCCAACCCTAGTATACTGCAGGGTCTTAGGGTCAGAAGAAGTACCCCTTACTATAACTATCCCCTCCTAAACTTGCTACTGAAAACCCACAGCCACAAGTACCTGTAACAATTCTTGCTTCAAGGGTCCACCCATGGTCTTCTCAGAAAATCATTTTGGAAGAATGCCAATGCCTCTTTCAGCAGTTGATCCTGCCCCCCTCCCCCCTTCACTCCCACCACCACCACCTCACAAGTACATACACCCTTAGCTTTCTCTTTGTCTTTTTTCTTTCTCTTTGTCTTTTTTTTTTTTTTTGAACACTAGTGGTACATTTTCTCAGGAGAAAAATTCTTTTCTTCCTCAGCTCACTGTGCAGTCCTAGACAAGATGTTGTTATTACATCATGCAACTTCTTGAGTGATGTTGTTTTACAAGATTTTCCAGCAGAAATTTTTCTTCAAAGACCAAGCATAGTCAAGGTAAGTCAGTTGAACTAGAAGGCATTTTTTCACTTTTATATGTACTTTAATAGTGTGAGAAAGAGGTTTGCAAATGATCAGTGTCTTACTCTTATTGATTAATATGCCATCCATTCTTGAAAATCTTTTTGTCAAAGTTTACATTTTTTTTATTGATTTTCTTTTAATTAGTGTAAAACTCTGTTTATTAGAAACCTCATTTATCCGAACTGGCCTCATAATTTTATCAGACTAGTATTGAACACAACTGAGTATCCACCAAGCTTTCAGTACATTAAAATGGTGAAAGTTGAAAAATTTCAGAAGAAATACATTAATTTTTTGACTTACACAGAGTCATGGTGAGATGGCAAGCTTTCTAAAACAGCACACATCTGGTAAGAAAAAAAACACTTTAACTCTTGTGCAAATTTGGAAGAAAAAATATTTGGAGCCCATTTTGAAATTCTTGCTAGGAGGCACAAGTTGGTATAGGCTCAATATCCTGTCTAAAATACATGTTAGGATATTGTAAGACTTGGTTGTGACTCTGAAAAGTAAGTTTCAAAGTAGACTTTGTATCAAAAAAATAATGAAAAGTAGAGATGAAAATAATGCAAATGGATGTTTGAGAGCCTTCTACACTTAATAGCTGCAATATTTTTTTGGAAATTTATGCTGAATTCATATTCTGGATACCTCTCAAGATCAAAAGAATTTCTCTTCATCACATGCACATATTTAGTGCTCACGAAGCATTGGGCATTCAGGAGACCGTAGGCTCAAATTTCGGAATAAAATCTCTGGGTTTCAAAAGTCTACCAAAATAGTTTTTTCATATCGTCAGTCACAAAAAAAAAGAACTACATACTTTTGTCATTTTTTGCTATAATTTTGCTAGCCATATCAAAATAATTTGAGAAATGTTTGAAACACTTACACTTACCTCACATACATGTGAGGTACTTCACCGCACTTGAAGCCAAAACATGAAACCCTGTTATTCAAACTTTCTAGTTATCCCAACTACCTTTGGTCCTGATTTGTATAGATACTGTAAACAGGGCATTAGTGTATTTGCATTAAATGTCACCAGTTCTTCTCACAAGGAGATGATATGCAGTAATGTTAGATTATCGTCATAACAAAAAATATCGTTTGATATAAAGGCAAGTGTTTTTCTCTTTAAAAAAATATAACTTCACACTTTAATAAGCCTTTCTCCTTTTTATCCATTCCTTTTAAAATTGAAACATTCAGTTTTTGTTACACAATAAAATCAATTCATTTTTTATCTCAGAAGTGATGAAGTTGTCACACATATTTCATTCCCCTTTCATCCCCAGTTTAGTGTTTAACCCAACGTTTTTTTTTTTTGTCACTGGATCTTAGTCCCTTTTGGCCATCCTTGCTTTGAAACCACCGCAAGTGGATGATCAGAGCCTCATTCTAAGAGCTGTCCAGTGCCTGTCTGATCTTTGTCAGTTTTTGTTTGAACGTTATAACTTTTACCATGACCCTGATCTTTATTGTCCTAAACAAGGTGAGTTTTCATTTTATATTTGCAATGGTAACAGGAAAAAGCTATGTCTACATGGCAATATCCTGGGAACAATTTCAGTAATAATAAACAATGGCTAAACTTGATATGCAGTTAGTGAAATTGACTTCTCACCTTGGTTTACCCTGTTTTTAAATTTGCTACTGTTTATGGAATCTTGTAAAGCAACAAATCAGTAAGGACTCCTGCATTTCCAGTGTCTCAAACTTCACATTTTAGGGATGGGGCATTTTATTACATGGTGCCATGGCTGTTGACTTAGCTTCCAGTGGAAGTCAGCTCATTATTTTGGTCAATTAAAGTGGATTTCTTACTCAAATGTATACATTGCTGTTTGCATTTTTAGAGGATGTAAGAAGCAATTGAACATTGCTTCTGCACTGTATAGAAATTTTTCACTGATGTCACTGAATTGCATTTCTCTCTACTAGTGGGACATTTAGGTGGTCAGGTGCTCAGTGGCTAGCAATTGTATCAATGGTATTGCTGTATGCATGCATACCATTAATACACCCTCTGGGATTGAGCTCTAATGGCCAGTATGGCAAACAGAAATGTGCCATCATCACATAAAAAACCTTTACAAGATTAAGTCACCATTTCTTGGAAAGGTCACTCTTTTACATTTATTTCTGTATCTTTGGATGTTTTTCTGATAGTAGTATTGCTGAGTATTTCTTGAAACTTTTAGGCATTTAAGGATTTCTTTTCAATTTTTTTACAATTTTTTTTTTTTATTTAAAAGAGTTTGGAACATCTCAACTGTCAGCAGCTTCATCTAGTCAAGGACTCCAGTCTCGTTCAACCAGCCAATCAAATTTGAGTTCAAATTCTAGACCCTCTGTGGTTGGTCACCAGGGACCTCGTGTTGGTGGAGATGGACGTGATTGGGACTCACCAAGCTCTGAGTAAGTGCCATGATGGCTGGGAGATGGGGGAGTGTCTTGATATTCCTTTGAAGGAGAAGTTCCTGCTACTTGGCACATATTTTAATTGAATTGGAGGAGGCAGAGGAAATGTGGACATGTACACCATAAATGTCCTACTTGCCTATTTCATGTAAAATGCATTAAAAATGGCCACAATTCCCTTCAAAATCTATCAAATCTTGACCGTTATATTAGACAATTACTGGTTTTGCACCTTCTTATGAATAAACATGAGCTTCATATGCAAATTCATGACATACAAGGAGTGAGTCAGAAGATACTTTTTATTGTCTTCATTTAACCTTCGTTTTAAGGACAGTTGAAATGTTGGTATTCCCAGACTCTTCCCCCCCCCCTTTTTTTTGAGGTAACTGTTTACCACTCAGAAAATATTCATCTACATTACACATGAAAGTAGATACTACTTGTACATCACAAGAGGTACTTTAGATAGTATTAAAAAAATATATTGTGCAACACTCCACATCATAAGTTTTGCATAGCCAGTAAGACATCTCAGAAATGGTCAAACTTTCAAATGGATATCTTGAGAATGGTGAAAAATAATCAAAATTGCAACAGATCTTTCATCAGGATGGTAAACTGTCACTGTTGCTACACACACACACACCAATATACTGCACACCCGATGCCTTACGGGGTACTGGCACAGGACCCCACAAGGAATGCAAGGGAATTTCCCAGCAGCGAAGCTGCCCGCGAAGGAGCCGAGTAGAAGGATGTGCTTGAGGGCGGGCTGCGCTCCAAGTTAGACACGTGCAGGCGCACGTGACCGAATTTTTGGGCAGCTACGCCAGTTTCAAGCCGCACATGAGCTAGGAAAGACGTACGAGAGTGGAGCTCTCGCCCGCTGTGCTGGTACAGCCTGATACGAACTAAGGCCACGTTGCTGAGTGCACACACACACAAAAGAGTTAACATCAGGATTCATATTTTCACAATAAGAGTATGTGATTGTCTGAAACAGTCTCACATATCTCTTACTTCAGAGGGACCCTCTAAGTCCAAATACAGAGAGGCTGGAGTGATAGCCAATGTATATATATGTTTAATATACATGCATCAAACACAAACTGAACCATAACCAACTGGGAAACAGTATAGATTGACCAGTCAAACATGATCAAGATCACATTCCACTGGTCGGGTACCCCTGTCTTAGATGATTGTTGCCATTGTTAATCTTTCAACAAAGTTAGTCTTCACAATAGAACCTTAAAAACCAAAGTTTGAAAAACAGGTAAAGGAGAATATATTTTTACTCATTGCACTGTGTTCATTGTAAAAGTCTGGGCTAATCTTGACAACAATTGTTATCAGTTGATCCCTTTGTCCTTTGCAGTGGGGTCTCTGGAAGAGCAGCTTTGTCATCTGATTCTAGCGGGTCTGGCGCAGACAGTGAAGATCCTGTCAGTCTACAGTTTGCACAGATTACTCTTCCGCAGTTCTGTATTGATGTTTTACAGAGAGCTCTGTCTGTCTGTCAGTACTTTACAAGTCTAGAAATGTCTACGAGAATCCTTGGGTTGCTATGGAAACTACTGAAATTGATGAAACTCTCCATTTCACCTGATGTTTGGAGTGAATCTGGGTTGTCTGGTCGAGCACTGGTGAGTCTGTCACTAAGCTTTAATGGTTTTACTATTATTCTGTTTTTGTACATAATCTTTTTGAAATTTGATAGCCCATGGCTCATGAAATTGCACCTTTGGTCACGTTCATACATGTTCACAGGCGGCAAAACCATATTTCTCTCATACATTGTTCTGAACTGTTAGGGGGAAATGGAAATAACTTTAAAAGTGTGGAATTTTGTTTTAGTCTTGGTTGTCCTTGAATTTGGAGATGTGGTCAGAAAAATTGCCCTGATGGCAAGCAAAACTGAAAAACTATGAACTTCCTAATTTTTTGTCATGTTGTTACATGTTTCTGTAATCCTTAAATGTGTTTTAAACCTTAAATGCAGCAAAATATGAATTTGGTGTGCATGAGGAAATTCACTCGCAACTGTGCTTTAGAGTACAGTCAACACTTGGTTTTGAGTATATTGCTAGATGTGGATAATGTAAAGTGAACCACTTCCTGAACATATGCAAAAAGTTATCATTACTGATATTCCAGTTGTAGACCTCAGAATGGAGTGCAATTATTACTTAAAAAATAGATTATTCAGTTTGTTACACTATTTTGATGGATAAATGTTCAGTTTTTTGCTGCCAGCAGAAATTCACATCAGTAC
Source organism: Holothuria leucospilota (assembly GCA_029531755.1). Lineage (NCBI taxonomy): Eukaryota > Metazoa > Echinodermata > Holothuroidea > Aspidochirotida > Holothuriidae > Holothuria > Holothuria leucospilota. The sequence goes on from CM055965.1 coordinate 16,323,717, forward strand.
TTTCAGCTTATATTTTTGCATATAAGTTTCAAATGAGAGATCTATAATAATTATGGCTAGAAGATCTCCCATTCACTTATATCATATAGCAGGTGACTTAATTCAGGGCTAGGGAAAATACTTTTTCCCCAAAAGCAAGTTAAATTTTCCTTAACTGTACCATATTTTCTACATGTCTTCATGTACAAAAAATACCAAATTGCCATCCAGTTACTAGAATTTCCTTCCAAATACCAGAATTTTCCAGTAAGGAGCTTCCCACATTGCTGATTTTTCCACCCATGACTTATGGTTTAAATTTCTATGCCAGGGCTTTTCATCTTTGTTTTGCCCAATTGCTTCATCACTATAGAATTCCCTGTACATGTCATGATGTTCAGCCTTTTGCATTTTTCCTTTCACAAACTCTCCACAGATTGACAAACTATCAGACAGCCTTGAGATATTGGCAGACATTCTTTTTCAACTTAATCATCAACTTGAAACCACAGATGACAAAGGGATCTTGTTAGAGATTTTTCAGAGATACATCCCTATGGCAGCATTTGCAACAGACTTAACCATCAGCATTGTCCCTGTATCAATGGTAAGAGAGAAATTAAACTATTCTCTAAAGTTAGCAACTACTTCCTTGGGCCCCACTGAGAGCTTTTCCTGCAGTGGGATATAATCTGCAAGACTTTTTTGTAAAAGTTAGCATTATTTGCATTAAGTTAATATAAATTTTTTTAGCAGTTAGGAAACCATAGAAGACTTAATGGCCATAATTCATGAAATGTAAACTTATTTTGGGTAAGTTTTTAGGACCATTTAAAGACCATTTACTTGCTTTTTTTGCAGGCATCATCAGTACTTCCAGAAAGTCTTGGAACAGTATTCTATCAGCTGGTAAACAGCCCTTACATTTCTCTGTGCTTGCCTCAAGTCCATTCGTCCCTCATACCTTACCTCAAGCAGATGAATGACCAGCTTCTCAAAATATATGAAGATTCCAAAATTATTGCTTTATCAGTGGCAAAGGCAGCAGAATTCCTAGAAACTTGTGATAAGGTAAGGTTGCATCAGTTGAAATCTTTAAAGGCAAAAGTAGTCACCCCAATTTAATGTGGTAGTACCCTGGGATCCTAATTTATAACTGGTTCTTTTTAATCATGTCACAATATTTTTGCCCCTGACTTGTTATACTCTTGTAGAATAATTTCTTTGTTTACCTTAAACATTCAATATTTATGTTCTGAAACATCAGATAAGGGAAATAAGAAGGTGTGGAGGAGGGGGAAGGGGGAGGGAAATTACCATTTCCCAAGGCATAATGCATTTTTAGACTTCATACCCTCTAACAGTCCCCCACCCCCCGGAAGCTATCTCCTTGCCCTCCTCTTCACTACCTTACCTTGCTGTGGACCTGGGTCCTATACTCTGTGATTTTCATCTTTCATCTTAGACTTTCAGTCATTGATCTTATACTTCTTGTGTGAGAACAGTAGTAGACCTATTTCGCCTTTGTCTGTTGGCAGTGTGAAAAATCCATTCTATTTTGTTTTCTTTGTCTAGGAGGAAGCTGATACTGTCAACCTCTTTTCTTTAGCAGAGCAATCTCTCCCAGGTTTATTGTTTGAGGAAACTTTCCATGTAATCAACAGATTTGTTCATCTTTGTTCTACTATGTGAGTACTTTCATCAGATTAAAACAATGTACTGTAATTGTTGTAACCAAAAATACTCTAGAAAGCAGTTACTAATTTTTCAGCCATATAAAATCCACCTTCACAGTTATCTGCATAGGGATCTACCATTTTCCAAAACACAATCTTATCAGCCCATGATATGCTCATTTTGACTAGTGCAAAATTGTTTCCGCCTGCCTGGCCTAAAAACATTTCGAAATTTTGGTAACATAGAAGGATAATAAGCTCCTGGTTTCTCAAGTCAGTGCACTATAATGGTATATTGAGTTGTTATGTAAGGAACTTGGAAGTTGCCAGGCCTAAATAGATACATTTAAGTTTCGTTTTTGAAGTTGCCACCATGGAAGGCACAATCAGACAGCAAAGTTTGCGTCACATATCTTCTTTTTTTTACATTTAGAGCTTCCAAGCAAACTGAAGGAGAGCTAGACAACTTTCATCAGCTTTTCTTGAAATTTCTGACAATTCCTTTATTGGAAGGTCAACAGCTTACCACTACTGTCTGTTGCTCAATAGTTGAGGTAAGGAAAGCCAAGTGGGTCAATATTCAGAATGAACAAATTAACATTTTTAGGTCATTGGGAATGTCTTAAAAGGTTTTCTTTTTTTTTGTTTGTTTGTTTTAGCCTTTCAAAGTAGCAAGTCAAACTATTTTTTTTTCATTTTGTACTTAGAATTTGTGCCAATTGTTGTGTCATTTAGCTTAAAAAATACCTTATTGTCAGGTCAGTAGCACTTGCTAGTGAATGACAAGTGAGGTTAGTGTGGAAATAGTTTTATAATGTGGAAGAGAGGGGAAAAAATATAAAATTAAATGTCTGTAGTCATCTCCTTTGAGATTATTTAAATGCTCCTATACTTGTTTCACTCAAGACACAAATTCTTCATTTCAATTGTTTTATCCCTGTACTTTTCATCACAGCTTGTTTCATAATTTTTGTTCTCTGTTTTTGTTCAAGCGGAGTCTAAACATATCCAATGCAGCTGATCCCACATGCCAGGCTAGTAGAGATGTAATGTTCTTGCTACAGCCAGCAACGCTAAAGACCATAGCTGAAAAACTCTCCCACAATGATAAACAGGTAACTTTATGGAAATCTGTGAGCATTTATCTTCAAAACCATAATTTTGAATGGATTTTAAATATTACTGTATTTATGACTTGATGTGCAAATGTAAATTACAAAAAATTCATTAAAATTACTGGAAACTGGAAACTTAAAAAAAATGTGTCTGATAGTTTATTTTCGCCTTTAAAAGGGTCGTTGCATCACTCCAAACACATGCAGGAACCTCTAGGTATCTCTAGTCACAGTTGGTAACTGCACTTGGATTGACATAAATTCAAGTGATAGCTTCAACCTCAATACACTATGACTCTGACTTCTGCAGACTTCTTAATGTGATGTAGTGTGGCTTATTGCATTTACAGGTCATGTTGCTGTAGTGCTAAAACCACACAGAGTAGGCTAGTACACTCTGCAGAATAGACCTTATGCATGTGATGTCAAGAACAAGAAGTATGCACTCGAATAGAGGCAAATGCATATCATTGCAACTTGCACCAACAAATGCAGATAGCTGATTTATGCACCGGGGGATATGCGCATTAATCTTGTACACAAGCGTGAGAAATCTACATTGTGCGTGCATTTCGCTTCATTGTTTGCCTCCAGAATGACGTCGTGTGACGTCAGTGCATGAGGTCGATATGGCCCAGAGTAATTAAACTCAGTGCAGGCTACTGTAGCTTTGAGAAGTTCAAAAGATAGACATTATTTTCTTTTAGAAGTGGGGGAGGGGTTAGAAGTAAACTTAGTTGGGAGAACTTTAATTGTCTGTTCTGAAATAGTTGACAATTTAATAGTGTGCAATATGTCTGTTTTGAAACAAATTACTCGAGAGGCAGAGGAGAATTGTAAGGTTAAGCTTGTATCAAAATAAGCTGATATATTCATAATCTTCCTTTAAGGGCACTTCTTTTGTAGTGGTAAGGAACAGCAAATGGCAAGGCCCTTGGCTTTAAGTTTACAACTTCAATTAATTGGCTTAACAACTGAACAGATGCCAACTCTTGGATTCTTTTTCACTCGAAAGGTCAGTTCAGATGAGAAAACCATTGATTACTCTTGAAGGAAGCACTCAACTTGCTATTACCCAGCAGGGGTCTTTACCCTGAGCCTCATGGTTAATGAGCTTCAAGATGAGGTTTGTGGTAACGTCCTATTCCTCTTAAAAGATAAATCTTCTTTATTTCTTTTTCTTCATCTTTCCTAGATTCAGGAAGCTGCTAATAAAATCTTGCTTCACCTTCTTACTGGGAGGCTGCTAATGCAAGAAGATGTCTGGATACAGCTTATGTCAGCTTGTACCCCAAGTCTTGCCCTTATTCAGGTTAGTTTTTTCACTGGTTAACACTTCTCTGTAATTTTAAATTAAACCTCAATATATGGTTACCATGAGCTTTCTCAATAGAAAACAAACTGAATTCTACCCCCTCCCTCCCCCCTTTGTTCCTCCTTTTCTGCCTCATTTTAAGTATTTGGCAGAATTTGTCAGAAGAAGTTATCATTTGTTGGTAGATTTCCTGAGCATTATATGAGTATGTGAGATTTGTGTGTCAAAGAGCTAAACTAGAGTGTGACATTTGTGTATTACAGTAAAACCCTGTTTATCCGAACACATCGGGACCGATGGTTGTTCGGATCACGAAAAAATTCGGATAAACAAGGTTCCAAGTTTTTGCCTCAAGTACGGTACACTGGGTCCATAAGACAGTGTGTCAACACATTTCCTAAATAATTCCAAAAAGGCTAAATATTGCACACAAAATCTCCCAGAATATTTTGTTACTATTTTTTGTGACCGATGATATGACACATAAATTTTAAGACTTCTAAAACAGAGAGATTTTATTCCTAAAATTTGAGCCTTCGTTCATCTGAATAACCAGTGCTTTTTTCACACTAAATGAGTGTGTGGGCTAAAGAAAAGTTGTAACAATCTGGAGAGGTATCTAGAGTATAAATTCTGCATAAATTTCGAAAACTGTTAGAGACACATGTGTAGGAGACTCTCAAACAGCAGTTCGCAATGTTTTTGTAAGGTCTACTTTCGTTATTTTTAGGTATGAAGCTCACTATGTTACTAACTTTTCAGATTTAGTGAAACTAGGACTTACGCTAGCCTAACTTATTTTTGTATTAGAGGATATTGAGCCTATACTGACTCATGGCTCCTAAAAAGAATTTCAAAGCAAATAGTACGATATTTCTTCCAAATTTGACAAAGAGATAACAGATTGTTTTCTATGTCCACATGTCGGCTGTTTGGGCCATCATTACATCTTTCCATGACTTTTAAAGTCCCAAGAAAATTTAGTGCATTTCTGCAAAAATTTTCGTTGAATTTTGCCTTGTAAAGCACTGAAAACTTGGTGGATACTACCGTTATTGTGTTGACTATTATTGTTGTTAAATCTGACGGCTAGTTGGGATAAACGGGGTTCGGATAAATGGGGTTTTACTGTATTTTTATTTATGTATTTATTTATTTATTTATTTATTTATTTATTTATTTATTTATTTATTTATTTATTTATTTATTTATTTATTTATTTACTTACATATTTATTTAGGTAGTTAGTTAGTTAGTTATTTAGTTACTTATTAATTTATTTATTTATTTATTTATTTATTTATTTATTTATTTATGTAGTTATTTATTTAGTTAGTTAGTTAGTTAGTTAGTTAGTTAGTTAGTTAGTTAGTTTGTTAGTTAGTTATTTAGTTAGTTATTTATTTAGTTATTTATTTATCCATCCATCCATTCATTCATTCATATCTTTCTATTTTATTTTGTGGGATTTTAGAAAGTGTTTCAGGAACCACATGCAGTCAACAAGTTTTCAACAAAAACCTTATCTTCTGTAGTGATCTCACTCTGTTTTTGTAAATAGGCACATTCTTCACAAGACCAAGCCTTACAAGGTGCATTGCGGGCGCTCTTAGTGTTCAACAGTGAAGTTTCATATGAAGGCCTGTCTCTACTTCGACAACTTAGGCTGGCTTTGAGATTTCTGCTCCTAAAGGATCTCAGGTAAACCGCTCAATTGTACTCTTCGGAAGTATGCAAACAGAAAGGGCTAGAAGTAACAGAATTGTAGGAGACCAACCAGGGGAGGAGAAAGAGGGCGCTAGTCAGTCAAGAATGTTATTAATTTCAGATTGAGTATCATAAAGGACAGATTGAAATACCTCAATTTCATAGCATATTTTTCAGTATCTGAAGCGAATTAAAAAAAAAAAATTGTAAAATTATAAACCAGATCATTATGCATAAAACTACCAATGAGATTTGTCAAAATTTTAGAGGGTGATTTGAGCTTAAGTACTAGAATTCTCATTAAGAATTGAGTAAGATGTTTCATTGCAAGACTGAAATTGAGATGTTACACAAAGTTTGCTTGGGTTCAATTTTTGGAAAAGATTTTCAGGAATATACCACTTATCTGCTTCTCATCAAGCTTTCAACTCTTTCTGACAAAGAGCACATTACAAAATGGAAGAAAACCCCACTAAAAGTACATTCCTTCTTTGAAGTCAGAAAAATTCAGTAACAGGTCCTAGAGTGTTGGATTAAACTAATCCAATACTAATTGAAGTGCAGGCTTGTGGTCATGTCACAATTGAAATCGTGATACTTATGTCAGCTCATTCTTGATTACTCAAGTTCATTGTTGCCCAAGCCTAGCGGAATACCTGATGATGTCGTGTTATTTTTCATCCTTTGCTGCTTTCCTCATCCAGTGATAGTAAAGAAATTGCCAAGGTGGTTGTCAAATTCCTGTTGGAGGAGAGAGACAGTGGCAGCAAGCTGCCACACCAAGTCGTCATCATCCCAGAACAGATCAGCTTACTCCTCATGTTTGACAAACCTCTGCCTCTAGAAGAAGATGTGGGACGGTCAGTGTTTGAGGTAGGTTGCTAGATACAAAAGCCATTGATCCATTTTTGGAGATATTTTTAGTATTTGAAAAGTTGACCTTCAGTACTGGAGATATTGAAGGTTAGAATTGGGTTGCTAGTTTTGTTTATTGAGCTACACATTAGTCCTTTATCAAAGCTGTGTAATGTGTCTATGGTTTGGTCATACATACTATTATGTATGGTAATTCAGTGAGGTTGTATGCTAGCATAGTGGTGCACGGTTACATACATGCTAAATGCATACATAGTAGAGTATTCCTTCCAAACTGAACCGACTGCATGGTCAAGTGGTTAGAGCATCTGACTTGCAGCCAGAAGGTCTTGGGTTCGACTCCTGGCCAGGTCATACTGAAGACTTTAAAAATGGAAGCTACTGCCATTGGCTTGGTGCTCAGCATAAGCAATGGAGTAGGGAAAACAAGCTAGTGAGCCACAACTGGAAAAAAGGCCATGGCTGGCCCGACTTGAACCAATTGGTTAGAAACTGAGCTGTAAACCCTCATCTAACTCTAACTCCTTTCCAAACTTTGGTACATAATCCATGTCATAATTACGGGAATCTTGTACTCTTTGCATGGTACTTCTGTTTTGTACCATATTTCACAACTGCAGCTCTTATTCAGATCAGCTGACCCCAAACTTTTACTGGTGACCAGTGGTTGTGTAGGAAATGAAATCAAAGTTGATCTGCCACTTATGAAATATTTTTTTGAGGACTTTTTTGTAATGCTCTGTATGATGTATTTTACATGGTAGGTGCTTCTGTTGTATAAAGTGGAGGCCCACACAATTATTTTCCTTTGTGTGGGAATCCAGCATCACACACTTGAGTCACATTACTGCTGGTGACCTATATGCTCATCATGTTATAGGCATTTGTAAGAGCAAGAAGATGCTAGTGCTAAGAGTCGTAGTCGACTCCAGTAGTCATGATTGCTCTTTGAAAGCCTGATTAGCTGCGCTCAAAACCTGCATTGAAATTTCTCAACTACAAACACTGCAAAAAATCACTAATATCACCAAAGCAGTTTGTTGGCAAATATGGCATAAGCACGGTGATGGTTTTCTCACACTGCTGCAGTACTCCACAAATGTTATTTATCAATCAATCTTGTGTCAAAAGTTGGAAAAAATTGTTATGGCTGTATTTTGGCAATATAAAGAATGACAGGTATTACATGGAAACTGTAACTGCATAATCACTGGAATAGCTGGAACAGCTGTTCGATTAACTACAAAAGGAAGGATTGACTGTCAGCATGAGAAGATACTGTATTTGTTTCCTTTTCATTTCTGGCATCTCAGTTCTTTGCAGGACTCCCAATCATCCGGGAAATAGGAGAAAACATAGAAGATTAATACTTTTCTGTTCACTAGTTATAGGAGTCTGAAATTTGAGAAATATGCTACAAATCAGGGGAAAGTCATTGCATTTTGTTTGCTCCAAAACAGTAAACAATCAAACAATCAGTCTGCTATGTTTTTTACTGTAAACCAAACAGAGTATCCAAGTGTCAAGCTGGAAAGGGCCAAAATAATTATTCTGAGATTTTAAAAATTCATTAAAGAGAAAACTGAAGAGGAATGCAGTGAATTTTGTTTTCGTGAAATTCTGGGAGTCACTCTTGATTTATACCACTTTATATTTTGTCATCTTTTGGACCAGGTCGATAGCTTGGTGCAGATGTTCAACATATTTAAATCTCCTGATACAGAGGACAGTTTGAGAAAATCTTCTGCTGATCAGCTTGCCATCATATTACAAGGTAAAAAACTGATGAAATTTATTCTTTGCTTTTAAAACTGGTCCAAAACAAATATTACGGCATACCTAATCTCCCAAAAAATGAAACAATACATGACAGAGGTTGAAAAATGGATTTCATTGGTTCAAGTCCTATCTTCAGATTCATTCAGTTGCTGAGTTATGAAAATTGGGATTTTATTCATGTCTTTTGAAATATGATATGCTTGCCATATTTTGTGTTGGCCTTCATGTACCACTCTCATTTAATGTCTTTTTTTTTCCTTTCAAGATCACAATTTTGGTGTGACCCTGAAACAATTACTATTTTGCTGCAATACATATTTTGAGGAGTAGGCTTGTACACTTAAGTCACTTTATAAAATACCCCCGAGTCACATTTTGGAACAAGGTGCAGTGGCTTTAGGAAAAAAAAGAAGACTGTAATTTGAGTAGTACAAGAGTGACATCACAAACTATTGCACAGTCTACCGCTTTTGATTGAATAATCTTCAGTGCTTTATATTTCAGTAGCCTCACAATTGTACTCTTAAGATGGTAAATTATACCTATGCAATTCAATTTTTACTTTTGTAACTGATCTTAATGTAATTTTAAATTTAAGGTACACTTACAACAATATATGGTATGTGTTAATAGTATTTCATGAGTTAAGACTGATGGATTTCTCCTTACTTGGGAGGATTTCCAATTCATTGCTTTAACTTATATCAGAAAATTTTTCATGTAAGGGTCAGTTTGGTTGGAAAAACCATAGACTGCTCTTGGTTGACAAAACCCGTTTAGTATGACCAGACTGCAACTAGCAATTGCTACTTGCTAGACTTGTTTGTTGTGGCCACAATTTCTATCCACTTGACCATAGCCCTTGTCAGTCCATGAGTCCAGGTGACAATCTGAACAGTACACTTGGGCAGGCCAAGAAAAAAGTGTCTATTTCCCATGAAAGAAGCCTAATTTTCTACAATTTTATGGGTATTTTCACATTCCAAGGGGGTGAATTTCCTTCCAAATGACCACATTTCACAGATGTAGCCTCCCAGCTTTCCAATTCTTTCCTCCCATGTCCATGACAGAACCAAAAATTCTTCATTATTAGTGACTCCAAGCAAAGTGGGGTCAAAGTTGAGCCACAAGAGCAAAGTATAGAGTGGCGTGGACAAGCCTACAGAATGAAGTCAGCATGTTTACTTGGTTTAGCATGCAAGTAAATGTCTAAGTATTTCAAATGTCAGAATTTGACGTAAGGTATTATTGCTGATCGTTACTAGTGCTATTCATATTGACAACACAGGGTGATATCTAGTGTGTGTACTGTTGGGGTGCTAAAATGAAAAGAAGCATCTAATTCTTTTTGTCTGGCAATTTTTGAAATATTTTGTTTACCATTGTCAATATGTAACATAAGCTTTTTCTTCTTCAGATAAAAGCTTGCATGAAGCTTTCCTTTCTCAAAATGGTCTCGAAGTCATTTTACAACAGTTACAAGCTGGAATTCAAAAGGTAAGTGGCTTAATAAAAACCACTCATAAAGCTTCACCACAGATTGGAAACAAATGTCATTGAGTTTTTGAAATTATGCTTCTCAGCAAAACTGTTGAACATTTATAGTTTAGAGTAAAAGAGTTGGCATTTAACTTTGGAATTTTAGATTAGATATTTTATTTTTAGGGATGTTTTACCATCAGTGCCCTTACAGGTACTGTCTTAAAAGTGAAATATGGGTGTAAATTGAATGAACCAAATATTGCATAAAATATTGCCAAAAAAAAATATTCATTACTTTAATTCATCAATGGAGAAGCAAACCCTTACTTATTAGTACATGCATGTGGTAAAGAAATGCAGTAAGGGTACAAACAAGTTCTAACAATAAAAAAGGCTAGGGTGATTCAAATCATTGCCATTTTGATCCCCATGGCCCAGGGTGTTGTAGCTCAGAATGAGGTCATTGATGACACTGGCACATTTAGAGCAGGAGCCTGTGTAAAGTACTGACCTACTACTGAGTGTTAATACACCTGTCAGCCTAAACCACAGGCTTTTCAGCAGCAGAAATGCAGAATTACTGATGTTGGCAGTTTGCAGTATTCTAATGGGGGCAAAACTAGTGTTCAGAGAAAGAAATACCAAAAAGGCCAGTTTCGTCAAAGTACTATATCATAATTACTGCAAAAAGAAATTTAAATCTCAGAGTAAGGTTTTTGTGTAATGTTATTGACAGTTTTGAAAATTTGTCAGATGTGACTCTATGGAAAATGGAGTGGCTACTCAACTTCTGGCCAGAAGTTCTGAATCTTTATGTTCTTCTTTGGGGAAGGGGGGGGGGACAAATAGGGTTTTTTGGCAGCAATAGGGACCTGTCATGATATGTTATACAACATACTGTATGAAGTTCTTTGTAATCTGTTCCCATTTTTTTCTTTAATACATTCAATGTTGTGAAGTTTTTTCTTGCAGTTGACTTATTAACAAAGTTGTACATTGTGAGAAATAGTGATCCAATGCAATTTTTAAAAAGGGATAGAAAATATAAAAATAAATTGAAACTGGTTGTATTGGTGTGCGTTTTTGACAAAATAGAGGTATTCAAGTTCATTCTTGGTTATCTGTAAATTCCAGTAAAGTGATTGCCCAATATAGTCTTTCATTTCATTTTTGCAGGGATCTTATTAACTTTTTAATAGTCTTCATCATTAGGTGACAACTTTAAGCTTATTCATCTGTTAAGAATTGATTCTGACTTACATAAGTACGTACACTCCTCCTCTATGTGTTTGTTGATCATTTCTTTAAGTGTACTTTTCACCATTGAGTAGGAGAAACCTGTTGTAAAATCAGTGTTTTTAGTCAAATCATACAGCTGAATGCACGATTCTTTCTTTTTTGCAGGCTGCGACACCAAAAGTTAGCTCTGATCTTTTGGCCTCTTGTGGGAAGATTTTACGACTGCTAGTGCATGCAAATCCGAAGCTTAGACATGAACTAGCTGGACAGATGTCTGTGTATCTCTGCCTATTAAGATGTAAGTATTACAACCCAGTAATTTAGCCAAGCTGGTTTTCAAAAGTGACATTGTAAATGATTGGCCTTGAAACAGTTGGAGAGGTGGCGAGGAGAAGGAGGTTGTTCAAAAAGTTGGAATTTGTCAAATGCTGTATTCACAAAGAAATGGCTTAATTTTAGTAATTATGAATGGAAATGGGATATCTTGCATACTGCAACTGGGTTGAAATTCAGAATTTTTGATGATTATTCTTGGAAAAGTTGCACTTTGTGATTACTTTAAAATGTAAACCTGTGCAGAAATTGTTCGTCAGAGCTTTTTTGTGCCACATTCTGTTTTGTTTATGAGACTTAAGTTGCACAGATTTGGGCTGGATAATTCACAGTTTCAGCCCTTCCTTGTGAAACTGACAGTTGTTCTTGCTGTAGTGAGTTTCTTATCCTCTTCATCATTACAATGGGAAAGTACTACATGGTACTTTACCATACTAGCCATAAATACTGGCAGGCCTGTGAATGGATGTCACAACTCTCTCTTCATCTTCTTAATTCTAGTGTGGTGGGGATGACTATCAGTATTTATAATCTCATCTTCTTACATCTAGTGTGGTGGGGATGACTATCAGTATTTAATATAATTGATATTGGCTTATATTTGTCATTTTGTTGCAGTATCTATATCGGTAAAATGTCCCCAAAATGCTGCTACTACATAACTGATATTTCTTATCCACTACTTTATGAAAATGTTGTGTAGTTTTCCTTTGTCTGAACATAGTCTCAGTGTTTTTTTTTACTTCATGCAAAAGAAATCACACTTAGTGGTAGAGCGCAATATTATATTGGTCACAGTACGGTAAGTTAGTATTAAAATATGGATTCGAGTCTGTATGGGCCAGTATTGAGAACTGAAATATCACAAATTCAACTTAAAATTGAACGTCACATAGCATGATGTTGTATTTTGTATGGCCAACTTTGTGATTGCTTAGTATCATAACATAATATGTTCAAAGCCCGACTTATTATTAATTAGTTGATGAAGTGGTTTGTTGTATCCGCAGGTGCCTTACTGTGTCAAAGGGAGGAGAAGGCAAGAAGGGACTTTTGTCATCTATTAGTTCTACTTCTGTTTGATGAAGTGGCTGGTGTCTCATTCTCAGATGATGGCCTAGAACACAAGTTCTGCCTGCCTTATTGTGTGAAAGCAGGGTGAGAAGAGGGATCTTGAAGGGTGCTGGGAGGGGAAAGGGGAGGAGAAGGGAATGGGGGATGGAGTAGGGAGGGGTGTATTGGAAGCTCACAAAAGGTCACTGTTTTACTTGGATTCAAGTTAAACTCTGAACACAGTGTTTTTGACTTTTTCATGCCCACTTGTTTGAAAGCAGGGTAAGAAGTAAAAGTGGGCCAGGAGGGTGTGTGCTGGAAGCACAAATGATGAAGTTTTTTAGGAAAGCTTGTTAACTTTAAAATTACAAAGAAATACAGATACTCAGTTTCAATGAACAGATTTTTAAACTTTACAAATTTGAACAAATGCAACATTTTGAATTTGTTCTGGTGGTGAAAGATTTCTTAACCACAGGTATTCAGTCACATTTGCGATAGGTCATTGGCTTCCCTTTAGTTTGAAGAGTTCATCATAAGTTGGTAAATTCCATGAACAACCATTTTCATGTCATTCAGTATAGATTACAAAACCAAGTCTTAAGTTATGAAAGTTAAAAAAGAAAAAAGAGGGAAAAGTTCATTCTTGGATGTAAGATACATGCTGTTGGAAGATTAATATATCTCTGACATTTTAAATATATTTATGTATATTTATGTTTTTGTCAGATGTAAACTCCCCTTTGCATGCCCTACACTGAGGGCACTGCACACATTACCAGGTTTGGATTATCCTAGACTGATGCCAGCATCTGATGACCCATTACCCCTCAGGTCTGTCAAGTTAGCCTGGGGGTTGGCTGCCAATCATGGGTGCTCTACACTGACCAAAAGTTTGATGGCTGGTATTGGCACGCAGGCTGAAAGAAGGTAAGTGTCCATTTGAAGAACAGAGAAATGTTGAAATCAGATGTGATCAAAATGGTCCATGTAACAAAATTTAACTCTTTTAATAACATGCTTGTGAGTGGACACTCATAGTAATTTCACCCAGGGTTTTGTTTTACTAAATAGGTCTGCTAGCAGTCAGCCTACAGTAGCTAGAACCCAGATGTATTATTCCTAGCCAGAATCAGATGTAAGCATATTGATTAGAAGGTTAATTTTGAATTTCTGATCAGAAACGTCCTACTTTTGTTCAGCTTTCATGAAATCTTTCCACCCATAACCAAAATGTGACATTTTTTTTACAACTGAACAGGTCTTCATTGGATCTGTCAGAGAAAGAAAAGTTGTTAGTGATGCACTCATACCCTTGGTCAGCCGTTAAACTTGCTCTTAAATCCATCACTACTGCAACCTCCCATTATGGAGTGAAGCAAGTCCTGTGGCAGCTTTCTCATTGGTTAGCCTTGGAACAGTCCACTTTTCTCAGGGATGATGATAGTGAAGAAGTGGCAGTAAACATTCAGTCTGTCATGATGCAAGAAGACTTAATGAGAACTCTTTCAAGGTAGATTTTTGCCTCACAGTTTTACATTTTTATTCATTTACATTATTTTGCACTGAACATGTTATTTTAAAAGGTACCTTAAGTATAAAATTGAAAACAATGCAGTCACAAAGTTTCATACAAGGAATTCATTGGTCCACCTCCTGTCTTGACAACACATTTTTGTGCTGAGATAAAACACTGAAGTTTTATACACTTTTATATAAAAGAGTTGATTGCACAACAGTTTATTTTGCTTTGTGTTGTCCTTAAAAGACCCTGCGACCTGTTCAAGAATGTGATCATTGACTAATTCAGAGTTCCTTAACCTTTTGCAATTGAAAGCCACTTTCGATTGTTAATTTACCAGAGTACAACCTTTCACTGAAAAATGAAGTTTACATGTATTTATATCTTAGCCACAGTGGACAAGTGTCTCTAAAAAAGAAATGGTAGAAACAGAGACATATCCAAATAGTTGTTTTTACTTTTCCTGGCCAACTTCACTGCCCACGAAAAGGCCCATAAACTTAGGAAGCGGGGGTTGGGGGGGCTTAAAACATTCAAGGACGAAAACCCCTTATTTCTTAATTTTGTAAAAAATGTCAGAATTTTGCAGTAAATTTCTTTTAAAATTTGCCCAAAATGTTGTACCATATTGTATCTAAGGACCCTTAAGACTCCTCCCCCAGGATGATGGTCCAAAACAATGTTCAGCCCCTCCCCCTCCCCCCGTCAAAAACAGCTGTTTAAACCTATAAGAAGGCCCTCTTTAGGAGTCTTTGGCCCACCATCTATTGTAATGGTGCAAGAAGCATAGAATCATTGCTCAATCAAGGGAAATATACGTTAACAAAGGGAACAAACTTCAACATTTTATCTCTGTGCAACAAAATAAGCTATGAAGATGGGAGTTGGGCAGATTTTGAAAGACCTAACTCACAAGTTTGAAAACGTAATGAAATCATTTGCTTATAGAACTCCACTTGCAGATGTGTTTTTTTTTTTTTTATTTTTTATTTTTTTGCAATTTTTCACAAACTAAGAGATTTGAAAGATTCAGCTTGTGTAGTCAAGCAAATGTACCTGAGGTTTTGTATTCTTGCTACACATCCTCAGATCATTCTTGATCCGTAACCTACATGGTTCTTGATCCTTTACTTGATGTTAAATCTGTGTGGTTCTTGATCCTTAACTTGATCTCTAATCTGTATGATTTGTGATACTTTATTGATCTCTAATCTATATGGTTTGTGATCCTTTACTTGATGTCTAGTCTATATGGTCCTTGGTCCTTCACTTGATCTCTAATTGATATGGTTCTTGATCCCTTTCTTGATATCTAATCTGTCTAGTCTTTCTAATTTGTATGGTTCTTGAGATCCTTTACTTAATCTCTGATCTTTGTGATTCTTGATCCCTTAATTGATCTCTAAGCTATGTGGAGGAAGATCTTTTCATTTTCTATAATCTATATGAGTCTTTATATTTTGCTTCATTTGTACTCTATATGGACCTTGATCCTTGACTCGGTCTCTAATTTATATGGTTCCTGCTTCTGTTTTGATTCCAAATTTATATGGTTCTTCATTCATTCTCCAGATTTTTAGAGGTAACACCAGCAAATCCAGATGACAAATCACTCTTACAAGAGGTCTTCTCATTCCTTACTAATTTACTTCAAACCACTGGATATTCTGAACACCTCATAACTTCCTTAAAGTCATATATTGGAGAGAGAACTCCAATGCTGGAACTGTTGGGGCAGTCCGCTGAAGTGAAGCCTATTCTAGAGGGCAGTACAGACCATGATAAAAAAGAAAAGAAGTCCGATCTACTGAAACAAGTCTTGACTTTCGTCTCTGTCTTTGTACAGAATCTGCAGAGGTCATCAGAAGCCTGGTACATTGTGCATTTTAAGCTTTCCTTTCAGATTTGTCAGAAAAGTTTTTATTGAAATAAAGCCCTTCCTTATACCAGCATCCCTTTCATGTGTTACACCTTAAAAAAAGAAGGGGGCTGGGGTAGAAGAGGGTCCCCTTTGTGATGCCCTCAAGAAGAAGGCATCCCAGTGTAATGTCAGCCCTTCCCCTGCATCCTGGTTAGTTAGATGAGGTTTTGCGGCTCAGTTTCTAACCAATTGATTTAAGTCGGGCTGGCCACAGCCTTTTTTGCAGTTGTGGCTCACTGGCTGTAGGACATATGAAAGGGGATAGGGGCACATTTAGTGCCTGTCGCTGCAGAAATCCCAGTGCCACATCAGCCATATGGTAGGGTTTAGGGAGGGGATGTTGATTAACAGTTAATGGTTTTAAACTTTCAAGTTTTAATAGTTACAGCCGTAAGAGATTATATAGGGAACCCATCTATGTAGAAACAATGTACAAATTTTCCAAATCTCTTCATATTTTCTTCGCATTACCATTCTTGATTCAAAACATAAATAGTGCATGATAAACCAAGGAGTTTGATTCCCCAAACATTTATCAGCTAAGTAACAAAAAATTAGGGCCATTCAGGTGTTAGAATACTAGGGTAAGCTAATTCAGATTTAGGTGCCTGCATTTTCCCTTAAGTAAGGCACATTACTGTATGTATAATATTGATAATAAGCAAAGTGGAGAAGATGAGCAAGCCGAGATCACTTTGGTTGCAAATAATGATGGAAATTCTGGAATTGTGACCTCTGCAACTTCGATAGGATTGGTCGGGATGCCAGACTTTTCTTTAGCGTTCCAGCTTCTGGCTGCAGCCTGGGAGTTGGGTAACAACTCCACTTTCCATGGAGTCAAGACGAGCGGGGAATTTTCTGTTTTGTAGTAAACATTCAAAAAAATCATTGATATGTGTTTTCTAAAAGGTTTGCACCCATGTCCCTTTGCAAAAATTACTGAAGTACTGTAAAATTGGTTCTTTTAGTCTTTTTCTTTCTTCACTTGTTTCCTTTCAGTAGATAACTATAACTTACCTTCATCAACATCTGTTCTATACCTCAGCTGTTAAGAAGCCGTAGTATTGGTCTACCTGTGTATTAATAGACCTTATGCATATGGCGTCATGGAACAGAAAGCGTGCCCTCCAATGGAGGCAAGTGCTTATCATCGCAACCTACACCAAAAAATGCAGACAGCTGGTTTGTACTGGTCAGATTTGCGCTCAAGTCTACTACACTGTGTGTGCGAAGTGTCCGTCATACGTGCAGTGTGCTTCATTGTTTAGCCGCCAAAATGACATCGCGTGACGTCATTGCATAAGGTCTATACTAAGTGGTGGGCAAGTATTCCACACTTAAGAAGTAGCACTGTTGTATTCATCCCTGTGCTAGTTATGATGCCCATTGTAAGAGAAACATCTACATTTGAGTGACAATTACTCTTTGGGCCCCAAGTACCTGACAGGTACTTCAAAAATAATGGAGTTGCCCATACCTAATTTTGAGCAGATTTTATATGTTTGGCCTTATTACCTGTTTCTTGTTTTTTTTTCTGTTTTTACTAGGATGTTGAAAGGCCATTTTGTTGGAAGCTTCTTGGTCAGTGAGCTTTTCCACGGGTTACATCTTGCAGATGAGTTCCATTACTACGATCTACCATCCCTGGAGGCTACACTGAAGTGTCTGATGCACATTACTGGAAGGTAAGGAAATTATATGTTTGTGCTTTGAGATGAAGATAACAAAATATTTCATCCTTGTTCAAGAGGTTGGCAGGGGGAAATCAGCTGTATATGAGCATTAATGAGGAATGCTTTACATGTAAATGCAGCTTTGAAAATGGTCTTTATGGTACACCATTTTAATAATTATGTTGATATTTATAGACCACTTAATATTTAGATATCCCAGTCATCTGTTGAAACAGTGGATTTCTGTGATTTACGTGGCATGTTAATGCTTTTCATAAATGGAACATTTTGAACCTCCAAATGAATATAAAGAGGGGGTGGGTGGGTGGGGTGGTGGTGCAGGGGTGGATGGAGTCACAGACTTAAAGTGGTTGTTGCCATAGTGACATTCTTGTTCTTAAGTCTTGAATTATGACAAGACAATCGTAACAAATGAGAAGTATAATTTTTTCTTTTACTACTTTTGAATCTTTGTCAAAGGCTAAAGGAATCTATGTTTTGATGATGATGTATTGTGCATGTCAGTTTTGTGTGGGGAGGGGGAGAAGACAGAAAGGCAAGGATACATGCATATGTGTGCATGTAGATATGTATGCGTATGTGACTCATAGCTCATTAACACAATATTGCAGGAAGGGTAACCTGTAACCAGTACTTCGTATATGATGCCTAGTATTGAGTGGAAAAACCCTATTATTTTTGATGGATCAGTCAAAGGCCATTTAAGTTAACCAGATGCTACATTGTGAAAACTTCATGCAGACCAAATAGAAACGAGCATTAAAAAAAAGACAAAAACATCAGGATTTTTATTTATATTAGGCATGTAATTCCCAGATTATGTTGGAAGCTGATTTTTGGTGCAAGTTGACTTCACATCAGTCAATGGTGTGAAAGGCCATAGATCTCAAACATTCTCTGACCAAGTGCAAGCACATTGCACTTCACTGTGGAACTGTCAAGATGAAACCATGCAACCATACTATGAAAATATTTCCGATGGGCAAGTAATCAAAAAGCCTATTGACTGCCAGGTTTTTAAAGTAAAATTCATTTACGTGGACAAACAGTACACCATACAGTTCATAACGTCATGATTATTTACATTCTATCAAATCAAAAGAGAAATAATGACAACTGGGTCTTCTGCCCCAAGTTTAATTCCCGCCTCAAAAGAAAAGAATGCTTTTCCCCTTGAGGATATTCCTGTTTTATGATCACTGAGCCAAATGTATATATACTAGGCTTGCATTACTCCATTGGATTCAAAGCTACAGTATATGCAAATTTGGTGCTTATTGGAACAGGTGGAATAATGAAGCACTGGTCAGGTTTTTTATTTGGGGACAGCAGTTTTCCCCTAGTAAAAAAATGTGGTAGCTAGAACTGATTTCAGTAAAAGAAAATACTGTGTCATGAAAACAATGTGTGCAAAATGTATGCACTAGGCCTGGGTGACTCCATTGTTTTTAGATTCAGGTACTCCTAGCCTCAGAAGTCGCAACTTTCAGTGGAGTCGTGACTCCTACGATGTCATCACAACTGAAGCATTACCCTATACCACAGCAGCTGTCTACTGGTTGTTTTATAATAAAAATAATAATAATAACAACAACAACAATAATAATTAAAAATAATGTTAACAGTAACAACAACAATAACAACAACAACAGTAGGCAATTTATAAAGCACATTATCCCGAGGCTTCAGAGCACTGCACAATAAAACTTAAAACATCAAAACAAATACTAAAGGCAGTACAGAATATCCTACAAACAAGACAGCATTGAAAGAAAATGAAACAGTAGAATACTAAAAATAAAAGAGAATCAGAAGATAACCCTTTGTGTGGAAACAGTGTAAACATAAATATATGAATGATATAGAATAAAACTATAAGAATGTAAAATGGGAAAATTCCTAAAAAGTTACACAAGGTGAGAACTGCAAAGTTAAAAATATATAAACATCAAACAATACTAATAGATCACAAGGCCCACACTGCAGGTCTCTCAAGAGCTGAGTACAAATTTCCAGTGTTGAAGGAGGATAGCATAAGGAAAACTTGAGATCAGATAAAGGGAAAGACCAAAAAAAGGACTTTTGTTACAATACTGGGGTAAAATACAAATGCAAACCTCAGAATATGATTTCAGCGTTTGGTATTGGCAATACTGAAAATTCTCCAAGGAAAGGTAAATCACTATGTGGATAGGTGTCGTTACCTGCTCAAGCCTAGTATCAACAGTTTTCATCATGATACTGACAGAGCCAAAATGCATGAATATTGCCATGATGCATTTCACTGTTTGAAACAGTTAACATGTGAAAAATGTAATTAAGGCGACTGATCTCCCACTTTTGGAATGTTCCTGTGAAGGATTTGTCAAAATCCTGCAATACATTATAGATGTTACTCTAGAACTGGCTAATTTAGACAGCACAAAGGTACAGGAGTAAGGGAGTGTGGAAATACTCAATCACTGCACCAATATATCAAGCACTGGAATGATGTGGCATGGGTACAAATGCTTTGCACGGCTGTTTTCTTCTCTTTCCACAATGAAACGTTACCAAATTCTGTCTTTTAAGTCCAAATAAAAAAGTTTTACTTCATACAGTACTTTTTCTTCAAAATGAATTCCCTGTGAGCTGTGACTGATGTTTAGAGAACCACAGATTTAAACTTAAATGTTTGTGATACCAGAGTACCAGAGTTGTAATCGAGTCACTAGATCTGTGACTCGAGTCACCAGTTGTCAAACTTTTAAGTGACTAGAGTCAAGTCATTGACTCGAGTCACAGTACTATTTCAATGGGGAAATTACTCCTGAATTCTCTCGAGTCACTATCATTTTGAGAAGAAGTGACTCGAGTCGTGACTCTTTACAACACTGTGTAATACTGCAAGATATTAGTCGTGTACAGACAGTCTCTGTGGTTAGTACAACTTCCCAGTATGCATTGTAATTCTGCATTACTACCATCAGTTATTTCTTGCAGACAATTATCTTTTGTGCAGGGTTGTAGAATTTTGTGCACGTATCCTACAATCATGCATCTTGGTGCAATTGTCAACTGTTTCTTTTGTGCAATCAAAATATGGAAACCTTGTGAACATGATATCTTAAGACCCATAAGATTTACATTTGTGATACTGATTAAAGGTCAACCAGCAACCTTCAGACAATTTTGGCCTGAGAGGGATGCTTTAACTGTATGAACAAAAGTACAACAATCTGGCTACCATAAATAATAAGTCAACTATTGGCAACAAACATGGCACATTAGGTTTTAAGGGGAGGTACAAGAGTTGTCAATATCTGTGCTGCCCATGTGAATGAAATTTAGTGTTCATGGTAATGACTATACCATTTAATCATGTCAGCAGTGTTCATATTTTTTTTTTTTTTTTTGAAGTGTTCAGTATTGATTCACTTTGTTTAAAAGTTCAAAAGTTTGAAAAAAGCTCCTTTGATGATGCAAAACTTTTTTAAAGATGGCCCCCCTATGGTTGGCCATCGCACCCACAATGTGATAGGGGCTACCCGAAGCTTTTTTTTTGCTGTGTGTAGCCAAATTTAACATACACGTAGCCACATTAAAATACGCGAAGGAGAGAAAACGTATGAAGTACGAAACAATATTTTCAGCCAACAAACAGGGAGAAGACAGTTTCAGCCTGCGGCTCTAACGTTAAATTTAACCTCCCCAGGGTCTAGGTTGTCAAAGAATAGTTCATGCAAGGCTAGGCTAGAATGGATAAAGGTTTCCCGTGAGACTGTTTGGCGATCCAGCTTGGCTCTGCAAATGCAACCTGTCTATAATTTGGTTGAACAGCTGCCTTTGCAGGGCCAGCAGCTTACTTTCGTCCATTCTGCATAAGTTAGGCCAAACGTTAGTAGGCTACTTGCTATTTATGCTAATGATGTGCTAAAAAGCTTTCTATTTTCCCATGCGCTAGGCTATAACTTGTGGTCAAAGTTAATCTGACCTTCATCATTGCGATGTAACTCCACGAAACATAACCATAAAGGCCTTCAGGAAGACTTGTGACTGACTTTGCCCTTTGTGATTACTTTAGCTAGGCGTATCAGTTTCACTATCAGCTTTCAAGCTTCCCAGCGTTGCAAAAGTTGGCTATGCATATGTTAAATTTGGCTTCACATATGTTAAATTTGGCTATACGTATGTTAAATTTGGATACGCGTATGTCAAATTTGGCTACACGTTTGTTAAATTTGGCTACGCATAGCAACAAATCGCTTCGCGTAGCCTCTGTCGTGTTATGGGTGCGATAGCCAACCATAGACCCCCTCCCCCCACCTAGTAGGTCCTTCCCCATGTGATAGTACCTTGGCCCATGTCTAAGGCTGCCACCCCATGCAGTGTATGGTTCATACACAGACTCAGTGGAAGTAACTCATCCTTGATGGAGGACGAATGTCATTTCAGTTCATAAGAGGGTTGGATTTGTCACAAGTTTAATAGCTGCTTTTACAAACCATCAACACAGAAAAAAAAGACTTTGAAGATAACATCAAAAGTTGATTGCACTTCTCCTTCTTGTGCTTTTTGCTCCAGTTCTGGGATCAGCTGGATCTCTCACAAATTCCTACACATTAGGTTATCACGTGGCACCATTACGGGCCCACAAAGAGCTTTAAAATGCTCCTGGAAGATTTGAGCCTTAAATTTAATTGAGAAAGCAGTCTGTTTAAGTCAGTTCGAGCAGTTATCTTTATTACAAAATAAAACCTCATGTAAAAGTGGCCTCCAGCCATACTTGAGAACCCCTGGCCTAGACAGTATGCTGGCATTATAGTTGCCAGTAGGGCAATTAACAGTTGCTACTTTTTATATTTGATTTAGCAATCTGTTACTCTGGAGCCTCAATGGAACTATCAAAAGGAAGCAAACATGTGGATAGAATACTTATTTTAAAACAATAAAGTTGAACAGTCAAATGTGTCATGATGTGTCTAATGAATGTAATCTGCACTCCAGGGGCGGGATTCACTAACATTTGTGTAAGTTCCTGCTTAAGTAAAAATACTTACGCACTGCGTAAGAACTTTCTTAAGTGGTATTCACAAAAATAACTTACGCAGTTCGTAAAGATACGCAGCGTAACTGCAATAAATGCACTTGAACCAATTGTGTGTACGGTTGCATCTTTTTTGTCACATTTTTAGCCAATCACATTGACTGTTATTGATAAAACGCCGTGCATGGCTCTCTGTGGTTACGCGTGTGGTTTCACGCCGTGCACAACTATTTGGTACAGCTTGCCTCTGTGTGTATTGCTATGCCATTTTTGTACTTACCACAACTCTGAAGCTTGCGTAAAGTTACGCAAAATATTTACGCTTTTTTCGCTTTGTGAATACAGTAAAACCCCGTTTATCCGAACCCCGTTTATCCGAACTAGCCGTCAGATTTAACAACAATAATAGTCAACACAATTACAGTAGTATACACCAAGTTTTAAGTGCTTTACAAGGCAAAATTCAACGTAAATTTTTGCAGAAATGCACTAATTTTTCCAGGGACTTTAAAAATGATGGAAAGATGTCACGATGGCTAAAACAGCCGACATGTGGACATAGAAAACAATCTGTTATCTCTTTGTCAAATTTGGAAGAAATATCGTACGTATTTGCTTTGAAATTCTTGTTAGGAGCCATGAGTCGGTATAGGCTCAATATCCTCTCATACAAAAATACGTTAGGCTAGCGTAAGTCTTAGTTTCACTAAGTCTGAAAAGTTAGTAACGTAATGAGCTTCATACCTAAAAATAATGAAAGTAGACCTTACAAAAACATTGCCAACTGCTGTTTGAGAGTCTCCTACACATGTGTCTCAAACATTTTTTGAAATTTATGCAGAATTTATACTGTAGATACCTCTCCAGATCGTTACAGCTTTTCTTCAGCACACACATTCATTTAGTGTGTAGAAAGCATTGGTCATTCAGACGAGCGAAGGCTCGAATTTTTGGAATAAAATTTCTCTGTTATAGACGTCTTAAAAATTTATTTCTCATATCATCGGTCACAAAAAATAGTAACGCAATATTTTGGGGGATTTTGTCTGCAATTTTAAGCCTTTTCGGAATTATTTTGGAAATGTGTTGACACACTGTCTTATATGGACCCAGTGTACCGTACTTAAAGAGGGCATGACACGGCCAAAATAACTTTTGTGTATTGCAAGACTGAATACAGTATTCTATAAATATAATCTCACACACAGTTAAAACCGGTACCATTCATCATAAATGGAATCTGAAGAAAAACGTTCAAAATCCAATTTCGAAAAATGCCGCAACAGGTCACATGACTTTTATGACGCAATTGGAGGCACAAACACTGCGCTATTAAGGACGCGCATCTAGAAGTGGAACTAATGTAACGCTTGGTTAAGTTATCGTATCTTAGCAACTTCATGAAAAAGATTACATCACAATACCCACCCAACATACACTGAGCGCAAAGCGCGGACCATGTTGGGGCTTCGAAGCATATCATTGGCCAATATGTTCGCGTACGTATGCGCCCGTGTTTTAGCTTCCCTGCATATAATAAACAACTTTGTTTTTGTGCGAAAAGGATGCGGTCCGGGCGTGCTGTAGAGAACAGGCTATGAACATGTATGGACAGTCCACAACAAGCGCGCCTTTACTCAGTAAGCTGTTCAGTAACGTTGCTATTGTGAATGGTAAGCAGTCACCGCGCAACGACGCATAGTTAACAATGTGGTCACTGGTCACGCGCGCTGCTGTAGTAACGTAGCACAGGTGTTTGCAATGGTGTTCCCGCTAACACGCGTTAGCATGCACATGATTCGATGTGTAGAACGATGGGTGAGCTGCCTGGTACATTGTTACTAACCGTGCCTCCAATGACGTCACGATCTTGAGACGTGCTCACATACGTTTTTTCGCTTTCGGATTTCAGATGGGCTGAGTCTGGCCTGTAATTGGGAATTCACAAGGTCGTATTACTGTGTTTATGGAAGTATTTTAGTCGGGAAAACATTCGCTTCATTTCAAGCTGTACCCAAAGAATATTTACTGAGAAATGTACTTTGGCCATGTCATACCCACTTTAAGGCAAAAACTTGGAACCCTGATTATCGGAACTTTTTCGTTATCCGAACAACCTTCTTCTTCTTTCGGATCACGGTGACACATCCAAAGGACATTACTACACCGCACATGCGTCAGGGGTGCCCTAATTTGCCCTAATAAAATTGGTAATATATTGAACAGGATCTCTATGACTATCTAAACCATCAATCAAAGCAGCAGGAAGGTTATTCCAATCTTTCAGAGTACTAGGAAGAAAACTAAATTTATAACAATTAGACCGAGAGTAGAGTTGACAAAAATGGAGGTTGTGCATCCCACGAGTTTTCCGAGTTGGATGACTGAGTTTGTCCATGGGAATATTAGCCTTACCAAAAAAACCTTTCGAGAAGAGAATAAGTCTGTTTTGCTTGCGACGATCTGCTAGCGTGGGGAGATCAAGGTCCTTCAAAATAGATGTCATCGACCCTGGCTCGCGAGAAAATTCGGAGCTTACAAAACGAGCCGATCTCCTCTGGATGCTCTCTAGCTTATCTTGTAAATAAGACTGATGTGGGTCCCATACGCAACAAGCATACTCCAAAACAGGCCGAAGGAGACCCTTGTAGGCAGCTAACTTCACATCGCGAGAGCAAAATGATAAATTTCTATAAAGTATGCCCAAAATCTTATTACCCTTATTGCAGATAGATTGAATGTGCTTATCCCATTTTAAGTCGTTAGAAATCGTGACACCTAGGTACTTTATCGAGTCAACCTTAACTAACTTCACATCGTTCAAGACATAATCGAAGTTGACCGGATTTTTTTTTCTAGCGAAAGTAATGATGTTGCACTTAGAGGGCTGGAATCTCATGCCCCAAGTCTTGGCCCAAAGACCTAGATTATGTATGTCTTTCTGGAGCAAACAACAATCATTAACATTCTCTATGACCCGATAACAGACACAGTCATCAGCAAAAAGTCTAATATTAGAGGAGGCAGCATTTACAATGTCATTAATATGAACAGGGAAAAGAATGGGTCCTAGGACAGATCCTTGAGGAACACCAGAGACAACATCATCAAAAGGGGACCGAGTACCATTAACTACAACAGCTTGCTTTTGATCAGAGAGAAAGTCGTCAACCCACCGAAGCACCTGTTTGGAAACACCAAGGCTAAACAGTTTGGTTTTTAGCAGTTCATGAGGCACGGTGTCAAAGGCCTTTTCAAAGTCCAAGATGAAGACATCAACCTGCTTTTGTGAGTCCAGGGCCGAAGCCCAGTCTTCGACGACTGATACTAGTTGGGTATCACAACTATGCGACTTTCTAAAAGCATGCAGCTTTGTTGAAAGTGTATTGTTTGCCTCAAAGAAGTCCATCAAGTTGGAACTTATAATATGCTCTAACAATTTACAGCAAATACAAGTGAGCGAAACAGGCCGGTAATTACTAGGGAGAGAACTGTCATTTTTTTTGTAAACAGGGCAGACGTTTGCCATCTTCCAATCAGCCGGTATCCTTCCGTTTGTAAGGGATTGCTGATACAAGTGACTTAACATAGGAGCAAAGTCAGAGGCAATTTCACTAAGGACCCAAGGATGAATGTTATCAGGTCCAACGGCTTTGTTTTTATTCAAGCCCTTTAACAGTTTTTCAACTCCATGAGTAGATATGGTAATATCAGCCATTCTGCTACAAGTTGGTCTGCAGAAAGGGATAACACTAAACAAAGTCTTGGTAAATACACTTGTGAACTGAGCATTGAAAGCACAGGCCTTATCCAGATCAGTAATAGCTAATTTGCTATTCGTCTTGAGAGGGGGGATGCCATGTTTATCCTTTTTTTGGCCATTTATGTACCTCCAGAAAGGTTTAGTGTCATGTTTTATATCACCAATCATACCATTAACATAATTTGTATGGGAGATATGGACCTCCCTTTTGATTCTAGACCGCAATTCAGCCCATTTGTCATGCATCTTGGTATTGTTAGTTTTTTTGAAGATAGCATGCAGCCTGTCCCTTCTTCTAATCAACTTACGAATGCTATCGGTAACCCACGGGAGAGATGTTTTAGCTCCAGTTCTTTTGGTGGGAACATTCTTCTTAACAGTTCTTTCGAGAAAGGACTTAATCAGCTGCCAGTTTTCGTCCACAGTACGGTTATTTTGCCCCCCATTGAAGTACCCCAATGTGAAACTCCGGGTATCGTTTCTCATAGCACCATAGTCACCCTTAGAGAATTGCCAGATAAGCCTACGAGGTTTCCTTTTGATCGGAAAGAGACACCTCAGTCTACAGAATAAAGCCACATGATCACTAAACTGATCTAAGGGGGAAATTTCAGTGAACTGATTTGGCGAGTTTGATATAACTAAGTCAAGGGTGTTTGTGCCTCTGGTAGGGAAACTTACAAGTTGCTCAGCTGCAAAGTCATTTAAGATATCCAGGAGCAACTTTCCAGAACTATTACTAAGACACACTCCATTATCTTTATGAAGCCTAGTGGTCCAATCAATTTTACCGAAGTTAAAGTCCCCTAAGACATGAAACCGTGGCTGCTTCCTAGTTCTGTGATTGGCCATGATTTTACTTAATTGCTCCCTGAACAAAAGGATATGTTCAGAAGGAGCATCAGGGTCCCTGTACCATGAGGCAACATAATGTGTAGTACCATTGACAGAAAACTTAGCCCAAATTGACTCCGATCCGTTTGTGAGGATACTAACGTTCGTGGGGGATAGGTTGTTTTTCACCAGCAACATAGTGCCTCCACCCCCAAGAGTACGGTCGTTTCTGAAAATGGTATAATCCAGACTGGAAGGAACCAGTTCACTTGAAGTAACGGAGTCATCGACTTTAGTCTCCTGGAGAGCTATAATATCAGGATGAGTCACACTAAGGAAGGCCTGAAGATCAATTTTTTTACCGCGAATACCATTGATGTTTATAGAAACAAGGGAGATCTCTTTTTTGATAGCTGTTTGATTTGATTTCAATGATGTGCCTGCATCCAGGCCTTCGGTCCCGATGTGTTCGGATAAACGGGGTTTTACTGTACTGACTTAGCAAGATACACTTCGTACGTCTGACGAAAATTTTTGTGCGTAAGTACTCTTTGTGAATCTGGCCCCTGCACTCCAGCTTTGTACAGTTAACTAATTGTATAAGGTGATAGGTCAAAAATAACTACAATACAATACAATATTTTTGTAAATGAAAATGTTTAAAATGATTGTGGTTAGGAGAAATATTATGATGGAAATTAAAATTCAAAGTAGCAGCAGGTACTGCATTGTAAATCTCACTTTGTTTGATGTGCAATGCAACTGTCAAAATATACAGAGTAAATTAATTTCATTGTGATTGCTAATCTATAGAAAAAATTTCCAGAGAGTGAAGTAACCACAATATCAGGAATGTCAGTAGTTCGATGATTTGGACAGAGGAAAAAACAAAGCTAAGGAAAAGCAAAGATAAAGTTTGAAATAACCATGCCATTCACATTAAATTAGGGTTTGGCAAAAATAGTAGTAAACTTGAGAACTTTGAGAGTTTCAATACTCCTGAAAAAAAAAATGCATGTGCTTATAATATTGCATGTGTTTATAATATTGCACATCCTACTTGCCACTTTACAAGACCCAAGTACCTTATCGGACAAGGTGCATTTAGACTTCTCCTATTTGACAAAATGCTCAAACCACTTATTTCAGGAATGAGCTTAACATGAGGTATCATTACTACCCATATACTCATAAGATGTTTTTCTTTTGGGATTTTTTTGTAAAATAGTTAGCCATGCTCTCAAGGAGATTTCGTGAGTATTGGGGAAAATATTTCAAGATTGTGTCAACAACTTGCAAAGAGTTTTTCACCTGTGTCACTTCAGTGTCCCCAGTTTCCATCTCTATCATGCAATAGTTGTTTGTGATGTTAAATAACAGATTATTGGGGTAGCTTATCAGAAGAAAACCATCTACAACCCTGTGTGCCATCTCTGGATTTTGGGTGATAAGATCATTCTGGTACTGACACTCTGCCAGTTTCATTGGTGTTGAAGTCTGGAAAGTCATCAAGACTTCCCAATACTCATCACTTTCTGCATAAATCAGACCATCTGCTCTGCCAGGTTTTGGGGGCTCGCATTTGCGAGTGAGTTGAACAACACCTGGACTGACTTGAAAAAACCTGTATTGCCACTTTTTCATGGGGTAAACTTGCGAAATCCTGTCAAAATCTAGAGCTGTAAGTGGAAAGAAATATCGATTTCCAACATCAAGAAGGTGGAGACTGCCAGGGGAGGTCAGGTGTTTAGCAATCACAGCTGTGTGGGTGTTAAGTAAGGGGACTTTCCATTGTTGAGCACTGCCTCCAATTAGGTACACATCAAACCCGAGGCACTCAAGCACTGCACCTGTAAAAGTGTTTAGAGCCAGACAATTCCCCCCTTCTCGCTTGAAGACTGCCTCCTTGATTTCTTTGAGAGAAAGACCCTTAAATTTACCTTCTCTGAAGCTTGGTATGTTCGTGAAAGGGATCTTCAGCATGGTCTGTTGCATCAACTCCTGAAGGAAAGCGACTTTATTCTTGTTTAGGAGGCTGATGGGATCTGGAATCCCTAGAACGTGTTCCAGGTATGTGAGGGCTTCAAGTTTGGTCAGATTGTAGGAGATATCATCCTACCAAGAAACAGATGTAAATAAAAATTTCATGTCATCTATAGAATCCATAAAGCTTGCAGTGTATTGTAATGTTCAGTTTGCAAAACAGAGAAACCATTGTCAATGTAGAGTGATATATTGTATTGAAGAATAAGTAAATATACATCTTAACCCCATTGTAAGTATTGCTGTATCCTCTCAGGATAAAAGCCAGAGGTGAGGCTAGGCAGGAGACATAGCTCCCCTTTTCCGTCAGGGAAGGCTGCAACCCAGTCAGGGGATACTTGCCAGTTTCATCAGGGAATCTATAAAGTATCATCCTAGATAGCAACTTGTCATCCCAACAGCCAGCTTGTTTTTTGCCCTCAACGAGGGCAGATTCTTCAATGAAATCCCCAACTTTTCAAATTTCCTTCCATGAAAATGCATAATTTGCAAATTTTCTTCAGTTACAGTCCCAAATTTTCATTTAAAAAAAAACTTTTACCCCATATTTACAACACACAGGGTGCACCAGAAATGTTAACCTTTGCTGCCCTTTGGGTCACAGATTGCTGGCCCTCTTGTCAGGGTCCCCCCCCCCTTCCATTACCCACAGGCAAATCACTGCTTCACCACTGGTTAAAGTACCTTAACTTGGGTATCAGGTGACCAGATTAGGATGCATTAGGTGGAGTGTAAATTATGGGTACAGGAGGACAGAATTTGACTACTGGGGATGGCCTTTGAGAGGCATTATTCATGATAGTCGTTTGATGAAAGAAGTGTTTAGGCTTAAATCGAGTTTTGATATGTTAGAAAGGCACTTAAGGCATTGCAGTGAAAATTGCATTGAAATGCGATGCATAGTTCTCGAGATGTTAGCAGATGAAGTTGTCACATTTTCAACCAAAAGTGAACTTGAAACAAGCACATGGGACGTCATAACATCACATTAATGAGTTCTGCTTTGTTTTTCTTTTTACAATTGTCTCCCCCATGATTTCATTTTATCATTATGTGGATGCTACAGAGCCATAGCAGTTTTACTAACTTCAAATTTCGAGCATCCGACTTGCAGCCGGAAGGTCTAGGGTTCAAATCCTGGCCGGGTCATACCGAAGACTTTAAAAATGGAACCTACTGCCTTTGTGCTTGGTGCTCAGCATAAGCAATGGAGTAGGGAAAACAAGCCAGTGAGCCACAACTGGAAAAAAGGGCGTGGTCGTCTCGACTTGAACCAATTGGTTGGAAACTGGGACGTTAAACCTCATCTAACTAACTAACTAACTTCAAGTTTCCCATGGGAAGCTCATATTATATCAACTACAAGGTCATAGTAACAGGTTGAAAAACAAGAAAAACAAAGCTACTTGCTTCAGGTCACTTTAGGTCACAAATGCAGTAACTACATTTGCTCATACCTCGAGAACTACACACTGGACCTGGAATGGAAATTTCACTAGAATGCCTAGATTTAGTTTCTTTTTCACATATCAAAACCTTTTTTTGGCTTTAACCCTTTAATATTTGGGGCTAAGTGTCAGTTTTCAGTGAGCAAATTCTTTGCATAGCTGGTTAAGCTTTAGACCAGACAGTCCCCCCGGACAATTCCCCTGGACACACTTACTCTGCCTTAGACAATTCTCACTTTCCGCAATTTCCACCCAGACAGTACCCCCTGGCCAATTCTCACCAAGAACAATTTCAAATTTTCTGGAAGGATGAGTTGTCTTAAGGGTAGTTGTTATGGTTGGAAACTAACCTGGATGGGAATTTCCATTGGTGGGAATTATCCAAGAGGACATTGTTCTTGCGAAGTTGCCCAGGGACAAATTTTCAGGTCTTAAATTGCCTGGGGAGGGGGTTGTTGGGGGGAATTTCTTGGGAAGCATTTAGGCAGTTTACTCAGAGTCTTTGTGGAGAGGATTAAAAAAATGAAGATACTTATTGCTTTGTGGGCGTCATACACTTACTTTGTCAGAACTGTACAGCCGCGCTGGCTCCCCCAGAAATTTTTTGTGTCTTAAAGCAGACGACTGTAGTGTCCCTCCTCTTCTGACATGACTGAGAAGAATCTGCAGAAGGTAACAAGGAGCAAATCTTATTTTGAACTGTTGCATCGTATTTATTGACAACACACATTCAATGTACGGTTTCCTTGTTTGTTTTTTCTTCATAAGCCAGTTAGATGGGCTTGCGCCACCTCCCTCGCGAGGTGGGCAGATGCGTTGAATCAGTTTGTAGTATTTTGCGGTGGTCACCAAACCAGCTACAAGCCTCTTCGTTTGGATAGCCGATGAGGAAGCATTATGAAGTCAGGCAACAGTTGCAGAAATTCAAAATGGCGGCTCCAATATGGACACCATGACTAATGTGAAAGAATTGCACCACGGTTTGTTTTGCGCATTGTGCGGTAAACTTACTAATCAACTATGACCCGACTACCGACTACCACACGGCTAGGTGATTACTATTGTCTTAAAACTATCCCCGAAAAGTTGACGGAGTGGGTTGCGTTGGGTCATAGTCTGGTCGCTGAAGTGTGCGCCTGGCTAAAGGTTGGCCACACACTGCACAGACCCGATGACGAGCTGATTCACTCACTTTGGTCACCGTGGCCATATGGGGATGTTCATTTCGACGTCGAATTAGGGCCGGTTACAGCAGCATACTTCCTCGATCCTACTCAGCTGCGATGCAACTGCCCCCGAGAATGAGACTTGCGGTTTAGGAGGGGGGGGGGGGCGCTAGCACATAAACACTATTTTGTATGCCCTCACACAAACACACGTACATACCCTCAAATTTCTTATGCTACATGAAGTGGTATAATGGCATATTGACTATGTGGGGGACTGGGAATAAGTTTTCTTCTACAGAAGGGGCCGTTATGACCTCGGACAGGCAGTTCCCAATCGCCCACTGTAATGAGAAAAAAGACATCCTGTGTAGTCTCTAGTCTCTAGTCGAGTGGGAGCTTAGGTATTCTGACGTGTAGTAGGAAACCTGTGTACGGTAGGGTATTTAACTGGGTCAAAGGGTACTAGTTGGTTTTGCCTTTGACTGTGGGAGTACCGTTCTCGGTTTGATAGAATTTGTAGACAACTTTCAGGGTAGATTAAAATAACCTTCCAAAAGAACAATATTGTTTCTTTTCGCACTAGTTACGTAGCCTGTAAGGCTACGTGTACGGAATCGTATTTCCATCATTTGGGAAGGCGAACTACAACCCAAGTAGACATTTTTTACATTGCGCAAAAAAAGTAAACCTTATAACACGGAAACTCTATGAAGCGGATGAATTCAGAGCGGAAGAACATTGTATTTTGTCTCGTCGCCATTGATGTATTTTCACCAAGATTATGCAGCTTCTAAATGTTCAGGTGCAAACAGAATAAAACTCGCAAATATTTTGGAAATTTACAGCAATAGCGCAAATAAATCTGAAAATTTCTGCAACGTTTTTCCACTGATCATATATTTCACAAAAATTATCACAATTAGATGTTGAACATGGCTTGTTGGGAGAAGAGACTCGTGATTTTGGCCCGCATGCACTGGCCAACTGAGTTATAAAAATGTCGTAAGATGTAGTGGCTTGTATTTTTGTAGGTCTACCTTTATAGCACGTACTGTGTAACGCACCATTGACATAAATAATTAACTAGACACATCAGACAAACGCACGCTTGTTCATGACCTGCATAGACCAAAGTATGTACGGATCTACTTTCGAGACGAGTTCGTTTTGAGTTTTGGTTGACCATAATCCTTCATTTTCAAATCTCAAAGTTTTTCGTATTCACATTGTCGCCCCTCGACTTAAACTGAAGGATTTTAAATGCTCAAATGACTTCTTGAAACGTACGATCGGTGGGAATCTATAAAAACAAATTACGATACCAAAATAATGCATAGAAGAGACTGTCTGATATATTGAATAAAAATATTCGATTTGCAGCCTAGCGCATGCGGGATAGTCTGAATATTTTTAAATTGACCCAATCTCAAGTGGGAATTTTAAATGATGACCAATCGTTAAGAAGTGATTCTCTGTCACGTCCGAATACAGACGAAATTTTTTTTCAGCACTTTGAGAAAGGTATTACCAGCTATTAGTGTCACTGGAGTTGCAGAAGGCGAGTCAAGTAGCGCTAATTCCAGCAGGAGCAGGCGGGGGATCCGGCCGGAAAGCTGGCAGCGGAAAGCCTGTTTGATTTAGCAACGAGGTATTTAGACGCGGGCGATTTTCGTCGGGAAACTTGAAACTTACTAGGCTATATGCTTAATTTTGAGATAATAAATCGGCTTGCCGACGTTTATTAAATTGCCAAAAGTTACGACTTTGAGATTTGGAGGGAAAATTGGGGACCTTCCTGCCGCCGTCAATGTAAAATGAATGAATTCACGTCCATCGTTAAAACAACACAGCGGTATGTGTAAGTAGCCTACCGGGGCACTAGCACTTAGATCATTAGGGTATGTACGGTGGCTCAGTACAGCAAGGGTGAGGAACCTCCGGCATTTGGGTTCGTTTAGCCTCCGGCCCGCGAGACCACTAATTCATCTGGCCCGCGAAGCAACTGATAAAAGTAAATTCAATTCACTTGAATAATAATATCTTTAATAATAATCTTATAAGTCCTCGGTACCCACTTTTTATCATGCTTAGCTACCTGCACTTTCAGGACATTTTACGTAAAATAACTCCATAAGTTCATGAACTCTACTGTCATGAGCTTGTTTATAAAAAGTAAAATGTCTCTGGCGCGCGGTTAATTAATATGCCTTATGTTCCATCTCCTTTCTCCCGATTGAAAAACAACTCCCACACCTCTTTCTCGGAGAGGCTACGTCGGATTTGCCATGCAAATTCAAATTTCTAGTTTTACTGAGGAATCCAACACATCAAGAGTTTCACAATCATGAATTTTAGCACGATAGCATCAGGTACCATACAACAAATTACAACCAACAGCATTCTTGCCAAGTCAGATGGGCAACTCTTGCAGATGCTGACGAAACTGTTGATAACAGTTATTAGGACCCCCGCCCACCACCACCATCACGGTTTTGTCTCTATCTTTACAATGGATCTAAAAGGATTATACTAAAAACCAAAATGTGTTTAACATGACTGTTAAACTGTTGAACCGGGTTTAGGTAGCTATTATTGAGTCAATTGCCTTATTCTGGTGATAGGACTATGAAAGGATCGTTTCGTGTTTATCATGAATTGCAGTCAAGTAATATTGGGCGAGGCCCAAGACGAGGATTGGTCTCGGTTTCACAGGTGAAGAAGTCACTTTTGGGTTGGGCATTTGGCAGGTGCCACGAGCCGATTGAGCCAATACTGAGATCAGGTATGTTGTATCGTCCTCCAGACAGGATCGAAGCGATTTGGGATTTGTAAAGAATGGAGATGAAACAACACTTGGGTATCCGATGCTGTACGACCCTGAGCTTTGGACCATCACATTATAAAAAGGAACAGATCTAATAAGGATAACCTTAAATATAGACCTTATGCATGGACGTCACACTGACGTCATTTTGAGGAAAACAATGAAGCACATGTGCACTACCGGCGTAGATTTCGCACGCGCGTGTAGTAGACGCGAATACGATTAATTGCCAATATCAGCTGTCGGCATTGTAACTTGCACTGCTACGCGCTTTTCCTCCAAACGAGGAAGCACTTTCTGCTCTGTGACATCATATGCATAAGGTCTATTCATTTGGTTTGGTAGATGGTTATCATTTTTCTTTCAGCGAATATATGTGAAATTGCCAATCCCATACCATTGTCGGAAAATTTGCTACCCGCCGGGATATGCTTACCTGTACATTCCAGTATTACTGTAGCATGACAGGAAAGGTACGGTAATACTGTTTCTCCACTCAAAACTCCTTTAGGTTCTCTCTGGACAATAGAGATCCCTAACTCATTTCCAGCAAGTGTCGTATTGTCTGCGCCTTCCCCTCTTTTCTTTCATACTCAGATTGAAGCAACTAATTACATTTTCATTGTTCTTTTCAGTCAAAAGTAAATATAAATTGTTACATTTTCAATGTTGTAACTTGTAACTGTACATAACGACTTACAATTTGAGGCAAATAACAGTAATTACGAGATTACTTTTCAAAGTGTATCAGGAGCAACCCTGGCTATCGGCCAGTGTCACATTCATCATGTTTCTAACAGCAAAACAGAAAAGCAACCATGTTGGAATACACTCTAAAAACTGTTGGGCACGTATGCCACCTGACAAAGTGTTGGGTAAAATATTTATCCAAGTTGGTCAAAAAGCAACCTAATTTTACTCAATATGGGCATTTTGGGGCCAAATTTTACCCAACGTGAGCATTTGTTTGACCATCCTGGGCAGTTTCTTTACCCAACACTTTCTCAGGAGGCATACGTGCCCAACAGTTTTTAGAGTGTAATGATCGTGGCATAGTATTGTGCCCATACCCGAAGAGATGAGTCTAGAGAATTCTGTCAGCTACATCTGTACTGCCCGAACAAGTATGATACACCATACCTAACTCCGTGTACTACTTGTGGCGTGTATAACAGACAGCCTGTGGGTAAACATGACTTCACATGAAAAAGGCCATAACTCATAAGTCTCACATGATGATATCCGTTCTATCTCACTTTCAAGTATAGTGATATTAATATTATAATGAAATAATACCTCAAGGATATTTACCAGCATGGTTTATGAGAGATACATGCAGGTACACAATGCTGTGATTTATGTAGGCCTAATCATTTTCTAAGGCTGTTAAAACTCATCTCTCCATCACATCATATCTAAGCGTATAATACCAAGTCCCACCACAACCAATGTCAGCAGCGTTGCTGGTCAGTGAAAACAAAAAAAAAACTCAGATTTGAATATTAAAAAACCCAGATTGCCAAATAAAAACCCAGATTAGCTACAATTCTGCTAATTTCTGTGGAATCCGACAGAGGACGTAATTACAGGATGGACAAAACCATAGGTGACTGAGGTTTTTTATTCGGACGGAAAAGTTGCAAGTTCCGTCAAAAAATACGTTTTTCGGCAATGATCTCAGTCCCTTTACGCTTATGAATACGAGCAGTCCTGTTGTGTGGTCACTGGTCAACTGCCAAGAGAGAATGTCACGGTCATATTTGGGGTGCGAGCGTGCGTTCTTACATTGTTGGAATGACAAGGAACAGACCCACTAAATAATATATTACAATGATGCATTGTAGGCAATGTCGACTTCTCAATGAGGTTTTTTGAATACTTAGGTGAGGAGGGCCATTAGTTAGTGAAAACGCGCATAACTTATGTGTACTGGTAGTCACGTTTCATCCGCCATCTGACCCCCCGCAGAGTCAGAATCACACATGGACTCGACCTGTACTGTTTCAGTGCAGCCTCTACCGGTAAAAGTGCAACCGATGGTATGTACATCAGCGCTTCTCAACCTTTTTTAACTCGAGGACCGCTTTGACTCTCAGAAGTTTTCTAAGGCCCACCTTACAAAAAGTTTATTCTTTTGTCTTTATGTTTTTATTTTTTATGGCGGATCTCGCGGCCCACCTGGGAGAGCTTCGCGGCCCACCGGTTGAGAAGCGCTGATGTACATCATTTACTTGTACATGGTGCCCCGTGGTCTAGTAAATTATCGTGTATTGTGTTGTAATGGAAGTGGGCATACATGTACGCAATGCAGAACAGATACGGAATAAGCCTTCAAACAGGGCGGCTGTGTGTTATGTTATATGCGTTGACCATGTAACGCAGCACACAGCTAGTCCTGTTCGAGTGCAAATACGGAATATGAACTGAAAAACTGCCTTCGCCTTCCAGAGTTAGGCCTTTTTCAGTATACTAAAAATGTTTTGTGCACGTTTTACGCACATGAAACTTGTGAAATGCAA
This sequence comes from Holothuria leucospilota, assembly GCA_029531755.1. Taxonomy (NCBI): domain Eukaryota; kingdom Metazoa; phylum Echinodermata; class Holothuroidea; order Aspidochirotida; family Holothuriidae; genus Holothuria; species Holothuria leucospilota. Next base: position 16,361,034 of record CM055965.1, read on the forward strand.
TGAAATGTTTGAGTTTCAACTTCAAACTGTAAAAAACCCAGATTTGTACTTTCTGAAAAAAAATAATAAACCCAGAAACTCAGATGAAAGTTAAAAAAGACAGATCTAGTGAAAAAACCTTGGAGTGGCAACACAGAATGTCAGAGAGCAAATAAAAATAACATAGCCCGACCACTACACCGTTATCTATTGCGGTGCATACAATAAGAAACATGAATGCTTGGATGCCTAATGCACTTGTCATTCAGTAGTGGTGTAGGTGGGATTTTTCTTTTGTTAAGTGTTTTTGAATGTCGCACATGTAATCAGCACTAGGCCTTGTGGGTATAAACTGCAGGCGACAAGTTTGGCCGGTTGCTATTACAGTGCTTGCAGTGTAGCCTACGTGTTTCTAAGGTGTAATTGTAAAACATGAAAAGTATAGCCGTGGGAAGGTATTTTTGACTGCGGGGGGAGAGGGATGAAAATGTATGGTCAGTGGCCTTTTAAATGGTTGGCGCGTAGCGTACGAAGAAAAATTTCGCCCAACATGGCACCCAAATTGCTAGATATGGCACTTTTTACACCCTGTAAGTAAGTGTATCTAAACATCTTTCATTTTGAGATTTCATGCCGTGGAATTAAGTACACATTCAAAAGAAAGGTAAATTAACGTTTCCTTACAAATATCATCCGGGTTTGAATTTTGAACTGTAGCATCCTTTCTGTTGACATCACAGATATAGTTTGTTTAACCATAAGCCAGCTAGGGTAGCTTCTCCCAAAGATGGGCTTTTACCACCCCCTCCCCTGGGGCAGTTGCGATGAGTCAGGTCGTGGCATGCGCCTATCACCGACACGACTACAACTCTGTTCGTTTAAATAACCCATTAAGAAGCACTGAACTATATGCTTGAAAGGACCATTCCACAATAATGAAGCCTCGCGGAGGGTCAGGTGATTATTGTCAGCTTACTCAAGTCGATTGACAACAGTAACAACTGAATCATTTGACTACCACATAATTGGTACGGTCGTCAAGAGTTCATGTTGTAGGCCTAGCGTTTTAGCCAGTCAGTTGAAGAAATGCCCAAGGTAGAGTGACCATTTCCAAATTCACAAAAATGACCGTCTTCAGCCATGTCAGCCTTGTCAGTTCACTGCTCACATCAGCGTTGTGAACACAGATAATGCGTTACATGGCCAACAGCCCGAGGCTGCACATCGTACTCTTTATCATCAAACTGACTGCACTTGTAGGATTAAAATATGATCATCTTCAACTGTGGCTGATGAGTAGGCTACAGCTTTTGAGATATATCTGCAGTTTTCACTGAGGTATATATGTTGTGGACTTGAGTTTTGGGCCGTCACATTATAAAAAAAAAGATCTTAAAGATAGCCTTAAAATCGGCAGATGAATATCCCTTTCCTTTTGGCGAATGTATGTGAAATTGCCAATCCCCACCCAGTTGCGGAAAATTGTCTACCTACAGGTACTTGGCGGTGAATCCTAACGGTAAATCCCTACATTATATCCCTGTAGCATAAAAAGAAAGGTAGCACCGATAACACCTTCAGGTTCTATTTGTAAACAAAAATGTCAAACGTGACAATGAGCCAGTGAAATATTGTCTGCCTTAGGCCTCTGCCCTACTTACTTGGCAAATTGACAGATTGAAGTAACTAGTTACTTTTACATTGTTACTAGCTACTTTTCAGTAAGAACCGTAACTAGTTTCATATTCAATACCTCCGAGGTAGTACTTCGTGTTTTAACAGTGATTGTATATAACAACCAGTGATGATGCGATAACTTTTCGACGTGTAACGAGAACAACCCAGGCTGTCGGCCAATGTCAGTTGCATCACGTTTCTAAGAATAAGATGCAAACCAGAAAAGCAACAGTTTGGAAAAATGGTCGCGGCACAGTCTTGTACCAGGGAGCTGGAAGACACTCCCAGCTACATCCTACCCTGTGTATGCACTGTATATACTTGTGGCGTGTATGACATACATCCTGTGGATAAACAAGGGCGGTCGCACGGAAGTTTAGGTAGTGACAGCTTGGATAGCGCTATCAACAGATCAACTCTATCAAAACTGCTATACTATCAGCAGGTGCAAAATGACCGCACAGAAGACGCTGATAGAGCTGCTCCTTGATAAGGCGCTAATAGGCTCATTAGCATATTATTGGCGTAAAAGTCTATTTGCAGCTTGGGGATTCCCCTGTTGGTTCGGTCAGTAATCGTCATTTGGAGTGTTTTATTCAGGTATGCCACCTCTTAAACAGGGAGAATTCACTGTAAACAGAAATTAGTGATATTGGTATCTGAATCGACTAACCACATTAGTCACGATATTTGACTAGTTTCTGATTATATCACACTAATTTCACGCTAATGGACTAACAATTGTTAGTCAAAAATTAGTCACCGAGGCTTAAAATTTGTTAGAAAACAAGTCAATTGTTCAAAAATTAGTCAAATGTTATTGACAAAGTGATTAGTCGATTCAGACACCGTTTTGACAAAGTAGTGTTTACAGTGAAATGGCGTGGGAATTTGTCCATAGATGGCGTCAATTAGACCTACACTGGATGCACATCCTCGGCTCTTGCTAATTTGGACAAGGTATGAAGTTTTGCTCAGTGCCATACAGGTGTCGCTAGCGACAGCATGTATTGATGCTAGTGTCACGGGGTTATACACATCGCCAAACCGAAGTGATGTGCAAAATTGGAGGCTGGGCTCAATGGAACCATGGCTGTGAAGTAGCGATAATCTAAAGACACTGTATAGACGGCGGAGCATTTTAGATGACCGGACCGTTAAGTGTTTAATATTAGTAACGAGCTGTGCCTTGGCTTAGGTAGGAGGGAGCATGATCCTCTTTACGCACTGTGTACCCACAAATACTAAAGTTGCCACAATATATTTAGTGTGTAAGAGCATGATAATGACCAAACGTTTAAGTGGGCTTAAAAATAAAAATTCTGATATCCAACATGTTTTCTGTGCACCCACGAAGACAAAAATTAACACAAAATATTGATTGTGTAGGAATGTAACAAAATGGGACAGCCCTATCGACCAAACATTAATGAGGGATTTGCATCACCCCAAGTATGACTTTTACTTGGTGGTAAGCCCCGCCCATAATTGTCTTTACTGCTTCTCCTTGTGCAGACACAAACATAGTTCACTGCTCAAGGCCACATCCTGGTGAGCATAAAAGACCCCATGTGTAATCAAAACATTCTCTGTGCATGCTGTGTAATATGAGCTGCTCTGCATCTTTTGAATTTTGTAACTCTGATGTCAATCAAAGAGTAGTCACCAATTGAGACGTTTGCTTACCCCTTTGTAAAAGTCATATTTGGGGTGATGCAAATCTGTCTTTAAAGTGAGCTTAAAATAAAAATCTTGATGTCCAACTAATGTTCTGTGCGCCCAAAAAGACTAAAAATTAAGACAAAATGTTGGATGTGAGGGAATGTGACAAAATGCGACAGCCTTAACCACCAAACATTAGTGCTTAAAATAAAAAATTCTGATATCCAACTAGTGTTCTATATATTTCTTCCTAGTAAGCGAAATTTATATGGGGCAAGTACCCACGGTGGTCTAAGTAAAATCCCCATCCACTCATTTTCATCCCCGTCCAAAAGTCGTCCCTGCTCGCCCCTCTATATGGATAAAATTCTTCCTAGGTTACACACCCTTCATATCGAAACGATCATGGAAAAAATGCTTTTGAAAAGCCCTGTTTGGGCAAATTCACTGTGACTTTCCTCTCTAAAAAGATTGGCCTTTTGCCTTTTTCCGTCATTGGCGGAATCGATGGCGGCCGCTTCGCGCCACATTTTCCTCTGTTACGAAAGAAATATTGTGCTATCAAAGTCACCATCGGTGTCTTGGTCACCGTTAGTGAGTTGATATATCATTGCCAGTAGTGATAGTTTCTGTGCGGCCTTTTAATGATAGGCTATCAGCACTGATAACTATACTTACTGTAAACTTCTGTGCGCTCAAAGCTTGCTCTCAGTGCTGTTAGTGGCGCTGATGGTGCTATCAACGCTCTGTGCGGCCGAGCCAGGACTTTTCATTACATGGGTCTAAAAGTCTCAAAGGGTGATTATTATTATTTTTCTTACCGTATATTCAAGTGCAGTCACAAATTATATCATAGTAAAATAATAACATACTTACTTGACTAGAGATTTTCAACATGGTTTACGAGAGTAATAGATCGTCTCATTGGCACACAATAATGTAACGAATGTAATGTTTCCAAGGCTGACTCATCTCTCCGCCAGGGACGCCCACACAGAAGCTTTGATAGTGACAGCTTTGATACCGCCATCAACTGTATCAAACCTACTGTCAGTAGGTACAAAGTGACCGCACTGAAGACACTGATCTTCTGTCAGATGATAGGTGCTGATAGGCTCATAAGCATACACATATAGTCCATTTACAGATTGGGGGTTTCCCAGTTGGTTTGGCCATGGAACCATGGCTGTGAGGTACCAATGATGTACAGCGCCGTAGCGAGCGGGGGATGTGAGGGTGTGTCACCCCCCCCCCCCAATATTTGGTCGCCGTCGGAAAATTTTCGGTCTATCGGCAAAAAGGGGAGAGGAAAAGGAAAAGAGGAGAGGAGGAAAAGAAGAGAGAAGAAGGGAAAGGAAAGGAGTGAAAGGGAAGACGGAGAATGTAAAGAAAGAGAGAACGGGAGCGCGTGGCCAATCTGTTATCGGCTATTCGATTTTCGGCTCTTCAGCTAATTGGCCTATTCAAGTTGAAGGCCCGTCTGCAAATTGATTATGCATGTGACGGCCGTATCAACGGCCGTCGATGTAATTGGACGAGTGACTGATCCGTCGGCAACTCGGGGAAAGAAAAGGAATTAAAGGCTTCCGTATAGGCGCATTATTTCGGGTCATATGACATTCTTGAAAAACCACTTTCTGGGCATTATTCCTCACTTTTATCATCACCATGGGGAACAGCACACGATTATCCATGTAGAGGGTATTCTAAGCCCGTTTTCTAAACCCTAACCTTCACTTCAAACACATTTTGCAAACTCCTGAGGATCCGGTTTACCCACAAACATCCTGGGAAAAAAAATAATGCGTGCCGCGCGTGTCTTCCCTTCACTGCAGTCTCAGGCTTTTAACTTTTGAACGCCAAAATGAAACAGATACAGAACCCAGCCTGGCGTTCAAAGTGTCTTTTGAACGCTTGTGTTAAGATTCTGAACACTTTTTCTCCCTTTTTGAACGCCGGACGCCTATTTGAACTCTTACCGTATTCGAAGGCCTGACGCGTCCAGTGTTCAAATGCTGAACGCATGTTCCAATTCTGAATGACAGGTTAAGCTCCTGAAGTATAGTGGCATGACGGGAGGAATAGCCTAACACATTAAAATTAAAATTATCAGGAATCTTTGTATTGGATAATGTATTTTGAACCAAAATATACCTATCCTGCATGGGACTTAAGTCTCATGACCGCTAAGTGTTTAATATTAGTACCGAGCTGTGCCTTGGCTCAGGTGCGAGGGAGCATGATCCCCTCTACGCACTGTGCACCCTGAAAGACTAAAATTAACACAAAATATTGGGTGTGTAATGTGACAAAATGGGACAGCCTTAACCACCAAACATTAAAGTGTACTTAAAGTAAAAATTCTGATATCCATGCAAATCAGGGGACAAAAAGTAAGTTCAGAAGAAAATATATGCTTTTATTAATTCTTTCATAACATTGGCAGTCATTATCCAGTTTGAATGTACTATGCATCACTTTGAAATGGAATCAATTACAATTCTTAAGGTGATATTCGATGCAGGTTTTAAACTTTGGTTAGGAAGATTTTCATTATAAAATCTATGGTATGCAAAGTGGGGGTAACCATGCTAATACATATAACAGTGTGGGGGTCAGAAATTTGCTGATGGGCAATTTAATTGGTAGGAATTATCTCCAGGAAGTTATCCAGTTGTCCAAGAACCATACAGTATAGGACTGTGCTGTGTAAATGTGAAATATTCTCACTGTATCAATCATTGGCATTATATTTCATCAGTTCTTAATCCTTGATTTGTAAAACTGCTTTTAATAGTCAAGGAATCAATACAGTAAGTCTCTTGGCTTAAGGTTAATTTAAGTTAAGGTGAAACACTGAAAACCTTTTTAACACGATAACTTCAGAAAGGAAACTCAGATTGCTGTCATACCTAGTATGTGGGTGCGCCATGTTTAGTGAAAGAAACTAATGTTTTGACGGGAGGTCAAAAGACATTTGGGGTCACCAGAGGTCAAAAGGTTAAAACCTTGAAAACATAATATTTCAAGAAGGGTAACTTAGGTGAAGTTCATACGTGGCATGCAGTCGTCCCATATTAAGTTCTACATTCATATCGTATTTTGTGGAGGTCAAAGTTCATTTGGGGTCAACAGAGGTCAAACAGTGAAAAGTGCTCGTAAATATGATATCTCAAGAAGGGTAGTAGAGGGATTTCGTACGTAGCACGTGGAAGACAGATGTTGAGTACATAATCCCTGCTGTTCTTAATGGAGGTCAAAGGTCATTTGGGGTCGTCAGAGGTCTAAAGGTGAAAACCTTATAAATGCAACATCTCAAGAAGGTAACCTTCATGGGTATCATACTTGGTATGTGGATGTTCCGTATTCAGTACTACATCCCCACTGTTTTTTGTGGAGGTCAAAGGTCAGTTGTAGTCAACAGAGGTCAAACAGTGAAAACCTTGAAAAGTACTAGTAAACACGACATCTTTAGAAGGGTAACCATGCGGGATCTCATACTTAGTGTGTGTATGGCCCATGTGGAGTAGATAGTCTCTTTGAATGTTTTAGTGAAAGTCAAAGGTCATTTCAGGTCACCAGTGTTCAAAAGGTCAAAACTTTGAAACACTATATTAAGAAGGTCTGCATTGATGGGTCAGTATGTGTATTACCCATATTGAATAATAGGTTGCTTTGGGTTTTTTTTTTTTTTTTTTTTTTTTTGTGGTGGTGGTGGTGGTCAAGGGCAGTCAAAATGAAAAAAAGCTTGAAAAGGGCTAAACACGATATCTCAAGAAGGCTAACCGTGAAGGATCTCATACGTGGCGTGTGGATGAACCATGTTGCGTGGATGAACCCTAATGTTTATTTTGGAGGTCAAAGTTCATTTGAGTCACCGAATGTCAAAAGGTCAAACTTGGTAGCCTTGGTGCATCTGAGACGTGCTGTCATGATATCAGAGTTTGATGTTTCTCCATGGATCTTTCATTTTGCTCATAAATGTCAACACAGTAATTTTATAACTGCATAATGAAACTGTGCCAGTTTGAAACCACTGTAGGCTACTACTTTCATAGACAAGGACTCACACTACCTTTTGGTTTTCTGGTTGTTAGCTTACGATAGTATCGTAAGCTTATGTTGCTATGTTACTTTTGGAGCCCTATGACGTCATCAAACAATAAAATACAAAAGATATCGCGGATTTTCTCTTCACACCATGTCGAAGAATGTTACTACGACAAAAGAAAAAATAGCACCAAATTGTGTCCCCATTGACAGTGCCCACTGTGGAACTTGCAATGCCCTTTTGCAAGAAAGAATTGATCGTTTAAAGGAAGGTAGGAAGAAATTGTTAAAAGCATTCAAACTTTTGCTGAAAACACAACTGCGGAGCCTTAAAAAGGACATTTAATGTATCATTCCGCTAACGATTTGCAGTTGTGTACTGGTTTCACTAGGGCACTACGTGAACCTGTTAGTAAGTCTGCAGCAGGTATATTATTCTCAGCACGCGTGAAGTTGGTCACATGACTTGTACGTAGCTTCTTTTTGACGCGAACGGCGACCACCGGGGACAAAAAATTTAGAGTCCAAATCTATTAAAATTGAAGCCATCTCTGCAACATTCTGAAAAATTTATGGTTGGAATGTTCAATTACGTCTAGAAGAGCAATGTAATGATAAAAATATTAGCACCTGACCTTTATTGTGTATGTTATGGGATGTTTTGGTTTCGAATTTTGAGATCGTAGCGAGAATGCTAACATACTGAAGGCACTGCAGATATTGCAGTGCTTCCACACTCTAAATTCATTTTTCCTGAAATGGAATCTAACATTTCCTAGCATATTCCTTGTTCAGTGATATCCCAGTTTTGGAGGTCTTAATTTAAAGGGGTCCTGACAGAGTCCGCTCCTCGAGGAAACTATTCTTTGTTACCGAACTGTGTCATAATATCTGAATACATGAACGGTAACTTTACTCCTTTGTATTCTCGTGCTTTTTTCATAATACAAATGCCTCCACAAATTACAGGCTGTTCTTACAAGCAGGGAGATGGATTACCAGCTCCTTACCGCTAGGAACTTCTTGAACTTTGCGGCGTGCCGGCAGGGCCGGATTAGCGTTGTGTGGGGCCCCCGGCACTTTCTATAGCGGGGCCCCATTTACAAGTTTAACCTCCTTCCCCCTCACCCACCCGCTTACACAAAATTAACAACACTCAACAGATTAAATTTTAGCTTTTAACCGCTAATAACTAATAGTTGCTTTTACACATTATACAGTGATACATGACAGTTATTATACATTATATGCCAGAGGCAGGGGCCCCAAAAGCGCGGGGCCCCCGGCATATGCCGGTTCTGCCACGGTTAATCCGGCACGCCACGTGCGTTGTGGTAGAGTGAATTCTCATACTGTCGTATAGTGACTATCGTAAGCCTGGAAGCCAATGGCTTTTGATTTTGTTAAGCGCTTGAATTTCGTTCCAGTAAAGTAAACAGCACCAGGCCAAACTTGTTCTGTGCCCACATTATTAAGGGCCACTGTAAAATGCGTAAATACTACAACCTCCTAAACCATCCAGAACCAACCAAACCACCTAAGTACTATAGCCAAAGCCAACCAATACATTGCAGAACTACATGACGAATATTGACTGCCTGTCACTTTACAACTTTGAGAAATCCGAATGAGACCAAAAACGTCTAAGGCCCCGGCACTCACATGATATGTGTCCAACAGAAATACTGTAGAGGCTGCCTACCTTGTTACAAGCTAGCATCATGGAAGTCCTACCTGGGCGGTAGTACTAGAACTTCTATGCCATGTAGTACTCGTGAGAGCGGATTTAGCGCATTTGCTTTCATCAAGCCTGCCTTTAGCTGTTTGGTTTTTCGAAGAAAAAAACTTGGGTTGTCGGCGGATTAAATAATTGCCTTACAGCTTGTTATACGGCACAAACCTCCTTGACTGTATTGAACAGTTGAAGCTCATTCTTTCGGGTTCAGTTCAGTTTATTTCTGTGTGTGTCCTCTAAAAGAGAAATAAGAGACAAATACAACAGTAAATAAAAAATAATTAAAAAACAGATGTACATATGATATTCACAAGAGAAAATCAGAAATTATGCATAACAAGCAGGATCTGCAGAATACAAAATTACAAATGGCATAAACCTGTAAAACTAAATTGGTGGCATTAGCACCAGGTAAATTGCTGTGAGTTTGAAGTGAAAACGATTTAAATGAAGGCTTTTATTATCTTGAATCAAACCAAAATTAAATGCACTACAACTTCAAACTTTGATTGATAAAGGTCACTCACATGGGCGTCAATCCTGGGGGGACACGTCCCCCACATTTCGATGGGTTGGGGACACAATATTAAATGCCCCCCCCCACACACACACACACACACACACACACACACACACACTTCGTAAAGAGTAGTGTGGCTCTATTTGACCGGCTTTTTGAGTGGCATGCAGGTTTGTTGAAAGTGTCTCGATGCAGATTCTGAATGCAGATTTTGTCAGGGAAATCTTATTTAATGGAAAATTTCGGCACGCTTCGCGCGCATGAGTCACAGTTTGCACTTCATCTCATGACCATTAAAAAGGTGATTATACAAGGAACTCTTCTGATCACAACACTTTCCGAAAACAGAGATACATCTCCAAACATTTCCCCGCATCAATATGGGAGCCTTCAGTCTAATTTGTAAGCATGATGTGGAAGGTTGAAACTTAAAAGCACGTTGTTGCCGTTATACATTTTTCAAAAACTTTTACCGAGCGCTTCGCGCGAAGCCATTATCGGTATAGATGGTGATTGCTAATACACTTACGAAGAAAAAGCTGAAACGCGCTTGTTTGTCCTTCACACCTTTTGCTACACCTATCAGGGAGGTTTAACATCACCTTACTGCAAGTTCTCTCCCTCTTGTCGATTCTCCATTGCTGGTAGCTGTTCGTCTGGATTTTCGTTCAAAATTAGTAAAAATACAATAGATGTAAATTGCTTGGCGTCGTAATCTATATTACCGTTTGTATGTCAGGTAATAAGCATTACGCCATTGCCCCATTTTTTATAATTGATCCAGAGCTTCCAGGAGGCCCTATACAGGCATTTGCCAGCCATTGGTGCCCTTTTATAATGCACAATGAAGGAAAGGAAAATTTTCATAATAGTCCAAGAAAGTTTCTTTTGACTCAACCCAGGTATTTTTGCGGAAAAACTTTGCCAGAATAGAAGCAGTAAAGTAGCCAAAAGGGGGCGGGGAGGGGGGGGGGAGCTTCAGGAAGATTGTTGAAAACGTATTCTTCTCTTAGACAACATACGGTACTTCCTTCGTTCACCTAACCAAAACTTAAAGAGTTCACTAAATTATGGACATTCTCCAGCCTTATACGATCAGTTCCAAGAATAAACCAAAGATAGTACCATTTTGCATCTAAGCAACCTTAAATTTACGAAAATTTCTCAAAGGGGGGGACCCCCTCTCCTCAGACCCCTCCCCATGCCGGGCGACGCCCTCATGTAGTGACAAAGGAAGGATTTCCACTGCTGTATACAAACGCAGGGAGAATAAAAAGAAAAAGTTGCAATTTACGCGTCGCCACTGAAGTTAGTAAATGCATCCAGCCACCCGGAAAATTAGAATTCACTAAATTATGGACATTTTCCTGCCATATACAATCAGCTGCAAGAATATCCCAAAGATACCATTTTGTACCTAAGCAACCTTAAATTAACAAAATTTCTCAAATGTAGTGACAAAGGAAGGGACACAACTGTATACAAAACGCAGAGCGCATAAAAAAGTGCAATTTACGCTCCTACACTCTGTTGAAAAAACATCCAACCAGCCCCCCACACCCCAAAACATATGACCCTACCTACGGGCGTGGTTGGGGTCCATGATTTCTGACAGTGGTCCACGTTGCGGGGCGTGGTTTCAGCTATTTTTGGACATTTTTAAAGTAACATCTTGAAGTAAGTCCGTGGACTCCGTGTATTTCAACTGTCAGATCATCTATGATGGTCATGTTAACTTTGAAACCATTGGCGTAGCCAGAGGGGAGACAGGGAACCATGCCCCCCCCCCCCCACAATCGAACTCTGAAAAAAATTTGGTAATGGAACACAAATATTGGCTTCAAGTGATGCTAAATGTTGCACCAGATTGCATCTGAGGGTACTTAAATATTCAAAAATTTCTCAAAGGAGAGGGGGACACTTCCTTCGCTGCTTAGACCCCTCTCCCAGGGCGGCGATCAGGCCCCACAGTTGGCCCCCTCGAAACAAGAATCCTGGCTACGCCAGTGTTTGGAATCCTAACTCGTATTTGAATAGGACAACGTCAGTAATCGCAAGAGGCGACACAGGGAAGGGCCTATAGAAAGACACGCCCTTTTCAAAAAACAAAGGGCTTGATAGTTTGTGCTGTCATGTGAGTCCCCCCCCCCACATACACACACACACACACGCACACACACACACTTCAATACGGATTGACGCTCCTGGTCACGCATCATAAAAGAGCTTAATCTCGTTCTAAATTAAGTTTTGAGGAAAAAGTCGTATAACAAAGTCCATCATCCAACTTGTTACTCTTAAGTAGATTACATATCCGATTATGAAATACAATATCCTGGTATCTTTCTTAAACGATAGGGATATTAGTGTTTGCACAAAGGTATTTACATAAATAGTTACGATTCCGGGAGTTGAGCATATTTAAATATTTTTTAAAGTCCTATATATTTTACAATATGAATTCATATTCTCCTCAGCAAGTAAATCCTGCTTATACATACCACTTAATCGTAATTGATTTGCTCAACCATGAATGGAATAATATAGGGTTGTAGGTATAGAAGCCATGGTTTGCACTGCTAGGTAAAGTAGAAACTAACAACACAGTGGCTTTGACAAGAATGTTTTTGTTTCCTGGCCGAAGATAAAAGGAATCTATGCAATAGACATTATGCATTGACGTCACGCGACGTCATTGTGGAGGCAAGACATTTGAAGCACACAGTACGCGCGACGTGGACTTCGCACGCGCATGTAGTAGACTTACGGGCGTATCCGATTGGTCCACAAATCAGCTGTCTGCATATGTTGGTGTAACTTGCAATGGTTCGTGCCTGCCTCCAATCTAGGGCGCACTTTCTGCACTGTGACGTCATATGCTAAAGGACTGTACATGAGTGTCCGGAGGGGGGCCCTGGAAAATCAAAAACTTGAAAAAACGAAGAAAAAATAAAGAAAAAAAACGAAGAAAATATAACATCAACATTTGTTAACAGTTCACTCAGTGTGAATTTCTACTCTCAATTACAGGAATTGAATAAAAATATCAACACTCAGGCCCCAGCCCCCCGCCCTCCGAGCATATTTTTGGTATTTTTTAAAGTTTATATTTACGATATTGCCAGTGTTTCCCCTTTTTATATGTGGTAAATAGGCCTTGGAAGTGCCATTTCCAGCGATCTGGGAAGCATTTTGGGCCAAAATTTTCTTGCGCTCTGCGCCAACCCATGGTGGCGTGGAGCGCTGAGTCTGTCTATGGACTTCGCCCCCCCCCCCCTCCTTCACAAATTCCTGGCTACGCCTTTGTCAACACTGTGTGAAGTAGCATCTAAACTCTTTTCTGGGAGTAAAATATTTCCCATGAAAAAAGTTTGGCCCCTAAAAAATTTTGCCCCTCTGAATTTTTTTCTGCGGACGCCTATGGGTCAGTAGCGCGGGTGAATAAAAAGTAGAAGCACGCCAACAGACTTTCGACAAATGTAGCATCGCAAGTCGTGATTATACGATACATCGCAGCATGGCTAATATCTTAAGGTCCTCTTTCAGTGTAAGGCAAGTGCCGATGTTAGAGGTAAAATGGCCTGAGGTCTCTGTGTGACTATTTTATACAGCTTTGATTCACTCATTTATGAAAGTCGCTAATCCGTCTTCCTAGTAATATGAAAATGTTCACTCTTTCATATAAAATCGCAATAAATAAATATATATATATATATATATATATATATATATATATATATATATATATATATATATATATATATATATATATATATATATATATATATATATATATATATATATAGGTCGATAAAGGTTGTAAAAAGTGCTTAAAGTTTGCGGAAAATTCCACGACGTTTCGAGTATAGACTCTTCATCAGGTGGCAAAGAAATGCAACTGAATAACAAAGAAGTAGAAATAGAGAAGAAACACATTGAAGAAAGGCACGAACAAACCGGTCGCACAGAACGAACACGGTGTAAAAAAGCGAAAGAAGGCTGAAAAAAACTGGTAAAAAGTAATGAAAAGGGGAACAGGTTAAAAAAGGTCCATTCTAATGTTAAGACCATGTGGGGAGAGGGTCCTGAGTTTCATGATAAGCCGGTTTTCGGCGGTCTGACGATCACGGTCAGAACCTCTGCACATTAAGGCTGCAGTAACGGCCAAGTCTTTAATTGAGCACGGTGATGGGGGGTTGAAATGAGTGGCGACCGGATAACCTTGAAGGTTTTGTTTGATGGACCTATATATATATATATATATATATATATATATATATATATATATATATATATATATATATATATATATATATATATATATATATATATATATATATATATATATATATATATACGATTCGATTTTATAGTTAGTAAGAAGCTTTTAGATGGTTTTCATGGGAATGTGTGGTGCAAGAATAAACTTGCATTGCATTGCATTGCCTTACATTACATTACATTTCATTACATACACAGTGGCAAAAACAACCTCTTGTGTTGAGGTGGTTAGAAATTGTAATGAAAACAAACCTCAATTCGCACAGCCACGGTAACTTCATACTCAACAGTCTCAATAGTTTTCACTGCAATGCCATCGCACTGGTGTATGTATGTAACTCCCATTTGAAAATTGGGGTTACTCTCACTCTCCCTTTTTTGTTCCAGAGCTGATGAAATATTTAATACAGCTGAATGGTTTGTGTTGGTGACGTTAAACTTGTACAACTGTAACACGATGTATCAAGAGAGGAATGATAAATACTTTTCATACTTGTTATAGATTTGCCTTATTGAGAGGAAAATCCTTGTCATTTTGGTGGGGTCAAAGGTCATTTGTGGTAACCAGGTGTCAAAGCTTAAAACCTCATAAACATGATATCTTAAGATAAGAATGATGGATAACTGGTGTACATGGTCTGGACATTTGCCATATTGAGAGGAAGCAACCTTTTGTTTTGGTGGAGGTCAAGGGTAGTCTTAGGTCACCATAGATGAAACTACAGAAAACTTGTAAACTATTTGTAAACAAGGTATGCCTACAAGATCCCAACAAGATTTTAAACCTTGAATTTGTCTGGGGGGGGGGGCAGGGGTTGAGTTCTTCCAAGTGATGTTGCTTATTCAATGGGATCTTGTTGGCGCCTTAAGTGTATATGAGATCTTGAAATCAGAATGAGGGGCTGTTTGGTGGGGTTCATATCAACCTAGCGTGGTGCGCGAACGGGATCCCAACATTTTTTTACGTTTGTTGTGTAAATTGGTTTCAAGAGATGTTGTCCTTTAATTTGGATGTGCTTGGTGCAAATATTTACATCTTTGGGGAGGGGGTTAAGCATTTCAGTGGTACTTCAAGCTATATAACCAAGTACGTTGGCCATATAGTGTTCTTAAACCTTGTAAACAGGATATCTCACGAAGTGTCTTAACTTTATGCTCTTTCACTCTTCATCTGTATCAGGTCTGGGTGGAGTCTAGACTGGTCTGGAGGTGACAGCTACACACTTTGCCAGCAGTTGTTGAAGTCCTTGCTAGAGGTACGGTACATGATTCATTGTCGTGCTTGTGAAATGAAGTTTTTTCATGTTATGAAGTTAGGAGGATACTGTACTACATATACTTTAAAAGCCTTTTCCTCAACCATTTCATCAATTCGAACCCTCTTTGGACCCTTAGAAGTTTTTACAGACTAAGTACCAGGCTGCCATATTTCTTTAATACACTACCAGAAGGGAGCACCATCATAAACTGGCTTGTAGCATACTGTAAAATTCTTTACTAACATATCCCTTAGATCTCCGAAGAAGGTACTTCCTAGCCCAGGCTCTGTAAATATTGAAGGCCATGAAGTATGTCAGCAATCCCCTCAACAAGTTTGCCAGCCCCTTGGGGCTACACCAGTCTCCTGGGCTTTCTGGCTGACCCCCACTTGAAAAACACTGCTTTTGGACACATCCCAAAGGAAATGGCTTCACAAAAGTTCAGTTGTAAAATCCATAAAACTTCAATTGCAATACAGATACAAAATTTGAAGTTTAACTAACTCCACCTTGCCCTTGTTTAGGAAATCATGTTTCTTCACCGCTTCAACAGAGTCCACTTACTCCTGTCATTTCTTTCTTAAAAAGAATTTTATATTTTGTGACAAAGGTTTGGAGCTCAAAAAAACATTTTATTTCAGTGAAAAGAGAAACCCTGTGCATTTGTGATGGCATGTGTGTATATGTCTTTGTGACACTTAGCTCGTTAACACGTATCAGAAGAAGGGAACCTTGGACAGTTCTTACACTTGGTAAGAACATGCCCCATACTGAGAGGAAGGAACCTACCGTTTCGATCGAGGTCTAATGTCATCTGCAGTTACTGGAAGTCAAACTCGTGAAACCTTGTTAACATGGTATCTCATGGCAGAAAGAATGAATACTCTTCATATTGCCATGTATATGTGTGTTATTGAGAGAAAGCAGTGTATCGTTTTCGGTAGAGGTCAAATGTCGTCTTTGATCACCAGACAGCAAACTCGGGGAAACTTGTTAACACAGTATCTCAAAATATGAAGCACAGATATTTTCACACTTGCAATGTGTATGTCCCATATCAAGTAGGACACTAACATTTTTAATGGAGGTCAAAGGTCATCATAAGTCACTAAAAGTCAACCTCTAAAAACCTTGAAAACATGATCGGCATAGTATCTCAAGTTAGGAAACATGGATACTTTTGATATAAGCATGTAGATGTATTTTACATTGAGAGAAAGTAGCTGTTTGTCTTAAGTGGAACCAAATGGTCATCAGAGGTCAAACCCTGATATTGCAATGAGATATTTCAAAACTGGAAGTATGGATACTTTCCATACTTGGCATACACATGCATTATCTGGAGTAGAAGAACCCTATTGTCTTTTTGATGGAGGTCAAAGGTCATATGAGGTCATCGAAGGTCACACTTTGAAAACCTTTTAAATATGATATTTTAAGGTTGGAAGCATGGATGCCTTTCATACTTAGCATGTAATGCATTATATCAAGAGGAAGATTACTTCTGTTTTGGTAGAGGTCAAAGTTCATCAAATTTCACACTCTGAACAAAATTGTTCACAGGACATCTCAAGGTGATATTGACTAGAAGAACCTTATAGTTTTTTGTGAAGGTCAAAGGTCATGCTATTTCAAAAACACTACAGGTCAAAATATGAAAAGTTTTTCAAGAGGATATCTATGCTAGGAAGCATAAAAACCAGTTGAATACAGGGTACATTAGTATTTGCCATATTAAGAACAAAAATCCTGTTGCTGCTGTTGTACTGTACATGTCCATGGGCATAGTAAAAGGTCATTTGAGATTATCAGAGCTCAACCAAGTGAAGTAGGGATCAAAGAACCTTGTCTTACGTGCATATGCGTGGATGCATCACATTAATTAATCTAACCAGTGGTCAAGGATGACATGTCTTGTATATGCATGTACATTGTAGGGGCTAGTTCTTGTAAAAGCTTAAGTCTTTTGAGATGAATTCATCACAACCCCAATGCAATTTTGTATTCTGGTTAGGTAATCGTTAATACCTTTACCATCAAAGATTGGACCAGGTGTGAGATAAACTTGAACTGAAAGTGTTATTACACATTGATGTAAAATGACATTTTGGATGGGATAACGAAAGTATTTTACTAGTTGACCCTAGTTTAATTGTGGGTTTGTCAAGTTTTGACGTGTTAAAGTTATACAGTTATACAGTACTGCTACCTGTTTGTCCTTCAGTTACAGCTAGAAAAAGCTGTCACCCAAGTCCCAAGATATTAACCAGTAATGTGTCTGGCTATCTCTGAGAGTACTAAACTGGAGACAGCCAAACTTGCATGACAGCCCCTGAGGCAGCCAAAAAAATTGCCATGCATAGCTTTCCAAATTGAGCATAAATCTGACATTGATGTTGACCTTAGACGTGTTATCAAACTCACGGATATTATAAACCAAATTCATCCCTCAAAAACAGACATTACAATGAACATAAATATTTTGCATTAGAGGAATCATACCAGCAACTCTTTCCAAAACACCTGGACCCCAACTGTGGCATCAATATGACGGGAGGCATTTTACACACTAGTGAGACTTCCAATTTCTGAATCCCAGCTAAGGCTCTGGCATCACCCTAAACATATTTTGAAACACTAGCTTGATATATCAAATATCTTCAGATTGGTTTCATGATTTTTTTTTTTTTCAGAACAAACCATGTAAACCAAGGAGTTTTTCTGTTTGAATTTAACAAGTCAGTATTAACAAAAAATGTCAAGTGATCAAAAACAATCTATAAATGAATTAGGATGCCAAGATATACTGACAGTAACTCAAATTTGGTGATTATGTTTGCTAATTAGGATTAATATTCCTTGGACAGGCCCATGAACCTGTTAAGACTACCGTACCATGGAAGACCATATTTTCATTCCCTTCATATAGCATGTGATCACAAAATTTAGTTGAAATTTAATTTAATCGAAAAATTTTGATCATTGAATGTATATGCATACACACCTAGCGATACAGGATTTTTGTGAAAGGGGTTATGCGTTGTTCTGACTTGAGAAAAACCAGTATTGGTAGAGAAAATTACCAGATATATTCAAAAATCTGCCTGAGACATAATTTTTGCCTTAACTCGGGAAGGAGGGCTGCAGAACCCTTCCCACCACAGCCCCTTGGCTTGTACACCTATTTATGTATTATATTTCTCATCTGTGAATGAATGACTAATAATGTTATGATATCAGTCAAAACTCTTCTCAGTTTCTTCCTGGTTTCAGGTAGTGTCTGCCTTTCACATTGGTCGAGGAGGTATTGCCATATCATTCATGGGCAAAGGGGTCACAAGAAATGCTACATTGTGTCTGCTTCATCTCTCTCATGAAATGAAAATGAGGGCGCCAGACAAGGTTGGTGTTTTTCTAAGTGTTACAGAGATCAGAAATCAAGCTGATGGGAATGAATTTAGTTCACATATTTAACTTTACCATCTTTGATTTTTAACATGAGGAACAATCAGAGTGAGTTTTGGCCCCTAGGTAATAAGGGTAAAATTCAGCCAAGTAAGGTGACGATAGTACCTCTTTTACTTCCCACTCTTGCAGCTGACTGTCACAGTTCAGTTTGTGATTTCTTCCTTGGTAACTACAAGATTAACTGTCCATCTATAGTAGATGTGTATAGATTTATTTCATGGAGTCAATAAAGTGTTAATAAGTGGTAAAGTTTGTGCTAGAAACTGGCCTCTGATGCTCTTCGCACTTTGTACTGAAATGCTCTCACGTTCAGCACAAATCCACAGTCTGTACATAAGTGCTACTTCAACACTAACTTTAGACTTACCTAGACTCCACTGACCATAAAATCACAAAGATGAGAAGAGTGGGTCAAATCTGTATCTTACATGTCTGTACCCGACCACTTTGACATGTAAGTCCAGGTTGATAATACATGTGTGCATAATATTGATAAATCTGCCAAGACAAATCAGGCTTGACAAAATGTGTCAATCCATACATCAGTCATAGCAGCCCAAGAAATACTTTTTAATGGCTGCTAAGATTTCAAGGAGATAATCTAACTTTACATGGGTAAGAAATCATCATTTCTTTTTTAATATCTGCTATTCAGAATTGGCCAGAGGAATGGTTGCATGAGGTACCTGGATCAACAACCCCTGGACTTCAGTGGCTGGTACCTCTGTGGTCTTACAGAGATCCAGAGGTAAGTCCTAAAAGACAACTGTTGTCTGTGAATTAAATTTATTCATTTACTCAGACTTTGGCATATGATTCATTTTATGACATTCAGCTGTCACAAATGTTTGGAAAGCCTGTTAGAACTTATGGATGATTGCAATGTCACCCTATTGGTTTCCAGTTTAACAGCTTTACTCCAATTTGGAACTGCTACATTGAAGGCAGACATTTCAAATAGAAACAATGTACAGTAGAATTTTCTGCTATGCAATATGCAAAGTGTTTCTTACTATGATCCGGCGAGAGATGGAACCTTGAATGTCCTAATTGCTGAAACCAGTTATGCCTTCAAATGCCAAGGCCGTTATCGACCAGGCCCCATTACTGTCTTCTCATCCAAGTCTGGTTTCATTTCTTTAATTACATAAAACATTGGATTTGGTACTCAGTGTGAAATTCTTCTTTTTGATTTAGCAAGTTGCCTTTACTTTAGAAGAGTGGTTTGAAAGTAACAACAGAATTTAGCTAGTAAAACAAATGTGGCAAGTTTAATTTGTGTTTTCAATCAAGATTTACTACTGTATATCAATTTCAGAATGTCACTATTAACTATTACCAGAACTACTAACTGAAACTTCCAACTTTCCCTTTTTTGTGATGTTCAGAGAGAC
This sequence comes from Holothuria leucospilota, assembly GCA_029531755.1. NCBI lineage: Eukaryota > Metazoa > Echinodermata > Holothuroidea > Aspidochirotida > Holothuriidae > Holothuria > Holothuria leucospilota. The sequence goes on from CM055965.1 coordinate 16,381,059, forward strand.
CCTTGGAGGATCCGATTAAAAGCAGCTTGAAATAGGGAATTCTTTAAGGAGGAATGGGCTCCAAACTGGTCTGAAGCACTAAAAAAGTTGGGGGTTGAGCAAGGGGGGTGGGCACAGGCCTGAAATATCATTTACTGACATATGTTTGTTGGAAGTAAGAAAGATAATATTAAGGTATATGTGAGATAGCTCATGAGCACAAGTAGTTTATTGTTTGTGTTGAAGCAATTTTTCAAAGTTTATTGGAGGGAATGGAAAGTTTTAATTACCTCATCATCAGACCTAAGCAGGCTATTCAAATGAGGTCTTCTAAATAACTTGGGAAGTGGGGTGGCAGTGGGGGTGGGGCACAAGAAAGTGCATTGTGCTGGATGTGGCCCTTCAGCAGCCCTGGGCCCACGTGCACTCTAAAGAGTGTTTTGGAGTATGGCTGTCGTGAGTGTCTTCATTATGAACAATTTTCAATTGTCATTTTAATGACAGGTGAGAGCATCTGGACTGGGAATTGCAACTTCATTAGCAACTACCATTCCTGGCTGTGTGTATCTGTCAAAGTGTCATGAGGGTATACCTGGAACACTGTGGACCACTGTATTAGCTGTTATCACAGATCATTCAGAATGCAGTGTAGTTAGAAAACAGGTAAATATCAAACTATTTCACTCAAAGGGCACACACAAGGTGTCACCCCCAGCCTTACAGTATATTTGAATTATCAGCTAAATTCGGTGGCATAGCCAGAACATGTTTCATGGGGGATACAGGGTGGGGGAGCCTCACCATTTTATGGACTCAAATTTGGAAACAGCATATATCTTTCACTCTGGAGTTTTCCAAAAAGGGGCAAAAGAAAGGGGGAAACTGGGGTCATGAGCCTTGTGGGGAGGCTTGCACCCCCCCCCCACCTCCCTATAGCTATGCTACAGGCTAGATGGTACAAATTTCTTCCTATATGCATGTGTTTACCATAATAAAGAATATTAATATTGCTTATTGAAGGTAAACTCTCTTGCTTGAATTTAAAAATTTAGTAATGAAATAGGCGTAACATAAAAAATGACCATACATAAATTTGGATAGGGGATAAACTAATTCAAATTGGGGTGAATGCATTTGCCCTTTAATGGTTGTCAGGGTGTGAGTTTGAAATTTCAGAAAAGTGCCGTTACTTTCTTCAGGTTGTTTTGTGATATTTTATTTGAGAGCCATCAGTATTATTTAAAGGGACACCAGATGGTTTCACAATTTTTGAATCACTGTCCCCATACTGTAATTGCAATGCAGAAAGCACGTTTGAAAGGCATATAAATTTAAAAGTGTTATGCCTGTAGGCACTGTTGTTTTAGAAACTATAAGCAACCACAAATATGGAGAAAGCCTTCAGCTTGTAATCCCAAATTTATTTTGGGTGGCTGACCAACTCCAAAATTTGGATTGAAAAGTTCTACTTACCTCTGGTTCCTCTACATCCATTATTATTGATTCCTTGCCGAAGGCAGGCAAGGAATCTATGCGATGGTGATGGCGTGTGTGTGTATGTGTGTGTGTGCGTATGTATGTGTGTGCGTATGTATGTGTGTGTGTGACGCTGCTTGTAAACACTCTATCTCAAGAGCGGTAACCCCGGGTAATCTCATACTTGGCATGTAGATTGCCCATACTGAGTAGATGAACCCTATTGTTTTTGGTGCAGGTCAAAGGTCATTTGGGGTCACCAGAGGCAATTTAGTGTATTTCTTTTAGCAGCTGTAACTCGGTGTCCGTTGTTCCAATTGAATCATAACTTCAGGATAAGATAGACTGGTAAGAGGTGGAAATATTGTAATATGATCCGCAATAATCTGAAAGGGTCAAAAGGTCAGAAAGTGATGTTTTGTTGATATCTCGCCAACGAAACATATTAGGGGGATGGTGTAATGGAAAGTTGTGTTCGTCTATGTGAAATACACGTGATGACCTACTTTAACCTCAGTTGACCTCATTTGACCTTTTGACCTTTGTGGCTTTTTTGTGACCTTTGGATTCGTCTTGTTGAGACGAACCAAAAAGGCAATTATAGTACCCTCCTACGATGTTCCTAACTCTAGTTATTGACATTTAAGTGAAATGTTAGGAGTGTATGTGTTATATGCATTGGAATGCGAGGTAAGCGGTGTGATAACTCAATAACCAAGTGCCATAGGAGGATGGCATAATGGAAAGTTGTGTTCGTCTATGTGAAATGCACGTGATGACCTACTTTGACCTCAGTTGACCTCATTTGACCTTTTGACTTGTGGCTTTTTTGTGACCCCTGAATTCGTCTTGTTGAGACAAACCAAAAAGGCAATTACAGTACCCTCCTACAATGTTCCTAACTCCAGTTATTGACATTAAAGTGAAATGTTAGGAGTGTATGTGTTATATGCATTGGAATGCGAGGTATGCAGTGCGATAACTCAATAACCAAGTGACATAGGGGGATGGCATAATGGAAAGTTGTGTTCGTCTATGTGAAATGCACGTGATGACCTACTTTGACCTCAGTTGACCTCATTTGACCTTTGTGGCTTTTTTGTGACCCCTGGATTCGTCTTGTTGAGACAAACCAAAAAGGCAATTATAGTACCCTTCTACCATGTTCCTAACTCTAGTTATTGACATTTAAGTGAAATGTTAGGAGTGTATGTGTTATATGCGTTGGAATGCGAGGTGTGCGGTGCGATAACTCAAGAACCAAGTGACATCGGGGGATGGCATAATGGAAAGTTGTGTTCGTCTATGTGAAATGCACGTGATGACCTATTTGACCTTTTGACCTTTGTGCTTTTTTGTGGAGCCTGGGTTTGTCTTGTTGAGATGAACCAAAAAGGTAATTAAACTACCCTACATGTACCATGATGCTCCTAACTCAAGTTACAGACATTTTAGTGAAAGGTTGTGATTGTGTGTGCATAATGCATTGGAATGTGAGGTGTGTGGTGTGATAACTAATAACCAAATGATAAAGGAGGATGGCATAATAGAAAGAAGTGTTCGTCTATGTGAAGCACACGTGATGACCTACTTTGACCTCATTTGATCTTTTGACCTCTGTGGCTTTTTTGTGATGCCTGGGTTTGTCTTGTTTAGACAAACCAAAAAGGCAATGATGCTACTCTTCTATAATGCTCCCAGCTCAAGTTATTGACATTTTAGTGGAAGCTACAATCTTGGACAAAACTGTTGGGACGCTTTGTCATAATATTCTTGAATCTCCGTTCCCAGGTTTACATGAAACCCCCGCCCCCCCCCCTTACAAAGTTGCGCAGAGAGAATGACTGTATGCCGTGAACAGGATAACTATATGGTCAACTTTGTGAAGGGGGAGCGGGGGGTGTCCCAACGAGTTTTGTCCAAGATTGTAGGTCATGACTGTGTGTACATGTTACTCACTGGAATGCGATGTATGAGGGTGCGATTTCTAGAACTGAGTAATCAATTTTTTATTTGAGTCACAAAAGGTTGACCTTATTAACATGATGATATCTTAAGTATGATGACTGTGAGGGATCTCATGCTTGTCATGTAGGTGATTCATGTTTGTAACAATATATCATATGGCAAGGAATCACTAAGCCTTTTGGCTTTCTGGTTTGCACTATTATATTGTTAAATTTGCTGCTAATATGTGATAAATTCAGTTTAAAAATACCTTATATGCACTGTATTGTAATTTTAGCATGTTATGCATGATACCTTTGAACTGGATTGTAGAAAAACAAACTTCAAACTTCAAGATCAAATTCACCTTCTTATGAAAGGTCAGCTCAGATGAAAAAACTGTACTCCTGGATGATAAACCCAGCTAACTTTGATTCAGGAGGGAGTAAAAACCAACCTTCCCTCTTGTTAAGTTTCATTGCTTCTAATGTCACCACCTTTAACCACTCAGCCACATCACTGATCTAATGTGGTGCAAATGTTTTGCAAACTTCTACATCTGCATGGATTTGCTGTTAATTGTATTTTGAATTTCAGTTTGTATACTTTGTGTTTAAATTATCATCATTATCAATGAAACAAGTGAATTTACTAATTTTTACCCATTTATTCAGGCCATCAACTTACTTATAAATCTCCTTAGTCATCCAATGGCTGAACCACCGCAGGGACCATCTGAAGGAGGGACCACTCATTGGGAAGGACCAAAATTAACCAATGAGGAAACACAGGTAATGAGATGTAGCCAATTCACTCCATAGGATCGAGGAGGATTGAACTCTGACCAGTCTATTCACTGTGTACACCACCGTGAAATGAACACTGCAGACACTGCTGGTCAAGTCTGTGGCATTATGCATGCATGGGAGGTGCTTACTCACACTTCTTTGTGATGAACAAAGGAAGGCTTAAGGCTGCCTGCCAGAGGTAGTTGCTAGGTTCTGTTGTGGAGCAAACAATCACCTGAGAACTTCTTTTGAATCTATGAATTGCCAAAGTCAACCTTGACTGGGTAAAAATCAGTACTTGTTCACAAATGGTTCTATTCATTCCCCCAAAAAGCTCATTCCTGTTCATGACATTTCTGTGAGCTGTCATTTATACTTGGTTGTTAAGAAGGCTTTGGTTACGTATCAGAAGGCCTTTCCCACATCTTGCTCATTACCTCTAGTGTAGCCCAGGACTGTGTGCATTGATGCATGGTAACATGCAAGGAACACACAAAAGGCAGTTTTTACCTGCAGGAATCCTAAGGAGTGATTTGGCTATCACCTAAGGTTGTGAGGCCTTTTCTGAGTGGAACAGCTGCCGTAGAATGACTCAGCCAGGTTTATCAATTACACGACTGACACTGGAAGTGAGATGACTCACTCCTTAGTCACTTCCATGACTGGCAGTACATGGTTAAGTGACGTACATATAAAGTGACATTGTCATTATCAGTGACCCACCGTTGATCATGCCCAGGGTCAGTGGGTTACGTCTGCAATTGATAAGTGCATTATAAAAACATATCTCCCTAATATTATCATTGTATTTTATTATATTTGCATAAACATGAGAAACAATTTTGAGTTGAAGTAAAAGTGTTCAACAATACAGGGTCTTACATGTCTATATCCCCCTAACAGATGCTGATGTCATTTTATCAGTTTGTCGTAAGTTTATACAAATAATGCAACGTTAATACCTCATTATACTTCAATATGACGTCTGATCTTTGTTTCATTACAGGTTTCCATATCAGGAACTTCAGCTCTGCTAGCATTGCTCAACTATTTCCACTTTATACCCAATGTGGTCACCATCTTGTCATATTTTTACCCACAATGCACCATCCAGCCAGTCAGTGTAGTGGACAATTCTTCCATGGGTTCATCACGGTCTGGAAGTGGCCCATCAACTGTTACCACACCAGGTGATTGATTATTGGGGCAGTTTATCCTTGGAAGAATGTGTTGATTGATCAATTGATGCATTGATTTATCATTTGATGGTTACAGAAAATAATTTGCCTTGATTTTTTTATATATATATATATATATATATATTTCACTAATTCCCACCTTAAGGGGAAAAAAGTTGTTGAAAAGTCGACCATAGGGCGAAGAAAAAAATGGGGCGAAAAAACGGCTTCGACTTAACGTTTTCACACACTTTTTCTATAGGAATACGTAAACGTATGAAAGCGCCCTCTTTAACACGCAATCTATAAGTAATTACTCCAGTGTTGACAAATTTACGGACACGTTTCTGTTACCATGTACGCATGGCAGGCCATTGAAATAACGTTGATTATATCTTGAGGAGGGTTGGGCGAAATATATGCTTATGTATTTTATTATTTTTTTTTCGCCTTAACATAGGATGATATAAGGACTTTCCCCTTAAGTTGGGAACTAGCGTTATATATATGTATGTATGTATGTATGTATGTATGTATGTATGTACGTACATACGTACGTACGTACGTATGTATGTATATATATATATATATATATATTATATATATATATATATATTGTACTGATAGATTGTCTGATGGTTGCCTATATGAATTTATTGATTTGTTGCAGGGGAAAGTACCAGTGTGTAGTTTCACCAACAAGGTAAAATCTTTAGAGGGACCACAGATTTGAAGGCATATTCCAGTGACATTTCACAAAGGTCTCATGTGAAAAAGAAAAAAATTTCAATTCATATCATGTCCTTGAAACCTTGTAGCATAACTCTATTCCATAACACAAGATAGCTCACTGTAAAGATCGGATACTTTTGTCAACAAATTTCTCCAGTTCTTTTCAAGGTCACAAAATTTTATGTAAAGTGGGCACGTTTGATTCAGAATCCATGTGTTATTCTTTAAAATTGATTGTCCTGTTTGTCCTTAAGTTTTATTGATACTGTTGGAAGTTTAAATATCTTTTAAATATCTTTCCATGTACATCTAACATAAAACTGCACCATATGTAGTGTATAGCAAAGAAAGTTGTTAAGTTTTCCTTACAGCACTGTCAATATCCTAAAGAAGTACAATGATATCTCTAATCAATGTTTGGCTTTGACATCACAGGTCTCCCATAATGCACTGTATCCTAGAAAAAACACTTCTTTTTTGAAAATTAATATCTTCCAAACGCTACATGCTATTGAGAGGCGTTTTTCACTTCCTATCACAGAAAATTTTCTGCATTTTTTGAAGTCACTGAATTTGGTTCATGGTAAATCCCTTTGAAAGTAGTCAGTGGCTGTGGTGTGCATACTACTCTCTTCTGTAAATTGATACAAGTACTTCACGGGAATTCCCATGTATTCAGTATATCAACCAATAGACAAATTGCATGTATGTACCACTGGGTCTGTTACTTTTGTAGTGTTCTGTTTCCACTCGATCAAACGAGATTCAGTAAATGCAACACGTACAATATCTTATATCCCTTGCAAATATCAACTATACCTCGCCTCCACATGTGCTTGCCAACAGGGTGAACTGTTTCCCTATGGTCTATCTTGCCCTCTGAAAGAGCAATTAGTTATGTCACTGGTATTAGCGGTACGACCTTGCAAACACCTCATACTTCAGTTTTGATTCATCTTAATGTCTGTAACTCCAGTGAAATTTAAAGCTGTTTTTTTAACAGAACCATGGTCTCCTCTCCAATCGTAAAATGGATCAAACGGACCATATTTTTTAAATTTTTCTCATTGCATCACAGAAAAGGCAGAAATATTCACTGTAAATGTTTGAAAACATTGAAAAAATATGCAAATATTAGAAGAAAGAAGATATCAGTAACCTAGCATTGAAGTATTAATGATACTGAAGACTAAGTCTGAAACCCATGACCTGGGACTTTCACTCACTAGAAACCACATGCCGAGAAATATCCCGTTAGATTTAAGTAGCTTCCAAAAATCCATTGGCTGCGGGCCTGGACAGGTTTTTTCACTTGGCTAGCTTAATAAACGATTCAAATCCTCTCACACCTCAGGTAAACAGTTGAGCTGGCCTAGCCTGGCCCCTCTGTTTACCTATTACATAACTAATAATACAAGTTGCATCAGTTTGCATGTGTGGCTTGTTCATACCAGTCTCTGTGATGGTCAGCCCAGGGTCATCTTGCAAGGTGTTAGAAAATAAACTCTCTCAGTTCACTGAGCTTGGTATATTGCAGAAGAGATAAACCACTGAGCTCAGCATGTTTGCAAAGGAGGCAAGAAAGATGAAGTTACAGTGAGATGGGGGCTAAGAGCAGTAAAATGTGCACCCTGACTGTAATGGGGAAAGGTTCATCATGCAGAGTACCCATTTTACCTGTGCTTCTAAATTGTACAGATAATGCAACAGTTTTACAGCCTCTTGTACAAGGGATGCTGGTAGGTTGTGGATTTTGCCTCGTCTCAGAATTATGAGTTGTTTCTTTTTGTAAGAAATGATATTGTTTTCATCATGTTTGGTTCCCAAGAGGGAAGACTGTATTCACTTTGGCTGACCAAGCAAAAACTTGAGAGGAACCTGGAATTGAAAAGTCATCTATGGCTATAGTGTGCAGGCATGTAAATGCTGTCAGTGGGTAGTAGCAACTAGAGCTTTCTAGAAATTTTCTTACAGTGTATGAAGCCATAGTCAGATATTGCATGGTGTTGCTGAGTTGCTTGGTTTCTAAATTCTTTGCATCTAATTAACCAAGCAAGCCTGAGAAATGCATCCCAAACAGAGTACAGTATTGCCTTCTTATTATCAATATGAAACTGCTTCTGCATGGGCAATTGCCATAGATGGGTGTTGTTTGCCCTTGCCATGGAGTTATCATGGTGTTCTGACTCTTACTTTCCTTGAAAACCTATAAGGATATGACTGACAGACATAGGTGCAGTACAAGTCAAGGGAGCTGCAGCTCCCTCCCCCCCCCATACCCCCCTCGTTAATCAAGCAAGCCTCAAACATGGAGTTCCAACTCCATACCCATGCACTCTTCATCCCATAGCAGCAGTTAGGGATATGACTGACCAACATAGACATATGAGCCAAGGGAGCTGCCCACCTCCCCTAAAGCCTCCCACCCTCACCAGACCTCAGGTACAACTTATATTTAGGGCAGATTGTGGGAAAGTTCTAGCAATTCTATAGAGAAATACACATTTTGTCCAGCAAAAGATGGCTTAGCCCTCCTAAAAGTAATATCCTGTATACCTGAGCTGATCAAAAAACCTGTTACATAGGTAACATGGGACATAGAGGGTTGCTTTGAGCATGAGCTGCACCAGCTGTGGCAGGAAATACAGCTAAACATGATAAACTTGGTTCTTGGATTTCTTCAAGATTGAAAGTTGTTGGAAAACATTGTCTTTTAAAGGGAGAATGCAGGCACCCCAATAAAGAATTTTATAGTAGACTATCCTATTTCCTGAATGGCTCTTAAGAATCATGTGACAGTATTTTTCTCACTCAGTTGTAAAATTTACAAGGAGCAACTGCTTGGTTTACCTTGAATATGCAATATTTATGTCCTAAAATATTATGAAAGATACTTGGGAGAGAAATAAGAAGAAATTTGTGACATTTAGCTATTGTTTCAAAATAAATTTGGGGTGACTGCTTTTGACCTTTAATGAAGGGAAGTTAAAGCAATATTTACTAATACTCATTTCCACACAACAGATATACCTTCCACTGATGAACCTGCTACTGGAGGGCAAAGCAGTCACCAACCAGAAGGGCACCAGGTAATAAATCACTTGATTCTTGATTTTCTCACCCAGTTAATGAACTTCAAATGAACTGTTTTATGCTCCTTCCAAATTCCAGCGAAGACACAGCGAGGACTGAGTGAAACAAAATAATGGCATACAGTGTGAGCAAATCAGGTTTCATGAGAGATTTTGCTCCATTTGGAAAAATCAGAATAGCACCACACTTTTGAAAGAAGCATAAGAAACTCACATTGAATTTTGGGAGCAAAAGGTATGACATTTCAGAGGGGATGTTTGGTGGGGATTCATTACTGATGAAATATGACATGGGAGGTATGAGAAGCAGTGTAAAGCTTTAGGTACTGTGTCAAAATAGCAAAGCTGCAGCTCTCTCAGATATGCTTTGTTGTTTTACACATAACAATTGCAGGATTACTTTGTAGCAGATATTTTTATGTGTGTAGAAAACAGTGTGGCTGCAGCCCCTGCATCTTGGCTGAGGCAGCTGCAGCCTTAGGTTTTGACCCTAGGGGATACCACAAACTATTTACATTAAGGGATTCAATGTGCTTCTTGTAAGTTCAAAGTATGACCACGGAAAATTACAATTGGTTATAACGACAAATATGAAATTGAAGATTAAATTTGCATTTGAACTTAAAGTGCATACTTTTCTCCCCTACCTTGTTTATGTATGTGTGTGTGTGTGTGGGGGGGGATGTTGTTCCCTTAACAGAAAGACTGCAACTTGCTGCAGAGGCAGAATTCAAACCTTGAAAGCCAGAAATGTTACAAAAAATAAGGTGCTACAAATCAGGGAAAATGTATTTTATTGGTATTAAAACTAAGTGCTTGTGAAATGCTTAAGCATTCAAACATTTTAACTTAGCTTTGGAGTAGCTCAATGAAATAGACAGCTAAATTGAAGATGACTCTAATCTATTAAGAATGATTTATACAAAAATCAAAAGTACAACTCCATTTTCTGACCTTGTTAGGACATTTTACTGCTGCAGTACTATGTAAGTAAATCAAAAGTGAGCTGTTTGAAATGGTGTTGATTGCACGTAAAATATTTGCTCTTTTTGTTTTTAAGAATTGGGGTAAATATTTGTACCCAGAAGAGCTCAGATAGTTTCATGTATTGAATTTCTTTGTGTCAAAAATTTCTTTCTGAAACTGTTTACACAGGAGTTTTGCACTTTCTGAATACTGATAGTTTAAATGCTGTTGGTCATTGAACTGAATTTGCCAAACAGAAAGAAGCAGAGAAATGTGTAACATTTTAACATGCATGTTCTCTTTTTGTCAGGTGATTAGCCCTGTTTTGAGCGAACAGTCCTCGACAGTTCCCCTCATTGCTGCATCTAGTCAAACAGGTACTTCTGCACCTCTGTTTGTAAATATGGTAAATCAATTCGGAAAAGTCCCAACGTATCATTTGTATTCCCTGAATGATTAAAGAATGTCACTGTGCGACCTTAGAGATTTCTTGTAAATGTGGCCATTAATTGAATTCAAACTGTTAACTAAAGGAAGTATCATCTTAACATTCTGCACGTGACACATCTTCACGTTACACTTAAATCTGGTTAAAGTACTGCTGTGCAAACATTGCCTACCTTAACAGGAAGTCAGTGAGTATTTTAGCAGACCATTGAGACAGTTTAAAGATTATGACATTTTGAAGGCTATTTGTCAGTTAGTAATTGTTTTTACAATCCTAAAATATATGAAAATTTCTGTACTAATGTCTTCAAAGTTGATATATTCGATTGATATGGTGCATGTGCTAAGGTTTCCTGTGACAGCTGGGACACTTAAGGTAAAGGTGTGGGAGTATTAACAATTTTTGCAGGGGTCGAGGGAAAAGGTAGAAAAGTGGGACCTAGTTTGTGATATGTGTGTGGGTGTCCTGAATTGATGTAAGATTTTACTATGTATTAGTCATCAGGCCAGTGAGAATGTTAAACTACTGGACCACCAAACAAAAACTTTATGGGGTGATTTTCTTAATATAATAATTCAGGCCTTGAAGGGCAGTTGTTTTATGACTCCAAGCAACTACAAATGAAGGAGACCTATAATTACAACTTCCCATCATGTGGCTAACCAACTGAACAGTTCCGATCAAATTTGGTTTCTTTTGAAAGGCCAGTTCAGATGGAAAAACTGTAGAATGCTTTTGGATGAAACACTCCACCCCCCTACTTTGACCCAGCAGGAGATCAAACCCCAAACCTGGTTGCTATTAAAGGTTCATCTCTTCAAATGACACTGCCATTATCCACTCTGCCCCAGCATAGCCTTTCCTAAATATCAACTGCCCCACTAGGCCTTCTCTGACGATTCTTAATAAAATGGTGTGAAGTTTCTAGCCACAATCCTCTGGGGCCAGTGGTTTAATCAAAACCTACATTGTCCTTAAGTATTTTGAACCTTGTTATAAAATTTGTGAATACGTAATTTGCACCATTTCTTTTCAAAACTATAGGGCAGTAGAAATTCACTGTAACCAATGGCTAAGTCTAACCCTGGTGGGTTCCAAGAAAGACCACCCAGAGGCTGTAGGCTAGTTACTGATTGAACAACTCTTGTGTGATCAATATTCTTTCCCTTGTGTCATACCTGTTCTATAACAGGAAACATTGCTAGAGTAAATGTTATGACTAAGAGGGAAAAATTGATGATTGGAAAATGATTTTAAAATAACTGAAAAATGACTGAAACAAATAAAAACCATTGTTTGAATCTAAAAAACCAAAATGAAACCATCTTGATAAAGAGATACGGATTATTCATTCAAATAGCCATCATAAAAGAAATTTTTAGACCCACCCTGAGGTAGTGCCAAGTTACAAAGCCAAGTGTTTAAGTTCTGTATAACTCTAACAGAAAATCTTATCCTGCTTGTTACAGAGGGTCGTCCTTCCAGTTCTGTCTCCTCAGAGGACACCCAGGTTGAACCAAGACAGGGGCGTGCGCCCTCAGTGGTGGGGTACTTGAGTGTTGTTACCCCTGGGCTGGTGGCATCAGTCTGTGGCATCTTAAGACAACTGATTCTTGTGCTTCCAGAGAAGACAATCCTGTCTGAGGGGAAAGGAGAAATTCTAAAGCAGTTGACCAGGTATTACATAGCCTATTGTTGAGTTTCATCAGCTACAAGTACAATTCTTAATATTTGCTTACCCCTAATGTACAGTATACAGACGAAGTTTAATACAATACAATAGCCTGCCAACTTTCTAGCCAATCTCATTTCCGAGACAAAAATAACTTCATGATAATTAATGCACACTTCATCAGCGTTGGTAAGGGGTGGAGTCAACATGAGCGACCGGTTGCTTCGCTACAGCAGACAACTGTTTTCACTTGTGTACACGTTATGCAGTGCAGTACGGCTATTACTGTATAGTTACTGGCTTAGCTGCTACCGTGTAGATGTATACAGCTAGCAAGGAACTTCGTCGTCTTGTCCATGCGAGGGCCTATATACAGGCCAGTTTGTACAAACCTGCAAGATCTGGGACAAGATCCTACGCCTAATGTTAGGCTTGACTTTTCACTGCAAGGATTAGCTCAATTTTTATCCCATACATGATAATTACGTACCTTTTTAAGATGTCACCGTATCTTCAGATGTATTCGTATATGTGCATTGTTGCAGGCCGTTGATAAACGTGAATAGTCAGTAGCTGTAAACACCATGTGACCTTCTTATGAATAATAATCCATCCCGCATTTTGGGGATTCATGTAAATGAAAACTGGACGAAGGTTTGCAGACTCTGTATTGAATATATACAGGGGATGTATTATGATTTCTGAGAGAGCGCCATCTTTTGGGAGGCTGCTACAGAGTCTGCTCCACAGGCTAGGTGTTACAAGTCAGGGTCTCCTAAATACTTCGCTGCCACTACCTGCTCATTGCAGGGGTTCCTAGCAGTAATGAACATGATGAAAACATGGAAAAGTCATGAATTTGGGGGGGGGGCGGGGGTGAAAATCCTTCTATTTTTTGTGATTTTGTGGAAAAATTGTCACATGGTTTGGTAGACTTAGCTGTGTCCACTGTGTGTAAATGTTTGCATCCATAAATCTGGAATATTCCAGAAGTAAATAATCACAGTGCATGTAGGAATTAGAAAGACATGATGTCAAAATGGCCAAGCTACAGTGTCCTCAGAAATGATTGTGCAGCAAGAAAGGAAAAATTTACAGCCTGTGCAGCTTAGCTGAGGCAGTCGCAGCCTGAAGTTTTGTCATACAGCCTTAACATGTTGCCATACATACAGTACCTAGGTCGACAGTGCGTGCATCTGTTGTGGATATGGTGGTAGTATGTACTATGTAAGACATATATCCTAACCAACATGTGCCATGATTTCGTCCTCTCAGCATAATTTTATCTTTCTTGGATAATAAAAACAACTTTGTGTCGGGAAATCTGGAAAAAGTCTGCATTTCTTTATCGTAAAACTGTGGGCACCCTGTTTTTTTAAAGCTCATCCAAAGGTGAATAAAAGTTAAGAGCAAAACAAAACCATTGAAGCAGAACAAGTTTTAACTGAATGGTGGTGTCGTCATGGAGAAAAAAGAAATTTCAGCCATAAATCTGGTGACCCCTGTACATCCAGTTGTGAGTGAAAATAAATAACCTGAGATTCACTACTGCAGTTGAAAAGAACATTGCTCATTAAGCCAAATACTGTAGACTTTACAGAAAGTTGGAGGTACTCACAAGTTCAGTCATAGTTAAACTCATCTTAGGCTCATCAAAGATACTGTCAATTGGACCATGGATGAAGATCAGATTGATTACCCTCTCCTTTTTAACTAGTTTCTAATTACTTCAATATTCAATATTTAGTCAATTCTGAAAAATAAACACTACATTCACGCACAAAGCTACAAAGCAATCTGCCTGCCCTCCCCTCTGCCCTTGAAAATGTCTTCTTTCAAGCCTTAGGGTGAAATGAATATAGCACATTGGCTATCATACTGAATCATAATAATTCTGGCCATTCTGATTATTATGACTTTATTTTCTCCTCAAGTATACCACATCTTTGGGCATCACTTCTCCTCTGCATCCAACCTTCTTCCACGCTTTCTTATACACTCAAGTTATTGTTGATTGTTGTTTTTGTTGTATTTTTGTCTTTGTTTTGTACAACTTCATTGTTAAACTGTACATTTTATTGTTTCTGTACATTGTAATATCACTATTATTCAGTTTTTACCTTCATTATATTTTTTCCATCTCCTTGAACGTGACCCAGCTATGGGGTACAAAAGACTAATTACATAATCATGTAACGACTACAACAATTTACCTGTACCAAAATAATAGGGGGAAATAAAAATGGAAGAAAAAAGGATGAAAATATACAAAACATGCATTTTACTTTGATGGATAAAATGAATTGTACTACTCATGTGTTTTACTTTTTGTTGTGTCTATTTTCCTCTAGAATTCTTGATCCTAACAAAGCCAAGATTCTTATATTGTCAACTACCTCAAGACTGGCAGCCATCCAGTATATAGCTATGTGTCACAACTGTCTGCATCTTGCATCGCTATGGTTACATCAGGATGGAGAGGACAGGGTGGATGTCACAAAGTTGATCAGCAAAACTTGTCAGCTCCTCCACATACCAGTAGAGAATACGAAAGGTGGGTGGAGTTTGTCTTTGAAAGCTTTTGTGTTGCACACATAAAGTAGGAAACAAACTCTACGCATTAGTGTTACTGTCTACTTGACAACCGAGCACACTGCTTCCAGTCTGAGTCAGAGGATATGCTACACTTCTTTATGGTACACAGTAACAGGGGTAAACTGGTCAGTGATATATTGCAGTAATTGTTTTTGTCACGTCTTTGGGATTTCTGGGTGCACAAGATGTGAAATATAATGTAAGTTAAGAATTTATAACTTATAATGTAATGATCTACACGAATATAAAGACGCCGTGTTATGGAAAGTCGAAGACTGGAATTTCATTTCATGTTATTGGTAAACTGAATGTTATGCATTGAATGATAATCCAGTTTATAACCAAGCACAAACAGTTGCTCAATCTCTGTTTAGACAGATTTTGTCTTGAATATCCAAAATAAGAGAGGAGGATTCATCAGAATGAAGAAGTTACCTTTGACAAAGTGAAATTTCATCTTTTTGCAACTTTAACTACCACCTACCAACTACTTGAAGAAAAGTTTAAGTACATACAAGTCATATGGAAATCAGGCTTCGACAGATTTTTTTCTTTACTGTCTGTTGGACTAGCTATTCTTTAAATCTTCAGCAAGAAAATCTACTTGTCCTGTTCGAATCTTCCTAATATCCTTTTAACTCATTCATGAGAGAAGACTTCGCTAGGGTACTTGTCCAGCGGGCTACAATATTAAGCAGCACACTTGCATGATTTTTTTTTCTTGCCCCTGACTGTCGGGTGGGGTTTGTCAACTGACAGAGGGCTCTCTTGCATTTCATTATCCCTGTAATGTCATGCCCATAAGATCTTTAAGGCAATAATGACAATGAAATAAGTTTCAACTGTTTACTTCAATCGTGACCTCCTTTGATGATTTGCAGATTTAAACTAATCATTCAAAAATATGTCAATATGGTAAAGTAAGCTTTATTAATAAATATAACAGATAGAGCAGGAGTCTAGCCACATTAAAAGATCTTTGTTGGTGGTGATCTAGGTTAATTATGACAGGTGGTATAGTACCGTTTATAGGTGGCTGAAGAAATAATATACAAACTGGGGGACATATGTTATTTTTATTTACAGATGCCCTTTTCAAATTTTTGGGAAAGAGTTGCCCTCTGAAAGTACTTAACAGGTGTTTTTTAAAGTCTACAGGGACTATTTTTATTCTTTGTTGACAGTTATTTAGGATATAAGGAGTGTGATTCAACCCCTTTTGGGGGGTCTTTGTACTCAACATCTTTCTGGCATCAGTTTTGGGCTACTGGAAAGGCAAATCACCATTGCCTTTATGTATTTTGTACACCGACCCAAACAGTAATACATCTCAAAAACTTTTGTAGCCTTGTAAATGAGGAGGAGAAATAAGGGGAAGAAAGCAAGAAAATGATGCCTATATGTTGGGGGTGGGAGGAAGGGTAGCTTGGCATGGCCAAAACGAGTAATTAGATGACAGAGTATTTTAAATGTACTGATACCGACAGAATTAGCCCAGTATAGATTTCATTGCTTATTACAACAGTGTAAGCATCCAACTTCCTGCATTCTTAGAAATGATAACAATCATTTCTGTTTGTTTTTCCAGATCCTTCGGTAAAATCTAGCCAATTTGGATTGATCGAAAGCTGCTTTAACTTCTCAAGTATTTCCATTCAGCAATCCACTGAAACAGATGTGGTAGAAATATCTGCTAGCCACTGGTTACAAATAACGGGTAAAATTTCACATTTTTGTTTTCGTTGCTTTCATGCATTTGTGGTCGAAGTGTATGTTTTCTTTGCATATTTTTCGTGGATCACTTGTTTGCTAGGGGTTCTTATTAAAAGAGGATGAGGTTATATGTTGGATGAAATGCTGACCACATGCCACTATTGAGTCGTAGAATTTCTGCCTAGCAGTGGATTTGTGAAGTCTGTATTACTGTTAGCAAACAAACACAGATCATTTTCATGACCATATAACCCCCCTTTGAGGACCATTTCCCCCCTCCCTCCCTGGATGACATACCCCAGGCAGTTTTCCCCTTGATAATTCATACCTCTGAAAATTCCCAATCTGAAGAATTCCAAATTTTTGGTGAGTTTAGGTATAATTGTTATGGATGGTTGGGAATTGTTTGGGGTGAGAATTTTCCGGGTGGGTATTGTTCCTGTGGGAGTTTTCCCAGTGGAATTGTCTGGATTGGACTTGTCAGGGGAATGGGAAAGGGGGTTGTCTACCATAAAACTTCTCTAAAACATGATAAAATAGACCCAACAGCACAAGATGTTCATGTAAAACAAGTTCTATTGTTGAGCAAACACAGTGTGTAGTGTGAGTATAATGCCATGAGTACTAGCTATAGACCTTAATATGCATATGATGTCACAGAAGAGAAATTGTGCCCTCAGCAGAGATATGCTCATATCATTGCAACTTACACCATGAAATGCAGACAGCTAATTTTTTCACGAGGGAAGACTGCATTGTGCATGTGCATGTAGTGTGTGTACCGAAGTGATGCACTTTACCTAGCAAGCTTCATTGTTTGTCTTCTAAAATGACTTTGTGCAGGGATGAGCTTTTTCCATGAATTTGCAGATTTCCGTGATTTTTTTCCCAAACTCTAACTTCTGTGACGACAATGCATAAGGTCTGTACATACAAGTTAAATGTCTCTGGTTGTGAGTATGAGACGGTCCACACATACTTACTTCCCAAGAGTGTGAGTACAACATATATTGCAATAGCACCAACATTTAAAAACTGTCAGTACAAGTACAAATCTATTCTCAATAAAGCAAGTACATGCAGGCCGATGTATTAAAGCACAGTATTTTTTCCCAGATTTCTCTTTGGCTGTAGACCAACCTGTGGAGGGTCTAAGGAGCGACTCCTCCTTTTGTGAAATTTTTCTACCAGGAAATGGCTAAGATTCAAACAGTGCTCCCTTTGGCAATTGGAGCATGTTAAAATATCTAAAACTGAACAGACAGTCTAAGAGTTATTTCAGGAGTTAGAAATCGATTAGGGGGTGGGGGTAGCTATCCCCTGCTTGCAGCTACCCCTTGCTTGCCTATAGAAAAAAGCCCGCATTTGTTCAACTGTATGTTAAGTTAGTCTTCCTCATAATGCAATTCAACTGATATTTTTTCATTTTGTACATCAGTTCTTTATACTTTTCACAAGTAGTTTTCATTATATCCATCTCGTTTCAGCAATAATTATGTCTTTGGTGAAACACTCCGTCCCTTGTTCAACCAGGCTCTCTGCATTTGCATTCTTAGCTCACATCCTATCTGTTAATGTGGAGTCTTCCCCTGACTCTTACCAGTCTCCAGCATTCCTTGAAGCTGCCCTAGAGAGACAACATCAAGGTGTTTAGACCACTTTTTACAGTTTTGAATATTTTGTCTTGAAAAACAAGATCTTTCGTTTTCTAATTATGAAAGATTCAGTAAGGGGATATAGTATATTATACTATATTGGTTATGTCAAATATTGACTACCTATTGCTGGTAATTGCTGCTTCTGGGTACTTAGCCCATATTTGGTTACAGCTGTGTACTCTTACAGCCAATTGATCCTACAGCTTATTGATACATTTGTCCATTGCCTACAGCCCAATGGTCCTACAAGCCAGGAGCGGATCCAGGATTTTACAAAGGGGGGCTAACTCCATGAGGGCAAAGTTAACACCTTCAATTGTCAAATTATTAAGGTTCAACAGAGGGGGTTACAAAAGGGGTTAACTCCATGAGGGCAAAGTTAACACCCACAAGTGTCAAATAATGAATCCTTGATGGGGGGCAGGGGAGGGTCTAGGGAAACCTTGGTATTTAGACAATTAAAATGGCATTTCCTAGCATCTGGCAAACAAAATAAGCACACGTATTGCACAGCAGCTTTCAGACTGTCTCAAAAGAAAAAAGTAGTGCCGAAAGTGGGGGGCTGGAGCTGGTAAAGCCCCCCCGCTGGATCCCTGCCTGCCATTAATGAGGTTTTGTATGCACAGTAGTTATACACTGACAAATTGGCTGTAGTACCAAGGGAACATTTTACTGTAGTATCAATGGTGCATTTCACTGTAAACCTTTCTTCACCATATTTTCATGTAGGAATCATGAACAATTTTCATACTTAGATGTGTTGTGATAAGTAAATCAACCATATAATTTTAGGTTGAGGTCATAGGTCATCTGAGGTAACCACAGATCAAACACAGATCTTTTTTACACAGTATTTCAACTTAGGCTACATACATAATGTTCATATTTAGCATGTAAATGCATTTTATATACTCAGTAGTAAAGCCTATATTGCTTTTAGCAGAGGTCAAAGGTCATCTGAGATCACTACACGTTAAACAATGACAATCTTGTTTAACACACTATCTCACCGCAGGCATCATGGATACTGTTCACACTTCGCATGTACGTTTGTTATATTGAGGAGATGAATCATGTTGTTTTCAGTGGAGATTTAAGGTCATCTGAGGTCACCTGAGGTTGAATACTGACAATCATGTTCACACAATATCTCAATATAGGAAGTATATGTTCTTTTCGCTTAAGTTTTGGATATGGTTTGTTGTGAAGAAGACCCCTTCAATTATTGTTAAACATTTAAGGTCAGTTGTTATCATGAAAGGTCAAAACTGTCAACTTCCATATCTCACTAGATACAAAGCTTCTATAGTTTTCAAACTTAGTATGGGAATGCATTATATTGAATGGAAAAAGCCCTCTCTCTTTGTGGAGGTCAAAGGTCACTTGATGTCACCAGAAAGAAACATTGTAAACATGGTTCTTAAGGTAGGGATCCTAAGTTAGATAGTTTTCAAACTTCAGTAAGTGAATGCATTATATCGAATGGAAAAAGCCCTTGCCTTTGTGGAGGTTAAAGGTCACTTTCTGTAACCAGAGAAACATTGTAAACATGGTATCTCAAAGTAAGGATCCTTAATTGTTTCCATACTTGAATTCTAAGCATCACATTGATCAAAACAGTGGTACAACAAGTTAGTACTGTCCCTAATTGAGAGCTTTTTCTAGTGAAAAAGCTGAATTCTGTTGCAATGGAGTCATCAAAACCTTAGTGCATTTTTGTAGTATGGTTCCAAACTGAACCAAATCTAATTTTTAAAAAGCTATGAGATTTTCAGTGTGACATTACTATCCCTTTAATTAAACAGCCAATGACATTAGTCACTGAAGAAGTACATATGTCATAGCATATTTGCTTATATCATTTTGACCTAGATACACTTGTCATAACTTTGAAATAACATGTCACAAAGAATTACAGAAGATATGATCCTTTGCTTCCTAAAGAAAATATTTGATTTAAAACAAAAGTAAATCCCATATAACTGATGTCACCAATTTGAGGGGGTGCACTTTTAATAGAGGAAGTTGTTCACCTCATTTACTGCTGTCATTTTATCTAAGACTTACTTTATTTGTCTGTGGTTTCAGGTTGGATTTATATAATCAGACAAAAGTACAGCTGTTATGGGAAGTGAATGGGATTGTTGCTTTTAAAAGTAAATCTGGAATAATAATACTTTTACCACTTATTTCAGTTTCTTTTGTTGGCTAATGGCACATTGCTTGTCTCAAAAGTTTGAAATTGTTAGAAGTTGGATATTGCACAGTTACCACCTGGTTTTGTATCTTGAGGTCTCTTGGAGCTCAAACTCTTTTATCTTTCATTAGTCTGTCAGAAGTTAAGCTCACCTTACCAGATAATGGAAGGTTGAAGGGCCTTTAAAGTGTACCTAAAGTCTAAAATTTCAAAAATATATGTTACAAAGCTTGAAAAATGCATCCAGATAGTCCAACTCCCATCTTCACAGGACATTCCTGAGCTGAGATATAAAATATTGATGCTTATTCACTCAATTTAAAATGGTAGGTTGCGCAATAATTTGTGATGTCACTCTTGTACTACTCAGATTACAACCTTTATTTTTCTTTGTTTTTTCAAAAAGCCACAGCACCTTGTGCCAAAATGTGATCACTGTCTAAATGTTATAGGGTGACTTGGCTATATAAGCCCTCTCCGTACAACATGCTATGCAAGGGAACGGTAAATGTTCCAAGGTCATATAAACATCTTAATTTCAAAAGGAAACAAAAGCAGGTAATGTGAGTTGTACAAGAAGGGCATCACAAATTATTGCGCAATCGACCATTTCAAATTAAGTGAATAAATTTCAACATTTTATATCTCGGCAACCGAGAAAGCTATGAAAATGGGAGTTAAATGATTGGAATTCATTTTCCAACGTCTAAAATATATATTCTTGTAATTCTAGACTTTAGGTCCACTTTAAAAGCTGCTATGGTCAAAGGATAAAAGCAGTAGCAATCAAAACAATAATTTAAGTGCTCGTGAAGTTTGGTGTTGGATCCAGGGCAGGGTGTTACTAAATTGGGTTTTTCATTCAGAAAAAATTTTAAGCTTCCCCATGTGAAATGACTTAACTTGAAAAAGATTCCAAATTTGACTTTAACTTTTGGACTAGAAGCCAACAAATGTGAAGTTGAAATCCATATAAAGCCCCTGCAGGCTTGGTCACTTCTAAGTCATAAAAATACTGCCTCAAGGCCTGAACTATCATGATTACTTTGTGATGATGATGATGAGGACAACGACGACGACGACGACGATGCAATGATAAAAAGTTTAAATTATTATTGACTCAGTAGTTAACATCAGTTAAAATGTTTTTTATGCTAATCAGTAATGTAGAGAATAATGAGATTTGTTCTTTGAATGTAATAGATGGGATAACAGATGCCAGTCGTCTTTGTCAGCTACTCCTCACCATCTATGATGGTACCTCCACCCCTTGTTTGAACCACAATCCTCTTGAGAGACCAACTATGGTGGCAGCCTTGAAGAACCTGCTCGCCAAAAGTCAGTCCGCAAAAGTGGTTGCCCTCAGTGGTAGGTGATTTCATTTTTGCATTCTACTTTGGCCTGTGTTTAAATTTGTTCTTTATTCAGAGAGTGGACACTATTGGACAAGCCCTTGAGGGGCTTTTAGTATACTTTCTTAGACATAATATGTTCTTTATCTCATACCATGGTATAGTATGTTTGTGATAAATCATAAATACATGCTGTATTGACCTTGCTAAAGCCTCCTACTCAAAGCCCACCTTTCTTTTGTTCTTCAAGGGTATCATCATGATACCATTCCCATAGGCTAAGCCCATTTTTATTGCCACACGAGGATTGTTTCCTCTTTAGTAACAGAAAATGACACAGCAGTGTCTACTTCCTATTTAATCCTTGCCTACTTGCATCCTAGTTAATAGTTACATTAAAAATACTGGTTACAACTTGCTGTCATGTCTTGGTGAGCACTTGCAAGATGCTGGGAGCTAAATGCATTTTTCTGGAGGTACTTCGTGTCAAAGCGTTTGTCTCTGTACACTTTTATCTGTATTGTATATCATTTCTAGGGTTGTGACTGAACAGCCTACTTAGGCATTTGTTGTAATGGAGATGGGAAGTAAAATGATTGGCCACCTTAGTGAGACAACTAACTTATAAAATAGCTCAGTGAACTTAACTGCATTTTGAACATATGAAAATGAATGATTTGGAACCAGGGCTTTGCCTTGGTTCCAAATCTCTTTAGGTGGATAACCAGACTTCCCACTGGAATCACCTTTTCAAACTCTGTCCCTTGGCCTAATATCTTTCCTATCTTCCTCCTACAGCTGGATTTGTGGAGAGCTTGGTTGATGAGCTAAAGTCCTGTCATGTAAAGCTGACAGCAGAGAGTCTCACATCTCAAAGGAAGAAGAGTAAGAAAAAGGTAAAAGGGGGCAAATTTGTCTGGTCTTTAAAGTTTGACACATCACAAAAATTACTTCCATTCATTATCTCTATAGATTCATTTCACTTTAGTCAAATTTGTAATAGCAACAGAAAAAAGCCACCTTGTTGGAGATATGCTACAGGGTTCCTGGACAACTAGCCCCCTGACAATTCACCAAGGACGACTCTTCCCCTACCCAGGACCTCAGGACAGCTCTCATCTGGACAATTCCCACCTTGCACAATTTTTCCCTGCACGTACAGTTACCACTCATGGTAATTCTTCTCAGGTAGCTTTCCCGACAAGGAAATTTGGGATTGTCCCAGGGGAAACTTTCCAGGGGCAAATCCTTCAGGTGGGAATTGCCGTGGGTGGGGGGTAGGGGAGGGGAGTTCTCTTGTCATGATTCTTGAGGCAGTAGTTGTCTGGACATAAACTATCCAGTCACTGGAAGTTAGGCATTGGTGCAAAATACAACATATTGGTTTTGTGCAGTGCTATAATAAGTACTTTAAGTGCACGGGTGTAAGCATGCATAACACATACAGAGAAATTCATCTTACAGACATGTGGAAAGGGAAAGTTAAACAAGAAATGATATTAGATGCTGTATAACAGAAAGGTAGAGTGTCATGAAAATCGAAAGCATTGTTACAGACTGCTTGATGCAAGCAAGCAAACATTTATGTTATTTTAATGAAGATTTTAGTAAAGAAAGGAGCTTACTATTTTGTTGAAAGTGGGCAAAACTCCCAGAAATTGGGGTACAACACAGTAAAAGCAAAAAATTGAGAAGACAGCAAAAATCAAAATGAAAAAATGAAAATAAAATATTGAGTGTAACTTCAGTAATATTCAGTCATTAGTTGAATGAATATCATGTTAAGTATTACCTTAGTTGTGATCCAAGACTCCATAATCCCATCAGACTTGTAAATACTTAACTAGACATGAACTTCAAGTTCCATTGTCAATTATAATACCTAAAAACATTATTACTGTGATTACGGTATGGAACTGTAACTTTCCAAATCAGAAATCTTTGCAAATTTATAAAGGTATTATAAAGCTGAATTTGGTACTTACAAAATGGTGAATGCCTGCCTTTAGATTTAGGTCAGTATATTGGATAGAAGAAACTTCTGTACTTGAGGAGTAACTCCTAGTTATATTGTTTGCTATTTTCTTCTTCTTCTTCTTCTTTTTTTTTTTGTCTCTTGTAATACTGTCTCTTTATTTCTTGCAGGAGAGAAACCTTTTAAAACAGGTCAAGGTCTCCCTAGAGGTCCTTCAGAGTTTCATGTATCAGAATGCAGATGTCAAGGTATGACCTAAAGAAATGGTTATCTATCACAAGAATGATTGGTCTTGAATTACCCCACTTTTACTTCTGACTACTTTTACCTTAAAGAAGAAGAAAAAATGTATTTTACATAGAAGTAAAGAGAGAAAAATTGTAGTCCCCACTCAGCAAATTAAATCAGGGTATCTTGTTGGCAGACACTCCCCACCCATCCCTGTATCATGCTGTCAGCAATAAAAATACTTTTTGCCAATCTTTGAACATTAAAAGTGTGAAATTATCAGTGGAGGGCTCTATAAAAAAGCACCTGTGGAAACAATACTCAACCCCCCCCCCCCCCAATTTTCTCTACAAATATCCACAAGTTGATTCCTTCCTGCAGTCTTTCAGCTTTTTTTCAGTCCCTTTTGTTTGACGACACATTGTTTGAAGGCATCTGTCTCTACAGTTTGACTTAATTTCTTTTCAAAGCAGTAGAGAAAACAAATATTAAACTACTATTGATGTTTTATAAACATTTTTGCAAGAGAGCCCATGCCTTTTGATCATCTTACCATTATAAACCCATTTCATGCATTCAACCTTTCTAATGACAATGCCAAACATCTGTGGTGTTTGGGGAATAAAGAAGGCATATACATACACAGGGCTTTTAACAAAATAACCTACGGCACCAATAGCCATGGCTGTCGGGCCCTTACTGATGGCCGTGGTGCCCTCAGAAATGTCCTATGAAATAATATATTCCTACAGCCAATTTACTCATTTTAGTGGTGCCGGTTTTTAAGCTTTTTTCGAGCCCTGCATACATGTTTACACAAAGTGACCGATCAGTTGAAGTCGGGCAATGGTGCCACCGGCACTCAAACAAGATACAGTGAACGAACGCTTCTGCTGTGTGTGGATAGGATTTGTGCATAAGACTCTCCCAAGCACTCCTCACGTTCCAGTAACATGACTCTGCAATCAAAATATGACATCAAGTGAACTGCACCTATTGAGCATCTTCTCTCCAGTGACTATCTTCTGTTCTGACGTTTCTATATTCTGACAAGTCTGTATGAAGTTAGTGTTAGGATAAGGGTTAGGTTAGGGTGAAAGTATTAGCATTATGTGTGTTGGAACATAGAGACACTGGAACATAAAAGTGCAGCCCTCCTATCCTGTGTGTTGTTTTATTTGCAGGTAGCTGCTCATCAAGCCAACCTGTCTCTGGTTGTTCAGAAGCTCTGGGCCTGGATCATCTCATCCAGGCCTCTGCTGGTGACTGCCCTGGGGACTTTGACAACATTTACATCCCACTGTCACCCAGGTAAGTAGTATCATCAGTGTGTGAGTGTAAATGTGTACTCATTTAGGCAAGTATCACATTTCTGGTACAGAAAATTTTAAAGCCAGGATTTATTGGTACCAAATGATAGGTAATTCAAATTAAGGCAGAAGGGTATCTTCCTTTTCAAGAAGTAAGGTTCTCACAGCGAGAAATTCAATAATTTGTAGCTCATGAATAATTTGTTGGCCCAAAGTTTCAAAATTTCAAATGAAGCTTCAAAGATCCATAACTTGTTATGCATAATAGTTTTGGGATGTAAAGTTGTTGCTTAAGATTAATATTGGTGAGACTGAATGACTTAATAATGATTATAGCTATTTTGTTTGTATGCCATGTCGGTGCATCATGAATGCAGTATTCCCTTTAAGCACAAGAGGGGGCTAGAATGTAATAAACCATTTACACCAAAAGTGTATTCTGGTGTGCTTTGAGATGTTGTTATCACAAAGCCAATGGCTTTACACGTTACTCCGTTGAACTATTTGGTGTTCACACAGAAATCATTTGGGGTAAAACAGATAAGAAAAATGGAATGATTGCTTGGTGACTGATTCAGCTGTGACTACCTGATTGATTTAAGTTCATATATTAATTCAGTTGCCATATCACAAGGGCGTAGGCTGAATTTGGCATGGGGAGGTGCACATTTCAGGTAGGTGGAACCAGTAAGACTATCTAAGCGGAGCGCCAGCATTGCTTGGCGCGGAGCGTACAAGAAAATTTTCGGTTTTAAAACCCCCCCAGATGGCCGGAAACAGCATTTCCCGAGCCTTAAGCCACATGTACACATCCTTCAAAAAGTGATCTCCTGTCTGCCGTTTCTCAATTTAAATGATAAACGAATCGTTAATGCATGACTTTTTTATTCAAATTGAAATGTCGCCATATTTATATTCTAGCTTGATAGGTTTTCCCAAGGCTTTCAGACTTTGACCTCCGCTGACCTCAAATGACCTTGACACAGATTAAGAGGTCAGCTATACTCTCATGTACATCTTACATGTCAAATAGGAACTCAATCACCTATTTTGTTCCTCAGATATCACTCCTACTAGGTTTCAGAGACTTTTCTGTTCTTCAGATATTCCTTCTACAAGGTTTTTCAAGACTTTGACCTCTGCTGGTCATCTCAAATAACCTTGAGCTTCAAGCAGTGACAAGCACAAAACAACAGGGTTTACTACTTTTAATCAATTGGAACTGTAGGCCTACAAGTAAAATATTTGTGCAATGCTCTGGCAGACGATATATTGACAAAACTTGACATGACAAGTCTGGCCCAGTCGTGGCTAATATCTGGCTTCCGCGGTCTGGCCTAGCCTAGGGTACCTAGGCCGAGTTCTCACGTACACTTTGTTACCTAAAGAAGGCCTATGCTACGTACCGCCGTACAAGTTTTGCAAGCAAGGTTACCGTGACGGTAACCTCGTTACTGTAGTGATTGTTGCTACGTACGCGTATGCGCGTGTGGATTCAGTTAGTTGCGCGTGTATGAACGTAACCATAGCTAGTACTATGTCACAATTGTACAGCAATGCGTCCTATTTAGCATATAATAGTGTGGAGGGCCTAGTAACAAGATTTGCATTTGGATAGAATGTCTGGAAAACAAAGTAGCATCGCTTGTGGAAATAGACATTTTAAGGACATCTTTGGAGACGCTAATGATCATAACTTTGACTAAAGAAGTAGCCAACCTCACTTCTGCCACGAACAGGGCCTTAAAATAATGGAAATAATAATTTTAAGGGAAGATTTTACATGACACTAGACCTTCGTAAGCTAAAGTACAGAGACTTCTATATTTAGAGCTCTGATATAGAGGGCTCTGATACCGTGGCTCTATAGACCTTCATATATATTCAAGGCACATCCTGTAATTCAATTACCAAACTTACCGATGTAAGTTGGTGTGTGGACAAAAGTCATGTTCGTCCTTGTTTTCACAGCTGTTGAAAACAGAAGGAGTGCATTTTTCTGTTTCCCAGGCCAGAGCGGAACTCCTCTGCCTCAACGGGTGGGTGCACGTGCACCCAATGCACCCCCCCAGCCTACGCCCTTGTATCATTAGAACATTGATTTAAAAGCAAAATTACCGATCATAATGATCTCTAAAACATATCACTAACGGAAGTTTGGAAGAACACTAAGAGAGATCCCCAGCCATTGTGTTGTAAAAGCATTCAAAGTCAGTTTCAACCTTTCATTTTCAATGTTAATAAAAGTACAGGACCAGTCTGACACAAAGTAGAGAGTACATTGTAAGAGGTTCTAAATTCGAATGGGTAGCTACTTTGAACACCTCAAAGAAATACATTTTGCTAACCAACTCTGTAATTTAGATAAATTCTGTAGTCATATCATAGCTCATTCACATTGTTCTAAGTTTATATTCTAAGTTTGAATGGGTAGCTACTTTGAACACCTCAAAGGAGTACATTTTGCTAACCAACTCTGTAATTTAGATAAATTCTCTAGTTATATCATAGCCCATTCATATTGTTCTAAGTTTATATTCTAAGTTTGAATGGGTAGCTACTTTGAACACCTCAAAGAAGTACATTTTGCTAACCAACTCCTTAATTTAGATAAATTCTCTAGTCATATCATAGCTCATTCATATTGTAAAAATGTTATACTTCCTGTGAATCAACAGGGGATTACAACAACTCCATTAAGAGGTGTCATTGCTACGAGCCTGAGTGCATTAACTTTTATGAACTCACTCACATAGCACCATGCTGTTAAATATTGTAGGGAATGTATTTTGAAATGTAGTATGTAGATTTTTTTTTTTAATTTTTCTTCAATTTCAGCATGCTTGTCTCTCTCCCGCTCCCCTCCTGGTACAACCAACAGCCTCCTGTACTATCTGATAAAATTGGCTGAGAAACAGAAATTGGTGAGAGAAAAGGATGGAGGTGATGGTATCATCCAGCAGAGAGTGTTTGAGGTGCTGACCAATGCTTCTTGGTATGAGGAGTGTAGAAACATCCTATGGAAGGTAATAGTCCTATCAGTAGTTTACAGGAAGTAATCATAAATCCGTGAGAAGCCCTGAGGGACCCTTTTACAGGAGGCATGATACAGTGCAATTCGATATGATGAAAATTATTGAAAACAATGTTATTACTCAGGCCCTTTCACACTAGGTGGGATATGACAGGACCTGACAACTGTTGTTGAAAAGATATTCAACTTTAACCCACTTATCACCAAGTGATATTTTTGTGTGACCAGTCATGAGGTAGAACTGCCATTTTGTAAGATCACATGAATAATCAGGCATTGGAATACCACTGAGAGATGTATTGTGTTGCTTCATGTTGGATCATTTCATGAACAGGGCTTTTGAATCACAGCTTAATGTTGGGTGGCTTTAGATTCAACATTTTAAGTCAGGTATTAAAACTTTTCGTTCTAGAAGATCATTTCAGATGTGAAAATAGTTGATTGCCCTTGCATAATTTCCCCCTTTCATTCTTTGACTTGAGCAGTTTTTTACCCCTCTCCATCGCTAAGTTTCATAGCTACAAATGGCACTGCCTGTATTCATTTGATCAAAGCACTGGTAAATTCAAAGTTGTCATTTTGGTGCTCATTTCCTGACCATTCTGTTATTTCATTGTTATTTATAAATCATGGAACCTTCTAAAGGTATGCTTTCTTACCATAGACAGGATTTTACCACAGATTTGATGTTCAAATTATTCATTTCCTACCTTTAGAGTGGATTCCTGTCTAACCTAAGCCAATTCAAGTCACTGAAGTCCAAATCCAGCAAGTCACCTCAGACTCAGCAGTCCTTACATCTCTGGCTAAAACTTCTGGTCATTCTGACCTTCTCACCAGATGGTCAGCAAATGGTCATTAAGATACCAGGTCAGAGGTCATATATTATCATTTCAATTTGTTCTAAACATTCAGAAAACTGTGTTCAGGATAAAATAATTAGTGCATGTATGAAGCCTATTTTTGAATCTTTTGAAACAGTTGTTTTGAAAGTTTGTGCCCCTTTAGCGTTTTCAAGGTAAAAGGAATACGCATATGCAAATGTGGTAATAATGACTTCGAATTATTTAAGTTTGGTGTGGGTCATAGTGTTGGCTCAGTGTCCATTACATGAGTTCTTCAGTGCTTTTCTTTAACATATTATTCATCCTTTGGCCCCACACGAACTCATTTTTGAGTAATCTAAGATTTTTTTCAATATCAGTAAAATTGTCTGTACCCTCCAAAAACATAAAATTTATATTGAAACAGAAAACTATAAATACGAACAAAATTCATCTCATACGTTATCACTGTATTTGGTCTTTAAGGCGTATCCTGTTCTTAATATTCAGTAACATTACTTCAAGTACATTCCATTCCAGTTACAAGGGAGAAATGTGTTTCAGCAAAACAAATTCTGGTATCAGGGAAGAAAACCACTTTGTGATACATTGTATTTCATGATGTGTGAGGTAGTTTGATGATGTCAGATGGTCTTTGAGGATATCTGATGGTGTTCACAACATCTGATAGAGTGTAACAATGTCTGATGGTATTAAATGATGTCTGATTGTGTTTGATGATGACAGATGGTGTTACAAGATGCATGACCATGTTTGATAGGGTTTGATGTCTGGTGGTGTTTCACAATGTCTTATGGTGGTTGATGGTAGATGGTGTTACAAGATGCATGAGGGTGTTTGATTGGGTTTGATGATGTCTGATGGGGTTTAATGTTATCTGATGGTGTTTCATGATGTATGAGAGGGTTTGATGACATCTCATGTGGTTTGATGATGTCTGGTGGTGTTTCATGGTGTATAATGGTGTTTGATGATGTCTGATGACCTTTAACAATGTCTGATGGTGTTAGATGATGTCTGATTGTGTTTGATGATGTCATATGGTGTTCCAAGATGCATGAGGGTGTCTGATGGGGTTTGATGATGTTTGATGGTGTTTCATAATATATGATGGTGTTTGACAATGGTGTTTGATGATGTCTGATGACCTTTAACAATATCTGATGGTGTTAAATGATATCTGATTGTGTTTGATGATGTCAGATGGTGTTCCTAGATGCATGAGGGTGTTTGATTGGGTTTGGTGATGTCTGATGGTGTTTCACAATGTCTTATGGTGGTTGATGATGTTAGATGGTGTTCCATGATGTATGAGGGGCATTGATGATGTCTGATGGGGTTTGTTGATGTCTGATGGTGTTTCATGATCAATGATGGTGTTTGACAATGGTGTTTGATGATGTCTGATGACCTTTAACAATGTCTGATGGTGTTTAATTATGTCTGATGGTGTTTAATAATGGTTGATATTGTTTAATGTATAAACAAATAGAGGTCACATCAAACCATGGACCTTTTAACTTACATTTGTAGAAATCCTGGATCTGTTGCTGGAGTTTGTTAAATGGTCTCATGCTGAGATTTCACATACATCCATCCTTGTTTTACACAACCTCTGCTTTCTAGGAGCTAACAAGAACAAGCTGCTATCAAATGGTAAGTATTCTCAAGATAAAACTTGCTTTGTAATCTTTGCAGAGTTGTAAAGTTTCTCTAAATTGTTTACTTCAGCTTCCCAATGGACACACTGGAGTCTACAGCATTACTTTTGTATTTTTCTGACAACTTTTGTTGGCATTATTCCACCTAAACAGAACGAATGATAAGAGAAGGCTGTTTTCCAAATTTGTATATTTTCAA
The DNA here is from genome assembly GCA_029531755.1 of Holothuria leucospilota. Classification (NCBI taxonomy): domain Eukaryota; kingdom Metazoa; phylum Echinodermata; class Holothuroidea; order Aspidochirotida; family Holothuriidae; genus Holothuria; species Holothuria leucospilota. Next base: position 16,412,104 of record CM055965.1, read on the forward strand.
CTCAGGGGTGGCCCCAGGATTTGCCCAACAGGGGGGCCAAGCTCCCTGACGGGGGGCCAACAACCCAAAGTCTCAGTGAGGTTGATAGAGTGCCAAAACGATGTTTGAAGGAAAATTTTGGGCCCTTTTTGGAGAACATTTGAAAAAGATGGGCTTGTACCATGGAAAATTTGAAAAAATTTGGTTTTTAAAAGTAAGTTGGAAAATGTGGGGGTTTTATTGAAGACTTTGCCCTAATTTAGACCAAAATTAAGTAAATCATCGGGGCAACTGGCCGTTGTCAGGGACTAAATATTTTATTGTATACATAACAGCTCCCCAACAAACCACAAAATTTCCCCGACAGGGGGGGCCAGCGTTCCCCAACAGGGGGCCATGGCCCCCTGCTCCCACCTGGGGCGACCACTGTTCCAACTTGAAAAGTTGAGTTCACGAGGGAAAATTGGGGACCCACATTTTAGCAATTCAGCTAAATAAGAATCTGTGATAGATATTTCAGTTTAAGCATTATCAATATAAATATGCTTGAGATGTCTTCATACTTGCCCACAGGGAGGGCTTACAGCCTATATGCTATGTCATTGGTGCCCCTTAGCCCCACGAGTACATGCCCACCACTTCCACCCAACCCCACCCCCTTTCCAGTGCCATACCTGCCTTCCCCTGCATTAAATATTAAAATAACTGTAAAGATTCTTAAAATAATGTTATTCACATTTTACAGAGGAGAAAATAAAAAATGGAAATTTAAATTATTAGCAAATAATGAGTACCGTCTGTTACCACTTTACCCCTCAATGACCCTCAAAAACCCTCTCAAAGTCCTTGAAAACCAGATTGCCCTCTTTGTGAACCAATGTTCCTATTTAAATTGACTAGCCTTGGCACTTTTAAATTATTTACTATATGTTTAGTAATACTCTTGGCAGCATGTCATAATTTTTTGACGACATACAGTAATAATCACCATAGCAGCTTTCATTACAACATTTAATACATTTTCATTTTTCTTGTAGAGCAATTAGTACCAGTTTTCTTAGAAAAATTTGAAAGTGGTAAATTAAAAGAGCAATTTGCGGTCACCAGTGCCTTGTGGAGTGCATTACATGGTAATCAGAAGGTATGTCATTAAATGTTTGAACCTTTTCAGAGGTTGGATTTTTAATCCAGTTAAGTGAGTATTACAGGTTTTTACATGACTCCTACTTGTTCTAATTTCTCCTACTTCTTGAATCTTCCCCCTTCTTTGCCTACTTTTTCTTGAAAATCCTACTTTATTCTACATTTTCCTGTATTTATCCCACTTTTTTCACTTTTTAACATATGTGTAAAATCGCATATTACAACTGTTGAAAGAATGTGTGTAAGAGTAAATATGATGCCGTCAAGATGGTGAACAGTGATGAATGAAAATCTGCAAGTCTAACTTTGGTCCTAATCTTTGTCTACAAAACCTTCCTTTTCTTCATGTTTCTGGAGAACATTCATCTTACTGTAATCCTACCTTTTCATCTGAGTGTACTTAAAAGCTTGCCATTTATTTGTAAGTGCAGTTTAATGAAAGGGATGTGTTCATGTAAACAAAGCGGCTTTTTACTAGACAATGAGAGAGTATGGTTCCCTGATGAAAAATTTGTTGGAATGATTCATATATGTTATACTGTTCTCAAGTTATACCTCTTCAAATTTTGACTAAGCTTCAAATGTTTTCACAAGCTGTGCCAAAATTGTGATGTGGAATGTTGCACAGGGCTAATATTTCTTTTGTAAATCCTTTATAATCATCTTTTATTTTCTTAGCAGCTAGTTTCTACTTAAGTATTTAATGTGGACATTTTGAAGGTAGTCGATAGCTCTTCCAAAATAAACCCCTCAGTTCATACCAACAGTACAATTCTCTTTGGAATGAAGGTAAAACAAACAAGTGATAACATAGCACTTATATAAGAGAGTCCCTCTTTCTATGTCACAAATTTGCAAACAGAGCTCATGTTTATTCATGATGTAACTGCAACAGAAGTTCATTGTCTTGTAAAATGGTTAATATTAGATGGGGTTTGCAACTGTTTTGAAGTTTTTAATTCTTTTTACATCAAATAGGAAGTTCTGACATTTACATGTCCACATACCTTTAAAGGGCAAAATGTAATCATTTTGATCACATTGAATTGAGATTCCAAGGGATGCTTATTATGTTGGTGCTTATTTTTATTATTTTACAATGTCAAAGGGAAAGCAGTCCTCCTCTTGAGCCCTCTGGGCTCGTAAAGACCTTTGGTTTTATACAGATTCCATTACGTGAAGCAGATTAAGAGTCTGACACTTCCCAGAATTAAATTTCAGTCCACTGGGGGATAACCTTTAGCCAGAGCTACAACCGCTAGTAGGCATTTTCATCTGAGAAGACTAGAGATAACAGACTGAGGTGTCTTGCTCTACATTACACACTGTTGTAACCCAGAAAGGACTCAAGCTTTTCGACTTAGAGTTTTCATCACCATAGAGGTCGACTAAACTATGTTCAGACCAGTGATTCAGACATCCCTTTGTTTTGGCATCTCTATGTTCAGACACTTTAGAGCATTGGGTATAATAAAGGTTTGGGGGTAAGGGGTTTGGTCAGTGTAATTGTTGGGGATAGTTTTAAAAACAAGTCATTTATCTCAATACCTGTGTGAAATCAAAACAATGTGGATCTGTCATTGAAAGCCTTATCTTCATGAATAGTTTCAGAACATAGAGGTGTCATAATAAAGGAATGTCACAACATATATGTGTAGCCTAATAGAGGGGTAATGTGCAAGGTATTAATGGGGCATTTATCTGTGGTACAAAAAAAAAGGCAAAGCAAATCTCAGAAACAAAAATAGAATGAAATGCCAGTACAGACTTTCTACAAGTCAACTCTTTGGATATGGCAGCTCCAGTGGCTCACCAGTGTGGTGATATCATAACAATCCAACATAATATTGTAAGGTGGGGGAGAGATGACATCTGGGATGTTGCTTTCATTTCTGTGAAGTGAGGTGGCTCTACTGTAATCAGATAACTCCCCTGCGGACATTTTTCACCCATACAATTCCCACCTATGACACCTTCCCCCCCCCCCTCCCCCCATCAGAAAATTCAAAATTGTCCTGTGTTGGTATTGTCTAGGGGGAAAAAGTCAGGAACCTTTGAAACCTTGAGACAGTAGAAAAAGACTGACCCAATATTTAGTTGGGTTCAATGCCTGCTTTGTAACAAAAGTCCTGAGTGCAGTTTATATCTCCCACTGGAGGGAAAACCTGAAAATACTCCCAAATGGAGGTTTAACTCCAATGGGACATGAGAATTAAGAGGAAAATGTCTGAAAGTTCTGTCATATTGCAAGTAAGAACTGTTGTGAGCATCTCCCACAAAGTTGCCTTTAATGCATGTGTGTTTAAGCCATGTACTGTATTGAAGACCTGGCACTCAGATATGCCATCTCAACCTATTCACCAAGGATCAACATGTTATAACAACTAAGTTACATGCAGGACAGTAATAATGATAAACATGCACACAGTTGTCTAAGATATACAATACTCAGATAAGCTTTACATAACTATGACTATCTCATAGTAAATTGTGGTCCATGGGAGATAGGGAGCTAAAGTTATTGCAGCTATGTGACCTTAATATGCTTGTGGCCACCCTGCTACTGACTGTCCCAGTTCAGCAAAATTTGTCTGGCAAACTGCAAGATTAAATGATCAGCCAGATATGTTTAGATTTTCTTGTGTGGAATCAATAAATTGTAAATAATTCGTTAAGTTTGGGCTAATGTCCTCTAAATTTTTCTTTCTTCATATTGGAGTATTCACACAGCTAGTACACTTGTACACCTAAGACAGATTTACTTAGGCCAGGTGGGGGTGGAAAATTATTTAGGCCGTGGATTTTGTAGGTCTGAACGCTACCATTAAGACTTATATGGTCGGGTCAAACACATGCCACATGAGACCAGGGTAGAAAATACATCATACTTACAATATGAGAATGTAGAATGTGGGTTGCATAGATCTAAAGCGTCTTTAATTTGTCTTTAAGTACCACCTGTTTTTTCCCTTTCATATGAGATTGGTTGTAACTTTTCATCTGTAACGTGATACCAGATATTATAACACCAGTTTACTGTTCAAAAGATTTGATCACCCCATGTCAGACATAGTAAAACTGAAATTGTTGAGAGTGCATATCGATTTCATAGTTTATGGTGGAGAGAATACTATCACATGTCTAGAGTCAATAAAGCTTGTCATAAAACAGTAAGTACTTTCCTTCCTGGGATGTGAGGATTCCTTTAAGGAAGTAGACCCTTATACCACCTGGTATCCTTAAAAATTCTGAAAACACCATTTTCACCTGTCATTTACATATCTTCTTCACTCTCTGTTTTATGCGTTTGTCATTTTCTGTACACGTTGAGTCGCTCATGTGCATTCACCTTTATTCCTGAAGAGTTGACTTACAGGTAACATGGTTATCTTAGTTTTGATTTCCTGTTATGCCATAAGCAATAGTCATTACCCTACCATGGGTACTGTTAATGAAACAGCTTAGCACCATTGTACACATGGTAAGCTCATTTAGATGAGGGGTGATGGTCAGGTTCCATTTATTCAAGGTATCAACTTGTTGTGGTTGGCATTTGCAGACAAACAATCATGATTGTGTTTGTGATGTGGATGGGTTTCCTGGGAAGCTGAAAACAGAATCAAGTCACATAAATGAAATATTATGTACATTGTAAATGCTTTACATCTGGGTCCTTGGACCGTTAATTTATTTTCTCTAGTGTAAGTAGTTTGGAAGGTGTTATAAGAATTCAAAAAAGTGACTTTAAAAGGCTAGTGAGTGCTCAATAGCTTCTGCATCCAATGCAGATGGGAGGGCAGCTCAGATGATTTAAAGCAATTTCCGAGAGGAGAACATTTCCCACTACATTTTTTTCATAGCTTTGACACTGCCCCTTTTTTCATTATTTTGTTTTCCAAGAAGACAGGGGGAATTAATGTAAACAGCATGTTTAGTACATTCATTGATTTACCCCCATCTCCCCTTCCTCCAAAATGTAAACTTCTTAAGTGTACATGAAATATGGATGACATAAGAACACATTTACATGTCATGTTTAACATGTCAAAATATTTGGTCTCTGGACCTAACCACTCACCCAATTTATTTCATCCCCATGAAATAATTCATATCCCCCATATTTCTTGCTAGCAGTGCCATCCTGTTAGCACAGATTTTTCTTATTTGAGAAAGTAGGCAGAAGTAACTGGGTTAGTGTGCACATCGACCAGCTTAAACCCCCAGTCTCACTGATGTCATTGAACAGCGAGTACTCAACTGCATAATAGCTGGAATAATTGAAGTTGGGGAGAAAGTCGGGAGGGAGGCAGTTTTGAGCATTATGTTGAAGCAGTCTAGCCACCGAACATGAAGTTTTAGCTTAAAAACCATAGGCTTCCTCGTTCAAAGACCAGCTCAGTTTGATCATGAATTATGGTAACTTCAAATTGTTCAGTGCAAACACCGACTTTAGAAACAAGTTAGGGGGACAGATGTGTTAAGTCTACCTACACCCATACTTCTGCTGTTTTTAAAAGGAATCGTTCCATTTTTCAAAACCCGTCAAAATCGTAACTTTCTATTTTGCTTGTTTTCATGTTAATAATGATACTTTTACGTGTTTTGTGTACAATGCCTGTAAGTCAATACTGGTATGGTCATACTTTCTCATATCACAATCGTAATTGAAATGATACTCATAGGACTGACTTTACCACTGTTCTGTTATCAGCGATTGTAATGCTAGCAAATAAGTGCTACTTTCTGTAAGTCAATCTGAATAAGTTACATCAGTGGGTGATGGGAAAAGGGTAAACTTCTCCGAAAATTTAGATTGACCTTCCTTGCAATGGATTGCCATATCTAGGGAATATCGTCAAACCGGTAACTTCTTCTTTTTAGGACCCGGTCATCTCAAGTCAGTTTATCAGGTGCTACGCTCATTTTCAACAAATGGGAGAGGGACTACCCCATTGGTTGGTGACTGCACTGACTACCTGTAACGGTGTATCCTTGTTCCTACTTTTAGGTCTATTTTCAGTATTTTGCTGCACCTTACGTTTGTAGAGGATGAGTCAGAAAGCAAGGGAATTTTAGGAAGAAAATCTCCCTAGACTCGTCTGGCATCGCCTGTGGTATACGCTGAAGTAAGGGAATTTTAGGAAGAAAATCTCCCTAGACTCGTCTGGCATCGCCTGTGGTATACACTGAAGTAACGAGTACATCGTTATACGAAAAACAGAAAGCATTAACGGGAACAAGGAAGAAAACGAAATATCACGGAAAATGGCATTTCACATGAAAAACCTCCAAATCAAGGAAAAAATCAAGAAAATCATAAAACACGTGAAGGTGATGATTCAGCAAAATAGAGTATGTCCAGACTTTTTGTTTTCACCTGAACGACATACGAAGCTAAAACAAAGGGCAGTACCTTAGAGAAACACGGAATTTGACGAAACAAAACATGCCACTTAACCTTTTCAAAGTTTGTAGACCACGGAAAATATGGAAGTACCAAGCGGAAAATAACTCACAATTTGACCTTTGAAAACACAGAAAGTTACCTCATTAGACTACAGACACACAGGATAGGACACGGAAAAACGATAGGTCTAAACTTTGAACGTAAACTTGTGTTTGAGAACTGATTACGGAATGTCTCAGTATTACCCTCAGAATGGTTGTTTGTTACCAGTGTTTTTGTTGAATAAAAATATACGGTTGCAATTACGTCTCCATAACAAAATATCTTTGCAAAATCGTCATAAACAAAGTCACTCGCAAAACCGTTATAATAAGCCATTAACACTTTTAACTGCAGTAAAAGTTGTTCTCTGTCTATTTTTGGCTGGTTTTATTTTGACTTCATGACATATTGATTCGATTCGTTTAAAACTATTAATTCGGTCACGGGACTGAGATTCACTTTAAGAGAAAACAAGTTTTATTTCCTTCTATTCTGCTACCCTTTGATAAATTGCTTTCGAGACGAACATTTGTTATCATTTGTTATTCTTTCAATTTTTTTCGGGAATTAAGTTTCTGTTTTGGAGTTTGGTTTTTGTATCGAATCTACAGACTTTGAAGCGTGTCGCAGTACTTTCACGTGTGCGCAGGGTACTGGAGTAGCCTTAACACTGTATGATATGTGTCGCCGTATAGGCCTGGATATCTTCAAATGTTTAGAGCCGTGTCTCGGCATCTTTACATACGTGCTTAACATCTCATCCTCTCCCAATATAGTCACTGAGTAGCATGGTTATCTTCAAGTTTGCAGGATGTCCCAGTATTGTGATATGTTTGCTTTGTAGGTTATTACAATTTTCCGGTGGTCGTCGGATGACTAAGTTATTCGCCGTTTCAACTAAAAATATTTCGGCGGAAATTAGTAAAGAAAACAATTGTCTCTTCTCGGATGACAAGTAGTATCACGTAATTGCGTGGTACACCACCCAGGACCGTAGTCAAGGGGACCAAGAAGCGCCATCCCCAAGAGAAAAATATGAACCAGAAAAATTTTGAGAGTTAAATATACAATTGCCGTAACGTATCTCATTCCAGAAAAATACCCCCCCCCCCCCCTTGGAGCTGCCTGGCCCCTTCAAAGCCTATTCTGATGTCACCGTACTCACCAACAGACCGCAGTTAATATATAGAAGCAAAACATCATAGTACATGATTAAAAACGTCGGGTAAAGTTTTATGCACGTCGGCTACGAATACCATTAACTTATTGCTTGATTGTTAAAGTTCAGCCTAACTATGTTTTTTTATGAGTCTAAAAAACATTCAATTGCAACGGAAGTTACCTTACTGTGTATCTAAGACGAATCAAGCACGACCTTGTTAATTTCTCTAGGTCGATTGAATACCCGCCTTTCTTTTCGCTCAACGATCTTTTGTCGTAGTTAATTTACGCCGGCCGTTCATCGGCTTCCCACGTTTGGCATATAAACCTGTCTGTAACTCAGTACCGATGCTCAAGTCGCTCCAAAATTACCTAGGTTGTAACACTGTTTTTATTGCAATTGATTCGTTGCATCGATTGCTGGTTGGCATTGAGACCTTCATATTACGTGAAACGGAAGCCTGACAAATTTCAAATGTCTTTCACATTGCATCAGATGATTCGCCACAGTCTAGAGTACCTTTACAGTATTGTTACTAGTGAAGGTACTCAACCAAGTGTAACTACTAGAGCCCTTTAAACCACCACCACCCACCCACCTTTCAGCCTTTAGGTAGCTGCGTTTGACGCGGCCCAGTAGCGTAGCCAGGATTTTTTGAGCAGGGGACACTGGGGGTCACCAACCTTTCCTAGGGGTACAATTTCTGAATTCTCCCTCTCGATAGGGCTTATATACAGAACTGTGCATTCCAAAATTTTCCATGGGGGAACCTGCGGTGACACGGCTTTTTCATGGGGGGTACGTGCCCCCGTAGCTACGCCACTGACGCGGCCATTCGGTTGGATAATTTTGGATAGTCCAAAATTTATTAAACTCAACTTTGTTTTTTATACTTTTTTATTAAAAGAGGAACTTAAACTTATCATTCTGGTGAAACTTTCAAAAATTGCTATGTGCGTTTCTTGAGATATTAGCACCTGAATTTTATCACATGTTCTGACGCAAGTGAACTTGAAACAAACAGGTCTGACGTCATAGTTTTAGCCATAGGATAATGCTGCGACTACATGTTGTTACCTCGTTGCCCCTTTACCAAACGTACCCTGCAGAAGATATTTGTTAATTGCAGTGAAAGTCACATGAGATTTGCCAGAAGGTATAGGGTTGGATCGAGATCAGGTTTGTCTTCAGTTTGCCTACTTAGCAGGCTGTGTTGTCTACCCAAAAATCATTTTCTCCTCGAAGGCAATAGTGCTAGAGCAAACTCAGTCGACCCGCGGAGAATTCGTCCAGTGTGACCAGGGAGTTGCAAATGGCAACACTGTGGTGTGACAGTGAGTTCCATGCGTCATTTCATTGAGCTGACACTGAAATGTCCATTAATATACGTCATAGACACAGTAACTGTTCGATGCTTAAACTCAGGTTGGAAAGTATTATAGTTGAAATGAATGATGCGGTCAACTTAAATCGTTCGATTGTTTGTGATTGAACTGCAAGGGAAATTTATGTCAAGAGGATTGTAAAAGAAGCCTTTATATGATATAAATAGAACTACTGTATATGACAGTAACAACAGCGACACCACGTAAGGATGGGGAAAATCTTTAATAAATAAACCTGTGACGTTAGTACACCAATTAGAATGAAGGTGACTTCTCCACGGAGTGACCCTTTGTCTGCCCACGTATGTCACGTCTCCTGATGTGAAAGCCTGGTCTACATGGATTGGACGGCTAACGGCCAGCTGTGTAGGCTCTCACTTTTGTTAAGAAATGTTATAGGCTTGACTTCTCCTTGAGGAATTTAATATTTTGCGATTTTGAACCCAAGTTTTGGATAGTTGTGTTCTGGCATTTGTATATCAAGTAGCTGAGATAACTGGAATATTTGGAAAGGCGGTGATAAAAGCAGTGCTCATGGTTTTGTCGGGCTTTACTCTTGAAGTGGACCTAAAGCCTAAACTTTCAAAAGTAAATGTTACAAAGCTTGAAAAGTGAATTCAAATGGTCCAACTCCAGTATAAGCGGGGTATCTCCGAACTGAGATATAAAATGTTAAGGTTTATTCACTCAATTCAAAATGTTAGATTGCGCAATAATTTGTACGGAAAATATATGTATTTTGTAAAAGCTTTTAAGACAATTTTAAGGCTGTCTACACGATCATAGATTTGTTCAAAAACATCATCATACATATGTATGACGATGCACGTGGACAAACGCCATACACTAGCGTGTATAAACGCAGTTCACTTCACGTAGTATACACTTGTTGTACAATGAAACGCAAAAACTACTGCTGTGAGTTTGCGCCCGTATGTTAGACATATATTTGCAAGTGCATGGGTCTGTTGGCCCAACAGCCCGTGGTTGTTTGAGCAGAGGTTAGCTAACCCACGTGCTTCTAAGCTTCCATCCAACGGCACTTGTCAGGCGCGCAAACGGTTGCCTAACCAACTTCGTTGGCTAGGCAACCGAGTTTGATATCAGGCCTATGCGTATGGGATGACCTTTGATCCCACCAAAGACAGTACAGTGTTTTCTCGTAATATGATAAATCTGTCTGCCAATTATTAAAAGTGTCCGTCCTTCCTATCTTGAAACATGTTCATACGGTTTTGGTTTTGACCTGAAATGACCTCTGACCTTCCCCTAAAACAAGAGGATTTTTTCTCTCACGATGACAAATCTATATGCCAAGTTTGAAAAGTATTCATCGCTCCTATCTTGAGATACTGTTTACCAGCAATTTTCTCGTTCGTAGTTTCACCCCAGGTGACCTCAGATAACCTTTGCCTTCTGCCAAACGCAATAGGGTCCATTTACTGACCATTACGTAACACATCCTAAGTTTAGAAAATATACGTGCTTTCTAGTTTTAGATATCGTGTTTACAAAATTTTAGGACTTTGACCTATGGTGGCCTCAAATGATTATTGACCTCTACTAAAAATAAGGTTCTTCCTCTTAATACGGTAAATCTACAGGTATAAAAGTATCCATCACTGTTATCTTGAGATATCGTGTTTACAAGCCAAGCGTCACAAACACACATACACGCATACACAGACACTTGTCAGCTTGGTTGCATAGATCCTTTCGCCTTCGGCAAGGCATCAAAAAAGGTCACGTTGAGGGAAAAGTTGCACACGCGTTCTCAAAACAAGGTTGCCAACAGCTTGGGCTCCCCAAGCGAGCTGCCCAGGCCTAATTCTTACTTTGGTCCCTGAACTGGTATGGGGAGCCATACAACGACCAAAGTAGTAGGTCAGCAGACTGCGGACTAGGTTGCGAACTTTGACTCGCACTTCACTGTGCCAACGTCTTGCCAAAAATATCAGACCGCGAGATTTCCCTGCATTTTGAAAAGGTTGTAAAAACACTGATATACCCTGTTTGAAGAACTTGTCACAAAACACTCATCTATGTAAAAATTTCATGGTATGCATTTACTTCTGGATTCTATATTAACAGCTAAATGAAGAAAATTTCAATGCCAAACGAGAATTCCAGTGCCATATCAAAGTTTACCTATTTATCAGAGAAAATACCAGATGGCAACCCTGACCCAAAGTGACCAATCAACTGAGGTCGGGCAGTGGTAGCTACGACTGGTAAGCGTGTATTATGTCATGTGCACGCACTGCTACACGTGTATGGAGGTAATGAATCAAGCATACAAGCTCTCCACGTGTGACTCCAACATGCCGCCTTAAAAAAGGTCACACGAAATAAGCGAATTTGATCATTCGTGTGCACATGTGCACATCCTCCAAACCGCCGGGATAAACAAAATGCACACGCGTACCTACAACACGTCTTCCAAACTTTGAGTTTACTAGAGAAATTTATCGAATTATCATGTTTTTACCCATCGCAAATATAAAGCGGGTTTAAAGTCAGAAAGTGTGATTCTGTGCCGTGGACTGCATATAAACTGCCTCTTTGGTGTAAAAAATTGTACAGTAGGACAGAAACTCCTATTTTTGGCAATCATATTGCTGGCCACCGTTAGATTTAGGCTTAATGGCATATGTATCAGGCGCGGATCCAAGGGGGGAGGGGCTTTCCGGGCCTCAGCCCCCCCCCCTTTTCGCCTTTTCGCCACATCAACAATAACAAATACGAAAAAATTAGCATAAATCTAGGAGAATATTCACCCCCCCCCTTTTTTTGAAATGCCTGGATTCGCGCCTGTGTATATACTGCACGAAAATTGGTGTCGCGCGAAAATAAGGGAACGCAGTACACCGTGTGCTAAGGTCGGTTTGTTTAGGCCTAACCCACAATTCCATACGGCAACGAATTATCGAACTCGCTTATTGGTCCTCAGCGTTTACATGCGCAACGACTGATCCTACGACAGCAAATCAGTGTAGGAAGTGGGCCTGAACTTGCCACTGAACATGTGTACAGAGAGGTAATGGTTCGTAGGCACGCGTTCAAATGTGCGCTTACTCCACACCAGTAGGTCGACTCCCAAACTTTTGTTATTCAACACTTGTCAGCTTGGTTGCATAGATCCTTACGCCTTCGGCAAGGCATCAAAAAGGGTCACGTTGAGGGAAAAGTTGCACACGCGTTCTCAAACGTAGACGCACAACGGAAAAGTTGTCAATAAGAAAATCTGGAAAAAGCGAAGTGTTTCAAAACACTGGAGGAGACCGGGGTACTGTTTCACTATGTGTTCTTTCTGTAAAGTCTTATTTATTTTCTTCCCCTAAAATTGTGACTCGGATGAAATCCCCGTTCTGACCGTCTTCCGCATAGGCTATGAGGGGTACTAGGCCTATTACTTCGTTGTCACTTCCTAGGGCTCGCGTAACTTGAAGGGGCGTTGACGTGATTTTAACAGTTGCTCACTTTTCTGCAAGACACATCTAAAGTGTAGAATTACAGCAAATATATATTTTAGAGTTTTTAAAATGAATCTCATGCACACAACTCCCATATTCTTAGCTTCTTCTGTTGCGCAATTACGATTGCACAAGGTATTTTGAGATGCAGGGGAAGATGAACTGCACTCAGCATACAACGTGTGGGAAGTCCACGTAATTTGTGACAGACAGTTTTAAGGCCCGTCTACACGATCATACATGTGTTAAAAAACATCATACATTTGTATATCGATGTTCATGGACAGACGTGTGATCGGGTAGACAGTTTTCCCAACAGATTAAACTACATCCGAACATACATGAAGGTGTTCAAACTTAAAGTTGCGTGTTTCATCCTCCCAGCAATGAAGTGATCAAACACTTGTATGACGATGTTCATCTGGGCATAGACAATTGTATGATCGCGTAAGACGGGCCTTTAGACTAAAAAGAAGGTGTACATATTGTTCAAGAAACGAAACCACAAGGAAGAATGCTCCGTATGTTTTCGTTTGGTCTTAAAAGGCAAGAAATCTGTAAAAATAAACTCTCTAAGTTTTGACGTGTGTTGTTGGTACGGCAATGTCATTGTTTATCCGCAGACTTTAAGGAAATGCCCATGTCTACTCGAGAATTCGAAAACGCTTATTTTGAAACGCACCAGTACCGTTATGACCATCTTTGCCGTACAAGTATTATGAAGTTGCAACAAAATGGGTCGATCCAGTTGGTGTTCATCTGGAGACTTTTGGAAAGTTCAGCGTAAACTTTTACCACCTCCTCATCGGTTCAGTTTGAATGTGGGCCAACGATGCTTTGCAGACCAGCCGTGAACTCGTTGTGTTTATTTGTTTGTTTACTTAAATTGGTCAGCCTCAGGAAAAGGTCTCATAGACATGTACTAAGAATTTTATGTAACCAAATATCAAAGATTCCTTGTTTATGGCACGCGTTCCTGTAGGGATGTTTTTTCACCGAAATCCGGTTTTGACCTACAAATTGCGACAATAAAGACTTCTTAAACGAACTCGCATTCCGGTCATATTTCCTCATGTCATTTATTGTAGCTTTGGGGATATTAATATAGTCGATATAGTCTCATTTTTAAGCCTTCTCGAGAGACATAGTCGCTTGAGCATTGAACCCAGTTTCTATGGTAACGATAACTTATGACGTCATCACTTTTAGATATCAGCTAGGAGTTATAAGGTGACTGGTACCAACTTAGATTTACGACAAAATATCACACGTGTCCACTCGTATTTTCGAGTGGATTTTTGCTTTCTTAGAAGTACGGACATTTCCACAAAACAGTTGAAAGCTACACGTCTGTCTGTTTGATGCAACCACAAAACAACTAATTATTATTATTATTATTATTATTATTATTATTATTATTATTATTATTATTATTATTATTATTATTATTATTATTATTATTATTATTATTATTATTATTATTATTATTATTATTATTATTATTATTATTATTATTATTATTATTATTATTATTATTATTATTATTATTATTATTATTATTATTATTATTATTATTATTATTATTATTATTATTATTATTATTATTATTATTATTATTATTATTATTATTATTATTATTATTATTATTATTATTATTATTATTATTATTTTCATTCACAACCCTTCTCGGTTGGTTCTTATTTTCTGCATTTCTGCATTTTTCGTTCCAGATCTCGGACTCCTACCTGGAGTCTGGGAGGTCGAGGAATCGTCGTAGTATATGAGCGGTCCCTAGAAGTGCAGCTTTCAGGAGGTCGGGGGCTTTGTGTATACCTGGTATCTCCTCGAGATGTTTATCTAGGTTTTGTGTAGTGGCTCCTAGTGCCCCGACAACCACTGGTACGACTTTGGTTTTTACATCCCACATCCTCTGGACTTCGAGTCTCAGGTCCTGGTACTTCTCGATCTTTTCCCGTTCCTTTCTCTCTATATTTGTGTCTGACGGGACGGCCACATCGACTATCGTGGCTATCTTGTTGCCTTTGTCGATGATCACCAGGTCTGGTCTTCGAGCTGTCATGACTCTATCTGTCCTGATCTCGAAGTCCCAGAGAATCTTAGCCTTGTCGTTTTCTTCTACTAAGTTGGGCTTGTGTTGCCATGGCACTGGTTCTACGTGGAAGTCGTAGTTTTGGCAGACTTTTCGGTGAATTGCAGAGGCAAGGTCATTGTGTCTCTTTAGGTACAGGTTCCAGCGAGGTTCTGGCATGCAGACGTTATGTGGCTGATGGTTTCGTCCGACAGCTTGCACATTCTGCACTTTGGGTCGGTGGATACACGGAGGATCTTTGTTTTGTGGTATTTGGTGTTGAGGGCTTGGTCCTGTGCTGCTGTAATCAATGCTTCTGTTTCAATTTTAAGCCCTGTGGATGCTGTCCATCTATATGCATGTTCCTTCTTCGTGATCTCCTCCACCTCTCGTGGGTATTGTCCGTGCAGTGGCTTCTGCATCCAGACCTCTCGGGTTTCTTCTACCCATTTTTTCTTGAGTGCCTTTCTAGTTGATGGTTCGCACTCCCTGCCCTGTGTTTGATGTTGCCACACAGCATTTATCAGGGGATCTTCTCCCTTCTTGGTGTGTATGTATTCCGTGATCCCCGCGCATTCGAGGTCTACAGTTGCGCGGACTTCGTGCAGGCCTCTTCCCCCGCAGTTTCTGGGGAGGTACAGTCTATGTATGTCTGCTCGTGGGTGAAATGCTCCATGCATCGTAAGTATCTTTCTTGTTTTGCGGTCTAATTCTTCCAGCTCATTCTTAGTCCAGTCAATTATACCAGCTGTGTATGTTATGACTGGTAGGGCATAGCTGTTGATTGCTTGCATCTTGAACTGGCCATTCAGCTTCGATCGTAGCACCTGGCGTAGCCGCTTTTTGTATGTGATCGTTGCATTGGATTAACTTCTTTCTGCATATTCTCCATGTTTTGAAGAATGCCGAGGTATTTGTAGCCCTCGCCCAGCTGGACATCGCTGATCTTTCCGATGTTCATTTGCAAGCCCTCTGTTAGCTTCACCTTTCCTCTTTGGATGATCTGTCTGGCACATTTGTCAAGGCCGAACTCCATGCTGATGTCAGTGCTGAAGATGCGTACTGTATTGATCAGTGCCTCAATTTCTTTTTCGTTTTTGCCATACAACTTCAGGTCATCCATGTAGAGTAGGTGGTTGATCTTCTGCTCGCTTTTCAGCTTATAACCCTGACGGCTGTTCCTGAGTATGTAGCTTAGTGGGTTGAGTGCTAGACAGAAGAGCAACGGTGATAGAGCATCTCCTTGGAATATCCCGCACTCTATTTTAATGTCGGCCAGATGGTTTCCTCTGCACGTGAGAGCAGTCGACCAGTTCTCCATTGATTTTTCGACAAGGTTGCATATCATTGGGTCGACTTGGTGCATCTTCATGGTCTCCAGTATCCATGGGTGGGGAACTGAGTCGTACGCTTTCCTGTAATCAATCCAGGCCACGGCTAGATTTGTCCTTCTCTGTCTGGAGTCTTCACAGAGGATCTTGTCGATGAGCAACTGGTCCTTAGTCCCCCGGCATCCCGGACGAGCTCCTTTCTGTTCATTTGCTAAGAGCCCGTTCTGTTGTAGGTGGTTCGATATTGTATCTGCCAGAATGCCGGAGAAGATCTTCCACATGGTAGGCAGGCATGTGATTGGCCTGTAGTTGCTTGGCTGAGTTCCTTTCTGGGGGTCCTTCTGGATTAATACTGTTCTTCCAGTTGTCAGCCAAGCTGGGAGCTTCATTGGGTCTTGGAGAAGATCTTGCATTTGCTCTGCTAGCCTGCCATGGATGTTCGTTAAGTGTTTCAGCCAGTAACCTTGTACTTGGTCTGGACCAGGTGCCTTCCAGTTTGCCATTTTCTTTGCCTTGGAGCGTACGTCATTCTCGGAGATGGTTGTAGATGCTTGCTCTGGGACTTCCTGATGCTCTTTCTTGAATGTCTGTGTCCACCTTGCCTCTGTGTTATATGTTTTGGGAGTGCCCCAAATACCTTTCCAGAACTCATGAGACTGGTCAGCGTCTGGTATATCGGCATGGTCAGGACTGTCGCCCTTGAGATGCTTGTAAACCCCTGCCAGGTTGTGTCTTGAACATTCTGTTGATCTTGTATTGTTCAGCTCTTGCATTGTATCGCTTCAACCTGTGTGACAGGGCTATCAACCTTTGTTTTGCATCTTCAAGGGCTGCCTTTACACCTCTCTCCTTGACCCAGTACCGGTTTTCAAGGGCCTCGTCTAATTTATGCTGACCAGTTCTGCTGGCCTCCAGTCTGCTGACCTCCTTCCTTGTTTGTCTGATTTTGCTTTCTAATCTTCTCTTCCAGGGTGGGGTTTGATTTCCTCCTCTAGGCTTCTTGGGATCCCCCATCTTCCGTGTTATGATCTTTGCAGCTGCGTACACCAACAGATTTGTCTGTGTAATGTCGGTCGTCTGTATATGTTTGATGGCTTCATTTGCCTCCGCAGTGAGCTGGCGTAGTTCTGTCATGTTTTGCTTGGGTGTCAGGACAGGTTCACGTGGCCTTTCTCGTGATGCCAGCATTTCCTCTACTATTTCCTTGGCTAAGCCATGGTCTGGATTGGTACAGCGGAGTTCTACTTCATTTCGCCCTGGTGACTGAGCTTCTGGTGTGTGGCTGATAGTTTCTGTCACATTTTCGGGTGGTGGTTGAGCTTCTGAGGCTGGAGAGTGTGATGATACCCCTCGCTGTATTTCTTCTTCTAAAACAGGATATTATTATTATTATTATTATTATTATTATTATTATTATTATTATTATTATTATTATTATTATTATTATTATTATTATTATTATTATTATTATTATTATTATTATTATTATTATTATTATTATTATTATTATTATTATTATTATTATTATTATTATTATTATTATTATTATTATTATTATTGTTATTGTTATTGTTATTGTTATTGTTATTGTTATTGTTGTTGTGGTGGTGGTGGTGGTGGTGGTGGTGGTTGTTGTTGTTTTGTTGTTGTTGTGGTGGCGGTGGCGGCGGCGGCGTCGTCGTTGTTATTATTATTTCTTTTTTGACGATCGTAAACCGTGACCGTCCATTTTCTGTATGGTAGTTTAATCAACTGATATGGCAATCTGTACTTGTCTTGCTTTGCAATCTTTATAGAAATTCGAAATGAAGAACCCCTTGTTACGAGATTGACCCTTTCAAAGAGTGCACGTTTGTTGAAAGAAACCGAAGAGCGTCGAAGAGCTGAAAGTGTTTGTGGTTAATAGGAGTCAATACCGCTTATGCCTGTGGCATCATTGTATTTGATCGCTCAAAGCAGCGATCACACTTTATTTCAGCAAATCAGAAGATAATATCTGGACATCACGAGGTTACTGGTAACACTGCGTACATTTCATCTGGTCACGAATCAAAGTGAAATGGCCCCATATGTTTCCCGAAGGCACGACCTAGTCACGAACACTCGATCAAAAAAAAAACTTCTCTGCTTACATTTAACCAGGATCATGGTCATGGATTACCCGACCATATTTTGGTTAAAATAACTGACCATATTCTAGTTAAATTAAGCAAGAAAAGCTGACAAACTTAACCATTACAATGTTGGCTTTTTCACCAGGATTTTCCCCAGTGCATAATTTGACCAGGGAAATTTTCATCATGACGATCGAAGATTTGCTCGTTATTAACCCGGGAGTGGTTGGATATATGACTACGATTCTGGTTAAATTTATCAGGGTATCTTCACTTTTTTGTTTGGGCGTAACTTAGTGCGATACCGTACATTTCATAAATAAAAGTCTAGCGAGGAGTTTCCTTCAATTTCCTGTTATGTAGGAACCTTGGACCTATAAGAAGTTATATGTCATGCGTAGCCTTAAACTCTTGCCAGAACAGGTCCGACACGGGTTTTTTGTGGGGGGGGGGGTGGGAGCGCCAGCAACACCAGGGCCCATGTCCGATGACATCAGTTCTTATCACTAATAAACTGCAAAACTTTTCAGGGAGTACTGATGGCAGTTCTCTTTTGATAGTAGATTCCATGACACCATATCCACTGACAACTCTCCAACAGTCCAATGTACTGTCCCCGTGGAGATTTAGTTGAAAGTGACCATCAAAGTTTTCCCTTTCACGAAAGCAAAATAGATGAAATGGAAGAAAGAGATCATCACTGCCTTTGAAAGTCGAGCTCTTGTTTTTTTTTTTTGTGTGTGTGTGTGTGTGTGTTTTGTTTTTTGTTTTTTTTTTTTTTTTTTTTTTTTTTTTTTTTTTTTTTGATGCCTACATTTCAAAGGGCACATGCTCGATAAAGAAAATGGAGTAGCCTTGATAAAATCGGACTTTTTCATGATCTTCAAAATCCGTGAATATTGATTGATTGGTCCGGAAAATTGCAGTATGGTATTGAAAACTGGTAACTCATGTGCTGTGGCACATGGTGCCACGTGTGTCCGCAATGCGTAAATGTTTAAATGTTCGTAATCGTCATTGTACCAAAATATAATATTTTATCAACTCCATATATTGTATAAAGATCGTGCCACAGTGTTTCAGTGGTGAATAAGCTGTACCTATAAATTGATGTACTCTGCAACATGAGAAACATTTTCCTTCCCAACGAAATGCTTATTCTTCATCTTGAAAATGGACACCTTGGTCTTGAGAAAGTCTTGAATTTCCATACCGCAAAATTTAGGAATCCTTTTTCGCCCCAAAGTGACAGCTGTTAGTTTCACTAAAACTTTAATTTGACTAAATCTGGACTTTGTGGCCCCTTGCATAATGATTTTTGTCCCCTGTTTATTTCAAGCTTATATCCTGTTTACATAGCTCCTAGTAACCGCCAAGGATAGCCTGCTTAGCCGGGTTTGCAGTTTTTGCCATAGTAGCAAGTTTGTAAAACTAGGAATAGGTTATGAGCACAACAAACCCTGCTCAGCAAAACACAAAACTGCTGACGTATAGCTGTATAGACGTCACTGTGTGCTGTTTTTCGAATTCATGCAATTACCTGGAAGATACCTATTAGCTCTCCGTTCTTGCAAGTCATATATATAGCTTTGAAAGACTCGCAACCCCGCAGTTGTGTTTGATTTGGAGCGATCCTAGTTTGCAGAATGGCATGTTTTAATCCAGAGGGCAAGTTTTTGTTTATATTTTTCATTCTGGTTTATTTCCTGCAGGTCAAAGCGATTATGAAGGCTAACAGTTTACACGCACGAGCACGAGAGAAAATAGAAGACGTAAAACGAAAGTTGCAGATGCCCGTGACTGACCACGTGACACAAGAACTGTTGGTCAAACATTATAGTGCATTGACCTGCCTTCTAGGGTTCCTAGGGGACTGAGGACCTGGATTGGGAGGCTCAGGAGACTTTAAGGAAGATTTCCCGGAGGCAGTTTAATGCCACTAGAGAAAAGGAGTATGGTGGAGATGAAGAGTAAACCCCGAACGTTCGGTAATCGAACGGTTTATACGGTCAGTCGGTCATCCGGGTCTTTCCATTACCCTAGCAACTTTGGAGTGAAAACAACGACTGACTGCAGTATGACCATATGGGAACACTTTACGCGCTACACTGCTGGAGTGAAAACAATCCCTGCACTACAGCCGAATACGCGCAATGCATTGTTTTCACTCCAACACATTGTTGTGATGGTGAAGTGACGTATCACCGATCGACCCCATAGGGAATATTACAAGCTGAAAAGGAAAGCCCCGTGTGCACAAAACATCCCGAATAGCGAAAACGGTTTAAAGGGCTTTTGCATCATCCCAACCATATAAAGGAACCCCCAGATATCTACATTCGTAATTGGTGAATGCACTTTGATTGACATAAATTTAAACAATGGCTTCAAACTTAGGCCGCTCTGATTAGTCAGTGAATACTTGTGCAGATAAGTGAAATACGCAATGTAGTGTAGCCTGTTACATGACAGATTAATTAATTGTAAGCCTAGCATTACAATCAACCACAAATGTGACATAGCAGACTGCAGCCTTGGGCAATTAAACTTACTTCGGGTAAGCTTTGTCTGGGAGGCACAGTATACAGATAATATTTTAATTGGAGGAGGGGGTTGAAGAAAACTAGACTATAAATGGCAAAGTAATTGGCTCTTTAACAGCATCAAAAACTACACGGGGGAGGGGCGGGGGATTCATCTCCTTAGCAGCCACAATTACCCCACAAAGACTTGGCTACGTAGCAGGCTGTACGGCATATTCCTCAGTTGTTCAGTCATGTGTTTTTTGACAAGCCTTTAAGAGGGGCTGAGCAAATAGAGTTCGCTCCACGTGGTACAGAATGACGTTAAGGAGGACGAACGCAAGGCCAAGGTTTTCTAAAATCGCTCTCCTTTCCACATAACAGTATAAGCAGTGTGGTTTACTGACATGGTGATATAGCACACCTCTAATTCAAGGGAATTTCCCGGGGAAGGTATTATCCTACGAACGCGATACAAAAAAAAATTAGACCATGTTGCTGAAGTGATGTGTTCTGTTTGTGTTGTAAATGTGATAGGAAACGACTCAATTGAAGTACTCAAATAAAGTAGAGAAAACAAGGTATTTCAGGCACTTGTGTGCATTATATATCCTTCAGGCTTCCGCGATACAAAATGGCATTTGAATGAAGTGAAAAGCCTTGAGCCACTACTCTGTTATACAAGGTTTCTTAGCTCAAAATGTCAGTAGTCCTGGTACACGAATATAAATTCCGTATGAAAGGTCTTCTTGTGAGCTTTCATATGAGAGGCAGCTTGCACCCATTGGAAACTTCTACAAGGGTCCAGAGACCGAAATTAGTAAGTCAAAGGAGAAATAATTAGTGGTGTGCTACCTGGTGGACATTGGCCATTGCGGTCTGATAATAACGTTGTGCCGCTGTGTAAGTTTGGTAAACGTACGCCTACCGTGCTCTGGAAAATGAAAATAAGGCCAATACTCCACCCCAACCCCACTAAAGATAGTGCCGTCAGTGCAAAAGAGATATGTGATTGTTATACCAACTGTCACAAAATGATGGTTGTAATAAGTGACATAGGGTAACTGGTCCGATGTATTACATACTGACTACTGTAAGTAAATATTCGATAAAAAGTAAAATTTCTTTCCAATGTGAAGATGTTGAAACTCATTTAATAAATAGGTCTAGAGGGTGCTTGTTACATAATCCCCTTTTTAGTGCTATTTTGCTTTATAAGTTAAGAGTTCACGTCTTTTCTGTACGTTTAATACTTTTTTCACTAAATCTATGTGTTCTGCAAAAACCAGTAGAATCTGGTAAGTTGTGACGGTGTCGTGGCTAATTTTGAAGAAACAGAGGGCGCTCTTCGCTTGTGTTGTACTTTTCCACCATTTTGTCAGTAGTGTGCAAGAATTTTGGTGGAAGATTTTGATTTCGGTAATAAAGTCGTACAGAGAACACTTTTAAAATGAAATTGTGTTGCACCCATGGGTGGGCCACGAAACTTAAAAACTAAAGGGATGTTTTCCCCTTGCCCCACTGTTTAATAAGAAGGCCGATGCTCCATTCCCGACTAGATGACGTCACCTTGTCATCATGGCAGGAGGGTTTGTCAAAAGGAGGACGAGTTTTAAGTGTTTCTAAACTAGTGCATTGAAAACAGAATGTTATCTTCTAGTATGCATGGGAAGGGGGATGGGGGGAGGAGGGGTCCTTCTCGTTTGGATGGGTTGGCAGATACTTTCAGTGTGCACTTCACTTTTCTTTAATTTCCCTTCTCCTTTGCAGATACACCAGGCTGTAGTGAATACTTGTAGACAGCCAAATAACCGTTAACACACTAGTATCGCAGGTGAACAGATTCTATGAACCAAAATGTGCTTAATGGCGCAACAAAAGGCTAGCAACATGCTAGCACAGGACTGTATACTTGCGATTTTTATTTTATCAGAGACTTACGTACTCTATGGCGCTGTATTCAGTTTTTTCTCCGATCATC
Organism: Holothuria leucospilota; assembly: GCA_029531755.1. Classification (NCBI taxonomy): domain Eukaryota; kingdom Metazoa; phylum Echinodermata; class Holothuroidea; order Aspidochirotida; family Holothuriidae; genus Holothuria; species Holothuria leucospilota. Next base: position 16,434,732 of record CM055965.1, read on the forward strand.
CACCATGGCATTTCCGAGAAATGGTGAAAAGGTTCAAGTCGTGACAGTTAGCACCGATCCAGTCAGCAAGTGTATAACATTCTTTCCCAGTTCGTACGTATTGTCACGCTTTGTGTGGTATTTATATTGTTTCTGTATCGTGGCCTAACTTGTTTAATTATTATACCAACACCACACCCGTACATATTCGTGGTCACTGGCCATGCACGCTACCATATAGGCAATAATTGTTATGTTGTCAGCTGGGTAGGACTAGCAGGGGAGTTTGCTACCTTCTCGGGTTTGTAAACTGTACACACTAGACATAAGAGTCGCATAAAAGAAAACAGGTCACCAACTATGGAAAAGTTAATAGTTATTTAAGGAACAGCATGAGCAACATTTTTCCCGGTCCATATGTCACGTTCCGTGTGGTTACTACATTGTTTTTTGTACCAGTGCGTACCTTGTTAAATTTGCAATACCACTATTTTGTCTTCATACCTCAGCGGGTTCCTTGATTCAGTTGTAGCATTTCACGTACTTCACGTAATATTTTTGGACGTGACGTCGTATTTCTCTGAAAAACTTTCAAATTGAAAGCAGTGACTTGTTTCTTTCACAAAGCTTGTATACTATATGATTCTTCTCGCATTACCACTTCCGCTTAAGCACTTTAATGAGAAAAGCGTTTTAAAGATGAAATTTCTATAAGACCTGCCATAAAAACTGCCAATGCAAACTGCTTACGCATTCTTTAAACCCGGAATGATAAACAGCTCCTGCTTTTAATGGAATGAAGCGAGTAGTCCAACTGGCAGATTGTGATTACTGTTTAAAAAAATCTTTCGATGAAGCAAAGTTTGCAGCTGATTTCAGCTACTGATGAAAAGGTCACTTGAGTCAAGTGTCGATCGATGATGCTCTTGACTAGGTTGTTAAGTGCCTGCAATATATTTTAAATTTTTAATCTATACAATCTGTTTCGGGGACAGATCGAGAGAGATTACATTCAGCGCAAGCTGGTACGTGGATCACGTCTTCTCAGTTATTTCATTTCCTAACAATAACGGATATAAGGTCATAAAAGATAACCACAACTGGTTTGTAAACAAGAAAGGCTAACTCGGTACAAATTTCGTGGAAAATTGTTAGGATTTTGAACTCGTGTTTTATCGAGTTTCCGTTAAATTTAATTTTGTACCCTACATGAAGTATCTGGCAACCTTCGAATGCATCCACTTTAGCTGAACAGGTAGGCCTACATTGTATTTTGTTAAGGGTGGGGTGGTTTTACGGGGGAACTTTCATGCGATTTAATTAAACCCACGAAGTCCATTGATCATGCAGTTGAAGGTCGTTAACCGATACGCAGACTTGTCGGTTAAATCGTCAAAAAACATATAGATCCAGATCCTCTCTACATGATAAAGGAAGCTAATCTAATGAAAAAAGGTGAATCGTTAATCAAAACGTTCATTTTGTCGATTTGTATTCTGCTTTTGGTAGCCCTACACTATTTTCAAGATAATTCTACACGGAAATAAGTTTTTGACGAATTGACTCCCTTATTTTAATTAGAATAATGCTGCCGAGGGGATTATGTCAGTGTGTTAAGCTGATTCCTGGAAATCGCAGTTGCCCTTATTTTAATTATATCTTTCTCTTGTGCAAATATTGTGCTTTACGTGAAGTGTCACGAACAGTCCGGGAGATTCTCCGTTTTCGGAGATAGTCAATTGTCTCCGAAAACGGAGACAATTTTACCGCCATTTTTAAATTTACCCACAATGCTATATGGTTTGGATAATAAAAAACAAAAGCCTTTACATTTGAAACCCTCCTGGAAAATTAGTACGTGCCTAGGACAGTCAAAAACTTGATAATTCGTGGTCCTTAGTACCTTATCTACAATTTATCCGTGCACTTATTGGGAGTCCACCGTGAGAATTTTGAGAAAATACCGATTAAAGCATTGACATCTCTCAATGACCCTCATTAATAGACGTAGTACAGCCGCCTCACACATCGTAATTGTGTGTGATCGGTAACTGGTGTTCGCACTGAAAGCGAGTGCAAACGGTAAGTCCTAGTTTGAAGGCCCTGTCTATTGTATTAAAAAGCTACCACGGCCGACTTAAACCATTGTAATTACTCACAATCTCAAATGCAGATACTCCCAGAAAAAGACACGAATATAAATCCTGCCCGCGAGAAGCTCAACCCTATACAAAGCTGCTATGTGTGTAACAGTGCTAACGTTAAACACTACACAGACTATACATATTCCACGTAACTCTAAACTGAAGCAGTGTGGCTGAATTGTTACGAAAAGAGAACACAAATTAACTTACGGCAATCAAAATCACACAGAGGGTAAGTTCTTACCAGTGTAAGTAATCTATTCGCACCTCAGTGTGTAGTGAGACGATGTTCTACGAAACAACTGTTTATTCGCTTTGTTAACCACACTGTTACAAGACACTTGTGTGTACGGCAACAACGACTGTTAGGAGAATAAGGCTTTGAATATTTATCAAACACTTTGCGTACATTGTCTCCATTTTCGGAGACAATTAGTATCTCCGAAAATGGAGATTCTCCCGGACTGACGAAAGGAAACACCACCCTTGTGAGCTCTTTAGCGCTCAGAATGGAATGGTCACGGTAAAGAAGGTTTGAACACGGCATGATAGGCCTTCTTGTGAGCTTTGATAAATGACAAACTTTTTTCGAGGATCTTTGGGACAAACACTGACCGAGTTTATACGTCAATGGAAGAAATTATTGGTTGGTACTGTAGTACCTGCCAACGTCACTTTCTGGCTCTGACTTCTCGTAGAAGCGAGTATTCGCTTTCAATGAAACCGGGAATGATGGCTAACTAAAAAGTTTTGTAAAGTTCCTTTAATTCCCCCCACTCGGCCTCCCCGCAAGGTTGATGGTTTTTACAAATTTGCCCAGCAAGTAGGGTAAGTTTGATTGTGTGTCTCCATGTTTAAAAAATGTGATTATAAATGATTTCACTGCGGCCCGATTGCCAGGCCACCAATGCAACTTTGGTATGTAGGATGCGGGAATGTAGGATGTGGGAAAGGAGGCGAGAGGGTCGTTGCGACATACCGGTACCTGGCAAATATTGCTTGGAAAATAACTTAGGTGCTCAGCCCTCCCGTTATCCGGACAGTTACGGGGATACATCTAAAACAGGACTCATACGCACGTTTTGACTTAAACTTTTCAACCGTAGATTTTTTGTCTATGATGTGATTTACTTTGAAAGTCCTTTAAGTGTCGTAACTTATACATATCTCGCTGCTTTACGAGGTAGTTTGTTGTGACGTGTTAATATGACCTTTTAATTGCCATAAACATTTGCACATAAACGTGTATTCATTCACTTCGTTATGCGTTATTGCGGTGTTTGCTTTCCATGTACAAATAAGAGTCGTCATGATTAAATCGCGTTGCTTATTGACCGTTATTATAAGGAAGCATAAGTAATTCACGTCTTATGGCCAGATGGCTATCCAATCTAACATTGTATCATATAATGAAGCATAAGCTTCTGGATAGGCATAATGAAAATGTTGCCTGTTTATATTTGTACAGTTAAGAGTGTAAATATAGATCTGCTAATAGAGTTTAAAAGTTCTGTTGTTATTATTGGGGTCAATCTAAGGTAGCATAACCATAGGTGTATGAGCCGGGGCCGAAGCTTCCCCTACCCCCTCCTTCGGGCGGAAGAATATTTCTTCTCCAGAAAAATATGCTATTATTTGGACAAACTTCCGAGCAAAAGTGCTCATCGTATTTGAAAGTAGTATCATATCCTTATGAGCACAGCAGAGACAGCTTTATAGGGAAGTATCGGATGGCTATCCAATCTAGCATTTATCGTGTGATGACACACAAGTTTCTAGATAGTCCAAACAACGAACTGTCTGTAAATATTTGAACAAGATAGTTTGTAAATATAGATCTGCTATTAGAGGAAAGAAAAATGGTCTTGTTGTAAGCGTCAAGCTGGGGTAGCACAATCGCGTAAGTAGTCCTATACGAGGCGGAGGCTACACTGAGCAGGCCTTCATTTGAGCAGAATATTTTGCTATTTAGGGCATATATATATATATGCATGTTTGGCAAACGTGCATATAGATTTGTGGCGTAAGTGCTCAGTCCCAATTTTAGTCCTGCAAAGTGATTTTACTGCGTAAATTTTTCAAGTTTAACTTTTCATCTTGAACTCTTATTTTTTAAAGCATGAAGTCTCAGAAATGTTTAGATGTAACATTGACTGGGTCTAGTGCCATCATTTCCGTCAATCTGGAAGGCATTTTTTGACAAAAAATAGACCTACGCTACGCATTAACCAACGCTAGCCCTCTAAGGAGCGCACTAAGAGGCGACGGGGGTCCGCACCATGGTGCTGTGCTACACTAATGCCGAAAAACCTAAATAATGAGAATTTCCAGAGCGTGTAATCAATTCAACGTTTTGTCAAAGACAGCACCATTTGTATGCAAGCAACTTTACAAGGCAAAAATTTCTCAAAGGGGAAGGCGGTATTATACAACGGCCCCTCCCTTCCACCCATCCGGAAAGAAAATAGGAAAAGGTGAAAATTTATAAACGTGTAACCAATTCGGCTTCCCAAAGGTAGCACCATTTTTGATTCCTTGCCGAAGGCAGGCAAGGAATCTATGCGATGGTGATGGCGTGTGTGTGTATGTGTGTGTGTATGTGTGTGTGCGTATGTATGTGTGTGTGTGACGCTGCTTGTAAACACTCTATCTCAAGAAAGGTAATCTTGGGGAACCTCATACTTGGCATGTGGATACCCTATATTGAGTAGATGATCCCTATTGTTTTTGGTGAAGCTCAAAGGTCATTTGGGGTCACGAGAGGTCAAATAGTGAACGCCATAGAAATTGCTTGTAAACACTCTATCTCAAGATGTGTAACTTCAAGGAATCTCATACTTGGCATGTGCATGGCCCATATCAGGAAGGTGATCCCTATCGTTTTTGGTAGAGGTCAAAGGTCATTTGGGGTCACCAGAGGTGAAAAGGGCCAAAATCGTCCAAGCACAATATCTTTGAATGTAGAACTTGGTTTAACTTGAAACTTGCTGTGTAGCTGGCTTTTATGTAGTACATATTTGTCCTAAAATTTCATGAAGATTAGAAGTCATTTGAGGTCAAAATTGGCATTTTCTTTAAAGGTCTTCATTCTACGGTAGCTGTGATGAACCATTCATATCAATAATGTGATAACGGTCTACGTATATTTACTACACGGTCTGTAAAACTTAACCATACCCCAAGGGCATCCGTATCCAGAAGATCATGATAGCTGTTAGCTGATGGTATTCAGCTCTCCCATTGGATAGTTGTCCTGACGTAGTGAGTCTCTCATGACGATAGGCCGAACTATCCAGTGGGAGGACCGGATTTCGAAGATGGGGGAAATCCCTTTATACAAGTGACGTCACCATCGCGACGACTAAACGTGATCATGTGCAAACGAAATTTTCGCAGAAAAATATTCCTTTTTTTAAACACATTTATCGGTCCAAATGAGTCGTCATACCACAGAAGTGCTGTACGGGCACGATTGGAAGATTGTTGTGAATTGATAACGGAGAATAAGGCATGAACAGCGTGATTCAGGCAGGCGAAGTTGGTACCGAAAGGCGAAAGGCTGTGAAGTGCGCTACCTTTCCACTATTATATGTACTGTATATAGCCTAAGGTATTAACTTACTCGTTTACTGTATAACGTTAGGACAGCCTGTGACTAACTGTTACTTGTTAGTGTTACTAAGTGCAAGTATCGTTAGAATGAAGGGTCTTACAAAGTTACATGTAGGCAGCTGGCTAATGATTTGTAGAAATCAGTTAGGCCAAGACCTACCTACGAGTATAGCCTAGGCCCATACAGGAAAGTTCAAGAGTTTTCATGCAGATCTGTGGCAAATGAAATTGTATGCCGTACTGGCTTTGCCCGCTTTGGTGCACGATGCCGACGTCATTGGGGGGGGGGGGCATACTAAAGTGAATGTCGGTACTATAACAAACACTAATGTTAGCCTAGCCTACACCTTAAGCCAAATACACAGTAGGCCTATGTCTGCAGTAACCAACAGTAATGTATTGTAGTGTCAGGCTGCAGGATTATGCTTTCTGAGACTGGGGTGTTAACAATAAGTTGGCGTGGCATAGGCCTAGTCCCCTGTAAGGTTTCACGGTACCGCTGAAATTTGGTACTGCCACAAATGGTACCGGTAATACCGCAATACTGGTTCCATTAGAGAAAATAGTCCAGTTTTTAACACAAAATACCTGCAAAAATGTTTAGATTCATCAGCTCAAAACTAAGCTTATTAAGTGATAGAGAGTCAGGGTTGTAGCTACTCTGGTCCGCGCCAGGTCAGTGAACCACAACAAAATTTTCTGCTAATATTTGTGGGTAGGCTACAACCCTAGTTCACATTTCATGCAGCAAATTTTTCATGCTTTGTAGCAAATCACAAAGACAGTAGGCCACATTCGATCTATCAACTCATAGGCCTACATAATGCGTACGTAGTCGAGTACAGTCCATCGATTTGTGGACAGTATCGAACGGATACTTATGTAGTAAACTAGTAATATACAGTGCGTGCATGCAGTACCTACCCCTCTTTATGATACTAAAACACCTAAAAACAAGCACATGTGGGCCTACACCCTGTGTTTGTGTATATGCATTACACAGTAAGATGGTGTGAAATAGCCAAGTAGGCCTAGTTGCATGGCAGTACTGTGGGCTTCGAAGTTCCATTTATAGTTTGTTCTGTGAGAGACTTTGGTTAAGATTATGGCCGGGATGTGGCTAGGGATGTGGCAGCAATATTTATACTCTTCTTATTTAAGAGAAGTGAATACTTGACTCACAATAAGAACAAAAAGATTTGAGCATAGATAGCATTATTTGTCACTGCCATTCTCCCGACTGTTGGCTTCGGCCCGACTATGTACTATTGAAAATGGAATATTGGTACATGGATGTCAGTTAATGGTTCCTTGGACCCTTATTCGCAACATTCATGGAGTGGCTCCGCCATATGTTACCCTGGACTTGGCCCAACCTGTGTCCACTGTGGTGCTATGGTAGAAGGGAATAGAGCGCCAACTCTTCCCTTAAGGGTGCCATGATATTGCTAATGGGGTTTGTGGCAATTGTACAGTACTCCCCAGTTTATGTTTCGTTCAGTCGCAATTCCGGATAGCAGTCACTTGGTGGGGTCCTACTAATTTTAGCCCGGCTCGCCCTGTGCTACCTAAACTTAGCCTGGCTATACATGAGTGTACATTATAGAAGCATCGTAAATGTACGTAATGAGGTACGATAAAGTTGACTGCCTAAAGAACTTGGTGGCCGAAAAATACCTTTTCAATGTTGTATTTTGAAGGCAAAAGTATGATTTTATTTATATTTTTTTAACAAAAGTAATTACAGAATGAGTCAATGAGTCTGCATTGACAATATTAATTTTATCAATCATAAATTTCAAAGATCATGTTCAGTGTTTTGGCAAAGTTACTGCAAAGTTTGCCGGGTCCATAGGCCTGCCTGGAGTGCCTCAGCTTGAATGGGCATCAACAGTTGAGTGACGGGCATGTTACTTTAAAAAGTGTAGGGGATTATTCTCCGCCCACTCGGCCACTTTTCTTTCCCGGCAGATGGAATCCTGTATGTGAAAATAACTAGAGGTACATTCGTGATCATACCGTAATTTCATTAGCTCTGACAACATGGGCGTCCAAGGTTGAGGCAAGGGGGGACACTTGCCCCCCTGGAAAATCAAAAACGAAGAAAAAATAACTAAACCTTCAAGACTACTTCTGTCAAATTTTGAAATGATCTCACACCATTTTGCATCTCGGCTCCTTGTAAAAGACTAAAACTTTTCTAAGGGGAGGGACGCCCGCTGCCCCAGGCCAGCGACAATCCTACTTTGATGTGACCCCTCAAAGTGGTTTCCCCCCCTGGTCCGGGCCGCCTAAGGGGAGCAATTAAAGTTTTTCCCCCAGGAGGTGACAACATAGCCTAAGTTAACACATACAGTAATTGGCTTTTTTTTTGGGGGGGGGGGGGACAAACTTGTTTAATATTACTATACGTGTGATTTACGTACCAATTTGCTGTTAATACGTTTGCTAAACAATTGAACTTCTTTACGGCGGTTGATTTGTACGTACATGGACAGCCGGGCTCTAATTAGTAGGACCGCTTGGTGCTGGGCTTCCAGTATGTTAGTAAATATCTGCACACTGTATACTATGCATAGTAATGTGTAGGCCTGTACTTACGGAACCATTATGCTGCAAGCACATTTTGAGGAAGCTGTATGTTTTCATGTATAGTTTTTCATAAATACTGTTGTACTCCTCCATTGGTTAATACTATTTTCTATAATAGTTTAAAGCTTAGATGAGTTACAAATACAACGCAAAGCTGTTTTTGCAAACTTTTATTCTCCAAGTTAAAACAAACGTCACAAGGGTACTCATTAGCAACATAGGATAACATTAAAATTATCATTTCCGAGGTGAAATTTGTTATTGGAATGGTGAAAAATAATTATCAAATGCACGTTTCAGGTTTATAATTTAATATAAAAAATGCAAGGCAGTTATCCAATGGATGTGGTGTTTATAATTCAGTAATATTCCATTCAATTGTATTTTCAAAAAATATTTTCGCAGTACCATCGGGTACGGTTCTCACCGATACTTTGGTATCTTATGATGGGTGGTAACATATGGGTACCGGTATATACTTGTACTTACAAAAATACCGGTATACCGTGAAATATTAGTCCCATTGCATGACATAATTTGGCGTAATTCTGTGGCGTACATCATACAAACTTTTCAGTATGTATAGGCCTAGGCCTACTATGTGAATTTGAGAAAGGTTGAGACCAGACAAAGCTTTTGATTCCCTGACATAGAGGAATCTATGCAACGGTGATGCCATGTTAGCCGTATGTATGTGTGTGTCTGCTGTATGTATGTGTGTGTGTATGTGACACTTAGCTTGTAAACACTATCTCAAGAAGGGTAACCTCAAAACATGAGTTTAGGGAGAGAACGTCATTAGCAAACATGATTGGTGCTTCGAAGATTGCTTTTTAAGTTTCATTGGCAAGGAATCACTAAGCCTTTTGGCTTTCTGGTGCATCTTAGCCATCTTCCATGTACCAAAACTTCTCAAAGAGTAGGTGTGTGACCCGGGCTCTTAGACTTCTTCCCCACCCAACCCCCACCCCCACCCCCTTCAATAGAATAATACACTCAATAATGAGAATTTGTAATTATATGATCAGTCAAAGCTTTGCCAAAGACAGCACCGATTTTCACCTTAACGACGTTACATAAATCTAACACCTTCCCCTAGACCCCTCCTTTTAGACCCCTTACGCAAGGCGGCACTGGGTGACAAAGAAAATATCCTCCTGGGTGCCAACTATCCTAGGTACACTCCTAGAGATTTCGCCCAGATGGCCTTGATTTTTCACATGAATTGTGCGGTTACTGTGTCAGTTTGGTTAGCTAAGTTGGTCGGCGTATCTTTGATGGTATTTCCACTGAATGTTTACAACCGCAACCGCAGGGTGTCTTAAGGTGCGTTCACACCAAAACCGAAATCTGCTTGCTTTTGCGGGAGGACGTGTAATTCTTTTCCCAGGACAAATAGGGGCAATGTTATTTCAATGAAAATTTAGAAAATCGCCCCATTCGTTCTGAGATAACAAATTTCGCGTCCCGCAAAAGGCAGCAGATTTCGGTTTTTGGTGTGAACGCACCTTTTATTGACGTCAGAAGTGGATGACATTACACAGTATATGTATATGTCAAACCGCACACCGATGTCCATACTACAGCTCATATAGCCTACACACAGACATTGTAGTCCAGCGAGCAACGATGCCGTCACTCGAAAGACCTGCAACTACGAAGGTGAAGTGAAAGTTTTATTTCAACGCTCCAGTCTTACTTGCCGCTAGAATTCAATAGGCTCGTTTTGCCAAAGTTCCCCGAGAAAAGGCCATTTTCCCGGGTGAAAAACGTATGTCGAATGGTGGCTAAATCCTCCTATTGAATTCTATCCTCATGTTCAGCCGGGGCTTTCACTACTTTTGGCCGAGCGCCACTTCAAATTCTACTTTAAGTGTTGTAGGCGGGACCTCATTTTATAGCTTGAATGTATTCTTATTTAAAGGGAAAATGCAGCCCCTTCCAATTTGAATTAGTGTACCCCGTCATCCTTATTCAGGAAATGGCTCAATCAAGAGACAATATTTTGTTACTTATTTGTTAAATTCATGCAGAATAATTCCTTGGTTTACCTTCAATATTGAAAGTTTCTATACAGAAACATAACGCAAGATACTTGTGAGTCAAATAAGAGGAGATTTGTAAGATTTACCTGATTTTTGAAAAGAAACTTGGGGCGACTGTTTTCGCCCTTAAAGTTTTGGGCTTCTCGAATTTTCTGCGAGTCATGTTTTTTAAACAAATGCAAAAGAATATACTTGGAACTCAACTTGAAACAAAGTCTGCATGACTTTTTCCAATTGAAGGTCGATAATGTACGGACAAGCTGCCGTCACTACAAACTGTCTGGAAGCTCCAGTAGCCACATCTTCCTGTGGTAACGTAACGCCTGAGTGAAACTTCTTTTAGATGGGATTTATCATTTAATACAGTCTATCTAAATTATGCACCTAGAAGGATTCTTTTCAAATACATAGTTGTTCATATTTTGTAGGACAATAAATAAAGGGGGTAGGAGTCGGATGACCCCCTCCCCCACCTTATATAAATTACAGAGTTCTGCTTAGATCAATTCTTGGACATAAATTAACTTCAGAACTTCAAAATGCTGCACCAGTTCCTGAGCATTCTTTATTATTGAAAAATTTTCAGTATGGCCTCCTGCTGAAGCACCCTGCCCCCAGGCCGGTGTTTACAATTTACAATTTTTTTATTCAAATTTTACAAATTTTATCTAGAGTTCCGTTCGAATGAGAAAGTGACCTTCCCGGTAAGACGACCTAGTTTTGTTCCTCTCCTGGTGTATCAAGTTGATCGGCCTAAATATTGCGTAGGCCTATATTTAGGACAGAGACATAGTTTAAGGTTAAAGTTACAGATGAGGCTTTCACATCTTTTATGACCTACTTTTCGTAAAATTGAGTCTCGGAGTTAAGCGCAGAACTACATCTTTGCACATGGTTTTGTTCAAGGGTGAATGTGCGAGACACGATGTTCGTGATGTCACTCGTCATCAACAAACCAGACCTACTTTCATTCCCTCAATCTCAGTCTTTATTTGTCATAATATAGCCTAGGTGCGGATAATGGTTGGAAAAAATCAAGTTCTTCTCTGTGACTGCTATTAAGGGAATAGGGGAAGAAAATTGATTTTCAAACAAACGTTGCAGAGAATACCGATCGAGCTGCAAGACTTGGAAAATGGCTTTAAAGGTCAAAAGCAGTCGCCCCAAACTTATTTAGAAACAATAGCTAATTTTCTTAATTTTTTCCAGATATCTTTCATAGGGTTTTAGGATATAAATATTGCATATTCAAGGTAAAGCAAGCAGTTGCTCTTTGTAAAAGTTTACAGTTGAGTGGGAAAAATACTGTCACATGATTCTCAAGAGTCATTCAGGAAATAGGATAGTCTACTATACAATTCTTTATTGGGGTGACTGCGTTCTCCCTTTAAGTATGTGCTAGCCTGGAATCTTTTAAAATCATGTGGGCTTGAATAGTATTAACAAAATGCAAGCCCGTGCTGATTGGTAAAATATCAGAGGAGTAAAAAGAACCACTGGCTGTTTCTTACAAACAATTCACAACTTTGGAAACAAAAAGAGATCTGAGAATCGCCCTTTGATAAATGTTTTCCAAGCTGCTGAGCCTGCCCTCGCAAACTTTTTGAATGTTTATTATCCTAACGCGTAAAATAATAAAACTCATTGCCATTTCAACAACTGTTAAAAACTTTTCTAAGAATTCGAAAAATTTAGCTTGCTGCTTTGTTCCATATCTACGGAGTCCAAAAAGGGACAACCGAGTTTTTTTTTTTCTGTTTTTGGAAAAGTATGATATCTCGAAATGTTTTTTTTTTGTTTGTTTGTTTTTTCTTTCTTGCTTGCTTGCTTGCTTGCTTGCTTGCTTGCTTGCTTGCTTGCTTGCTTGCTTGCTTGCTTGCTTGCTTGCTTGCTTGCTTGCTTGCTTGCTTGCTTGCTTGCTTGCTTGCTTGCTTGCTTGCTTGCTTGCTTGCTTGCTTGCTTGCTTGCTTGCTTGCTTGCTTGCTTGCTTGCTTGCTTGCTTGCTTGCTTGCTTGCTTGCTTGCTTGCTTGCTTGCTTGCTTGCTTGCTTGCTTGCTTGCTTGCTTGCTTGCTTGCTTGCTTGCTTGCTTGCTTGCTTGCTTGCTTGCTTGCTTGCTTGCTTGCTTGCTTGCTTGCTTGCTTGCTTGCTTGCTTGCTTGCTTGCTTGCTTGCTTGCTTGCTTGCTTGCTTGCTTGCTTGCTTGCTTGCTTGCTTGCTTGCTTGCTTGCTTGCTTGCTTGCTTGCTTGCTTGCTTGCTTGCTTGCTTGCTTGCTTGCTTGCTTGCTTGCTTGCTTGCTTGCTTGCTTGCTTGCTTGCTTGCTTGCTTGCTTGCTTGCTTGCTTGCTTGCTTGCTTGCTTGCTTGCTTGCTTGCTTGCTTGCTTGCTTGCTTGCTTGCTTGCTTGCTTGCTTGCTTGCTTGCTTGCTTGCTTGCTTGCTTGCTTGCTTGCTTGCTTGCTTGCTTGCTTGCTTGCTTGCTTGCTTGCTTGCTTGCTTGCTTGCTTGCTTGCTTGCTTGCTTGCTTGCTTGCTTGCTTGCTTGCTTGCTTGCTTGCTTGCTTGCTTGCTTGCTTGCTTGCTTGCTTGCTTGCTTGCTTGCTTGCTTGCTTGCTTGCTTGCTTGCTTGCTTGCTTGCTTTGTTCCATAGCTACGGAGTCCAAAAAGGGACAACCGAGTTTTTTTTTTTTTTTTTCTGTTTTTGGAAAAGTATGATATCTCGAAATGTTTTTTTTTTTTTCTTTCTTTCTTTCTTTCTTTCTTTCTTTCTTTCTTTCTTTCTTTCTTTCTTTCTTGCTTGCTTGCCTGCCTGCCTGCCTGCCTGCCTGCCTGCTTGCTTGCTTGCTTGCTTTCTTTCTTTTCGACATACTGTTCAATTCTGGATTTTTCTCTCCAGAGATAATTTATTACTTCTAATTCTTGGGATAATTATCTTAATCTTATTGGTCTCGAGATATATATTTTTGAGGGGAGGGGATTGAAGCCCCCCTCCCCCCGTGTCAAAACTGTTGGGTGGAAGCATCCCGTCCATCCTCTCGAACATTTGTTCCCTTTGTCAAAAAGGTAAAAAATTTCCCTAAATTTTCTTTAAAGTTTGCACAATATGTTGTACCAAATTGCATCTAGGGACCCTCAGACCTCAGACACTCAAACATTTCCTATGAGCCCACACTTGTAACTTCCCGCGCTCCTCTCTTTCCCATTTACAAACTTTTAAATTCATTTAACTTTCTACACAAACAAAAGACAAGGAAAAGTAATGCAAATACATTGAAGTAATCTCTTCGAATATATTGTCACATTCAGTACTCGTTTAACATACATAAATAGCATATTCACATGATAATTCAACGTACACAAATAGATCTACATATAACACGTAGATAACATGCAGAGATAGACGTTTCCCATCATAAACGTGGGATCATAATTATATCGGACGGGGAGAGAAACAAATATTTTACAATTTAAATGGCAGTGACATAGAATTTTCTCATAAATATTAGCATAAACAGTGATGCAATGCAACTACAGATGCTTCAAAGTCAAACAGATGTTCCCCTCAGCCTCCCCCCACCCTCCCGCCTTCTGTTCACGAATGGTTCACAACTGTAGAGTTTGACAGCCTATTGATGTCAATTTCAGTGTCAATAAATAATTTTCGATTACTAAGCCATAATTTTTTCCACCCCTCCCCCTGCTGGGTCCCGTAGGCGTAGGGCCATAACATAAAATAGACTTAGCTGATTATAACAATTTGCTACAAAAGCAGGCCAGAATTCAAAGGGTATGGGGTGGTTCCAACCCTGGGTGGAAAAAGTTGGGAAGCTGGGAGGCTCCTTCCCAGGAAATTTGGGTATTTGAAGGGAAATTTTGGTCATTGGAGGGAAATTTATGCCTTTTATGTACATGAAAATATGGGAGGAATTGTGGAAATTTGACTCCCTTCCCAGGAAATAAACAGTTTTTCCAGCCCTGGTTCCAACTACAAAATTTCCTCCCCTTGAAATTTTTTTAGCAAAGTTACTATTGCCTTAACATATCTTTCCCCAAAAATATCCCACTCCAAAACTACCCCCCCCCCCTTCAGCACCTTGTCGGGCTACGGACCTGTTCAAAATTCGTCCTAAAATGGCAAAAATTTAGTGGCATTAAATGATCTAGGCGTAGAAGGATAGAAAAGAGGAGGTTACATGTTTTCATCGAGGTATATCGCCACGTCGCCATGAATCCTCCACCTCACCCCTTTCCCCTTTCGGTGATACCACCGATACAAGTTATCGTAAACCTGTAAACGCGAGCATAATAGGTGCGACACATGAAGTTCCTTCGTAACACACCTCTTTTTACTACCGCAACCATGGATTTATTCCGTAATAGCTTCATGCGACAAATTATATGGTGACACCTTGAAGTTACAACCTCTGACCGAAGTGGCAACTCCATGAAATACACATTTTAAAAGTATGCATTCATCAGCCACGTTGTGGGCAAGTTGAACTACTAATACATTAATTTTGAACGAAAGACCCCCGACATGTCTGTTAAATGTTCGACAGCTTCGGGCTAGGCCCGTAACCAGGGGGCCACCACCCCCCCCCCCCCCCGCTTCTTGGCTTGGCCCTGCTCTGCTCTGCGGGCATAGCCAGGCCCTTGTGCAATAACTTACACTTAGCGCCTCCCCGCTCGCCAAGTCTTATTACGGGCCTGCTTCGGGCTCATGACACATGACAGCTTGAACCGACCAACGGGTCTCTGAGAGACCATTTGACGGCACTTGTTTGACAACTTATTAACTTAAGGTGACTACATACTAAAAGATTGACTTACACCTATTTGCATAAAATATGTGACTCTCGTAGGCATACGGGGCTGAACATTTTTGTCTCAAGTTTAAGTGATTTCACAATTTGTTTACCTATTAACAAGTTTTACAAGTTAGCCCAAAAATAAAAGTATATCCTATACCAAAATAACGGTGCATGGAAGGGGTTGCAGTCTCACCGGCTGTCTACGCCTGTGATAACACTGACAACACATTTTGAACACAGATGGAGATGACTATATACTCATCATGTTGAATTTTATCAACCTTTTCATTTGTCTCTTCGCATGGTTTCTGTAACTAGATGCTTATTTTTAGAAAACTTTGGGTTTTACTAGTCCTATTCGTCCTGAGATGAAATTATATGATGCAGCTTAGAAAACATAATTGCCACTGAAATATTTCCTGCAGAAGTTTGTCTCCAGTAGCTACGAAAAAATAACTCATATAACCGCGATTTCCGGTTATCGACTGGCTCATTTATTCCTTACAGCATTTAATATTTCAACCAAAACATGAAAGAAGACAAACTACCAAAAAGAATAATAACGATTTTTCCATTCATTTGTGCTTTGAGTTGTGGGTGAATACAGATAAAGGCGTTTTGCGAGATGGGAAAAGAAAAGAACTTGTAAAACATAATTTCAATGGATCCACCATACCGATAAATATATGTATACGGTGGTATATATATACACATATCCTATTTATATACATATATGGTCCTCACTAAGATAGTAAACATCTAAATATCATATTCTTATTATATTTACAATTGTCTTGTAGAATACTTTCAATGTGGAGAAATCTCCCGTACATAAATCAGCACACAGTTAAACGTCGTTGCCTTCCTGAGGGGAACAAAGGTCACACGTGAAGGGGCAAAAGTTGCGAGCAAAATCGGGATTTGTGCTACAGAAGGATTTCGACCATTTGCAATGAACGAAAGCGTCTTCACATGGCTCTGTGGGATCTGATAAATCAAAGAAATATACATATTTATTTCTGCTATATGAGAAATCTTGGAAAGCGTAAGAATGGCATTCTCTGTGACTGTGGATTAATTTTATTTCGGTATTTACTCTAGAAAAAAATGAGCTTCAGGGAGGTAATTTATGGCAAACAGACCTGCTAACCCTCAAAATGCCATCGTAAGAATCGCGGGTTGTGGTATTGTCTCACGGTTTGACGGTGCGACTTCCAGATATCACGGTTTGCAATGGGTCAAAATAAATCGCTACGGAACTCCGCGACGAAACCCTATTCCATATCTGAATGTTCCATACCTTAGTTTAAACTGAAATTACAATATTTGCAGCACTTCTATGAAGGATTTAAGGGGGGAAAAGCTTGGAATTGACAGGCGTCATTACAACCAAACATATGGAACGAAGTACATCAGGGCTCGTTTCGAGTCCTTGAAATGTGATCGTACAAAGTGAAAGATCAGAATTTCTTCAAACAATTTACACAGCATTGCTACTAACTAAAAAAAAGGCCAGAACTTACCGCTTTCATCAGCTTCTTCTGGTTGTATTTCTGGTAAAAGAAATAAAAATAGAAATATTTAACCGTTCAGTAAATCTGAGATGAAGCAATATGATACACGTGTTTTACATAAACATGTTGATAAGGGGACTGCCCCTCGGATGATTCCTTGTTCAAACAGTGGCTTCAAAAATAGGGCAGGCCACCAATCCCCCTCCCACACACATACACCCTAAGGAGCAGTGGTGGGTCCAGGATTTCTCGAAAGGCGTCCGAAGGGGGGGGGGATTGTTAACTGCAGTGCCTATGGCCACAAAGTTAAAGGGGGCGGGCCCAGCCCTCCCCCTCCCTGGATCCCTGTGGAATGGTTAATGTTATAACTTCTGATAAGTCTATAAATGCTCCATGGCTTTAAGCAGCTGATATTTCGTGTCAGTCATGGCAGTACATGGATGTTTTTTTTTCAGTAATCCTTGTAGGAAAGTGAAAGTGAATTATTTGGGCTGACAGGTAATCATGCTTCCTTTTACCTTTCAAAATCGTATTGAAAGGCATGTTTTCATATGCTACACCCAGGGAGTTGCTATTTGACAAATAGCAACTCCCTGCTACACCCAAGGAATGGTGATATGCGTTGGTCATTAGTGGAAGGGGGTGTGGGAGACCGTGACGGGTCTTGCACAGTGATGCATATACACGTATATATACACGTATGCGTATGTACATATTCTTAAATGCATATATGTGTCTGTGTAAACCTTCTTTTGATAAGCACAGAACGGCAAAGATTTGTTCTAATAAACATTTGCAAAATATAAAGACCTTATGCGTATGATGTCACAAAGCAGACAGGGCTTGGAGGAAAAGCGCGTATCATAAAAGTTACACCAACAATTGCAGACAGCTGATTTGGAAACCTAGATAGTTCTCAGTGACGTCACAACTGGGGGTTGGCAACTGCCATGTCATAGGGCAAGCTGGTACGTACATGCCGGGGTTGCCCTATGAGATGGCTGACATACTACACGTGAAAAGCTCCTATGACGTCATGTGAGAACTATCTTAGCCTACGTGCGTAAGTCTACTACAAGCGCGTGAGAAATCTACTCCGTTCGTGCACGTGGGCTTCGTTGTTTTCCTCCAAAATGACATCGGCCTGACGTCAATGCATAAGGTCTATTACGCTTAGTGACCAACTATAGACCTTATGCATATGACGTCACAGAGCAGGAAGTGCGCCCCAGTGTAGGCAAGAGCCCATCATTGCAACTTACATCAAAAAATGCAGACAGCTGATTTGTGTACGGTCGAATACGCGCTTAAGTCTACAACGTGCGCGAGCGAGTCTACGTCGTGCGTGCAGTGTGCTTCATTGTTTACCCTCCAAAATGACGTCACGTGACGTCATTGCATAAGGTCTGTTGAGGGAAGGAGAGAAAGGCATCCCGTGCCCTTAACCCAAAAACTGAGAATCAACCCTTGACACATAACTCACCACAAAGTCCGCACATAGCCTGGCAGTATTGTAGAACATACGGGTGTTCTTCGTCACACCAGTTTATGTACCAGCCGTTGTAACACAGCTGATGGGAATTGCCACAAGTCTCTGAAAAAGCAACATATCATATGCATGTACTGAGACTGCAAATCCTTTTAATGACAAATCGTTAAATTACTTAAATGCTGAACAGTATAATTTTCAGTTCTGCAGTGGGCAAATTCAGTAGCTCCAACTTGAATTTATGGCACCGTCCCCTTTAACAATCAGGACTTTATAATACCCCCACCCCCCTCTTCTTTCTTCCCTAGGAAATTTGTCCAGAACTTTTTAAAGTTTATTCTTTGACAAACCAAAAGTTCGTCTCCTATGAAAAACAATTTGAATCGTTCGTAGCCCGCAAGGCAAAAAGACCACCTGCTCACTGTTCCGAAGGGGTGGCAGACTCGTGCGACGGAAGCCACAAAGAGAGGTTTTGCAGGCTAAATTATCCGGGCTTTGAGAGAGGTAGTTACTGAGCAAATTGACTTCAAGAAATTTAAATGGTATTGTATAATTTAAAATGCTTTTACGGCGACTATATATTTCTTTTAACTTGAAGCAATGAACATTAATCTTACTGCAAACGACTGGGGCTACGTTTAACCTTTACATTAGCAGATTTTCCTTAGATTCGGAGAGCGTGTTTATGCCTCTAGCATTACATTATTAAAAATATTTAAAATTACTAGCTTCGCCTTACGAATTTGGAGGCTACTTAAGGAGGAGAAACTGGGCTTTTCGAACTCCAAAATATGGCAATAGCCCTCGGCAGTGGAAATGAAAACTGCGAGAGGTTACACTAATGACGATATATGGGGAAGCAAATTAGCTACGTCGATGGCAAAACTTTTTTCTGCTGAAAGATTTTTTATGATTAACTGAAGTACGAGTCATTTTGTGACACATTACAATGATCGCAACGTATGTTACATTCATGTTTACCAAACTGACACCGAACACTGCAAATAATTACGAAGGTGAATGTGACTTGACAGTGTAAGCTGAATGAATGTAAGACAAACCGTAGGGATTTACTAACAAAAACCCTGGCAAATGTTATGCCACAATTACTGGCTAATTTTATGAAGTTTCATGAAACTGCCAAATTACAGATAACATTTTTTAAGGAACGAAATGAGATACTCATTGACCAATGGCCAGAGTTGTAATCGAATCACTAGATTCGTAACTCGAGCAGGCCCGTAGTCAAGGGGTGCGAAGCCCCCCTTGGAAAATTTTTCGCCCCCTAGAAGATCAAAAATTACTATTGCTGTAAAGCATTCTAGTATGTTTCGCCCCCCCCCCCCGAAGCTTTTTCGCACCCCTTCAGCACTTTGTCTGGCTACGGGCCTGGACTCGAGTCACCAATTGTCAAACCTTTAAGTGACTCGAGTCGAGTCATTGACTCGATGGGGAAATTACTTCTGAATTCTCTCGAATCACTATCATTTTGAGAAGAAGTGACTCGAGTCATGACTCTTTACAACACTGCCAATGGCTCTATCTTGGATAAATAATGAGGATTACTGATTAAGATGATTCCCCTAGACAAATGTAGGCATAATGAAAGTTTGAGGAGGCAATAGCCTTAACCTTTCTCCCCACCAACCCTGTAGATAAAGGCTTGAAATCACCCAAAATTTGTTTGCCATTGCACACGTGTTCCTTTCAAGCAATGTTACTCCGAGGATATGCACTTTCGCTGACAAGATTTACCAGCCAAGCTGTCATTTACAGCGCCGGTGTTGAACCACATCCTTCATATTCCCGGGCGAACAAAACGTAGGCTGCCCCGTCTTTGGCCCCCTCCCCCCCCCCCCCTTGCAAGAGCTTATGTTGAAAAATTATGTATTTCGGCAAATATTACGGTCATTTCTATTGCCAGGAAAAGCACATGGTTCTTTGACCCGTCCCCCTCCCTTACGAATGTTTTGTATGCTCGTGAAAATGGGGAGACAATGATTAATACCCGAGGGAGGGGTAACCCCCACACTAATTATGTCATCAAATTATTTTTGAAGTGTCTGTTATTTACCTGAACATGTGTCTCCCATCCATCCGTCGTGACATTCACAGGAACACGTTCGTGTATTTAGATCGCCGTGGTCGCATTGTAGATTGCATTCTGTATTGAGAGAAAAGTCATGGTCAAAACCTTCAGAATTATCGAAAATCAAGATTTGTTGTGAAGTGGCACAGAACATGAGTTTGCAGTCAATATATACTCGTCCGTGGCAGCGAATAAAGAAATGTCCGGCGAAATTCTAGAAATTTTCCCTAGATAAGGCCTCGGTTACCAGGGACAGGCACCAGAGGGGGTGAAGCCGGGTTCTCACTTTCAGAATGGTGTCAAATTTAGGCTAATTTTTTCAGATTTTTATCGTTTTAACGAAATTGGTAGTTACCCAATATTGATGTATTTTAAACTAACTTGGTGAACCTTTGCACCCAATACGTACCCACCCTGCTTAAAAGTTTACTTAATGTATTAAGCGTTAATTGTCAATAAATATTGTATTTATTTGTACTTTTAAGGGAAAAGGAGGTCTCATTATACTGCTAGTAAAACCCCCCTCCCCAATGAGGCCATGGCCCAAGTGCGAGAGAAATCGCCTTAATATCACCTGTTTGTTGGGAAAATATTCCGATATGACTTTCTGCCCTCCTTACCGGTAATTATCATTACGAAGAAAGGTGAGTCGGGCCATTGGACCCCACGCCCATGTGGAGGGCTTCGCAGTCCGTCGTTGCCTTTGGCATCACTTGAGTTAGTGTGGTCTGAGCCACTGCCCCCATCCCACCCCTCCCCCTGCCAAATCCTGGTTACGTGTCTGTTTATAGCACTACCTCAAATGTTATGTCAGCGGTTCACGTAGGGCTTAGGGTTATATTTAGAAGGGTGCTTGAATTGATAAACCTTTATTTCCTCGAGTTCTAAAGACAATTATACAAACAATGGGGGGTACTTTGTCCGAAATTCCAATACCTTCGTAGTTACTGGCTCGTATACACCCTTACGTCAAAACTACCGTTATAAGTCTTAAAAAGACATCGTCAATAAGAAGCATGGCATGCCTCACCTGTGCAGTCGCTTCCTTGCCAAGGTTCTACGCACTCGCACTCACAAGAAGAAGGGTCCTTCGTGCCTCCATTTGAGCAAGGGGGTCCTCCACATTCTAGACAAATGATAGGAACGATTGTTCTTTACATAGTTTAACAAGATGAATTAGTTACCATGCACGTCACTTAAAAAAAGGTTTAAGAGGGGACAGGACATCAGACTGAAGCCAGACTCTAATTCAGCTCAAAACACTTGTATACGATTTGTCTCTTCACCCAACAAAGCGCTCATCCCCTTACCATCCCCACTTCCTTTTTCAAATAGGAGGGCCTGATGAAATATCGGGTGTACATTTCCCTACCGCTGTTACAGCAAAATTCTGATATCACTCTCGTGAGAGAAGAAGACCAAAGGCGTCAATCCTTCTCCGGTCAATTAGTGAGAAGTTTCCCATTCCATCAAGCAAGGAGATTCAGACTGATCACAGATTAGTGAGGCTAAGAAGTATGAATGGCCTTGGGGTTACTCACAGTTGCTCTTAGAGCATGTTACGTAACATATAAACAAGGTTTAACTCGGTTAGCCCAAACGTAAAACTGATACCTTGAGCAATTGAAGTTTGAAAAGTTGAAACCCTTTAATCCCCATACATTACTCGGGTATGCTGCTGTTTGCTGTAATGCGGTAAAGGAGATGAACACACTATGAGAACTGCAAACCTAGACCACGAAACAGGCTAAAGAACCATCTTCATATTCTGAGCGTGAGGATGCACGTGTCTTACATCATTAAGGGTACTGTATCATGTGTTGCATACGGGATTGTTAAGGGTACATTTGTCCAAGTTACAAGTATTTCCCAAAGTTTCTTTCCTCCCCCCTCTCCAAATGTCTTCCACCCGCTAGCATCCCCTCCATTCGGACTTTAAGAACCTAGGTTAGAAGGTAAACGTTTAAACTTTCTCACCACAAACACCACAAAGGGCTGGGCAGAGGTCCTCCACTGGGTTATCATCGTTATCCTTAAAACACCATTGTCTAGGCCAGCCATCCCCACAGTATGGGTGGGTGTTGTTACAGACCGCTGTAAACGAAAAAAGAAAACATTATATTTGTCGTATCAGTGCATTTACTCTGTCCAGGCGCGGATCCAAGGGGGGGGGGCTTCCTTGGGATCAGCCCCCCCCCCTTTTCGCCACATCAACAATAACAAATACTTGAAAATTAGCATGTTTATCTAGGAGAATATTCAAGGTGGCTTTCAGCCCCCCCCCCTTTCGAAATTTCTGGAGCCGCGCCTGCTGTCTACTTGACAAACAGCGCTTACCAGTAGGCCGCTACCAATGCAAGTTTTGATGATGTCACAGTGACGTAAGACCAGTAAACTTCTAGCAACTTACATAACAGAATTGGTCAAAAGCTCGATTGCTCAAATCAATGGGCAAAGATGTGGGACACTACTAACTTTTATTTAACTCAGGATTGCAAAAAATGACCTTCAGTGGTTTTCATATATATATATATATATATATATATATATATATATATATATATATCTATATAGATATAAATATATATATCTATATATAGAGATATATAGATAGATATAAAGGTGTTAATTAGGACATCTGCCTCTTGCACTCTGTTTATTTTTAGCTTCGTGTCAGGTTGCCTATATACGTAGCAGGCTGTACGACATATTCCTTGTTCAATGACATATATGGTAACAGACTAAGCACACAGAGTCCGCTCAGCGGTTACGGGTCAGTCAGGAAATCCCTTTCAGGCTAATCAATTGCCCCCTCCCCGGCGGACGTGGATTACTCCCGCATATGTATGGGCTGCATTTCTCACCATGAATGCCGTAGAGATAGGTTTACATTCAACACCTGCCGCGGAGGTTCATTAGCTCATCTATTACCCGGCAAAGTAGATTGTGGATGACCAACCACGAGAGTCTTCTCTTTTCGCCAGGCTTTCAGACATAAGGAAGGCATAGACCCTTTTCCAAGTGGCAATTACACAAGGTTGTGTGATAGACTTTTGGTGTACGTCGTTTTTGCCACAGTAAAATGCCATTGACAACAACGACGCGTACCGAAACTCTATCCCACAATCCTTTGTAATTGTTATTTTGAAACGGGTCCATACGGAAAGATGATTGTTTCCAAGTCCTGTTATGGAGGCGACCATTTAACGTCTACATCTGACAGATGGAAGCATAATCCCAGTCTCTTCTCTCTAAAGGTTACTAGAGATAAAGATGCCCTGTCCTAAACCACTAACTGCTCTTGGGATGGTCCCGTCAAATCACTGGCGTAGGAAGCGGGGGGCTGAGGGGGGCTTATCCCCCAGTCAAAAACGTGGGGGCTGAAGTATGCTTCCGCCCCCAGGATCCAAAGGCAAAACTCCTTATTTATTTCTTCTGTAAGAAATGTCAAAAATTTTCAATAATTTTCCTTAAAGTTCGTCCAAAATGCTGCACCAAATTCCATCTGAGGACCCTCAAATACCCAAAATTTTTCAAAAAGGGGGAACCCCTCCCCTTAGACCCATCCCCCAGGACGGCGATCCGAAACAAGGTTCAGTCCCCCCCCCCCAGTCTCGAAAAGCTTCCTACGCCTATGCGTCAAATACTGTCTAGGCCTACATCAGGCGAGCAGGAACTCCCGCTGATACCAGATATGTAATCAGCTCCGCAAAACCACAAACAGCGGTTTTGGAGAATGAGTCTTGCAGTCCCCCAGAATAATACGAAAATTTATTTAATTCCAGACCGAGATATGAACCGGGAACATATACCTATGTTTGCAAATTGTCCTTCCACAAGAAGATAGGTTTGTGTGATTTTCGACGAACAGGGGTATTTCTCAACCTAGGGACATAAAGCAGTCTGAGGTTTTTCACATAACTTGATTTACTTGCGTTTAATGGAACAAAACATCCTCCTGCCCTTAATTCCGTCCGGGATCGATCTGGTGATCATCCGCCTGTTTAAGGTGGACGTGATACCAATTGGCACAACCGAGTCAGTTTCGACATAAACTTTACTCTATTTCCTGCTTTCAAACTATTGAAAGAGTGCGGATGCAGTATTTCCCGAACAGTGTTGTCCCTTTTACAGCACTAACTGTAGACGCAAGGGGTTCCTAAACCACATTTCCTTAAATAATGCCAGACTGCCTCATCTTTCCCGGAATGTATACTGTTCCAATCATTTAAGCAGCTGAAGACAGCAAGGTGCTTCGGCCGGCTGATCGGCCACCGCTCTTTTCAAAAAGGTTCAACGGCCCCTGCACAGTGATGTGATCTTGTTTTTACCTTCTTGGGAAGGATTCTATATGTATTCGACAATTTTCGGACAAAGTCGCAATTTTGAAGGCTTAACGATTCTTCCCTCTTTAGAAGGGGAACTTAAGTGTAAGCATTTTCAATTTTCTAACTTACTTTTACACTCGGGTCCTGTCCAACCCGGGGCACATTGGCATCGGCAGGTAGTTGTGTCAAGAGTTCCTCCGTTGTGACACTGTATTGCGCATTCTGCAAAAAATGTGAATATGTCGGTAAACAACAGATGAAGACCTTCAACCAAATATATATATATTTTTTTTTCAAAGTCCCCTCGGCTCACCAAACGGTAGCCCCGAAGGATTTCTGCTCTCAGAAGGAGCTACATTCCCAGGGACACTAAACTTCAGGATAGCGCTATAAAGCTATGACAGTTGAACACTGTTCAACTCTCAACTACGAGCTATGTCGTAATTGGTCCGAAAGAGATAGGGGTGACCATATATGGGTCTTATAGTTTTATAGCGGGTGAAAATTTGGGGAAGTATGAGCCAGCCCTAAGACTTGGCAAGACCAACCACTTGATCTTCAGACCTTGGCTACATCATGGGTCTGTCATTCGTGGCCCCGTTCTAGACTGGATGAAAAGAACGGATATTACACATGATCTTAGCCAAAGGCCGAGAAGCCTTCGACTAAATAGCGTTCTGGTGTTTTGCACATTTGTGTACCGTGTCTCCAAACTGCCAAATTGGGCACGTTTATGGGTTACCCATTAATTGCATGCAATATCTCAATTTTTGTTTTTATTCTCCCTTTTTGGCAACACGTTGCAATTAAATGGACTAAAGAAAACACCAGTTTCCTTTAAAAATTACTCCCTGTTTTACAGAAATAGTATTTTAAGTCCATTGCAAAATTGAGAAAAGTGAATAAACCACATCAGCGAGTCGCATTTTGGCCATCTGGTAGATAGTTACCACCAACGGAGGTTCATGATTGCCTGTTTTGTATTACGTCATAGGGGTATATCTAAGTTACCATGGTTACATACTAACATGATAAATCAAAACCAGTTGGTACTCACCGCAAAATTCTGAAGACAGGTCGCAATCACCTAAAATAGAAAAAAAAAGAATTATATTTAGATCAAAGTGGTTGTTGATTGATACCCTGGAACGTTTATAAATGTTCGCCACAAATAATCTGATGAATACCCTCATGTCAGCGTAGGGCAAAGCAAGCATTTGGCTTGAGCTATTTGTCACAACTGGTGGTTAAAGAAACTCCAATAACATTTGCAGTGATCATCAAAACAGGAAGGACTTTTATTTTCTATTTTTTTTCCTCAAAAAATACTTTCTTTTTTCCTCTCTCTTTTTTTTTTTTTTTTTTGGAAGTTTGACTAATTACGCCTATTTCTAATGGGTCATACCAATTTGAAAAAGTTAGGGGCGATAAAAGATAACAAGGAAGACCTGGCTTTTATCCGGAAAAAGAAAACCTGTAAAAAGAAACTATCGTGACCTTCCATTGCAAAAAAAAATATTTCGAACATGAGGTTTTCTCCCTGAGGCAGGGTGAGCTTTAGCTGATGTTGGCTTGATAGTAATCTGGACTCTATTGAAAATTGTCTGACAGCGATGAAGGAAAATCCTATTGCTGAAAGGGATAGACTGGAAAAAGATGCTCAATCAATCTGTTTAGATGACAAATTGATTAGGGATTATTTTGACGCAGCTGTTGCTCGGAAGAAATTGAAATCTTAAGAGCGTAACATAAGTGTTTCTTTCTTTGTCACAGATGTTGGTCCTCTGCAGTAATTTTCTTATCACATTTTAAAGGTCAAACGCCACTTATAAGAACCCCTTCAGATGCAAATCAAAGAAAGATAAAACAAATAATTAGTATTCTAAGAAAACCGGAACAACAAAAGCAAGAACGTTTCGATTCATTTCGTCTCTGCTTCGGAAAGCTGCATTTCGCACGAAAGAAGGAAAAGTTTGAGGTAGGTTTATCTTTCGTTCTCGTCAATTAGAGATGGATTTAATTTCGCTCATTGTTTTTCTTGGCAAAACGTTATCTTCAATTAAATCACAGGCCCATGAAGAGCAGAAGATTCAGTTATAATAAGGTTTAGGAATAGTACAGCCAAATGAAGTCAAATGACTTTGTAAGCTTTATTGAATTTTGTGTGATTATTATGTGATTTTATCGTATTTTAATAAGGAAATTAGAGGGGAAAAGGTGAAGGCTAAATTAGACAAGCAATTTATCGGAATGCCTACTAAATCGTGTAGCTGCTCAACCACAGAACTTTTTGGATACTGAATACTGAGTTGGAGATAAAACCACAAAAAACTTCCTTGTCGTTTTTACATGCACGTTAAGTTTCCAGTTATCGTCAAAAACTCTAATGTAGGTTTGAATTAATAGCTTATCATAAAAAAAATACACCAGTAATGGACTGGCGTTCTTGGTTGTTTTTTTTTTCAAAATTAAGAAAAAATAAGGTCATTTTCAACAAACACGACATTACTAACTAATTTAAAAGGCCAATGTAGTTGTCTTAACTCCACTAACTCCTCGATTGACCGTGGTCTGCGGGTTGACAGCCCCCCCCCCCTCCCCCCAATTCTTGAGCAATAAGCAATAAATGTCTACTTTAGGGCAACAAAAATTTGCAAATAATCTCCCTCGCTCTTGACTATGGGCATGGCCCAGTCACTGAAAGGTCTTTTCATTTTTTAGGAGAGCCAACCTTCACTTCAAAGCATCGGCATGGCTATACCCAATCCGTTTGTTGGTGAATACGAAGTCACAGAACATGGCTGGTATGGAGACCGGCAATCAGATTGAGAAAAAAAATGGACAGAGCACTTATCTCCCCAATCAATTAACAATTGGTATTCTTCTCACGCTCGTATGGATCAAGCAGGATTGCATATGTAAGCAAATTACACTTATTTTAGGATCGCTTTCAAACAACACAAGAAAACCATTAGGGCAGGCAATTTTTTCCATACTTCAGAGGTGTACGAGTGTACGCCGAGTAATAGTTGATCAGAATAGTATCGTTGTGAAATAAAATTCAAATAGGGAAGGGGTGTAATGTTTCTATAGAAATTTCTAGATGGGGCTTGTTGGGGAGAAGACATTGGGATACCGCAGTGCGATGAGTGCATGCGCCACTGCATTCAAATGTAAGATCTGATTATGTGAATGAGAGCTGCAGATCTCATTATCAAGTCGGACAGTGTCTATGATTCTACCTATAAAAATTAATTCAAATGCTCATACTTACTGCACAAACCATTTTCGCATTTTCCGGACCAGGAAGAACACTCCGTACAAGGTGCCCCTATTTTGTATGGTGCTTCTCCCGCGTAATTTCCCCTGAAACACATAAACATCAACATGCAAGAGTTCATATTGCACTGGAAAGTTCAACTTGCGAAAGGCTGGCTGGCTATTCAACTATTTCAGGTAACGAATTAGCTTCGATTCTTAATATTTAAACGCATCTTCACCTGTCCGAGCCGTCTGAGCCGACTGACACTCATAATGTTAAGGATAAGCTACGCGAACAGATGTTCTCAAATATTACATCTAAGCACGGCAGTTTGAAAATGTGCGACGTATATATATATTTTTTTGTAAATGTCAAGCGCATAGGCACGAAGAAGAAACGGTGCTTAGCTTACCTTCATAGCTGGTGTCGGACATGTACTCCTCTCGTGACGTACATACTCTAATTACGAGTGCAGCCAATATACAGGTGCATGAGTAACAGACGACGTCTGCCAAGCGGGCAAATCCAAAACCGTAGCCAGTTTTTCAACTTCATTTTATTTAGAGTGTTTGCATTTGCATAGATCTACCATACGCACCGTTATCTGAACCACAGATTTGGAGAGGGTAAATATAATCGAAATAGAAATCGAAACAAAGGCGTGCGAGGCGGGGACTGCAGTCACCCCCCCCCCCCAATTCAACCAGAAAATTTGCCATTTTGGGGCCAAACATTTACCATTTTCGGGCCAAAAATATGCTATTTTCGGGCAAAGACGCATTAAATTCCCGGACAAATTTACTGCAGCACCCC
Source organism: Holothuria leucospilota (assembly GCA_029531755.1). NCBI lineage: Eukaryota > Metazoa > Echinodermata > Holothuroidea > Aspidochirotida > Holothuriidae > Holothuria > Holothuria leucospilota. Next base: position 16,463,404 of record CM055965.1, read on the forward strand.
AGTCAGAAGCTGCCATAACAAAGGCTCTCGTACCAAAGAAACATATTATCCGTTATCTGTCAGTCAGAAAAAGAACTTACCCTGGGCCGTAATTGCAGACAAGATAGACGGCATTTTTTATTCTTCGGTCCCTATTAGGATCATAGAGCGATTTACAGAAATTGGCCTCACATCCGACGTATTTGGTATTTGCCCATGCTAACTGAATGAAGAAAGAAACAAGTGAAATTTTAAAACTGACTGATGGTGTACTTACTCTACACCAGTGCTAGCGAATGTAAAATGTTTCTAAAAATTAATTCAATTTCGACTTCCACCCGGCCCCAACTCACAACTGAACCCTCACGACTCTAAGAGGCAATCTGAGGGTATTACATCATCCATAACAACGATAATGGTGTAAGTATTTTTTACGTCGTTGCAGCCGACCTTAACCCTTACTAATTAAAGAGCCGATGTCCTGCGAACGAACTACAACGTAGGTAACGAAGGAGTCGCCAAGGGGTATATTTTCTCCACAGATGAAAGAGCCAGATGAGCAATTAAGGTTTCGTTATTAGCAGTATTCATAATTAAATTATGGAACAGGATAAATTGGCTGTAAACACGTCTCGGCACATTTTTTGGACAAATTTGAAGTATGTGGGCGAATCAAAACATGAGTTTTTCACCTTGTACGTTCCCGGAACAAATGGCAATTTGAACTTTACGACTGACAGACTGAAATCCTGGCGGCATACTGGCCAGCGGGCGAATGTCGTTGCTATGGTCCCCGATTACCGTGACGTCATATATCACAAGACGAGTTCAAAGTGAACATCGACTTGCATAAAAAACTCATTTCATGAACTGGGCAAATATTGCACCTTTAGAAACTCGATTCTTTCTAAACTGGAGGACGCCATTGTTTGGTGCAGGAGGAGGGGTGGGGGACGGGAGGGGGACGGGTGAAAGGTATGGGAGGGGTACGAAACAGCCTTAAGCGGTGTGATTTGAATGATAGACTTTCTTCATGACATAGATATGTCACAATTAAATTGTCAGATAGACGATTTTTAACAAGGGGGTTGCAACCGCTGGCGCAATGCTGTCCTAACATATTTACCCATCACGGAATCAAATTTGGGAAATAGTTGAAGTTAAATGGTAGGCCTTATCTTCTGTTTTATTTCCGTTTCATTTGTCTTCCTGACAGTTCTGCATGAGTTAAATATCTTATGAGATTTTGATAATTAAGGCTTTTTTATTTTGCCACGTCACGAAGCTCCAGTAGACACTACATTTTTCATGGAGAATTATGGTGGCAATTTTACACGAGGGCAGGGAGATAATATCTCCCAGCTTACACACACAGACTAGGGTACGTGTTCCTTTCAAAAGAGTAGTTAAGTATTCCTTTCCGTTCATTTCAAATAGTCAAGCAATGAACACTCAGCATTAACGCGGAGTAGATAGAGCTTATCATCCTTTCTCATCCCTAAGAAACACTTGCAACTTGCGGCGTTATCCGCAGATAGCAGCTACGCTGGCTAAAACACTTACCTGTGTGTAGTGACCGCAAGGTTTTCCCGGGGTACAATATCCTGTTAAAACGTCGTAATCTAATAATTCTTTATACCACAGTCGTGTGAGGTAGAAAGGCGTAAATTCTCGACCAATCCCGTAGGCTAGATTCTGTCCCACGTGCTCGTACGGACTTAAATTTGTAACTTGTCCGTGCTCCCATCGACACTTCTTCGCATAGCGTCTAGCCATTATTTCCAGATTACTATCCCATTTCTGAAAAAGACAGGAAATAAGTCGCCATCGTTAAATTTACGACATTCAAGAAACTTCAACTTTGCACGTAATGCTAAACAAAATTGGAGGAGTAAATAAAAGTAGGTCTGTTAACGAAAGAAATAATTTTAGTCAAACAACTTGGTCGTGTATACACAGCTCTTTTAACACCCACCTACTCGTCCTGGAATTCCTGGAGTTGAAGTATCTTTAAAGGGACACTAGCATCGACCCCAAAACAATTCTCCTTCATTGTCTACGAAAAACAATAACGTCTTTCACGACCTCCCCCCCCCTTCACGATCTCTCCCCCTCCTCCCCCAGTAAAGAAATTTCTTTATCTTGTACAACCTTCATGGCATAAAAAAAAAGATTAAACTGCATGATCTGTTAAATTTGGAAACTAACTGTTGTTTTCTTTGGTCATTTTTGGGTGGTATAAAGAGTGTTGACCTACCATCGGTATTCGATATCGATGTCGGCCCACAATCCTCATATTTGTCGCAAATTGGTATCCGTAAAATTTAAATTAAATGCCTGTACCATCAACCCATATTACTCGACCTTTATTTCATAAAGAATTTACGTTATTATCTTACGCCTGATAATAAGTCCTAATGTTACCTCATGAAACACTGTGTGATAATGCCCAAATAGCCTATGGTTTTACACGAAGTACGTTTATTCCTAAAAGGCAATAGGCAGTCCCCCAAAATTGCTTTGAAACACCAGCGAACTCTAGATAATCTCCTCTTATTTGCCTTAGAAGTACTTCCAAAGATGTTTTTGAACACAACTATTACAAAAAAAAGGTGAAGCCAGGAGTTATTCTTCATGAATTTAACAATTCAGTACGGTAACAAATATACTGTCACATGATCAAAAATGGCCATTCATGAAACAGGATGACGGGCTATACTAATTCTGATTGGGGTGACCGCATTTTCCCTTTAAATATCGTTATCGGATTGGTGTCGGCAGATATTGAGAATTGATATATCGGATATCGGTAACATCGTTTATTAATTTCATCCATACAACACTAGTAACAAAGGTGAAAGATGATACTTTAGTAAGTTTAGTTGGTGATATTAGAAAGGAGGCTTGTAGTTAGAGTAACCCTGACGCGAAGGTCATGCTTCCCCTCTACAGGGCGAAGCGAAAAGATGAAATGAAGCACGCCTTTGATTCAGGATAGCCCTGACTAGAGAACAGAATGTCTCTAATAACACTTAGCGAGAAACAGTATGTTTGCGAATCAATTTGAAATATCGAATCATGCATCCAAGCCAATACGACATATGACACTTAAGTTATGATTTGTTCAAAGCGAAGCTTCTCTCGAGGTAAGCAGTTTGTGGTATACGATTACATACAAATTTACGATCTTTTATTAATGGCATGGGTCAATGTACCTACGTGACGTCATTCGACTTTACATTTCTTTTGTTTTAGGTTATTTTTTGATACTGATGTTTGTCTACGGCTCAAGTTTCTTGCCTATTTTGCTAACGAGAGTTTTAGAGTAGGTTAAAAATATGACCTGAATGGAAGGCTATATATGTATCGGTGGATGTCGAGGAAAACAGGTTAAATCATACTGAATGGAAAGTTCACTTTCAAAAGCTTACTGTGGGATCTAGGGGTTTTGGGGTTCAACCCATGCAAGAAGGGGATTTAACCACTGCAAAAATGCTTTTTTGTAGTGTCCTCATCGATAGTTGGGCTTCAAACCCTTTCTAGAGTGAAAACCTCCCCCTTCTCGATATCATGTGTCCTCCCCTGTAAGGCATCGGTCAACTGAAGTGATGCGGTGGTATCAGCCCGTCTATCTTTTACATAACAGGCGTCGGGAAAATTGCAGAGAACATACGAATTCCTTGTGCATCTCCAGGACAATTTAGGTTTGATCGGGGATTGGGGAGGAATTTCAGGAATAACGAGGAATGAGACGACTCTTTGACATGGGTGTACGCGAAGCGCACAGAAAACTGACATTTTTAAAGAATTTCTGGTAACGTTTTTCTTCATTTTACAGTCCAGAGTTATCCAAATATTAGAAAGGAATATTTTCTAAGAGACAAGTACTTTGGGGCATTATTTTCTATCGATCCTGGATCATGGGCCTCCCTGTGGCTACGCTTATACCAGGGTAGGCACGCAGTCAGCCCTATTACGAAGAGAGTTGGTGTGAGATGGCGAAGTTCAGTTTCTATATTCCGTCCTGAGGTTCAGAGGATTCAAATTTATTTGATACTTTAACTGGCAGTTTTTTCTATCTCCTGTAAGTGTTCGGACTGGGTGCTATTTTAATCCTAGGAACATACTTGGGGTACCGTTGCCCCTTCTCCCCACAAGCGCAGCCTATGCAACTGCTTAAGGGTCATGAAAAAGATACACAGGACCGGAAATGTAGTTCTTGAGAATTGGAGAAATAAGATCGAGATAGGCCTATATGATGAGTTAGTTCAAGCAACCAAACTAGTGGTAAAAACTACTTATTTTTGTTGAAACTTGAATCCATTAAGAGTTGTTTTTCACCCAAAAACATAAATTCGTGGCATATGTTGTATAAAAAGGTTCTGAATGTCTTGTATAGAGTGTATCAAATATCTTAGAGTAGAAATTTTATCTGTGTGTGATCACTATGAAAGAAATTATCAGGAACCATAACAATGTAAAATTACAGGTAACCGCAGTATTTACAACTTCCTGTGCAGGCTAATGGGACATGAATACATTTTGAAATTTTTCCTTATTATTGCTTTGTATATTTACGACGTATTTAGATCACAAAAGATGAGTTGAAGGACGAGGCAGGGTCATTGTACTAGTGAGACAATCACACTTGCAGAAAAGCGGCCATTACTGAAGTGTAGAGGTACAATAGACAACTTAATAGAGGGCGCTTAAGGTCATGTTTAGCAATGGCAACCAGAATTATGTGATATTATTTCAGAAATGCCCATAAAATCAGGGTCTGATTAAAAAGAAACGTAAGGAGGCCGTAGTGCAACAAGAAATGCATTGAAAAGAAAATGTTATTTCTGGTTATGTTGTTCCGGTAGTGGAAGCTGATACGGTTCAGTGTCTGGAGGATGATTAAACTAGGCGCCTGAACACATTTTAAATGTTTTATATAAGTCCGCTAGACAATCTTAGTCATATTTTATCGCACATCTATAAAAGTGTCGGAATGGTTTAGCTTCAATCCTTCCACACTACTGTATCTTGTATCTGTACTGTATCTTGTACATACGAACAGAAAGTACTGATTGTTAAAGGTCTTTGAACATATAAAAAGTGATATCTGCCTATTTTATGTAAAAATCACTATAAATCGTAGGCATAGGAAGCGGGAGGTTTGGGGGAATAAAGCGCCCCTTCCCCCGCCAAAAATGTGGAGGGTGGAAGTATGATTACTGTTCCCTCTTTTAAAAAGAAATGTCAAAACTTTGCATAAATTTTTCGAAATATTTGCTCAAATGTTGCACAAATTGCATCTAAAGACCCTCAAATATTCAAAAATTTCCCAACGGGAGGGGGACACCCCCCTTTAGACCTCTCCTCCGGGACGGCGGTCCGAAACGACCTTCAGCCGTCCCCCAGTCGAGAACAGCTTCCTACGTCTATGCTATATTAAAAATAGCCGCGAGACAATAACTGTTTGCACTTACATCATAAATAAACATGAACTACTTATGCAAACGTTAACGTTCACGTGAGAGAGACTCATAAGATAGATGTAATGTTATCTTCTGTTTCGCCTTCATTCCAGGGAAAGTAATGTTGGTATGCCCCAAGGGGTTTACTTTACTTTGAAAATGTCCACTTAAAACACCAAACTACAAGCTAGCTTGAAAGTAATTAATAGATAAATTTTTTCAACACTACACATCATCAGTTTTGCATAGCTGATGAGCAGTCTCAGAAATGGTCAAACCAGGGAGCTATGGAGCCTAACAGCTCCCTGGTCAAATTCTGAAGAGGTACTATATATCTTGAGAAAGGTAAAAGATGTTCAAATAATTCTACCCGATTTTCCATCAGGGTATCTTAATTTAACGTACTTCAGTAAAACAACCGGTTTAGTTTGGTTTCTTAAAGCCTGTTAAAAGTGTACACCGGTCATCTGGACCAGGCCCGTAGCCAGAAAAGAGTTGAAGATGGAGGAGGGGGGAGAGATAGCTTTTGTGGCGAGGTATGTAAGATGAATTGAGGTATTAATAACTTTTGTTCTAAAATATTTTCTAGGGCGAAAATTCTGGTAGGGAAACGCCCCCTCCCCTTGACTATGCGGGTTGACCCGGACAATATCGATTGTCACGCTGAATTTAAGCGAGGAGACATCCTCCCCTTCGTATCAGTATAGGCCTAATTCCCTGCCCCTCATCGGCAAAATACTTTGCGTGGAGATGGTGACTGTTTTTTTTTTTTTCGTATGTGTGTATTTGTATACCGTTTTGTTTCTTTTTATTCTACTTTATGTGTGAACAATTCAGTATAGGGCCTAGAACAAAAGCTGTCATGAAATATTTCGAAACTAATATCGCAACTGATTTGATGAAATGAAGCTTACCGGTATCGAAAATAAGTGTCATCGTATATTTTGTGGCTACAGTCCTATACGGTGTCTTTACAATAGCTGCATGTGGGGAGTTGGTTTAACTGCGGTAGCAGCCTGCATAACTAGCCGTGCGATCCTTCCAAGTGAGACGCCTATGAAAGTGTGTGCAACCAGAAGTGAGTGAGCAAGCTCTCTCTCTCTCTCTCTCTCTCTCTCTCTCTGCCCAACCGCTGGGTACCGCCGAGAGAGGAATTTATCCGTAGATAGATTTTGGTTAGTTTCTTACAGAAGTTCAAAAACCATCTCACAGCAGAGCGAAACCAATTTAATAAGCCGATCTTGAAGGGAAGGCGTCGCTTTATTGGTAGAGTGAGATAAATTAGCCGAGGACGGACGACATGAGAAAGCGGTGACATTTCGGACCAATTCCCAAATTGGCTTGTTGGGCGTAGTTGGTCACAGAGTTTATTTTTGTATCTCTTTTCATCAGTTTACAAATTTTTATTTACACTGGACTGAATAATGACACGAAACGTCACGAAGGGTAGATAGGCTACGCTAAACCAGTGTAATTTTCAATGTAGTTATCTGGAAATATGTTATTTTCGTTTCCTAATATAAAGTGCCAAAAGTCTCGAGGCATGTAACAATCCTGTATAAAGATACGTTTGTAATGTAAAGGGAGAGTATGCATGAACTAAACAACTGTACATGATCGTAATGAAATTTTACACTATAATGTAAAACACTACATGATCATAACAAAATACACGAAAACCACGATATATTGTTCTGATAATCATAAAAATACTTATGTAACCTACATTTCGAAGTACACAATGTACATCAAATAAATATTTATTTCGATCACGTATCTATTTTTTCCCTTTTTCGGCGTTCCATATCAGTTAAGGTGAGTTGACAGGTCACTGGTTTCGGTAACTGGTGTGCATCATTTGAACGTTGAACGGGTATTGTTTATTAAATCATCTTACAAAATAGATGCTACTTAGAAAAATTGGTCTAAAAATAGGTACACAGTACTTCAAACACATTTAAAAATCAACGTTATTTTCAAAGGTAACGTAAACCACGCATATCGTATTCCATGCCTGGATCTCAGTTTGAGCCTAAGAGTTGCAACAGATTGCAACTCCTTGGTTTGAGAACATTAGCTACCCCGCGACTTTTAGATGTCTTTTTCGGTAAAGTTAACACCGCCCTAATATCTCACTTACATGAACCTTTGTTTTACGGAAGCAACATTTCAACTTTGCAGTGGTCACCTAAGTTATAAGCAGGGGAGGTGATATGTTATAATATCACCCCCCTGGTATTAGTGTCTGACCGCACCAGCACCTTATGTGGTGCATTCTTTTGAAGGGGAGTTTGGCAAGTGGCAGTCTAAGTTTCCATGCCACATAATCTCAGAGAAGTGTAAGGCAGGGTTCCTCACCCTTTCGTAACTCGACGCCCACTTTTGATCGTGTCGAAATTACCCGAGAACGACCTTTATACCAGCAGGTCTGTAGAGTTAGAGTTAAATGAGGTTTTACGGCTCAATTTCTAATCAACTTGGTTTAAGTCGGGCCGGCCACTGCCTTTTTCCAGTGGTGGCTCACTGGCTTGTTTTCCCGACTTCATTGCTTATGCTAGACACCAAACACAATGGCAGTAGGTTCCATTTTTCAAGTCTTCGGTATGACCTGGCCAGGAGTCGAGCCCCAGGCCTTCCAGTTGCAAGGTGGATGTTCTAACCACTTGACCATGCATTCGGTCTGTAGCCTGACAAGGTACTGAAGGCGACATAGCTTTCAGGGGTTAAATATTTTCTTAGGGGGTGAGTTATACTAAAATTGTGGGTTTTCGGGGGGCGAAGAATTTTTTTCTAGGGGAGCACGCCCCGTCCCCCCTTTTTGGCAACGGGCCTGTTCACCAGTAACTGAAGAAATGAAGTGGCTTAATTTTTTACAACTTGACCGTACCAGACAAGTCTCCACAGTAAGCAACGTAACGTATACTATTAAAATTACAACTGTGTCGGATGAAGTGAACTACATTTAAAAACAAATGATACAAACATGTCTTTCTTCATTTTTTCCGGCCCACTTCGCGGCCACCAAATGACACTCCGGGACCCACCAGATGACACTCCGGGACCCACCAGAGGGCCGCTGCCCAACAGTTGAGAAACACTGGTGCAAAAGACATAATACAGATATCATGTAATAGCCAAATAAAATCAATGACAATTTATACCTACACTTTGTCGAGATAGTTAGGCCTTCCATCGTGGTTAGAAAGGGTGAGAGCGTGAGAGGAGAGAGTGAACACTTAGGGCAAGTCATTGTTTCAATATGAAAAAAAAATAACCTACTTAAGAGGGGAAAGTTTGAAGAACTTTTTCACAAGGTTAACTCGGATGACCTTTGACCTAACGATCGGTTTACGTGACTTGATTATGTTTGTTTATCGTGCAAATATCGATTTATTTTATTTTATATTTTAGATTTATGAGCTACTTTACAGTGTTGCATCGCGAGCACGTCTGACGTGTATTTCATTTCATAACCGTTTCTTCGCACGAATAAAAGGTTAGTTGTATCTGGTATCCAACACTGATTTATCTTCGGAGAATCACGAGTTTTGAAATTCTGGTTTGCTAAACGTTGGTACAGCTTTTGTATAACATAGGCCTGCCTCAAACTTGGGCTAAATACAGCAGCAACAAAATCTGTATAATAATGTTATAGTAATCAATCTTTACAAGCGCGATGTTATAGAGTATAGCATCTTCCTGCCTGAATTAATTTGGCCCTTCCAAAGAAATTGAAGTAAGGCCCTTCACGTTTAAAATGCATGCCAGAGGACAACAGTTACGTCATATCTAGTCATATCTTCTGTGCTGTGATAAGCATATGGAGACTTGCTTTAAGTAAAACATATTTTGCACAAAGGATTATTGTGAAGGATGTAGGCTGTGCGAAGGACCTTGTATGATTAGGACCATTACCAGTTCGGGACATTCCCCCTTTGTGGGAGAATCTACTTTTCCTCCGATTGGGAGAAAAATTGGTAATGGGCGCTGCATTTTGCCTATTTTAGCCACAATTCTGCATGGCAGTGGCTGGCGAATGGTTTTTGGAATCCATTGCAAAGTTTATCGGTCTAATGCGCAATTGAATCAAATATATATTCCAATTTCCTCAACACGATAAAGAATTTCCCTTTTGCAAATAAAAGGTGCATCTATCGCAAGAAAAAGTTAACTCTTTCCCACTCTCCCACCGCACACACACACGCACACACACACACACACCTGACAAGATCCTTAGTTCCTACCTCAATAGAAAGTAGCCTGCACCTTTAAAACCTGTTGCTCTAAACTTGCATTCCGTAGGCTTACTCTTAGCTGTACCCAGTTCTAAAGGTTTATTCTGACGTAACTTATCTTATATTATGACGTCATGATGGAACGGCCGAGAGCTGTTATCCGAAGTGTAGTATACTTGGTGGGTAGTATACTCTTTTGCTTTCACAACGTACTAGGCTACATGACGTATTACACGATTCAGGAAATTACCATACTGACGACCAGCTTTGCAGGTTCAAAGCTTACGTCAGATTCTTCTCCTGGGTCAGTATAATCCGAGAATCATGAAAGAACTCTGCTCTTTCAAAGCCTTGTTTGGCCTCAATGGTATCTAGACTCAGAGCATTGCATACACTTTGACTAAGGTTTGCTTCAATATTCAGAGTTGTGACGTCACTTACCCTGCTATCTTCTCGAAAGCCAGATATTTTACTTCCCTTCATGTTGGCTCTTCACCAAAACCAACACTTCGGTTTGTCGTTTCCCTAAATATAGCAAATACTACAATGTGCCAGCCCACAGCAAAGCTTGCAGCATGAACTGTCCTAATTTAGTACATTTGTAAAGTGAGGAACGAGCACGCAATCGCCTTCACCCTATCCTCACCCCAGCAAAATTCATTTGCGAGTCGGTCACGCCGACCCATATCCACTCTACCCTGTCCTTCACATTTCTCCTCGGGTAAAACCTTTTAAAAGAAAGTGGATTAAGGGGTTAACTCGAATGGTTCAAACCGGGTCCTTGTTTCCATTCCCTTGTAGGTTGGATGTCACCGTCCGTAGGCCTACCTATATCGCCACATGAAACCATGTTCCTCTCCAGGGATGTCTTATCTATTGAACTACAAAAACCGGCCAGGGTTGTGAAACTGCATTGTCATTTAAGAACCATACTGGGATTACATGTTGATAAGATCGACGTCCTTACCGGGTAAGTTTCATGATGACTTACAAGGGAGTGCCCTAGCCTCAACATGCTCCATAACCGAGAAGTGACCCACATAACGATGTCAATAATCTTCAGAATTTAGCAGTAAGCCTGGTCGCTTATATATATGCCGTTCTAAATTCATTACCCTTAAAATAGGCCTGAGTTATAGGCGTATGGGGCTCCTACATTTTTCCTCGTTCACCTGGCCCCAAATTCAATTTTTCAACTAAACAGTTACACAGAAGGATTTATACAGCTACCCTCCTGATCTGATTCCTTAGTTTCACTTTAGTAAACTAAAACCTTTTTTTGTAAAACAGGACAGGCGCCACGAAATACCCATCTACTCAAGCAGGAATTTTAACCATTCTATTTCTGTTAATTTGACAAATTTCGTCTTCACTTTAAATTTTAGTTATAGTATTTTAAGTATTTCTGCCCGTACTTACAGCAACCGGCTGTGGCAATCACACGAAGAAAGGGCACGCCACCTTTTTATTTCTTTTGTGTTTCAGTCAGTTTCGATAAACCCTTTTCTGCCTTGTTAAAGCGTCAAGTTGAAAAGGTGGTTGTTATTTTTTACAGGAGAGCAATTATTGCGATAAACCTAGTTGCTAATTACAAACACGCGACGGTCCTCTAGACCATTTCAAACTTGACGGTTTTGACACTGAGCAGCCAACAAAATGTTACAATAACACAGAGCTACCTCAATCGAACGGCTTTGAACTCAGGACTGCCTCAAACCCTTTCCTTTCTCTTGCAATTCAACCGAAGTTCACTTTTATGCTTGTAGCAGTGCAGTGAAAGAACAGAAGCAAAAGGACACGTGTAATTTCAGGAATTTCCAAGAGTGAGAAGGCCAAGGTTCTCATTTCTCCTGACTGACCCCCTCTTTCTTTTCACTTTATCTAAACTATTCCCTCGCCAACCAACTTCACCTGGCTGAGTGCCAGAGGTGGTGTCCATCCCCTAACCCCACTGAATATGAGACAATGTATGGAAACAGTGTTTATTCCCTGACGTAATTCTAAAACAATCTGAGCAAAAGATGAATTAACACTTTCTTTTACAGTGAAGTATAAATTACCCGCCTGCCCCATTCCCAAAATGAAACAATAAAAAAACAGTGCAAAAAGTACATGGCGCCCTATATCCCTGCCCCAAGGGGACACGGCCCCTGTGCCACCGAATACAGAAATGCGTGTGGAAGTGGTAATAAATATTTCATTTTCCTTGTCAGTAGCTTTCCATGACTTAAAGAAAAAATGTATTCACCTCAGTTTACATTAGTATGCCCCTTCCCCCTTCCCCCTGCCCCATCTCGATTAATATATGACTGTTTTTAATCATGTGACAACATTTTTGTCATGCGTTGCTAGGTAACTTCTTGGATTACCCTTTGTATGTAATATTTATGTTAAAAACATACTGAAAGATATACTCTGATAAAGTCAAGAGAAGATTTGTAACTAGAGACTTAGATCTTGTTTTAAAAAGAAGGTGGACTATTTTCCATGCTGTTTGAGGTAATGCAAAAGGTGCATTTTAGAGAACAGGGCAACAAATGAGCTGAATTTAAACACTTGTATCTTCCTGACTAAGGTTGCCTCTTAGCTTGCTCAGTTAATAAAATTTATCTTTAAAGAGCAGCATTCTCATTCCTCTCCCCAACTGTAAAGTCAGACACTACCCTAAAATTAGAAACTGCAACCATACTTTGATTCACATAAACAGACGGCATCTTTAAACTAGGCCTATACCCACAAATATGACGTGAGCCTGTCACCCTGATTGGTCGTGCCATGCACAAAACTGACAAATAAGTTATGTAGAGATGACTACTGTACATCAAATTTGCATAGGCATGTAAAGCTGTCCTTAGCTGTTGGCTGCACGTTTTAGACACTGCCGTCCTAAGGGAGGGGTGCAAGGTGGGGGCCCCTCCCCCTCTTTGAATTTTCTTTTTGAATATTTGAGCGTCCTTTGATGTAATTTGATGTTATATTCTGTTTTCTCTTTTTGAAGTACATTTATTATAAAGTTGCATATTATTGACAAAGTTTGTTATAATTCACAAAGGGAACGAATGAATGGTTTTCGTCTTTGAAGAAAGGGGGGGGGAGTGAAGCATAGAATCCGACCGCTTCCTGCGCCCCTCGTAGATTGGTTGTACAATTCAGAGATGTAGCACACCCCAGTCCCCAAAAATACGTGAAAATAGTTTGTATGGAAAGAATCGACAAATAACTTTAGCTGTTAGAGGGTTTCCCTTGCTTGAGCAATGATGCCGCTTGGTGGAAGGTTACTGAGTGACAGCTGGTGAGATTAAAGAAAAAGCTACGTAAAAGTAAACTTATTCAATGGTTTGGAAAACGGTGAGAAGATGAATTTGGCCCTTTAAATTAGGAGAAAATTCTTAAAGTCCCTGTACTTAAAAAAGTACCTCAAACAAACTGATTAAAACGACCTTACAACTAGGCCATCCAGAGGTTGGTGAAACCGGGGAAACTAGCTGCCCGGGGCCGGGCCTCGTCGTCTTGTAGGGCCCCGTTGAAATTAAAAATGTTTTCAATGTATTTTATGTCACAGACCAGAGCAAGGAGCTTTTTCAACCTCTCGACGGCCATGTTTACGAACAAAACTAAGATATACATGCGACCAAACAAATCTGCAAAATCACTGTTACTAAATCATAGTGTTTACGAATTTCTTAAAGTGTTAAACAAACGCGCGTTTTTACGCCTACACAGAAATGTCTGCTGATTGTCAGGTTATGACAGCTCCGTGACTTGAATATCACGGAAGTGAGTTTTATGAAGATGGTTCGTATCTTATGTCAACCGCTGAAAAAAAGAAACAATTTAATTCATCTCACAAGGTCATCGCTCGTCGACAGGTGGTCTAGTGAAAATTTTATATTTCCCACTTTCCTCTTTTTATTCGAAAAATAATTTGTTCTGTTAATCAAGCAAATACAAATACGGAAAGAAACTTTGACAATGCAAGCAAATCACCGATCAAGGCTAAGGAAAGGTTATCACACATCCTCTTCAATTCTTTTCCGAAAAGAGGAGTCCAAACCTACACAATTTTGCCATAAGTAGTAAACTTTATGACAAGAAAATTTTTGATTTTTTTATGAATATTTGTTCAAATTTGCCTTTACACGAAAATCAGGTTTATTTTGTGTTTTGTATCAATTTGTATTTTGATCACTTTTTATTAGTTTTCAAGGCTTCATTCAAAAGCGTAGGCTATTTTTTAATTAAAATCAATTTGTGAGAATCAATGTCAACTGATGGTTACTTTAAGTTTTCGTTCTTAGTCGGCTTGTAGTCAGAGCTTATACACATGTAGTCACCTGTAATTTACATGAAGTTGAAGTAGCATATGCAACCAATGATTGTAGTCATTGCAGAGTCATTTGTGATCATCACTAAGGGGGAATTTTTCCACTACTTTACTCAACGCGTCCGTAACTGCATGAACGAATAATTTCTTTATATCCGATTACTAAATATTTAAACGTTCTAGGTGTATTTGGGTATTTTTGTCTTCGGTACACTATCGTTAGCTTCATCTTCACTTGCCCCATCGTTCCCACATAAAAGCCAGGAATTGCCTCCAATGCTTAAATTTGAAGTTAACCGTATTCAAAATCAGGAAGTCACTTGAGCTCTCCAATTTAAAGGGAATAAGCAGTCACCCCAACTTACTTTGACAGATGAGCTCACTGTTACAAATTTCGTCTTATCTCTGTTGCAAGTATCTTTCATGATGTTTCAGAACATATATGTGGCATTTTCAAGGTAAACAAAGGGGTTATTTTGCATACATTTAAATATTCAATCACAAATTTGCTGTCACATGATTTAAAGGGGTCATTCATGAATTGCGAAATACTTAAAAGACGTGAACTTGAACCACTCGGTCTGGCGGGCTTAAAATGTGACAAAACAAGATACAACCGCAACATACCAGATACTAATGCAATGAATGCACTGACTGAAGTTTCCCTTTAAACCCCCTCAGCATCACTGCGTACAGCTATGCCGTACAAGTAAACTTGAGTCACTAGAAAACTTCCAAGTGTGGACAGTTAGCATGCAAGCCAGTACACTGGGCCACTAAGCTAACTATCCATGGATATATGCTCTTAAGCTAATGGAACAGATTGGCGTGGTTACATTTTGTATCCCGCAGAGCCGACGAAGTTTCATATTCAGCTCAATGCTATACGACAAAATCTAAAGAAGGGGCGGAAGCCAAAGAGTCATGCTAAGCAGGCTAAATTCATGAAAGAGAAATGTTCGGCGGTATATCGATATAATCTAAGTGGTATTGTTGACATCAATATATCGACGGTAACTGCTTTCACGAAACACCGTTATGCTTGCATAAAAATTTTTGCAGGGCACTTTCTATGCGCTTTTAAACCCATTGCATTGCCTCAAAATCACACCATTAATGTATCTGGAGGAAAATGTTCTACTTACATCACAAATATACAGTGCACTGTACTTTATGGTTGGAAAATAATCATTTACCGGCGTTCACAGAACGGTGCACCGACATTTGTTTTTCGCCATACCCCAAGGACCCGTAAAGGAAGACGAAGACGATAACAAACTACTGTACATAGTATTCATTGGTGTTTGTTTCTCTTTGAAAAACCTGATGTCTTCGTTTGCTTCTCTCTTTCTTTGAACATATATATACTTTCCTGGGAGTTGTGGGACGCGGTCTATGCGCGCATAAAGTTTGCTCATTTTCAGGATACCTGCTCTATCATGGTCCCCATCCTCGACCATCTCAAACTGCACCACGAAAAACTGTCCCATAAAAAATTGCCCATAAGCAAGTCTTTGATGTAACTTTGTAAGGATATCACTTGAAATGTCCGATTTCGAAAGCAGAAATTTGCCGAAAAATTTCAGGTGCGTCACCACAGGTGAAGACCTTTGCCGCTGTGAGAACTTTCAGCTCCCTGGCCGTACGATACGATATAAACAAGCCTCGTGAGCATTGGCTCAGTCGTCACAAATGGCACAAGAGAAGATGGTTTAAAACTACTAATTGAAAGGCAGGACAATCGATTAAACAAACTAAATCTTTTGTTTCTTTCAAGGTGAGTCAAAGTCTTAATGGATTTAGATGGTGTATTATTGTAACCATCAAAGGTTGTTATTCTAAAGATAAGGAGATAATTGTCCACTTATTTGTTTATTTGTTGGAAGAATATAATTTTATCATCTTTATTATTGTTTGAACAACCGACCCAGCTCTATTCAATTGGACAGTTTCTTTTCTTCGGATGATTATTGACTAAACCAGATTGTTGGTTGGAATTCAAACAAGGTTCATTTGTCATGATGATTTGGCAAACCAGGGAGCTGCCCCGTGTACCTCCCTGGACAAACAGGCTAATTCGAAAAAAAATTAATTTGATTGTTGAACGAAGCAGTACCAAAGCAATTATACGATCATAAAATCCAGAAAATTGTTCTTCTTGGGAAGGTTGCAGGTAGATAATAGTTTTGTTAAGCCTTTACCTGATACCAAGAACAAAGCAAAGGGCAGATGCTCCTCTAGTTTTAAAATTCGGTCCCTGAAATAAGAGTACGATATAGATAATTGAAGAGAAGCAAGGTTGCGTTTCAAGAATGCAAGAATTCAGCCTGAAATTTGTCTTATTCATATCAGGTGGGAAGTTGGAAACATGGTAATATCAGATTGTTAAAAGCAGAAAGTTTTCCTTTCCCTGGGCCCCCGACACAAAGTTTGAAATCGAAACTAACGGGTTGTCGACTTCAGGTCCAGCACAGCTGCTAAGCAATAGTTAAGGGCAAGGATTGTTGGTACGTAACAACTCCCTTGGGATACACTATCATCCGTGGGGTGGGGACGTTAAATGTTTAATTAAAGCCTGTCACGTTTAGGCAAAGTCGCCGATTGATTTCACAAGGTAGTTTGGAACTTGCTCCGTTGTGTAGGCTTGGTCAAAATGATAAACTCTTGTAAACATTGCGTTCAAGAGAATAATCAATGCATATCTGTCCTTGAACAATGGAATGGTATCATTAAAAAGCACTAAGTGGCACACGACCCACTGTGATTGTGTCATGCATATGAAAACATCGATTTGTTTACCAATAACTCTGTGATAAAAGCCCTCCACATTGGCACCTGTATTGATAACCTAAGTAACGGTTCCCTTTAGCTTCCTTCAGAGGGAGCTGTCGCCCTTCCGTTTTTCACATATCAGTGAGATAATTGAGAGTTCGTTCGCTACTCGGGCTAATTTATTGATGCGTTCCATCTCACCGAAAGTCGTTTATCATTTACTCAGCTGACCATTCCTTTGATTAAAAGTTTATCTCTTTATTAAGTAGATTATGATTGGTCAAAAACCATTCGTCGAACGGGATGCCAACAAGACAAAAGAATCTTCTAAAGGAACCCTGAAAATTGTGAGGTCTTTTATTTCTGAGATTTCGTCTTCTCTGCTATTCCTACAGTCATAAGCAGATTTTTGTGAATTAGGCCTACTTCATTTTAATTGAGAGTAAAGCCCTTTGCCTATAATCATGTGCAGTATCTGTTCTTTTCAGCCAGTTGAGAAAAGAGCCATGCATGACAGACCAATGATGTAGAGGTCTTATAGGTCAAGAGGTTAGTCATGTTGAATATGTTCTCCCTTCGGGGACGTAGCTCCTTTGCAGGGGAGCAGAACTCTTTCGGAGTAACGTTTGTTTTCGCCCTTCGGCTCTTCGCCAGAGAGTCGCGGGGACTTTGGAAAAAGTATTTTAATTTAGAGCAGGAATGGAATTTAACGAATATAGAACCATTCCGTTTTGTAGTCAATTGAAGTAATTCTGATATGCTTGAGAACAAGTTTTTCCTTTTAGAAACTTAAGAAGAAAAAAAGAGATCTGCAATCACATATCCTCTTCTCGCACAAATTTTGAACTATTTATGCCCTCACCTTGGTTTCAAATTATTTAAGAAAAAATAAAATGTAAAAGGAATAAACTTTAACCCACATTGCAGATGAACTGCATATTCTACTGGTGTGAAACACGAGACAATGTTTGTATATTACTGGCCGGCAAATAACATTTTATTGTTGGGGTGTAGATATAGGCCTAGACGAATGACGGTGATCAAATTTCCTTCAAGTTTTTTTTTTTCTTTTCATTTAGGCCTTTTAGGGGAGGAGGTTATCAGGCCAATCGTAAAGAAGAGGTCGTACATGATTTAACATCATAAATTCAAAGCATATACATTTTGGACAACGGCCCCTCCCCCTCTCCTCACCCAACTTGCCTCGATCACACCGTTAGCAACTCTCCTTTTTTGTATTCAACAAAAGCAAGTTACTTTAAAATGTTGAGTGTGAGAAAACTGTAACAGATAATTGAAAACAGCGACGACTACCGAGTACGTCTTGCAGCCCTATTCTTGCTTCTCATATTGAACTGCCTCCAAACAACAACAACCCCCCCCCATGCAGCTCCTCCTAGCAACTCCCCCCCCCCCCCCCAACTCTCGAGGTGTCATTCCCAACTAGGATATCATTATGTACATGTCGACGAGAGTAGCTACAAAACGAGTTGGATTAGCGCATGTTTTATCTTATATATACCCCGCGTATTTTGCTGTTTGTTTGGCCACATCTACCTGACTACATAGTGCTATGAACCTTGTGACAAAAAGTTCATGTTGTGGTTAAACTGAAAGTTTAAACTGAATGTTTGACGACCCGGGACATATACTAACACACATCACCGCGTACGTATTTCAGTGTGAAAAAGCCACATTGATCGATTCCGTTCAATTTCCCTCATTTTAATTCACCAGGTCCTCCTTGCTGCCCTCCCCACCCCGGATGACATCACCAACAATCGAAATAACCGCCTTTACATATATATTTCACGAGAGTTAAGTTTTATAAAATGTATTAAGTTGATCACATATTTTAACCTATGTATGCCAATAGTACATTGGTGTTTTGCTTGGCCATGGCTACATAGCGTTATGCACCTTGGGTCAAAAAGTTCGTGTCGTGATAAGACTATACCGTTGACAACCAGGGACATGTACGGTACTAACCACATCACGTAACGCATTTCAACACGAAAAAACCACATAACATTGATCGATTCCTTTCAATAAAGTTACATTCATCAGGATGGCTTAGTTTCTTGTTAACTCGGCACTCCCAGTTCAACAAGTGAACTTTTCAACTTAACGGCTGAATGACTTTTACTTATATTACGTCCCAAAAGCGACGTCTTAAAAGCTGCTTCTTTTCAATTTTATGAGATCGAGACTCGAGTAATAAAATATGTAAACAAACTGCTTTGTTAGCCTTAGACTGCTGAATGTACAATGGATATATTTTGTTATTTTTTAACGCTTCTACCTGTGATGTTTGGTACAAGAGCGACAGGTACACAAGGACAAATAAAGGTCTGGCAACGGTTGGCAGTTTCAGTGGAAGGCCTTTGACTAGTAACAAAGGGCTTCAAATTTGAATTCGTGGTGAGCTGAAACTTGGCATTATGGAACTTTTAGAAAACGTTCATTGTGTGTTTTGTTTCTGACACGACAAAAGAAACGGAAGACTGGTGATGTTTGGCGAAATTTAGGGGAAAAAATCGTCTTTTACACTTCACAGTAATGTCATAAGCTATGTGTTTGTAGGGGAGGGGGTTGCGAAAAGGCGTTGGCCAGGTCTCTTTTTGTAAGTTTAAAGCTAAGGGTAAGGAGTAATTTCAGACGTAAACAATCAGTGTGCATGTCCTATATTTACTGGTAACTGGCAGATGTTTTATTACATATGCCTCGCTTATACCCTCCAAATCACTTCCCTCCACTCTACTTAAACTGCTGCTACAACTGAACCTTTGGAGTTCTATAGGACCCTTTTACACCCCATCCTGTTACCGGCCCTTCCCGTGCCTCTTATACGTGATGTCTGTCTGCAGAGGATTCCGGACCAACGACTAACTTGTTTCTTGATTGTTGTTTGAAGAAAGAATAATAACCCCATACGGTGGTATTGAATTTAAAACTCTAGAAATGTAGCCATCTGTCTCTGAATAAGTCAATTATCAATGTTTAGCTGTTTAGTGTCTATTATCACGCTATACTTTATGCGCGACGTTTTATCACCAGTTTTGCACGCATTTCAAACCACAGAATGAGGAACGTTTTCAAACAGCGTAAGTCATATATTACATCACAAGTACATCGATTGGGCCATAAGACGCTTCATCTTGTGCCTGAAGAGAATTCCGGGGATGCATAAAGGTCAGTTTTGTTCTCTGGTAGAACAGAACCATTTTCGGAATGGTCCGGCCCTTTTTTCGTTTCCTATATAGCACCTAAAGAGCACAGTACAGAAATGAACCACTGGTAGACCTACATGATGCGAGATCCGGCGTCTGTGTGAGTGTGTTGTAACGAGTCACTCAATTTTGCAGTCGAGTCGAGTCATTTACTACTTTCAATGTGACTCGAGTCATTGCATTATTTCTAAGAGGAAAATTATGATACAATTGCTCGAGTCATTTCCCTTTTGAAAATTAGTGACTCGAGTCATGACTCGTTACAACACTGCTGTGTGGTTGGTCAGTTCAGTATGGCGTTCCTTCTAGGGAAGCATAACTCAACCATAGGAACATAACTCCTTTCAAGCTGCTTGCATGGTTTCTGCCATTCGGTCCTGGCCGTTTGGGCTTATTAAAAGAAAAGAGAATTTGTAGAACACACAGGTCAACTCACCATTTTTTCCATGTTTGAGGCAGGGCCAGGAGCTTCTTTGCGGAATCTGTTATGCATTCGTAGAAGGGTATTTTTGTGAGACGATTTTAAGGGCACATAAGCCTTCAAATAATTTCTGTTCTTCTTTTTCTTCATTTTGTTCTGTAAAAAAGACCAAAAATACATTTATTCAGGTTAATTAAAAATTATGTGACAACTGTCATTTTGAAAATAGGTAAGAATAATCGCGACAGTACAATTTGTATATTTGTGGCTTACGATGTGTCCCCATACTCAGCTTGAAAAGTTCAACATCTCTTATGGGTTTGAAATCAACCCTGGCAAATAGATCAAGATAACACAGTTCATATTGAATTTATAGCTTTAATAAACCATCTGAACAATTTCATATGCCACTTGCGACAAATAGTAAGAGATAACTTCCGACCAGTGGACTCTAAACGACTAAAATTGCAATTTCTGTTCTGTGCAATAATTATTACCACTATAACAGAAGGACAATGTGGTTTGGACCTCATTTTAAAGCACGTGATCATTTATGACTTTAAGTTCATTCCATTTCTCTTATTTTGTAGTTCTGTTTAAGTTGTTTATTTTTTCACTTCAAGGACGGTACACCACATTTAATTCATGGAGCTCCATATTTAAATGAACATGTATACAATATTAGAACCACGGGCGTAAATACGGGGGGTGTGACACCCCCCCCGGTGAAAATCAAAAGTCGGTCTCTGAGCGCCAAAAAGTCGGCCTCGAATCCAGTTCAGTGTACCTTTGCAACAGTAGACCAGATATGAATAACGTTTGAAGTGCCAAAAAGCAAAAATAAAAAAAAAAAAAAAAAAAAAAAAAAAAAAAAAAAGGTCCTCGAAGATTCGGGTCGTACAACTATGATAGCGGGAGTCGGTCTCCAAGAAATGTAGTTGGTCCAAAAACAGTTCACCCCCCCCCCCCCGCGAATTCATGTATATACGCCCCTGATTAGAACAAAGGTGCAAAGGAAGTGTAAATAAAAGCGAAAGGCTTGTCGAGAGCACATCGGATTCCTTATAATAAGCTAATACATGAAGAAATGGTCAATAAAACACATAACAAGGCCAAACAAACAGATACAGTGAAATAAAAGTATACCACAAAACATACCTTCTCAACTAGAAATAAAGGAAAAAGAAACGAGGGACCGTACATCACATACCCCACTCCGCTACAGATAAAAAGCAGGCCCCCCGTGCCCCCCCCCCCCCCGAGCGGACCACTGTGCCCACCATATGGAAAATCGATCGAAAATAAATTTTAATACTGTGTAAACGATGGCTCTGGTATTACACCAGGCGATTTTTGACTAAAAATGATCCCAAAAGTCGTTAAATAATGAACGTATTTTGCTTTCTGTAACATTTTTGTTACACAATTACAAAAATTTTCGCGCGCTACGCTCGCTTTCATCTTCAGTTACATATGGCTTTAACACCGGGGGCAGATATGTTGGCTTTATATAAAGGTAAAGGTTCCACAATCAGGCTATTGTTCTTTCGTGTAGGTGTGATTCCCGGAAAAACACAAAAAGAATCCAAGAGAAGTTCTATCCTCTTTCTCTTATGATCAGGAAGATTCTTAATTCAGACTCAACATCATGATAACCATATTTTGTAAGAAACGTAAAGTGTCTCAATGTCCAGGGGTGGTGGAAGGTCGCCCTGCGACCAGTCGCCCGGCGTTTTGGTTTTGCTCTTAAAGAAAGACACACATCACCCCACATACATTTTGGTTGAGAGAAAGCAAAATTCTCAATTGGTCAGTGGTGAATGGTCTTTGATTGACATCATTTGATTGACATCAAAGTCAAAAGATGCAGAGTAGCTCACATTACACACCATGTGCAAAGAATGTTGTGATTACATATTATGGCCTTGTATGCCCATCAGGATATGACCTTAAGCAATAAACTAGGTTTGTGTCTGCACAAGGGTGTCTGCACAAGAAGGGGCTCAATACAGTAATTGGAAGGAGTAACTTAGTCGGGAGAACTGGAACTGTCTAGGACGAGTAGGGCAGATTCTTCCATAGAAACCCAAAGTTTCTAATTTTCCTTAATAAGAACCAAATATTTTTAATTTTTCGTCAACAGAATCCCAAATTTTTCGTCGCGAGCCAAAAATTTCGCGTTCGGCATCCTTTCTGTAACCCATTGCTTCTGGCCGGGCTTCGGGTTGATGGACCCCTAAGGGGAGCTTCGTCCCGTCGTCCGGCTTATCTTTTCACCAGCTTTTGCTGAGGCTGTATGCAGGTTTTACCGTGGTAACATTTTTCCTGCAAAATTTCGGCGCGCTTCGCGCGCAATTCTCACAAGCGAAGTTTTATCGCCTATGAACATTATTAGCATAAAAATTCCAGTGAACTATTCTAGCCAAAGCTAGGTGAAGGCTCAAACTTAGATGCTGGGTATCAAGGGGTTTTCATGTAGTAATCTAGTAACTTGAGTAACATTCGTAACGCGATGACTATATGGTTTGAAGCTAAATTTAATCGTACCCAAATTTATTCCAAAATTTATTATTTTTTCTTTTCATACAAAATTTCGTTCAAAGTAGAAATACGATAATGACCATCTGGATTTTGAACTGTGAAGAGATTGGTGTGCTCTCACTGTCATTCAAAGTCCTGCTCAAAGCTCCACTGTTAGTGTTCCCGTTTAGCTATTTCCTCAGACATTTGGGGAATTTCCCTCTGGGTCCCTAACAAAATCATACTGGACCACACCAAGACTGCCTAATGGCAGCTCCTGGTCCCCTCTCCGTTCGCAAAGTACTCAACTCTTCACCTGGGCTTGCGAAGCTGAAGAAGCATCATCGTGATCATAGTCTTGTTCCCTTCACTTGTGGAGACTTTCCACGTCTTTGTATTGCAAAAGGAGGCGAAAATGTTCATCACAAGAGTGAAATTTTCGGGCGCTTCGCGCGTATGTGCACACGAAAAACCGATTCCTTTAAGCTGGCTGTGGTAAGCTTGAGATATCACCCCCTGTAGTTCCCGCAAACTGTAATCATATGGTGGCTCTACTGTCTACAAACATAATTATCTTCTTCGGTGCCCCCCTATCGCCTATGAGGTGCAGGTGCCCCCCATGTAAGAATTCCTGGCTACGGGCCTGAGAAAAAGTGGAAGTACTAGAAGTACTCAGTAATCTTTGATGATACATAATTCATAAGAAAATGATTATTGGCTTACTCGTCACATAACTGGGAATGGTATTTCGAAAGCGTGATAGCACGACCCTGCCTAAATCTGAGTAATAGATTGCCTACTGGAAGACAATGTTAAAGTTCCCAATCAGTGAGTTCTCAATGTTTCTAAACAACACGTTTCTTGGTTAGATTGAGAGTTGGCCTGGTGTTAGTGTGTGAATTGGATAGGTCTCCGGGTAAAATGTCGGTAGAACCACATGGGAGTTACCTACGGACATAATTGCTTGTTGGGCAAAGCGAGCAGCTCGCCGGCTTTATGATCCGGGATCACCTTGGTACATGATCCCCAATTACCCCAGTGGCTTCCGAAGCACAAGAGATTCTAAACTGAATTACCCTTAACTACATTTTAATGTTATGCCTGAGCCATTTATTTGAATGAAAGGACGCAGCAGACACTGAAAAATATTTAGCAATATATCACACCATGGTAGCTCCATGGTCACACATGCATCCGAATCATAAAGCGAGAATCAACCCGGGACAAATAAAAGCTAAATGCACGATCAATTAATGTGAAGGAATGAGGAAATGAAGATTCCAAAACTTTTGTGGAACCTGTTGGTCTTTCTAATCTACTTACAAAGATAGGCTATCAGTGCATAGGCCTAGCCTCAACCTATATGCATATGCTCGTGACGACGAAGTAGGTCCCTATCACGGGTCAAGGCAGAAGAGATAAACGTAGATTAGAAAAGAAAATCACAGTTCGTTTGTTTGAAATTAACTCGGTGAATCTTTGACCAAATCTATTTTCAGGGAATATGAACATCTGATGTTCGTGACTTTCGATAGTGATATAAATCAAACGACATGATATGCCTGTCGAGCCTTGCCACATTAAAAGCGGCAAAAGAAGTTTCCTGTGAATTTAATGTACCGAGGGTCAGACATCGTGACACAACCTGAAAATAAAATCTCGACACTGCTTTGTTCTATTTAAATCAATGTTATAGATCCTGGTTAGACGAATACCTTTAAGGTTGGGGGTCATGAGGTCATTTCGGAGACCCACTCCAAAGAGATGTGAAGATGATTTACTGATATGGGTTAGCAACGGGCGAGAGATGGGATCAAAGAATGGTATCTTCTATAGACTTCTTGCTGTCCAATTCTGAGTTTAGTATATAGGCCTACGCGTTGGTCTATACGTATGGTAAAGGAAACTGTAGTATGTGAGGACCAGTTACTGTGCCGCAGGTTACATAGCATATGCACTGGAGTATTAGGTAGGTACGCCCATATGTACCGGTTAGACGGTAATTTGAACCAGCTAGAGTCAATTCACTATCGATAGTTCAATATAAAGAGTATACTGTCAACCATATAGACCTACAACTAGGGCTCTTATAAAGTCATTTACGACTCTAAACGCATTCATTAACCTACTTTTGATTTATAGTTTTGCGTTGGGAGGATTCAAATTCCCTATTTTAGCTCAGTCAAATTTGTAATATTTTCATGATGTAGAAATATCCATAGTTACATCTTGTCTTTACGAAATAGATGAAGTTGACAAAACTTAGAAAAAAAAAATTGTTTTTACATTGATCATTCCTTCAGGATCATATCATGGACAGATGGATGATAAACCTATAGGCTACTGCTCGGGCTTTTAGTAGCCTTTGTATTGGCTTGGAAAGCGAATTCTGGGGGGGAATACGGAACCCCGTATATGTTGCTTGTTGTCGACCCAGGTGACAATTCAGCCACGGAAGTAAGCAAGGGTGGACGGGGATCGTCCGAAAAGCATAAAATATTATTTGAAAATGAAAATATTCACTCAGTGATGGTAGGATAGCAATCCTAACAACGGTAACCAGGGCATTGGTATGATGGAACAGAACCAACAGAATCTGCTAGAGTTCTCCTCTCTGTTAGACTTTGTTAATGCCAAGTGCGTCTTCCCTAATCGTAGGAAGCTGTTCTAGCTGGGGAGGGGGCAGGCGACCAGACAAGGTACTAGAGAGGAAAGCTTTCAGAGGGCGACATATTTACTTAGGGGGCGAGACATATTAAAATGCAATGAGGCATAGGGGTTAGGGCGAGACATACTAAATGCATTGAGGCAATGGTAATTTTGAATTTTTAGGGGGCGAAAAATTTCTCTAGGGAGCGCCGCCCACCCCCCATTGGCTACAGGCTTGAAGTGGGGCTGAACGTTTTAGACCGCCGTCCTGGGGGAAGAGTGTAAGTGGAGGTGGTTTCCCATCCGCTTTGGAAAAACAATTTTGAATAGTTAAGGTTCCCTAGATGCAATTGTTGCTATACATTTTGGGCAGTTTTAGAAGAAGTTTATTAAAAATTTTGATATTTTAAGCAAAGTTTGACCTTTTATTGAAAAAGTTTGGCAAACTCCACAGCGTGGACAAATAAGGAGTTTCGGTTCTTCAAAACTGGGGAGCGAAAGCATACTTTAGCAAACATTTTTTACTGGGGGCTTATCCCTAGCCCCCTCCCCCTTCGCGCTTCCTACACCTAGGCGTCTTCTTCTACTCATGATGCTGCCAACTTGACTGTCCAGTTTTCAAATTAACGCAAGTGTACATATTGTTGTAGAATTACGACTCGTGGTTTTTAGCCAACACAGGCCCGTTCTCTCCGCATGCTGCCACTTTTAAAGAAAATTCAACTTCGTTATATATAATAAATATATATATATATAAATATATACATATATATATATATATATATATATATATATATATATATATATATATATATATATATATATATATAAGGTCAAAGTACTGCGTAGCACTTATGGAGTAGGTAGGTAAAAAAGTAGTAGATAGTGGTAAAAGTTTGTGAAAAATTCCACGACGTTTCGGGTTTTAAACCCTTCATCAGGTGGCAAAAATGCAAATGATCGTTAACACGGCCAAAACCGTACAATACGTTTGGCCGTGTCAAACGATCAGTTGCATTTTTGCCACCTGATGAAGGGTTAAACCCGAAAAATCGTGGAATTTTCACAAACTTTTAGCACTATTTACTACTTTTTTTACCTATATATATATATATATATATATATATATATATATATATATATATATATATATATATATATATGTATATATTTATATATATATATATATATATATATATATATATATATATATATATATTATATATACATATATATATATATATATACATATATATATATATACACCAGCGGTGTCTTTGTGCAGTTGTAAAATTGTAGTTGTATGCTACAAAGTCATGTTGAGTCGTCGGAAACACTGTTTCTTTAGCACCTACCTCCCTGCAGTGTTATTTCTACGATAACTTGCATATTATTGCCATTTTTACTGTTATTTTATGACATAATACGAGACAGAGAAGTGACCTCGCAAAACAGGTGCCGATATTCAACTTTGAAACAACAGATCGATGGAATATCATGTATGGTCTAAGTATGGTCTTATCTAAGTTATATTAGATAATACGAGACAATGAATGTGCTGACAAAAGGCATAAGCTGAGTCGAACGAAATAACAGTCAAAGATACTGAATGGTGACAAAGACTGCGCATGCTCAGACTTACGTCCATGAAATATTAGCATTGATCATACTGGCACTAAGATAATTATGTGATTACGTACTAGGAAAGAATGCTGTCATATACATAGCGAGATATTTCATTTTATCAAGAAAGGGATCGGAACGATAAGAGTCGTAAATGCCTCACAGTTGAAGGACTGCGCATGCTCAAAATGACTGTCTGAGAGAACACGAAATGTAACTATCTTTAACTGTTCCAACATGGATTTCATAAGGCATTCACAAACTCCTCAAAATTTGGTTCACGTAATATCAACTTCCCTTCATGCAAAGTTTTCAATTTACTGTAATTTTACTGCACATCGTCTCCCTCAAAAGAATGGCGTAGTTTGGTCAACCTTTAAATCAAAAAAAGGTTTGTTCTCACTTTAGCCATCCTTGAAAAACATCTGTATTGCATGTGTGACGTTGCTCTAATTTTACAAGATAATTGATCCCAACTACAAATCGGAATCTTCGGGATTGGTGGGCACGTCCGAACGAAGTGAAAACGCACACTATATTGATTATTTTTAATATGTAATTAACTTATCTCGTGGGCTTTGGAGCTTCGTGACTTTGATCTGGGCGGATTCATCATTTAAAACAGCTCATTTACAATAACATTGGAAGCTGTAAACCTGTACATAACAATTGTAATTCTATGACTTGAGGGATGGCCAGCTGGTCTAAAAATGTCATTAAAGTGCAACAAAACTCACCAGCCGTCTTATTGAATAAGGTTGGCAACGGAAGTAGTTTTTGATGGAAAATGAGCATTTCCACAATGAACAGCTTCTATTCTGTTTAAAAGCTAGTAATCATGAAAATGTGGTGGTAACGCCATGCTTTAACCACAGTCTGTCCGTGCAAACATAAAAAACTGTATGGGTTATCAGATTGTCTGTGACACAACCGGTCAAGTTGCTATCGACCGAAATGGGGCGAGAAATTGGCGAAGGTATGGTTAGACAGCCTCATAGAAATTTGCATAGTCTACCAACATTAAACCTTTTCAGCTATGAAACACTGCTAAAACCATTTTGTTAAATGATGACAAAACGTCAGGAAATAAAATTAAAGAATACAAAGATTTGCTGTCAATTAGTTTCAAAAGAAGTTTTTCACACATTTTCATTTACACCGATCATTGGTTATCAACTGCACAATAAAATGATAATCAATAAACAAAAAGTTTCAAAGAGTTGACGCTACTTTTCCTGTCTACTGTTTGTATCTATACAAAAATCCCCCTTTTTTTGTTTGTTTTTTTGTTTTTTTTTTGTTTTTTTTTTTTTTGTTGTCGTTGTTCTGTAATTGTACAGAACTTTACAGACATTTTAAATTTTAAGAAAACTGACCCATAAAAAGTTAGGAACTGTAAGACAAATCAATTCAATTTTATGAAATCACCACATTTAATGATAGTTAAGCTATAAAAATGCTCATCGCTGTTTTAAAATGCCAAATTTGAGGATTTCCACATTTTAAAAGGCCAAATTGACGACCCATATAAACAGTGTACGTCAAAACCAGTACATCATACATGGTAAACCTTTCATCCTTTCTTTTAATTTTCTTCGGGAGATACTTTAAACCATGTTCCATTCACATTTCTTCAACATTTGATTACTACAGGTAGAAAACGAATTCCTAATCTACAAAACATTCCCAGACAGAGGAGTGACGGATCATTTGATATCCCAGAGTCTCTCTCTCCCTTTCTCTTCTGTTCTTTCAAAATACTTGTTTTTCTATAAATCAGTGTTTCCTATATCGTTGACTGGAGGTCGTAACAATTTCCAATTTGTTTTTCAGTAAATAGTGAAAGTGTAAGGCCCATACGTTGATATATTGTGTGATACAGACATGTATAGATTTGTATTACCTTTTAATTGAGCTTGCTCGAGTAATCAGTGAGTTGTGTGGATTTTTTCCATTGGAAACTATTATAAGTAAATTTTACAATCAGTCAATTTGAGTCAACAAAACACTGAAAATGACTCGGCTCGACTCGACTCCACTCGATTCGACAGCAAAATGGATCGACTCCTGTAAGTTTAGTAACTGATAGCCATAGGCTGCACGCCTTTTTCGATAAAAGGAGGTTGGTTTGAAGAGTAATTTGAATAATACAAGTGCTATTTTGGTTTTCTTTTCACATCAGTTCTGATCCAATTTGTGCGGACCCCCCCCCCACACACACACACACACAACACACACACACACTGATCTGTGACGACATAAATTCTGTATTTCCGTGTAGGTCATCTCGGCAAATTAACCAATGAGTGAATAGTTTTGTAACAAAGTTTCAAAGTTCAGCGAAATAAACGAAAAACTTCTTCTGGGTCATGCACGATAAATCTAGAAATGATCATCATATCAGTCAAACGCACCTGATGACGCATACATGGAAGTTACAAGTTACAACTGATCACATGTACTCTAAGTATAGACCTCACTCTAAAAGAAGGTGGGAGAAATCTATAAGCTAGGCCTAGTGATGATGTCATTAGGTAAGTCAACCAATCAGCAAACCTTTTGTATTTTCCCATGTTAGGTTGTAGACCGGTTCAGTGTTTCCCATTGGCAAAATACAGACATTTAACAACTTCATTCTGCGAATGGATTAGTGGCAGTGGGGATGAAAGTTCAACATATATTTTTGGTCAGGTCTATGAAATTTTTACGACAATTGGGTTCGTCAAAAAACGTCCGCTAAGTCTACAAGATGGCAATTTATGATCACAAAGTTATGAAAGCAAATGGTAGTGCGGTCAGGTATGCCTATAATCTTACAGGGTAGGACTTTAAACGGCATCCGGTTGTGGAGTTTGTTTAAACGTGGGAGTAATGAGGTTACCCTTTGCCACAACTGCCTCCGGGGTACCCTTGGGCAAGGTGCACCTGTATTTGCCCAGTTCTTTTTAAGTGTTGTTGCCTTTGGGCGTAGTGTTGCCATCGGGCGTGATGTTGCCTTCGGGCGTGTCGTTGCCTTCCGGCGTTGTGTCGTCCTCGGGCGTGTGGTAGCCTTTGGGCGTGTGGTTGACGGGTGGGACTTTGTTTTTTGGGATGGTTCGTGGCTGTTGGGCTAGGGTGTTGTTTTGGGGTTGGCTGCCAGTGGCAGTTTCTGAATCTCAGTAGTAAAAAAGACTCTTTTGTTACCTCTTGTATGGTGTGTATAGTTTGTTTGGCATTGTGTTTGTGATCCGACAGGGTTTTTGTTTGGGTTTGGGGTTCTTTAGTTTCTCAGTGCCTGTTTCTACGTACTTAAAAAGCTCTCCCTATGTCATATTATATATCCTTTCTCTGGTCTGGCCGTGCCCGTTTGTTTACCACGTAAAAAGCACACCCGGACTTTAAACTGCGTCCGGTTGTGGAGTTTATTCAGCCAGTCTAGAACGACACTTCGCACGTCAGGTTGTTCGGTAGTTAAGTTGTCCCTTGGGGACGTATAGCTCCTTAAGGGAGTAGAACTCCTTTGGGAGTATTGTCTGGGTTTTCGCCCCTGGCTCTTCGCCAGAGAGTTGAGGGGACTTTTGGAAAAAAGGTTGTGGAGTTTGTTTAAACGTGGGAATAATGAGGTTACCCTTTGCCACAACTGCCTCCGGGGCACCCTTGGGCAAGGTGACCTTTATTTGCCCAGTGCTTTTTGCGTGCTGTTGCAGTCGGGCGTGCTGTTGCCTTCGGGCGTGTCAGCTGTTGCCTTTGGGCGTGTGATGTTGCCTTCGGGCGTGCGATTTGGGATGGTCTGGTTTGTGGTTGTTGGGAGGTTTGGGTGTTGGTTTTGGGTCGGGGCGGTGGTCGCTGTCGGCGGCGGGTGTTGGTGTTGAGGGCGGTTGTTGGTGAAGGGTATGGTGGTGATGGTTTCTGTTTATTTGTGGTAACAAAGACTTTTCTTTTCTTTGCAGCGTGTGGGTAGTTTTTGGTATTATGTTTGTCATCCGACGGGTTTTGTTTGGTTTTGTTTTCGATCGTGTCCGTTTCGAAACACGTTAAAGGAAAATAAATCTTATACAAAAACAATACATTCAGTGGACTGTAATTGTGCTTTACAGTCTCAATTAATTTACTGGGTTAGGTTAATCAAGTCTAACGTGTTTTTTCCACTCTCAATTCGAATCCTTATGTTTGTGGTTATGATGGGCAGTCATCGATGGGCAACCACGATGCACTTAAATGTCATTTCCCTTTTAATCTTCATCGTGGTCCGATTTTAATGAGATTTACTGTCGGCATTTTCCGACGAACGATCTTCGGAGCTTACTAGAAAGGAGATCCGATATTATTATACCCCCTGAACAGGGAGTTGTCAATAGAACGCTAGAAACTCCCTGCTCTCAAGTGAATTTGCTCTTGTCCCCAGCATGATGGCTTCACAGAAAAGGTGTCTTCCTATAGTTTTGGAGGATACTGTACGGCTAGTGGAATCATTTTCGATCCTTCTGATAATTATGTCAAAATTTTGAAGGGGTCTATGTTATAATACTTAAACAGTTTTAATGAGCCGACCGAATGGTCTTTGGGGCAAATGCTTCCGAGTAGATATCAAAGCATCGTACAGTGAGCGCCATCATAACAGATTCCGATTCGGTAGCCCGACGACAACCTTATTTGTTTGGGAAATATTTCGTCTTTTGAATACTGACGGATTTTCATGTGAAAGAAATTTGCATTGCCGAAGGAAGATTTTTGTTCCTTTCGTTGTGCAAATGTGCACTTTTCGACCGTAACCTACTAACCTGTTTTTTTTCACCGCTATTGCAATTACCGTCACACTATTGGCCTATTTTACGTGTTAGTTGAGCATCGGCGACGGTACAGAAAAGGACGAGGATGAACACACCGCGTTAGCGATTTGTGTCATCTATTGCATCCGAATCACTCAGTGGCAGCGTTGAAGTACCTTAACCCCAACTAACCTCTTTCACATGTTGAAAGCTATATTTATTTGATCAAAATGATTTATTTATCCAAACGGCATTGAGAAATGTTGGTTCTTAACATTTGGGAAGTAGTGGGAGGATATAGACCCAACATCTAAGAAAACAGAAGAAATTTTAAACAATAGTTACTTTCAACACAATCTACGGGCAAGGTACTTCATTCTTCGCATAAACGTAATAATACAACCTTAACAACGGCATTCCAACATATAAGGTCAAAGGTCAATTCTTTTTAGCATCATTGTCTCTTTACCAGATGTTACCGGAAGAGGGTCGTTTAATTAGGCAAAGCTTGCCGGATTTAAAGGTGTATTTTCAGTTATGTTTCGTTTCCGAGTAAATTCTTGCAGTCACGGCTAATACCTCTTCACCAAAAGGCTGTGGCATAAGTTCTTGACAAATTTGATTTTCTTTCCGCGGCCATCATCAGTTTTGATTTATGAGCAAAAAAGAATATTTTTGTTTATCTTTATACATTACAACAACAAAATGACCCTCGAGTATGACTGATTTAGTATTTTAACACAATATAGAAGGCTATAAGGCATTGTGAAACGTGTAGGTCTAATATGCAAAGAAGGTAGGGCACATAAGGATTCCGCATTCCCAAGAGTGTATCAAAAAGAGCCATTTTTATTTCTTGATCTAGTGATATGGCTATTTTGCCGCGATTGTTGACGGACCGACGATTGCAACAGACTAGCAGTACAGTACGGTATTCGTCGCCAAGAAGTACAATGATCTATTGAAGTTGAAGTTGAACATTTGTTGGACCCACATATGTTTTATGTCAAAATATTACCATCCCGAGGTGCATTCACAGTGATACCACCACGAATTTCGACTTGCTCACAAGTGGTTCATTATAGACAGATTAGTATGTGAAAAACTTGCCAAATTTTGGAAAAATGCAACGTTCGGTCTAAATGGAGAAAATGAAGCCCTTTGATATTTTCCTTCCATTCGTGTTTGTATTTTGTCTGAAATGTTGAAGATTCATCTCAAATTACGCAAACTACAGTACCTCGGGGCCATCTTGGTAAGGCTAAATCTGTTTAACGGTGGCGACAGTATTGGTCACGTTATTCTCTGTCTATAGACCATATGCATATGACGTCACAGAACAGAAAGTGCGCCCTCCAATGGAGGCAAGAGCGTATCCTTGCAACTTAAACCAACAAATGCAGATAGCTGACTGACGGTGTACCGGTCGGATTACGCCCGTAGTCTTCTACGCGCGTGCGAAGTCTACTTCGTGCCACGTACTTCATTGTTTTGCCGGCAAAATGACTTCGCGTGACGTCAATGCATAAGGTCTATATGTATAGGTTGTCTGTGGATACCACACAAATTTATGGCAGTTCTGTCACAATATAGACCTACTTTCATTGACATTAAAACAGTAACTACATTACGGAAGGTGTTATAAAGAGATGGGGAAATTGAAAGAGGACGTAAAAATAAACTTTAATGGGAAAATTTGAATCATATGGGGCAATGAGGACCTGCACGGGCATAAGCGTATGGGACCATTTCGATTTGGGGAGGGAGATGGGCACAAAGTATTTTGCCCGAATCTCTGAGCCTTTGTAGAAAGTCTTGCCCGAATTTCTAGGGATTATTCTGTCGGAATTTCGGGGTTGTCCAAAAATTGGGGGGCACAGTGTCCCCTGCTCCCGCCTCATAAGCGTATATGCACGGGTAGGCCCAGTAAGTACAGAAGTAGGCTATAATCCGAAAACTGCTAGTGAGCAGGAAGGCTAGCTGTAACGTGTTACTTGAACCGAAGAACCATTAACTGTATGAGAAAAGAGTGATCGATGGAATGATAAATCACTCAAAATCCTTCGCTGTTACTTTGATTTGAGAAGGTGGGGACTACAAGGTCACAAGGTCAAAGCTGTAACTGAGTTAGATATGATAAAAAGTTCCACACAGGGAGTGACAGCGTAGCCTGTCCTTCCAAAGTATTTTGACAATAGCGATCCCGAAAAGTACGTCTGACCACAGCTCTGAGGGAATGAATCGTTGTGAAGGGATGATAGTGCTTATTTCACGGTTACCGTACTAGATGTAGCGATGTGACTTTCCACATTGTAGAGTTACTTTAAAGACAGGCAGTCATCACCCCAAAGTACATTCTCGGTGTGGGGTCATCAAAATTCTCAGCTGGTTACTGCTCTTTGATTGACATATCAAAGTTTGAAAATTCAGATGTACCTCAAATTCCATACAACGCTGAGAGAGTGTCTGGATTATACATTATAGCCTTGTATGCTCGCCAGGAAATGGCCTGAAGCAATAAATAGGTCTGTATCTGCACAAGGAGGAGCTCTGCACAGTTATGGGAGGAGCTACAATTTGCTTAGTTGGGAGAATTGGAACTAGGGTCTGGAATGACGAGAATTGCCCTTTAAAGGTCTGCAGACATGAACGAAAACAGCTGTTTTACTTCATAACGATAGATAAGTTAAGCTCCCTGATGACAAATCCGTTGTAATTATTTGAATATCTTCTACTGTTCTCAAGATAAACCTATTCAAAGTTTGACCATTTCTGAGATTCCTCATTTGCGATGCATAATTATGATGTGGATTGTTGCACGGGGTGTGTATTACTTTTATTAATCCTTAATAAATTATCTGTTAATTACTTACCCTTGGTTTCTAGTTGTGGTGTTCAAGGCGAACACTTTCGAAGTAGCCAATAGCTACTTCCAAAATACCCCTTCCCGGGCATTCTTCTATTACGACTGTCCTTGGGATGAAGGTTAATCAAACAAAGGATAACATAAAACATATTTCATGGGTCCCTCTTTCAATGTCACAAATTTGCATATGTATAGCTCATGTTTATTCATGATGTAAGTTCAAACACAGTGATTGTCTTTTAATATGGTCAATATTTGAGAGATTTTGATGGGAACTGCGACTATTTAAACGTTTTTAATGTTCTTTTCATCAAACAGGCATGGTATGACATTTACATGTCTACAGACCTTTAACTATGGCAATAAAGAACTGCATAATAAGTGTGACATGAAGTACGTAAGGGAGATAACAGTGTCAGCAATCCAATACCATATAGGCCTACCTATAATTCACTCAGTGATAAAGAAAAAATATTGATCTGAGTTACAATAAGAAATCGTGCATTGAATGTATCATAATTGCATGGCAAATGTGAGACGCTGTTAGTTCCCTACTGAAAGTGCTCTATAAGTATACAATGACTGCTCAATACTACACGCCTGGCATATCTGGAAGATTTCGTGAACTATTCCTCAGTTTGGTCCTTTGGTCTCCTGAAAATTCATCAAGTAGATCTATTTTGACAATTCGAGATTATCAAGAAGTGTTCCGTGCCCAAGCCGCGTTCCATGCATGCAGAGAGGTTGCGCAGCAGCACCTGGCCCCAGCTTGTCTCTTTTTTCTTTCCTGTTAATATTTATGTTCATCAACGAAAATAAAAGGAGTGTTGGCAAACTTCCAATGACCTTCAATATATCACTTAAAAAATATAAAAATAAAAGATAAAAATTGTGCCTCTTGTGTAACTACGTTATTATTTTTGAAGATTACCGGTCACCGAGGAAGATTATAACGATTGCTGACGTTTGCGTTCAATTATTGTATAGCTCAAAGTACAGACAAATACCAAACGAGAATCTAGGTAAATAGACTACCCATAATGACAGGATCAGAGAAAAGCGAGGGTCGGACTATCTTGCTGACTGAGAGTCTTACCAGTCAATTTGTCAGTTGTAATTCGTTTCTTAAGAGACACGCTGCAGTCTAAAACTTTTGGTAAGGGCCTTGGTTGAGTGACTGTCGGTTGCAATCGAGATCAATTGTGCATGAACTACGGATAGTGCACGCAAGTTATGGTATATACTTCATGTTGATGTTGTGACGTATGCAATTCACCACGTCAGAAACTTAATACTGTTATAGGGGTTTTGTTAAGCAGGACAGGTCGTGTACCTTGTTAGTTGCTCCCCTATGCTCATTACTGACGAAGTACTGTGATGAAGAGGAATTTAAGAGACGATTTCTCATTGCTGTAAACCAGGTCTCCAAACTTTTTTGCTCGGTGGCCCAAACTTCTACTCCAGGATTTTGGTGGCCCTCAAATTGACGAGTCGATGAGAAGATGGTAATTATTATTTTTGCTTCCGAATCCTTTTCGTGACCCCTAGTTTGCCGAACCCTGCTGTAAACAACATAACCTTTGAAATTTTGGAGGGTAACACCGTGTCAGTATGGCATTCATGTCGACATATTATACCATCAAGGGGCTATTGCCTGATTAAACTTTCGCTGAAATAAAACAATGACCCAACACTACCAGATTAGAAGGGAGGAAGCACAGTAAATGTTAACGGCTCTTATTCTGCAGGGAGGGTGGGGAATGGCACCAAACGCTAGGAGGCAGTTGAAGTCTTTCAGATGAGCGCGGGTAAGTTGTACATTAAGAGCTTGACGGTGATTGGCTGAACCCCAACCTCACCCTGCCCCCTAATTGTTCCATGAATTTTGGGAAACCGTCGTAATGCGAGGAAGCCGGCTAGTGAGATAGCAAAAGGTTGGCCCAAAACTTCTTCAGCACGTTGTAAATGTAGGCGATATAGCCAGTAGCCGGTATAATTCAGAAGATAACCAATAATCATTCAAATAATTTTAAAGACCAAACTTCGTCGTCTCAGACAGTTAAAATTCTTTGACGCAGGTTATTCTTCGCTCCTATAATCCAGTTTAAAATTAAACTGTTTAATGTAATTTAAAATGAAACTGTTTCTTTCACCTCCAGGACAAAGTCATTATTCCTTCACTTGTAGCTTAAATGATTGCCCAAGGCCACATTCTTCTGAGTAAACAACAGTGTGTGATTTTATAACAACACTCTAAAACAGTTTTAAGGAACTACAGTTTTGCTTATAATGTGCGATAAAATGGGACCTTTTCT
This sequence comes from Holothuria leucospilota, assembly GCA_029531755.1. Taxonomy (NCBI): domain Eukaryota; kingdom Metazoa; phylum Echinodermata; class Holothuroidea; order Aspidochirotida; family Holothuriidae; genus Holothuria; species Holothuria leucospilota. The sequence continues at coordinate 16,500,551 of CM055965.1, forward strand.
TTGTATAAAATGCTGTAGTGTGCCACTGCCCCACATAGGCCTATCGGGAATGGTTCTTCCCCAGTCGAAAACGAAAAAACAAGTTTTCAAATGAAGTTCCAAATTATGGCTAACTTTGCGTATTGAGTGTTGTCAGCAGTCCCCAGCATTTTGACTCCCCCCCCCCCCTCCCTCCAAAAATAAAAAAAATGCTACCAACGTAGCTCTGTGCCGCAGCCGTGAGCAAATTGTACACGAAACAATTGTCACTGTTTTACACGATCTGTATATGTAGCCTATCTTTGTCACCACATGGAAGTACTATTTCGGTGGTACGTCCACGGTCACGTGCACTTCATATTTACCTCCGTAGCAGGTTGAGGATATGTACAGTACGCCTCTTTTTCACGTACATACTCCGCAGGTACCGGTATTACGAGTGCAGCCAATATAGGTGCAGGAGTTAATACACGTCCGCCGGGCGGGCAAACTTCATACCGGCTTGTGTTAAAAATTTGAGTTTTAATCATGTTCATTCTGGTGTTATTGTCAAGATGAATACCAAACTCAGTGGTTAAGCAAGTCTTTCCCTGCAGGGTAACGGTAACTTTTTAACTGATATCCCAGCTGGTAAGTTCAGAGAGCACACGATACGCAGTGCGAGGTAACGACCAGATTGCGTATTCAGCCGTTTGTTTTAATACAGTGATCTTTGTACTTGGTTAAAGGAATAATATGACCATATTTTTCTTTTCAAGAAATGTAAACTTTGGAAGGTCCATTCATACTTGAGTATGGCGCTATAAACCTATGAAAGTTGAACGCTCTTGAACTGTGAAGTGTGTCCTTCATTAGTCCGGAAAGGAAAGAGATGACCATGTATAGTTCCTACAGCTTTATAGCGCGTGAAAATTGGGAAGTAGGCCTGTACACCGGCCTTAAACTATTTATTTCGTAATGAAGGGGAAAAGTTACGGAACATCCCGGCAAAACACAGGCGTATGCATGAGCTAGGGAGCCGCCAGGCTGCAGCTCCCTTCCGATGTTGGGATAGTCCTACTGTGACAAATTTTTGAAAACAATTCGACAATTTTCTCGGGCAGCACAGGTTTTTCTCGGGCAAACGGGCCTCAGCCCCGCACAAAATAATGTCCCTTACCCCTCGGCGTTAAACCATGAGCAATATGACCGAAACCCCCACAACGTGAGAAAAACCTGTGGAATACGATAAAGAGGTCGTACCGTAGCTTGCTTTTTGTCAAATTTACCCAAATTTGGCATTGAAAATGTCATTTAACAACCCTGGCTCACATGGAATGCCTGCATTCTATAGTAAGCAATACCACCTGGCTGTTTCGACAATTGAATCACTTTTAATGGCGTTGTTTGTTACGTCCTTCCTACCACTAACATTCAGAGTTGGTCATTTTCATCACTGGAAGACATTTGAGGTGACCTGACACAGACTATTAATTTTGCTTTGCCATGGAAAAGACGCATTTTGCCTGATTTATCCGTTGTATAATGTTATTTTTCTCAATTTGCATTGTGTTGTGATCTTCTGAGCTAGAGAGTTAGATTTTGCAGGGTCCATAGGAGAAAACATGAACTTCTAAATTGTCTGAAACTGCTGTAATAGAAAACTAAAAATAAAGCAACGCCTGCATTTTTTCTTCACGTTAATACATCGCTTTAACAAAGAGAAAAAAACCCACACGGCAACGGTATGCTACTTACTACAAGATGTCCCCCGCGAAGGAATTGTCAAGGACTGTCCAACCATGGAATTATAACTCTGCATCCGTGGTTCAACTTTTTAAATACTGACTGACTGAGTGACTGACTGACTGGCTGACTGACTGACTGACTGACTGACTGACTGACTGGCTGACTGAAGTATATGATAAGCCACAAAGAGACAGTAATATGGGCCTTATCGTGTTTGCCTAGATTTTCCTTAAAGGCAATAGGCAGTCGCCCCAAAATTTTCTTTCAAAAATCGGCAAACTCTTGCAAATCTCCTCTTATTGCATTACAAACACCTCTGAAGAATTTTTGAACATAACTATTACAAACAATAGGTAAAGCAAGGAATAATTCTCCTTGAATTTCACACTCAATTTACCAACAAAAATATTGTCACATGATCAAAATAGGCCAATCATGAACTAGAGTGACAGGATACACTCACTCTGACTGGGGTGACTGCATACTGCCTTTAAAGTGAAATATTGCGTTTGTTTTACAGAAAATTTTCATATCTTTGAAAACAATATTTATACGAATGATAAATAATTCAAAGTAATGCAGTCCGACAACGTTCTCTCCATGAATAATATGTTGGCCCAAACTTTCAAAAATCCAAATGATGCAACTTCCGTGACTCTTGAAATGCATAATATCTGAGGAGATAAAGCTACTGCTGCCGTGGAGTTTATTGGTGAGACTAAATGATTGCAGCTCTTATCCAGGTCATGTTGTTGCATTTTAAACATAACATTTCTCTTTAACCCTATCGAAAGCTCGAAACGACCACAGAGGCAGGTGCGTAGCTACGGGGGGGGGGGGGGCTGAGCCCCAGATGTTTGCCAGCCCCCCCCCAAGAAATTGTGCGTGTCCTAATAAAATGTGTAAGAATTAAAGGTCAAGAGCAGTCGTCCCAAACTTATTTTGAAGCAACAGCTAAATGTCACAATTTTCTTCTTATTTCTGTGCAAAGTATCTTTCACAATATTTTAGGACTTCAATATAGCATATTCAAGGTAAACCAATCAGTTACTTCTAGTAAATTTCACGTTTAAGGAGAAAAAATATTGTCACATGACTCTCAAGAGCCAATCATGAAACAGGACAGTCTACTACACTACTTCAAGTTGGGGTGACTGCATATCCCCTTTAAGTACGGCGATCGATGCCGTTACCCCCCCCCCCTTGACAGCTAGGCCCCCTAAACATTTCATCCTAGCTACGCCCCTGCACAGAGGTAACATCACTAGAAATGGATGTTTTCTTCGATTAGAGTAGCCCTATGGACAGATGGATACACTCTTGGGTCCCTTCTGACCCTTTTCAGTTCACCCCCATGCGGCCCCATAGCTCTAAAAGTTCCAGGTCTGATGTGGACAAAGAATAAATTTAAAAATAAGTCGCCACAGTGAATAGGCCTAAAGCAACAGTCGTAGATATAAGTTAAAGTGCATGGCAGATGATAGGTTTCAAATCAGATTTTCTGCATGAGCACTCTCTGACATGGGGTCTAACAACCACGGTTCCCTTTCTTCTAGGGAAACCTCCCAAAATGTTGGAAACTGGCCAGAATGGTAGTACGATAATCTGACTCTTAACAGCTATAATCCGAGGACTGAGAAGTTTCTCTGATTTGTCTGTATTTAGTCGCATTTATCTACCATGGTACTTCAAGGCCAGACCTGTTGTATTCCGAAATGATTAGGTATCCATCTAGGTCTGTAGTTCCACGGTTCATGTCTTCACCAGATAAACACATTTTCGGATGACCTACAGGCCGATAGAAATCTTTCTTTCAAGAACATACTGTGTTAAGCACACCTTTAGCTTTACAGAATGTTTTTATTCGACCACGAATCAAGCTTGGAGGTACCCCGGGGGTATGGTATGTCCATGGCTCACCAATTGAATGCACCAACGAAGAGGATAATCGGATGATATAATTATTTCCGGGTGAGAGAAATAAGCAATAACTGTGACGAAAAAAAAAAACTTTGAACAACAATCACTTATCTGTGACACAGTAGTACAGTATCTCAGCCCAAAAGTATTGCACACCTTCCACGGTGGCATAACACTTTTACAGTGGCATAACACTTTCACGTTGGCGGTTGGCATAACACTGTACGGTGGTATAATGCCTGTGTCTTGACTCCTCAGGCATGAAGATTAATACTCGTTTTCCAGTGGCGTGGATCCAGCTCCAAAAGTGTGGGGGACCTTTCACCACTTGCGAATCGCCGTCCTAAGGGAGGGGCCTAAGGGGAGGGTTTCCCCTACCCTTTGGAAAAAATGAAATTAGAAGGTGTCTTTATGGCAAATGGTGCCATATTTGGGCGCAATTTGGCTTTTAAAACGTAGTGTCAATTCGTAATCTATGTTATATTACAATTCATCACAGTTTTAGTTTTCATTATTTTGAAAAAGTGGAGGGGGACTTTTTGGAGATGTCCCCCTTCCAAAAAAGTGAGGGGAACCGCCCCCATCCCCCTATGATCCACGCCCATGTCGTTTTCTCTTCCCCCGCCATCCCTCGTAAACGGGGCTCGAGTAATAATGTACAGTGTTGGGAGCAAAAAGTTCCACTCAAGTGTGTCAATAGGCTGATAAGTTATTAGACTCACGGCAACGCTGGACTGCAGATAAACTTTACGAACATAGTGGAGTCAGGGGGTTTCACCGCGTCACGTGATCGTGCTGCTCCATTTAACTGACGTAACCAACCAGATGAGCACTGCACTTCCTTGTCTTTACAGTAAATAGGCATACGAACGTGATCGTGATATACGATCCCTATCTGTCTGGAGCCTAACTATACAGTAATATGACATTGTTATCACCCATGAGACTGTCTGGTCCACCTAGGGCCGGGCGAGAGGGGGGAGGGGTCCTGGAGTCCAACAACAGTTTGCAAATGAAGTTCACAATTTCACAGAATATTTAAGAAAGGTTAGCATTCCTTACACAAGACGGCCTATGTTTATTTTAACCCACCAAAACAATTTTCTCTTCGTCCGCCTTTGCACCCAAAAAACAAAAATTGTTGAAGGGGAGAGGAGACGCGTGTCCTAGTTTGTGTCTTTTTTCTGCTACTCTTTCCCCTATGTGTATCAGCTTTGTCTTCCTCAGCCTGGGTGTCACTACCCGACAAGCTCCAAAGGGTTTCTTAGTGCACTTCCTTTCACATTTTTTTTACTTTGTATATTCAGGGAGTTGCCATTAGAATGGCAACTCCCTGATTTACCTATAACTTGATGTTTAACTTGTGTTAAATCAAACATAGGCCTAAGTGAAATAAATAGATCGAAATGGAAGACCTAAAACGGCTATTTGAGTGACATATTTTTTGTAAGGGGTGACTGGGGTTTCGGGCCAGAAACAACCGCCTGAGAGGTCGAAGCCCCTGCGCCCCTCTTCCCGATGCCTGGTGGTATACCGCACTCAACTGAAAGCTTAGTATACAATTGCCCGCCCGGCGGCCGTGTATTACTCCTGCACCTATATTGGCTGCACTCGTAATACCATGTACGCCAAAGAGGAGTATATATTCGACACCTGCTATAAAGGTAAAGTATAAAACTACCTTTTCCTATTCTCAGACTCCCATAAATCTTCAGGCTGCAAGGGGAGCATTAAGTGGACTACTTACCTTCCTTGAACGCTTGTGTATTGCATTGTTTTCTGGTATCCATTTTAGTACATAAACATTTACCCGTTGCGAATTTCATGCCGTCTTGTGGGCCAAACTAGGGAGGAGATATTACCTCCCTGACCAAACAGACCCCTTCTTGCAATTTCAAAGGATTGTTGGATAGAGTATCATGCGTCGTTTTCTTCAATGGCATTGTACTGTGGCAAAAGACGACGCACCCCAAAATTCTATCCCACACTCCCGTGCAATTGCTATTCGAAAAAAAGGGTCATTGTGTGCTCAGCGGGGTGTATAACGGCATTCAAACCACATGTACAGTACAATGAAATGAATACATCTCTTTTCCTATTGAAACCTTTAATTCGTTTGCCAATTATAGCCACAGTTTACCACAATATGAAGACACTTCTGTCATCCATCTGTTTCACGGATTTGCCGTTACATTATCTTTGGAACAATTTGAAAGACTCGGCACAAAAACGTATTTTCAATCCGAGAGCTTTAAAATTTTACTGTTTATTGCCGATTGATACCTACCACAACCAACTTTTGATAAAAGTCAAACAACTAGCTATATACTGTAGCTAGCTACTCGCTATACAGGCGTTAAGTGCCTATACATGGGCCTAAATCAGGCTTCAGTTAGTGCTAGATAGACTGACTAGAAAGAAAAATAGTGATTATTCAGGATCGAATGAATGCAGACCCAATCCCATGTACCTAAAGGCAGGAAAAAAAACACCTCCACTCAGGAACCGCACGACAGGTACGTACGGTCACTGTCGTGAGGTAGCTGCCGTACAATGTTCCACGACCTCCCTCCCCAAATAAAAAAATACATCTCCCCTACACCCCACACCCCCTCAAGAAATAATAAGCATGCAGCAAGCTCCTCATTCATGTGAAAGAAATTAGGGGGATGTAATATAATGAATAACTTCGCAATGTATAACTGAAGTAAAACGTTACTAGCCTACAGTTCCTTAGTAAAGAGGCTTTGGCAGGCCTTGGTCGCACACAACGCAGATGGTGGTTGTTACTTCTTGTATGACAGAGTGAATAGATTTTTTTGCTCCAAAGCAACATGCAATCCATACCATCATCCATGGTCCCCACATACAAGACAACTTGTGATTTTTGTGGTCTGTTAATTTCCATCATCGTAAATATTACGAAACGGTTTCTTCGCATTGCATTGATCTTGGTGGTCACGGTCTGCATAGCTGGCCGTACGTCCCCCCCCCCCTCACATCTGTGAGATATTGGTTTGTGAAGCCAGGAATGATTGAGGCTCAGTGAGAAGACTACTGTACCTCCGCTAGACTAAGTATAATCTTGGAACCTTCGGTGGATCAACAGGTACTCATTGAATCATTGCAACGAAAACAAGAATGCAGTTATCTAAACCTGAACTGACCAACATGAAACAAAGACTTAATAACCGATATAACACACCTACACCGACGATCATGCAACAACTCGGCATCGAGAGCGACAACACCCAACGTTGATTGATATTTGCCCACCACCAAAATCATCAAATCGTTCTTAGACCCCACCACCACAACCGACGCCAATCCCACCGTCAGCAACCAGCACTTATCAAGTCAACTTCGAACTCTCGGTTCTCTGTATACTTGGCCACGCGATGATTCACCCTCACCTCATCACATTAGGTCCCTCTTGAGTCAGAAAGTCTAACTCACGCCCATTGAACAGTTGAAGGACCTGATTATGGTGGACCATGCAGCTAATAAGTCGTTTAGATGGAGAAGACTAAAGTTATTCTTGGAATCACTTCTACCAACATTAATAGCCCGACCTTCACATTTGACATTTTAAGCACTGTGTTATTCTTGGGACTAACCAGGGCCGTGCACAGGTGGGGCCGCGATGCATCTATAGGGTGGCCAAGTCGGAATAGAAAGTCCCTCATATCAAATTGCATTACCCCTCATCTACATGCCAAATGGTCTGTGACCCACTTTATATTTGCCAGATTAATAAAGCCCTATAGAGAGGGAGAGAATTCAGAAATTGTGCCCCCGTATAGGAAACGTTCGTGAGCCCCCAGTGTCCCTGCTAAAAAAATCCTGGCTACGCCACTGCTGTATCCAGAATGACAGGGCAGGAAATCCATGGATGTCGATGTGCCAAACATGTAGTTACTAGCTAATTGGTCAGACAAGACTTGTAATCTGATTGAAGCCATGAAGCAAAAGCAGAGTCGGCAAGTTATCTGGTTCACACGAAGATCTGAAGAAATGAAGCTTGGATTCCCTTATCAATGAATATCACCTCTTATAATGTAGGCTTATATTCCATGCCACACGTACCTGAGATTCCCTTACCAACAAATATCACCTCTTAATGTAGCCCTATTCCTTGCCGCACTTAGCTGAGATTCCCTTATCAATGAATATCACCTCTTACAATGTAGGCCTATTCCATGCCACACTTAGCTGAGATTCCCTTATCGACGAATATCACCTCTTAAATGTAGGCTTATTCCATGCCAGACTCATGACATCTATCAGCATGTAGGCCTACTGTATACGACAGTGAACATGAAGAGACCTTGCCACCTTGTAGAATATATATAGATGCAATGTACAGACATTGTGGACAAATCTTTCTACAAAACAATCCCCGTAGCCAACAGCAAATATGAGACATTGATGAAGGACAAACGACACCGATATAAATAGGAATAAATGACATCCAGACCTTTGATGGCTTTATCTTGCCAAATGCTCAAGTAAAACAACATCCTTCCGACCATCCCTTAGAAAAGGTTAAGCCTACAGAATCTCAAGCTGATCGATCCAGGCTCTCTTGTAATGGAGCCGATGCAAACGAGTGCTAGTTTTACTGGTAAACTTGGAAGCAAAATATTAACTAAGGGGGTGTCCATAACTCTCTGGCTAGTCAGGATCAAATCAAGTCGAAAACAAGGTAATTTATGAAATGTCAATGAATGTTTTGGAAAACATTTAAATTGCGTTTTCAAGGGAGGATGAGCCAACTGGGACTAGGCTTAATTAACTATACATAAACAGATATCCATATAGGCCTGAGTGCCTCAGAAAATGTGGAAAGTTGTGGATGGAGTATTAGGGTGACATCAAAACTCGAAATTGGAGTTTAAAACTAGACGATGTCCTCTGCTCCGAACTGCCCTTTACATATACTGTTCGGCGTTACGAGGAAACAGGATTTGGTCCTGGAGAGGGTTTCAGACTAGTAAGTTGCAACAGACAACACTAACACAATGACTCCAGGTCCACCGTCGGGTCGTAAAGTCCTCCCCATGGGCGTGGGGCCCAGGAGCATGCCTTAGGGCCCATGGTGGGTTTCAGGACAACTCCCGGTGGTGGACCGGGTGGAGAGAACCCTCAACATGTACTTGGGGCTATTTTTGCCAGGGCTGTAACCGAGTCCATCTAACCCAATTCTGGGCCAATTCCGATCCCAGTGGCCATCATTCCGGGCCAATTCCGAGTCCAGCACCCTCCGATTCCGATCCTATTCCGATTTCGGGTTTTCCAGCTGAGCCCATCGGGCCAATTCCGAGTCCGGCGAAAAAACGGACGAGTCAGCTCTGATGTTTGCACTTGAATCGGATGGGAGTTGGGGTTGAAATTGGGGTTGAATCCCCAAACTCTCCCCTGGGCTACGGGCTTGCAAAGTTATTGAACATTGATAGTAGCTTAGACTCCGCAAAGTCATTCCAACATCGACTCGTGACGTTTTAGTTATCAACCCCAAAAGCGTGAGAGCAACTATGGTGAGTTCAAATGCTTTCAACGTACAAAGATATTACACGGCACCATTCTAAGGTATAACAACTGTGTGGGAGTAATTCATATGTCCATAGACAACTACATAGCCTAAAAACTCGTTTAAGAAATAGGCTATTTCACAGATCAAAACACAGATAAAAACTCAAAAGGGGTTTGTTTGTACGACTTCGACCACTGCACCTTCTTTTCTGGTGGCACGTATGTGGATGTTTGCTTCTTTGCTTTGTTAGGCTGCGGTCTTAATTTCGCCATGAGTGTTTTATTCCTGTCTCGTACGGAAGTAAAAGGGTAAATTTCTCTATGTGCACTTTCACACCTGTGATTAAGCAATTCCTTAATAGTCTTTTAAGTTTGTTTCAAATTCGGGAAGGGGGCACAGACTGGATCTCTCGCCGAATTTCTGATTCTCCTCAGGTTTTTTAAAGATGAATCATCAGCTAAGAGTGCATAGCTACTGCCTCATCGTTTCGGTTACAATGAAGTTATTCATTATATTACACCCCCCCCCTTCATTTCTTTTATATGATTGAGGTGCTTGTTGCATGAGTTTTGTTTCTTGAGGGGGTGTGGGGGAGTTTTATTTTTATTTGGGGAGGGAGGTTGTGGAACACGGTACGGCAGCTACCTCTCGACAGTTACCGTACCTGCCGTCAGTGGCGTAGCTACGGGGGACATGAGGGGGAACGTGCCCCCTACGACAAAGCCGTGCCACGCCAGGTGCCCCCGTGAAAAAATTGAAATGCCCAGTTCTGTATACAAGCCCTATAGAGAGAGAGAAAAATCAGAAATTGTGCCCCCTAGGAAAGGTTCGTGACCCCCCAGTTCCCCCTGCTCAAAAAATCCTGGCTGCGCCACTGCCTGCCGTACCGGTTCCTGAGTTGAGCAGTTGAGATGTTTTTCGGTTACACCTTAACCCATGCCCATCGCTACGGTATACTGTACAAAACCCCAATAGCCCCACAGGTTATTGATATTACAGCCCTTTGGTCATACAGTTAATGGAATTTCGTATAATTAATAATTCAGACCTTAAAGGGCAGTATACGACGCTAAGTGACCACAAATTTGGGAAAGCCTACGGCTTATGAATTACAACTTCACGACGTGTGGCTAATCGTCCCAACGATTTGTAGATCAAATTTGTTTTTTGTTTGCTTGTTTGCTTTTTTTCTTTGAAAGGCCAGTTCCAGGTGGGAAAATCCTAGATTGGATGAAAAACCCACCTTACTGTACTGTACTTTGACCCGGCCTGGGATCGAACACCGAACCTACCGGTTGCTAAGCTTCATCGCTTCAACTGCGATCGCCTTTACCCGCTCGGTCAGAGCACATCGTACACTCACTGTAGGACTAATGGAATGTAGGACTAATGAGCTGTATAGAACAAGTCTCCCCACGGAAGATTCAAATAACACCATAGTCCAGCTTGCGCAATTTTTTCCCCACGACGATTGGGGCGATTTTCGGAAATTTCCATTAAAATCATGAAAAATGAAAATAATGTTCAGGTTAGGATCAAGCGTAGTATGGTTAATGCAGAAAATGAAATTGCCCCTATTCGTCCTGGAAAGAAAATCACGCGTCCAGTTCGTGCACTTGCTTCGTGAAATACTCGTAAAAGCTAGTTGAGATTAAAATTGCCAACTTCACTTCAACTTCCATTGGCTATAGCATGGCGCTATCCGTAATTGCCCCATGCTTATTGTGTCCTAGGTTATAATTAACCATACAATTCCTCGCAGAAATAAGTATACAGCGACCATATTCCTGAATCCTTAATTTATAGCCTAAAATATGTAAAGCAATCTCAAGCACGGATCATATTTTATGACTTTTTTCACGGTGGGTGGATCTTCTCGATGTTTCGTACAACTTTTCCCTAACAAAGTTTGCAGGATTATTTTTGTTTCAACCTAGACTGTCACTACTTTTATTGTTTGTGTTAATTGACAATTGCTTCAGAACATTTGGCATTTTTCGATCTGCTCAATATCTTTCCTAACGGCGACCTTAGTTGTTGCGAGCATGGGAGTACGAGGGCGGACAGCCTGTTTATCACCGGGCAGGGAGTTGCAAACAGACTCCCTGCCCCGGGTTAGATTTAGGATCATAAGCGTATGGGACCATTTCAATTTGGAGGAACAAGCTTTTTGTCCGAATCTCTGAGCCTTTTTAGAAATATTTTGCCCGAATTTCTACAGATTCTGCCAGAATTTGAGGATTGTCCGAAAATTGGGGGCACAGTGCCCCCTCCTGCCCCCGCTTCATACGCCTATGTTTAGGATGGTGTTTTCTTGTGGCATCAGTGCTATTGAGGTTATAAAGCTACTGGTCAAATAAAAAAACTTACTGACGGGACTTTTTCAATGTGTAAAACCTGTCCTTAAAACTACCTGCCCACCGGGCCTTCTTCTTAGTATCCTTGCTAGCCCGGCGTGAAACTTATACTAACCTTGTGCCTCCCTCCGTCGAGTAAATCGAACCTGTGTCGTCCCATGGATTTGGGTATTAGCTCCATGGTCGTCCTTGTGTATTTTTAACTCTCTTACGAAATGCTGGTTGCAAATATGCATTTTATACATGTCTTTTTTTTTTCAAAACTAGGGCAGCGCATCAAGGTGACCACCTGTTTAAGTCGCTTTGCCATTCATATGCTACTGGTGTGCTGGGTGATACCCACTAGACCGAAGGTTCACTAGATCGAAGGTGAACCTTCGATCTAGCTAACTTTCGATCTAGTGAACCCTAGCTGCCCGTTGTGATCGTGAGCGAGAACATCGCTGGTTTGCTTTGTAGTTTGTGTGTAGGCTATTCATAACCGTTTGCCTATTGCGAACCTTATAATCTGCGTGGTTGCGTTGGCCACATAGGAATACCCACAGGATGATACATCCTTTGGAGACGCAGTCTCTCCGTATCCCGGTACCCTCTTCAGAAACATTTTAATTTTGACTGCGTGTCCACTATCCCCGGCGTCACCTTCGTAGCAGGTGTCGAATATGTGGGTTCGTAGCAGGTGTCGAATATGTGGGCTACGCCTCTGACACGTACATGGTATTACGAGTCTAGCCAATATGAGGTGCAGGAGTAATACACGTCCACTGGGCAGGCAAATCCCCTGTAGCCTGTAAAACCAGTAAGTCAAATAGCAACTCCCTTCTAAAACTAAATTACAATTTCATAGCCCAAGCGGCCCTAAATAGGCAATAGATGAAAGGAAATCCTAACCTCATAGGTGATAAGCTAACTTCAACAGAACAATAGCTTCAAGACGCATATTTTGCTAAGACTTCAAATCCTTTCCTTTACAAGGACATATTTTAAAGGGGCTCATTGAGTTGATGTCGAATATTGTGTGACGATGTTTCTATGATAAGCCTAATTACTCATATATATCCCTTCCTGTTTTTACCAAAAATGTGAGAAACTTGTTTTTGTAAAACAGGGGTTGCATGAGATTAATACCTAAAGGCAAAAAGTATCTGGTCACGAATTTGTAATAATTGAATTAATCATTAACTAGGCTATCATTGCCATTTCAGTTGTGTGTCAGATGTGCAGAATCTCTTAGTTAGACCATTTACAATCAATATGAGTGAATCAGTGAACAGGTGTGAAAAAATCATGAATTTTGTAAGTCAACTCAATAAGCCCCTTTAATTTACGGCGCATGGTACAACTGCAGAATACAACGTCTTCTCAAGACATCACTGAGACTCCGGAGGAGGCGAAGTTGCAGTCACTGCGACGCGCCTCCAAAACTCAAGACACACATTGAGTTCGCTCTCATGAAAGACGCGACCTTCATGTACCAAGTGCACCACTGCGACTACGACTGTCGACTGCGCCTCCACTCCAGGTTAGAGGCTCAGTGGACTTGAACAATTTTCCACTAACAATAATGAATTCAAAACTCATATTGACAAGTTCTCCTAATAACACTAGCCTACTACCTTCCTGTTCGACCACTGTGACTACGACCCGACGACAGCGCCTCTACCCCAGACTGGAGGCTCAGTGGACTTTGACATTCTTCCCCTAGCAGTAGCAGTGAACTCATAACTCACAATGAGTCGTGCTCATAAAAACACAACCTTCATGTACCACCACTTTTCAGAAGGGCGTTGTATTCTGCAGACTGCAGTTACCGTCCCGGGGCATTCGAGGAGTAACTAACTCCTCACTGGTGCAAATTACTTGTACCTGGAATAATAGTATACTGTAAACAGTAATACGAATAGAAACATGTTACAATTTAAGGAACATTAAAAATGTTTGTCGTTACCTTTTTCTTTTTGTAAAGATACTTGGATATTGAACCTGTCCTCGAGGCGGCCAAAGTTCTTCCGAGGTCAAAGAACCCATCTTCAAGATCCCCTTCTTCCCCAAAAAGTTCATCGTCGTGGCTGGAATCCAAGCGAGGACCGTTGTACTGAGATATGGAAGAGCTCGGCGCTTCTTCGAGTTGCAGTGAAGTAGAAGACGCTGGCTGGCCCCCAATATCGTCTGTAATGTTTAGATAATCGAGCCACCAGGGGTATACAGAATTCCAAACGGGGTATTCATGAATACCCCCTTCGTCCTCTTCTGCATTGACTAAAGCGGTGTCGTCTCTTCCAGACCCCGTTGACAGGGTTAATGTTCTTTGTCTTGGCAGAACCTGCAAGTTTTGCAAATCTTCAGCTACGCTACGTCTGATCTCACGTTTTAATCGGATTTGGTCATTTTTGGAGAGTAGCCCAATCTCCTCGCACTGGACAGTTAAAAATGACAACAGAGCTAAAAGGAGGAGACAAACCCATCTGGGTAAAGAGGTCCGATCCATGTTAAAACAGATCCCTCAGAAACACGAACCGAAATGAAAATGGTACCAAGCTGATCCTCGTTAGAAAATACAGAGAACGACAGGCAAGATCACTTCATAATAAATGCGAACGCTTTTTCCCTCCAAACACAAATTGATAAACCTTTCAGAACTCCATGCACATTATATATAAAGGCCTACTTGCTTTACTCCCACGCAACTGATACTTAATAACAATATATCTTTTCACAGTTTTGAAGAACTCTTTTATGGTGCCTGACTAATAAACTTTTTCGATGAAAGCTGCCTATCTTCACGAAACTAACGAAGAGCCTGTGTATAGCATCCAAATATATCCAATTGACTTTGTCATGTATGTGTAGCCGGCAAAAGCGTTTCGTACAGAATGGAGGGTTGGAAGTGACAGTCGTACAATTTATAAGCACTTATAGAACGCCCTCTGAAATATAGCGAGGGCTTCTTCCATGTCTCGTTCACAAACACAAAGAAATTTTACTAAGATACTGTAGTACCTCGCGATACAATATACAATAGAAAGGGGTGAATGAGTCAATTGTGGTTCAAACTACAATGACCTCTTTTACCAGGGGTAGGCTGCTTTTATTAAATGTGACTTTTTGGTTCAAAGATCATCTTCACAACAAAGAACACCCTGCGCTTCGTTTCAATGAAGTTTCTTTCCTTCACACAATGGTTATAGTGGTAAAAAGGATTGACACACCTTCGGCATGGACGCAGAGATGTCTTTGTTTGATTTATTCGTCAGATATAGCTTTGTTTGTTCTATACTTTAGTGAGTATGTGTTTAAATGCACTTCCAAGGTTGAATGAAACGTTGCACCGACATGTGAATTAGGGACCTACTATGAAACAAGGGGATAGGTCCTTTCTCTTATTTTCTGTCTATTTTCTTAATTTTTGTTTACTTTTTTCTATTTGTTATGCACTCGAACGCCCTTTCCATTTTACAAATGTTGATTACAATGCCACATTTCCGGCTCTATTTGACAAACAATTTCATGATCGGAACAGTGTGCATGCATGACACAGAACAAAACCACAAACGAACGTGTGTTTCAAGTCTACAGATTAGATGACTGGTGTTTGTACTTTCGACGAGTTTGAAGCGTTTCTTATCTAAAACTGGCAAAAATAGTTGAATCAAACTAATTATTGCCTTGTTATCCTAATTTTAGAAGTTGTCAAATTAACAATTGTATTAAAGAGTATGCATGATACCAACAGAAAAATTTCAGTTAAGAGAAGTTGTTTTGCGTGAGACGTTGGATACAGTTAGCTTTGGGTTCACCGACAGTGTGTGACCTGAGGATCATAGGCTAACAGTCAAGGGGACAGCTGACTCTAGAAAATTTTCTCCCTCAAAAGTATTTGATACAGAAACTATGGTGGCTCAAAACATCTCAACGTATCTCGCCCCCTTGCAGCTACTTCACCCGTCCACTTAAACACCTTCTCTAGCAATACAGGCCGCGTAGTTTGTTTTTTTTTTCTCCCAGGACGAGTCGGGCCAAATCTGGCCAATGGACAAATCAGCTTCTTGCAAATAGGCCACACCTCTAATTCCAAAATGACAACTTTTCGACGTTTTTTGTAATTCCGACGCCGGATTATGAAAGAACTGGCCAAATAACTTTATCCCACGTAACCCTAATCTTAATTCTAACCCTAACCTTCATTTTGAAACAAATATAAAAATTTTTGAAAAACCGATTTAGACTGACTCGTCCTGGGAAAGAAAATTAGGGGCCTGATGTGGATGAAGCAGGAGACCCGATAAATGTAAAAAAAAATCATGCCTGTTTATGCAATGGAGTGTCTGTGACGGATAGCTTCTTTTGGGTTGGGTGCATTAATCACGGTATGTACAATAGTTTATATGAATGAGCAAACAGACTTCACAACCACACGCAAAAGTCAAAGAGTGATGACATAATAACGGTGATTTTCGACACCATACTTTCGTGATGAGAGTAGAAGGGTAGTACTGTACTAATTTGCATGGGTTCATTGTGTTAGGTACCAGGCGCTTGTTCAGGATTTTCAGCAGGGGGGGGTGGGTTCTGAGATATGATTTTTCAAATAAGGTATTTTGGGTCGAAAACTCTAAAAACCTCGACGAAATTGCAAATTTTCCCGCACAGGGCCCATGACCCCTTCCCCACCTGACACCACCCTTAGACCCTTACCGTCGTAGTGCCCAAAAGACGGTGTGGAAAGATATTTCATATCAGGGAGGAAGGTATATTGCCCTGAAATTTAACCTAAGTGGTAAACAATCATCTTGGATATCGGGGCTGAAATTGGTTCCAGGGAAGGGGTGTCACCCAGCCTTTTAAGGCTTCATACGCATATGGTTGTCCCGATGTTTCAAATCTTATGAGTAATAAGTACCATGATGACTTGATACTAACGCTGGATTCTAAAGTGCACCTGACATTGTTTGGGTTTCATTGAGCGTTGTTTTTCTTTTGTTTTAACGTGGGTTGTGTAACTATTGGTTTCTTTTGGTAACTTGACAACAAAACAGTAACATGTGCAGAAACTTTCACTTTGCGCCCTAACTCGTACATGATACTAGATTTGTTAGAACAGACTAAGCCTTTTATTTCACTTTTCAGTCGACCGACTGAGTAAGCAAATAATGAACCATCTTTTTTCCTTTAATGCAAAAACTTACATTATAGGCCTGTATCTGTAAAATCATTGTGATTCCTTCCTCAATTCTTTCAAATGTCACAATTTTCTTGGCAGTCGGTTTCTGTTACCGTCCATGGCACCGAACATTGTGGCTATGACGATTACATCATCGAAAGTTTGACGTAGTATTATTTCCTTACACTACAGCCAACTCATTTTCAAGTACCGTAATATCTCTCCCTCCGTCTTTCCTGTGGTACACACAGAGCGTTCGTGGGCGTGGCCTACTTTCGGCATTACGATGCGAGAACTGTTCACTATTAAATCAGAGAGTTGCCATTTAACCAATTCCCTGATTAAAGTGTACCTAAAGTCTAAAAATTCAAAAATATATATTATAGAGCATGAAATCTGAATTCCAGTGGTTCAAATCCCATCTTCACAGGACATTCCTAAGCTGAGATATAAAATGTTGAAGTTTATTCACTCAATTTAAAAAGTAGATTGTGCAATAATTTGTGATGTCATTGTTGTACTACTCAAATTACAACCTTTGTATTTCTTTGTTTTTCTGAAAGTTACTACAACTCGTGCCAAAATGTGATCGAATCCTTACGACTTTCAGGTGACTTGACTATACAAGCCCTCTCTGTACAGCATGTCATGCAACAAAACAGGAAGTGTTCAAGGTCATATAAACACTTTTCATTTTTAAAGGAAAAAAAAGCATTTAATGTGAGTTGTACCACAAGAAGGACACAAATTATTGCGCAACGGACTATTTGGATTTAAGTGAATAAATTTTAACATTTAATATCTCAGCAACGGAGCAAGCTTTGACAATGGGAGTTAGATCAATAAGATTCATTTTGCAACCTCTAATATATATATTTTCAAAATTCTAGACTTTAGGTACACTTTAAATGATGATGAATCAATGGCCTTATTTGAAGGAAGGAGACTTCCAAGGTTACGTGGGTTTGTAAATTGTTGCTAGGCAATCAAAATTGGAGGGCAAACAAACCCATACCTGAACTCACAGTATGCCTAACCTACGAGCGCAAGAAGTATTCGTTGCGTTTGAGAGTGCAGTACAGTGCAGCATATATCCAATGTGATTGTATCATGTACTGTGCACATAAGCGCTGGGGCGGCGATCTGTTAAAATTATTGGGGACGGGGCATCTGCTTGCGAGAACGCTTTGCGCCTCCCGCCAGGGGTACAGGGGACTGACATAGCTCCCCTGTTGGGGTCCAGGGTCTTCGCCCCTGGAAGCTAAGCATTCTAGAGGAAACAGATCACATATTTCTGATCTAAGGTTCTCCCCAGCTGTCACTTAGGCTAATATCACTAAGTATACCGTTGCTGATGTTCCGTGATGTTCCCATCGTTAAAACAAAAAAGAAACCAGTGTGTTTGTTACCCCAATTTTCCACATACCCGGATGTATAAGTTATGAACGTCTTTTTGTAATAATTTTTGAATATGTATGTAAACTACGGTCACTGGATATGCAATTTTTGGATGTGGTACATAACTACATAACTAATGAAAAATACTGATTGCGAGGCACAAATTAAGATCCTGGTTGAAAAAACCTAACACAGCAGTACTACAAAGTATCAGCGGTTATTAACCCAATCCAACAGCACAAAGACGCCATTGGTGTACTTAAAAGACGCAATGTCCGTTAAGAACACTTGTTTCGAAAAACTCACAAGGGGCTGCCTACGTAGTATCAGATAATGCTACAGCCTAACCATTTTAATTGTTTCAGTCTTAAAACTCGGGGTGACTGCTTATGCCTTTCAAGTTAGTCGGGGACGAATGAAATCTGTGAAACTAAAATAATCAAAACAATGTTACTTAGTCATATAAAACATCATTTTGTCTTAATTTAGTCAAAATAACATGATCATAAATGTTGTTTCATGCTTTATTGACTGCGCTGAGAAAGCTGTTTTCACACTTCACCATTGTATTGTCTAATTGGGGTATATCATATGACTAATAACCCCATAGCCCAAGGCCGTTACAAATGCAATCAGCTCCGACATGCATGGCAGAGTTTTGTGTCTGTAAATTGTGTCTTTGAGATTACCGCTTCAGCTGAACTGTACACCAACTGGTAAAACAAGGAAAATATAAAGGCAGGATTATGCTTCCAAATTTTTACGAGCTATAAAGCTATAAGAACTATGAATGGGCATGCCTTGCTCTTCCGGGCCAATCAAGGACATAGCTCAAGAGTTGAACATTCAACTTTCATAGCTTTATAGCGATAGGGCACGATCCCTACGTTGCTAAGTGAGAGTCCGGGGGTGGGGTTGGGGAAGGAACATTTAAAACTGGCGAGTTCTCTGTTTTTCACTTGCAACCAGAGAAAAATGAGGTAATTTATCAGTGGGTAGTTTGGCTACACTTTGTGAACTTTACACTGTTTTAAGTGTTGGCAACATTGTCTGCATATTCTTTCTGCATGCACTCTCTCTTGTCTTTCGAAACATGAGTCTATATATTAAGACTAAATAACAAGTAAAGTTTTAACGTAACAAGTGAATTTCAGGTAGTCAGGATGAATTGTATCATTTGTTATAAACAATCTCGCATTACCCTCTAGTATGAAAGTTATCATACATCCCATAGTAAAGCAACGTCTCATCTTAAAATTCTTTTTCTCTTTTAGTATGTCTCTTCTTTTGAGGAGTCGACACGCACTCATTTTGTAAACACTGCGATTTAGTGAAGGGAAATTTGGTCATAAATAAACAAAATTTGAGTCTCAGGTACAGATAATTTCGTTCGCAAACATTGGACAACATTGTTAAAATTTCTTCATAATTCCGTTTATTTATATAAAAGTAAGGCAATAGTTCCTTCCTTTTAATTGATAGCAAGATCACTAGAAATTTGTTTATCCATTTCAAACTCCAAACGATTCAAATTCTCATAAATCCTCCATTGTAGTTCATTTCAAGTAAGTATTTCTAGCTGCTTGTACGTTAACCCAGGAAGCACGCATAGCACTTTTCGTGTAATATACGAGAAAAATGACATAAAATACGATTCAAGAAGCAGCCGGCAATCAACGGAAGTAATACAATCTTTTAAGTTAGACTGAGAGGTCCGACGGAAGCATATTTTTAGCCGTCGTCGAATCCAAGAGAAAAACATCTTGATTTATTCAGTTTAATTAATTAGACTAGCAGATTTTAATTGAAGAGACGACATCCAGACTAGAGTGTTCGCTCTCGTAAATACGAACACATTTATCAGGTATATGGAATCTGATAGTGAACTTACTTGTTAACTTTTATGAGACAGGATAAGTAAGAATCAATGTCATATCTCTATTTCGTTCGACGTGACTTTTCCACAGTCTGGTGGTAGGGAGGAGACGAAATGACATTTGGAACATGCGGACGTTTAGAAAGTCGTGAGAAAGGGTGAATATTCCTTCAGTGAAATACGAGTGCATGCTACATAACCGCTTATCCGTGGCTGAACATAGAAGGTAATGCAGGGGTAGCCCCCTGAAATTTTCAAATTAAATTATTTTCACATCGATCTTCAAAATCTTTTGTTACTGAAAATGCGGAGGGATTCTTTATAGCTAAAACATTTAAGGAACGGAGAGTGTGGTGAGTGACGCTGGCGAAATACACTCCATAAGCAAACCATGCTCCATGTGCACATTCTTTTTAATGTTGCACATATTTTCACACGGATATACAGTACGGGTACGAAATGGCGCGGTGGCTCTAACTTTAGCTGCACAAACCGTTCTTACATATGGACAGAGGTTCACGTGACCAAAATGTCACCACCGAACAAACGAAATGAGGCTTACCAAGACGTCCGCGCGCTACTGTCGTTTGCGTAATTTAATGATAAATCTGCAACATTTCAGATAACATACAAACATCAATGGTAGGAAAACATCACAGTCCTTCATTCTGTTTGTTGGTTCTGACCAAAACGTGCGTTTTTCGAAAATTTTCCAAGTTTCTCGCATAATCTGTGGAACCTCTTGAGCAAGCCCAAACTTTACGCAGAAGATGTAGGAGGCAGCCATATTGGTAAGCCTACACGTTTACGTACGGTGACAACACTCTACACAAAGGACGTTAGTGCAGGATGCTCTGTCCATATATGAAAGTAGTGGATGGACATACGTGCTCATATAAACACTACCCATCCCCATGACAATTCAAAAAGACAAGAGTCATTGCTTATGTAATGCAAAGTCCCAGTAAATTTCATGAAACACAAAGAACTATATTAACATTACTAGACCACTTAAAAGCATGATTTTGAAAAGGAGGGGGTGATTAGAGAATTAGACGTGATGTTCTCGAAAAAGCACTCTAAAAGTACACTGTCAATATGTTGTAGGTGTTGTTACAGGTCTGGTGACATGAAAATTACATAGTTGGATATTTGATGTAGAAAGCAGTTAAAATTTAGAAAAGAGCCGCAATTTCCATTAAAATCCATCAAATATTGACTATTTTACAAAATTCTATTTCACCCTTGTATCGTGAATAAACATGAGCTAAATATGCAAATTTGTGATCTCGAAAAACGGATTTACGAAGCATGGCTTAAAGTGGACCTAAAGTCTAGAATTACAAGAATATATATTGTAGACGTTGGAAAATGAATTCCAATAATTCAACTCCCATTTTCATAGCTTACTCGGTTGCTGAGATATAAAATGTTGAAATTTATTCACTTAATTTGAAATGGTCGATTGCGCAATAATTTGTGATGCCCTTCTTGTACAACTCACATTACCTGCTTTTGTTTCCTTTTGAAATTAAGATGTTTATATATGACCTTGGAACATTTACCATTCCCTTGCATAGCATGTTGTACGGAGAGAGCTTATATAGCCAAGTCACCCTATAACATTTAGACAGTGATCACATTTTGGCACAAGGTGGAGTTGCTTTTTGAAAAAAACAAAGAAAAACAAAGGTTGTAATTTGAGTAGTACAAGAGTGACATCACAAATTATTGCGCAATCTACCATTTTAAATTGAGTGAATAAGCTTCAGTATTTTATATCTCAGCTCAGAAATGCCCTGTGAAGATGAGAGTTTGACTATCTGGATGCATTTTTCAAGCTTTGTAACATATATTTTTGAAATTTTAGACTTTAGGTTCACTTTAAGTTACGGTAACCTTTCTTTTTCCACTTTCTTTTCAAGGGCATTTTTAGCACTGGTATCCCCTGAGAATTTTTTTATGGACGTTAAAATTGTTTTCTTTGAAACTTATATCACCCACCAAACTGTGAATCATCTGATGAGTAATTGAGAGATGACTTATAAAGGATTAACATAAGAACTGCTAACACTGTACAACACTTCACATCACTATTTTTGCATAGGCAATGAGTTACTCTAAAACTATCAGTCATCAAAGAGGTATACCTTGAGAACGGTAAAAGATATTGAAATAATTAATCCAACGGATCTGCCACTAGGGGATTTTATTCTTTAGCGGCCAAGTAAAATCACCTCTTTTTGTTGGCATGTCACCCTAATTGTACGACGTAAACTACATCATGTTAACATAAGAGGCGTTGTTGAATCCAGTGCATGGGTATAAAAGACTAAATGCTGATGTGTGGACGGTACAAAACTGGGAAGGACTGGAGATCATTTAAACTTCTAAAAATTGGTGGAAGACAGAACTGATTTCTGCCACCTTGGGGATTCATCGCCAGATGCAAACCCTCTACACTTAATCACATTGCTCAAGATATGATGGTCCATGCTTTGGTAGGCTAAATTTGTAATGCCATGATTAGTCAACTCATTAGCATTCAGCTACTGGGTAGCAAGGTAGCATGTCTTGGTTGAAAATTTTGACAAGGCTGTAGGGAGAGTGGCTCATTTAAAGATAAATGTGGATATGTAACCATGCCAACCAGCTGTTCTACTGAACAGTGATAGATGAAGACCCTCTAATGAAAAATCTGGTAGAATAATTTGAATATCTGTCACCAGTCTCACGGTATACCTCTTCAAAATTTGACCATTTCTGAGACTTTTCTTGGGCTATGCAAAAATTATCATGTGGAGTGTTGCACATTGTATTTCTTCTGTTAATCCTTTACAAAATATCGTTTCATTACTTTCCAACTACTTTCAAACTGTAGAAATCTACAGTTTGGTATGTAATGTGGACTTTTTCCAAGTAGCCAAGTCCTACTTCCAAAATAGACCCATTTAGTTCATACTAACCTTGCAAATGTCCTTGGAGTAAAGGTAAAATAACAAAGAGTACCATAAGACATATCTAACGAGTCCCTACTATGTCAGAAGTATGTACCGGTATACGTTCTGTGTAGCTCATGCTTATTCATCTGTTCATGATATAGGCGCAAAAGTACTTGTCTTGAAAAATAGCCAAAATTTGATTGATTTTTATGGGAACTATGGCTATTTTAACGTTTTTAATGCTTTTTACATCAAATGCGCCGGTACGATATTTCCATGATGTCCGAGCAGGCCTTTTTAACAGAAAAGATATATCGGTAGTGTGCAAGGTCGTGGAGCAGTATGGTGGCGTGCTACCTGAAAGAAGGTAAATGGAAGACATGTACCCTGAGGCCAGCGGACTTCGTTTGCTCAGCCCTCCCTCTTTCAGACGGTCCTAAACCGTATGACTGACCGGGGAACATGCCATACAGCCCACTACACGCAAATTCTCATGGAGTCGTTCTACCCTGCATGGAGCTGCAAGCTCCCACAGCTCCAAGGTCATATCACATTGCTAGGTCGCGGTGTAAATGAGACGTGTACAACGGTTCTTCATACAAAAAATAGCATGCGCTGCTTTCTGTTGGTTGTACCTTTAATCTCATTGGGAAATCGAATGAGATACCAACTAGTAGAGGCAACGTTTTCGGCGTGACCCCAAATCGTGTTTCCAATTTTACGTGGAGCCACCACCTTAGCCGACCGTCTTCTTTGCTCGTCCATTTTTTCGGGAGCGCTTATCATCATTCATATAGGCGCACGGGGTATTTTTAGGAGCCCGAACCGTTTTTGTTGAAGAAAAAGACATGTATTACACAAGAAACTGAACATTTTTTTTAAATATTCTTGACAAGTTTTTTGCGCGAACTCCGGATTTGGGGTTGTAGTCCCCACCCCTTCGCTCGTACATCTATGATCATCCAGTGGAAAACGATCGTCATTACTCAGAGAAGGATGGTAACTGGGACCTGAACAGACTTAAACAAGGCCCACTTACCTTTATTATTTCTACGAGCTCTTTGCTGCATATTGACATATTTCATTTCACTTGCTTCCATGGTCATCCGCAGAAAAAATTCAGGGGGAAAACGTTTGATCAGATCAGGAGGCACGTAGCTGGAGTAACCACTTGGAGGGGTCACATCAATGTAGGATTGTGGCTGACCTGGGGAGGGGAGAGGGTGTCCACGTCCCCTTTGAACCCCCCCCCCCCATGCTTGCTTCTAAACACTTTACATTCCCTGATAATATAAGCATTAATTTTATTGCAATGCATGGCATATACAACACCTTGGTAAAAATGGGTAATTCAAGAATTTCAAAGTTTTCAGCAAGAAAAATAACCTCGTTTGAAATTCCTCTTAAGTTTATACCCAATCAGAGGTGGCGCCAAGCAAGGGCAAAGGGAACCATGCCCGGGCTCCCTCCCTGGAAAAATTTGCATTTTAGTCTGGGAGCCTTCTTGGGTATGAACTGGGTGAGTTAACTCACCTTTGCTCGCAAGTAGGGTAGATTCTTTAATAAAAATCCCCAATGTTTCAAATTTTCTCCAATAAAAACACAAAATTCCAGTTTCTTCAATAAAAACTTCATATTTTCTTCCCTGATAAACCCACAAATTTTCTATTTTCTTTTCAATTAAATCCTAAAGCGGGCCAAACAATTTTGGCCTCCGCTGTCCTCCAGGCAGCCTGTCGGGACTGTCGCGGCTTCGGGCCGTTGCCCTCATTCGGGGAGGCCCCTTTCCGGCGGGAAAGTCCCGGGGCCATGTATCTAATGGGTCGCACGCCCTGTGCATGGAGCTTAGCCTGTGAGGTATACCAACAGCGCGGTATGTTCCGAATCCAGGTAATTCCACATGCTCTAAACGCTTTTCTATTCACAACTGGGACGCCATTTGGAATTATATACTTTATCGTATTCAATATGGCTCTTGACGATATTGTAACATCTCCCCGAAATGGGGGAGGGGGCATGACAATCTGTCCCCACCTGGCGCCACTCTTGCTTTGGAAGATTTTTCTTTAGTGATTTTCCACAAAAGTGTGTGCCCAATAAGGAGGATATCGTGGTCGACAGTCAATTTCGGGAAACTACCACTTTATTTTTCATTCAGTTCTCCAAACGGCGCTGCTCCATTCGGAACAAGGTTATAGTGCTAAAATTTGTGAAGGGCACTGAAGCTTCCTACTTTCCACACATGGGGTGGCGAGTTACTGGCACTTTATATTAAGGACAAAATTCATGTACTAATTGTTTACCAATCAGGAAATTGTCTAGGCAAACACCTTTAGTCCCCTTGTGAAATGTGTGCCTATGCTATTCCAATCATGCAATAATTCTCCTCCAAATACCGGGCAGATCCCTGCTAGAACAGCTATTTTCCTTCTTCATTAATCAAGTGGACTATACTCCTCATATGAAAGTGTCACTTTTGAATTGCTTAAACACGTTTACAACACGTGTGCGAGTAGGTTAGTGGGTGAAGGCAGATGGGAAAAGAAGTTAAAGATCGGACGTCATTTCCCCGAAAGACTTTAAAAAGTGTGTCCAAAGTCCCAAACGTCCAAACAGGTGATTCTAGTCAGTCTCATTGTTAATTTAGACTCGGAAAGTAATAGGAATGTAGTACAACTGGGTCTCTTGTAAACAGGTGTGAAGGGCGAAATCGCCCCAACCTTACTTGACCAGTCCTCCAAGGCACAGCTACTAGGCAACTACGAAGAGAGCGGATGTCACGAAAGTCATGAAGCCACACAACCGACAGGACACATGTCACAACCTCCACCGGTTAGATCAAAGCGTATAATTCGTGGATCAGTTTTACATTTGTTGGATTTTTTCCCTTCATCTAAAGTGACCAACCTTAAGAGTTGGTACAGGCACAGACGTAAAGCAGCGACGCCAATTTTATGCAGCCATTACAAAATATGGAAGGGACCAGTAAACTAAGCACCTAGCATATTGTTGTGTCCATAACTACCATGCGTACTGAAATCAGGGATGTGATTTGCTGAATTTCCATTACAATCAAAACGTTTCGATAAGAGGCTAACCCCATTACGTCACCGGAAGGTGGTACAGAACTACAAATAGAGTTACAGAAGTCTGCTTTATCATCTCTGCTTCAAATACGTTATTCAAAGTGTTTTCATCTTCGACCTTACACCTGCGAAGTTATGCACCTACTAAGTTGGATTCGTAAATGGTAATATGGAAAGCTTTTCAAAGAAATCAATTGACACGTTTACGACACACAATGGATTTTTGTTAGTGGTAAAATAGTAAAAGTGGTCTTAAAACGAAGACACAAACGTGTCTCCTGATGGGTTCAGGGATTTAATTGTTTGGTTTTTCTAGAGGATGCATACGAAATTGTTTGTAACCCTTTGTCATTGTGGGCCATGTCGAGCTGACCACCCACTTCATTGAAAGAAAGACCGATTGAGCAAGTAAATCCTTCCTTTATACTTTTGTTAAAAATGAAGTACTATATGAACTTTTATGACGTTAACGTAGATTTCTGTTCGGTAACAATACAAAGGAAGCCTGGTGCTTGAGGCTAGAGGTACAGCGGAGGATTATGGGTGTCTTGGGTATTTATCGTTAAACTTGTCAGAGGGCTGCTGTACTTTTCTACATTCCCACTGACTACCCGTTCCCATGGCAACACAAATCTTTACAAACAACATAAAAAGTAAAAGTAAACAAAAGTTTGGAAAACGGTTTTACAACGCGTCCCAGAATGAATACAGCGGAAACGAAGAACACTTAGCAGACAGAAGAGCTTTGTAATCGTCACGTCACGCCACGTCACTCCCATGTCAAGGGCGTGCTTATACGTTTTAGAGACCCTATAAGGTACCCTTTAGGGTCTCTAGGTCTTTTCACTTCTCGATGTCACGGGGCAGTAGTTTCAAGAACCAAAAAAGTTTAGTTCCCCAATCACCAATGAGAACACCGAAATACTATGATTATTCGTAAGTTATGTTAAGTCATGTTGTCCTCTCGGGGACGTAGCTCCTTTAAGGCACAGAACTCTTTCGGTAGTAACGTTTGGTTTCACCCTTCGGCGGCTTCGCCAAAGAGTCGAGGGGACTTTGGAAAAATACTATCATTATCCATAACCTTCCTAGTTTGAAGAAAAAGGATAAAAATGAATGAAAAATCTTGACTGAATAAAAAAAACATGACTCTTGTAAAAATCTTCCTGTCGAAACCTCCAGCAATTTAGGAAAAATGTTTTACCCTAATTCTTTTTGTCACTGACGTTTTACGGCGTTCACTATGTAGTAAAGAAAGAAATGATAGCCGTATACTAGTGTGTGTACTACACACGAAGCTTTATACTAACGTATGTACTATACATGCGACGTTTGAATGTGTTCAGTCACGGTAGCAACTAGCAATGCTTCGACTAATGAATGTTTATGGACGACGCATATCAGACCCATAGTATAGAGATCTGAAGCAGTGGCGTAGGATTTTTTAAACAGGGCGCACTGGGGGGTCACGAACCTTTTCTAGGGGGCACAATTTTTTTAATTCTCTCCCTCTCTATAGGGCTTATATACAAAACCGTACATTCCACAATTTTCCACGGGGGCACCTGGGGTGGCACGGTTTTGTCTTGGGTCTGTTCTTTTCAGCCAGTCTAGACTGGGGCCATACATGTATGACTAAGACCTATAACGTAAAAGGTCCATCCTCATCCTCTACTTGCTTCACCAACTTTCAAATACTTTCTAAGCTCAGCTGTGACCCATTCCTGACTAGTTTGAGTCCAGCAAAAACGGACTCGAGTCCGAAATCGAGTCCTAGACCGTGGGTACAAAGCCACGAAGGTGTGCGAATACGTATTCGTACTCCAGTATATAACAAGACTGCTGATTGGTCAATAACCCGTACATCAGTAGTGTTTTCTTCAACGTATCTTCTGTGTTTGGAATTTGCCTACGTAGTACGGCATATTTTATTTCTTGTTCAGTCATATCCCCAGTTTGCTTGGGAAGCCTTAAAGAGGGGATGAATAAACAGAGTCCACTCCACCGGGTATTCTGGAACGTATAAACTTTAATTCTACCTTGGGCAGGGACTTTTTATGATCTGGTCACAAGTATATGCAATGGTTCTGAGGGGCAGTGCACACAATTCCAAATCTTCAAATAGTCTTTGTTGTTTTTCAAGTGATATCGTGATCTGGAGGGGCAGTGACACAATTCCAAATCTCCAAATAGTCTTTATTGTTTTTCAAGTGATATCGTGATCTGAAGATAATATTCCCGTTCTCCCTGTCCCCTTCTCATCTTGCTCTTTCAATCTCATTGACGTCACATATATCCGTTGGCATGTTTTCATGTTCAGCCCTTGTCATGCCGCGCTGGAGAAACTTCAATTAGGATCGAGAAGGGAATGATCACTTCCTTCGTGCTTCGAGATTATTTCAGCATTTGTTGATAGCTGCGTATGCATCGTTGACTTTCAGTTTCCCGTTAGAAAGATTTCCCGTGGGTAGAGGAAACCCGATATCAAATGGAAATGTTCTTTCGAAAGAAAATAAAATGTACTGTATTGTACAAGGGAAGTTGTAAGTATTAAGTGATGGTAAAAGATCGATGTTTTAATTAAAGCCCGAATGATTAGTTTGTGGTTAATCGTTCAAAGAAAAAGCTTCATATTTCTGAATTTTTTTAGCAGATTGATAAGCTGTATGTAATCCCAGCAGCTTGTTATTTAAAAATTTATTAGTAACTGGATGCTTTGAAGGGACCTTCCATTAAGCTGCAGCGTGGAGTCAGGTTCAAATTAGAGCTACTTCAAAATGCCATGAACTTCTGACTTCAAAACAGTTTAATTACTTCAAGAATGGGGAAACAGATTTCTCATAAGTTGCAGTTTTTTATTTACAAAAAAGATTTATGTGCAACTTATATCTTACCACACATTCTAGAAGGGCTTACGTTGAATATAGCTTCAAGTTCAGAATCCAGTTTAACTAATAGGTGGTGGACAGACGTGCATAGTGTGGAAGGTCCATTCTCCATGGACCACAGTCAATGCTTTTTAAGAAAAGTATTGCGCCGGGCTATCTCCCATTAGGCTAAAACCTGGAACTACTCCAGAAGGAACACGAGACTGGACGATAAGCCCTCAGACAGCCAGAGGCGTCGTTTCAACAAAATTTGGGGCCCGAAAGGAGAACATTTTGTGAAAACATAAGGCAAAGCGCCTTAGAGCTGACCTCCGACGGGATTCGCATATTGAAAACTATAAAGGCAGCTCATTTTCGTAGTACTGTAACTTCCTTTTTTACTTTGATATCAGTGAAACGTTGTCCTCGACAAAACTTGGGGGTGGCCCCCACCCCACGGACTCCCATGAGCACGACGCCTCTGAAGACAGCCTTGCAATAGTGCACTCTGAAAAACGAAGTGCTAAAAATAGCATTTAAAGACTAGTTTTCTAGCTCATACGAAGAGTCCTAATAGGGACTGCACCATAGGTGTCAGGAATAACCCTTGCATAGGTGCTGTTTTGTCCAGCACTTTGAAAAGTGCAACAACAATTTCCTATCACAGGTATGATCATAGTGCCGTAGACATGGGCGGCGATCCCGGGGGCCGGGGGACATGTCCCCCCATTATATGAGATGATCGCCCATTGACTTTGATTTTTCACAGTAATTTTTTTGAAGTTGAGAACAAATCGCCGCCGTTGGCCGTAGATGTCAACGAAGTACGTATTTTGAACCAATTTTTGACAAATTAATGCTTAGCTAGGGCTTTAACTACCACATGCAGTAAAATCTTAAATCCATGGGTATGACCCACTACTTTTTCCAAAGTCCCCCCGACCCTATGGCGAAGATCCGAAGGGCGAAACCAAAAGCTAATCCTGAAGGAGTTCTGCTCCCAAAGGAGCTGCGTATCCCAAAGGGACACAAGCCTTAGTATGACCAACCTCTTGACCTTCAGACCTCTACATCATGGGCAATTTTTCCCAAAGTCCCCTCGACTCTCTGGACAAGAGCCAAGCGGCAAAACCAAACGTTACTCCCGAAGGAGTTCTGCTCCCCAAAGGAGTATACATTCCCGAAAGGACAGCAAACGTTTCTGACCAACACCTCGACCTTCAGACCTCTACATAACGGATCTGACATGCGCGGTTCCTTTCTAGACTGGCTGAGAAAAACAAATACTACACATGATCCTAGCCAAAAGGCCTAGGAGTATGGGCTTTTTTTTTCAAAGTCCACTCGATTCCCTGGCAAAAAGCAGAAGGGCTAAACCAAACGCGTCCCTTTGGCGGAGGAGTTCTGCTCCTCAAAGGAGCTACGTCCCTAAAAGGACAACAAACTTAACTGCCCAACATCTCAACCTTCAGACCTCTACTTCATGGGTCTGTCGTGCGTGGCTCTAATCTCAACTGGCTGAAAAGAACAGATCTACTACACCAGTGGCGTGGATCCACCTTAAAAGGTGGGTGGACTTTTCACCATTTGCGAATCGCCGTCCTGGGGGAGGGGTCTAAGGGGAGAGGGGCGTTCCAATCCCCTTTGAAGAAAAAGGAAATTAGAAGGTGTCTTCATGGCAAATGGTGCCATATTTGGGCGCAATTTAGCTTTTAAAATGTAGTGTCAGTTCGTAATCTATGTTATAATACAATTCATCGCAGTTTTAGTTTTCATCATTTTGAAAAAGTGGGGGGGGGGGACTTTTTGGAGATGTCCCCCTTCCAAAAAAGTGAGAGGGACGTGTCCCCCGTCCCCCATGATCTAGCCCATGTACTACAAATTACCTTAGCCAAAAGGCCGAGATGCATGGGCATGATACACAGTGAAAAAGTTTACTGTCATGAAACATTAGACTTTCAAAAGTGGCACCGGCCAAGGACGAAGGGTAAAAAAATATCCGAGTATAAAACTTGTGAACGATTAGGAACCTTTGCTTTTGTACAGTTTAGATAGTCACTTCATCCTAATGCCCTAGGCTTTCAAACGAAGGACCTGCGACGTGCAAAGGCCAGAGGAAGATTGGAGGAACCCAAAAGCTAGATAAGTAACAAAATAGCTTAGTTCTGGCCTCTACAATTGTCATAAAGCGAAAAAAAAATCAACTTGAAGTGGCCCTCTGACTTAACAGTTGACAACCTTCAGTTTGCGCTACAACATAAGCATCGCAGCGAACAAAACGCCATTCGCACCAGGAAGGGGCACCTTGCTCACGGACGTGGGTTCTAAGTTAAGCCAGGGAGTCTGTTGCAACTCCTTGGTTAAGCCCCGCGCTTTACAGGACTTACAAGCCGAATCTCGTCGTGGGTTGCCGGGACGGTCGAAAAGGTTACGCGAGATCGACTTATTGCAAAAGTGTGAGGGAACTATGGGGATCCTTCATACTAAATAGACAAGGGCAGGGACCCTAAATAACGCCATGAACGTTATTCACTATGTCACAATCATTTTGTGCGATTCGTTTCCCAAAAGGCATTTCGTTAGGTAAGATGTACAGAGTCCAAGCCTTTGGAGTTAAAGACGCTATGAGTGGGAAGATGGGCACTCTTGAGATTTGTTACAGTAATTGTGTAGGTTGGACGAACTGAATTCATTCAGACTTTAGCACGCGGATTGAAACACGGATCAATGATGACCTAATGATTGAACAATGCATGGTTGAAACATAATGATCTGCTTGATTACGTTGTCAAGTTACATTACACAAAGCATACTCACATAAAGCTTAAAGGGGGTAGGACATCGGGGGATGGGTTTTCTGCTTAGTAAACCAATTGAATAAACTGTGTCGATGTTCTAATACATAAAATTAACCGTTTTAAAGCTTTGATGAATGTTGACTAAATGTTGCCAAACAGTACCAATCTCAGCTAACAACTTGATATTGTAGTGGTGCCTTCCCGGGAGAGGAGAGGGTATTATAGGCACGGCATGTGCGGTCCCTGGCTTGACAAAGACCTTTAGTGATTTTGACGATAAATTTAAGTTAAGGAGTCCAGCAGTACCGTCATAAATTGAAGGCGCCATCTTCTCTGTAATCCTACTTGCGTCACAGCCTTGTTTGTTTGTCTCGGTCTCTACCGAGCAACCCCCCCCCCCCATACACACTTACACATGCACACTCATGGAGCTCTGGTCAGGTAGCTCAGAAAACTGGACACCAAATCAGGGGTGGCGACAGGACTGGGCGGGGGACCATGTCCCCCGACAAGGAAATTTTGTAATTGCGAAGGGGACCATGATGGGTATGATAAAGCATGTGATCTCTGCGGCGAACAGTGGCCGCGAAGGGTTAAATGACATGATTTTGCTCTCAGGGAAGGGAAAATTTTCAAAGAAAGTCACAAATTTTCAAATTTCCTTAAATGGTAAAAGCCCCAAATTTTTCTAAGTGATCAACTCAACTTTTCAAATCTTGCTCAAAAAGTTAAAAGTTTAAAATTTTCTTCATCAAAATGCCTAAATTCTCAATGTTGTCAACAAAACCAACATTATTCCATTATACCTCCATAAAAATACCAAATGCCCAAATTTTCTTTAATAACAATTCCAATTTTTTCAAATTTCACACAGCAAAAACCCAACGTTTCCATACAACAAATACCCAAATATATTCGGCTCGGTTTGCGTGCCAAAAAAAAATCACTTTCGTGATCCTTCGTTAACCTGTCACCTTTGTCGGAACTTCTTCAAGTGCTGGCCCTGGTTGGACAGCTTACCCCCTCCCCTCGCCCACTCCCCTCGTCGCGTAAATCTGGGCGCCATTCGTGCACTAAATGCCGTAACCAACATAAATGCGTACCAGTGAACGCGTTTACAGACTACCCTTCTATGCGGATGGAATGCTAACCCGATGTATGCTACACAAAGAATAAATCTGGTTATTGCATTCTCTTTGCAGTGTTCGTGCCTTCGAACCCCCCCCCCCCATCCACAACTCAGAGTTCCTGGCTACAGACCTGTCAATTGTTCAATGATACTTAAATTTTGCAAGACTGAAAGAAATTTTGAACACTACTACGGCATTACCCTGCACTAGTGTAGCTGATTTCGTTCCCCCGTTCAAAAGTCACTACTATCGTGTAAAGTTAAATAATAGAGTGTTCGATGAGGTTTTACGGCTCAGTCTCTAACCAATTGGTTTAAGTCGGGTCCGCCACCGTCTTTTTTCCAGTTGTGGCTCACTGGCTTGTTTTCCCTCCTCCACTGCTAATGCTGAGCACCAAGCACAATGGCAGTAGGTTCTATTTTTAAAGTCTTTGGTATGACCCGGCCAGGAGTCGAACCCCAGACCTTCCGGCTGCAAATCGGATGCTCTAACCACTTGACCATTAAGTCGGTCGAGATGAAGAATAGAAGGAATAGAAGGAACGTTCTAGTTTAAACACTAGCAATAACAATAAAATATGTTTCCGGAAAACTTTATCTTCCGAGATACAATACGGTATTTAACTATTTTCAGAATTGTGGGGAAGTTTTTGACAGTGTCATAACTTAAATGAAAGGGGCTGATAATAAAGTCTTAACCTCATTCATCTTTTCTTTGCACGATAAAACTCTGAGGCGAATTCTCTTATATGCTGAACTATTGTGATACTACATGCTTGATGTGTGACTGCAGTCAGGTGCATAGCCAAGGGGACAGTTTTCTTGGGAGGGGGAAGTCCAAAGCCGAGTGACTCAAGTGAAAAAAATGATACCACAAAAAAATTGGATAATTTTCCCTTGGTCCTCTACCAGGATGTTATCCTTGAATCTACTGAAGGGCCCGAGGCGGGTCTCTGGGCCCTTCGCAAAGGGAGGGTTTGTAGTGAGGGATTCCCCTGGCTTTGTTGGGTTACTGTGGTGTAAAATCCTCTCCAGGATAAAGCCTGACTACACGTCTGACTGCAGTTGTAGTCGGCTCTAAGCTTCGAAGATCATCCAAGGCCTTTAATTGTGAAAGATAGGGTATTTACACCGTACCAGCCTGACTTCGCCACACACGGCTCATGACACTTCTAGTTTTACCTCGACCTTGGACAATTCAGTTTGCCTTATTTAACATTTGAATTTCAAAGAAACACCATAAACGTATCAGGAAATTCTAGAGGTGTCTTATATTTCAGGAAATTTAACCTAAATTTAAAAGGCTAGATAAAAAAGCTTCATTACTAACTGTTATTGTGGCATTAATTAACACAACCAAGTAAGCATTAATTGAGACACATTTATCACAAGTACCTGAGTTTCGGGATAGAGGGAAAAAGTCATTGGCCGCGAAGAATAAGAAATCCACATTTTGGAAGCTTCAACGCAATCAGGGCTGTACCCGAGCCATAGAAATTAAAGTAATGGAGAATGACGTCAAGGTGATCTCAACTAAAGCCACTCATTTGGCTCTCTATACGGCAAAAAAAGCAACGGCGGGTAATACAAACAGTAGGCTATGGTGTTGCTTTTGCTCCAGTTATTGGCAAAGAAACTACAAGTTTTCAAATAAAAAGTATATAACAAAAGAAAACTTAAGGCATCATGACTTATCTCCGTTGTGAAATGACTCATAACCTTTCGAAAAACGGATAAAATGACATTTAAATGCTGAAGCTGAATGCACACTGTACGTATGGATACACGCCAATCAAACAGCTTTTACTGTAAAGCGGATGCCCCCTGACTATTCCGTGGTTCAGTGATGCACTGTGTCAGCGTTCTCCCTTACATTGATTTCTATGACAAGAGCCCAGCTAAGACAATTCCGAGCCAGTTCCAATTCCAGCGGTCCTAATTCCGGGCCAATTCCAAGTCCGGCTATTGACAAGATGTAGCTTATCATGCTAATGCTTTTTATACTGTTTTTAATGTACACCGAATAAACTGAAAAGGTCATTTTTGAGAGTCAGTTTCATATTCTGGCTCACCTGTAAATAAGTTGACCGTGTGTGACCCTTCATGTGTTAAAATGTGCACCAACGACAATGTAGCCTTAAGTAACATCTTTGTAACTTGTGGGCTAGGCTGGAAATCGAATCTCAGTTCGAGTCCCGGCTGCAGCCCATTCCGGGCAATTTCCGATTCCGGGACCTAGTCCTATTCCGAGCCAATTTCGAGTCCATTGAGAAAGGGACTCGAGTCAGAAAATGGTGTCCGAGTCCTGACTCCGGCGTTAAAGACCTGTCAACAATTAAAATCAGGGTTGTAACCGAGTCCACCTTACCCGATTCTGAGCCAATCCCGACGGAAGATTTCAGTGATCATCATTCCAGGACAATTCCTA
Source organism: Holothuria leucospilota (assembly GCA_029531755.1). Taxonomy (NCBI): domain Eukaryota; kingdom Metazoa; phylum Echinodermata; class Holothuroidea; order Aspidochirotida; family Holothuriidae; genus Holothuria; species Holothuria leucospilota. The sequence continues at coordinate 16,535,753 of CM055965.1, forward strand.
GTCCAGTGTGCCTCTGTTTTCTTAGCCAAATCAGGCCGGGATTCCAGTGTACCCAATTGCGCACCTATTCCAGTCCCGCTGTCACAAGTTGACAATGTTGTGTATCATACAGATGGTTTTCTTACTATATCTCAAATACCGTTTTATCAAAAGGCCATGTTAAAAAAGCCTTATAATCTTTTTCACCCTATAATTCAGTGGCTTGACTGTGATCGTTCAAATTTAAAAGAGCGAGTAAAGTACATTTTTGCAGGCTCGGCTAGAATCGACTCCGAGTCCATCTGCACCCCAGTTACACCCGGCCAATTGCAATTCCTGAGCCTCCTGTTACGGGACAATTCCGAGTTTAGAAAAAAAACAGACTCCAGTTCCAAATTGAGTCAGAGTTCGGATTCGGGTGTTACTGCCTCTGCTCTGGCTCAAACCAAACCCTTTGTGTTACATTATTTACGTAAATGCACCCTCCAATACTGGTTAGTGGGTCGAAGTTATCATCTTTTTCAGGTACTTTTCTGAAGAACTGGTTTTTGGTCGTCTCTGGACCCAGTGCCAGGGTTGCCAGTTTGGCGTTTTAACGCCAAAACCACTAAATTTTCCGCTTTTTCGATGGTGTTGGCGTGGGGAATTTTAAAAAACGCCAAACAGCAATTTGGCGTATTTTTGACATTTTTACGTGTGTCTCTGTATTTTCCTTAGAAATGCATGTTTTTCCTCAATTTTTCCAGGAAAATGTAGAAAAAACGCATATTTTATGTCTCATGTTACACATTTTTAGCATAATTAAATAAAAAATCTCGGTCAGTGTCAATAAAATGGATTGTTATTTTACAACAGTCATGATTTTTATGGCAATTTTTCAACGAATGTACATTTGGCGTTTGTCGATCATACTGAACGCCAAATTTGGCCGGTTACCTCTCAGAAAATCTGGCAACCCTGCCCAGTGCATGGGAAAGGTAGACACCACGAGAGCCTCGCCAAGTCTTTGAGGAAGGGTTAAAATTTTTTAAAGAAAATGAACAAGATAATTAGGTTTGTAAGTTGGAAATCTTGTAAAAAGTACGCAGACCTATGTAACAACTAACGGGGAACACGAATCTTTTCCAGGACAAGTCTGGTTTTACAAATGACAACAGCAAAAATGAACTGACAGACCGGTGTGATACGTACATCCAACACCAAAAAGTTGTAAGATTTGCTAACTTCCTTACCAGCTAAGGTACAGGGTACTGTCTCCGAAGTCGAATCGGCACAGTGAAGAAAGAGGCTTCAAAGTTCGGGTTAGTTTGCTAGAGGATGTCAAAATAATTTGCCTTAATTTCGTAACATCTGTGCTATTCTTATTAGGTGTTTCTATAAACTTTGTGCTTAACTTAGCTTCAAAACTTAATAGGCTTATGACCCGTAACAACAGTGTAACGTGAACTGGCAGTTACAGTAGGCTAACTGTTAGGCCTATTTAGGCCTAGTTAATACATGACTAGGCCTATAGCATTATTAAGGTTAGGCTTTTGCGTAGTTACAATAGGCTACATTAGCTTGAAATGAATGGCCTACGAAATAGTCAAACCAGAAACTAAGACTTGCTTGTGACCTAGAACATTATCGGTTCAGTCACACACGACTGTAGATGAGCCCAGTATGGGTACAGAGTCACTAGCAGCTAGGCTAGACCACAGGCGCCCCTTAACATTGTATATAGTATACCATATACTATGTATTATATAGACGGAAAGGTATGTCACAAATCTCCTAACTCGAACAAACAACTTACGTTGAAAAGTGGAAGGGCTAGAATTTTCTACAAGCACTTGTGACAGTTGAACTGTAACTGTTTTACAGTCTTCAACTCTTAGTAAATGCAAGCGCTTCCACTTTTCAAAAGGTTTTCAAATTTTATGAATTTCTATGTTCAAAAATCTTGCATATTAATGCTAATATGTATCTGTAAGATTTTTAATAATCAACGCAAAACATAATTGACAAATTTTGGAAGAAATTCAGAAAGTTAAGAGAACTTTAGAGAATATTTTAGGAGTATTTTATTATACAGTGTGGAAGTTCTGAGTGCTCTGTATCAGCAGCTACCATCCTCAAACTGTTACTCCATCCAAATTTCATCCTTCAGACAATGCCAAGTGAAATTATTCAAGAAAAAGAGCTGCCTTGAGGTACCTTATGATCAAAAGTCTCGACACAGACAAATTTGGCGAGAAAAGTGCAGTAATTGTGCCAGAAACGTAAGTTGTTTGTTCGAGCTAGGAGATTTGTGACATACCTTTCCGTCTATATATACTACATAGTATATGGTATACCATAGGCCTACAATGTTAAGGGGCGCCTGTGGGCTAGACCAGTGCTAGCCAACTTCAGTAGCTAGACTGTTTCCTGGACAGTCATAGCCACTAGCCAGGTGCGTCAAGTTTATTTTACTTTAGGCCATGGGAATGAAAGTTGTAGATTTGCATCCACCACCCGCATGTCCCACCGCTGCCGCATGAAAAATTTTCATTATTTACCAAATTTTCATTATTTGTAAATATTCAGACTTGATATTAAAAAATCCATCTTTGGAATCATCCAGAGGTTGTAGATTGTCATGCAGATGCAGTGATATACTGACTACTGAGACGTATGCTGTACGGCGGGAGAAAGGGGCATGACAGAAATGTTCTAGCGCCCCGATATATATCATCTGCAAAAACTATCGTTGAAGTAACGATCATAGCGCATGTTTTTGCATTTGGTGGCAAACAGTACATCAACACCCATCCTACGGAGATAGTACATTCCTGAATCCATACGGTACTTAGTTTTAAATTTTATTTTTTGCTATCAATTATCAAAGCTTTTCATGCATGCATGTTAAATCGCAAAACAGGAAAAAATGAAAAATGCCTCATGAGTTTTTAAAATTTTCTGGACGCAAATGTACAACTTTCATTCCCATGGCCTTATAACTGGGGTATTCCCCGATGACAGAAAAGGAGGACAACCTAAGCTAAGTACTAAGCAGAGCACCACCATACTTGGGGTGTAGCGTACCAGAAAATTATTGGCTTTACAAACCCGGCCCCAATATGGCCTGAGACGGCCCTTTCAGGTGTTCCAAGCTGCATAATTAGAGTCGTGAAATGGGAATGTTGTGTGTGAAAATGAAATTCTGAAAATTTGTGCATGAGGAAGGTTTACATTAGACTATTCAGAATGGAGGAATATTCAACATCTGGTACCCTGTGAACAGAAAATAAGACAAAGAGCATTTATTTGGTGTAACACCAGGCAGTGCTAAGCATGGTGTGGTCACTCCATGTCTGAAAAACTTGTAAGGAGTTGGAGGGGCTGGGTACATGTGTAGCCTACGGCAGGTTTAGATTGACCTCAATGGCACCTTCAGTGTGGAAAAGGTTGGGGGGGGGGGGCGGGGGTGGGCACAAGAATTCATAAATTTTATTGCCTCTTGCATCTGGTACTATTTTTAGAGCCTGACAAACACCCACATTTCCGTTTTTCTGGTGCAGTTGCAGACATCTCTGGCGCTTTTGCGCCAGAGCACCAGTCTATTTTCAAGCCCTGCTACACAGGCAGGGGAATCTTCACCAGGCAGGGATTTATGCCTGTGCACCTACTGTACCATTAGCTTCAGTTGCTATTTAAGGGTTTAGCCTGATTTAGCGGTTAAGGATGAGGGTTCCATTAAGAAGGAGCAAGGTTTCTTCACATTTTCACTGGTCACCTAACTCAAGAGACCATTGGAAAGTGTATATTAAACTGTTGCAATTGAGAAGGCACAGTGTATTGAACATGCAGAGGGTAAGTTTTTTTTTTCTGTGTGTGTGTGTGTGTGTGTGAGTGTGTATATTTGGGCATGAGGAAATTCTTTCCATATGCCTTTTCCTTCACCAATATACAGCACTGTACATAGCGAGTATATCATCCCTAACAGTGACAGGTCACCTCAATGCTTTTCTGCGGCTTGAGTTTGCTCTCAAAGAGGGCGAAACTTGTTCAGAAAAAAAAAAATATCCCAAGTCTTCTGCCATAAGGAACCAAAGTTTTGGGGTGCTCTGTGCATAGAAAATTTTGCTTTCACCTTTCTTCCAGCAACCCTTTTCCTTTGTTGGGGTTTCAGGTGGCTTCAGGGAGCATGGCCCCCCTTTGGGCAAATCCTGGTGCCCCTGATGTGCTGTGAATATGGTGACCACTCTGTGTTCTGATGTCTCTTTGTTTTGTGTCCTTGTTCTAACACCTTAGGGCTGAGGGTAAGGAGGTTAGGGTCATGGTCAGGGATAGGGTGATAAACAAACTTGCCATTTATCTTAATATCCCAGACATATTAATGTCATACCTGCCTATTTGATTTAGAGAGCTTAGCATTAAAAATAGTTGCAATTCCTTTCAAAATCCATCAGATATTGACCATTTTACAAGGCAATCACTGGTTTTGCACTTACACCATGAATAAACATGAGCTGCATATATACAGCTCATGTTTATTCATGGTGTAAGTGCAAAACCAGTCATTGCCTTGTAAAATGGTCAATATTTGGTGGATTTTGAAATTATGTATAGAGGATTAACAAAAGGAATACTGACCCTGTGCAACACTCCACATCACAATTTCTGTATAACAAATGAGAAATCTGAGAAATGGTCAAACTTTGAAGAGGTATACTGTATCTAGACATTGGTGGATGATATTTTAAATCCTTCCTATGGATTTTCCATCAGGGGATGTCAGTCTGTCTTTGTTATCTTTGTTGAGTAAAACAGCTGTACATTGGTTTCATGTCCACAGATGTTTAGGTACTGTTTCTTCTCATTTTTACAGATTTTTTCATCATGGCATCATTTGGTAAAATCTTCAATTTCATCATAATAGGATGTTTCATTGCATATTTCATCCAAGTCAGTTTGACAATGTACGAGATGTTCAACCCAAAGCAATGCAACAGGTTGGAAAAGAACAGTCTGTGTCTAGGACCAGCTATGTCAGTTAATGAAAGATTACAGGCAAGTAGGAGAATGTTCTCTTAATACTTTGTGAATGTTTGCATGTTAAAACTTAGTGGCTAAATCAGTGTGTGGGTTGTTTGATGACTTTTCACTCTGAGTCAGAAAGAGTATTCACTGGAAGGATGGGGAACAAGACTTGAAAAAGTTTGTTTTCCATATGGTAAATATACTGGACTGCAGTACTGTACTGTACTTCCATTTCTTGGTGCTGCAAATCTTTGACTTGAAAGTTAATGCATGTTTGCCCTCAAGTAGCATGTTTCCTGCCCAAACCATGGAGGGTGGGGGGTTAGGGGGGATGCCTCATAAATTTATTGTTTTCACTGTTTTGCAAATTCACTCTTCACTGCTCTGCAAATTCACTGTCAGTGATCTGCCACTTCAGATCTATGCCGGTCAGCTCCGATCACACCCAGAAATGGTGACCACCACTAAGCTCAAAAAGTGCTGTTCCAACTGGCACTGATTTCTGATACCAGGTTAAACTTGTTGTAGTTTCTTGCTCCCAGGATACAGTGTGTGGCCTTTTCCAGCCCTGCTTGTTTGTCATCTTGATAAACTTTCACCAAGTCACTAATCATCAACTTGTTTTGATGAAGGGCACAAAAGTGTTCACCATAGTAACTGAGAATGTATGAGTCTGGTATTTTGGTATTTTAATCATTATCTGTATCATCATGTGAAGGATAACCTAAGCCACCGCTATATGTTTGGATCCTTCTCACAGATGTAGGAAAACAGCTGCCGGCAGCTAATTTTTTTTTTCGTAGGATGGCAATGGAAAAATCGGTTTTTCAAAATTTTTAAACTTGTTTCAAAATCATGGTTAGGGTTAAATTTAAGGTTAGGATTACGTGGACAAGGGATATTTGACCTATTCTTTCATAATCTGGCATCAGAATTATAAAAAATTAGTCAACAAGCTGTCATTTTGGAAATAGGGGTGTGGCCAATTTCCAAGAAGCTTATTCGTCCATTGGTATGATTCTTCCATTTCCATCCTACGAAAAAAAAACTCACCTGCCGGCACTCCTGAAATCCTGGCAGATTCCTGAATGAATATTGAGCAGTGCTATTCTTTCTTTGCAGGTTAAGTTTTATACAGCTGTCAAACCAGGCAAGAGGAAGGAGAACGAGTTGGATCTCTTATTAGCAGATACTGTGGATGTCCTTGAAAGTAAAAGTTGGTAGGTTTTAAATCCACAAAGATTGAAATTCTCAGATCATTTAATATATAAAAGACTTTTGCGAACGCTATTGTGGTACTGACACGGACTTCTTATATTGAGAAAGTATACTGCACTAATGTCCTATGTGTAGATTGTCTCCACCTTACGTATACGTTTAGGCTCACCAATATGGCTGCCTGCTGTGGTCTTGTGTGTAAAAGTTTGGACTTGCTCAAGTGGTACAGTATCAACAGATTTTGCAAGAAGCTTGTAATATTTTTGAAAGAATGCAAGTTTAGGTCAAATTCAACAAACATAATGGAGGTCTGTAATATTGTTCTTCCATTCATGTTTGTATTTTGTGTGAAATTTTGCAGATTCATTGTCAAATTATGCAAATGACAGTATCCCAGCGGCCATTTAGGTAAGCCTAAATTTGTTCTAATGGTGGTGACCGTGCTGGTCAAGTGATCCTCTGTCCATATGTGTAAGAAGTCTGTGGGCACTGGTAATAATTTTTTATGTTTGTTATCAACTTCCCAAGAGGGTCATTTTACCCAGAAAATGTTTTCTTGGTAGAAGTTGATTTATCACTGGTGTAATGGCTGGGTTTCAAGTTTTATATCTGTGTCTTTCTTTTAAGGGAAATAGAATGTTTAAAATACACCAACATGGCATACAAAGAAAAAAGCTATAACTAGTGTATGAATTCTGCTATAGTTTTATCTCCTCAAAATATTATGCATTGCAAGACTTATTGAAGAACTTTGCATGATTTGAATTCTTTAAAGTTTTGCCAACAAATTATTCTTGATCAGCATATAATATGTAAGTGATTATCTTTCAGTGAGAATCTTATTTCTTGAAAAGAAAGCTAAGGTACATCAAAAGGATACAGTACAAAATGGAGAATAAAAAGTAAACACACCACAGTAAGCCACCAAGGTGATATGGGGCTCATGCAACATCTCCCTCTAAGGGTTGTCAGTCAGATTTTTTAATCAGCTGGAATGTGTTTTATAAGCTATTGTTTTTCAACAGGGGTTGTGGTAGGTGTGTTTCCCAGGACATAGCAAGGCCAGAGAAGTTCCAATCCCATTTTAGGAGATATTTGTAGGAAAAGCTTTCTTTCTAAGCCAGTTAAATGATCATTTGAAGTTTTCCATGTATTTATGGAAATATTTGCTTTGCAGTTCCAGTTTCTCCCTTCTGTCCTCCCCCTAGTACAATTACTTGAGGTTACGATTGTTTGACCTAGATATTACACCTGCTTTGTTAAAAAAACTGAAGGATTGATCTGAAGAATGAAGCTTTTATCGTACGCTGCAGTACCATCATTTCATTTCATTTTCAGGACTGTGAATGTGTCATTGCCAAAGAAGACTATGAAGAATGGTACCTTACATCTGACGGTAATTGTGTCAGGGGAACACGACAATCTCTGGTCTAGCAAGAGAACTAACCTGGGTGAGACATCGTTGACCAAGTATACCCAACCAAAGGAGGAAGAGGTGCTTCTACTGAGTCAGAAAAACGATGTAAGTCAAAACCCCCTAATCAAAATTTGTAGGAAGGGATTGAACGTGTGGAAAATTTTGGCGGCATTGTAGAGTTTGGAGTTTAATGTCTGAGAGTCAGGAAGCTCATTGAGAACCCTATGCCAGATTGATTGTGGACACACACTGGCAAGATTGGCTTTCTCTTTTTGACGTAGTGCTCTGGGGTTAAGGAGCCAGGGGTGTACTAATTGCTCCCAGTACTGCTCTAGGGACTGCCATTTAATGTCCCCGTCAAATGTATGTAAGTGTACCCCCAGTCTTAAGCCACTTCCTAAAGGTCAAGAATCCTTGCTCTCCACCACTGCTTGACAGCTGAACTAATCAAGTCAAATAAGTCTGGAATCAGACAACTTTGCAGGAAGGAGGCTTCAGCAGATGCAGGGTTTAATCCCTGGCTGTGCTATGACCTTGCCATATTATACCTAGTAAGGTATGCTTTTCATCCAAGGGCAAGCCTCGGCTTTGCTGTCTGAAATGACCTGAATTGAAAAGTTTCAAAGTTGGGGTGAGATGTTGAATTGTAAGTCTTCTCATTTGAAGTTGTGTTATATCCAGGTTTTACAGGTACCTCCCATGTCAGCTTTTGTGTTTACTCCTGGCATCGTATAGACACTGTCTCAAGATCAACATTTCCTAAAGGGAAAAAATGGGAATTCAAACCAAAGGAGGAATAGGTCCTCTTATAGAGTCAGAATAATGATGCAAGTAAGTTTTGATCAAAACTGATTTTAGTAGACTGGCCATGGGGAGACTTACAGTGACAGTCAAACAGGAATATTGCACAACACTATTCTCTGTTTTTTCAGACCATCTTAAGAAAAAAACCAGCATTATTTTCCTATAACTGAGGTTGGCAGGAAAAATCTAATATCTCACAATGCTTCTGTCTTTTTCCAGACCAAGAAAGAGAAACCAGACCAACCTGTAGTAGCTCATTGGAGACCAAAGGTTGAATTCAGTTTGTTAAGCCATGATTTTGTTTTCGACAGAAGAGCCCTTCCCAAAGAAATCTACCCCTATCTTAGGTGAGACTTCAGAGCGTCACATTGTGACACAATTTGTTCTTTTTTCTTTTTTGTCGTTATAATTTGGGTTGTGTGTTGCTGCCTTTTATCTGGTGCAATTGTTTGACCTAGCAATTTTTGGAGTTGAAAAATAAAATTTGCCATGCAAAGCATCTTAGGATGGGATTCTTTTTTCACAGGCCCTAGGTGAGTAAGTCTTCAAGATTTTAATTTAAAAAGAGGGTACAGGATTGTTTTACTGTATATTGAGTATGTTTAGAATTCAAAGCTTTTCCAAAGATTGCACTATTTTGCAACTTGCTTTTAATCCATCATACATAAACAAAAATTTTGAAAAGGGTAGGTTTCTCTCCCTTTACACCCTACTGTCAGACAGTCTACCCACACCCGTCTGAAAAACTGAAACCTGAAAGCAAAACCCTGGTAGAAGATTCTCTGTCAGAGAAATAGGGAAGATTTAACAGATTCAGTTGAAGTTTCAAATTTCAGTGACAGCTTTGAATCTTTTACATTAACATTGTTGTAAATTGTGTCTCTTGCTTTAGATTTTGAGTCCAGGTGTATGGTAAAATATGGAGATGGAAGCAGTCTGAATGAAATTAAACTTCATAAGCTTCTGTGGGGTTTAATTTTTTAGGTTTGATATTGCCAAACACTTAATCAAGTTTATTGGAAGCAAAATGACTTCTAATTTAATTTTACTTTAACCTTACTTTATTACTGATTTCCTCACATTCAGAGTTAATGACAAGAATCAGTACCTACCAGTCCTCTTTGTGAACGAGTTAATCTATCGAACAAAAGATCTTCTGGTAAGTTAGCATACGTAGCAGCTCTCTTTGGCGTTTGCCACATGAGGATACCACCGCTCCTAACCTGCTGGTGTAATTACGGTATCAAAGTTTCCCTTCACAGAGCCCCAAGGATGTCATACTTGAGCTTTACTTTGGTAGATCATATTTACTGTGAGGAAAATTTGGGGAGCTTTAATCTTCAGATTGATTTACAAAACACAACATTTTAGGGGTACTTTAATAGAGCCAAGATAAAAATTGGATGAAAACTGTATTAGCAGGGTTGGGGTAGAAGCAGCACATCTTCAATGCACTTATGTCCGTACTTATATGTTGTGATGCCTTTGTAATGTGTTATAGCAGTATATTTCCTTTACACTCACAGTTTTCAAGAAATCTACAAAATTTAGTCTTGCCATTGCTGAAGTAAATTCTGTACATGACATTAACCTTAAAAGTGAATGTAGATTTTACAGCTTTCTTGAGAAGGTGTACTAAAAGCAAAAACCAAAAAATGAACATTAAGCTAAAATGTCATTGCAAATTGGATCTCATTATAAACATTTCTCTTAGGAATAGTTCAAATTGCATGGTGACTCACAAAATGTCTAGAAGTGAACAGACAGTCAGTTTGTAAGTGCCTTTTCTTGGCTGCAATTTGTCAAGAATCTTTGTTAAAATATTGTTTGTCATTTATAAAGATATAATAAAAAAGTCACTTCTTCAAACCTGGAGAAATGTGGTGGACAGTAGACTTTCTCTGATAATGTTTGATGTTAGTATCCAAATTGGTAAAGAATAGGAAAGATGCAGATATTAAGAGGAAGAGAAAAAGAAGACATCTATAAAAGGGACTATTAGAATTTAAACTCTGCTCATTTCATATTTTGTTTCTTGCCTGTCTCAGGTCAAATGTGTTGTTGTTAAGTAATTCCCAGTAAAGTATAAATGGTAAAAATTAAATCAATTGTATAAGGAATGACTAGCCCAGTAGGACATATAGTTATGTTTTCTTTTGGGTACTCTAGCCAATCAACACCAGTTCTCCAGTTCTACCACTCAGTGTTGAGTACAAACCAATATCTGTTGGAAAGCTCCGGTTACTGACAACCCTGCGAGAATCCACACAAATGATGATGAATCTAGGTGAGTAGAATCAAAATTGTCCAACAGAAGGAGTCACTTCGGAATCTAGTTTTAAGGTAAATAATGCTTTTAAAATGCACGAACATGGCATATGAAGAAAATAGCTGTAATCATTGTTAATCATTCAGTCTCACTAATAAAGTCCTGCAATAGCTTTATCTCCTGAAAGTATTATGCATTACAAAAGTTACAGATATTGCATCATTTGAAATTTTGAAAATTTGGGCCAACAAATTATTCTTGGAGCAACAGGTAACTGAATTTCTTTCTGTGAGAACGTTATTTCTTGAAGAAGAAAATAAAAGCTACTCTACTGCTGTATTTTGAATGATCTATCATTCTGTATCTATAAATATTAGTTCTATAAACAGGAAAATTGTTTTGTGTAACAAATGCAATATTTCCCTTTAAGAGTGCCACCTCGGCATCATATGTCTCATAATATTATAACCACTGTCACAAGTCATTTTGTTAGCAATTAATACAGTTTAGGTGTGTAGCTGCACAGCAATTTATCCAACAAAGTTTGATGCTCTTCAACCCACTTTGATGCCCTTGCTTGACTTGAATGATCTGCCTATTACCCTGTGATAAAACTTAGAGCTGCTACATTAAATTAATTGTAACCTAGTCAGACATCAGCCAAATTTACAAGTGGGCTAAGTTATTGTTTTCCATAGGTATTGTAAACCTGTTTTGGTTTTCTGGGAACTCACTTGAAAATGCTAACAGATTCTCCTGGGCATACTGGTAGGGTCTCTTAAATTACCTTCCAGGTCACAGGAAAGTTACACCTTAGCTGGACTTATGCTTACCTGTGCTGTAATATATCAGTAATCTCATTATTTTCATCTTCAATTAAATATCGATTTGACTTGGATGTGTAATTTTGTAAAATATGCCCTTGCTTGTGGATTGGAGGAATCTATAGCTAACAAGAATTTCTTCAGTAGTGGAATGGCACTGGAAACTGATTGTAGGGGACAGGTCTGACGACTCCCAGGTGACTCTGTTTGAACTTTTAAGGTTTCCTCACATTGTACTGCTGTAAGTCACCATTCTACATAACCACAGGTCTCCCCTTCCAGTACCAAGATTCTTCTGAATATGGAGATATGGGACTGGTTTGCAAATTAAGTGGCAGTTTTTAGGTGATAATGCCTTTGTGTTTTTATTTTTATTAATGTTGAGATGGTATCAGTTTCCTTGGTGGCACAAAATCTCCAAATAAAATATTCTTGTGTTTCATCTAGTAATATCTCACTATCAATATTATTCTCACACTCTGAATGAAAGATAAGTGACCTCATAAGCATCCCCTCCCCCATAGCTAATGTTTTGTGCCTACATCACAGATGTGTATGTTTTCACCATATGCAGTGTGTTTGTGTTTGTATGAAATCATCTGCAAAATACCCATTACTGCAGTTCACCATTGCATTCCCAGAATTGTGAAACATCTCTTCCTAATACCATAACTTGCTCCCCCTTTCCTGTAAATGCTTCATAGTATTTGTCATTTTGATGGACAAAGTTTGTGAAATCTCAGTCATTCCTTTAGATATAATTATATTTTTTTTTTTGGTTATACAGGGTTTGGTGAAAAAGACATTGATGAAGTTTTATCCATCTTTCTGGACACCAACCTTTACCTCCTGGCCCTCACAATTGTAGTCTCTATGTTCCATGTGAGTCAAAAACCTTGAAGTTTTCGTGTGTCTTTTAAATAAAGGTGGAATATTTGTACTATATTTTCACGCTAATGTTAAGATTTTGTGGGTTAATGATTATAAGTGAGAGTAAAAATTTGTCCTTGGCTGCATTTTAGGTTTTGTCCTGGATCAACCCTGGCAGGCGTGCTTTTGGGATCCTCGTAATTGCAGGGAATAATTTATCTGGTATCGCAATTGCAATTTGCTACACAAGCTGGCCAAATTGCTACACAAATTATGCAAAAATGTGTAGCACTTCTTCGTGTGGATAACCATAGGGTTTTCAGGGATTTCACTGAAGGAATAAAATTTCAAAACTGCTATGCAAAATTTGAATACTAAATTATTCCCAGAATTGTGTACAAGAGTGTATGAGAGTTTGTGAGCTGAAGTCTAAAGTCAAGTCTCAAGTCTTTTCATGCAAGTGTAAGTCAGGTCTTAAGTCTCAAAATATGTAACTGCAGTCGACTTGAGTTCAAACCTGGAGTTTCCACCTCTGCTAACATCCCTAGTTTTATAGCTCGGGGCTAGTTTATGAGGCTGGGAATAGGTTTAAGTTTTGCCGGGGGTCATGCACAGAGGTAAGGTGGCTGACTTTAAAAGAAATGTAAGTTTTAAATGTGTCATTCATTGTTTACCAACAAAAACTCTTCTCGAGTTGTGGAATAGGCCTTACACACATGATGCCACAGGGCCATACTAGAGATCAAAGTGCACCCTCAACCAGGGAATAACATTCTCATACATATTGTACAGGATCTGGCTTTTTCTAAGACAGTTTTGGTATGAAAAGTCTTAAAACGAGGAAGTTTTTTGTTGTTGTGGTTTATCTGTGTGCTGTATCATACTTTCCTAATATCAAGGCAAAATCTACAGTAAGTAGAGCAGAAACCAACTCCTTTAAGGGCCAACTAGATGTTTGTTCAACCTTTTGTTGAACGTACAGGTAATGCTAAATATTGTCTCATATCCTCTGAGGTGCAGCACAAAGGTTTGTCAAGTACAGTAGTTATTGTCAATGAGTCAGGTTTATTTTGTGGCACTTGTGCATAGTTTAATGACGAGGCATTTTACACATAATATCAAGTATTAGCATGGATTTGTGTCAAGTCAGTGATGACTCAGTCATTGATGACTGTATTATTTGCATTGCCCTTTAACATTCTTTGCTGTTAATTTTCTTGTTTCTCTCCTGTGTGACAGATGCTCTTCGATTTTCTTGCCTTCAAAAATGATATAACGTACTGGAGGAATAGGAAGAATATGGTGGGGCTGTCTACAAGGACAGGTAAGAATGATGCAGCTTCCCTTAGAGGCAGACAGTTATCACCTTAAACACTCCTTAGGTTTGGGCAACCATAATTTACAATTGGTGACTGCTTTTTGTTTGATGTAAATTCATACTATGTCTTCAAGTCATAAGCCATTCTGATTGGACAAGTGACTTGTGCAGATCAGTAAAACGTGAGATGTACTGTATGGTAGCCTCCATCACACACAGTAGGGTACTCAGCAGAATATGGTCTTGGGCAATTAAACTACTGTATGTGTAGGCCTTTTTCAGAGAAATGCATGAGACAGTCGTGTTTCCTAAACTGGAGGATTGGCTAGAAGTAAACTTAGTTCGGAGAATTTTAACTGTCTTGGAAGAGGAACATAGGCCTTTCATGACATAGAAAAAACTTATTTTTGTTTCAGTGTTATGGATATATGTACATCACCCATAAAGGTGAAATTACTTTGAAAGTTATAATCAAGTTGTCAATTATTTGTGAAAACATTTTTTCAGCAGTTCGTAGGTTTATTAAAGGTTCTATAATCTCACCCCAGACAGTAAATTCTCCCTGCTAAGTCTACTTCTAGCCCCTCCTCCAATTTAAACAAACACACCTGTCTTGTACACCTCCAGGACAGAGCCACAGTAGCCTACACTGAGTTTCAATTCCTGAAGGCCATATTGACACACAGCTGTGTGTGTGTGTGAGCTTAATTGGAAACACAACTGACTGTGGAAGTCATCATTGACCAACCAGAGTGGAGCTATTGTTTGAATGATTGTCAGTCAAAGTGCAGTCACCAATTGTATTTAGAACTACAGGACTATTCCTAAGTATGTTTGGGGGATGCCACACCCCCTTTAAGCATCCTGTGTGTGACTGATCTATCAGAGGCAGGTTAGGGACCACTTGCTTAACCAATTTGCATTCTAAGCTGTTTGTTGCTTTTAATGTATTTTAATCATTGCATGGTTTCATCTTGATTTAGTTTTATGGAGAGCAATCAGTCAAATCATCATCTTTCTCTACCTCTGGGATGAAGAGACTAGTCTACTGGTTCTGGTACCATCAGGAATTGGAACAGTTATTGAGGTATGCTGATGATTTTGTTACATATTATGTCTTAAATTACACGTAAATGGTCTCTTGTTTGACTTTTCATATTCAGGCAATAAAAAGAATGTTACCTGTATAATGGATGTTAGATAGGCATTGAATTTAACAAACACTGCAGCATTCACTTTGTTTTGCATGTAGTGGTCATGAGTGGCCTACTCTACCTTCCTTCACAGTGGCTACGCCTGGCCTGGAGTCAAGTACAACAGCAGCCTTCTCGGAGTCATGAATTTTAAGTACTTTGTGAAATTTTAAGTACTTTGTGAAACTTGCAAAAGTATATTTGGGGGCTTGAATTTGTGTTCTTTTGCAAGTTTTAATACAATATATTAGTGAAACTAGCTCTGTTTGTCAGGGGCATAAATATGACAGGGGTGTGTGGGGGGTGACACCCCCTTGAAAATCAAAAGTCGGTCTCTGAGCTCCAAAAAGTTGGTCTCAAATCCAGTTAGTTAAAAAGTAAATGTTTGGAACCTGCACACCTAACACTGAATCATACCTATGGCAATCATTGTGATATTCGAATGCATGTACCTATAGTTATTATAACTACCGTCCTGTAAATTGTAATTACCTAGGATATTCGGATCGTACAACTATGTCAGTGAGAGTCAGGTCTCCAAGAAATGAAGTTGGTCCCAAAATAGTTCATGGCCCCCCCCCTTGCAAATTCATGTATATGCCTCTGCTGTTAGTCTTTGCTCTTCATTCATTCACTAGTTTCCTCTCCAATTGCTACTGTTCTTTGACATTGACACTTTAGTGCCTTTGTCATTGAGAAGCCTGTAGTGTAGGCCTGTCTGTGTATCAGTACTCATTGGTAGGCTAGTAGGTTTGTACTAGATGCTTTTAGCTGCTGCTGTTCTGTACCTGTAGCATTTATGGCATCTTTGTTGGCCACGGGTATTGGAGTTGCCCAAGCCTGATATGTAATCATCCGAGAATCACCCCAGACCCATTTTGAACCACCAGTTTGGCCCAGTAAAAGAATTCTATACTTTCTGCAAAAGCCTCCTCCAATAGGTCACACTGTGTGCTATTCACACAGAGTCGCCCCGTGTCCACTGTGACAAATTAAAAGTTTTGTGTAATTATGCAAGTTTTGATGCACCAGATGAACAAGACTTTGGATTATTCATTTGTGCTTGCCCATCAGAAAGTGAAAAATTTCTTCACTTACTGGCAACTTTTACAGTATCACCTTGAAAATGCATACACATATAACAATTGATTAAACACAGCAGACAAGTTGTTTAAGATGGGGCAGAGGTTAGTACCAGAAACATGATTGACTCATCACTTTTCTTGTGGTTTCATGGGCTTATCTGCATATTGCATAGCTCAGTTAAAAATTTTATGAATACCATAAACAAAGTATACATTTATGCATGGTTGTGTGTGTTTCTTTGAGGGTTTGGAGGAACTGTATGTAGCCCCCCTTCCCCCATTCAGTGAGAATATTTGCTATTTGGAGGCAAAATATGTACTATCTTCATGCAAACATTGTAAGAAAGTGCTCAGCTCCCCCCATGGGTGGGAAAATTCAGGAATGTGGGAAGCTCCATGCAGGGAAATTTTGGTATTTGGAAGGAAGGAAGGTTTGCTAGAACTTTAAGTGGAAACATGAAAAGATTTTGGGAAATTTGACTGGCTTGCTGGGAAATAAACATTTTTTTCCAGTCCTGCCCCCCCTCATTGATTTCCAGTCCTGCCCCCCCCCCCCCTGATTGAAAGCAGTCCAGTATACTGATATGTGTATGCAATTTCTTAAAACTGTACTTTGGCATTTGTAACTTCTTCAGTGTACACTTTTCCTGAATCCAGAACCTGCACTTTTTGGGGGGTATTTCATTTGAGCCATGTTTAATATTTTACTCAACAGATTTGGAAAGTGAAGAAAGCATTTAAAACAGAAATTACCTTTTCTGGGTTCAGGCCACATATCTCTTTTGGATCTAAACTAGAGTCTGAGAAAGCTACAGATGAATTTGATTCTCAGGCTATGAAGTATTTGTCGTATTTGCTGTATCCTCTGTGTATAGGGGGCGCTATTTACTCATTGTTGTATCTATCATACAGGAGGTAAGTTGATTTGCTTGTAAACCTTAATTACATTGCATTAACCACCATGCTCAGACCTCATAAACAAGCAGGGAGAGCTGCTAAATGTTGTCCAGGGGAAATAGATAGCTCTTCTTGCTATGTACTCATTTTCAATTTTGCTCTCCTTAAGGCCTTGATTCCCAAATAGTGGGTCACGACCCAAAATTGCGTCATGAGATAAAAACTATAAATGGGTCCTAAGCCCATCTGGGGGTCGTTGGGGTCACATAGTCTTGGAATGGGTTTACCATACATGTCGTTCCTCTCTCTGCAGAAAATTTTGCACATGCCCCTTAAGTTGGGTTGATAAATAATGCCAGATCATGAAATTTGGGTCACTTGAAAAAATCGGTGGGAATCACTGCCTTAGAGTAACCAGGAAAGCAGTTTGTTCTTGACATTTATGTGATGTGACAAGGTGGTTACCATATGTGAGAACAATCATTATAATCAAGAGCAATTGGTATTACAGTTGTCAAGTGTTACACCTGCAATATGTCCCCGAAGAAAGGTGTAACAAAGCTTGCATATTTTTTCACTCATTTCTGGAGGAGAGTAGTTTTATTTGAAGGATGAAACACATTGTCACTTGGTCTTAAGAAGAGCGCTCTCCTGGGATTATCTTAGTCAAATTTTTGAAGACCAATCATCATTCATAAAATGTTTGATAAAGACACTCATAAAATCACTGATGAAATGTTTCATAAAGAGTTTATCGATCTTCAGTTTGATCTATCATGCAGCCGTCCTATTGAAATCAAACTTAAGATTAATCTTAACCCTTTATGAAACAGGGCCGTGTTCTCCTTATAAATGATGGCCTATATGCAGGCATTTTAATGCAGTTTCTATAAGAGATTGAGTGTGATGAAGATTTTGAAAAACTTTGATCCCAAACATCATGGAGGGAAGTTGGAATAATTGTACAAAATATCTCATTTCCACAGATAAAAAGGGAAGAACTTAGATGTAATAAGAACGTTATTCTTGCTTCTTAAAGATGTGATGGTTAATTTTGGTGTAAACAGTATATATCACATGTTATGGCAGAATCAGGTAAAGGAGTCATCCATAATGAAGAATGCTTCTAAAAGCATACAGAGATTACTCTTTTTTCAGCCCCTTCCCTCCCTATGACTGGACATCTACCCCCAGGTATTTCCCAATATAACTTCCCCCTTGACAATTCCCACCAGGACAGTTCCCTACTTATACTATTCCCAACCATGACTGTTTTCCCCTAGACTTTCCCCACAGGAAAATTCTATATTTCAAGGATGGAAAGTTTGCAGGTGGTAGTTATCCAAGGCAGAGATTGTCTGGGGTGGGAATGGTAGTGGGTGTTGTCAGAGGTGGAGTTTTCTGGAGGAAACTTGTGTAGGTGGGAATCATCTGTGCAGGGGAAGAGCTGCCTGGGAACCCCCTCCTCAGGGAATAATTTGAAATGTTGAACCTCAGTCATGGAAGTTGTGAGTTGGGGTAATTCTCTGGCCAAAGGGCTGTCCCAGGTCAACGTTGTCATGGCCATTGTGAACTGGACAATATGGGTGTGTGTAGTGGCAGAAATTATAACTATGTGAGAGGGAAACATTTGATGGAATTAGTCATCAACATTTATTACTTTTGAAAAGAGTAATTGGTTCACTATCCCCCCCTCTCTTCCCCCACCCTCAAGAAATATATTTTTTGAAAATGTATGAATATGGAAGACCCCTAGAAGAGTGTTTCCACTGGTTGCCATCTTCTTCATACCCAGGAGTCATCCCCACCTTTCATCTCAGCCTTTTTCCTTAACTCAGGCTTTTTCCTCAAACTTTTTCCTACAAAAATGTAAAGTAGTTTGATTCATACTGCATAGAAGATGGTGGAGTAAGTTCTTTCCCCTGATCACCCCTAGTATCCTATCAGTCCCCCTTGGGTGGTGATATCCCCCCTTTGGAAGCTAGGTAACTTTGTAAGTACCCTTAGAAGTAAATGTAAATTAGCTCATGTAAGAAATACACAAATGTAATATATCATTGGCATTTGGTGTGAGTGGCCTTGCAGGTTGCAGCCCCCTCAAAGTTTTCCACAAGATAGCTGGTTGACTTCCCCCCCCCCCATATAAGGCAAATATTTTATAAATGATGGCCACATAATATTAGTCCCAAATTGGTCCCATATTGACAAACAAAACTCTGTCAAAAAATCAGCTCAGCCTGTCCCTCTTCCCTCCTGGAAATATCTTGGCCTTTTACACTACTACAAAATATCAATATTTTTCATTCCTTCTAGCTGGTACTCCTGGATTATTCATTGTCTTGTCAATGGAGTCTATGCTTTTGGATTTCTATTAATGATGCCACAGCTCTTTGTCAACTACAAGGTAAGAATATGAATCTTGTTTCAAAGTTAGAATTTTTTTCAAAGATATTTTGAAGAAGATTTTAACTTTAAGGAACTGTGGCTGGAGTATTCCATTGAAGTGGTTATTTAATCTTTATGATTGGGTTCATGTCAAAGCACATTGCAGGTCTTGAATGTCTGTTCCCAAAATCCAACCCAACCTCAACCCCCCCCCCCCTCCACCTCACCACACCCTCTTTATGGTACAGAGGGGTAATTCAGTTAGAACTTAGTGCATGTTCTTCAGGCTGAACGATTTTATTCTGCAAAGTTTTCATTCTCACAATCATTGATTGTTAAAATATAAAACAGCTTGCTTTGTATTCAATTTTCAGTAGAGATCTTTTCAAATATTTTTGGAAAATCCCCCCTCCCTGCCCTGAAATATTTATGGGGTAATTTTTGGGTCTTCAGGGGCTGGTGTCATTGTTGGCAGTCATTCAGGAGGGGAGCAGGGCAATGTTTCTAATGTTTGAGATTTTTAGCCCTCCTCAACACATTTCTGAAGGAGATTTGGCTGTCATGAGTGCAGATCTCTCCTCACCCCAGTGTATTTTATATACTGGCCTTAACAATGTTTTGTGGTTAAATGTAGTTTTAGGATCATAAGGTTCCAGGCCCCAAATTCATCGACGACACCAACAGCAAATCCTTCCTTTACCGTTTCCTAGGGGTATATGACCTACTGTACATAGCCATTACTAGTTACTAAACATTATGGTGAACAGTACACTAACCAGCGGGTAAAATTTATCTTTCTTCGTGTCAGAAAAGTGCCTTATTCCTCTTGTTTTATTAAGGAGTTGCCACAGTGCCATGATTTTTTGCAGAAAGTCCAAGGCATTATATAACTCCTGCCCCCCCCAATAAAAATTGCCCTACCCCTCCCACACCTATTTTTAGGCCTAGGTATGGCTAGTTCAATACCAGTAATTGATACTTCTTTTTACCACCATGATATTTTTATATTTTTTCCAGTTGAAATCAGTTGCACATTTACCATGGAGAGCTTTCACATATAAAGTAAGTCTACAGCAAATATATCACTATCAGACACTTTTCATTTCACTTCTACTTGGGGATGTCATGGTATTGTGGACCTCACTTTAAAACTATTTTGAATACTCCTACTTGACAGGATTGTAACACATGGAAGGCAATGATATCAGTTGTGGGATACATTTCTAGAGCCTACTTGGTTAGCAGAAATAAAAATGCAAAAGTTTAGATTTGTTTGGAGAAAGAAGACATATTTTAGGGTGAAAGAAAGTCACACCGATATGAATTTGTATTTCATTATTCTTAAAACTGTAAATTGTTCATTTTTATTGTGTGACAATTTCTATACATGAATTGTGAACTTTATCTGAAGTGCCTTTATTTATCTGTGATGCGCAAAGTTGTGAAATGTGTAAATCAAAAGATTATCTGGTTAATAGTTCATGGAAAGATGTGTAAGGTTCAACTGGAATTTGAAAGTAATGCATGAGCAAGTTTGTATTTCCCTTAAATTGGTTTGACTAAAACCCCTCAGTTTCACATTGCGAGTGACAGGTATATGAAGCAGCATGATGCAATGCAATAAAAATATTGTCTGGCCTTTCATGTTGCAGGCAACCTATTCTTCATCACTCAGCAATATTGTAATGACCAGTTATCCATGGTATCTAACTAAAAGACAGTTCTATCTCATGATGGGACTTGTGTAAATATTGCTTGTAGCTAGCTAAAAGCAATGAGATTCAGTTGTCAACTTTATTTGTTGTATAGTGACTACTGTAGTATGAAAGGGTGTGGGCATAAATGATAGTATTGTAATCACATTATCATATGGTAGTCCCATGTGACCCAGTTTGAAAGATCATTCAGTGTATATAGTAACCACATTTTGAATTGGGACAAATTTTGCTTCCTTTTGTGTAGGCATTTAATACTTTTATAGATGACATGTTTGCCTTTATCATCACCATGCCAACCTCTCATCGTCTAGCGTGTTTTAGAGATGACTTCGTCTTCCTCATCTTTCTATATCAAAAATGGTAAGTATCAATCAATCAGTTAATCAAAGACAATAAGAATACTAGTTGTTCAAAGGCACTCAAAAGACAGTTACATGGATAAAATGTGATGATGTCATAAACTTTTATTTCCTTTTGTGACAGGTTGTATCCTGTTGATAAGACCAGAGTGAATGAATATGGTGTATCTTTTGATGAAAACGAGGATTTCAGCAAGAAGGAACACAAAGATTAGGTCTGCAGTCATCAGAGACTTCCAGTGGTTATTCCAGTTTTGTTTTGTTGCACTCCCAAGTTTACACTGGTTGGAGAGTAATGGGGATGGGGGATTTATGGTTGGAAGAAGGTGCATTAGGAGAATGGCAAGGTTTCATTCAAAAAGTATGGCCCAGAAAAACTTTTCTGACCATGCTACTTTCGAACATTTTTGTGTACATTGGTAGGATTGTGTGTCTGGTGCTAGGATTCATACCAGCTTTGTTAATGGTATTTTGGAAACTCTTGCCATTCCCATTAAAGGCATTTTCCAGTGGCTTTTCACAAGGGTCCCTTGGGAAAGAGAAAAAAATTTCAGTTTATGCCCTCTAAACCCCATAGCAATACTCTTTTCCTAACTCAAAATATCTAATATTAAAGAGTACTTATTTTTGTCAAAAAATACCTCCAGTTCTCATTAAGGTCACAGAATGTTATGTAAAGTGGGCACATTGCCTTAGATTTCTTTTGTTTTCCTTTATAGTTGAATGTCCTGTTGTCCTTGAAATTCGATGCTGTTGGAATGTTTGAATATCTTTCCCTATAGGTTAAGCATAAATCTACACCATGTGTACGGCATAACAAATGAAGTAGATAAATATTCCCCACAACAGTGTCAATATCATAAAGAAATTCAGTGCTTTGTCAAATAAATGTGCCATGATGACATCACAGATTTCCCATTATGCACTTTACCTTGAGAAAAAAATTGCATTTCTTTGAAAATTAGCATCTTCCAAATGCTTCAAGCTATTTAGATGCGGTTTTCACCTCCTAGAAAAGAAAAATTTTCTGCATTTTTTGAAGTCCTTGATTTTTGTCACTGGCAAATCCCTTTAAAAGAAGAAAAAAATGTAGTTTCCTCATATTAAATTTACATTTTGGGTTGAATAATATGGTGCATTTTCTGTATTGGTCATGTTAAGTCTAAGTTGACCCTTGGGGATGTAGCACCTTTGGGAGCAGAACTCCTCCAGGAGTAATGTTTGGTTTTCGCTTTTTGGCTC
Organism: Holothuria leucospilota; assembly: GCA_029531755.1. Classification (NCBI taxonomy): domain Eukaryota; kingdom Metazoa; phylum Echinodermata; class Holothuroidea; order Aspidochirotida; family Holothuriidae; genus Holothuria; species Holothuria leucospilota. Next base: position 16,558,335 of record CM055965.1, read on the forward strand.
TTTACCAGAGAGTTGAGGGGACTTTGGAAAAAGTATTTTCTGTATCCAGTGAAAAATTTCCTTGCTGCAAACTTGTGGAGACAAGGACTAGTCATCAACTTGTAAACGCAGGGTCACGTTTTGGTAATAACCTGACATTTTGCTTCTTAATACTCGAGGGACTTTTTCAGCACGGCTATGCATAGTGAAAATGGTAACTACTTGTGTATGCAAGAGATTGTAAGTTAACCTTTCTTACACACCTTGTACATCATTTATGATGTAAGAATATTTGATCCTTTGAACCTTGTTTAGGGCTGTAAAGGTTCTGATCTTGAGCTTTTGGAGCATATTACCATAACCACCACTTCTACACCAACCATTGGTATGTTCCCGTTCCCCTACATTCAGGAACCACTTGGGGTGAGTTAGGACTGGACAAGATACGACTGGTGTATTTGCTGAACTGTTAGAGTTACCTTTTTGTCTCTCACTGATAATTGTTATCTGCTGGCAATGTCACTTGTTGTCCAGAACCCAGTTCTGATGGTAAGCCTTGCCCCAAAGTAGGTCTTACTTAGTGTGATACAATAATGTCAGACCTGAATGTAACCTAGTCCTTTCCCACTCCTGTAATAGTATGTAATATAAACATTGTCATGGATTGTGCTGAGGATATCCTCAAGTTTGGGCCCATGGTCATCTAATCATCACTGTGATACTGTTAGCATAAGACATTCTGTTAGGAGGTTGTCCTACTGGAAGGGTGGCTTTTCCTTTCAAAGGGGTAGACATGATGGTCAAGGTGGCCTATGGGAGTAAAGTACAGTAATAATTTTTCAATTGATAGCATAAAGCTGCGGTCATACTACAACGAATTTGGATCGGATTCCGATCCGATTTTTGCGAGTTTTTATTAAAATCTTCTCCATTTCGGGTCGGAAAGAACCCAAAATTTGCCAACCTGTGTAATTATATGATTTGTATCGCAGGACTACGAAAATTAAATTTATATGAATTATTTCGTGACATCACATCGACAGACAGCTTTTATCGGACTACGCGTGTCCGATAAAAGCTGTTTGTCGGTGTGACGTCACGAAAATATCAGTTAACATTTTATTTTCATAGACCTCTGATGCAAATCATATATTAACACTGGCTGGCAAATTTTGGGCTCTTTCTGATCAGAGATGGAGAAGATTTTTAGTAAAAACTCGCAAAAATCGGATCGGAATCCGATCCGAATTCGTTGTAGTGTGACCGCGGCTTAACTACCCTAATGACTGCGAGTAGGATTTACTAAGTCACTGTGAGTGCTTTTACACTGTACCCAGATCTGATCTCCTGGATTCCATTACATGCAAACCACACTGTGCATTGATCCTGGTGCAGTTACACTTTGTATTGTACTCTGATCTCCCTCAAGTATGCCTAGCACATGTCATTGCTGTAAAAAATCATTGTAGGACCAAGACAGTAGAAAGGAAAGATCAGTGATTGATCTTGAGTCACTGTTGATCCTTAGGCATTTACACTACAAGCTTTGGTCTCCTGCTTTTGGTCTCCAGATCCTCCCCTCTGCCAAAATCAAAATAGTAAGATCAGATCTGGATCTCATCTGCTTTTACACATCAGATTTGATCTCAAGAACAGGATCTGACCCCGAGCGGGTGATCAGACACGGAACTGGTGTGAAGCACCCTGTGTGACTGTGAACGCAAGGAATCTCCTGGCCATTGCACTAGTTCGGAGTAGTGCATTTTGTGTAAATTGATGTTGTACTTCATTAAGAACTGCTACCTCAGCCAGACTGTTTAATACAAACTTGGATAGGTATTGGGTCCTCCCCAGTTTTTGACCAAAAATAGGTGACTCTTGTGAAGTTCACTCCTGTAACATTGGGATACATTTATGAAGGTCAACTCTGGGAGTTTATTTTGATTGCAGCAGTGTGTTTTTGTTTAGATAACTTAAAAGTTAAAGTGATAGTCTATGATTGGTGCAGCATATGTGCATTCTATGCAAACTGGTTGGTGCAGCTATAGTACAAGGTGGTATTCCATTTTAAGTTTTGATGCATTTAGTGGGATAAGGGGTTGAACTTCTAGGATAATTTTGTTCATGTGTGGATAGACTGTGGAGACAGACTTCTCCCTAAAACTTACCTTGTATGAGCTTCTGCACCTCATGGTGCTCTTGTGTAAAATCCTGGATCCTGCCATGTGTAGATTTCTTTGATAGGAAAACATGCCGGCACTGATTGCAAAAGCTCTCTGGTGGGAGCCTCTCAGGTCTGAATGCCTACAGTTAATGGTATGTCTGATACCATTGCAATACAATCAGTACTTGATGTTAAATTCTTTCACAGAGAGACTGACAGGTCATACAGCTATTTTAGCAAAAAAAATTTGTAATCTTTGCGTGTGCTCAAAAGAACCATGCTCGAGGGGGGGGGGGGAAGAATATGGAAAATGCCTAACTCATGTTACTTTTTGATACATGTATATAAATAATATCTGGAATTACATCACCAATGTTAAAGCTTTATGTGCAATATTATGTTTCCAAGTTTTAAGAATAATTAAGAGATTAGTAAGTTAAAAGCCTTCACTGTAACTTGAAAATATTTTCCAGAGTTCTTTTGAATTATTGGTACAAAGGCCTACAATTGTATGCACTACTTTTCACGATGGTTTCATTTTAATAAATAAAATGGCAACTTTTCATAATGCTGAAACTTCAATTTTTGGTTTGCCGCCTTTTTTCTTTCTTCTGTCACAACTAAAAATATGTGGGCACCTCACAATTTGAATTTTTTTTTTTAAATTTGTATGATGGATAATATGACAGTGAATGTGCCATTCCCTCCTTGCCACCAAACCCCATCCAAATAATTTCCACAATAGTGGTCATCCTTGATTCATCACAGACTAATATCTCTTGCGATCTTGTTCAATCTCTTGTGGATAGAGTCCAGAGCAAGTGTGTACATAGTAGAAACCCTCAAGGGACATGTGCGTGCAGTCTACCCCATGCTTAAACCAATCTACCATATAGAATGTGGTCTATCAAAGTGTCATAAGTGAAGAAATGTTGGTCATGCCTTGATTTAAAGGAAAAGATTGTATTTACATTACATCAACATGACACAGAAATAAGCTTCATCTTTAGTTAACCATTCAGTCTCACACAAATATATTACCCATAACAAGAGTCATGAATGTGACATCATTTGAAATTAATTAAAGTCTAGGTGAACAAATTATTGAGTAACAAAGCCGTGATATTTTTGCTTGAAAATTAAGTAAATAAGCTTACTTCATAAATCATGGTTTAAAAGATATGAAAATTTTCTGAATTACAAACAGCTTTTAAATTGGACTGATCATGAGGTGAAAAGTATGATAAAAGTACTGTATGATTAAAGCCTTGATAGGACAGGAGGATACTGTAGACCAAAAGAAGGACAAAAGTAGCACTTCTGAAGGCTTTCTTTCATAGCTTATCACTAATCTGAAAAGTATCATAGCTACTTCATGTTTTTGCTTTAATTTTAATTTAGATATTTCATAAACATCAAGTCCAGCAGGATAAAGGAGGAAAAAAGAATAAAGTAGGATTTTCAAGATAGCGTAGGAAGAGTAGGAGGAAGCTTCCAAAAGTAGGAAGTCCTCTGAAAAGCCTGCTTTTAGACCTTTTTCTTTTACCAAAAACTATCAACAGGCAATTTGCTGTTTCAGCATCCAAAGAAAACACATGAGAACAAATGTCGCAATTGTTCCTTTGCATTTATTTTTTCAAAACAATGCAGATAATTGTATGTAAGTTTAGCATATCATGCTACTTTTAAATATTTAAATAAAACATATCTAGTGGATGTATACAAACGATCTATGGCACCACTTTTTCATTAAGTATAATTTCAAATTATATTTTAGAGAATATATTCAGCAATTTCACACAAATTGCAAAAAAGTATACATAGTACTCAAACATTCATGTCTGTTGTTTTGATATCATAAACTGGCTTGGGCGGGTTACCAGACTCGTCGCTGACCGACTGCATAGTCAAGTGGTTAGAGCATCTGACTTGCCGCAGGAAGGTCTGGGGTTCGACTCCTGGCCTGGTCACACCGAAGACTTTAAAAATGGAATGTGCCATTGTGCTTAGTGCTTAGTGCTCAGCATAAGCAATGGAGTATACTAGGGAAAAAAAGCCAATGAGCCACAACTGGAAAAAAGGCTGTGGCTGGCCCGACTTAAACCAATTGGTTAGAAACTGAGCCATAAAACCTCATCTTACTAACTACCAGACTCATTGCAACTCCTACCCCAAGAGTCCAGTAATGACTTCACTTTCCCTGGAATCGCTACTCCTAGAAAATTTTCAATATTGATACACATATGAACATAATCTTAGCTTGGAATTCGGATGTGTGTTGTTTTACAGGTTTTCATGAAGTAGTATATCAATATTAGCTGGTAGTGGTTTAATTTTTTCTGTAAACAAACTGCAAGATTCCTCTTCAGTTTGCCATTTTGATTCTCCAGCATTGGCAGTTGGGAACCTCATCCTGTGAGAAGCCTGTACTGTAAGCCAAGTAGTGTATTAATACTCATTGGTAGACTAGTAATCAGGAATTTATAGCTATTGAGGTACATATTCCTATGTCAGATATGTCGTAATCTTACGAGTTTCGACTCCATTCAGAGTTGCGACTAATATGGCCATGATGGGTATCAAACTCCAAAACTGTTGAAGTTGCCCAAGCCTATCCTACATGATACAAACTGGTGCTTGAATCTTGTCAGTATCATTAAAATATACCCATCAGTTTCACACTGGGGTGTTGCTAGGAGGGGCACTAAGAGAGCATGTTCTGGATGCAACTTGAAGTGGGCTTCTCCCAACAAGTCCAAGTCAGACAAGGTATCCTTAAAAAGGGAAAAAAATGTAGATAATACAATTAGAATAGCAATCAACCTAACAACAACAGACTTTCACTTGTCTATCACTAGCTCTGTTCCTGCTGGTAGTTCTATTTTTTTTTGGTTAAGCACATGGGATGGGCAAAGGAGTGATGCCTACAATTTCTGGTACTTGAGGTCATGGGTGCCAACAGGCAAAGGGCATGTATTCCTCCTACCTTTGAAGGTAGCAAAATACAAGTCCTCGAAAGTGCCACTTAGGGCTATCTGTGAGGTGTTTTTCACCCTACTTACAGTGTAGATGAATTTTCACATGTCAACAACCCCCCCCCCCTTTCCAAATGATGTCACTATAACTGCTCTGGGTAAAGCCATCTTTAATAACAGGTATCAAGTGTTTCTGACAGAGCATGATGCCAAGCCACTGGTGCTATTTCCGCCAGCTTTACCCCGGTTTCATATGTGAGTCTACTCATTCTGTTTAACTTGCAAGCTCTTGCAAGTTCACTTGGCATCTCATACCATTCTACTGACCTTATTCCTTTCACTCAAAACACCACAAACACACTTGGCAGTACTAGGGTAGCATTCTGAAAGAACTTAAAAATGAGATCCTGCTAGAAGAACCTAACATAGCCTTTGCTAGTAGTAAACCAAACAAGTTCTTCAGTTTACTCATAATTATCTCCAAAAGAAAGGTCATCTAAGCTGGTCAACAGCTTCTCCAGCCTGCCTCCTCTGCAAATTTTGTCTTCTGTACAATGAGGTGAAAATGTTCACTTTGCCTTGACAAATTACAGCAACAGCATGAAGAAGTCCATCCTTTACAATTTCTTTGGAGAAAACCAGGCATTTCAAGCAAAAAAATGTTGACTGTCAACTGGTCAAATGGACATAAACACTTCATTTCAGCCATGACTTGGGCTACAAACATGACACCTCCTCTTAAAGTAAAAAGAAATTGTCACTGGGAGGGTTATTCTGCATTCACATCCCCCAAGCCGAAGGAAAGAACTGGCTCATAAAGTGAGCAAACTCGGAGCATAGATCAGTAATCATCTTCATCATCTGAATCCATCACCCGCCTCCGCTCATACTGGCAGCAGAAAAAAAAATATGAAAGATGTGATATCATTTGGTGGCCTTTTTGATGCCCTGTGCTTCTACAGTACATTACAATGATCTTACTACAATCTGAACTTTTTTGTCTCCTGAAAGAAGCCTTAAGGCTTAAAATTTAATTTTGATATGTTAGAGAGGTACTGATCTAAGCCTTTGTAAAATTTGCATGTAATCTCTATCAGAGGCTCTCAAGATAATAGAAGGATGGCATCATGGTCTATGAATAGCCAACTGAGCAATAAACACTTACCGTCAGTTTTGTTGTCTTTTTTGTTTGACCTGAAACTTGCTCCAGTAAGCTCTTAAGCTGTTCCTCACCAATCTATGAAAACAATTTGAGATTATTAATACCAATGAAAGGAATGAAAGGAGCTATCTCATTTTTCAGACTTCTTTCTTTTCACATGTTCATCATTTGCACATGGTTTGTACCTCTAATTTTAAAAGGACAGACAGTAATTTAATTTCTCACTCATTTTAATTCATAATTTCCAAAGGTTTTGTTTTAATTATTTCCTAAACTTAGTTGGTGTTTTGCTTTTTTGCTTTTGTTGTATCCTTGTAGTAAGGTGTTATTTGCCTATTCCCTTTAACAAGAAGCCAACCTCACTGCAGTTGGAAAGAACACCACTGAAAATTACAAGCATACAAGGTAGCAGTACAATATTTGCAAAGTGAGACCGAACTGATTGTGCATTATTTGAATTATCTTTCAAGCTCTGTAATGTAGCTAGCCTCTTCATGAAAAGAATAAAAAAAAAAAAATAAAACTTCCCTCACATATTTTTGGCATACTCCATGGATTATACATGCAAACACCACGTCATATGATGAGACAATGGGTAACCACCATGGTGCGGAGGTGTGTAAACTGGTGACCATACATAATAAATGGCCTGAACAGTCAGCAGTGCAGATAAGCAACCAGGGTTTACAAGGATATCAATGAAACCTTTGGAAAATTAGGAAATTTGTATTACCATTGAGATTATTCATGTTGTTCCTTCATGGTGCAGACTCCCTATAGATAACCTTGCTTCACCCCTTTGAGCCCACTCAAACCACCTATTAAAATACTTCCCAACAGCAGCAGACAAAAGGCTCTTAGGAGTATATTTTTCCAATAATGTTAAAATGTCATTTTACACAAGGTGCATTACAGTCAGACAAAATTGAATTTTTAAGTAAAATGTAGAAGAAGCAGGATGCAGGTTCAAAAGTAGGGAAATGCAAGAAAAGTACAGTAGGAGTCCCTTGAAAGCCTGGAGTTGAGTAAAACACTTAAAAAATTAATTTCATATAGAAAAACACACTTTTCATTCATTGAAATTATGGTAACATTAGAATCTCACCTTTCCTGGAAGTTGTCCAGTGGTAGCCATCTGACACAACATCCCTTCAATCATCTTGGCTTTCTCAGGTTTAACAAGAGCGATACTGTTCACTGATGGAAGCAAATAAGAAAGAAGAAATTACTATTGGTAAAACTGATACATTGCTGATGAATGTGCAGAACTATCCTCATTTCTAAGTTGGTCAAGGAGTGCTTTCTTTATCAAGAACTGACCCTACAGAGATGACACTATAGTACTGTATGAGAGTCTCACCCTGCATTCACATGGGATAATGCATGCGTCATTCAGTAATGAGCTCCCAATCAGACTGCCCCCAAATTCTACAGGTGAATGTAATCCTCATCAAGAGGCACTCCCTGGATCAAGACCACAGCATTACCCATCATGACCATGAGCTCCTTAATATCAAATCACCCTAAAAACTGGTTAAGCAGTCAAATAGTCAAGTCATCATAATGCGTTAGTTTCAAATGTCTCCCTGTTTTCCTGAGTGAGAAACAAATACAACTGAGTAAGTTTACTTTGTGAACAGATACCAGGTGAACTTTGCAGGCAGCTCCATGATGTGTGTGTTACCTTGATCACTTGTTTTTCTTTTAGTGTGAATGTCACTGTGATCCTGATGAGAAGAAACCACAAGTTTCAAGATGATGTGCTCCTTACCTCATGTGAGTACAGGGTCACATGTCATGTTTAGTAATCTTCTGTACAATAACTTGTCCTTGGGTCAGAGTAATTGAACTTACTAAAGCCATCTGCAGGGATTGTCCTCAGGAGAGGTGATCATTCACAAGTGACAATATGTGGAGCAGACACATTTTATTGATACATAATACTGGCAATTACTTTCTTATAAATTTGCCTCAAAGATACAGTATGGGTCCTGCATTCAGACACCAACTATTAAAATATAAACATGATACCCTATAGTACAAGCTATAATACACCTGTGGCAGCAGCACAGAAGTGTTGTTAGCCACTAAGAGTGCTGGTAGTGGCATATGTTGTATACATACAGAATTAAATTGTACAGTCATAACAAGCCTTCCACCAACAATTATTACTGCAGCCACTAGTGCTACATTTCTGAAGTTCAGATCTCACAAGCTCATGTGTCAATTACTGTTAGCCCTGAATCACAATATATCTGAAACAGGCAAACTGCACATTATTTATATTCCAAAGAGGATTAACTGAACAAAGAATGGGGGTCTTACATCTGGCTCTGGCTGATTGGTCCAATACTTGTGCTAATATAGAGTTCTTCATCTCCTCTTGTCTGTAAAATAAAAAGTAACACAAAAGAAAAACATGGGTGGTAGGGATGTAGCTACAGTGGCCAGCAACTGCCAGGTCTAGTATGCATGATTCTCAATTGCCAATCACCACTGAAATGAAAGTTACAGACCACAAAAATGTTTGTGATGGTCATTCTTCTATACCTATGCCAAAACTAGTATGATACAAAAAAGCTGCTCAGACTTTTCCAAATATATTTTAAACACATCTTGAAATAATTTTATCCATGTATAAGACAAAGCTGTAAGGGAAGTAACATACATCCACAAAATGCCAAATATTAACACCATTTTTCTATTTTGAAAATGGTAGGCTTTATAAGGCTTCAGGTAAAAATGACCATGAATGTGAAGTTAAATTGTGTACATCACCCCTACTAGTCTTGCCAACCCCCTGATCGCAATGATTGAAAATGATAGTATGCTCAATTCTTCCTGCATGATGGATACAAAATCTCAATTTCAATTTCAGAGCATCAAAAACTTACCCTGAATATCCAGGTACAATTGCTGAAGAAACAGCAGGGCCAGCTCTTTACAACCCAATTTCCCAGACCACGGAAAGGGTCACAATGGAGAAAAACTATCAATGACCCACCCCTAGCTGAGAGAAAGGGTGGAAAGGGTTTATGTCCTTCTGGAGTAAAAGTAACAGGACATGGGGTGAACACTAGCTGTTTGCCAGAGCATTGAGCAACCTTTTGTAGTTTCAAACTTGGCTTGAAATGGGCCATGCCTAGGCTAGTCACGACTCCTGGCTGAAAGCTGAGTGGCCACTCTACGTGTACTTTTCTAGGAGTTGCAGCTCCTACAGAACGTTTAGTTCTGTCACAAACATGCACAAAAATCAATTTTGTTGTACTAATTAGTAAAAGATCTGAATTTGTGTTCTTTATTGTAACAAAACTGGATCACTTAGTATAATGATTAGTTTCACTTCAGTTGACCACTACAGGACAATTCCCCCAGCCTGCCTCCAGTATCGTAACCAAAAATGGTTAGTTTCCTGAAGTATTCAAGACATCTAGACTTTGAAAAATTCTGGGATACTTTCTTCCCTGCTTGTATACATACCTTGCTTGGGCCTCCTGCTGTTGTTTCTGTTGGGCTTCATTACCTCCACCTCCCATCTGAAATTCAGTTTAAAGAAAAGGAAATATAATTCAGTCAAATAATACCAAAATAACTGTAAAAATGAGTTAAAATACACAAATGGGATGACAGGAATCTTGGTATGTTTCTTTCATTTTATACAACTCTTCTATACAAAACACAACTTTTTCCCATTTCTTACCTCAAGAGGTATTCTCGATAATAAACTTACTAAATTTTGGTAGATCTCTACCATACTTAGATCTCCCCAAAGTAAAACAAAACATCTTTTCACGTTTTTCTTTTTTTTTTTTTGTTATTTCACTTTACAGAGACCAAATCACACCGTGAAAAGTATCAAATGTTTTGAAAATTGTCCTCATCCCTCCCTAACTTATTGTCAACCAAAACAAGAAAAAAAAAACCTGTGAACCTCCAAACAGCTTGGGCAACTATTTTTTGGGAGGGGGGAAGGGGGGCTACAGGAGAGGAGACAATTTTTCCCCAAAACAATTGTGAAAATCTCATTTGAAATAATTAAAATTGATACCTAGTGTACTGCATACCACCCACACTGGAAAATATGTACTGCTAGTCTAGCTTAGTGTTGAATAAATATTATCCTCAGTGTGTGATTAGGAAAAAGTTACAAACCAAGGTGATGGTATACATTAATTTTCCTTCATACAATACATGGGCAGTAACTGTAGTGGATGAGATACAAACTTTCCATTATGGCATGTCACTTTTCCAAATCCCCAGGTCTTCCACAATGTAGGCCACTTTTTCTTGATTCTTGGCAACATTCCAATGCACAATTAATCTTGTGATGTATCAAATAGCATTCTATCTCATTATTAGCCACATGAAATATACTGTAGCTCGCCAGCCCGGAAAATTTACCACGCACACAGATCTGGGATGAGCTGCTACTGTAGCTTGGGGGTTTGGTATCAATCTGGTCACATAAACATTGCTAGAAAATCAAATCTGTCCCCAAAGACAAAGTAGTGTCACCACCCACCAGAAAATACACCCAAACTTTCAAAATTTGTCCTACTGTATCCATACTCATGTACAAACATTATTCCTGTAATATACTCACTACTGCACCCTACAGTATCTTAATTTCATCAGGTTTGAATGAATGGTATAGTTGGCCATCCTGAATGGTGCTGAATTTTGTGTAATTGGGTCATTCCACATCTGACTGGAAAGAATCTATGTTATGCCAAATGTCTTCGGCATGTGGAAAGATTTACACTCTAATTTGATGGCGAGCTTTTCCAGCTTCTTGCAAGCACGCTACTACACTGTACATCAATCTGGCGAGGCGTACAAATTATGGGAAGAGGTAACAGGGCAAAACTTCTGTGAATCAGTTAGTTAGTTAGTTAGATAATATTTAACGACACACCGACACGGATGTGTTATATAGTGTCAACTAGATAAATACGTTTCAAGTCCTCCCCTTTAGTCGCCTCTTACGACAGGCGGGGAATACCGTGGGCATATTCTACAACCCCCAGCCCACAGGGGGTTTCTGTGAATCAGATACTGTACAAACTTTCCAGTATGGCCCTTGCAAAGTGAACACTTTCTAGTCTGGAATTCACCTGGCCACATGAGAGGTGAAAGTTTTGCAACTCAACTTAATCACATAACATAACATAACAAAACACAACACAACACAACACAACACAACACAACACAACACAACACAACATAACATAACAGGTTAAAGGGCAAAGGAGGGCTAATGTAAAAGGGGTCGGCCGCGCGTTTTTCAAATCGGGCAACTTGTTTCTCCTGGAGCGATATGAAGATCTTTCTCCAGGATTGAATTCTAGGTCGTGTGGCTGAGAGACTCGATGAAAGAGACAAAATAATCCAAGTGATATAATGTTTAAATTGTGCTTTAATTAAATCTTATTTGTTTACTACTACCTAGTCTGGCCAGTTAATTATAACACAACACTTACTTTCTGCAGTTGCAACCGCACCAACCCTCGCTAAACCTTCCACCCTCTCTCGATCTCCCTCAATTAATCAATGAATCTTACTTTGAAAATAACAGCTTTACACCGCGCAGAAAACAGTGCAGAAAACAGTGCAATTCTACGCGCTCCTTGTTTGAACTAAGACATAAGGGGATTCCCGGAACGATTGTGACGTCAAAACTACAAGCATCTCGGCAAGGCGCGCATGCACTGTACATACTATAGTACAGCGGCCGTCTGGACGCACAGCACACCATAATAGATCGTTTCGTTAGGAACTGTAAATTTACTAGAGTACCGCGCGCTCATAATCATACCTATCTGTCTGCGTCATAATAATACATGTTAACGTTATTGCATCGTTAAAGAAATAACGGTACGAATTACTAGTTAGTAAGTACGTACAACTGTACAATAAAGTTAAGTATTCCATCTTCCAACTGCATCACACTGCAAGTACCAATCTTACTTACATTAGGTTAGCCTAGGCCTACGTGATTTGCTGCACGAGTATACACACAAGTCCAACGTTAGGCCTAGTAACACATTGTCACCGTAGGCTAAGCCAATGCTACAAAACTTAAATTAACAGTGTCTGACTGGACGATAATGTATAAACAGTCCTGCCCTGTTACATTAAGGCCCCATAAGATGCCCTGAAGTCCCATACAACCTTAACTGAAAACAAACAACCAACCAACACCAAACGAGCCTAGCACAATTAGATCCTACCACAGTTATGGAAGAACTTGTAGAGTTAACTACCCACTCAGGCAGACTATTCCACTCGTCAACAACTCTATGAGAGAAGCTGAACTTCCTAATGTCGAGCCTTGCAAAACAGGCCTCGAACCCGAAAATTACTTCAAACCCTTAAATAATTGCAAGATGACAAAGGATTCCTTTCAGAGAGAAATTTGTACACCTGAAGCATGTCCCCCCTAATCCTTCTCAACTCCAGGGTGGTAAGCCCAAGATGCTTAAGTCTAACATGATAAGGTAGGTAGGTAGGTGTTTCACCTCGGGTATAAGGCGAGTGGCTCTCCTCTGAACCTGCTCTAAAAGAAACATCAAGTTGTATCTTGCCTAGTGCATTGCAACTTCTTCAGTCATAATAGTATAATATCACATTTACACCTATTATGCCGCCTTGTGACATTGTGAAGTCACACAGAACATTTAAGTTCCTACACGTAAATATACACTCCACACATGGCGAGTTGCCTAGCTCTGCAAACATTGCATAATGACATAACAATCTAGCTCATCAGCATACAAATGTGGCTAGGAAGAGAAATCACCCTATTGTTTAAACCAGGTTTGGTTGGGAGTTTCACCTGGGGTATGATTACAGTATGCCTGGGGTTTGGTTCAGGATAATGTTAGGGTTAACTTAAGTCAGTTTAGGGTTAAGTGGCCACTTTAAATAAGCAAAATCCAAAGCGCTAATGGCAAGGATATCGTACCAGTGGGTACTATTTAACCATATTATGGGGTTTGCGGATGATGTTCTCTCCCTAGACTTATGTATTAGCATACTGAATGTAACCAAACTGCCTTAAGTCACACAGTAAATTTTACTACTGTACATGAAAAAGTTGCTGATTCCATTTCAAATTTTTGAACCTTTTAAGAAGATGTCTGTAGCCTAATCAAAAACATCTGCTGTGGGCTACTGTACTCCTGCAAGATTTGGAAAAGAAAGGTCATGGTACATGGGCATAGAGAATAAGGAAGTGGGTGGGGGCAGGGGCCTTAGTCAAAAGTGTGGTGGGGCAGAACTACGTTCCCCTCAATCCAAGGACGAAGACCCCTTATTTGTTTCCTCTATAAGAAAAGTCAAAAATTTTCAGTAATTTACCTTCAAATTTATCCCATATGTTGGCAAGCTGCACCTAAGGACCCCCATATATTCAAACATTTAACAAAGGGGAGGGCCATAATTGGAAAGTTCCTTTTTTCGCCACCGAAGATTTACACCAAAGGAAAGGCAAGATAAAAAATTATGCCAATATCTGCTGTAGGCTAGGTGCGCCAGATAGAAATCAGATTGACAGAACACACCAGAAATTTGGCGTGACGGCTTGAGTGCCACGCCGAAGATCTTCGGCGTAACCTACATGTTTTCCAGACTGGGGGGTGGGGGACATCTCCTCCTCTTACTCTTAGACCCATCTCCAGGATGGCGATTCAAAACTACGTTCAACCCACCCCCCTCCCCCGGCTAGAACAGCTTCCTACACCTGAACGGCAGGCCTATGTATGGTAAGTTAGAGTTTACCAGGCCTGTAGGCCTAGCCTCGGTCTAACTTGTCCAAAATTTGCTTCTTCTTCTTCTTTTAAATGCAGCACAAACGCCAGACAAGGCTATCCCATGCTGTTGAACTAGGGCTAAGGGAGTCGGATGAATAAAATAACTAGCTATAACGATTTTGATCAAGGGCTAAGAGCTGGTTTTTAAAGCTGTCCACTGATGGGGCACAGCGAGCCTGTTCCGGTAATAGGTTCCAGCTAGGGATAGTTCTTGGATAGAGGGATTTCTGATAGCAAAGCTTGTTAGTGGAGGGATAATGGTATAGATACCTTCCACTAGTACAACGGGTAGTCCGTCGATTAAGATTTGAAGGGTCAATAAGATGATTCCTTACATTACTTGGAAGTAATCCATGCGTTTCTTATACATAACAACAAGATGAGCCCTAAATCGTCGAGTTTCAAGGCTGTCCCATTTAAGATCTTTAATCATCTCAGAAACACTTGATTGGCGACTGTAGTTGTTAAAGATGAATCTGGCAGCACGCCTCTGGACATTTTCTATAGAATTCTTTTCGGATTGGGTATAGGGGTCCCATACCGTACTACAATAATCGAGAATGGGTCGAACAAGAGCAAAGTACGCTGCAGTCTTAGTATCTTTATCACAGTGCAAGAGGTTTCGCCTCAATAGGCCTAATGTCCGGTTTGCTTTGGATACAATTTGGTTAATATGTCTTTTCCAGTTCATACTAGAAGAGAGTTAAACTCCTAGGTAAGGGTGGTGATTAACCTGCTCTAAAGTATGATTACCCATTTGGTAAAAATAAGGATTTGGATTTGCTTTATGGGAGACTCTCATAGTGAAACACTTAGATTTATTAAACCCCATCTGCCAGATTGATTCCCACTGACACAAATTGTCAACATCATGTTGAAGAATTTTTGTGTCCTCTATGTTTTTTATTTTACGATAGAGGATACAGTCATCGGCAAATAACCTGACGCTTGATTGAATATTTGCCGGCAAGTCGTTAATATAGACTAAAAAGAGTAAGGGTCCCAAGACAGTGCCCTGAGGGACACCAGAAATGACTTTAGATTTGTCTGAAGATGTTCCATCAATTAGCACCCTCTGGTAACGGTTAGTTAGGAATTTCTCAATCCAATTTAAGATGTTATTACGGATTCCAACATGCTTGAGTTTATTAAGAAGTCGTTGGTGGGGAACTGTATCAAAAGCCTTGCTAAAATCCATTATGATTAGGTCAGCTTGGCTTCTGTTATCTAAAATCTTCATTATATCGTCGACAAGGGCAGAAAGCTGAGTTTCGCATGATCTCCCTTTACGAAAACCATGTTGAACATCAGCAAGTACATTAAATTTGTCAAAGTGATCCATAATATGACGGTGAATAATATGCTCTAAAAGCTTGCAAGGGATGGATGTCAACGAGACAGGCCTGTAATTCGCAGGGTCCGATCTTTCACCCTTCTTATAGATGGGGGTTATATTTGCATTTGCTGTTAATATAAGATGAAAGTACATTTGAAACAACACACAGATGGCCAGTCAGCCCCCTCTTTTCATAGGCCTAGGTCATTGTAAAGACTGTGTATAGTGAGCTATTGGCGAACGAACATCCAATCCTTTACTGAGGACAAATAAAGCTAGGCCTAGTCTAAACATTGTTTGTGGGAATATGGCCACACTGACCACAGGCGTTCGTAACATTAGCCAGTACGAACTTACAAATACTAGCCTACAAACTAGTGTGTATTGAATGTGCATGCTAAGTAAATAACATTAGGACTCAAGTACAAGAGGCCTAGCAGTGTGATAGCATACTGGTAACGTTATCGACCTAAGTAAGTTCCACAAAATTTGTTGATATAATTGTGACATCAAACTAACTTGTTGCTGCAGCTCTGCCATACGTTTGGCTCTGATTGCGGCTAGTTCGTCCTGATCCATAGTTCGTCTGTTTTTGAAATCGTTGTTAAGCAGGGTTTTCAGCAGAATTCACCTTTTGTGCACAAGTGCAAGTACTTCCAGAGTACAAAATCCAGTTTACTGAAATAAACTAAAATTTCCTTAAAATTTCCTTCAGTTTTGTCAGTAAGTCAGAGCAGGGAAGTGTCACAGCTCCCTGGTCAGAGGTGACACATCACAGTAATATATATGACATCATAATTCTGTGCGCCTCTCTTCTGCACACAAACGAGTGCAGAATTGAAGAATTTTCATCACTTTTTTATGTTAAAATTTTATCTGGATTCTATTGACAGTTCCGGGGGCGACAAGGTGCAATTTCGTACACAACAGAGGGAAATTTCCAAAATACAGTGTACATTTTTGAGGTTTTTCCCACGAATGTTCATAAATTACCAACCTCTCTACAATTTCGTTGATTTTCTTAGGTTTTTCTTGTATTTTCATGCAATTCTTACAATTTCCTATAACTTCCAAATTTTCCTCCAAGCCTTACAACTCCGAGAACATCCTCGAAAGTGGAATAACTGAACATCCTGCAAATTCTACGGATGCAGTGAAACAACGTTATTACTATGACAAGTAACATGTCATACTGTACATCGTTAAGGCAGTCGTGTTTTGCTCAAGATTAGCTTCATGTTCTTACAACGTTACCATAGTTTGTAAACGTCCAACGCTTATCATACAGTCTACAGACAGTACAGAGCACGATTCGGGAACACGCACCATTTTCACGAAAAGCGAGCGATATCTATTAATCATAATTGAAGAAGCTAGGTAAAAACAAAATATTACATATGACCCCAAAAGTTATATGGCTACTTGTATACTTATAGTGAATGCATGTATGTAACTGTGTTCAGTCCGTTGGTACCTTGAGTCCGTCCCTGCGTATAAAACGTATGGTAGCCTACGTAGGCTAGGCTAGGGCTAGGCCTAGCCCATAGACCTTAAATGCCAAAGGTGGGAGCTACAGTGTATTTACCCGACAGTCGGGAAAATAACACGACTTTCCTTCCTTATTTTCCCGACGATTGGCCAAAGTGATGGCGCTATCCTAAATTTGTAGCCTCTAAAAATACTTGAATAGTATGTCGGGAAAATAAGGTTAACTTTATTTTCCCGACAGTCAGGAAAATTATTGGACATCCTTATTTTCCCGACTGTGGACGAAAGTGATGGGGCTATTCTAAGTCTGTAGCCTCAGAAAATATTTGAATTGTATGTCGGGAAACTAATGGTCCTTATTTGACCTACCGGCGAGCCTAGGGAGCAGTGGCGTGCGCAAGTTTTTTTTTTTTTTTTTTTGAAAATGAGAAGTTCGCCAGAAGAAAAATGGTGCCACCAAATAACAGTTTGAAGCCTATTCCGAGTCCACTTCAGCATTTTGTTAAATTTGCAATATGCAGACAACTATTGAGTGCAAAACTCCTTCAGATTGCATTTATTGTTTCCTTCCTTTCAGTATTTGCCTTTGTTTGCTGTTTCTACTGTTCTACAAACAACTATGCTAGAACACAGAAAACGTTTCTTCTTCTAGTTTTTAAAATAATCCGATGGGACTCAATGGGAATTGTCAGGAATTTTTTCCTGAGTACTGTACTCTGACAAGTTATCGACGCTATGGAAGTCCACTGAGTGTGCTGATCTGTAAGTAGTAACCACCCATACTGTACGTACGTACACACCACAGAATTATATATTGTTCTGTGGTAGGCCTACACACGCACACCGCACGGCGCCAACTAACATTTCTTACGTCACAAGCTGGTTGGGGTGATATGATTGGTCGATTGCTGTCGGGAAAATAAGAAAACTAAACTTCCAATTTGCCCGACTGTCGGGCAAATAGCCACAACGTATGCCAAATAGAAAGAGGGCGCTTCAAAACTGCATTCAGGGAATGATTATTCCATGATCAGTCGGCAGAATTAGATCGTTACCATGGAGAAGGTTGATTGTCACAATGCTCAAGCTCGCCATTTTAGAATTATCCTTCCCATGGTGCTTCACGGTCTGCTATTTGGCATAAAGCCTAGGCCTATACGCGTAGCCGCCGGATTACGGGGTAGGGTCATGCCTAACACCTTTTAATTTCACTTTTCAGTGACCGACTCGTAGTAGGCTAGCACAATGCTACTTGTATCGGTAAGTTGTAGTCTGTATCACAGTGAAAGGCTAGGCCTATGCCATGCAAGTTAAATCAGGCAAGGCCTAGGCTAGGCTACTGTAGGGAACTTTTGAAAGCTTGCCAGTCAAGTCCCCCCCCTAGCATTCATGCATCACAGTCGCCCCCGACAAGTAGCAAACTTGCCCCTTACAAACTTCCCCCCTAACAAAGTGGCCTGTTTGTAAAAGGGGAGAGTTTGCTAAGGGGTGACCGAGGGGGCAACTAATTTCTAAGGGACGACTTGACTGGTCCCCTTTTGAAAAGCACTGTAACTAACAGGTCTAACGTTAGACCTAGACTAGGCCTTAACGTTAGGCCTAACAGTGCAGTAACAGATAGGCCTAGGTCATGACTATGATAGACAAAGATGTGGCACAGGATCTCATGCATGCCACAGTTTTACATTTTTAGTTGTTTACAACAATTTGAATGGTATGGAAGTACACCATAAGGCTGGGCTTGAAATAACTGACAGCACCCACAGCTATGGCTGCCGGGCCCATACTGATGGCCGTGGTGTCCCCCAGTAAATGTCCTGTGAAATAACATAGACCAGCAACCTCAGTAAATGTCCTGTGAAATAACATAGACCAACAAAGAGTTTGCTCATTTTGGCTGTGCCCTTTTTCAAGCTTATTTCGAGCCCTGCTGTGCGGTAACTTGAAGAGATCAATTTAGGATGCCTCTGTCAACGGATGTTACTATATGTGCCTAAACATATCGTTGTTGACTTTATCACAAACATTGTTTCCCTCTGCAATTCAATAATGCACCCCTTTAATTAGGTTGATCTCAGGTTTACCTGCATAGGAAGTTCACTGAAAGAGGGTGGATGAATAGTGGTCAACCAAAGATGGTTGGAACTTGGTATTAAGTACTTTTCTAGTATCATGTTTAGCCTAACTAAGTTTCATACCATTGTTAGGCAAATACTGTTCTATAGTAACTTACTGCACAAGGCCTAGTTCACTTGTCGAGGACAGCAATCCCCCTATTGTACTGTGGTTACTGGCAGGGTTCACTATGTCAAAGGTTTGCTAGATCAAAGGTTCACTCAAGAGAGGTTCTACTGTACGTACCTCGAAACTTAATCCTAACCCAAAGGTTCCTTAATCCATACTCAACCTTTATCCTACCTGAGGATAATCGTATACACTAAAGCTTAATGCAGTTATCAATTGAATGACACACCTCACTACCCTCCTTCATTGTCAATCAAATGTGAGTCATTGACCAGTGACAGTGTGATGCACATGTCAGTCACTGAACCACTATAGTCAGCCACCAGCATGACTGAGGGTGAGTCACATTACCTCAGTTTTCAGTCACTGTTGTGACCAAGGGCTGGATTACTGTGAGTCAATTGTTACACTTTGTACAGGGATATCAATTTTCATTCTCATTTTTCCAGTCAATATTGGTGACCCACATGTCAGTCAAAATTTGCAAAGTGTGCATGCATCAATTTTGTGACTTGAGGCGTGAGTCATTTTACATTAACTTGTCAGTCACAGAAGTGACTGAAAGGTACGTCATTGAACTTTTTTTTGTCAACACTGTTTTGGAAAATGACTGACCATGTCTGGGTAGTGGGGTGCATCAGTCAATTGATAAGTGCATAATCCTAAACCTTCTTCTGTACATATAACCCAAATCTTTACCGTACTTCTCACCCGAACTAGACTTTTGTCCAAGGGGACCATCAGTCAAGTGAATCTTTGATCTAGTGAACCTTCGGTCTAGTGGGTATTCAGCATATTTACTTGACAACTAGCCCACCTTTGGGCCCAGGCCAGCCCAGTTGTCAATAAGTTAGGAAGTCATAACACATCATGAGCTAGTCTGACCATTCTCCTAATGCTGGTTGATCCCTGTCATGTCAATATTCATCCATTTATCTCCTAAATTTGATATTGCATTGTTGCTCACTTAAACAGTTGAACACAGCTGTTTACCTAAGTGCTGGATTATATTGAATAAAGATTGGTGGCACTATCAATAACAAGTTATTTTTTATCACTCAGCCTTTACTATTTGAAATATAGTACTATACAGTTTCAGTTTGGTTGGTGACCAAGTATAGGATAATTTGCTTTCCTTGACATCCACACAGTAAAGTTTGCTGCAAGGGCTCTTAACCCCCCCCCTCCCTCTCCTTTTTCACACAAATCTGGGGGAAGCCAACATCCATCCACAGTTTGTATGATAGGTGCATGCAAATGGCACCGAAAAATCATTTAAGCATTTGTAATTTTTGTATAAAACATTGTATTTAAGTTGTACTTAAGTGTAGAGTGCAAAAGTTATCTATTACAGGGTTTCCCCTGGGTTTTAGGGAGTGTGAGGTGGTACTAGTCCATGAGGGTAACATGATGCCAACTTTGGCACCATCAGTGAGTCAGCACTATCAATACTTCCATAGCTAGTACAGTACAGGTGGCAAGTACAGCAAATTTCTGTGAGGTGGAGACCAAAAACTATGAGGTGGCCGCCTCACAAAAAGAATGTCAGGGGAAACCCTGTATTAGGTTAAAATTTTATCATAATTTCTTTGGTCTTCAGCATTTCGTTTCCTTCATTGTTTTCATTGTTTTATGATATTGTTTCAAAGACTGGAAAAGAGAAGGGAGGCCAGGGGGCAGGGGGCAAGTCAGTGTTTTATGCCCTGAATAGCCTCGAGAGTACTGCTTAGTGTGCTTGTGTAGGTTTACTGTACTAAATATTTTCTTTATTTATTTATTTATAAACTTTCTTTAACCAGGGTAACCCGTTCAGTCCCAAGGGACTGTTCTTCCACGGGGCCCTGGGTACAAAATAAAATAAGTATATATATAGTACTAAACATATAAAATTGATGTAAGAACAAACTACTGAAGAAAGACGGAATAAAACAATACCACAAAAGGCTCCGGGAAAATAAAAACAGTAAGACGAAATTAAACTAATAAAACATAAAAGTTACCAGAAAAGTACGAGGAGTAAAAGATTAGGAAAGGTAAGACAAATGTAAAGGAATTAAACGAAATAACAAAATAAAACAAACAATAAACTAAAACAACACTACGCAAAATCTCTATAGGTGTAAAATAGTGCATACAAATAAAGCATATAAACGGTCAAAATAATGTGAAAGGCGTGACGTAAAACAGAGGTAGGCTACCCTCTGAAATGAAACACTCTAAAATGAGTAAAAGTGTTGCGCTAACAGAGGCAAGATTGAGTTGGTCTTTAATTTATGTTTAAAAGTGGAGAGGGATTTACAGCACTTTGTGTCCTGCTCTAGACTATTCCATATTTTGGTTCCTCTAAAAACAAAAGACTTCCTGTACATACTTGTCTTGCATCGTGGTAACATTAAAGTTTTACTTGTCCATTGTCAAGTACTGTAAATATTGTTGTCAAATAGAGTAAAACATTTGCAAAGATAATTTGGTGCTTGGTCATTCATACATTTGTACAACATCTTACAATCATTTCCTACCGGTAATTCAGGTAATGGCATCCAATCAAGTTCTGAGAAGAGATCTTTGGAGGGTGCATTCCAGGGAGCATTACAAATCATCCTTTAATAGGCCCCTCTTTTGTAACTTAAAAAGCTTATCATTGTTTGCCACAGACGCACCCGACCAGACAGACGAACAATAGTCGAAATGTGGATTCACCAATGCCTTAAATAGAAGGGACAATTCTTTTCGGGGAATACTAGCCTTAAGGCGACGAAGAAAACCAAGTTTACCTGATATCTTTTGAGAAATACTTTCGACATGTTTATGAAATTTTAGTTGTGAATCTATTTGCATTCCTAATATCTTAGCAGAATCAACAATCTCTAACGTTTTACCTTTAACAGTAACGTTGATTTCATCTCTTTTGATAAAATTCAGCTTTCTGCTGGATCCAATGAACATGAGCTTTATAGTTTTATCTACATTCAGTACAAGTCTATTTATTTCAAGCCATTTCAATAATCTATCCATTGCAGATTGTAAGTGAAATATTACATCATGAGGATTATTGCCTGCGATATGGAGAGTCATGTCATCAGCATACATATCAACTTTTATGTCAGGCAATGCCTTTGGGAGATCATTTATGTAGACAGTAAATAAAAGTGGTCCTAAAATACTTCCTTGGGGGATGCCTATATCGATATCGACAAATGATGAAACACCATTCTTAAAACAAACCTTTTGCTGACGATTTGTAAGATAGGATTTGAACCATAAAATAGCACTGTCAGAACACCCTAGCAACCTCAACTTATTAAGTAAGATAGAATGATTAATTGTGTCGAAGGCTTTGCACAAGTCTATTAAGAGAATACCATTCAGTTTCCCGTTATCTAAATTGGCGGTCCACTCATTAACTAACTTTAAAAGTGCTGTACAACACGAATGCTTTGGATGAAACCCTGACTGATTTTCACACAGAATATTAAACTTCGTTAAATAAGAATAAAATGAATCAAAAACTGCCCTTTCTAAAACTTTTGATAAAATTGGCAAGACAGAGATAGGTCTATAATTTGATACATCATTTCGATCACCTGACTTAAAAATCGGTGTAACTTTTGCTTGTTTCCAGAGATTTGGTACTGATTTAGTCCTTATCGATAAATTAATAATTTCTGTAAGAGAGGGTACAATGATACTTTTGGCAATTTTTAAAATTTTGCAGCTTATATCATCAACTCCTGTAGCTTTTGTGCATGACGTCTTATCTATTTCTTTAGTTACGAGGTACTCTGTCACGTAAGGTATATCATAAATACAATCACTGGGTATTCTATCATTATTACTGCTTGTAAAATCATGACTAGGATTCGTAGGTACAATGGAATGGGCAACAGAAGTAAAAAAGTTATTGAATTCCGTAGCTATTTCATTATTTTCAGTTATAACCCTTCCATCCTTACAAATACTATTTGGTAGACTATCTCTACTTCCAGGAACAACTTTCTTCAGAATTTGCCATATATTACCCGTGTTTTCTGAAAGGTTCTGTGACACATAAGAAGCCTTTGTGCGCTTCAGAGCTCTTGATACTTCGTTTCGCAGGACTTTATAATCCTGCCACGTTGCTTGACTTTTATCTTTCCTAGCTAGTTTTACATAGTAGTCTCTGTCCCTCATAAGTTTAATAATCTCATGATCAATCCAAGGACGTGTTCTCTTTCTATCTTTTATTTTTTTAGTACAGGTTGGAGCATGCTTATTCAAAACTTCGGTAAATAAAGAGTGCCACTTTTCCACAGCAAAATTCACATTATTGTATTCTAAAGTATCTGACCAATTAATTAAGGAAAGATCGTGCAAAAACTTTTCCTGGTCAAAGTTTTTAAAATCTCTGTAATTAATAGTATTCTCAGAACTTTTAACAAACGTCTTTCCAATAACTGTAAAAATCAAGAAGTGATCACTGACAGATGTCGGAAATATTCCAGTTTTAGTATGCATGTTTTTATCTGATGTAAAAATTAAATCAATAATAGTACTGCTTCTTTCAGTTACCCTGGTGTAATCTGTAATTAATTGGTCCAACTGATATAAGTTACTTACATCTTTCAATCTAGTGCAATTCCAATCATTTGTAGTACACTGAGCATCAAAGTTACAATTAAAATCGCCAACTAACACTAACTTTTTATCTGTATGATCAATTGTCTCAAGATATTGTTCCAGCTCATTGTAGAATGACTGCAGTGAGTCAGGTGGACGGTAGACAGTACACACCACAACTGACCTTTGATACGGTGGTTTAATTTCAAGGCACAGAGACTCTACTGACAGATCGCCACTGGTATCGCATTTGAGGGTGTAATGCAAGCTGCTTTGCACATAGATTGCGACCCCACCACCATGACAATTTCTTTCTTTCAGCAGAAACAGACCAAGTTGTGGCAAATATTTCATATAAGAAGACTACAGTAGTGCAATAGAGAAAGATGGCCTCCACACAACTGAGTGATGGTGAAAAGACCTTCATAATTCATGGTGTTTTAGTAAGTGAAGAAATTAAGATAAATTGTATTTCCCCAGATACTGTTCTGTGTGCTCCTATTGCACAGTAGTTCAACAAAATTGTGATAGATCTCAGAAGACCATCCCTGGTCAGGTTCAGTCTTGCTCCAGCTTTTTGTTAAATGTATGAAATGGGAGATTAAATTTGATGACAATTCATACTTGTATGATGCATCCAAATCATACCAGATTTATTTATATTTCATAGAGTTTAAATTATAAGGCTTAGGGTAGTTAAGTTAAGCCTTGCAAGTACCAGTAATCCAGTATTATGTTATGTTATGAATATATTTTACATGTGATTCTAGAGTGTACAGATTTAAAGTGCAAATCTTCCCATCCAGACAGTTCCAGTTGAAGATACCAACTTAGCCACTTCTAGTCCCTCTCATAACTGTCTTTATCTATTTCTTGTGCAGACACAAACTTAGTATATTGCTTGAGGGCATATCCTGGTGAGCATGAGGCCATAATATGTAATCAGAACACCCTTATGCATACATGTAATGTGAGCTACTCTGCATCTTTTGAACTTGATGTCAATCAAAGAGCCATCACCAGTTGAGAGTTTTGCTGTCCCCAAGTAGAAGTGCAGTTTGGGGTGATGAGTGTTAGTCTTTAAAGAGTAAAAAGTAAATAACTTACTTGCCAACTGCTGCATGGTCATACAGAACTTTCTCTAGCGACAAATTTTATGGTACACATGTTTTCTTGGGATGTAATGTTGGCAAGTATGAAATTATTTCAGCATCAAGGTTTAGAATCTCTGAGTATGTGCAGTGCAGTGCAGTAATACATACCGTAGCTTAATCTTGAGCATGAATGCATACAAATGTGTAAACAAAAAATATGTACAAAAATGCATAATGGCTACTGGGTATTATATAGTACAATACAAGCAGTCTTTTTTTTTTTTTTTTCTTTTTTTTTTTTGTGTGTGTGTGTGTTTCTTATGGTTTGCTAACCATCTTGGGGAGGTTATTCGGAGGAAACCTCCCTTTTGCCAGATTTTTGTGTCAGCTGTAAGGTCGCAAGCTTACATACAGAATGGTGCTCCCCATACCAAAGCTTTAAACTCTTCAAAAAATTTCTAATGAGACAATCCAGTACACTGTTTTTAGGAAAATTTCGTGGGGAATGGGTAGAATTTCATTTTGGGGAATAGCTTTTCCAGTTGGGTGGCCTATGGAAAAACATCATGGTACAAGTCTGAAATTTCTCAGTTCAGTATCTATATGTGTTAAGTCTGTAAACATATTTACTGTTGTTTGTCCATGCTCTGCTCATACAAAACATATTTTTTATTTAAATATTGAAAGTATTATCCATAGTAGAAATTAAAGTAATAGTAGCTTCTGTAATTTGTTGCATAAACATGTACATAAAGGAACTAAAAAACTATATTCTTTTTTCTTGTTTTCAGGATAATCTCAGAAATGATGGAAGAACTTGTGAAAATTACAGACAGATTGAGGTGGAATGCGGAGTGGTTTCCAACACAAGTGGATCGTCTCGACTTCGTCTGTCAAATACTGAGGTTCTGGTTGGAATAAAGGCAGAAATGGGTCAACCTAAACCACAAAGCCCTAAAACAGGCTTCCTAGAATTCTTTGTAGACTTTTCAGCCAATGCATCTCCAGAGTTTGAAGGCAGAGGAGGCAATGACTTATCTGAAGATATGTCCACCAGATTTGCAGAGGTTTTTCAGACAAACAATATTTTAGACTTTGAATCTCTGTGTATTATTCCAGGACAATGCTGCTGGGTATTGTACATAGATATTGTACTTTTAGAATGTGGAGGTAACCTTCTGGATGCAATGTCATTGGCTGTCAAAGCAGCTTTAGCAAATACAAGGTAAGTGACAAGATTGGTCAGTGAACATTGTTCTCATAGTTTAGGAGGGGAAGAATAATTGTCTAGAACTTCCTTTCAGGTAGTACATAGGGTAATTGGGGGCATGTGGTGACTGGGTAAAAATGTTTGATAAACTGTGAATGTTTTTTGGAAGACATGGAAGACAGAACAGCTATTGAAATTTCCTGAGCTTGCTGTGCTTGCAGATTTTTCAGTGATGCAAAAGAGAAATATCATTATAGGGGGTAGAGGTACTTGCTACCTTTTGAGATTGTGCATCTGTCATTCTAGCAAGCCAACCAAAAAATAAACAAACCTACTTACAAAAAATATGGTGTGCAAAAAAAAAATGGCATGCATCTGTCTATGTATTACAAAGTAAAGATATTTGTGAAAGTTTGACTCACCTCACATAATGTTGTGACACTGCAGAATACCAAAGGTGACAGTTCTAAGGGACTCTGAAGGCGGTGAAGATATTGAAGTTTCCGATGATCCTGACGGTTACCACACACTGGAGATATCAAAGGTTCCTTTATTTGTTACCCTAAGTAAGGTATGGAAACTGTTTAAAAGGCATCTTTGTAGGTCTCATCTTTATAGGAGTACTAACCTCCACATATGCTGTTCTGACATTACAGTGGGACAGTGGGAGAACTGTCAAATAATTATAAATTGTAATGGTACATTTTTTAGTACAAATTTTAGGGTGAAAACACCTTACTGCAGGGCTTGAGCCAGAGAGCAGTCCAGGAGTCTATTGGACTCCCTGGAATTCTGGGATTGCCATCTATTGCTAGTACATTTCAGTGCAAATGTTCACCAGTATTACCTGTTTGGACTCGCTGGGCATGCCATCCTAGCTAAATCCCTGTATTGCAGGTGCAAAATTGTGCTATGTTCATGTTGAAAGGCTTGCAACACTCGTTTAGATAGCATGTTTAAAACTAACAGTTTCATTTCAGGGCTTTTTATCATATGTTCCAGATTATTGTTAGAGGGAAGACTAGCAGAGATAATTGTGGAGGGAATGACATCTCGTCATCTGCTGCAATAAGATTTTGTGTGTGTGTGTGTGTGTGGAAGGGGGGGGGGGTGTATGTGTGTTTACTAAGAAATTTGCTGTCTATGTCAAGAACTCTGTTTTCTTCTCTCCATTTTGATTGTTTTAACTTGCATCACTAGTATTTTTCCCATATCACTTAGATTGGACAAAAGCATGTGGTAGATGCTACCCTGGAGGAAGAAGCTTGCTGCTCGGCATCCCTGGTGGTCAGCGTCAACTCATCTGGAGATTTCACTGGGATGGTCAAGAAGGGGTCAAGCAGTCTCTCCAATGATAGTATACATGATATGCTAGTAGTAAGTATTAAAGTTTTATGCACCCTTCAGATCATGCTTGCATAGAAATTGAACACAACTAGATTTATGGCCAATGCAAAAGATCTGCTTTGTCTGAGGCATGTATGGGGGGCTTTCCTTTCTGCAGCACACATCTGTTATGTTTGCAGACTCCACTTTGGAGGGAGCCTGTGTAAGAGCTCTCTTTGGTTTCCACCCAAGGGGACTACCACCCCTCCAGTCATGCTGCCAGTAGTCAAAAGAATACATTCACAGAGCACCAAAAATGTACTTAATTATCAAGGAACAGTTTTTTAAATTTTTTCTACATGGTCTTTCCCATCTTTTTAGTGGTGTGCTGCATGTGCAGTCATAAATGTGGTTGTTCCTTACTAGGGAGGTGTCAAGTTACCCTCACCCCTCCCTCTAACTGTACACAGTGCTCTGTGATAGAGCTAATGCTTCTATTTGTAAAAAGTATTTAATTGCCTTATCCCAGTCAGTCACCTTGTTGCTATGTAAATGAAGTTTCTGCTAAATTTGTGATGCAAATGAAATGCTTTTTGCTTGAAGTTTGGTGTATTTTGGTTTTTACATTGGAATGGGCTGAACAAAAAAGTACCTACTCTTGGGACTAATTTTCAGATTATAAAGTGCTTTATAAACTTTCATGGAATCAATTAGAATGCCAGGACTATTTTAAAATCTGGTTTTATATGTGTAACGCGCCGCAAAATGTTAATGCGCCGTCCGTGGATAGGCTATAAAGTGAATATTGCTTACGCACACACACAAAAAGGTACAAAACACAATTTTCTAAAGTTTCTCTAATAATTATTCGTGAACTCTGGTACTGTAATTACAGTCGAATCATAATAAAGGATAATGCTATTTACAACTTACAAATGGTAGAGCGATACAATTTTAAAATCGGTAACCAGCGGACCTCATATCACCCGACTGACTTTCGGTGGGTCCAATAGTGTGAACTGGCCCCAGCCCTTAAGTTGCTGGGACGCCTTCGTCCCCCGGCTTCAACATCTGGGTCACACTTCTCACTATACGGCGTCGGTGAGTGGTCCCGGGAAACTACGCCCTGGCTCCTCCAGCGTCCCCTTCTCTAGCCGAAGGTCCTGCGTCTAAGCGGACTGCCCTTCACCCAAGTGCCTCGAATGCCCGTGCTCCTCTGCCCTCTAGAAATCCAGCCTCAGTACGCCCCCTCTGTCGGCCAAGTCCAGCCAAAGGTTTAGCCCCTCCGCTTCAGAGCCCCTTACGCTCCAGCATCTCTGCCCTTGGCAAGGATGACGTCAGCAGGTAAGTCTTCAGTTCCTATGTCCGGGCTACGAATTAAATACGCTGGTACGATAACAACTCACGGTACGCATCCGCTGTCAGGCTTCCCCTTTATATTAGTCACATACAACCCAGTCTACCCTACCATAACACCTATGCTAGCTCCTGGGTGATATAACACGGGCGTACCAGCCCCTACGATATAGCACATCCGCCAGTTCTTCAATGATATAACACAAACAGGATAGACCCTACGATAGAACACATAGGCCGGTTCTTCAACGATATAACACATACGGGGTAGTCCCTACGATATAACACATAGGCCGGTTCTTCAATGATATAACACAAACAGGATAGACCCTACGATAGAATACATAGGCCGGTTCTTCAACGATATAACACATACGGGGTAGTCCCTACGATAGAACACATAGGCCGCTTCTTCAACGATATAACACATACGGGGTAGTCCTACGATAGAACACATAGGCCGGTTCTTCAATGATATAACACAAACAGGATAGACCCTACGATAGAACACATAGGCCGGTTCTTCAACGATATAACACATACGGGGTAGTCCCTACGATAGAACACATAGGCCGCTTCTTCAATGATATAGCACATACAGGGTAGTCCCTACGATAGAACACATAGGCCGGTTCTTCAACGATATAACACATACGGGGTAGTCCCTACGATAGAACACATAGGCCGGTTCTTCAACGATAGAACACATAGGCCGGTTTTTCAACGATATAACACATACGGGGTAGTCCCTACGATAGAACACATAGGCCGCTTCTTCAATGATATAACACATACAGGGTAGTCCCTACGATAGAACACATAGGCCGGTTCTTCACGTAGTTTACCCAATAGCAACTCCCTGCCTAGAGTAAATATTTCCCCTCCCGGTTAACCTTTCTAGATACCGACCTACAGGCTCTACTACCTAATTCTAATAATTCCACGCCTTTCTGTCCCTCCCTAAGGCGTGGATTAAACTACTTCTCTGACCCTAGCGATTATTTATACGACTTAATCCTAGATAAGTTCTAACACAGTGGAGTACCGCTAGCTTAACTCTTGCCTTCTTAATTGACCGCCCAGCCCTTCGATTATTCTTACCAGAAAGTACCCCTAGCCTCCTGCCTCGTTTCCAGCGTCTTTCTTGAGTCAAAGATTCTTCGTTATTATCCGGCCTTTTCCTAGTACGTCCAGCAGTGGCTTTCGTTTTCTAATTAATTCCTATGACAGCGCGAGCGTTAAAGTCTACCGGGAGAAATTCTGTCTTCAAGTCTCCCTGGTTTCCTCCTCGTGGTAGCTTCATATGCGACCATATGAGCCCCACGTGCTCCGCGCTAGTTGGCGGTTACCCAATCAGTGGACTGAAATCCTACAACTCCCACCCCCAGGTTCGCGTACACTGTGTGCTTTAATGGGTACCACGGACCGCCTACCCGTGGGGGAAAGGACCAATGAGGTCCAGGTAACAGGCTTCTCCAGGAATTCGTAAGACATGTGCATACCGCGGCTTCCGATTTGATACCAATCGGTAAGACTATATGAGGGCGACAAATAGCCACCAATGCAATTTCGTTACATATGCATAGTCACAATTTATTACTGTTTGCCTTTGAATTTGATAGATTCTCCTTGTAAATTCAGTCCTTAGCATCTCTTCCTTGAGGACAAATCATAATGATATTCAACGCTCACTTCATAATGTGATTAGGACAACTCGTTTATACGCAATCGTATGTTTTTTCTTATACCAATTTAGACTGCCAAGAAAGTTGGAATCCAGTTGCACAAAGGATTGGACACATTGCTGTCTGAAGTTGGCCAGAGCACTGCAGGTCGAGGGTTTTTAGTTGGCTGATGAAGGAAATGTGAATCAGTGAAGAAGTCAAACTACTTTAGTTGTGTGCCTTCCATCAGTTATGATGAATTCCGCAGAACAAGTTGTGTGACCATAGCAGTCCAGCCTGTTTGAGTCCAAGACTTGACTATCAGAGTCTTAGACCAAAACTTTATAGTCACTACAAGTCAAGCAAGTCAAGACCATCATACTCCGTGAAAGTTCCTGGGTCTGAAAACAAATATTTGTGAAACAAGTATTCTTAGGTGTTTAGTTTGCAAAGTGTACATGTTACACAAAATCACAACACCATCAGTATATGCACATATTTCAGGAGTAACTTGGTTATTACCAAGACGTGTCTACCCAAATCCAAACATGTGCAAGTGGAAATACTTTTATAGTCCCCAGCGTGGGAAGTTCTTCTAAATCCTGTTGACACAAAAAAATAAATAGTAGCCTGTGCATATTGTATATGTTAGGTGTATCTTTGTCGAGCCATATCAAACCCTGAGTCTGCTAGATCAGGGGTTGGAGAGGTTGGATATGACGACTAAGACTGACACAAAACAGTCAGCTATTACGGTAGTTTGGTTGAGACAAATCAGGCCCCAAGACTGGCTGGGTGGCCAGTTCTTGGTTTGGTCTTGAGTCCTACAATACTTCTTAAATATTGTACAGTGAAGCAACTATGATATCAAGGCTGAAATGATGTGCAGGATAAGAGAACTCTTATTTAGAAATTAACTTGAAAGATTCTTGAGATGTCTCGTAAGAGCATATTTGGCAGATGATCTCATGGCAGGCAAAACCAGAAAATATTAAAGATGGAGATAGTTTGAAAGTAAGCTTGGAAGTTTGAAACATATTTGGCCAAAGGAGGAGAGAGAGCAAGGGGAGGGATTCTAAATTTATTTTTTAAAAAGAGTTACAGCTTTAGTCATACGTGTTGATTCTTTGTAACTCCTCTTTATGATTAATATATTTATGATTAAAAATTACATAAAAATATTTGTGTTACTATGGTGTTTTGTTGCTTATAAGTATGCCTTTCTCTGGTATCAGAATGTTTGAATGGCACCAGTGGGAGGAGGGGGGTAGGTGGTCGGGGAGATATTCGACCTCTAACAGTACTTATGGATATTCATTGTTGTAACTTTATAATGAAGTTTCCATACAACTGCAAAGACTGAAAGATTGATTCCTTGCTGGAAAGTGATGGGTTCGTGGTCATGTTTTTGGATGGCAGTCTTAGAGATTTGGGGAAGTGTCCCATTACATTTGTGTGTATACTATATTCTTATAAGGAGTGTTTCATATTATTGATAGTGCTGACACAAACACATAACATGCAAGTACTTCACCATCCCATATCAGAGTGCATTAATGCACATTCGCTGTGATCTGGTTGTGTGACCATATAGAGAAATTGAAAGTTGAAGAATGAAGGTCAGGACCGTGGCTGGAGGGTATCAGGAAGGGGTTGGGGGTGAGGCTGTGAATTCCCCATTCATTGTCAAGGAAGGCAGATTCTTCTATAAAACCATTCCATATAGAGAAACAGTACACACCCCACTCTAGAGAGTAACCTGAAGATAGTTTTCACAGTTTTCTGTAAAGATTGCCAATTTAATGCCCACCTGCATAGTTTTTCTCTTCTATTTATCGCTCAGTACAGTAAGTGGCTCCCAGGGCAGGTTTTCACCATCATCAGGCACACAGGGTTCCATTGTATCACAATGATCAATTTGGGCTAGCCACCCTGACAGCTGATATGTATTTTACTCCTATTGCAAACCACTAAATTTTTGGACTTCGTGCGCTATGCATTTCCAAAATGGGAAGATAATTGTGTCTTTACCATGAATAATAAGATGGAGGGACAGTGTATAGTCTACCCAAGACGAAGTACGACCTTGAGAGTATCTCAAAGCCAAAAAGCCCATTTTACATCTAGCCTAGTTTTAGGCTTTGTCAATCATTTTTGGTTTCAATGAAAGAGAAACCTATGCTGTCATGATGGCTTGTGATTGTGTGTTTGTGCATGTGTATATATGTGTTTGTGACACTTAGCTTGGTAACACATTACCTCAAGAAGGGAAACTCTGACAGTTCTCATACTTGGTATGTGGATGCTTCATATTGAGAGGAAGAATCTTATTGTTTTTGGTGGGGTTTAAAGGTCATCTGGGGTCACCAGGGGTCAGACTCTGAAAACCTTGTTAACACGATATCTCAAGGTAGGAAGCTTCGACAAATTTCATACATAGTGTGTAGATGCCTTACAGTAAGAGGAAGAACCCTTTTTTTTTAGTGGAGGTCAAAGGTCATTTGGTTCAGCAGGGGTCAAACTCAAGGTAGATCATTTGGGATGCCAAATTTTTGCCATGCGCACACCACACTTGGAAAAGATTCATAATCGTAGTGACAATTTTTGACGTAAATCCCAACTCCCAAGTAGACTTGGAGAAGCAGGGAGCATACCAAGCTCGGGAAGGGGGGGGGGGGAGGCACTATAAAGTAAAAGTTATTACACAGGGGGCTAGCAGTGCCCGCAGAGCAGGGGGGCCAAGCCAAGGAGCAGGGGACCTGGCCCCAAAATGCCCCCCTTGGTTACGGCCTGCATTGAATGCACCGTGGTCCTTGCGAAGAAAATCCCAAACCCAACCTATGTATAGGGAATTGCAATTCTCGATAAATTTTTGGGCATGCTTCGCAATGCTATGAGTCTAATATAAATTGAGGTCTCATTTCAAAATTTAGGAAAAATTACTTGGCGAGGACCCTGAATCCCCAGCCTCCAGTTTCGCGCCTTCGTCGCTTGCGGTTGAAGGTTCGCCGGCCACAACTTCCCAAGATGCAGCCTCCAATGAAAACTACTTCCCTGGCACTTGAACAAGCCGATGCCCTTGGCCATGTCCTTGCACAAACTATACCCATAAAACACTTCATTGATTTTTTAAAGTATATACTATATAACGTTGAAAATCAACAGTACCTTCAGTTATTTTTCACACTAAGGAAGAGAATGTGAGGGGGTTGTCCCAGACCATCGACAAATGAACCATAAAATGAAACAAAAGAAAGAACCACAGAGCAAGATGTAGGTTCCTATATCCTGTTTTATGAAAAGAACAGGCACCTGGGGAATGTAAAAACCTTATGTAACGAACAATATATATAACATATATATAACATATAGAACTAAAGAAAAACAGGCTACAATACTGAGAATGTCTCAACGATATTTTCTTCGGCGCACTTTGCGCGCACCCTTTAAAATATTGTTTCGGGATTCAGGGTTACTTCTTGTAGAACACCGCTCATGTCATAGCTTCGTGCAAACTCTTCAAATATCAGTGAAACCACCAAATCCCCATGGCTTTACGCAGTTTAGGGGAACTTTCCCCTCCCTAGAAGTTTTCAAAGCAAAAATTTTATCACCATGCATCGATCTGTGAAAATTTGTCGACCTTTTATAGATTGTTAAGATGCAAGTTGTAAAGCACGGAAAGTGCCATTTCCGGTACTGTAATACGGGAAAGGCAGTTAGCGAGGAAGAGGGAAAGAGCCTCTCTTTGAGGATACTTTTCTCTGTTTTTCTGTCACTCATATTGTTAAAAAGTCTAAATAATGCGATTTTTTCAGCGCGCTTCGCGTGCACCCACAGGCTGAGTTCTAGATTTCACATTTTTAAAATCATTTTTTCAAAGCCCGGGGAAACCCTCAAAATAATCCATTCTTCACTCCTTCCTCAAGCCCTCTAAATTATTGATCTCGGCTGACTGTTAGTCACACCACCGGGAGGTAAGAATGTAATTGAAAAAAGTCAAATTGTGATTTGTGTGAACTCAAGTGTCAACCCTATGTCATTTGATGTTGAAGCTCGATTTCGTAAATACCCCAGAGCCTCAGGGAGCTCGCCTTTAGGGGGACGCGCCTTTGGCGCCATATGGCAGTCCACCCGGGATTGCCCCCCCCCCACACACACACACACACACACGCACACACACACACTTTCAGATATCGAATTCCGCCCCTGACACCATTACATATGAATTACGCCTCTACATGCCACACATATTATGTGATATAAAGTTTCAAGGGTATTCATTAATTCAGGAGACTTATTGCGATAATTTTGACTTTCCAACCGACATGCCCGATTTCTAAAACAGTCCAGTTGAACTAGTGCAGTTGGCAGTTGGGTTCAGTTGGACTTATCCAGTTGAACTGGACCAGTTCAACTGGGCGTGCCCAATATACAGAACGAGTCTAGCTGTTGAAATGGTCCTGTTTCAACTGGTCAGTTTAGTCCGGCCAGTTCAGCTAGAGCCTTTCAGCTGGGTAAGTGCCTATGACACACACCGTGGCCCTTGCCCCTAGATCCCACCAGGGGCCCTACGGCTAGCCCCTGGACCCCACGTCTTCGCCCCCGAGGCGCCTTTAGCTCCGTTTGGTATTCCACCCAGGGCCCCCTCCACAATTATAACATCAAATCCCGCCCCTGTTCTTTAACATATAAAAGTAGCCCATGCACTAAAGTAGCGATGCGAGTAATAGAAATATTGAAAACTTGCTCAAAGGGCCTTCACTGCCCACTCCGCCGCCTCCCTTTTATTAATCCAAGATGAAATCAGAGCTTTTCTGGGGATCCGTGCTGGAAAGTGGTTATATCGATTATACATGGATGACAGACAAGTCAAAGGCCATTATCAACCTCCGTGCGAATAGCTGGGAGGGAAATACCACGGACTTCTTATATACATGGACAGAACATATTGCAATAACGTCCTGTGCGTAAATTGTCTCCACCGTACGTACACGAATAGGCTTACCAATATGGCTGCCTGCTATAGCCTTGCGTGTAAAAGTTTGGACTTGCTCAAGTGGCTCGGTATCGACAAATTGTGTGAAAAACTTGTAACATTTTCGAAAGAATGCAAGCTCAGGTCAAATTCAACAAATAGAATGGAGGACTGTGATATTGTTCTTCCATTCATTTTGATATTTTGTCTGAAATGTTGCAGATTCATCGTCAAATTGGGCAAATGGTAGTATCCCGGCTGCCATCTTGGTTAGCCAAAATTTGTTCGATCGGTGGCGACAGTATTGATTGCGTAATCCTCTGTCCATGTATAGAGCTTATGCACCCACGTCACGTTTCTCTATTTTTCCATCCAGGTGTACATTGTGCAACAATCATAACTAAGGTGCTGTCGTGAGCGCGTATCTTTAACCAGGGAGTTCTCTAGCAACTCCCTGCTTTAACACACCTACTACGTATGGCAGTTCCATCCAGTAAGCCAAATTGAAACGCGCTGACGTCACGTGCATAAGCTCTATTGAAGTCCGTGGGAAATACCCTCTGCACCTAACTCACTCACACATGTACGTGTAGAGAGAGCTTCGCAAAGAAATCCAATTTCAAACACAAAATGGTAAATTGAATATGGGGGGCTTAGAAATTTGCCAATTATGCTTTGATGCCTACAAAAAGCTGCCGAAGAGGGGAAAACCAGAGAGTGGAAGGGAATGGACTCTTCTTGCAGGTGTTGTTCAAGAAAGTAAGAGTAGGCTAACGTTAGGCTTCAGTTTGTGTAATGTAAGATAACCAGTTCCACGATCAAAATTGAAACACTTTTTATGTTGGACAATCGAACAAGTTTATTTAGGGCCCCTTGGCTAATTGAAAGTTTACGCGGTAGCCCAGTATCACACTTTCCAGTTCTGCATCCATAATTTTTGGGTGTCTTGACTCTTAAGTTATATTGATCTGTTTTTTTTTTTTCAAAAATTAAATGTATAGCCTATAGGCTATAATTCATACAGAATCATATATAGTCAAGCCCCCCAAGTCCAAAGAGGCAAAATGTGGGTCCATGATCTGTGATCATCATGGATCGCCAGCCAGGGGGTGAGGTATAAGGGGAGGAGGGGGAGATTTAAATTATGGGAGTGCAATGTGTTATTCCCATCAATATTAAATACAGTCACTCCATAGCTTTTCATCTCTACTGTAGCAGATCTCTAATTTAATTGTGGGATATTCTGTTAACTTTTTACTGTTCTTTGGGCTATTATTTACATTAGTTGCTGAGGTAATACCGGATGGGATGATTTGCATTATATTATCTGTTAAACTGAAAAAATACTTTCACCAGAGAACTGTCCAGCCATCATTTGAATGTCCAGTCCTACCCCACAATCCCAGTACAATACTAAATTTCTGGGTCACTCATTGGTGTGGATGCTGAGGAAATATAATTTTTCAGGATACCTCCCAACACCTTGCACTTCAGTTTGAATTGTCAAATGTGGACTCCCTGGTCTGATATTGTAGCCATATAGCTAATTAGTAACATACTGTAGATGATGCAGGACTGTAGCCATGATTGGGGGAAAGTGGGGGAGTTACCCCGACAGCTTTCAAACCCTAAATAAAAATGACTGCCTTGAAGTTGAACAAATACTGAAAGGGCTAAAAGTACATTGACCTGACTTCGTTTTTTAAGGCCCTCAGAACCTAGAAAATTACACATACTGTGTACGTAGTTTCTCTTTTCCCAAATTTTCCTGGGGACATGGAAAAAGGCACAACCAAGTGAAAATTTCAAAACATGTAATCAGCCCAAAGACAGCACCACTTTGCATCTTAGCCATCTTCTGTACCAGGAGTAGCACCAGGTGGGGACACAGTGGCCATGGCCCCCATAGGAAGGCTGACACCCCCTCCCCCAGCGTTGGGGAAATTTTTCCAGCTTTCTCAAGTTGGGAAGCTGTAATGTAGTAAGATAAACTATGTAGTTCTTGACAACGGCCAGTTGCCTCAAATTTTTACTTGATTTTGCTCTATATATTCTTCAATAAAGCCAAACCTCTCTTAGTTTTCCTCATCAAAAGCCAGCCTTTTTTTTTTAAACTTTCTGTAATAAAAGCACCAAATTTTCTCCAATAGAAATCCAGCAATCCAGTGTCCTTGTCAGGGCTTGGGGTTTGTCCCTCCCCCACTTCCCTGTCAGGCAAATCAGAATGAGCCAAACATCCCTGTTACATGTACACAAAAACTCAGAGAGTACAGTAGGTGTGTCACCCTAGCCCCTAGATAATGTCTCCCCCTAGTGCTGATAGTCGTAACCGATTAATGGTCAGTAGTCGCAATTACACTTTGGGAGTCCGATTAATCGCCTTCTTTACCTGACTTTCGATTTCTTAATTACAAGTACTTAGCACCATATCATACTAAACTAGCAAAAAAAAAAAAAAAATAAACATGGAAACAATTTGTCAGAAATACCTGTATATTTGTTGGTTAGCTGTTTTGTAATGTTAAGGCCAGCCAACCCTCCACAAAACCACAGAGGAAATGAACACAGTATATACCATTACAGAAGATTTTCTGATGTGTTTATGCAATTTACTGTACCAATGACAGTGTATTGACATCATACTTGTTCTCGATTAATCTCTGTAATCATGAGAAGAACTGCACAAGTAATCGATTACAAAGCAAACGCTCGACTATCAGCACTATTCCCGCCCCCCGAAGAAATTAGAAAAAAAGATACTAAATAATGAGAATTTCTAAAAGTATGATGTACAGTACCAGTTCAAAGCTTTGCCAAGGACTGCATCAATTTGTACCTTGGCGACATTACATAAATGTCACCTCCTCCCCTTAGACCCATCCCTCAGGTCGGCATTGGGTGACAAAGGAAGGGTCCACCTGGATGCAAACCCTCCTAGGTACACCACTGGAGGCTTTCATGAACTGCCCCCTAAAAATTTCGCCCAGGCTACGGCCCTGTGAAGTAAGTGAATAGTTGAAATTCATTTGCAAACATTTTTCTTACTGTGTACAGGAAATGGTGATCTCGAAGTGGTATCCATAGCAACTGGCTCAAAGTGTATTGGTAAAGGCAAAATGGATTCAAAAGGTATACATTTCATTTGGTTGGAGTAAATGTAGAAATGAAGAAAACAATCCCCCCAAATGTCCCTCATTTTTGCCATACTCTTAAGTTTCATGGTTTTAACTTTAGTATATGATTGACGTTCTCCCTATGCATATATTACCCATATGAGCTAGGGGGGCTCAGCAATACCCAAGGAACATTTTAATTTTTCAGAATACTGTTTTAATATTTTTCAATTCTTCATCATGAACAGTTTAAATGTAGATGTTAGTCATCAAATTTATTTTTATGTTTTTGAGGTGATTCATTTTAATTTTGTTGATTCCTTTTGTTCTCTGTTGCAATCTTTTTCCATACAGGAGAGGTTCTGAATGATAGCCATGCAGAGGTTTTAGCCAGGAGAGCTTTCTTGAGGTAAATATCCTAACTCAAATGTAA
Organism: Holothuria leucospilota; assembly: GCA_029531755.1. NCBI lineage: Eukaryota > Metazoa > Echinodermata > Holothuroidea > Aspidochirotida > Holothuriidae > Holothuria > Holothuria leucospilota. The sequence goes on from CM055965.1 coordinate 16,597,264, forward strand.
ACATGACCAGAAATGTTCATATACCAAAGAATTCTTCCACTTCATTTTTTGGATGCATTCATACAGGGGTATGCATATATAAACTATGAATTCACAGATTGTTGTCGTTGAAGCACATATGAAACATATTAACTGAAAATGTGTGTGAGAATACATTGCAAAATATGATATGTAAACTTTTGGTAGTAATGTCAGCAATTCTAATGCTAGTCTATGGAGAAGTGAGTTTATTTTCCTTTGTATTTTTTACCGTTTTAAGATTATCATGGCTTACTGTGAAATGTTGGAGAAAGTCAAAATGATAAAAAGTGGAAAAAGATTTGATATGTGAATAACGTCATTGGTTTTTGACATTTTCCTGTTTTTAGATACCTGTACAATCAACTTCTGTTAGCCTATGACAGTCGTGATGAGGACAGTATTTTTACTTCACCTGATGAGTCCCACCATTGTCATATTAAGAGTGGAGTCAAGTTTCATTTTTTCTCAAGTCACACACCTTGTAAGTACTTCCCACTAACAATATTTTCAGCTTTCAAGTTAACAGTTTGCCAACATAGCAGGAAGTATGACATATTCCTTTTTCAGCCATATCATATTCCTAATGCCTGCACAAGTGAACAAGGAAAAAATTCTTTGGATATTCATATAAATGTGTGGCCCTAAGACTGGTGGATTGTTAATGAATATTCAAACCCATGCAACATCTGGTCCCATGCCACTAATTTTGCCATTACTAATACGATGCACCTTCTGAGAACCCAAAATCTTGTCGTGTGCCTGTCTGGGTGAGTTTTCTGACTTAGTTTTTTAGAGCATGAGTCATCCTCTCACACCTATCTCTCCCCTCTTTTCTGCACTGAAAAGGTTGTGCAGTGGTGCATGTCTAATCTCAGACAATAGTCTCTGTAGTATACCTTGCAAGCCAGGTAGTTCTAGTTGATAAAAGAGTTGTGGTCAAAAGTGCCTTGGAAGCTTGTTGCTCAAGAGATTACAGTACAAATACTGTAACAACTCTGGGGACTTGTGGAGAGGGCTAGTGCAGAGGTGCAACATATAGCCAATCGGCCTCTAGAGACATGCCAGTTGTTCTCCTCTATCCCCAAATTTTGCTAAGTCTTGGGCTAGTTTCAATACTTTGCATTCATAATTGCATCAGAAAGCTCATATACAGTACACCAATGTATCAAAAATTGAGAATAAAAGGAATTAAAAACAGACATTTATCATTTATAGACATTGAACTGATGCAGTTTTATTTCTTCGTTGTTTGTGACCCAAAATTGTGTGTATTCTGTCTCACCTATCTAAAGTTTCATTTATAAGCTAGTTATGAAAATGGAATGTAATAAATCAACTAAAAACAGGGTCAAGGGTTATAACTGAATTTGATAACAAATAGCATTCAAAGTCAGTATGTTCAGTATCTATAGGTATCAGGTATGCAAACACCAACATGTATGTATATATCGTCAATGCATGTAACATCAGAATATTACATCCTTGGAACAAAATTGGGGAGAGGGAAGGATGAAAGGTATTTTGCCACCAAATTTTGCCTAACCAAATTATTGATTACCATGCCAGGCCTACAGATCACAGGCCTCAAGTACACAATTTCATACAAAAAACCAATGACCTGAGCTATGATTGACAATATCTACATTTTCCTTTTCTTCCTTGATGGTTATTGTAGGTGGTGATGCATCTATCTTCCCAAAGAATGGAACATACCCAACAGCTGTATCCATGGTAACCAGTTCCTCTTTTCAGAATGAAAAAGATTTTGGCAGTGATAGTGAAGAACAGGGTTGTGTCATTTTAGAAAAGTCAGGAATTACCAAAAGAGCATTAATTTTAGAAGATGAGAAATCTTGCCCTAAGAGACAGAGACATACCAACACATTGGATCAGGATCCATTTGAACCTTTGGTTCAAGGAACACAGACTGGGAGTCAATGTTACAAAAAAAAATCTGATGAAAATTTGTCAAGAGATACCAAAGATAGTGATGATAGTGGAAGGACTGATTCAAATAGGACATCAGTTTTCATTGAAGAAGTAAAAATGGATAGTTCTGAAAGTCGGGGACTCATCACAACATGTGATGCAAGTAAGACTCCAGATGAAAAATTACTGGGTCAAGAAAATACAAATGCTCTAACAGAATCAACTAAAAGGGGAAAAGGTAATGATTTTGTCTTAAATATGAAGAAGATGAGTTATTGTAAATATGACAAAGAGGATATATACAGGACAGGAGCTAAGTGTGCACCTGGAGAGGAACAGGATTTGAAGCTGAAAGGCACAGAATATCATGTGACTGGTGTGTTAAGGACAAAACCGGGTCGGGGAGACCCTTCCTTGTCAATGTCATGTAGTGATAAGATGATGAGATGGAACCTTCTTGGTTGTCAAGGAGCTCTGCTTTCTCATTTCATAAAGGAACCAATCAGATTCTTCTCTGTTGTTATTGGTAGGTAAGTTAAATGTTTTTATGTTCCTTCATTTCAACCCAAATGAAGATTTCTTTGATGTTGCCAATATGTCAAAGAATTCTTTGATTAAATAACACAAGACCATGGTTATTGTAGAAGTAGTTGCAGGTTTTGTACAGCACAACTTCTTGGATCCTTTAGTGTAGTTTGTACGTACTGTGACTATAACAATTTTTAAGGTTTATTTGGTTTTTCCTTATTTTTATACTGTTGTATGTCTTTAAGCATTGTTCCTTTTTGAAATAAATTGTCATATGTATTCTTTGAAAATGTTCTCAAAGATTAACCAGAATAAAGCATTAACGAACAAACGAACGAGCGAATGAACAAATTAATAAACTAAGCTCAAAGCATGTTTTTCATTTAAAATGATTTCTAGGTGCCCATTCAACCTAGATGCAATGCAAAGAGCTCTAATTCAGAGATTGGACAAGATAGACAGAAAAAATCTCCCTGCATCATATTCACCAACATTTCCAGTTATTGAGACTTGGGAGATTGAATTTAACGATTCAAGGAATAAGGTAGCTGCAAAGCATGATGGAAAGAAAGGCAAGATGACACCATGCGGCTCAGGTATGGCATGTTGCACCTTCTTTTTAGTCTCTGCTAGCCATGCTGGTCTGATTTGAGGGATGGGGGAGAGCTTGGGTGGTGGATGGGAAGAGCACAGATTCTTTGATGTCAAGTTTTAGCATGGTATATGCATTGTACAGCAATGACACTTCAGAGAATTCATTAATTTGGGGATTACTTGTTTTGACTGCCTTTTTTGTTTCCACAGCAATTATTTGGTCTTTGCTTCCGAAAGATGATTTGGAAGTTTCAGCAAATGGAAAGAAACTTGGAGTAACTGCCAAACACTGGAATAACCCCCAATCAAGGTGAGTGCTAAGTTTATAAGCTAATACCAGCCAAGTTGTTGAGAGCTGTGGTGATCACAGGTTGCCTATCTGGGCCATTGGTGTTGGTCTGTCATTCAAGCTCAAAGTTCATTCAGGCTTCATTTGAGATTAATGTCTTAAAAAATTCAAAGTGGTTCTCTTACAAAAAAGGTTTAAATTTATCAAAACTAGATTACAGTAATACTTTAATAGTAGTAGCTCACATTTGGTGTTCAGGAATGGTCACAACCATCCCCTTGTAGTAACACCTTTGGGTGTACAGCAATTTATGGATTTAAATGTCATTAAGAGATCATGAGGGCCATTGTTTCTAAACCTGCAGAGTGATTTTTGCCTATGTATTTTCATTAAACCAGTCCACAATTATCCTTTGAAGTGCACCCTCTTGTTGAACAAAGTGAACCATTGCTACTCTATTCTAGTTATTTTAACAAATTTTGAGAGTAAAGTAAAGAACTTTTCTGCACTGTATAATTCGTCCCCAAATTTTAATAAAGCTCTCCAAAGTTTTTGTGCAGCTAATGCCATAATCAGCGACCCATGAAATGGATCTGTGGAAGAACTCCATCAAATGTAAGCCCTGGCGTCACCTTAAATTCCATCTGTTATCAATGGATCCGCCTCCCTTGAAGATCTAACTTACGCCATGGTACAGTGCAAGCAAACCCTAGTAATTATTTAAGCCTGCCCTGTAAGCTAAGGTTTGGATGAGCAAATGTCTTCAGGGATATTGGGGAAGTTGTTTAGAGGTGTGAACATAGTAATTTTAATAGTGTATAATATCTTTCTTTGTGGTGGAAAAATACTAAGATAATTAGCCCAGAGGTCCTGTAAATTGCTAAGAGTCATTTGAAGTTTGGTTTGTTTGTTTGTTTTGTTACTTGCCTGTTTGTTGTTTTTCTTTGTTTCACTGTATTTGTTGAAACATTGTGTTTTCCTTGAAATGTAATTTCTTAAGTGATGTAATTTAGGATTATTTTGTGAACCAAACTACAAAGGGTTGTTTTTGCCATCTTATTAATTATCTTTTTCAGTTACTTTAAATAGTACCAACAATATTTAATCCCTATATCTCCCTAAGATGATTTGAAGAAATTAACTGAAAGATACAAAAATGTAATCCCTGGATATTCAATATGTAACATTAGATTCATTTTTGTCAAATTATTTGAAACATTCCTTTAAATATCATACTCCACTTTTGTTTGATCAGGTGCCTGGTGAGCAGTGCTGCGCTGTTTGATAACTTTAAAGCACTTCTAAGCATAATACCAGATACTCAGAGACCACACACCTTAAAGTAAGTACCTGCTTTCCTTTATAGTTTAACATTGTCACAAAAATATTTTCTTATAAAAATTTTTCCTGGTTTAAGCGATATTCCAGTTTGTTATTAAGTGGCAGATTGTGCTTGTACTTGTACATATGGTGAAATTGAAATAAAAAACAGTGGCAAGAGACATGAAAGAATGTCAAGCATTGTACTGTAGACAATGGATGCAGAATTAGGGCTGAATGGCTCCCCCTTTGGAGGGTAATGCTAAAACTGCCCCCATTCCATCACTGTTTCCCTCGATTGAACAAGTTTTTTTCTGGGCAGGTCTAAGCATTGTAGGCAGTTTTGGCAGAAATAGGGCACCACCCCAACTTTTATGTCATGCTCAAAGTGACCCCTCTACCATCATCCGTACTTGCACAAGTTTTTTCCAGGCAATTCTAAGCATTGAAGACAGTTGTAGGAGAGTGCTTGTAGGACATAATGGCTCCCCACTTCTAGGGTAGTGCTCAAAATGCCCCTTTCCCCCACCACCATTTTCCTCAAATGAACAGCTTTGTTCCAGGCAATTACACACCTGGTGGCTGTGTCATTATAACAGTAAGATATCAGATAACCCATTGGCTTCCTTAGGGGTCAGAGGGGTCAGAATACTGGGACCCCAGATGCCTCCTAGTTTTACCTTCAGCTAGTGTAGATGTACAGTAAGAGAATGATCCTGCTTGGCTCCTTAAATATTCCAGTTCTTCACTTACTGAAAATCAAACTATGCACCAGTTGGGGTACTTACTGAATGAAACCTAGAATGTTGTAAATTGCAATAATCTTAAAGGTAAAAGAAGTTTGGGTAAAGTTTGGATCGTACAGTGTTGTGGAGGGGTGGCCAGAAGGGGGAGGGGAATCTATCAAATGCCTTGCCACCCCTGTTGTCCCACTCATGAGATGACAGAATTTTGTGTAATTGTTCAAAATTAGTTTCCACTGTTCATCATACCCCACAAAATATAAACCTTCCCTGCTCTTACCCCTCCCCCTTAATTCCAGTGTCATATCAAGTGGTGCTACTGCTTCTGCAGTTTAGAACAGTGGTTCTCAAACTTTTTAAGACTACTGCCCCCTTCCACCATCTTGAGCTGTCCTAATACCCCCTTCCCCTACCTACCTTACCCCCTCCCCTCATCCTACCATCCATGGTCTGATGCTCAGCAATATTTTTTCTCAGTTAACTTTTTCTGTTTGCAAGAACAACAAAAACCCGTAGAAGGCAGGCATACTGTGAAACTGGTACAGAGAGCCCAGATGTAGTTAGTCAGTGTGAAGGGTGAGCTTGGTGTAATGCTGGGAGATTACAAATGTCTGGTTCCATTTCAGTGAGAAGTGGATGGGAAGAACTAGCGGAGGGGAGCAGCCCCCCTGGATGCCGTATTGTGCCCTAAATCTCTGCAACGATATGTTGTAGGCTAATTGCCAGGGACCCTCAAATCAGTGCTCATGCCCCCTATTCTCCATGTACTCTGTAGAGCCTACCTGAAACATCCCAGTGCCCCTGGGGGGTAGGGGGTAGGGACCACTTTGAGAATCACTGGTTTAGAACATCTGAGATGGATAGAAAGCCCTTTGCCCCCACAGTCTTCTCATTCCCCACTCCCCTTCCCCCAAAATTTATTTGTGAGCTAGAGGTTTCATTAAATATGGAAGTACCAATCTGCTAAAGGTATATTTCAACCTCTGTCCTCTAAGTTTCAAAAGGTTCTGCTGCTACCACTGATTTATAAAAGGTATCTTAGGTCTAGAAATACGAAAACAGTTTATTTGTTGATCAAAAGTTGGTATCTAGAACTTATTTTTTCAGTTCCCATGTTCTCAGAGCATTTGTATGCTTATATATACCGCTGAAATTTGTTCATCCAAAGGTAAACCTGTAGATTGAGCAATAACTTGTGATGCCACTTTTGTACTGCTCAGGTTATTTTGTTTTCCTTTGTTTTTCAAAAAGAGGTTCATCTTGTGGAAGAAAGTGGCCAGTGCCTTGTATTTTTCATAGAATGTGTTGGCTATACCTGCCTACTTCTCATAAAGAATTTTCTCAGAATTGCCCTTTTCACAATGTCATTTATTGCCCTTTCATTTTAAAGGGGCTCATTGAGTTGATATCCATTATTTTCTGACAAGTTTGAAGGAAATCATTGTATGACAATGTTTCGAATAAGCCTCATTACTCATGAATCACTTCCTATAGTTATTGAAAATGTAAGAAATTCTAGTTTTTGTGGACAGGGGTTGCATATGATTAATACCTGATGGTAAAAAGTGCCTGGTCATGAATTTGTAATAAATGACTTTGATCATTAATTACCCCATCATTGCCATGTCAGCTGTGTATTACATGTTCAGAATCTCTTAGTCTGTCCATTTACCATCAAGATGTGAGTAAAACTCAACAGGTGTGACAAAAATCATGAATTTTGTGAACCAAATCAATAAGCCCCTTTAAAAGGAGTACAAAAACATGTAAACATAAGTAGATGTATAAGATTGATGTCACAAATTATTGAGCAATCTTCAACTTATACTTTCTGCAATGTATGGGGCTAGCAGCTCGACCAATTGCAATGTAAATATTTTGTAGTTACAATCCTCTTAAAAATACGTATTTGCCAGAAATTTTAGACTTTAGACACCCTTGAAAGGCTTACTGGGTATAATGACAGTGTACAATCACTCGCATGTAAAGCTTTCAAAAGCATATTATAAAAGATGCTTGACAATTTCTCCCACTAGTTTCACTTTCTGTGTTTCCAAATTTGCCATTTATTTGAAGATTTTTTTCAGCCAAATCTTGAACTTCCTGTTTGGTACTTGAAGTATGGATGTGTCATCACTTCACAAGGTCTGTGACTAAACTGAAGTTTTCTGAAGGGCTTGAAAGTATAAACAATGAAGGTGCCTCACACAAAAATAGGCAGTTTCTTTGGAAAGGTTGTGGTGTCTTGATATCAAAGTTGATTCATTTCCTTCTGTGGCTTCTAAAATGCTTTTGTAACATTGTTTCATGTGATCGACTTCCTGAAAAATACCACAGTCATTTCTTTTTTCTTTCTTTTTTTCAAAACTCTGTTTTCATATTATGGTATTATCTTACCAGTTAACCACAAAGCAAAAAGTCAAGCTACATGTAAAGTGTATAGTTAGGAAAATTTAAAGTGGATCGCTATGGCCACATGGATGAAGATAGTGGCATTTGATGCAAGCAGGTTTTGCAATCAGGAGATTTGGGGTCCCCAGAGTTTTTGTTTTGAATTTTATTTTTTTTTTGGGGGGGGGGGGGGGATTTAGAGCAGTCTTGGTGGGTTCTCTAAAAATTTTGTCTATGTATATTGGCTTAGATGCAATACGGTGTATCGGTGCCATACTTTTGAACTGGTTATATGTTTCGGTTGAATACTTGGACATCATGCGCAACAACAGTATTTAAAATTAAGCAATAGAAAACCCTACTTGTAAGGAATTTTTTCAGGTTGGGGTGGAGGGAGGTAAAGATGGATTTGGGTGGTAGTTAAGCCATGGCCTATAGAAAAAAAAACTGGGGGGTTTTAATCCCTGGCTGGGCCATAATATTTACATCAGGTACTTAACCTGAGAGCAATCTATAAGTTTTCCATCTGAAGTGACCTGTGAAATTCAGAAGACTCAAAATTTGAGATAAAATGTTGACTTGAAATCTACCTGATGCAACATTGCAACCCATGGCTTTCAGTAGGGTCTCCTAAATTTATGGTCTCCTAGCATCTGCTAGGCTTGGAAACAGTCACTAAAATGGTTTGCTAATTACTAGAATTGTTCTCAAGCCTATAGGTCATCAGTGACAAAAGAAGACTGCCCTGTGACACCTCTTATGTTCCAATGTCCCTGTTCTGACACACTGACCAAAATACTCTCATCCAAACCTAATCCTATCCTAAAACTGACCTCAATGTAGACTTGATAAAATATAGAAATGTCGGAACAAAGAGACATTGGAACAGTCGGAACAGAGAGCCATCCCCAGAAGACCTGGCAAATGTTTGAAGTTCTCACTTTAGAAATTGAATTTGCTTTTCATTCATGGTTATGTGAGGTCTATTATGGAGTTATGACTTTTAACTGATCAGTGAAGTGCTTTAATAATTATTCAGGGGAACTGTTGAATATGGACAACTGGCGGATCCCTGCTGCTGAAGTGTAGCATAGGCAGACTGGCATTTGGGGTAGTGTGGAAATTGCTGCCTGGGTCCCTTGGTTTAGGGCTGTTATGAGTTAGATTGACAGACCTGTGGCCTCCTCGCACATGCCAGTCACCTTCACTTTGTCACGAGTTGCTTACAACCACTTCAAGCACCCAGTCTCCCAGTGGTGAAGTGCTCTTCATCAGGTGTTGTTGTATCATGGACATTATGTGAGAGGAATAACATGTGACACCTAATGCCTACCAGATTGTTAGGATAGACTTTCACAGGGCCTGAAAGTTACATATCGACATAGTTCTAAGAATAACAAGAGCTGAAAACATTTGTGTAATTTTTGTCTTTTTAATTAAACAGACAAGTGGTTTTTTTATTATATTTTTTGTATTGAGGGTCACCCACAGCAATTGCTTCCCTGTAAATTTGATCTGGATACAGCTAGGTATACACCATGAGACTCTTTTAAGGGAGCAACTACTGGCACCAGAGATTTGCTGATGATCTGTTCGGGGCTACTTGGCTTAAAAGTTTGTAAAATATAAACTGAATGAAACTTTGATTGAAAAGTACATTGGAAGAAAGTTTTAGGGGAATCCCAGCACCCTTCTACCCCTCCAAACTGGTAAGACATATTGGCAAAGGGAAGTTAAATTTACTCCACATACTTTCCATGCCCTTTTTGATGCTCTAGCTGCCTCCTGGATGCTTCACCTCATTCTTGCCTTACATGTATGCCACATACTTCTCCTTTATGCAGACAGTCTCAGTCTAAGCCAAATAATGGGGTTGGAAATGTTGACCTGTTCTTTTCCTTTTTGATCTCGACAGAAATGCCAACTTGACTGGTTACCATGATTTCAAGAAGGCAGCCGCAGAGTATCAGTTTGCAAGAACAGAATTCATGAGAGCATTTCCAAACTGGATTCAAAGTAAAAAGGATTTCTGAACAAACTTATTTTGTCATTATTTTCATGTTTGTGCAAATAGCAGATTGAGGAAGTTAGGTAGTTTTGGAACCAGTCAATTTGAATGAATTGACATTTTTATGAATTTGAATGTTGAATGTTTTGGAAAACAAATGTGTCTACAATATTCCAAGTGTATTGATTAGATTTATCTTTTGTTAGTAGGGTGTGTCTTTCAAGCAAATTACAGCTCAAGGGGAGGAGATTTCATGAGGACACTTGGTCTCCATAAGTTAAGTTTCTGGTACAAATCAAATGGGATCTCAGGGGCACCTGTCTGCAACAATTTCATAATTTTTCTGATTTCTGTAAGGGCTTTCTTTCCTTTGCTACCCTCATTTTTGGTGGGAGGTCACCTGCCAATCCTGAAGGTCATCTGAGTTACCACAGATTATTCTATGCCCTAATGTAGTTGAATATCAAAAGGACTCTAAAATGCATCCAAACACCTCAGCCATATGTGCAGAAACAAGAGCTAGACTGTCATGTGATAGGGTCATTGAAATGTTGCAGTTTTTTTATTGGAACTAAAGGGTGGAAATAAATCTTCGTATAATGTCATCGAAGTTTGTATCTTCTTTTCTTTCAGTAAGCCCTGCTGCACCATTGGTGCTCTAGTTCGGAGTTCAAACAAGGACCTCATTTCCCATGCTGCACATTTACAAGGAATGGGGGTTTGGGGTGCCATCCCTTGCTTTCCTAATGATACAGGTACCCATGTCTGTGACCTTTCACTTCTGCCCTCTATCCCCTAAAGTTGTTTTTGATAGGTAAAAAGTTTTGCCATACTTTCATTCACCAGCCATTCATTATTTATTTCTACTGTGTTTTGGACATGAGTAGGATGGTATCCTACAGTATGCAAGTGAGAGGACAACTCACAAGGGGGGAGGGGAGATGGTTTGCTCTGAAATTTTCCCTTGGCAAACACAATCATGAGATGAATTATGCCCTGAAAATAACTTTTTTGGTCCTGAATTCCACCTTTTGTTTCTTCATTTTTTCTCGGAGCTGCTGCCCCTTCCACCATTTAACTATAACAGCAGAGCTTGTGAGAGGGCTGAGGACTTAGGTAGACAGGGGACTGATAAAGGCACATTGGGACCACAAGTACCTTATTTGCCCTCTCCTTGGTGCAACCAGTATTTGCTGCTTTGCTGGTTATAGTTGTAAAAAAAAAAAAAAGTCACAAAATATTTTTGTACAAGCTGAATCACCGAAGGAAAAAAATAAATCTGCAGTACAGTAGCTACTAGTTTTTCATTATATTCTTTTAATACCATGAAACTCTGTGGTGATATTTACATTTCAACAAACAACAGGCAATATACATACATCAACTACTATCTATATGTAATTCTCACCTTCTACAGTAACCTAAAAGAGCCATATTAACAATCATTTAATGTTCAAAATACTTAATTGAATTCATAAAATGTGAAGAACTCTTTAGGTATTCCTATGCCCTCCATCATGGCTGGCCTGGCAGTGCAATTTTTTCCCACGAGGTTATGGGCAAATCGTGCCAATGGACCAATCAGCTTCTTGGAAATAGGCCACACCTCTAATTCCAAAATGACAGCTTTTTGACCCTTTTCTTGTAATTCTGGCACCGGATTATGAAAGAACAGGCCAAATAACCCTATTCCACGTAAACCTAACCCTAAAAATAACCCCAACCCATGATTTTGAAACAAATTTGAAAAATTTTGAAAATCAAATTTGCCCATAACCTCATGGGAAAAAAAAATGAGGCGGCCTTGCATCTCATATGAATACCTGGTGTATTTTGTCTAGACTGTATCACTGCAAAATTATCATCGTTATTGTGAGATAACCATCCCACTTATGCATCTAAGTTGGCCAAAAAACGTCAGATGCAAATTTGATGACATTAACACTCCACACATGCATACATCAGGCAAAAATCATGAGTGTGCTGGGAAAAACCATACTTTTTTATGCAAGCTGTGTTCATTCATTCATTCATTCACACTGGTGGTGAGAATTATTGAGCATTACAATTATGATTTACCACAGTGTCCTGGTGAAATTGAGAAAAATAACATACATTTTAATGAAAACAGGCAGCCAACGTTAAAGTAACAAAATAAGACCAAAATTCTGTTTAGCATTTGACTTAAAAATGTTCCTAGCCAATACAATCTAAAGCACACCAAATTCAGTGTCTTGGACTTTTCAAATGCCAACATGGCAACCCTGTATCATTGCACCTACAAAATCCCAGGAAAAAGAATTTAGTTTTGACCTCAAAAACTTCCTTCCTTCCAATCACACTCCAGACTGTACAGTATGTTACAGTAATTCAAAGACATGTGCAACATTGGAAAGATACATTTTTGCTTGGGCAGGTGTTTGCAAAGATTTGTGCAATTTTCTCTGGCATACAGGTTTTTCTCAAAAATAACTCTAGAGCCTAGAAAAATATCTCACATGTGTAGGTGAAGGAAGTTAACCTCAGTGCCAACTTCATACTCCCAATGCCTACCACTATCATTAGTCGCAATAATTATATGTAGCAATGACAAAGTGGTTGAGGCTTGGCAAAAGACAGGGCTGAAATGCAGCCTTGACATTTGAATGTGAAGTAGTTGTCAAGACCTATCTGGATATGCTCTAATTGACTCTTTACAGTCCTGTGAACTTTTTGCATAATTTAAAAGAATATCCCAGATTTTCAACAATTGCTGGCAGTTATAGGCTAATTGTAACAGGAAATTGGTCTGTATATAGTGGTGGATAGTAAAATTGCTACAATCAACAGGCAGTGTAGAAGTTGGGCAGGCTCAATTTGTATATGTAAAAAAATATTTGAATAATTAAAATCAGTATTAAAGAAACCTGAAACCATGGGAAACATTTACTTGTCACAAATAAATAGAAAGGTTAAATTTTAAAAATCTAACAACATGATACGTCTGTGGATAAAGTGAGTTTCAGCATTTGGTATCTTCATTTTACAACACCAGGCAGCCCTGATTAAAATATCATGAATTCCACCAATCACAATTTTTTCACCTGGCACAGACAACTTTTAAAATATTCCCTCCCCAAAAACCCTCCCCCCTAGGATAACAAGCAATGTGCCCAGCACTAAGAAAATCCTAGGTATATCCATATTAAGTGAGTCAAAACAAGAACTTAGCAAATGAAACTCTACATATAACATTTTTCTAAAATAGCAACAGTCGTTGCACTTACATTATTACATGAAAAGATGCAACTCATTGTTATGATCATTGGGGAGGGCAGTATGGACTATGGACTGCACTTTCAAGTTCATCCTTACATTAATACTGTCCACCAACACTTCATTTTTATGCAAACAGAAAGTATAAAGAAAATTTGTGTCACTTCCTCTGAAAAAAATTAACACCTACAGTATCTGTGCTCAGTACAGTATGTCAAAATCTTAAGATAAAAATGGGGGAATCAAAGTTACTTGCACTGTTAAAGACTTTCATGAAAAAATTAAAAAAAAACAAACTGGTCTAAAAATAGCTTGTAACATACAGTACTTAACATGTCAAGGTGCATTAATTAACTAAAATGAAATATTTGCATAGTGCTCCAAAGTAAAGTTTTGTTAAATCAAGTGTGCTGTTAAGTCATTGCATAAATGTATAATCAAACATAAAGCACCTTGAAACAAATAACAATATAAATGTGAAAATTAAAGTAGGCCTGGTGGAGCTTGTTTTTCAAAGTCACAAGGTTGAAGCATGTGTTTCAAAAACAGTGGCCATTCCAAAACTTTATTTGTAGGAAGTGAGGCTTCCATGTCAGGGGAAAAGAGTGAATATGGAAGGATGGAATTTGTTCACAACTGTTCCAAATTTCCATTAAAAATAATATTGCAGAAGTAGGCAGTTTCAAAGCAATGTTGGCAAAGAGTAACATGGTATAAACAAATATTCTTCCCTTCAGAGACCAATAACTGGTGAAATTCTTATTCAAACTTTGCCCTGAAATTCTAGGTGGAGGGTAAATGTTTCCCCCACCCCACCCCAGATCTGTGCCACAGTGTGCCTAGTCCTACTGTCATTATGAATATGCCTAAATCTGTATAAGATGGTTATATTTTACTATTTTACTTCCCAAAGGAGAAGTTTCCATTGAGGTGCCCTTGCCAAAACGTAAAATGGAATACTAAAGTACAGAGTAATGTAAGTTTAATGGACATACTGTACGGTAACTGCAGTTTACTGTATATAGCAACTCACCCTGCTAAACAACAAAATACTTTTACCCTAACCACAAACTGAAGCAACAACTGAAGACATAACAAAAATGTTCTTACTTTCCTCGTAACTTTCATGATAATTTACAATACGATTATAAACATTTCATTTCACACCTAATTAAAGCTAAAGAGTTTATTTTACATGAATTTGATTACTCAACAACACAAACAAAACTTACAGTAAATGAAACTGGTCACAATTCAAGCCAAGCAAACTTAACTAGTATTCAGAGTGCAAAATAACCAAATGAGGAGGCTGAAGCCATGGCAATTATTGGGCCAATTCACTTTGCTTTATAGATCCCCTCAAAAATCACTAACACCAAAGACACCCAATCCTCAACATGATATCATGCATGACAATAAGTCTACAGACTTCTAACCCCAACCTTATTTCATGTAAACCCTACATAACCTAACCTGGAGACATGATATCAGGCATAATATGCATGTCTGGAGACACAAATGTGATACCTTACAAAACAAAACGTAACGATTTGGTGCCAAAGACCATAATGGCCACAATACCCTTTCATGTTATTTATGGTGTCCATTAGGTTTCCAAGTTTGGGCCTTCACTATAGGTGTACAGAGAAGGGAGCCACTCACCCCCATTTGAACATAAAATTTTGCTACTTTCAAAGGCCACTTGCGGGAAAATGTATCACTTTGTCAGGCAAATGTACCATAGCCCCTCCTTAAATGACAATAATCCCATATGAGTATGGTCTTGATGCCCCTCTGGTTGGCTGTGCATGATACCCTAGCAAATTCCTGCCAGAAAAAGGCCCTTTTGATCATGCCCTCTCCAGGTCATGCAGTAGCTTCAATTCTGTGCATATGAGTATCTGAGTAGTATGTAAATTCCAGTTGATGTGACTGGATGTGTCCTTAAAGTTGTAAATTAAAGGTCAAAAGCAGTCACCCCAAACTTATTTTGAAACAATAGCTAAAATGTCACAAATTTCTTGTTATTTCTCTTCCAAGTATCTTTCATGATATTTTAGGACATAAATATTGCATATTCAAGGTAAACAAAGCAGTTGCTCCTTGTAAATTTTACAATTGAGTGAGAAAAATACTGTCACATGATTCTCAAGAGCCATTCAGGAAATAGGATAGTCTACTATGCAATTCTTTATTGGGGTGACTGCATTCTCCCTTTAATGTTTGAAATACAACACACTGTACAACATACACCATATGTACAGGCTACTATAACAATCTCACTTCAAAGTAACCATACAGTGTACCTGAATTTTCTGTGAAGATGACATGCATGAGCATATAAATAAGATACAGTTCAACACAGACACAGCTGGTACACCTTCAGTACAATATGTTTTTCAAGACACAGGTGATCAATCTTGATGAAATCCTGGTCAATTCATGCATATTTAAACATCTCTATGGTTTAATATCATCCATCACACATCAGTGTTATAATCCAGAAGTATGATGGATGTCACCCTCACAAGCTGACAGCATTCTCCTTACTTAATCTGAATTCCCTTAATAGACCATCTCTTAAATTTTGGTTGTGCTCTACTCACAAGTTCCCTCCACAATACACACAGTGGCATAGCCAGGATTTCTCCCTCCCCTTTGAAAATTTTTGGAAAAATTATGTGTCCTTACATGCAATATGGTGGCACATACAGTATGCTACCTTTTACGTCAAATTTGAGTTCAAACAGTAATATGTATTTTAGGCACTAAAAACAATCAGCATCAGTGCACCCCTCTCCCCCCCCCCCCCAAAAAAAAATACGCCACTGAATACACAAGTCCAGACTATTGATCTCATTCAACAAACTGAAAGAATCATACCTGTATGTATTAGTGTCGGGCAATGCAATAGTACCATTTAATGCTAACGTCATGATTAATAATAAACCTCAGAAAAAATTATTACAATATTTCCATAAAAACAATTATAGTCCTCTTAGAGAATTGCTTTCAACTTTTCTATGCCCCTGTACCTAATGAGGTACAGTAGAAAAATTATTAGAATAGAAGATTCAAAATATGAGACATGGATGGCAAAAGTTGAGAAATTAGAAGGCTCTCTCCAGAGAAAATTGTGCATTTGGAGGACAATTCTGGCAGTTACTATAGTGGGCAATGAAGGTTTTTCTTTGCACAAAAAATATGACAGGAATTGTAGAAACTAAACACCCCTTCCCAGGAAATAACCATTTGCGCTCTTACAGCCCTGATCTTAGCAGTATGCAAATTGACTTTCCTTTTAACTCACTACTGATTGAAAAAGACGGTCTACAGTACAGTACGAAAAGAATTACACATTAAAAGAATGGAATTATGCTGAAACAAAGTATTTTCATACAAAAATAATAATAAAAAACATAAATATCATGCTTGCATTCTCATGTGTCCATGCTTTAGAAATTATTACCATGATAACATGACTTTTGATATCGCCAAAGCCAAGCCAACTACAGTACAGTAGTTGTCCTAAGTGCAAGACGATACAGTGACTGGTGAGGAGTGCATATACATGTATACAATCAAAACCCGCATTCTTTATTATATGTAATTGTAATGTACTGAAGGGTTGTCATCCTTGACCAACATCCCTTTCTTCCAAAATGTTTTAGGCCAACGTACATACAGTACACACTGCACAGCAGACAAATCACGGAGTTGTTTGGTATAATGGCAAGCCTATGTGACATCACAATATAACTGGTGGTCTGACATTTCATTTTTACCATGTAGCTTTACCACTATGTGACAAAAGATGGAGAAGCAGCGTTGAAATGATCCTATGTGTGCCACATTCATCCAAAGGTATTTTCACCACTGTAGGCTATGTAGAGGAACCCATCTGCATCTCGATGCTCCTGATAGATCTGACCCATTGTTGACCTGAAAAAAAAGGAAACTGAAGATTTAAAAGGAGGGTTTAAGCAAAACTTTACTTTTCGTATGTGAAAGAGGAACTAAATCTATGCATTTTGGTAAAACTTTCATTCAAATCGGACTTGTATTACTCGAAATATCAGCAAAAGAAGTTACTGTACAACAATTGTGCCCCAAAGGCAAGTGGAAGTTATATTAGTTGGCAGCTCCCTGATATCACTTCCTCACATTGATGAGGAATGCTTTGTTTCCTTTATTTATTCAGTCTGTTGTGTTGACCTTGCAATTAATAGGGATAGGGCCTCCCCATGGGGAATGTGAAGTTTGTAATTTTCCCGTGCCTCTCATGCAATCACATTGCGATCACATTCGATTGTTGAGGAGAAAACTGGTGATAAAATTTAAAGAAAAACAAAAGACTGCTCATTAATGTGAGGGTATGACATCATATGTGCTTGCTTCAAGTTCACTTTGTGTTGAAAATGTGACAATTTTATCTGCTGATATCTTGAGAACGACACATTGGATTTCAATGGAAATTTCACCACATTGCTTAGAATAAGTACCCCTCTAATATATCCAAACCTGATTCGAGCTTAGACCATCCTTTTAAAAATGGAAAAAAGCAGTCACTTTAATAAGCCTACTGTATCTCAAAACATCAGCTTCATTTTACAATTTCCTCTTATACTGTATTTCCTTTAAAGAGTCTCTACCATGACATTTCAGTACATATATTTTGCATATTTAAGGTAGGCCTATGTAAAGCATTGAGCTCCACCTGCATAAACACAATAACTCAGTAACAAAGCTATTGTCACATCAACACAATACTAAGTATGACCCTGCAGTATTTTTGTCCACAGTCAACAGGAGAGGGTAGGAGGGCACTGCTCCCTAAACAAATTTCCTGTTACAAATATTTGAGAACAAAAATTGCTATTGCTCAGGCTTAAAATATCAGGACTTCCCTCTGACAATATTTAACCTTCTTTCCCACAAAGCTATATCTCACCCTGTCCCTAGGCCAACGGATAGGCAAGGTACAGTACTGAAGTGGGGGGAGGGGGAAGGGGGAAGAAAGCTTCAAGAAGAGCAGTGATTTTGCTGACTCGGGCACCAGGGACAGTGACGCACAACTTTTGACTTTGACGAACAGGCACAAAACCTCTGGGGTCAAACTGATGCACAGCTTTACACCCCAACAATATGTAATGATATAGAAAATAAAGATAAAACAGGAAGAGAGTTTGTTGCATTAAACCCAACTTTATTTTAACCCCTTCTGTTTTAGTTTTTACTCTTTTAAATTTATTCTCAAGGCCTTAAAAAAATGACGAGTGAAAACCCTGGGAGAGTGAAATATTTTTACTGTAGATGGACAGGGGTACATGTACGATGTGCAGCCTAAACTGTACTGAGCCAGTAGAAATGGTTAATTTTGTAGAGGGCACCACTCCCCATGTTCCTCCCCCCCCCCATGGAAATTGCCCTCTTCCTTCAACGCTTTGGTTATAGCTACACATGCCATGGTATACATATAGTGCAGGAATTGACTCATTCTAAAGGGACCAAGCAAAAGTTGTGACAATACTCAGAGTCATAATGACTCAGGACAGCAAGTACCTGAGCTGGAAATATAAAACAAAGATCACAGAGGCTATGGCCTTCGTATTTTTGGCAATGGCCTTGGTGCCCTACAAAATGGCATAATCACATTTTTTAAGGCCACCTTGGCCTTGAAATCCTTCGTAACAAAATACAACCAGCCGTATTGGCCTACTAGATAAACACAAAATCTTCTCTTTGGCCTTGGTGCCCTTTGAGATGCATAAATGTGCTCCAAAAGCTACAAAGTGTGTAAAATGGCCTTGCCCTCATGACGTCTTAACTCCAGCCCTGAAATACTGTACTCAACTCCAAGGATATACTTACACTATAAGTTACAGTATCATACAGCCTGGGAGTTGCCCAAGCCAATTAACACATCTACTTGAAAACACTGTTGCAGACCTGTAGAATTATCACACTTGGAGAGGAATGCAGGTCTTTCTTGTTTGAAAAAGAATCTCAAAATAAAATTTCAAGTACTGTCAGGTCAATTGTTCACTAGACTATAGAAACTGTGAGACAGAAATAGTGTGCGAGATTTGAAAAAGCTTCAGTGTAAAAAAATATGTAGCATGAAATTTCATCAAGATGGTCAAGTATTGAGAAGGCAAATTATAAATAAGGCAATTGGTCACTTCCATGCTTACAATATTTTGAAAAACTGGAAAAAGGGTATGTTCTGAAAAAAGTCTTCATGGGTGTTTTAACCCCTCCACACACACACAGTACAGTACATGTGCATATTGTACCCCTACGAAATAATGAAAAAGGGTTCAAGGTAACTAACTAAAATCTGATTCCTACTGTATTGTACTGTACCACAGGAATTATAATTTTCAGTTTGAATCTTTTTTTCTTCAAAGAATTATTTGTTTCTCTTTGTACAGGCAAACATTCATAAAGCAAAAGGGCAAATCTAGGAGCTTGAAGGTTCAGCCCCTACTCCAACCCTCCCCTCCTGTAGTATAGACCCTTTTCCAAATAGCAATTAAAAAGATTGAAAGCTAGAGGTTTGGAGTGCTTCATTTTTGTCAATGGCATTTTATTATTGCCAAAAACAATGCAAACCTAAACTCTATCCCATAATCCATTGTATTTGCTATTTGGAAAAGGGTATACTGTATACTGTAAGAAACCTTCCAATGAGATGTGTATTAAATCATCTAAATGGGAAAATTATGCAGTCAGTCAGTCACCCCAAACTGAATTAGTGACTATACAGTACTGTATACCAGGGCATCCTATGAATGGCTCTCTTAAATCATACAGTCCTCAACAACAATCTTCTAACTGAATTTTTAAATTTAAATGCAAAATAATACCTTAGTTTACTGTATCTTAAGCATGCCACCTTCATGTTCTGAACATTACAAAAGAATTTTGCAACAAACCTAAGAGGAGATATGTAACATTTACTGTAGTTCATACTGTATGTCAAAGTAAGTTTGGTGTGATTGCCTATTCCCTCTAAACCATCACTATGCATATCACTCTAAAATTCCTTGTGTTCATGTCCACAAAAAATGTTTTTGACAGTGTGCATTCTCTCAGTTGATGGACCTGCATAATTATAAGGACATGTCAGAATTATCTTTGAGCATGATTACTGGTTTATCATGACTGAATTAAATGTATCTGGAGTACACCTCTATGTTCTGCAACCATAAAGTAAAGTGACCAGATGTCCCCAAATCCAGTGTTCTGTCCCTGATGAACAAGTGTCCCGAAAAATGTTCCCGATTTGAACAAATGTCCTTGAAATTGAACTTTTTCAAAATATTAATTATAATGTTGTAAAAAATATTTTGTCAATTGTGTAGCCTTCTGTGTACCTTTCCGGGGCATGGTGGTGGTGGTGGTGGTGGTGGTGGTGGGGGGGGGGGGGATAAACGGCTGGCTAGCATGTATTATTGGCCTAGTATTACTGTACAGTACATTAACATCGTATATCGTAGCACCCAAGTACAACGTACGTACAGTAGGCTAACAAATAACAGGAATCATAGAGTTCAAAAGTCAAGAGCATAGATTGATTTTCTAATACTGCTGTGATCAAACACAGTTACACACACATTTACTGTAGCCAATGGCATACTAATGATGTATATTTTCCTTACTGTACACTGTGCCTGGTCTAGAAGCGTCCCTGATTTTAACCCCCAAAATATGGTCACCTCTAAGTTAAGTGTGTTGGTTAGCCATACTGTAGATCAATACAGGCTAAAGTAACAGTTATATAACCTTTTTCCTAGACTTTGACTGCATGCATTGTTCACAACAAAATTAACATAAATTAACTTAAATTTGCAAGTTATGTACAGTTAGTACTATATTTAAAACAAACTAGGCCAACAGTAGGCCTACATTAAAAGTAAGCAGTCATGCCTTTTCTTTATCCATTTTTAGAATTGTACAGAACATACTTTTTCAGATTCCAACCTCCCCCTCCTCCTAAAGTGTGCCTTCCAAAATGTGAACAATTATTTTCTGGTCAAAAAGGCAAAACTGTCATTTAGAGCATTTTGAAAAACCTTTATACAGTTCAGTAGGTCTTTGACAACCTCCTGTCCCCTCATGTGTTTTACATACTGTACTCTTGTGAACATAATGTGATCGCTAAAAATACTAACAGCTTCCGGATCGGCAACTCTGCTCCATACTGTAATTGTTTTCAAAGAGGATTTATATTTCCTATTGTTGAATATTATATGTTCAAACACTATAAAATGTACAGTTCACTTCAACAAAACAAAACGCGGAAAAAAAAACAGCTTTAATTCACTCCACTGTGATTCTCTTATTACAGCAAAAAACAAGTTACAGTTGCATGCACAGTGTGGTTGGAAGATGATTAATAATTCAACATTGTTTATAACACAGTGCACTGTAAAGGTAC
This sequence comes from Holothuria leucospilota, assembly GCA_029531755.1. Classification (NCBI taxonomy): domain Eukaryota; kingdom Metazoa; phylum Echinodermata; class Holothuroidea; order Aspidochirotida; family Holothuriidae; genus Holothuria; species Holothuria leucospilota. The sequence continues at coordinate 16,618,785 of CM055965.1, forward strand.
AGTACTGACATGGCTGTACAGTGCACTGTACTACTGTACATGTCGTGCTGTATTGTAAGGATTCAAAAGCCATTCGTCACAGCAGACCAACTATTAAATACGTACTGTAACCCACCACTGAAATTAGGACACGTGCAACATCACGTGTTACTGACATGTATGTACTGTAGAGACCCTACTTCCTGCAAAAGGTTCCTTTCTGTTGTGGTAGCATTTGGGACAGAAAAGTTGTTATGGTAATTTGGTAACCAGATTGCTTTAATGTCCCACCTGTACAATACTGTACCTACAGTAGATCTGCTTCCAACAAAATTAAGTTTCTTCACAGTATAGCTCAACTGCATACTTATTGCAGTGTATTTTGACCATTAGCTGTAGGCCTAAACTATTTGTAATAAAATTTGCACAGAAAACGAGTTGATGTTCATGTGAAAAGCAATGCACTGACCAGATAACTGTACTTATTGCATAGAGTACTTCAAAACCAATTACAATGAATGCGAGTGAACAGATTTAAATTCCAAATTGGTGCAAAACCCCCTTTTCTGGTCACTGGACTTATACTATAGTACCGGGGTGGTACCAGCTGGAGAACCATGCCCCCATCTGGAAGGCAGCCCCCCCCTTTCCCGGTCGTGGAAACTTTCCAATTTCATCAGGATAGCCTTAGGCCTAATGCATACATTAAAAGATGTACAGTAATCCTGACAACAGTCGGTCACCTCGATGACATGCTTGATTGTGCTCTTACTGTAGGAAGGGCAGATTCTTCACTGAAATTCCCCAAATTTTCCAATTTTCCTCAATAAAAATCCAAATCTTCTTCAATTTTTACTTTCAACAGCCTTTCAGCAAACTGCTGCCTTTGTAAGGGCTTCAGATTGCTGGCCTCTTCTTCCCATCAGGGAGCTTCACCTCCCTGTCAAGCAAATCTATGTATTCTGACTGGCTACTGTACTCACTGATTACACAGGGATACCCATGTGATAATTAGATAATTTACAGTATATGCAGTAGTGTAATGACTTTATGCACTACGTAGCAAGTGCCCAAATTTGATTTGGCTTGGTACCAAAATGGTGGCAACATTTTTTCAGCATGAGAGGACAGGTGGGAGGGGACCTGGTAGGGTCTGAGGCTCTGAGCGCAGTTTCCATCAGCAGCATTACATGATATCACCCTTACTCAAATCACCCACCACTGAACAGTGCAAAACCCAACCTTCTGCGGGAAAAGTCGGGATTTTACATGATGTTCGCACCAACAGATTATAGCCTTAAACTTGGACAAATTAATAAAAATATGATAAAACCTGATAAGTGTCCCAAAGGCTATAATCTGTAGGTGTGAACATCAAGTAAAATCCAGACTTTCCCCCAGAAGGTCGGGTTTTGCACTGTTCAGTGAAAAACGCGATTTGAGTAAGGGTAATATCACGTAATGAGTCCTGCACTTCATACAATGTGACTGCGGTTTCTATCTGCCTCTTTGCCCCATACCCCCACCCCCTTCTTTATGTGATGTCAAGATGCTAAGTGGCCCATACTAGTGTTCACTGAAACAAATACTTCTTTTCCAAGAGATACAGTACTTAATTCCCATCTTTGTGAAGGCCCTCTCACCAAGTTGAAATAAAGCAAACATAACTCACGTTGTTTGGGGTAACATTTTTCCGACAAATAAAAATATAGCTTTCTCTGATGGTAGTTGTATTCTTTTCCTCACTATCCACATAAACTGAGCAACTGTTATGTCAGCAGGTACAAGGAACTTCTTCTTGTCAATCTTTGGAATGGATGTCTTCGGAGCTTTCTCAACAATAACAGGAATACGCTCAGGATACTTCGCCCGTATCTTTGAAGACTCTGCAAGCCTGTGTTCTACAGCCAAAGAAAAAATATTTTCATTGTTGCCATTTAAGTTGACATCTTTTACTGAACATAACACAACTGCTTACTGATAACATTGTCTTCCTTCTTTTGACATATACATGAGCAGATTCAAACTACTGTACTGTATATTGCACATGGCAAATGAGCACGAGCTGGTCCAGTGCTGACATGTGAAGTTCTGTGATGTGAGAATATGAGTTGCCCCAGCCCCCACCCCCTCCCACCCCCACTAAAAAAAAAAACTACCTGATTTCTTTGCCTGCAAGTAAATGAAGTGTACGGTAGTCAAACATTTGTGCTTATATCCAATTACTGACCAGTATCTGTGGAAAATATAAATTTACTGTAGTGCATAGATTTGTCTTCTGGATAAAACATCTCCTCCAGTAAGGCTGCCATACAGAAGCTTTGGAAATCTGGCAGAACTTTGAAGAGAATTTAGGGTAGTTTCTGACCTATTTATGACTAGAACTTGAAAATTAAACTTAATTTTCTGTCTGGGATAAGATAATTGGCCTTTAATATGATGTAAATGAAGTCAGAATGGAAACCAATCAAAACCACCTATTGCTCTATTTGGCTATTTTACGTAATATATGATATCTATTTATACGTGTAGGCATACAGTACTGTACGGTATGTTGTTTTCATAGTGCAGAGTTAAAACCTCTGTGGCTGACCTTCAAACATACTGTACAGTAGCCAGACAGGAAGTTTGTTTGCAGTCTCATCCCACAATGTTAAGCCACAAAATTAAATTAATTCGAGGTTAAAATAATGAAAATAATATTTTCTGTATGTTACACAGTTTACAGCCTGTTTAATATTTCAAGCTACAGTACAGTACAGTGTACAGCAGTTGACTTACAGTATACAGTACATGTATGTACTGTGTGATGACTTCCATGTTTAGTGAATGCTGCCTGCAGGCAATTACTGTAGTCTGAGCTACAGTATAACAGTTAAAGGCTAGCCAGTAATGAAGTATAAAAATTTTAATGCACTATATACTGTTAGTTGTTCCTTTAATTTTTCACGTTCTTATCATGCAAGAAACTCCTAATTTATCAACTGGGTGATACAGTAAGCCGTATCGGTACTGTAAAATGTAATAAAATGACATTTAATCCAAGTATGGGAAATCTGATGTGGGTGAAAGATGTTTAAAGTTTTAGTTGGAAAGATAGCTGGCAAAATAATATCAAAAAAAAAAAAAAACGATTTCTCATCCTAACTTTTCTGCAGAAAGGGGTCGGGCACTTTACCTTTTGGCAACACACCCAAAATGGAAGAACTTACAGTCTCATTAATTCTGTATTACTGTACATATATCACCAGTGATTTAGCTAGGTCAATTCTTAAATGTGACATTCTGAATGGATTTTGAATTGATTATCTGGGGGAGAGGTCAAAGAGGAGAGGAAGGGTATCCCCTCCTCTTTGGAAAACCTTTCCAATTTAGAAGTGTCTAGATGGAAAATTGTGCAATGTTTGACCCAAATTTAAATTGCGAAAGGGGTATCTGTAAAAAGTACAATCTGTAACATTTGACTAATTCTTTACAAAACTGAATCACAAATATTTGTTTTGAATAAACACCTGCTCAGAAATTGCTTTTCAGATTTCTTCTGTGTGACATTAATTTGCGTGTGTGCGACATTTGTCACACAATTACAGGCTGGCTAAATCACTGACTGCTGCATCAGACAACCTACAGTTAGCAGACAGAAATCTGTATTGAAAAGACAAAATCAGTGTGAGCCATTCAAGCGCAGACTTAACTGTAATTTACATTGCAAAGACACTGCAATTACCCTCCAGAGATAATAACATGGCTTGAAGGACAATTTTTCTGGTAAAAAAAAAGGTCAAGGTTTGTGCTATTTCTCAGGTTCAAAGTTAGTAATTAGAAGCTGGTCAAGTGTTCCTCTTGGCTTGACATTGGAAAGTGTAGCTTCTGGAGTTGGATGAGATTTTACGGCTCAGTTTCTAACCAATTGGTTTAAGTCGGGCCAGCCACGGTCTTTTTTCCAGTTGTGGCTTCTTGAGTTGTCAGTGAGTGGAATGCAGTAGGGTAGTGGAATAGTCTGCCTGAGTAAGTTGTTGACTCCACTTTGGTCCACTGCTTCAAGTTTAACATTGAGAAGTTCTTCTGTGACTGTGGTACTGTACAATCTTATTCTACAGGGCACCAGGTTTTAGTTGGTTTGTATGTTTTCCTTTCAGGTTTGGAATATGGGGCATTTCTGGAGGCATTACACTCCTTTGCCAATGACTTATTTTAAATTTGGATTTTTCAACAGTTCAACTGTTCAAGATATGAAAACTCAAAAAAACAAAAAATTTTTATTTGTAAGTAAAAGGAAAATGCAGGCACAGACAAAAAACTTCAATTTTGTTCACTTGGCCATATTCTGTATGCCCTCTACAAGTTAACACAGTACAGTACAATGTCATGTTCAGCAAGATCTGTGGAAAGCAGAGTTGGAGCAAGTACAGCTACAAGAAGGCTGTTTATGGGCAATTACGCAGTAAACCAACACAGAATTATTATATATGCATATTAATTAGTTTCATTTGTTTTATTATGTTCAGGGCTAATCCTTAGATGTACAGAGATAGCGTAAAAATTTTCATCTTGCTACCTCAATTTTGAAAAAACATTTCTATGTAGGTCGCATGGAAAATGTAACGGGCGAACATTGACATACATATTAACCTCTAGGTATAAAGCAAGGGTCATATATGGTAAACTTTTTTAATCTCAGCATTTTATTAGCAGTTTTTATTACGGGCGAACACAATTTCATAACAGGTGTAACATTGACATACATTTACAATTTATGGTCTCCTGAGGTTAATATTGATTAAAAGTGCCCTCAATGGAATAGTTATTAAGTATTGCTATGTATCATCCTCAGAAAATGGCAAAAAGTATGTACATGATAAAGTTTCTGAAAAATAGCCATTTATAATTTGTATGTCAATGTGTTACACCCGTTATGTATGTCAATGTTCGCCCGTTATATTTTCCATAGGACCTACATAGAAATATGTTTTCAAAATTGAGGTAGCAAGATGAAAATTTTTACGCTATCTCTGTACATCTAAGGATTAGCCCTGAACATAATAAAACAAATGAAACTAACATAGAATGGAAGTTAACCCTTATGTGATGCTACCATGTTGGTTTACTGCGTAATTGCCCATATACAGTATGCTGTACTCATCAGGGTTTTTGTTTCCATGGATACAACCAAACAGGGTACAGCTACTGTGAAGTTCTGCTTCTCACACCCCCATGGATTTAATTCACCTCCTCTACTATATATGTATACCCCAGCTCCTTAAAGGGGATGACAACAATAGCCACTTCAGTAACATAATTGAAAAGTAAACAAAATTCTCAACACAATGCAAAAAACCCCATCTTCATAGCTTATTCGGTTCTTCGAGATATCGACATTCTTATCATTCACATTGGAGTTGCCATTTTCCAAACAAACTGACTTCTGGCAAGTTGGTTTTGACCTTTCAGGCTCACTTTGTAATTGAGATGTTATTATTTTCCTTTGTATTTTGTTTCATTGTTTCTCTCCACACAGTTTTAGCATGTTCTTGTTGGTATCAGATTTCAAAATTACAGGACTCGCTCTCTGCATTTCTGAAATGATCTTTTAAATGGTAGCTGGACCTTTGAAAAAAATTGAATTTAATTATAAAGAAATACATAACTTTTGAAAATCAAGTGAGCCTGTGACATCATAATAGACTTGCTACAAGTTTGTTATGGCAGTGCCCATGTAAGGGATGAGAATTGTGATATCTCGAGAACCAAATAAGCTATGAAGATGGGGTTTTTTGCATTGGGTTCAGAATGTTATATACTTCCTGATTATGTTCCTGAAATGGTCATTATTGTCATCTCCTTTAAGAAATTTTCCTAAAAAACAGAATTTTGGTTGATTGTCTTAATCATTAAATAATTTTTTTTAGTTTTCTGAATTTTAACAATAGGCCATCTAATGTACAGAAAAATTTCACAAATCTGGCCTTGTAGGGTAGTTGTTTTAAGATGCTAAGCGACCATGAATGTCGTCTAAATTACATGTTGAGTAGCTATTAACCAACTCAACATTTTAGCTCACAGTTGGTTTCCTTTGAAATGTAGCACCTCAGATGGGAAATCCGTAGTACTAGACTGCTCTTGGATGAAAAACCCACCTTTCTTAAACCTGGCCAGGGATCGGAACCCCTAACCTTCTGGTTGCTACTACGCTTCATCACTTCAAATGCCATGACCTTTATCCACCCAGCCACAGCATTGGTCAAGTCTCCCCCTCCCATGGTCAAGATACAGAAGTCGTGCTCATACTTGAACACATTAACAACAGTCACACAAGGAAAAGTTTATTTCAATTCTACTCGCACAGTTTGAGAGCCAAGCCACTAGTGCTACTGTAGACTTAGACCTAGGCCTAATGTAAAATTGCATAATTTATGGTGCTCAAATAAAATGTGTATAGGCCTATATGTGTACATGTGTTCTTCAACTTCTTGAACTCACAACCAGATTCAGTGCTTTTATCTGTGGCAGTGTTTTGATACGTAATTTGCCAAGGTGGAATTTAGCAAATCCCTGGCCAAAGGGAAACTCTGACTTGTGATTCCAATGTTAATTTATAAGGACCTAGGCTAGCTGTTCAATAACAAATTTCATAAACAGCGGACATTTAATCATTATGCTTACCCTCTGAATGCTGGTCCTTAAAGTCCCACCTCATGTTGTCCTAACAGAGTTGTGTATATCCAACCAAGAAAAGTAATGTATGATTTTATCCCTCCAGGCTTTGATTGCTGTTATTACCTCTTTCTGTCACTGTGTCAGCTTCTAAGAGTGAAAATGGATTCGTTCAGCCTGCTTCTTTCACTGAAGCTTCCCAGATGCAGACCTCGTGTCCTGTTCTTAATTTCTTGAGAAGATATTGTCAACGAAGCTCCAGAGGTTAACAGACCTTTCCAAAAAATACAGATGTGGGAATAATGTCACCAACTGTCACTGCAAACGAAACCAAATCACTGCACTCCACTTAGGCTAATCACCGTAGACAACATACACATATGCGGGTAGAGGTGTAGTGTGCAGCCTATACATACCTACAGTAGGGCAACGATGTTCTCTCCCCCAAACTATATTTTCACCGTCGAGATATTGGCTCGTATCATGTGCAAAATTCTCACAAACTCGTACCTTGAAATAGCTTCTTCTTATCACCGCTGGAAAAAGAAGTCATTGCTATAAACGTATCATTTCATCATAGAGATCTGGGCTCAATCACGAAGCACTAGGCTGATTCTATTGTTGTCATCATCCTCTCACATGTTTACAATACAGTATGCAGCTCGATAGTGCTCCTAGCATTACAGTGTATGTAAACGATCAGTGTTTACAAAATTAACTGCACAATGCATTATGCACAAAGGTCGCCGGCCCAACGAATCTAGCAGCTTTACGTAATGAACTAAAAATAGTCTTGAGATTCGAACTCTGTCATCACTGTTTTGGACTTGTGGTGCCCACCGGCTCTGCGCCACGCTTTTGTTCTCAGAGGAACTACTAGTAACTTTTAGTAAGTTATAGTAATCAGGTAATATTTGGCAAGAATATTATAAAGACAGGAAAGATTAATACCATGTTAATTATTGGTAATCACTTGGCAGAGCTTCCATATAGTCAATACAGTCAAGCGGTGAGAATGCCTCCTCTAACGGAAACCATCCGACCACTGACACCACTTTAATGCGTGCTTCTACTTATAAAAAGTGTTAAAAGCATAATTTTGTTATTTCTTCTCCCTTTCCCCTCCTCCCTCTCCCTTCCTCCCTTTCCCCTCCTCCCTTTCCCCTCCTCCCTTCCCCTCCTCCCTTTCCCCTCTTCCCTTTCCCATCCCCATACACAATCCGCTACACACTGCCCATACTCACTCATATTAATCCTTACTTTATGTAGATTGGATCCAGCATGGGCTGCTTGTACTAAAAAATGTCCACCTAACTTTTTTCGAAGGCTTTATCTGTCAATAATTACGTCAATGACTACAGCGTTGGTAGGGCATGCTGATGTCCCGAGGCCCGGATGTCGCGCCAAGAAGGTCTATCCTGGTATTTGCACTGAACTTTTAAAACACAAGAAAGTTGTATCCAGTGTGTGATTAGAGTTATAACTGTCTAAGAATTAAAAACTCTGCCTTGTTGCTTTTTCATGAAGAGAAACACAATCACAGGATGTGGTTATCTCTTTCGAATGAAGAAATGTGCCCAGGAAAGGAAACCTATACAGTAGTGGGGCCATGGCCCCGGTTGGAGAAGGCTTTCTCTCTCGTCGGGGAAGCTTTCCAGTTTTCTTCGGGGAAACTTAATGGGTACTATAAGTATATAATCCCTGAAGACCAGTCACCATACGTTTTTATTTGTTTTTGATCTCAAGGAGAGTACATCCTGCAGTTATAAAACTCTTAATTTTTCAAATGTTTGACAACAAACATCCTAAGTTTTCAGATTTTCTTCAATAAAACAGAAACTTGTCCACTTTTCCGTGGCTTCGAGTTACTGCCCCCAGGATCCCAGGGACTGCAGAACTAATTTTGAAGGGGGTAATCATCGAAGCGGCCCAGTATGTTCAAGAAAATTAAGGCGGCCGAAATGCCCACGGCAGAAAAAGTGCAGGGCTGAAGCCCCCCTAAACCCTATCTCCGCAGTGTCCCTGCCCCCCCCCCATCGGGTAAATTCTTGTTTCCATCCCGACCATTTACATACAATTAACGGTTTAGTTGCCTCTGGTGGACCTTCCATATACGGCACTTTGAAAGTGGGACGATAGCCTCAAGTACCTTCATAGCAGGTGTCGAATATTCCTCTTTTGACGTACATCCTCTGGTATTACGAGTGCAGCCGATATAGGTGCAAGAGTAATACACGTCTGCCAAGCGGGCAAGGTGGGAAGAGACCGTCGCTGAATAACTGGGACAAAAGACAGGCGGTTTAATGCTAGTATTTATTCTCCACATCTTGTAGAACAATTGCCAGAATGATTTTAACTTGTCTTTTTAAGTACATCTACACAGAAAAGACTTTATTGTGTGTATATGGCATACTGCATGCCCAAAGTCCAGAGAATGACGTTTGCTGCAGACGCATAGCCAAGGGGGCGAAGGGGTCAGTTGCCCCCCCCCCCAGCATATTTTTGGCATTTTTTAATGTTCATTTTTACAATATTGCTAGTGAGTGTTTCCCTTACTTATATGCGGTAAATAGGCCTGGGAAGTGCCATTTCCAGCCATCTGGGAGGCACTTTGGGCCAATACTGTAAATATACTTTTTACTTCCACATTGCACCCTACCTTAGTTTTTAGAACTCATTTCCATTTGCCATTTGTGATTGGTGAGAGTGTCATATTGTGCCCTAATCTGTGAGCCTTTCATTAAAAGGGATTTTGCTTGTTTAGTTTACAGATCCTACCCGTTTGGGGGGTTGAACCATAATTGGGGGCACATGACCCCTCCCATCCCCCACATTGTGCGCAAAGGATCACATCAGTCAATGGTTAAAGAAAGTTTCGGAGTACTCGTACTCCAACCAATGGGACGTAATTCCCATGGGGAGTTGTTTGTATGGTTTTCGACCTGGGGCATCGGTTGATTTACAAAAAACGCACAAAAAATTTTCACATCATTAAATGGGCCGTTACCAAAGGAGATGTGATAACAGGGCTGTATCCGAGTCCACCTAACCCGATTCCGGGCCAATTTCGACTTCAGTGGCCACTATTCCGGGCCAATTTCGGGTCCAGTCTCCTCCTCCAATTTTGAGCCATGAATTCCGAATCCAGGTTCCCCAATTCTGGGACAATTCCGAGTCATTTAACAAGGTGGCATTTCATACAAGTGTTTGTGTTATTATTTTTCAAGTCAATTTGGAGTCAGTTTCATAGTCTCACCCTGTAATTTAGTTGATTGTGTGTGACCATCCATGTATTAAATTTGACAGGAATAACAAGTTAAAATTTGTATAGCGTTAATTTTTGTAGACTCGACTAGAATCCGAATCCACCGGCAGCACATTCCGGGCTGAATCTAATTCCATTCCCAGCCGATTCCAAGTCCAGCAAAAAACTGACTCGATTCCGGAATCGAGGCCGATTCCGGACTCAGGCGTTACAGCCCTGCACTGTTAAAAAAATCTGTTAATCTACAAATATTCTCTGGTAATAGAGCTTCCAAACAATTTCTGTAAAACCAAATTACTAAAATGTTCGATTTGATTTTATGATTTGTTTTTTTTTTGTGTAGCATTTAAAAATTTCTAATCTTAAAATTAACAGAGATTCAGGGGTGGCGCCAGGATTTCCCCGACAAGGGGGCCAAGCTCCCCGACGGGGGGGCCAGCAACCCAAAGTCTCAACGAAGGAAATAAAGTGCCGAAACGATCTTTGAATAAAAATTTTGGCGCGCGAAGCGCGCCGAAAATTTTGGGCTCTTTTTGGAGAAAATTTGAAAAAAATGCCGGCATTTTCCATGGAAAATTTAAAAAAAATGGGGCTTTAAAGAAGAAAATTGGAAAATTTGGGGTTTTTATTGAAGAATTTGCCCTAATTTAGACCAAAATTAAGTAAATCGTCGGGGCGACTGGGCGTTGTCGGGGACTACATATTTTATCGTATACATAACAGCTCCCCGACGAAACCGAAAAATTTCCCCGACGGGGGGGGGGCCAGCCTTCCCCGACGGAGGGGCCATGCCCCCCCCCCCCCGCTGGCGCCACCCTTGCAGAGATTACATGTAAATCAACCCCAAATGTGTAGAAATTATTTCAAAATTAAAATCTATTTCTCTGTGGTTTAAATCACGTCCCATAAAGCCACGTGACCAACATCTTATCCTTTAGAGCCCCGAATTTCTAAGCATTATCTTAGCCTAAAGGCCAAGAAGAAAGTTGCCCAAAACTAGCAATTCTGTTTATTACGATAGTGATTATGTAAAGGGATTTTATATAATAAGGGCATTACCAAAATTCTCAAATAATGTAATCATTGTTTACGAAATAAATGATGCAAACAATACCAATATATCGGTTGAAATTTTTTTTTTAAGCAAAGTAAATGATTATTTATTCAGTTCCTGATAAAAACAAGCACAAAAAACATTAAGCAATGAGGTAGCAAATGTAAAAGAAAAATATGGAAAAAATTAGCTCCGTACATTTAAGTTTAATGTTCCTTACGTCATAAAGCGGTAAATTTACAGTCATTTTTACAGAACGGTATGTTTTAAAGACTGAAAATGTTTGTTTTTTGAAAAAGACCGTCTTTATGTTATTTAACTGATTTATTACTTTAAAAACATGTAGGCCTATGTTAGTTAAATAACAGTCTACTTATGCAAAACAACATAAACACAAAAGTACTGTAAAAAATGTCTAAATTTAAAGAAATTTTTAACAGCGTGTGTGATAATTCAAATTATGGTAACTTTATACGACCTTCAAACCATTTTGTGTGGCTTAGAAAAATACACCGTTGCAGTCTCTTGAAGTAATTTTTATACGATTTAGTGACTAGTCTTTCGCACAGTCATTTATAGACAGCCTATATATATATATATATATATATATATATATGTATATATATATATATATATATATATATATATATATATATATATATATATATATATATATATATATATATATATATATATTGTAACGGGCCGAGCGGAATTCTAATAACCGTCACGGATGAGGTTTGTGTTAGGGGATAGGCCTCTGTTGTGAAACGGAGGTGACTTCTTGTTCCGTCGGAGAAACAGAAAGACAGAAAGAAACAGGACTCAAGGAGTTAAAGTAACTAGAACCATCTACAGTATTCCGTTCTGACTAGGCAAGTATGGACAAGTGTAGGAGCATCAGAATACCATGGCTACCGGACAGTCAATCCAAGGTCCGAAGCACTAAAATCACGAAAATCATCATCTTTTATACTCTTCGCTTACTGAATAATCAAACATGATTGGTCAGAAACGAATAATTAATAAACATAAAGCTAATACTTAATATTGATTGGTCAGTCACACTTATCAGGGAGGACGCCCTCACTCGCAAAGCCTATGCAGAAAGATCATTCAGTGAAAAGACGTCAAACTGTACACATCGACAATAGCTAGAGCTACAAAGTTACGTTACATATACAGACGGAATGATTCCGTTAGGAATATTCCGTCAGTAAACCTATTCCGTGGCAAAGTATTCCGTTCGGCGGAGTATTCCGTTCGACGGAGTATTCCGTTCAACGGAGTATTCCGTTCGACGGAGTATTCCGTTCGGCGGAGTACTCCGTTCGACGGAGTATTCCGTTGAGAGATGCTCCCTCAATACATAATCTATTTCAATTCAAAAGTATTCCTTTCAAAGGATCCTATTCCGTTCAAAGGAATCTATTCGGTTCAAACGAATGTTTTACGCTCTTTAAGAAGCAACCCAATTTACAGTTATTCTAGGAGGTTTGCGATCGGAAAAAGGGTAGTTTCTATCTTTTCTACTCTCCTTCAAATTGAGGGCGCTTGTTAAATGTTAAAAACCGCCACAATATATATAGCTTAGAGGGAAAATGGGGGAAAATGATATGCTGATACTTAAAAAGGACTTTTTGTTATTCTCCCTACGATTATTAAAAAAATATCTTTGGATCACATGACGCACACAGAATGAAGAAAATTGCCCAAACAAGAGGAATAGGTACCAGGTATACTTCAGTGAAATAAAAACCATAACAGTCACAATGTCGAGAAGATGCTCTTTTACTCCGCTTGAAGTGTCATAAAAAGAAATTATGATAAATAAATATATAATGATATAATATGTATAGAGTTATAGTATCATTTATTGTCAAATGTTTTTCCACGCATGGCCGTACGGGCCAGGGGGCTGGAGCGGCCGCCGTCCCCCCCCCCCCCCCCCATGTCAGAAACGTGACTAAATCGGCAGATATTTTGTCACAGTCGGGTCGAAGTTGCCCCAGGGGGTGAGGTCTGGAGTCGGGCATAAATCACCGCCCTCCCTGAGGAAAACAGTCCAGTACGGCCATGTTTCCACGAGTTTCATATCGATACCTATCATACAGTTGTGTCACATTTACTTCCTGTAAACATGTACTGAGTAGGGCTTTTGTTGAGCCCTATGGAAACCAAACTAGCATTCACCCTTCTCACCAACAATTCCTGGCAACATCAAATTGACCGGTCACTGGTTGGCCCACCTAGAGGAAATGTATTACTCCTGGACCTTTTTTGACACTCGTTAAAATATGTACCCTAGGAAGAGATACGGGACATTTTCAAGCTTGCCCCAAGGCTTACCGCTAGTCCCGAAGTAGGCCGTTATGAAAAAAATGGTGAAATCGTGCTTTTGTGGTATATTTAGCCTGAGGGTGAACCAATGCCATTTGAAGAGAGAAAAATTCTTCACACTAATGGCCACAAATTTGGAAATACTCCAGGGGTGCCGGGAGCTTAGCACCTTCCCCCAACCCATAGGCATACGGGGAGGGTTCTAGGGACCGAAGCTCCTCAGAGCAAAACGACAGTTTCAGGGCAAAAATGTCGTTTTTCTGGGCAAAATGCGTGTGATCATTGTTTGCCACTTAAGGGAACTTTCATATACATTACGCCCCCCTGTGAAATATTTTTTCATAGACCTGTGCCTATTCTTGTACCGGTGCCTTGTCCCTGGGTCCCACGTGCGGCCCGCGTGGACTCCTGAAACCCACACCCTTGAGTCATTCTCCTTGATCTCCCCTCTCAATATAAATCCCTTACTACCTCCAATTCGCACACTTGTCTTTAAACTAAGGCCTAAATTACTACCACATGGTACGTATAATTTTCCGTAAAAATTGCTTTTTTGCATTACTAACTTGACTATGCTTATGTTTACGAACACCACTTTCGATAAAAATCCGGTCTACTTTTTAGCCGGCCCCGTCCACCCTTACCCCTCCCCCCAAAAAAATTCCTGGGTACGTGCTTTGGTGGCTGTCTGGTTGATACATATACTTGATACATGACTTCTTGTGTGATGGTAGGAAATGATCCTTACTGCCGCAACACGATGATTGCTCTTATGAGGTAAGGGGGGGGGGCATTATTCGAAGGTATTTTCACCACTGTAAGCTACGTAAAGAAAACCGTCTGGGTCCTTATGCTCTTCGTATATTGCACCCATCGTTGCCCTGCAATGAAAATTGAGAGAAAACAGACTAATAAAGTAATAAAACTTAACGCTTCCGTACAGCAAGGCTGCAAGAAAATTTGCCGAAAAATGCCGCCGGACGTCACCATATTTCTGTGGGGAGGGGGCTGTAGGGGAAAGCTGGGAAATTTGAAATTAATTTATCTGCAAGGATGTCATTTTTCGTTTTGTGTTCAAATTATGAGGACGAGAGGTCGAGAATGCCCCTTTCCGGTTACTTAATGAATACAAACTATCTAAATACAAAAGGGTGGAAACTCTCTCAAGCCTTTGCAAAATCTACTCATCATACGCACCACGCGCTTGGTCTAGCGGTAGAGCATCCGCCTCTCACGAGGGAGGCCCGGGTTCGATTCTCAGGTCGAGTCATATCAAAGACTTTAAAAATGGAACCTACTGCCGTTGTGCGTGATGCTCCGCATAAGCAATGGAGTAAGGGAAAACAAGCCAGTGAGCCACAACTCCAAAACTGGAAAAAAGGCCGTGGCCGGCTCGACTTGAATCAGTTGGTTGGAAACTGGGCCGTTAAACCTCATCTAACTAACTAACTCATCATACGCACATGACCCTGACAATCGGAGGATATAAAATGACACTGCTGTACCTAGTTGAGTTTATTTTAAGATATTCAATTCATCCCTTTGCGGTCAATTGCAGAAGTAAATTGCAAAGCCTGTAGCCGCAGGGTGGGGTGGGGGTGGGGAAGAGCGCCCTGAAATTTTCCCCCTAGAAATAAAATAATACCATTGCCTTGCTGTATTTTAGAATAATGCCCCAAAAAATATTTCGCCCCTAGAAGCTATCTCGCCGTCCCCGGTCTCCCCTTCAGTACCTTGTCTGGCTACGGGCCTGGTTCTTACCTGTTGTTTTGCGTCTTGAACATTAACAGCGGGCACACCATCTGTTTGGTGTGAAAATGGTCTTATTACGGGTATTTACCGCACTGAAATGTTGTTAAGCCTATAAAAATCAGCTATGGAGTTTGACAAGTTTCATAGTGAACTAAACGACAATGTATTTTTCTTAACTATTTTACAATGTAGGACATAACGACTGCCCATTATCTTACATTTTTTAACAATTTATTGCTCACGAGTTTTTCATTAGAAGTTTTTTTTTGTTCCAAACAGTAATATACTGTTACCGCAGTTAGTTTCTTCATCTTTATCGGTTTATCGGCAGTTTATTAAAGTGTCACTTCCAATGATTTCAGATGCATTTCAGCTTTGAAATATTGATAAGTTCACTATGAGTACATCCATGGTTGCAGTTTAGTAACATACTTTCATTTAGTCTTGAAAGCTTCCGTACAAAAGTTTTCCCCAAAATAGTATTACTTTCGCCTAAATGGGAGAACGTAAGAATAGTACCTACGGCCTACGAAAGTATGAGTCTGGACCGGGGGTGGGATCTGGGGAGGATTCATGGTCATAATTTTATGGTTTCTAAATCCATCCATTTGGTTTTAGCCCCTACACCCCCAGCATCATAATCAGGTTCTAAAGGGGATGATCCATAGAGAGGACCTGGTGGCCCATCCCCACGCCCCCTCACTTTTGAGTTATTTTGTCCATGAACAATGCACTTAACAATGTTCCGATATTTTGGTTATGTGGCCACATTTCCCCTTCGCCCCCACCCTACCCCCAGCCATTGGAGCAATCCTGGATCCGCCCCTGTCATACAGTACTTCTCTAAATGCGCTAAATATGTGACCATGACGGAAATGGTATTTTCTCATCTCGTAACGGTGAAGGTAGCACCACCTTTCTGAGTAGCCTATGTCTTAAAGTTTAAAGTTAAAAGTGTTTCAATAACTTACGAAGTCGTAGGCAAAACTTTATTCACAAAGAGAAATAATGCTTTCTCTGGTGGTAGTTCTATTCTTTTTCGGATTATGTACATAAACTGGGCTACCGTCAAATCACTGGGAACCAAAAAATCCGTCTTATCTATGTCAGCAATTGTGCTCCTCGGTGCTTTCTGTACGATGGTTGGGATCCGGTCTGGATACTCCGATCGTATCTTTGACGATTCGTTACGTCTATATTCTAAAGAGAGAAAAAAATGCCAGTCAAGAAATCACAAAGCATCTTCCATTGGTTCTCGTACAACGCACTGCATTTCGAGCAAATGTAAATCACGCCCGCCGTGAATTAAGAAAAGGGGTTTATTTTCACATGCATGGATAATAACAAATGTATAGTACTTGTATCTGCTACTGTGCATCGAGAATCACACATAAGAATAGAATGAAAATTTTACCAGAATTTTAAGATTAAAGGTGATCAGTCGTCTTGAAATATTCTTTGTGACGTCAGCCTTTTCTTGACATGTTTCTGCAGTCGTCACTGTTCAAGGATACACCGGACAAGTAGCTATGATGACATCGGTATAGCTAGTAGGTATACAGCTACAAGCCGTCTCTTCTTGCTTACCGATTAGCTATACCATGCTTGTACGGTGTATCCTTGAACAGTGACGACTGCAGAAACATGTCAAGAAAAGGCTGACGTCACAAAGAATATTTCAAGACGACTGATCACCTTTAAGTTTCTCTGCCCCACATGTCAAATGAAACATTTTCCTCTATCTTTTCCTTTACCTGAACTGTTTCACAGGTGTCGAAGAACCGTTATTAGGTATATAGGGGGAGAACAGAGTTTTCTTTTCAGAAAATAAATCTGAGCCGGAGGAACTAGGGAGGGGGAAGCACCCAATTACAAACAACTAGGGCTGTGTATGGGCTCATGTAAGATTCAGTGATGCTACGTCTGCTGGGAAAAGTGTGGATGTATGGGTGGGCGTGTGCATGTGTGTGTGTGGGTGTTTGGGGTGATTTTGATTAGACACTAAGCAGAGATCCACCATCGGTTGATGCGTAGCGTATATTTGGTACAAGGACGTATTTTGGCAAACATTCTTTTGGAGACCTAGAGTCTTAGAATTTCACAGGGTTCAAAAATAAGACAAATTAGAACATCTTCTCATTATGAATTTATCAGTTTATATTGTTACTGATCAGCCCTCAGCCTAAGTTTTTTGGCCCATGCCAATTGACCGACCTTGCCTCTTCAAGCTGGCCCCAAAAGATAAAAGGGCGGAAACTTATTATGCAAAACACCAAAATCCTGGATCTACTGTGTTCAGCCCCAATCGTATGAGACCTTTCGGCAGCCCTGCTTCTTTGCACTGAGGTAGCACTGGCGTAACAAGCGGGTGGACTTGGTGGACAATGTCCAGGGGCCCGAGGGTTCAGGGGGCCCCAGCCAAATGCGCAAAAACATCTCAAAAACTCTGTCTACCGTCTTGCTACCTAGTACAGACCCGAAAGGAACCACAAGCTATCATCAACTGCAGAACTGCTTTTGAAAAACAAGGTAAGAGTGGGATACGGGATTGAGCCCGGCGGGATCCAGGGGCGTAATACGGGGGTGGGGTGTGACACCCCCCGTGAAAATGAAAAGTCGGTCTCTGAGCGCCAAAAATTCGGTCTCAAATCCAGTTCAGTGTGCCTGTGTAACAGTAGACCAGACATGAACAACGTTTGAAGTGCAAAAAAGCAAAACAGTATCACAGTATCATGACAGCACTCTTCTATACGACAGTGTGTCAGGGTCTTCACATCAAGGACCATTTTGATCTTGCGGGCCGAGGGAAGTTTTAGGGGATCGCAGCCAAACCGGAAGACTCAGTTTTTTTTTACTTATTTATTTTTTGCAAGATATATAATCAAAAACTGTTTTTTCCAAGAATTATTTTTTTTTTTACAAACTTACAATTACGTTTGAAAGATGGTTTAACTGCGGGTTTCGTAGCTAGAGAAATGAACTTTGGTCTTTCAAAATCCGAGGTCGAAATTAGGAAAAAAGAGTCAGAACTTCGTTTTCGAAAAAGGTCGTCGCATTGGTGATATCCAAGGATTTGATTGGTTGTTATTGACTATCTGTCCTGCATGCAGAAAATGACGCAACTGGGCAACAACATCTCACCATAAACCGTGTAAAATATCAAACATGCTACCACGCGAGGATCCAGTGGGAGAATTTCCCCGCTTTATCCCTCCCCCTTTTTCGGCATCACTTTTTTGTTGAGATGGTTCCAAAGCTGCTTTAAAAAGATTACAGTGTATACTAATTTTGATTTGCAGATGCTAGGAAATGCCATTTCACATTTGTCTGATTTCAACAGGTCCCCACCACCCGGCCGCGAGGTTTTTTTTTTCGTAGGATGGAAATGGAAGAATCATGCCAATGGACGAATCAGCTTCTTGGAAATTGGCCACACCCCTAATTCCAAAATACAGCTTTAGTTCAGCTAACTTTTTGTAATTCTGACGGCTGATTATAAAAGACCAGGTTACATGCCTTATCTACGTAACCCTAACCTTATTCTATCCCTAACCATGATTTTGAAACAAATTTAAAAATTTTTGAAAAACCGATTTTTCCATCACCATCCTACGAAAAAAAAAACTAGCCACCCGGCCCCCATCGAGGTAGTTTACATTTGACCTAGCTTCGAACTTGGCCCTCACAGAATTAGCCCCTCCCCTTGTAAAATCCTGGATTCCCTGGCTACTCACCTTCAGAATGCTCTTCTTTAAATGTCCACTTCATCTTGAGCTGGACTATCGAGAAATCTGTGGAAGTACATATACAACATATAAAAATGTCTTCTGACTTGAAATGAGTTATACTGTATCCAACCAAAGTTTATCATTTTTACTGGATTACAATAATATAAAACATCTACACAAAATGACATGTGAAAGTTATAATATACTTGGTTCAAAATATATGAGTGAACATAGGACGCCGGTACATCCTCTAACAGTGAAACGAACTTCACTCATTGGTTCTGGTAATCACATGCAGTCCTGTCCTTAACCTGTAAATGATTATGATCATTCTGTATGGATGTTCGAGTACCTCGTAAAAAGATCCACGTACCCCGGAAGGGGAGTTACGCGATTCCCGGTTTAAAATGTGCTCTTAGTCCTAGTTCTATTGGCTTTATATGAACCAAAGGCGTAAATGGAATATTT
Organism: Holothuria leucospilota; assembly: GCA_029531755.1. Taxonomy (NCBI): domain Eukaryota; kingdom Metazoa; phylum Echinodermata; class Holothuroidea; order Aspidochirotida; family Holothuriidae; genus Holothuria; species Holothuria leucospilota. The sequence goes on from CM055965.1 coordinate 16,638,025, forward strand.
TCGGGTCAGGATGAGACTTTTGTCCGACAAAGCTGTGCCACCCTAAAATTGGAAAAATTTTCCAAAATATGCCGGAAAATGGGTTTTCCGGAAATCCTGGGAAGCTGCAGTATCCAACCTCACTGGCTGGGGCTGAAGAAGGCTGGTAGGCTTATGTAACCTACGCTGATGAACATTATACATGTATCGAGTTTCGCATTGCCACACTATGCGAGTAGGTCTGTCTTTCAATAATTCCGAACTAAACAGAAAGCTTGCAGATCATGGCTAACTTGAAAGAACGTAACAGTTTTCACTACCACCAACAACAATGCTCGTACTTAAAACTCTCCTACACTCTAAATATAAAATCAATCCAGTTCCCTTGGAAAAAAATTAACAAACTGAAATTTTCACTTCATATACTTATATTTCGATACTAAGCTAAGTATAGTAAAGTTGTGAAGACACGTTGTGAAAGAAAACGGTCTTAAGTACGTTAAGCCTATCTCACTAATGCAGGTTTGGTTGTTGGATGTCGCAGTGACAAAACCGTCACCACAACTTGCCCAAGCCTGTCTAAGGTAATCTGCCGTAATTTTCCAATTTTTTATACGTTATTGACAGGAAGGCCCATTAGCCAACTGATGTTTTTCGTAAACGCCTTTACCATTCAAATCAAGTAAATACTTCGTCTATCCGTAATAAAGGAAACGTAGAGAGTTAATGTGGCCGAATTAGTAAATATAGGAACTTAAACCGATTAACACTGAGAAGAGCAAGAATTCGTTTATAGGATGACTGTGATTTGCTCCTTATAGGAGGCAGCAGAAGTTCAGGGAATGGTGAAAATTTACAGGAGACTGCCCTAAACAAGTTCGAAGAAACAACCTCAAGTTTAAAATAAGAACTTCCACAAAAGTGACAGGAAGTCATACTTTACCCTAGTGTCTAATTCATTTGAGTGTATAGGATACTGTCGCAAGGCCAACAATGGCTGGAGTTCCGGTGGATTTTAGTACACTTTCATTACGATTCCATCGAAAGTAGGTCATCAGGCAGTCAAGAGCTCTGTTGCAAAATTGTCGTGTTGATTTTTGTTATGATATGGGTAAGTTGACCACTTCTAGCAGCTGACAAATGATTTAACAAATTCAGACGTTCATATCATTAGTTCTGAGAAAACGTACTTCTTAATCAACACACACTCTCAAAGAATCATGGGTGGCGCCAGGATTTGGCCAACAAGGAGGCGCAAAACCCCGACGGAGGACCCAACAATCCGGCGATCCGACAAAGACGACAGTTTGACGAAAGAATGGCGAAGGCAAAATCTTTATCGTACGACGCGTGCCAAAACGTTTGGGGCTTCTATTTAACAAACTTTGAAAATCTAGGGCTTTTACTGAGGAAGCTTTGAAAAAATGGGTTTTATAGAAGATTTTGTCCTCTCTAAGAGCAAAACTAAGAAAGTTGACTGGGTAACCTGTCTTTATCGGAGATTACATACTTTGTCGGGCTTCCCGACAAAATTCTCTCAACGTGGGCGGGGTTGGGGTGGGCAATACCCCTATCCTAACCTGGCTCCACTCCCCTGACAAATTAAGTTAGAAACAGAGGCTCCATTCAAACGAAAGTTCTTTCGTCGATGAATAGTAGTCTTTATTTACTGACCTTAAAGGACGAGTGACCTCCATTTTGCAGTAATTATATATACCCCGGTATCCTAATCCATGTATGGTACTTTGTTAATATACGGTATATGACAATATATTTGTTATGTGTTCAATACTTGCAGAATATGATTCATTGATCATTCATCTTCATTTTGCTATTTCCAAAGCACAGTGAAAGATTGTTCAGAGGAAAATAAAAGGAATTTTGAAAAGATTTAGCTGACATTTCAAAATATAGTTTGGGCGACTTTTCATTCATAATGTGCAATATATACAGTCAGGAAACTACAAGCTAACTTTAACGAACCGAATAGCGGGCTAAATGAAAGTCACTAGAAGTCTCTCACAGTGCCGTAGCCAACAATATGATATACTATAATTTATCAGAACTGGACGAAAAGAAACAGAAAAACACGAAAACAAATTATCTTAATATACCTTTGTATTAATGATCACGGTATCCACGTTACTTCACAAGCCGGAGGACCTCGTTGTGAATGGCGTGACCATTCGTATTTCCAGGTCAATAAAGCAAAAAAAAAAGTGACCCAGCAGAACTTGGAAAAGATGATCCTGTAGGCTGCTCTGTAGAGTAAAGTTAGCCTGTTTTATATAAAACGTACTAGTTTGGTACCAGCACAAATCAAATTTTCAATAAAACGTGTAAACCTATACAGCATGCAAGTGTATATAGCTAGCGTATATCAATTACTTTACATTCAAGGAGCCTTTTGTAAGGATATGAAGCGTGAAATACGAATTCACACTGGCATCCTTTCAATAAAGGAAGGGCCAAAAGCATCACTGAATGAAGAAAACCTTTTTAAACACGAGACAGGAGTAAAAAGGGGAATAAGCAGACCCTGACCTGATTTTGACATCACCTCCTATCCTACTCTCTAAATCCAAAAGACTGAATTTAGGGACGGTTCTAAAATTAAGACTTAATATATTCACTCTAAAAGAGTGAGAATGACTCTTTTTGGATTGAAATTTTTCAATCCAAATTTAGATTGGTCACTAATTTTACTCCAAAAGAGTGACTTTTCACTCTAAAGGTTTAAGAGAGTAGGTTCTCAATTAGAGACGGCCTACCAGGCCGTGACGTGCACAAAAGGACCCGCCGAACATTCAAGGAGCCCAATATTTCAATAAGAACAAAAGCTGTTGAACAAAACCATGGTTCCTACAATAAAATTCAAGTAAAAGTGTCCCGCGGCCCGAAACACTTGGCATTAAAAATGCGTAAGCTGATGGTGAAAGAAGGATTATTCTTTTAGAAGTCAACGATGTAGGGGGTAAATATATCGGCACCGTTAACAAGAGCTCTATGCCTACATAAATTAGGATACTATGGTATATTTACTCACGTTGAGAGGACCAGAGTTATTCTATAGCGTAGTAACGTAGATCCACATAGTAAACCATGGAGCTACTGCGAGTCTACGATAACAATAACACTAAGCTGCCAAGTATCAAAGACTGCTTTTACTCCATTCGTAGCAGCCCCATAGAGTACTACGGCTTTGAAAAAGTGGACTGAGCAAAATCAATAAGATAGGCCTATATGCTAAATGAGTCAGGACTGGTGACACTGAGTAGAATAAAGATCGTGACAATCCTAACCCGTGTAAATCAACGGTGTCTTATCGATAGCGATCGCTGCAGCGATCATGCACGGACGGCCCAGAAAATCGCGACAAGCCTGTACTCAATCCTAGCGAATAAAATATTTGCATTTCTCCTGTTTGATGGAAGCGTATAACTTGCAGTAAAACTTTCTCGGGACGAGGTCTGAAAACAAAGAATGTTTTCTTCTATCAGTCTATCTAGGTTAGTAACCATAGCCATGGGATCATGGGCTCAAACCTCTCTTGAGTTTGGGGCCAAAACGCGCAAATGACCTAAGGGTCCCTCACGCGCCGTTGGAGCGTGATTCTTTCCTCTCTTATGTGTGGGATCTAGGGGCACGTCTTAATGCCCTTGATTGGGTCCAGGGGCAACGGCCTGGTGGAGGGCTAGGTGGGGAAGCCCGAGAGCTCTGGGTTATTTGAAATATTATGGGCACTAGAGTAAAGCATTTTTGCATCTACAAATAGCACTGAATACGCACTAAACAGACCATAAAACCGAAGTGTCTTTTTTAGCCTGTATATCGGGCAAACGGCCAATGGATTTCTTCATGATGCAGCCGGTCCGAGGGTGTGGAGGACCATAGACGACCATAGAGATTTTACAATAATTATACCCAATTTACTCTATGGGAAGTTATTATGAGACAATTAGGATATAACATGAAAGCTCGAGAAACGAGCCAAAAATTATACTATTACAGTCGGACATTTTAGTGATGTGTGCTCCCCCCCCCCCCCCCGGCTTATACCATTCAACTATACCTACAAATACCATTGGATACATACTGAACGGACCTAAAAAATGCAGTTTGCTTAATTTTTACTAATAGGTAACTGGGACAAACGGTCAGTCGACTTCATGGTTCATCGGGTTTGACGGCCGGGAGCATGGACTGATAACCTCAAAGATTGCATGGAATTTTCCAGTAATACCACTCACGCTGTGCTGCGGAAAGTAATAATTGAAAATTTGGGTCCATGTAGAGGATACCGGCAAAACACACCGAGAAAAGCTCACTCTAAACTTTCAGTTGCGTTTGCTGAACTTTTACATAGCATGGGAATCCCTACTATAGCGTTCACTACACTCTAAACAGACGTAAAATCGCAGTTTGCCCCTTTGTGAATTGACTAATTTATTCACACTACGGCCAATCGATTTCTTCATGATCATGCTGTTGGTTTGAGGTTTGGAAGGATTTTGCAATAATCCCTGACGCCATCGCTGTTCTATTTGAAGTGAAACCGTAATTAGTCATTTAGCGTATACAGTGGATGCGAGCGAAGTGCGCCGAAAAATAACATTTTAAAACATTTTAGTAACGTTTTACTTCATTTTACACTTCAAAAGTAATCCATTGAAACGTCCCCCTAATTTCGATTATTTGATAATTACTATTATAAACGAAAGTGGGTCAAAATGGTGGTTTGACCCCTGTTTTTATATGGGAGCCATCCACTGCCCCAGCGATTTGCACCCCTTCCTGGGAATGCAAGCATTGCGATGAGTTTCATTATCATTCCATGAGTGCATATAGTCATCCTCGACGAGCATGGATCATTTTGTTCGAAGATGTGTGTACTGCACGGACAGCCAATAGGTGAACCTAGGTACTGCGATAACATTACAGTAACTCTACTCATGCATGGAGCTTCGTAGTAGCTCCCTGCTCTAACCGAAGACAGAATTATATTATCTTCACTTCACGAACTTGCATACACTGTAAGAATAAAACTGTAGTAATGCAGTGTCACTCCAGGGGTAACGCCGATGAAGAAAGTTGAAAACCCTGGAGTTATGCTGATATTATGTGCAAAGTGGTCTTCTTTTTCCGGAAACCCCCTCCCGTAACCGGAAACCCCCTCCCGGACAATTCCCAACTGGACGATTTCACAGCAGACTAATCCCCTCCCACAGGGTTAACTAACTCCAACCCGAATAATTACCAACTATGACAATTGCCCAACAAACAACCCCTACAGTCAGGCCCGTAGTCGGGGGGGGGGGCAGGGGGCAAAGCCCCCCTTGGAAAGTTTTTCGCCCCAGTAGAAGATCAAAAATTACCATTGCTGTAATGCATTTTAGTATGTCTCACCCCCTCAGGAAAATTTTTCGCCCCTCCCCCCTAGAAGCTTTTTCGCCCCCTTCAGCACCTTGTCTGGCTACGGGCCTGCCTACAGTGGAAAGAGTCTGAATTGTTATACGCTGGAAATTGTGTGTATGTAAATTGTTCGGGTTCGTAATCAGTGATTTAAGTTCACAGAGCGACAGGCGATGCGCCCTCGCAAAAGCCAAAATCTCCTTTAGTAATTAGATGTTGAGCAGGGAGAAGCAAAAAGAAAGCTAAATATTGTGAAAATAGCCCTCTTACCCACCTACATAAGAATGACAGCAAAAGCAATAAAATAGCCCACGTAGATCGCCTAAATGTCCCTGTAAACTGTATTAAGGGGCGCTGCCTTTTTTAAAAAACATTTGAATCTGCTCTTCTTCCCCACCAAAAATTGAGCCGCCGGGTAATCATCTTGAGGTAAATTGAAGGCGTCATAAGTTCGGATGGGAATAAACTTTTGATATGTCGGTATGCTGTTGATATGTGCATGTTACTTAAGCTCCATCAGTTAGACCAATTTCTGAAACTATAGTTGATTGTAAATGTCATTTTAAGAATACCAGTTGGTGGTACTGACATGCACAGCCTGCTAGTTAAGACAGTCTCGTATTTTGTTCAACTTCCGTCAGCAGTTTTTAATTGCAGTGGTTTCGATTGCTGTATCACTTAAACCAGGAATGTTCAAATCTCAGAGCAGGGAGCTGTGAGCTCCCTTACAGCTCCCTGCTCAGAGTAAGCACCTTTTTGGTACAAGAACTTCTCTGCGGAACTTTCGGTCATCACGTGCCTTCCTTTCCCAAGAAATGAAAAATTATCTATCATCGTCATCATGGCAAAGGGATGAGGACCTTGACAATTTCCTCACGAATGCTTGACACTTTTCAAGTTTTTCGTCCCTTCTCCTCTTCCCAAGGGCTACCGAAATCTTTCCGTGATGAGGAGGGGTTTTGAACTATTAAGCACCTGGAATTTGGACTTTTCATGGGTAATTTTCTGGTCATTTCTATAACGAGAAAATTAACGGTGGTAAAGAAAAACTTCAAACTGGAAATTACAGGGAGGGGATCCAGCCCCAAACCTTTGGTCCTGATGGCCCTATTCCCCATATATTAACAACAATCATGGCGGTATTCTATATTTAGTGTGATATCCCCTAACAAGTGCAAACCAGTGATGCTTGGGCGTCGGAAGCGAGAGGGGAGGGCTGGTAGCGGAAGCATGCTTTCCGTCCCCTCAAATAATTTGTTCCGTCTGTAGAAAATGTCAACCATTTGTAGTAATGTTTCTTAAATTTGCTCAATTTATTGCACCAAATTGCATCTAAGGACCATCAAATATTAAAAAAATTTCAAGATGGGGACAACCCTCACCAGACCCCTTCCCCAGGGTGGGGTTTCAAAACAACGTTCAGCCCCCCCCCCCAGTCGAGTTCAGCTTTCCACGCCTATGCAGTGATATTGTCCCCCATGTGATGCATACCATGTACCATATGCCAACATAAAATAATCTCCAACTATATAGGTCTTTCGCTGAATCTTATTGTTCTCGATTATCGACATTCGTCAAACGTTTCTATGAAACCGCCTTTGAAGGTCGCTAGTCCAAAATCCCCGAAAGATGTCGTCCCAGGACTTTCCCGACCGTGAGGGATCAAGTTACCTGATTGGAGGAGGCCAGCAGCAACCTGATCCCCGAAAGGTGGGAACGATTGCGACGGTCAAGGTGAGGAGGGTGACCTTAGAAAACTTTTACACATACTAAACCATGGATATACCAGCTCACAAACTGTGAGTTGATAAACCTGTATTAATTTAGTAACAAAAACACGAGAAGTACTAGCTTATAGTCAAACTGAAGAAGACAAGAGTATATTGTAACTCGTGACCAAAAGCGCTACTTTTGTTTGCTCTCGGTTAGACTGTCGTTACTTTTTTGGAGAGCGAGGAAACCCATGTAAATTAAAATTACTTTATTTCGGTGTTATTCAACATTGAGTTTGAGAAGTTGGTTAGAATATGTTTCCCTCGTCAATGTATATGTGCAAACTTTGTTAGGTATATTCTTTTATCTCCTGTCGTCAAGGTTGTTGTTGAATTGGAACAGTTGAGGAGGCGTGGGGTATATATCACGCGAATCAGGGAAAGTGGGGGAATACCAAACGAGCCGAAGGCGCCGCGGGAGAGCCAAGCGTTCCCTGACAGTCGTGTGGTCCAGGGGCTCCTAGTAGGGCCTCTTGGGGTCCAGGGCAACGCCCCGGAAGCCCTGAGGTATTTAAAGAAGTTCTACAGGAAGTTACCACGAAACAATATTTAAAACGGGTGCGCAAAGCGCGCAGAAAAACGTATTATTTAAGACATTTTATTGTAGCCTATTGTTTCCCTTAAATTAAATACAATATTATCCATTACATAAAATAAGTTCTTCTACTTGCCCAGCCACCTATTCTTTCTTCTATGTTTCATTTTTGTCGATGGTCTGGGACAATCGACCCCAAGTTCCTTATTCCTGTGAGATAGTTGCGAAAATCCACGTTTAAGTACTATTTTGTAAGGAGGATCAAAGTTTCACGGTTATAGGTGTATAATAATTTCCATGATCAATGACATTTGTTATGGGCCATACAGAGACATGTCTTACAGCGACATGACCATGGACGTCATATAAATCATGTGAAGCTATATTTATTGGCAGAACATGACGTACTAGGGAATTCTTTGCCAAAAAACCGGTCTCCATTGCCAATTAGATATATACGGTAGCATTTCCTATGCCCGGTAAGTTGTATCATTATTTTGAGATAAAGTAAAGTATTTTATTCCTCTTAACTGTTTAAGATATGATAGAGCTTTAAAACCATTCTTGGCGGCTGTCTATAGACCTTTGATGGAGGCTTTGCAGTACACCAAATTGTATATCACAGTGCAGCACAACTCTGCATCAGACAACACCAGGCGATTGGTGAATTAATAACTGAGGCAAAAAAAAAAAAAAAATTCCACCGAGGATACGGTTGATAAATCTCTCCTACTCTTTGCAAATGTTGAACTGTTTGTGACACTCTATGACTTTTGCCTCATGTACCCTACACCCCTACGCTTTGACATAACTGCCCGCTACTCACAGAAAGCTAGTTTATTTTAGTTGAAGGTAACAGGAAGTCGGGAAGGGTAATAATCCTCAATGTAACTTATAATCCTGTAGGAAAAGATTTTAACAACCCAATCCCTAAATTCTTTGACAATCATTAAATAGTCAATCTAAGCCTTTTTGAACCTAGCTAGTCCGAAGCACCCTTGGACTAGATACTACAGCAGACTAGTACCCTTTGGAATAGAAATATGTTTCTCCCAACTTCAGATCTGCGGTCTACCTTTCTAAGATTGAGACCGCGTGGCCCCTAGCAGAGGAAAACTTGCAGAATTTGACGAGAGATGAATTGTCGGACCTATTGAACATCTTAAAGTGTATACCCAAAGTCTAGTATTGCAAGAATATATATTTTAGAGGTTGAAAAACGAATCTCACTCATCCAACTCCTATTTTTGTAGCTTATTCCATTGTTGAGATATAAAATGTTGAAATTATTCACATAATTCGAAGTAGTCCATTGCGCAATAAGTTGTGATGTCCTTCTTTTACAACTCACATTACCTGCTTTTGTTTGATAGTTTCCTTTTCAAATTAAAATGTTTATATAACCTTCCAAAACTTACTGTTTTCTTGCATAGCATGTTGTACGGAAAGGGTTTGTATGGTGAAGTCACCCTATAACAGTAAGACAGTGCGGATGGAAGTTTGGCACAAGAGGCAGTCACTTTCGAAAAAAAAAACAAAGGAAAACAAAGACGATAATTTGAGTAGTACAAGCAGGCACGGTAGGGGGCCAAGGAGGGGGGGGGGGGCGAAGCCCTCCTTGGAAAATTTTTCACGCCCCCTAGAAGATCAAAAATTAGCATTGCCGTAATGCATTTTAGTATGTTTCTCCCCCTCTGGAAGCTTTTTCGCACCCCCCCCCCCCTTCAGCACCTTGTCTGGCTACGGGCCTGAGTACAAGATGACACCACAATGATCACTACCGGGTGCACTACCATTTTCAATTGAGTTAATCAACTTCAACATTTTATATCTCGATCAGGTCAACAATGTCCTGTGAAGACGGAAGATGGACCATTTGGAGTCATTTTTCAAGTTTTGTAACATTTATTTTTGATTGTTTCCACTTGAGGTACACGTCACCAATCGGATTTTTCTGAGCTTCAGTGCCGTGAAGTTGAGGAACCACAGTCTGTGTGCATGGCATACCCTGCTGCTACCACTCTTTGGGCAGTATCAGTACATTGCTATGAAGGTATCAGAGAAAGATCTGTGGAAACCTCATCTCAGAAAAGTGTGCAAAACTTTCAAATGTACGAATTGCCTGGTTCTTACATCAGAGGAAAGCGAGTCAACAAAATCGCACCCTAAGCTTCCCCATCCCAACTCTTCCCCGTGGGGCCGTATTATATTGTCAACTTGTTCATTCCTCCACAGAGAGTTGTTTTGATAAGGTCCTGATAATTTATCTCCCCACAAAGCTCACAGTGCTAAAATTAGTAGGACCCCAGATGTACCTAAATATACGCTGTTGAAGCTCAATGTGAAGCACGCCCTCTTTCCGAAGTTTACCCTGACTACAAATACCGAACGCGTTCGCAGAAATGGCAGTCATAGAACTCTATAATCACCCGGTCCTGCTAAGATATAGAGCTAGTATCTGCACCAAAGGAACTATTTTTATCATTATTGTGTTTCTATTAACCATAATTCCGCCGTTTTTCCTTGCTTACAGAAGTGAAGGTAAGTATTGATACTGAAACAACTTTTCGATTTGTCTTTGATACCAAATTTTACTTTACAATGTAATTTGCACAGGTAGTAATTCAGCGATAATGTAGGCTACGCACAGTAGGCTAACAGTTAGACCTTCAAGTTCAACAGTAACTTAAGATAAGTCCTAACAAGTTAGAAGGACAAAAGAGGGCTAAAGCCCCATAAGATGCCCTGCAGTCCAAACCAGTATCAAAAACAAAAAAGCCCATCACAATCAGATTCTGTCACTTGTTAATCACTCAATGTTTCTCCTGTTGTCATTCACATCGTTGTCATATTAGGCCTAGGCTTAATTATTATGAATTCAGTTAGTTTCCGCCCTCGGTAGTTTCCGCCCCTATAAAATGTTGTTTTCCGCCCTTGATTTTTGAGGGCGGAAAATACCGGTTTTAGGGGCGGAAAGTAACGAAATGAAGTGAGAATACCTGTGGGAATTGGAGACAAGTTAGGTCGAATATAGTCCAAATAATGAAGTAACGGTTGTGATATTGATGGTAAAAGTTGTTGTACTGTTGTTCAGCAAAGCATACACGACAAGCTTTAAAATGTGAAAACATCGATGTAAGGGCGCTATTGAAGAATTATTACCTTGAACAAGTGAAACTGTGTTATGTTGCATAAAATATATAGATGATTGGATATACAATATGATCTGTGAAAAAACAAAAACAATCCCATTTCCATCTATCCTTTCTATCGGCATTAATCCCCATCCCTTTTTATCCTACCTCTTTTTTAACACAGTCAGTATCTATTTCATACAACCCTAATTGTTCTCTTTATGGATCAATGAACGCCTCATGGTTTATATCATACATTTTATGTGTATACACCCAGTAACTGGTCTGTACGTACTGCCATGCAGAGCTAGCGTTTGCCCGAGTAGCATACTCGTTACAGTTCTTTTATCCACTCCAGAGTAATACTGTACACAATCCACTCTTCCTAACGAGATTCCCGAAAAAGAAATAGAAACACTTGTAAGTTCATGTTAATTTTACACTTTATGTTTCCGCCCTTTAAACGTTACTTTCCGCCCTTAATTTTTAGGGGCGGAAAGTAACGGGCGGAAACTACCGAGGGCGGAAACTAACGGACCCCAATTATTATTACTGGGAAGTTTCCACTGTGCAGGTGTCTTGTGATTTTAACATTTTCTGCAGAAATGATTCAATGTCCATACAACTATAGAGTACAGGGCCCCTCTTTAATTCTTCTTTAATTCTTCTTAGCATTTGGATGTGTGCATTTGGATGTGTGGATACCATGTGTCACAGTTTTGGCATTCTAGTACCTCTAAAACTTATAGACATGGTAAGATATGAGTTTGATCAGTAATTTGCTTGGCCAGAATGCAAACCTTGCAGGCTAGCTGTGTAGGCCAGATCTTGCATCAGCATTGCAAACTTTTCAGACTATTTAGTATGTCACATAACGTAAGTCGTAGGTGCTTACCAGTTTTCTCACAGGCTGTAAATAGTGTATGAGCCAGGGTTTATAGAGGGATTTCATGTGACGTCTTGTGAGTGGGATTCCTAGGCACTGAAGGGCAAAACACACACGCAGTAAGTGTATTTATAGTACACGCGCACGGCATAACCATAGATACTACTGTGACACAATGAACGCATGCCCTTCAAAACCACAAGAGACATGCTTTCTTGCCATTCAAAACAAAGGGACGCGTGATCATGTGATGCGGTGAAACCCCTCTATACTGTGAAATCATAGTTGTAGAAACCTTGTGTTAACCTGAAGTTAAGCCCAGATGTTAATCTGTTTTCTCAAAGGCTGTAGGGGATGTACATGCCAAAGCATTAATACTGTGAGATGTTAGTAAGCAATAGGCTATTTAACATGATATCTTGTCTTTGCAGTTTGCATAGGAGTAGTTAAGGTCTCATAAAGAGTCATGCAAACATCAAAGTTCATTTAGCCTATTATTAGAAAGAAAGGGTGTTACCTGCTGCTAATGTGTACTGTATTGCTCTGTCCAAGGTTAGTAGGCTATTACCTAAATATTGATGGGAGAACTGACTGAGTGAGAAGTGCACCTCTTGAAAATCATGCACCATGGTACATGAAGTCATCATATCAATCAATCAATCAATCAATCAATCAATCAATCAATCAATCAATCAATTAATCAATCAATCAATCAAATTTATATAGCACCAAAATCATAAGCATGCTCTTAGGCACTTAAATAAACACAGACATTACTTCTGATAAGCCTCATGAAACAAGTGGGTCTTGAGGAGAGACTTAAAAATTTCATAACTGCTGTCCTTATATGTTCAGGAAGTTTGTTCCATATTTTAGGAGTGTACACTGAAAGGATTTTTCGGCAAATGAAATACAGCGGGTATGAGGCTCAACCAGAGGATGCGAAGAGGAGCATGAGGAACGGAGATGGCGCTGTTGGATGTTTACTTGAAACATGATGGTTGTTTCTCCATGAGTCTAGTTATGGAGAGCTTTGTACACAGGCAAAATCCCAAATTCAGCTGTGCATCCAGTTGTTTCTGTTAATTATCATTCTTGTTGCACTTCCTAAGTTTTCATAAAATGATAGGTATTCACTATTTATTGATCTTGAAATTACTGCTCATCCTCTAGATTGATAATTTTACCATGCAAGTGGCTTGAAGTCTTGTCCTGCCCTCATATACTTCTGTTTATCTTTCAGGATTCTGGATTAGAGAAGCATTTTACAGGGAACAGCCAGATGTTCACTTCAAGCATCAAATTCTTCTTGTGCTTTATTTAAATGAGGGAAATTCTTACATAGCTTGGAGTACATATCCAAATTTTAACCTCATAGAGCAAAATCATCTCACAATACCTGTTGTAAAAGTAAGTATTCATGGAATACATCTTAAAGGGAAAATGCAGTCCCCCCAGTATGAATTAGTGTACGCCATCCTCCTATTTTAAGAATGGTTCCTTTCAATCATATGATGATATTTTTGTTATTTATTTGCTAAATTCATGCAAAAATAACTCCTTTGTTTACTTTCAATATTCAATGCTTTTATAAAGAAACATAATTAAAAATACTTATGACTGAAATAGGTGGAGATTTGTAAGATTTAGCAGATTTTTGAAAATAAACTTGGTCTGACTGCTTTCTCCCTTTAAGCAGTTGTGTTGTATTTTTATAATGCCTTTGGTTTCTAACTTTCTAACTCGTTACCCTGTTACTGTAACTCTTACAAGTTGTGGCGCCTACAGGTATTCTGTGTAAGACAACAGTAGCTGTTATTATTTTGCATGATTTTTCCAGAATCAGATTACAGACAAGCTACATGGTTGTGTACATAAAGTGTCATGAGTACAAATACAAGTACGAGTTACATCTGTCACACAAGTATAAAATTTTTCATTAGCATTATTGCTTTACCTGGAAAATCTGCAAGTACAAGTACAAACCCTATTTCATTTGTGGGAGCATGGGCAGATGAAAGCCTTTAATGCACACATCAATTGAATGACACACCCCAACAACCTCTGGCATGGTTTGTCAAAGGTGGATATTAACATTGACAATGTCACTTAAATACATGTACATAACTCCAGAAAATTGTCAGTCAAAAAAAGGGCCTAGGAGTGACTCACTTTACTTTAAATGTTAGTCCCTTAGTTGGTAACCCTGGGTGAGTCATTGTAAGTCAGCTTTTACGTTTAATACATTTTTGTATGAAAATTGTCAGACATTTCAGTGACCTACATATGTCAGTCAAAAATATATGAGTTATTCAGTTGATAAGTGCATAAGTTTAAGTTATATAAAAGAGCACACTGAAATGGCTACTTGTTTGTATGGATGGCATTTACAGGCTTAAATACATAGTTTATAAATGCTAAAAAACTATACAGTATACTCTAGTCCTTTATGTCAAAGTACTGTATATGCTTAGTTCCTTTCAATGTTTGGAACTTGCTGGATACACTGTACACTGTAGAACAGGATGGCACTCTCTTTTGGAAAGTTTGACCAATTGACTGGAAAAAATGTGTTACATATTGGGTAATGTGTTTAGAGACTAAGAAACAAACTTGAAACATTAAAAAATACAATACCATGAGTAGAAAGAAGTAAAGTGTTTCAGATTATGCGTACTACTGCAATCATACATGTCTTTGGAGCAACAAATTTTAAGGAGGATATCTGCTTCAGGTCTTTGCTCATTTCAGCTGTCAAACAGGGAGGGCCCCCCCCCCTCCCTCCCAGCTTTTGGAAAAATGGCTAAAGACTGGGATACACTCTCATCAGTTGGATGGGAGCATTGAATGGTGGCCTTGGAGCATGACAGAGAGTGATTAGTATGTCCCTGCCTCATAAACCTCTGAGCACTAGTTGAAATGAGAAGGCAGATCTTGCTGTTGTCCATCCATGATTAATCTGGTATAGGCTTCTCGATGAGCCCAAATGGCTTCCTGACCCTGAATTCGTTAATTAAACTAATTCTACTTCTCATGAATGTGCATAAAGCACTAGCAACAAGATCAACTGATGGTAATTGAGACTGTCTACTATTACTGCCGTAGGGCAACTAACCTCAACTCCAAATTTTGCAAAATACTGAATTCAAAGTGCTGAATTGTACTTCATACAAGATCGTTAGGAAATTGCAAGTTTTCATCAGCATACTACTAGTAACAACGTAAGTCCTCTGGTAATAGTTTTAGCCAACTCTCATTGTTCACTGGGCAGCTTAATCTATCTATTCAAGTGAACAGGCAAAAGAGTGTATTCAGAAGCACTGTCTTTTATATTTGTGCCGTGAACCCTTTTCAGTAATCAGAAATTTGACTATGTCTCTTTGATCTATTCTGAATTACAGACAAGAGAAGAAGACATCAACCGAGATGGCAGAAATGATAAACTTTACTTCAGTGTTGAGGTCCCTATTCCTGATTCAAAGAATGTACAGTCTGTGGATATGATCTTAGTGTTTGATTATAGGTTGTATGTAAGTTCAAACTTGAATAATTGCATTTTTACTGATGAGGACAGAGAACAAAGTCAAGAAAACATCAATAGGCTAAGCCAGTGTTTCTATGAGAAAGAAAAATGTGAACTCAAAGCGAGGGACACCCAATCTCCCTTTAGTACAAAAAAAGTCTAGGGGTAATGTTTTAATATCATAGGGCCTCACTATATAGCTGACTTATTAAGAAGCAACAAAATTTTAATGTACAGAAAATTTTAGTTGTGGAAGTTGTACAGTACAGTATGTATTAAGATGTTGCAGAAATCTGGTAGCTTTGCATTTGAATGCCTACTCTGAAACTAGAAGCAGACCAAGTTATTTGGTAACTAAAAATCATGGCAGTAATTATTAAGTGGAGTGAATTCTGGTCATTAGTATACTATTGTTTTTAGCCCTGTAATCTGTCACTTATTTCAGTATGAATGGAGGCTTATCCTAGGCTAATTTATTTTTAGGCATTTGTCAGCCATATGAAGCTCAGAGGAAACAACATTTTCACATTTTGCAAAATGTTAAAAATCGCAATTGCGGTACATGCAATGTTTTCAAATCATTGGAGAGAACACCTAGTGTGTTTATTTCTTCTTTTTTTCTGCAGAGATTTTCTACATTTCATATGGAATCCTTAGCTTATATTCATCACACATCATTTGCAAGTGGAGCCCAGTTCATTGCAGAAGGAGACCTAAAATTACACCTTAAACAGCCTTTAGCACACAAGGGAACAGATTCTCGATATAATGTGAGTATGTTTTTTTGAAACTGTATTTTCAAGGCTTGTGATCTTGACATTATGCAATCATGATTTTTAACCAGAGAAGTATTACAATATTTTGATAATAACATTTATTCCGAAATATATTTTATGTTAGTTTCCTACCAGAGAGACTATGGATTTCAGTGTAGTTTGCCATTTGGTGACCTTTAAGTTATGGTACTTTAGAGGTAAAAAGTGGAAACAAAAATGTGAGGTTGTCTCCTATCAGTTGAAGGTAAAAGTAGAACACTGTAGATGAAGAAATCAACTGTTTGCCATAAAAAGGAAAGACAAACTTGTAATCATTTAATTCCAGGTTTCATAAAAAAATGATTATTTTTGAAATCCCTAATACTGTATAGTCTGGCAAAAAAAGTTAACCAACATCTTTTCTTTCACCCAATTTTTCACCAATTTTATTTATTCCCCAACACACTGTATGTGCTGAATGGAAACTTGTGTCTTATTCTGTTTCCTGAAAGCACCATTTCACAGATAAGTTATAAAACTACATCCTGTGTCATTGCAGTTTCAAGATTCCATGAGAATGGATTGGAATAAATGTAAATTTGTAGCAGGATTGCAATTCAAAACGTATGCTGTTGTTAAAGTGATGAACAGTAGTTTAATTTCAAAGTTAAAGCTTAATAAATAGTGTTACCTCTTAGTGTGCAAAGTGCAGGCTCCGGCAAATCCCTGCCCAACATTCTGGGACAAGCAAAAACTTACTTGCGCAAGTGCATTGTTCAATATCATAGCCCGCCGGGCAAGTACTTTGCAAAGTCTCCTCCACAAAGGAGTTCAAAGGCATGGTAAAAGTGGACAAGTAGATATTCATATGGACAAGTAGACTAAGAGAACAGCTAGCCTTACGGACAAATAATGAAAAAAGAATTTGTAGCAGCCTGCAAAGTGGTGACATTTTTGTCAGTAACGTTGTATCTGTTTTCTGCGATCACCCCACATCGGAGATACAACTGAAAAAAAAAGTTGGGAAAGTACATAAAGATCAAGTTTTGCAGTGAATCTAAAATCATTGTATGATGGATAAGCATCATTCTCTGAAAGTTAGTCCTCTATTTACAAAGTTCAACTAAAGGCAGTAATCTTTTTCAAATCCTCAATAACAGTAACCACAAAATTTGTTTGTAAAATAATATTTAAATGTGTAACTAGAAAACATGAGAGAAGTGCTTTTATTTTTCACAGGTTCCTGTTGTAGATTCAGACAGTGTTTTTGCTGCGGATTATACATTTTCCACCATTTTTAACAACTACATCAGTAGAAATGGTGAGATCTGTCATTTTTCTTGAGATTTTTACATTTTCTAAATTCCTTTTAGAGCTTTAAAAATTTTAAATTTGCCATTACTCTGAGAGTTTTACATCTTTTGAGTTTGTGTTTCTTATTTTGCTGTAATTGTCATAATTTATTGACTTCTGAATTTCTTTGATTTAATACTTATAAATTGGTAGAAATAAACTGATGCACTGGACAGGCTTTAGAATAGCTTGTATTTTGTTGCAAAATGCAGCACCCTTTCTTGCACATGGTATGCAATTCTTGAAAGATGTGATGCACTGTTATTGCCAATCTGTAAAACTATTGCAAGAAAATGAAGTAACTTCATGCAAGAGGCCACAACTGCTCTACAAAAAATGAAAACTTGCTGCACAGATTTATTTTTGTGTACATTTTTTTTTTGTGATGCCAAAAGAATGCACTTAAATCAAATGCTGGCACAGTGTTGATGTGTATAAGCTGAATTTAAATATCCTGTCCATTTTAAATTTGTTCAGCAGGTTTGCCTCGTTTTCATATTTTACATCTCCAAAGCTTAGATATTTTGCACTAATGCTGTGCTTTAATCTTACCTGTTATCTTTATTTGAGTAAGGGTGTAAGTAAAATATTATTTTTGATATGTGGAAGAGGAACTAAATCTAAGCACCCCAGTGAAATTTCCATTCAGTTCAGATGTGTAGTTTTCAAGATATCAGCAAATGAAGTTATTACTTTTGTGACCTAAAGTGAGCTTGAAGCAATGGTTTGTTCTCTTTGTTTTTCAGTTTGTTGTTCTGATCTTGAAGTTAATAGGGATTGAACTTCTTGTGGCAAATTTGTAGATTGTAAAATTCCCATTCTTCTCAGGCATTCAGATTTATACCATAATGTATGATTATGGGGGAAAAATTGGTTGTAAAGTTTAAAGGGGCTTATTGAATTGATTCACGAAATTCATGATTTTTGTCACACCTGTTGAGTTTTACTTACATCTTGATGGTAATTGTTCAAACTGAGAGATTCTGCACATGTGACACACAAATAAAATAGCAATGATAGGGTAAATTAATGATTAAATCATTTATTACAAATTCATGACCAGACACTTTTTACAATTAGATAGTAATCATATGCAACCCCAGTTCAAAGACAACAATGAGTGAGGCCTATGCCAGTTTGATCAAAACAGCTGTTTTGTTCAAGGCTTCAGTTGTATATATATACATGTTGTATATTCAAGAGAGGCTGGTCTTTCAAGAACAAGTGGGCAAGCATCATAAAATACAAGCTCTTAAGCCCATAAAAACTACAGTTTCTCACATTTTCTGTAACTATAGGAAGCGATACATGAGTAATGAGGCTAATTAGAAGTATTGCCATGCAATGATTTCCTTAAAACTTATCACAAAATTATCAATATCAACTCATTGAGCCCCTTTAAAGAAAAATGAAGGAGAGCTCATTAATGTGAGGTGATGATGTCACATATGCGTGCTTCAACAGGTGCAGATCCAGACATTTGGAAAGGGGGGCTAAAAGCCCCTTGAATATTCTCCTAGATTGACATTATGCTAATTTTTGCGTATTTGTTATTGTTGATGTGGCAGAAAAGGGGGGCTGAGGCCGGTAAAGCCCCCCCCCCCCTCCTTGGATTGGCGCCTGTTCAAGTTCACTTTGTGTTGAAAATGTCATAACTTCATCTGCTGATATCTTGAGAACCACACATCGGATTTCAAAGCAAATTTCACCAGAATGCTTAGATTAAGTACCCCGCTAACATATCAAAATTCCATTAAGCCTTAACCCTTTGTTAAAGAAGAAACATTTATGAAGCAATCATGTCCATGCTGTTAATGTATTCCTTCCCTTCTACAGCCACAACTTCTTTTGTTTGTGATTACCCAATATGGAAAACAGGACGAGGAGCTGGCCAACCTTTTGTAATACAGGGATCTGTTGGGTACACTGAAGAACTTATCATATATCCTTTGAATCTTATATTTCATTATACACATTTTAAATTTTATTCCTTTCTGGCAAAATCAATTAGTATTGCTAAAATAAGCATTTTGATGGGGTTGTTCAAATAGACAGTATGTTTCATCAATTTTCTTAGAAATTCAGCCTTGTAAAATAATTGAATACTTTTGTGATGAACAGAACTAAGACTAGAATCAGTCTCTTTTCCCTTGCATTTTGCAAGTATCTTTAATTAGGTTCTGTTGTAAACTTTGTGTTTATATTTGTCTTAAATCTGTCTGAAAATAAGATAAATTGGTAATTAATAGATCCTACCTAGCAAAAAATATTAAATAAAAATCAGTGCTGTCCAACTGTATTATGGATAATGAATTGCAATGAAGCTGAACAAGAAGTGAAAAATGAATTTTGTACTGCAGGCCGATTTTACTCTGTATTTTAATTTTTTTTGGTAGGACTCACTCACATGGTTTGATTTTTAATTAATTTTTTTGCTGTTCAAATTAGTGCTGGTCAAATATTCTGCAGGCCATGTACATGTTCTCTAAGGGCCTCATATGTCCCACTGGCTGCCACTTGAGTTGCCTGCCCAGCAGACATGTGTTTCTCTTGCACCTATATTGGCTGCACTTGTAATACCATTGTCCATGAACTTTCACAAGAATTCTTCTTTGATCTTCGTAAAAAACTGTAAGCTGTTAACTTTTCACATATACGATCAGAGCAAACTCAAATCATAAATATTCAATGAATATCGACTAAGGCAAGTCTGATTACCATGCATTTGAGGTGACCAAAGTCAAGGGGGTTTTAGTGTGTGATTTCTCTCACTTAAAACTCAATGAAGAAGTCCCATTGACTTACTGTGTAAAAGTGAGAAGGTCATTAAACAACGCTACAATTTAATCTTCTCTTGCAGTATGAATAATATATATTGAAAGCAATCAACAGTGGAGAGATAATGCCAAATTAGGCTAGTGAATATTGTGAAATTGGATGGTCTCTTCATAGGTGGAAGATTGTATATGTCAAAAGAGGGGTACTTATTCAACATCTGCTAGGGAAGTAACCGCTGCGGAATCTAGACTCCATAACAGTTAAATATAGTATTAATGATCTGATGGACAGAATTATGATAATTTTATTGTTATCAACTAGTTTCTATAATTCTGCTACATGTTCCAGTGGCTGCATGTTTTTGGTCTTGATGAGAATGAAAAGCAATGCAGTCATAGTGATGTGTGTATGTATGTGTGCACACACCATGCCCAGCTTGTGAGGTCTCTCAAGATAGGAAAGTTGCATATTTTTTATACTTGGTATTTGGATTTTGTCACATTTGGTTACATTTAAAGGTGATCTGGGGGTCATGAAGGGTCAAACATATCAAATCTTGTAAACATGGTATCTCAAAGTAGGATCATTGACATTTCTTATACTTAGTATGTTGATGTATCATATTGAGCACAAGAACCCTATTGTTTTGGTGGTGATCTGCTGCCAGTCTGCCACTGTTGTGTCACCTATGTTTATTATACCATAGTAATCATAATGTGGTTCAGTACACTTTAACATGGGAGCTTTTTGTGGTGAACAACAGTGTTTGCAGTAGAAAATGAAATGGAAGTGGTTCCTCCACTTTTGAAATATTTTGAAGCAGGATTTTTTTAAAGTTTTGCAGGATTCTTTATATTTGTAGGTGTTTTTTTTTTTTGTTGTATAACTCTCTGGTTTAGGGCAGCCAGAAATATGTCGAAATATCAGTAGCTGCTCTGCTGACATCATTACAGTAAAGGATTATCCATGGCCAGATGCCCACATTTTAGGTTTAAAGGACCATTGTAACACTTGAATAAGGCCAAATATGTAGTATTTGGCCAAAAATGGCCGAATGGCAGCCCTGCATTGTTTGTCGTTCTCCTCACCATAATAGTTTTCTCCTTAACATTACCATACGTATGTGCCTGGATTTTGGCAGACTATTAAGATGGGTTGGATCCAGTACCTTGCTGTCCTAATTATCTTCATTTTCATCATGGAGAAGGTGAAGAAATTTGTCTTTGAGAATCAGATCATCACTACCATTATTGAGCGACCAATACCAACCAAGAACCATGTCATGTGATTACATGATTGCAGTGATATACAAGTGGAGACTTGTTGAGGGACAAGTTAGTTCCAAAATCTCAGGGAATGGTAGAAACCTGACATGGTGCCAGTCGCAGTAACAAGTGTGCATGGCGGCAGAAGATGTGAAGGAATTACTTCAGGTTGGTGTGGTGATACATAAGTTAAGCTACATGCACCTTTTTTTTCAAGGAGCACTCTTGTCAGTAATCATTGACACATTGTTAGAAAGTCCTCAGCAAAGACAGAATTGAGCAGTGGCATGAGCAAAAAGGGGTCAGGTGGCTATTTCTCACTCCCCTGGTGATCATATTGGGGAGTTTGAGAATTTCAAGAAATAAGAGTAAAACCCACCCCTTTCCTGGAAAGTTCTGAAATTCTCTGCACATCAGTGGAAGTAACTGTGAATGTCTGAGTGGTGTTTTCAAAGAAATTATCAAAGGGTAGTGGTTTGTTGTGTTAGTTATATTAAACTAGCTTACTAAGATGTAACTCCCACCTTTAAGTGATGTTTGGGAGTATGTTTATGCTAGTCATATATTGTTGTGTAGAGAGCAGTGGCTTGATGAATGAACTTAGAAGAACTTTTTATGCAAAATATCTGAAATAATTTTAATTAGTTAAGACTGTGTTGTCTTTTAAAAGCCTGTCTTACACTCTACATTATATTGCTCTGAAGTGTATGTGATATAGCAGGCACAGAATTCTGGAGATATGACATGGTAGTCAGTCTTTCCAAACTGGAAATAAATCTTTCTAGTGTAGATTTAATTTTCAATTTATCTCTCACTATCTTAACTTCTTGTGAAGTAATGAGTATGTGTTAGATGCACTCATTGCCCATAGTGCATTAAACTGGACTGCAGTAATGTGAAAGCAAACTTCACTTGAAATGAAAATCGTAATAGACTTGCCAATATTCAAGAAATTGGAAATAATTCGTCCAGTAGATAAAAGACTGTAAATCAGTCATCTTTTTTGTCTCCATAATTTTAAGTTATTTTGAAGATTGCTACTCATGTTTTGTACTCTTAGGGCTTTGATTTAATGATGGAGGAATCTCAGGTTAGACCTGTGTTGTGGAAGTGTTAATATGTCAGGTGCTGTTGTAAATTGAGTATGAAACAGAACATCGTGTAAATTGTCAGGTTAGTGAGCAGTGGTAAACCAGGAGTTAGATTCTGGTTTCCTAGTCATTCTAGAAAATCAGGAAAAATCTTAAATGAGTTTCCAGGATTCAAGTTTGAAAAATTCAGGAAATATGGGGAAAATGGTTCAAAGTAGGAGAAAGTCAAGGAATTTGATTGGTTCAAAAGGGGGCAGTATTCAGTCAGTTGCATTTTGTTTCATGTCCAAAAAGAATGAAGAAATGTCAAATTGGATGAAGGTTGAATTAGTTATCCTTAAATTTCAAAATATCGATATGGCAAAACCAGGTGCTGTCATTAAATGCTGGAAACCCTTTAGGTACTGCGAGTTAGAAAGAACATGAACTGTATAGTTAAGGTTTGTTGTCATGAATTATAAATTGGGGGTGAGGAGTTGAGATATGGAGGAAATTCTCAAGGTGCTTTGCCTCCCTCTGCCCAGGTTTTGATTGTTAGGTTATGGACACAACAAAGTGTTCAGATAAGCAGGCATGTTTCTTGACAAAGCCACCAAAATGCCAAGACTTTGAAGTATTTATGGAATACTTGAATGTATTATTATTATGACTATTTCTTTAAATGTGACATTGTTTGACTTGTATTCGTAAACGTTACTTTTCCAAAGGTTTTGCGCCAACAACTTTGGTACTCTGTATGTACATACGTATCTGTTATAGTATTCTTTCATTTGAAATAGGTATAGTTTGTACACTTTTAAATGCAATAGGCAGTCCTGCAAGATTACTTTGAAAAATCAACAAACCTTGCAAGCCTCCTTGTATTTGCCTAGAAAGAAGATGTTTTTGAACATAACTATTACAAGCAAAAGGAAAAGCAATGAGTTATTCTCCATAATTTTAACAATTCAGTAACAAAAATATTGTCACATGATCAAAAAAGGACATTTTATGAATTAGAATGACTTTAGGTCGAAATCTGTTTTAATGAGAAGTCAGTTGTCTACTTCTGATTGGGGTGACTGCACTTGCCCTTTAAGCTTGATCAGCTTTTCTCAACATTACACTTTAAGGTTGAAGTCTGCTGAAATCTGAGAAGTTGGTTGTCAACGTCTTTCAGTGAACTGAAAATTGGCCATCACAGTTTATATGAGAAATTAACATGCATCAGAAATTTGCCCCTCGGGTGGTATAGGAGATGTTGATGGTCACATTGAAAATGCTGGGTCCCAGAAGGCTTGTTGAAATATGGTCTCTGTACCAACTATTTGCAAGCATACCTTCCATAAAATTAAGTAGGGGTGAAAATGTGTGTGGGGGTATATGCATGGGGTGGGGGTAAATTATCTTTCCCACTGTCAGTTGTGCACCCAAGGGAGATGTATCCCCTCACTCTGTGAAGGGTATACCCATGGGTAGATGGGGCCTGCTTTCTCGAAGTAAGAAGTCAGGCCCACCACAGCAATCTACAAACTTCTACAACTCCTAATGATAGCTCCTTGACGTTAACCCCTGCGTTATTTGTGCCGTAGGTCCTTTTGCCTGAGGCATGAGCTCTGTGGGGATAGCTTCACTCCATGATATTCTCAGAAATAGATTTTGGTATTCCAACAGCAGCCTTGGGTGTGCCCATAGGCATACGGGGTAAATAATTCTGGGGGGTCAGGGATAATTTTTGCCCAAATTTAGGATTTTGAACCAAGTTGCCCGAATTTTGATACCCGCTTTGTTGGTTGCAAAGGGGCATAATTTATTTTCTTGGCTGTCTCATTTACCTGAATGGATCCACTATTTTTGCCCGAATTGGGAGGGCATATGCCCCCCGCATATGCCCCCACCCCCACCCCCGCGTACGCTTATGGGTGTGCCACTTTCCCATTATCCATTGTAGTGACACTTCTTGCTTATACTTTTCAGTTGCCTCAGTTTCTGTTTTACTGTACATTATTTTTTAAGAGTAAGCCATTTGTTTTAGTTTGTATGTTCATTTTTCATTTGTGTACTACAGTATCCAGTCACCTTGAAAATTCGAACCTTGCAATAAATAAAAGTCCTTGAAAGCAATTCTGGGAATTTTTTACCATTTCTAGTGTTCATTTTCAGAACCACTGCATCAGCATTGACCATTATTTATTCATATCTATTCTTAGGAAGAAAATCCCTTTGAATTACTGTAAAATCAACCCATTCAGGTTCCCATTCATGCAATTAGACTTGTAGGCATAGTCCTAGGAAGATGTTCGAGACTGAGGGAGGCTGAACTTTGTTTCAGATTGCTGTCTTGGGGGTCTAATCAGGGGCGTAGATTTCTTTTCAACTTTGGGGGGTGGGGTGAATTATTGCTAACCTAGAAAATGTGCACGCGAAGCGTGCAAGGCGAGCGCGAAGTGCGAACCCCATGACGGGTGGGGTCCAGAAGCCCGCCCTAGGGCCCCTGGTGGGGACCCAGGGGGCGAAGCCCACTGAAGCTCCTGGGTTTTAATGTCTCAGAAGTCCCCGGAAGACTGTTTTAAGATGTATATTTTAGAGGTAATGTTCTTGGGTATTAGTATATTTATACATTAAGGAAATGATATTTTAAGCACAAAACTCATTGATAAGCAGGACTGAGATTGTAGATAGAGCAACAATGTCCTGCTAAGCTTAAAAAGGCGGGGATCAACTTATAGGGTCATCCCAGACAACTGGATGTTGAATTCGCAGATCATTACAAGACTGCAAGTTGGCTTGAGATCAACCGCCAGGGTTATTGTGAATGGGAAGCAAATAGATGATGACGTAATAATTATACCTCAGTCCCCAAGTCTTCGTTAATTGCACCTTTATTTTTGATGCGTCCTTGCATTTGTATACAGCAGTTCTGATCTTTCGTTTGTCAAAACATAAAGGTGCCGTCCTGGGGCAGGGGTACCACTCCCCTTTAAGAAATTTTTGTTACTTTAAGGTCTTTTAGATGCAAAATGGTGCTATCTTTGGGATATTTTTTGAACTGATCATATATGGCTGGAAAATGTCCATAATTTAGTGAATGATAACTTTTGGTAAAGGTAAAAGAGGAGAATATGTTGTCTATTAAGAGAAAGATACCTTGTCAACAAACCTCCTGAAGCCTCTTCCCTTTTGTCTATTTTACTGCTTTCTGTTTGGGAAAAGTTTACTATGGGCCTTTTTCACATAAAGGAGTGCAAAAGTTTCACTCGCAGCTATGCCTTACAAGGAACTTGAAGTAATTTAGTTTATATGATTAACAGTAATGTCCATTCTCACTATAGTAGAATACGAGTACAGAAAAATGTTTGGTAGTGTGAGTACAGTGTGTTGCCATCAAAAACGGGTATATCGTGGTTTATTCCTTGAGTGGCACCAGGTGGGGGCAGAGGCCGTGCCCCTGTGGGGAATAACCCTCCCCCGTTGGGGAAAATTGTCGTTTTGTCAGGGAGTCCTACTGATATACCATGAAGCATGTAATCCCCGATGGTGACCAGTCGCCCTGACGGTTTCAAAGTTTTTGCTTTCAAGAAAAGCAGACTCTTTCATAAGAACCCCAAAATTTGGGTTTTCTCTCGTTCCGATAACCCATTTCATAGGCGTAGGAAGCGCCAAATTGCATCAAAGCACCCTCAGATATTCAAAAAATTGCCAAAGGGGGGGGGGAGACACCCCCTTCCCTTAGACCTAGGACGGCGATCCGAAACAACGTTCAGCCCCCGCCAGTCTCGAACAGCTTCCTACGCTTAAGTATGACCCTTTACCCTTGTTAAGCTTCTGGTTGCTACCGGTCGGAAAAGTCCTGTCGCCACCCCAGGTTTATTCTACCCATCGAAAAACCATCCCTGTGCAGTTGAAAATTACTTGAAATGTGTCATTGTAAATCACTTTGTGCAGAATGTTGAATATACTAAAATTGCTTAACTTTAAAACAGTGGCGTAGCTAGAGGGGGGCAGGGGCGGTCGCCCCCCCCCCCCACAAAGCCTCCGAAGGCCTCTGTCGGAAATTTCTAGCCTCTGTCGGAAATAAATAAAAACAATTCATTTGAAACACTTACAACTCTTCTTAAAATTTTTAAGCAGAATTACACATCGATATGTCAACGTGAAAATAAAAAATCAAAGGTCGGTCTCAAAATTGCCCCGGAAAGCAAAAAAAAAAAGAAAGAAAAAAAGAAAAAAAGAAAGGTCCCCAGAATTTCGAATCGTACAAGTATCAAGATAATAATCTGCCGGAATTTTTTTGCTTTTGCCCCCCCCCCCCCAATAAAAAAATATCTAGCTACGCCACTGCTTTAAAGGGAGAAAGCAGACTCCTCAAGTTTATTTTTGAAAATCTGCTAAATCTCAAAAATCTCTTATTTCGCTCACAAGTATCTTTTTCTTTGTCTCTGTATAAAAACATTGAATACTGAAGGTAAACCAAGGAGATATCCTGCATGAACTTAAATAAATAACAAAAATATTGTCACATGATTGATAAGACCATTCCTGAATTAGGATGACGGGGTACACTAATTCAAATTTTGGAAACTGTATTTGTATAATAGTTCATCACAAATGCATTAGCAAGGAGTAAAGGGTTAACACTCTAGATTGCTCAGAATTCACCTCATACAATGTAACATCAGTCAGACATATTCTGAGGGTCTTAAACAGGCCCGGCCTTAGACCCATGCCTCAACAACGTTGGCCTTCGAGCCTCGTTTTGCCCTTCTGTGAAGTACCAAAATTTCCTGAAAACAAACCCAGGAATGTGTAATAACAACTTCTTTTCCCTATAGAGGGATTTCAGTCACGTGACTTTAACCAACTAGACGCAATTTTGAAGGGCAAGATCGCGCGTCTTTTTTGTTTTGACGGGCAAGCGTTCATTGTGTCACAGTAGTATCTGTGGTTATGCCGTGCGCGCGTGCTGTAAATACGCTTACTGCGTGTGTGTTTTGCCCTTCAGTGCCTCGGAATCCATTGCGCGTGACGTCACATGAAATCCCCTAGGGGGATTTCATGTGACGTCACGCGCAATGGATTCCCAGGCACTGAAGGGCAAAACACAACGCAGTAAGCGAACTTACAGGCACGCGCACGGCATAACCATAGATACTACTGTGACACAATGGACGCGTGCCCGTCAAAACCAAAGAGACGCGCGATCTTGCCCTTCAAAATAAAGAAGACGCGCGATCTTGCCCTTCAAAATTGCGTCTAGTTGGTTAAAGTCACGTGACTGAAATCCCTCTATAAGCTGAAACATTCAAAAGAACATGCGGACACCATTCCCATTTCAAATCGTCTGTTACCAGCAAGGGGTGCCTTGTAATAGCCTCTCAAAAATTCACAAAATAGAATCTCTACAAAATCATCTGAAAGCTTTACCAAAACTAGCACCATTTGCACCATCGATACAACTTTACAAAAATAAAATTCTCATTTTTCGTAGACCCTGTGCCTTAAACAAAATCCTCCGTAGACCACCTCCCACAGGACGGCACCGCTGCATGGGATAACAAATGAGAATCCACCAGGGTGACAAGTATCCTATATAGCCACCAGTGGTTGTTCCCTTTCACCGTTTGGACTTTACAAAAAAAAATGCAAAAGTAAGCAATTCTGAAGCAGTTTGGGCATAACATAACAGGAAATATATTTCAGGGACGAACAAGTTTCATGCTTACAATGTGCACAGTGGCTTATCCAAGGCAAAGTAATTATGGTTGTGAAGGTCGTTCTACATCAACCAGGGAGTTGCTATTTGACAACTCCCTGCATCAACAACGTGAGCGCTTGAGGTATAGATTTTAGAGGGATAACCCCTCCCACAATTTAAGTGAACTTTTAATTCTCATTATAAACTTTCGAAGTATTGTTTTGAAGCAATTCGGACATTATGTAACAGGGGATACTCTTCCTTTAGAGAACATCAACCGGTGAATGAAAAATTTTACGTTTGTCTGAAAATTTTAGGGTTTGCGGCGAACTCCCCCTATATCCCATCCCCTTGGATTCACTACTGATGGATCATTGATAGCAATTGAACCTCCACCACCGCCCACTTCAACCTCCACCTCGCCCATTTAATCTGCTCATACAGGTAATTTTTAGTTGGAAGCTGCCTACCTGTGGCTGACAGTGACGTGTAGTTATGTGCCAAATTATATTCGATATAGTGAAAACAAATCCCCGTCGATATTTGATAACTTTGGGGTGTTGGATCTTCAGTGTTGTTTGCTGCGAGCATGACAGGCATCCGCAACTAGTTGTCATTGCTCTATTCGTTAAAAGTTATTTTTCCCTTTGTAACGCAATGTTCTCGGTGTCGGAATATGCGGTCGAAACTTAGTAGGCCTACTAAGCAGGGGTGGCGATCTGTGTTTGATGGTGGGGGTATATCAACCGCTTCGAGGTTCAAATGACCAAACAGCGCCGTAGGCTCCCTTGCCTATACGTATAGGCCTAGAGGTCGTGCATTGACGCCATATAGCATGTTTTGGACGGATTTGTCGTTCATTTTTCGCGTTCATTAGTGGACGGCAAAAAGAACTGCTACGTACACTGCTGTTTGCTTATTTCTTCCGTTGTCTTCAAGGGTGGCATCAACGGGGGGCGGGGGGCATGGCCCCCTGTCGGGGAAGGCTGCCCCCCGTCAGGAAAATTTTCCAGTTTCGTCGGGGAGCCTTAATCCGTACGATAAAATATGAAGTCCCAACGATCTTCAGTCGCCCCGACGATCTGCTTGGTTTTGCTCATAGGAAGGGCAGATTCTCCAATAAAGACCCCAAATTTTCCATTTTCCTTACAAAAAACCCAAATTTTTCAATTTTCTTCCATAAAAATCCAAATTTTTCAAATTTTCTTCAATAAAGCTCCCAAATTTTCAACTTTTTGTAAAAAAAAAAGCCAAAAAATTTTTGGCGCGCTTTGCGCCCCCAAAATTTTGCATTTTAGTCCTTTTGGCCTTTGTCGGGGCTTCGGGCTGCTGCCCCCCCTTCGGGGAGCTTGACCCCTCTGTCGGACAAATCCTGGCGCCACCCCTGGTTGTCTCTCCAAATCTTGAATTTCTTTGAGCGAAACTTTATTTTTCTGTCCTTGGAGACATGTGCAACAAATGATAAGCAATAAATAACAATTTTGGCCAAAAAGCGAGGTTGAAGGCCCTTTTTGAACCAGCCTTGGGTGGTAAGCCAATGTAATATGGAGCGGTTTTGTCGTCCAGCGAAATTAATCACGTGGTACAAAATAGGTCAAAATACGTCATCTGCACGTTCTCTATATGTTATATGGTATGTTAAAATAATTTGGGGTGATTGCTTACTCCCATTAAGTAAACTTAGGTCACAGACTCTAGAAAAAACATTACAGTGGGATCTCTGAGTATCCTGCAACGAATAAGGTTAGCAACACACCGCACAGACAATAAGCACGACGCCCTTTTTTTAATGAATGACTTCGCACACAACTCAACTTTTAGTTGAGTTATTAGAATGACTGCATGGTGTATAAACGAAATGTCAAAAGATGAATGATGAATGTATCGAATATATTGTTACGCTAAACAGCTAAAGCCAGGCGCGGATCTAAGAGGGGGCTTTCCCTGGCTCAGCCCCACCCCCCTTTTCGCCACATCAACAATAACAAATACGCGAAAATTAGCATAATGTTAATCTAGGAGAATATTCTAGGGGGCTTTCAGCCCCCCCCCCCTTTTTCGAAATGTCTGGATGCGCGCCTGAAAGCAGTGACAGCAGTTTGAAAAGTCTTTTATTTATTCAGATAAAATGTCATTTGTGATTATTGCTACTACTTGTAATAAAAAGGAACGGAACCAACGCCATTACTTAGTTTACGAAAAATTTTAACTAGTTAATGGCTCCTTTACAGGGTTGTGAATTAGGCCTTGTTAGGCCTATACGGTTCCGTTACACAAAATGTAGTTAGATGAGACTGAACGACACATCAACACGAATGTGTTATACAGAGTCAACTAGGTAAACAGGTGACGTTTAAATACGGTTTCAAATACGGTTCGAGTTCAAGTTTGGTTTCAAATACAACTCAAATACGGTGCAAGTCCTTTCCTTTAGTCGCCTTTTACGACAGGCGGAAAATACCGTGGGCATATTCTACAACCCCCAGCCCACAGGAGGCTACACAAAATGGAACTCAAAATGTAATTCGTTTCCGTAACGGTGTTACTTGTAATTCGTTGCTACCCAACCTTGCTTGTTGGTAGAAAGTGTGGATAATGGTGGGACTTGCAGACAATCGGCTTTGGCAATAAGTCCACTCCAGTTGTCCTGCATGAAGTGATAGGGCCTAGTGATGGGACAAACTTGCAATTCACAATCTGTGCGCGCGAGTCGCGCCGCAAAATACAGTGGCGGATCCGGGGGGGGAGGTCGCCGGCGTCCGGACCCCCCCCTCAAATTTTCCAATGTGCCCTTTTTCAAAAATGGTTTTTTCACACTAGCAAAAAAAAAAACGAGAGTTTCACAGGTAATGACAGTGTTGTCCAATTCCGAGACCCCCATCCAGTATCGACCAATTCACTAGTCTAGCCATGTATCGCAGAAACTTTCGGCAATATATTTGACTACGGTAGCCTATATGAGCCGCCTCGAAACCGGACCAGTGCAATCATTTTACAGAGAATGTGACTACAGTATGTCTGCGTGACAATCAGGCATTCTAATCACTTTTCGCTTGGAACCACGTGTGGCGTGCTTGGGCATTCAGATATTACGTCATACTCACTAGCTAGTGCTTTATGCAACGCATTACTATTGGGCTTTAATATTGATTCCAAAAGGTCACTGCTAAGTCTTTTCGTCTTACAAAATAATGATCTGTTCATACTCCGTAAACGCTACATCTACGAAACCTTCCCTCTAGTATCCATCCTCTCGTGAACAAGAGAGAGAGTAGGTAAATGTGTTTCGCTATGATATTTATAGTCTGGAATTACTCACTTCTTTTATAGTGTTGACCTAGTGGTGGGAATAAAAAGCCAGTCTTAGGTAAAGTTCACAGTCAAGAGTTGACCAGAAGTCACAACAGACGAATCGGTGTTTTTTTCATTTTAAAATTACTATATAAAATCACCATCAGGTCAAATAACGCCATGTCAGTCGGTTCAATTTTTTGACGTCTTTGGACTGATGACCGGTCTGCTGTCGTAAATGAAAAGCAAACATTCGACTTCAGTCATCTGTTCTGACAGTGTTTTTGACAGTTGCGCCGCAACTATATAGGGAACACAACATACAGTATATTAACCTCCTCCCCCAGTCGAGATAGCGGTGGCGCCAGGTGGGGGGAAGGGTTCATGCCCCCCCCCCCCGGCTGGGAAGGCTGGCCCCCTATCGGAGAAGTTTAACAGTTTCGTAGGGGAGTCTTAGTCGAAAGTACGCAGCCTCCGACGATAAGTAATCGACGGTTTACCTGTTTTTTGCCCTCAAGAGGATAATTTCTGTAATAAGAACCCAAAATTTTCGGCGCGCTACGCGCGCTGTAGAGTCACTCTATTTTTTCAATAGTTCCATTTGACATAGCAGGATAGCACAAGTCCTGCCCACCGTACCAAGTAACATATGGGCAGAATACGTAGTTTATGTAAAGGTCGTAACTTTCATCCCATATCGCAAAGCCTAGTTGGTGTTCTCTTGTGTGTGTCATGCGGTACAGTCAGTTGGTGAGCGCCTGACGGAGCAAAGTTTGGCTATTTCATCGTGTAGTCCAGGTGGTTTCGATACAATGTATGTTACACCCGATACGGTCTACAAACCCTACAGTTCTTTTTTTCGTTTCGTCATATGTTTTATGTGTAAGCCTATCCAAAAATTTCACCCGCTTCGCGCGCTTTTCACGATCCAGATTCAAAGAACACTATCAGTGCGCAACTCGGATCAGGAAGTATTAAGTGATATAATGCAAAATATGCCTGCAATTGCATGGGATAATGAGGCTCCCACATTTGTCCTTCTCATCATACCCTCGAAATAGGGAATGTCGGAACTTGGGGTAGCTGACATGGCCCGGCCCCTGTTTGAAAAATTCTGCCGCCACCCATGGTCAGTTTACTTATTTTGGCTTTCATAAGGGTAATTTCTGGGATAAAACCCCAAACTTTCGGTACGCTTTGTCCACTCTTCCTCAGTCCAGTTATACTTATAGCTAAATATAGTACAAACCCTCTCCACCTTTTCAAGTTAATAAGCAGAATACATCATTGGATTTATGTAAATCTCGGGAATTGAATCGCATTTCGCTAAACCTGGTTAACGTTCACTTGTGTCTGTCGTACGGTACGACTAATGACTCGAGGAGGGAAGTACAATAAAGTTATGCCCGATAGGGCCCAACTGTCCGTTCAATTGTTCTATATACTGATATAAGCTTCAATTTAGTACAAATTCTTATAAGTGTAGGCTTACTCAAAAAAATTTCGCGCGCTTCGCGCACTTTGCAATTTCACCTTTTAGATTCCAGGGTTTGATTCCAGTTCTTTCATGTCTTTTGGTTTATCTTTTCTTTGTCAATATGCGGTAAGTTGTGTAATCGCTGACGTTTATGGGAACCAAAATTTAAAAAAAATGAATGTGCCCTTTTCATGTTGGAAAAGACCCTAGATCCGCCCCTGAAATAGTTCTGTTTTTAGGATCCGATGTTACTAGTTTTATATTATTTTACGTTGCAAAATTTCTCCATTACATTATAAAAGTTCAAACAGGTGGGGCAAAGCAGTGGCGCCGGCACGGGGGGCATGCGGGGCGCGTGCCCCCCAATCGATTTCAGGAATTTTTTATTTTACATTTTAAAATGATCCCAAAAGGCGTTTAAGTTATAGGTTTTTGTAGGGGGTAGGGTGAGGTGTGTTTTCAACCAAGTGATGGATCTATTGTAACCATTTTCCATCACAAATGGTTCTCAAACTATCAGAATTATCGCAAATCCTTCGCAAACTTTCAAAATTTTCGCGCGCTCCGCGCGCTTCAAACCTTACCTCAATATTGTTCTAATTATCAATAATTTCCGGTAGCAACTCCCACAGAAGCACAGCAACAGAAGCTGAAAGCTGTTTACGAATTTTCAGGTAAACTCGGATTGGCTTTGTGATTGGCAAATAGGTTTGTTGGGGAATTGAAAGTGTCTCGATGCAGAGTATGAATGCAGGTTTTGTCATGGTTATCTTATTTAATGAAAAATTTCGGCGCGCTTCGCGCGCATTCATCACGGTTTCCACTCCAACTCATTACCATTGTTAAGGTTATAACACATGCAACTATTCTGATCACACTTTTCCGAAAAACAGAAGTACATCCCCAACATCTGTAGGGGCCTATGGGATCTTTCAGTATAATTTGTAGCATGATGTGGAAGGTTGAAAGTGCGTATTTGCCGTTAAACATTTTTCAAAATTTTTTACCCAGCGCTTCGCGCGCAGCCTCTACCTGTATAGATGGTGATTGTTAATACACTTACGACGAAAAAAATATTCTGAAACGCGCCTTTCAGTCCTTAACCCCTTTTGCTTTACCTATTGGGGGGGGGGGTCTAATATCACTTCCCTGCACCTATACTCTCTCTCATTCCCCATTGATGGAACATGTTCGTCTGGATTTTCTTTCAAACTTAGTAAAAATACCATTGTTGAAACGCACTCGGCATTATACTCTATAGTACCATTTGGATGTCAGGTAATATCATATCAGTGTCCCATTTTATATTATTAATCCAGAGCTTCCAGGAGGCACTATACAGGCGTCTGTCAGTATTAGATACCCTTTTATAATGCACAATGAGACAAAGGAAAATTTTCGTAATAGTCCAAGAATGTTTCTGTGGACTCCACCCACGCATTTTGTCGTAAAAACTTTCCCCGAATAGAAGGCATTAAAGCCTAGCCAAAAGGGGGGCTTAGCGAGGTTTGTTGACAACATACCCTTCTCTAAGACAACACACTCTCCTCTTTCACCTAACCAAAAATTAGAATTCCCTAAATTATGGATATTTTCCAGCCATGTATGATCAGTTCCAAAAATATCCTAAAGATAACACTATTTCATCTAAGCAACTTTAAATTACCAAAATTTCTCAAAGGGGAGGGGGACACACCCCCTCCCCTAAGACCCCTCCCCCAGGACGGTACCTTTATGTAGTGACAAAAAGGGTTCCACACTGCTGTATACCTTCGCAGGGACGCACACTCTCTTCTTTCTCCTAACCAAAAATTAGAATTCACTAAATAAGGATATTTTCCAATCATATAAGATCACTTCCAAAAATACTCCAAAGATAGCACCATTTTGCATCTAGGCAACCTTAAATTAACGAAAATTTCTCAAAGGGGAGGGGACACTCCCTCCCCTTAGACCCCTCCCCCAGGACGGCACCTTTATGTAGTGCCAAAAAGGACTCCACATTGCTGTATACTATCGCAGGGGCGCACAAAAAAGGTACAATTTAACCGGACTAGGGGGAAACTGAGGTGGCACTATGACATCATCTGTTATGCCCTCCAATCACCAAACAATGGCGGCGCCACTGGGGCAAAGGACACGACTACTTTCTGAAACTTTCTTTGGAATATGTGCAAACTGTGGGAAATAAAACGAAGCACTTAATTGTTTTCAAATGGCGTTGTAACAGTACTTTACAGACCACATATATCACAATTTTACCGTTTTATTTTACAATAGCTTAATTTAGCACCCGTGGAGTCCCTTCTCTAGTGGCACAAATTATCCTTCTTGAGATATCACGTTTTACGATGTTTTCACATTTTGACCACTGGTGATCTCACATGACCTTTGAACCCTACCAAAAATTGAATAACAGAAAAAATGAAAAAGTAAATGTTCTGGATGGGATTCGAACCCTTGCAGTTTGAGTGAGAAACCGAGTACTTTCCAGTACACCATGGAAAAAGTCGGTAGACATCCGGTGCTAGGCTAATTATGTTGTAGTCACAACATCCTTCACACGTGTTCAATTACTGAAAAAGTTATGCTTTTGAAAAAAGTCTATGTTGTTTTCTATAATTTTATTTTGGGAATGGTACAAAATCAAGCCCCGTAAGTTTTCGGTGGTCACGAAAAGAAACAATTCGGAGGTACCGCTCACTGTTTATTTGATTTACTAGGTTTTCATAGTTTCATCTCTAGTGACCTCAGATGACCTTTGACCTCTAAAAAAACCCATAGGTTTTCTCTCTCTCTTAAAATGGCAAATCTATACAGTGCCAAGTATGAAAAGTGTCCATCATCATTGTCTTGAAAAATGTTGTTTATTCAAGGTTTTCGGTTTTGACCTCTGGTGACCTCAAATGACCTCCGAACTCTACTGAAAGTATAGGTTACTTCCTTTCAGTATGATAAATATATATAAAGTATGAAAAGTGTCCATAATTGCTATCATAAGATATAGTGTTTACAAGCAATTTTTACGAATTCCCCAGATAACCTTTGACCTGTACTAAAACAATAGGGTTCATTTTCACATCCACATGCCAAGTATGCAAAGTATCCATGCTTCCTACCAAGAGATATCTCGTTTACATGGTTTTCGGTTTATGACCTCTGATGACCTTACATGACCTTTGAGCTCCACCTAAAACCAATAGAGGGATTTCAGTCACGTGACTTTAACCAACTAGACGCAATTTTGAAGGGCAAGATCGCGCGTCTTTTTTGTTTTGAAGGGCAAGATCGCGCGTCTCTTTGATTTTGACGGGCACGCGTCTAATGTGTCACAGTAGTATCTATGGTTATGCCGTGCGCGTGAGCTGTAAATTCGCTTACTGCGTGTGTGTTTTGCCCTGCAGTGCCTGGGAATCCATTGCGCGTGACGTCACATGAAATCCCTCTATAGGGATCTTCCTCTTAATATGGGAAATCCATATGCCAAGTATGAGAAGTATCCACCATTGCTATCTTGAGATGTCGTCTTTACAAGCCAGGCGTCACAAACACACATACATACATACATACATACACACATACATACATACATACATACATACATACATACATACATACATACATACATACATACATACATACATACATACATACATACATACATACATACATACATACATACATACATACATACATACATACATACATACATACATACATACATACATACATACATACATACATACATACATACATACATACATACATACATACATACATACATATACTGATTGCATAGATTTCTGTCGCCTTTGGCAAGGAATCAAAATGGTCAAACTAATTTTTCTTTCGTGGCCTGCTTAGTGCGCATCCAGTGCCATTTGGATATTGTGAAAAATGCTTCATTCTAATGGTCACATTTTTCAATACCCTAGTGCCTCTGGGACTTCACCCCTGGACTCCCACCGGGGCCTTACCCCTGGACCCCACGAGAGGCCCTAGAGCGGACCCTGAACCCCAATGCCTACACTGAAGGGCAGTGGCGGCACCAAGGGGCATGGGGACGTTTGCCCCCTCAGTCAGAAGCTCTGCCCCCCGATGCCCCCCCCCCCACTCAGCTCCTGAAGTACAGTGGCCTGACGGGAGGAATAGCATAATACATTGAAACTATTTGGAATCTTTGCATTGGGTGATGTATTATAAACCAAAATAAACCTATCCTGACCCTTATTTTTTTTTACCAAGAGATATGCTAAAACCTCAGAGCTTCCGGGGGCTCTGCCCCCTGGGCCCCCACTAGGCTCTAAGGTGGGCCACTGGACCCCAACCGCTTAAAGGTATAGTGGTCTGGCGGGAGGAATAGCCTAAAATAATAAAACTATTTGGAATCTTTGCATTTGATGATGCATTATGAACCAAAATATATCCATCCTGAGACTTAATTTTTCACCCACAGATCACAGAAATGCTAAAACCTGGGAGCTTCCAGGGGCTTGGCCCCCTGGCCCCCAACTGCTAACGCTCGCGCTTTGCGCGAAAATTTTTTTGCCTCCGACATTTTCTTTTGCCCTCCGTTTGCCCCACCCCACATTTTTAAAATCCTGGTGCCACCACTGCTGAAAGGGGGCAACGCGTCACAACGACTCCTCAGGTGCCTCTCAGCCCTCAAATACATAAGCACTCGTCCAAAACTTATTTTGAAAGAACAGCTTAAGCCGCGGTCACACTACAACGAATTCGGATCGGATTCCGATCCGATTTTTGTGAGTTTTTATTAAAATCTTCTCCATTTCTGGTCGGAAAGAACCCAAAATTTGCCAACCTGTGTAATTATATGATTTTTATCGCAGGATTACGAAAATTAGATTTTTGCAAATTATTTCGTGACGTCACATCGACAGACAGCTTTTATCGGACTACGCGTGTCCGATAAAAGCTGTTTGTCGGTGTGACGTCACGAAAAAATCAGTTAACATTTTATTTTCATAGACCGCTGATGCAAATCATATATTTACACTGGTTGGCAAATTTTGGGTTCTTTCTGACCAGAGATGGAGGAGATTTTAATTAAAACTCACAAAAATCGGACCGGAATCCGATCCGAATTCGTTGTAGTGTGACCGCGGCTTTAATCTGAAATATCCTCTTAAATCCCTTCAATTATGTTTAATAATGTTTCTGAACATAAATACTGTATATTAAAGGTAAACGAAGTAGTTACTCTGCGTGAATTCAGTGATATTGTCACATGATTCTCGAGACCACTCATAAAATAAGAAACCCGGGTCACTTATCCAAATTGGTGTGCCTGTATTTACCCTTGTTCATGGTGATGTGTCCCTCGAGGCAGAAGGTTGTTTCCCTGTCAACCCCATAAACACACTTCGAAAAGTCTGGCGACGCCGCTGGTTGTTCGAGTAGACAACGTTCATTTTTTGCCAAAACTATTGAAGCCATCATCGCCCGATAGCTTTGTTCCACGAGAAACTGACAACTTCCGTCATTTTGAGTGTGGGATCAACTTTTGTAATAAAGCTCTAAAAGCTAACACATTTTTAGCCCGCCACCTTTCAGTTGAGAAGAATATTTTTGTCCAAGCCCGCATTCCATGTGTAATTGTCTGCGTCATAACAAAAGCCCGTATGTAGCCGCGTGACCTTACAAAATGTGTAGGACTGTTTTACGTACATTACGTACGTGTACGTGTCGTAGTTTAACATTGTTACTGTAGGATAGGCTACACGGAAGAAGGCACAAGGCATACGTTTTGCGTCGTCGTCCGTCTTTGAAAATAGGCAAATTCAACTTCGAAAATGCCGCGACTTGACTCGCAGCATAATGAACATCTCATCCAGCTCGTAACTCAACACAGAGAACTTTGGGACCCTGCCGACGAAAAGTATAAGGATGTTTATTTCACTTACAACAGGTGGAGGAATATCGCAGCAGCAATAGGAGAACCAGCAACGGGTATGTATGTTTGAAAGATAGGCCTGAAGAATGGAGCCAATTTCTCAAATAGTCGAAGGCCCTTTCATCGTTATACCCGACACTGTACCGCTACATTGAGTGACAAAGAGTTCAGCTTAGGCCGAGCGTAGCCTAGGCTACGCTAACATAACAGCCACACAGCTTACCTAGCCATGGGCCAAAACCAAGGGTAGGCGATAGGCCTAAGTCCTAGCCTGGCTGTACTTGAACCTTCTGACATGGATTGCTCACTTCATAATTGATCCAACGTCTGAACATAGGCCTATGCTAAAGCCTTTTATCTTACATAGGCCTAGGCCTAGTGGTGCCCATACTAGGCCTAGGGTAGGGGCCCACTAAGGCTAGGCTAGGTTAGTTAGGCTACCCATGCAAAGTTTCAGCCAGTTGTTGTTAACTTATTGTTAGGCCTGTCTAATTGAGAAAGCCCAAAGTTAGGCCTATATTGATAGCAGGAGGTCAAATCTTTTTGTCGTCAAAAAATTTTCTAAGTCAAGTAAAGTTACTAAACTGAAGTAGCCTAGCCTAAGTTAGGCCTAGGGCTGCAACGGTTAACCGACCGATCGATTGGTTAAACGACGGCCAAATGTTGTTTCGTTTAACCGTTTTTGCATCCTAATAAATCTGTTGCTGCAGTTCATCATTATACCTAAACTCGTTTAGGCTATGCAGTAAACTGAAGAAGTTGCTTGCCCAAAACCATGTAGGCAAACTTTGGATGAAAAATTACAAAAGGTTTAAAAAAAAGACCTTTATAATGTCAGTTGCACAGTCTGCGTTGCATTGCTTTGACTGGTATATTGATCCGTTCGCCCCATGATCTGGGAGTGGCTTGCCGAAATAATGTGACGATAAACTCTTTCATGCAACATTTGAAAAGGATTTAAATTATCAAAGGTGCAGGGATTAAACTATGCAGTACACGCTGCAACAGTCCACCGTACCTCTTCAAGTGTGGAGCACCGTAAACTTGATAGATGAGAAAAAAGTTACCTCTAGACGGCAGAAAAATATATGCTTAATATCGTTCAACATAAATGCACTTCGGGAATTTTCCCGGGCATAACTTCCAAGGTTACGCAGAGGAAAAAATAATCGACGGCAAAAGCCGCAGTAGCAGCTGGTTTTGCCGCCGATTATCCCAAGTAACGGCGGCACTTTTTTGCCGTCGATCAGTCTCAACATTGCCAGTCGATCAATTTCTACATTCGCAAATCACTATCCTAATTTTTAAAAGGCAAAATTCAAGGTAAATTTCTGCAGAAATTTACTAATGTTTTACGGGACTTTAAAAGTAATGGTAAGATGTTGTGATGACTAAAACAGCCATCAAGTGGGCATAGAAAACAATCTCTTATCTCTTTGTCAAATTTGGAAAAAAAAATCGTACGTATTTGTTTTGAACTTCTTGCTAGGAGCCATGAGTCGGTATAGGCTCAATATCCCCTCACACTAAAAAGCGTTAGGCTAGCGTAAGTCCTAGTTTCACTAAATCTGAAAAGTTAGTTTCGTAATGAGCTTCATACCTACAAATAACGAGAGTAGACCTTACAAAAACATTGCGAATTGCTGTTTGAGAGTCTCCTACACATGTGTCTCTAATATTTTTGGAAATTTATGCCCAATTTATACTCTAGATACCCCTCCAGATCGTTAGAGATTCTCTTCAGCACATATACTCATTTAGTGTGTAGAAAGCACTGGTCATTCAGAAGAACGTAGGCTTGAACTTTGGGAATAAAATCTCTGTGTTTTAGATGTCTAAAAATTTATTTGTCATATCATCGGTCACAAACGTGGTAACCAAATATTTTGAGGGATTTTGTCTACAATTTTGCCAGCTTTTTCGGAATTATTTTGTGAACTTGTGTTCACACTCTTATGGACCCTGTGTAACGTTCTTGAGGCAAAAACTTGATACCCCGAATTTTTCCGTTATCCGTTCTACCTTTGGTCCCGATTTGTTTGAATTAACGGGGTTTTACTATCTCATGACTCGGAAATTACACGCGGGACCGTATTACCATTGCAGGCCTAATTTCACTGAATGTTTAGGGTGTTTATACGTGCGCCCACTAAATCTCATTGGTTGTAAAGTAGTACGAAACATCGGATGAAATGCACTGTGGAACATAACCTGAACAGTGCAGTGTGTGGTAGACTTCACTTATTCTCTCATACTTACAGGGTCGGGTACTTCCTCAATCTGCTTACAAATAAATATATCAAATTCTTTGCAATGAGTAAATAAAAATTTACATCATCTGGAGTTGCAAAAGAAGGATTCTGCATGATGATTAGAGCACCCAACCACTTTTTATGGTGGAAACACGACTTGCCGTGGCCATGTGAGGGAATTTTGAAAATGCTGTGGAGATCCCATAAAATGCCGTGGAGAGCTGCTGTCTCCACAGCATTTTTTTACAGAAATTGCCGTGGAGACATCCAGGGGAATTTTTTGGCCTGTTACGTGTTTACAGTTCATCAGTCTCAAAACATATATGCAATCTGCACAAAATAGTGACCAAGCTATGTAGTTCTGGGGGTTAATTATGCAACCCTGACCTGCAAGCCTTGTAGGTGCAACTAAAATATTTGTAACTACATTAGCCTCCCCATTTAAGCTGACTTAATAAAATTAACAAAAGACGATTTAACATTTTTTATAATTTTTTCAACGTTAGTATAATTCCTGGAGAAGTTTCAAACCCCAAAATTCGCAAAGATGAGTGAAATTCTTTCGACCGTTTCATTTATTAACCCCAAATTATAAAATATGGAGCATTCCAATGGTGGACTTCATGCATAATCATATTATTTTCGAACATAATTAGCACAGTGTGTTGGACTTGCTGGACGAACCGGCGCACTGTACGTACGTGCATTGTACAGTACAGTACTTGTAATTAGCAGAGCTGATTGAGCCTGCAGAATGAACCGGGCCGGCCGGCCAGCCATGTGCTTCGCTGCTTCGTTCATGACATACCGTACGTACATTGTACAGTACAGTATTGCGTACGAGAAACTATGCCCGAGTCTTGTTATAACGTAAAGTATGAGGGTAGCTGCCCTTATCGGAAAGTTTTGCCGTTCATAATTACGAAGAAACTGGTATTTTCAGTAGGTATTAGGTAAAAAGGCATGCTATGTAAGAGAAGTTAAAATTCAACATTACAATTTTTTACGGAACATGCAGTAATGCATATGGGTAAAAATTTTCACACCATTACGACATAACGGTGCTGGAATTCTTTGCAGACACACGTATATTACGTATGAAGGTCACAGCAAGGTCACAAGGCACACTATAGTACACTGAATGTGGTACGTTTGTACTCGACACTGCTCTAGGCGTGTGATACTGTATCGCTGTAGCTGGAGAAATGTGTCTTGAACTGCGATAATGCCAGCGATATCCACAGGCCTCTCATCTTACGGTGCTATGGTAGACCGCAAAAATCTCGAAAACGGTAATCAGTGGCATAACAAAAAGTATGCATGTTTGTGAAAAGTTTGAATAAATGCGTGATTCGTCCATGCGTACCGACTGCTTGCCAAAACATTGCAACTAATGCAAACGTTTTAACTTGCACGCTACTTCGACGACCATCACTACCAGCGCCATTAGTGTAGAAACTTTGGTATTTAATGTGGTGGCGCTCTTCTGAAATGTTTATTTTGGTTTTATACCTTGACTTGTTTTTATTTTTGGTTAACGGTTAACCGTTCGGTTAATAAAAACGGTTAAACGGATAGTGAATTAACCGGAAATGCACAGCCTTAAAGTCAAGAAACCTTCAGGCCTTACACAAATTCTCGGTACAACTATAGAATACCGCCAAAAATAAACCTCAAATGGCCTCTGGAGGTGCAGTCACAGTGAAGCACGGACAAAGTAGGCTAGGCCTAACAAAATGCCTCGCATACATGAATGGTCACTGTGACTGCAACTGCGCCTCCACTCAAAACTGGAGGCTCAGTGGTCTTGGACATTTTGCAGTTCGTCATTTAGCCTACATAACATAACAGGTTAAAGGGCAAAGGAGGGCAAAGGCCCCATGAGATGCCCAGAAGTCCATAGGCCTACAACCTTAACTGAAAACAACCATCCAACACCAAACAAGCCCAGTTCAATTAGATTCTACCACAGTTATGGAAGAACTGTCAAGTTAACCTTAAAGCAGTG
This sequence comes from Holothuria leucospilota, assembly GCA_029531755.1. Taxonomy (NCBI): domain Eukaryota; kingdom Metazoa; phylum Echinodermata; class Holothuroidea; order Aspidochirotida; family Holothuriidae; genus Holothuria; species Holothuria leucospilota. The sequence goes on from CM055965.1 coordinate 16,681,124, forward strand.
CACAAATGTGGAGTTAACTAGGCCCACTCAGGCATACTGAGTGAAAACACAAAACATTAATGAAAACACAAAACGTGTGTTGACTCGTTTTCAAAATAGCAATCTTGGGGAACTGTGGCCACTGCAACTTTGCCTCCTAGTTTTCAAAAAGGTGTTTTTCAACCCTGACAGGGTATTCTATAGGCTAGTTACTCCAAATTCTCAGATTACGGAGACTGCCATTGACCTTGTACACGATCCAAATCTCAAAGATATTCTAGGCCTAGGGCACTGTAAGTCCCATGGTCACAAGGGGTTGTCACTGACTACTGACTAGATGCTACTACACCCGCAATAAATAAAATCAGTCCATCCTCCTACGGTCAGGTCTGAGTCAGATCTGAACAAATCCTGACCCCTCCCCCAGTCTGCATTTGGTGCACTTCAATCTGAAGATCTTCCGCATGGAGTTGGCATTTTCCTTATGTTTTCTATCGTTTTTCTTGGTGTAACTTCAGCGTGGGCCTTCATGAAATGCACTTTGGCCCTTCCTAGGCCAAGGTGCATTTTGTGCACAATACACCATAGATCTTTTTCATAGACAAAGGAAAACCCTTGACGCAGTGGCATGAGGATTCACTTGAGTTAGCGTACAACTTTCCCATTGACTATATTTTGTACTGCAAACTAGCTCTAACAGTGATCTGCCGCTGCCGGTCGGACCCGACCAGGATGCAACATTGCCGACCGGCACAATCTGCCAAACTAACTTTTCCGATCGGCACTTATTCCTTATGAGAAACCAAATAAAATAGCCTCGTGGTCAGAGGATCGACCGAGAAGAAACTATTTGTTGGTCATAATTTGAGACTGGATGAAATCTAGTTCATAATCGTTCATAATATCCAAAACGCACCTCGTGAAAAATACTATAATTTTGCATTCCAGAGCAATGACTGGATGCCTGATCGTCACGCTTTAGTTTCAGTTATTAAAAAGAGTGATGTAAAGGCAACCAGCATGCCAGCAGTATGTTTTTTTTTTTGAAATACGTACGACCGCTAACCTTAGCAGGGCTTACAAAATCCTCTGCGCCGGGTGCCTGGTGCTCCTTATTCCAGTGTATTTGATTGAAAATTAATGATGTAAAAGCCAGTCACGCTACTGCCGTGAATATTGCAAACCCTTGGTAGGCCCTCCACTTAGCAGATGAGAACTATGAGGAGTAAAATGATGCTGCCATACCCCTTGCCTATTGTGTTTCTTCTCAATTTACACTCAGAATCATAGCCAGATTCGCTGACAAAACAAAGGGTAAAACAGAAACCGTCAAAGCACACCGTATTTCAATGCAAGTGCTCAGCTACTTCACACAATCCTACCATATATTACCTATGCATACATACAGAGTGTAGGCTAACACGAGTAATAGTTTCTTACAGCAGTAGGCTATGCAATGCATACACATACTAAATATCCATACGTACATATGTTCAATACTTTGCGTAAATCAGTGGTGCTTATACTGTACCACGGGCATACCTTAGCTAGCACATTCGAGTGTACAAACTTTCATGCACAGCTAGCTCACTGGGCTACTTTTCAGGTATTGTAATTACGTAAATCATAAATGCACAAAGCACAATTTACACCATACGAATTAATATCAGCGTTTCCCCTGGTAGCCTACTTAATTCACGAGACGGCCGCCTTGCTGCTTTTTTGCGACTGCCTCGCCTTGAAATTACCGCCTCTTACTTTTTCTCACTTGCAAATTACTTGGAAGGCACGGACTAGATCTTTCCACTGTACAAATGGAGAACGTTTTCATGTTGACGATGAAATGCAAAAAAGGGGGGGATTAATTGCTCCTAAACCCCTAGTCCAAATTGATGCTGTCCCTGGCTAAAGTTACAAGTGGGTTCAGGGGGACAAAAGCTTGCTTCAAGACCCCTATAAGGTGCATTTTGAAGGGTTTTAAAGGCCATTTACTTATGAAAGTCCAAACATTGCTGCAAAGGTGCCCTCTTCTTAAGTAAGAAACCAAGATATGGACAATTATTTTAATTTTTATGGAAATGAAAAGGGGGGGATTTTACCCACCTTCTTCTGGAAAGGGGGGGACAAATCCCCCCCTTTCCCCCCTTTGGCGGAAACCCTGCATGGTTTACAGAACTGAGACATTTCGCATGCTTTTGCAATTGCCTTTAAACAACTTGGATTTGCACCCAAGTTCTAAATTGGCCAAAAATTTCCTCGGAAATCTAAATGGTGGGAAAAACTCTCGTAACAAGAATTCATTTGAGGCAGACTCTTGAAAAAGTGACAAGAAATATCGGTAAGAAAGTGTATAATTGCAGGCCATAATCAATGAATTAGGTTTTGTTTTGCCAATACATAGTATACAATCATAAAAGAATGATTGTAATTGGCTAGAGTCCAAGGCTCCAAACTGAACCATGGAGAGTAAGTGAAACCATCAGACCTCGATAAAAATGTTGACCGTATCAATTTGAATTGACTTCAAAAAATGACTTAAATTGATATTATTTTAGAGACAGTTTTGGCACATGGTTAATTAAGGAAACAAATTCTATTTTCCTCCAAAAAGGAAAGGATGTCAGTCCTGAACACTGGTTCGACCCCTAAAGCAAGCTACGTACAGTCCTCTGCATACACTTACTGTAGTACTGTGTAAAGCACAGGTAGCATATTTGATCGTCAGAAGAATGAAAAATAGCCCAAATCATTAAAAATGCCCAAAACATTTTCCTGACATGTGCAGAAGCCCAAAAACAACAATTCGCATGGTAATCGCAAGCTCTAGTCAAACAGGTTTTCTCTACCGGGTGTCTTTCTTCACAGTGGCTTAGCCCATTGGCCATTGCCTAATGTGTAGTAAGTGTATACTGAGAACCTAACCTTCCTTACACATGTGTGATCTGTAGGAATCCCCTTACAAGTTGAGCTGCATTGCCAAGAATTTTGATAAAATTTCGTTCCAAAGTGCTAAAAAATATGTAATGTGTTCCAGTAAAGGTTGTTTAGCATAGAAGGGGTGATATTCTCACAGGATGGCTTTTTTCTTGTGAAAATGACTTTCATGAAATTTTAATTTTATTACCATATATAACTGTTATGTGGAACAAACTCATGTCTCTAAGTCCATTCAAATGCAATAGAGTTGCTGCAACCTACTGTACCCCACTCTTACAGTAACTAAAGATGTGTCCAAAGCCATGAGAGGAGAAAGAAAAGAGTCGTGGCCCCTATCCCACACCCCTTCCACCCACAAAGGACCCTCATATTGCTGTTACTAGAAAATATGCCATGCATAATTCCAATTAGTTGATCCAAGGGCAACCACAGTATACATTAGTTCAGTGTTAAAAAGGAATGACATACAAGAAGAAAATATAAATCTGGACAGCAAAAAGAAGAAAGGAAACAATACAAGGCAAATAATTTCATATTTTTCGCAAACATACAGTACATCATGCTTTTGAATTCTTATAATTGTATATAGACTCACAAAAATTATTATGATGAAATAATTTTGGAGATATTACCCAAACTTAGGCCTCAGCGCTATGTACGGCTTGAAATTGCTTCAAATCAAAACAAAGCTAGAGCAAACTTTCAAGTAATAACAATAAAAAGTGACATCTTGTTTTTTCTGCATCTGATATAACAGTTTTTTACAGATTTTTTGTTTTGATAATTTGAGAAATTTTAACAACATGAGAATGAGATCCCCTTTTCAAGGCTGTGTACAGACAGTTTAAAACACTCGGGAAGTGCCATTTCCAGCCATCTGGGGGTGTGTTAATTCCAAAACTTTTCTTGTGCGCTCCACGCCAACCAATGGTGGCACTCCGCTTAGATAGTCCTGCCAGCACTCAAACCATCCTGGGCAGAACCCTGCTCTAAGTCAAAAGTGCAGCTGTAAAATTTTCTGCTGCAGTGTTTCCACTTAATTTACATTGAGTCCCACACAAAATATTATTTCCTGCTAAAAAAGTAAGAATGTGTAACTGTTGGCTGAATGATCATCGTTCAGCAGGTGATGTTATGTGTAATATTGTGTGGTATATATCTCACCTTTGGTTTTGTTGGCATACGAATGCTGACATCTCGGCATAACTTCAGCGCAGGGTTTGCGTTTCTCTGAAAAAGTCGTCGTAAGTTTTCATGATAGTATTTCTTTTTTACGACCATTCAAAATTTCGAGTGGTAATTTTTAAAATTTCTGGCGTAAATGATTAAATGTACAATGCCTACCGCGATAAGCCGTAAACGGCAACGTTAGGCCTAGCCTAGCCTATATATAGCCTACAACAACGTTAGCACAACTTATCGATTAATTCAAGTGTGAATGAAGTAAGTTAATGCCGAAATGTTTTTATGATGAGAAAGGATCCTTGGATAATAAAAAATATTTCACTTCCCTCAAAGAGAAATTTGGCCGAAAATATCAAATATATTCCGTGTATGACCCAGCAACAGGTGTAGCTTTACCTAACGTTAGCAATATAACAACACAATGACAAGTGTATTTCCATTCAGTGTACATACAGCATGTATGCATATGACTGTATGACAGTGCCGCGGAATCCGAAACGTTCGTTGTCACTTGTCAAAAGTTGCAAGACATTGGGATAGACCATTGTTTTGGAGGTGTTCTTTTTGTTAATTATTTGGTTTTAAGAAAGTGTTTAGTGAGTCAAATTTTCTGTCGTAAAGATGGGCAAGTCAGAATTTATATTTACGACTGAATTGTATTTTTGGTCGTAAGTAAAATTTCTGTCGGCGTAAAAAACGTCCGTTTCGGCGTAAAACGCAAACCCTGCTTCAGCGTCAGCTTTACATGGAATGCACCCTGGCACCAAATGAAAATGAAATTTTTGAAAACTCCAATTTATCCCCCATTGACGTTGTACACGATCCAAATCTCAAAAATATTCCAAGTCCCATGATCACAAGAGTTTGTCACTTTGACAAGATCCCCTGCTCGCAAAAAGTAAAACCACTCCAACCTCCTACGGCCAGGTCTCGAGTCAGATCTGAACAAATCCTTACCTCCCACAGTTATATCCTTGGGGAAGGGGCATCCACAAGCAAACAAAAGTTTCGAAAACTCCAGTTTATCCCCCACTGACTTTGTACACGTTCCGAATCTCAAAAATATTCCAACTTTATTTCAGGTCCCAAGTCAGATCTAAACATATCCTGGACAAAGGAGTTTCTTAAAATTTTATTTGCCTGTGGTGGCCCCTTTGCAAAGGGTGTAGCCCTGGGAGGGGTCGGGATTTGTTCAGATCTGACTCGGGACCTGACCGAAGGAGGATGAAGCCATTGCCTTATTTTTTGGAGGTGTGGCACCTCATCAAAGTGACAACCCCTTGAAAACCATTGGATTTAAAATATTTTTGAGATTTGGATCGTGTACAAAGTCAGTGGGGTGATACAGTAAATTGACGTTTTGAAAATTTCATTTACCTGTGGTGGCCTCTTCCCCACTACCCTGCACATGGTCAGTCATTGTCCACGACTTCACTGAAAAAACATACTGTATATACATTGACATACCCCTCAGTCACAAAAGTGATGAACATTTTGCGATTTTGACAGACATGTGAGTCCCCAAAGCTGACTGACAGAAATTGTACAGTAGTTGTATATGAGGAGCAATGCTGAGGGTATCTTTGTACAAAGGGTCTGTACTATGTGATGGACATTCATAACTTGATGATGGCTCACTGTAATATTGTAGCCTACACAAGGTTCAGATGCAAATTTATTTTAAAACATGATTTTGCTAACTGAGACAATTCGGAAATTTGATTTGTTTGATGAATATACTGTAGGCCTATGCATTTTAATCTAATAATGAATTATTTGGTAAATGACAATTTTGGGTGGTAGCTTTCTGAACATGCAGGTGGTGGACACAAATCTATGACATTCATTCCCTTGGTCTAACAGAAGGGCAGGTACCCCGAAGGGTCATTTTTCCAAATAGTGTTTGCACCTGGTACCCGACCGACGATGTCAGGACCCAGTTCTGAAATTGCTACACGGATACAAAGTTTCACTAACATAGATTGCATGTGTGACAGAACACCTAACATGTTACTTTTTCCTGGCAAAATTTATCACGCACACGCCTAAGAACACTTGTCATGCCCATACATAAGATACGTTGGTGTTATGTTATATCAACATGCAAAGCAAAATTCTTATTACGACTTTACAACAAACTTGTAGCCTAACAGAAGTTATATTTTCGGGTACCTGGTTCCGAATTTTGGACCCGGTGCAAACACTTTCCAAAGGGTCATTACTCTGAAATGAGAATAGGGTTGTTTATTCTAAAGGGTTGTTATTCCAAAACAGGATTAAGGGTCATTATTCTGAATAGATAATAAAGGTCGTTATTCCCAATTGAACATAGCCTAAGCCTTATCAGAAAGTGGTATTCCCAAAGAATGTATTTTTCTAACGAATGTTTTGGTGCCTAGTTAAAGAATTCATGACCCTTTATCTCTGTTCGGAGTAAAAACCCTTATTCTTGTTTTGGAATCATGACCCTTCGGAGTAGCGAACCTTATGGTCAAGTCATCAGAGTAACGACCTTTATTCTCTAAATTCGGAACATTTGCAACTTTCATTTGACAGTGAGAATTCTGTACAACTCACACACTTTTTTAGTTCCAGTAGCTTAAAACACCCCATTCTAAATGATAATAAGAACATCGCATTCGTCCAAAAGTATAAGATAAAGACGGAATTATAAAATGCTGTTTCAAGATCTGTTCATTGGTCATAATTAGAAAGTCAGATCACATACATCAAGAACTTCACAAGTTGCGATCATTGCACTGACCAAGCAGATAATCTTCATCGAGTACAGCAAAAGATCATACCTGCCTAAGCCCCAAGTCTGTATTGGATGCCTCATATACTAGCACACATTAGGGCTCACAATAACCGACGGCACTGATAGCCATGGCTATCGGGAAAGGTGTAGCGGTATATTGATATTATTGATATTAGTCGATATTTGCTCCTTAGTAATATCGTCGATATGCGTTTTCAAAAATATCGATATATAGTAAAGTCTATATATAGTAATAATATCGATATTCCACTATTCACTTGGATACCAATTCTTCTAAAATAGCGACACTCAACACAAATATCGATATTTACTGTAGTAACAGCAATGACTCATAACCGATACGAGTGTTTTTAAAAACCGATACCTAAGCATCGATAGAGTCAAGTTACCAACGAATCTTTGGCCTAGCTTACGTAGGTCTAGGTTCACCTCTTGTGACCTAAGTAGCACAATACTGAGCTGTTCATCACAATGCTACGAGCATACATAGGCATACTGTATGAATTATTCCTGCGGTTTGCATACGCAGTGGAATACTTCAATGTAGGCCTACTGCGTACACAGTGGATTCGGTACAGACTGGTGATCGACTGCCAAAGTACACGTGGGGCGTAAATGGCTGAATATGTACAGAGCTAGCTCATGAGCCGTATCAGTGACACGAAAGTTTTTTCTACAGAATTGGTTACTGCATGCAAGTTTATTCCGAGACCTTACAAGTAAACTAATTTTTCATGATATTCAGACTTACTGTAAGATGATCTACTGTATCTAAGACTATCTCACAGAGTAAAGTTCCACAAACAGAAAATAACGTAACATTTTCGCAAATACATTCGTTAGAAGTTCAGTGTTGGTACACATACTGTACTACGTATGTGATTCCATAGGCCATAGGTTTAGTACAGCTTCGTAATTTTTCGTTGGGGGAGCTTTACGTTAATTCTGTTGACAACATGAATGTATGCAAACATATACGAACACGCCGCAATCAGTCCGTACATGCAACACGTGTAGCACTGTAGAAAATATTTACAGTTTGGACTCTTCCAAACAAACTATGCAACATACATAGGAGTATTGTGACCTTTGACTGGATCGGTGTTCTTTGATACGAGGGTTTTTTTAACTATTTTGTGGGATGTATATTTTGTTTGTTCGGGCGGAATTTTGCAAGTAGTTTTGACTGTAATATTATTCCATACATTTGAAAAAGATCGCTGACACTACGATGGGGATGATCCTGCAAAAATAGCTGCATAAAAGTTCGTATAGCTGCACTTGAAAGTATCGGGAAAATTCTGACATCCCAGGTACCGGACACATGCGAGAGTGCCGAGAAGCTGAAGCAGCTAGCGAGGTGCAGACCTACGGCGGACTGCACGGTGCCTGGAGTTTCACTACGAACAGTACTGCATTCATAGATTATTGGAATGTCTGAATACAAGAGATCAGCTAGGTATAAATATCGACTGCTAGTAACTTAGTGGTTATAGTTGAGTGTAATACCGACGAATAGTTGATATCGAAAATATCGGCCGGTATTTTAGATATATAGTGACTAGCTAAACAAGGCTGTTTTGATGCAGCATTGCATAGTGAACTACTTGCGAGGTATTTTACGAGAGTTAGGTGAAGAGGTACTTACTTCTTTGTGACAAACGGAGAAGGCCCCTGGCTTACGTAAGTCCAAAAGGAACACTTTTTACTTATCCCAAAACTTGCGAATCAAAATATGTCATATTTTGTTTGAAAGAAAAATACACTACACTTTGCTATCGGGCCCGTACTGATGGCCGTGGTGCCCCTCAGAAATGTCCTATGAAATAACATAGACCTATAGCCAATCTGCTCATTTTGGCTGTGCCTTTTTTAAGCTTATTTCGAGCCCTGACACATCTACAGTAACACCAAAGATAAATCTGGCTTTAATCGATTCGAGGGCAAAATCAATTGACATGCACTGTTATCAAGGTTTCTCTTTTATCTTGTTTCTTCGTTCTCACATTCAGGGTATTTTTTTTTTCAAATTTCCGTTTACAGCGGAAGATTGTAAAAAGACTTGGAGATATTTGAGGGACACTTATGTGAGAAAACGTCGGGAGTATCGACAGAAGCAAAGACAAGGTGAAGATTGTATGATCACATGGCCGTTGTACAACATGTTGAGCTTCTTGGATGATTTCATTGTTGAGAACAGGTAAATAAGGCTGGAATGCTTTCTGTTTTTGTTAGATGGTCTGCAAAGGTGGCAGGCTTTGCTGTTTGAAAACTGGAGTTTCCCTCACCATATATTTTGGAAGGAATATTCCAAATTTTTGTTCAGTTTCTTTATCCTTGTGTAAGGAATGAATTGTTTTAGGCAAGTTTCAGTGTAAAATGAAGCAGGGCTTGAAATAGACGTTGGACAGAGAATGCCGTGACCTTCATATTTTTGGCAGTGGCCTTGGAGCCCTACAAAATGGCATACTTGTCCAAGCCACCTTGGCCTTAATGGCCTTCCTTACAAAGTACAACCAATCATATATCGGACTCTGAACGCAAAATCTATCATTTGGCCTTACGTAGTGCCTTTGAGATGCATAAAAATGCCTAAGAGCTAATTAATGCAAAAATCGCCTTGTCCTTATGATGTCTTATTTTCAGGCCTGAAGAAGTGAGAAAAGGTTTAGGTATGAAAATTTTCTTTGCAATACTTCAGCAGAAGTACCTGTACTGTAGCATGAATTGGGCATTTGTGCATCTTAGTGCTATATGGTACTGTACATGCATATTTGTTAATGTATGTACACTAGCACTTTTCTTGAGAGGTTGGAAAATAAAGTGAAGAGCAGTTATTTTGTTTTGAAATAAGAGTTATTGTTTGCCTACGACTAACATTTTTCTGTTACTAATTTGTTGCTGTGCCATTTTAGTTTGTATTCTTGTGCCGTCTGTTTTGTTCTGTTCTGAGGGAAAATCAATTTACGGATTATGTAAGTGTTGTATTATTATTGCAAAGTTGGATTGTGCTAGCAGCAGTGTCAAGGTAAGTGAGTGCTTTTTGGAAAGATGTGGGGACCTTGGAAGATGGCATTAATTGTTCTTACGATGTCATCAGATTAACCGGTAATGTGAGTAGTGCAGGTGTGAAGGTAAGTTGCTTGAGTATGTGTATGTGAAGATCCTAAGTGGTCAGTTGAAAACAGTGGCCAGATACCACCCAATTTAAACTGAACAATTATCTTTGCAGCTCAGAAAACAATATTTCTGCACCAGGAATTAACCCTGATGGAACTTTTGATGGAAGCTGCGATGTTGAAGTGGTGGCCACTGTAGTTGATAATGACAGTGAAAATGAAAGAATTGAATTTGTCATCAAAGACAGGTACAGAAACAACATTTTTGACAAAATTTCAAAATTTCAAGATGCTCCAGTTAGGATAGAAAAACAAGTAATGCCACACAAAATTTAGCAAAATTTTGAGTACTGAAAAACATACCTAGTAGATAAAAAAGAAGAGTGTACTGTGTTGCACTCCTGTATTGGATTTTCACATTACATATAATCAAGATATCCTGATGCCTTCTTTGCCTTTTCAAGTTTTGAGAAGGCACCAGGAACCTACAAAGCCAAGTTTGTTGTATCAGATTTGTTTTATTTTCCTCACACAGTAATTAACAATAGAAGCCTATGTGAAATGACAGTCAAAGAATTAAGTCCTCCAGTGAAAGATTCGTCGGAATTATTTCAATATCATTTACCGTTCTCAAAATGTACATGTTCAAAGTTTGATGATGTCTGAAGAAACTCATTGTCTATGCAGATGTAATGATGTGGAGTGTTGCACAGTGTTAAAATTTCTTTTGTTAACCCTATATAAATTATCTCTTAATTACTGGTCTTGATAGATTACAGTTTGTTGAGTGATATCAATGTTTCCAAAGGAAAGAATGTTGACTTCCATAATAAACCCCTCAGGGGATAAAAATGCTATCAATGTCCTTGAAATTAAGGTTGAAAAAAACAAAGGCTAACATGAGCCATATATGGTATGTCCGTCTTTCGATGCCACATTTTTGCATATTTAGCTCATGTTTATTCATGATGCAAGTGTGAAATAGAAATGAGCCTGTGAAATGGTCAATATTTGATGGATTTTAATTGGAATTGTGGCTATTTTCTGGATATTTAATGCTTTTTACATTAAATACCAACTATGGTATTTTCACGCCACACGACCTTTAAGACATCTGTAAATTTAAGTTGGTAAACTGAAACTTTGCTGGAAATTCTCAAATCATATGAGTTTTTTTTTTTTTTGGACGAAATGATCAGTTGGATTCAAGGCATTTCAAGTATTATTGTATCATACTGTAAGTGTTGAGCTATGAACAGTGCTTTTTTATAGCTGATTGTTGGATGAACTTTATATTCCCGTAGTAGTTCAAATATCTTGCTATCTTTGGTTCAGATATTTTTACGAGTGTGTTTGAAAGTTTGAAATACAAAATGGTCACTTGAACCCACGAGCATGTTGAATTCAAGTGCCAGATGAAGGGATGGATATTTGTGATGGAATTACTCATCAACACATTAGAAGAAAGATATACTGTACAGTTAGCATATGTGTGTTTTTTATGCATTGTGTGTAGGAGTGAAAATGTGAAAAAAAGTGAAACGTACTTACATCTGTCTCAAAAAAGAGCACATTATCACCTTACAACAGATTTAGTAGATGTTTTAAGTTAAGGTTTGTTTACCTAGTCGAAATATGGGGTGGTTCAGTAAAGGGTGACTGTGGACACTATTGATTATTGGCCCTGTTTAATAAACAGATGATACATTTGTAATTCATGATGAACTTGTGGTACCTCAGCAGTTTTTTTTTTTTGCATAAAGTAGGCTAGCAAGTGTATATATACTCCTCCCATGTCTAAACCCCACCCCTACCCCATAAAATTTTGTAGGAAATAAGGGTTTTAAATCAAATTAAAAATTTTCTTACTGAGTTGAAAGCTTTGCCAAAGATACAGTATCACCGTTTTGCATGTACTGTAAGCCACCTTTTGTGAACAAAATATTTGGAAAGGTAGGTTTCCTTACTGAGCTAACTCTGCTGAAAGCCCGCACCAGGATGGTATGTCTTCCTCCAAAGAAAATGTTTTGAAAAAGAAAGCCTGGATATTAGTGCTCGTAGTATGTATGTAGAGAGGAAAGGTGTGAGACATACTGTATTACAGTCAAGTTATTCAGGACAAGAGCTTGCCATGCCAAAAGGGCACAGCAAAACTTAGTCTGAAGAAAGGGGCACTGAAATACTTTTGCAATAGCTTTGATGCCATTTGAAGGGGCAGCCATGACAAACATCAAGCAGGGAGCTGTGAGAGATGGAGAAACATTGACCAAATCTGCCAGACAATATGTTCTTGAGAAAAATTTGATCCTTTTCAGGAAGTCAAATTTGATTGACATGTCTTTTTGTTCTCATTCTTTGACGTTTGTTGGCTTTCATTCTTAACGATGATCTCCCCCTTTCAAATTGCAGTAATCCTGTAACAAAGACCATTGTCAAGATGTTGCTTTGAAGATAACTGCGTAGCCGATAAATGTGAAATGTTTTCACCGTTTTTTATCAAAACGACTGTTCACCCACTCTTAAGTTGCACAATTCCATTATTATTCTATTTCTTCATTAAGAAAGGAATATACCTGATTGAAAACCAAAGGGAGTCTAAATTTTGATGATGACATTTCAAACGTTTCCGGAGTGTTCCTGAAATAGCAAACAATGTATCTATGTTCAAAAAGATAACCTGTACCCTTTCAAAGCGCAGCATCTGGCGGCACAAGTTGCAACAAATTTTACTCTTCTTGACGGCTGGCAGTGTGATACCAATGGGGAAATAATCCTATGAGCTCCCTCAGATGTAGCAGACGACAAGAACAATTGTCTTTACTGTCTAATCCCTCTAATTTCTAGAGGAATTTCAGGGACCAGACAATGTGAAGCTTAAGTGTCGGCAAAACACCTAGTTTCAAAGGAGGAACAAGTGTTGTTTCGCCATCCCTTACAGCTCCCTGCATCAAGGTTCTTTTTTACTTCAGACATATAGAGTTATACATGTGTTACAGTATGACAAGCCCTGCATGATGGGCCCTTTTCCAGTCATTTCAAATTCAAAGTATTGAAGGTAATTTCATGTACAACAACTTAAACATTCCTGCTGGGGAATGGAAAGCTTTCAGTTTGCATCTGGATTTAAAGGGAATAAGCAGTCTCACCAAACTTACTTTGATAGCTGAAATAAATGTCAAAAATTTCCTCTTATTTCTATTGCAAGTATCTTTATAATATTTCAGAACATAAAGGTGAAATTTTTAAGGTAAATAAAACGGTTATGTTGCATAACTTACAAAATTCAGTTCCAAAATTCTTGTAACATGATGTAAAAGAGCCATTCATGAATAAGCAGTGATTTCACTGACTCAGGCACCCGGGTCAATGATGCACAACTTTTCATTTTGACGCACAGACACAAAACCGCTGGGGTCAAACTGACGCACAGTTTTTTGCTCCAGCAATCAGTAATGATAACGCAATTTTGCCAATACATTCATTGTGCAAATTAATTCACAAAATGTAGCACTTTCCCAGTTCCCATATTGATTATCGCCAGATTGAATACTGTATCATGTCTTACAGTAGAAGAAAAAGATAGTCGAAAAGCATCACAAATATAGAAAATAAACAAAAAACAGGAATAAAGTTTGTTGTATTAAACTCAAATTTATTTTGACCCCTTCTCTTTTAAATTTGACTCTTGTAAATTTATTTTGAAGGGTCTGTGACTCCTGAAAAAAAAATGCTGAGTGAAAACCCTGAATAAGGATACCTATACTCTTTCAGTGTGGGGTGACTGCATTGTCCCTTAAATGACAGTCTTGCTTGTCCCAGTTGTACTTTTGTCATTGAAAAGATTAACGGTTATTTTCACTTGCAGTTCAACACAGGAGGATAGTGTACTGCAAGCAGCAGGCATCAGCCCAGCCATCCTTGCCCCAGCATCTGTTTCTAACCATTCCGCAATGAGGCAAACCAAGAAGAAAAGCAGCACCAGATCGCTGAAGAAACTTTTAAAGAAACAGAACGGGAAATTTGAAGCCGCCATCATGGACACGATCATGGACCATCAGCGTAGATTGGAGCAGCTTGAGTTAGGGAATCAGACGAAAGATCTCGATGCTGTATATTTTGATTTTTGTGCCCATCGCTATAGCAACTTCACCTCTACCCAGAAAGCATTGTTCCAAATGAAAGTTGCTCAAGTTTTTATAGACATTGAGAAGCTCTCGTCTGCAGATGAAACTTGATTGAAATGGATTGTGCCTCCCTAGTTTTTGAGAGGAGTCCAAATGTGTACAGTGTTTAACTCATCTATAGAAAAATGTTTGTTATCATAGCCTGTGTGACAAACTTGAGGTCATGGGGCTGTATTCAGTCTTAGGACACTTGAAAAGTGTTTGGAAAGGAGTTGTTTGTTAATAAGTCTTTACTGATCAAAGAATTTTTCTTTATTTTGTGTAAGTTTTCTTGATTCTTGTTATCTAAGTGGATTTGGTATATTCATGCAAGATAATTCACAAACAATGCACCATAGCTTTGTGTCCCTTCGTAAGGAGCCAAGGAAGTCATTGTGTCGGTAGCGAAGACACAAAGTTGATGTGAAATTTGGACCACTATGTTTGGATTGATGAGGAGAAAATGTATTTCTTGTGAAAGTTTTCCAGATTTTTTAATTGATTTCAATTGATTTCATTTCCTTTGTGACCATAACCTGCAAAAATTAGTGCGCAAAAAGTAGTTAGCCTTTTACAAATGTAAAATAATATGTTCAAGCTGACATGTGTAAGGTACAGTCTTCAAGTGGCATTTAGCAGTTAGCAAACTTGGAATGCCAGTTTTGGCATATCTCATAACTTAATGATTCAGTGAGGAATGTGCTGCGGCCGTCATTGTATATAAAGTGTGAGAAAGGAAAGTTTCACAAGGGGGATTTTTGAATAATTTGAGATACTTATATTTATGATTTGTGTCCATCGGAGAAACAATAAGTTGTGTAAATGTTAGTCAGTTGTTATTTGTATTTTGGGTTTAGTTTGGTTGTTTTTAAGTGGTATAATTGTTCTTTCCCTGTAATGTAACTTAAACCTCCAGTCTTTATTTAGAACCATTAGGGCCACCGATTTTCCGTGAAAAAAAGAGTCAAATTCCGTTACAGCAATTTCAAATTCCGTGAAAATCCGTGCAAGGAATTTGCCAAATCCGTGACTTTCTGTTTTGCATTGATTAGTGTGTTAGGCCAGTGCAGCCTAACCAGACTAAAATCCATTCACCAGCTTAACGTCTAGGCCCCTACACATATACGTAATGGAGAAAAAAAAAACCCGAACAACTTGACTTACGATTGTTTGAGTGTGGGTCCCTTCTTCTTCTTACATAGTAAAAGATCCGTATAAAATTATATCCAAATGATATGCAGGTACTAAATCCGATAATTATTCCACAATTGAAAGTGTAACTTGTCAGTTAGAACGTTATGATCGTTCGATCATGAACGTAACAACAGAGCAAAGCATGAAACTTGAGTAATGTGCGCAACAGTTTATTATGACGCACTCATGCATAGTATACCATACGTACAGTACATGATACAGTATAAACAAGAATCAGCTACAGGCAACGGCATCGCGGGAAAACTTTGCAAGACTGAGCAACATTAGACCTACCGAAGGCTAGTAAATGCGCAACTCGCACCTGGTCCCACATACAGTAAGCATCGGAGGGGGTGAATTTCAACAGTTTTCTATCAGATTGTAGTCTGCTAGAGCCATCCAGTGTTACATACAGATTTTTAAACTTTTTTTTTTCATTTTGCCCTCTTGATTGCAGACTTCTTTCGCATTCTGAGAGATTTTTGAAGTTCCGTGATTTTCCGTGAAAAAAGTAAAATTCCGCGATTCCGTGACAATTTCCGTGATCGCGGAAAATCGGTGGCCCTAAACCATCATAACCATTTTACAAGTTAACAGAGTTTTTTACATTAATTCCATGGTGGAATTTGAGTAAACCTCTTTGTAAGATTGCTGTGAATGTTTGAATGTTAATACAATACTAATTTTTTCATAACACACAGGTACAATAGTAGAGGTGGCTATCCTTGTCGATTTGTAATTCATTTGAACCTTAAAAAGTACACACTAACACCCACCCCCACCCCAAATTTGTCTATACCTTAGTACAGTAGCTCTCAAGAAATGTTGTAAAATTAAGTTTACTGCCCTGTCTGTGGACTATAACTTGCATCTTCTGCCTTCATTTTTGAAAGGGGTGGAAACAAAACTACTTGAGGTCCAAAATTTTGGGGTATGGGGAATGTTGGAAGCAAGCCTGTGATTGGCCTACATAATCACTTGCTGGCAAAAGTATAATAATATAGGGCATTTGAGATACTGTATGTATATAGATAAAATTTACTGTTTGTGGTGCTGAAGTTTGTCACAATTTGTATTAAGTAAAAGGGGATTTTGAAACTTCCTTTAATATCAGAGTAATAAGAGTTTTGCACCCATGTGGATTTAGAACTACCACGGGCAACAAAGATGAGCCTATAAAGTTCCAAAGGAAGAATAATAATCACCCATTAAAGATTGCAGTGTTGGTTAATACAATACTTATATGCATTTCGTTCATTTCACACAAGTGGTAGGCAATGTGTTGCACTTGCTAATGTAAATGTGTATCCTACCCCCACCCCTTATCTCACCATACACTGTACTGTACCTCTATGTGTCTTACATCAGTTTAATCTTCATTGCAAAGTTTTAAGCTTGGGGATAAGTATCCTTCTTGAAGTCTTAGTCAAAGTGGTGTTGCAGGAGAGGGCAGAATATTTCATTGGGACCAGGAATGTTTAAATGACACACCTCACAAAGCCTTACGTTAGGGGCTGGGACCTGGTGCCAGTCCTATCCCTGCTTTAGAATGCGCTGTCAAGACTCTGAGAATAGTATGGTTTTACAAGTTAAATATGACAATGAGCTCATGAACTCTTGTCAGTGTGCACAAAGCGAGGAAAATTTCAGTGCACAAATCAAGGAAAGTGCTATCTCACTAGTTAAAAGACTAACCTCAGTTTTGGATTTGATAAGTTGGGATGTATAAACAGGCAATTTGTATGAAAGTCAGAAGCAACCTTCGTCATATATTTTTAGGAAAACCAGGCACTACATCTTGGGAACCATGGGGTAAAATGGCTGGTGCCAACTTAATGTAAGGCTTCCATCCCACAAAAGAACTGGTAAGGTTTGGTTTCAGCCATGAACTATTGTTTCCTTTGTTTTTATTGACTTGTGTGGCTCAATGGACACTTTTTCCACAGCTTTTTATTACTTAATGAAGTGACTTGATCAAAGTGGGAGCTGTTTCCCTCTCATCTGGTGATGATTTAAAACACTTTGAAGCTGTACATTTTAAGATATTTGGTAAAGTGGTGAAGCTAGAACCCATGACATACAGTGGACAGGTTTGCCTCGATTGCATTAGTTTGTTTCATAATGAAATCACACTTCATTAAGTGTACAGGTTCTCATAGCATACTACAGACAGAACTTTCAGTTCTACGAGTGTCGCTAATGCTGATTTGTTAATATTAATGCCTTTCACAATGTAAAATATCATACGTTTAGATGAAGACTTGATTTTTGAAATAAAACGAGTAATTTCCAGCAGTTGAGAATATTTTATTGTCTTGTTATTGTTGTCAAACAAGATAGCTTTAGTATTTTGATTCTTTGCTGAAGGAAAAAGGAATCTATGCAATCACGCTGGGGAGTGCATGTATATGTGTGTATGCATGTATGTGTGTTTGCTATGGTTGGATTGTAAACAAGATATCTCAAGATAGCAATGATGGATACTTCTCTTATTTGGTATATAGAATAATCATATTGAGAGAAAGAATTCTATTGTTTTTGGTGGAGGTCAAAGGTCATGTGAGGTCACAAGAGTTCATCAGCAGAAAATATTGTAATCAATTTCTAGGTATGAAGGATGGATACTTTTCATATTTGACATGTTGATACAATATAGACAGAAGATGAACCCTACTGGTTTTGGTAGATGTAAAGGTTATCTGAGGTAACCGGAGGTGAAAATACGGAACTCTTAAAAAGTGCTAGTAAACACATCTTAAGATGGCAAAGATGGACACTTTTCATACTTGGTATATAAATTTATCACATTGAACGGAAGAACCCTATTGTTTTCAGTGTGGGTCAGAGGTCGAAACCTTGAAAAACACGATATTTAAAGACAGTGATGATGGATACTTTTCATACTTGGTTTATAGATTTGTCACTTGTAGAGAAAGAGGTTTGTTGGAGGTCGAAGGCCGTTGGACATTCTTGTTTTGTTTCCTTGCAATACTGCTGTTTGAGCTAGGTGATTTGACAGTGATGATATTCAGTAATTTTGTCATGGTAAAACATGACTCACAGCATTGGACAACCCTCTCTGTAACCTTCATAGCAGGAGTCGAATGTGCGGTCAATATAGGTGCAGGAGTAGTACACGTCCGACGGGCGGACAACCCTCTCTGCTGGTATGGCTTTTATTTGTTATCATGCATACTCTCGGCAATTTTATTACCGATTTATGGTTGCGAATAGCGACCTCAGTATCGTCGAATCCCGGTAACTTTTACTTGACCTCTACTGCTAGGATATCTCCATGCATCATAGTGCTGAGACCATTCAACACCTGAACAAATAAACAGACTTTCAAGCAGACTGGAGTGATTGTGTTGACAAGCTATAGATCCATCCATGGCGTAGACACTAACAGTTTGTCTTTACTTCAATTTTATTATAGAGAAGTTGTTTTTTTAATGTGGGGTCAGAGAAAAAGGAGGGGTATTCGGTAGGTGAAAAAAATTCCGTTAGGGTCTAGCAGAAATTGTGATCCAGGACTGAGAGAATCTAGGGGTAGTTGTTAACCTTGATTGTCAATGGCGGCTCAAACGGCCGCATACGGCCTGCCCGCATCTCGATTTGGCCCCGAACTGATTTTCACATGGGAAAAAAAATCAGACTAGCCCCGAGAAAAAGAATAGCTTAAGAGAGTTTGGTAGAAGAACTCAAACTCATGGTGAGTTTTATCTCAAACTACGTTTTGTTGTTATTTAAACGCCGGTGGGGATCTCCACCGGCAAGTCATACCTTTCCGCAGACGTCATTTTGTGCATTCATTGCTAATGAAAATGTCCTGCTCATGATCTGTGAAGCTTACAGAATCGGCCGAATGGCATTTAAGGACAGGGCGGTGGCTAACACCACCTCATCCCTGGTAAGCGTTACGTGCATGCTCCTGCAAATTGTCGAGGGAACGGTTCTGGAATTTGGAGATTCTGGCCCCCCTTAGTGTGGACGTATCCTGGTGGTTTTACGTAAAAGCTCCGCTCTCTCAGTAACGTAGCCACTGGGGATAGTTTTTGGGAGCACACCTCTCATAAATATCCGAAAAAACCCTAGTTAGGCCTAAGAAAAAGAGAACGACTGGAGACCGAAGAAATGAGGGGGAATTATTAACATACAAGAAAACATGATAAATGAAGTAAAACATAAAACGTCTTTTCAAAATGCCTAAAATGTTTTCGGCGCTTTCCTATCGTAGGTTTTGGTTTCATTATTCGTTCGTTACAGATTGAGTGGAATTATTGTTTTAAAGCCCCTCTACCATCCTCCTCACCCTCAAAACCCCCCTGTATCATCAAACCGTTCGGCTCTTAGTCCTGGTTAGGTGTTACAAGGTAAATGATATTAGTGCGACTTCTTGGGCATGTTTAGGGCGCATCTATTAGATCTAATGTCATTTGAAGGTATAGTGTCAGTCTTAACTCTAATGTCCACAAATTGAAATACTCCACATTTGTCCCCCCTGCCCTTGTACCCCACAAGGGTTCTAATCTAGGCCTCACCCCCTTTGGAGAAGCTCCTCGTGTTCATGCCGCCCATTTGTACATGTACATCCCTACGACTAAATCCTGACTAAACGCACTTGCCAACTACAGTAGCATTCCTGGCGCTATGTTGATGTATAACATTTTTGTCTCAAATGCGCCCCTCTTCCTCAACACGTGTCTGTTTGGCCCTTGCCCTGTAAAAGTTTTAGAATCACTGGAACTTTACGAGATATAACCCATGAAGTGTAAGGGTCTTCTCAGTCATGTTGGTCGAAGTGCGCAGTCGACGGAAATTGGGTTGTAAACATAGTCGTTACGAGAAATGAAAATCTGCCGGCATTTGCCGTACGAATGCCACTAGCGATACAGATCTTATGCATATGGCAGTATGATGTCACAGAGCAGAAAGTGCTCCCTCGCGTTGAGGAAAATGGCCTATCATTGCAAGTTACACCAACAATGCAGACAGCTGATTTGTGCACCGGGGGATACCCGCGTAAGTCTACTACACGCGCGCGCGAAATCTACGCCGACGTGAGTGCTCGTGTGCTTCATTGTTTTTCTCCAAAATGACGTTAGTGTGATGTCAATGCATAAGGTTTATATACTCTGTAATGTTCCATTTACTCCCAGACGCACACGAACGTAAAAACATTACACCAGAGAAATCCCACGCTTAAAAGTTCTCTGCAAGAAACGCCCAACTTGAGATGGAAAAGGTCTATAGAGGTTTTTCACTGACGTCACTGCGTTCGCGCGTCTCTCTATTTTGACGGCCAGGCGCCCAATGTATAACAATCGTAACTAAGATCCTGCAGTCTTTTGCGCATGAGCAGTGACGGCCAGTGAGCCAAATTGAAACGCGCTGACGTCACGTGAAAAACCTCTATAGACCGTACAGAGAAATCCTAAGCTTAAGCTTAGGATTTCTCTGAGACCGTATGCATTGACGTCACGCGACGTCAGTTTGGAGGGAAACAAAGAGGCACATGTGCACGAACGGCGTAGATTTCGCGCGCACGTGTAGTAGAACTTATGCATATGATGTCACAGAGGAGAAAGTGCTCCCTCGTTTGGACGAAAATGGAGGAAATGCGCGTATCATTGCAAGTTACACCAATACATGCAGACAGCTGATTTTTCAACCAATCGTAAGTCTACTACACGTGCAGCGAAATCCACGCCTTTCGTTCACGTGTGTTTCATTGTTTTCCTCCAAAATGACGTCAGTGTGATGTCAACGCATAAGGTCTATTGGCAAAATATTTAATAATGCGCACTCACAATGCCGTCGCAGGCAACGAAAAAGGAGATTCCAATAGACGAATTAGAAAACTAGATTTTGCTGTACCATGTAGTACCGCAGATCAAGTCCACGGACATTTTCGCACAGATACGAAGGCTTCGAGCGACTGTTGATTTTGTCTTCCACAATTTACCGTCATTCTTTCCAACTTTTTCGGTCCAATTTAAGGAGATTAACTTCAGAGAGAATTTTTCCGCTAAAGAAAATTATCTTTGACCCGTGACTGATGTCCAGAAAACCGTAGTTTTAA
The DNA here is from genome assembly GCA_029531755.1 of Holothuria leucospilota. Taxonomy (NCBI): domain Eukaryota; kingdom Metazoa; phylum Echinodermata; class Holothuroidea; order Aspidochirotida; family Holothuriidae; genus Holothuria; species Holothuria leucospilota. The sequence goes on from CM055965.1 coordinate 16,702,562, forward strand.
ACTGGAAAATTGTGCTTGATTTTAGGCCTACAAATATCTGTCTTGCACATGAAGTCTCTGTTATGGCACACTTTCCTTCCCAGGATGCATTGTACATCGAAGTTTCCCAAGTCGTGTATTCGTCTACTTTCTGCTTGTAAACGTGTCGAGACCGCATGTTTGGTCTATTGGTGGAGCATCCGCCTCTCACGCGGGAGGCCCGGGTTCGATTCCCAGGTCGAGTCATACCAAAGACTTTAAAAATGGAACCTACTGCCGTTGTGCGTGATGCTCTGCATAAGCAATGGAGTTAGGAGAAACAATCCAGTACCACACAACTGTACAAGAGGCCGTGGACGCCGCTAGATTAAACCAAGAGGTTATAAGTTGAAGCGTAAAACCCTGTCTGACTAACTGTAATCGTGCCAGCGTTTACTCGTGCAAAACCCTACATGAACGCATACATCCTTGCGTACTCTACTCCAGCCAATGACATGCAGCCACAGTTGTATAGCTCACTCTTCTCGGTTGCCGAGATGATCACAGATCGATCATACGCTATGCGGAAAGCGCGCACAGCAGTACTACTTGGTTCAATTGTGATTCTTGCACAAGAAGATCAAAATATCCGAAAGAAGGAACGCGCGACGCAGTGATGTCGGTGAAAATATCTGTTGTGACACCTCAAAGGCGCTGTATGGCTCGTCTCAACTTTTGCTTCACGGTCGCGTTTCTGTGACGTCACAATATGTTGAGGGGCTCGTTAGATTATACAGCAATAAACAAACACATTTCACTGGACATCTGGATGTTCAATGACATCCATCTCGATGGAGAGCGACCAGTTCCAACCATCCCAGGCGACTAACTATAATTTAAGCTACAGAAGATCAACACTGAGTCTACCACCGATTAAATTCCATCAGATTCCCTCCATCGCTCTGAAGGAAGTACCGAAACTTCCACCTCGAAAATTCCCAATCGAACCGATTGGCCCCTGCAGACGTTGGGAGAGGCTGGCCAGATTTCAAGGGCAATTACCAAATATAAGGTACACTTTTATTTTGTCTTTAGCCTATATAAGAAAATATACTACATCTATATTGTTGTCTCTTACCATATATATGGATTGTATGTTCTAGAAAATTAACCAGTATAGTCTTACTGCCACCCTTCACAAGCAAGACCAGCGTATAACGGACCAGTCAATTCGCCCCCTAGCACAGTCGCTCCTCACAAGGTCGCCCTACAAGATCGCCCTGTGACAAAGACGGCCCCGACATGTAGTGCTGTCGGTTGGATCATACCTTGGCTGTCGTCAACTTAATTGACATCAAACAATACGAAGTGCAAATCAGCCGCCATATTGATTATGGGTACCAAAAATGAAAAATAAAATGCGCCAACTAGACAAGGAAAATACGTAGGCCTAGGCCTACTGGCGTATTTCACAATGACAGTGTTTTCCCTTAATGAATAGATTACTGCTAAGAGCAACATTAATGTTATTAAAAAAACACAATAACAACAATTTGTTCGAAATTTGCCTTTCCGGGCTGCCAGGAAGCTGTAGCCCCTCTCCTTTCTCCACCCCGCCGGAGTTAGTGCAAAAACGTCTGGCAATTTTCTCTGGTATTACATAATTTTCACAGGTAAAAACGACTCATCCTCCTTGAAAATTAATCCTGTGCGCCTATGTGCTTTCTTTAGAAGAAAGGTCATTATTTTGTGGATTTTTTTTTTCAGTGTCAATAATAAAGTCAAGTTTTATTTAACCATTGGTAGGTTATTCACGGACAAACCAATTGTACGAGAACTTCCCCCGAAAACTGTCAGATCTTATGCAATCAGAAAATTGAAGAAGGGCGCCCTACATTATCCAAAATTGTCAAGGGCAAAAGAAGAGGAAGAGGAAGAAAAGTCGGAGTTAGAGTGTGATCCAGAAGATAAAGTAGCCAGTGACGTCATCGACGATTTATGCAAACGATTTCGTTGGACAACTACAAACGAAAGAGCGATTGAGGGTGCCCACCTACCGTTACCTGAGGTAAGTTATCAAGATATATAGTCAGCTGCGCCACTCGGATTTCAAAAGTAGGGGAAGGGCAAGTGGGGGAGGTGGGGGCAAGCATAAATATGGAGGAACAAGTTGTGTGTGCGCATTGCTTCTGTAAAATGAACACGAGCAGACGGGGGTGGAAGGGAGGAATGCCCCTCACTCCAGATTTGGTGGCACCACTATAGTTTACCAATATTGACCAATATTGAAAAAAACCGTTCATATCCTTAACATATTAGGTAACAACAGGGCCGTGAAAGGTTTTTAAGATTTTTTTCGGGGGCATGGGGTGCCTACGTAGCACACCGTACGGTATATTCTTGTTACCGTAGGTCATATTCCACTTTTCCCAAAGTCCCGCCGACTCTCTGTCGAAGAGCCGAAGGGCGAAACCAAACTTTATATCTTAAACGGAAAGCTTCAAAGTGGACCTGGCTAGAGGCCGCTTCATTGGTGTAGGCGAGCCTCTTAGCTTGTGAATCTTTGTAGGCTGTTTAAGGTAATTTTAGACCGTTGTAAAATTACTTATTGGAAAAAATATTTAAATTGTTAAGAAATAAAGGAAAGGGCTGAATCCTCACTCTAGCCATTCCAATTACTTTGTTTTTGTCATTGTTTTATTTTTTCTTTTTATTTATTTATTTGTTTTATTGTTTTGCCTATGCATTTCATTTGAGATACCCTGTTGCAATTATTTTCTTTACCTATGTTATATACGCAGACTTTTAACTTTTAAACTACGTCCTTGGTTTAGATTCCTTTGCCATCAACTGAACTCGAGGAAACTTCGAACACTTTGATGCATCGGCCGAGGATATTTGAAGAACGTCCCGAACCCTGGCAGAGAATCGCCACTATCTGGGATCGATGTCAAACAAGGAAACATGTTGGGCAATCATTAGGGAATATTAGTTCCGCCGAAGATCAGGGAATTGAAAAGAAGAAGAACCAAACGGCTGGAAAAAGGTTAAATGACAGCAGCTCTGAATTTTGGTCGATTAAACTTGTGTTAGATGAAATACGAGTATATTTTTGCCATATCCTTAGGCGCATAAAACCAACGAGCACGGGGAGGGGCACTGGGGCTAAAGCCCCCTCCCCCCCCCCCATTTCGGGCAAAATCCATTTCTCTGCCAAATTTAAAAATAACTGGGCAATTTTTCGGGTATTAAAGGCTTTGCAAGGGCAAAACGGCTCAGCCCCCCCTTCCTTCCGAAAAAAAAAACATCCCGTACATGCGTAAGCGGGCATCCCGGGTGGCGAGGAGGAACTGTCCTCCCACAATTTTTGGAGATGCTGCCATTGACTTTTATTATGAAGGCAGAAAATTTTTCTTTCCATTCCCTTCCCCACTTAGTCACAAAAATATTTTCTTCCTGGCATACACTACGTACAGTCTAATAAAGCAGCCATGGTTCCAGAGGATGAAAGTTCAGTTCAGTTCAGTCTATTTCTTCCTTCTCATAATTACAAAAGATATGTACAATCAAATTGATGCAATTTAATAACACATATACAGAACGATATTAAAGAATGTTGTCAGTACTAATAGTACATGAAGGGATGAGAAGGGAGAGGGTACCAGAAGTAAGTTGAGAGACTTTTCTAGTCTGGCCCCTAAAAGTACAGAAATATAAAGAGAAGTTACACAAAACTTCGGATTAGGCTTAGAAAAAGAGAAAACAAAAATGATAATAATAATAATAATAATAATACAAAAAGGAAAGAAAAAAAGAAGAAAGAAACTTATGAAGTGTTATCCAAAAACAGAGATTTCAGTTGAATTTTGAAAGTACTTAAACTGGCAGCATTTCTAATGTTATTGCTCAAGGAGTTCCATAGGGAAACTCCTGAGCTTCTTACTTGGGAATGGGCAAGTTGAGTTCTGGTGAGGGGTTGGGATAAACTATCTTTCATCCTAGTAGAATAACAATGAAAGTGGCTATTTGTTTGAAAGAAATGACTGAGGTCGATAGGCAGGGACTGGTGCAAGTGTTTGTACAAAAAAATACCAAGCTGATAGTTATAAAGGTCCTTCAGAGTTAACAATCTATGATAATGAAAAAGTGGCTGTGTATGGTCGTAGAATGCAGCATTTGAAATAAGACGAATAGCACGTTTCTGGAGTGCGAATAAATGATCAAGGTAGGAACTCGCTGTAGATCCCCATAAAAGTAAACTATAATTCAAATGTGGGAGTATTAAAGCATTATAAATAATCTTTAGTGTCTTACTTGGTACATAGTGTCTTACTTTACTGATTACTCCAATTATCTTAGATATCTTTTTGCTAACTTCCCGTATGTGATCTCGCCAAGTTAATTGATTGTCTATTGTAACCCCAAGAAAATTTGTACTGTTTACACTGTGTATATTAACATCATTGTATGATAGGGTATAACATTGAGTAGGGCCTCTTATATTACTAAAAACTATAAGCTTAGTCTTTCCAACATTTAATGATAGCTTATTTGCAGCGAGCCAATAGCAAACATTTTGAAATTCATTGGCGACAATTTTAAGAGCAGTGTGCACATTCTTATGATGAGTGTAAACAGTCGTGTCATCAGCAAAGAGGATAAACTGGAGTTCAGATGATGCCTTACATAAATCATTGATATAGATTAAAAAAAATGGGCCTGAAGTAATGGTGTTGGGGTGTAGGGTCCGACCTCGACTGCTTTTTCAATACCACAAAGCAAAATCGCGTTTCATTCCATTATTTTCAGTTTAATAAAGCAGATGGCCCCTCTGAAGAGAGCTCTTGTTAGGACTATATATAACTGATCGCCGGTTGGTCGAAGACACCGTCACTGCACCCGCGGTTTTCAATGTCATTATATAGGTGAAGGCATACCCAATATCATTTACTTTTTCCAAAGTCACCTCTACTCCTTGGCGAAGAGCCAAGGGGGGAAACAAAACGGTCCTCGAGAAGGATTTCTGCTCCCCAAAGGAGCTACGTCCCCGACGGGACAACAAACTTAACTGACCAACCTCTCGACCCTCGGACCAGGGAGCTGGAAGCCAGCTCCCTGCTGCCAGCTCCCTGCTGCCAGCTCCCTGCTCGGACCTCTACGTCAAGGGTCTGTAATGCGTGGTCTCGCTCTTGACTGGCTGAAAAGAACAGATACTACACATGATCTTAGCCAAAAGGCTGAGAATATCATTTCAGTGATATCTCGACGAATACGGGGAAATTTCGTCCCTCGTATAGAGGGCGCCGTCGAAAGTTAGTATAATGATTTCTACCAGGGCATAATTTTAAGTATCAGTTTTCTATTTTCTTCCACAGGGAAGAGGAAATATTTGCAGGAGGTGGAAACTTCACACAAACTATTGATTTATCATAAAAAATAAAATCCATATACAGACCTGTTCTATTCCTTATAAGCCAAAGTTTTGCAAGAGTTTCTGCAGAACATTTTCTGATGACTTTTTTCTTCGACGTAATATATCGTGATAATTGCGGTAACGTTTATATTACTCATGTAGTGTACTCGAGATTGAGTGAATAAACATTATCGGTCTATAAATGAATTTGCCAAAACTACCTTATTTAAATAAAGCCCATTAATCACGAGCTGATTTTTATTATCCATTCATAAGCAGCTCAGTAGTTATAATGTAAGGGGATGGGGGTATCTCTTCATCATGGAGTTCCATGCAATCTTAACTATCTTATTGTTGTTTTCAGGTCTCAAAGAAATCTTCGACCAGACATATCCGTCATAGAAGAAATATATAAACTTTGTGAGAAAGAAAATCTGACGAAGACGTTGTAAGTCAAAAGGCTGATCAAATTTAGTGCCGTAAAATTATATAAGGGTAATAGTTGAATCGATAACTACTTAATATTCTCGTCATCCAATGGTCAGATGGTGGTCGACGGGAGTGGGGTTTAAGGGGATGTTTCTCCAATGGAATTTTGACATGCTCTTAACCCCACGATTTCACTATAATGCACCTCCCCTTAAGTGTACGGGAAAAATTCTAGGGGGCTGAGATGGGTATTCCCCGAGAAAACCCTAGTTTCCCGAAAAAAAAAATTGCGTGATCTTTTTCAAATATTTACCCCAGAAATAGGTTTACCCCAAACTCAGGGAAAGTTGCATCCCCCAGCTCGTACACCCCTCAATTAACCTCACTTTCAAACCCGATATTTTAGTGACATTTTTATTACAAATTAGGTGAAAAACATTGCACAATTTGACATCACAATCAAATACACTGAAATAAGACCCCGCTGGAGCCTTAATCCTACAGGTTTAAAATGTCTCAATCGGCCAAGGGCCGGCAAATCGCAGTACTGGCTTCGGTCTGAGTTAAAGTTTGGCATAATTAATCAAACGTTTCATCTTAGAAGGGATAAGCTATTTCCTGATCTTAGTAATCTACACCATTTACTGGTTAAGTCGGCGTTATGAACAGATGGAAACGACATTTATTTCGTAATGGCGCTCCTACCTTCAAATCTGCACTAAGCTGTGAGAAGGTGCTGAGAAGTTCAGTCCGTTTGAATTTCAAAAAAGTGATTTGATTGACTCGGTACTTACGTATACACTCAGTATTTTACGCGAAAGCGTGCAGAAAGAATAAAATGGGGATAGGCCTAATGGAAGGTCAAACGGATCAACTAGATTTTTGCTTTCTCGGAAAGTTAGTAATGAAGTGATTTTTTTTTTGAAAAGGAAACGAAGTACCCCATATAATTGCCTGTTTAGAAGGCAAAATAAATCGTTCCTTAATGCTCAGTAGAACAACTGCTTGCCCATGCGTGAAAGGTACTTTCACTAATGACATTAGGGATTCCGATATGGCATGCCCATATTTTTGAACACTGAATTTTGCAAACCACCAAAGCAGTGTCTCAACAGTACATATTACTTTTTCTAAAGGGGGAGGCTGGGGATGGGGGAAGGGCTAAAGCCCCTGTCAAAAATGTGGTGAGGGAGGGGGGTATGCTTCCGCTTCCATGCCTCAATTCAAGGACGAAAACTCCCTATTTGTTCCCTTTGTAAAAATGTCAAAATTTGATGTAATTTTCATTAAAATTTGCTCCTCAGATATTACACTAAATTCCATCTATCGACCCTCAAATATTCAATATTTTCCCGAGGGAAGGGAACTATCCCCTCCACTTAGACCTCCACCAGGACGGCGGTCCGAAAAGCTTTTAGCTCCCCTATCAAGAACAGCTTCCTACGCCTATGGCTTTTTCTAACTTGAAGAAAGCACACGGATGTTCTGATTGTTCTCTTTAACACGGAAAAGCATAACCCGCACTTATAATGAACGATAAGATATATGTAGCGATTTACAGATGTTACCGTCAGCGGTAATGATGGATTCACGCCACTGCCATCAAACATGAACTTTGCCCCTACCGAATATGAGCAGATAGCTGCGTTGTCGGAGACAATAAAATGTAGCTGAAAGAACTTAATACCATGCGTCTATACGGATTTTATCTTTTTCTAAAAGACCCTTCGGCAGTTCGGCTGTACTCCGGAGGGCGAAAACCAAACATTACCCCCCCCCCTCCCGAAGGGGTTCTGCGTCTCGAATGAGCCATGTCTCATGATGGGACACTATGATCTAACATGACCATATTCTCAGCCCTTCAGACCCATTTATTACAGGTCTGTTATGTGTGGCCCCAGTCTAGACTGGCTGAAAAGAACAGATGCCAGGCACGATCAAGCAATCTTGTACGTACAGTGCAAACAAGACATGTCTTGATGGCTTCTAGACTGTATTACAAAAGAGGGCAGCCTTTCACGCCTGAAGGAGAAAACCACTCTATTTGTAATTCACGCTCACGCTTTGTAGTTCCGCTACTCAGTAATGTTATCATAATAATACATGGCATTATCTTCTTCAGCACACTAATACACATACAGACATACTTAGTAAGCCTAGAAGGTTATCTGTCTGAAACCAATACGAGCGCGCTCGCACGAACACACACCCACACATACACACAAATAAGTGGAGAAATGATTCAACCTATATTTTGCCGTTCACACAAAAGGATAGCCTAGTGTGAATCACAGTTTTCAGGAAAACTTAAAAGTGATGCGTATTGCAGATTGCGGATAGGGTATACGGGCAATCTACTGAAAAACCCACGAGAGGAATTTCGGCAGAAACTTAACTTCCGTCTAGTTACATTGTTTTTATTACTTATTGCCCATAAAATTGGCCATAAACATTCACGGAGTTTAAAATACGCTAGGTCAGTGAAAAGTTAGAATAAATGAACTATAGAATAGTATAAGTTTAAATACTGGGGCAGTGTACCCAGGCATATGGGGTGACATGCTATGAAATTGAGCACATAGAAAAGTATCTCGTTGTGAGTTAGCAGCCTATGAGTACAAGTGTTATTTTTTTTTTTCGAAAGGACTTAATTATACAAAAATTCATTTCGACAGTAATGCCGTTAAAATGTGTGCATATGATTACGAATAAATCCAACCTCACGGGTAGAAATGCAGAAATACAGACAAATGTGAAAAGGCATAGATTTCTAGTAACTCATTTCATTACCTGTAGAGTAATCACTCTTTAAATGGATAGCCAAACGGTTTTTAGTCATCATACAGGACACGAGGGGCGGATTTAAGGTGTGCGGGGCCCTATAGTCCATTAGGATTGCAGGGACCCCCAAAATTTGTATTTACAGCTTCCATTGAAATGCTCTCCACCTTCGAGTAACATTTTATTTTCACTAATTCTTAGAATACATTACATGTAATGTGATAGTGCTTCACCGTCTCGAAAGAGGCCCGCCCTCTGACTAATTTGAAAACATGATATGTTAGTCAAAGATTGTACCGATGGTTGTTGTAAATAATTTGTAAACTTTATACCTTTTAGGGTGGGGACCCCTGCGAGCGAGGGCCTCATATAAGTTAAAATGATGCCTCAAGTAATAGTGCAGTGGGAGGATAGGTCAGCTGCAACAATAGTTTACACAACTATGGAAAAGTTTCTTGGAATGAGGAACGTAGTCATGGAGGGAAGTTGAGGTTAAAAAAGAATCTCAAGACTCATGTGTGGAAAAAATACCAATAATTTGCCAGGATCAAGTTTCGGAGGATTCCCCCGGTCTCCACCTGAAGTTGTCCCTGAAACAAACCAGGGGCCATGAGGCACGTCCCCGGGCTCACGCTTGAAGAGGGGAGGGGGTTGCTGTCCCACGGTGAGCTTGGCGTCATTGGATTACCGTGGTGCCCAATACTACCCCTCCCCCAGGAAAAAATCCTGGCTAGTCACATGCGTTGAAGTAAATGATTTAGAGTAGCCACATTTAGACACATGCTGATAGTCTCGGCAGAGAGGTGAAATGGGAGGACGTTATTATTGATACATTTCTTCTTTCAGTGAAGGGCTCTAAATGACTAGTGTATGTATTAAATGTTGAAGGAAATCCCAATGTTTGGAAAACAAAAATCTCTGGTCGTGGTATACGTTTATCATGTCTTGTCTATATGTGCTGATTTACGTTTTTCATCAGCGTTCGTCAGTGTCCTGGATACGCCGGCTTCCTACCTCGGTCACCCCTGAAGTACGAGCCGATGACTCGGGTACCGAAGCAAGATCTGTACATGATGTCATCGATGGCCGCTGCTTATCGGTAAGGTTATTAGTCGTATGACGCAGTCCCGACACAGGAATGCGTCACACACTTCTTAAACCTATCATTGATCGAACCTTTCTACTATCAGAAGCTCACGAGTGAAAGTGCCGTACTATTCTAAGATTTCAAAAAGTGTCATTATATACTGCATGCAGATGGGCGGACTAGTCGTTGTGACGATGTGGCGATCGTCGCCCGTGTCGCTTGGTTTAGACCGTCCCGTGTTGGGCCGGTTAAAGTAGTGTCACGGTTCTGTTTCCCTCCCAGGGTCGGTCACCTAATTTTTGCCGCTGCCGCTTCAAAATACCAGTCCGCTGCTGAGTATGCAATGTGAAACGGTTAATCTTCAGACAACACTCCATATAGCCTAGACTCAAAGCTGTTCAGTATGGGTGCATGTCTCAAACGGCATGATGTAAGTGATGTATAGGGGAGACGATTCTCGCCATTGTTCATCAGTGGCGTAGCTACGGGGGCTTGGGGCGCCACCCCCACAAAATCGCCACTCCCTCAGCAGTGGTGGCATCAAGGGGGTATGGGCATTTGGCCCCAGTCAGAAGCTCTGCCCCCAGATGCCCCCCACTCAGCTCCTGAAGTAAAGTGGCCTGACAGGAGGAATAGCAATACACTGAAATTATTTGGAATCTTTGCATTGGATGATGTATTATTAACCAAAATATACCTATCCTGAAGCTTAATTTTTACCAGGAGATATGCTAAAACCTCAAAGCTTTCGGGGGCTTCGCCCCAGACCCCCACCAGGGGTCCTAGGGAGGGCCCCTGGACCCCACCCTCTTAAAGGTACAGTAGCCTGACAGGAAGAATAGCCTATAATACATTAAAATTATTTGGAATCTTTGCATTTGATGATGCATTACGAACCAAAAATATCCTTCCTGAGACATAATTTTTCACCTCGTGATATGCTAAAACCTCAGAGCTTCCTGGGGCTTCGCCCCCTGGACCCCCACCGGGACTAAAGCTCCCGCTTCGCGCTCGATTTCGGGCTACGCGCGAAAATTTTTTTCCCTCCAACATTTTCTTTTGCCCTCCAATTGCCCCCTCACTTTTAAAATCCTGGTGCTTCCACTGGCACTCAGACGCCCCCACTGACGATCTGGGACAAAAGAAAAATCACTCGACTGGGCTACTCAACTTGATAGTGATAGACTGGCTGTGGAAAATCTCCATTCCAATCAATACACTGAATCCATCTGGATAACTTCACTCTGAACAATTCGGATAGATTGTGACAAACAATGTGTTTGAGAATAAAATAAAATCAAACTTTACACTTTTTTTCACCAGAATTGAACATCTTGATGGCTGCTATCTGAAACCTGGCAAGTGCCATTTCTGGCTATCTGGGATGTGTTAAAATCTCAGATTTTCTTGGTACGCTCCACGCCAACTAATGGTGGCGCTCCGCTTAGATGGTAAACGGAAGCCCCCACAAAAATCTCCACCACCTCCCCAGAGCCTCCCAAACAAAAAATCCTAGCTACGCCGCTGGTGTTCATCCATGATCTACTTGACAAAAGCCGTAATTAGCCCCAGATGGGCTTTCTCACTAAGCCTAGGCTTTAGCCCTAAAGCACAAGGATTTAGGGCTATGGTTGTTTCTCCTTTAAACTTTTTAAGCTTTGACCGCTGATTTGTGTACACATAACGCACAGTACGTGTCCCGCTCGCAATAGGTCGACGTCCAAGATGGCGATACAAGTAAAATCAGGAACACTATGACGTCAGTTGAAGTATCTCTTTAATCTGATAAAGCAGGTGGCTAAAACAGTCTGAATGATTTTTTATTTCCAGTTCACTTCCTTCGTGCGGAAAATCCAGGTATTCTCGCAGAGGTCCGATGTCACGTACAGTTACTTTGACGTACCCCTACAATCCTTATAACAAGGTTGAAAACGTGCCCTATTTCCGAAAAGACATGGGAACCAACTGGTAAATTTGATCGTTAACAACACATTGTAACCCAAAGCGTTTGCTTACTCCTGAGCAATTTCTTCAATATACCATGATAATTTTTGTTAAAATCATCTGTGAAAAGTTTGGAAGGTATGAATATGAAAAAAGAGATAAATTGCAGAAAAAGAGAACTTGTTGTTCAAATGTCATTTTTTTTAAACAATTTTAATTGTAATAATTTATATATTCAAGAAAAAATGTCTGGGCTTCTTATTTCCACACGATCAATTTTACTGTAATTTATTGTACCTGTAAAGGTCACCACTTATAAACTCCAGTATATAGAGCACACAACTGGGACATATTAATCAGTATAACATGTTCTGCGTGTTCTGCTTTACCGATTACAACTCAGTTTGTTTCTGTCTCATCGTGCTAAATAACTGGGGCAAGACATAACACTGCTTACAAATTCGTCCAACAAATGAAATTGCGAATAACAAAATCTCTTCTGGATGACTGATTTTTTGCCTCATTGTTGACTAAAATGACACAATTAAGAAATCATGGTTAGGAATGCAGTGCAATTAGGCTATAATTGGAAAGGTAGAGGAGTATATTGTGACATGTTTTTTTTTTTTTTTTTTTTTTTTTGTATATTGTGGCATGAACATTTATTGTGACCCATTTATCATAAAGAATAAACGGGTCACATTAAATTACAAAACATGTTTTCCTCCGAGACTGAGCAGTTGCTCCTAACCTGTTGTGACTTCGAAAGTTGTTACCAATAAGAATTTGTGAGGGAGTGGGGAGGGTTGGGTAATAACATTCGTGCCTCACGGGGTTAAGATATATGCAATTATATAATTTATGTGACTCCTGCAGCCGGCAGGTGATTACAGAACCTGAGGTGTATTAATTCAGGAAATAACTTATATGAAGAATTACCAAGGGGCGGTGGTAAGGGATGTTTATAACATATTTAAAGAAAAACCTAGACCCAAATTCAATTGTTAATGTGTTACAGAGCATTTCAATATTAACATTCTGCTAAAAATTTCAGTATTAACATTCTGCTAAAAATTTCTATTCAATCGCTGAACTCCTTTTTCAAGATATCAGAAGATGAAATTATCACATTGTCTCTTTGCATTTTATCTTTTTCAGTCACCTTCTGACAGTCTGAGCAAAATAAAAAAATGTCAATTTCAGGTCGCTTTTCGGGGCAATTTGGGCAAAAGTTCAAATTATGATTGTCTGCCAATTAGGGGAAATTTCAGGGCAGAACGCCCCCTCCCCATTATGAAATGTCTTCTAATACACCTATAGTACGGAATTTATGCATACGAAATTTTTTACCACGCCTTGGGTAGCCTATACTTCCTCAGTTATGTACTTCGTGATGATCACAGTGTTAACGAGCGCTGCCATTACGCTATGTCACGTGGAGGGAAAAATGATACTAGGCTATATACTCAAGTTCTCGGGAAACATACATATGCTCGAACATATGGCATGATCATTACGGACACTGCTTGAAAGCCATACTACATGAATCATTAGAATTAATTCTAGCCATAATACTGTCTAGGGAGAGTGGAATGTACACAGATTTTATTTGATGAGAGAAAGGACTTTTTAAGTGTTACATCTGTCGTGTCTCCCTAGGCTTTACCTAACGGACAAACTGTTCCGTAACAGAAGCTTGTAAATGACACGCTCTCTCGTAGGAGGACAAGAACACCGAACATAATGCCGGTGAACTTCGATTGATAGATGGGGCGACGAAAGATATCTAGAGGCCTATTAATAATTTTAATGCGAAAGTGAGGAATCTGAAGGCCGCTTGAAGTAGGATGACAATAAATCTTCAACGAGCTGTTCAATGCTTCTGTTTGCAGAGTGTGTATATACGACATTGTTTAGTATGCAGTAATGTATGCGTGCAAAAGTAGACAACTTGCAACTGACATGAAGGGTCATTCAAGGGCCTTCCTACTCTCTAGAAATTTTCCTTCCTGCTTTTTATTGTGTGTGTAAAAGGTTTTTTTTTTTCGTTGTAAAATATCTGGCATTTTTCATACAGAAACGGTCATTTTCTCCCGTGAATACTGCGTGGTGAAGGGGCGGGGGAATTTCCCCCGGTGCAAAGATATATATAAGACCAAATTGTAAGTTTTTGTAGTGGTTTCTTAATATTTTATGTTGGCAGTGGGCGTCATAGGCATAGGAGGCGGGGTCGAGGGGCTGCAGCCCCAACAAGATATTTTCTTTAAAATTCGGGCAATATACTGCTAGATACGGGTTGCATTTTTCGGGCAAGTCACAACAGTCCCCCTCCCCCAAATCAAATTGGGTTCCTACGCCTATGGTGGGTGTTGTAAGTTACGTTAGTCCGTGGTCGCCAAAAACGTCCATTGCGCCACCGTTCATTATGATACCTCTTACCCCACAAACACCATGCCAACTCGAGAGTAATAATTTGTTATCGTATCGATGATGTTCTGTATTCTTCGTTTCTTACTTAATACATGGCATGTGGCCAGTATTTGGTCCGAAGAGTTTCAGACCCCACTAACCCAATAACACGAGAGGTAACCCTTTTGGTGTGCAAGTGAGGTCCAGGTGCCCCGTTCAGATGCGTTTCTTCGTAATGCGGATTGTAGGTAGAGGGGCAAGGAGTATACCAGAACATTCCCCAAAGCAGGTGATTTGGGGGCGATACTTATACACAGTTGCCCCTTCCCTGTAGCCATGCGCTCTGCAGGTGATGACGGTTTGGACGTCTTTCAAATCTTTAGCGTTAAGAACTTGATGGAAAAAGGAACACTGTCTTGTTATGCAATGACTTTGGTAACAAGAATTCCATAAGTAATCGTAAATCCCCTTTCTAATAGTAAAGGCAAAGACGCATGCATGTAGCACAATAAGAAAGAAGAACTTATAATTAGGAACACCAGCCTATGCAGTAAATCATTCTGTATGGTAATCAAGACCTGACCATGTGTGACTCACTTTAAGTATCGCTAGGCCTATATGTTTTCAACGAAACGTTTCATCAACAAACTATTTTACATATCTAATAGTCACGGACTCACGGTCATAAATTCTCATTAAATGCTAATAACATGTGCGAAGGAAAAATTGTGCAGCTGTGTTAAACATTTAGTACAGGTAACCGCTAGCTCTCACTTACAAGACTTAGTATAAGAACCTCTTAAGAGAGTTTTTGGTGTTTGTTTTTTGAGAAAGCATGGAGGATACCAGACGGTGATTCATCAAACCCACAGAATACACGGTATGTGTTTGATGCCGTTTGGTTTATCGAAAGCGATAGCACTCACTTGTTACTCGCTAATGACCTCGAGAATTTTCAAAGTGAGGGGGCAATGACGAGAAGAAAGTATTGGGGACATTTAGTCGGACGGACTCGCGCTCATTCGAAGGCGTGAGGTCAAGGGGCTTCCTTTTGGCCTGTAGTGGATTAGAGGCAACTACCCGGTGGGAGACCCACGACCGAAACTTCTTTAAGCTGTGTGGTATTTTCAGAACTGTCCGCATTAGAATGCAGCATCGTGCAACATCTTCAAGAAGTGTTTGATACGCGCTCAAAAGACCACCGTATAATCACACTTTAGACTCTTTGACACTCACATTTGTTAAGGAAAATTGTCATGCCAATTTATGACATAGTTTCACAGATTGTTATACTTGGAGTGTGCAGCACAGTGTTCTATGCGCAATGTTCATGCGCCATATAATTTAGTCCCAAACTTCTCGGGCTTAAAACAGTAAAACACCCTTAGACCAAAATTGTTGATTTCTTCTAAATATCCCTATAATCGAGTAAGACGCAAGTTTAATCGATGATTTCTCAGTCTGACGTGCCATAGGCTACATATTATATTATGAGAAAAAATGATAAGAATAGACAGAAATGTTTTCAAATGTTTTGAACATTTGTTGGAAAGATGAACATGCACCTAAAAATTTGAACACAGTCATACATTTTGGACGTTGTTCAACTTTGTTGGAATCTATGGTATACACGATCATACATGTGTTCATGTACATCGTCCGTACAAATGCATGTATAATCGTGTATAGACGGGGCTTAATTCTTACTACAACACTAACTACCAGTCAAAATGGCGAAGGTTGCATATTGGCTTTGGAACAGCAACACTGCCTGAAGCCAAGGGCAGATTTCAGAGAGCGACGCGCCCTAGAAAATTTAGCGCCCTAGAAAATTTGCGTAATGCATTTTGGAATATCTCACCCCTTACAAAATATGTCTTATACCTGGAAACTATCTCACCCCCGCCTTCGGTCAGTCGGTACCTTGTGTGGTTACGGGCCTGAAAAGCAACTAATATCACTGAAGCTAGCATAGGAGAAGCAGGCGCGGATCCAAGGGGGGCTGTCCTGGGCTCAGCCCCCCTTTTTCGCCTCATCAACAATAACAAATACGCGAAAATTAGCATAACGTTATTCTAAGAGAATATTCGAGGGGGCTTTCAGCCCCCCCCCCCTCCTCCTTTTCAAAATGTCTGGATCCGCGCCTGAGAAGTACTAGGCCTAATTATGGTACACGTATCGAAGATGGTTGTGAGAGAAGAGCAAAACACATGCACTTTGAGACATTTTGAAGTTTCAAAAGAGTCTAATGCATTGTATTGGATGTTGTTTCTAATACAAACGATAAGCTTTAGCCAGAAATCCTCTGACCCAGGTCTTATCTTACCGACACTTAGTTCTCTGAACTATGGGAATCCATAAA
The DNA here is from genome assembly GCA_029531755.1 of Holothuria leucospilota. Classification (NCBI taxonomy): domain Eukaryota; kingdom Metazoa; phylum Echinodermata; class Holothuroidea; order Aspidochirotida; family Holothuriidae; genus Holothuria; species Holothuria leucospilota. Next base: position 16,718,945 of record CM055965.1, read on the forward strand.
GCATCCACACTTCTGACAGACTAAATACTGCGATTGGCCTATAGCTCTACATATTTGTTTTTAAATACTAACTTAGTTGGCGTCAAAGTGGGGAAGTTTTGGCCCCCACCCCAGGTGGCTGCCATTGGTAATGAGATTTGCAGAGCGATAGCAGTTTTGTGACTGCAAGTGACGTCAGAGTCTCTGCTTAGCTGTTTTTTCATAGTGCTGATACATGGCTGGTGCTCAAATACGAGGAAGCATTACCCACGAATGATAACTTCACCGGAGTTTTTGTGCTCAATAAGCCAACAAGCATAAAGAAAAACAATATCCGCCTCATGAAATACCAGGCAGATAACCAGTTCGTTCACTGATGACGCTCTGCGTGGCAGACCAAAAGGTGGTTCTCTCCAGTAGTAGCTATAGTTTGTTCACACCTTCCTGATTTCATATACAGATATAGGATCTTACTGATTTAAACGAGCCAGCTTTTAAAGCTAACGTAGCAGTCAGTTCTGTACTTTGCCTAAATTCCGTGAAAGGTTGCCATGCCGCAGTTAAATGACGTCCTCTGCTAGGTTATGCTTAAGCGACGTATTAAGTTGGCTCACTAAATACATGATTTTTTGACACCTGTTGAAATTTATTTAAATCTTGATAGTAAATGGTCCAACTAAGAGATTCTGCACATCTGATACACAACTGAAATGGCAATGATAGGGTAATCAATGATTGAAATCATTTATTACAAATTCGTGACCAAAAATTTTTTACCATTAGGTATTAATCATATGCAACCCCTGTCCACAAAAACTACAATTTCTCACATTTTTGGTAACTATAGGAAGTGATACATGAGAAATGAGGCTAATTAGAAACATTGTCATGAAATGATTTCCTTCAAACTCGTCAGAAAATAATCGATATCAATACGGTATTTCGGAATGAACGCAAGTAGCGAAGGTCAAAGGTCAAATGAGGGGAACCTGCAGGGAACGGACGAACTTTTTGCCACCGTCACTGTGTAGCTAGAGCATATACACAGCCAATGAGAGCCGCTACGCAGACACTCGGCTGATGGCGGGATGTAAACATTCAAAAATTACATGTACGTACATGTAGGTACGAGATACGCATAGTGTATATAAACTGTACACATAATTGTATGATTGTGCACGTACAAAGCGTTATTGTGCAGAGACAGGTAGCTAGCTGCTACTCGACTCATAAGCCTCACAGCAGTACTCAGATTGATCACGTTATCGACGCAGTTTAGGGAAGGTTGTCATGAGTTAGGCTCACAAAATCTAGGCTATTGAGATTTATGAAAGATGATGATGTATCTACACATTTAATTTGATAATGGCGAGTCGAGAAAACGGGGACTTAAACTAGCTTCGCTCTAACGTTAAGTTAGTCCAACGTTAACGTTAATGTTTGCCACACTGAAAATGCCCGAACTCGAAACGCTACCGTTAGGCCTACCAGTTTAGAATAGAAGAAATGAGTGTGATAATGATCACTCGAAAAAAAATGGTAAAGAAAATAATCTACGATTTCCCTTCACTAACCTTGTAGGCTATACTTGATGAAGTTCTCTAGCGTCACCCGACCCACACGGTCACACCGGCTAGTCAGTCTGCATGATATGTGTGCATGTGGGCTGCATAGTTAATAACTTAACTGCCGTATACTAGTACGCTTATAACAGATATACGTACGTACGTGCCGTGCACTAGAGGTACGTGCGAGAAAGAGTACGTACCCTTCGGTAGCTATGCTGAAGACATTCCACATATGTCTGCTTACAATTCCATGTATTTAAAGAAAATGTCCTGAAATAGACACTAAGTTCGATTCATTTTAGAAAATATTTCAATTTTTTGCACGTTTTCAGAAAGACTTTTTATTTCTGAAATTTCTTTTAACCTTTGAAACCATTTTTAAAGCTTCTGGAATGCACTAAGGTTCTTTTTATGAAAAGGAGATTTCCATGAAGGTAGAAATATAAAACGCTGCTGAAACAATGAAAACCCCTCACTTGACCTTATTTCAAAGGTCACTACGCCTGCGCTGCAGGCATGACACGGCCAAAATAACTTTTGTGTATTGCAAGATTGAATACAGTATTCTATAAATATAATCTCACACACATTTAAAACCGGTACCATTCGTCATAAACGAAATCTGAAAAAAAAAAACGTTCAAAATCCAATTTCGAAAAATGCCGCAACAGGTCACATGACTTTTATGACGCAATTGGAGGCACAAACACTGCGCTATAAAGGACGCGCATCTAGATGTGGAACTAATGTAACGCTCGGTAAAGTTATCGTATCTTAGCAACTTCATGAAAAGGATTACATCACAATACCCGCCCAACACACAGAGCGCTGCGCAAAGCGCGGACCATGTTGGGGGCTTCGAAGCATATCATTGGCCAATATGCTCGCGTGCATATGCGCCCGTGTTTTAGCTTCCCTGCATATAATAAACAGCTTTGTTTTTGTGCAAAAGGACGCGGTCGGGGCGCGCTGTACAGAATAGCTATGGACATGTATAGAGCTTATGCACGTGACGTCAGCGCGTTTCAATTTGGCCTACTGGATGGAACTGCCATACGTAGTAGGTGTGTTAAAGATACGCGCTCACGACAGCACCTTAGTAACAATTGTTGCACAATGTACGCCTGGATGGAAAAATAGAGAAACGTGACATAGGTGCATAAGCTCTATAGCCAGACCATTACAAGCGCGCCTTTACTCAGTGAGCTGTTCAGTAACGTTGCTATTGTGAATGGTAAGTAGTCACCGCGCAACGACGCATAGTTCACAATGTGGTCACTGGTCACGCGCGCTGCTGTAGTATCGTAGCAGCAGGTGTTTGCAATGATGTACCCGCTAACACGCGTGAGCATGCACATGATTCGATGTGTAGAACGATGGGTGAGCTGCCTGGTACAGGGTTACTAACCGTGCCTCCAATGACGTCACGATCTTGAGACGCGCTCACATACGTTTTTTCGCTTTCGGATTTCAGATGGGCTGAGTCTGGCCTGTAATTGAAAATTCACAAGGTCGTATTACTGTGTTTATGAACGTAGTTTAGTCAGGAAAACGTTCGCTTCATTTCAACCTGTACCCAAAGAATATTTACTGAGAAACGTACTTTGGCCATGTCATACCCACTTTAAAGGATCCATTGTTTCATGTATGGACTACTGTCAACCACTACTTAGGCCATGATAAATGGGGAGGGAGTAAATATGGAAGGAGATGAGAGAAAAGAGGAGGGCATGACGAAACCAAGCCTCAGACGTAGATCCAAGAATCCCTGCAACAAGGTCTCCCCCTTTTCCACTTCATGGATGACTTGGAAGCCACGCATGACAGACCCATGGTGTAGAGGTCTGAAGGTCAAGAGTTGATCAATGCACTCTTGGTGTCCCTTCTCTCTAAATGTAAAGGAGTGAATTTCACTCTTCGACGATTGCCTACAGTGACCACTTTCTATTTCGAGTGGAATTCCACTCTGCCCGGAGTGGAAATTCACTCATTTGGAGTGAATCACCACTCCCAGCAGAGTGAAATTTTCACTCGAAATAGAGAGTGGTCACTTTAGGCAATCTTCGAAGAGTGAAATTCACTCTTTCACATTTAGAGAGTTCTGAGGACGTAGCTCCTTTGGGGTAGAGTTTGTTTTTGCTCTTCTGCATCTAGCCGAAGGGGCTTTTGAAACTTCAAAATAGCAAGTCATGGATGGAACTGGGTTAGACGAAAAAGGGAACGAGGTTGAAGCAGAAGAGGAGAACTTGCATTTTTGTCCTTTCATTATTTTTCATGTATTTTCTTGTTTTTTTTTTGTGTGTGTTTTTTTGTTTTTTTTTGTTTTTTTTTGTTTTTTTTTTGTAACAGCTGTAAAATTTGATGTTATAGCGCAGTTTAAGAAGATGTTAGGTTAGGTTAGATAAGGTTTAACGTCCCAGTTTCCAACCAATTGGTTCAAGTCGAGACGACCACGCGGGCATTAAGTTGACATGTAAAAGCAGTCATACCAAGAGAGAGCAATTTACGCGGCTAGTGAACACTTGAGAAAATTCACTAGAATCCTAAAAAAAGTACCTCCTTTACATATGAACACTAAAAGTTTGGTTTAAACTGTTCTTTTTACTATACATTAAGAAGTATAAGCACTCAGCTCATTTTCAGTGCAAAATATGGATGGCACCACTTCACAAGCTCAAATGAATTTCAATTTTGACTTATCTCTCTGTAAAATGTTTCATCTTGCTTTTCGACTTATTTTCAGAGTACAGTTTGTAGATTGTCATAGGAGAAGAACGATCTTTCCATTTACCAGTTAAATTAAAATGTTTAAAACATGTTCTCACAGGCCTGTTGCAAGATCTAGGCCGCATAAGTGCGAATTACAAGTGTTAGAATCAGAAAGTATTGCTTTACATAATTCAAACTTCAAGAGCAAATGTCAATTAAGCGAAGTGACCAGACACGTATGGAGGATATTTAGTTCGTGTTTGTTCTCCAGGTCTCCTTGTACAGTCGAATTTTGTAATTTTAGTTTGATCAATGTCAGGGTGACCCAGTGAAAGTGTTGACTCAATCAAGGTGACGTGAATATATTCGGTTCCGCTTTAGACATTTTCATTTCTGTAGGTTTGTTTGAAGTAGAGCAAGCTTTCAAGTGGAGACCATCAGTGTTTTGTAAACTTGATATATACAAGTACACGCGGTCAAACGGCTGTACGATGGAAGTTTTCGGTGGGCAGAGGGGTGATGGCGGGATGCCAACCAGGGACGGATCCAGAAATTTCGAGGGGGTGCGATTGGTCGTCTTAAGTGCATCGAGTGTATCACGCGTGGGTCCAGGGCCCTCGTTAGTGCCCATGGCGGGTTCCAGGGACAGAGTCCTAGTGGAGTTGAAGGTGCGAAGCCCGACGGACGCTCCAGCAATTTTACAGATTTGGAACGCAGAAAATCGGCTCCAGTCTGTTAAAGAGGTTTTATATCGTTTCATATTTTGTGCATTTCAATGTTATTGGATGAGTGTAGGGTATTTTAAATGCATTTGGTAAGATCCTGGGGCGAATTTTAGGTTATATAAATATTTGCCGTAATAAATGATTTTTTTCGTCATAAGGTAAATCGGGCACGAGGTGACAACGGCGACATTTGTGCGCGAAGCGCACCGAAATTTTCCATTAAAGACATCCTTTTCATGGTGGAACTCGCATTTAGGAAGTGCTTTGAGACACTTCAATTTCCAAACAAAAATGGGTCTGTCACAAAGGTAAGTCTGATTCAACAATGCCATGTAATCCGCTCATAGGACTGAGCAACAATATCCTTCAAATATGTTTATCTTTTCAAAACTAGCAGAAGGCAGAAGGAATTCCCCTTCTTCACAAGTTACAAACTTTGCTCTTCTATAGTCACGCTTATGCAAGAACAGCATAAATGCAACACATTGACTGTTTAAATGAGTAAAAACTTTTCAGAAGATACTGAAGAAGAAAACAGAAAAAAAATTAACTGAAGGTGGAGGCGCAAAAATGTAGGTGGTTTGTGAAAGATTTGTTATAGAAAATTATTGAAACACGTCAATCATTCATCCCTAAAGACATTTCTCCCTATTTTCTGGAGAAATCGTTGCCTAAATTTCTTTTGGATCATTCTAAATTTCGAAGGGAAACCGTTAGGCCTGCACTCGCTCCACGCAGTATCTACTCGCGTCACTGCTTGTCTCTTGTATAATTTTGGCAATAGATTTACTAAGAAGGGTATATGTACTCCGCACGGTGGCACGCCCCCTTGACAACCTGGAGTCTTAATTATCCTAGAACGCCTGTATGGTGAAAATTTGTTATTTTAATTCCAGTAGATGGCAGAAAAATTTTCTCTATAACACAGACTCGTTACTACAGTTCATTGTAGCAGGGAGTTGTTATCCGAATGGAGATAGCTCGCCCAAACGTCCTTTGATGTGAGGTTGGTGTATTCAAGGTCACCTAATAATCATTCAGTTATCTTGCTCTTAAGATTTTGTATAAGCACTAAGATGGATTAAAAAGTTAACGCAAAGAGGTTTGTCGTCTGCTATATGGAGATTTTATCCATTGCCACAGCATTGCCAGCGTATGTCATTATGTTCACGTTCATGGATCTGTAGACCAGCACCATTGCTTAGCCACTCACCTGGCTTACCACATTTTAAGCTTTCATCTCGTTGTGAAAACTAGTATAATCATGATGGGTGTGTGCGAGTGCGTAGAATAAGTCACGGTTGCTTTTTGAAGACATTTTTAGCGATATGAGTAATAGGAAATAGAAGAAAAATAGCAATTGGTCGATCGCCCCCCCCCCTTTCACCCCACTTCGCTACACGCTATTCCCATATTGCCGGAAATGGCACTTTCCTTGCCTTACAAGTTGAATCTAACCAATCTTTATATTGAAATCTCGGAATTTGCACAAATCGATGTGATAAAAATTAGAAAAGTTCTGGGGGAGGCGGCACTACCGCTGATTCCCCCGCTACGTGCACTCATGCTAAGGTGCATACAAAAGGCTACCTTAACTTCGGCCTTTAGAGGCATCCAACACGTGATAAAGCGCGTGTACTATCGTTCTCAAAATCATATGTGGGTAGCACACGCGCGCATGTGTGTATGTGACATAGCATAAGGTGCGGATAGGTGACTTGGTGGATGAAGTGTACGCCTTCCATTTAATAAGCGCTTAAGCCCCCTGATAAAATTCCGGTAATATTGCTGAGGTTTTAAAAATGGTTGGATTAGAAAAGGCTGGAGTTTCTGGTTGTACTTTTCAGGTGTAGTCTGTTTCAGATATTTTCCGCTTTCAGTGCCCGCCGGATTAAAGCGAGTGATAGGGAAGCTGCGGCCCCTGGCCTCTGTAAAAAATGCCGGACAAAATCATCTGTGTAATGAGAATAACGATAGAAAGCTGTCCTGGGATCGTTTTTCCAAAGTCCTCCCAGGCTTTTGAACCAGACCCTTAGCCAGACAAGGCACTGTTGGGGCCATAATGGCTACCAGGGAGAGACATACTTTTTTCAGGGGGAAGGATGTGTGAAAATATGCTTCGGCAATGGTAACTTGACATGTTCTATGGGGAGTAATATTTTATGGGGGCTTCTCCCCCTTCCCCTTTCGGGTTGATCTGAAGTCGCGTAGTCCCAGGCCCATCAATTTCTAAGTATGTATTGCATTGCATGATTGTTTCCATATGGTCTATCGTGGCATTTTAACCAGTCGTCGTAATATTTTAGGTCTTTTAATGTCGCCATCATCATCTTGTATCTGTTTACAATTTGAGTAGTTTTCAGTTTTTAGAATTTAGTAGAATTTGAAGCTTGGAGTCGCCTACAACTTGCACCAAAATTTGACAAAACTTAAAAACATTTATCTGCATGAATTCTTCTGATGTCCAGGGGTGCGAGGCCCATACGCCTGCTGTACTTTTTTTTATAACTTATGCCTAAAGCAAGCATACAATGCATATTATTGAAGTTGCATCTTTCCCTAAAAGAGTTATACATTTCGCCTTTAGTCCCCCTCTCCCCGTGGACTATGGCCTATGCCTCCACTCATACGGGTATACGAACCTGGGGCAGGGGCTGCAGCATAATAAATAAATAATAACAAATAAATAATTCTACGGCATTTCTCAGTCTATATTAGCCCCCTCCAATGTGTGGTGTGGAGAATATAGCGGTCAGGTTAATTACTCGTGCCCTTAAATACCATCATGTAACCCCTATATTACAAGATCTGCACTGGTTACCTGTTTCTTATCGTGTAAAATACAAGATTGTATTGTTTGTAAGGCTTTAAATGGTCTAGCCCCTGAATACATTAATGACTTCATTATTCTCGACAAACCCGTCTGTACCATTCGCTCTTCTGATGACAAACTGCTTCAGGCCCCCATTACAAAAACTAAGGCTGGTGACCGTGCCTTCCTTGGTGCTGCTCCATCACTGTGGAACAAACTCCCAGCTGACATCAGGCATGCTCACAATTTACTTTCATTTAAATCTAAGCTTAAGTTGTACTTGTTTCGTGAGGCTTTTTCTGTGTAAAGCGTCGCCGAACATATCTTATGATGACGGCGCTATATTAAGTCATTTATTATTATTTACTATTATTATATATAAATCACGGCCCAGCCCCTAGGAAAACTGTCCCCTACGCATGTGACTCCATTGGCAAAAGGCATAAGACATGTAAGAAGACACTATTAGCTCGCAAATACAGAAATACACAGGTCTAATCTTACAGAGCAGCTCTAGGGTGGTTGACGGAGGTGGGACCTAGTTGTGGTTGGAGAACAATCCTGTCGCACTGGGTGCTGATGACACAATCTCCATGAATCAACCATATAATCGTATCACCTCACTTATAGCCTACGATGAACACATTATTTATAACTGTGTAAAGGTTTTGTTGGTGAGATCGGAATGATAATATAAGTCTTTTTATAATATATGGAGTGGGTTCACTTTTTCAGTGTCACACTAAAATAAACCACTACAGATTTGAATTTTTACATTTTGCTCTTTGCGATAACGTCTATATGTTTGGGGGTTACTTAAAATATGCTGAGTTTTATTTTCAGATTCAGCCTTTTTAGTTTTATACTACCGCTTTATAACATATGAATTGTGATCTTATCTCCCATTCTCAGGGTTCCATAGCTGAAAAATATCAGATGTGTTTTCAATATTTCTATAATTCTCAAATTAATTCAAAATTATCATAAAAATTCTCAAAATAGCGTTTCTGCTAGATATGATCAAAGTATTCCTCAGTGCGTCACCCATAAAAGATGGTAGGAAGACTTGCATTTCTCAAATATGTACATGTCAGATTAATCCTGTTCCCTGTTTCGATTCAAAGATACATTTACCTCTTCCCATCTCCCTTACGTCATCAACTAAATTTACTAAAATCCTTCCCGTTGCCATAGTAACCTCCACACGGTAACCAAAACTAGTAACAGATGGTTAGAAGAATTGTCCTTCCCAACATAAGTGTCAATGAAATTCAGTTCCCATTTTAAAGTAAAAATACCAAAGTCCTTCCCGTTTCCATAGTCACCTTCACAAGATGACCAATACTCACATCATGGCACGTTACAGAGCGAAAATCCTGCAATCGAGGGAATCCATGCCATGCAGTGAAACTTCATGAGCCTGTGTGTAGGGACGGACTGTCGCAATGCGTGCAGGGCTTAGAGTTTCGTTATACGATGGGCTAACCGTAAAACGTCGTCCTCTCCGCCAGGTACCGTCTCATTAAAGATGTGCATAGACCACCCTAAACCGGGACCAAACCGAGACATCGCAAAACCAAAGTACTTTAGAGACCATACCGACGACGGTTTGGGTCCCTGGTGGTCTGTGTATGGAGATTCGTGGGTCTCGAGTGGTCTCGGTTATGTCCTAAAACAGAATGTGGGTGGTCTCGGCATCAAAAATCAAATCAACACCCAACTTTCCTCCTCATTGATGAACAGAACAAGGAATTTGCCTGGGCATGGGATGGGATAGGAGACATTGAAAACCCATTTTCTTATGGCGGTGACGGTAACAGAAATCTAACTTGAGAGTGTTATCCATGGGCGTCCGCAGGTATGGACAAGGGGGGCACTTGCCCTCCCCCCCCCCCTGGAAAATCAAAACTTTGAAAAAACGAATAAAAAATAAAGAAAAAACGAACAAAAAGTGTTTTCCCTGTTTATATGCGGAAAATAGGCTTTAGAAATGCCCTTTCTAGCGATTTGGGAGGCATTTCAGGCCAAAATTTTCTTGCGCTTCGCGCCAACTCATGGTGGCGCGGAGCTTTTGCCCACCCCTAGAAATTTTTGCCCCCCCCCCCTGAATTTTTTTCTGCGGACGCCCATGGTGTTATCATGTCCCTTTAGAGGTCTGTATCAGCATGTATGTGTCATATATAAGGCCTGCATTTGATGCATTACATTTGATACATTGAAAAGGTGAAAAACAGACACAGTTCCCATTAAAAATCCTTTAGATGTTGACTGTTTCACAGGACAATTTTCCGTTTCATTACGTTATCACTAGATTAAGTTCACGTTGGAAATCCCCCACCTAAAAATCACTCCCAAAACAGTACCACCCTAAATTTACGAAAACTTTTATGACAGCGCTTACACGGATGTTGAGCAAACATTACGGGAGATTTTTGTCTGAAACCTAAGGGCGGGTATGAGCTAGCGGGAAGGTTTCGCGGTGTATGTCCAGGAGCCTTCCTTAGGGCCCCTGGTGGGTACTAGGGGGCGAAGGACACTAAAAAGACCACGATTTGACCCTGTGAATTTTTTCATACTAGCGTAACTGGTACTAACTGCAGATCCATGTGATGATCCGAAGGACTTTGTGGGTGGGAAAGATGGATGCCAGTGAAGATACCCTAGGCTGCTGTCCGACGGAAAACAATAACAATTCATCTCTCTAAGATGGCTTAGCGCGAAACCCACAGAAAGATAAAATTTAAAATATGCCTACCATTATTTATTTTTTTCTTATTTTCTAGAAACTTGTCTTCACTTAGCGGTGCAAATGCTATATTCTATGTTAATATCATTCTCTTTTCTCCGTTTTCTGTCCCTTCACTTTGCACGTTCGACAGATAGTTTGGAGCTGGCCTTCCCAGTGAAAACCGTCAAGGACACTCCTCCCCCCCCCTCCTCTTAGATACGACATAGCTTGTGGGTGTCGAGGGTGGATGGTGCTAGGGGCTACATTGAACTATGCAACAATTATAACACTATATGATGCTGTGGAGTAGCATAACCTGAAATCACCTGATCTGTGCATCAATCAAATGATTTTGATGTGAATAAAATCAACAAAGGGACAAATTTACTGACGTGTTTTCACTTTTGTCAAAAGAAATATACTTTATTCACGTTATTATAAATAGACAACTTTACTTTGAATCTGAAACAGAAAAGTCTCGACGAAAAGTATTCAAGACTTAAATATTAGGGCCTAAGTCACATTAAGCCTTTGTCTGAAAATGTGGCCATACAGCCCCTTCTCCCCGAACAACTCCCACCCGTCAACTTACCCAAGGGTGGCGCCATCGGGGGCGGGGTATGGCCTTGTCGGGGAAGACTGGCTCGGCTTTAATACGTACGATAAAATATATAATCCCAATGACGTCCAGTCGCCCCGACGATCTGCTTGATTTTTCTCATAGGAAGGACAAATTTAATAAAGACTTCATTGTTTCCAGTTTTCCTTAAAAAACGCAAATTTCTCAAATTGTCTTCCATAAAAATCCAAATATTTTAAAATTTCTTCAATAAAACTCCCAAATTTTCAAATTTCTGAAAAAAAAGCCAAAAAATTTTCGGCGCTCTTTGCGCTCCGAAATTTTGTGTTCCTCATCCTTTTGTTAACTCATCGCCTTTGTCGGGGCTCTGGGTTGCTGGCCCCCCGTCTGGGAGCTTGGCCCCCCGTCGTACAAATCCTGGCGCCACCCCTGAACATACCCCAGGACAACTCCCACCCTGCACAATTCCAAATATTCTGGTATGGAAAGTTATCTGAGGGAGGGGTGGGAATGGTCCTGGGGAAATTGTCGGGACGGGGGTGGGGTGGGGTGGGGGTTGTCCAGTCACGGTCTAAAACAAGTGTGAAGCTGAGATATGCATTTGCATGCTGAAGAAGTTAGGTTAAGGCTGGAAGGATAAGTCGTCGCATCAGATCTAACAATCCGTTGGACTGCCAACGTTTGAGAGTTTTTACTTCATTCATTAGTTCGTTCGTTCGTTCGTTCGTTCGTTCGTTCGTTCGTTCATTCATTCATTCATTTATTATTTAGGAAGGGGGGGGGGGTTATTATTTCACATTACACCATGATGGGCTATCATTACGATGTGAGTATAGGAAAAAGACAAAACCTGATTAGAAAGCCTATTCTAAAAAATCTTATGTCCTTTTGGGGGACATTTCCAGGTCTAAATTGCCTCATGTCCACTTTGTCTGGACATGAGGCTTTCGTAAATATGTAAGGAAAATGGCTGGACGGAAAGCCTTTTTGCTTGGACCCAAGCAGTTTCCATATCTATTTTATTGAATTTTTTTAAGTGTAGATGACCTTACGTTCAAAGCTTGAACTGATAAAAAGACACTTTTTGGACGTCAGGAGCGCTATTTGTTTAGTTTTGTTTCATGGTATTTGCAAATGCCTAAAATTACCCATTTAGTATTTTTGTCATTTTAAAATTTTACTAATCATTAGATTCAGTTATCACTAGGACATTGTGCTTAATTTATTGTTTCTTCATTCACTCGAACTGTCGAAACCTTGCAGGCCTGTTTGGACTACGCAAGGCTTTTTAGATCTGATGCAACGAAATAATGTTTAGAAAGATCTTGCACACAAATTTACAGGATGTTCTAAACAATTACACGCTTGCATTCCATTGACAAATTAGGTTTAGCTCTTTCCCTTATTTTCTTGTAAATAAATCGCGCTATGCTAATGGTTACAAAGCTCCATTAGCAAAATTCATTAGTACGTTCGCATCTGTTGCATCATCTTAATTACCGACTTGATTCAGTACAAATGAAACAAGACTCTTTTCTAATGTGATATGAATATTTAGCAACCAACATCCATCAATTTATCCCTCCTCTAATTAGGCTACTTCTTCCCCTGTGTACTAGGGTATAATTACCCAAATTTAAATGAATTTGTTGCCGACAGAATGCTCCGTCATTCCTTTCTGGAAGTTTATTCAGGGCAACTGATGTCCACTTCATTAGTATGCACAAAGAAGCCATCAAAAAACTTTCTACTCAAGTTCTTTTCAAGCAATTGCTAGCGAATAAGAATCTCTTGACGGTTGCCATGGACACGTTCAATTTCTATCTTACCGGAGTCTGAAGAGAGCGATCGTGCCAATGCTCTCGAGTCAACGATCAAATAGATGTTTCTCCAGCTGACCTTTCAAGTTATACCTGACAGTGAATTTGAGAAGGGAATTTGACAGTCGTATTAAACAGGAGTTCTGTGATAAGACAATATTTGATGATCAAATGACGACTTGTTTACGTTTCCGGCGGGAAATTGTTTGGCTGTTTTTGACATGTTCTCTTTTTCATTCCCTTAGATGTCAGTCAACACTTTAATCTCAGATCTGTGGATGAATTAATATATATCCCTGCTTGGCAATCATCTTAGGTTAGATAAACCTATCTTGTTGCTTATTTTGATGGCTAATTATCGATTATTGCTTCGCGGGTCTTCAGTTCGCAATTCAACTGGAATATGAACGCGCAACTTGACAGTCCAATCCTTTTCCAAGATATGCATACCTACTACTTTCGCAGTACTAAATGATCATTGGATAGACAAATATAGCATTATGATTTATGGAGAAACCATTCATTCCGACCTACTTAAGGAAAACAAATAGCTGTATGATTATGAAGAATACGTGGCTTCAGGAAAAGAATCGTGCATTTTGGTAAAAGAAAGAAGTTATTTAGATCACATTCATGGCTCGACTAAACTGTTCCTGGGACAAAATCCAGATCACCCTGTAGACGCAATTAATTTAAAAATTATCTCACTTTGACTTGTAGGTTTTGTTTGTTTGACTGGAAAATCGACGCAACCATCACTAGACGATCATCTGTCGCGCAGGCGAGAAGCATCGATTACTTGTGCGTGGAGGATAAATCCTCGGAAAGGAAGCTTTCGGTGAGAAGTGTTTGTGAAGCGATCGTGCCTTTTCCCCTAAACTTTGCAAATAATTTAATTTACCTAACACTTTAGTCCGTTTATTTCCCAGTGGATGAGTTCACAAAAAGTGGAACAGTGGGACTTACATGAGACTCACAACATCTTTTAAATTAAGAGTATTTCTTTTCCCGTGTTTCTACTTCGTTCTCTTTGTAATCAACCGGAGGCTGAAGTGGATGAAGACTAATATACAGCTAGCGGCTCAAATACGTCAGCGATTTCGATTTTAAAGCCGTGTCGTGCATGAATTCTTCGTTAAGTTCCCAGCTGGTCTATACTTGCCCTGTTTTTTCCTTCGGGGTTTCCTTCCTGTACTTTCAGTTGCGTGAGTTGTTACATCGACGGGGTTTCCGAGTGGCTGATGTAAAATTACGCACTCGATGAGACGAGGCAGAATGAGCAAGACGTCAACTTTGTGGAATATAAAGGAAGATATATTCAGGACATGGAGTTCGCCTCATTCCCAACTTACGAGATTTATATAGCATGAAGGATTTTATACCAAATTCCACGGAACAACTCTGACTATAGAAGTTGATCAAGTTTTTCAGCCCAATGGCGGAGAACACGTCTTTTTACACCGTGGCGTCGCCGTCCCCTTCCGAGTGGGACGTGCCAGAGTATCGCATGACATTTTTGTCTCTGATAATATTTTTGGAAAGTGCAGCTGGAATCGTCGGAAACGTCGCCGTGCTGTTAATCGTGGTATGCTTCAGGGACATGCATACTCTTATAAACCTATCCTTTGCCAACCTGGCTGTCTCGGACCTCTGTGTATTTTTCCTTGATGCAATACCCACCGCCTTGGATGTGATTGGATGTAATATATCCTCGAAACTAGGGTGCCGCATTCCTTATTACATGCAATGGGTAGGTAAGATTCCTAAGTTGTAATATTTGAATAATGCAGACGCGGATTTAGGACCTTTCCCGAACAGAAGGGGCTTGGTCTAAAACAATTGCTTGGTCCAAAACAATTGCCTTATTATTTGGCAAAAGAAGCGGTGTTTGACCATACCGATGGTTTGATAACCTGGTGGCCATAATTATTTGCATCTTGTGACCCCAATTGGGCCCCTCCCGTTCAGGGAATCCTGTATCCGCCACCTTTTAGTACTCTGCGTCGCTTGCCAAAAGGAATGACAATTGCCTGTCCATGTGGACCATGAGAGTAAGGGACCATTCAAATTTTTGGGGAGGGGGAGAATTTTGTCCCCAATTTCTGAACTTTTTTAGAAGAAATTTTCTTAAACATCTGCCCAACTTTTTGGACTGCCCAAAAGGTTAAGTTTGAGTGTGTGTGTTTTTGTGTGGGGAGGGGGACATGAACCCTCTAGGGCATCCCAGATAAAAATCGAGCGACATACATGATTCGTTCATTCAACTTTCTAAATGAAAAAGAGAAATTCTACCAAAATGATTGACTACAGTGAACAATCTCTGCTTCGAATGCAACCATTCTCCACTGAGTGGCATTTTCACTCACTTAGAGTTAATTACCACTCCGAGCAGAGTAGAATTTCAGTCAATTTCCATGCACTCGATGAAAGAGTGATCACTGTAGTCAACCGCACAAGAGTGAGTTCACTCTTTTACATTTACAGATACTGTTTCTCGATCAATATCGGGCTGATCTTTCTAGCTTAATTGTGTCGGATAAGGACGGAGTCTGGAACAGAGCTTGCCGGTCAGTTTTCAGGCGCGAATCAAGAAATTTCGAAAGGGGGGAGGGCTGAAAGCCCCCTTGAATATTCTCCTAGATTAACATTATGCTAATTTTCGCGTAGTTTTATTGTTGATGTGGCGAAAAGGGGGGTTGAGGCCCGGAACCCCCCCCCCGGATCCGCTCCTGGTTTTGGTTGGAACTTGGCTGTAAAAATCGTTGTCAGAATTGCCGCAAACTTTATGTATAGTTTCACGTTTGTCTATCGCTAAGCCTGTCAAGTTTTGAGCATTACACGCATGCACGTTTTAACTGTACTACACTGACTGCATTCTATATATCCTATAGTGACAGATGCCTTTGAACAGTGCTGTTGGTGCCCGTTTGCAAATGCATTATATCGTTTGCACATTAAATAGAGATAGGGAAATGGTTAAGACGGAGAAAGCTTCAGGCATATTTGCAGATTATTCCTTTCACAAACAATCCACAAGCATTCGTTTTATAGCTCCATGCTACAATTAGCATCGGCCGAGATTTATTCTGAAACTTGTCCTGGGGTCCAGGGCTTTCCTCAGGCTCTTATGGGTCTAGGGACAACCCATTGGTGGGTCTTACAGGGAGCCAAGCCCCCACAAGCTCTGGGGTGCTTAAAAATTGCAAACATCACAATAAAGCATTTCAAATATTTCTATAGGACATTGGATGCGCACTAAATGGAATGATAATTTGACAATTTTCCTTTCTTTTCTGCGGTGTCCAGGAACAACTCCCTAGTAGGGACAGAGGGGCAAAATCCCCGAAATCCCTTTGGGTATTCACAAAATTCTAAGCATTAGAAGGAAAAATTTCACTTTTTTTCAAAAGATATTACTTGCGCGCTATGTTAGACCACAAAAATGAGTTTCACCATATCTGTCGTTGGCCTAAGGCGGACTTACAAACAGTCAATTTGTGAAAAAAGTGGGGGACATATCCCCAAATTCAACCAATGTCTACAAGCTTTATTTACAATGATGATGCGACTTTTCCCTCTAACTCTTGTCCTAAAGTGTGTTTATCGTCGATTGCTGACGGTTGACTGACTTGTTACTAAAAATTCTTATAAAGACTTAAAGACATAAAGACTGATCATGTATTGATTCACCTCATGAGGTATGCACATACACCTCACCACGTATTCATATACCTCACGACTTGCACATTTACCTCACGACGTATACATCAGTGCATGTATCTGGCAAGTTAAGTCTACATGCACACCTGAGAGCACGTACTGTAGGCCTTACTCCACTATAGGCAATATACACATACAAAATGACGCATGTGCTGACCATTTCACATGGATATCAGGGTATAGGCGACAACTGACATTTAGTAAATGCGTTTTTACCATTGGTTTGCCACAGGCGAGAGATATTATCTGACAAGGTGACTCGCGGAGATAATTTTTCTCCGTGTGCATCAATGCTGGTGCCCCCGCCCACAGCCTCATCCCATGTGAAAATTCCTGGATAGGGGCAAAACTCACTCTGTTTTACTGGGCTTAACAATAAAAAGTGTATGAAGACTTTTATTAATGTTACGGTGTAGGAACGTGGGAGTGTTAGACAACGTATAGGTTTCGTTCCTGACCGAATTATAAGAGTGGGACATGTCCCGGGCCGTAGTTAGCCCGTTCAGTCATAGAGGGGCAGTGCTTATGCTTTGAGAGGGATTGTGGTTATGTAATTGAAACTATAGCAGAAAAACTGGGGCATATGATAAAACTTGAGAGCACAGTTAATTTTTTGTGAAGGAGGGATTACGCTATACGGGTATTATCCCTATATGCCCAGACGGGCTCACTATGTATGTGTAATACCATTGAATGTCTCGTGACGGACTCACTATGTCCCCACTTTCAGTGATCGTCGACCTTTTATACTTCAGTAGCTAGAATTTCTTCAGACCATGGAAGTCCTTCCTCGGAGGTAGCTCTTCCATGGTCAGACTGTAGTACGAAACTATCAAATCGCTCTGATTTTATATTACACCACCGGTATATTATATTTCATCATTAGCGGAGATTTGTGTTAAAAAGTGTGCGTATGGGTGTGTGTGTGTGTGGAGGGGAGGGGGGAGTAATGGGGCCCTCGAGACAAAAGTTACTGTGTGAAAAAGTGAAAGTCAATGGGAACATTCCAAAAAGTGGGTGGGTATATCCCCCCCCCCATCCTCCCCGGGATTTCCGTCTATGCATAAAGGTTTAGCTGGACAAGATCCGTAAGGTCATCTTTCTGCCATTCTCTTCGAGTACCGGTACTTTAGCCAGTTGAGCTCACTTATTGTTGCCATGCGAACCGTCATTTCAAAAAGTGGTGTGCAGAATAACGTGATTCAAAAATAGGCACAAGTACCTTGATTGCCCCTCAAAATTATTACGGTATTTAGTGATATTTGGTTGTGAGATGGAACCCTCCAAGGATGGTGTGTGGTCTGATGGTCCGACCCCCTCAATCGGTTGGCTCTGAGCGTTGGCCTATCCAAGAACTTCGTGTCAAAAATAGCTCCTACTTCGCAGGGGAGGGGGGCAGGATTTAAGCTACTCTACAACCTCATTGATGTTAGGATGTAATTACCGGTAATCATAGGCTATGATGTAAAAGCACTCTGTAGCACGTCCCAAGGAACATGGGCGTAGGAGCCCAAGTTGATGGGGGGGGGGAGGGCTGGAACAACTTGCCCGAAAAATTTAACCCAAAATTTCCGCGGCTCCACTTATGTTCGACATGTTAATGTACATATCATATAGGCATGATGCATCGGTTATCACACCACATGCCAAATACATACAACAATTTGCCGTGTTTCTACCTTCTTTATTGGTTTTAATTTTGGCGGAAATCGTTGATCGCCGGCCTGGGGGATGGGTCTAAGGAGAGGGGGTTTCCCTCCCCTTTGAAAATTTTTGAAAAATTAGGTGTCCTTACATGCAATCTGGTGCCACATATGTTACCTTGGAAGTAAAATTCGTGTTAAAAAATTTACGAATTTTAGGTAGAAAAAAAATCAGCATCAGTGAGGGTGGGATGATGGCGCAATGGCTCCTGAAATACACCACTGAGAATCATAATATAAGTTTAACCATTAAAAACCACACTGATGAATTAATACGGAATATATAGGTGCTGGTGCAATTCAAATCAGAACTTTATATTAATTACCAAGGAAGTTTTTTAAAACTATTAATACCCTTCAGCTACATCGTTGCATTATATTTCTTTCAGTATATGCCCGAAAAATTCTCAGATTTTTGCCCGAATTTTAACAAAATTTTTGGTTGGGGGACTGCAGCCCCCCCCCCCCAGTCCCCCGCCTCCTACGCCTTTGCCAAGGAACAATTCTGTAGGACACCCTTCACTAGTTACCGGTATATCGGGAGTGTTTCGTGTGTCATGCAGCTAGGACAACAAAACATTCGTGAACGGTCACGGGTAGATCCATTACTTAGATAATGGGGAGCGCCACCATAAGTTGACGCGGAACGTTCAAAGAAAATTTTGGCCAAAATACTCCCGAGATCACCGGAAATGGCCCTTTCCAGGCTTTGTGTAACGTGATACTATGACAACCGTCAGAAGTATTTCCTAAAAAAGTACAAAGGCATATTGTAAAAAGTCTATTCAGAAAATTTCAAACTAACTGAACTTTTTTAAATGATTCCCTAATCTGAGGGGTTGATTTCATAGGGGGAATATAGTGTACAGTATCCCCCATCCATATATCCCCCATACCCCTGGATCGCCGCCCATGGAATGTGGTAACTTCAATGAATGCCTAAACTGGTACATAGATTACAGGAATCGAATGCAAATTCAATCATAACTGCTTAGTTGAAGTAGCCTAGCGAATATAAATTACGTTTTCAATACTTCTCTTTCAATTCGTATCAATCGCCCCCTCGTAGAATCGGCGGATTTCTTTGCGCTGGGATATGGGCAAAGTTGTTGGTAAGGAATAGACCCGTGGCCATGCAAGCCTCGACGAAACCGCTCGCCAACTCGCCAACTCGCCAATTCGCCAACTCGCCAACTCGCCAACTCGCCAACTCGCCAACTCGCCAACTCGCCAACTCACCATTGGTGAGTAATATTTCACTCAAAGCGACCTTCTCCGCTACACTATTTACACTGGATTTTGATGCCGCTCGACAAGTGCCAAGTTAGTGTAGAAATTTTTGCCTAGGGTCTGGTAGAAACACATCATGGGTTCTAAAGCTATACGGTCTAAAATTTACAGCAGGGTAGCCAGCGGGTTTATCAAAATTCTCAAGAATATGTTTCAAGAATTCCCAAGAATAGAGCAAGCGCCAAACTAGTTTTACAGCATAAAAATAAGGTAATAAAAAGAAATCAGTCACGGGGTTGAAAATATTTCAAATCCCCATTGAAAAAACAAGCAGTTTGGAGGCAATTTGGGCATTAAACCACGGATCAGGTTTGCTTCAGAGGCCGAAATCGAACGATACGCACAATTTACCTTCGCTATGAAAACTCTTGTGCCCGCTTCTGACGACGGACTTGTCAGGCAAGATAAAGCATGCTTTCCCCGTGTGATCTGCCGCGCTCTTTGTACTTTGTGACCGGAAGAGCACTTTACACAAATATAGATGTATCGGTAGTCTAGACTGACAGAATAATAACTTAATAGAGTGATTATGAGATGGTTGAGCTCAGTAAAAATGTCACTGGCTGTACATAAGGACGTCAGCTGGTTCCAGGCTGAGGGTAATATGGAAGACTTTCAGTCAGAAGTGTTTTTTTTTAAACCAATATCGAAGAGAATTCCCAAGATCATTGTCCAATTCCCAAGTTTCCAAGATGTGTCAAATTCCCAATACCTTGGGAAAAAAATCCCAAGCGTTGGAACCGTTATAACCGTTAAGTTAGAGTATTGATTTATTTTGATATGTGTTATGAATAATTTCTTCCGGTTGCAATATGGTAAATGACCTCTTGTAACTTCTGTATACGTCCTTTATATTCCAGAAGACGAAAACACTTGAGTGGCACCAGAGAATACGAGAAGGACGTCACAAATTTCTTGTATTTCGCACATTATCCCTACCTGAGTGGTACGTGTCTGTTACAAATGGAAGTCAGATAGGTCTAATTACAAATGGAAGTCAGATAGGTCTAATTAGTGTTTAACATCACTCTCAATTATATGAACTTGTATGACATATCAGTGTCGCTGAATTGTTCCTCTAGGGAGACTTTATTAACGAACTACTAACATCACGAATACGTTTGAGTACAGAATTCCCCAGAGCTTACGTACACTCAGCTGTCACGATGATTCAGTTTGGATGTCGTCTTGAAAAGGTACCCTTTCTTGAAGGTGAAATTGAAGAACCGAAAGGACCAATAAGAACTCAAAAAGCGATTTTTACAACCAATGACGAAACGACTATCTCATAAGGAATGTACTGCACTAAATAAACAGCCTGCAAACTGGTGTGTCACTAAGGAATTTTCAGTTTTCAATTTTATTGTTTTTTCGTTAACGAGCAAAGTGCCCATCGTCCATATATCAATTAAGAGAGTTGTAACGATCCGCGTTCACTTCATTGTATTAAGTTTGTGTGTACTTTTCTTACTTCTTGTTAAGAGAAATAGGAGGAAAGCTGATTTTAGAGTAGTACCGGATCGATTATCGGTATCCATTATCAGTGGTGGCCGATATTCCTCATTTTTGTCCTTTATCGGTATTGGTAAAAATAGACCTACAATGTCGATACCTAGCCAATATTTCTAATCCTATATATTTCAAAGAAAATAAGACCTTATTTCTGGCATGTTTATTCTTACGAAAATGAAGCAACTGTTAGTGATAATGCCCATTAGCCGTTGCTACGCTCATTTCTCCAATATCGGTGTCGGATCGGTATCGGCCAATATTGAGAATTGAAACATCGGTATCGGTAGTAAAAGCTATTTGATATATCGGTACTTTATAGTTCAGACGTATTATCCCTTCGTACTTTTTAATACTGGAAATTAAAATAATTATTAAGATAAGCCAATACTTTGCAGTTAATAAACCGACAAGTATAGTGCAATATCATTAAGTGGGTCATTGACTGAAGTACAGCAGACTTGCAGTACTACGAAGACTTCCACTCGTATTCGCGCCCATGCATTTCTCTAATAACAGCTTTTTGCGCGTACTTAGAGAAGTACTCGTTCGGTATAATTAGGCTGTTTCTCAAGACTTTGTAATCGACTCAGACGAACGGCCGCGTAATCGTGCTCGTACATAGGGAATGTGAAAATCAGGTACACCTTCCAGAGGATTTGTGTTTACACTCATATGTGTGCATAGGGGTGAGGGTTACAAACCCGTATACTACATTAGAATATTTGCTATTCTTGTAGGGAAAATATATGCTATTAACGGGCAAGCATCCATCAAAATGTCGGACATAAGTGGTCAACCCCATCTGCCCACCCCTCCAATTGAAAGAAGTCCCGTGCGCTTATCTTCTTATGCTTACCCATAAAGCTATACAAGGCTGACGTTGGGGTAGGCAGGTGGGGTAGAGCGCTTTTCCCGGAAGTTTTGAAGGATGCTTGCCCGATGTAATGGCATAAATTTTCCCTATAAGAATATAGCATATATTGTAACGTAGTAAGGGGCTGCAGTGTTCTGAAGTACCGTAAAGGACACAGAACGCAATTGATCTAGGGCTATCATGAAAAGTCCTTCTCGAAAGGGTTAAAACAAGAGACCTCCTACTCAAAAAATAGAAAAATAAATAAACAAATAAATAAATAAATAAATAAATAAATGAATGAATGAATGAATGAATGAATGAATGAATGAATGAATGAATGAATGAATGAATGAATGAATGAATGAATGAATGAATGAATGAATGAATGAATGAATGAATGAATGAATGAATGAATGAATGAATGAATGAATGAATGAATGAATGAATGAATGAATGAATGAATGAATGAATGAATGAATGAATGAATGAAAGAAATAAAATAAATAAATTCCATAATGTGCCTTCCCAGCGTTTGTGCTGTTGTAAATGACTTAACTAGGATAAGGTCTCAAGACTATGGATAACGAACATGCATGTCTGCACTCTAAAAATAAATTAGTCAATAAAACTTTTATTGGTGGCATGAGACACTCATATTGACTAAATTCACTCAAAATAATTCCCCATAAATACTTACATATGACGAACACTAATTAATGTTGAGAGCATTTCAAAAGTTTGTGTTTCAAATATTGAGACAGATTTGATTTACTTCGGCCTTGAATATCGACTTAGATTTAGGCAGCTGTATTTTTAAATAAGTGTGGAGTTAGAACTTACGACATATTGGCATTTCTAGATGGAGCTTGAATGATTTCTTCTTATACGTTTTTAAATTCCTGTTACTGTGGAGTGATATGATCAAGGGTAAATGGTTTGATGTGTGGGTTATTCACAATCATTTTGCTTTTGTTTCTTGTAAAGCCCCTGTTTCCTACTTAGCTCGATACGTCGAGACAAGACGGGAATACGACTCGATAAAAATGTCGCCAGACCTTTCACACCACTTTTTATTCATCCCTCAACGATACTCTGAAGTCCGGTTTTCCACGTGATTAACAAAATGACAAGACTATCTCATGACTGGTCACAAGAAAATATCGCTAAGCGGCATGCGATAACAATGAAAATTTTTCAATTCAATTACATCGCTTCGCTTCGCATTCTGTCGTGTTGTGTCTGTGAAAGGGTCTTAACAAAAATTTAAGACATGTTCCGAACAAATGGTCAGAATGTAGTTCACTGACCCTATCAGGGGCGTATCCAGGAATTTTCAATAGAGGGGGGGCAAGGTTTGATTGATCGCTGTCCTGGGCTGGGGTATAAGGGGAGGGTGTACCCCTCTCCTTTGGAAAATTTTTGCTTTTGGAAGAGGGCTGAGATGGAAAATGGTGCTATATTTGACACATTTTGAAACATTTTCTTTTTTCGTCTCAACGTTTTTTTTTTCACGCAAGGGCGCGCCTGTTGCCCCCCGCCTGGATCCGCCACTCCATCTTAATGGAGGTCAGAGGAAAATAACTTCAATTAGATTACCAACTCATTCCACTTTCCATGAAGGTCACTTATGGATGTAATATCTACTTTTTTCAAAGCCCCTCGACTCTCCGGCGAAGAGCCGAAGGGGAAAAACCAAACGTTACCCCCCCGAAGGAATTCTGCTCCTCAAAGGAGCCACTTCCCCAAGCGGACAACAAGACTTGACATAACCTACCCCTTGACCTTCAGACCTCTTTCTACATCAAGGGTCTTTCATGCGTGGTCCCGTTTAAACTGGCTGAAAAGAACAGATACTACCAAAACCCCCCAAGTCAAAAATGTGGTGGGTCGAAAGTATGCTTCCGCCCCCTCAGTTCAAGGACGAAAACCCCTTATTTGTTCACTCTGTAATAATGTCAAAAAGTTACTTCATTTTCCATAAAATTTTATCTAAGGACCCTCAAATATTAAAAAATTTTCCAAAGGGGAGGGGGTCCGACAGCGGTCCGAAACATTGTTCAGTCCTCAGTTGAGAATAGCTTCCTACGCCTATGTCTTAACTAAACCTCGGCATTCCTAATCCTCATTTGGACTTGAAAGGAACAGAATAATGTCTTTTAACTGCCTTTAACCCCAGGAGAGAGAGATTAGGATTTTATGTGCGTCCTCCACTCTTTTTGTACTTATTGCTACAACAGTAATAACTCTACAGGAGGGTGCAAGTGCACGTTGAAGTATAGGTCCCCCACCCCGTTATTCACGATCTGCTGGCGACTGGCCTAAACTCATCGGCGATCATTCACATTGTATGAGGTAGGCTATTAGCCGTCATAGCTGGCAGTACGGTCTCCCCCTATTTCGGTAAGATAGGTGAGGCTGATTTGCGAAGCCATGAATGAGTGAACAAGCTTCCTCTACTTCGCAGTCTCCTATGTACCCTTGAAGTATTTCATCATCATTGTGACTGTCAAAGGCATCACACAAAGTGAAACTCACAGCATAAACATTGTCACTGAAAATGTGATTAAGTTTAAATAGATCTGACCTTATGGACGGCATCACGTATGGAAAAGTGACTAGACAGTTAGAATATTCGTTTTAGCATCAGCTTCCCAAAATCTTTTTGGGGCTAGTTCACTTATGTTCTTTTTTATTTGTTTGTTTGTAATTTATTGGTTTACACTGAACGTACTATACCAAGCATGAATCAAACCATGGAAGTAGTACCTACTTCCATTATCGAACGCATCTTCGAAAATTACAAATGCATGATTTAATTCTTTCGATCTCTAGTTTGGATCTATAGCCTGCATGACTAGCCTTGATCAATTACTAGGTGGTTTGTGAAACTAGGGATGCACTAGCAAACTGCCCCTGCTCAGCAGGGTTGCTGGTGCAGTATTTGCTTTCGTTCTAAAACTTATTAGCATAATTACAATTTTGAGATCCGTTGGATCTTGCCATCTGAATAAATTCTAGCTACGAATTTTCGATTCTACCCACATGCAAAGCTGCTTTAATTAAAGGGCAAGAGCAGTCGCCCCAAACTTATTTTGAAGCAAGAGCTAAATCTCACAATTTTCTTCTTATTTCTCTTCAAAGTATCTTTCATAATATTTTAGGACTTCAATATTGCATATTCAAGGTAAACCAATCAGTTACTTGTAGTAAATTTCACATTTTAAGAGAAAAAATATTGTCACATGACTCTCAAGAGCCAATCATGAAACAGGACAGTCTACTACACTACTTCAAATTGGGGTGACTGCATTTCCCCTTTAAGTTACACGTACTGTTGCAAGTTTCACTTATGAAATTGATTCTACACCATATTGCCACGTGTAAGCAATCAAACGTAATGGGAAATTCTGCTCAAGTGTGTCTCCCTCACATGAAAATTCGTCTATAATAGGAAAATAAACCACGAACTAGAGGAGTCCGGAAGATGTATTGACTTTGAAGAAAGTGATGTCAATTACCGGAAGTTAGCCTCAAGTTTACTTGGCAAGATCAATTGACCTTTAACAAAAAAAATCGAAGGCCGAAAAGTCACTTGTTCCAAGGTAGATGAATCAGCGAAAATGAAAACTGTCTTTTAGTCTATGTCGGTTATTCAGCCAGTGGTCGTGCTGGTGATTGGCGGATTGAAGAAGGAGGTGGGGACGGAACGGCCGTCCCCTATGGACTCCATTTCTACCATTATGGTGACCTTTGCCTAGTAAAATGAAACTGTAGGGTCAACTTTGTATTTCATAGTGCAATTTACTGCAGTCGACGGCGTTTGCATTCTGTCAGTGGTCTTTCTGGCGAGTGGTGAATTTAAGGAGGGGGCTTTATGAGGGGGCGATGGGAGGTCGTCCCCTATAGACTTCTTTTCTACCATATTGGCGACCTTCAAGTGGTAACGTAGAAGTGTATGGTCAACGCTGTGTTTCAAAATGCAATTTCTTGCAATTTTCGGCATTTGTGAAGCCAACTGTTCTCTCATACTGACTACCCTCACCGAACTATAGTGACAATATTGTGTTTTGGAGCGGGAATTCCAGCAATTGATTAAGGACTTTTTATGACAATTTTCCTAGTGGAGGAGGTGGGGGTTTAATTAGGCCAACGTTGGTTCCATATGCTCCCTTCTTTCGGACCCCCTTCCTTAAAAGAAGCGATCAGCCATTGGTCCCTCGGGACTGTAGGTTTTCCTAATTTCTTTTATACTGTTTGATCAGTGTTCTGTGGATCTCCCATTTGCCCCAAGTATGCATTTTTGCTTATTTTCTGGCGTTTTGGGTCTGCAGGTTGTATTTCTTATGTTTGAGTCTCCTACCAGTTTTTCTAAAGTATTCATTTTGGCCCGGTTGGGGTGGGGATGGGGGTGGGGAGAGCCAATGGGAAACCCATAATAATGGGCTTCCTTTGGAACATCATGCGTTGTCCCAAAGTAAAGTCGAGAGACTGCTTATAGCGTTTGACAGCTTTCGGCAATGAGATATTAATAAATTCCTGTAGTTAAAGAACGTACTGGGCCATGCTTTCTGCTGTCCCACCGCACGGAAAGACAGGGACATGAAACCATGTAAGACCACCTTTTGAAGAAGGTGTTTCCATCCACTTTTCGACATTTTCAATCAAATTTCAAGCTCTAAAGAAACAGAACATCTCTGTCTTGTAGGCCTAACCGTGAGGTTGTCGCCCTGTACAAGTTACACGATACTATTAATTTTCTTCTATTTCACTTATAAATTCATTTATCGCTCCGCGAAGCAAATTTCGTTCGATTTGAGATATTTTGTTGGTTTTATTCAAAGGATCACGTTTCGTGTTAACCCTTAGTTCACTACATACGGACTTTTCTTGTTTAAAAAACACACTTGCGGCATCTGGAACCTCAGGAGAAGTTAGCTTCTGTTTCTTAGTTTCATCTTTAAAGTGTCGAAAAGGAATCGCTTTCTCTGATTAAATTAGCATAATTAGTAGACATAGGATGTTGTATGTGTGTGTCCTCTTCTATTCAAACAGTCCGTTTAGCTCTCAAGGATGAAAGTTTGTAACCGCCACGAAGACTCACCAAGGTTTGAAAGAACTTGATCTGCAGCGTTGTGGTTAGCTTATTCGCAAGTGATACATTTCCAATTCTAGAAAAATTCTTAAAGTTTTAGAGGCTTATCATAAAGCGCTCTCGAAAGGCAGCGTTTCTATGTATAAAACCAATCAGGATAAGGTAAAATATAGGCCCATCAAAGTCTTTTTCAGTTGCAGCTTTCATCAATTTAATGTCATAACACATCCATTTATTCTTCCGTAGTTCATTTACAAAAGATAGCTCAAATCAATACCCTAACCAAAGAACTTGGAGATAAACAATCGGATAGACATGTAGGTAGACAGTACAGGCAGTCAGTCAGACCGACAGAGACACAGACAGACGGACTGACGAAAGAACAGAGGGAAGGACCAACAGAAGGACAGACAGGCAGACGAACACTCACAGAAACAAATAAACATGCAGACGAACACACAAACAGACAACAAAACATTGCCCTACATGCACCGTTGGCGGTTTCGCTCCCTTTTACTGCATACACATCACGCTAGTGCATTTTACGCGTACAGTCAGAACTGTATGTTCAATCTAAAGTAATGATCTATTTTTACATGTATGTGACAGGGATGTGGTCAAGACAATTTTATGGCCTGAAATGAATTTCAAACTAAATATACGACACAAGCCACAATATATTTGGACTGCTGATAAAAGCAGCGTTAGTTAATGGCTTAAGCGACATAAATTTACACCTTTATGTCAAGTGCAGGATACGCGTCAATACTTCAACAGCTCAAATAAGGCGTTAGGTTTGAATCGTAAGTAGAGAAAGGAACTTGCAACTGACAAAATAGTAATGAAATATTTGTTGGCATGATGGGATGATGCCGTTTGGCGCGATTTTCACAGAATTTAGTGTGGTTTTTGTAGTTAAATTTTCATAATTACGTCTTCATTTTTTATCTGAATTGTTTGCAAATTAACCAAGGGGCAGTGACATCTCGGAGTTGTTATAATCATTACAGGCTAAAGCACTTTTCTGTAAAAAAATTGTCGTCGTAAATAATAGCATTAATTGGCAGGAATGGGATAATAGAGTACTTACAATTACGTCATAGTTTTTGTTTACATAATTATGAGCGAGATGGACGTTATAGTTAGGAAAGCATCAGCTCAGAAATGTGCAATCGCAATACATCTATGATTAAGGCCGGATCATACTTCAGTAATTCGCTACAAAGCTATCAAAGTTAAGTTGAACACTGTCTGCATGTCCGTGACCTGGATTAGCAAGAAACGACCATGTATGGTTCTTATAGCTTTAAATTTGGAAATATGAACCGGAGGCTTTAAGTAGTTGCGTTGTACATACGTATATACAGAAGTCAAAAACATAAGCATGCTGACATTGGCTACAGCGCATTGTGTAAAAATTGACCGTGACGTCCATCGTGTTGTCAAAAAATGTAGCTATTTCGTTGTAGCCCCAAGGTCCAGACCTAGCTAAGCCGCAACGTCATCTGCATGTCCCTTGTAATTGTACTTTTACAAAATACATGGGCCCATAACCGAATTTTTCTTGTTTTGATCGGGCGGGGCCATACAGGTCGATTTACGTACAGGCTACTGAAAATCCATGGTGATGTCGGTTATTTTACTGACATGAACGACATGACATACTTACCCGGAAGTTTCTTAACGTCTTTACTTTGTTGAAGAAGGGGTATTGGTTGTAAGATATTATGCTTGCTTTGTCCATTAGACCCTTTTCCAAATAGCAATTACAAAGGATTGTTGGGTCGAGTTTTGGTGTGTGTCGTTTTCGTCAATGTCCCATAATCCTTTGTAGTTGCTATTTGGAAAAGGGTCTATTGATACTATTCATTGGTTAAATATTTGTGTTTATTTTCCATATTTCAGGTGACCGGTCAGGTGACTTGTTTGACACTGGCGTTCCTATCTTATGACAGATACAGGGTGGTCGTGAGGCCGTTCAACTCACTCAGGCACAGAAGTTCGCGCCAAGTGTGGATGCTTCTGTTAGCAATGTGGTCAGGTGAATATTTCCATAGGTAGAGTAGTTTTTCGGGAGGTGGGAGGGTGTCACACTTCATTTCTACCGGTCTAAACAGGAAGCAGTGTTGGTGATAACCTTCATAAGTATTCAAAGACCCAAGTGATTTTGACTAAGCTTCCCACGTTCGACTGGGAACTCGTCAGCGATAAACCTATATCGTCATCCAACGGTGTATCGCCATTCAACGGTTGGAAACGCCTGATCCAACCATGTAGCTATAGACAAGGTCTTGAAGGGAGCGGTAGCTTTCAGGAAGGCAGATGTTTTTTTCTGCAGGGGAGATGTGTCAAGTGATATGTTAAGTAGCCTTTGTAATAGTAATTTTTGTTCTGAAAAAATCTTTGGGGGCGAAATTCTAAGGAAAGCTCTCCCCGGGTCCCCTTGATTTCTAGCCTGGCCTTACCAAGAGAAATCACGCATCTATTGGCTTGCTATTTTATACATTCCAGTAGGCATAGACAATCATTTTCAAATTGTATTCGTTTTCAAATGAAGAACTAGTAACCATCTCTTCTATACTATGCGAATAACCCTCTGTGGTTTAACTTACAAATGCCTAAAGTAATAGCAACTCCTGCATGGTTTGCTTACCGGTACACTTTCCTGTAGACCTCACTAATATAGGGAAACACCATACGTCAAGCTTTGCAGACTATGTAATGATGCATTGCAATAATTCGGCTATATCTAAATTTAGAAAATTTCTCAAAACGCCGCCGTTTTGATTTCTACAATGAGACTCCGATCTGACTCGTGTACATGATACTTGATTAAAGTGTAACGTAAGTCTGAAATCACAAGAATACTTACTTCAGAGGTTGCAAAATAAATCTCATTTATCCATCTCCCATCTTCCATCTTCATAGCTTATGTCATGCTGAGATACAAGGTGTTGAAAATTATTTAAAGGCAGTAGGCAGTCACCCCGATCAGAGTGAGTGTATCCTGTCACTCTAGTTCATGATTGGCCTATTTTGATCATGTGACAATATTTTTGTTGGTGAATTGTAAAATTCAAGGAGAATTTCTCCTTGCTTTACCTATTGTTTGTAATAATTATGTTCGAAACATCTTCAGAGGTGCTTGTAATGCAATAAGAGGAGATTTGCAAGAGTTTGCTGATTTTTCAAAGAAAATTTTGGGGCGACTGCCTATTGCCTTTAATTCCAAAATAGCTGATTGTACAAAAATTTGTGATGTCACTCTTGTACAACTCAAATTGTCTGCTTCATGCCTTTCTGAAATAGAAAACTTTTGTAAGACCTTGGAAAAGTTACTATTTTTGTGTAAAATGTTGTTAGTGGATGACTTGTGTAGTCAAGTCCAGTAGCAGAGATTTCTGTAAAATCTTGGGCTAGGAGGGAAGGGGGTTAAAGGGCCTTTAAGGCCAAACCTGCTATGTGAAAATGTAAGGGTCAATGGGAGAATCCCCAAAACGTGGAGGAAATATCCCCCGTGATCCCAGATTTCCGCCAGTATGGTCAATTTACTCTATAACAATAAGACAGTAATCATATTTGGGCACAAGGTGCAGTGGCTTATAGGAAAAACAAAGAAAGACTAGACGGTGTAATTACAGGCAAGTACAGATCCAAGGCTCTGAAGATGATATGAAACAAAGATAAAAGCCCAATATTTGCGCCACCTGATTTCTTGATCGAATAAATATTGAGTGTGGTACAAAAAAGGGTAAACGGCCTGCCATGGTCACTTGTAAGGGCAAAAAATGTTCTGCTGCCAAATGTTCACACAAAGTTGAGAGTGTACACTCAACTTTATTCACAGTGCGCAAGAAAACGTATCTGCCAAGCAGGCACCAGACGGCAGTAAGATGTCTACAAAGCATTATAGGGCATTTGCGCAAGCACAGTCAAAGCTGAGACGTTCGAACGAATTTATGTGAGGGATCTGTGTGGTAAACAAACGGAGATTCTCGAAGGTGTTGTGGTTTCAAAAACAGACTTAGCCTGCGTAGCGACGTTCACGTCTGGGCCTTTTTTGAGATGGATCACACTAGGCAGCCTATTTGACAACTAAAGAGAAAGCCAATAGAACTGCGTAAGGGCATCCTTCAAGATAACGCCTATCTCTTTGCCTCAAATGGGCTAATTATTCATACTGGAACACGGTTAAGTTGGTGAAATCTTGGAAATTGTCAAACTTTCCACTTCATGAAATAGTAAAAGTAACTGCGTGGCAGGTGAAGAACGCTGGATATGTTCGCAGCGATCGTGTTCAAAAGGAGAAGTATCACACTGAAAAATTCATACGTCGAGCCATAACAGAAGGCACAAATTTACGTGACAAACTGAGCAAATCCAGTAATCGAATTCGAAGCCTACACTTTTTTAACAAAGACTGTAACCTGCAGCACAAGAGTGACATCACAAATGGCGCAATCTGCCGTTTATCCTTGAATAAACTTCAAAGTTTTATATCACAGCACATAACACGTTGTCAAGATAGGAGTTGGGTCAATGGGGTTTTTCAAATTTTCAAACATTTTTGAAAGTTAAGTAGAATTTATTTACACTTTAAATTGTGATATTGATGCTACACACGACTGTAGTTCCACTTACTTCGAGATGATAATCTACAATTATTATTACTTGAAGGACCGTGCTTGAGTGACATGTCTTCATAAGAAGATGTAGGTTTAACATTTGACATTTTCTTTGATTCATTCATACTAAGGCTATGTCATATAGTATTATAGACATGGGGTCGGGTGGGGTGGGGGCGTTTGCCCAACTCCAGGCGGTGAAAGGGGAGATGAGCTAACAAAGATTAGAAACTGCTGCTTTTAGGGTATTAAGAGCAAAATATTCTCAGCCCCATTTAAGACTTCCCAAACCAGTTAGAGATATAACTCAAGAAGGAATGTACTGTAACTAGCCCAGTATGTTTCAGCGAAAGTCAGTTGATAAATTATTTTAAGCATCGTGACCAGTGGTTGCCCGCTTGTGGGCGTGTTTTACTCTTGAACCTACCTTATTGTATATTTGGTAGAATATGTACATTAGAAAGAGGTATATGTCCAACACCTGATGCGAAGGTTAGTTAAGTGATAGACCAGATCAGTACTACTTCAGACGTCTCACTCTGGAAAGGGCCGTTGAATCGAAGAGGATTATTTTTTGATACCTAAATCGTTTTCCAAATCCATTTACCAAATGGGGTTGGGGGATAGTCTGCACGACCGTCTGGCTATGGACCCATGGGGGACATGATCCTCATCAGCTCCCTCTGTGTCTTTGCCTGTTCTCGTATGTTGAGAAACACCGGTTTAGAAATAGCCTGATAACAATAGAAATACATTATGCTCATCTATAGGGTATCAGCTCAGCGCGCCACGAAAAGCATTTTTCCATTATTGATTGCACGCGTCCATAACTTTTAACATTAGCATAGATGGATGTGCAGGCCACATTTTATTCAGGTCTAATTTCCGTTCCTTCGACAGCATTGCCATGTTGTGTGACGCACGCATAATATGCATGTCTGCCTATTCTCAATTTTCTCACATACAGAACCTATATAAATGAACATATATAGTAACTACCGTGCCTCGATTGGTTTGTTTTTCCAGACTTTCATCTCGATGTATACTCTGAACATGGAAATATTTGATTTTGTG
Source organism: Holothuria leucospilota (assembly GCA_029531755.1). Lineage (NCBI taxonomy): Eukaryota > Metazoa > Echinodermata > Holothuroidea > Aspidochirotida > Holothuriidae > Holothuria > Holothuria leucospilota. The sequence goes on from CM055965.1 coordinate 16,751,738, forward strand.
CAATGTCAACAAACAGGACATAAATTTCTGTGAGAATAGATTAATTTTCCTCAGAATCCCGTCAGCATAACTAAATTTATCCTTCTCCGATGGCACCCGAACTGAGTTGAACTCCATAAAATGAGTGGTACAAAAATTATAATATAGATGGCAGTGCAAAAGTGTCTCCATCGGCAGACTGGCTAATAAATTCAGACATTTAAGACGTGAGATATAACATTTTCTCCGACACTAGGATCTCAAAGTTTTTATTCATGATCACTGTCGATACTTAAACATTTCGTTTTTACGTGTTTTTTCCGCGCGTTTTATTTATCGCATGTACCGTAACTCAGTGTTGAACGAAGCTGGCAGAGATTGCAGCGTTACTCGCTGTAGTAAAGACTAACTTACGTCTTCAGGCTTCCGCTTATGGGGGAAGGGTGAGTGGTGGGTACCTAGGAATACATCAGTAGCAACGTGAATTAAGTCCGTAGTTGCAAGACAAAGCATAAACTGAAGCAAGTTGACAACGGTTTCACATTTATAGTAGTCATTAGTCATAATTTTACAAGATATAAACATCATTGCACGGCCCACAGACTTTTGACAAACATAGACTGATCACGTGACCGAAGGTGTCGCCACCGTTGATAGCTTTTAAGCAGTGTCAAAATATCAGCAGTGCTACTGTCGTCACCGTATTTCCATTATAAATCTGCAACATTTTACTCTGTGAAACATGAACAGCCTTTTGAACATGGAAAAGAAAAAAAAATGAAAATTATTCTTGATACCGATCTTAGATTTTAATCCAGCATTGTACGTATTTTCTTTGAAGATACTTCAGTGATGTATATATGTGGGCGTATCTGAAACAGTTAATATATCCGGCTATATGGCTATAACTATGCACCCATCTCAGCCCTACTATGGCAAACAGAAGGAAAACTCGTCTTTCTTCTTTACAAAAGTTATGCAAGGCCGACCCCTTACAATAATCATCAATGAATTACCGCACAACCAACCAACCAACCAAAAAAAAAACAAAAACAAAAAACAAAAACAAAAACAAACAAACAAACAAACCAAACAACCAACCAACCAAAGAAACAAACAAAAAAACAAAAATTGCACCTATATCTAGAAAAGAGAGCTTTTCATGAAAAAGAGATACAGCACATCCCATATCCAGTTAGTGAAATTTAACGATGGATACATCTGTCTTTTTTGTTTTCTTTTTGTTTTTGTTTTTGTTTTTGATTTTTGCTTTTAACTGTAATTTTCCCCTTGTCGAAAATACAATCCCCCACGCTTAGGGGAAAGCCCCCGAGATACTACCGCTGTTTGCTTCATACAACCTTGTATATGTAATTGACTAGATATGCATTTCAGAGCAAATATGGGCCAACGTGATAGTCCCGGTGACGTGGTCACGCGTCGTCAATTTTTAAAACAATTTGCACAGGAACAGACACGCTGACAGCTGATCTGATCGGTAAGCTGCCATAGCAGCTCCCTGATCTGATAAAGTATGCATGAAGTTATAAACTGCACGTGAATGAATAAATAATCGAATCAGAAGTATTACATATTTCCCGAAAGCATATAGAGACTAAAATAGGCACATATCCGCATTTCTCAATTTGAGGCGAAAGTTAGTATCAGTCCCGTAGTCAAGCGGGGGCCGGGGGAGGGGCAAGAAAGATCTTCGCTCCCTGAAAAAATAGAAATTACTATTGCATCAATTCATTCCAGTGTGTCTCACCACCCTCTGTAAATATTTGCTCCCCTGGACCCCCCTCCCATCATTCCTTGCCTAGCTACGAGCTTGGTTAGTTTTTTGTATTATTCTTTGAAAAAAAAAACATCATCAAGGGACTTCCCAAAATGTGACCCTAAGCCAGACAAGGTGTTGAAGGGGGAGAGATAGCAGGAAGAGATACATTATCATTCAGGGACGGGATATTTTAAGATGTTTCCATAATATGTGGCTTAACATTTTCAAGCGGGGCGATTTTCTAGGGGTCACCACTGGTGCCCCCCCCCCCCCCCGACTACGGACATGCCAAGATTCACTATCTTGAAGAAACCTCGGATCCAATTATGTCATGCGTGGCCTCTTTTTCCCGCCAAATCAGGTGCTGCATATATTTTCCCTCCGGCTCCTCCCTCTCTCATGTTGCATGCTGTAAGTGACAGGTTTCTTTGACAATCAATCACACACGTACTAACAACGTTTGCTATAAGAGAGGCGTGAAGCAGGTGGTATTGATTGTGGGTGATAACTGATACAGTATACAGTAAACTACAGTGCGTTTTGTCCATGCTCGATTGATGCAAAGAACTCAAGTTATGAAGAAACCTTGCAAAAAGTCCGGCGATGGCAACATAGTGTACGACTTCAGGTACTGCCCAAAATTTCTAGGAAGTACGTGCGTCGTTATTTCGTGATATATTAAATTCAGTTTCGGTAATTCAAGATGATACTTCTCTTATAGGCTTTCACTGCTGTTCATAAAAATCGTTTGCACCACATGATGACACGCACTTACACACTGACTGAGCTGGCGCTCGCAAACACACACAATACAGCCAAAAAGCATTTTCTGGCGGGCTCCGCGAGCACCTATTTTTGAGAAACATTGCACCAGAAATATTTATGAAACATTCCAGAATTATCACTCCAACATCTATTTTTAAGGACTGTAGGACTACAACAGTCGTAAGTCCTCTCCATTGAAAATTGCCAAATTGATTAGCTGTTAGTCCAATTCTATATTCGCCTATACTTTTATGATATAATATATCTTTGTTGTCTTTTTAACGCTCATCTAAAAACATGTGAGGGTTAACTACTGACTGTAAATTTTACATACACCTCCGCGTGTAAAATTTGCAAGGAGAACTTTGCTCTCCTGGATCCGCCTCACCGAAGGGGAGCTAAACACCACACCAGGGACAATAAACCGGTGAAAACTTCTTACAAAGGAAATTTTTGTACCCCAAATCCAGATTTTTTTCGTTATTCACCGGTGCGTGCACCGTACCCGGCGTTGTACCAGTGGACACCTGCCACCCTTTTTCTCGTTTACTGCTGATAAAAATGCATAAAATTTCTGTGTCCTACTAGGCAGCCAAGTAATCTGTATACCGAACTGATTTAAGGCGTCCAACACCCACTTAATCACATACGGGGGCCTCTTTTTCCAATCATCCCTGCCAATGCCCCTCAAACCCCCGTCGACGTTGTATGTGGGGCTCCCCTCTCGTTGCCATATATTCCTCTCAGATAGTTTTCTCAACAATAGTTCCTGGTGGCCAGTATATCCAGGGAGCTCTGGCAGCTCCCTGGTATATCAGTGCAATTATTGTTCCAAAGTCTAACGCAAGCATGAATATGATCCGCTTTACCCACTATAGCAACCCACCTGTAGCCTATCACTCTTTTTTCCAGTAAGGCTAGCAAAAAATGGTCAAATTTTGATTTTTGTCGTCTGTTTAGCACATATCCAATGCCATTTGAACATAGTTAAATGCTTTACCGATGACCAGTATTGTAACTACCTCAGGCTTCTACCCCTGGTCCCCAGCGGGCTTATTCCCTGGGCCCCACAGGGGCCCTTCGGCGGAACCCTGTGCCCCACCCCACAGAGGAGTGCTTCACCCTTCCCCAGCGATTTCGGGGCGGCTCAGTGTCAGTGTGCATGTTCAAGGGTCCCCTATATAAGATTGCGTCCAAGGCCCCACGTTTTTTTTTTAAATCCGGCCGTGCATTCAGGACAAGTGGTAGTTAGAGTTACCTGGGGACCCGCGGAAAAATAATCTCCCTCAAGCTAAGAAGCCTAAGATGCAATAGGTCTAACAAAACAAGAACCCACGATGGATGCACGCCCCACGAAAGCATTTTTGAAGTGATTTAAGTCAGTTAATATTTTAAGTTAATGATTTACTTTATTTCACACCATTCAAAAGTTATCATTTTTGATAACCAAAAATAATAATAATACAGCAATATTATTTTTTAAAATGTTTCAGTATCTGGGAGATGATGGGAAAGGCCATCCCCCTTTGTCAACTTAAAGTGGAGGATATATCCCCCATCCTCCACCCCACCCCCCCTGGTCGGATTACCGCCTATGCTTGACTAAGAGGATGAGCCCCGTGTCCCCTCCCTTAGTGGCGGCGCCACTTTCCCAACCTGCCCTTCAATGAAAATACCCTTGCCATATGCCCCTGATTCTTTTAGCAACAGTGCCAACAAAAAGATTGAGTTCTAATACAATTGTTCTCAAAATAATTTGCACAAAAGCTGTAACTGAGTATATGATGTTACATGCCTTTCTATCAGCAGAAAAAAAAAACAAAAAAACAAAAACAAAAACATTTAGGCTCCAAAGGTACTCAGCAACTCTTCCGTCTAAGAAGCACTTATAATTTCGGTTTTCAAAAGAAAATCGTAGCGCAAAAAGCCAATTCGCTGTTGGAAAGTAGCATTCCGTTACATACATCACAACGGCATTGATTAGTTACGGGCTGAAACGTCTTAAATTTGTCCTATAACCCAAAACAAACAATAGAAACAAACGAGTTCAATTGTATACATAACAATAAGGTGCACGCAGGCATGTAGTTATCGGTAATATTGATCACGCCCTTCAATATCACGTTGTCCCGCTCAATGGTCTTTTATAAGCTACCGTACAATAATACCGCGGGATTCCGCATGCCTCAATGGCGGGAAATTTGAGGCATGCGCTCCACGTGTTAGCTGTAATTTATAAAGCTATATGGTTTCACCATTTTCGTCAGCCCGGCTAGCTCAGTCGGTAGAGCATGAGACTCTTAATCTCAGGGTCGTGGGTTCGAGCCCCACGTTGGGCGAATATCTTTTTCGTAGCGGGAAATATTCTGCTATTTTATCGGAAGTTTTGCTTAGGTGAGTCAAAAAGGAAAATTTTCATGCCCTCTTGCCGATGCTCAAGTACTAGTGAAATGAACTATTAATACTAATAAGCACAACGTAAATCCGGGGACCATATAATGGGGTTGGAAGATGGGGTCTGAGCTGGCCCGTAGCAAACAGTATACTGTACTGAAAGGTAGGAGAGATGGCTTCCAGGAGGAGAAATAAATTTTAGGTGGGTGAGATATACAAAAATGCATTAAGGCAATGGCAATTTTTAATTTTTAGGGTTTTATTCCAGGGGACAAAGAGACAATGAGAGGGGACGTGCCCCCACGACAAAGCCGTTCCACCCCAGGTGCTCCCTAGGGAAAATTTTGGAATGTATAGTTTTATATATATTAGTCCTATATAGAGAGAGAGAACTCAGAAACTTGTGCCCTCCCAGGAAAAGTATCGTGACCCCCCGGTGCCCCCTGCTCAAAAAATCCTGGCTGCGCCACTGGTGGGGGGGGGGGTAAAGGATGTTTCCGTCCTCCAATTTTCAGGGCCAAAATAGCATATTTGTCTCTGTGACTGTAAACTTTAAACTATTTCAATAATTCATCAAACTTTCGATAAATGTACTTTAAAAAACTACCAAAAAATGTAGCGCGACCCCTCCCCCAGGACGGATGAAAATGTTCAGCCCCGTACCCCCAGCTCCTAAGAAGAGCTCCCTTCGCCTATGCTAAAAGGTACACTTCGGAACGGCGTTTGGGTAAATTGGTGGGCTCTTGTGGGGAATACCGTGGCGGCAAATGCAGGGACAGCCGGTCTCAAGGGAAAACCCCTAGCTATTTTGAGGAGGTAAATGTGGTCATTTAAAATTTGGCAACATTTTTAGAACATTGCATGGAGAGGCATCACTTGCAAGAGATTAAACTGTTTATCAGTGTGTGGGGTTGCGGATGGTCGGGCTTGAAGGGAAAGTGGAGGGGCTTAGCAAGGGAAATCATGAAGGAAAGCTATACGGTACAGGTTCACTAGGCTCCCCCTGAACCCCATGTGATTGCATTGCCTACTTTAGCTCATTTGTACATAATGAAACCATACCCTTAGCCTAGGCTATGGGAGGACCTTTCACAAGGGACGGAAAGGTGCCTGCCTTGAACAAACAATCACGGCAATGAATAATACCCTGTCAATATGGCCGTTTGTAGCTTCAAGTTCTGTGCTGCGATTCTTAATGACGAATGTGCCGACAGCTTGCCAGGCTCGTAGTCAAGGGGGAAGGGGACGACATTCCTACAAAAATTTCTACCACTAGTTTCATTTTTGCCCCCTAAAAAATTTCTGAGAACAAAAACTCGTATTGTCTTAAAACATTTTAATCCCCCTGGGAAATATCTCACCTTGCATACTGGGAGCTATCAGGCCCCTTCAACACTTTGTCTGCATGGCCCTGCTCGTATCTCCCGTACAACACATTCATAGGTTACCTTACGGTAAACCAAAAATCAACTTTGCCCTCACGTTCATTGGCAGGGATTTCTCATAACCAAATTCTTGCGTCCCACCTACGGTTGACCTTATTTGGCAGTTTTTTAATTAATTAGGATGGCCAAGAGTCACGGTGGATGTACCACCAAATGCGACTTCGAAGAGATCAATTCAGAAGGGACATGCCGAACATACGGTCCGTTTTGTTTAATCAAATCCCAAGATGGATAGATTGATGCTGTATACTGTGAAAACATTGTTGAAATTAATTCACATTCGAGTCGATTCCCGCATCGATAAACTATCTGCGAACAACGCAAATAATCTATAGGCTCAAACAGAAAAGTGTTTAGTGGCATCTTACTGAAAACTTGTAAACTATATGACATACATCGACCTGGCAAAAGGGAGAAGTTTGTGTGTGTGTGTGGGGGGGGGGGGGGAGACAGGGAAGGGAGATACATTTCACAAAGTGATGGCGCTCAAACAATTTGGAATTGGAGAAACTGTTTGACGTCAAAGGCCTTTATCTAACCTCAAACGACATTCATACAGGGCGTAAAGGGGAAGCGGGGAGGCCAGAACAATTTTATGAGCTGATGAGAACAAACAAACAAACAAACAAACAAAAAAAAAACGGGATACACGAAAAATTGAGGGAGCAAATCCAGAAAGGCAGAAATTAATAGCAAATAAATAGATATTGAAGTAACCAACTATTATAAGAGAAAAAGAAATATACCGCCTCCCGTACTTGACCCCTCCATGAAATGGTAGAGCCTCTTCCCCCTGTAACGTCTCATGCAAAATTTTCTGGCTATTCTGCCGTATGTGACTTCATTCTAAGCTATGAATGATTAGACTAAATATATGTATACCAATATACTGCACTCGGAAAACAAAAGAGTGAAATTCACTCCAAAAAGAGTGAACGGAGGGACCACTCCTAAGTAAGAGTGATTATCATCCGGAGTGGAGTGAAAATTCACTCCAAATGGAGCGATACTTCATACACATGGAAAAAATATTGCTTATTTGGAGTGATTTTCACTCCATTCCGGGTGGAATTCACTCTTATTTAGGAGTGGTCCCTCATCACACTCTTTTTGGAGTGAATTTCACTTTTTTGTTTTTAGAGTGTGATAAGTTTCTCCTATTTTTACATTTGCAGTGTCCTTTATCATTCAAGCGCCAATGATATACGTTGGATCTCCAAACGAGCGTGGACTCTGTCAGGAATACGCACCAAAGCACGGCGTACGCTTCTTCTTTTCTGCCGAGACGGTTTCATTGTTCCTAGTGCCTCTGGCCATTATGTGCTTCTGTCATTATCACATCTGGAGGACTCTGGTAAACAGTCGGCGAGTTCCAAGTCAAAGAGGGTGTTTTTCATCATCTGTGGACTCCTCAGTACTCACTTTGAACCGAAAACTTTGGCGCCAGAGAAAACGCGGGATCCGAGTCGTTACGGCCGCCGTCCTCACCTTCGCTTTGTGTTGCGCACCCATACACTCCGTTCATCTGTGGTATGCGTACTCAGGGAACCGAATCCAAGAACATGATATTTTTTACGTTCAGATTCATACCGTGGCCAACGCCATTATGTACTTCAGCAATTTTATGAATCCTTACATATATGCATTCCTCGGTAAAGGTTTTCGAAGACACACGAAAGATATTGTTAGATGTTTTAGCCTACGTCAGCAGTTGATGGGATACAGTATAGGTAAAAAGGACGCCTCTACTTGGTTATAATTGGTACAACGGAAGCGTTTTGGTTTTAGGGATAAAGAGCTAAAAATCCTCGCATCTGCCTTTATCAGCCCAGAAATATCATTTCAGAAGTCTGTAAAAACTTACCGGCATTGTCAGTTCTGATGACTCGTTGGTATCCAGTTGTATTTTTTTTACTCGCCGGAAAAGAAGTCCTTGTCAGTCAGAGAGGCTATGATACTTGCAGTGCTCGATGCTAGTTGTATTCCGTATGCGAGTTCATTGTCTTGTACTCTTTCTCATACTCATACTGCAACTTGTACTCGCACTCCCAATATTTGAAAATGATGTACTCGTAAGCAGGATTGCATTTCGCACCCATGTAAGGCCGGTCCGTACTTCAGTATAGGGCCATAAAACTATGAGAGTTGAGCATTGTTCAAATCTGAACTATGTTCGCGATTGGCCCGGAAGAGTAAGCCTTAGATGGCCATATATGGCTCTTATAACTTTGTAGCACGTGAAACTTAGGGAGTATTAACAGGTATAGACGATATACACTCACAGCCTTGCAATCCTCTTCGTGAAAAATTGAACTTGTACTCAGGACTTCCGGTGCCTAGTACTTAGAGCCTTGTACTTATACGGGGATACTTGTACTCGTACTCGGAGCATTCATACTCCGGCAATTGTACTCACTCTGTAATCACAGTACGTGTGGACTCAAAGGTATCAATTATCTCGTCGGGATTCGAGAAACCATTCGGTCCCGGTTCTCCTGTATTAAAAGAACTAGTGAGTATTAAACTATATATTACAGCCTGATAACATTCCGGACCTCCTTGCATCCCCGCCCTGGGCTGTGTCACCTCCTTGGTATGGCACGTAATGTTATGTAATCCTAAAAAAATAAGCGCAGAGGACACTTCCATCTTAAGATGGGGGCGGGGGAGCTGAACTATTACGTCCGAATTTTAAGCATATATTCCCCCCTCTCTTCCCCAAAAGAGAAATTTTCTGCTCCGTACGCCTATGCCTGGAAATATAGACAACACGGAATAATGTTGAATAATGTTGAGAAACAACTAAAAACTGATCGCAATCTATAATGACGAGTTTCTGTGGTTTCCGCCACACGATAGGTTTCTTTGTAATTAGCTCATCGAAAAATTTCGCCTTCCCCGCACTTTAAGCCAAGCATGGCTGATATTTAGTATGGTATGTACCGTGTGCCGTTGCCACTAGAATGATCAAGGAGTTGTTAATACAGGGAGTTGGCACTCTAGTGGCAACTCCCTGGTTAATAACAACAAATCCCTGGTATGATGACTCTCACGTGGACTCAGTAATCAATATGAGCTAAATCTGGGTTATTGGATTAGTTGAAAGCTAATTGTTGGGTACACGCTACCATAAGCGTAGGAAGCGGGGGTGGCTGGGGCTAAACCCCCTAGTAAAAATGTGTGTCAAGGACGTAAACCCCTTGTTTGTTTCCTTTGTAAAATATTTCAAGAATTTGCAGTAATTTTCCTCAAAAGTTACCTAGTTTGTTGCACTAAATTGCATCTAAGGACCCTCAAATATTCAAAAATTTTCCACCCTCTGCCCTTTGACCTCTCCCCTCCATGACGGCGATAAGAAGCAACTTCCAGTCCCTCTCCCAGTCGAGAATAGCTTCCTCCGCCTATATAGGCTACACAGTGTTATCGTGGCAAAAGGTCATAAAAGTGAGCACCCTAACCTTTAGAACGTACGCCATAAAATGCCCCCTTTACCACGAATTTGGTAATGCACCACTGATGACAAGTTGCGTCTGGATCATTCAGGCTGTACTAAACGTTTTTTGAAAAATTCACTTAAAACGGGTATGTTTGATATTCAATTTATATTATTATATTTGATCACTTTGAATATTTTGACTATTTTATATATCTCCTTTTCCCATTTTTATCAGTTGGATGTATGGATATTAGATACGAAGTGATTAAGGAGAAGGTAACAGATTGTACGTCGATGTATTAGAATCAATATAGATAACTGTTTTAGCGTATATGTTACGAGCACAATTAGCCTTTAATCCTATGTTTGATATTGAATAACGTTATATGTTTTGTGTGCGTGAACCGGACGAGCCCCTCCCTCTAAGAACTACCTCCCAAAATTCCCTCCTGGAAAATTTTTAACTGCATAGTTTGTATACACTTTCGAAGACAAGCAAGGTTTCTTTGACTAATGCTATATAATCTTCACATGCGGTCACCACAGTAATAACCTCCACAGATTCTGGGCGGACTTAGGAATTTCACGTTGGGGGCTGCTTTCTTAGACATAATACAGGACCAGAGCTGACATTCTCCCCCCACCATAGATGAGGCTGAGGTCAGAAAATTTGATACGCCAAATATCCTATGATTGCAGAAAAGCGTGCTCTTAAACACTCGAGCTTTTTAAGTGCGTAGAAACAGGCACTGACAAACTAAAGGATAATCCCAAACCCAAAGAAACACTCCGACGGATCACGAACACTCAATTACCATAACATTTCTGCATGCAGAAATGTTGTATACTGTGACAAAGACGAGCCGTCAGGGCCTTAGTTGGAGGCAACGGCCCACCGTTTCTTAAATCCGCCCTGACCGTATTGCATAAACCGGACTGTTCACGAATTTGTCAAATTGTTTTTATTGGCTAGTCATTGTTGCCTGAAAATGACGTCACAGTCCCTCATTTAGTCTATTGACAAAATTGGCATTTCAAAATAAGCTTTTTGTGAGCTCATTTGCCCTTTAAGACAAGAGAAGCTATACATTCGTTTCAGTATCTACTGACACTCGAAGGAAAGTTTTTGAACTTACGTTAGGCCATAAGTTCATAAAATTATAACTTGAGATGGGTCATACTGCTTTTACACATAAGTATACTGCTCTTCGAAATATAGACGGGGCTTAGCTGTTCGGGATCGTTCTTGTGTATTTATTGTAATGCAAATTGTCGTATGACCAGCCTGAGAAGCTATAAGGTTGCGGATGGTTGTGCGTTCATACGTGATACAAGAACCCCCTCCGCAAACCAAATAAAGAAAGTTAACGATGTTTGTGGAAAGTCCCATATCACCTAACTGGCACTGGACCCAAACTTGCAGATAACAGTAAACCATTTTACCCGTGATTGTCATACTTATACCGTGCTCCAAAGTGGCAGATGTGTATCTACTGTACACGTGTGTTTGTACTCTCAATGAGTAATGAACCAGAAACCTTTGATTCTTACATCAGAATAATGAGAATATATATATTCAATGTTACCTTCAACTCCGAAACACAAGTTAATGACTTTTCTAATTTATCATGGCTGTATGTCTGAAAAAGAAGCCTTCCCCATGATTTCAGCCGTATTGCCATAACATTGTAAGGTAGGGCCGGAAACGCCAGGGAAGGGACAGGAGAATCATTCGCAACCCCCTCTCAGAGGCCTTTCCCCTCTCGCCCCCAAATGAAAAGCAGGCAAGCAAGCAAAGTCGAATAGGCAACTGTTTTCGCCCGAGGGCGACTCGGCTGGGACATAAAATCACCGTGCACTTATATTCTGTAATTTCTCAACAAAATCTCCTGTTTGACAACTAAAACAGCTGAATAACTGCAGGCAAAGCTTCTTCGTGGAAGGGTACTTCAGTTATTTTCTGCATCAGGAGATTCTTCAAAACCCATTAAGAATTCCATCATGAAATTTCATCCGACTGCAGAAAAGTACATGAGAGGTTGATTACGCATTTAATGACGCCATAAGTGGAAGCACCCAAATTTAAATTTGAATTTGTGGCGACTACTTACCAGTTTCTCAAGTGATATATCTAGTGCAGATGCCGGTAACTTTGTCATAAGGAACCCTGTTAAATTCAGTGTTTTTGAAAATAAAAAAAAATTGACTGGAAACGCTCCTTACTCCTCCTCAAGCATGGCCTTTCAAGATTTACCTTGCCCCACCGAGTCAGGGATGACCTCGCTTTTCGAGGGACATTAGGATTCTTTTCCCTTCTCCGGATTCCACGTGCTATTTTCTTCCTCGGTCAACAAGCAAGCAGTCTCGCTGGAGTTAAGATGATCTGGAGGAAACTTAGAGGCATGGGCGGGCATACCAGATCATTCCAAACTTGGGTGAAGGTAAAGTTTTTGCACCATTTTTCAAACCTTTCCCTACTTTTTCTTACTGAAGACGGCACAAGCAAAAGGGTGATGCTTGAAAGTGACTTCAAAATTTTGATTAAGTGTAATCCTGGAAACAAATTCTGGTTTAAATTTGGGTATTCGGAGAAAAAAATCAAATTCAAGCAATACCCGACATTTATTTTTGCCATAATTGCAATTACACCCGTATTTGGATGGATTTAGCCCTATTCTACGCTGGAAAGGGAGACGAGTTTCTCTCCCCCGTCCCGTACGCTATAACGCTTATCAAGATTCTTAACATTACCGTACGGTTTTATTGTTGTGCTGATCATGTTTTTTTTGACATGCACTGCTGAATACTAAACTTAAAATGCGTTACAAGGCAGAGTGACGTCTGTAGCGGCATCAATAAAGAAAAAATGTCGAGGGTACGGTGCAATAATATTCAAATAGAAACTTTGCAAGTCTTCAGGTTATGAATTAGAGAAATATTAACTCGTTTTGACAATTTGAAGATAAAATTGGTTGAAGGGTCCCCATTAGCGCCCCGAGAGTTCCGACAGGGGATTCGTGTATGCAGTTTGGGGAGAAAGGAAATCGATGATGACGGGACGTTTTTTGTGACATCATAGCGAGCTTGGGAATCATGTGAATTGTAAGGGGCAAAAATTGATTTATGAGCAAGATAGATGTCGTATATAAAATACAGGTGAAGGCTTAAACGCATTTGCTTTCAGTGTCGGGGGCTCAAACTTATGAAACATGAGTCGTCAAACGAATTTCTGTTTGTTTGACATTTAAGGAAATTAAGGTACAGGCTTATCGAAAATCAACAGTTAGGAGGAACAGAAATGGGGTTATTATGAGCAAAGTTAATTGAAGTAAAGGAATGCCGCCAAAGAAGCCTAACCGAGTGCACAGACATATTAGAAGCAAATATTGCGTTTTTATTTATTTATAGATGTAGAAAAAATTAGGCAACAATTCAAAACAAGGTAATCTGGGAACAGTTTTTTTTCAAGAAAAAGATACTTATCACTGGAAGTACTTCACTGTTTCTTATGCGAAGGAATTGAAGCTGTTTGAGAGTGGGAGGGGGCTGTAAGTTGTTTCGGACCGCCGTCCTAGGGGAACGGTCTAAAAGGAGGGGTGAATATTTGAGGGTTCTTAGATGCAATTTGGTGCAACATATTGGACAAATTTTAAGGAAAATTACTGCCAACTTTTGAAATTGTTTACAGAGGAAACAAATATCGGACGTTCGTCCTTGGACTGAGTAAGCATATATCATACTTCCGCCTCACCACATTTATTTTTGACTAGGGATAAACCCCCAGCCCCCCCTTCCTACGCCTTGATACTATTTTGTACCTCATAAACAATTTGTTTACTCAAACTTTCCAATTTTCAAATGATGTAACAGTCAAAACTCGTAAAGTGTGAAGATGTTTGGAAACTTGCGGCTTTTGCTAGATATATTGATAAACTGAGTGGTCGCACAGTGATTAGCCTAAGGCTATCTGTATCCATGAAACTTTGGTACAATTTCAACTCAATATTTCCCTTAAAGTTTCACATTGTAAGTAAAAGATTTATTACAAATCAAATTCGCGTAATTCTGGACAATTCTCTTCTGCGTTCGATGAACTCTTTGTCTCAGGTAAATTGAGGCGAGTCACGTAGAAAAAAATCGTTCTTCGCTACCACTGTGACACAATGAAACTGAGATAGCTGAACTTTGTGCGGAATAGGTATGGTTGAGTGGCTAGCCAACCTTCCCTCTTTAACTTAAAGGTCAGAAGCAGTCGACCCAAACTTATTTTGAAACAATAGCTAAATGTCACGAATTTCTTCTTATTTCGCTTCCAAGTATCTTTCATGATATTTTAGAAGATAAATATTGCATATTCAAGGAAATGAAGCAGTTGCTCCTTGTAAATTTTACAATTGAGTGAGAAAAATACTGTCACATGATTCTCAAGAGCCATTCAGGAAATAGGATAGTCTACTATACAATTCTTTATTGGGGTGACTGCATTCTCCCTTTAATAGGCAAAATAGCATTAATTAGTGTACCTTTGTTGAAAGCCGGTCTGCAGGAAAAGCATATAGGGCGGACATGATATCATGCATGATAATAAGTCAAGAGACTTCTAACCTTATTTCATGTCTCTAACCCTAACCTAACCTAACCCGGAGACATGATATCAGGCCATAACAGGCCATAACATGTGTCTCGAGACACAAATGTGACACCTTACAAAACAAAACGTAAGAAATTAGTGATGAGATACTTTAATTTATGTTTATTCAGCTAAAAGTTCACTTTGGAAAGGGCAATTAATCGATGACAGAGGATAAAAGGAGAAGTAACGCCGACTATTGACTGATTGAATAAATGCAAAAGACAAGGCAGGAAATTACGGGCGAGTTACAACAAAATGCGTCATGGTATCTTACTAGTTCGCGAGATATGGCTACTCTATCTGTTAACTGCTGCCATTATGGCTAATCTCGAAGACTTGTAGTAAGTCCGTAATGACGTCACAGAACCAAAAACACTTTGACAATTTCTGTCGCCTTCTTGATAATCTGTCTCAATTATTTTCGTTTATGTTATCAACATTGTTGAGTTCCCTTCCAAAATATTAATTGAAGAATTACGTGCGTCTCCACTTCAATTTTCTTTCGATTTAAAATCTAGTCAAAAAAAGAAAAGAAATACATTACAAGTTGTCACTGTGGCTTTTTTAAGGCGTTCTAGACTTGCTCCAAGTCTTTCCATGGTTATCTTTAAACAGTGTTGTAGCTGATCATGAGGGTAAGGCTTGGGACACAAGCACCCACAAAAATCTCCCGCTATCCCAGAAGCCCCTTTTCACTGGAAAATTAAGGAATATAAAAGATATCTACTCGGTATTTGAACCCCCCCCCATGAAATATGTTGGAGCCCCAGGACCTCCCATACATAAATTTCTGGCTACGCCATTGTCTTTAAATGCCAATAATTCGATAACCAAACAGCATATTCTTTGGTTTTTTCAGTGTGTAATTTCTCATCATAACTCGTTGTTAGAAGAAAGTTTTAATCTAAGGTTTATTACCTTTTTTTACCTCAGGACACTCAGTTCCGTTTTTCCGATATGGGGTCGGTCGGTGACACGTCACTTCCGCACGACAACAATATGTTGGAGTGAAAACAATGTATTGCCCGAGTGTGTTTCCATATGGGTCAAACTGTAGTCAGTTGTTGTTTTCACTTCAAAGTCGCTAGGGTAACGGAGAAAGACCCGGATGACGACCGACCTCACACTGTATTATTGTCAACTTCAGTATTTGGTACTCAGGGCGAACTTATTCATATTTTAACTAGTACTCTCTTAACAAGAAGTTACTAAAACAGATGATGGAAGCTTTTATACTTGACTTGTAAACGATAGTCAAGTAAGAACCACTGTTGGAAAATTCAAAGCGGTTGTAAATTACTATAGATTAAGGAGAGGCTGCATGCGAAAGACATTCTACTACTGGCCCGTTGTCAAGGGGGGGGGGGGCTGCTCCCCCGCAAAAGATTTTCGACCTTGGAATATTTGTGAGAAGAAATTGATTTTGCCTTGATACATTTTAACACACTTCGCCCTCTGAAAAATATTTCACTCCCTGAAAGCTATCTCGCCCCGTTCAGTACCTTCTCTGGCCACCGGCTTTGAATCCTAATGCAAAGTTCTACCTCTACTTCATCATTTTATCATTTTTCTCTTAACGTCTTCTTCATATTACATTTACAAACGTCGGAAGCCTTCCGTACAGGTTCAACATGTTACATGGAATCTTTCGTAAGTAAAAGCATCTATCACTTCGATCGTAAGCTGCATACTAATATATAGGCAACTACAGGGATTAGGCAACGGACAATATATTGCGATATGCTTAAATTGTCCCAAACGATGTAAACCTTTTGCGTTTAATTCCTAGTGAAGAGATTTTATCTCTTCTAGAAACAATTCCCTGGTTTAATTACTCATCCTATCTTATCGAGGTTCGCTAGTACAGCTCTGTTTAATATGTCTCGTCACTCATAACATAGTGAATGTGTACTATTCTGGCTATAAAATTTTCAAAATATTACACATCCCCTCGCTTTGCGAGGCACCACTCATCGCATATGGCGCACATAAAACTACGACGACACTATGTACTGTATCATGCATACAACTTTATTATTCTCGATGTCGATCGATTAAGTTTTTTTTTCTCCTACTTTTCGTCTTGAGTCCTTGTCTAAATGAAATAACTCATTACATATTCTGTGCGTCACATGCACCACCATGGCATTTTTGCCTCGAGCATTGAAGTATGCTATGACAGTTCTTAACGTTCAGCTTTGATTCACGACAAATTTCCCAGGCAATCTTTTCGAGCCAGCCTTCTATTTTTCTTTCTTAAGGCATTGTGGCTTACGTCTCACGTTGAGTTGACCACTGGCTTTCCGTAAAAATCGATTTAAAATTTGCTTCCCATTTTGCCCTATGAATATATTCCGGGTACTGTCAGATTGTAATTCTCTTAACTTAGCAACCTTAACAAGGATAAAAAGAAATACACACAATATGTCATCTCTGTTAATCCACGGTGTCACCCTTGCTTGCAGCAAGTTCATTTTAGTCCATGAAGAATATTTTGTCGTAACCTCGAAGAAAGTACTAAGAGCATTCACAGAGCATATTTGAAGTACATAATATGACTTAGTACCAAGAATCAGGGCAAATGCGAAAATACGCCTAATTCTCATAAATTCAAAATGGCCGCCGTTTTGAAAGATTTTTTCCATTTCTCCAGATCTGAGAACTCGAAGAAGAACAATGTGTTGTCTATATCCAAATGAAGGCATTTTTTCACTTGTTGGGTACCGGTATTTCAAAGAGAAAATTTTTGTTACTTTTTTCCTGGGTTAAAACACAATTTTCATGGATTGTTTGACAGAAAACTTGATAACTTCTTACATCTCGATAATCGGACACAGAAAATGCAGGGGCAATCAAAAAGGTTGGGGCAAAAAGGTGTGATTGCACGTTCTTCCTGTAAAGTGTGTAGCTCTGTAGAGCAGCGGACTGCGGGCGGGGGAAAGTGGGGGAAAGCACAGCCGGGATTACGAGGGCAAGGGGGAACTTCCCCCCACTTTTTTCCAGAACTTAAAAAATAAAAATAATAAAGAAAATGAGCGGAAGCAAGCGAGACCAGAGAAATTATAATTATCATGTCTATCACCTTATTATGATAAAATTTTGCATTTTCAAATGAAGGAAAACATTAATATCAAAGACCATAAAAATACTAGGAGGATTTTTTCTCTGCGCGCTTCGCGCACACCCCCAGAGAAAACTGACTAAAGTAATTGAAACTTTTGTCTGGCAGAGTAAAATTTCTTTCAAAACATGCTCATACGAGCCATACTATGTGACTTGAAGCTCTGAAAGAAGGGTGACTGATAGTACTAATGTAGGTCATTAAATGCAAACAAATTCGCAAACCTTACCCATATATACGGAAACGCAATTCTCTATAAATTTTTCGGTGTCCTTCGCATGAGCCTTAGGCCTATATAAATTGATGTCTCACTATTACTGGTGTGCGTAGGAAAACTTTGGTGGAATTGCCTCGTTATTACTTCTTCTAGGGACAGCTGACTAGACGACTATTTCCAAAACCCTCGTTACACCTCTCGCTGCTCAATTTCCCAACAACTACCACCATCCTCAGCCAATTGACGGTTACTATCTAAAAGTTGCGATTATCATCAGAAAACTATTTTATTAGCATTAAAAATTACATCTGGGGGAGCAGGATTTTCTCAAAAAATGGTCCAGAATGACCGCAAAAGCCTTCAGATTTAAGGAAAATTACTCGGGGAGAACCCTCAGTCCCCAGCCTCCGGCTTCGCGCCCTATGCGCTCACGGTTAAAGCCTTCACCGGCCACAGCTCCCAAAGATGTAGCCCCCAATGGAAATTACTTCCATGGCACTTTAACTGCCGATGTCCTTGGCCATGTCCATGTAAAATCTACCCTCAAAACATTTCATTGATTTTTTTGAAGTACCACACACTCTATATCCTTCAAAATCGACTCGACATTATTTTTCACACTAATAAAAAGTTGAGAGGACTTGTCCCAGACCATCGACAAATGAAACATGAAAAAAAAAGAACCATAGAGCAGGATACAGGTTTCTATATCCTGCTCTATGGAAGGAACAAGCACCTGGAGAAAGTAGGAAAATTGTTTATGTAATAAACAATAAACAATTTAAAACTAAAGAAAAACAATAGGCTACAATTAAATGCATCAGAAGCTGTCTCAACGCTGTTTTCTTCGGCGCCGGCGCTTTGCACGCATCTGTTTTATATATAGTTTCTGGGTTCGGTGTTACTTTCTGTAGAATATCTCGCTTGACATAGCTTCGTACACACCCTTTCATTGTCATTGAAACCATCAGTGGCCCATGGCGGTATGCAACGGAGGGTGAAGTCCCCCATCCTCCAGAAATTTTCAAAGCAAAATTTTGATCACCATCGATCTGTGTAAATTTACCGACCTTTTAAAGATTATTTAGATGCGAAGTTGTAAACCACGGAAAATGTTATTTCAGGAGGGTAGTATGGGACAGGCGCTTAGCGAAGGGGGAGGGGGGGGGGAAGACCCTCTCCTTGAGGATACTTTTTAGTTTTTCTATTACTCATATCACTAAAAGTCTACAAATGCGATTTTTCAGCGAGCTTCGCGCGCACCACCTCTGAGTTCTAGATCTCCCATTCGTAAAGCAACCCATTCTCCCCTGCTTCCTCAAGCCCTCTGTTATCAATCCAGGCCGACTGTTCGAGTAAGAATATAATTTAAAAAGTCAAATTGTGATTTTTGTGGTCTGTTAAGTGCCCACCTTATATCATTCAAAGTTGAAGCTAAAATGCATCATTTTCATGCCTACAATTTCGTACATACCCCAGAGCATCTGGGGGATCTGCCCCTGAACCCACCAAGGGCCCTCAACCCCACCACGCAGTTAGGCGCCATTTGTCAGTCCACCCTGATTTGCCACCCCACTTTCAGATATCAAATCCCGCCCCTGGGGGAAGGCATTGACCCTCATGTCTCCTCTTGTCGGCGCCCCTGAGTCAATGAATGGAAACGTTACCAGAACTCGTAGTTTAGTTCCTCTTTGACATAAGCACACACATACGAAAAAATGGGTCTGAACTTTTTCAAATGGAATTTTTCATTATGAGCATTTATGCGGGTTATATCCTACTTTCACTCGATTCCAATTTTCATTACGTCATCGTAAGGTTGCGCTGATTGCTCGAATAGAAGTGAATAAAGATGGTAGAATTGACTGTCAAAGTTTCTCGTAGGCTTGTTAGGAATTATGCCAATAATAGGCCTACATGTACTTTGTGTCACAAAGGCCGGAAGATGTTTTCCCCGAAATTTTTGTTATTTAACTATCATGACTACAATTATTTGCCCTGAATATGCAATGATAGTGCCCAGACAACGACGTATTTTGTCTTCAAATGGAGATTTTTTGTTCCGGGAGGGGGGGGGGCTCTGCCTCATACAACTAAGAATACGCGAAAAAGTGAAATTACTTTGTGATTTCTTACACAATTCCCTTACCTACTTCCTCCTTCATTCTAATATTCACTTTCACAGAGACAGATTTAAAGCCAAACTTTCCTTCATCTCGACTATTTTGACACCCAGTCGGTGACTCGGAGTACCTTTGTCTAGCAGCTCAGACTAAAAGTCTCCTACATACCCATAAATCTAAAACTGATAGCGTGCAGCCGAATAAGTACAAACTACTTATCGGGCTTGGAAAGTGACAGCCGCCAACAGAAACCACTATAGAAGACCGTTTTTATTAACTGTATTACTCCCAAGTTGAACATACAAACATAAGACCCAGCTGAAGGCCCCTAATTTGTATCTAACGTGGACCCAAAGAAAGGGGGAATGATTGAACGGTCGATCCTATGCTGATTTATTTCCCGGCCTGTCTGGAGGCGACCTGTTGTTACCGACCTTTCTTTTCAGGAAAAGAAATAGGTCAAGACAAGGCGACGAAATATAAAGACATCTCTGTGTCTCATAGTATTCATGTTTCAGAACACGTGGCTTTTAAATCTCTTCCTGGTTATTGCGGCCCCCACTCCCAGGGACTTTACCAGGGGTGTTACCTGGGAAATGATGTAGTGTAAGAGAGTGTAAGAGTTCGACATACATACATACTTTGTGATAAAAGGAGGCCTCTGTCAAGGTACTTTTAGCCAGGTATAGAGCCAAAATTTGGGGGACAGTGGTGCCAAGCTCCCCGAAGGCGGAGGTGGGGTGGGTGGTTACAGGGGAGTCACTACCAGGGGGTAAGGGGGGTGCCTCATCCCCTTAAATTTTCAAAGTGCGATCTGTCGGGAAAATTTTGCTGTCCTCCGGGAAAAAGTTGCCCCTTTCTTTTTGCAATTAATTTACTTTGAAAGAGAAAATCTTTTATTTGGGGATACAGAAATATACGAACGTTTTACTTAAAGTGAATTATTGCCGGGTGTAACATTGCTTTGGATACATTAAACCAGAGACCTTATAACTGCCAGATGTAACTGCATTGGGAAACTATTCTGTTTGTCGGGAAATTGTTATATATGCTAGGAAAGTTATCACAAATTGAGGTTTCTGTGTCGATGATCTCTACTACACTATTCAGGAAGCCATGGTCTTTTGACGAAATTCAGGCTGTCGGAAAAATAGTAGTACCGTATTGCATTTGTTTGCCATGAAAATGTCTGACACTGAATAAATGCCTTTAGAAATGTGATGCAACTCAGCCTGACTGGTCGTTGGGGATAAGTTGTAGGTGCAGGCCTACGTGGTCAGTTGCGTCGGGTCGCAGTCGGATTGTAAGTCAACCACGTAACGTACTGTCAGGGTTGATATCAGGCTATCTACTGTTCATCAATCTCACATCAGGGCGAGAACATTGAATTTTTGCAAAACCGTCGTTTGAGTTCGCAAACCCTTCTTTGTTGGCAAATTCTTAAAAAAAGGGTCGCAGTTGGGTCTAAGATAGCTGCACACTACCACGGATTTACTTAACTGCGACGTGGCTCCCACGCCCCTAACTCCACTAGGAATATCAAACAGTTTGATATTTCCGATGTGGTCATGAAGCAGACTATCGGATCGCAATCGGGACCAAAAGTTGGTAGAGAAGAAAATTTGGAACACATTTAACCGACCACGTCTGCCATGCGACTGGTTTTCGCCGTCGGGTTGTGGTCGGGTCGTTGCAGTGTTGGATGGATCTCCACTTACTCGAGCAAATCGTAAAATCCACTTACTCGAGCAAATCGTATAATCGGAGCCCTTCTGTGTTTGCTGTAAACACTTGAAAGTGCGTACACCTTGTATTGCGGTGGTTTGCGGAGGGGTTCGATTTCGGACTCCTTCCTTCTGAAGATGCAGTGCCTAGCATTACTCAAATGCCAATCAATTCCGCTGCATCTTGAAGAAATCGACCGGCGGTTACTCCGAAATGTGCTATTTTTGAAAGGATGTCGACAGACTGGGATTTTATGGTCTATGTAAGTGCGATCAATATCATTTACAGACAGTTACATGTTTTATTCTAGTGCCCACAATCGTGCAAATGCTTCAGAGCTTCCGGGGGCTTTGCCCCTGAGCCCCACATAGGGACATTACTGAAATGGGCCCTTAGGTGATTAACTGGTGTATAGCAGATAAATGAAAATGTGTAGCGCAAAGTTCAAATTGATATGCCAAATGTTAAACTGCGTTTTCCGGTGGCTTTTTTTGTTATCTTGTCCTCCCGTTATACTTCAATTTGTCCATCTTATACTTTTTGCAAAGATTTCCTTAAAACCAGGGTTATAAGTAATTAACCCCCACCTGGCGTCCTGCTTAATCTCCGGAACGCACTCTTAGGTGTATAGATTCAAGAGGTATCGTTGTATTACAGGGAATATCAAACCTGACAAGAAGGCTACAACCCTCCACAAAAGTACATGGGACAAACCCTGTTCCCAGTATCCGTGTTGAAGTCTCAGCAGTGGGGGCATGAGGCCTTGGGCACGTGCCCCACGACAAGACCGTGCCACCCCAGGTGACCCCCGTGGAAAATTTTGGAATGCACAGTTCTGCATATAAGCCTTATAGAGAGGGAGATAATTCAGAAATTGTGCCCCCTAAAAAGGTTCTTTACACTCCAGTACCCCCCCCCCCCCCTGCTCAAAAAGCCTGGCTACGCCACTGAGTCTCAGAACTCGTTGGGCTGTCGTATCATTGAACAGGGGAGTGGGGATGCAGAAAGGGGGATGGTGATCTCACTATTGCTTTTTTGCTTGTTTTGTCCCATCATTCTTGTCGGGATTGTAACTCTACGTTGAAAGTGTGAAGAATGGATAAATTACATTGATGAGATTAAACCAGGGTCCAGAATGGCAGCTCTCTGATTTAACCAGGTCTGTTGTACGTACATAAACAATAGGACCAGCTATCCAGCTAGAATTTTGCGGTTTCTTCTTTATAGGCCTACTTACCAGGACTCGGAAGTACAGAACCAGTTGATCGATCACATAAGTACAGGTGAAATTACGACAACCGTAATATGCTTTCTGTCGATAGGGGTTATTAATGGTTATTAATGGATCATTGCTTTAAACATAATACCAACAAAATGACTGAAGTCCATTAAGTGAATAGTTTCATTAATCCCCGTCAAAGGATTTTTTTCCATTTTGGTCTTTGGCTATTGTATCCCTGGTTGGTTATAAATGAACTCTTACCGAAAATGCTCACGACCTATTTTGCGGCTTTTTATAACTCAAGTGACTTTCACAGAAATTCAAGATTAAAGAAACTAGTAGGAATACACAGTATGGGAAGGGTCAAAGGCAAGTTATTGATAGTCTGATAGAATGAGAGCAGCACTGGTCAAAGGTGTAAGTTCCTGGAAACAGCTTCCGACAGATGATTCAATGTACTCTGATATTGCCGGACGGGGGAGGGTGGGGAGGGCTGGGGAGGGAGATGAGGGGTGGGAGTGACGGGGCGTCATCTATACATTGTGCTGAAACGAGGTACATCACACTGTCGTTTCAATTCCTTGGTTTTTATCTTATTCAATGGTTTCTTGTAAGCCATAAAAGGAAAGGGTATTGGGTGGTAAAATGAGTGGGGGAAGGGGCGGTTGAAGTCCCATGGTACCCATCTGGCTAAGTTTCTAATAAGTGGTGTAATTTTGAGCTATGGGATACAAGCTAGTGCAAGCACTATTCTGAATGGTTGAGAATCTTTTCTTGCCAAAGTCTGATGTAAAGCTTCACTGTTGTCCTCGAAATTTATTTTAAAGCCCCAACTCCAGGGGCTGCAGCCCTTGCCCGAGCACCTACCCCTATGTTTAACCCTGTGTTTGCTTGAAATACACGATTGTCATAGTTAAGATTGTGAATTTGGAACACAGATGGTTACTTTTCACTGCAAGGCCAGATTGAGACCTTTCTAGATCAGGGATGAGCTCTGTTCATGGCCCTGTACAGGGACGGACAGGGGGACGCGAAAAAAAGTTAGGCGAACAGTCAATTGGGAGGGAAACATGATCCGTGACAACTACTAAACCGGACAAAGTGGCCCTAAAATTAAGCGACCGGGGTTCTGGCCACAACGACCAGTCTGCCTATGGGTACATAGAAGTTTTGAAACGTTGAAAACAGCTTTTCTTCGTCATTACTCCTACCGCTCTTAAAGCCTTCGCGAACATAGATGCAGGCCTTATATGAGTTTATTTCACAACCATGGAAGAAGGAGACTAATTTGATTGGGCCAGGTGTGTGTTTGGGGGTATAGGGGTGGGACTGCAAGAATCACCCGAAATTTGTAACCAATATCAAAGGTGGGCCCCACTTATCGAAAAAAGGGCCCAATCCTATGGGCGAAGCTAACGAAAGAGCCTTCAGCCTGAAGCTTTCAGTCATTTGCTTTAGAAAATCTTATGTGATATGGCTTAAAATCTTGGTTATAGAATGCAACAGCTCGTCAAAATAGCTCATGAGGATTTTCCCACCCGATGGCAAGTTACAACCTGCCATTAACATGGGATAGGTCGGGTTGGAACAAAAAAAAAACAGTCCTGCAATTAACAATCACATTGCGCATGTGGGTTGGCAAGTATGCTCAGCAAAAAAAAAAGATCAACCTGAGGGCTAGAGAGTTACTACACTATTGGGATCTTTTGAGTTGTGGTTCTCGGACAATTTCCACCCGGATAATTTCCCCAGAGTTGGCCGGTCAGGGTGGGTTGTAGTCTGCCTAGGTCACTCAGGCGTTTTAATTACTAAATCACGTGGGTTGCGATTTTGTGCCTGGGATTTGAGGAAGTGGGGTGGGGAGAACCTGCTGTAACGTTTACTGGGGAATTTACACCTTGCGGACAAGTCTGATTCCGTCGTCATTTCCGCATCCTTTCTATCCCATTTCGGATTCTGGCCAATCTAAAATACAACACCTCACACCAGGAGCCCAAACCATCTGGTCAAACAGTACTGACAAAATGCCACAACCCCAAATACATTCCAATATTTATAGGCTTCCCAAATCTCAATTGAGTATAATTCTATGAAAGGAGTTGGGTTGACTGCATACTCGCTACAAAAAGTGTGCCGTCACTACTGCCCGGAATCACACCTACTTCCTTAGCACTGGTACGTGCTATTTTACCTAACAGCAAATTCTCCAAACGATTTGCAGTCTACTCGCTATGATGCACAACTTTACACCGAAATATTTACAATTAAAATCACAAATTACGACAAAATAAATGTCATTTATTGAAATTAGAGGTATCATATTAGTACAAATTGTATAATCATACCTCTCCACATAGACGTAGAAGGCGGGGGCTGCAGCCCCCCCCCCCCAACCAAAAATTTTTGTGAAAATTCGGGCAAAATGCTAAGAAGTTTTCGGGCGCCTACTGAAAGAAAAATAATGCAATGTTGTAGCTAAAGGGTATTAATAATTTAAAAACTTCCTTCGTAATTCTAGAAAGTTCTGATTTGAATTGCACCAGCACCTATATATTCCTTATTAATTCATCAGTGTTTTTTTTAATTGTTAATCTTATATTATGATTACCAGTGGTGTATTTGAGGGGCCATATATCGCCATGCCCCGCAATCACTGATGCTGATTTGTAAATTTCTACCTAAAATGCGCAAATTTTTGAACACTAATTTTATTTCAAAGGAAGCATATGTGGCACCAGATTGCATGTAAGGACACCTAATGTTTCAAAAATTTTCGAAGAGGAGAGAGTAATGCCGAATTTTTTTAGTACCTAAATACGTAAATGTTTTAACACAAATTTAACTTCAAAGGTAGCATATGTGGCACCAGATTGCATGTAAGGGCACCTAATTTTTCAAAAAAATACAAAGAGGACGGCGTTTCTTTTGACCTAAGTTATTGACGCAGAACCTACAGGTTTTCAAGGAATATAAATCAAAACACTTAAGGCACCACGACTTATCCCCGTTGTGAAAAATACTCCTAATCTTTCGAAAAACGGATAAAATACCATAAAACTTATGAAGCAGAATGCACACTGTACGTACGGAGAACAGGCCAATCATCCAGTTTTTTGCCGTACAGCGGGAGCGCCCTCACAATTTTCGTGGCTACACGTGTGAAGCTAGGTTCATACTTCTCTGCCGACCTCACTCGCCGAGTGTAGTCGGCGCAGGGTTTGCCATACAATCGTTCATACTTACCCGCTTTGCGCGTTCTAATCGCCGAGTGTAAAACGGGCACTTTTCACACCCGCCCACCCGCGATTCAGTTCATATTTTGCGGCCCAGTCGCGTAAACCCGTTCTGCACAAATTGATCCAAGATGGATCCGATGAGGATGTTTCTATCCTACGTTTGGAAGATTGGCAGTGGTAAAAGGAAAACGACAAGGTGGTGGTACGTAATGCCACTAAATATTTACCGGACGTATTCACTCTACCATGGCTGATATTCCCATTCTTTATAGTGACTCAGTTCACTTCAGATAGTTTCAAATAAGCCCAACAGGATTTCACCAGTTTTACCAGCATCCACCTGTTGGTCATTACTCAAAGCACGTCCGTAGCGAAAGGTGTGTGTGTGTGGGGGGGGGGGGTTATAAGACCCCAGAAAGCTCAAAATTACCAATTTCCCTTAATGCATCATGTTTAGTATGTCTCTCCCCAAGAAAAGTTCTTCCCCGGTAGCTTTTGCGCCCCCTTAATCAGTGCCTTGTCTGGCTACGGACCTGCATGAATGACGGGGAAGGGCATCACCATCCTGGAGGGGGATTCGTAGGTGCTGTTTTGAATTGGTCATTTTACGGTCTTTAGTTAAAGACAGACAGTCATCACCCCGAAGTATATTTTTAGTGTGGGGGTATGAAAATTCTCAGTTGGTGACTGCTCTTTGATTGACATCACTAGTTCGAAAATTTGGAAGATGCAGAGTAGCTCACATTCAACACAAGGCAGAGAGAGTGCTTTCATTACACTTTATGGTCTTGTATGCTCACCAAGACATGGCCTTAAGCAATAAAACAGGTTTATTCCTGCACAAGAAAGAGCTTCATACAGTTATGGGAGGAGCTAGAAGTTGCAGAGTTGGGAGAATTGGATCTGTCTGGGATCATGAAAATTCCCCTTTAAGTGAGCAAATGGTGTGATATTTTCCACCATTTTCTCCCGCATTTTTATTTTTCCATGTGTTTAACTCCAGTGATTGAAAAAATTGGAAAGGTCTGCGCCCCCTTATGCCACCTCCCTCATAAGGTTAAAGACCGTCGTAGGATCGTATTTCAGTTTTCGTGAAATATACCTCTCACGTATTTCCTCCAATTTTTGCCCTTCTTTCACGTCCGGTCAATCATAGGCAAAGGAAGCGGGGTAGGGAGCTGGGGAAAGCTCCCAATCACACACCATCCTTAGCATGAAAATGCGTCTAAAGACCCTCATATGGTAAAAACTCCTTTCCCTTGTAGACATATCCCAAGGACGGGGTCTGAAACGTTCAGCTCCCTCCCAGCCGAGAACAGTCTATGCGGTCATGCAGTCACGGTGCACAAGTGGCCTATGGCAAGCCACGACTATTCGCTCCTTTTTGGGTCTCTAGGACTACAATTGTATGTACAAATTCGCGTACTCTCTCATTTCTTCGATCAATTGCTCATCCTCCTGTGAGGAAATGCCTTCACCTTGGCAGACGCAACTGTACTGGCTACTGTAGTCTGATGTTTATTGCAATGTAGAAACACCACACCCCGTACCGCATGGGAAGCGCACAGCGGGGAAAAAAAAGATAAAATCAGTTCATCTCGAACGGATCGTGGACGGATTGTATGCGCGTAAACTGGAAACAGGTTGTTCCGGGCTTCCGCACTCAAAGGGGATCCATTTGTTGACCCTATTCGCAGTACAAGCTGCGGACAAAATATCCGTTCCGTATTGAGGTCGCCGAGTAAGTATGAACTGGGCTTAATTAGACTTGCAGCGATGCACTGTATCAGCGTTCTCCATCACTTAAATTTCTATGGTCCCCATTATTTAAGTAAACGCAGATGAAATGGGGAAACACGTGCAAGTGCATGGTTCTGAGCCCTTCCATCCGTTACCGTCGCCACGGTTACGCATAATTTAATTATGTTCCGCAATGGTTACCTTTTTTAGCGAACTTCTAAGCTAAGAAGTTTCAGATTAAACACACAACCACAGTATACTTTTCAATCGTTCTTGCTGAGTTCATTTCTTTATTAGATACGATTATTTTTCGGTAAAAAAAAAATAAAAAAAAAACTCAATAGTGCCAGAATATGAACAACCTGAATTTGAAATCAAATACTACACTTTTAACGATGTAATATAAATACAGAACAAGAACAACAAACCACTTTTTAATTAAAACACAACTTTGGACAACATTACAACATTATGTTTAACAAGTCCCCTCGATCACCACTCCTGATATCAGTATACCCTTCATTCTATTATTCTGCATGTGTACTTTCTTGATAAACTGGAGAAGTTCTGTATGTCAAATTTAGTAAGAGGCATATATATCCAACATAGGTAAAAGTTTATCTACCAAGTGTCAGAATCAAGGATTACAAATGCTTAAATATTACTGTTATAAATCAATCCACTGATGAAATAACTGGCCTTAAAATGAAATATTCATCCACTCCATAGATCCCATACCCTCCTATGGTCTGGTTAAATCATCACATACTAATGCATTCAAAAGTTATTACAATACTTTCAATCACATTGTAATTATTAATTACATTGTAATTATCATACACTTAATTATCACCATATAAGATTTAATGAACATTTATTATGTGGGATGCCTGGCAGTAACTTGATCAATAAAAAAGAAAAAGAAAAAAATCTCAATTTTTGTCTCATAACAGGGCAAAGTTCATGCTTTAAATAAAATTCACTTATTCTTTTCCAATGTCTACATCAATGACTCATTGCAAGGTCACATTTGATATTAATGCAGAATTCAGAAAAATAAATAATTAAAAAATAGGCCTCATGAAAGAGGCCAAGCAGCACATGTGGACGCTAGGTCATGTACTAAAGCAATGTGGTCTATGGCATCCAGAACAACCAGCGGTTCACTGAATTTGACCTTTTGAACGTTGGTGCAAGCTCCCTATAGGCACCTTGACCCTGAGCTTCTGTTTGTGCCAATGGTTTGTATATGTACTCACAGATTTAACTGTTACTGCAAACTTATTTCATGGTTACTCATAAAAACAATGTGCAGTGTTCAGTCATGGGGAGGGGTGGTGGTGTTGGTGGTGGTGAGAAAGTTCAGGGAAGGGGGAAGGGGCAAGAATGATGTTGTGGGAAGCTTTGTAGTAGGTAGGTAAAAATGTTTGACATCATAGTTTGGGGTAAATTGGACAGATCTTTTTGGCTAAAAATGCCTAAAAGATCATTCTAAGAGTTTCTTCCGAAGCCTTGCAATGTTGCTGAAAGAGTGGGGTAAAAAGATGAAAAGAGTGCCACCCGTCCACTTGATTCTAAATGAAGGCTATTCTGATGCAGTGTCCCTTTTCCTTGTACTAAGAACAAGTGACACGATACTCATAATGTACATACATTGCAAGCCTGTAAACTATGCCTGACTGACAGGAACATTTCATCGACCTCAACCAACATTTTCTTGACATCTGCTTGTCACCATACCTTTCAAAACTTGATTTGACTCTAAATGTTTGCTGTTGGCATTTCACAGAAAGTATAATGGTACAAGACATTTTTCAAAATATTTTTTGTCTTCTTCAGAAAAAGAGGTTATGTCCTAATTTGATAACACCTTCTGGAGGGATGAAAATCCCCCATCCCCAACCCCACCTTCCTAATTTCATTTCCTACTGTAGAATCAAAACATCTCCACAGCTAAAAGATTAACAAACACATTTTCCAAAACCAAAATGGAGAAAATTATTGCCATGCACTATTGTTAAATTTCATACATAGGTCTGCATTATTCAAATATTGCATGCTATTGTGAAAGAATACAAACAGAAATTAAGGAATACAGTACCATGTAAATGAAAGAGTCTTGATGAAAATTTACAGAAAACAAAAAAAAAGGTCACAAAAGCACACCAGAGTGTAAAAAGTTAAATTTACCTTGTATATAACGAAATGCATTCAGTGGCTAATTGGGTGGGGTGGTTCTGATTGCTTTAGTGATACCACTCTATGGACTGCCATTTGATGCCCATACCCAGCAGATAAAAGTGTGACAATGGTCATTAATAAGCCCTTTCTTCAAAGGAAGAGAATGGCCTCAATGCTATGGCAAGCCCTTTTGACACTTAACTCTGTTTAACTTAAGTGGGATGTGTTTTACTTAAGTGGATTGTATTTCACATAAACGAAATTTCATTTCAGTGAAATTGTTTTATTTACGTGTAATACAATTCCACTTCAGTGAAACAATGCCACTGAAGTGAAATGCAGTGCTTCTTAAGTGCTATAGAAACCACTGCCTAAGAGCTGTGCCAAAAAACTTGGAAGAGACAAAACATAGATCAAACAGTTACAAACCCTTACAGCATAAGTTTGATATCTTTTTCATTAAATCTGGCAAGGCATGTACTCTTAACACCAAGCTACTACTGCACCCTAAAGTTCAGTTTTGAAAAGGACACAAATGTGTTTATGGTCACATTTCAATCGGGCATATTTAAAGGTATGGAGACATGCATCCGCAAAGAGCTGTTTTTGCACAGTAGTCAAAGAATAAAAATCCACTAATGACAGATTCGCTGGAATCAAGATGGAAACCTGACTAATTTTGTCTCAGTCTCAATGTCCCGGGGTGAGGTCTGGAGCTGAGCAAAAATCACTGCCTTCCCTGAGAAAAACCGACCCGTACGGCCATGGCTGGAATTACTCTCGTATCTTTTATGGTTTTTATTGTATACCTTACAGTTTCTGATGTAATTCATTGCATATGCAAAAGTAATGACTTGGTAGTTTTGCATGATATTGGTATTTTTATTAAGCCTCAATAAATTATCTCTTAATTACAGGCCAGCTGGTTTACATTTTGAAGAGTGATACTGATATTTTTCAAGTGGACAACTTAACTGACAGATAAATCAATGTTACAGCTGTCCTTGAAATGAGGGTTGGAAAAAAACAAAGAAAAACATGAGCCATATTTAGGGAGTCCCTTTTTCTACATAACAAATTTGCATAGTGAGGGTATGTTTATTAATGATTTAAGAGTAAAAGAGGAACAACTGTGTGAAAAAGTTCATATTTGATGGATTTTGATCAGAATATTGGCTATTTTGGGGTTTTTTATGCTTTGGCATTAAGTAACCAGTGACATCCTTTTCATGTCACCAGACCTTCAAACCCTTGTCATTCATACACATCTTACAATAGGGTTTGTACAGGATACTGTATGTTTAACACACTGTTTCTCAAGCTACTTTCTGAGATGACCTTCCAATCTTCTGTAACTTATGGTTCTTGAAGAGTCCCCCCTGTGGGCTGGGGGTTGTAGAATATGCCCACGGTATTCTCCGCCTGTCGTAAGAGGCGACTAAAGGGGAGGACTTGAAACAAATTTATCCAGTTGACACTATATAACACATTCGTGTTGGTGTGTCGTTAAATATTATCTAACTAACTAACTAACTTGACTCTCACATAGTTCCTATAAAATGACTTTTATTGGGACTAGGATTTTTTATTAATAGTAACTTAAAAACTTCAAAAACTCAAAGGAAAATGGCAAGAACTTTGTAACAATACAACGACTATAAACTAGAAGTATGGACTAAACTGGATGTAAGAAACTTACATGTGAGATGACGTTCTCCAAAGATGAATAATTTATTTTAGCTGGTGCTGGACAAATTATCCACACAGGATGGTAGCCAGATATAATACTGAAAGGGAGCAAGATGGCTTCTGGAGGGGGGGTTGCAAAAGTTTCTTCTCATGTGGGGTGGGTGGGTGGGGGGTCAAGATGGGGGCATGCAGGGGAGAAGTAAAAACATGTGTTAAGGCAATGGCAACTTGAAATTTGTACAGGGTGCAAATTTTTCTAGGGGGCTTTGCCCCCCTGTCTTCAGGCTCACATCCATATTCAGTATTAGCACTGACATGTCATACCTCTTAACATTGGTATCTGTACATTTGACCACACTGCCCAAACAATATAACTACCCCAAACAAACATATCTTTCTATACTGATTTCTAACTATGGTAACAGCCCTATACTTCTCAAGGCCATCGGTTCTACAGCGTACTGTTTTAAGCACAGTACACTTATTAACCAGTTAACTGTGGAATTAAATTATTGTAACTTTTATTCCACTGTGGAATTAATTTGCGCACAAATATATTACGAACGGATATATACGTCGTACACAGTAGCATGAAGTTAGGACATGATGGACATATCCGTCATACGCAGTTACCTGGTTAAACAAAGTACTGGTATCAGATCTTCCTCAGCTGATATTGAGACTGGAATGCTGGATATCAGTAAAATATGATTAATATTGGTGATATTGGTCCACACTACAGTGGTGCACCCCAAATTTTGTAAAGGACAGGGGGCAGGTTGGAAATTTTAACTTCATGACACAATCTAAGCAGAGCACTACTATTGATTGGCATGCAGTATATGAAGAAAATTTTACCTGAGAATACTTCCTAGATGGGTTTAGTTATGAAAACCCACAATTGTTCAAACGTAAACTATAGCTTACATGCATTTGATTTTATTTATTTGACAAACAACCCTTTGGGAGAGGGGAGGCTTGAGCCCCATGACCACACCCTATCCCCTTGGTTGCACCACTAAAACACTACATTGAAATATACACCTCCTGAAAGGTATTACTTGAAGCACCGTCATCTGTAAAATCTGTAGCATCAAACCTGGAAAGGATGCTCAGCTGTTTTTAGCAGCTTCTTGTTCTCTTTCTTCCTTGCACTGTTTGATCAACTTATCAAAAGAGCTGGAGTAGAAGCAAGCAATAATCCTGAATAGCCCCACCAGTAAAACCTGAAAGAGGTCAAAGGAAACAAAAAATGAATATTCATATCTGACCACCACTTCTCACTCAATCCTCAACATGATATCATGCATGATAATATGTCTCAAGACTTCTAACCCTAACCATAATGTCTCTAACCCTAACCTAATCTCGAGACATGATATCATGCATGATATGCATGTCTTGAGACACGAATGTGGCACATTACAAAACAAAACTTGAGGGTATGGTGCACATCTTGTTGCTGTATTGTTGTAGTAAACTCCATAAGATAACTCAAAAGTAAACTCGGAAACCTGCCTGGGGTGCACATTATACAGCCTTCACCCTACCACAGTCAGAACAATAGGGCCCAGCACCTTGAGCTGTCAGAGAGAGAGAGAGAGCTTGGAGTGCTGCTGAAGCATGTCTTGTGCAGATCAAGTCCTCAAATTATAAGTGTCTTTGTACTCACTTTGGATGAAGGATGGTGGGGGGAGGTGTGAGGACAGGCAAACCCTCCCTTTTAAGGCTTGAATATTACAATATTCACCACTTGCACACAACTTGCAGTTATGAGCAAGTACATGGAGTATTTTGTTGTCTACCTACAATTAAATCCATTTGCAACATGTATGTAATGGTTCTCTCATTTTATGCTGCTAAATTGTAGGCTCCAATTTCACTAACAAGTGAAAGCTAAGGCAGACAACTTCCACTATCATTCAGTCAAAATTTCAAGCACTTAGATCATAAAACAGCTCTAATTTTGAGGTATGACATCCAGCAGAAAGGATCTGGTTTATATTTTTGGTCATTTTAAAGTGTTAAATCCTTGCAGTACTTGGGAGTGATACAAAAAAGATATGCAACTGGAGTCACTTGTGAACATAAGTCTCCAATGAAAAGGGGTAGAAGTCCGGGGGCTACAGCCTGTGATGCAGGCCGAGTACTTCCTATTTAGGGGCAAATTATTTCAGGGAAACCTGTGACATTATTGCTTTTGAGCAAAAGTGTTCAGTCCCCAAATTGAATTATGCTTAGCATGCAGACATAACAAAGTAAAATTTACCGCAGTACCACACAGAACTTAAGAGTTGAGGACATTTTACCTTCAAAAGGCTGCTCATCTACAATTTGCTTATAGAAGATGCTCTTTTTGTCTCTTAACACTTTAAAACATTTTAGGAAATTATTATATCGATCATTACACAGTGGAAAAACCTCCCTTTTAAGTTGAGGAATGGCACCTGTAACCGCATGAGGTATGTCAACTAGTACGAGCTTGAAGCTCGTTGTTTTTCAGGAAAACATTCCTTCATCAGTTTGGATTTTAGAAGAGATTCACAATTGCAATAAATGGGAATGACCTTTACAAACAACTGAAACCTGTTTTTTTCTGTTAGAGAAACAGATAAAGAAATTGATACTAAAACCAACTCTAGGGAAAACCCAATGCTGTTTGCTGTAAGTTTTTCTTCCTTCTAAAAACATAAAACAAAATAAACATTCTCTCATCATCACACAAGGTCACTCCTAACAGGTGTAGATTTTTTTTTACAATGAATTGCATGTGGCTATAACAAATCATGAAAATGCTATTACAAATGAACCTTCTAAAGATATCTGACCACAATTTGAAGACTCTGGTTTACGTTTTACACCATTTGTGTGAAATTTAATCAATTTTTCACAGCATTTTATGTGAAAGTTTTCCTTTTTTCCTACCTTCAATTAATTACTGATAAATATGAATACTTTAATTTCTCCCCAGGGTATGTTACAATTTTGGGCTTATGATCTCGTTTCTCTATTTCCTAATTTTGACCTCAAATCTTTCAAGATCATTTACGACTTTATGATACTTTATGACTTTATGGTATTTTAATGACTTCATGCAATATTTTAATGATTTTAAGATATGTTCATAATTTCCATTCTTTTCATCAATCATCAATAAAATTCTTGATGATAAGATGCCATAATGGTTGTCCTACTTTTAGTAAGGGTGCAAATATACGTGTCCCATTGTTTGTGTGGGCACGATACTTTTTACCTAGCTGTACTTCCATGCTAACAGCTGGTTCTTTCATAAACAACTACTGCATGTTGCAGGAACTTTGACCATTTAAACACCTAAATGGTTCTAAGAAATCACAAAAGTTGGGAAAAGTTTGGAATATCAGAAAAATCTAGCACCGAAAGACCTGTCTTCATGACTGTTTGAACAAAACAAGAAAAACCGACAGGTTTTGAACTGAATCAGTAAATCAAAAAATCTTGACACAAAGGAAATCCATGCTTACTCAAACAATCTCCCATTCCTCACCAAATTTCCAAGAAATGGGGGATGGGTTTTCATTAGTTTGGCTCCCAACAATTCCATGTCAATTTTCACTCTTCGCTACTACATACCTGTTGGACTCCTTCCATCATTGACGTAATTGGAGACGCGCCAGCTGTCAAAATTGAGAGCATATATCCATCAACACCCACTGAACTTAAAAATACAGCATTCTAAAGGGAGAAATGGAAAAAAGAGTCACTTCTGTATGAGATAAACAAGTTTACCAAGCTTAAGGTTCAAGTTTATTTAAAATCCAACATAAATGCATGAAAGCTTTAAACACAAGATGTAAAAACAAACAGTTCAGATTAAGACAAACAGCATGGAAAATATTTATAAATAATAAATACGAAATATATACAATACTGAAAGTACTTTCGTGGAATAATACTCTGAATAAAAATAATTGACCTGTCAAGGAAAGAAGTTTTGAAACTGAGTAAGTTTGGAAAAGAATACTGAAGTTGACGCCATACGTAACTTTAATACAGTGCTGACAAAAATATTCGTTTGTGGCAATTGCAGCAACATTGTGATAACTAAATAAATTGACATAAAAGTTACCATATGTGAAAGAGAAAAAAATTCCAGTCCATTTCCTCCAAACATTATACAATACTTCATTCCTAATTCCAGATATCTCATTTTAATGACCAGTTTAATACTTTTGTCAAAAACATACCTCCAGTTCTTATCAAGGTCACAGAATGTAATGTGAAGAGGGCACATTGCCTCATACTCCTTTTGATTTTCTTTACAATGAATGTCCTGTTTATCCTTGGAATTTGATACTGGCAGGATGTTTGAATATCTTTACGTGTATAGTACATCTAGCATAGAACTATAACATATGTAGGGTTTTCTACAGTGGTGTCAATATCATAAAGAAATACAACACAATTTCTAATCAATGTGCTACGGTGACATCACACATTTCCCATAATGCACTGTATTTCTGGAAAAAAATTAAATTTCTTTGAAATTAGTATCTTCCAAATTCTACGTGCTGTAGAGATGCAGTTTTCACTTCCTAAACAGAAAAATTTTTGGCACTTTTTGAAATCATTGAATATACTCCCTGGCAAACCTCTTTAACACATAAACATTGACTTACAATAATGATATGCCTCATGGCAGCTATCACCCTGTGCATGTACAGCAATTAAGTACTGAGCAAAAGTTGAACATAAATACTTCTGTGCCTTATACATGTAACAGGATGTTGAACACTGTGACTGTAAGGTGAGCCAAACACAACGAAACCACCAACAACTATGATATAAAATGGTAGACAAATTCAGTGACAATGGCATCAAATCACAAAACATGGTGAAAGTCAGAAAATGAATTAAATTCAACAAATAATAATATAATCCAACTTACCTTTGCATCTGCTACAATAATCTTAGCTACGTCTTCTGGTTCAAAGAGACCTGACGTTTCTGATATCAGTCTAGTTTCTTTAGGCTGTATTGAAGACAAGAAAATGACCTTGATAAAATATTATCAAGGTGAATGAGAAATCTGAACATTACCTAGGGAAACTGAAGTACTGTGACTGTGTTAATCTTTGTCATTTTAGAGGTTGAGACACCAAAATTCCAACTACTTTTAAAATTAAGACTGATTTATTTAATCCTGTTTTGTGTTCTCTCTATAATTCCCAGAATTTTACTGATGAACTTTGCTTGGTCATAAAAAAGAGCATTGCCTATTAAACCCTATACTTACGTTAGGCCCAGTGTTTGGAAATTCCAGCACTTATTTTGTAAATAGTAATCAACTCTCTAAGTTGGCTTAATTTGCCTCTTTTATAATGAAACAGTTTGAATGAAGCTGGTGATGTACCCGGTAGTATGCAGTCTATGTTCAGTGCATTTGCTTTCATTTTTATCCTTAGTTAAGCTCTTAAAGCACTTTAAGTTTTGTTTCTGTCTGTGTAATTTACCTTAGTTTCCATTTCATTGTTTTGGAATTGCATCTATGCCTTCTTGCCTGTTATGCTCTTATGGGGTCAGTCAATGACACATCACTTCCCCATGACAACAATGTGTTGGAGTGAAAACAATGTATTGTATGTAGTCCGCATGTATTGTAGTCCAGGGATCGTTTACATTCTGGCAGTGTATAGCGAAAATTATTCCCATATGTCATACTGCAGTCAATTGTTATTTTCACTCCAAAGTTGCTATGGTAATGGAAGACCCGGATGACCGACCCACCCCATACCCCAGAAAGGGTCTCATGTCCTAAAAGAGAAAGAATAAAACTAAACGAAATAAAACTTGCTTTTGTTTCCTTTTGAAATTAAAATGTTTATATGACCTTGGAAAGCTTCCTGTTTTCTTGCTTAGCATGTTGCACAGAGAGGGCTTGTATAGTTAAGTCACCCTATATTGCAGTAAGAGATCACATTTCCGCACAAGTGCAGTGAATTTTGAAAATACAACAAAATACGAAGACTGTCATTTGAGTAGTACACAAATGACTTCACAAAGCATTGCACAATCTACTATTTTAAACTGAGTGAGTAAAATTTAACATTTTGTAACTCAGCTCAGAAACATTCTGTGAAATGGGAGTTGGACCATTTGGATTCATTTTTTGGAACATATATTTTTGAAATTTCAAACTTTATGTATACTTTAAGCCATTTTTGCCAAGGTGAACATGTATAGCTCAACAAATTTCCAGAGTTTTGCCAAAGAACTGTCACAGAAATAGGTTCTGCACAAAATGGGGAAAATGCACAAAATGCAGCCCCCTTAGTTTCACCAGGCTTGTATGCCAATGGGTTTTAAGATATCTCTGTGGGAGGCACAAAATATGACATGGGAACCTATGATACCACCAATTTGCCCACTTATCTAATGGGTATCCAAACAGTGGCCTACAAATTCAACACATAACATTACCACTGGCTTGCTAAAATACCGTAGGTTGTTAGCAGTATGGTACCCAGCGGTTGAGAAGTACAAAAACCACGACATTTTTGTCACTTATTTTTGATTTACATAAATGCAATTTTTGTAGAAAACAGTGAATATTCCTACATATCTACCAAAGATTAGATAAAAAAGGTTCACTCTGCATAAATGGTCACATAAATTTGCATTTTCAGTTTAAATATTGCAAATATGGCAACAAGGTGCTTCCAAAGTCCAACACTGCACTTTTATATAAATGCCAAAACAAAGACTAACACAGAAAACTGACCTTGGTTTCATCCTCTGAGTGTAACCCTGGAGTATTGGTGTCTGGAGGGAAGTTTGTTGTCACATATATATTGTATGGTTTAACCTGTAGAAAAGTGATGATAGAAACACATAACTTTATGATATTTACTATTTCATTTGGCCGTGACAGAGTACATATTTTAATTTTCAAAGGGGCTCTTCTCAAATGTTTAGGATGAAAAAGTGGTCCTAAGTTATGTAACATTTGGTAGTATATTTTTTGCCCTCCTCAACAACATCCTGAGGATATTTTGGCTGCTGAAGGGGTTGACTGCTTGTTGTCCTACCCCCTCCCCTCCCTGCCCCCCCCCCAAATATGTTTGCAAGACATCTCTAAGGCTCATGAAATGTCTTTCAAACATTAGAAAAAAATTTTAATTGAAAGCCAATCTGACTTTTCAGTAAGTACATGAGAACTATTGTCCAGAGAATAGTTAGCCTGCAAAGCTGATGTACGGTCTCTCTCTTAAGCGTTAACATCAGTGAGATATATTAGTTCACATATGAAGACAGAAATGAATGTGAAAACTACATCTACTCTGCAAGGTAGAGGACAATGGACATGGGTGGTTGAAGTTATTTCATTGTTTGCACTGGATAATGGAATCAAAGGGGATTCCAAATTCTCAACTTTTTTATTTATTTTTCCAAATTTAGTTTGGATGTTCCTCTTATATAAATGGCAGATTTGGGAGCCTGAAAATGTTTGGAAAATTTCCAAATGAGACTATTTTGTCTGCAGAGTTTTAGCAGGCATTGTAGCATTTTCAAATCCTTTTTGTGGCACCACTATTCAATGTCCCTGCCTAATAAATTAGAGGCTGTTTCTTTCCTGATGACCAGGGCCCCAATTCTTTAAAGCCTTTAAGTGCCAAATACTTGGCCAGGCTTAGTGGCAGAAGATCCTCTCTTAGGCCCAAGACCCAGAATGGAATTCCAGTTGAGTCATACCAAAGACTCTAAGAATGGAACTTGCTGTCTCTGTACTTAGTGATCAGCATAATAGTTTCCAACAGGGATAATTATAATAATGGGTATTAAACTGTTATCACTTAAAAAATGACAACACTGGTTGTACGGCTCCCAGGGGCTTGCGGTCAATTTCTGGAATAAACAAAGTCTTAATACTACCAATACTTTTCTTGCTTAAATGCTCTGTAAACTTTTGTCAGGCTTTCTGGTAAGCCATTCTAGCAAACACACCATTAAAACATTACCATTCAAACAAAAAGCACCTACAATAAAAGTTACTGTTATATTTATGAAGTCTAAATACAACAGTGAAATGAATTCAAGAATTCAAACAATAGCCCCATTTTACGTGATATCATGTTTTGTTTATGGGACCATTTAGAGGCAAGTGAAGTGAACTTGCACGTGTCTTACACATTACAACTGTGCCTGTGTAGTAGCACACTTATCCAGAATGTTTTATGCTTACTTCCATGGACTGGCTACTTGGAGTATATGTGCACATATGCACGCTGCTTATTCCCTCAACATGGAGGCTTTTTTGCATTGTCATTAGAAAAGTGAAGTTGGTGAAATGGGTCTTCAACACTTTTACATACCTCCATCTGTAGAGCTTCAGCAAATCCCCTCAAAGCAAACTTTGAGCTGCAGTATGCTGTGTATCCAAAGAGACCAATTTGTCCAGCTTGCGATGATATAAATACAATCCGACCTCGTTTCTGTTTCTTCATATAAGGAAGACAGGCTTTGGTAGCATATACAGTTCCCAACAGGTTGACATCTATTAATCTCTGTGTAAGAGAAATTGATGAAAAACAACTGCTATCTAGCAACTTTGACCACTTTTCTTTATGTAATATCAGAATCTGCCCATTTTCCATTACATTCCTCCAGTACTGGTATTGGTAACTTTTCGTTTTGCATAAAACAGTCCAAATGATAATACATGCAATTTTCAAGTTAGTTTGTTAGGCCTGTTTACCTTTAATACCTGGTGTTTTAATGTCCTTAAAATGAAATGACAATTCGGGCAACTACCAGTTCTCCACCACAGATCTACATTAGAGGGAATGTCCATTAGCCAGGATTGAGAAAAACTCTAACCACAGCTAATCCTCTTAGCAAATAAACTGTGCAGCTCAACTTCCTGGCAGGCATGAACCTCATCTTGACTCCTGAGAACTTGTGTTGTTGAAAGTCACTCATGCATGACACACTGAATAGCTGTACTGGGCCTGAATGGGAGTGCCTGTCCCAAACAGTTGCTAGGAGGAAACCACAAAGCAAGCAAATCAATAAGGAGGTCTAATATTACTTCCCCCGGACTTATCACTGGCAGACAGGGTTAGAGTAGGTAATGGAAGATACCTGTCATGTGCAACATTGCCTTGTATGACAATCAAAGGCACCAGTGTGCCCTACATTCAGGTAATGTGCTTAATAGTACTGAACTTGACCTACACACCAAATGGTGTAGTGATGGACATACATAGCTTACAATATGTTCATTTTGTTTTCCCAACAATGGAGTAGGGAAAACAAGCCAGTGAGCCACAACTGGAAATAAGGCCGTGGTCGTCTCGACTTGAACCAATTGGTTGGAAACTGGGACGTTAAACCTCATCTAACCTAACTTTAGAAAATATGAGTATAAGATTGGTATCCCCTGATAGTGAAAATAGAGATAACGCATATCAGTAGTAATGAATTTTGTTGACACAAGTATGTTAATCCCACCTTCATGACATGACCACACTAAAGACCCTACAATCTCGCCCCAAACATATTTAGGAATATGATCACATTCCTATTGGTGACGGCACTTTGACTGACATTACCTAAGTGATGACTTGTGCAGCCATGTGGTGCCAATTGCTCCACACAACACTGTGTCCACACAGTAGCGTGTGGATATGTCAAGTTATGGTAGCTTTGTCTGAGAGGTATATTAGACAGGTGTTTGTTGCTTAAGCTGGAGGAGGGGCTAGAAGTAAACTGAGGAGAAATTTTATTTTCTGAGGCCAGATTGTAAAACCGTTTAAATTCACATTTAGACTAAACTTCTCTTCCAGTGGCCTGTGTACCAACATTTTTTGGATAACAACAAAATGTATCACATGACAAGAACCAACTAGTACAAACAATTTTCATTGATACAACCAGAGCTGCAGAGGCCAGATTTTAAAGGGGCTTATTGAGTTGGTTCATGAATTTTGTGATTTTTTGTCACACCTGTTGAGGTTTACTCACATCTTAATGGTAAATGGTCAAACTAAGAGATTCTGCACATCTGACACACAACTGAAATGGCAACGATAGGGTAATTAATGATTAAAATCATTTATAACAAATTCTTGACCAGACACGTTTTACCAGTTGTATTAAAAAATACGCAACCCCTGTTCAAATACAACCAATGAGTGAAGTATATAACTTGACTGACAGGATCGCAACTCCTCCTATGAACAGCTACTGCCATCAAAGTTTCAGATGTACATACAAGAGAGTCTGGTCTATTTATAAGGGAGTCTGGTCTATCAAGGGCTTGTACAAGCATTGGATTTACAAGCTCTTCAGCCCATAAAAACTACAATTTTCCACATTTTTGATAACCATAGGAAGTGATAAATGACTTTTTAATGAGGCTAATTAGAAGCATTGTCATGCAATGCTTTCCTTCAAACTCGTCACAAAATAATCAATATCAACTCAATGAGCCCCTTTAAAGGAGTTTGCCAGGGACTACATTCAATAATTTCAAAACAGAAGAATTTTTGTGTTTCAGGAGGTGAAATTCCCATCTCAATAGTATGTAGCATTTGAAAGACATTAAGTTTCAAAGTAAATAAGAAATGTATTTTTTTTT
This sequence comes from Holothuria leucospilota, assembly GCA_029531755.1. Lineage (NCBI taxonomy): Eukaryota > Metazoa > Echinodermata > Holothuroidea > Aspidochirotida > Holothuriidae > Holothuria > Holothuria leucospilota. The sequence goes on from CM055965.1 coordinate 16,794,042, forward strand.
AGAGAGAGACAGTGCATAATGGATAATCTGTGACATCATAGTGGCACACATTGACAGATACAGTATTTCATTTATTCATGACATTGATACCCCTGTATGGGATAGTTAATAACATTTTTGCTATACCCTACATATGGCATAGTTTTATGCTTTTTCTACATGGAAAGATATTCAAATATTCCAACAGTATCAAATTTCAAGGGAAAACTGGGCATCAAATAACAAAGCATAACAAAAGGATTCTGAGGTAATGTGCCTACTTTACATTTCATTCTTTGACCTTGAGGAGATCCTGAGGTATTTCTTGACAAAGTAATCAGTCTTTAAACTGAGATATTTTGAGATAGGAATGGAGTATTGTTACAGGGTTTGGAGGACATGTACCATACTGAATTATTTTCCTCTTTTGCACAAGGCCCTTTTGAAAATGCCACTCTAAAGTCGGTTTAAAGATTTGAGTACATCACTGCATGTCTGGTCATGAGCAAATTAAAGGGCAATACTGTACATCTCACCCCAGACAGGAAAAATTCTTCCTAACCAGTTTTCTTTCAGCCCACCCTCCAATTAAAAAAAAAAAAAAAAAATCCTGCTTTGCCCACCTCCCTGCCAAAGCTACAGCACACTGAACTGAGTTCAAATTGCTCAAGGCCACATCACACTCTACCATGCATGAGCTTTTTGCAATGCAATGAGTACACCACTTACTGGACAAGTCATCACTGACCAATCAAAGCAATGCTTTTGCTTTACCTTGCCTCAATCAAAGTGTAGTCACCAACTGTTAATAGAGATATAGGGATAATCCTAAATATGATTATGCTGATGCAACTGCCCTTTTAAACCTATACTCTTTTGCTTACTTGGAAAATGGGAACTCACATGTTTCACCTATCTTCTTGTAAGCTCCTCCATAGACTCTTTTCCCAATAGGAATTACAAAGGATTGTGGGATAGAGTTTTGGTGTGCATCATTTTTTGCCACAGCGAAATGCCATTGACAACAACATCGCCTACCCAAACTCTATCCCACAATCCATTGCAATTGCTATTTGGAAAAGGGTCTATGGCTGTTTTTTTTTATTTTACAATATGAGTACCACTACAGTGGTAATGAATTTTGTTGTTGAGTACCAAGTGCAACACAGGTTCTTTGTTCTATTTTGGCATATTGCCACTTTACAGGCTCCTCATATACTCACTAGCAAATTAAGTGCAAATCATGGGCCGCAATTGGCGAAAGGCTCACAACATTTAACATACCTTAAATTCTGCAACATTTGTATCCTCAAATGTTCCTGCAAAAGACTGGCCAGCACAATTGACTAACATGTCACATGGACCAAGGGTGTCCACTGCCTGGTAGAAAAGGAAATGTGAAATCATGTAAACAATACAATGCATCAAAGAAGGCTTGCACTGAATGACACATAAATCTTGACCTATTTTCACTATATAAGCCAAGTTAATGGTTGAAGAACATAAAATATGGATACCAATGTTGGCGACTTCAGCAAACAATGTCATCTTACGATGCTTCATTTATTGTATACATACTAATTTCAATGGGAAGACAGTTTTGTGGAAAAAGCTGCTAGAATACCACAAGGTTCCAATTCTTCATCAATAAAATATTTTAACATGCAAGATGGAACAAGAACAAGGGTTTCAAAAATTGGCAAGGGCAAAAGTAAAATCTTTAATAGTTCATGGGCAGCAGTTTATTTCTTAAGCTTTGCCACATAGACAACAAGAACACTGTTCCATCAAGCAGCATCCCAATTAAAAATTAATTTCTGTAATTAAATATGCTAATTCATGCATGATGCTTAGCTCAGAATGATATGACATTTTTATAACTGAATTGTGGATTACATTCAAGATATCCCTTTGGTTTGAATATTCCCTAGGTATTCAAGTAGCAACTAACCAGCCATTTGAGGCCTGTCACATGCGCTAACAGTATTCATGCATAGCCCATGAAAGACTCCAAGGAGCGCAGAATTTCATTAAAGAAACAGGCTGCTAAATGCTGTCCTGGTGGCTGCACAATAGTTATAAAGTTAAAACTCAAGTAAAAGTGCCCATAGGCTCCAAACACTTGAGAATCCCCTAAACTTTGCAATACTTACATTTTGGAACATATCGAAAGATGTTTTCAGGGATTAAAGTAGAAGATTTGAAAGATTTAGTTGATGTTTGAAAATAAGGTTGGAGCAACTGTTCAGTCAAACTAAAGTAATTAACATGCTACTGTATCACTCACCTCTTTTATAGCTTTTTCTACTGAAGCAAAATCCTTGGAGACATCAACAGAAATACACAATATTTTCTGTAATGGACAAAGCAGAAAGTCAAATTGACTAATAATGTGAGAATATTACAAAGGAACAAACGTTCGGAAGCAGGGGGCTCACACTGAAAATTTTCCATGGACCACAAGAAGAGGGTGAATAGTACAAATTAATTGTAGTGTCGTACCAATATTGCAAGTAGCAGATATATTACTGATACCAATACTTCAGTTCTCAATATCGGCCGATACTGATTTGGGATATAAGCATTCTGCATACTTGCCATACTGTAGGCTACAGGCAGGACTGGAAAAAAATGTTTATTTCCCAGGAAGGGAGTAAAATTTTCCACAATTGTTTCTGCATTTTTATGTACAAAAAAGTGAAATTTCCCTCCAAATGCCAAAATTTCCTGGGAAAGAGCCTCCCAGCTTCCCCACTTTTTCCACCATGACTACAGGGCACTATAACTAAGTGTTGTTTCATTTTGAAGAGGTAAAATATGGACTAGAATTCAAAAGATGCTCAAATAGCATACCATTTTCATGACATATATGACAATGAATATAGGTTAGGTAATATCAGCATTTAAGGTAAATTTTACCAATACACAGGACAAAAATGGGAAATACGAGCAGATACCAAAATTAATGAATACCAACAATTGGTTTAACACTAATTACAGTACCAGTGCTTATGATTTATATTTTGCAGAACTATGTGAGGCAAGCAATTATTCAAACATTAACTTCATGATCTTGAGTTTATGGAACAAAATTCTTAATGAGGGATGGGGGAGGGGCAGTACGACGGATGACATGCTCTCTTCAGTACCGTGCTCTATTGGCCTGTGTAGTGTTCTACTTTCATTCATTTGTATGAGCACCCCTGGTAACGACAATGGATCAGTCCATATGTCTTACATCTCCTTCCTCCAATGACATTGTAAGAAAGTTGGTACTAGACAAAACAATCTCCTTTACCTTATTTAATATGAATCACTTATTCACTTTACATGTAGCACTCAGAGAGGAAAGTCTGAAGAGAAATATAATCCAATAGAATAGCATATATTGGGTGTGTGTCTCAATTCTTGAATTCTAAAATCTTGGAGTTCAGAAGTTTACAGTCTGCTATGTCAAATCATCCCATGGATATCAGCAAACATAAATTGTTAACCTATCACCTACAGGATCATTCAGTTTCTGCAGCATTTTCACAAGTGTACAAAACATACATTGGCTGAGAAAGAGCCAGTCATTTTCAAGGACTCACAAACATTTTCTAAACACATTTGTAAATGGTACTGTTTTTTGTTTTTGTCAAAACATATCAAGTTGCCAACTATGCCCTGGGAGGAGGGGGGGGGGGGTTGTCTAAAGGATGAGTATATTTCATGTTCTCATAAAAATGATGAAAAATTGATGACCCATTTTAAGCCAATCCTGTTTTAAATTACCATACCTGATGACTTTTTTCTGTAATGTACTGTTCAAGCTCCACTTTGGCTTCTCTAAGACGATCCTGAGAAAGAAGCAAAGAAGAAAATATTAGAATATTAGAAGTAATACTAAAGTGATGCCTCTAACTCAGTTCTATTTTTCAGAAAATTCTGAGGGGGATTACGTTCTAATAAAGAAGGCAGAAATACAACCACTCTCTTGTACTAACATGTACCATATCATGCTTAGATTGTGGATGACCATACCTTATGCTTGCACACTGTATACCCTCTATGTCACCTCAACTATTTCAGCTGACAAAGTTGAGACCTGTCACAGAGTATATTCAAGTTACCATGGACTTATATTTTCCACGAATCACATGCATAGAAAAATGGATGGAGTGCTTGGAAGGGGATTAATTCCCCTAGTGAAAGGTATAGGGGGTGGTCAAGTATGCCCCCACTTTTCAAGGATAAAAACCCTTCATTTACTACCAAAAATACATCAAACTTCATCAATAAATGCACTCTGGTGAGAGCACTTTGATTGATACAAAATGTTGGCAGATTTGCACCATGGCTCCACACATAAGCTATTCTGTTTGATCAATGACTTCAGCAAACAGTGCTAAGATAATTAGCGAATCATTGAAGTATTAAAATCACACAAAGAAGAGTCCTCAAGAGAATATGACCCAGGTAAATAAACCATAAAGGACCTTACTGTAGGAGGCGCCACAGACTTTTTTAATTGGCCGACAGGCTAAGAAATTGGCATTTTTGAAAGTATGCAAAGTATTTATGGTCCAAACTAGTTGGTATGTTGACTACCATACTGCAGGTCAAGTGTTTTGCAAGTACAGTAGTACTGTTGCTTCGTTCCTTCATGTAATTTGTGATTTATATTGTTTTTATTCATAAGATCACATTGGAAATAACTATAATTTCTCTGTGTTATCCTGTGATCATATATTTTAAGGTTGTAATGCATACATGTATAAATTATTGCCAAATAAATGCAATCAATTGATCGACCAATCAATCTTAATTCGACCTTTAAAGACTGACACTCATTACCCTAAGTACATTTTTGATTGGGGATATCAAAATTCTCAATTGGTGACTGTGCTTTGATTGACATCAGTTTGAAGATTCAAAAGATGCAGAGTAGCTCACATTTTACACAATGATCGAAGGGAGAGTGTTCTGATTATGCAGTAGGGCCTTGTATGCTCACCAAGATATGGCCTGAAAGGCAATAGGCAGTCGCCTCAAAATTTGCTTTGAAAAATCAGCAAACTCTTGCAAATCTCCTCTTATTGCATTACAAACACCTCTGATGACGTTTTGAACATAATAATTGCAAACAATAGGTAAAGCAAGGAGAAATTCTCCTTGAATTTCACAATGCACTAACAAACACATTGTCACACGATCAAAATAGGCCATTCATGAACTAGAGTGACAGGGCATACTAACTCTGATTGGGGTGACTGCATTTTCCCTTTAGGCAATAAACTACAGTAGATTTGTGTCTACACAAGGAGGAGCTTACGGCGTAACTTAGTTCGGAGAATTGGAACTGTCTGGGAAAATGAAATTTGCCCTTTAATTTCAAGAACTCGGATGTTCCATGCTTGCAGTAAATGGATTCCACTCTTGATGTACTGTAACTGGTTCGAATAAATGTTCTAATATGTTCACATGCTCACCTGATTGCGAGCTAGTATAGTAACACTAGCTCCAACTTTTAATACTTCTGCAGCAACAGCTTTGCCGATTCCACTCGATCCACCTGTAATCTGTCAATAACAAATTCCATGTTAGGAATTAGGGTTAGGTCAGTCAGTATCTTGAGATAGTCATTACATACAAAATGTATTTAAAATGTAGGAACATGCAGACTGAAGTAAATGACTCATGGTACCACCTAGTCACTGAACGTGACCGTATAATCCGTTCCTTCTAGTCACTCTTTACGATGGTTACTGGCACTCATGTACAAAATTTCAACCATTTATGCCAAAACAAGAAAATTGGTTCTAAAATGCTGTACTGTAGTATGATTCGCTTGAAAATTTTACGAGAGCACAATGCTTCCAACCCTTCTTAAATACTATAGTTTCTTTCTTATGTGTTTAAAACTACCACCTTCATAGCAAAAACCATGAAAAGACCTTCTTTTTATGAACGAATAGTGAAGTATAGTAGTCGATTTGGACTTGCAACAGTCATTAGTCATTAGTCATTTTCTGCTGATCCTGATGGCGCACTGGATAGGGCGTTAGACTCTCACTCTGGAGGTAGGTGGTTCGATCCCCATCTTGGCACATATGTGTGGAGTTTGTTTTTCCCTTCAGTTTGCGAAGGGTTTGCGAATGCCTCGCATTCTGTTTTGGTCTAAGAACGTGTTCAACCAACCCAGGTCAGGTGACAACAGTGTTTCCACTTGTCATGACATCTGGGAAATTTGGACAATCTTCCACAGTTTCGGGAAACATTTTGTAAAGTTTGGTTAATAGAGAGGAGACCGTCATAATTACCCAACAGTGATTTGGTCAGACTAATACCTGTTGCATCAGCACCAGTCACCAGTGAATTTTGGGAGATAGAAATTGGATCCCAGGAATTTATTTGTGTAAATCAGGAAATCCATTTCTAAAGTATGGAAAAAGAGTGGGGGTGTATGACAAATCAGCTGCTGTGCTGTTTTCAAAGTATCTACACTGGACTCATGTTACGTCCGGATTAACCGAGCTAAAATTTATGTTTTAAACATCTTAGTTTTAAGAGAGACTTATGTGGTAGATGGATGTGATGCCAGAGATCATCTGTGAAAAATATGGTGAGAAAAGGTAACATTTTGGGGATGTGAGGGTTGATGATCTTGGCTGAGGTCAGCAATTGAGCTGAAATATTGTGTTTACCAGGCAGGGGCCCAGACATGGAGTGTACAGTATAGGAACATAATGCTGGGTCCTGTTCAAGGGCTAGGTACCACCATGCGTAATTATCATCAAACATGCATACTCATCCACAGTGCATTCCATGTCAGGCCCATGCCAAAGTTACGCCATGAAAAACGAGAAAACATAAGGAAAATGCCAACTCCACGCCGAAGATCTTCACATTGGAGTGGGTGGAATGCACCCTGGACACTCATCAAAAATTAACAAGGTAAATTACACTTACAGTTTGGTCCATGATCTTACATGGTTATAATTTGCTACATGAGCTTTTACTCTGCACTCCAATTTGGTCATTTAGGCCTAGGGTGTGTTTCCACTTGAGTATGAACAAGAGATCAAGATTAGAACCACATTTGATCCTGAACAGCTGGTAATCAATTTAGTATTCATGACTGACCTCATTCTCTTTATCAAATCTTGAAAGCCTGATTGCCCTTTCTGAGAGGATTAGACCCCAAGCATATGTGGCTAGGGAGAGAATGACACCCTATTGTTTAAACTGGTTCGGTCAGGGGTTCCACCTGGGGTTCGATTAAACCTGGGTTTCAGTAAGGTTAGGGTTAAGTCAGTTTGGACAGTTATGGTTTAGGTTGGCATTAAGTGGCTCCTTTAATAAGCAATTTCTGAAACACTAAAGGCAGAGATATCATATGATGGAGTATATTTTTGGGTTTGCAGATGACGTTCTCTCCCTACAGTAGGCCTAGACCTACACTAAATGTGACCCCAAGCAGGTAATCAAAACAAGTGGGAACACAATAGCAGATGGGTAACCTGCGATCGACATACAATAACGTTTCAAAATGCAACTAAAGCTCTAAAGGCCTAAGACTGACTAACATGTCAACAGCTTACATTTACACCAAGCTACACTGTACAGAAGGCCCTAAGACTAGGCCATAGACTGCAACGTTAGGCTGTGCCTTGCGTTTAGCTGCAGTAACTTACCACGACATGAGCATTGCTCAATTTCATAGCTGAAGGGGTTATCAGAGGCGACAGAATGTAAATAAGGAAAACTATCGCGAAAAACAATGAAAGAGCAACAATGAGAAAGACGGAAGCTTCCATTTGAGTTGCAATGCGTCAACTTCTAGATGAAAAAAAAGGCAAACCACCTCTCACGATTCTTTGCGACGTGAGCCAAGACTGAGGCTACCTAGGCTATAGTATTATATAATGCTAGAATTCATTTCGCGCTGTCCCGTCCTTGTGGTGAACTTGCCAATGCCATGCTGCATTACAATGTTTGTTATGTGCACTTACTATTGTGTTTTCTGTGTATACCTTTACTGCCGCAAGCGCAATTTTTTTTCCCACGAGGTTATGGGCAAATCATGCCAATGGACCAATCAGCTTCTTGGAAATAGGCCACACCCCTAATTCCAAAATGACGGCTTTTGAACCATTTTTTTGTAATTCTGACGCCAGATTATGAAAGAACAGGCCAGATAACCCCAGTCTACGTAACCCTAACCTTAGAAATAACCCCAACCATGATTTGGAAACAAATTTGAAAAAATTTTGAAAATCAGATTTGCCCATAACATCGTGGGAAAAAAATTAGGCCTGCCGCAATGCCGCAATGCCCAGTACATCACATGAGTACAGTGAGAGAAACCATAGAATTCTATGGAGAGAAACACTAAAATCTACGGGTGCCTGCAAGTTATATTGCAGCATCATCGTCATAACAGTCACCACGAATGAGAACCGTATGGAGAAATTTCCGGATGGAACATTGGGAACTTTTGTTATTAAAAATCAATAATTTAAGCACTAAAAGGGTATAAGCGGTTTAGCTAGGAAAGCTAATTAATCTCCGAGTCCCCCAGACCTTGTAAAAGGTATAAAATGTTGAAATAAATAAAAATGAAACAATTAAAATACAACGAAAATGGTAAAAGTAGGTAAGAAATGGGTAAAGAAAACATAAGATACGTAGCGGGAAAAAAGAACAGGCTAAGGCCAATGTGAAATTAGAAAAGATAATAAGCAAACACAAAAACCTTGGCTAAAATGAAAGTACGTACGGACTAAGACATAATAAAACACCCACATGTATGTAGTAAGTAAGACCAGGGAGTTGTCAAATAGCAACTCCCTGGTAAGATGACTCCTACTAGGACTACGACAAAAAAAAAAAACAAAAAAAAAAAACAAAAAAAAAACAAAAAAAAACACTATAAATGATAATAAATAGCCACTATAACAAAGAATGCAAAACTTATAACAGACTGATTACCATAAACGTTTGAAAATGGGGAAAGATTGCACTTTTACACTTATTTGGTAGTTGGTCCCACTCTTTGGCTGCCATGCATGCCGAGAATTTTCTGTTATAGTATATTATATTACTGTCCAGGGGCGGCACCAGGGTATTTTGATAGGCGAGGGGGGAAAGCATGAGGTGAGTTTTCGCCGTCGTGGGGAGGAGTCTAAAGGCCCCTCCCCTTTGAGAAAATTTTTGTTAATTTAGCCTAAGGTTGCTTAGATGCAAAATGGTGCTATCTTTTGGATATTTTTGGGACTGATCATATATGGCTGCAGTGGCGCGCCAGGATTTTGTGATGGGGGGGGGGGGCACCACAGATGACGTCGTTATGCCACCTCAGTTAAATCCCCAAAGTCTGGGTAAATTGTACCCTTTTTATGCGCCCTGCGATTGTATACAGCAATGGAGGGTCCTTCCTTTGTCACTACATAAATTTGCCGTCCGGGAGGGGTCTAAGGGGAATTAGGCGTCCCCTCCCCCTTTGAGAAACTTTTGTTAATTTAAGCTTGCTTAGATGCAAAATGGTGCTTTCTTTGGGATATTTTCGGAACTGATCATATATGTCTGAAAAATGTCCATAATTAAGTGAATTCTACTATTTGGTTAGGTGAATGAGGAGAGTATGTTGTCTAAGAGAAGGGTATGTTGTCAACAAACCTCCTGAAGCGCCCTTTTGGCTACTGTACTGCCTTCTATTCGGGGTAAGTTTTTACGCAAAAATGCGTGCCTGAAGTCCACAGAAACATTCTTGAACTAAAACGAATATTTTCCTTTTCTTCATTTGTGCATTATAAAAGGGTATCTAAAGGCTGGCAGACACCGGAATAAGCAAAAGTCTCAATTGGCGACTACTCTTTGATTGACATCAGAGTTACAAAATTCAAACGATGCAGAGCAGCTCACCGATATTACACAGCGCGCACAGAGAATGTTTTGATTATACATGGAGTCTTTTATGCTCACCAGGATGTGGCCTTGAGCATTGAAATATGTTTGTGTCTGCACAAGGAAAAGTAGTAATTAAAGACAATTATGGGCGGGGCTTACCACCAAGTAAAAGTCATACGTGGGGTGATGCAAATTCCTCTGTGGTTTACAAAATTCATCATATTTTTTCCACACCTGTTTGGTTTTATTCACATCTTGATGGTAAATGGTCAAACTTCTGAAAGAGATTCTGCACATCTGAATACACAACTGAAATAGCAATGATAGGGTAGTTAATGATTAAACCATTTATTACAAATTCGTGACCAGACTCTTTTTAACACAAGGTATTAATTGTATGCAACCCCTGCCCACAAAAGCTACAATTTTTCGCATTTTCGGTAACTATAGGAAGTGATATATGAGTAATGAGGCTAATTAGAAACATTGTCACGCAATGATTTCTTTCAAACTCATCACAAAATAATCTATATCAACACAATGAGCCCCTTTAAGCTCACACACAGTTACTGTGTGTCTATATATATATATATATATATATATATATATATATATATATATATATATATATATGTGTGTGTGTGTGTGTGTGTGTGTGTGTGTGGCCTCGAGCAAATAAACTCAATGCAGGCTGTAGGTTCTGTGCATGCCTCTGTCTCAGACGGGTGTACCGTTTGGTTTAAACTGGAGAAGGCTAAAAGCCTAAAACTGGGGAGAATTTTACTGTCTGGGGAGACATCAGAGGGCCTTTAGGCCATGGGCACTCGTAACCTCCAAATTACAACGAACTTTCTCTTGACCCTTTGTAAGAAAACCGTGACTAAGTTGAAGATGGCATCAAAGGAAAGTGTCAAAATTCATATTGTATTCATCATCCTCACTGCTTTACAATATACAGCCTGCAGCCCCGAGTAATATGAGGCGGAAATTGAAGGACACAACTTTCCAAACTTTGCTATTGGTCAAGGAACCAATTTTACCTTTGGGCTGGCCCACTGTAAATAATCTCCTCCAGATTTCACTTTCATAATCGAGTGGCAAACCCTGTCCACAGTTCACATTGTTGTGTACTGCCTTTGATATATACTCTCATGTTTACGTGACACACTCTGGGCAGTGGCGTAGCTACAGGGGCATGAGGGGGCATGTTCCCCCACGACAAGCGGTGCCACCCCAGGTGCCCGCCTCCCCCGTGGAAAATTTTGGAATGCACAGTTTTGTATATAAGCCCCATAGAGAGGGAGAAAATTCAGACATTGTGCCCCCTAGAAAAGTTCCGTGACCCCCAGTACCCCCTTGCTAAAAAAATCCTGGCTACGGCGCTGACTCTGGGAGCAACTGTGAGCAACCCCACTCAAACCCTTGGCCTCCTTGAGCTGTGATCAGTCCCATCTCCTTGGAGGAATATTAAACTTCTGTTAAATTGACTGGACACGGATTGATATCTTTGGGTTATTTTTCTCAAAAGGACTAATTAAAAACAGACTTTCATTGTAAAAGCGGTAGGGGATATACACACAACAATCTTAAAAACTCCTGGATCACTGATTTCTAGAGAATTTAATCAGACTGTCATCATGTGCGTCCTCAGAAAAAAATTTCGGGAGGGCAAAACTTTTCATTGATCAAATCAGGGGAATTTTTACTCCCAGAAAAGAGATTAATTGTGAAATGTTGGCGCCTTTTACAGGGGTGTAACCAGGAATTTGCCGGGGGGGGGGGGCAAAACCTGTATAGGCAAACTATCTAAACGTAGCGCCACCATGATTAATTTTGGCCGAAATGCTTCCCAGATCGCTAAACATGGCACTTCCCATGCCTTGTCAATTGCATCTAATCATTTTTTATTTTGAAAGCTCATGTTCTGGAAAATTTCTAGCGATATCATAAAGAAAAAATGTTCACCTCAATAGTGTCACGGTACTGACGAGGACGACGGTGTCGCGTGAAACTAAGGCAGTGATCTTTCATGGAACAGAAAGGTACGATACGTATAAGCCTCCGTACATGAAGAAGAGGTTGCGATACGGAAGCTTTAAAGTGATAAATGTTGACTTACCCCGGAAGCATTATATTTACATAGTGAACGATCAAGTGGCTGTGCATGTGGTATAAAGTACGGGAATTACGCAGTACATGCACGTACTACACATACAGAAATGAGTCGTTCAAGGACCAACGCTAACCTACTGTAACCTATGATCAAATTTCTGCTGCGCTGGTAGTTAAACTTCATGTACACAGCTAAACATACTGAAGTCCGCCAGGAGATAATGTTGATCTCACAATTATAGTAGAGAGCCAGTTGCTGAAATAAATCGTAAGTTTCGTTATCTTCTCAAGAAAATTACTTGAACCTTTATCCTGTGTAAGTTTTCAGAAAGTTGCCAAAGTAACAGACCATGTTAGAACTCAGATCAGAACTGCATGAGTGCATAATTATGTCAAGGCCTAAGTTACAACAACATGTGTATACTGTAAACAGTGTTAGTTCTATTAAATTTACCGTACAATACCAGCCTATAATTCTGGAAGCAATCCTTGTGATGCTTAAGCCATGGGTTGGCCTTGGCCGTTGGAACTTAGTTTGGAAAAAAGATCAGTATAGGCCGACAACTTCAATCAGGCTTTAGTCAGCTGTAAAGTAGCAAAAAGGCAAGGTCCAAGAGCAAAATATTTGAGTTCTGAGTAAGCCTTTAGAGCCTAAGGTTACTTATGTCCAAGTATGCAGCTCCCTGGTTTTAACACATTTCCACAAGAGCTTGACAGCCAAGGCTTATTAGCCTAATAATTAATATTTGACATGCATGCTGCTTGAAGAATTTACAAAAGTTCTTTCAAATCAGAAAAAAATCAATAGATCTGTTTCATTCTATCAAGGTGTCTGCATATTTGGTACATAGATCTGTGCCAAGGTTTATCACAGAGTGCTGTCATGCAGTATCCAGACAGTAAACCAGTGCAGTTCAAGTTGATTCTGCTCGGAGAGTCTGGTGTGGGCAAAACATCATTGTTCAGCAGATACCAGGCTAAAGAATTTCCAAGGAATGGGCATTCTGCCACAACAGTATCATGTCATTGTAGTCGGGATTTTCCAGTTGGAGCAAGAAGTCGGCCAGTAGAGGTACGTAGTATCTTACAAAAAATGTATAACATTTTTTTCTTTCAGGAGGTGAAAACCACATCTCAATAGCTTTCAGCATTTTGAAAATACAAATTTTCAAAGTAATGCATTGTTTTCTCAACTTCTCAAGAGAGAGCATTATGAGAAATCTGTGATGTCATCGCAGCACATTAATTTGACAAAGCATTGAATTTCTTTATGGCAGGGAATTGGTGTAGCTTTATGCTAAATCTACATGGAAAGATATTCAAGCATTCCAACAGTATCAAATTTCAAGGACAAACAGGACATTCAAGTACAAAGAAAAACAAAAGGAATGTGAGGCAATGTGCCCACTTCACATTACATTCTGTGACCTTGATGAGAACTGGAGGTATTTTGTGACAAAGTAAATACTCTTTAGTATGACATGTCTCGAGTTAGGAAAAGAGTATTGCTGTGGGTTTAGAGGGCATGAACTGGAATTTTTTTCTCATTCACATGAGACTCTTGAGAAAAGCCACTGGAATATGCCTTTAAATTGTTGGATGTTTATATATTATGTTTGAGAACATTAAACAGATGTCAATTGTAGAGAAATTATATGTTCACAGAATGTTATATGAGTACAGATCTTGGGCTAATGAGCTAATGAATTAATTGGGCTAATGATTTAATAGGAGATGCAGAACTTTCCTTACAAGGCTTTAATATCTTTAGAAAAGATAGATTGTCAACCAAAGGTGGTGGTTGCATTTTGTATGTAAAAGAGGATATTAAGGTCGCTGTTGTTGAGGATTTGACTAATTTTCCTGCTGCTGAATCTATTTGGTGTAAGTTTGTTGATGCAAAGTCTAGTCTCTGCATTGGAGTATGTTACAATAGTACTTCTGCTTCTACAGATAGTGAAATTGCATTACATACTGTTATCCAACAAGCTTGTAGTAGATTTGAAAATCTCCTAGTCTGTGGTGATTTTAATCATAGAACAATTGATTGGGTGCGGCTGCACTCTGGTAGTGAAGGGCAAGCTTTTCTTGACTTAACTTTAGATTGTTTTCTTCATCAACATGTTCATGAGCCTACCAGGGGTGAAAATATTTTGGATTTAGTGTTGTCCTCTAATGATTGTATGGTTGAGGATTTGATTGTTCACGAGCAGTTTGCTAGCAGTGACCATAACTTCATTACTTTTAAATTGATTACGGATACTGTAGTGACTTCTTGGAGAGATTATTATTATGATTATAGAAGAGGGGATTTTAAAGTCATGAGGAGTAAACTCAAATCAGTTAACTGGTTTGCTGCTTTTGACAATATATCTGTTGAGGACCAATGGTCCTTTTTTAGATGTAAACTTGAGGAAGTGGTCTTAAAGCACACTCCACTCAAGAAGAGTAAAAAGGTTAATAAGCCTCTTTGGTGGTCAAAAGCTGTTGATAGAGCTAGGAAAAGGAAATTAAGGTGTTGGAAGACGTACAGACAGTCTCATAGTCAGTATGACTTTTTAAGGTATAAAAGTGCTCTTGATGATTCTACTAAAACTCTCCGTGCAGCAAAACGTGCATTTGAAAGGAGGTTAGCTTTGGGAATTAAGGATGATCCTAAGTCCTTCTATAAATATGCTCGTAGTAAAATGAGGACCAAAGAAACTGTTGGCCCTCTAGTTGATTGTAATGGTCAGGTTGTCCTTGATGATGAGATTAATGCTAAGATGTTGAATGAGTACTTTGTTTCAGTATTTACAGAAGAAAATGTACATGAGATTCCCGTTTGTGACAGTCTTATTAATGACGATATAGATGTCTTAGGTAATGTTGATTTGTCAGAGGAAGTTGTCTTGAAAAAATTACTTGGTCTTCATCATGATAAAGCTCCAGGGCCTGACGATGTTTATCCTGTTGTATTGAGAAATCTTGCTGATGTGATTGCTCAACCTTTGAGATTGATTTTAGTCAAAGTCTTGTTTATAATGTTGTGCCATCTGACTGGAAATTAGCAAATGTTACACCATTGTTCAAAAAGGGTTCAAAGAACCAAGCTAGTAGCTACAGGCCTGTAAGCCTGACTTCACAAGTTTGTAAAGTTATGGAGTCCATTTTGAAGGATAGTATTATAAATCACTTGGACAAATACAATCTTGTTAATGATTCTCAGCATGGTTTCAGGTCTGGAAGGTCCTGTCTTACTAATTTGTTACATTTTATGGAAATTGTTACAAGGAAGATTGATGAAGGACTCCCTGTTGATGTTGTTTATCTAGATTTTAGTAAGGCTTTTGACAAAGTTCCTCATAAACGTCTAATTAACAAGGTGAAAGCACATGGTATAGGATCATCTGTGGTAAATTGGATTGAGAACTGGCTCAGTGACAGGTCTCAAAGAGTCGTTTTGCATGGTCATAAATCTGACTGGCTTCCTGTTACTAGTGGTGTGCCGCAAGGATCTGTCCTTGGTCCTACTTTATTTATCATATATATTAATGATCTTGACTTGAACCTCAATAGCTTTGTATTAAAATTTGCAGATGACACAAAAGTTCTTTCTGATGTTTCATCCATGGAGCAAGTGTCTATGTTGCAAGCAGATTTAGATTGTTTGTTTAAATGGTCGGAGGACTGGCAAATGTCATTTAATGCTGGGAAGTGTAAGTGCCTTCATATTGGTTATGACAATAGAAAGGCTAGCTATTTTATTGGTTGGTGAGGAAATTGAAAGTACTTCATCTGAAAGAGATTTAGGCGTAATTGTTGATGATTCCCTGAGTTCGAGTAAGCAATGTGCTAAGGCTGTGGCATCAGCAAATAAGGTTCTTGGTATCATTAATAGAACATATTCTTGTAAAAGTAAAGACAATATATTGAGATTGTACAAGTCCTTAGTTAGGCCTCATTTGGAATACTGCTGTCAAGTTTGGCGTCCCTATCACCAGAAAGATGTTAATAATATTGAGAAGGTGCAGAGGCGAGTTACAAGGATGATACCTGAAATTTCTCATTTAAGTTATGAGGACAGGCTTTTTGAAACTAATCTTTTGTCCTTGGAAATGCGTAGACTTCGTGCAGATCTCATTGAGGTTTTTAAGATTGTCAATGGACTAGAGAAAATTGATGCTTGTATTTTTTTTGAACAACACTCTGATTGTCGTACTCGTGGGCATCCTTTCAGGTTTTATAAACCCAACTGTAGGTTGGACATTAGGAAGTACTCATTCAGTCAACGTGTCATTTCTGAGTGGAATAACCTGCCTCTTGAAGCTGTCACTGCTGAAAGTGTTAATAGTTTTAAAAACAAAATTGATCCAATTTTGAAGAAAAGACAGGGGCTTTATATAAGCCATAAGTGGCTGCCTGCCCCAGTGTTCAAGATCCCATCAGCCTCATTTGCCGATGGGAATCGGTGAGTTAATCGGTGAGATCATAGAGACAGACAGTGGCACCGCCAGTGGGGGGGGGGGGAGCACCACAGATGACATCGTAATGCCACCTGAGTTAAACCCCAAACCCTGCGTAAATTTGTACTTTTTTATGCATCCCTGTGATTGTATACAGCAGAGGGGATCCTTAATTTGTAACTTCACATGGGTACTGTCCTGGGGAGGGGTCTGCCTCCCCTTTGAGAAATTTTCGTTAATTTAAGTTTGCTTAGATGCAAAACGGCGCTATCTTTGGGATATTTTTGGAACTGATCACATATCGCTGGAAAATGTCCATAATTTGGTGAATTCTAATTTTTGTTTGGGTGAAAGAGGAGAGTATGTTGTCTAAGAGAAGGGTATGTTGTCAACAAACCTGCTGAAGCCCCCCACCCCCCTCCCTTTTGGCTACTTTACTGCCTTCTATTCGGGGAGATTTTTTACGCAAAAATATGTACATGGAGTCCACAAAAACATTCTTGGATTACTACGAAAATTTTCCTTTGCTTCACTGTGCATTCTTAAAGAACATCTACAGGAAATAATTTAATATTCAAATTTTGCATGGCAATTTTGAGAATTTTTCCTTTTGTAGTGTAAAATCACTGAAAACCCTATGGTTAGGTGCAAAAAAGTGCTACACAATTCAGGGTTGGCATTTTCCCGGGAAAAACCTGTTTTTCCCACTAAGCGGTAAAAACCAGGTGAAAACCGGGAAAAACTGGTAATTACCGGTAAAAACCACTTCCGTCTTGACAACTGTTATTACAGTACATGTCTGTTATATGCAGGGTCTACAGTAGGCATAATACTGGTCATGACAGGCATATGTAATTGAATATGAAGATAGTCTCTTAGCTTCATTTTAAGCTGTTTTATCACAACCTAATTCTACTTTTTGTGGGCTAAGAGTATTTTTCATATAGCACTTATTTTGTCACTATCTCTTTCCCTGCAGTAGGCATTGCCTGTTGCCTCAAACTGTTATCTAGGCCTCCACCCCTCCTAAATTCTTCAGGTCTACTGTATGCTCAGACACTTCTTTTCACAAATACAGTCCATTGAGGTTTAACTTTAATGCAGGTGGCTCAATGGAAACTGCTTCAAACTGTATAAGGCACTTGGGCCCAATTAAATGTCCACTGTATTGAGCCACACCCATGACACACAGCCCAGTTGTTCACACTGATGTACACATAGTCCAATTATTATAACCTCATGCATGAATGATTAAACACTTTGAGGTGGAAGTGAGGTGAATTTAGATTGCTCTTTCCAAGTTGTTGGTTCCTTGCATTAGCAAAAGGAACCAATGTAGTCAGGTTGGCGTGTTTGTGTATGTGTTTGTGTGTCTGTGACGCACGCTTGGGTATGCTGTAACTCAATAAGGGAAAGTTGGACTAAAGTGATACTTGGTATATAGATCCACCATAGTTAGAAGGTGTGCCCTATTGTTTTTGGCGGAGGTCAAAGGTCATCTGGGATCACCAAGGGTCACCAGGGGTCAAACACCGAAAACCTTGTTAACACAATATCTGAAGGTAGGAAGCTTGGATGGATTTCATACTGGTACAGTATGTGGATGCGTTATGGTGAGAAGATGAATGCTATCGCTTTTGGTGGAGGTCAAAGGTTATCTGGGGTCATTTGGAGGTTATCAGAGGTCATTTTGAGTTCAAGGTGTGTACTTACAGGAAACTGGGTAGATGAAGTCAACATTCACTGCCAACAACTTTAAAGATCATGTAGCAGTCACCAGAGCCAGAGACAAACTTCACTTTAGCTAATTTTTTGTTTGTATGCTCATGGCTCAGTGTCATTACATTCAGCAAGGAACCATAGTGCACAATGGGCTCTTGTTGTGATGTGTTGCATTATATAGGCTGACGAGCTGTCCATGTAACAAAGCCTAAAGATGTGACATATATAAGATGATAAAGCATAGCCTACTATGAAGACACCACAGTTAATACTTGTCAATTCT
Source organism: Holothuria leucospilota (assembly GCA_029531755.1). NCBI lineage: Eukaryota > Metazoa > Echinodermata > Holothuroidea > Aspidochirotida > Holothuriidae > Holothuria > Holothuria leucospilota. The sequence continues at coordinate 16,812,474 of CM055965.1, forward strand.
CTAGATTCTAGAATAATGCTTATAAGTGGAATGGAAAATAAAGTTGGTTGATGTGAGCATCCAGTTTATGTTTGATTTACAATAACTCTAATTAGCAAACCCACAAAGTTATTTATCATGGCTGCACTGTGGATTAACCCTACCCCCTACCCTAAGAAGTCATTTTCTTGTAGTTTTTATGCTCTTCCACATGTTCCACATGATTTTTTTAAGAATTCTATATAGTTTTAGGTTTTTCCCAGTTTTTCCCACTTATAGGTGGGAAAAACCTGGTAAAAACCGGCAAAAACCTGGTTTTTACCAGATAGTAAAACTGCCTGGTAAAAACCGGCCAACCCTGACACATTTCTACATTTGTGTAGCAATTTGGCCAGCTTGTGTAGCAAATTACGATGCGATACCGGATAAATTATTCCCTGATCTAAGGTTGGCAGACACCGGTATAGTGCTTCCTGGAAGCTCTGGATTAATTATACAGTATAAAATGGGGCACTGACATCATGCTTATTTCCTGACATCCAAGTGGTACTATAGAGTATGATGCCAAGCACTTTACAACTATGGTATATTTTCTAAGTTCGAAAAAAAATCCAGACGAACAGCTTCCTGCAGTGGGGAATGGGAGGGAGAGTACGGTGCTGTATAGCAAAAGGGGTTGAAAAACTAACGAGCATTTCAGGATGCTGCTGTTGCTGCAGGAAAATATTGATAATATTGATAATTAGAACAATATGGAGGTAAGGTTTGAAGTGCACGGAGTACACAAAAATTTTGATAGTTTGCAAAGGATTTGCGAAAATTCTGATAGTTTGAAAACTATTTGTAGATAGAAAGTAATTACAATAGATCCATCACTAGGCCAAAAACACAACTCACCCTAGCCCCTACAAAAATCTATAGCTTTAACGCTTTTTTGAATCATTTTAAAATTTTTAAAAAATTTTCTGAAATCAATTGGGTGGCTTCCCCCCCCCCACCTTGTGCCATTGCCACTGGAATCAGAAGTTAATACAGTATGCAGGTGTGCATACTGTACTGTATGTACTGCTTGAAATTTTTTGATAGTTCATTACAGCACTTGAACACTAATACCCAAATAGTAATTGTATAATATTTCTTGGTGACTGGACAACTTCTCTGCCCTGGGATCATTTTTGGGACCTCCCCCCCCCCCCCAACCCATTGAGTTCTCTGGATGATTTTCCATGAACAGTTTCTCAAACTAAACAACATATAAAATATACCATTACATGAATTTTGCTGCTTAAATTTCCTGCATGAAGGACAATTGAACATGGATATAATTAGGGTTGGACGATATGAAAAAATCCATATCAATATATCGCGATAATATCGCCAAAATTTTTGCGATATATCGATATATCACCAAAATGGATTAACGTGTATTACCTGTTGTAGACAAGGCTACTGTAAATGTGCCTGAAATTAGCCTTAAAAAGTTTACACATAATTGTCTAAGTAAGGACTAAATTGATGCATGAATACTGACGTTACAAACACCGTTTCATCTTCAAAATTTTAAATTATCAAAATTTCGGTGCCCCCAAAGTTTTATATTTTTCTATATTGTCATATTGTGATAAAGGTATTTCATATCGCATATCCTGATATGGACTTCAGGCGACAATATATTGATATATATTGTATATCGCCCAGCCCTAGATGTAACGGGATTGAATACGAGCTTTGAAATGGGGGGGACTAGGAGAATTTGCAGTACCGGGGGCTTGAATGGCAGGAATGGTGGGGCTGAAAAAGCTTTTGGAGTTCAATTGATACAATTTGGTCTGGGCTGGGGAAGGAGAAAATGGAGGGGCAAGAGGTTTCTAGGGCTTGGTAAGGGAGGCTCTCATCGTTGGTCGCATTGAAACCCGCACAACAGTTTCATTTGAACTGGAATTTTGGGAGGCATGACTGGGGCAGAGTTACATAGGGGATGAGTGGGGTTAAATATTTTGTAATTTGAACTATTACAATTTGTCATTTCGTTTTGGAGTGACAACAGCACGGAGTAGCATCATATGTAAACTTGTACACAAAAGGGACAGGTGAGTTGTCCTCAAGAATATCAAAAATGCTCTTAAAATCACAAATATGAGGGCTAAAACCATGCAATACATCAGAAAATTTGCCCGATGTTAACAAAGAAGTCTTTACTAAATAATTGCTTCTGACACTTTGCTCTTCAATTTCATTTTCATGTAAATTCTTTAACAAAGGAGTTTTCAAGTGTTTCAAACTGTGGGTCACTTTTAGTGGAGCTTTTGATTTTAATTTACTGTAATATAAAATAATATAAAATAGAATAATATAAAATTTGGGATCCTCAAATCTTTGGCAGGCCATTACCTTGCAGGTTGCTAGCCACAGATGGCCTGATGGCTGCCAGTTGAGAACCTGAGCTTTACAGTAAGATACAGTATGTAATTATTTGTGTGCTACAGATTCTCCTGTAATGACAGTTGTCTAGTTCCACAAAGTCCAAATTTATTGCCTATGTACAGTATGGTCATGGAAGAAATCAGTTGTGCGATGTATCATACACATACTAGCGCTGTGACCGTTTAGCGATTAATCGCTAAACGATCGCATGTGAAATAAATGTTTAGTACAAAACTACCGGCGATTAATCACAAAACCCGTTTTTCTGTACGAAATAAAAAACAATCTGCAGTCATTACAGGAAATTAGATGTTCCCTTTAACTCTTTTTGAAAAAGTGAAATACGTAACACAAATGGCACGAACGTAAACATACGACATCAAAGTTCAGCTTCTATGAGGATCCGTGTTTGAGGTTCATGGAAACTATGTCCCCCAGACGTCACTAACACATTTTAAATATTCATCATGTTCAAGGGCATGTTCAAAGTCTCTGTGCTGATCATAGATACTTGCGATTAATCGCTAAATGATCGCAAAATTTTGCGATTAAACGTTCAGTAATTTTGCTAAACGTTCACAGTCCTAACACATACTGTAATACTTAGCAATCCTGAGACTTCATTCTACTGAAGATGACTGTACGTGAAACATCAGGGCTGGAAAAATGTCTATTTCTCTGTTCCTCTTTTCAGAGGGAGCCTCACAGCTTCCCAACTTTTTCCACGTATTTAGTAAACATCCACTGTGCTGTATACATACAAGTTCATATAGCAATGTAAAGAATTCCCAGCCATGTTCTACTGTACTGTACAGTAATAAAATTCTATTGAGTACTGCACTGTACCAACCTTCATGTACTGTACAGTGCCAGTACCATACCATACAGTACAGATAAAGAAGTAGGCAATATTGGCTAGGTTGTGCTTCTGTATGAAGCATCTGTTGTAACACTATATGCAGTTTTGCAGTATGCATAGTCAAATAGCCCCATCCATTCTGACTCTGGGATGGAGCAAGGCCTCCTAGAGGAGGAAAAATGCCCCATGGTTCCTCTTTGACTCTGATCTTGCTACACATTGGGTGAGGATACTGTTCCTCTGACTGGACAAAATTTTAAGCTTGCATGTAGTTCTTGTTTAGTTCTGTATGTTGGTATTAAACTTACATATGCCAGTGGATCCCAATTAGCTTTGGAATGTAAAAGTTTAAGTTGCTGCTGTTTGCCTCAAATCTAGCTCTGTTTTTGGGGCAGCCTGTGAATCTGTTAAAACTCCTCTTATTGTACAGCATATTCCAACTTGCACGCTTCTTTCCTCTTGCAAATTCCTGAAATTCCAAAAATATATTTTCATGACAAAGCTTAAAAAATGAATAGGAATGGTCCACCTCCCATCTTCACAGGCTATTTCTTAGCTGAAATATAAAATGTTGAAGTGTATTCTCTCAAATGAAAATGGTAGATTGTGCTTTCATTTGTGATGTTTTTCTTGTACTACTGAAATTACAGTCTTTATTTCTCTTTTTCCTGAAAGCCTGCACCTTGCACCAAAATGGGATCACTTTCTTACTGTTATAGAGTGACTAATACAAGCCCTCTCTGTACAACTTGCTATGCAAGAAAACAGGAAGCTTTTCAAGATCATATAAACATTTTAATTTCAAAAGGAAACAAAAGCAGGTAATGTGAGTTGTACAAGAAGGACATCACAAATTATTGCACAATGGACTATTTCAAATGAAGTGAATAAATTTCAACATTTTATATCTCAGCAACGGAAGAAGATATTACAATAAGAATTGAATGAAAAAGATTCATTTTCCAACCTCTTAAATTTAAATTCTTGTTATGCTATACTTTAGGTACACTTGAACTCTCTCAAAACTATTCTTGAAAACCTATGGCTGCAGAGATTTACAGTACTTTACATCATTTCTTTGAATAGATTACATACTGTATAGTACGAACTTGCTCAAAACTTTCTAGCTTTAAAAGTTTACTCAAGACTCAATTTTAGCTCAACAGGTTGAGCTATTGTCATGAAAATGCATCTATCTGTCTGTCTGTCTGTCTGTCTGTCTATCTGGCTATCTGTCAGCAGTGGTTAAAAGTCTGCTGTTTGCAGATTCTTTCACCTTTCTTTGTCAAAGTTGGTATTTGTTATACAAGGGTTTCCCTTAACTTTTTTTTCACTCACCAGCCAGACTAGTGATCAAAACTTCTGGGTAGTCCACAAGCTATTTTCACTAGCCTGCCTAGTTTCATATTCAAAAAGTGAAATGAAAATTGTTGTATTCATTGTTGAATAACAATGAATAAGGATGACAGGAACACAAAGGGGAATGCAAATAGCCTTTTGAATTTAATAAGTAGAATACGGAGACTCTTATTCAGGGGGTTTGGAAAGGTAGCAACGGATAAGGTATGTTGAGAATGATGTCATATTTATAGTCCGTTACATTGGTGCAGGTCGGGACTGGCAGTATCCTCAATGGGAAAATGAGTAGTACAATAAATAAGGAAGCTAATTGTGATAGCTTATATATATTTGAGATTGAACTGAGATAATGTTTTTAGTCGTAAATAGGTCTCATTGTGCATTGTATAACAATTTTCAACTGTGGATAGGAATGGTCAGATTTTTTAACTCGCCAACTGAGAGGAGAGTTGTTACTCACCTGTCGATGTTTTCAGTCACAAGTGGCCAGTGGGCGAGTGCTCATTTCGAACCCTGTTATACATACTGTATGCTTGATAATTATGGTAAAGGAAAGTAGGTCAAAGACATTGGGGTTGTGAGAGGTCAAAGAGTGAAAACACACAAAAGCCTTCAACTCTTTTCAGTTTTGACAGGAGTGTTCAATAAATGATCAGTCATCAAAGCTGTCCTTTTGAAGTAGGTCAAAGGTTATGTGGGGGTCAAAAAGAGGTCAAACAAAAAGGAGGTCAAACAGTGTAATCTAGCAAAATCCTTCATTTCCTAGGGGGCTATGTTTGAATTTTATCAAATTTGGCAAGAGTGTACTGTAGATGATGGGTCATCAAAGTTGTACTTTTCAAGTAGGTCAAAGGTCATTTGGGGATCATACAGAGGTCGAACAATGAAATTACTCAAAAGCCTTCAACTCTCAGGGGCTCTATTCAAATCTCATCAAAGGTTGCCAGAATGTTCAGTAGATGAAGGGTCAGCAAAGCTGTACTTTTGAAGTAGGTCAAAGGTAATTTGGGGTTTGAAAGTCAAACAGTGATCTCACACAAAATCCTTCAGCTCCTGTTGGTTATATCCATATCTTATCAAATTTGGCCAGAGAGGTCAGTACTGTACAGTAGATGATGGGTTATCACTTTTGAAGAAGGCCAAAGGTCATTTGGTGTCATAAAATGGTCGAACAATGGAATCATGCAATAGCCTTCAACTTCTGTGAGTTGTGTCTGAATTTTATCGAAGTTGGCAAGAGTATCCAGTAGATGATGGGTCATCAAAGTTGTACTTGTGAAGAAGAGCAAAGGTCATTTGGGGTCAAAGAGAGGTCAAACAGTAGAATCCAGAATAGCCTTTAATTTAAATACTGGGGGTTGTGTCAAAATCCTATTAAAGTTTCCCAGAGTTGTCTGTGGATGATTGGTTGTCATACTGTACCTGTGTAATTTCTGTTGATGTTAATGCCAATGCTTATCCATAAGAGTTTCAGTTTCAGTTTTGTATGATATATATTGCCATAGGAATCATTTTTTGATGAGCTTGACAAATTGGGGTGTAAATAGCACTTCATTTGTGTCAGCAGAGCTACCTACAGTATTATGCCCACAACTTCCCACAAGCATCAAAAAATAGTTGTCGCAAGCTCGGCAGATCTGATGTGTCACTGCTGTTATCATTTACATCTATAGCACTGAAGGTGCTAGATCATGACTGTCCATGACTCCTTGGTTTGGATGCCTAATGAACATAACAGCAAGTGTGTCCGAGGAAAATCATAGTTGAGCTACTGCATCATTGATGCTCTTGTTCAGAACTTATTTACTTTTAAATGAATTTTAATACTTTGCTTAGTTGTAAATTACCTTGGGCAGTAACTTTGGAACTTATTGTCACTGCACAAGCCTACTGTAATTTATTATTAATATATGTGATAAGATGGGATGTAACAATATCTGATCCGTACTCTGATCTTATACCTGTAGGCCTGATTTTTTTTAGGAAAATTTTCAGGTCGCTTGTTGGAACCCTGAAGCCAAGTTTTAGTTGTCCACAATATTTTTTGGTTGCCCAGTAAAAATGTCGTCATGTCACTGCCATGGTAATAGGGCTGTGACCGTTTAGCGATTAATTGCTAAACGATTGCATGTGTAATAAATGTTTAGTACAAAGCTACCAACAATTAATCGCAAAACCTGTTTTCCGTACAAAGTAAAAAACAATCTGCAGTCATTACAGAAAATTAGTTGTTCACTTTAACTCTTTTTGAAAAAGTTAAATACATAATTATACAAATGACACACACGTAAACATACAACATCAAAGTTGAGCTTCTAGTTCTATGAGGATCCGTGTTTCAGGTTCATGGAAACTATGTCCCCCGGACGTCACTAACGCATTTTACATATTCATCATGTTCAAGGGCACGTTTAAAGTATCTATGTTGATCATAGGTGCTTGCGATTAATCGCTAAACGATCGCAAAATTTTGCGATTAAAGGTTTAGTAATTTTGCTAAACGTTCACAGCCCTACATGGTAAACAAACATTTCTTTTACATTGTCATGCATTCCAATAATCATTTTCTTTTTATGTTTCAATGATGAATGACAGTGTATACCATTTTTGTCTCAGTAGCACTTCTTATGGGGATTTTTATGACATACTTTATTGCTGATGTAGTGAACTATTCAGTTACAAATAAACTCTACTCATCTATTGGACAAGCTCAAAGAGAGAAAGTGGTTGTCGGATGCAATTTTTACTGGTTGCAGACGATCGGACAAGTGTCAGATTTCAGCCCTGTCATGTAGTCTGTGAGAAAGCTGCCTCTGTTACCTCTGCCCGTGCCCCTATGCCCACTACCCAATACGTAGTACCACAAATACCGCCAAGCAAAGTCTCAGTCATTGAGAGTGAAATTGACACTGCTCCCACTCAAGGGCCGTAAATCTGTTACTATTCCTCCTATAATTATTTCTGTCAAGAACATTTCCATGCATTGGTTTCATACATGTTGATGTGGCATTTATGCTGAAGGGTTGCCAATTAATGTAAAATTGCAGGTTATGATTTGCAAAAACCTGCTGAATAGAGGGATTTCACAGGGCTTCTGGGTAATCAATTGAAAGTGTAGGTGCTGCATTTTAAGTCTGTTTTAATGTTGTTATTCATCTTTTCCACTCAACGTATCCTGTAGTAAATGTGGAATTTATTAGTTTGAGGAAATTAAAATGCGTAGACATCAGAGTGGGATTATTATATGTGTTTGTGTCTTTTGAACATGATTTCTCAGTATAAGTACTGCAAGTAGTGGTTCATACTGTAGAGAGTCTCGTATTTGGCATGTGGATGGTCCAAATTGAGAAGTACAGTAGATTGCCTATTGGGTCTTTCCATAAACTATGGTACCAACAGCATGACATGAAATCAAATTTGAAAGTCATTTTATACTACACTGATTGAAATTTGTACTCATGATCATAGGGGGTGGAGGTGGGGGTGGGGGTGGGAGGAGGCTAAAGCCCCCTCCAGTTAAACATGTGGTGGGGCAGAAGTATGCTTCAGCCCCTCCCCTATACTTAAGGATGAAACACCATTTTTGTTCCCTCTGTGAAAAAATGTCAAAATTTGCAGCAATTTTCTGTAAAATTTGCCCATTACATTGCACCAAATTGCATCTGATTACCCTTAAATATTCAGGGGACACTATCTACTTTTATTAAAAATTTATACATTTTTACGGACAGCTTTGTGGACCCATGATTGGACTCTTCCATATGCCAGTAAATTGACCAGCATAACAGGGACACCAAAGCTGTCTTTTAACTCCTCTAAGAAGAATGAAGAAAATCCCAAACTTGTGTTTGAAAATTCATAGATGAATGGGATTTGAATAGGACTCCTACCTGTAATAACAAGAACATAAAAAGAGCTTGAAAAGTTCTTCATAACTTCAGAAAATAGTCATTTCCATTTTTCTCAACACATTCAAATTGCAATGGATACCCATTTTACATATTTTGTACACAATTGATGGTTTTAACCAAAAATGATAATTTAATATTCAGATTTTTCAGTTTGACACCTTTAGACTATGAGATTTGCCATTTGTTAACTAATTTTATTTTCCATCATCTTTATGGACATGTATGATATTTTCAAGATATTTTAATCCATTTGGACTACCGCCTCCAACTGGGACCCCAAAGATTGGTGTTCCTGTACACCCAAAATGTATATTTTTGAATTATAACCAGTCAGTTTTAAGTTTTCAATGTTGAGTTGGCCTGAAAATTTCACATGAAATATAAAATACTGTTTGCTATAATAAAACACTGCCAAAGATCCCAATTTCATTGAACTTTAGTTATTTATACACTGAGAACGACCAACATGCACTGTATGGCAACAAGGGGGCTACAAAAATAGTCAAACGTCTATCAGCACAAAATACAAGACATGCTGTCATGATAACATCCTGGCATTGACTCTTCATGTGAATTATACAGTATAATTCATGTAAATATTAGCAGTTTTGTGCAAATTATGAACCATCAAATTAACTCTGTGAGGGGGACACCATGATCACATCATTCTGTCAATAATTAATGACGCTTTGACCAGTGTTCATCATTGTTTAGTTTTTAGCTCACACATGTACACAGTACATGTGTGAGGTTATAAAATGGGGCAGATGGCGTCAACTTTTCTACAGAAGTCTTCTTCTTTTTGATGTGAGGAGATTTGGGGCTGAAATTTTGGGATATGATTGTTTGTCGGTAGAGCATTAACACCTACCTATTTGCATTCCATTATAGGAAAGTTAAGTTGGGTTTTAAAGCTGTTTTTGTAGAGCTGAGTTCACTGTGCCTGCTGAACAGTTACAGTAGCTGTTTATCCATTGTACTGATAGCAGTGTGTTTGGTTTTGTGTTCAGTTGTTATCTTGCAAATGGATATGCAGGCTGTTTGAAATTCAACCCATCAACACACATGTGTTTGTTCATCAAGTGGCCTCTACAATCTGAAGCAACTCTGTGGTCAGTGTGGCTTAACACATGAAAGGAAAGAGGCTTAACTTATTAATTGTGGGGATATCTCCCATTCTGTTCTGTTCAATTGAGTTGGTCAAGACAGGTACTGTAATTGCAATTTAACTGTTTTGAGTTTAAGTGCAGTAGGAGTCTTTTTAGTGTCTGTTTTTATTTTGATCAGTGCAAACCCATGCAGTTTTTACTTTTGGAATTGAAGGTGCGATTAAATGTACTTTGCAATACTTGAACAGTTTATAGGTACATCATACAAACTTTTTCCATCTTGCTGCTTATAAAAGTATATACAGCTTTTGTAGGCTTGCTTGATATGAGAAAATATGCAGTGATATGTGTAGCTATCTGTCATAAAACTATGTCAGTTGCCAGTTTACATTCCTTAACACATTTGTGAGTTTACAAATGGGTTTTGATTTCTATTAATTATTACATTATATTATATTAATTATTTAGTTACTTTTTTGTTAGTTTAATACCCATTTTTCTCACTTGCAATTATGCTTGATCTTTTACAGGTTACACTATGGGACACAGCGAACATGGAAAGACTACATTCCCTAACAGACAATTACTTTCGAGAGGCAGAGGGGGCTATTTTAGTTTATGATGTAGCTGATCACATGTCCCTCCATGCTATACCTGATTGGCGAATGAATTGTTTAAAGATATCCCCGTCTGCACAACTTTTTATCGTTGGAAACAAGATTGATTTGCAGCCCCGGCAGTTTAGTATGGAGAGGACAACTGTGGAACATGCAGATCTCATGGCAAGAGAGTTTTCAGAAATTGAGGCAATTTACAGAGTATCTGCCAAAGAGGATTTGAAAGTGGAGGAAATGTTTCACGACATTGCTCAGAGAATGTGGGAAAAATATGAATCCAAGAAACTGGCAAATGGGGACACTCTCACGTCTGAAGTAAGCACAATAAGACTCGGACAACAGGGAGATGACAGGGTTGCACCACCCCGGGGCAAACGGAGATTTCAGTGCTGTAGGTATCTTTAGTAGAACACTTATTACAAATATCTCTGCCATGAAATTTATATGATGCAATCTTTTAAAGAGTGCTTAAGGAAGGTAATTTTGCTGCTTATATCTATTCAGGGAAAAAGTTGTTTTGTAAAACTTCCACTAGGTGTTTCAAGTTTCAAGGTTATTTCTACCATAATCACATACAATAAAAACAAATTATTTTCCAGCAAAATTCAGTGTGACAGGTTATTAAAAAGAAAATGTGTAAAATGAAAGATTGGGTCATTGTGAAATTGATAATTACATTCCCTCTTTTTACTGAGTTTGTAAGAAGTGCAATTATTAAATACATACTTTTCTTTTGTTTTAATTTCAGTATAAAATTTACTCTGCATGCTGTTTGAAACTCATCAGCCTGACTTTACAAGTCTGAATGAACCGTAAATTCTCATTCATCTTTTTGACTTGGTGATTTCGGCAAAACTCATTTATAAGAAATGAGATCCTTTTAATAGGTCAAAATAGCTTTGATATAACCATGAAGAAAAGAATCATAGTGGTAATACTTTGTGTGCCCCAAATTGAATTTTTACTTACTGGAATATGCAAAATCTGTCATATCTTCTGACATGGATTGGTAATATTGATTTGGTAATTTATGCAAATTAACTTTGTAATTTCTTGTGATATGCAGTTTATTTGTTTTGTGAAACCATTTTTCGATTCCATTGGGCCCAGTTCTAGTCAATATTGGATACTGGTTTTTCCCACACCTGAGCTGATTCAGATTCCAGTCACCCATATTCCAATTCCCACCAATATTTAATCTGTTTGATAATGGACCATATCATACACATGGTTTTCATCCTCCTTGACTGTACATGTACTATGCAGTCAGTTACGGTCCTTGATTGTCAGGCATAAATATTCATAATCTGGCCTTTCCAGCGATTATTCAAGTTGACTGTGTGTGACCATTCATGGACAGCACTGTGCACCAATAATGATGGAGCCTGTCCTCATTCATTTTGTCTTTTTTATTTTTTGGACTGGATTGGTATCTGCTTGGAGTTTGAATCTACTTACAGTCCTAGCATCCAGGGCCACTTCCAGTTCTGGGATTTCTCATTCAAGGCCAATTCAAAATTTAGTAAAATAAGGCACCCAAGTCCAGAATTGAGTCCTCATTAAGTCCCATTGATGGGACTATACTGAGAATCTGTAACACTTGCAAGTTTTATCAAACCTTTTCGTTTTTGGTACTTTTTATTTTCTTTTGAAATAACCTCTCAGGGTTTGTTTAGCAACTTTTATGCAAATTTTTATGTCATGAAATGTGAATCTAACTGTGCCTTATATTTCCAAGAATCTCTTAGTGGTTGAGGCTGTTAATTGTATGTTCAAGGAAACTATGGCTGAGTCTCATGTAAAACATGCACCATCTCTTCTTTTGTTGATCTTTTTTTGCACACATAGATTAACTTTTAAGAACAAAACTTTAGGAACAAGGGAAATATAATTTTAATACTGCCTAAATAGCAAACAACACTGATTTGATCTTTTTCAATTGTATTTTACATGCTGTAAACTGCCTTACAGTGTGATGAAATGCAAAGTTCTATTGGGCAAGCACAAATGACCAAATGTTTCTCTCATGTTTTTAGTTTTTACAAAAGTGACTTTCATGTATTTTGTACATTCTTTCTCATTTAAAATTCCATCAGACTTTTCAAACCAAAATATAAAAAAAAATGTTTTTTTCTTGTGTGATGGCCGGGTTCTTACAATACTCCTACAAACCATGGCCAATAGAGAAGGCTTAACCAGTATTAAATTCTACTGTGAGTGTACACATTTGCAAGGGGGTGGGGGTGGGGGTGGGGGTGGGAGTGGGAGT